>JALIZH010032968.1:907500-3470000 GCA_030522465.1 Rhipicephalus appendiculatus
AGGGCAAGAGAACATTACACAAGTGGGGCGATGGTACCGGCGTATTCGTGCAACCACACCTATAGACAGATTCGTCTGTTTTCGCCTAGTGTCTTCGAGTGGAAGGAAGTTTAGAAACAAACCTCATTCGGCACTAGGCCGCTGCCGATAATCGGCGCCAGCAAAGAAGTAAAATAATCGAGGTTTCTGCAATGTAAATCTCACGCTTTCCTGGTTCATCTCGGCTGCGCCGGATGGCGCCACCTATCCGGCTTCTCACGTTTACCCCTGCGGTATCTGGAATAACGGCAATGCAAACTAAAACTCTTAAGTTCCTAACACTTTAGGAGCCTGGCTTGTCGTCCCTCCACTCTTATGGTCACGCATGATCGATGCAGGCCTAGAACGAGGCTAAAAACGCTCAAAAACAGCGCTACATATCAAAACCTCACATGCGTCTGGTTCGCCACGCCATCCCATCAGTCAGTCTCTGTCTGTCCATCCATCCAACCGAGCCTTTATTAGGAAGCAATAATAATAATAATAATAATAATAATAATAATAATAATAATAATAATAATAATAATAATAATAATAATAACACTAATACTAACGTCAGGTTTTACGTGCCACAACCACTTTATTCGAGGGCACGCAGTAAAAGGACTCCTAAAACTTCGAACATTCGGTGTTCATTAATGTGCATTGACTTCATCAAAACGCGACCACCGCGGCCGAGCTCGAACCCGTGACCTTTGGGGCCACTAGCGGATTAGCCCATTAGGCAGTAAGGATTCATCCGCGAACTTCTCGGGGTGCGATTATTACTGGTTTATACCGTATGTAAACGTAAGCGTCTTGAGAGGTGGTGCCATATAGCGCCATTGAGGTGAACCAGAGCTAAAAGTAGATGCATCAATAACGAAGTATTATATAGGCTTCATGCGTGGTATAACATTCTTGAATGTGGTACAATTGTGATCACCTTGCCTGTTTGCACCATCTGTTCTTTAATACTTGGCGAACACGCACACATGAATAAATCTGCGTCTATATTTATGTCTATTCGAAGGACGCAATGTGTCGCTAGATAGTCCGCTAAACGGCCATTCCTGGAATGCCTCTGGTACACTGGAATGCTGGACTCGATAAAACTCTCTATCATATTATGGCTCGTGGGAAGCATTAGATGCGGACGCATGCGGTGATCAGTTACTACAATCAAGACCAGCGAAGAATCACATAAGAACCACAACGTTCGGCGTTATCAGACCGGCATCACGTCATGTTCGTCTCATGGTCAGCGGTCGCTGTTAATCGGCACCTTTCCAAATAGAAAATGTACGATCGGTGTCGAATGGAACACTAACAGCGGATCGCGTGCCGCAAGCATTACATAAGTTGTTGTGTGCGCCCTCCAGTCGTCCCCCCTAGACAGGTCCACTCCGCACATCCGGCCTGGCAGCACTGCGCGATTCCCTTATACCTGCGCCCAAGTAGAGACGGGGGAGGGAGTGGGGTCACCCCACTCCGTCTCTTTCCTCCTGTGGCGCAGATCCTCGGCGCCGTCTTTAAGCGTGCGTAATGGTCACGCCATAATAAGCGTGCAAAAAAACTTGAAACGCACGCTTAGGTAAGCGTGGAATTCTTGAGAGTGTAGGCGTGATCAGTAAGCGTGGAGAAATATCACGCATACCTTAGGCGTGTAAAAAAACTTAAAACGAACGCTTAAATAAGCGTGGTATTTTTCAGTGTATAGGGAGCCAAAGCGCAAGTTTGGGCGCGACGCTCGCGCAGCCGAGCTGCGCGTTACTGGGAATAAACGCTGCCGGAGAAGGTGGTTTTTCGCTGGATTTGGCATCGGCGGCGCCAAGTTTACGTGCGCGCACGTGCTCCTCATTCAGCCCGGAGCACAGCTAGTCAGCAATAGTTACACTGACGCACCACAGATGCAATCCGATAGTACTGCGCGTGCGCGGAAGCGGGATGGGCAGTGTTGTTGCGAAAGAACGCGCCGTAGGTATTCCCAGTTGCGATAAGAGCAGTGGCGCCGCTCGACGTTGCTTTCGAAGCCTATAGTCCGATATTTTCGCTTCTGTTCTAGTTCTGATATTCGAAACGAAGGCAACAAAAATAAAAGAAAGTAAAAGTGAAACAACCAAAAGCGCCCACGCCAGCCCCTATCATCACCGTATCAGGACTAGAACTCAAGCAAAAATATTGCATTATAGGGGCATCGCGCAGTGCTGCCAAACCGGATGTGTGCACCTGTCAATGGTGATGACTGGACGGCGCGCACTATACAGTCGCTAACGCTTGGGCCACGCGCTCCGCTGTTCGCGTTTCATTTGACGCCGATAGTAGAAGGCAGAAAAGCTGGAACAAGGCAGCTCCCATCTAGGCCTCGTGTCTCACTACTGCACGGACGTCACAGCAGTCAAAGCCCCCCACCCCCGTCTTAGTCGTAGTGTTTGCTATAGAGGGTACTCTGGCGCTGCGATCGTTCAGCCACCATGGGAATAGTGGCTAGTACACAAATTTGCCTAGTCTTCGTGCGTGCGGCTTCGAACGCACTTGTGCCTTTGTTTATTGCTGTGCTTTGGTTCTGTTTAGGATAAAAGAATGAACCATTGTGAACTCTGTGAGCCTATTTGAATTGGTGAGCCTAAAAAGTTCAAGGTGGGGAAGCGTAACTGTTAAACCTCTCCTGAACTTCTTCTTGCGGCAAAGCGGATTCAGGCCACCCGGAGCCAAGCGGAACCAAAAGAACGAAGACTAGGCAAATTTGTGCAATACCCATCATTCCCGTGCTGGCTAAAGCGCCGTGCTTTGCAGCTCCCATAGACAGTGGCGCCAGAGTTCCCTCTAGTGTATTTATAGGAAACTCTATGGTTGCGGCAACCTGGCGGAGCAGTGCTCAACCACGCGCTGCTTTCTCTGTGGCCTCCGAGATCTGCCTCGGCACAGCAACCAAACACGATACGCACTCAAGGAATACACCGCACAATGTAAACGACGAGGTGCGAGCTAGGGACGTTACCAGACACAAGGCTTGCCGCTGGGTAGATTCGAATAAGGAGCATGAACTAAAGCTAGAAGTAGGCAAAGTAGCCACGCCATTTAATCCTAGCGCCACATTTGTAGCCAAATAGAAAAAAAAGTGATAGTATTTATAGAGTTGTTAGTATTCAACCGTAAATAATATGATTTTGAATAACCAAGAACAACTATAACGAGCAAAATACTTTTCTCTCTTGCTTGGTCACTAAGCCACAGGTAAGCTGCACATAAATAATAAATTATTATACGTTCAGTGCGCCATGCGCATAGTTGTCTACAATACATGGAGTTCTTGCGAAACTAATTTTGGGTCATCAGGAACATTAAACGGTGACGCTGTTTTTTTTTTTTTCTTCTTGAAACCGTAGACTGAGATTAGTGCATGGTCAGAATAATACAAGTCCAGCTTCAAGTAGTGATATCTGATCGAAGATGAATAGTCCAGCTTCATTTTGTGGCGGATATGTCTTTGACGCGCTGTGTTTCAGCATTAGAACCTGGCGTCCGCACTGTGCCACATAGCCACGCGTTTCCTTAAATGCACGCAACCCTCTGTCTTTTCAGACGGATCGACGTTCGTTGAGCACCTCGATGCGCTCTAGTCCGCTGGCGGGGGGAGGACATGTACGCGCAGAGACCAACACGACAGAAATGCTTGCAAATAATGGTAATTCTTTATTAGACTTGATTGCTGCTTTATCTTCAAATAATACGGGCGAGTGGCCAGTAATTGCGCCAAAATAGAAGTTCAAAGTAGCTCCAAAGTAGCCATGGCAGCTACCCATAGGTCGGCAAAAATAGTGGAGCTCACTCAGGCTCGCTCATTATATAAATTTACCGCTTGGGGCTCACTCGGACTCAGACTCACCAAAATTTTCCTGAGCCGGACTCACTCGGACTCACGCTCTCAAAAATTTTCTTCAACCGGACTCACTCGGACTCAAAATCACCAAACTGTTACTCCCCTGGACTCACTCAAACTCAGACTCACGGCTCTATCTGAGTCTGAGTGAGTCCGAGTGAGTCGACTCATGAGTCCGTTCGCCTAGATCATGGTGTCAATACTCTTTAACACCAATATCTCATGTAATCGGTGCTCTTATTGATGCCTTATGATATAGTACTTTTCGAATACGAGTTATGAGTAGTTGCAAACCAGTAAGAACATTGTTCTTGAGAGATAGGACAACAAAATATATATTTAGCAAGAACTTCCCTGGAAGAGTTGGCGGGGGGGGGGGGGGGGGTCAAGGTACCGACTCCTCCACGTAATTCACGCCTCTATTCAATAAATACTGAAATGGAGTATGAACGATACTGCTTTGTAATACGTGTGAGGAGATGTAGGCATAAACGTGAATCTAGGTAAGGCTGATAGTAAGGCTGAAGTAATGCGCGCGCCACCATGCTACTTCACGGGACCGGCACGAGACTCCATGTGTGGGTAAGAAGAGACCGACGAAGTTCGGATACAGCTAGCAAGCGACATTCTTGGCGAGAATTCTATTCTTGGGTTTACGGGCACAGGTTCGCCCCACATAAATACTTTTAGGGGTGAAGCACCTTAAAGGGGAACTCCGGTGAATTTTCGACCATACTGAGATAACGCCGTTTTCAAATAGTACTAACAGTCCTGCAACAGCTAGGGTGGTTCATTTTGCCGACACTATCGTCAATACTTTTAAATAAGCAATGAATGATGAGCCAGAACCGAAACCGAAACAGGGAGCTGCTCCATGCTGGGTATGCGATGACGTCACGAAATCCGCCACCCAACTCTGCTAGCGTCAGCGTCGCCTCGACGAAAAAAGAGCGCGCCGCGCGCTGCGTCCCTCTGCTGGGCGAGAAAGGAGTAGACAGATGCGTCACGTACACAGGGTGGCCCGCATTTCAAGGCATGATTCCGGAATAGGCTGCCAATTTTTAAAATTTGATTTCCGAATACTAAATTACTTACGGCTGTATAATTTGGCAGATATCATCAGGGCAGCGAAGAGAAGATATGTTGAAAGTTTTATTTGAAATTGGTGAATATCGAAAAATCGCCGGAGTTCCCCTTAAAGGGCCCCTAAACCACCCAGAGGTCGAAATTCAGTTGTGGTGGGGAAGTTGTGCACGAGTGTACAACGAACACGGAGCCGCGAGAATTTTTCGAAACGGTGTCGTAATAGCGGAGTTATGCGCGTTTGATCATCGAAACGCGGCGATCGCTCCTTTCGCTCTTTCCATCGCTACCCTCCGTTGGTATTCTCTCCCAAAGCCGGTTTGCCCTCTCGCCGAGCGCCCCTTCCAATCTCGCGTGGCATACGTCACCGCCGACGCGCTGCTCGAAACACCTTCTACTTCCGGTTGCCTCGACTCCGCACTCCGTCTGCTCCGTCGACTGCGCGCTTGTTGGCTAACCGCTGCTGCCGTGCCGGCCCGTGCTCATACGAATCGTGCCGGCATGGACCTTGTGTTGCGCGCACGCCTTCAAAGGATCGCCAACATGATGGATCCGTACGGTGACACGCCGTGCCAGAACGCCTCCGCACTTGCAACACGACGAACAACAACAAGGAGTGCGGCCAGCTGATTGCTGACTTACCGGAAGTCGTAGGTTCCTGTTCGACCAATAGAGCATGAGTTGCACTCTACGTCACTTATTCACTTCCTGACGTCACGCGGAGGCCGGAAGGGCTCGGAAGGAGGAGGGATTGTTTTTTGGAATTTGTGGCGCGGCCGCGGCTTGTAGCGCTCCCGCGTGTGGCATCGTTGATCGTGACGGCATTCTGCACACGATGCGCATGTTTACTTGAAATGTTTGAAAAAATATCGGAGGTGGTTTAGTGGCCCTTTAAGGCCGCACAATGTCCGTAAACCGCCGTCCGGCGTCTACAGCAGATGTAGCGCAGGTGCATGTGAACAAACCGAAACATCTGGCAACAACAAAAGGTTATCAAAAGGCTGTTAACCAGAACAAACAAAATAAAAGGCCACCACAACACCGTAAAAACATCGACATTTAATCACCCATCAATCAAAGCATATGACAGAACAATAGGATCTATCTATCTATCTATCTATCTATCTATCTATCTATCTATCTATCTATCTATCTATCTATCTATCTATCTATCTATCTATCTATCTATCTATCTATCTATCTATCTATCTATCTATCTATCTATCTATCTATCTATCTATCTATCTATCTATCTATACGTTTGCTGCGCTGAAGCGAGTCGCAGTTTCCTTCGCCTGGCAAACTCCACCTTCCCCTCTTTTTACGCGAAGCGAAAAAGTATCTCAGCGTCATAAACATCGCAGGATAAATGAGAGGGGACTCATAGAGCACTCATTTGTGACAGCACGTCAGAGAAGAGGAAAATGCCGCGATAAGTTAACCATGTCGTCCACCTTATAAACACGTAACTGGCATTTCCACTCGTCCGCATCACTCTGTTGGGGGGTCTCTGGGCGCGATAACACGTACATACTAGTATTATGCCTTCTGGGCAGAGCTGGTTAGCTGTGTTTGGCAGTGGAACAACATTACTATACTTGGACCGTATTTTCATCCCGGAACATTGTTTGGTCGCCGTTAAGAGGCCGTCGCGGTGTCTTCGGAGCGCAATATCAGGGAAGGGAACTTGGCTGCGTGAACAACGTCCGGCCACACAGCTAGTTCTGGTTTTATGGCACTTTGTCTTGTCCAAGATGGCGATGCAAACGCAAGCCCGTCTGGTGCGGCCAATAGTTTCTTTTAAAGTAGCGCAGGAACGAGTGTAACAATATGTGTGGCTGTAATATTCTCGGAAAGTGGCAAAGGCACACAAAAGCCCAGACGGCTGTCTCGACCATAAAGAATAAGATGACAAAAAATAATAGATAGATAGATAGATAGATAGATAGATAGATAGATAGATAGATAGATAGATAGATAGATAGATAGATAGATAGATAGATAGATAGATAGATAGATAGATAGATAGATAGATAGATAGATTAAACATCTACAAAGACTATCTTCCTATCATGACACAAGGCAGCACACTGCTATGTCGGGCAGCACAGTGCTATGGATCAATTCTACGCTGCACGTGTGCAAACAGATTGCACCAGGCCAAAGTCAAAGAAGCCTAGTTTGAAGGGCAAATGCGGGCAAGAAACTTGTGCCAAAGTCTGGAAGCAGGTCAATCTCAGGAACCTGCTCCTCGCTTGAACCGCTAAAAGAAAAGTGATGATATAGTGCTCCTGAACGGAAGAAGGAAAAGCAATCTCCTTGTTTCCAGATCACAGAGCAGTTTGAGAGCGCTAAAGATTGGGACGATCAGGACGAACGGCTGACGACGACAAAAACGAAACGGTTGGGACAACCTACTAGATTGCAACTCCGGGCTTTTGTTCGGGGACCAATGTATAGTAGTGTCGCGAAAAAAAGACAAGAAATAGCAGTGACGTACGAAGAATGCGTTAAGAAGGCAGAGGGATGTTTTATGGAAGCCACGAACTCAGCGTCAAGGGCGTCCGAAAGCTATAGGCCGGCAAATGCAGACCTGTTTTGACAAAAGCACGTCCTATTGTTATGGGGAGTGCGGACTAAGAAGCTAATGAAGGAAAAGAAAAGATAAAAACTGCCTCATTGTTCACGGCAATTAGAGGGTTAGAGAACTGCGCAAGGGAGGGGAGAGACAAAAAACGCATTTTTACTTCAATTCAATTCTTTGGCTTCCTGTCTCAAACTAAATTAAATTAAGAAGTCAAGTTTTAAGGTAGACATCTGCATCTGACAACGGGTCTTAACGAACTTGAGGGCGCACTTGGCAAATATGTTGAAATCTCAACGGACATTGAAGACACGGACGCGGGCAAGTTGAGAACTACGTAGCTTCTGCTAGTCAGTTTTGTTGTTTGTATGTTTCCAGCGATTTCGACTATATTAGTCACAAGTCGCCTAACTTCTGTTTCTGCTATACTCTGAGCAACCTCAGCGACTCCTTGACAAAAAGTTGTATAAGTCAGAATGTTCAACCATATTTCAGACTCAGAAGATGAAGAAAAGAAAAGCAACGCGTAAAGTATATTGTATTGATGCACAGTGTCTGACGTAGGAGTCACCGAACTCGTTCTGTAAGCACAGCTTGTTCACAGCTACAAGCACAAGCATGTTCTCTCAAACAAATGCAACGGACGAAAAGAAATGAGTCCGAGAAGAAAAAAAACCGGCCAATTCCACGCATTGTGGGAATCGATGTAATGCGAAGCAGCCAGCAAGGAGCAAATCATGCTGTACTTAACATACAGGTCTTTATTTACGTGTTGGGACTTGTCATTATGTTCGTCATACCGCCACGTCACGCAATACCAGTTTTGGTGAATATCAAGCTAGCGAAACGGCCGCGAGCGCATCATGAGCATGGCATGTAAATCATGCTATACATGACATGCATGTCATGATTCTCATGTTACCACCTGCGATTTATGTTCTTCATGCAGTCACGTCGCACAATACCCATTTTGGTGTATATCAAGCTAGCAAACTGGATGAAAGCGCACCATGAGCGTGGCATGTAAATAGAGTTGTACGTGTCATGATTTTCATGTTACCACCTGCCACTTATGTTTGTCGTAGAGTCACGTCATGCAATACCAAATTTAGTGTATATCAAGTTAGCGAAACAGCCGCGAGCGTGCCATGAGCGTGGCATGGAAGTCATGTTGCTAGTGACATGTCAAGATTTTCATATTAGCACTTGTCATTTATGTTCGTCATACAGTCACGTCACGCAATACAAAATTTGGTGTATATCAAGCTAGCGAAATGGCCTTCAGCGCAGCATGAGCATGGCATGTAAATCATGCTGCACATGACATGCACGTCATATTTTTCATATTACCACCTGTCATCCATGTTGGTCATGCAGAAATGTCTCATTATACCAATTTTTGGATATATCAAGTTAAGGAAACGGCCGCAGGCGCACCAGGGCCATGGCGTGTAAATCATACCGCTCATGACAAATTAGTCATGATTTTCATGACATGACCAGTTATTCATGTTCGTCATACAGTCATGTTATGACATACCAAGTTTGGTATAAATGTCATAAGCGATAATCTCAAGAAAACTCAGGCAAGCAGAAATCTCAAGAAAACAGAAAAGCAAAAAAAAAGCAATGATATATATATATATATATATATATATATATATATATATATATATATATATATATATATATATATAAATTATATATATATTTTTTTATATATATTATATATTTATATATATATATTATATTATATATTTATATTTATATTTTATTATATATATTATATATATATATATATATATATATATATATATATATATATATATATGCGGACTGGTAGAATAAAGCACATTTGGTTGTTAGTCAGCGCCGTGGTTTGTGTCCTTTCTTCGTCCCGTCTTGTAGGGCTGTTTTAAATGCGAAGCATTTCTTTGCGTACTGCAAGCACTTTGAGCGTTTCTATCTACGTATCTATCTATCTATCTATCTATCTAGCCGCCTACGTCCGGGTGCTCTCGTGATCACCTCCTTAACTTGAGGTCGACCAAAGTTAGTGTGGGAGGGTAAGAGGATTAGACGAATATGTCTGGCTGGTCGTGACTTGAATAACGTGAAAATCCCGTCGCATACGTCGTCGAACTCATTTCTCACGACACGTGTGGCTCATACACGTAAATCACGAGCCGCGGTATGCGGGTATGAGCCACAGGTGTTTGACTGTTTATATCTACCCAGGAACGGCGAGGCCAAACATTGCTCGTTTAAATTCGAGAGCGTTAAGAAAAACTGACATCGGCGGTGTTGACCCGACGAATGCAAAGAATAGAAATCAGAGCCCAGCAGGAATCGAACCCAAGCATTCTGCGTGGCAATCGAGTATTCTACCACAGAGCCACGTCAGTTCTCGAATCTGCGTCGGAAAAAGACCCTATGCAGGCGTAATGTTCGTAATACGTCAATTGTAATTGCAGTGCTGGCTATCTAATTTTATAAACATTAAATATGTGCTCCTATGAGGCAGGCGTCATGTCGGGTTAACGTCATTGGTATACTTAAGCGCCATCCACTGTAGTTGGTTTACGTAGCACTATCCAGGGCTACCACCCTCGCAAGCACAAGCGCTACATATCAGCTTACCGCTTCTGGTGTTGTAATACCCATGTTTCTGTTGGCATCGTTAGCAACTGTAAACAACTGGTTATATGAAACATATGCGACTGTTCAACATTTGTACATATCTTTAGCGTCATTTCGTAAGGTATCGCTCAATAAAAAAATTACAACCCAGTCACCTTACCGCCGCACGCTTCGCATAACATCGATTCCCACGGTACTTGGGATCTGCCTAATTTTTTCTACTGGAAATCACGAACCAATCAGCCCAAATGCGTACCCTACTGCAGTTCATTTCTGGCGTTACTCAGAATGACTCAAATCCTGTTTTCGCCGGGATCTGCTGTACTAAGGCACCTTGCTCCGTTGCACCGCAGCGTCAGCTGTCGGGCAGCAAAGAAAATAAAGGGCGCTTGGAAGGTCGTTATCTTAGGCGGGATGTTTGAATTGCGCTAACGGTGTGCGGGCCATAAAAACTTGTTTTCCTTGTAACTGAGCATCTATTTGGCATGAAACAAGCATTATGACGCTCATCGAACGCTACTTCAACAATCACGCGTTCTTAATACTTGCCTTTAGTGTCGGTTTATGTCAGCTTACTGCACTGGCGAAACACAAATGTGCTTGAATAGAATAGCTATTATGTCGTAAGTTAAGGAATCATTACGAGTGAAAAAACAGGGCTAGAAAGACGGGACAAGGAAGGACACGGGACCACGGCGCTAACAACCAAATGTGTTTATTCCTTCAGTCAGCATATATATACTTCACCACTATCACAATGAAACGACAGAAAGTTGTAATACTCAGCCTGCGCAGAAGCAAAGGGGCGATCAAAGGCTGAGTATTACAATTTTCTGGGATTTTATTATTCGCTTCCATCGGGACATTGAAACCATCGACAACACCGCCGACCCTAGCGCCACATTTTCCCTGACAAGGTTAACACGGTGGGGATAATACTTACAAAGTCTGGGTTGAGAATCTCCTGCGGCACAGGTCACCGCTTGCTCCCTACTCAGACACTTGTGTGCCGGCGGGCACCAAAATGTCTGAATACTTCTTCGGTATGCGTTCCCCCTCGTCGTGACAGCCGTCGGTATACGTGTTCCCTGCGTGGCGGAGATGGCTCGGCGTACATGATTTCGAGCTGCTGCGTGCACTGCTTGGTTCCCCGCGAGAGACTCGTGTCCCGGTGTCCAGAGGATGGTTGTTTCGTCCAGAAGACTACAGGCCGGAACTCACCCTCATGGAACATTGATGCACGCAATGTATCCAGGGACATACGGGTGGGACTGCAAGTTTTGCCCACCGGACACGCGCAACACCCTGCGCCGCATGGTGCCGGAGTGCAATAACATTCCGAACTTACCACCACCAAGCGAAAACGAAGAGAAAGAAGCGGATCTAGAGGAAGAATTCGAAGAACGGTGGGAGACTCTGCTGGTGACGCAAGACTCTGACAACCAGCTACGATTGGTGAACAGGGCTCAGGGCACAGGGCAGCAACCCATGGCTACCTGGACCGAGGAGGCCACCAACCTTAGGGCTGAAGTATAAAGAGCCTGGTCAAAATTAAAGTTCATTTCTCTCTCTCTCTCCTACGGCACATACACCCGTACAATGGGCCGCGGTATGCGAGTAAGTACCACCCATGACTGGTGCAAAAGATTTCATAACGTATGCGACAGGAAAGTCAGGTTATTCATGTCGGGACCTCCGAATCATGTTCGTCGCTCGTTGAGGTCCCCCCTATGCCAATTTGGTTATGTACGCAGCTAGGGAGACGACGACGACAGCGTCAAGGCGAATGCGGCCAGATAGATAGATAGATAGATAGATAGATAGATAGATAGATAGATAGATAGATAGATAGATAGATAGATAGATAGATAGATAGATAGATAGATAGATAGATAGATAGATAGATAGATAGATAAGATAGATAGATAGATAGATAGATAGATAGATAGATAGATAGATAGATAGATAGATAGATAGATAGATAGATAGATAGATAGATAGATAGATAGATAGATAGATAGATAGATAGATAGATAGATAGATAGATAGATAGAAAGAAAGAAAGAAATGGTCAAAGCACCTGAGTGCCTGTGGTTCTCTTGGAAGTGCCTCGCAGTAGCAAAAAACATTAAATGTCGATTTGTTCAACGAGAAAGCTATCTGCCGAATATTTGTAAGAACAGTACATTTTAAAACAATAGTAATCATTCTGGGGGCTTTACGTGCCAGAATCAATTGAACCTAACTATCGTGCGAGGTTTTGACAATGAGAAGAAAAAAACAGCTGTGATAATTTATTTTTCTGGTTTCTACCTAAAAGCCTGTAGCAGGATATTTCTTTTGTTTATTTTTTCCCCAAACTGAGTCGACCACTCATAAAATATGAGAGAGAGAGATGGGATGCGGAAAGGCAGGGAGGTTAACCGGAAATCAAATATCTGGTTGGCTACCCTGCATTGGGGAAGGGGTATGATGACATTTACACTCTATGGGGCGGAAGCCCTCTTATGCTTATTAGGCTATTTCCTGTTCTGTTCTGTTCTGTTGTATCTGTCTTGCTGTGGAGAGGTTGAGGTTCATGTTACCTCGGCTACTCCATATCTATGAGTTCTGCAGCTAAAAAAAAAAAAAAAAAGGTTACACAAAATGCAAGCTTAAAGTTGTTTAGGTTCCTTTGTGGCCTGTCACTGCCAACATGTGCGCGATACATTGAACGAGAAGAAACAGAGGCAAAAAACAAAACAAAACAAAACAAAAAGAAAAAAACAGGCGGAAAATGCATTGTCGGTCAATCAAACTAAAATATGCTCTACACTTAAGAACAATGAACCTCACAAACGGAGACCGGCCAAACAATAAGTCAGCTTAGCCGCATGTGCATGTCTATTATGGGCAGTACTGGATGAACAATACGGACGCAATTCCTTCGGGGCTCACTAAGGCGCTATTGTGTATACTAGGGGCTCTCAAACTTTCTGGCCTTAGGGAACCCAGACGGCTTCTCCAGAGTGCCGCGGAATCCGTAACCTTTTCTTGAGCATGAAGGCAATCGAAATGAAGGGGGGGGGGGGGGTCCTTGGACGCGCACAACCACAGTATTAACAGAGAGTTGAAGGACTGTGGTATTAACAACGCCCGCGTTGACCTGTCCTCTTTTCTTTGACATCGAAGCCTATCGCCATTGATGTAGAACTCCCGATAATACATAAACTTACGATTCCCCACCGCGCTGCTCCGCGAGTCGCGTTAAGTGTTCGCCGACCACACACTGCATGCTTCAGGCACCGCGCAGCGTAAGTAATGTGTTCAAGCAAACGAAGCGCTAGACGTACACAGGCCTCTTTTATTTTCTGCCGAAAAAAAAAAAAGAAAAAAAAGGAGGCACGCCAGTCGCACAGCGCAACGGCCGTCGACCAATGCACTGGTCGTAAAGCTAAGCCTAAATGCTCGTGTAGCCCTGAACCGGCCCGAAGCGACGCGTCCAACACATGTCAAAGCGCTCGTTGCGCGTTTTAATTACAAAACTGACATAGAGCGATGGCAAATCACCGCGTATCAAAACTGTGCCACCGGATTGCCGACGCGCCATGACCCACGAAAAGAGCGCCGAGGTGCCCGTTAATATTGGAATTGGTTATAACGCTCACGAGCATGAATTGCCAGCGCTCCGCCCGTTCGGTCACCACAGCTCTGCAAATCGCAAACGTTTCATGGCGTACAGGACGACGAGTCTCTAGCGCTGTTACCACGAGGGTTTCTCGCTACCCGCAGATACCCGATGAGCGAATGCGGCGTTCGATGGCATCGCTAAGTGTAAAATGCAATGCAAGTTTAGCTAGTGGGGGGTAAAACGGGAGCGGGTCGCACTCGTTGTGGGCGCTCGCGGAACAATACGATGTCCTTCCCGAAACCCCTGAGTTTCGCGGAACCCAGTTTCAGAAGCCGTGATGTATGCACATTTCGTCGTTCTTTGGATCCAGTAAACCGTGTTTTGTCCCCCCATTGGAGCTTTTTTACGTACCTTGAGCTATACGCGTTGAACGTCACCATAAAGAAATACTTTAGAGATGATGCACTAGACATACTAAATTATAGATAGTGTCAGTCGGCCCGTAAAATCTGTTACCGCTCGCAAGTCCAAAAGGACCGCATTGCATCACCATTGGCAGCAGCCGTGCATGGTTTTGGTAATATGTGCCGCAACTTCATGGACGTCGGGAAGGTTTTGTCTTGGGGGTACAATCCCTCGTTTCATCGCGGTGGAGGAGTGGGTGGGAGGCACGCTGTTGTTGCTTGGATAAGGGGCAGCTGTTGGTGGGGCTAGGGTGGGGGGGGGGGGGGGGGAGAGGTCAGCGCCCCTTTTTATCCCGCTGCCGACAACCCTGCACAAGTTGTTGCTGGGCTAGCTTGCCTTTCTTTCGTCATAAAGTAACAGGCAACAGGCGGAAGCGAACACGAAGAAACGACAGGATAAGCCTCATAATAATAATAAAAATAATATATAAAAAACTTCCCCCCATCTCCCGCTAAAGGGAACCATGTGTGGATGCGAAGCAGCGGGGGGGATAATTAGCTTGAGCGAGAGGAACGTCGCCGCTCTCATTTCACGGCAGCGGTCCGGGCGCTCATCGCGGCGGTGCACAGGAGACAGAATAAGGCGCGCGCGCTCCGTCATTTTCATACATCGGAACTACTGTGGCGCCCCCCAGCGGAGTATGCTGCTGTCCCACCACCTGTCGTGCGCGCCGCTCCGTACAGGATTCCTAGAGGAAAGGACGGGGGGGGGGGGGGGACCGTAGGAGAGGAGAGAGAGGGGGGAGGGGACGTGCATGCGCTGTGGGACGCCGGAGCCGCTCCGTAGAGTAGAGGATTCCTAGAGGAGAGAGGGGGAGAGGACGCGCATGCGCTGTGGGACGCGGGCGCTGCTCCGTAGAGTAGATGATTCCTAAAGGAGAGAAAGGGGGGTGAGCATAGGAGAGGATAGGGGAGGGGACGCGCATGCGGGGTGGGACGCGGGCCGCTCCGTAGAGTAGAGGATTCCTAGATGAAAGGGGGTGAGCGTAGGAGAAAGAGGGGGGAGGGGACGCGCATGCGCTGTGGGACGCGGGAGGGAGGGACGGACTAAGCCCCCTCCAAACACATGCAAGCAAGATCAAGGAATGGGGTCAACCTGGGCGACAGACACCACCTACCTAGTCATTGCTAAGCAGCCTCTCTGTGCTCTCGGCCATGACTCAAGGAATGGGGTCAACCTGGGCGACAGACACCACCTGCCTAGCCATTACTAAGCAGCCTCTCTGTGCTCTCGGCCATGACTCTGATGATTGTAGTAGGGTTGACGGCCTTCATATTACTACAGTGTTCTGGTTCGCATAATGGGTGCTTCCCTACTTCATGAAAGTGGCCGGACGCGGGACGGGGGGACGCGGGACGGACAGAGCCCCGAGCATAAGATGCTTCGCATCTAATAATAATAATAATAATAATAATAATAATAATAATAATAATAATAATAATAATAATAATAAAAGCCGGCAGATCCCACGCACTGTGGGAATCGATGTAATGCGAAGCAGCCAGGAAGGCGCAAATCATGCTTTACATAATTTGCATGTCATGTTTTACATGTTAGGACCTGTGATTTATGTTCGTCAACAGTCACGTCGCGCAATACCAATTTTGGTGTATATCAAGCTAGCGAACTGGACGCAAGCGCACCATGAGCGTGGCATGTAAATGGCGTTGTAGATGACATGCACGCCAAGATTTTCATGTTAGCACCTGCCACTTATGTTCGTTATACAGTCATGTCACTCATTGCCAAATTTGGTGTATATCAAGCTAACGAAACGGCCGCGAGCGCGCCATGAGCGTGGAATGCAAGTCATGTCGCTCATGACATGTCATGATTTCCATATCACCACTTGTCATTTATGTTCGTCATACGGTCACGTCACTCAATACCCAAGTTTGGTGTATATCAAGCTAACGAAACGGCCGCGAGCGCGCCATGAGCGTGGAATGCAAGTCATGTCGCTCATGACATGTCATGATTTCCATATTACCACTTGTCATTTATGTTCGTCATACAGTCACGTCACTCTATACCAAGTTTGGTGTATATCAAGCTAACGAAATGGCCGCGAGCGCCATGAGCGTGGAATGCAAGTCATGTCGCTCATGACATGTCATGATTTCCATATTACCACTTGTCATTTATGTTCGTCATACAGTCACGCCACTCTATACCAAGTTTGGTGTATATCAAGCTAACGAAATGGCCGCGAGCGCGCCATGAGCGTGGCATGCAAGTCATGTCGCTCATGAAATTTCATGATTTCCGTATTACCACTTGTCATTTATGTTCGTCATACAGTCACGTCACTCTATACCAAGTTTGGTGTATATCAAGCTAACGAAACGGCCGCGAGCGCGCCATGAGCGTGGAATGCAAGTCATGTCGCTCATGACATGTCATGATTTCCATATTACCACTTGTCATTTATGTTCGTCATACAGTCACGTCACTCTATACCAAGTTTGGTGTATATCAAGCTAACGAAACGGCCGCGAGCGCGCCATGAGCGTGGAATGCAAGTCATGTGGCTCATGACATGTCATGATTTCCATATTACCACTTGTCATTTATGTTCGTCATACAGTCACGTCACTCTATACCAAGTTTGGTGTATATCAAGCTAACGAAATGGCCGCGAGCGCGCCATGAGCGTGGAATGCAAGTCATGTCGCTCATGACATGTCATGATTTCCATATCACCACTTGTCATTTATGTTCGTCATACGGTCACGTCACTCAATACCAAGTTTGGTGTATATCAAGCTAACGAAACGGCCGCGAGCGCGCCATGAGCGTGGAATGCAAGTCATGTCGCTCATGACATGTCATGATTTCCATATTACCACTTGTCATTTATGTTCGTTATACAGTCACGTCACTCTATACCAAGTTTGGTGTATATCAAGCTAATGAAATGGCCGCGAGCGCCATGAGCGTGGAATGCAAGTCATGTCGCTCATGACATGTCATGATTTCCATATTACCACTTGTCATTTATTTTCGTCATACAGTCACCCCACTCAATACCAAGTTTGGTGTATATCAAGCTAACGAAATGGCCGCGAGCGCGCCATGAGCGTGGAATGCAAGTCATGTCGCTCATGACATGTCATGATTTCCATATTACCACTTGTCATTTATGTTCGTCATACAGTCACGTCACTCTATACCAAGTTTGGTGTATATCAAGCTAACGAAATGGCCGCGAGCGCGCCATGAGCGTGGAATGCAAGTCATGTGGCTCATGACATGTCATGATTTCCATATTACCACTTGTCATTTATGTTCGTCATACAGTCACGCCACTCTATACCAAGTTTGGTGTATATCAAGCTAACGAAATGGCCGCGAGCGCGCCATGAGCGTGGCATGCAAGTCATGTCGCTCATGAAATTTCATGATTTCCGTATTACCACTTGTCATTTATGTTCGTCATACAGTCACGTCACTCTATACCAAGTTTGGTGTATATCAAGCTAACGAAACGGCCGCGAGCGCGCCATGAGCGTGGAATGCAAGTCATGTCGCTCATGACATGTCATGATTTCCATATTACCACTTGTCATTTATGTTCGTCATACAGTCACGTCACTCTATACCAAGTTTGGTGTATATCAAGCTAACGAAATGGCCGCGAGCGCGCCATGAGCGTGGCATGCAAGTCATGTCGCTCATGACATGTCATGATTTCCATATTACCACTTGTCATTTATGTTCGTCATACAGTCACGTCACTCTATACCAAGTTTGGTGTATATCAAGCTAACGAAATGGCCGCGAGCGCGCCATGAGCGTGGCATGCAAGTCATGTCGCTCATGACATGTCATGATTTCCATATTACCACTTGTCATTTATGTTCGTCATACAGTCATGTCACTCAATACCAAATTTGGTGTATCTCAAGCTAACGAAACGGCCGCGAGCGCGCCATGAGCGTGGACATGCAAGTCATGTCGCTGATGACATGTCATGATTTCCGTATTACCACTTGTCATTTATGTTCGTCATACAGTCACGTCACTCTATACCAAGTTTGGTGTATATCAAGCTAACGAAACGGCCGCGAGCGCGCCATGAGCGTGGAATGCAAGTCATGTCGCTCATGACATGTCATGATTTCTATATTACCACTTGTCATTTATGTTCGTCATACAGTCATGTCACTCAATACCAAATTTGGTGTATCTCAAGCTAACGAAACGGCCGCGAGCGCGCCATGAGCGTGGAATGCAAGTCATGTCGCTCATGACATGTCATGATTTCCATATCACCACTTGTCATTTATGTTCGTCATACGGTCACGTCACTCAATACCAAGTTTGGTGTATATCAAGCTAACGAAACGGCCGCGAGCGCGCCATGAGCGTGGAATGCAAGTCATGTCGCTCATGACATGTCATGATTTCCATATTACCACTTGTCATTTATGTTCGTCATACAGTCACGTCACTCTATACCAAGTTTGGTGTATATCAAGCTAACGAAATGGCCGCGAGCGCCATGAGCGTGGAATGCAAGTCATGTCGCTCATGACATGTCATGATTTCCATATTACCACTTGTCATTTATGTTCGTCATACAGTCACGCCACTCTATACCAAGTTTGGTGTATATCAAGCTAACGAAATGGCCGCGAGCGCGCCATGAGCGTGGCATGCAAGTCATGTCGCTCATGAAATTTCATGATTTCCGTATTACCACTTGTCATTTATGTTCGTCATACAGTCACGTCACTCTATACCAAGTTTGGTGTATATCAAGCTAACGAAACGGCCGCGAGCGCGCCATGAGCGTGGAATGCAAGTCATGTCGCTCATGACATGTCATGATTTCCATATTACCACTTGTCATTTATGTTCGTCATACAGTCACGTCACTCTATACCAAGTTTGGTGTATATCAAGCTAACGAAATGGCCGCGAGCGCGCCATGAGCGTGGCATGCAAGTCATGTCGCTCATGACATGTCATGATTTCCATATTACCACTTGTCATTTATGTTCGTCATACAGTCATGTCACTCAATACCAAATTTGGTGTATCTCAAGCTAACGAAACGGCCGCGAGCGCGCCATGAGCGTGACATGCAAGTCATGTCGCTCATGACATGTCATGATTTCCGTATTACCACTTGTCATTTATGTTCGTCATACAGTCATGTCACTCAATACCAAATTTGGTGTATCTCAAGCTAACGAAACGGCCGCGAGCGCGCCATGAGCGTGGCATGCAAGTCATGTCGCTCATGACATGTCATGATTTCCGTATTACCACTTGTCATTTATGTTCGTCATACAGTCACGTCACTCTATACCAAGTTTGGTGTATATCAAGCTAACGAAATGGCCGCGAGCGCGCCATGAGCGTGGCATGCAAGTCATGTCGCTCATGACATGTCATGATTTCCGTATTACCACTTGTCATTTATGTTCGTCATACAGTCACGTCACTCTATACCAAATTTGATGTATCTCAAGCTAACGAAACGGCCGCGAGAGCGCCATGAGCGTGGCATGTAAATCATACTTTTCATGACAAGTTAGTCATGATTTTCGTGATATGACCAGCCACTTATGTTCGTCATACGGTCATGTTATGCCATGCCAAATTTGGTAGAAATCCCATTAACGATACGGCCAGGAGAGCACAAAGTCGTAGGCGGCTAGATAGATAGATAGCTAGATAGATAGATAAATAGATAGATACGCTCAAAGTCGCCGAAGTTCGCTAAGAAATGCTTCGCATTTAAAAAGTCACAGTTTCGCCACTAGGGCGAAGCAATGAATGCGATAGCAAGAAATTAGTTTGTCACACGAAGAACGACAAGCAGCTCGACACTTGCAACGCGCCGCCGCAGCACAAAGGAGGACGCTCGAAAAGGACGCATAGGTATACACAGGACAAGCGTGAACTAACAACTGCCGCAGTTGTTACGTATTTGTATTTGAGCGACGCGCTGTGAGTGTCCACAAATGCAGAAGCCGACACTGTTGTTGCTGTTGCCTCTGACATGGCTCATACCCACTCAGGGGGGATTGGCCAAGGATTGATTATATAATTATATGACTTTTCGACGCTGTTTGGCACTTCTTTTTCTTTTAAAGGAGTCCTGACACAAAAATTTTCGCCCCACGTTTTTTTGCTGCAATGTGTTGCTGGGGGCCTGTTAGTCATAACACGGCACATCGTTTGCTGTAGCGCGCGACAGATAATTAATTACAAGCTCCTCATTACCGACACAGCCTCAGTTTCGGTTTGACAGAGCTCCAAAAACGACAAGCCGCCGGGTGCAACTATCACCACCTAGCGAGTGAAACGCTCGGTCGCGTGAGCACAGAACAGTGACGCACTTCCGCGCGGTCTGCATCGTCTGCTTGCATTCGCTTGTTACACACGCTGCGTGATGTCGTCGCCGTTATCGTCCTCGCTGTCGTCGTCGGGCTCATCGTCGTCTGATGACGACGATTTTCTTGCGGTGGAGATGGAAGGAATTTTCGACGTGGCGAATCACTTCAGGTTTGACCCGCTGGCGAGCAGTGCTTCGTCGGGAAGCGGCAGCGATACCAGCGACGACGACCACGATGAACCTCGCGTCGTCAATGTACAATGGTAAGACCCGACACATTCGTGCACAAATGTTCTGCAGGACGTTCGCTTTTTCTACGTTCAATATTCGATTAAATCAACTGATAACATTGTGATGCCCTTCAAGTTGTTGGTGCCGAAAAAAGCTACACCACAGCACCAGACGTGAGCGATGCACAGGGTCGAGTCGGAAGGCCCATGTACGCCAAATCCGGCGCCTTTGTGTTAAAGCAATGCGCCTCGAAATGGAGTCCGCAAACGCAACTGTTCTGCACGGGGGACCAGTCCTGATACTCCTGACGTCCACAAGCGCACACGAACTCGATCCACTTCTGCCGCCGAGGTTCGTCGCGGGGAAACGTATGCAGCGATACGCCTGATCCCGACTTCGACGTGCAGAAGGAAACAGCGCAGAAGGATTTCGGCATTGTGGCCTGTCACTGCAGACCAGGCAGCACAGGGAAATCAAGAAGTCCTTGGGAGCAGGAAACGGGAAAGCTGTAGTGTCGCCAAACACAAAACTTTCAACGCGTGCGCCGCGGCAGCGCCTCCTCTTGGCCGCGGCCACACACTCGCGAGCAGCCGCCGAGCAGTCATCAACAGCGCAGCGGTATGCAGCGGCGAGCGCGTCAAAACAGAAATGGCGGCTACGACGTCATCATAACTTGTTAGTAGGGGTAGTAGGGGGGTCACCTCGGGTCACCTCCGAGGGTGTCAAGCCGCCAGGTGCGGCCTATAATGCTGGATTGCGCACGCGAACTTCAAAATTCATATAAAATACCTTCCAAGCTTTATTCGCTGTCGATATTTTGCAGATGGTACACGCATGTACACGGGAATCGATCCAGCAGGCTATCTCGGCCGCGAAATTTTGTGTCAGTACCCCTTTAAAGTGCGGCACGCGGAATGACCCCTCTGCGTCTCCTGCCACGCGGTGGCGTCTGACGCGTGCCCAGTGTTCTTTTGTTTCATTCTACATCATGAGAGGTACAGAAGGGAGCCACGTTTTCGTGCGCATCTCAAGGGCAATTTTAAATTTGAAAGAAACTGTAAAAGCGTCGTGGATAGAAAACACGCTCAAGCTGTTGCGAGATCTGCGTACCGCGAGCGGCAAATGGTGCATATGAATAGCTCGCCGTTATATCGCTGGCACGAGCATGACCTGTGGCTGTGTTGGCTAGCAGGCTGCGGAGCGAGGGGTCGCTGGTTCAAACCCCCGTAAGGTGGTTTGGAATGACGGCGTCGACATGCAGACGGCGACGGCGACGGCGAAAATCAGCCGAGGCTGTCCATATAATTGCTATCGCAATAATAATAATAATAATAATAATAATAATAATAATAATAATAATAATAATAATAATAATATCTGGGGTTTCACGTGCCCAAACCCCTATAAAATTACGAGGCACGCCGTAGGGGAGGGCTCCGGAAATTTCAACCACCTGGTGTTCCTGAACGTGCACTGACATCGCACAGTACACGGGCCTCCAGCATTTCGCTTCCACCGAAGGGCGACCGCTGCGGCCGGGATCGAACCCGCGACCTCCGGCTCAGCTGCACAGCACCATAACCGCTGATCTTAGAGGCATCATGAAGCGCGAAAAGTGACCGTCGGTGGGGTCAACTAGACTAATGAACAAAACCACAATCCTTCCGTGAGGACGTCCCACTGTAGCGCATGATGACCACATCAGATAACATCGTCGCTTGGGTGGGCGGATCTCGGAGGCAATGAAAAACCACGGGAGGACCGCAACGTTTCAACGCCGCCTATCTCGGAGGCAGTGCGAGACCACGTCGTGTGCAAAAAGCTTTCAGGAGGTGTTTATTTATTTATTTATTTATTGTACCCTCAGAGCCCGAGGGCATTACAGAGCGGAGTGGGGTTATATAAAGAATACAATACAAAGAGAAGGCATAACAAAAAAAAAAAAAGAAAAAAAAAGACAGGTAAAATTGAAAAGTGACTGGCGAGAACTGCCAGCAAGACAACGAAATGATTAATTTGGAGAATCAGAGAAAAATAAGCCCTAGACTCTCGCCAACGTCCACTTTTATGCACATTCCGACATGCAGTCATGTACATGCAACCCGCATCCATGAATCGCTAGTACACATCATATTCTTACTAGCTGGGTCCCACTTTGAGATTAAGTGTAATCGGTTTATTACCGGGGCATCCCTTTAGCTTGAGAAGCGGTTGGCCGGCTGCGTTATGCCCTTGAATCGTTACTCCTCCTCCTCCTCGACCGATTGTTGGTATTTCCGTTTGCGGTGGGGTCGGCACTGGTTGAGGTGCTGGAACAGGCACTGGCGCCGGTCCTGGCACAGGCGCTGGCACTGGCACAGGTACTGGCCCCGGCTGTTGAGGCTGCTGCGGGTGCGTTCCCCCTCCTTGTTCGTTAGGCCTCTCGACGTTCTTGAGGTACTTGCCTCGGATGTTACCTCTGGGATCGTAGACCGTCACCAAGAAGTAGGTGCCGTTCTTCCCGCGAGCTATGCCGGTTCCCAGAGCGGACGTTTTCTTCCAAACCATCTGAGTGAACTCTCTCGTGCCCCGCTGTCGGTGGTTCTTGTCGAAGTCGTACAGACTGATTTCCTTGTACCAGGTGTCCACGGCGTCCCTTCCTGTGGGATAAAGTATAAAAGGAAAGCACAGACCTATATGACGTGCGCACTTTAACTACGTTAGGAATAAACAGAAAGCCAAGGCTGTAGCGAGTGCGGCTGAAAGTTATTGCTGATTAGATTGAACGCGAAAGCGCTGATGACGTAAATAATTACGATCACCGTCAAATATCTTGTATTTCCCTTCACATTTCAGTTACCTTCTGTGGCAATACGTACCAATTGCAGCTAGTTTTAATAAACAAGAAAAAACAAATCAGCTATAAGAAGTTACACAAAAAAATGAAAACTCAACATCTATAGCTGCGATTCGAACCCGGGCCTTTCGAGTGGGAAGCGGGCATTCTACCTCGGCACCACTTTGGTAGAGCCGCGCGCAGCTCTTAAATCGACGACACATTGCAGACTACCGATCGCAGCGCCGCGAGCGGATTGACCCTCTTAGGGCTTCACTTTTTGAAGCTCGTTCCGTGCACTCCCTTGTTCTAGTACACTCTACTAGGGTGAAACAGAACAAAAAAAGGAAGCCGGCTTTAATCTTTCAGTAGTCTTGGCAAATGGATAAAGGACTGCGTGACATTTTTTTTCGTCTAAGTACCACACCACAGAGGTGTGTTCACACAAAGCCATAACGTGGGCCATACATAATGTGCGCTTACCTCTGATAGGGTGATCAGTGTCATAGTACCCCTGGTAAATATTCTCGCCGTATGTCCTTGACCTCCTGCGCATCACTTTGCCAATTTTCGCCAAGTGATAAGCCCACGCTTGAGCGTAGCGGTCCAGCTGGAAAATGCGTCACGGCAACAGAAAGAGAGATGTACAGGGGACGCCCTATGAAACAATCCCGTGGATTGTGAAAACATGTTTTTTGTTTTTTTTTGCTTCCCATTATACCTCCTGCCGAGTGCGATGCGGGTGAGGAGTGTACTTGTGACAACTTCCGCTGCACCCGTTGCATCCTCTACCTCGTTGCTCCCGCGTGTAACCTAATTGACTTTAGTATTGAACTAGCCTCATTCTAAATACCATTTTCGATAACGACACCTTTGTGCCAAACTGAAATATAGAGGAAGAGAAATATCGTCATTGTGATAATCGTCGGAAACAACTCGATCAAAGCTCTGTATGATAGCGGGGATAAATACTTTATAGCTACGGTATCCACGGTCGTTAACGAAACACGGGCTTCCTCTAATACCCTCTTCCTTTATAGTTTTATTATAAAGGTACCTCACCTTGTATTTTAGAGCTAGTATACGTTGCGCATAGCAGAGATAACATAAGTTATCTTGTATTAACGCAACGTCATAGAGTACCAAGAAGGGCAACCACTCAAAGGCTCTCGTTTTTGTAAGATAGAACAACGTTAAACACAGCAACTGTAGTTATGCTCTAAAGTGCACATCACATCCCACATGCTTCATTGTCCTTCGTTATCCGTTGCCTTCACGTGGTCATAGGGTTAACTTGCGTTATGATCAGGGTCGCCACTGGCCAGCCTTGAAAAGAAAGCAGACTGAAAGCTAAAACTAGCCGACATCAGCCACGTCTTGAACCTTTATGAAAAATGCAGAGAAAATGCGCCAAAATAAAATTTTAAACAGTCAGAAAGTAACCATGAGACCAATTTGGAATTTCAGTTTTCAGACGGGGTCCTCAAGTAGACACGTTGGAGGAAAGCAGCAACGAATGGCAACATTGGCTATAACAGTTGTCACATTTTTAATACTTCCTAGTTTACGTTACGTCTCGTGCAGTCGAACCCGTGTCCATCCAACCAACATAAGACAAATTATTGTGTACAGAGATTTGTTGTGAAATCCACTTGAATATATTTTCGATATATCATATAGATATCGAATTACATATGTATAGAGCTCTTGTGTGATCT
Organism: Rhipicephalus appendiculatus; assembly: GCA_030522465.1. Classification (NCBI taxonomy): domain Eukaryota; kingdom Metazoa; phylum Arthropoda; class Arachnida; order Ixodida; family Ixodidae; genus Rhipicephalus; species Rhipicephalus appendiculatus. Next base: position 932,897 of record JALIZH010032968.1, read on the forward strand.
CCAACTATTTAAATATAACCGGGTCTGACTGTACGTCCTTCCGGCTTTGCCCTAATCGCTCCATTTTACCAGATGAACAAAGAGGCACGTATTTCGATCCCGCTTTGGGGTACTGACATGATAATTTTCAGTTGTTTCCGCCTAATGAAGGGCTAAGCCATCAAGACCCTAAAGAATCTACTCGAAATCGTGAGTGTGCCCTGAAAAAGTCATCACAGTATGTTGTTAAGCAATAGTTCTGGCTCCTACGGGATTCTGATATCACAATATGTCATGGGCTTCCAGCCACGTGCACGGGCAACATATCGTGACGTTTCCACATCCGCTCCGCTCTGTGGTGACGCGTTTTGGATGTTTTGGGTCATCACAACCAGCCGTACTGTAGCGTGAAGTCACCACAACTGACACTGCAGTCTGAGGTCATACAAGCGTCCATGTCAGTAAGTGCACTATGCGAACCATAATTTTAAGTATCGAAATAAAATATCTTGTCAGCATTTACAGAGCTTCACAGTTGCTCAGAGCGGTCCTCGTATAGGCGCCTGGCAATGCAGCTTTCGAGATCCGATGGTAGCGCCAGAACACACAGCCTAGCGGTAGAAAATCGGGCCCTGCAGTGCATATATGTATTTTTTTAGGTGGGAGGAAGGGGGTAACGCGTATACACAACGCACCTGCGGTGATCATGGACGCACCCAGGAAGCCGCAGTGATGCGTTCAGCGCGCGTTTCATTTTCATGGTATTCCTGGCGGCAGATGCCGTCAATGCTGAGGCGGCCAATAAGAGCTGCATAGCGACCTCTGTTCAGTGACGGGTGCCTATACTGGATATTTAAATGACGGAATAAATACACCTTCGGAAATAGGTATGAGCACCTCTTTGAACCTTACATGCATCAATCTGCAACTGCGCTTTCCGCGCAAGTGCTTACCTCGTCATCCGACTCAAGGGGCTCGGCGTTGTGCCGCTTCCTGTAGTGATTGTGCCGTCTCCGGACTTGTCGCTGCACTTTCCTCATAGAACGTGTGAAGACTCCTTTGAAATCTTCGGGTTCGTAGTCCTCGTTGTCCTCTACGTCTCCACCCCCCACCACCGTCACCTCCTTTCTGTAGGAATACGTCGGGACCTCACTTGCATGTTGCAAATGTGTATTGTAAAGACCAGACTAGAACAGACCAGACCAAACACACAGACACTCAGACCTCTTCCCTTATGTGAAGGCTGAAGACCAGCGAAGATGTGTGATCTATTAAAATATGTCTAAAATTCTCTCTGTTGACATAGCCAAATTTATAACGACGTCATCATTTGCCCACTGACATCGTACTGACCACTGCCGTGACCGGTATGTTGCCGAATGGCCGCTGTTGCTACTGGCGCTATACATAGGCGCGTGGCCAGGCGTGGCGTTGTCACCATCATTCAGGTGCAGTGTGGGTTTTTCGCCACCTACTATAGATGGCGTGACGACCTCGCGCGGATGTGTTTTTTCAACATCTCGGACGTTTTTATTTCTCGGCGTCATGGGCGCCTAATGTTTTGCTAGCCTTCGGCTAGATAACAGCTTAGAATTGGCAATGCAGCATAAGGCCAAACGTGTTCGTTTCAGCGGAGAAACAAGCACATGCAGTCAACTGAAGTCGGTTTGCCAACACAGCAGTGGTGCAAATTAGGTCAAGCTGTGCAGGCCAAATTTTACGCGAGTTTCTCAGTCTGTAGGTGAGAGGTCAATTTCTTTGCTTTGTATGCCCGTGTTTAAGCACCGAAAGTTCGTATTTAAAGCCAGAGCGTCTTCGTAGATGTTTTAACTGTAGTCGCATTACGTGCTAGTCAGAGTTAATTCGTGACCATTTATTTTTTAGTGAAAAACATCGTCACCATCAGCCGATCTTTGTACAATACCAGACGAAACAACTTCCCAATTTTTCGCCAAACGTCCCGAGTCTGCGCTCGCGAATTGACCTAAGGATCTGCATCTACATCTATGATTGTTCCTGTTTTGCGGGGACCAATAATTCGAAAAAAGGATCGAAAGGTGGGCTAGTTGGTAACCTTTTCTAGGTTATTCAGCCGGTCATTCTAAGCTTGTGAAACGAGGAATTGTACTCTCATGCTTACGTTCAGCCCTTGATGAAAGCTGCCTCCATATGCTGCACAATGGTTTCGTTGCACAGTTAGGACGGTTATTAGCCGCTGCATACCCTTCCTATTTAATTGCATCGGTATTTGATATGCTCTTACGGATGGTAAAAAATTGTGAAAAACCTACATGTATATCTTCAGGATGCACTAAAGAAAACAAAAGCACGGCAGTTATCCCCTATACTGATAAAATGGCGCACGCTCGAAAAAATGTGGGGAACCGGTTTGGTATGTGCGTTGTTTTCTCTGCACCGAATAAATTGGGCAGTGTATGTGCCATGGTGCATAGGAGGGACCAGGGCATAGGCAGGGGATGTCTCCAAAAACATGCAAAACAGTTTGTAAGGTGCACCACAGAAGTGGTATATGAGATACCCCTCCTTGTGGTCGATGTACATCAGCCAAACTGGCCGTTGTCTGAATGTACGCCTCAGAGAATGCTCCTTGAAGAGTAGCCCATATTCCCATTTAGCGTCGCATTGCGCTTCGTGCAAATGCCAAGCGCTATTTGAAAAGACAAGAGTTCTGTTCCGGCATCGTCTTCAAAATACGCTCGGAATTTCCGAAGCGTATCAGATTTCCAGGAATGCAGATAAGTGTATTAGCCATCCTTCATTGTCACTACATGAGTGTGAGTTAAACTACATAGATAATTCATAGACAAGTGACTCGATAAAGCGTTTCGTATGCTGCTCGTGCTGTCGTCACAATCTTTTTGACATGCGCACTTTTATGTATAAATGTGTCTTTGCAACGTGAAAATAAATCAGTTGTTAGGGAGCGCTCTTGTTGTGCGAGTCTTCCTTCGTCTGTTGTGTGTTCCCGCCCTCCTGGTTCAGTGAACGAATAAGACCAATAATTTATTACGCCTGAAGACTTTGTAAGTTCACCGCACTACCTGATACTTGTCCGTCATCGGCTGCGTCATTCTTTCTATAGCCCCCCATTCAAAGACAAGGACTAACTCAATGTTCTTGACGTCGAGCACAGGAGTGTTACTGTGTCGGCGCCAATAGCAACAACAGTCATCTTGCTCTTCTCTACCATCTTGCCCACATCGACCAGCCCAGCTAATTTTTTTTATCCTTTCATCTCAACCCCCCATAGCAGCTCCCCTGGGTTGCCCAAAGAACGTGAACGACGCGTGAAATGCTCGATACTACGTAGGTCTCGGTAAGCTAAAATATGCAAATATAGAACCATGTCTTTAGCTATAAAGGCTGCGGTCACACACTAGCCACGAACTAACCGTACACTCCCTTCTCCGTCTCTCCCTTTCTCCCTGTCTACATTTCTGTTGGTCTCTCGGACTCTCCCAGCGCATAGGGTAGCCAATCTGACGCTATGCAGGAAAATAATAGCGCGACACTTTAAAGGGACACCGCAAAGAAGACACACGAACAGATAATAGAATGAGTCAACTAGCCCCTCGAGACGTCCTGATTAATCCGACACTTCTCTCGCGAACCTCCACGTCCACTGCTTTTCTCAGCCAGAGCCGAAGCCACAGCAATATCCGCAGCAACTAGAGTAGTCGCAGCACACGTTGATCGAGTTAACCACAGGATTCCTTTCCATCGACTTGTCACAGAAAGAACAGTGCATTACTGCGATGCTTCGGTATCCTATGGACCTCATACGCTTTCTTTGGAATGAGCTATGTACTTTGAAATCCTGTAGTACCTTGCCACAGCTGGGGGTCCTTAAACCGAAGTTTTCAGCGCTTCAGTAATCACCATGGCTCGCCCGTGGTCTCCTTGAAGGTCTCAATTTCCCAATCGAATGCCAGAGCACTAACATGCAGGTGCGAGGAAATCCTGCATCAGTACTGCAAGCTTGCAAAAAGCTTGCAGTACGCCAGTGTTAGCAGTGCTCACCTTCTGTCTCTCTCTCTCTTTGTATTCCCCATTCTCTTATCGCAAATTCAGGGAAGTGAACCTGACGCACGTATGGTGAACGCCCCTGCCTTTCCTGTTGCTTTTTTTCTCTCTCCTTCCTGGCTTCTACAGCCTGGTATATTGCTGCATTTTTTTCCAATAGGCAGATATACATATTTCTCAAGGCTTACCTGTGAGAATGCCGGCGCGCATAAAGCTGAAATGGAGAAAGCCACCAAGAGTGTTGCGGAAAGCTTCATGTTTTCGTTAGATTCCACCAGTGGCACTGCCAAACCTTCAACGCCTCGCCTGGGACCGCTGTAAGAAGAAACAAAAGCAGCTGCAACTGCACCAGTCTAAGACTTGAAAAAATAAGTGAACAGAGCTTAGAGACTACCCTTGTTTTTCCTACTTTTAAAGATTTGCTTTCACTTAAAATAAATCGTAATGGCTCACGTCACCCGAACAGAGCACCGCTTGGCTTCCAAGAAATCCGTCCGTTTTCGTGCGCTGTAACAAATGCCGCTCTATAGAGAGATAGGCAGTAAACGGATTCTTATTCGACATGATGTGACACCGAGACAAGCGTATTGAAAAAGAAACAATGAGCAGTGGAGGCATACCTTGCTTCGAAGGGAGACGGACGCTGTCAACTGTTTGAAGACCATTCTTCGTGCAAGCAATTTGATATGTTTCCTCTGGATGTCCTTCAATGGTTTGCGCAAAATAGATATCGTAACCTCCCCGTCGACGACAACATACTGGACATCTTTCCCAGCCAGTGAATCTACCAGTCCCATGTTTCACCTATGGACGTCAGAGTACGTAGGAATGCGCACCAGTACGAACGAACGTGATGCAAAATCTGCGATCAGCGTGACGTGAGAGGAATAGCCCCACCGGCAAGCTACGCTTTTTATGCTAGGTCTGGTTTCTTCATAATGGCTTCAGCTTGAATAAAATTGTATGGCTTTCATCGGTGACGCCAAGCAAAAGCATTGGGACAGCTGCGCACGACAGGTGCGAAGACTATGAAAACAGACGAACAGGTGGGCTTCCCCACCGACCTTTAATCATCCTCATTTCCCTTTCATTTCGTTTTCCTTCCTCATCTTTTTGCTTTAATTTAATGTACGTGACTATGCTATGCTTTCGTTCTCACTCTTTATTTGTCTTTCTTTCTCTCTATCTTTTTCTCATTCTATTGCCCATTGCAACGCAATGATAAAATTTTCATAAACGCTTGTTCTAATAGCGTGCCTGGATAGCCGAGTGGTTACGACGCTCGCCTTCAGACCGGGGGTACCCGAGTTGGAATGCCACCTCGCCATGAATCCTTTTTTAGGAGCGGAGCTCCTTAGGCCGGCATCCCGCCGTCGCCGTTGAATCTCCCTGGCACGGTGCCAGCTGTGGCGTCTCCCCCTCACGCGGGAGGATAATGAGCTTTATGAGCGCTGGAACGCGGATGGCGTCTGCACGATGCGCAAAGCGCGAGAATACGAACGCAAGCGAAACGGAGGCAGATTAGTCTCCCTCTCCCTCTTTCTTAGACTCTCCCCTCTCCCCTCAAACCGGCGAACGCGCGAAACCATCCCTTCACCCTGTCGCCCGCCCAGTGGTTGGTCCGTTGCCTGGACACTGAAACCCCGCGCGCTCCGAACGCCGCGTGCGTCCCGTTTCTATGGAGCTTCGCTCATCGGTTGTATTCGTACACGGAACAACTGCTAGTTTTTTAGGAGCGAAGCTCCTCAGGCCGGCACCCCGCCGTAGCCGTCGCCGTTGAAGCTCCCTGGCACGGTGCCAGCTGTGGCGTCTTCCCCTCACGCGGTAGGATAAATGAGTTTTATGAGCGCTGGAACGCGGATGGCGCCTGCACGATGCGCAAAGCGCGAGAATACGAACGCATGCGAAACGGAGGCAGATTAGTCTCCCTCTCCCTCTTTCTCCTACTCCGCCCTCTCCCCTCAAACCGGCGAACGCGCGAAACCATCGCTTCACCCTGTCGTCCACCCAGTGGTTGGTCCGATGCCTGGACAATGAAATGCCGCGCGCACCGAACGCCTCGTGCGTGCCATTTTAGGGGCGAAGCTCCTTAGGGTGTGGACCTGTCCCTCCTCTGTAGTTGTTGTTGTAGTAGTAGTAGTTCAGTAGGAGTGAAAAGTTTTATAATTTCAAGGTTGTGGGGAAGTGGATGAATTCCTCAGTACAGCGCTCAACTGGTCTTTGAAAAATGGTTAGAATGGCTTGTTTGGTGCGTGCGTGCGTGCGTGCGTGCGTGTGCGTGCGTGTGCGCGCGCGCGCGCGTGTGTGTGTGTGTGTGTTTGTGTGTGCGTGCCGTCGCCATGGGAAGCCGACAGAAGTGAAAAAAGATTACAAAAAAATTCGGCAGATCCCACGTACCATGGGAATCGCTGTCATGCGAATCATGCTGAGGGAAGGTGACTGTGTTGTAATTTTTTCAGCGATACGTTGCGAAATGATGCTAAACATATGTACAAATGTTATAGGCACAGACATGTATGTTGAACAGTCGCATATGTTTTATATAAGCAGTTTACCGTTGCGTAACGATGCTAAGAGCAACACGGGTATTACCAACACCAGAAGCGGTAAGCTAAAATGTAGCGCTTGTGCTTGCGAGGATGGTAGCCCTGGATAGTGCTACGAAGACCAACTTCAGTGTACGGCTCTGAACTATTTCGGAGTCGTCCAAATCTATTTGTCGCGATGTATTCGTAATGTTTCGAACACTTGTTGCCCTGTTCGGAGTGAAGTGGAAACAACACAAACAGCAAAATAAGGAAAAGTCACAGTTTCGCCACTAGGGCGAAGCAATGAATGCGATAGCAAGAAATTAGTTTGTCACACGAAGAACGACAAGCAGCTCGATACTTGCAACGCGCCGCCGCAGCACAAAGAAGGACGCTCGAAAAGGACGCATAGGTATACACAGGACAAGCGTGAACTAACAACTGCCGCAGTTGTTACGTATTTGTATTTGAGCGACGCGCTGTGAGTGTCCACAAATGCAGAAGCCGACACTGTTGTTGCTGTTGCCTCTGACATGGCTCATACCCACTCAGGGGGGATTGGCCAAGGATTGATTATATATTTATATGACTTTTCGACGCTGTTTGGCACTTCTTTTAGATGTGAAGCATCTTATGGCGAAGCTTAATCCGGTGGTGGTGGTGGTGGTGGTGTGCCCACCCTTACTGCGCATGCGCAAACAGTTAAAAAAAATAAAAATATAAAAACCTCCTCTCCCCCCTCTCTCTCCTCTAGGCATCCCTCCCCGCGGCAACCACACCCTCACTGCGCATGCGCCTCCCTTCCCCCTCTCCCCTCTTACACTCCCCCCCTCTCTCCATCCCTGCCCGCGGCGTCTAACTCCCCCCTGCGCATGCGCGTCCCCCCCCTCTCTCTCCTCTCCTACGCTCCCCCCCTCTCTCCTCTACGCATCCCTGCCCACGGCGTTCACACTCCCACTGCGCATGCGTGTCACCCCCCTCTCTCTCCTCTCCTACGCTCCCCCCTCTCTCGCCTCGCGACGCCGACGCAGGCGGCGTCTGCTAGCAGCGAGTTTCTTGGTTGAAAAAACCGACTGCCACGGTCCGCCACGGTGGATCAGTGGCTAAGGTGCTCGGCTGCTGACCCGAAGGTCGCGGGTTCGATCCCGGCCGCGGCGGTCGCATTTCGGTGGAGGCGAAATGGTAGAGGCCCGTGTACTCTGCGATGTCAGTGCACGTTAAAGAACACCAGATGGTCAAAATTTCCGGAGCCCTCCACTACGGCGTCTCTCATAATCATATCGTGGTTTTAGGGACGTAAAACCCCAGATATTATTATTATTAAAACCGACTGCTCGCGCTGCACAACCGTTCACTGGCCATCCCGTATATATGGCAATGGATCTTGACCTCCAAGGTGGTGCCGGTGGGAGATTTCTCCTGTACGTTGTTGAACAATAAAAATTCGCAGCGTGCGCGTTAACTAAAAGCGGAGTGCGGGTCTCTGTGTCCAGTCGGAGTCTTCTGTCTCTCATTGCCCATTAGCAGCGATTGGCATGTTCCAGTAGGAAACACTGCTCCATCACTGCCTGCTTTGCGCCTCCCCAGTTTTCTCTCCTGCGCAACGCTGCGATGAGCGCCAGCGTCAACGCCGCCGCCAGTGTAAGCGTTAGCGCCCGCTGCTTCACATCTACACATGGTTCCCTCTAGCGCCAGATGGTGTAATTTTTTTCTTTTAAAGTGCGGCACGCGGAATGACCCCTCTGCGTCTCCTACCACGCGGTGGCGTCTGACGCGTGCCCGGTGTTCTTTTGTTTCATTCTACATCATGAGAGGTACAGAAGGGAGCCACGTTTTCGTGCGCATCTCAAGGGCAATTTTCAATTTGAAAGAAACTGTAAAAGCGTCGTGGATAGAAAACACGCTCAAGCTGTTCCGAGATCTGCGTACCGCGAGCGGCAAATGGTGCATATGAATAGCTCGCCGTTATATCGCTGGCACGAGCATGACGTGTGGCTGTGTTGGCTAGCAGGCTGCGGAGCGAGGGGTCGCTGGTTCAAACCCCCGTAAGGTGGTCTGGAATGACGGCGTCGACATGCAGACGGCAACGGCGAAAATCAGCCGAGAGTGTCCATATAATTGCTATCGCAATAATAAACTTTTTTAGGGGTGATGCACCTTAGGATCTAGACTTGTCCTCTGTCCGTTGTACTCACTATACGCGATGACGATGATGCTGATGACGATGAAGAATAAGCGCTTTAGCATTTGCAAGGTACCCGATGACTACCATGGAACATTCTGTTTCTGCCATGGATGAAAACGAACGCAAGGCGCTGGAAGCGGCGGCTGAACGGCAACGCCGACAACGAACTGGTACCCCGGATGCGAGACCTCGGGAAGCGGCGGATAAACGGCAAAAACGGCTTATACAGTATACGACGTTTCGATACGCTCTACGATGCATTTTCTATGACTGGAAACAACCAACAACCACCAGGGAAACGTGCATAGACCTCGTCTTTGCCAACTTCAGGCTAGATCTGATCGAAGAGCCATTGGCTCTGCATTTCACGGACCACAAAGCAGTAATAATGAAGGCAAAACGAAATCCACAACTCAACACGACATACCATTTGTGACCAATAAACGTTGTATATAACTGTACACCGCTTTGTCACTCAATCACATGCGTCAGTGGGCAATGTCCACGGGTGATTTACGGTAACATCGAACAATCCCGCTGCTTTGCCCACTCATCATTATTCACTTCGTGGAGATGCGGTGATTTTTTAAAATGAAAGAGACAATTATTTCCCGGTAATTCGGACGTTCGATGCGGAATTTCAAAGCAAACAAGGGCCATCACAAAGACTTCTTGAGTTTCAACGAAGCGACTATGACGTCTACGCACGGCCCGCTCTTCTTGAGAGCTCGTCCGCCTCGGTGGGCTACGGTGCTCGGCTGCTGACCCGAAGGTCGCGGGTTCGGCCGCGGCGGTCGCATTTCGATGGAGGCAAAAATGTAGAGGCCCGTGTACTGTGCGATGTCAGTGAACGTTAAAGAACACCAGATGGTCGAAATTTCCGGATTCCTCCACTACAGCGTCTCTCATAATCATATCGTGTTTTGGGGACGTAAAACCCCAGATGTTATTATTATATTCTTGAGAGCTCTCCTCGAACAATTCATCGAAGCTGTCTCTTTGGTTTTTCGCGAAAGCTGTTGTTTGCTCATGGTGCGTGCGCACCGCAGCTATACGGGTCGATCTCTCAGGCGCATGAAATGCGCAAGCATGCGAATACACTTAGGAGTCTTGTTATTTTGTTGAGGCCTGCCAGACAATGCATCAATTTTTCTCGGTATAAAAAAAAGAATGCAACCCTGGAAGCCCGACACGCTTAGGACTAGTAATGGCACAGAGACACACTGAAATGCTTAGAACGCTAAAGTCACTTGTCGTGTTGTCTGAAATTTGGTCCTAATAAAATATACAGATTCATACGTCCAAGCATTACAAAGAAGGGCAAGTGATAGCATGTATACAAGCAGGAATATAGGGCCTATTAAGAAAAACACCATGACATCGCATATTAGTTCACGAGCCACAAAAAGTAGCAGAACTAACGCAGACTTGTGCACTTTTCTCACAGAAAAGAAATATATACACCTATGTCTCCTATACTACGGATACTTCATGATGGTAGATTGTTATGGCGCAAGGGCAAGTCAGGCTAAAGGGCGCCAAACATCGGGTTTCTGGTCGACTGGGCTAACCTACTGGCACTTCTGTGATCGATCGGAAATATTGGCAGTAATTTTCAAACGGGCCGCTAGGAACAAGGTAGACTTAGGTTCATTAAAACAGTCATTTTCTGACATTTAAGGCATGATAATGAAATAGAAAAACGTCTTGTCATGCAAAGACGCTGTCTGTAGTTAGGCATTGTTGGACTTGCTAATTGCTAGATAATTATAGAGTTCAAATAGTGCAGTTACACGATTTAAACTTTGCACGGCAGTGAAGCATCATAATCTTTGTTCTTGTACATTTTTCCAGTGGTGTAACTTCGTGGAAATGATCGTTGCTTCTTTCTCTTAAGAATGAACCCTTGTTCCTTGAAACAAAAATCGAATTCAGTATCAAGGGCTAATGCGTCTCTATTGTCGTACAAGAATATAAAAAATCGCTCTTGAAATCGAGCTTCAAGCTTCGAACTATTCTGTTCGTAAAGCATGGGCACAATCGCAACTGTCGTCGTCTTCTTGAGCGTGACGACATTTTTGCTTAATCGGAATCCAGTTTGTGTTCTCGGCGGGAATCCAGCGCATGGTACCAAGATTAGGGTGATTCGAGATCCGACGCCACACCATGTACCTCCTGCCCTTTACTTATACGCTGTGCCTTGGAGAACAACTCCAAGAACAAGACGCCCGTGTACGTAATTCTTCTTTTACTTTCCTGCGAAACATCTGTTATGGGAACCAACACTTCTGTAAAGTAAAACGCACTGGTCTCTGTTTAAACACCGCACAGTGAGGAAAGTGGAGTACGTGGCAGGAAAATTTGAACATACAGGCACTTCGTTTCGCTAGTGTTCGCTTCTTACTACGTGACTGCCGACGTGTATCGTTCAAATCTAATTCCACGAAAGGATAGCCGTGCTAGGACCAGTGCCACTTGAAAGTTCTGTCTCCCATTAGGATAGTAATGCAAAACATTGAATATTTAGTTGTATTTTTCCTGCATATGTTTTTAGGTTTACTAGGCGCTATCATTTTCACCAGTTCCCTCTCCGAGGCATACGTCTGAGTACAAGACTATTGGACGTGGAGATAGATGCAAATTGTCGCACTGCTGCTGGAAATTTTCTGTTCCTCTTTGTTATGAATACTTCACCTTGAGCACAAATTACATTTCGTGTCTTATCAACGAATGTCAGATTTTAACATTTTTTTCAGTCGCTGATAGTTATTTATTTGCGCATTAAACTAAACTTCGCAGGAACATTTTTCGTACTCCCAAGGCGAGGAGTTCAAATACTTGCTTGCCTGTGTGTCTATTTTGTCTGTCCACCGTCGGCCCTTCCGACCAACCACACCTTTACCTTAAAGGTGTCCACGGCAGTCGCAATCGACAAAAAAGGAAAATACTCATCTTTAGGGCACCTGGTAATCATGGTTTTGTAATTGCACATAATGTAGAAAAACCAAACAACATCACAGTGGTGCACAATATGATTTCAATCCATTCCTTTGAAGAAGTATTCATTCGGTAGGCGAGCATGCTAACCATCGCGATGTCGTCCATTTCCTTCTTTGGGCTACTCATTTCAAGCACAAGTAACACTTGCTGGAGACTTCAAGAAGCATACATAGTCTGTAGTGTTTGGCTGGAGACACACCCATGAGGAAACCCTATAGCCTGTATACTAATGCCTGAAACGTGCAATACAGTCCCAATGACTTGTTCATCATAAACATGGATACTGTGGCAAGGCTACACACCTCAGTCAAACAATGAACCGGTTTCCAAGCAGAGGCATGGCTGTGTGGTAGAACACCTGCTTGCCACGCAGACGACCCGGGTTCGATCCTCACTCGGACCCGAACATTTTTATTATTTATTTTATTTGCATCTTTCTCGATTTTTCGGTCACGGACAAGATGATCATTTTTCGGTCACGGACAAGATGATGATTTTTCGCTCACAACCAACGACGCCGACGCCGACGCCGGAATTTCTGCGAAACGAGCTCTTTAACGCTATCGCGTTAATACAAAGTCAATGAAGTACTTGTGCAGTGGCTCACTCACTTTTTAACCATAATTTAGTGCAAAGACTTTGAAACATAGACATTCGCTTTGAAGCTTAGGCACGTTTTTTTTTTTTGGTCGGTCTGGGTGAGAATTTGCACTACATCAAACAAGAAAATAGGCTTACTTTTGTTTTATATATTGCGTTCGCCTTACAGCGTTGTACGCACTTATTTCTTCTACACGTGTTTTTTATTTCTGTCGGTTACTCTGCACATTGCATAGAAAACGGTTTTATAAGTCGGAGATCTTATGGCTGTTGACATTGGTACCTCCTCCTGCATATTATCTGTATATCCATTTTTCTATGCTTAAGTCATAGTTATAAAAAGCAGTTGCCCTACTGAGAAAGTGAGTAATAGCGTCGACCTTTCAAGATTTACACAGAATATTCTGCTTTATACGCGGAAGCCAAATTACTTCTCAATGAGCACATATATAGGTCCTTATAACAGTAGAAATGTTTAAATATCATTTCTGTCAGCTGAAGGCAGGTACATATATATGTTCAGTACAGTTTACAGGCCCGTAGCTAGGAATTTTTGTCGGGGGGGGAGGGGGGGTGGGCCTTTGTTGAAGGCTTTGAAAAACACCTATTTTCATTATTTATTCTCGGTAAAACAACCCCTCCATCTGAATTTCGGGGGGGCGCGGGGGGGGGGGGGGGGGGGGTAGGAGCCTAGGGCACTTCGTGACTACAGGCCTGACAGATTTTGAATATGTCTGTTTAGGTGCAGTGATCACGAATGCACAGTCCGCAGGCACCTTTCGTGCACGAAGATGTAAAAGGAATAGACGTTGATATTAGAGGCGGGGTCTCTCGAAGTACCACATTCATTCTAACCATTCGATGCCCGGAAATTATTACAGAAATACTAATATGCTACCCAGGAGTAGTTTTTGTGGGGTATTAGACAACATAAGTTGCTCCAGTTCTGAATGTATCCTTGCAACTCATCCTTCTACCTTCCCGAATGAATGGGATTTGACATTTCTCGCCCTGATTTCTTTTTTTTTAATTTTATGCACGTTTGTATTCCAGATCCATTTGGAATAACCGATCCTCTTCATAGGCGACGTCGCACTTAATGGTATGCCAGCAGGTGTTACCAAGGTGGCCAAGAATATCCGGAAATAAATAGACATTTTTTTTCTTTGTGTTGCACTCCGTTCGTTTTTTGTAATGTGCGAAATTTCTGTAGCTGATCATTAATGGACAGGACGGTGAACAGCATGTGGAAATGGGAAATATACCAGGTTCGCTGTCTGTTACTTCAGTTGTGTCTATTATATCAAGTGTGAGTATTGTTTCTCGTTGCCGAGAGCGAAACCTATCGTGATTGTTTGCGACACTTCGCTTCTCGGTGGACGCATCAACCATCCCGTGAAGGAAGAATGCTTGTGACATCGTCGTTGTAAATTATTCGAGCTCCTACTGAAAGTATTCGCAATGCCCATAGACTACCAGCCACCAAGCGAATGCCAGGAGAACCCCCCTCGTGGAGGGTTTGGAGACGACGAACAACTAACTTTGGCAGAGACTTCCTTGTTCGTCTGTGGTATAGTCTCGTCGTTAGCGCGTTGACAGGAAAGGAACGCTACGTCTTTGCATGTTTCCTGTATCATTGAACAAAGCGGATATTCGACGACACGATAAATATCTTTTAGATGTGAAGCATCTTATGGCGAAGCTTAATCCGGTGGTGGTGGTGGTGGTGGTGGTGTGCACGTGCCCACCCTTACTGCGCATGCGCAAACAGTTAAAAAAAATAAAAATAAAAAACCTCCTCTCCCCCCTCTCTCTCCTCTAGGCATCCCTCCCCGCGGCAACCACACCCTCACTGCGCATGCGCCTCCCTTCCCCTCTCCCCTCTTACACTCCCCCCCCTCTCTCCATCCCTGCCCGCGGCGTCTAACTCCCCCCTGCGCATGCGCGTCCCCCCCCTCTCTCTCCTCTCCTACGCTCCCCCCCTCTCTCCTCTACGCATCCCTGCCCACGGCGTCCACACTCCCCACTGCGCATGCGTGTCACCCCCCTCTCTCTCCTCTCCTACGCTCCCCCCTCTCTCGCCTCGCGACGCCGACGCAGGCGGCGTCTGCTAGCGAGTTTCTTGGTTGAAAAAACCGACTGCTCGCGCTGCACAACCGTTCACTGGCCACCCCGTATATATGGCAATGGATCTTGACCTCCAAGGTGGTGCCGGTGGGAGATTTCTCCTGTGCGTTGTTGAACAATAAAAATTCGCAGCGTGCGCGTTAACTAAAAGCGGAGTGCGGGTCTCTGTGTCCAGTCGGAGTCTTCTGTCTCTCATTGCCCATTAGCAGCGATTGGCATGTTCCAGTAGGAAACACTGCTCCATCACTGCCTGCTTTGCGCCTCCCCAGTTTTCTCTCCTGCGCAACGCTGCGATGAGCGCCAGCGTCAACGCCGCCGCTAGTGTAAGCGTTAGCGCCCGCTGCTTCACATCTACACATTGTTCCCTTTAGCGGAAGATGGTGTAATTTTTTCTACTTGCGGGAGTCTTTTCTACTTGCAGGAAAATACGTGGCAAGTCGCGCTTCCAATGATAGACAACAGCGTACACATATCAGCTTCGAGAAATTTTTTGTAGCCGCGTAAGTTAGGAAAATGTTAGCTTCTGAGATTTTCAGTTGAAACTCAAGCTGTTTTATTTGCATATAGCAATCATCAGGGTTTTTGTAGAGCATGATTTCCGTAACATTGTACGCGGGAAGTCGCGTGAGGTTGCGATGTCCTCTTCAGTGTCAGAGCAATCTCAAATTGGCGATACCTTAAAATGGGTTGCTTAATCCTTTGTCGAAAAACCCCTGTTATGAATCGTGCGAACGACATTTCAGTCATTGGACGATGCATTCGCTCAATGGCTACCGTGGAGCGAACGCTCGGAACGCCGTTCTTCACCTGTGCGTTGCTGTCATAACCAGCGCTGCACCTTTTCATTTTTGCACATCGTTGACAAGTGGCAAAAGACTGCCAGTGGTTTTCTTGCTGCCAGTTTTCAGAGCAAATTGCTCTCCGAGCCTAGGCGTTTCTCTAACTGTAAACATGGGGACGCGGAGACGCCCAAGTCTCACAGCGGAGGAAATTCTTCATATTGCTTGTCGCAGCGATGTTGAAAGAAACCATCTTGAAAAGGACACTTTTTCACTGGACATTGAAGGCTGTGATAGAACCGACAATGACAGCGACCATGGAGATCAGTTGCTAACTCACGAGGAGCTAGTTACACTTCACTTCCCCTCATGCTTTAATGTTTTTTCGCGCTCGTTAGTCACTTCGTGTTTAATTTAGAATAGCGTTGAGCGAAATCGAAATAAAACATGATTTTTCTTGGGCATTGCAAATGGCGCAAGTTATTGTGGATATTATGGAGCGCCACATGCCGCCAACGCGCTCGAGCTCAGTCAGCGAACGCGAAAGGGTTAGATTGATGAAGCGTGCAGTCTCGGCCACAATCCACGCCACTCTGTTAACTTCACATGTACTTCACAGGTGCCTTCCGCACAGCAAACTTGGTACGACGAACTTTCGCAACGTCGAAGAATTCGACATTGCGAAAAGCATGCGTTTGCGTTCTTTTCGTGATTCATGTTTCGAGGTGCTGATCTAACCTCCAACGTCCGAGAGAAGCGAATTGTGGACGGCTATATATAGTCTGAGCATGAGTGTGAGACCATAACTGTATACTGTTGGGGATGTGGAGTGCTTGCGTTCCATTGAAGTAACGCCTCGTTCCTGACTGCGCAAGTAATGAGGACGGCCTAACATGCCTAGAAACCATCATCACGTCAAATGTGCGGAACCGTGCATTAACGACGGCTCTGCTATCTAGCGGCCTATTACTGCGGAAAATCTCTCAGGCAGGCTCGATACGTCCACCTCGCAATGCCGTTCAGTTCATACGTCAATTCTCGTTTATTCACTTTTCTTTTACACGCACAGGATTTCGCGAAGCATCGTTGATGCGGAGGAACGCAGCCGAAATATAATCTCTCATTCTACGGAAAATAATAAGGTGGCGAGAATTTAGAACTTTCCATGATTTGATAAAGTATTTCGATCTCATATCCATTTCAGCGCAGCTCATGACTTCATTCGGTGAAAGCGGTTCAGGGCGCGCGGCCTATCTTTCCGTATGATAGCGGACGCGTTGACCATCCTCCAGGCGCCGTATTGACTCGCACAGCGAGACAGCTATAGTTCGTGGGCGTTCGGAATGGTAACGAAGTACCCTTTACGCTTTAATTCACCATTTTGCGAGGTAGCAGAGCACGATATGCGCGTTTGTAGGACAAGATGGTTCCATACGTTTCTGCACTTTGCTGGTGCAGTGGGTGATGGTTGCAATTATTTGGGCTTGAGCGCTTTGTAATGGTTGGGCTGTTAAAGCACCACTAGTTTCTACGCTTCCGCCACGCAACATCCGTCAGCACTCTCGTTAAGTCCAAGAAATGAGTGTAGGTAGCGTTGTTTGGCTCATTCCAGCAGAGACAAATGACGCTGGGCGAAATATTATATACAGGACTAAAGCTTTTAAATATTATCCAGGACTCAAAGAAAAGGCAGCTTCTTACTAGGGGTGCCAAGCCTGAAGGAAGTGCGGAGCTGGGCAGCCTTCCTTGTTTCTCCTTGGTTTCCTTTTCAATATTTCCCTGCCTGTTTTTCTCCAATTATTTCTATTTATTTCTTCCTCTCTTTGTCTATATTTTTCTTTTTTTTTACTTTCTATCGTTTTAACACGGAAGTGTTTTATGCCGGGGTCCACCAAGTATATCCGTTATGGATATGACGTTTATATAATTAACGCTACCAAATGATAGAGAAAAATTATGATGAAAATGTTCCCCCGCCGGGAATCGAACCCCTGACTTCTTCACCCGCGACGAAGGGCGCCCAGGTTTCTTACCGACTAAGCCACCGACGCAGCTGGAGAGCAACCTGCCAACGCACCTTATATCTCTCACACATTCTCTCTCGCACGGTGCTCTCTGTTGGCGTGGCGGGTCGGTGTCGCCGCCTCTGAGCGGGGACGGGAAGTGCGTCTCGATAGCAGTGAAAAACATTGGCCGCGCTAGCATCGGAGAGTCGCCGATTTAGTTATGTTATTTGCCTTTATTAACGTGTGACGGCTATTTGTCGGAGTAGTTCATCCTCCACGTGCACCAACGTTGTTTCGCCGACGGCTACTTCGGGTGCGAGAGCACCGACTAATGAAACTGCTGCACTGAGCCCGGCCGCAAGGCAGTGACGTCGACGGGAGAATGTCGTGCCTTGGTGGAGCGAGACAGAGGCCAACAGGACGTAGAACGCCTGCGCGCGCGCGCTCGCGGCTCAAGCTACGAACCTCTGCCTCCCACGTTGCTGAAGCGCAGCGTGGTAGTGTATGCATGAGCGCAGGAGTAGGTTACCTTATTACTCAGGAGCGCACACCATACCACTTCTCTTTGACGACGCGCATATCGAGTGCCAGTGTTCATTACGTGCTTGTTGGAGTCTTTGCGCTGGATTCACGACACGCTGTGTCCAGGTTTATCATGTTGACAACTTCAGCTACAACAATGGTTAATTCATGACCATGGGCGTTAGTCGTCGCGATGGAGATTTGCCACTCGGCGTCAACGTGGGTGTGTCCACGTCAAACGGTGCTATAGCTGTCAAACCCCAATAGACATTGTACAAGCTCTCATATATCGCTAGCACTACTTCTGCGAAGACGCGTTTCACTTTCGTGTTATACCGATTCCTATGATGGAGGGATCAGCCATGTTTTTTTTTATACTTGTTCCTTTTCTCTCTCTTATATTTCGCTTTTGCTTCCTCTTTTTTTCTATTTTTAAATGTTGGCCTGCGTTACGCCAAGCACAGTAGATTTTTTTTTTGCTGCTGATGATAAGTGATCATCACCAAGGCACTGGAGGAACAAGAGGAAGAAGACTTCTCCTTGGCGTGAGCACGTACTCAATATGCTACACATGGAGCGTTACGCCAAGCGACGACGACCGCATACGACAGCTTACTACAGCATACAACAGCCCGGCGCCCTTAAGAGCACCGCAGGTAAAATTATACGTAAAGTTTCTTATATTATTACACTGTGGATAGCCAACACTGCAACCACAATTATTGTTAGACAAACACCATTACTACAGCTGATGTTAGGCAATCGCAGTAATACATTTGTTGAAGATCTCTACTATGTGATTGCTCTCTAAAAGATGTTGCAACACGTTTTTCAGCGTTTGTCTGCTACATTAGGAGAGCCAACTATAACGAACAGCATGTCCCTCTTGTTTAACCCATGAAAACTGGTTTATAAAGATTTCAATGTTTATTTCTTCTGTCTTGGACCGCGGTATGTAGGTATGCGCCACAGGTGGCCTTGAGGAATGGTTTTATCACAAACACGTTTAGTGATTCATGTCATGATTTTTCAGTCAGTCGGTCGGTCGGTTAATTGGTCTGTCGGTCGGTCGGTCGGCCAGTCAGTCAGTCGGTCGGTCGGTCGGTCAGTCGGTCGGCCAGTCAGTCAGTCAGTCAGTCAGTCGGTCGGTCAGTCGGTCGGTCAGTCGGTCGGTCGGTCGGTCGGTCGGCCAGTCAGTCAGTCAGTCGGTCGGTCGGTCGGCCAGTCAGTCAGTCAGTCAGTCAGTCGGTCGGTCGGTCGGTCAGTCGGTCGGCCAGTCAGTCGGTCGGTCAGTCGGTCGGCCAGTCAGTCAGTCAGTCAGTCGGTCGGTCGGTCGGTCGGTCGGTCAGTCGGTCGGCCAGTCAGTCAGTCAGTCAGTCGGTCGGTCGGCCAGTCAGTCAGTCAGTCGGTCGGTCGGTCGGTCGGCCAGTCAGTCAGTCAGTCAGTCGGTCGGTCGGTCGGTCAGTCGGTCGGCCAGCCAGTCAGTCAGTCAGTCAGTCAGTCGGTCGGTCGGTCGGTCGGCCAGTCAGTCAGTCAGTCAGTCGGTCGGTCAGTCAGTCAGTCAGCCAGTCAGTCAGTCGGTCGGCCAGTCAGTCAGTCAGTCGGTCGGTCGGTCGGTCAGTCAGTCAGCCAGTCAGTCAGTCAGTCGGTCGGTCGGTCGGCCAGTCAGTCAGTCAGTCAGTCAGTCGGTCGGTCGGTCGGTCATCGAACGTTATAAGTTGTCCTTAGAGTGTTTCGCTAACATGATGACATATCGATTCCCCTCCCTCTTGAGCGGAATCTATCTGTCAGTCATGTCAAACGCTCAAACCCCTCGATTTTGGTACACATCGAGTTAACGAGGCGCCCAACAGAGCAACCGGACCCAGGTGGCCAGAATGATTGATAGATAGATAGATAGATAGATAGATAGATAGATGCACGCCCACACGTGAATCTCGCTTGGCGATTAAAAGAAGGAGAATTTTAAGGACTCGCTTTTCTTTGCTAGGAAAAAAATAGGCGTCGAAGCTCCCCTTTTTTCGTACCAACATACGAGGGTCTCACTCTGGCACACTGCACACCTTAACTTGGTACACGAGAGATTATCCGGTCAGCTGCCAGCTCGTTATAATATCACGTGCTACGTGAGGCCAACAGCAGAAAAAGAGTGTTCCACACTCGCCGTCATGGCTACTGGCGTCGCTGACTAACACTCCCAGGTTTAAATGAACATATATACATGATAAAGTGGACGGGGCGGGGGGGGATGACCGCCGCTGTAGCTCACTCAGTTGGTAGAGATCAGACGCGTTATTCGAAGGTCGCCAATTCAGTCCCTGCCAGCGACAAGCTATCTTTTCGTCCACTTTTCTTTCTTCACATCTACATCAGATTTACTACTAATCACATTTCCTATACTTCGCTTGGCATTATTTTCCATTAGTTCTAATTAATATTGCCTCTTAAAGACTAGTAATTTAGTCTCCCTACGAACGCCTGAACGCCTGAATGCCTACGAACGTACTGACATTTGTGCAATTCAATGAAAATTGTCGCAATTATTTGCACAAGGGCCGCCAGAAGGAACTAGACTCGAGTTAATTATTGCACAATTATTTGCGCAATTATTTGCACTAGACTTCGTTTAATTAATCGAAATCAATTAATCGTTCTCTTCAATGCCTTAGGGGCGACGTTATGTGAGGTAACGTCTTAATTTATGCTATCCGTGTTTTTTAAGTAGTTAGTTATTAGATAACTAGCTCAAATTATGTATAGACATGATTTTTCTTTCACAAAGCATTGGAACAATGGAATGTTTTATTGTACATCTTTTTTTATGGTCGAACTTCTTGTGAACGATCCGCGCTTGACGCTTCTCTTAAGGCTAAACACTTGTTCGACGCAAAGAGAGAGAGACAGGAATAGCAAAGAAAACGTTTCGGTATTATGGCCCAATAATATAAGATCTCACTCTTGAAATCAAGCGTGCATATTGAAACTATTGCTCCCGTAAACCATGAAGAGCATTACACGTATTGCGATTTTATTAACTTTGGCGACAGTTATGCTTCCTTGGGATATCAGTCGTGTTCTTGCCGGGAATCCTGCTCGTAGTCCCAGATTCCCGGTACTTCGCGATCCTAGACCACACAGCATACCTATCCCGACTTACTACATTGTGCCACGGAGAACGACTGCCAGAAGCCGCAGGCGTACGTACTATTTCACTTTGGTGTCTACCATATGTCTCGAGAGCAAACAGTTACGCCTAATAGACAACTGTAGCGCGTTTAGGGCCCACAGGAAATGGATAAATTAATACCTGCGGAAAACTTTGAATATACATGCTGCATGCGCCACATGTGTAACGCTTCTTTCTAAATAACTACATCTAGAAAGATGGGTGCGTACCCTGCTTTCTAGATATTTCACTTTTAGTTCTACGAAATGACGGTGCTCCAATAATCAGAGCTATTTGAAGAAAGACGCGCCTTCCTTTTAGGAAGGTGCAGCAACACGCTGGATCTCAGGTTATTTCTTCCTACATATATTTGTAGATTGATGTGATGATATGAATTTTACCAGTTTCCTTTCTGAAGCATACGGATGTGTCAGGGGCTATCGGACATGAAGACACAAATTGTCGCACGAGTTGGCATAATTTTTTGTTTCTCTTGAACATTCTCTTGAAATGCGAAGTATTTCTTTGCGTACTGCAGGCACTTTTAGCGTTTCTATCTATCTATCTATCTATCTATCTAGGCGCCCATGTCTGGGTGCTGTCGTGATCACCCTCTTAACTTGGGGCGAACCAAAATTAGTATGGGAGTGTAAGATGGTTTGACGAATATGACTCGCTGTCATGATATGAATAATGTCACAATCCCGTCGCGTACATCGTCAAACCCTTTCCGCCAGACACGTGTGGCACATACCCGTATACCACGGGCGGGTATGTGCCACAGGTATGCGGGTATGCGCCACAGACATTGGTAATTTTAACGCGACAGCGTTAAGAAAAAGCTGACAGCGCCAGCGTTGACCCGGCGAATGCAAAGAATAAATGTCAGGGTCCCAGCAGGAATCGAACCCCAGCATTCTGCGTGACAATCAAGTGTTCTGGCACAGAGCCACGCAAGTTCTGGGAACTGCTTCCCATATAGATCGTAATATTCTTGAAACCTCAGTTGTGGTTGCAGTGTTGGCTATCCAATTTTATAAACCTTACATATGTACTGCTATGATATGACATCGGGTTAACGTCAGCTGTAGTTAAGCGCCATCCACTGAAGTTGATTTACGTAGCAGTGTCCAGGGCTACCATCCTCGCGAGCACAAGCGCTGCATATCAGCTTACTGCATGTGGTGTTTTTAATACCCATGTTGTTGTTGGCATCTTTAGGCGACTGTAAACAACTGATTATATAAAACATATGCGACTGTTCAACATATGTCTGTGCGTACAATATTTGTACATATCTTTAGCGTCTTTTCGTAACGTTTCGCTCTATAAAAAATTACAACACAGTCGCCTTCATTACGGGGCAACTGCGCGAAAAAAACGGATGCGCCTGTGCTGTTGTTCCTTCCTTTGTCTACGTTTTTTTTCGCGCAGTTTCCCCGTAATGTATCACCAACTCGCCCAACAGTCCGCTCTTCACAGTCACCTTCCCTCCGAATGCTTCGCATAATATCGATTCCCAAGGTACGTTGGATCTGCCGAATTTTTTCTCCTGTAGCATAAATGTGGTTGCATGCATTACAATTGTATGCTTGCAATCTCGTGAAGTCGCTTATCAAGTTATTTAACTTTTTGATTAAACTAAACTAAGCTTTGTTGCAGTAGCACAGCAGTCAACTGATAAAATATTTGCTTGCCTCGTGATTCCCTTCTATCCGTCCGCCGTCGCTTCCTGCGTGTGACCATATCTGACGACGTCCACTATCTTCGTGACGTACGAGTCAGGAGAACAGCTTGTGTCGTGCATATAACACATCGCAATGTCGGCTTCTTCACTGCTCATCGTTAAGAAAAAAGTAACAGTTGTGCCTCAAGGGTGACGCAATGAAAGCGATAGCAAGAAATGCGAATGTACAGGGAGAACGGCAAGCCACTACAAACTTTTTACGGGGTGCACAAAGGACGCAGGAAAGGAGCACACCCAGGGCGGGTGCGAACTAACAACTGTCACAGCTCGACACCTGCCACGCGCTGTTCAACACAAAGGACGCACGGAAAGAATACACAGGTATACACAGGACGATCGCGAACTAACTGCAGTAGTTGTTACTTCAACTAGGCCTTACTTTGGCCTCTCCTTTCGCAAACATGGCTGCTGCAGCGACCAAAGTGAGCTTCGCGCGGTCTATATCTTAAACGCAAACTTTGTGGTGCAAGCACAAGACGTACAATACTACCCCCAAAAGATAAGCGCGCAAGAACGGGCTACTGCGCCCTGTATGCCTAAGTGAAAGTCGGAGGCACACATCCCAACTCTGGCGAAACACTAGAGAGTCTTAGAATTGGGGACCCAAGGAGCTGGGCGACACAAGAAATTTGCGAGCCACCAGGGCGCATGCGCAGAACTCTTGCGCTCGCGTTTTCCCAAGACTCTGTATCGCTCTGCTTTGGGCGGCGAGCAAAACCGGAGAGCGTGCGACCTCAACAGAAGAAAATAAAGACGGTGCTAGGCAGAGGCACGTGAAGCCATGGCTTGCGTTCCCTGCAGGCGTGGATTTCGGTCCCAACGTAAGTTATATACTGTAATTCTGGTCCAGCCGTCTCGTTTCTTCCTTCCTGTGGCATAAGCCTACAAGAGCCAGAGTGTTCCCACGAGCTCGCGCCACCACGAGGCATCTGGTGCTCTTCTTTTTTCCTGACCAACTGGCGTTCCCTAGCCGACTGGGTTGTATGGCCACTCGTGCCCGACTGGCCACGAGTGGCACGGCGCTACAACCCAAAAATTGAGAAATTATATAGCGTGGGTCGCCAGCGTTACGACGAGAACACAGCGTGGGCGACGTACAGCGAGGCCCGCATCTCGCACAATTTTCAGTTCGCGGCGTGTGGCGCCCCGTGAGTTTCACCCGATGCCGTGTGCATTTGTATTCTACCGTTATATTTTCTGGAGAACGAACAGCGCATACCGTAATAGTCAAAAGCAGTGCGCTGTGCAGCGAAAGGCCGCAGGTTCCAATTCCCGGTGGCGCGCGTCGAAAAATTTTTCTGGAATATTTTTATTTGCAAGTTTTTTGTATATAATGCTGCTCAGATGAGGATGAAGTGCATAATTGAAGCCTACAATATATATGCGTCTACAAGACACGACGGCGACGGCGACGGCAAAATCCCGCCAAGAGTGTTCATAATGTTCATAGTGGAGTGATCGCTCGAGCTATATGCCCTGAGGTTCCTCAGCAGTTTATTCCTGCAGCGATCGATTTCTTTCACATCCCTTTTCAAAATTAAATATTTCCCTTTACATTAACCGCCGGCTTCATGGCCAATCCCCCCCCGTATTGGGTAGGCGCCAAGAATCAAGGAACAATGAAGCAAGCAAGCAAGCTTCTCCGCTACGGACGCAATTAGGAGCCCTAGAGGACGGACACTTGCCGGGAGGACCGACAAGGAAAAAATAAATTAGCGGTAATCCCGTACGTGCACAAACTTTCTCACAACATTAAGAAGATTGCTCGAAGAGCCGATGTTAAAGTAGTCTTTTGCGCCCAACAGAAGCTTGAAAAGGTGTGCCAAATAACAAACCCAAATGTCAATGAAAAGAAAACATGTACAAATAGCCATGAAACGAAATATGGGAAGTGTAATGAAGGGCTTGTCTACGAAATTCCACTAAGATGTAACCGTTCTTACGCAGTACAAACTGGTCCTTGCGTAAACGACAGGCTTCGCTAGCGTGCTAACAATGCAAAAACAAGACGGGGGGGGATGGCTTTCACTTCATTGCAACAATTGTGGCTGCACACCTGAGTTTTACAAATGCATCATAATCTAAAAAAAAGCACCAACGAAATGACAAGCCTCATTATAGAGGCTCACAAAATCTCGAGTTTGAACGAAAAATGCCTAAGCCAGGCGTCTATTTCTCTATCGGACAAGGAAACCGCGTATCTGAGTGGCACGACACGTGTTTGAGTGGTTTTAAAGATGATAGTTTTTCTTGGGATACTTAAACGCAAAAATTTTGGTTTGTCTGTCTGTCTATCTGTCTGTCACCCGATTCAGCTAGCTACTGGGCCAAAGTTTAACTAATTTCTGAACGCCCAGCCATCTTGAATTGGTGTTTGCGTTCATACTTGTGAACATATTCGATCAAAAAGCAAATACTACGTGTACCTGAGGCGCAACATTAATATGTAAGTATCAGGTCGTGTGTTCTTTTATTAGAAAATACACAGATACGTAATTCTAAAGACCCTAGTGTTTTTTAGGCTGTGCTGAAAATGCGACGCTGTACACGAACTCCGACGCTTTGTACGAAAAAGCCCTGTGCCGACGATAAACTGCTGCCGCTGGCAGTGACCCTTGGTTCAGCACAAGCTCATGTTTTAGAGGCGAAGCATCTTATGCTCGGGGCTATGTCCGTCCCTCCCGCGTCTCGCGTCCCGCGTCCGGCCACTTTCATCAAGTAGGGAAGCACCCACTATGCGAACCAGAACACTGTAGTACAATATAAGGCCGTCAACCACCACTACACTCACCATAGTCATGGCCGAGAGCACAGAGAGGCTGCTTAGCAATGGCTAGGCAGATGGTGTATGTCGCCCAGGTTGACTCCATTCCTTGATCCAGCTTGCATGTGTTTGGGGAGGGGGAGCTTAGTCCGTCCCTCCTTCCCGCGTCCCACACCATCACAGCGCATGCGCGTCAGCTCCCCCCTCTATCTCTATCCTCTTCTACGCTCACCCCCCTACCTCTACTCTACGGAGCGGCGCCCACGTCCCGCGTGCTACACCTCCACAGCGCATGCGCGTCCCCTCCCCCATCTCTCTCCTCCCCAACGCTCACCCCCCGTTCTCTCCTCTAGGAATCCTCTACTCTACGGAGCCCCCCGTCCCACAGCTAATGCGCGTCCTCTCCCCCCTCTCTCCTACGCTCATCTCCTTTCTCTACTCTAGGAATCCTCTACTCTACGGAGCGGCGCCCGCGTCCCACAGCGTATGCGCGTCCTCTCTCTCTCCTTTCCTACGCTCACCCCCCTTTCTCTACTCTAGGAATCCTCTACTCTACGGAGTGGCGCCCGCGTCCCACAGCGCATGCGCATCCTCTCCCCCCCCTCTCTCTCCTCTCCTACGCTCACCCCCTTTCTCTCCCCTAGGGATCCTCTACGGAGCGGAGAGTAGAGTAGGCGCTGTCTGAAGCAAGGCAGAACATAGTAGTACGGCCGGCACAAGACTATCGTCTTTCGACGACATTTGCAGAGAAGCACGCAGATACGCGGCCAATTTTTTTTGTTCATATGTATACCTGCTATCATGCGCAATGTATTTCTGTATCGGTGTACAAAGTCACGTCGTTCTGCTAATAAAAACCGCCAGGCCTGCGCGGAACGCGCAGCACAGTCACAGCGAAAGCTGGGAGAGCACCATTACTAAAACCCGTTGCAACCTATCTTGGGGCTACTAATACAAGTACGCTTGCAAGGTACCCACTACTCCATTAATTGATTCGGTGGCTGATGACGACGAAGAATTATGGCTGAGCCCTTTGTAATGGGTTGGAAGCATTCAACGACCCCCTCGTAATGCAATTCATATTGTGTGACGCCTGGTTACATAAATGGCATTCTGTGACGCCTGGTTGTCGTTTCACTCTTCTGCCACGTTATATTGCGCATGTTAACGCAGTTCCTTCCCGACATAATGCTTGTATAGGGTTTTTGTGCGCCGGGTTTTCGAGCACAGGCATGGCTCAGTGGTAGAACACTGGGCTGGCACGGAGCGGACCCAGGTTCGAACCCCGAGCCATCCTGAACATTCTTTCTTAAAGTTTTTTTTCTTATTTCGTGCGATAGCGGTTACGGACACCGGCGGCGGCGGCGGACAACTACGGCACCCTTGTTGCGATCTCATAACAGCTTTCGCTGTAAAATGTGCCCTCCATGTGTGCCTATCTGCTCTTGTTTACGTCTGCTACACGCAAAAGTTTACCGGTAATGACAAACCAACAAGCCCAAGTTGATACGCTTCTAGAGAAATGCCCTTAACGAGACACAGCGTTCATGCGTGTAGTCCCAAACACGGTCCATCGCTGGAAGGAACGGAAGAAGGAGGTGTTCGCAATGGCAAGGCAATTCGGCAAGCCAACGGCACTTGGAACTTTTTCGGCCTCCAAAGTTCACTGGGACCGCCTAATTGAACTGCTCGAACGCGTCAGGTCCGGGCCGGAGATGGCGTTCCCCGAACGCGTCGAACTTCGAAACGATGACTGTGGCGAGTGCGATGTACGTAAACCTTCGACGTCATCCTCAACATCCCCAAAGACCAGCGGATATCACCGTTGAAACCTTACCAACAATTAAGAAATGCTTTAGTACACCATCGGGATTAACTCACTTCTTAACATCGGGCCCGCACGTTCTAGGTTCGCTGGTTAATCATCTGTAGGAGTGCTTGGGCGGTGTTTTGTTTATGAGTCATTCCACAGAGAACAGCCAGAAAAGACTTTCGTGTTATAGCTCATGGTATTAAGTTCCGCTTTTTTAGAAATAGAACCACCAATAGCACGCGATATGGTTTGTTTATTTTACTAGGACTTTATTTGCTATGATGAAGCCACATGATTGACAGGCACACCGAGGAACTGTGATCAACGACGGCTGTCTTTCGAGAAGAAGCTGCTCAAGGGCGCAGTGTTGCTGAGACTTTTGGCCCCGTTACGGAGTGGCTGGCACTTCTGGATGGATGTGTGTCCACCTGACTTTTGGGGTGTTTGTGCTAAACAGAGCAAAAAAGCACGGCCATGATAGGCAAACACACAGGAAAAGTGCTGACTTACAACTGAATTTTTATTCACATGAAAACGTCATATAAGCAGTATGCGCGGGAACAGTTACGAAAAAGAAAAGAACAAAAAAAAAGGGCAGTAAACAAGATGTGCTGACATGAAAACATCGAAAACTTGAACAACCATGGTAGCCTGATGCACAAACCCCCCGCATTCCAAGACTGAGCTCCCTGTCAGATAGTGCAACTGGTGGTTTGCTTACGCAGCCGCTTATTTCTCGAACCATCTGAGCTGCCCGATTGATTATGCGCGTTTGCTCATCCTTCTTTTTATCTACAATTGTGGTGCCCTGAAACTGCGGGAGGCGCCGCACGTGCCCACGTGCAGTTCCCTGGAAGCCTTCTTTAATAATAATATCTGGGGTTTAACGTTCCAAAACCACCGTATGATTATGAGAGACGCCGTAGTGGAGGGCTCCGGAAATTTCAACCATCTTGTGTTCTTTAACGTGCACTGACCTCGCACAGTATACGGGCCTCTACCATTTCGTCTCCATCGAAATGCGACCGCCGTGGCCGGGATCGAACCCGCTACCTTCGGGTCCGCAGTCGAGCACCCTAACCGCTACAAAACCGTGGCGGACTGGAAGCCTTCTTTGCGACTACGTACAATATTGGCCTGCTCACGTGAGCGCTTGCAAATGAGCGCTCATGTGAGCGCTCAGTGAGCGCTTAAATAATGTTCATTCATTCGTTCCACCACTAAATATTCTTCAGCGGATGGTGGAAGTATTCTGCATGCACGATAAGACAGATATCAAAACTACGTAGTTTTATCTTTGTAAAGGTTTTTTTTTTTCGTCATGCACAATACAAATATGAACTAAAACCCCCCTGTCAATAAAGTAACAGCGAAATTCACAACGTGTAAAAAGCCTCACAAGTATTCTCGCCAAGAACATTGCATTTTAGGAATATATAAGTTCCAACTTATTGTTCTGCCATATACGCAAAAAATGCTTTTAGCGCACTACCGGCCTATTGTTTCTGGTCTTCACTATCCGTCTCTCCGATTTTACTTCTGTTCTTTGCAGGGCCGCTAAGTCCCGTCCAATACAATCTCCGTAAGAGACCTTACACCGGATAGGACGACGACATTTGTTACCAAGATGGTCAAGGGGATTGTGAAATAAATATATATTTTTGGCTTCATATTGTGTTTAGATCTTCTTAAATGGAGGAGTACTGACACAATTTTGGAACATCGCAAAAGGGACATTTTTCGTTTCCTTGGTATGCAGTGTCAACGCTCTCCACACAGCGGAGTCAGACGACACGTATAAAATATTTTATTTCGATTTTAAAGTTTTCTTCGCTGAGCATCTGCAAGCCAGCTCCATTGCAATGGACATTATCGCGACGAGTCAAGTCAGTTCTGAGTTCACGAGCTCTGCGTCCGTCACGCAGCCTAAATCGCAGAAATCACTGTCAGGATCACTGGACGGCAATTAACTCATCGTTGTTTACGTGCACCACAAGTAGATGACAGATCTGCCGTTAGTACGTCGCCAGTTGCTGTCTTACCGTGACGTCACACTGCTCTGGTACGTCACTGAGAGGCCGCCCCCTCGATACCGAAACCGAAATTGCTGTCTTATGGTAGCTGTATTAAAAATATATCCAATGCATTGCCATGCACTACGACACTCTTTATAGGTTTCTCGACACCAGTACTTTCATTTAGAGCAACAATCTGAAAATTCTTAAAATTCGTGTTACTACTCCTTTAAATGGGCGGATTCGCTCTACCCTCCCTTTGCGGCCAAGATGCGCAGCAGCACACGGGAATAATGTAGTAAATTTGCAAAATGCGCATCCAGTTCTCCCTGGAACATTACATTCAATCAAACTACGGAGATTTCGCACATTCTTCAGTCTACGTGTGAAGTATTGGCCACGTAATAAGGTGCCCGCTCGTGGAGGGACTTTTAAAATCAATTGACCGGGTCACCTATCCAAGCAGTCTTAAAGAACCCTTGGGTACTTTCTCCTAACAGCAGAAAAACGACCTGGTGTGCACATTACTTGTTCATCGTCGGAAACCGAGAAGAGAAAGGAGCACTAGCCCTTACGCACTTGTTCTTATTTATATGTTCTAATTTTCGCAAAGCTTTTCAATCTTTTCTCCTAAATTCGCCGAGAGCAAAGTTCAAGTGAGGTAGCATAGAATTTTCAGGGTTTTGTCTATGTTTGAGCCAAGACACACAAGCTTCAAAATGCTTCTAGCAAATCAATAATGCATACAATATTCGATTAAATTACCGTTTGCGTTCTCCTCTTGCGAGAAAGGAGGTACAGTGAAAATACTCGAGAAGCTTTCAATAGGTCATCACTCAGTTTTTTGTGAGCCACAGCACAACTGTTTTATCTTCAGACAAAAATGTTACATATTAAGTGAACCACAAGCGCTCGCCTCATTACAATCTCTGAATTAAAGCTTAGAATAGCAGAGCGCTGAGCTACTTGGTAAGTGTTCATTCTAAAAATACAGGGCGTGCAAACACGCCTGTTTGCACGCTCCGTTTTTTCATAATTAATCCTCTGAAAAAGCATCATCGTGAGACTGAGAACGATAGCCCTTGCATTATAGCTTTTCTGCAGAACATCAAGAACTGTTGATGTCTGTTAGGGATGAGTCACGTGAATATGACGGCTCCAGGTGTGCACAACTATCACTTCCAGGAGAAGAAACTGTACGATGCGTAGTCGGCTTGCTTATCGAACGGCTGTAACGACGGTTCTTTGCGTCTTTGATAGCTTTGACAGAACCCTATTCTGGAACAAGATATACAATCAAAACAACCCTGGCATGAGGTCTTACGCAAGCGATAATTAAAAAAATGAACTCGCATTAATTGGGAGATTGGTTGCCTGCATTGTACATATACCACAACGTTGTTGTTCGTCGTATATGTCATTCCATATTAAAGATTCGCATTTGATTTCATTGCTCAAGTAGTTTAATATTAGACATTTAATTAGATAAAAGGCTCCTTTACCATGCGACATTGTCAGTTGCAATGCTGTGGATTATGAGAATTTTTCTTGTGTTTTCTGCTGATGCAATTCTTTATCGCTTAGAGGGCCCCTAAACTACCAACAGACGCTCGTGTGCCGCTCTGCGTGCCTTTCCTCTATCGACAACGGTTGTCATGACGTCACCTGCATGATTAGATTACGTCGCGAGCAAGAGACGCTGTCATGGGGCGAACACGAACCTGTTTTCTGCTAACAGATGCGCACGATTCTTGCGTTTCCACTTCGCACGCTGAGGGAGGGCGCTCGGAGAGCTGGACCGTGGCCTCCGAGATTAGCCGGTTGCGCGCCGCGCCGCCGGCTAATCTCGGAGGCCATGGCTGGACAGACGAGCCGACGAACGCAGTCTAGCGAAGAAAAGAGCGAAACGAGGAAACGCGTGCAACTCCAAAGGCGTTCGCTGCATACTCGTGCACAATTGCAACGCCACAACCAAATCTTGACCTCTGGGTGGTTTAAGGGCCCAATTATAAGCGTTCCGAGCTGCTTCTCCTCAATTTGCGGCTTTCCATTAAGGTTAAACGCATGTATTAAAAAAGCCGGCAGATCCCACGCACTGTGGGAATCGATGTAATGCGAAGCAGCCAGGAAGGAGCAAATCATGCTTTACATAATTTACATGTCATGTTTTACATGTTACGACCCATCACTTGTGTTTGTCATACAGTCACGTCGCGATATACTAATTTTGGTGTATGTCAAGCTAGCGAACTGGACGCAAGCGCACCATGAGCGTGGCATGTAAATGGCATTGTAGATGACATGCATGCCAAGATTTTCATGTTACCACCTGCCACTTATGTTCGTTATACAGTCATGTCACTCAATACCAAATTTGGTGTATCTCAAGCTAATGAAACGGCCGCGAGCGCGCCATGAGCGTGGCATGCAAGTCATGTCGCACATGACAAGTCATGATTTCCATATTACCACTTGTCATTTATGTTCATCATACAGTCATGTCACTCAATACCAAATTTGGTGTATCTCAAGCTAACGAAACGGCCGCGAGCGCGCCATGAGCGTGGAATGCAAGTCATGTCGCACATGACAAGTCATGATTTCCATATTACGACTTGTCATTTATGTTCGTCATAGAGTCATGTCACTCAATACCAAATTTGGTGTATATCAAGCTAACGAACATGACAAGTCATGATTTCCATATTACCATTGTCATTTATGTTCGTCATAGACTCATGTCAGTCAATACCAAAATTTGGTGTATCTCAAGCTAACGAAACGGCCGCGAGCACGCCATGAGCGTGGCAAGCAAGTCATGTTGCACATGACAAGTCATGATTTCCATATTACCACTTGACATCTACGTTCTTCATACAGTCATGTCACTCAATACCAAATTTGGTGTATGTCAAGCTAACGAAACGGCCGCGAGCGCGCCATGAGCGTGGTATGTAAATCATACTCCTCATGACATATTAGTCATGATTTTCATGATATGACCAGCCATTTATGTTCTTCATACAGTCGTGTTATGCCATACCAAATTTGGTATAAATCCCATCAACGATACGGCCAGGAGAGCACAATGTCGTAGGCGGATAGATAGCTAGATAGATAGATACGCTCAAAGTCGCCGAAGTTCGCTAAGAAATGCTTCGCATTAAAAAAAAATTGACGGCAGATCCACGAGGTGAATGATGATGAGCTTGGGCGAAGCTCCTGGAAGTAGTCATCGGTTAAACCGTGAAATTTCTTCCGTTAATTCACCCGATAAAATTGACGTGAAACGATTGATTAAATGTTTTATCAAACTTTTATTGCTGGTTTCCGTTGTCCTTTCATTATGACCGCTTTGTGGTCGGTGAAATGTAAGCTAAGTGGTTCTTGCATACGAGCACACACCGACGGCAACGAGCATCGTCAACTACAAACCTGTATCGTGATATGGTTTTGATTATAAAACCATTGCTTTAGAAAACACCTGGCGTCTTTCGTTAAGCAGCTGGCGTCTTTTCGTTTTGCTTTAGAAACATCTGGCGTCTTTTCGTTTTGCTTTTAGAAAACATCTGGCGTCTTTCGTTGGTTTATTTCATCAATCAACGGCGTTTTGAACAAAATTTTTATTGTTTAATCACGCACAGGAGAAATCTCACCAGGCACTACCTTGGAGGTAAACAATGGCTGCTACTGGGAATGAGAGACAGCAGAAGTCGGCTTTTAACACTTCTACTTCTACTAACGTTTCCTACTGGAACATGCCAATGGCTGCTAATGGGGAATGAGAGACAGAAGAATTCGGCTTTTAGTTAACGCGCACGCTGCGAATTTTTTATTGTTCAACAACGCACAGGAGAAATCTCTTACCGGCACCACCTTGGAGGTCAAAGCGTAAGACTGGTTACGCACTACGACTACGACGAGGGACGAACGGGTGCCGCTTAAGGAGCTTCGCCCCTAAAAACGCATGTGCCAACCACAATTGAAAAGCTTCAAGTATGATGTTCATGACCCATGACCGCCATATCGGCTTTCGTCGTTTTGTTAATACTACCGAAGCTTGTGGTCCGTTGGAATCTAAGTTTTCTTTTCGCAGGAAAGTCCCGCAATTCACACAGACGTAGAATACAGAGATTCATATTCAACAGTTGATCCTTATCCCAATTACTACCAAATCCGATGCTGAAACTGAAAAAAACAATGGTGCAAGGCGGTGGGTGCGTATTTTTTTAAATGCGAAGCATTTCTTAGCGAACTTCGGCGACTTTGAGCGTTTCTATCTATCTATCTATCTATCTATCTATCTATCTATCTATCTATCTATCTATCTATCTATCTATCTATCTATCTATCTATCTATCTATCTATCTATCTATCTATCTATCTATCTATCTATCTATCTATCTATCTATCTATCTATCTATCTATCTATCAAGCCGCCTACGACATTGTGCTCTCCTGGCCGTATAGTTAATGGGATTTATACCAAAATTGGTATGGCGTGACATGACTGTATGACAAACATGAATGACTGGTCATATCATGAAAATCATCAATAACTTGTCATGAAAATAATGATTTACACAAAATAGCCCTAGTGCTCCCAAGGCCGTTTTCTTAACTTGATATAACCAAAAATTGGTACGATGAGACATTTCTGCATGACCAACATAAATGACAGGTGGTAATATGAAAATCATGACATGCATGTCATCTACAACACGATTTACATGCCACGCTCATGATGCTCCGACGGCCGTTTCGCTAGCTTTATATACACCAAAGTTGGTATTGCGTGACGTGACTGTATGACAAACATAAATGCCAAGTGATAGTATGAAAATCATGACATGTAATGTGCAACATCACTTGCACGCCACGCTCATGACACGCTCGCGGCCGTTTCGGTATCTTGATATACACCAAATTTGGTATTGCGTGACGTGACTGTATGACGAACCTAAATGACAAGTGGTAATATGGAAACTAACAGACAAAGATGCCAAGGAAAGTATAGGGGAAGCTATTAGAAGTAATTGTAATCTAAATGTGAAGAAAGGAAAGTGGACGAAAAGATAACTTGCCACCGGCAGGGACCGAACCTGCGACCTTCGAATAACGCGTCCGATGCTCTACCACTGAGCTATGGTGGCGGTCATCCCTCCGTCCACTTTATAGGGTATATATGTATACTGAAACGTGGGAGCGTCAGTCAGCGCCGCCTGTTGCCATTATGGCGAGTGTGGAACACTGTTTTTTGCCTGTAGGCGTCACGTAGTACGTGATCTTATTGCGAGCGGGCAGCTGACTAATAATCCCTCGCATACCACCTGAAGGCATCAAGTCTGCCAGAACGAGACCCTCGTTATGAATGAAGGAAAGAATTATAAACTTAAGGGCTCGTTTGCTTTGTTAAACACAGTATTAATGAAAACTAACAGACAAAGATGCCAAGGAAAGTATAGGGGAAGCTATTAGAAGTAATTGTAATCTAAATGTGAAGAAAGGAAAGTGGACGAAGAGATAACTTGCCACGTACTACGTACTACGTGACGCCTACAGGCAAAAAAGAGTGTTCCACACTCGCCATAATGGCAACAGGCGGCGCTGACTGACGCTCCCACGTTTAAGTATACATATATACCCTATAAAGTGGACGGAGGGATGACCGCCACCGTAGCTCAGTGGTAGAGCATCGGACGCGTTATTCGAAGGTCGCAGGTTCGGTCCCTGCCGGTGGCAAGTTATCTTTTCGTCCACTTTCCTTTCTTCACATTTAGATTACAATTACTTCCAATAGCTTCCCCTATACTTTCCTTGGCATCTTTGTCTGTTAGTTTTCATCAATACTGTGTTTAACAAAGCAAACGAGCGCTTAAGTTTATAATTCTTTCCTTTAAGTGGTAATATGGAAATCATGACATGTCATGCGCAACATGACTTCCATGCCACGCTCATGACACGTTCACGGCCGTTTCGCTAGCTTGATATACACCAAATTTGGTATTGCGTGACGTGACTGTATGACGAACATAAATGCCCAGTGGTAATATGGAAATCATGACATGTGATGTGCAACAATACTTACATGCCACG
The DNA here is from genome assembly GCA_030522465.1 of Rhipicephalus appendiculatus. Taxonomy (NCBI): domain Eukaryota; kingdom Metazoa; phylum Arthropoda; class Arachnida; order Ixodida; family Ixodidae; genus Rhipicephalus; species Rhipicephalus appendiculatus. Next base: position 968,268 of record JALIZH010032968.1, read on the forward strand.
CTCATGACATGCTTGCGGCGATTTAGCTAGCTTGATATACACCAAATTTGGTATTGCGTGACGTGACTGTATGACGAACATAAATGCCCAGTGGTAATATGGAAATCATGAGATGTTATGTGCAACATGACTTGATGCCAAGCTCATGACATGCTCGCGGCGATTTCGCTAGCTTGATACACACCAAATTTGGTACTGCGTGACGTGACTTTATGACGAACCTAAATGACAAGTGCTAATATGGAAATCATAAGATTTTATGTGCAACATGATTTGATGCCACGCTCATGGCGCGCTCGCGGCCGTTTCGCTAGACTGGCATACACCAAAACTGGTATTTCGCGACGTGACTGTGTAACGAACATAAGTGCCAGGCGGCAACATGAAAATCTTGGCATGCATGTCATCTACAATACCATTTGCATGCGACGCTCATGGTGCGCTTGCGTCCAGTTCACTAGCTTGATATACACCAAAATTGGTATTCCTGTCCGTGACCGTATGACGAACATAAATGAGAGGTCCTGACATGTAAATGATGACATGCATATTATGTACAGCATGATTTGTTCTTGCCACCTGTCTGGTATACCTAAAAATGACGGAGCGCGCCTCATTCTCTCTCCTGTGCAGCGACGCGATGAGCGCCCGGGCCGCTGCCGCGAAACGAGAACGGCGACGTTTCTTCCGCTCAAGCTAACCATCTTCCCGCTACTTCGCATCCACACATGGTTCCCTTTAGCGGGAGATGGGGAAGTTTTTTTTGTTCTAAGCGGCAGTATGTCATACAGTAAGCAATACCAACTAGGCCAAGAAGAAGCTGTCCTCCAGTGTTGTGTGTAATTTGCATGTTGTTGTCGCAGATGTGGATGATTGTGATACTGTTCATCTTCTAATTACCCGTAGTGATAATTACTGATGCCAAACTGACAAGAAAATGGTGTGACAGCGTCAAAAATCATTTTTTAGATGCAAAGCATCTTATGCTCGGGGCTATCCATCCCTCCCGCGTCCGTCCCGCGTCCCGTGTCCCGCATCCGGCCAGTTTCATGAAGTAGGGAAGCACCCATTATGCGAACCAGAACACTGTAGTAATATGAAGGCCGTCAACCACTACCACAGTCATCAGAGTCATGGCCGAGAGCCCAGAGAGGCTGCTTAGCAATGGCTAGGCAGGTGGTGTCTGTCGCCCAGGTTGACCCCATTCCTTGATCTTGATTGCATGTGTTTGGAGGGGGCTTAGTCCGTCCCTCCTTCCCGCGTCCCGCGTCCCACACCACCACAGCGCATGCGCGTCCCCTCCCCCCTCTCTGTCCTCTCCTACGCTCACCCCCTTTCTCTCCTCTAGGAATCCTCTACTCTACGGAGCAGCCCCCCGCGTCCCACACCCCCCACAGCGCATGCGCGTCCCCTGCCCCCCTCTCTCTCCTTTCCTACACTCACCCCCTTTCTCTACTCTAGGAATCATCTACTCTACGGAGCGGCGCTCGCGTGCCAACATCCCCACAGCGCATGCACGTCCTCTCCCCCTATCTCCTCTAGCAATCCTCTACTCTACGGAGCGGCTCCCGCGTCCCACACCCCCATTATGCGAACCAGAACACTGTAGTAATATGAAGGCCGTCAACCCTACACAATCATCAGAGTCATGGCCGAGAGCACAGAGAGGCTGCTTAGTAATGGCTAGGCAGGGGGTGTCTGTCGCCCAGGTTGACCCCATTCCTTGGGTCATGGCCGAGAGCACAGAGAGGCTGCCTAGGCAGGTGGTGTCCGTCGCCCAGGTTGACCCCATTCCTTGATCTTGCTTGAATGTGTTTGGAGGGGGGCTTCGTCCGTCCCTCCTTCCCGCGTCCCACAGCGCATGGCCATCCCCTCTCCCCCTCTCTCTCCTACGCTCACCCCCCTTTCTCTCCTCTAGGAATCCTCTACTCTACGGAGCGGCCCCCCGGGTCCCACACCCCCCCACAGCGCATGCGCGTCCCCTCCCCTATCCTCTCCTACGCTCACCCCCTTTCTCTCCTCTAGGAATCATCTACTCTACGGAGCGGCGCCCGCGTCCCACAGCGCATGCGCGTCCTTGCCCCCCTGTCTCCTCTAGGAATCCTCTACTCTACGGAGCGGCTCCCGCGTCCAACACCCCCCACAGCGCATGCACGTCCCCTCTCTCTCCTCTCCTACGGTCCCCCACGTCCTCTCCTCTAGGAATCCTCTACGGAGTGGCGCGCACGACAGGTGGTGTGACAGCTGCATACTCCGCTGGGGGGCGCCACGGTAGTTCCACGCATAGGTTGGCAAACTCACTCATGAGTCGACTCACTCAGATTCACTCAGACTCAGATCGAGCCGTGAGTCTGAGTGAGTCCGGGTGGGTAATATTTTGGTGAGCCTGAGTCCGAGTGAGTCCGGTTGAGGAAAATTTTGGTGAGTGAGTCCGAGTGAGCCCTAAGCCCAAAATTATTTCTTGAGTGAACCTGAGTGAGCTCTACACTTTTTTGCCGATCTGCGGTTCTATATACTTATGCAACTTAGCATTACTATCAGCCTTACGTAGGTTCACGTTTACACTCACGCCGACTCACGCATACTTCAAAGCACCAGCGTTCATACGCCAGCAGAGGCGTGAGTCATGAAGGAAAGGGTATGCGTGACTGCCCCCCTCCCGCCCCCCGAAAGTTCTTTCCCGGGAATTTTTGATTAAAATATTTCATTTGAGTCATCTCTTTAAAAAAAAGTCATTAACGAATTGCAACCACTGACAATGTACGAGATGAAAAGGCGCCACGTACAACACCGATTACGCGAGATATTGGTGTTAAAGAGCATTTACACCAAATTCGAAGAAACCAATTGTACGCTAATGGACTCATGAGTCGGCTCACTCAGACTCACTCAGACTCAGATGGAGCCGTGAGTCTGAGTCTGAGTGAATCCGGCTGGAAAAAAATTTCGTGAGTCTGAGTCCGAGTGAGTCCGGCTGGGAAAAATTTTAGTGAATCTGAGTCCGAGTGAGTCCGATAGAGGAAAATTTTGGTGAATCTGAGTCCGAGTGAGTCCCAAGGGAAAAACATATTTCATGAGTGAGTCTGAGTGAGCTCGACATGTTTTGCCGACCTATGGTTCCACGGTATGAAAATGACGGAGGAGCGCGCGCGCCTCATTCTCTCTCCTGTGCAGCGCCGCGATGAGCGCCCGGACCGCTGCCGTGAAATGAGAGCGGTGACGTTCCTCCCGCTCAAGCTAATTATCTCCCCGCTGCTTCGCATCCACACATGGTTCCCTTTAGCGGGAGATGGGGAATTTTTTTTCCTGCAACCGCATCAGGGCCGTCTACAGGGTCGTGCTGCGTAAGCGCAGGCCGTACCTAGCCAGGAAAAATTTGACTTAAAGTCCCGTCAAAAGTCGCCACGGCTATTCTGAAGGCCACTTAGTATAAGGCCGCTTCCTCTGGGACACCGCTACGGAGCCGCGTAACGAACTGACTTGATGCGGCCATAATTTGACCGGATTTCCTGCCTGCAGGCGTGTATTCTAGCCAGGATTTGACTAAGTGTATAGTCTTGGTGCCACTCATGATTCGGACCGACCTTACTTGTCACAGCTAATGCGCTTCTAGTAAATGCCCCTGTCGGTGTTCTCCACGCTCTTGATGGACGTAGCCACCCCAGCCGCTGCCGAAGTCGCCCGTCGTATGATCACATGAACTTCTTGCTGACGTGGCGGAGGCCTCGAAGGCTAGCGGCGTTCGGCGACCCCCGGTGCTACGAGCTGACGTGGTCCACCGGGGACTTTCTTCGGCGGCTTCCTTTGAAGGGGGCTTGCGCCAGGATCGTCAGTCACGGTTGTGCGCGGTTGCTGCATCCCGAGCAGCCTCACTGGAACCGGGTCGAGGTCTCAGGCCACCTCTCGGGACGCCTGCGTCGCAGTCTTCCAAGTCGAAGTCCCGTCGCCAGTGCGTCTGCTGGCGAGACAAATTTCTCCTTGCAAGCCCACGTCGCCAATGTCAGATCGTTGTCGAATGCGTCCCGATCACAGCTCGGGTCGTGCGCTTCAGGCTTCACGTTACAGTGTCTGCACTTCGTCGTCGTCTTTCTCCTTCTTCCGAAGGTATATTTGCCCTATGGCATATGCGGAATGGATCATGAATTAATTTTCACGGCACAGCCATTCACTAAATTGCTGAGCTCGAAACTGCTGTCTTAGCAGCATCTTCATCACGTGAAATGTAGAAGCATGTGTACTTTAAAGGTGATTAGACAGCAAACATTCCCTGAAAGTTGTTGCGTAAGGACGTTTATCAGAGACTCTGATAACGACTGGACAGTGCAGGATAGGGTCTATGTACATGTTACGCAACGCATTTAATGACTTCACACCAATACGTGAAACACTGCATACTGGTGATAAAGAACCGCATGTTTGAGAAGAAATTCCGTGATGTTAAACAATACTGGCAGGGCGGTTTAGGAAGTAAAATATGTATAAAAACACATGGTTCAATTAGTACATTCGTTGTCTTTATTGCACACTTACCGCAATATTAATAAATACCGATACGACATGCTGTGTAATGGATTCGCCGTTGATTGCATTACTCAAATAGCTTGATGCTAAACATGAAATTGAAACAGAAACATTCCACTGTCGCGTGATTTTTCATGTTGCAATGCTGTGTAATTGAAGTATGAGATTTAATGGCATTATTTTGTTTGTGTGCCGCGATCATTTATTGCTCATAGGCGTTTTAAGCTTCTCTTCAATAACCTCGTGGCTTTTCGTAAGGTCAAACGCATATGCCAAGAAGCGCATGTGCTCAAAAGAATATAAAAGCTAGCAGTTGAACTTAAATAGAAATCTTCTAGCTATTCTGCCGGTGAACCATGACCGCCTTTTCGAATTTTGTCATTTTGCTAACAATAGCGGCACTTATGTTTCCTTGGAGTCTCGTAAGCGTTTTGGCGGGGAATCCTGCGGTCGGTTCCCAACGTAAGACAGACAGAGATCCGATGCCAGTGTATCCACCTCCGCACCGTTTGCTCAGACCGCGCCGAACAAGAGGCACTACTAGAAGATGGCGGTGTACGTATTTTTTTCGTTTTTGTTTCTCACTGTGTGTCACGTATACCTACTAACTCATTCTCACAACCAGACCTATCGGTCTCTGTTTCTACCAAATGCGGATTTTTTTCGTTTACGATTTGCGCAACGAGTAAGAAACTAAAACCGGGTTTTTGTATTACAGTCCCAATAAGGCTTGGAGGGTGAATTCATTCAGAACCTCCGTCCAAATGCTGGTGCGAAGAGGATTTTCAAGAGATTTCTGGATAAAGCAATCGCCAAGAAAACCCAGCATAAAACAAAATTTGTGAAAATACAGAAGTTTAGGAGCTACTATTGCCTAGTACCTTGGTAAAATAAATATGTTTTAACGGCTTCCTAGTGCGTTAAGCCCGACCAACATTTCCAGAATGATGACCCATGGAAACATTGTCGCTCCTGGGCAGGAACACAAGGGCTGTTTTAATTTAATATTTGGGGTTTAACGTCCCAAAACCACGATATGATTATGAGAGACGCCCTAGTGGAGGACTCCGGAAATTTCGATCATCTGGTGTTCTTTAACGTGCACTGACATCGCACAGTACACGGGAACACAAGGGCTGTAACTTAAGGTATAACCCCATGTGACAAGCATTGAGATCGACTGTCTATAAATGCGTCTAATACCCATAAATTAATACCAAGGTTCTGGATAGAAAGTATAAAGCATGTGGAAGTTTTATAATAAATTATGGCATTTAATTCAGCAATTAGGTGTAATTAAATATAAACTTTTATTTAGTTATTGTACGGTAAGTCATCTTGTAGTTCTTCATAACTGAATTCAAAGACCTAATTAAGCTAAATGCAAGTTACCTGCTCGCCACATGATCTATAAAACGGCTAAAAAAGTATTTTTACCTTTCTAGCCCTACTTTCACGTCGCGTTAAACAAGGCATCGCTTTTACCAAAGCGATCGTGTGCGAAGAAATATTTCAGTGAGAAGTGATATAAGCAAACTTAGACAACAAGAGTGGTCAATATTTGTGCTCTCTTCCTTGAAACCAGAAATGCAAAAGTAAGTGGCATGGTAAAATGAGGACACCTAAATGGATAAGCATATCCATAGCAAAAGCGCCACATTAACGCGCAATTATATTCGACAAACCAGTTGAAACAAAGGTGGTTTCTACCAACTACTACGACTGCAGGTGACAAGCCAGGACGTGAAGATTGAAGGGGCTCTGACACCCAATTTTCGATCATAATCTGTCTTATGCGGGTTAATCCTTGAGCATTCACAAATAAGCTGGCGAAACTTTAGCGCATTTGGTCGAGCACTTAATTTATTATTAAATATTTTCACAAACACGCGAGCGGCCTGAGAGTCGGGCAACACTGGCTCACTCACGAACCGTGACGTAACAAGTAGCTGGCTGTGCGAGCGTCTGCATTCCGGCGAACGATATTGTTCCGTCGTTAGCTGCGCGTGAAATCGAGATATTTGCGCTTTCTTCTTTTTTGGCACCGAAATTGAACGATTTGCAGAGGCTGAAACTATGGTAGAAGACGACGGCAGCGCTCCTTGCTGCACGTGACGTCACAGGCGCCATGGCAAAATGGCGGTCGCCGGCGGTGGGCGGGATTTATAGCCTGCGACTTCTAGGGCTTGTTTTGCACTGAAATATTCTTTTACGGCCCACTTTTCATATTTTTATCGGCATAATAGACCCTCTACTTTTAGTTTTCGCTGAAAACCACAAGTTGTTGAGTGACCGTGTGATGGCCCCTTTAAGAGAAGGCGCACCAGCAACTAATATTTATTCCTTCACCTGCCTGATAACGATAAGGGGCCCGTAGGGCGCCACAAGGCGTTCATTGGCATTCTCAGGCTGACTAGCAGTACTCTATCTCTGTGTTAATTTATTCTTATAACCTCGGGTGCTTTGCCGGGCATTAGATTGGTCCCTTGTGAATTGTGTGGGTGCCGTGTCTACTTTTTTCACTGTGCAGTTTAATAAGGGAATACCAACTAGCCCGATCCCACACTTCGCACTTTACTTAGATTGGCGCTTGGGTTGAGGGGGGGGGGGGGGGTGATTACTGTGTTGTGTTGTTACTTTCCAAAATAAATAAAAGGAACTTTATGTCGAATGTGACGATTGCCATAAAATGCTACAAAACGCTCTGCAATGAAAAATATACTTTTATGATCCCAGTGCCGAAATAAAAAAAAAATGTTATTGACTGTAATCCTCAACATAGGTGGCTGGTAGTGACGCTTATAGCTCGGCGTTCGTGTTTCCGGGCGTATTCCTTCGGTTAAGCCTGTGTTTTGTCGTGCTGCCGACGCTGAACTCAAAGGCCACGTAAAAAAAAAAAAAAAGCGCGGGGTCGAGATCTGCTACGCCCGGTGCTGCAACGACCACAGCTGCACACAAGAAAACCGTCTGCTCTTTTAATGAACTGATTCGATATATTTGCATGAATTATCCTCATTTGGCCCAGACATTAAGTGCTCCGATATCATATGTCTGCAATAAATTTTGTAAGTTGAACCAGAACCAACGGCTTCGCACCACCTTTATTAACGCGAACGCTTTAGATGCCTCTTCAAACGCGAAATTTGACCATCAGCGTCCCGCGTCAGTGTTGGAAAATATCCTCACGAGATGACGCCACCATATGAGGTCACGATGACGTCACAGATAGTCAAAATGTGTGAATTTATTGCGACGTCAGTGTGACCCCACAATGATGTCACGTGACGTCACGTCACCTGATGACGCCTTCACACCACATCGTAGCTTGGTCAAAGGTGGTCCGATCTCGGAGGCAACGCAAAACCAGGTGAGGTGCCTCCGATCTTGCAGGCGGAAGAAACACAGTGAGGTGCAAAAAGCTTGAAAAGGGAGGCGGGGCCGCATAAATACATCGGCTGAATGGAAAAAGAACATGGCTTTTGCCTTCGAGACGTCCTGAGTGAATGTAAAAGCGACCCTGCCATTTTTTCAGCAGACTATGTCAAGAAACAGGAACTAAGTGTTCACCGGAAGTGCTTGGGAGAGAAACAAGGGGTGTGTTCCAATACTCTTCGTAGCCGGCAAAATAGACAGCTTCGCGAAGACAGCATCGGAGACAAATACGATGCAGGCTACTTTGCTGTCCAAACAAGATGGCGGCTCAGCGAAATGGCCGGATAGCTCGGATCTCGCCGATATGGTCGTCTGCGCACAAGCAGACGCTTTTCCAGGCGCTCAATGTAAGCTACGTTAAATTTTTCATACATTTCAACACGAAATAAGCTAAAGAAATAACCGTTACGTTTGTTTTTCTTAGCAAGCTCTTCTCGACGCCAGGTGGTGTCACGTCGCGTAGACGTCTTCTAGACGCGTTCCATTTCTCGGACAACATACATGGGCTCGATGCCTTCATCTAAGCTGTCAGCGTAGACTGTCTACGATGATGTCCAGAATTGGAACACAGCCAAGAGTGGTACTCACTTGACATTCCCACACGTACAGGTGCCATTATAAAACTGCGCTCGCTCCTGCTAATAAAATATTATGTAGTTCTTTCACATAAATTCACTGACGGGCGATTTCGCGCTTGGCTGCCATATTTACAAACTCTAAAACCGGCAATATACACACCTGGGGTAAAGCTCCTTCCCGCGTCCCACACCACCACAGTCCCTCCTTCCCGCGTCCCACACCACCACAGCGCATGCGCGTCTCCTCCTCCTTTCTCTCACTCCTCTCCTACGCTCACCCCCTTTCTCTCCTCTAGGAATCGTCTACTCTACGGTGCGGCGCCCGCGTCCCGCGTCCTACACCTCCATAGCTCATGCGCGTCCCCTCCCGCTCTCCCTCCTCTCCTAAGCTCACCCCCCTCTCTCTCCTCTAGGAATCCTCTACTCTACGGAGCGGCCCCCCGCGTCCCACACCCCGACAGCGGATGCGCGTCCCCTCCCCCCTATCTCTCCTCTCCTACGCTCACCCCCCTTTCTCTACTAGGAATCGTCTACTCTACGGAGCGGCGCCCGCGTCCGACATCCCCACAGCGCATGCGCGTCCTCTCCCCCCTTTCTCCTACGCTCACCCGCTTTCTCTACTCTAGGAATCTTCTACTCTACGGAGCGGCTCCCGCGTCCCACACCCCCCCCCCCCCCAACGCATGCGCGTCCCCCTCTCTCTCTCCTCTCTTTCGGTTCTCTCCTCTAGGAATCCTCTACGGAGCGGCGCGCGACAGGTGGTGCGACAGCTGCATACTCCGCTGGGGGGCACCACGGTAGTTCCGCGGTATAAAAATGACGGAGCGCGCCTCATTCTCTCTCCTGTGCAGCGCCGCGATGAGCGCCCGGGCCGCTGCCGCGAAACGAGAACGGCGACGTTTCTCCCGCTCAAGCTAACCATCTCCCCGCTGCTTCGCATCCACACATGGTTCCCTTTAGCGGGAGATGGGGAAGTTTTTTTTACAAAAATATCCTTTTGCTTTCCTAACTCCTTGTGGAGGATTGTATGGTGAACCCAGTAACTAAAACGGATTAAAAGAACGACCAACGTGTTATATTTTCCTGGTCTACCAACTGGCCGACCACGTTTATCTATAAACGTAAGCTTTTTTCCCACCCATAAACTGCGGATTTTTTTAATTATACATACGTTATACTATGAAACACGTTTTAGTGCGCCGTGCGCTGTCATAAAAGCAGGTCATCTTCACTTTACACCTAACCTTTCACCAAAATGACTCATAACATTTTACCAAAAGCACTACAAAGGCTGACTTAATTGCTTCGTAACTTGCGTCATTGCCCAGCTCGCAAAGCGAATTAGAGCCTTCATATTTTTTTTTACCCAGAGCCTGCATTGTCATAACGAAATGCCATCGTCATTACCACTTGAAAAGCCATTAGGTATTTAAGGTCCATTCGCAATCACCTGAGTGTCAAATACATAATAAATTATTTGGAAGACTCAAATAATATAAAGACATTTGAGTCTTCCCGCTTCTCCACAAGCACTCGGCCTTTGTGATCATCATAGGTCACCCTTAAACGCCATAGCGTAAAGGAGCTCGTTTCGTCAAAATTCCGGTGTCGGTATCGGCGGCGTCATTTGTTGTGAGCGAAAAAGCAGCGTTTGCCATGAGCGAAAATTCGAGGTGGAGGCAAATAAAGACAGAAGCCACAGGACATTAGTATTTTGCCTTTCCTTGCGGCCCATTTTATGTGTCCGCTTAGTAGCGAAGGCGGGCTTGCAATAAACAAGGCGATAGCGCGCGCGCGCGTGTTTGTGTGCGCGTGCCTGCATGCGTGTGGATATCCCCGTCACGTTCAACACACAAAGCGAAGCATCAGGGTCCTCCAATTTTTTTCAATCTACTAAACGCGCACTCGTCCTTGACAATCTATGAGTAACAACGTAGGACAATGAGATTTCGCCTTTTTATGTTAATCGTTCACTTCAGTCGTAGACACACACACACCCCAAAACACACACACATCAATATATATATATATATATATATATATATATATATATATATATATATATATATATATATATATATATATATATATATATAAGGAACAATGGGTTTCGACTCACAGGCGAAAAGAATGCTTTATTATGACGTTTCGGCCGTGGGCCCGGCCTTCGACAGAATGAAACAAAACACTGCAACGGTCACTACTTATATGCCAGGAGGTCCCATGGATTGCATATTGATACAAACGATACACGTGCAAAAAATGTCATCATAAGGATAATGCTATCACACAGACGCAGTAAAAACAGAAGCAAACAATAATTGACCGCGCACGTTGCAACTGCGGCAAAGAAATGATAAAAATGGTCAAAGCGGGGAGGGATATGTAAAAAAATATTTAAAAAAAATAAAAATAAAAATCCACACTTGTAAAGCACTAACTAGAACTGCTATGAAAAGCCACATACGTACAAGATTAAATAAAGGACATCAATGCGCCCGACATTTCAAAGACGCAAGAACGTTAAGGTGCCGGGACTTTCGTTCAGCCCAAAAGCAATGGTGTGGAATTTGTGGATGAGATATGATTCCCGAACTTCTCTGTGACGATGAGAGCTGAAACCTGATTCTAGAATTGTAGCCTTTATCTTGCTGAAGGAATGACCGGGAAGTGCAACGTGTTTCGATAAAAGTAGGTTAGGAAGGGAAGTGGCGTGCACCTTATGATTGTTAAAACGCAGACGGAAGCTGGTTTCAGTTTGGCCTATGCATTGCTTGTTACAGACAGAGCATTCCAGAAGATAGATTACGCTAGATGTATCACAGCAAAAGTTGCCCTTTATTTTGAGGCTGGAATCTGAGATGGTGCTGCGAGCTGAAAGTGATGTCATCATATGTGGGCATATTTTACAGCGTGATTTTTTACACGGATGGCAGCCCGAATATTGTTTTCGCTTGTGAGTCGAAACTCCTTGTTCTTCTACTGTTCCCGGATCCGGCGACAACTTACCCTCGAATATATATATATATATATATATATATATATATATATATATATATATATATATATATATATATATATATATATATATATACAGACCCCAAATTCAGTGCTTGGACCGTACCTGCCATGTCATGCTCAGATAATAACAAAAGAGGTTTTAGCGTTGATAGGCACCCGACTACTCTGTACTCACATGTATGCCGCAGGATCCCACATCAGTTAGTTCCGGTGTTAGCACTATTCAAAGAAACATGCCACCTCCACCGAAATGTTTAACCCCTAGAAGCTTCGAATAAGAACTACTGCAGGTAAAACTTGATCCAACAAAAGCCCATTTTACGAAGTTCCCAATCTAATGAAAGAATTTCGATATAGCAAAATAATTGCAGCATCCCCGTTACTTATTTAGACTGAATTTCAACTGCCGTTTAAAACAAAAGTCTTCTGTATAAATAAATACCGGCTAAATTACTCTGAACGGGTAGCTGTCCGATCTTGTATCACATGCACAAATGGGAGTGCTCGGCTTGGTGACCTCTAAGTGGGTGGGCGGGGTCTCCTCTGCGTCTTCCCCGGAGCAAAGTAAAGTTCACTCACCGGCATTCTCATTGTAATCAAGTTACGCGCGGGATCGTCGCTTCAGTTGAAGCTCTGCACAGAACAGGTTTGACTGCTTTTTACGGCGAAAGCGTTAGATGCTTCGTCAAACACTCAAGGTGACCGTCGGCGTCAGCTCGAGAGATGGAAAAAAAATTGGGGGGACGCTTCGCCTTTAAGAGTTGAACGCGATAGCGATATCCCGTCCCTACTTCAATCATTTAGTGCATACTATGTAATGGGTAGTATGGTTTAAACCAGGAGAAATTATGCGCGCCAAAAGTGGGAAATGCTTTCGAACTTGCTATGCGCCCACTACGTGGTGTTAAGGGAATACGCGCAGTAAGGTGTGTGCCGTTTGTAATGGGTGGCTGGCTTTAAACTATGGAATCGTTATGATAGTCACATATTCTGACGCCCGATGGCAATTTACGCTTGTACCACGCAATATTCCTGGGATATTGCATGTTATATTGCGACGCCTATATAAAGGACGCTTGCGTTTGCGAAGCATGAAAGTTATTTTCACTGAATTTCCAAGCAGAGGAAGTTATTTTCACAGTATATCCAAGCAGAGGCATGGCTGTGTGGTAGAACACATGCTTGCCACGCAGACGACCCGGGTTCGATCCTCACTCGGAGCCGAAAATTTTTATTATTTATTTTATTTGCATCTTTCTCGATTTTTCTGTCACGGACAAGATGATGATTTTTCGGTCACGGACAAGGTGATGATTTTTCGCTCACAACCAACGACGCCGACGCCGGAATTTCTGCGAAACGAGCTCTTTAACGCTATCGCGTTAAAATCATCATCCTATGATGACATGACCCTATTATGTCATCATGACGTCAAAAGTTGCCAAATTTTTGTGGCATTATAATGGCGTTGGTGTGACAACACATACCATGGCAGCACATAATAGTGTCATCACATGTCATCCCCGCTTTGTCCCAGGCACTGCAAAACCACTTGAGGTGCAGAAATCTTTCAATGCCTCAGATTCCTGAGGCTGTGCGAAAAGTCGTTGGAGGCTGACTTTTCGAAAGCGGAGGGAGCGGGGTCAATACAATTGACTGAAGAAAAAGAAGACGGTTTTCTCGTTCGAGTTGTCTTAGGGAAATGCACAAGAAAACCATATGACTTTTATTTGTGCACCACACCGTGTCATACGTAATCATCAATCTGAGTGAAACTGGCCAAAGCGCATTGGCGGGTTATAGTTAGTTTATCATGCTAAGTTTGAACAGCGCGACTGAACGCGGACAGAGTGCGTGTGTGCGTGTTCTTTTCTGTCAGCGTTCAGTCGCGCTGTTCAAACTTAGCATCATTCTGAGCCTTTCTTTTATGCCGAGTGCAGGACAAAGCCCTCTCCCAGTGAACTCAAATTTACGTTATGTTTTGCGAGGTTATACTAATTTACACCCTGAGAACTTCTGAATTTCCGAAGAAGCAGCGCACAAAAAGACACACGCACACATAAAATGGCGCACACATAAAATGTGTGCGTATTTGTGTCCTATTTGTGTGTGATGCTGCCTTGCAGTCCGACGATAAAATTGGGGACACATCACCAATAGACGCACCAGATCTTTTGAAGCTTCTTAAGTTCTGTCTGGAAAACCCATACTTTCTGTTTCAGGATATTCTCTACAAGCAGGTGCATGGAACCGCGATGGGCGCTTCAATTTCGGTCACGGCGGCAAACATTGCCATGGAGTCGGTAGAGACACGTGCTCTGACGTCTTTTGACCGTCCCCCGAAGATTTTCCTGCGCTATATTGACGACTGTTCTTGCGCCATCAAGGAAGGGGCTTTGGAGGCATTCTCGGCGCATTTGAACAGCGTAGAGACATCCATCCAGTTCACAACTGAAGCGGAGGTCTCTGGCCGTCTACCTTTCCTGGACGTACTTGTAGAGAGAAAAAACGGCCGCCTTTCTTTTGGTGTCTTTAGGAAGGCGACGCACACTGGACGTTGCCTGCATTACGAGTCAGTCCACCCGGCCTGCCACAAGCGTTCTGTTACCGCTTCCCTGATACAGAGAGCACATAGGATTTGCTCCAGTGACGCTGACCGCGCCTCTGACCTTTCCAAAGTGCGCAGCGAACTTTCTGACAACGGGTACCCTATCAGTTTTGTTCGTTCCGTAGAGCACCGCACACGCAACGTCGCCTCATCCCGCGCGGTGCAGCCCCAAGCTCGTGCAGCCATTCCCTATGTGCCTGGTGTTAGTGAAGCGTTGGCACGGGTACTGCGAACGTTCGACGTACACGTCGGGCATGTTCCTGCCCGCAAACTTAAACACGAACTGGTACATGTGAAGGACCCGCTCAAGAAAGAAAAGTTCCCAGGCATTGTTTATAAAATTCCATGTGCAGACTGCGACTATGTTTATATCGGGGAGAGCGGCAATTTTGAAAGACGACTGAAGGACCACATGAATGACGTCAGGAAGAAAAACGTAGTATCGAACGCACTTGCGGAACACGTGGCTGCCTCTAATCACAACATTGACTGGACCAAGGCAACTGCAATCGCAAAGGAAAGAAACTGGTGTTCGCGTCAATATCTGGAATCCCTCCTTATCCAGGCTACGAAAAAAACGCTGAACAGAAATGATGGCAATCTGCCACCAGCGTACTCCAGGTGTCTCGGCAATGTTCTAAAACGGAGATAAGCCCGCTTCGCTGGGCCACTTTACTGTGAACAAGGCTACCGTGCGGTAGTCGAAACGTCATTTTTTAATGTTCTAAACCTTTTCATTTGGTCGGCACTCATTCTTTTCGTTTCTTCATACCTCACGTCGTCTGCTAGTTTTCGCGACTCTCAGCTTCACCACCAAAGCGAAGTAGAAAAGTCGCAATAAAAGGCCTCGCCTGCAGCCTGGAAAATACCATTGCGGATGCAATGAGAGATTCCAAATGTAAATTATCACTCTCGTCTAAAATAACGCAGTTCGACACTGAACTTGAAAGATTACGAGCTATACGTCGGCGTGCAGAACGACGATACAGACGCACAAAATCAGTCTACGACCTGAGAGAAGCACGACAGCTCTAGAAAAAGATCCAACGACGCATTGACAAGCTAGAGAGTGAACGCTGGAAAGCATTCTGCGAATCCCTGGACCCTCGGAAGCCGCTGTCATATATCTGGAGAACAGTTCGTGGTCTTCGCTCATCTCCACAACAACGGCACCCTTTTAAAGCTACATCATGGAAGGACAGAACTCGATGTGGCCGAACAGTTTTGCACGAAAGTCGCCGGAAATCTTACCAACAAGAGCGTTGACGCCGTTATCGTTTCTGAGAATGGACATGCCGTTCACCATGGAAGAACTCGAAGGTGCGTTAGCCACTTCTAAGAGCACGTCATCTCCAGGCCCTGACGGTATTACTTATAGTGCCTTGGGACATCTTGGACAACACGCCAGAAGAGAACTTTTGAAGTGCTTCAATAACTCCTGGCATAGCGGCACTGTTCCCCGACAGTGGAAGACAAGTCGACTAATACCACTTCTGAAACCGGGAAAATCCGCATTAGATTTGACAGCGTATCGCCCTATTGCTCTCACAAGCTGCCTTGGAAAAGTGATGGAAATGATGGTTATATTTCGCCTAGAGTGGTACTTGGAACGCCACACCATGTACTCTGCCTGCATGGCAGGCTTCCGCCGGGGCCGCTCCTCTATTGACAGTGTCATTGACCTATCGCAATCGTTCAGCAAGAAAAAGTTCGCGAGCGTATATCAGTTGCGCTCTTCCTGAAGGGTGCATATGATAATGTAGCCCATGATGCCTGAAAACTGAACGCGCTGCGCGAGCACATTATTATTTCTGTGCTCGCGCAGCGTGTTCAGTTTTCAGATATGAACCAACTAGTCCGCACTGAAGTATTGTTCCATGATGCCATTCTCAATTCCCTCGAAGCAATGGGCATTGGTGGACGAATGTTTCAATGGATAAAAGACTATATAACTGGCAGGTCCTTTTTTGTGCAAACAGATGAGGGTAAAACAACTGAACATTACACCTACTGCGGCGTACCTCAGGGAGGTGTATTAAGCCCTACATTGTTCAATGTTGCCCTCATTGGTCTGGCGGAGGTTCTACCAAAGTCAGTCTGCCTTTCCGTATACGCAGATGACATTTGCCTCTGGAGTGCTGCAGTACTCGCCCCCCAAGTGCGTGCGCGAATACAGCGGGCAGCAACCATGACAACAGCCTACCTCCAAAAACAAGGCTTGGCTATATCAACCGAGAAGTGCGCGTTGATTGCGTTCACGCGCAAACAAATGACGCCGTACCCTGTATACATCAATGGGCAAATTGTCAAATATGCTCGGACGCATCGTTTCCTGGGCATCATAATCGACAGAAGTCTTTCGTTGAGCCCCCCATCGCGCGTACTTGAAGAAGAGACTGCTATCTATTGTGCATATATTGAAATTCATGTGCGGGAAGTCATGGGGAACCTCTGTGGGCTCCATGCTGGAGTTGTACAGGGCCCTATTTCTGGGACTGTTGCGCTACAGCTTGCCGGTATTGTCGAATGCTTGTAAAACCAACATTCGTTCATTGGAGAGTTTGCAGGGTCAGGCACTGCGTATTTGTCTAGGGCTGCCCCGATGCGCTTCTACCTATGCTACAATTGTGCTTGCCAAGGATCATCCGGTCAGGACATATACCGTTGTTGATTGCCTCAGAGCGCCCATTCGACATACTTCCCGTGTCCCCGACCACCACTTGGCCCTTCTACCCTCCAAAAGACCACGGGCTACGTTTTCGGACATAATAGTCAAGCACCTAAACAGCATTCCATCAGGATATACGCCAGTTATGAGAAGTACGTGTCCCTTGTGGTGCCTCGACCAGCCACAGGTACGCCTAGAAATTCCGGGTATCAGCAAGAAGACCAACCATTCCAGAGTAGTACTACAGCAAGCGACACTGCTATTATGGCATGAAGCATACTCGGACCGAATGCAGATATACACTGATGGGTCGGTCTCGTCCAGCAGCTCATCAGGTGGAGCTGTAGTCCCGGCTGCAGCAATAACAATAAAATTTAAATTGTCGCATACAACGACGTCTACGGCAGCAGAGCTTGCTGCTATGAGAGCCGCTTTACAATATATCATTCCAGTGCGTCCATGCAAGTGGGTCATATTCTGCGATTCGAAGGCAGCACTTCAGAGTTTGCAGTTTGCGATGCGGAAGAGGACTCATGAGCGATTGGTGCATGAAACAAGAATTTGTCACCATCAAGCTCAAGCAAGAGGACATGACATTATATATCAGTGGCTACCCGAACATATCGGTATTACAGGGAATCAATTAGCCGACGATGCAGCCCGCTCAGTCCCATGAAGGAACCAGTGTGGTCCCCATTCCTCTATCAAGGACTGATGCGGCAAGACAACTTTCTTTGCTGGCTTGGAATCTTACCCAGATGTTTTGGTCGTCTACCAGCTTCCAAAGGTGTCACCTATATAAACTGGATCCTTCACTCAAGCTACAGCTTCCATCACAACTCTGCCGCTCCGATGCGACACTGTTATGCCGCCTTTGGTTGGGTGTTGCATTTACAAAGGCGTACTCGTTTCGCATCGGTATGGCGGACACCTCTACATGCGACTCCTGCGGAACTGAAGAGACCATCGAACACGTCCTGTGCAGCTGCACTCGCTATGACGCCCAGCGATGCCCGCTCCGGATGGCTTTGAACCAAGTGGACTCTAGACCATTTTCCTTACAGAAGATTCTAGGACCTTGGACGTGCGCTTCGATAGCGCAGAAAGCAACAAAAGCGCTTCTGAAGTACCTGGACTCAACAAATCTGAGCGACCGCCTGTAGATTGGATGTGCTCCCCCCAAGTGTGCTCGTGATTCTGTGTATCTCTCTTTCCTTCTCTTCTTCTGTCTCTCTTTTCCTCCCTTTATCCCTTCCCCCAGTGCAGGGTAGCAAACCGGACGTGCGTCTGGTTAACCTCCTTGCCTTTCCTTGCATCTCTCTCTCTCGCAATGAATATACTCCGACACAGCCAACTTGCCCGTTGAAAACAATCAGCAAAAGTTGACACGTTAGACGCAAGCATAGTTGATCATTCTATCTCTTAATTTAGCCGAGTGAAATTAGCCTAAATAAGGCAAACCTAACCACGGCCAATTAATCCAAGTCGACTTCCCCATGAGCCCATATAAGCCAAGCCCAGGAAGATACTATTACTCCGTATCGACTCCAAACTAATTAAGCTCATTTAGTCTAATTAGTGTTAAAGGGAATACTAATCATGCCTGATTAATTAGCCTGCGATCCAACCAAACACACCCTAGATACTGGAATTTCACGTGACATAATTACGCTAATTATGCATAACTAAGCTAATTAGGCAGGTCCAAGCTAAGTATAGATCAATCTGATTAAGCGTGGTTGATCATGGTATCATCAAACTAATCGGATCCTAAATAGATCTAGTTAAGTAATATTTCATTAAACCCAATTAAAGTAATAGAAGTCGAAGTCTCATGAGGTCAGAGAATTCAAGCTCAGGAATATACTAATTACTCCTGACCGAGGCGAATCTCATTAATCTATATTAGATGTAATTAGCGTTTACACTAGTTATAATTATTAGTGACTAATGCGTGTGACATCGAAGCCCACCCGAAGTACTCTATTTTCTGTGCTTGGCTTGATCAGGTTATGCGATACTAGCTATGCTTACTTCGGCTAATCAACCGGTGTAGAAAACGACGCGAGCCCGGCGCTTGAACCGGCCACGTCGCAGCCGCTACGTAAATGAACGGCACAGATTCCAATGCAGATTCTATGGAGCAAGGAAAGCGACACACAGTTGTCGTTTTGGCTACGAGCGCCGTAACCGCGTCAGACAGAGCGGCATGAGAGGCCAATTGATACGACGGGACGCGCATGCGCACCGCAGCAGGCGTCACGTAGCTAGATGGCGCGTCGATGCATTCGGCCACGCGATCCCGTGGTCTGCACACTTTTGCTCACGCCTGTACATAATTTCTCTTGTAAAAAATCAGCACGAACAAGAAGAGGAGGACACAGTATGAACGCTCGTATACTGTGTCCTCCTCTTTTTGCGCTCCGTCTTGTTTGAGCCGACTTTTTTACATGATCGTTTCCAACTCGCCCACCTCTCCACCTTACTGCACAAGATTGCCTTTTTTCGTTTTTCGATGGATTTGCGCGCAATCGTATCTTTATCGCAGTTGCCGCGAAAAAGCTGTTTGTTGGAGCGCTTTCTGCCGGCCACCCCTGCTTTGGAAAATGGAATCTGCTTGGCACTCTCGATATCGGCATGCTCGGAAAAAACAGCGCCATGTGTCGCAATCTTGGCGCTCCGGTGACCGGTCACTTATGCCAATCTTTTTCCGTTCATACTGTAAATTACTTCAATCCCCATGTTCGCAGTAGATTACTACATATGCCTTCCCTGCACATCAGGGGTCTCAATCTCACGTCAGCTAGCGGGTCGCTGTCATGAAATCTAGCCAAAATTTAACGAAAGTCTACGAAAGTCAAACAAAAGCGGTTTGTAAGCATGTGAGAACAAGGCTAAAAAACTGCAACCACGAAAAAATAAAGCAAGACCCTCTGCGGCAACGGGCTGCCTTATCACAAAAGCGGCTCAAGGCAACTAATTTCTTTCTCAAAAAGTGCTACTGATGGTGCACTAACGCAATACTGACGCAAACTCGAAATTGTCAGTTATGCGAGCCGACCGAGTCACTTGAAGCGTTTGTACCCCCCCCTTTTTTTTTTTTTTTTTTTTCATTGTTCGCCTGCATATATATCATGTGACTTTACTACCGCTGTGTTCTCGTTTTTTCCTTTTTTTTTTTTTTTTGCGCCGCTCTGGTACAATACTCATAAAACAAGTAGCATACCGAAGAACCTTTAAGCATGTATACGCATCCGACCGGGGCAAAAAAAAAAAGTTGAGTTCTCACCTTGCCGTCACCAGCTGAATCAGATAGCACCGCAACAGTTCCCGCGTCAAGAGTTCCAGTGACCCATAGGGAACGCCGAGACACAGCACCACTTCACACACCAAACAAAAAGATGGAATGGCGGCTCACATGTGCCTACTGGCTGGCGTATCTGGCTCGTGGTCTGGCTTGGCTCGGTGGCAGTGCATGCAGATTGCGCCCCATTTGGTCCAAAAAGGTGCAAATTCTATTCAGTACGCGTTGGGGCCTACGTGTGCTGGATCGACAAGTAACCATACCCAGGAACATCGATAGTAGTTCGCCGTTTAATTTGCCGTTTTTACACCTGGTGGTGTACGGTCCATCAACTTTCAAAATTGGTGCAATTACACATGCCGCGTGGCAGACAAAACGACAATGCGTATAAAAAAGAGTGTGATATCCGCTATCGCCACCGAGAGCGAACGCCAACTGATAAGCGCGACGCTCACGACGAGCGGTCGGCTGGTCACTCGATTGTTACACAGCAGTTCTTTTGCAGTGAATGTGTGATTACTAGAGACCGGATTTTAGGCAAATGCCTATTTTGTTCCTTGCCTTCCTATAGTGCCACCTTGATATATGAGGACGAACTAGGGGTTAAGGAGGGTTTTTATAGTATTTAAATAGTGCCTATAAATGCCTATTTTTGTGGTTTGTGCCTAAACGTCTATAAGTGCCTATAAATGCCTATTTTCAAAAACGGCGCCCATATGCGCACTATTTAAACTCAAATTTCGCTTTGGAGGTACAGTTTGAGACCGTAATTCATGTTACCGGGCAAAATTGACGTTTCGGAACTCTATGGGGTGCCACAACCTAGTTCTCTAGTTCAACAAACTTCCGGCAAGCAACCGCTAGCAGCAGTGAAATGGGATGCGCCGGCCCAACGCACTGACATGGCGCGAGCGGTTGGAGCGGGAGGAGGAGGAGGGGGAGAGGAAAAGGCGCTATTTCTGCAACCCTAAATCGGAGCCCGTCCCAGCGTATTCGCAATGCCCACGAACTATAGGTGGCGCGCTGAACGATTCAAGATGGCTCCCGATGGAGGGTCAATCCGTTTGTTAGCATAGAAACACATAGGACGCGCGGACGTACGGCCCGTGCCACTTTCACCGGATGAAGTCATGAGCTGCACTGAAATGGATATGAGACCGAAATGCTTTTTCAAACCATGGAAGCTCGCCACCTAATTATTTGCCGCGGTGTGAAAGGTTATATTTCAGCTCCGTTACCGTGCATAAGCGAGGCTGTGCGAAATCCTGTGCGTGCTGCAGAAAAGTTCATGAACTAGAATTGACGTATGACCTGAACGGCACTCCGAGATACTGTGTACCGAGCCTGCCTGACGGATTTGCCGCAGTGGTAGGCCGCTAGCGACTAGCGTCATCGCTGCTGCTGTTTCGAACTCGAGCGCTTTGGCGGCATGCGGCGCTCGATAATATCCACAATAATTGCGCTACGTGCAATGCACAAGAAAAAAGTATGTTTTTATTTTGATCTCGCTGAAGTATTCTATACATTAAATACAATCAAAGTGACTTACGAGCGTGAAAAAACATTAGCGCACGAGGGGACGTGAAGTGAAACTCGCTCCTCGTGAGTTAGCCGCTGATCGTTCATCGTCCCTGTCACGCTCCTTCACGCACACACACACGCTTTCACAGCCTTCTCCGTCCAGTGAAAAATCCTCGTCGTCAAGGTGGTTCCTCTTAACATCATTGCTGAAAGCAATCTGAAGAATTTCCTCCGCCAAACGACTTCGATTAGTCCTCGTCACAACGTTATCTGGGCGCGCAGAACTTTCTTGCCTTCTTGCTCTCACACCGGTCAACAAAAAAATCGCTTGCAGAGTGCTGCCATCTATCAACAACAAGCGGCGCAGCGCTGGCCAATTTGAGATTACTCAGTTATATATCGCTAGCTCGCGCGACTGCCCGACTTCAATGTTATAAATTCATGCACTACAAAAGCACTGACGAATGCTTTATGCAAGTAAAACAAGGTGAGTTTCAACTGAGAAGGTCAGACGACAGCGTTTAACTAACCTACGTCACCTACACAAAACCTCGCGAAGCTGATATTTGTACGATGTGGGTCATCGTTGAACGCGCGAGTTGGCACGTATTTTCACGAAAACTTCGCGTCTCGCAAGAAGAAATCAGATTTATCGTGTCACGGAGGGCCCGGTTTGTTCACTGATGCAGGAAACATGCAAACTCGTAGTGTTTATTTCCTGCTAACACAGCCGAACAAGTGAGCGACTGCGTAGGGCTACCATGGTGTCGTCTACTGATCATCCATGAGAGGACGCTCCTAAATTCCGCTAGGGGCGCGACAGTCTATGGACATTGCGAATACAGTGCAATGAGGAGAGGAAAATAAAGGTGGCAAGAGGAGAGGAGAAAAGAGGAGAGTGGCGTCCGTGGCCGAGAACGTGGCGGGCGGCTTTTACAGCCGGTTTTCCAGTCAAGTGTTCCCAAGGAATTGAAGCACCTCCTTGAAGACCTGGGTGTGGAGGGGGGCAGAAAACAGGAGGTGCCTCTGTGCAGCAGCAGGAAGATGGAGAACGAATGCGAAACCATGCATGGAATGCCGTCAGGGGAATGTAGAGTGCAGGTAAAAAAATCAGATGTGCACTTGTCTTTTGTTTTGTTTGTAGTTTACTTCTTAAAGGGCGCTTCACTAGGTCACAGAAGAAATTTTAGTTAGACACCGGAAGTTCTTGCGTGCCCAATGAAGAGCTTTGTACCGCAAGAACTTTTTAATTGGTTCATTACGAGCCGCGAAAGCATCATGCTGGTAGGTGAGCTTGAAACTTTAGCCACTCGCAAGCCAAATTTCTTCCCTGCCCTCTCCGGTATCGGAGCAACTCGGAGCCGGGAAATCGCACGACGCAGACGCATCAACACGTCATGCGCACGCAAGGTTACACTGTGTGCGCATGACATGCCCAAGCCAGGTCGTGCACACAAGCGGTGTTGTATCGTTTCGGCGTTCTCTCTAGTGTACTGCCTGTTTCTGTGGGATGGATCCCTCTGTGCGCTTGGAGAGGCTGGCATGGATGATGTATCTTTACCACAACACAGCGCGTCGCACCGCTGGAACTGCTGTAAGGTACGATGCATCAAAAAACCGGCAGATCCCACGCACTGTGGGAATCGATGCGATGCGAAGCAGCCAGCAAGGAGCAAATCATGCTGTACATAATATGCATGTCATTATTTACATGTTAGGACCTGTGATTTGTGTTCGTCATACAGTCACGTCGCGAAATACAAATTTTGGTGTATATCAAGCTAGCGAACTGGACGCAAGCGCACCATGAGCGTGGCATGTAAATGGCATTGTAGATGACATGCATGCCAAGATTTTCTGGTACCACCTGCCACTTATGTTCGCTTAATTTTTTACCTCGAATCCCAGCGAGACGCGAGACCAGTCTGCCTCCGTTTCGCATGCGTTCGGGTTCTCGCGCTCTGCGCATCGTGCAGACGCCATTGATGGACACCTTGCCAATTCCAAAATGTGTTCCTCGAACGCCTGTGCTCACTGAGACGGGGTCGGTGAGAATGGAACGTGATGCGCGCGTCTTCCTCCTTGCATGATTAGAGACGCTGGGCACAGGGACGCTACGCAAGCAAAGCGCGAGCGCTGTAGAGTCCAACGCGACCGGCGTTCGTTTGCGCGCCCCGGCAACCACCTGGCACTGTGCCAGGGCACGGCTGGAGGGACGGACGGACGGACGAGCGGACGTGAGCATTTGGTGTATATCAAGCTGGCGAAACGGCCACAACAGTGTCATGAGCGTGGCATGCAAGTCATGTTGCACATGACATGTCATGATTTGCATATTACCACTTGTCATTTATGTTCGTCATACAGTCACGTCACTCAATACCGAATTTGGTGTATATCAAGCTAAGGAAACGGCCGCGAGTGCGCCATGAGCGTGGCATGCAAGTCATGTCGCACATGACAAGACATGATTTCATATTACCACTTGCCATTTATGTTCGTCATATAGTCACGTCACTCAATCCAAAATTTGGTGTATATAAAGCTAACGAAATGGCCGCGAGCGCGCCATCAGCGTGGCATGCAAGTCATGTCACACATGATATGTCATGATTTCCATATTACCACTCGTCATTTATTTTCTTCATACAGTCACGTCACTAAATACTAAGTTTGGTGTATATCGAGCTAACGAAACGGCTGCGAGCGCGCCATGAGTGTGGCATGTAAATCATGTCGTTCATGACATGCACGTCATTATTTGCATATTACCACCTGTCATTTATGTTCGTCATACAGTCACGTCATTCAATCCCAAATTTGGTGTATATCAAGCTAGCGAAACGGCCGCGAGCGCGCCATGAGCGTGGCATGTAAATCATGCTTTTCATGACAAGTTAGTCATGATTTTCATAATATGACCAGCCATTTATGTTCGCCACACAATCATGTTATGCCATAGCAATTTTGGTATAAATCCGATTAACGATACGGCCAGGAGAGCACAAAGTCGTAGGCGGCTAGATAGATAGATAGATAGATAGATAGATAGATAGATAGATAGATAGATAGATAGATAGATAGATAGATAGATAGATAGATAGATAGATAGATAGATAGATAGATAGATAGATAGATAGATAGATAGATAGATAGATAGATAGATAGATAGATAGATAGATACGCTCAAAGTCGCCGAAGTTCGCTAAGAAATGCTTCGCATTTAAAACACGCCAAGCGTTGGCAGGGCTGGCGCCGGCACGACGCGGCAACGGCGAGAACACGGACGCAAACGAAATGGGGGCAGCTTAGTCTCGCATCACGCTCAATTCGAAGCAAAAAAATAAATAGATTCCGTTTGTATGTTTTAATATTTCTACAACTTTCATTCTGCTATTCAAGCAACAGATTGCACAAATTACACATGTCGCCTCGAATAATCCTCGCAGTGTCACGTGCTACTCTGACGTACGCAGGACCATTCCTTGTTGTACGTAACTTCCTCCATATTGGTTCGCGCGCCCGTGAGATCAAGGGCAAGCGGCGTTTAGTCTGACATTTCACCTCGTTCCGGGGCGCGTAGAGTTGCAAATCTCGGCGGACGTGATCGTTAGCGCCCAGTGCATGCATTACACTTGCCAGCTCGAAATGCTCAAACCCAGTGGCGTAACTAGGTAGGACGGCGCCCATGGCAAATATATTTCCGCGCCCATCATGACGATAATGATAGTGATTATTATTATTATTATTATTATTATTATTATTATTATTATTATTATTATTATTATTATTATTATTATTATTTGTGCGAAAAATCCATCTGACTAGATGTTTAGGCAAGCGAATGAGCAATTTCTTGATTGATTGTTCACTACAGTGGTTTAAAGCCGTCTTGCACGTCCACGCATCGTACGACACAGCAGAAGTTCACAAAGTTAGAAAAAATGTGAAAGAAGAAATGGACCTCACCCGTCACCTGTTGTCGTCTCGCTTTACACGAAATATGCGAAGTTCGTAAATTACATACAACCACACAAAACAGAACGACGAAGTAGGCATGTAAACGGTTCTTATCGTTTAGGCCACATCACCATGAAAAGTATTGTTCCAAATTATTTATTGCCTACATTACGTGCTAGCTCACGCCCCGACGGACATAAATAAAGTTTTTCCATACCATACCATACATCAAATCTGCATACTATGTCAATGCTAATGATGCGTTCAAAAATTCCTTCCGGCAAACCATGTTGTCGCATATATTATTGCCTTTTACGACGCCAGTGCTAATTTTGATCGTGAACAATAGTTGTCAGAAAAAAAAAACGCGTTCTTTATGTTTGACAAGCGCATTACGAGGGACAAGCGACAAGCGCATTACGAAAGGAGCTGTCGCTCTCCGGTCACACATTTCCGCCGTCGGCTCCGCTCTTGACCAGGAGTCTCAAACACGCGGCCCGCGGACCCCTGCTTACGTGGTTTCAGACTCTCAGGCAGCTTGTCGCATGTACATCAAGGGCATATTACCAACAAGGGCCATCCAGCTGTTGGGAGGCGAACTTTTCTTTGATCACGGGTTAGTGTGGTGTCCAGCCCATACGGGCCAGGATGGCAATGAACTAGTTCATTGCCAAGCTCGAGTACTCAGTGGCCGAGCCCCAAGCACACGCGCCACTGAAGAGGACACAGATGATGGGGTGACACGGCGTGGAATCCTGGACAAACAGAGATTAGATCGCCGCATCGGGGCACCTCCCCACAAGGACCTCGACAGACATCAAGCACGGGACTGGCGCCGCTTGCAGACCAATACGTTTCCGAATCTGCATAAGCTTCACGTCATGTATCCGGAGAGATATCCCAACGCATGCCCCTGGTGCGGAGATATTCCCACACTAACACACATAACCTACGTCTGCCCAGAACGACCCGCCACAGTTGACACAGGACATACGCACCCAATCCAAACGTGGTCGTGGGAGGCGCGACTCGCTGAACGGACCCTGGGAAGCCAACTGGCGACCCTAGGTCAGGCCCGCCGAGCGGCTATAGCCAGTGGAGCCTTGGAAGAAGGGTGCCACCCGCGATGAACCACTTTTTTTTTTTAAATAAACGTTGTGTCTCTCTCTTGCCAGTGAACCGCGGCCCGCACGTGACTGTCTCCATCGCACGTTTTTATCATTTTTTTTTCTCCTAGTAAGTGCGCTTATGAGCTACACAGGCATGACTTGCCTAGAGCATTTTTTTCTTGAGGGAACCCCTGCGGTCAACATGTGTTGATACATAACCGTGAAACAAAACTGTATATTGCAGAATTGTCGTTCAGATTTTAGTCATTTTGGAGAGAGATTTATGTTGTTGGAATCCCGGTGCCAAATCGCCTTCAGAAATGACCCATATATGAGACAGGGGAAAGGTATTTCAAATGTCAATGTTAGCCATTTGAAACAATAGTATTTTTTTGTGTGCGTATGTTTTGTGCCCCATCCGGAGTCTATATCGACCAAATGACGCTGATACAATCTCATGTAGCCACCATAACCAGTTTACATGAGACATCAAATGCAAAATCTTGAGCTGTACCAGCAGAAAATGAGATGTTCTTGTAGCTACCGCCTCACTGAAGCCGACAGTGAAGTCAATGTTCGTGACCGCCTTCTCCCCCGAGGTAGTGGGTAAAACATGAGCGTACAGATCTTTTCTAGTGTAACTCTTCTGCTTGGGCGTGTCATACGCACAGTCAGTTAGGGGCCTTAAAGGTACGCTAGCGAGAAATATGAATGAAGTTGACGTGGAATTAGCAGGGACATTGCAGAATGCATGCAGTTTTGGTAAGGTGTGCAAAGATAAATTATTAGTGGAGATAAAGCGGAGACCGAATATCTCTTACTCAATTACTCTCGCCCCAGACTCAGTGCTGAAGCGATGTCGTCACGAATGTGATGGCTCTCAGCGAATTAGAAAGCGCCATCACACGTCACCACGCTTGCAATTGGCCGCTGCTTGGCCGCGGTGCAGTGACGCCGCGGCTTTCATGATTGCCGCAATAGATGTGGTTGCAGACTTTGAACCTCGCAGCGAAGATGATCTCAGCATGGAAGCAGGATAGCATTTCAGTGAGTCTGCAATCATCCCCAGTGCTCTCGCGGCGGCAGCAGCTCTTTCTGCGTGTGAAGCCTGCTCCAACCGACGGAAAGCGAAGCGTCGTGTTCGTCGACCGCATGCGAGGCGTCTGATTGCCAAATACTGTTTATGTACACGCCTATTTAATTTTTCGTTTTTATTAATGGCGTTTTTGTTTTGGAGAACTCGAGCAGAGGCGCTTTGCCGTGAAGAGAGTCGCGGCAGAGCAGGGCCACTCAATCCGCCCCTGGAATGCGGCACGCATATACGAAGAGCAGGCGGGAGGGTACAACTGTGAAGAAATGTACCATGAGATCAAAACCATCGAAGTCCCATAGTTCTCTGAGGGACAGCGGCAGAACACATGTGAAATCCGACGCAGAGTCGCTGCGAGGCTCGCTCGATAAAAGACTTCAACATCACTGGAGTCCGACTACTCCTGGATGCTTTTATTGCCAACGCGCTCACCGGCAGAAGCAAGAAAACAAAACAAAACGCATGAGGAAGATATCCAGATAAATAGCTCTCGGCAAATCACGGCTGGACTACGTTTGTGATCATTACGAGAAATGTGAAGGGGCGTTAGTACATGTATATATCCTTCAGTTTTTCGCAATTTTCTCTTTTGTAATTAAACCTCAGTTCACAACAATAATCGCATGAATGTGATAGTAATCGGATAATTTGCCATTGCTGTTCTACTTCCTGTATCTATTTAGTGCTGTTGTGCACGAGGCCCACCACTGGAAACACGGGTGCTGCAGTCGACATGCTACGACATTACGATGACGTGATGCCACCTTGCTTCACGGAACTTTGCTCTATAGGCCGGAAGCCAATGGCCCGAGCGCGTTTTTTTTCTCTGAGTCATCTGAGTTTCCCCCTTCAATCAGCCTCGTTTCACAACCAGTTCATGTCCACCGACATCTAGAAACAACAAGAGCTTGGGAACCAATCTTTTCGGTGGTGCTGTGTGCCACAGTTAGTGTACCGCTCATGCAAAAGAGGAGGGCGTAATTTCACATTTACGGTTTTACTTCAAGGATAACGAATACCACGACACATGGCGGATAAAGCTAGCTTAGAAGGGGCAATGAGCCGAAGTCCCGCGCACGCGTTTGCAGCAAGCACTTCCGAGAAGGCTGTGACAGTGAGTTCACACGTGACGCCTCCCTGTCCACGTGAAGATGCCCACACCTCGAAGTATTCTCAAAAATTACTTCGGGGTCGTCATTCCTCATAGGCAACCCCATCCTACGCACGCTGATCGGGGAAAGTACCAATACACAGAGAAAAATGAGGAGGGGAGACACAATTTGATGGAAGAAAGCAGTCTTTGAACGAGTTTCTTATTTGGAAAAGATAAAAAAAGGAACCTTGCAGGAAAGCTCATACTTTGTTTCTTTTCATTTCGTCATTTTATCCCGACATCTGCCCATGAAAGCTCGCCGTAAGCTTGGAGGCTGACATGTCTGATGAGCTGGTAAAGAGCTTCTCGATCGCAACCTTTCAGCAACAAGACCGTGGGCAGCGCTTTCCCTTTCCTAATTTAACTAGGGTTATATACGTGTGGAAGAACCAAGGTGGTTTGGGCCGAGCCAGAAGAAAACGAACATTTCAAGCCATATGCTCAGTGGCGAAACTAGAAGGAGGTCTCGGAGGTTCAACCTCCCACCTCCCCGATATTATTACCTTTGCATATGTACATAATTTCGCACACATACAAACACATGCCAGATCACAAATAAAGGGAAGTCAGAACTCCAGAAAAAAAGTTTTTGTCCACGACCCTGGATAGGTACATTCATGGTTAAAATTGTGCTCATGTGGAAACAGGCTTACACCGACCTATTTATCTTACTACTTTTCATGCGCCTAAATATGAGCAAGGAGCCACATTTTCCTTGCTCAAGTAAGCCACAGGTTCCCAGAAGCCACGAGCTCCCTGAAGATTGTGCGTCGTTTGTTGAAGGAAAGGAGCACCATTTAACTAGTCAAAGGAGTCTCTAGCCTCGCTGGTGGTACCAGCTGAGCAGATGGCGAAGAAGGGTGTGTTGGAGCAGTGTGGTGGCATGCCCCCCACTGGTTTTGAACCTGTAGGGGCGACCTTTCCACGGGGCGCGGGGCGCTAGCGCCCCGTTTGTGTCCTCAGGAAGTCCCCGAGCGCATGTTGGGCGGACTCGGCTCGGTGCCCCCCTCCCACATGGCGCCCGGGGCACTTGTACCCCCTTGCCCCACCCTAGTTACGCCACTGCTCAAACCTGATAAGGGGCCCTTCAAGTTGTTGACAGAGAGAGGATAAATTGACCCTGCGCGATTAGACCCGGCCAATACTAGGCTAAAAGACCCTTCTTGCCTCTTAGCGGTCTGGCTATTGGCTCCTGGGCTGCCCTTCTCAGCCATGCCGAAAAGAAAAAGACCCAGAAGCGTGTTTTTTAGATGGCGGACACTTCACTCACCAATGCTGGACAATAAAAGAAGAGACCGTGCTCTGGAAACCGTGCGGGAAAACGGACAATAGCATGGCTATGTTAAACAATTGACGCCTTTGTGCCATCATAAACTATAAAATTTGTTTGCTTTCCTGTCGTAGGCACAGGTCGCACACGTCTTTCATCGAAAATTTGAGTTTTTGCAAATATTTATTGTGCCTATATTTACGATTTTGGGGGGCCTAAAACTGTGTTTTGCCTGCCTGTTTTTGGCGCCTAAAACGCGATTTTTTAGTGCCTAAAAATCCGGCCTCTAGTGATTACAAGTCACTTGGCTGTTCTTGAGAAGCGCTAAATCTCGAAAGTGCGCCATAAAGTAACATAAAAAGTTAAGAGAGGACACTCTCATAGGCCCCTGCGGCTGATTTGGGTTCGCAGCGCTCCAAACGGGCGTGGGGAACCTTCGCAGCCTCAGAGATGGGGACCGCAGAAACGGTGGTCTCAAAGGCCATTTTCTAGTGATTAGAAAATTTACAGGGCCTCCGAGACCACTTCTGTGCGTGTGCTCGTTTCAGAGGCCATACTTTAAATTATTATTATTATTTATTTTTTTTTCACGCGTCGTTTGCAGCTTTTCTGTAAGCTGTACCTCCAGAGCGGCAAGCACACGATGGCACTGTGTGTTTATGCAGACATTTTAAATAAAACATAAGAGTTCTTGGAAGAGACGAAAACTTTTATTTTCAAGTCGTTCTTGGTAAGCACATGCACATTTTCTCAGAGTTTATCGTGGAATATTTTACAGGGCAACGGGTTAAATACGGACAGAGAAGGGACACAGCGCTGAACTCACAACTAAATTTATTTGGAAAAAGAAAGAACATATATCGTAAACAATGATTCATCAAAACTGTGCACACGTGTTAAAACGCAACATGATTCAGGTCTTGTCTAACAGGTAGTTATATTCTTCATCTAGAAGAGTGATGGCTGGATGGCTTATGCACTTGTTATTTGATCTAATATAAAAGGCTTCGGCTATTTCACGCGTGCGCCGATCCACGTGTCTATATTTGGTAGTGGTTCTCTGCAAGTGGGGCACACAACCGCATGATCTGCAATGAGCTGCCAAATGAGACGTGACTGCAGCACCTGAAAGCGTCAGCTCATGCTCACGTAAGCGTACGTTTATGCAACGTCCCGTTTGACCCACGTATTCACAGCCGCAAGACAGTGGAATGGCGTAAACCACGCCAGTAGCGCATATCTGTGGACATGGTTGGAGACGCATTTGTTCCTTTTGCCTGGCTTCTGACACATCGCTCTATCTACCATAGCACACACATTACCCACTTTGTTATGTGCTGAGAACACCACGTTTACGCCATAACGCGAACCAACGTTTTTCAAACCATGTGCGGTTCTGTGTATTATCTAGCTACATTCCGGGGAGCTGGCATCACGGCGCTGAACCTTCTTAAGCTTTGCTATCAATTTCTCCGATACGGAACAAATCACGTCACTCGGAAAGCCAGAATTTGCAAGACGAGCAACCTGCGTATCAAAGGCATGCGCCATACGGTGCTCGCATGACTTCAGTAGAGCGGCACCCATCACAGTTGACGCAATGCCTCTCTTTACGGTTTTTGAGTGGCCGGAATTAAAATTTAAGATCGGCTTTATGGACCTAGGTTGGTATTCCCAACACATGTGATCCTTGACGAAAGTCAGTCTTAAATCAAGAAACTGTAGCTCATCGTTTTTCGGCGTACCTCAATTCAGCCGTTGTGTCTTGGGAGGGAAATAAATTTGTCCAAAAATCTGGCTTCTGCATTGTATCATGTGTAGCACCTGTAATTAGCGATATCTTTCTGAGTTTTGTAGACAGGCAGCTGCAAGAGCATTTGAATGGGTTAGCGTCACGCGTTGTTCGATATGTTGATGACTTCTTAGTTCTACTGAACACTAACGTTAGCTCTGTACTAGTTGTTCATATTATGAATGTGTAAAGAATATGAAATGGGTCTTCATTTCACTTCGGAGCTGTCGAAAAACGATGAGCTACAGTTTCTTGAACTTGGTACATACGAAGCGGCACCGCATTCTACATGCAAAGGCGTCATCCGAGGGATCCCCGTGCAAGATGGTTCGGCGGACATCGATACAAAGATTGTCAACGACAGAAATCCACTAGCCCTGGCCATCGCAAGTACCGTCACACTAATCGTGGCCTTTGATGGGCATCGCGTGCCCAATTTCGAGCGATGCCGATCAATGCACGCAGGCGGATAGATATTTGATACGCCTGCGGCCAGCTCGGCCATCGCCCGGACGTTTGCCGTAACCCCGGAGACGTTATCTGCCGAGGCTTCAGTGCCCCGTACTCCGATCAGGAACATCACTGCGCACCAAAATGTAAGCTTTGCAGAGGGGCCCACCTCACTGCCGACAAGGCATGCAAACGCATTCCCTACGTCGTGCGACGATGGGAGCGAGCACGCTTGACTACGACGATTGTGCAGCAACGTCCGAGTTCAACGCAGCCGCTGACGAACCCTCGGAACTTTCGACAGACGATGGCAGCCAATCCCGGTCCCAATCCAGGGGTCGTTCCAGGAATCGCTCCAACCGTGCATCGAAGTTCCGGAGCCGCCCTCGGACCCATTCCCGCAGCGCGTGACCCCCACTGGATCTACATCCCGGGGCTACTCCAGATCCCGCTCCGGTTCCCGTTCCGGGCCCCACCCCGGCCCCACCGGTGTCCACCGTCAACGATCGGCACCACCAGCGGCAGGCAACGCCAACAAGCATAAGCGAGGAACTTGGGCGGACACCGTCCGGAGAAAAGGAAATGCTACATCACAGGTAGGGTCGGGTTCACTCCCAGAGCACGACACACACACCACATCTGAACTAGCATTCCTAAAGCACGAAAACGCGATGATGAAAGAAACAATACGCAAACTCACGGTCGCCATCGCCGAACTGAAAAACGACAGGAGCGCGCGCGCCGCTACGCCCACAACGTCGTCAATGCAGTCGCCCCGTCATTGCTGCAACCCGTAGGCGCCGTTAAACGCGCGGTCGCCCGCGACCAGCCAGCTTTAAAACCCGAATTAGACGATTTTAGGAGCACGTTGTCGGCGATTAGGGCGAGCCTTCGCTTCCCTTGGCGAAAAGATGGCCCTCGTGCAGTCTACACTCGCGGCCCACGGTAATCGGTTGGGCCAAGTGGAACAATACGTCGATCACGTCGTCGCCCCTGCCGTCGCTGCGGGTAAGCCGTTCTCGCAACGCACAACCATGCCCAGTCCACCACCTCACGCGGCCCTTATGCGCCCGCCGGGCGCTCAGGCCGACTCCTATATGCTTCAAGATGGCCAGACCAAATGAGGAGTTGCGAATCTGGCAATGGAACTGCTTAAAGTGGCGAATTGGGCTTGTTGGTACATATTTACGGAACATTACAGCGCAAAAAAATACACGAGGGACGAAAGGAACACAAACAACGACGACAAGCGCTGAACTTCTCGCTGAATTAGAGAGCAATCGGCATGCACCCATTACGTACAATGACATCACGAAACACTTTTACCTTGAACGCCGCATTTTTCTGCCCCCCACATCCCAAACTTAACAGACTGCAGGTGCTAACTCTACGCTTACTTCAAACGCACACGTACCGAAACCCCGTCAAGCTTCACGTTTTCTATCCCGACGCGTACCCCAGCGACGCGTGCCGCTCGTTCGGACACACGGCGACACTTGCACACATGCTCTGGGAGTGTAGAAACGCTCATCCCGACTCCACCTCAGGCAAGTGGGAGAGGTCCCTCAGAAGCTCACTTCTCGACGACCAGCAATGGGCCGTCCAGCAGGCCCACGAAGCGGCCGCCAAGTATTCCCTGTCGGTCCCTACGTGGGAGACGCCCGCTACGCGCCTAGCGCTAGGCGCGTCCTGCAGGACAAAAATAAAGTTTTTCCATTCCATTCCATCCGTTACGCCACCGACGGCGACAACAACGCCGCTCAGCGAAGGAAGGGGCGCCCAAGAGCTGCGCTCTAAAACCACACAGATGAAGCGCATCTAACAACTGACTTATTAGACACTTTTATTTGGGCGTATATACGTAATGAGCCTACGTACACTGCGCGGCTGCAGGAGAGAAGTGAGCATGCGCAGTACGTAACTTATCTAACGGATGCGTGAGTACGCCAGAAAAAAAAATGGCAGATCCCAAGTACCATGGGAATCGAAGTTATGCGAAGCATGCGGAGGCAAGGTGCCTGTGTTGTAATTTCCTTATTGAGCGAAACGTTGAGAAATGACGTTAAAGATATGTAAAAATGTACGCACAGACATATGTTGAACAGTCGCGTATGTTTCATATAACCAGTTGGTTATGGTTGCGTAATGATGCCAACAGAAACATGGGTGTTACCAACACCAGAAGCGGTAATCTGATATGTAGAACTTGTGCTTGCGAGGATGGTAGCCCTGGATAGTGCTTCGTCAACCACCTACAGTGGATATGAGAACTAACAGACAAAGATGCCAAGGAAAGTTTAAGTACATATATATACCCTATAAAGTGGATGGAGGGATGACCGCCACCGCAGCTCAGTGGTAGAGCATCGGACGCGTTATTCGAAGGTCGCAGGTTCGGTCCCTGCCGGTGGCAAGTTATCTTTTCGTCCGCTTTTCTTTCTTCACGTTTACATTACAATTACTTCTAATAGCTTCCCGTATACTTTCCTTGGCATCTTTGTCTGTTAGTTCTCATTAATATTGTGTTTAACAAAGCAAACGAGTCCTTAAGTTTACAATTCTTTCCTTCATTCATAACGAGGGTTTCGCTCTGGCAGACTTGATGCCTTCAGGTGGTATGCGAGGGATTATTAGTCAGCTGCCCGCTCGTAATAAGATCACGTACTACGTGACGCCTACAGGCAAAAAAGAGTGTTCCACACTCGCCGTAATGGCAACAGGCGGCGCTGACTGACGCTCCCACGTTTAAGTACACATATATACCCTATAAAGTGGATGGAGGGATGACCGCCACCGTAGCTCAGTGGTAGAGCATCGGACGCGTTATTCGAAGGTCGCAGGTTCGGTCCCTGCCGGTGGCAAGTTATCTTTTCGTCCACTTTTCTTTCTTCACGTTCACGTTTACATTACAATTACTTCTAATAGCTTCCCGTATACTTTCCTTGGCATATTTGTCTGTTAGTTCTCATTAATATTGTGTTTAACAAAGCAAACGAGCCCTTAAGTTTACAATTCTTTCCTACCTACTGTGGATGGCGCTTAAGTATACAACTTACGTTAACCCGATATGACGTCTGCCTTATAGGAGTGCATATGTAATGTTTATAAAATTAGATAGCCAGCACTGGAACCACAATTGGCGTTTCACCGGCATTAAGCCTGCATAGGGTCTTTTTCCAAAGCAATTCCGATACCTGGCATGGCTCTGCGGTAGAATACTTGATTGCCACGCAGATTGCTTGGGTTCGATTCCTGCTGGGACCCTGATATTTATTGTTTGCATTCGTCGGGTCCACGCTGCCGACGACAGTTTTTCTTAACGCTCTCGCATTCAAATTACTAATGTCTGTCCTCGCTGTTCCTGAATAGACATAAATTGTCAAACACCTGTGGCACATACCCGTACACCTGTGGCACATACCCGCCCGTGGTATACGGGTATGTGCCACAGGTGTCTGGCGGAAAGGGTTTGACGACGTATGCGACAGGATTTTGACGTTATTCATATCATGACCAGCCAAACATATTCGTCAATACCTCCTACCCTCCCATACAAATTTTGGTATACCCCAAGTTAAGGAGGCGATCATGAGAGCACCGAGACGTAGGCGGCTAGATAGATAGATAGATACGCTGATAGAAACGCAAAAGTGCTTACAGTACGCAAAGAAATGCTTCGCATTTAAAAAAAACGCGGCGCACGCAAACGTAGCTAGACGTAGCGCTAGCTGCATGATACTCTCGCGAGATCTCGAATGAAAGAGCAGCGAGATTGCGAGATGGCACAGAACGACGTAGAAACGTGGATCCAACGATTCGGCTTGACTTGGATGCTAGTGGCCGTTAGCGCGGCCGCAACCGCACGATGGCGCTAAGAAGCACTCCAAATTTGTTTCATTTCACGTATGATACGTCTAGTTGATCGAAACGCATCCTGGTATGGTTGATACGGCAAACTAAAAGTGTAGTTGAGCGCTTCGCTTGCAGTGTACGCAACTTATCGTGCTGCGTACGTAGGCTTGTTGCGTATGCCCAACCAGTAATAGTGTCTATTGAAACGAAAAGACCGAAATGGGCGGACAATGAGATAGAAAGTACACCTTTGGCGAACCGCGCATGGGCAAACGTGAACGCTAACAATGGTCAAAATTTGCGCACTTAAATGCCGTATGAGAATCCAAGATGAAATAAGTGCGATGATCAAAATTAGTTTTATTTAGCTAGAAATGTAACTTGCCTGTCTGTAAGTTCATTGGACGGAGAGCTCCCTCATGCGCTTCCCCGACAGCATAGTGTATGCTTCTACATTTCTTTTAATTTAGTCTATGCTGTATGCCAAAATATCTTGTGTACATCAATGGCATTTTCGCGGATTCTGTTATAGATAACATTTTATTTATTTTTTTCAGTCTGCACATGAAGTTCAAGTTAGCGCAGGACAACCGGCCGCAGTTTCCTCATTTGTAAATTAGTGCGATTTTTGAGCGCACTTGTTGATTGTGTTAGACACGAAGCGGAAAAGATATCTTGCCTTGTGATTCTAATCTCACCAAGCTTATAAAAGAAGGCACTACTAAACATTCCGTGTTGGAGGCTATTAAGATATCGAGCGAGGACAGAATGAGGAAAAGCGTGAATATTTATTTATTTATTTATTTATTTATTTATTTATTTATTTATTTATGACAATACTGCCGGTCTGATCTTCAGACCTTAGGCAGGAGTGGGTACTAGTGAATACAAAAAATGGTTACAGTAAACACATATGAGGCATTGCGGCAATAACAACAAAACCTCGGTTATCGAATACATGAAAAGAAATGCCACAAACGAACATCAATAAAGGACATTGAATTAAAAAAAAATAGGAAAGGAAAAAAGAATACAACGAATTCGTACAAGCAAAGCAGCAAGATATTTAAATAACTAGTGAAAACATGAATGCATAAACATATGGAAGAAAAAGAGCGTCAGGGTTCGTGTAAAACTACGTCAGAGCCATGTCTTATGGACTGAAGGGCCTGTAGATAGGATGATAGCGACGGGCATTCCACCACAGCTGAGGGGAGGGAATTCCAATTGGTTGCAGTTCTCGGGAAAAAAGAATACTGGAACATGTTGGTGTGACTAGAGAACTCGGCTACTTTTTTAGTATGATATGCAGATTAGAGTGCTTTCCATAGAGTGGTTTTTAAAATGTGGTCTTGGTGAGAGTGACGGGATTTTGTCTGAATGAGATGAACAGACCCGGTAAAACCCCGACAGTTATTATTATAATCTTTGTCCTGTTGCCTTCTTCTTCTTCTGGGTCTATTGTGTTTATAGCTGGTTTTTAATCTTCGGTGACTTCTATAAGCTATGCGACAGAAGGAAGGGTAGCTGTAGCCATCTATACAGTCCCCACACACCAGATGTTCATGTTCGATTACTCAACGTATTTCATTGCCTGACACTGCTGTGCAGTGCCCCTAATTCAATTGCTTTAAGCACATAAGTTACTTCATGTGATTAGCTTTTGTGATGATAATTTCGGTCTATGTTACTTTTGCTCACCGGTACATAGCCCTCTCCTCCTGATTTATTTAAAATGGCGCTGACATTACTCAAGCCGCTATGTTGGAGCACCCATGGCGGGACGCGGAGTTTGCGACGTCCCACTAACGTGATCAGCGTTTATTGCACGCACCTTTTATCGTTATTCATGCACAGAGATTAATATATCGTTCGCGCCGCATCATGCTCGCTTTTAAGCTGACTAGTCGCAAGGAGATGGCACCGTTACAACACCAATAGCAACACGTTGCAGGCCCACTGAGTTAGGAAGCTGTCTGTTACACTAGAAGCCTTTAACGGTAGATGTAGGATAATCATAAAAGGAAATTGAAAGGGTGCTTCAGCTGGTAACTTGAAACGTTCGCCCCTAAATGCTGCAACAGAAAATTCTCACACTTACCGCTTTCGTTGAAGTTGTCACGTGATATTATTTTTCAAAGCATTGTGTTTAAAAGATTGCCAAGGTAAAATGGATGAAGCAGGGACGAATGGACAAAATGACGTTATCTGATTGGTGGTTGAGCTCATGGCAGGAGGAAAATTCAGTCCTTCACAACATAGACTTAGTACTCGATGATGAGTTAGGGCTAGGGGGCGTGACCCACCGCCCGATCAAACGGGCACAGTCTCATACATCCATGAATTGTCGTGTGGTTGAAGTTGTGATGTTGCTTCGAAGATTTTACAGCAGAGCTGCTATGCTGGAGGTATGACGTGTGTCGCAGATAAAAAGTTATCATCATGATGAAATGACACGCACAAAGTCACGCCTCAACCACCCTGTACTGATGGTAAGGAGGACTAACTGTAGCCCGCTGCCCCGCATCGGTGTTGGCCGCCCGTGTGTAGCCTCGTGAACCTTTAGCGGACCAGTATAGTCAGTAGTGAGATTTCTGAGGAACACACGCTTCAACCTCAACTTCAACCTCTACGAGTCGGCCCACAGGGCTGCGCGAGGATTCGTCGACCGCGTAGCTATCGAATGGAGCGGCGATAAGGTTCGGGACAACAATGATCCTGCAACCACGTACAATGAACTCACTGTGAACTTTTATCTGAGGAGGAAGAAGTATCCGCCACCACATAGTAAATTGAACAGGCGTCACGCATTGACGCTCCGACTCTTGCAGGTCGGGGCACATCCCATTCCAGCACTCTTGCACAAGATCAATCCAGAAATTCAGACGTCAGACACTTGCGTGCTTTGCTCATACTTTGCCAGCTTAGATCACATGCTCTGGCAGTGCCCTGCGTTACGGGTTGACGAATACGTTACATCGTCCAAGTGGGATGCTGCGCTACGCAGTCCTGATTTGAGAATACAACTATGGGCGGTCCAACGGGTACATGATGGGGGGGGTGGGAGAGGCTACGCCTGCCTGTCCCTACGTGGGAGCGGCCCGCTACGCGCTAGTTCAGGCCCCGACGGACCTGAATAAAGTTTTTCCATACCATACCACACGCGCTATAGGAGTTTTAGAGCATAGCTGTTATGCGCGTGCCACAGACACAAAGAAATAGGTGGCAAGAGAAAGAGAACATTAGGTAGAAAGAAGTAAGTGTGAAAAAGATAGGTGAAGAGCAACTACAGAGAATGAATGAATGAATAAACTTTATTTGAAGTCCGGCTCCTTCGGGTGAGGCGGGGGGGGAAGAGGGGATTGCAAGAAAGAAATAGTTTGAAAGAAAAGCCTGGAGAGAAAGAAAGGCAACAAGGATAGAAAAATATAGAGACAGAAACAGACATATAGAGAAAGAGACAGGAGAAGCACAGACTCAAAAGAAAGATAAAAAGACAGCAAGTATGGATGTGTAAAGTATGTCACAGCAAGAGGTGGGAAAGAGAAAGTGGAGAGGGTTAAGTGTCTAGCCAAGTCAGGGCCCTCCAGGTGGCCACAAGCTCTGCTGAGACCCAGCGACTTAGTGCAAGCTGTACTCAGTTTTTATTTTGGGGTTACTTGTTTTGTTCAATCACGTAATCCAGGCCTGTTCTTAGCAAGGTGAAGCTTCACTTTATTAAATTCTTAACGTTAGGTTCCTCGTTATTATCTCGTTTACGTCGTGCAGCTCTGCAATACCAGCACTGAAGGTGTGGGTTGCGAAAGATTCAACATGGCCCGTTCAGTCGTAGGCACCGTCGTTCTCAGGATGTCCGGTGCAGATGAGACGTGGGCAGCACCTCGGATATCGGCCTCTGCCTTTCCGGATTCGGCAGGGTGGTGGCTTCGGCCGTGGTATTTGGCAGCTGGTAGTGAGAAATTCCATGGCAGATCATAGTTGAAAATTACAACAGAATACGATTATATAAAATTTATTATGCTTTCTCGTACTTTTAAACATAGCACGCTGTCGTTAGCCTGCTATAATTCGCGAGGGTCTTTTAGCCTGCTATAATTCGCGAGGGTCTGTCGTGACATTAGGTTTCTGTAATACTACAACAAAATTTTCCGCGTTATATCTACGACATATCTGTTGTGAAAAATCGCTTCTGTGGTACTACAAATATTTGCTTTAGGATCTCAGCTCTCTGCTGCAACACTGCTCACGCGAGACAATTCGCTTCTTTTATGGCGACAAATGATATCTGCTGGGCAACAGACACTCTGTCACTGCACCGAGAGTCCGTAGTAACTACAGAGAGATCTTCATATAACAACAGCCATTTCTGTTGTTCCTACAGCAAGTTCTGTAGTCGTTTTCAAGTGGGAGTATTACATTAGGCGAGTTTCATAGGCGAACAAAATAGCCGTCGAACAATCTGGGAACCAAGACAAAAACAAAAAGACGGGAGAGGGCGCCACAGACTCAAATATTTATTTTCAGCACATCTCAAAAATACGTCTGTTTTTAGAAATGAGCACACTGAGAGGGCGTCACATGTGTACACTATCTCAAAGCACTCATAGCGCTATCTAAAAAAAAAGCTCTGGGTGTATTTGAAGCACCATTGTGCCTGTAACAACGTGAACGACACGTTAGAATATTTTATCCAGGGCAAGCAATTATGTCAACCGCAAAACTTACGCTTGTCGTTGAAGGAAACCATGTGTGAAGTTGATGGACGAGCAGGTCACTTGTTCGCAGGGAATGCTGAATCTGAAGTCTCTGTCTCTATCAATTACTTTCCCTTCGTAAATGCACCCTCCTTTAGGGCGAAAAAAAAAAAGTCATGGTGGTCACATTTTCCTTTTGTACAGTTAGGGTCCATCATCTGCGATTTTTTTTAATGGAAGCGTTTACTGAAGCGCCCACCGAAAAAAAAAACGCATTTAATTATCGCAATAACGCAGTGGTAATGATGGTGTTAGAGCAACCACAAAACATTGAGATACTGACGTAAGACGTGAGATAAAACAACACAGTCAGTTTGATACCAGTATATTGCTCTTTGGTTATGTTCTAACAAGCCCGAGGATGATGTCAGCAAGCATTATGAACTTGCTCATCCAACAGGGAGAGAGAAAGAGATAAAGAAAGACGGAAAACCAAGGAGGTCAGCCAGAATTACAACATCCGGTTTTCTACCCTACACTGTGTGGGGAACTGAGGCGCGCCCGAAGCCTCTGCGCGGGCATTACGCCCTTCTGCCGGTCCCTTTCCCTCTCCCTTGCTCTCGTGACAGCGCATGGCGATAGATGGCGCTGCGCGTGGTCTCGCGTGGTCTCGAGAGGCGGCGAGACAGAGTCACGTGCGCGCCCGGAATGCTCTCTCTCTCCTCGGGCAGCGCAGGGTAAGCA
Source organism: Rhipicephalus appendiculatus (assembly GCA_030522465.1). Classification (NCBI taxonomy): domain Eukaryota; kingdom Metazoa; phylum Arthropoda; class Arachnida; order Ixodida; family Ixodidae; genus Rhipicephalus; species Rhipicephalus appendiculatus. The sequence continues at coordinate 1,010,035 of JALIZH010032968.1, forward strand.
CGTGTTTTCGTTCCCGTCCGCCGTCCCCTTTGGGAATCGCCGGACTGTAGCCTGCCTGGGTGCCTCGGCATCCTTGGCGGGCGTGTTTACCTTTGTGCTAGCTCCGGTTCCGTACAATAAGCCAAAGAGCGGTGCCTAGTGCTCGTGCGTGGTCGTACTACGCCGAGCCGCACTTGCCGGAGGCCTACGCGTACGAGGTTTGCCCTAACTCTCGCGACCAGGCCCAGTGGTCATCGCGAGAGTACGCAGCATAGCCGCGCGGGACCTTTTCCCGAGCGGCGTGTCAAAGCTCGCCAGTGCCAGCTGCGACGTGCTCGCGGTTTTCCCATTTTGCTGTACCGTCCTCGTGCGGGAGCCCTTTGCTCCCCGCGTCCCGGGAGCGGACGTTGTACTGTGTTTTGGGTGCCACCAAAGGCAATAAAGTGTTTCTGTGTTGTTAGATCGAACACTGTGTTTTTTGCCGCGCGGCGCTAAATGCTTCCCTAGTGGAGCGCGCGCGGAGCGGTGCGCTTACGTGAGCAGGCGACGGTATACGCGGCCCCGTGGCTCGCTAAGCCTGAACCCGCGGTAGTCTCGACTACGGTGAGTATTGAGTTACCACAACTGCAATAAGCATCCTAGTACACTCATGGGTGCAAGAAGTCAGTTTCGTGGCTAAACGCTTCTTTTTGAATAGACCTGGTAGAATATTCGATGCCGAGAGTGTTCACTTTTTACGAAGAGTTTTTTTCACATCAACGTAATCGCTGCAAGCGAGGGTAGAAGCGTTTAAGGTATATTGGTAAGGATTAGATAATGCTGCGTAAGTGCTTAAAAATTTTAAAGAAGCCACTGCAGAGAGCCTCAAAGTCTGAAAAGGACAAGATTTAGTTCAATAACAAGCAACGTTCGAGTGCCTTTGTAGCCCTATAGAATGGTGACCAGAGAGAATGCTCGATTGACCATTCTAACTACGTTATCAATACGGTTCAATCTGACTCGCCCAAATTTCTATCAAGTAGTTTTTTTTAATGTTTAATTTCCTGAACTTTCACATCCCTTTTATGATTTAATTAATTACATATGCTTTATGCAGTTTTAGTGCGCAGGACAGGAATTTGCACCCTTATACAGCCATCGTCCATTATTAGTGATCACTTTCTAACTAATCGTGTTGGCGCTCTTTAGCCGTCAGTGGCCGTTGCGCCTCTAACCATTATATGACGCCGTCATTAAATATTTTAGCCTTTTTCTTGCTGACTTTCTTTGTGTTTCTAACAGTGGGCGTTTATGTATGAGTGCTATTCTAAAAATTTGTCGCATATTCATTCTTCCGTGAATAGCATGAACTTAAGAAACCGGTTGAACATTCCCTTTTTACCGAACTGAGCTCGTGTTGTTCCCTTTCTTACGAAATTTATTCCTTCTTGCGAGTACCAAAGGAATCAATTCGCACATTTTCAATGCATACCAGAATACTTTTGAAAGAAATAAATTAGACTAAGTTACGTAGTGTTTTTCACGTGTGAATTCAGTTGCAGGTCACACAACTTTCTGTTATACGACCAGCAAGTAGGCACCCTGTAGCTAAGCTAAACAGATATTGGTACTTACCGTCACTAGCGAGAGGAACAATTATTGGTTCTTTCCATGCTTCTGAATCTTCGAAGAACTGGGTCAGAAGCACTGGCAGAATGGCTAGAGGGCGGAACATGTGAGAAGGCTTGGCTGCAAGCAGCCCGCAACTCTGCAAGGCAATCTCCCCCGGTACCTTAGATGGTCTACGCTTATTCCACCTTATGTTTATATTGCGCGATCACTTCGGTCTTTCCATGTGGAGGGGAGGGGATGTTTTTGGTGTGAAGAACGTTTAGATTAGCATATAAGGTCTTTCTGGTGTCGCATATCTGTCACAAAATTATTTAAGCAGAGGATGACTTCATAAAACTCACACTATAAACCCGCGTGAGGTTTGTCACCTACGATGGCAGCTCGTCCTCATCATTGCTTTACAATGTCGAGTCTTTGGAAGCATTTTTTTGCGTTTTGACAAATAACATATAGTAACACAGAAATTTATTTGATACCTTGCCAATGTAGCCGCAAGAATGGAGGGCACTCGTTCGCGCAAGTGTTCAAATAACTTAACACTAAATTCGGCGATTCATTCCCAAATCTCAAGTTTCCTATCCCTCGAAGTCTTCACAAGTTCCACATATACTGCAGCTTTAAAAAAAGAGAATATTAGAAACTTATGAGCCGGCGTGCACTACAAAAATATAGCCAAGTACTCTACAATATTATAAATAAGTCATGTTATCAAACTTTTTTGAAAACGTTTCCGTGAAATGCGAGCCTTTTAAGTATCATAGCTTTCTATTCTATATCGAAGTGGGGTGATCAGAATTTGAGACTTCGACATAAGCTGCCCTGAATGTGCTCTAAATACTTTTCGAACCGTCACATGCTCAAAAGCAAGAAGAAGCATTTAGAAATACCATCACCGCCAATAAACTAAACATTTCCTTCAGTCGCGTCATATCAAGTCTTTCGTGCACGCATATTAAAATACTGCATATGGCCTTATTATTAAAGCATGTGTGTTCGCGTTGAATTAGTAACATTGATGTTGTTTTGTAACAGAGTTAAATATAGATGGTTATAGCTGATTAGAAAGTTTTGCAATGCACTTCGCTATCAAATAAGTTCATATATCTGATGATTGCCACCAGCCGAATGTGGTTTTGCTTGAAGAAGCCCTGAAAGTTTGCTGTAGTAACTTTGCCTTATTGGCAGAAATCTCCTAGAAGGACAGCCACACGAAATATATTTATATGAGGTATTTGTCACACATAGCACAGCTCGAACACGACACATATAGTGTGTGCCGGCCCAGCGATGAAATGGTTACCTGAGATGTTTGCACCAAGCTATGAAACGTATGATCTGGGGTCATTCTGCCACTTGCTACGTTGTTCGGTTGACTCGACAGCTACCATGAACAAATTTTATTAACCTAGTAAAGTCAATACGTCCAACAGTTGTCCGCTAACGCGCCTATCAAAGTGCGTACTTTGTTCGCTCTCTTGGTGAATGTGCAATTTCCTCTGGTGATGATAAACCCGACGGTTGCGGAAAAAAGCACGATTCGGCGTATGCAAAGTGCGTGACTGGCGTCGTCTGCGAATTACCGCTGTCTTGTGGGAAACCTTGCGTAGGCCGAACAGGGCGCTGCGTGAATGATCGTGCAAGGGAACATGAGCTTTCAATTAGAAGTAGTGGGAACGCGCATTTACCTGCGCATTGTCAAGCTTGCATGTATTTACGGATTTTTGGAAACATTAAGATACTGGGTAGGAGCAGTGACACCACGGCCCACGAACTAAGCACCTTACATATATGTAAGAGGCAATGCTTGTGTTAGCGACGCGTCTGTTTCATTATTTGATAGTCAGCCTAAATTTTTGCCTGCCTTCTTGTAATCTATTTGGTCGCGACCACGTGACCCCTTTTGGTTGCACATGTCTTTTTTATGAGTATATATTTAAAGAGGCCCTGCAACACTTTTCCAAGTAGCCATGGAATGGATTCAGTACAGGAGCTTACTGCCTCACGAGTTCACGCAGCAAAAAATTTTTAGAGTCCGTCTAGTACGAGCTAAGTTACCACGATTTGTCGCACGCTGCAATTGCATTCTCTCTTCTCTCGTCCTGACGAAAGCGCTGGAAGCTACGCTGGAAGCTGGAAGCTAAGCAGGCAGGAATGACACGGGGAAGTAAAGACGTCACGTGCGCCTCGTGACCTCGAGCACTTTTTCTCATTTTTTTTCTTCGAATGCGCAGCTTTTCAGTGCGATCGCGCACGCACGCGTGGACAAGTCGCGGCCTCCCGTGGCAAGCCCCAGTAAATACCGAGCGCGCCATGCTCAAATCAGCCAATGGCTGATACTTGGCCTGTGACGCAGTGATTTTTGAGCTTGTAGCGTCAATTGTCGAGAGAAGAGAAAAGGATTTTTAGCTGACTTTGAGAATTTACTGTAAATTTCAGGCCGCGTGCTGCGGTATAATATTTGGCTCGCGTGTTCTCGGGAGCCTGGACTACCGATCGGCAGCGTGTTCTGACCATGCTAAAAAAAACACAGCATATCCACGGAGTGAATGATGATGAGTGGGCGAAGCTGCGGAGGTTCATCGGTAAACCGTGAATCTTCCGTGAATTCTGCCCGGTACATCATCACCGACGTGCGATCGGGCGCGTTTATACCAAAGGGTCGATGAGAGTTATGGTGACTGAAGCAATCATGGTTACACCGTGAAATCTTCAGTGGTTTCGCCCAGCAGTAATCAAAGCGATAGTGTGTGTGAAATTTTATTCAAACTTCAACGACCGGTCGTCGTCCATGGTCCGCCAAGCAGCACGATCCGGCAAGCGCACTCGTACTGCTCGTACGGCGGTCCGCGCAGTCGGAGAGCAGCTGCACCGCCAACGCCATCTAGCGTACCTTCACCCAACCGCCATATTGTACGCATGTCTATAGGACAGCGCCCTGTCGGAAACGAGACAAGAACTGGAGATGACGACACCATATCCACGGAGTGAATGATGATGAGTGGGCGAAGCTTCGGAGGTGCGTCGGTAAACCGGTAATCTTCCGCGAATTCTGCGCAGTACATCATCAACGACGTGAGATCGGGCGCATTTATACTAAAGGGTCGATGAGAGTCATGGCGACTCGCAGCTCACTTTAATTTTACATCTACGTTGTGAATTTTTTATAGTTTAATCACGCACAGGAGACATCTCACACAGGCACTACCTTGGACGTCGAAATCCAGTGCCTACTGGCTACTCAGGATGTTGGACCACCGAGGACCGCCAGGTGATGCCATAAGGAGCTTCGCCCCCCAAATATATTCATCATATACAAGTACCGCCATCTAGCGGACATTCCAAGAACTAAACGATAGGTGGCTACCTATAACTACATACATCGAGGACGCACGACCCACGGCTTAAGGAGCTTCGCCCCTAAAAGTGTTGTAGTGGCCTTTTAAGGGGGGACGAAACATAAAAGCTAGCTGAAAGTTCGCACCCGTCCCTGTTCGTTCTTTCTGTGTCCCTGCCTTTATTTGCGCACACCAGTTTACCTTGAAGACATTCCCAACCACGAAGTTTTCAATCTAGTCACGGCAGATTGTAACCAAAAACTCACAGAGGGGTCCCTTATGCATTCGACTTTTTCTTCTCAACCTATTTCATTGATCCCTTCGCCCCAGAAAGCTTTCTGCGCCTAGCTTGCCTTTGCATGGCCTCCGTGCTTGACCACATTGCAACATTTGTGCAACGCACATGCCTACGGGATCGGTCCATCTGTAATAATAGTATCTGGGGTTTGACGTCCCAAAACCGCGATATGATTATGAGATACGCCGTAGTGGAGGGTTCCGGAAATTTCGACCCTCTGATGTTCTTTAACGTGCACTGACGTCGCACGGTACACGGGCCTCTAGCATTTCGCCTCCATGGAAATGGGATCGCCACAGCCGGGATCGAACTCGCGACCTTCGGGACAGCAGCCGAGCACCGTAGCCGCTACGCCACCATGACGGACATTGGTCTACCTGTGACCAAGCGACGATGTCATGTGACTATGACGTCATGATGACGTCACAAACAAAACCAATTTGTGACGCCATTGAGACTTTATAAGGTGGCGCCACAACACGATGGCGAATTCTTGCTTCACTAGTGTAAATGCCAGCGGTCACCCTTCGTGTTTGATGAGGCATCTCAGGCTTTCGCCTTAATAGAATATTTTCGTACGAACCAATGCGAGCGTAACGTGCCTTTGTTTCGTTGACTGTTCGTGAAATTACTGAATCTTTGATGTAATAATTTGCTAAAAGAAAACGGGAATGCGCCTTGGTCCGTCGAAAACGTAGTGAAGCTTTCGGAGGCACAAGAAATCATGAATAAATTTTATGAACGATAACGAAAGACCTATTCTGGCCCGCTTGCACATAAGCACAGCATCAGAATAAGCAGTCCTTCGCGGTCGGAGCTTGGGAGAAGCAGCGAAGTTACTAGTTTGTTTCCGAACTGAATGCGTCCTTACTTGCCGTCAATTTCAATAGCTGTTCTTCTCGACCGAGCCTCTTTTAATTGCCCAGCGCCATTCCCCGTTTGAAACCTAAACCAACCTCGTCTCTCCTTTCCGCAAATGCATTGCAAGTTCTGCCGAGCTTCGCCTTAATCTAAGTGATACCGTGTCGTCATGGTTCCTGTTAACGATGACGTACCGGGCTAGGTCACAGTGCACCAATACACCCTTCTTATTGTTGGGTGGGGGGGGGGGGTGAGGGGGGGTGTTGCCTACGCCTCGCCCCAGTTCCACCGGTTATGGGTGCACAGTACACCACAAGATGTTTGGACCCACGGCATCCCTGCTTCGAGGCAAAACAGTCATTTGGGCTAGTTGGTGCCGATTCATTTTAAAAGCAAGAAACTGTACCACGTGGTAATGTTGTAAGCTATATATGTGTTTCCTTTTCAGTGCGCCTGTAAGTTGTCTTCTGCTCTTGTCCCTGTTCCTGTAGTGTGCCCCACTTTAAGATGCGAAGCATCTTATGCCGTGGGTCGTGCGTCCCTTGTTTGTAGTACGTAGTAGCCACCTGCGTGATGACGATGACGATCGCGATGCCATACAACACATGACATCGCGAGGGGCGAAGCTCCTTATGCCGTGGGTCGTGCGTCCCTTGCAGTTGGTAGTACGTAGTAGCCACCTGCGTGATGACGATGATGTTGTTATCACGGCACACCACACGGAATGTGGTGTGCCGTGATGACGATGACGATCGCGATGCCATACAGCACATGGCATCGCGAGGGGCGAAGCTTCTTATGCCGTGGGTCGTGCGTCCCTTGTAGTTTGCAGTACGTAGTAGCCACCTGCGTAACCAGCAGTATCTCCCTGTGTGATGACGATGACGCTGCCATCACGGCACACCACATGGAATGTACCCACTATGCGTCATAACGATGACGCTGATGACGATGACGATCGCGATGCCATACAAGACATGGCATCGCGATATGGTCTCACATGCACATCGTTTGACCACATGCAACCAACCACCATCACGTCTCTGATGATGTACCTCCGGAGCTTCGCCCACTCATCATCATTCACTCCGTGGATACGCTGTGATTTTTAGGAGCGAAGCTCCTTATGCCGTGGGTCGTGCGTCCCACGTTTGTAGTACGTAGTAGCCACCTGCGTGATGACGATGACGATCGCGATGCCATACAACACATGGCATCGCGATATGGTCTCACATGCACATCGTTTGACCACATGCAACCAACCACCATCACGTCTTTACCGTGGGTCGTGCATCCCTTGTAGTTTGTAGTACGTAGTAGCCACCTGCCTAACCAGCAGTATCTCCCTGTGGGATGACGATGACGCTGCCATCACGGCACACCACATGGAATGTACCCACTATGCGTCAAAACGATGACGCTGATGACGATGACGATCGCGATGCCATACAACGCCGTGGGTCGTGCGTCCCCTGTAGTTTGTAGTACGTAGTAGCCACCTGCGTAACCAGCAGTATCTCCCTGTGTAATGACGATGACGCTGCCATCACGGCACACCACATGGAATGTACCCACTATGCGTCATAACGATGACGCTGATGACGATGACGATTGCGATGCCATACAACACATGGCATCGCGATATGGTCTCACATGCATATCGTTTGACCACATGCAACCAACCACCATCACGTCTTTGATGATGTACTGGGCGAATTTCACGGAAGATTCGCGGTTTACCGATGAACCTCCGGAGCTTCGCCCACTCATCATCATTCACTCCGTGGATATGCTTTTAAGGTGAATCCCTGTGTAGAGCAAGGAGACGAGACGGTGGCTGACTAAGCCGTGCCGTGGTCGTAGATTTATTTGGACGCAGGCGTACCGAGGCGGTAGCGGCTGCCGCGTCCAGTCAGGCCAGACCGTTTTGTTCGTCTCGTGGCTCGTGCCACCACGCGGCGCTCTTCTTTTTCGCTGGTTGAGTGGCCACGAGTCGCGCGGCGCTACACCTGCTTCGTAAGAATCGTTTAGCGCATCTCCCCACGAATCTGGTGAGTGTTTGCAGTGGTAGAAAATTCGTTAAAAATAAGGAAATTATTAATTAAACAAGGGTCGTTCAGCACTCGTTTTTCTCACACATGATAGCCCAGCATAATCAGCTACCGCTCCAAGTAGCGGATTGTCATGCTGGAGCATCGTTCAGAGCATTACTGTTGGAGGTACAATGGCATGAACTTTTTTTCTATAGTTCTGTTTCGTTGATCTTTTTTTCTCAGTTTTATGTATTTTGCGAGCGTATGTAGCAGTGTGTATTCTTTCGTCGTCGCCTGGTCCAGGTGGCATATCCTACCGCATGTTGTGCAACCTCAATGGGCGAGCACGAGAAGCCTTGCTGGACGTGTTCAACGACTCTTGGCGAGATGGGCAAGTCCCACAAGAGTGGAAAACAAGCCGTCTAGTCCCACTTCTAAAACCCGGAAAATCCTCACTAGAGCTCGCATCATACCTCCCAATAGCACTGGCCAGCTGCGTAGGGAAACTGATGGAGCGAATGATCCTTGCCAGACTAGAGTGGTTCCTGGAACGCTACAGCATATACCCAAATGTCATGGCCGGATTTTGACGTGTTCGTTGCTCCATTGATAGTGTCATTGATCTGTTAACATACCTCCAACACCAAAAAATGAGCCGACGGATATCCGTCGCGCTATTCATGGATGTAAAAGGAGCATATGAAAACGTTTCTCATGAGGCCATACTTGACGCCCTCGAATCGGTTGGTCTTGGTGGTCGAGTGTACCGTTGGATCTCTTGCTACCTGCACATGAGATCCTTCTTCGTGAAGACTGATGAGGGGCCAACTTCTCAGCACTACACACATCGTGGTGTTCCTCAAGGCGGCGTTTTAAGCCCCACATTATTCAACCTTGTGTTGATTGGCCTCGTGGAACGTATACCGAGTTCGATTCATATATCCATTTATGCCGATGACATCTGTGTTTGGGCGTCAGGCGTAACACGGCCTCAGGTACGTGCGAGGTTCCAAAAAGCCGCGACTTTAATATCGGCATACCTTAGTGAACAAGGCCTCGAGATTATTTCACCTGAGAAATCTGCGTTGGTCGCGTTTACGCGGAAACCAATGACGGCTTATGCCGTATCCATCAATGGGCAAAACGTTTGTTACGCCAGGACGCACAGATTCTTGGGCGTCATCGTCGACAGAGAGCTTTGCTGGAGTGCCCATGTGGCCGGTCTTAAGAAGCGCCTGACAGCCACCTCACATCTTTTTAAATTCCTCGGAGGGAAAACGTGGGGTACATCGGTGCACGCTATGTTGCAATTATACCGGACTCTATTCCTAGGGTACCTGCAATACAGTCTACCGGTACTGACGAACACCTGCAAAAGCAACATACATACAATAGAAAGTGCTCAGGGACAGGCACTCAGAGTTTGTCTCGGGCTGCCACACTGCACGTCAACAGCGGAGACCATTGCTATTGCAAAAGACCATCCTGCCAGCATTCAAATAACCTTGGAGGTGCTGAGAGCCCACATTAGACACCTTGCTCGCGCCCCTGCCCACCACCTAGCCTCGCTTCCGGAAGACCGGCCCTGTGCCTCCTTTTGCAAGGCGATTTCGGCCCACCGAGAGTGCCTTCCAAGAGACTACACCTGCTGAAAGAATCCTGACACCTCCTTGGTGCCTGGATCAGCCTAAACTTCGTCTAACAGTGCCAGGGATTCGTAAGAAGGCGGCGCTCTCGTCGCCAGCTTTAAAGCAGCTGTCTCTGCTGATGCTACATGACGAATACAAAGACCATGTCAAACTTTACACCGATGGATCGACGACTGCTGAGGGATCTGCAGGAGCCGTTAACTTCCCAGCAAAAGTCGAAACGTACCAATTCAAAACGTCTCATAGGACTGCATCGACTGCTGTAGAGCTTGCGGCACTCCGCAGTGCACTTCGACGGATTCAACTATAGAGTCACCACTAAAATGGGGCATATTCACCGACTCCAAGTCAGCCCTGCAGTGTCTGTCGTCAGCTTCGCGTCGTGGTGCACAAGACCCACTAGTATTGGAAATAAGAGAAACTTATCAGCAATTGAAAGACAAAGGGCATGACATCATTTTCCAGTGGCTTCCAGGCCACTGTGGCATCGACGGCAACGAGCATGCCGATAATTCTGCCAGGAACGCTCATGAAAGGGGCGTGCAGGAAGCCATTCCATTATCAAGAAACGATGCAGCATCAAAGATCCGCTCACTCGCACGTGATATAACACATTCAATGTGGAACACGACTGGTTTGCTGCATACCCGCCTTCACCGACTGGATCCGTCCCTCCAACTACAAATTCCATCCGCACTATCCCAATCCGAAACAACAGTCCTCTGCCGCCTGTGGCTTGGAGTGTCATTCACCAACAGCTTTGCTTACCGAATCAGAATGGCAGACAGCGCTGCGTGTGATCACTGTGGCAGCGAGGAAACCATTGCACAAGTCCTATGCGATTGTGCTCATTACAGCTCCCAGAGGCAACAACTTTCGGCAACGTTAGCAAGGCTCGATGACCGGCCGCTTTCCGAACAGTCAATTTTGGAGTACAGGAACATTCGAGCTTCAAACCAGAAAGCGACGAACGCGCTGCTGAGGTTTCTGCGGTCAACCGGACTTGCCAAACGACTATGACACTCCCGTGCTTGAGTGTGTGCGCGCTTTCTTTTCTGTTTTTTTTTTCATCAATTCCTCTTTTCTTTTTCCCTCCTTACCTTTCTATCCCCCCCCTTACCCCTTCCCCAGTGCAGGGTAGCAAACCGGAAACTTTCTCCTGGTTAACCTCCCTGCCTTTCACTAAACTTTTCTCTCTCTCTCTTCCTGCAATAATCCCTTCGGGCGCTGCAGGTATTCGAAATGAACGAATAAACCAACAAACAAACAAACAAATAAATAAATAAATAAATAAATAAATAAATAAATAAATAAATAAATCAAACATTTCTCTTTAATTGGTTATTTCTGCCGCAGGGATGCTATGGTGGTCACGGTGCTCGGCCACTGAGCAAAAAGAGGCGCGTTGGGTCACGGGCGTGGCTGTCTCATTTCGGCGGAACCAAACTCCTAAAAGAACGGGTATTCAAATGTGGGTGCACGTTAGAGAACACCCGTGATCTGGCTCTTCTCCTGCGTGACGTCGGATGGTAAAGCGTCCACCTAGAACAGCTCCACTGTTAAAATAGATATTGAAGAGCTACATCAAATACATAATATATCGAAGCATAACTGGACTTTAGGGCCAATCAAGTGCGAGAATAATTAATGAAAATTAATTCATTGAGTTCATTGAAATATTGTGACCAGATGCAATCCTCACAACACCTGGCAGTGCCGGTCTCTACCACGCGTTATTTTCTGCGTGGCCTCAGAGATCAGCTTTGACAGCGCGCGGAACAGTTAAACCAAGGAATACACCAGGGCTGAGTGTCATTACCAGGCGCCTGACTAAGTCAAGGATTAGAATCAGCTCTGGAATTTTTCTTTGCTGGAAGTTTTTGCCGCTATGAGAACTGGCAGATGGCAATAGATATCTGTTTTCCTACACGATCACCTTGCTCACAAGTTCTACCCTGTCTTGATTACCTACTACTAGGAGAACTAAAACGGGGACTAAGAAATATTCCCACGGGACGACTGCTAGCCTGGCTGCTCGATGACCAATCCGTGCAATATACTGAAGTTTCGAGAGAGGGTTTCGGTTGTACTATACGGGAAGTTTTACGCTTCTATCTTGGCTCGTCATTGCCGCGAATGATGGAATGTTTATTCGTGAAGTGCGTATAAAGCAGATTTTGCATTTTCATCAATACTCCAGGGAAAAAAAATCCGGAACTATGAGGGCCACACTCCGTCGATACTAATAACGTAAAAGGCTTTGCGAGAAAACGCAGCAGCACTTTATGTATTTATTTGCCGGATCTCGCGCAAAGGAAGAGATTATTTCGATAAACCGGCCGTTTAACGCGCATTCTTCATCTGCAGCTGCGAACTCGCTCGTTTCTATATTGCTTGTTCCATGACGCGAGGCAGGTTTCCCGCACAGCTGGATGTAGAGAAGAGCCTGAACACATACTGAGCACGTTCACGGTGCTTTGACGACCTTTCTCGAGAAAGTTGTGAACGAATGCATCTCAGTCGTTTGGACTCCAATGTTGCAGTTTTGTTATTTCCTTTAATTCTTTTAGCTAGCTTAGTTTCTCGTTAGGAATATTACGTAGTTATCAGTTCGAATGGCGCTTCCCAATTCAATGTGAAAGATACTCTTACATATCTTATTGCACTGTGATTGCGTTCATGGAATGCGTGGCTTCTTATGCTTCTTTTCGCACACTGTCTTGCTTTGTTCACCATTTGTTTCCTACGGTACGGATGTGGTCTATAAGATCCCACTCACTTGTGGGAAAGCTTACATCTGCCAAGCGGGCCGATGTCTTAACGATAGACTAAGAGAGCACTCGACTACCCTGAAGGCCCAGAATGACGGGCCGCAACTTCCTGCGCATTGCAGGAAGTGCAGTTGCACAGCACTTTTCGAGGAGGCCGACGTCATGAGTCGAGCAAAGGGCACGCGTGAAATAGAGATGCTGGAGGCAGACCACATTAGGATTTCAGCAGGCACGTGCATCGGAGCACCTTCGGTGCATTTTACGATGAAAGAAAGAAACTTCCTTCAAAGCAGTTAAATGTTTAATCTGTTTAAAAGTACCCCCCCCTCAAGCTATCTTTGATTAAATCCGGATTTCCCAGCAATTTTTTGTGACAGTGTCTGTTGTGAATGCGCTCGCGCATAAGCTTTCTTGGTGTGAAGGTTTTCGAATAAATTCAGTTGCAAGTGAGTGTCTTTTCTGTCGTGTGTTATTTCTTCCTAACTGAATCCGCGCTCCCCTATGCATGATGTCGAACCAACTAGCCCAACAAGTGACCATTTTGAAGGTGCTCACACTGGCAACATCTGCTAAAGATGTCAAGGCTGTTTTTGTGAACACATTTCAAGCAAATGACTGTACATAGGCAGAGCGAAAATTATTGCGCTTTTTGAGAGGTTGATATATCATATAAAATGAATTAGTTCATAGCACTGTTCAACAAGAGGTGAATTAACGCAACGGCCTGCCCAAACGAGAAGGAAGATATGATGCCAAGGATTACTAGGTGCCTTTCACGCCTATGATAGCAACGTCAGCCTGCTTGTCTGAGGCGCATTTGTTTTAGATGCGAAGCAGCTATTTGACTAGGCTGTGTAACGCTGCCCCTCCCTGAGTGCGTACGAACGCGCCGCAACGCGCTCCCCTCGCCGCAGGTGTTGGAGCGGTGCCAAGTAGGTCACGCCGCAGCTGCGCGTTGACGTCACGCTCCCCTCGCAGTGCGCGCTGACGTCACTCTCTCCCTCGCCTGCCGCGCGCTCGCCGCAGCGCCCGCAGCTGCCGCCCGACGCGCGCCTAACGTACGCGTTGAAACATGTCTGTACGTGTCACCTCTCTCTCGCTTCACCCTCTCCACCGCTCCCATGCGCAACGCTGCTGCTTCGCATCCCATCAGGGTTCCCTTTGGGAAGATGGTGTAAATTCCACAAATATCATAAAGGGCCCCTAAACCACACCGAGTTCAAAGGCAAGACAGTAGTTTCTTTTTTTTTATTCCTGCCTTCGCAATTTTTAGGCGAAATCCTCAGGCGCCTCATAAGACAGGAAAATTGACCGTCGGCGTCAGCGGCGTCGGTGGCGTCAACACGAGTGATACAAGAAATCATCATCGCGTAATTGCGTGATGGTGATTTTTTTGTTACAATCTTCTGACAAACATTTGTGGCATTGAGTTGTGACAAAAGCTGGTGACGTTTTCATGACGTCACGTGAGGACGTCGTCACATGACATCCGCGATTGGTCAAACGCGGACCGATCATGAAGGCAACGCCAAACAAAATGAGGTGCACGAAGCTTCCAATGCCCCCCGACGTTCGGCTGAGTGAAAAACCGCGTTAGGTGCAATATGACTTCCGGAGGAGGGCGTAGAAGGATCACTTTATCGAATAAGGAGAAAAAAAAGATGACGTTCAGAACACTTGCAATGCCTTTAATTCTGGAGGCAGTGCTAAACCCTGTTAAGTTCGGAGAGCTTTCTGAGGGACGCGGGGGTTTTTTCGATACGTCAACTGAAAAAAAAAAAAAAAAAAAAAAAAAAAAAAAAAAAAAAAAAAAAAAAACTAAGATGGTATTTGCCTTCGAGTCTTCTTGAGCAGTTGCATAAGGCACCCTGTGAGTACTTGTTCGACGGTTGATTTGGTGTAGTCGAGTGTGTCTTATGCTTGGCGTGTTCCACTCCGCCAAGCATAGACTACGAGCCAGGTGACGAAGCTGCCTAGCAGCGTCTGTCCTAGAAAGAGGAATCGGAACGGTAGTCTCTTGTTCATGCGATGTACGAGCCGCGTCGTCTGCAGAAACATTGCCACTGACCCCGCAGTGACCAGGTGAGGCTCCAGCCGGACTTCGTCGGCGTGAAGCCTCACTCCTTTGTCGGCTTTGGTTGGGGGGTGGCCTTTACGAAAGCATACACGGACATTAATTGGAGTGACCGACAGTTCGGCATGCCAGGTCTGCGGCACCGAGGAAGACATTGATCATCTGTTATGCCGCTGCCCCCGATTTGCCTCTGAAAGACGAACGCTTTCTGATGTGATGCGACGACCTGGACGATCGGCCGCTCTCCGTGCAGATGCTGCTGGAGCACCGTCCCCATCGCTCGTCGGCCAACAAGGCAGTTAAAGCGCTGTTGTGTTTCTTAAGGACCACGGGCCTTTGTGAACGTCTGTGACTATTGCGCAGTGCTAACGCCACAGAAGTGTCAGCGTATTTGTTGATCATTTCCGTTTTTTCTTCAAAAGAGTAGCTACTTGGGCTGGTTGGTATTGCATTTTTAAAGCTACTTGGGCTGGTTGGTATTGCCTTTTTTTCTTCTTCTTCTTGCGCTGCCTTTCTCTCTGTCTCTCTCATCTTTCTACTCCCCTTTCCCTTTTCCCCCAGTGTAGGGTAACCAACCGTACTGCTGTCTGGTTAACCTCCCTGCCTTCTCTCTTTTGCATTCCTTCCTTCCTTCCTTTTTGTTCGACGGAGCGCTTTACCTGGTGACGTCAGTTTTTTCGCTGATTTGGTGATCACCTATCTACATTTAACCTCAATATTGTGACTCAGCCTTTGTCCTGGTCATACCGCTCTCAGTCATGTGATGTAACGGAGCATTGCATAGGTGATGAAAAGCGTTGTAAGTAAAAGAAAAGCTCGCATGGTCCATTGATGTCCGTGTTAGTCCATTATCTGCGTGAGTCCATTACCATGTGAGTCCGTTATCATGCGAGTACATTGTCCATTATCCACATGGACCCACCTTTAACCAAGCGACAACAACATGTCTCGTCATGTGTAAACTCGTTATGGGATGTCAGAGATTGCATGACGGCGCCACGAATTTTTAAATTGTGACATCATTATGACGTAATTACAGGTTGATGACTCGTTGCAACACTCGTGTAGACGACCCCGACGGGCACTATACGCGTTTCATATGAGGGGCTTGCCCCTCAATAATGTGCGGCGTGGAAACTGTATGCGTTCAGCACTGACACAGGCATTCAG
Organism: Rhipicephalus appendiculatus; assembly: GCA_030522465.1. Classification (NCBI taxonomy): domain Eukaryota; kingdom Metazoa; phylum Arthropoda; class Arachnida; order Ixodida; family Ixodidae; genus Rhipicephalus; species Rhipicephalus appendiculatus. The sequence goes on from JALIZH010032968.1 coordinate 1,025,816, forward strand.
TTTTGGCCACGAACAGAGAAGTGGACGCTGAAAGTAGAGATTCGGACATGTTCTATAAACAATTTCTTTTTTTTTCGTCAGGGGCACAAATTTTCTTTCATCCCGGCTTCCTTGGATGTTTTGTGGCGCCATCTGTCGCTGTATGAGTCGGTATAAATGTGCTGCTTGGGACTTCCGTGAAGTTTCCTTGCTCTTCAGGGCAGTGTTCTTGGAGGCAACAGGCCGGGAATTTGTCCAAATTTGTTATAAGCGAGCAAGGGTGCCTTACATCGGTGGGTGTCGGGCAGCTGAAAAAGTGGAGCTCCTTGATTATGAAAATGGCCGAATGGGCGAGTTGGTGGTTCATTATACTTAAAATACGAGCGCGTAACTAAAACATAGACATAAGCACACAAGGACAAGCGCGTACTACCAACTGATAGTTATTTGGAAAGCTGTGACATATATGTACTGACCGTTAAGAAGAGAGACAGAAGAAATGGTAGAGAAGGAAAGGCAGGGAGGTTAACCAGTCCAGGATAACCGGTTTCCTACCCTGCACGTGGGAAGGGAATGGGGGGAGATTGAAAGAGAGAGGGGAAAGAGTGGAAAGTTCCACTCTTTCCCCAGTTCCATAGTTAAAGTTCCACAAGCACATACGCGAGACCACTCGACTTGTGTGAGTAAACCGTCCATTACTTTGTCCGATAAGGAGCTTGAGCTCTTTGGACAGTGGCACATGTCGTAGGCGTTAAGCAATTTCTGCAAGGCAAAGCGGGCTTTGACAAGGGGGGGGGGCAATTATATTTTTATTGGTTTTTTTGTTATGCTTTTTTTTTTGCGTGCACTTATCTTATGTGCTCCTTGATTATGTCTCATGAACAGAGTACAGGGCGAGTTGGTATTTCGCTGTGAGTGTCATCTGCGCAAAAAACCAGGGACGGGATATGCTAAGCAAATTCTGCGAAATTTAAGGCTCGCAAGATGAAGAAATAGTCATGATCTTTCCCTTCATTAGAACCCACACAAATGAATGTCCGGTTAATAATCAGGAGTTAATCGCGTAAAAACATTTACATAAAGTTTATGTTTCGATGTAAACAAGCCATGGAAGTAGCCTTAATTTCTTTAAAAAGTGACGAAGCGGACGTTCGTCTACGTATTAGCATCATTATAATAAACTTTATACCTTCAAAGTGCGTTGTAATGATTCTAGAGAAGGTGACCAAAACGTAATTAGAAATGCATATATCAGAGCACGATGAATAAAAGGAAACTTAAAATAACAGAGAGCTGAGCTAGATAGTAGGTATTCGTTCTAAAAAAGACAGGGCGTGCAAACACGGACCCAAGAAGGAAGTGAGGACACCACAAACGCCTACTAACAACCTGAAGATGTGCACAACGGCGGAAAAGAAAGAAGGCACGAAAACTTATCTGCGCATGCCCGTTCAATATGCGAAGCTATCAATCTGGCACGCGTGTAGAGATGGTAAAATCGATGAACGATTAATCGATTAAAGGCGCACAGTTAATCGATTAATCGTAATCGATTTCCGTCTTCCGATTAATCGAATTAATCGATTAAAACTCTTCGATTAATCGATTACGGCAACCGCCACCCCCACCCCCAACACCGCCTCTCGGCCGATGCGCATGAGTGCGAGGCGAGTGATGCCGAGACGCAAAAGCCGAGCGCACATGATCTTTTTCACTACAGCGCATATTTGTACGTTAGTAGAACGAACCCAAAGCCGGCGGCGAACCCCATAGTGGCAGAAATGAATTAGCCCTGGTCTCCGTCGCCCACGGCGCCCACCTTTAAACCCTGCTCAAAGCTTAAAGGGGCCCTGCAACACTTTTTCAAGTACCCATGGAATGGATTCACTAAAGGAGCTTATTGCCTCACGAATTCACTGCCGCAAAAATTTTTGGAATCCGTCCAGTACGAGTGGAGTTACAAATATTTCTCGCACGCTGCAATTGCATTCTCTTCTCTCGTCCCGTCGAAAGCGCTGGAAGCTAAGCAGGGAGGGATGGCACGGGGAAAGAAAATACGTCACGCGCGCCTCGTGATCTTGAGCGCTTTTTCTCTTTTTTTTTTCTTCGAATACGCCAATTTTCATTGCGATCGCGCGCGCACGCGTGGACAAGTCGCGGCCTCCCGCGGCGGCCTCTGTAACTACCGAGCGCGCCATGCTCAAATCAGCCAATGGCTGATGCGTGATACTCGTCGGTGACGACACTGACGAGTGATTTTTGAGAGAAGAGAAAGCAAGTTCTGGCTGACTTTGAGAATTTATTATGAATTCCACGCCGCGTGCTGCGCTATAATATTTGGCTCGCGTGTTCTCGAGAGCCTGGACTACCGATAGGCAGCGTTTTCTGAGCATGCTCAAAAAGTGTTGCAGGGCCCCTTTAAAGGCGAGCAGGAGGCAGAAATGCACTTGCCGGCTTCTCTCCGCTCACAGCCTACTACTGCAGTCACCTCCTCTCGCCCCCCTTTCTTCTATGGTGTGCTGGTTAACCGTCGGCAAAATACACGTATTGCTTGCTTGGTATATTGCGTTATTATTACATTTTGGTGTGTATACTGCTTCCTTTGTCATGTCGTAATCGCGAGCAATCGCAAAAGGAGCGCGGTGTGGACGTTGTTCACAGAAGATTCGAAAACGACGACTGCAATGTGTGATCAAGGTGGTAAGCAGTACTCGAAGCTAGCGACGGAAGCTCTTGAGGTATCACCTGCTTCAAGTTAACTTTATTAATGTGCCAGAGAGTCATCCTCCAAAGACAACTAGTCATGACTATAAAATTACAATGTTGAGTACCCCGTTCCCGAAGGCACGAATCTGGCTCTTCAGGGAAGTCATCAGTATCTCGCAACTTAGCCAAGAGCCTTTGAGTAACTTATCTTGAAAGTCAAGTCGCTCTTCAATTACACAAGCGATTCTTACGTTTTAAAAGCATGGACTGTTAGGTAATTCATAATCGTTCAAAACGCTCGGTACTCTTCGCAGGACCTCTTTATTTGTCCCTGTGTTTTCAGCGCTATGGCTTCATTGAATGAAAGCAAAAAGGCGGTGCTTCAATGCTCAAGAGTGAAGTTTGTTGTTTTCTATATATTTCAGACGTTCGAGCGCGTCGTCTAGTTGCTTATTTGGTTGGTGTTCCTTTTGGGCCACGCGCTGTTTCATGGTGTTTCATCGCACTAACACAGCTTTCCTTGCCTTTGATAAACTAGTGATTTTCTTCGCCTGCAGGGTCTATGGCAACTTTTTGGGCATTTTATTTAACTACCCTGTCCGCCATGGTAGATCAGTAGTTACAGCGCTCGACTGCCGACCCGAAGGTAGGGGGCGGGTTCGATCCCGGCCGCGGCGGTAGCATTTCGACGGAGGCCCGTGTACTGTGCGATGCCAGTGCAGTTAAAAAACACCAGATGGACAAAATTTCCGGAGCCCTCCACTTCGGCGTCCCTCATAATCATATCGTGGTTTTGGGACGTAAAACCCCACATATTATTTAACTCTCAGATTTCATTTCATTTTTCTTGTTTAACGGCACTACACAGTGGTTCACAAAGTCGCACATTGTAATATGCGTTCTTTATTTCGTGACTGCTTGCTATTGCCATAACATTTTATTCCATAGGAAATAAACTATTATTGTTTGCCAATGAATGAAAGAGACTATATATATATATATATATATATATAGTACTGGATGTGAATGGCAGACGCTCCGCTCGTACGGAAGACGACGACGACGATCGGTGGCTGTGGTTGTCGCTCGCGCTGGCCGGTAGCTAGACTTGCCTGATAAAGAGCCTTTCACGAAGCTACGTCTTAAAATGGGGGTGTTGTACGTCGAGAAAGGTTCAGACGTAGCTTCGTGAAAGGCTCTTTATCAGGCAAGTCTAGCTACCGGCCAGCGCGAGCGACAACCACAGCCACCGATCGTCGTCGTCGTCTTCCGTACGAGCGGAGCGTCTGCCATTCACATCCAGTACAATATATATATATATATATATATATATATATATATATATATATATATATATATATATATATATATATATATAACTTGACTTTATAGGCAGGCTTTAAGGAAGTACGACCTGCTGCCGAATCGTTTATGGATGATCACCACAGATCCTTCAATCCGTGACATCACCCAAAGACGACGGGCCCCCCGTGTCCAGTGAGCGATAGTGCGAATTTTCACGAAGGCGAGAATGCGCACTCGTGAAATTCGCGAGTGCGCATTCGCGTGAAAATTCGCGAGTGCGCTTTAAGCCAACCATCCCCACACGCGTGGGGGGTCTACGTGAAAGATAACTCTTTATGCAAGTTAATCGACGGTTGCCTCACGCATGCGCTACCACTATTATCGATATGCCATGCCTCAGTCATCAGACGCGTTTCTTCATTCCTATGCCGGTACAAAACTACGCATCCATCGAATATTGGCGTGCATTTACATTATCGACAATGTAAAGAAAGATTAGAAGGTGAGCCTTCAGTAAGCGATCTCTTATGTTCCAATAATCTCTGGTTAATGCAGCGTCCCGTCTGTCCAACGCATGCGCTGCTGAAAGGGACCTACGCTCGTACGGCAATCAGTGAATGTGTTGGTGTGTTTTACGAAACAAAACAAAAGGAACTCACACACACACATACACACAAAAAAAACATTTCGGCGGTCTGATAATTAAGCATAAGTCAGGGAAATGAAAGCAATAAATAAAACGCGGGAACCAACGAGATCCCACCGATTGAGGGAATCGATTTCTTGTGAAGCCGTCAGTGAATAGCTTCCCATGACACTTTTGCATTTTTTTTCTTTAAGCCAACCGTTAGGAGGTGGATCACGTCTGCGTCAGTGCGATAGTTGCGTGCTTGTCGTGGGCTCACCAGAACGCCACCGGCTTATGGTCCTACGTAGCGTCCGCACTCTTCGCATGAAGTATTGTCCTGTTACTTTCTGCGTCGTCCTTTGTGCGTGTTCGCTAGCAATTATGGAAGCAGTATATATCACTTATACTGGAGTATGGGGCCGTCTCGCGTTTGAAGCCACTTTACAATAAAGTCCCCTACGCGTTCTCTTAAAGGAGTCCTGACCCAAAAATTTTCGCCCCGCGTTTTTTTGCTTCAATGTGTTGCTGGGGGCCTGTTAGTCATAACACGGCACGTCGTTTGCTGCAGCGCGCGACAGATAATTAATTACAAGCTCCTCATTACCGACACAGCCTCAGTTTCGGTTTGACAGAGCTCCAAAAACGACAAGCCGCCGGGTGCAACTATCACCACCTAGCGAGTGAAACGCTCGGTCACGTGAGCACACAGAACAGTGACGCACTTCCGCACGGTCTGCATCGTCTGCTTGCATTCGCTTGTCACACATGCTGCGTGCTGTCGTCGCCGTTATTCTCCTCGCTGTCGTCGTCGGGCTCATTGTCGTCTGATGGCCGACGATTTTCTTGCGGCAAGGATGGAAGGAATTTTCGACGTGGCGAATCACTTCAGGTTTGACCCGCTGGCGAGCAGTGGTCGGGAAGCGGCAGCGATACCAGCGACGACGACCACGATGAACCTCGCGTCGGCAATGTACAATGGTAAGACCCGACACATTCGTGCACAAATGTTCTGCAGGGCAATTCATTTAGCCAAAGTACGTTCGCTTTTTATATCCGATTGAATCACTGGATAACATTGCGATGCCCTTCAAGTTGTTGGTGCCGAAAAAAAGCTAGGTAACAGCACAGCACCAGACGTGAGCGATGCACAGGGTCGAGTGGGAAGACCCATGTACGCCAAGTCCAGTGCCTTTGTGGTAAAGCAATGCGCCTCGAAATGGAGCCCGCCAACGCGACTGTTCTACGGGGGACCAGTCCTGATACTCCTGACGTGCACAAGCGCACACGAACTCGATGCACTTCTGCCGCCGAGGTTCGACGCGGGGAAACGTATGCAGCGATACGCCTGATTCCGACTTCGACGTGCAGAAGGAAACAGCGCAGAAGGATTTCGGCATTGTGGCCTGTCACTGCAGACCAGGCAGCACAGGGAAATCAAGAAGTCCTTGGGAGCAGGAAACGGGAAAGCTGTAGTGTCGCCGAACACAAAACTTTGAACGCGTGCGCCGCGGCAGCGCCTCCTCTTGGCCGCGGCCACACACTCGCGAGCAGCCGCCGAGCAGTCACCAACAGCGCAGCGGCGAGCGCGTCAAAACAGAAATGGCGGCTACGACGTCATCATAACTTGTTAGTAGGGGGGTCACCTCGGGTCACCTCCGAGGGTGTCAATGCCACCGGGTGCGGCCTACAATGCTGGATCGCGCACGCGAACTTCAAAATTCATATAAAATACCTTCCAAGCTTTATTCGCTGTCGATATTTTGCAGATGGTACACGCATGTACACGGGAATCGATCCAGCAGGCAATCTCGGCCGCGAAATTTTGTGTCAGTACCCCTTTAAGTCTAAACGAAGCCGTAACAATACACTCATGATGAGAAAGTGGCGAGTGCTTAACTTTCAAGAAAATAAACAGTAATCCAGGTTAGAACTATTGTTGTGGGCCAAAAAAATTTTTATGCGCTCCTTTTCTTAGAGTAAACACTACATTACAGGTAAAATATAAAAATATAGACCCGTATGCTTTCGTTCGTTTCATTATTCGTTGGCTTCACAAGGCTCTGAGGAACAGCGGAACTGCACCCTCAGTCCACCAACTGCTTTCGTTTCTTCCGATCTCTTGCGACTCACCTCGGAATCTACGTAGAGAGGGCTTGTGTGCTCGAGCCGACGTTTCGACAAGTGATCTTCTCTTCCTCAAGGCTAGAACTGATTTCCTTAGCGCTAGCGTGTATATGCTTCGTATATTTCTTCTTATACATTACAATTCTGAGATGTGTAATAATATTATCTTCACTTGTTCTCATTCGTGTACTTTTCGTACTGCCACAGCTGTTCAGCTTTTTTTTTTCTTTTATCGTTCCATTATTCATTTAGTCAATGTTTTCTCGAGTTTTTTTTTTTATTTTGTAAAATGTTCTAGGCAGTATTTTTGTTGAACTTATAATTGTTTAATTTTGATTATTTTTAGTTTGTATTACATTTTTTGTATAACTTTTGCTACGTTGTTGACATGGTTGCATTTTACTTGTACATTTTACACAAATTTTTTTTGACAGGAGGTCCCCCCTTCAGCCAAGTGCTCTGGGACCTGCTTCTGTATACTTATGTATGCATGTATGTTTTTATGAAAGTAAATAAACTGAAACTGAAACCTTTTCATCCAATCAAAACAAGGGAGGGGGGAGCGGACAACTGTTTATGTGGCAGTGTGGGAGGGAGAGAGGCCGCCGTGACGAATTGTAGAGTAAAAGGAAGGAGGTATTCCGTGAATAAGAAGAAAAAGAAAGTGGGGAGAGGGGGGTAGACGTTTCGCAGAATCACGGCTCTCAGAGGAAGGAAGCATCACTTAACACTAGTAGGTTGGAACTTCCTTGAAGGATTGCTTAACTCTCATTGGTTTTCGTCCTATTGTGAGTTCATTGTTAGATGACTGCGGCGTTATCATTACGTCATTGTGAAGTCACTACAACACCACTATTATATCCCTCTCTTTGTGATTTGTGACGTCACTGATGATGTCATGTTACACCCTTATTCACGTCCTGGTTAAATGCTGGCTATATCCAGGAAACCAGACGAAAAATATCCGGTTTCCTGGCTATATCTATCACTTTAAGCGGGACCTCTTTAAGCGTGTACATAAAGGTCATGGTACTTGCGGTGCGCTGTCGGTCCACGTAGTACATACACTTGAGTATCAGATGACTTTTTAGCGACCTGTATGCTAAGCTTTTTTTTTTGTTTTTTGTCATCATTATTGTGAACGTCGCACTCTCGCAATGCTTCGCTAAATATCGAAATTTCTGGCGCGACGAGACATGGAAGGCTTTGGCCTTAACAGGAGCAATAAGTATGTATTACATTTTGCCAGAGGCTGTACATTCGTGCACACAACTTCTGGGATTTCATATTTTACGAAAAAAATTTGTCAAATAAGAATGCAGAAACTTCGACTAACCTGTAGCGTAGTATATATCCATCTGTGTGATTGATCCTGCCTGCGCACACCCATCGCTCGCAAGGGAACTCAAGGTAGAGTGTCGCATTTTGAAGGATAAAATGTCCGTGATAAAGGCAGTCTCCTTGGAAAAATCAATAAACGATGTATTTGTATGGACACTTGCAAACTTGCTTTTCTAACTTTGGTTACCCCTTTCCGGTCGTCAGTTCATGAGGCAATTTCAGCGCCTTGCTGAATGCAACAGAGTAACCTATATATGCTTACTGGTAACGCGTTTAGGCTGTTACCACGTGCTTGAAACTGTTTGCAACGTGCGGTTATAATTGTGAACATTTGTCAGTTGCGTAAGATAAGCATGTCTTTAGCAATGATGTTTTTTTTATACTGAAGTACACTACTTCAAGAGGCATAATGAATGTCCTTCATGAGTCACACTTTATATGAAGAGAACACGAAGCCTCGGATCTCAGTGCTCCTTTCAATGATTAGATAGATAGATAGATAGATAGATAGATAGATAGATAGATAGATAGATAGATAGATAGATAGATAGATAGATAGATAGATAGATAGATAGATAGATAGATAGATAGATAGATAGATAGATAGATAGATAGATAGATAACTGGAATGCAGAGATACGGGCCCACATCGCCAATGGCTAAGGTTACAGTGTTACAATGGTTACAGTGTTGCCAATGGAACGCAAGAGGAAAATGAAAGGTGAAAAAAGAGCGAATATCCCTGATAGGGATGTTTATAGAGATGACGGCGACGATAAACATAAACCTTTCCATAATGTCAAGTACAAAAGAGAAGAAAAGAAACAAAGCGCTTGAAGAACGATTCTTTACCGGCAATTAAGAGTTGAGCTCAAGTCTCAAATACCACTCACCGCCTAAATTGATGGTAACGGTTACCCGGCGAGGATTTGCAGTGAACAAGCGAGCAAGATTCATGAACAGAACCGACAAGGTCCCGAGAACAAAATGCATGACGAGCGTACATAGCGTGCTCGTTGCCTTAATTCGTCATTTGATTGCGTTCGTCGTACCACTCTTGAACTTTAGGCCCAAAGGAGTGTGAGAACGCATTGTGAGAAATGAGGCATGTGTTTTCTGTTGCCGAATTACTAATATTTTCATTTATAGCACATTCTACGAGCATCAAATTTAATGAGCGAAGTTCTAAAACTCTCGTGCTTGCTGAACGTGTACAATGACTTTGCCCTTTTTATTGCGACTTGGGGCCAACTATACACAAGTCACCGTTTTCTGAACTTTTCATAAAGGCCAATATAAGTTCGGAACAATCGAAACTTATGGAAACAAATCGAAAGAAAATAGAAGACACGTAACTAATGTAGCTAATGTAGCATGCCAATGCAGCTGAACTGTCTGCACATTACGTTTATTGAGGACGCCGTAGAAGTGGACTAAACGGTTACAGTCACACTGGCAGTCTCTTTACTGCAAAAAGTGCATAAAACGTTTCTTTATTGTATTAAAAATTCAACACATAGAAGTGTCTACAAACAGCTAACTAGCAAGGAATGGCAACAGAAACTAAGAAGGAATAACAAAGAAAGAATCTAACATGGAATGGTGACTTTGTTTAAAGTGCAGCTGCAATCCTTGCTATAATTTTTAAGGAAAAGCATATTTCTAACCCGGTTGCACATTGAGAGACACTGTAACTTGCGCCCAGTAGTTTCCTGATCCTCGCGTTAGCATCGCGATGGAAAAAAAAATATATAAAAAATGCCCGTACATGTCTTGCATATTCTCTACACGTATACTATTAAAGTTGCGAATGTGTTAGCACTGACAGCCAGGTCTGACTGTTAGAATTCTTCAGATGTGGGCACAAGTATAAGTCCTGAATATCTGTTATTCACCAATGATATAAAAAAAAAAGCTTTACTGGCATGCGTTGGCCATTATTTGTATACCACGGTTTTTATATATCCCTCGTGAAAAGTTGGCCCGTTATTGTTCTTATTTCAGAACCTTCGCAATATTCAAAACTGAACAGAACGTCATGGACTCGGGCGTACTTCCTTTAGCAGTTTTCCTTTAGCAGTTGTTCACTTCCACAGCAGTGATAATACAACAATGTTGCGACACAAAAAGGTTTTCTGCGGCGCCATATGGTCAATACCGAAATAAAACGCATAGCTCAAAAATAGGACGAAACATCTCGCAGAGTAAGAAACAGCGCCAAAACAACAAGGACGAGACCGGTGAAACATGACTAGCGTTGCCTTTTAACAATGGCCGACGCATTCGCTATGTTCTGTCTTTTTGCACGCTGTGCTCTTTGTAACATAACATTTGTTTATTCCTCAAAAAACACAGAGCCTATACGAAAAAAATTTCTTTCTTTCTTTTATTTTGGAGCACGCGCCTGTCTTTCAAACAACGAAAAAAAAAGAGACTAGAACGCGTTTCGCCAGCCTGTGTTTTACAGCGCAGCTTTTCGTTTCTTCATTTCGAGCGAACAGAAACTATCATCATTATGAACACTCGGTGCCTTAAATGGCATCTTACATCGCCTATAGCACCTAGCACAGCTGCTTCTAGAACGTGCAATGAAATAACCTAAACATGACCAAGCTTAATTACGCTAATACTAACTAAAGTATAGTAAGGCTAGGTTGAGCATGGTCAGCCAGGCTTAGTTGAGCCTAGTTGAGCTAAGTTGAGCATGGCCACACCTAATTAGGCCAACCCAAGTTAAGTTAAGCATATTTAAAACTAATAATTTTAGCCACAATACTCAGATAATCCGGAGCTCGCAACCCTGTGTATCAAGCACCTCAAAGCGCTTACGTGTCGTATCTCAGTGTCCACCGTCTCATGCTGCCGTCGTGGGTGAAACGAATAGCGCCGCAATTGAGGCTTTGTATACAGTGTTTTTCAGCTAGATTGAGCCAAGTGTACTTTTTTTTTATAATTTTGTGCACTTTAAGAAAATCCGGCAGAAATATTAACACGGAAGTTGTCTTGGCATAGGGGAAATAATCCGACGTCACCGTATAAGGGTTGCAACGTTTCTAGCGAATATTCTTCCTTACATTTACTATTGTAAAAGTTAATTCAGCAATCTTTGTTAGTTACTCAGCATGCTGTATTGGCAGTTCTCGTAGCGCAGTCGAAATACCCCTAGTGTTTCAGAACAAACGCTACAAGTCTTGTGCTGAATATCTTTTCTAAGAGTTCCCAAATGAAATAATAGTTAAGCAAGATTCCTTAATTACGCAACCTGACCGATCGGGGACAATAGTATGGTGCGCTGCGTACGACGCAGAACAATACCGGCCCGATTTGGCACGCGAAGCGCCTGTTTTTTTTATTATTATTACTTGGTACAGTTAACTGAAGAACCCTGTATTAACGTAACGCCATGATTGCGATATGCATAAACCTTCACAATCAACTAGGTGTTTTATCTAATCATGTCTGTTTTCCAGTGCGCAAACTTCTTTAAAAATTATTACTCAGAGCCGTCCGCTAACTTTAATTGTGGAAACAAAAAACGGAAAACAAATCTATGTTTTCCATTTTCTGAAATGCGTAGTGGTCTGCAAAAAAGAAACAAACATTCGTGCTACAGGCACTGCATACTGACACCACAATGCATCGCGCTTGTCGTGCGCGTAAAAATGAGGACATATTGTGTAGTTGTCCTTGCCATGAGCTTATAGTCCTACCTGGACTGTACTATCGGAATTGAGGAACGTGGCAAAACCTTTACGAGTTACACGCTATCCTCTTGACACACGTGGGACGAATACAAAAGCGGAATAACAGGAAAACTAAATACGGTGAACTTAAACAAAGCAAGAACGAGTGCTCTCGTGTAGGGCAACCATTCAAAAGAGTCCACCAGCAGTATCGAAAACTAAACTGTCTTTAAAGTTGAAATGGCTCGTACCACGCTTACACTGCTGACACTCCTCGTGCTGGTAATGATTTCGCGTTCGATTGCTTACGACAGTATGTTTTACTATCCTACAACCTGGTCATCTTGGAATCCATGGCTGAGCTGGTATCGTAAGTATAGCTTTTTTTTTTAATGCGAAGCATTTCTCAGTGAACTTCGATGACTTTCAGCGTATCTATCTATCTATCTATCTATCTATCTATCTATCTATCTATCTATCTATCTATCTATCTATCTATCTATCTATCTATCTATCTATCTATCTATCTATCTATCTATCTATCTATCTATCTATCTATCTATCTATCTATCTATCTATCTATCTATCTATCTATCTATCTATCTATCTATCTATCTATCTATCTATCTATCTATCTATCTATCTATCTATCTATCTATCTATCTATCTATCTATCTATCTATCTGGCCACCTACGACTTTGCGCTTTCCTGGCCGTATTGTTAATGGGATTTATACCAAAATTGGTATGGCATAACATGACTGCATGACGAACATGTATGACTGGTCATATCATGAAAATCATGAAAAACTTGTCATTAACGGCATGATTTACACGCCATGGCCGTAGTGCTCCTGCGGCCGTTTCCTTAACTTCATATATACATAAATTGGTATGATGAGACATTTCTGGATGACCAACATAAATGACAGGTGGTAATACGAAAATCACGATGTGATTGTCATGTACAACATGATTTACATGGCACGCTCATAGTGCGCTGATGACCGTTTCGCTAGCTTGATATACACCAAATTTGGTATTGCATGACGTGACTGTATGACGAACGTAAATGACAAGTGGTAATATGGAAATCATGACACGTTATGTGCAACATGACTTGCATGCCGCGCTCATGGCACGCTCCCGACCGTTTCGCTAGTTTGATATACACCAAAGTTGGTATTGAGTGACGTGACTGTTTGACGAGCATAAATGACAAGTGGTAATATGAAAATCATGATATGTCATGTGCAACATGACTTGCATGCTATGCTCATGGAACTCTCGTGGCCGTTTCGCTAGCTTGATATACACCAAAATTGGTATTGCGCGACGTGACTGTATGAAGAACATAAGTGGCAGGCGGTAACATGAAAATTATGGCATGCATGTTATCTACAATGTCATTCACATGGCACGCTCATGGTGAGCTTCCGTCCAGTTCGCTAGCTTGATATACACCAAAATGGGTATCACGCTACGTGACTGTATGATGAACATAAACGGCAGGTGGTAACATGAAAATCACGACGTGCTTGTTACGTACAGCATGATTTCCTCCTTGCTGGCTGCTGCGCATTACATAGATTCCCACAGTGCGAGGGATCTGCCGGTTTTTTTTTATGTTACATTTGTACTGCACAGGAGAGCAGCAGCCGTACTATTGAAAACTATTCAATTCTCACATAATGTATCTTCTGTTTGTTCTTGGTGACAACACTGCTGTGAACGAGTGATGCCACTGTCAGGGATAGAGTGCGGGTTTTTTGTAATTTGCCAGAAAAAGCGATAGCATGTACTAAGAATCGCTGAGACGTTCAGGATCGTGATCGAAGAGCCGAAACGCCAGAGTGGCAAGCACCTTACGACAGGGTTCCTAAAGAAGGCTGTTATGTCCGGGCCATCAAAGGCTCCATAGTTTATGATTGCCGAGTGCTCATAAAGCAGAGGACTGATATACATCGACTAATACGCACGTAACATCGGTGACCTGTCGTTCAGGAGTGATAACTGTGAAGCCGCGGCAAACATCTGTGGAGCAAGTTGAGAATTCATAGCCTACTTTGGGAGTAGCCTGGAAGTAGCACCACCTGTCCCCACCTGCCTAAAATACTTCTCAATATATTCTATACAGAGCGAACAATCGCGCTATGCAACATCAGCCTGCGCAGCCCTCCTTCCGGAGCCTTGCATGTGCCTACGCTCATCGCCTAAAAGTCTGGTTTGCTCCTCTACTAGCGCCTATACTAGGTTTTCTGATCATCTTGATCGACGCGCACTTATTCAGAACCACATGTAATTTATTTGCATCAACTTATTTCTATTATCCAAGCGTTAACGCTCATTTTTGCTGCAGTTGCGTTATCTAAAGGGAGCACCCACGTACAGAGACGTGTTTTACGTTATGTAGCTCGGCATGTCAGCCAGCTTCCCAATGTCACCGAAATGGGCAAACGCACTTGGCCGGGGCACCTACGCAAGTTATGTCCGGGTGGGGCAGCGACGGCCTTGCGTGTAGGATACATTTATTAGATTCTTCTCGACGATAGCGTTTGCCTTTTGTCACCTGCAGCCAAACTGGGCTAAGCTTAAGAAAACGACATTCCCAAAACCAATATGGCGGTTCTTCTTTGAAGTAATACACGCCACCATTAAATTTAGCTCCCAGTTCCGTTCACATTGGTAATGTCACTTGCCTTGACTCTAAGGGAACAGCGTGGTTGCTTTGCACACAACAAGCGAGCTCTCCAACAAACTTGTGCCTCCAACAAGCACTTCTAGAGTGGCAGCAGAATATTTCTTCATAATTTTTTCCCGACAAACACAGCGACAAGTGTGCATGATGTGACCCCGCTGAGACACTCGAACGCATAACATAAACTACTGCACGCAGCGTTTGGCATACGCAGTCTCGCCGCTACTTCACACACTCTAGAACTAGTTTATGAAGGCGCGACTCTCACAACTGGGCTTTGGAAGCTAATCCACCTTTTTTCGCGATACCACGGCCCATGCACCCTTCCTCAAGCGGCAGAGTCGTGAAACGCCTCTTGATCTTTATACCGCTTGTCTCGGCTCCAAGCAAAGCCCTACCAAAACGGCAGAAGGCTGTACACTTGCATGAAAAAAAGGCGAATTGGCGAGCCTTAACCGGGCTCTCTGAGCGGCAGTAAGCAGTGGGGCCCTGGTAGAGGGACATGCATACAGTAAACAAGTGATTTTTATTTTCATGGAGTTGTTTCTCTCTCTCTATCTCTCTCACTCGTGATTTCTTACATGAACTGGGATCTAAGTTTGCTTTCGCACATGAAGCTTAATGACGTGGCACGCAGGTTGCCAAGTGGGCGAAATCTTCAGGGAATGTGAAAGCAGCAATTGCGGCGAGCTGAAGTGCTGGCAACTCCTAGGCTGGGAGCAGTACACTGAGCATCGGTGTAACCTTGATTGCGTGTCCAAGTGCTTCTGCCGTCCCGGCTTGTACAGAAACCGCAGGGGGGCGGTGCGTGAAGCCCTGGCATTGCCCGCAGTACAAATACCGCGTGGTGTTCAACTGGACAAATGTTGCCTGAAGAAGTGAAGATGTGGTGAAGATGTTTGCCTTTTCCAATAAAATGTTGCCAACAAGTGGGTGCATGAGTTTATGTATGATTCGTTTAGTCATGCATTCTTTAAAGAGAGGCACTTGATTTGCAGTTTGAAATTGGCCGCGTATCTGCGTGCTTTGCTGCAAATGATGTCGAAAGACGATAGTCTTCCGCCGGCCGTACTACTATGTCTTGCCTTGCCTCAGACAGCGCCTCATGTATGTTGAATCGGCCGCATCTGGCTGGCATTGATAAAATAGAGGAGGCGCTGTGTGAGATATGGACGCCATATGGCGGTGGTATTGGGAAATATGAGCTTGTGCAGAACTCAGGGCCACTGCCAGCGGCAGCACCATATAGTCGCCAGAGGGCTTTTTCGTGCATACCATCGCAAGAAACACTAGGGTCTTTAGAATTACTTATCTATGTATTTTCTAGTAAAGCAACACACCACATAAAAAATCACAGCATATCCACGGAGTGAATGATGATGAGTGGGCGAAGCTCTGGAGGTTCATCGGTAAACCGTGAATTTTCCGTGAATTTTCGTCCAGTACATCATCAAAGACGTGACAAACACTGTGTGTATATATACAAGAAATTTTATTTATTCGTAAATGGTAGCTAGACGTGGCTTCCGGTCCCCCTTCCTTATAACGGCTTTATGGTCGGTGAAGTGGAGGGATAGGGGTTCTTATATAGCTCCGTAGAGGATTCCTAGAGGGGAGAGAAGGGGGTGAGCGTAGAGAAGAGAGAGGAGGAGAGGATGCACATCCACTGTGGGGATGTGGAACACGGACGCCGCTCCGTAGAGTAGAGGATTCCTAGAGGAGAGAAAGCGGGTGAGCGTAGGAGAGGGGACGGGCGCGCCGCTCCGTACTGTAGAGGATTCCTAGAGAAGAGAAAGGGGGTGAGCGTTGGAGAGGAGAGAGAGGGGGGAGGGGACACGCATGCTCTGGAGGGGTGTAGGACGCGCGCGCCGCTCCGTAGAGTAGAGGATTCCTAGAGGAGAGAAAGGGGGTGAGCGTTGGAGAGGAGAGAGAGGTGGAGGGGACGCGCATGCTCTGGAGGGGTGTAGGACGCGGAACGGAGGGATGGACTAAGCCCCCCTCAAGCACATCCAAGCAAGATCAAGGAATGGAGCCAACCTGGGCGACAGACACCACCTGCCTAGCCATTGCTAAGCTGCCCCTCTATGCTCTCGGCCATGACTCTAGTGACTGTAGTGGTGGTGGACGGCCTTATTGTACTACAGTGTTCTGCTTGACATAGATGGCCACACCGCCTGCGGGACGCTCTGCTTCCTCAGTGCACACGATGAGAACTAGAGGTGGTCTGGAACGCGCTTATTGTTCATGGTCATCAGCGTCATCGTCATCATTATCACGAGATACTGCCGGTTACGCCTGACGCAGGACAAGGTTAGACCAAGAGGAACTTCGCCCCTAATACTTACGTATTGATGTAGCGCCTCAGTTATGCGTAGTATTTGCTTTCTGATCGACAATGTTCACAAGTATGAACGCAGACACCAGTTCAAGATGGCTGGGCGTTCAGCAAGTGCTTAAACTTTGGCCGGGTGGCTGAATCATGTGACAGACAGACACATAGAAAGACAGACAGACAGACCAAAATTTCTCCGTTGAAGTATCCCAAAAAAGACTATCGTCTTTAAGAAAATTCCAAATGCCGTTTGTCAGTCAACCGAACATTAACAAAGTCCACCGCGGTGGAGTAACGGTTACGGTGCTCGGCTGCTGACCCGAAGGTCAAGGGTTCGATCTTGGCCGCGGCGGCCGCATTTTGATGGAAGCGACATGCTAGAGGCCCGTGTACTGCGAGATGTCAGTGCACGTTAAAGAACACCAGATGATCGAAATTTCCGGAGCCCTTCAATACGGCATCCCTCTTAATCATATCGTGATTTTGGGACGTAAAAATCCAGCAATTAATATTATTAACATTAAGAAAGCCCTGTCCTGGAGCTTAATTTCGTAAAAAAAGACAATGGGAATATGCCTTGTAGAAAATACGGACTATACGATAAAAGTATTTGTAATACAACATATACATGGCTGCATTAGTTTTCTTTAATGTGTATATTGTCGCAAATCAGCTCTGCGTAATCTCGCAAGATTTCCGGAAGACGAGTTATGAATGACAAAATTCGCATCCACCCATTTGTAGCACAAAGCTACAAGAAAATTCATACGGACACTCAAGAAGTAAAGCTTTGACGGAAGAAATCATCCCAGTCCGGTGATAAAACCAGGGTTCAACGTCTATCCCGGAGCGGTCACTCTACCAATTGAGCTAACCAGTAGGCAGGGTTGCCGTTGGGTGGACATGAAAAGGCGCCAGAACTCACGCCAAAAGTAGCCAAAGTAGCCATGTCATATGATATCATCGCCGAATTTCTAGTCAAATAGAACAGAAGCGGTATTATCAACAGAGTCTTTACTATTGATGAATAAATAAAACCATTTTGATTAAGTAAAACCACGCGTTTAAAAAAGAGCCGTGGCGCCAACTGGAAATTTTCGTCGTCAACGGGATCCAAAAGTAGCCAATTTGGCTCAAAGTAGCCACCAACGGCAACCCTGCCAGTAGGGTAGCAGCTGGCCGCTCGAGGGCGCATTATTCGACAATGCGTAGGCCTTCCTGCACCTTGCAGGATCCCGAAAAACTGATTAGCAGTATTCTGTGCCCATGGGCTTCAATTTGACCACTTTGCCCTCGCACTGCCAAAGTCTTCTGGTCATTACCGTTTGGGAGAGCGACCACCTGTACTCCACGGTGGATCAGTGGCTACGGTGCTCGGCTGCTGACCCGAAGATCGCGGGTTCGATCCCGGCCGCGGCTGCCGCATTTCGGTGGAGGCGAAATGGCAGAGGCCCGTGTACTGTGCGATGTCAGTGCACGTTAAATAACACCAGATGGTCGAAATATCCCGACCTCTCCACTACGGCGTCCATCATAATCAACTCGTGGTTTTGGAACGTAAAACCCCACATATTATTATTATTAGAGTGACCGCCCCGATAGGCATGGGTGTCGGGTTTGATTGCCGGACCAGGATGAATTTACCATGATAAAGAAAGCTTTGCTTTCTGAGAAATTGGTATTTATTTTATTGTAGGTTGGTGCTACAGACGGGTAGATGCAAATTTTCCCTTTCATATGCACGTAGCTTGTGTAACGCCTGCTACATTTTTTTTTATCTTTCGTACTGCCATCACCGGCCACTGTTGGCTTACAGTTGGGTTATTTGACACGTGGTCATGACGGTGTAGAAGGAAGCACTCGGTCGGTTAAAGACGAAACTTTTTACTGGGCAAACATGAGCCCAGGAATTGAAAACTCAACGAACTAGCAATACACGCTGTACACTGAGAGCAGCAATCACAGTCATCGGAAATCAGATCATCGACGGAGCACGTCGTCTTTTACACATCAGTGATCAAACCTTCCAGCTTTATCGCTAGTGCTCGTGTAAGCTCTCGAATAAGCTTCACTGGTCGCGTCGTGTGCCTAATCTTACCGGAAGAATCTGAAACAAACGCCAAGCTTCCCAAACATTGCTGTGCGACCTACTCCGAGCAGTGCTAAAGGCTCATTCACAGATGCGAGCATAGTACAGGTCCGGCGACGAAGTTAGACGCAAAGTGACTGGTCGCAAATGTTCACACATAGCCACTCTGGTCACAAAGCGAACTCTTTGGCTAAGTCACTCGCTGATCAATTTTTCCGTCCCGCGGCTAGAGTTGCTAACGTTTGAACCTATCGGGTGCGCGGAAACAGGACATCAGCTTATTTAATGGGCAATGACGATGTCATCTATATGTGAGCTGACGTGAATTCTGTGCCGGTGGCCATATAAGTCGCACGCAGGTGTGAAGTTTCGTCGCCATGAGTCCCTTTTTTGTCGCTAATCGCAAATAGTCGCGTGACAGGTGGAAGTCGCAGGTGTGATCAAGCCCTCACAGCTTTTGTGAGTGAAACCCGATTATATAAAATAGAAAATATTATGGGCGCGTGGCGATATTAGTTAGTTAATGACTGACGCTATCTGCTGTTGGATTATGATGGCTACTGTCAACTCATTCGGCTAACTTTTACTATTCGCTCTTGTAAAGATGTAATGAATACATTTGCGCTGCCGTGTGGTCGAGTAAAGCATTCTTCGCACGTGACTGCAGGTTCAAATATTTGAATTCACGGCGTTCTTTAAACTATCATTTACTTTAAATTATTATTTACACAAGTCGTTACGATATATATACTTATTTTAAGGGAGTTAGTTTCGTGTTGCACATAGCGGCTATTCACAGTCGTACATCTTCGCAGAGAAGCTAACTAGCTATATTGCTATGGTTATGAGTCGCATAACTAGTAACTATTGTTAAAGCAAGCTCTTCCGTGATAGTACTTCGGTGCTTTTTTGGAGAGGCAGAGGAAAATATTTCCGGTACGACCAATGCTTACAATGCAGAACTATGGAAGCTTTGTGTTCTCTTTGTTTTACACGAGAGAAACATTGTTGCAGACCTCGTATACGTCAAGAACCTTTTCAGAAAAACTAAGAATTGGCGATTGTTCTGTCGCATACTGTCCTACAGGCATTGTTCAAAGGCGCAGACGTGCGGTATTGCGCAGTATTTCTGTCTTTTGTACGTGTCTATATTTGGGTCATATGTGCCGGAGCATTTTTTTTAAATCTTGGTGATATACACCAAATGCCGGAATCAATACCTGGAACCAATAAAATTTGTTGCTGGGCTAGTTGGTGCACAGTTAAAATATAAGACGGTGGCGCAAAAATGGGACGAGGACGAAACAGGAAGAAGAAACGTATACAAGTGCGCTTGTATACGTTTCTTCTTCCTGTTTCGTCCTTGTCCCATTTTTGCGCCACCGTCTTATATTTTAACAATATCTGGAACCTCCACCTTTTGAAAGTATGTGTATTTGCTTTGAATTCATGGCAGTGTTAATGAACACTGTTCAGAGCGCTCTACAAAACTCTCAATGCTGTAAAACTTCGCCTATGGTTTAAACACGTGAACGGCGTGCAGTTGGAAATAAAGTATTCAACGCATCGTCCTTATCTATGCATCCTGTCTAGCTGAAAACTTTTAGGAAAGTTTTCTGCGCCCAACAAGTCCAGAAGCTGCGTGAAATTTTTTGTCTATTTTGAGGAATCGGTTTGGTCTCTGTACCCTTACATAAAAAAACGGACAAATGCTATCTTTACAACAAAGAGACACATATTTCAAAATAATAAAGTCACTGTGTTTTTTTCGAGCAAGTACTAGTGAAGCATGATTCAGTAGAATGTTTCATTATATGCGGTGTTAAAAGGGCCAAATGCAGAAACTCAAACTAGACTAAATTTTACGGGAACTTGATGTGCACTGAAGTATCTTTCACTTTTAGAACACTTGTAATCATAATGAGGCAATTGCTGATTGTAAAGTGTGCTTAAAAAAGCTGTTGCGAATCGAAAATGAGCGAAGTTCTGCACCTGTTTGAATCGAACTGAGCATGATAGATTAAAACCGCAATGCACAACATTAGCAACCAAAACAACCAACGTCGCCGCACCCAATTTGCTTCATTAGTGTTATAGCTTCTTTTATAACGTGCTTTCGTTCTTCAATTAGTTTTTGGGAGGGCTAGTTCGTACTTATTGAAAGACATTGTGGCGTAGGGCGAAACTAGATTATAAAGAGTAAACAGCCGATTATCATACTTTTTTGAGCCTTTTGGTGTTTCTTTTCGAGTTTAGCGCTACATATATTAACGCGACAGCGTTAAAGAGCTCGTTTCGCAGAAATTCCAGCGTCGGCGTCGGGGTTGGCGGCGGCGTCGTTGGTTGTGAGCGAAAAATCATCATCCTGTCCGTGACCGAAAAATCGAGAAAGATGCAAATAAAATTAATATTAAAATTTTTCGGGTCTGAGTGAGGATCGAAACCAGGCCGTTTGCGTGGCAAGCAGGTGTTCTACCACATAGCCACGCTTCTGCTTGGAATTACATAGAAAATAACTTCCTCTGCTTGGAAATTCAGCGAAAATAACGTTCATGCTTTACCAAACACACGCGCCCTGTATACAGGAGTCGCAATACAACATGCAATATCGCAGTAATATTGCGTGGTACAAGAGCGCATTGCCCTCGGACGTCAAAACATCTGAATATCATAATGACATCGTGGTTCAAAGACGGCCACCCATTACAAAAGGCACACACGTTACTGCGTGTATTCCCTTAACACCACGTAGTGGGTGCATAGCAAGTATGCACTAAGTGGTTGAAGTACGCACTCGGGACAGGATATCGCTATGGCGTTCAACTCTTAAATGCGAAGCTTAAGGGTCCCCCCAATTTTTAATTTTTATTACGATAGCAATTACACGGACAACCTCGGCATGTTTTTGCGGTCGCTAAGTGGTTATTAAAGGGAAAAAAATGGTAGCATATTCACGAAGTGAATGATGATGATTGGGCGAAGCTGTCCTAAAGGAAATGAATGGCTCGGTCAATCATATGAAGACGAAATTAACTTTTATTTTCGTTGAAGGACGGCTTGCGGGATCCCTTCATTACGACGGCCTTGTGGTCCGTGAAATGAAGGGCGAGCGGTTCCTCTACGGGTTCCTCTACGCGATGCCACGTGTAGTATGGCATCACGATCGTCATCGTCATCAGCGTCAACGTTATGACGCATAGTGGGTACATTCCATGTACCCACTATGATGACGCTGCCCTTATGGCAGCGTCATCGCCATGTGTTGTATGGCATCGCGATCGTCATCGTCATCAGCAGGTGGCTACTACATAGTGGGTACATTCCATGTCCCCACTATGATGACGCTGCCCTTATGGCAGCGTCATCCCCATGTGTTGTATGGCATCGCGATCGTCATCAGCAGGTGGCTACTACATAGTGGGTACATTCCATGTCCCCACTATGATGACGCTGCCCTTATGGCAGCGTCATCCCCATGTGTTGTATGGCATCGCGATCGTCATCGTCATCAGCAGGTGGCTACTACATAGCGGGTACATTCCATGTCCCCACTATGATGACGCTGCCCTTATGGCAGCGTCATCCCCATGTGTTGTATGGCATCGCGATCGTCATCGTCATCAGCAGGTGGCTACTACATAGCGGGTACATTCCATGTCTCCACTATGATGACGCTGCCCTTATGGCAGCGTCATCCCCATGTGTTGTATGGCATCGCGATCGTCATCAGCAGGTGGCTACTACATAGTGGGTACATTCCATGTCCCCACTATGATGACGCTGCCCTTATGGCAGCGTCATCCCCATGTGTTGTATGGCATCGCGATCGTCATCGTCATCAGCGTCAACGTTATGACGCATAGTGGGTACATTCCATGTACCCACTATGATGACGCTGCCCTTATGGCAGCGTCATCCCCATGTGTTGTATGGCATCGCGATCGTCATCAGCAGGTGGCTACTACATAGTGGGTATATTCCATGTCCCCACTATGATGACGCTGCCCTTATGGCAGCGTCATCCCCATGTGTTGTATGGCATCGCGATCGTCATCGTCATCAGCAGGTGGCTACTACATACAAGGGACGCACGACCGACAGGCTAAGGAGCTTCGCCCCTAAAAAACTTCCCCATCTCCCGCTAAAGGGAACCATGTGTGGATGCGAAGCAGCGGGGATATGGTTAGCTTGAGCGGGAGAAAGGTCACCGCTCTCGTTTCGCGGCAGCGGTCCGGGCGCTCATCGCGGCGCTGCACAGGAGAGAGAATGAGGCGCGCTCCGTCATTTTTATACCGCGGAACTACCGTGGTGCCCCCCAGCGAAGTATGCAGCTTGTCGCACCACCTGTCGCGCGCCGCTCTGTAGAGGATTCCTAGAGGAGAGAACCGTAGGAGACGAAAGAGAGAGGGGACACGCATGCGCTGTGGGACGCGGGAGCCGGTCCGTAGAGTAGAGGATTCCTACAGCAGGGAAAGGGGCTGAGCGTAGGAGAGAGGACGCGCTGTGGGACGCGGGCGGCGCTCCGTTCAGTAGACGATTCCTAGAGTAGAGAAAGGGGGGTGAGCGTAGGAGAGGAGAGATAGGGGAGGGGGACGCGCATCCGCGGCCGGGGTGTGGGACGCGGGGGGCTGCTCCGTAGAGTAGATGATTCCTAGAGGAGAGAAACGGGGTGAGCTTAGGAGAGGAAAGAGAGGGGGGAGGGGACGCGCATGCGCTGTGGGTGTGTAGGACGCGGGCGCCGCTCCGTAGAGTATTCCTAGAGGAGAGAAAGGGGGGTGAGCGTAGGAGAGGAGAGAGAGGGGGAGGAGACGCGCATGCGCTGTGGTGGTGCGGGACGCGGGAAGAAGAGACGGACTAAGTTTCGTGCGTCGTTTTTGTTTGAGCAGCGTGTTAAGTGTCGAGCTGTGAATGTTGTTAGTTCGCTGTCGTCGTGTGCGTGTTGTTTTTGTGCGTCATGTGTGCGTGAGCAGCGCGCTGCACGTTTCAACCTGCTTGATATTCCAATTTGTTGCTATCACATTCATTGCTTCGCCTTGTGGCGAAACTGTGACTTTTTTTAAATGCGAATGCATTTCATAGTCGGGCTATGTCAGGCATCCGGCGTTGGCGTTGGCGTTGTCCGCGGAGGAGGAGCAGGAGGATAGGTTGAGGAGGTGTGCGCGCCGGCAGGTGTTAGATGTGAAGCATCTTATGGCGAAGCTTAATCCGGTGGTGGTGGTGTGCGGCGTGACCACCCTTACTGCGCATGCGCAAACCCTTTCAAAAAAAATAAAAATAAAAAACCTCCTCTCTCCCTCCTCTAGGCATCCCTCCCCACGGCAACCACACCCTCACTGCGCATGCGCCTCCCCTCCTCTCTCCCCCTGCTACGCTCCCCCCCCTCTCTCCTCTAGGCATCCCTGCCCGCGCCGTCCACACTCCCACTGCGCATGCGCGTCCCACCTCTCTTCTCCTCTCCTACGCTCCCCCCCTCTCTTCTCTAGGCATCTCTGCCCGCAGCGTTCACACTCCCACTGCGCATGCGCGCCCCCCCCTCTCTCTCTCCTCTCCTACGCTCCCCCCCTCTCCCTCTCTCGCCTCGCGACGCCGACACAGGCAGCGTCTGCTAGCGAGTTTCTTGGTTGAAAAAACCGACTGCTCGCGCTGCACAACCGTTCACTGGCCACCCCGTATATATGGCAATGAATCTTGACCTCCAAGGTGGTGCCGGTGGGAGGTTTCTCCTGTGCGTTGTTGAACAATAAAAATTCGCAGCGTGCGCGTTAACTAAAAGCGGACTGCGGCGGAGCTCGGCGGAGCTATATATGAAAAAAAATTTAAAAAAAAATAAATAAAAAAAATTAAAAAAACAAGAAAAAGAAAAAAAAGGCTCTGCGCAGTGCTCCCGACCGGGCTGCAGAAATTAGGCGCCTTTTCCTTCTTCGAACCACAACCAACATATATAATTGGAGTGAAGCACGCGCGAAATGCATTCGCATTTCCTCACGATTCCCTTCGGGGAGGTGGGGGCATTTTTTTTGCGGTTGCTGCCGTCATTTCTTGCATAACCAGTATCTTCTACCCGCGAGTAAAATCTCGCGAGCGCTGGCGGCGAACGCGGCTGAGGAAGATATAAAAAATCCCCCCATCTCCCGCTAAAGGTAACCATGTGTGGATGCGAAGCAGCGGGGAGATAATTAGCTTGAGCGGGAGGAAAGTCGCCGCTCTCATTTCACGGCAGTGGTCCGGGCGCTCATCGCGGCGCTGCGCAGGAGAGAGAATGAGGCGCGCGCGCTCCGTCATTTTCATACCGCGGAACTACCGTGGCGCCCCCCAGCGGAGTATGCAGCTGTCACACCTCCTGTCATTCCGTAGAGGATTCCTAGAGGAAAGGACGGGGGGGGGGGACCGTAGGAGAGGAGACGTGCATGCGCTGTAGGGGTGTGGGACGCTCCGTATAGTAGATGATTCCAAGAGGAGAGAGGGGGGAGAGGACGCGCATGCGCTCTGGGGATGTGGGACGCCGGAGCCGCTCCGTAGAGTAGAGTACTCCTAGAGGAGAGAGGGGGAGAGGACGCGGGGCCGCTCCGTAGAGTAGACGATTCCTAGAGGAGAGAAAGGGGGGTGAGCGTAGGAGAGAGAGGGGGGACGGCACGCGCATGCGCTGTGGTGGTGTGGGACGCGGGACGGACTAAGCCCCCTCCAAACACACGCAAGCAAGATTAAGGAATGGGGTTAACCTGGGCGACACACACCACCTGCCTAGCCACTGCTAAGCAGCCTCTCTGTGCTCTCGGCCATGACTCAAGGAATGGGGTCAACCTGGGTGACAGACACCACCTGCCTAGCCATTGCTAAGCAGCCTCTCTGTGTTCTTGGCCATGACTCTGATGACTGTGTTAGGGTTGACGGCCGTCATATTACTACAGTGTTCTGGTTCGCATAATGGGCGCTTCCCTACTTCATGAAAGTGGCCGGACGCGGGACGGGGGGACGGGGGGACGGCGGACGGGGGACGCGGGAGGGACAGAGCCCCGAGCATAAGATGCTTCGCATCTAAAATGAGCCTGCCATCCCCCCTCGCAACGAGGGTGCATGCGATAGCATCAGCCCACGTGTGAGGCCGGCCGTCGATTGCTCCACAAGCAGAGAGCCAACGTAAGGAGTTTGAAGGGACGGCAGGGAAGGGAAGGAAAGGAATTGGGTGTAGGGGCTGTGCCATTCGACGGACGCGGCGGGACACACATCTGGATAGACAAAGGGCTCATAAACTTGCTGTGCTCTCAGCGCTTACATCGCATTAAAAGAACTGACAGCATCAACACCAATTAGATCTCTGTAGTCTCCGAAACCAGAGTTTGTTCACTTGCAAAATATTGGATCCAGAAGAGTGAGCTCCTTTTAGAAAGAGTTAGATCCAAAAAAGTTAGCCTTACTCTGTATAACTTTATAAACTGTTTCTATCGCAATCATTTCTTCCCCTTAAGCGAGACTGTGCTTTTTTAGTGATTGCATAATTCGCTTGCTTTCAATGTCTTCATTCAACGGCTCGCGAGGACAAAGCAGGGACTGCAAAAAAAAAAAAAAAAAAAAAGGTCTTAGCACAGTCTTGATTATGCGCTATTTTCTGAAAACACTACCGACGAAGAAGACGCAGAGACGAACAGAAGTAGACGAGACAAAGCGAAACTTCTCAGTGAAAGTTGCGCTTTGTCTCGTCTACTTCTGTTCGTCTCTGCGTCTTCTTCTTGTCCATGTGCTTCGAGTTGTCGATGAATTCGCCCTCGCGCTGCCAATTGCTCGCTTGCTGGTTAGCTCAGTTGGTAGACTGACAGCCCCGGAAAGGCGTTGGTGCCGGGTTAGAGCCCCAGACCAGGATAATTTTTCGGCAACTAAGAAGCTTTCCTTTCTGAGAAATCCGTAGGGATTTCCTTGTGGCTTCGTGCTACAAACGGGTGGTTGTCTATTTTCTCTTTCTTAGGTTATCGTAAACAAAATTTTTCTAGAGGCCTTCGATGCATCCCTTTTCTCTCAAATGCAACATTTTTTTTAGTTTAGGGTAAGGTGGGACAAAATGAGACCAAAATTTGAAAATAGTGAATATTTATTTTTATTTCACTCTTTACCCTTAGGCCTAAACGACAATGCAGAAACTTTCCTTTGGGTACAAGGTATGTGCTACATAAATATGAACATGTTGCCACTGTTCAAAAGTTTATTTTAAAAAGAAATAAAAAATGCACCAGATGTCTCATTTTGCCCTAACCTGCGGGGCAAAACGAGACAGTGTGAAAAAAAAATTAATTCTTCAGTTTTTGCAGTAGAAGCTCTTGAAATTAAACTCCGTGGGCCCTCACGCAGCCTTCATGACCCCAGTCCTTGCACTCCACGCATTTAATCCAGACAGAATCCGGTGCTGTTTTGCTCCAAAACTCCTTGCAGATCAAACACCACCACTCTTTCTTTGTGCTATTGTTGTATTTTGTTCAAAGCTTGCACTTCATTGGATTATCCAACGATTGGACGCTAGATATAATCTGACGCATCTTCTTCGCCTCCTTTTGCCGTTTTGGTGCAGAACTGCACGGGCGTTTTGTGGCTTTCAGCTTCGTCAGCCGGGCTTCGTGAGGCGATGAATTTAAAACTGTGCTAGATTCGAATTTTCTAGCACAAATTTGGTATTGAAGGAAAACTCGATGGCGAGACGTGTTTGTGAACTGCTTGACTTGGAGATTCTTCCAAATTTGCGTTGGCCTCTTGAGAGCATCCTTGGGAGCGCGGAAAAATCTCGATGCAGCACGAATGGAGTGGGTGTCCTGAACAGCAGTCAGTGCTTTTTCACGTCGTTTTCCTCCCAGGAAGCTTTACATGATATTCTCTTGTGCGTCCGAACCTTCCTAAACAATAAAATATAATATATAATGAGTGTAAATAAATGGTTCACTTAATGAGACACTCTCTAAGGCAATTCAATACCTTTTTGTCGCGTTTTGCCCCCCCTCACATGCCCAAATTAAAAAAAATTTCCGCTTTGGCCCCGCCCACCAAGTGAACTGAAATTTTGGTGGTATGTAGCTAGTAGTATATAGTAACAATATAAATACTTACGTTGTTGTACTGACGCCAGAGTAGCTTCATGCACGGATCCGAAAATTTGGCCGAGAAGAATTTCGCTCCTTTTTGACGGGTCACGAACACACTGACACCAGCCGCGTAATTTTTCCCACGCGAACGCTGTGAGTAATCATCAACTTTTACACATAAAAAGGTGGACAACTACCAGCACCTCTCGCTGAAATATAGAAACAAAGAAAAGTGCTTTCTGTATTAGCTATAGAGGTCGGCAAAGCCAAAATGTCGCGTTTTGCCCCGTGTCTCATTTTGCCCCGCCTTACCCTAATTGTCCCGCCATGATCTACCAAGTTTCTTTTATTTCATTTTACTTATGTTCATCTTGTAGCAACATAAATGGAGCTTGCGATAGGCTATAAGCATCTAAAGCTCTCCATTTCGCGCGAATCATTTTAGATGCGAAGCATCTTATGAACGAGGCCTGTCCCCCCCATTGTCCACCGTAGCCACGCTAGTGCGATGACGATAACGCTGCCATCACGACACAGCACATGCAAGATAACCATTATACGCCATGACGATGACGATGACGCTGATAACGATAGAGAATAAGCGCGTTCCAGACCTCACATTCTCTTTCTGCCATCACGGCACAGCATGTGGAATGTACCCACTATACGTCATAACGATGACGATGACGGTGATGACGATGAAGAAAAATTACACCATCTCCCGCTAAAGGGAACCATGTGTAGATGTGAAGCAGCGGGCGCTAACGCTTACACTGGCGGCGGCGTTGACGCTGGCGCTCATCGCAGCGTTGCGCAGGAGAGAAAACTGGGGAGGCGCAAAGCAGGCAGTGATGAAGCAGTGTTTCGTACTGGAACATGCCAATCGCTGCTAATGGGCAATGAGAGACAAAAGACTCCGACTGGACACAGAGACCCGCACTCCGCTTTTAGTTAACGCGCACGCTGCGAATTTTTATTGTTCAACAACGCACAGGAGAAATCTCCCACCGGCACCACCTTGGAGGTCAAGATCCATTGCCATATATACGGGGTGGCCAGTGAACGGTTGTGCAGCGCGAGCAGTCGGTTTTTTCAACCAAGAAACTCGCTAGCAGACGCTGCCTGCGTCGGCGTCGCGAGGCAAGAGAGGGGGGAGCGTAGGAGAGGAGAGAGAGGGGGTGACACGCATGCTCATTGGGAGTGTGAACGCCGTGGGCAGGGATGCGTAGAGGAGAGAGGGGGGAAGCGTAGGAGAGAAGAGAGAGGGGGGGACGCGCATGCGCAGTGGGAGTGTAGACGCCACGGGCAGGGATGCCTAGAGGAGAGAGGGGGGGGATTGTAAGAGGGGAGGCGCATGCGCAGTGAGGGTGTGGTTGCCGCGGGGAGGGATGCCTAGAGGAGAGAGAGGGGGGAGAGGAGGTTTTTTATTTTTATTTTTTAAAGGGTTTGCGCATGCGTAGTAAGGGTGATCACGCGGCACACCACCACCACCGGATTAAGCTTCGCCATAAGATGCTTCACATCTAAAAGCGCGTTCCAGACCACGCATTCTCTCACTGTCATGGATGAAATCGATCGTGAACGCGCGCTCGGCCGCGAGAGGCATTGCGGCAACGCCGACAACAAGCTGCTACTCCGGGGGGCGAGAGTTCGGGAAGCAGCGGCAAAACGGCAATGCCGACAAGCTGCTACCCCGGCGTTGAGGACGCGGGAAGCGGCGGCTCAGTGGCAAAAACTCATTGTATATAGTACTGTACACACGCGTTGTCACTCATTTACATGCGCCGGTGGGCAATGACACGGGTGATTTACGGTAAGAACGATCCCCAGTGCTTGGCTCACTCGTCATGATTCACTTCGCGCAAATGCGAAATTTTTTTAGAACAAGCCTTCCCTATGAATACTCAAACGTTGTATTAGATCTAAGTGACCCCTTTTTGTACGCGTCATTTCCTCTATATTGACGCAAGTCTGTTTGCTGCTCCAGAAGAAAAAAATACATGTATGCAGAATTATTCGTTGCTGATAATTCGCTGCTGATATTTCTCTTGAGGTAACTATAAATCTACATTTTTCAAGTGAGAGTGTTCCACGAGTGCTCACTGGTCATGACATTTTTGTGCTACAATTTTTTTATATTTGTCACCCATACTTCATTTATGCTTTATTCCAATCCCACGCATACGTCTGTGGCTACACTTGCATGCGAAACATAAGTAAGTTAAAATAGGTTTTTATGACCACAGCTTGTGGTACGGGAGAGCAAAGCATCGAAACCGTAATTATAACACCCACTTGTGTTCACAGTGTAGCAATAATGACTAGTCACATTGAAAAAATGCCGCAGGTGATGGTTATGTGGGGTTGGGTTTGGACAACCTCCTATTGGTTCCAAGCAGGTGAAGAAACTTTTCGACGTATTCTTCGCCGTTGCAAATCCTGGAAATAAAATAAAGGTCCAAAATTTGGCTCAAACGACTTTTCGGTCTC
The DNA here is from genome assembly GCA_030522465.1 of Rhipicephalus appendiculatus. Taxonomy (NCBI): domain Eukaryota; kingdom Metazoa; phylum Arthropoda; class Arachnida; order Ixodida; family Ixodidae; genus Rhipicephalus; species Rhipicephalus appendiculatus. Next base: position 1,056,253 of record JALIZH010032968.1, read on the forward strand.
ACTCTACTGAACTGATGTATAAGGGCAGTGGAAACTACCTCCCGCCATCTTAGGGGCCTTTATAGAACTAGAAAAAGCGTATTTATTATTATTAAAAAACTAGCTGCTTTATTCTCAAATCCCTATAGTATGTTCTTTTTCGTAGGTCCTATGTCGTCTTTCGATAATCCCTTCGAACAATTCCAGCCGAAGTGAACCTTACTATAAATCAGAGGCGGCATATAGCGGGCTCTCTTCCAATGGTGCTGTTAGCGCCATTACAAAACGTGTTTTCGCCGCCACGGAGACAAAGCAAAGCCCAAACCTACAGAATGGCTAGTGGCTTTGCAATTAATAATTTTTACAGACAAATTCAAAAGCAATATTATTCGCCGGCGCAAGTATTATTAATAAATAAAAATATGTATTTCCATAACTTTATAGGATACCATATTTACATTAAAGGAAGCACCAATATGCGAGTCTCTGAACTGCATAATCAGCCAATAAATCGAGACATATACATGTCGCATCTCCACGCAACAATTTGAAATTGACAGATACTCTACAAGTGAAAGCATATTGCTAAAATTCAAAGCACAAATTTAAACTGAAGTTGGCAAGTGAAAGATGGAATTTCTTGTTTCACATATAACGGTCATTTTTCCAGGGAATTTAACGTCAGAATTACAGAAATGTGTCGATACAAATCTTAAAACGGCTCAAATCTTGGTGCCAATTGTGAAATATAGCTTTTATGCAACGGCAGTGTTCAACACATGGGGGCTGCTTGCGGTGCTTCACGAAACAAATGCTGGAGACCAGTCACGTCAATGTAGCTTATCGCAATATAGCATTATAAACCGCAACAGATGATAAAATAACCCTCATGCTCGATTGCAGGTGTTTCTCTGTCATGCTCGACCAGACAGGGGACTTGTTCATTTGGAAATATATATATATATATATGTATTGTAACGAAGATAGCGCTGCTATTGCAAGAGCGCGCGCTCGATCGGAAAGCGGGAAGACGAGAAAGACGAAGGGCAGAATAAGAACACCCGGCCCAGCGTACGGGTGTTGTCTCTTGTTCTCCCTTGTTTCATTACAATGGCGCAGTCAACTACCTCATACGTCTCCGATTCCCGGGCACCTGCTCACCTGCCCCCCACTGCCACCACCTTTCGGGGACGGTGTCTAGGCCTCCTCGACGGCTCCTCACCACTTCACCGACTCGTGTTACTTGTTCACGACAAGGGACGCCGTCCACGCGTCCTGGACAATGGATCCAGCCACCGTGAGTACCGGGACCACCACGCACTCCGCGAACCCCGCCCAGGGTTCGTCGGGCGCCTCCACCGACTGCGGCTCGGAACTCTTGCGTGTTCTCATGGAACTATCTCGTCAGCTCCACAACGGGTCGTCGCTGAACTCCGGGTACTCGCCTGCCGCTTTACTACCGTCGGCTCTTTGAGCAGTGCCGGTGTTCCGCGGCTTCCAGGACGATGTTTTCATGTGGATCGAGACCATCAATTCTCTCGGCACCCTCCATTCCTGGCCGGAATATCGAAAGTGGCTGATTGCCATTGACCACCTTCGCGATGCCGCCAAGGCATGGCACGCCTATGAAGGCATCAGGCAGCTATATTGAACGGAATGGTGTGCAAAAATCACGTCTTTTTTGTCCTCTTTCACGTGCCTGTGACCCTATCTCCTCAGGGCCACCCTCGACCGTGGATGGGGCCTGCGAGGCACACCACCTCGACGGCGCAGCTCGGGCGTCCCCAAACCTGCCCACCACCGGAGATCAAGCTCGTGAGGCGCAGCGCTTCGATGCTGCAGCTATGCCCTTTACCAACGTGACCTCACTCGGCCATCGAGCTCATGTGCGGCACCAGCACGATACGCCATCGGTGCCCTCCAGCCTCACGACAGAAAGCTTCTCGGGCTACCCTAAAATCAAAGTCGGACGCCGGTCCTGCGCTCCGTTGGCGGTCTCCGCCTCTGCTTTCGGTAGAGGACGCGATAACATCACTGAGAGAGGCCGCGATCACTCCTCGTCCAGCGCAGATGGAGGAGACGGCCCCAGATTTGCCTTTGCTAGAGCACACACAGAAACCAGCTCCTGTGGTGCTTGACACGCCTACAGTGATGGCGCCCGAAGAGCCCAAGGCATCCATCACTGATCTCGATGGTGAATTTGTTGAGGGAGACAACCTCGGCGCTGAATATACCCGCAGCAACCACCGCAACGAGAATAACGGAGAAGGCCGCGGGGCAGACAGCGACACCAGCCGCGAGCAGGGTTCTCCGCCAAAGATCTCGGATTCCGTGACGTTGCCCGAGACCATGACCACCTTCGCGCAGGTGCCAGCACCTCTCGTGCCCAGCCCGCCTTTCGCGAAAGTACCGGAAGAGCCCCTGGCACACATCACTGTGCTCGCAGGCCACCGCAGCCGCTTCTGCTGCTTAGAGAGCATTCCTTGACCGAGTGAGCACACGACCTCCTCCGGTCGAGCGGCAAGGTTCTCCGGGACAAGAGTAACATAGTTGCCTTGTCACTAATCCCAGAGCCTGTTGAAGTGCCATCTATCCCGAAGAAGACAGAGCTAGAACACCCAGCCAAGGCACCCGGTGTGCCTTCTCGGATGCTGTTACGGCAACCTTCTTCGGGCGTGCAACGTCCGCCGCTGACTCTGCGACACAGCCGAAGCCCGCTGCCAGTTGTATGTTCGGCAGCTGTCCACAAAAAGTCCCTGCGTCGCCGAGACCGGCCACAGCGATGCAGCTAATCTCGGCCTCCAGATCTTCTGGCAGATTCCCGACCGCAGCGATGCCGCCAGTCTCGACCTCCAGATCTTCTGGATGATTCACGAACCAAATCGCAGCGTGGCCAGGACCGACCACCGAGATGTAGTCAATTCCGCCCACCAGAAACATTTCTGCAGCTCGATCACCTTGTAGTGCCGCAGCGTGGCCGAGTGTAACGAAGATAGCGCTGCTATTGCAAGAGCGCGCACTCGATCGGAAAGCGGGAAGACTAGAAAGACGAAGGGCAGAATAAGAACAGCCGGCCCAGCGTACGGGCGTGAAATGGATGTCTGAGTGCAATAATAACTGTATGCTATCATACAACGTAAGAAAACTGAAGAGCCCCGTTTCCCAGATGACCAAAGCCCGGCCACAGATTGCCCCCCGCTGCTGAACAAGCAGTCTTGCGTATGTGCCGGACGGTGGATTCATCGGCTATCCGGCTCATGACGTCTTCCTATAGAATGCGCGTCGATTGCTGCACGCTCATATTCATTTACCTTCGAGGAGCAAATGCCGCTGTCTTCTAAAGTTCTACAAGATTGTAGTATACGATCATCCATGTTAAAACGAACAAAATGACGTTGACAGTAGAAAGATAACTTTGCTGGACATACAACACCGACTGCTGTGAGGTGCACCATGCTTATGAAACTTTGTTTTCGTGTCTTAGACCACAATTAATAAAACTGTATTTTGTGTTCATTAACATGTCAGAACGCTATGATTGTTATAGTATAATACAGTGCAGACTTACCGGTGCATTCCTGCAGCTCCGCTTGCGCTGATGGACTTCAAAAGATCCATGTGTCCAAATTCTGAACAGAACTAAAGATCCGGTGCAACCAGAGAAAACCGATAACAATATATTATCTCGTCCTGAGCGACAGACCTATTTCTTTGTATAGCAGCAAGGACGGGTTTCTGTTTGGTGCGTTGTAGCTTTGCAAACACTGTGTAACTGCAACCATGTGGTTTTTACACATTATTTTCCCCTGTCGATGCTATTGTAAAAGTCTTAGTAAATGCTTTCCTAGACTGACGATTTGTAACAAAATTATAGCAAATGCGAGCTTGTGTGAGATGTGCGCCTCTCCTCCTAAGTCATTTTCATTTGATTATGTGCTTTGAATTCTTCATCCTGGATTTAATATTCATCGCTACTAATTTTTGTTGCCCAAATTACAAAACGACACATCAGCTTTGTCGCGTTTACGATGCTAACATTGGATCCCCTATCGCCTACACAGCTTCGTTCTTCCAGCTGATATTCGTAAAGCATCGTTTCGTATAAGCAACAATGCACTTAAGCACTTACTGTAGCACTGCACACTGAAAAAGCATTCATTTGCAGTACTGCCAGCTTTCTTGTTTTTCAGTTGCTGGCGGGAAGTTCCGGTATTGACTTGACTGGTACGGAAATAGCAAAGCATTTTCGAATGGTGCGTAAATGCAACAACGTCAATGTGCGTTTAGTTGAGCTTATGTGACTTTTGCTTAACACGTCTCTTTCTGCAGTTCAACAAACAAGATTGCCTTTCTTTTCTTAGGGTAACTACCGCTACAGCTGTTAAGCTAGATGTAAATAATAAAATATATTGTTACCTGACGCAGCCGGCTTCTTCCTTTGGTGCTTCGCATCCATTGTATTATTGCTGTGTGCAGCTGTCGGGGCATATATCGGGCACGCATGTGCTTTCACGCGTACTCCCAACAATGAGTAATACAGTATGCAGGCGACAGGCTTGACGTAGGTCTTACATCTGTTTTCTCGTATCTGCTCAAGTGACAGCTCAACTGTCTAAGTAAAGATACAGTGAAATATCTTTAGGCTAACCCAAATAACACTTTGTAGCATTTAACGTTGCACTGTGCTGCACTGTTGCACGACAAACACCACTGCGGTTTGTCGTCTGACCTGCTGCCTGCATTAAAATTTGCGTTGTGGTACTTTAACCATGCATCCGTACCAGCTGACCCATATGCTCCGATGTACACTAGCATTGAGATAAACGCAAATGACAGTGTTATTTTCGACACGCTAACTCAATATGTACCGCATTGCATTAAAACTCCTGTGAGGGTCCAGATGTCTTGCATGATCTGAAGCACTTCCAGCTTCAAGTTACAGCACTATGCAGACCTCGGTGGTACTTAAACATTATAGAAGTGGTGGTAACGTACGTACCATCTAGGGAGCCTTTCGGTTCACTTTACTTTGATCTCATGCCCATTTTCAGATTATTCAACAACGAAGTATCCATGCATAGATGGATGGATAAACTATATTGGGTCCTTCAGAACGTGCTTTAGCGCGTTGAGGGCCGTTCCCACGTCGGGACAGAAAGACCAAGTATCTGCCGCTTAACAAAATAACGACAATTTCTCCAAAAATGGAAATAGCTTGAAAGGATAATCACTAGACCTTGAAACTCGAAGTATGTAGAAGAGTCTAGTCTGAGCCCTCTGGTGCACCGGGCCTGTTGGTACAGTATCAAAATATGTCGCATCCATATGTCAACAAAATTTATTTCGCATGGACAATTAAAACATCATACGAGCATTGGACTAAAGTTTACTTGTCTTTCAAATTTGTCAAAATGTAAGACTTTGTTTTATATATGTATGTATTGTGGGTCACGTGTAAACGGTTGAAAGTGGGGTTTACTCGCTCAACAGCCAAAGCTTTTATTTCCACTTATCGCAAAAATACAGTCTCCCGGACATTAAACTACCACCCGAGAAACTTGCACAAATGAGCTAGCTGCCTGCGAGCGTGTTCCTCAGCGAATGATGTGTGATGAAGGACAACATGAAAGCCGTCCACAGGACGACACCTTGCATATATGTAAACTTTATTTGCTACCATAAAAAAAAATCTGTGCAGTATTTCGGCTTTGCAGAAATCATCGGCGAAATAGCAAACATAAACGGCCTTGTTCAGATGGGTGTAAGCTACCACCCTTACGTCTTTTAAAATCATGGTATCATGCCAGTTCACTGAGCTCCCTGCAAAGTGGTCACCATCTAAATATGGCGACAGTTCGCCCAACAAGAAAAGTGAGTGCTCCAGCCGTAACCTTCGCAGCCGCTGGTTTCAACACCAAAGCAGTTATCAATCTTGTAGTCGTAGAAGAACAACGTCACGTTCTTCGCTGGTGTAGGTGGTGGGCACCCTTCGGGAGGCTCTCCACAGGTAATCGCGCCGCATGGTGCGTCAGTCATCAGTAGCAAACCTATGCAGACAATAAATGGTATAAACGTGACACAGCGAATGAATACAATACACGGGCAGTTCACTGGTAAGAGTAACTGTCACTGTTAGTGACGCCTGTGTCAGGAAAGAAATCATAGCTGTTACGGTTAAACATTTAATTTTGAAATATGTAACTTGTTACAACCACAAGCGCAGCTCATTAAAAGTGGAGCTATTTCTCCATTACTGTAAGTGTGCTAATTAAAGCTCCACAAGATCAAATGATACTATCTTTTGATTAATATTCTGGGCAAATAGATATCACCTTTGTATGATAATTATGCATATGCTTATGTATAGGCTGCAAAATAATACACGCGTTTAGAACGTTCGTAATTATGATTAACTATAGACAGCAAGTGCCAGGGTAGGGGCCACATTAAGTCGCTTAAGTCAAGAGACATGTGAAGGCATAACAAAATACAAGGCCTTTATTCACGCACTCATTTTCGCTGTGTTGCACTACAATTTATTTACGCATGACGACTTTAGATGATTAAGGTGCAAATAAATGATTAAGCGCTCTAAAGAGTCATACGCTGCGTAATGCAACGCAGGCTCAACACAATCAATACACAGCATATATTAAACTCAATCAACATCTAGTAAGATGAGGTAGTAGCGAGTGAAGCTTGTCTCATTAACTCTTTTAAGTTTAATGCTACTAAATAAATAGTAAACAGTTAGTAACTGTTTTTAATTGTAGTAATTAACAGCTACCGTTACCATCTTTTGCGTGCAGTTAGGAAGTTATTACTAATATATTTTTAAACAATTTGTTACAAAAGTAAATGGATCGCTGCGCATGTACATATTAAAACTTGTTTTCGAATTCAAGTCACTTCGTCATGACGGGCTTCATGAATTCTAGATAGTGGAACCGGAGGGAATGAATTATTCACCGTCGACACACGGGCATCTGTTTCCCTCCAAAAAAGGCGCATACACCAATATGTATAAGTTGAAAGCATGGTTTTAACGGCACATATACATGTACAAAATCACTCGCGTTTGTTGTGTCGCCGCTATGAGGCACATCACCATTGTAGAAATCAGCGCGAAAAAAAGGAGACAAGAGAAGGAGAACACATACGCAGAGCACCGTTTTCTCGCGCTGATTTGGCACACTGTTTTTCACGCTGATCTTTTAAATGATGCACTACCAACTCGCCCAACAAGCCACTATTCTGGAGCCACATCACGTAGAGTGTAAAAAGAAAGTTCTAGAACACAATCGCTGACTAGTAGAGAATACCATATATCGGTTCCTAGCTCCGCAAAGCATCATCGAACAAAACTACGCTTTTATCCTTGACTGACGAGCTCTTTGACAATAACCCCTTTAGGAGATGTTTCTACGATAACATTAATTGATTACCATCATTTCATTACTCTTATATTACAAAGAAGCGCTCAGTGTAAGTTTAACTCGCGCCTTAACAGAATCCATGACGGAATGCCACGAGCAAACAGGTGGAGGTTCCGGTTGAATGCGTCATCATTTTTAGTCAGAACTGTGGCTCCATACTCCAGAATAGCACAAAACGAACAGAAGTTTGAACCACAGCTATCACTGTACTACTTAGTACGAGGCACCTCTGAGCTAACGAACGCGTTGCTTCGTACACATTGACCTGGATGCCGCACGTAGAACACATTACACATAGCAACGATAACTGCGGCTTACTTTGGGCATGGTTGACGAACCTCAATTATTGTTCCTGTACAGTGTGCGAACAGCCTTGTTTCCGTCTTCATACCTGAAGCGGCAAGTAGATATAACTACATTCCTCGGGAACCAAGTCGCCATGGCACGAACGGCCAACCACCGGTTTTCAAGCGCACCGAAGCACCTATCATTTCCATAGTACACGCATGTGTGGCTCCTGGCTTTATTACTTCCATGAATGAATGGAAGTGGATCGAGAAGCCCGTGTTTGTTGAACACAACCGCGTAAAGCCAACACACCCAGGAAAGTATATGCGATATAACCTGTAGTTTTCTTTTTTTTGTTTTTTTTTAATCCGGTTATGCGGCGATTCCCGGCTACATCAGTGCCTCCGGGTTCTTTTCAAACTAAGGTGTATTATTATGAAATATATAGAAAATTAAATGAAGTGAACGAAAAACAACTCGCCAGTGCTGTAGGCCAAACTCTCAACCTTCGCATTTTACTGGTCAACTGCGCATCGCCAACGGGAGACTCGTCTGCTTTAACCATGCACCAACCTCTTACACAAAGTTTACCGTTACATACCCATCAGCACGATACCAACTACTGTTGTAGCCGTTTTCATGGCGTTTTGCTCCGCTTGAAGCAGTCGAATACTGACAACAGAAAATAAGAGAAGAATCAAACAACAGGATATGACAAAACAATACGCTGCAGTTTCAATTATGCAGTTGCAGAGAATGACAAAATAATTTGGACCACTCATAAACCATATCGAGGCAATCATGACATTCATGAGTGGCATGTCATTCATGACTCCTGAGACAACCGTTAAGTGCGCAATGTACCGGTGGCTGTTACATCGATAAATCATGTGCTAATATTTACTCCTTTGCACTTGCTCAAATCCAATAGTGTTCGACGAACTTGGCGGGGGAGATGGTTGATGATGCTCAACGGTAGCTCGGCCACTTGCTTCGAAATGTTTTAGTTAAATAAATCTTTAATTTCTCGGCATGATCCCTTACTACGCTTTCACGATTACATGCCTATGCTGACATGAAAGACAAAAGTAAAGGTAGTTTAAAGCATTGCGCTTGCCCGTATTGACTTCTGCGGTAACTGGAGGATCAGGCACAAATCAGAGACGGCTACTGTTGCTTTACTGATCATTTATTACAAACTTGCGATATGGCAAATACGGCAACCATAGCACCAAAAAAATGCAACCTTAAATGGTGTTTTAAACAAGAAAGCCCGCCGTCTACGAGAGGAATAAAGTACGAACCTTTCTGGAAACAGGCTTCTCCGATTGTGATCCGTTCGCTGTTCGCCAGAGGTTGCTGTCGATTATCTGATCTGCTACACCATTATATTGCTCCAGACCTTATTATTGATTGCGTGATAACTTGTTGTATTGAATTATTCGTGCCCTTTTATCTCCACGACGCACCAATCTAGCCCAAGCACTCCACTTGCTTATCTGCATAGCAGTCTTTTAATCAAGAGTGGCTGAAGTGTTTAGCTTTGTCACCGAAAGAACTGCGGCTGAGGATATTAAATTCTACAGGCATAGTGCCCAATGTCTGTATGTCCATACCATGATTGCACAGAGTAATTTCTTGACACCCACATGCGTTACAACGCCTATGATATAAGCGACGACCCATTTCGCCTGTTCCGTGCCAGCTATATCCTGTTAAGACTGTCCCCGTAAGATTGCGCAGAGTACTGGCTCAGTAATCTGAGTTGCGGGCACAAAAATCAGAGGTGTCAGTTGCCCGGATGGGGTGGGAGAGAGAATACAACCCTCATACACCCCCCCCCCCCCCCACACACACACACTTCCCTGACGTCTCTACTTAATAAGGGAGGGGGGGGGGGAAGCTTCCGCCCTCCGGCTGCAAAAATAAGTTCTCCCGATTACTGACTGAGTTGGTCGTAACCAGAGAGCGTATTGATGAATAAAACCTTGACTCCGCAGACTTCACATTGCTTCCCATAGAGGATATCTTCAATGCCTCCCTCAAAGCAATGCTATATCGGCGCCGTTCTACTTCACATTTCACAACGACGTCGTTTCACAGCATACCTAATGATACGAACAATCAAGCCAAGGAAGTTATAGGGGACATTTAGGGTAGTCTTTAACTGTAGTGGGTTAATTATGAAACCTAAGGAAATGAACTAAGGAGAAAGAGAATAAAGATAAAGGAAAGGCAAGGAGGTTAATCAGGGCTGAGCCCGGTAGCCCACCTTGCACACATGGAGCGGCGAGAGTGAAGGAAAGGTTTGAGAGGAGGAGAGAAAAGCCACTGTTGCAGCCGACGTAACTCTTCCGCGTTTGGTATCTCAGGCGGTGAATCAGTCATAAGTGGACGAAAATAGAGACCAGTTCTACAACCTTTGGGAAGCACACAATTATTTGGGCGGACTATTGGCTCGTCGTTTCAAATACTTGCTGCGGCAATTTTTCGTTAAGGACAACATATCCACAAAACCTATTCTCCACTACATGCCACCGTATATCCTTGATAATCACTAACCTTGGCTGCCTACAAGCGAAATTCACTGTAATGTTCCCGTTTCCCCGATTTGGTATGGACGGATGGATGGATGCGAAACATCATTGAAAGTCCTCAGGTGCACTGCTCAGCGCATAGTGGGCCGCTCCCACGTTGGGACAGTCAGGCCGGTTCAGTAAAGAATTGTCTCACATTTATGAATGATCATTGCCACTCCGCAAATAATAATAATAATATCTCGGTTTTAAGCCCCAAAACCATAATATGATTATGATAGACACAATGGTGAAGGGCTCCAGAAATTTTGACCGCCTGGTGCTCTTTTACCTGCCCTAACAAAGCACAGTACACGGACCTCTAGCATTTCGCTTCCATCAAAATTCGACTTCCGTGGCCGGGGTTTTCATTTGTTGGGACATACAGCGCTCGACGTGTGCCTTCGTGTTACAGGCTTCCTTGAGAAGCCTCAACATCTAGGCACATTTAATAGAGATCAACTAATCAATACTATTCTCGATAGGTTATTTTCCCCGGGAACATCGATCTGTTACCTTATAATTAGCCTATGTCTACATTGAAGTCTATTGTAAAACCTTTTTTCTGCGTCGCACATGTTCCGACTATAGCAACGGTTCTATACCATGACCACAACGGAAGACAAGGCTAGGTCCTAAAAAGCTTCGCCCCTAAAACGTCGATTCACCTCCTAACGCGTGGCTGAAAGCCAAAAAATGCTGTCCAGACAAACACTGGCCGGCTGCTTCGCATGGAACCGATTTCCACAAGGCGTGGGATCAGCCGAATTTTTTTTATGACGTGTGAGATGAACAGCTTGATTTTAAAATGCTTACAATTTTAAATGCATACACGTGTTATTTTTATGTGTTTTTAACAGCGCGGCTGTTTAAGTGAGCTGTGCATACCTTAGTATCCGCATAAAACCACAAGTGGGTATGAGCCACACGAATTGGGCAAGCCCGGCTATCGAACAGGTGCGAGCGTCAATCAAAAACATCGTGAATTTTGCGCTAAAAAAAATCGAACCCAAGTTAGAAGAGGGGAGAACACAGAAACACATGTGTCCTGTCTTCTCACATGTGTCCGTCTTTTTTCGCGCAAAATTCACGATGATATGTACTCACCAACTCGCCCAACAAGAAGTTCTTTTTAAACAAAAGCTCTGCTCTGGGCAGTGGGGCACGGGACACATGGGAAAGAGAGAGAGATAGAAAGAAATAGATAGAAAGAAAAAAATACCGCCAGACCTGTGCTGAACGCGCAGCACAGTCACAGCGAAAGCTGGAAGAGCGGCCTTTCCAGAGCCTTTTAATGCAATAGCGTTAAAGAGCTCGTTTTGCAGACATTCCGGTGTCGGCGTCGGCGTCAGCGTCGTTGGTTGTGAGCGAAAAATAATCATCTTGTCCATGACCGAAAAATCGGGAAAGATTCAAGTAAAATAAATAATAAAAAAGTTCGGGCCCGAGTAAGGATTGAACCCAGGTCGTCTGGGTGGCAAGCAAGTGTTCTACCACACAGCCACGCGTCTTTTTTTCATGGTATTTATTAAAATGTGTGTTAGAATGAACATAAACGGCACTAATAATTTGAAACAAGTACAATCACACAGCGACAATAAGCGCTCTGGCGTTACTAAGGAAACACTCGACGACTAGCGAAGTGCATTAGAGCAGCGAGAGTTCATCAACTCATGTCATACACAAAAGATGCTGAGGCCAAGCACCTCACCAAGATGGGGTACCAGTCCGGTTCAAAATCTATTTCCTCATAAATGTCCTTTAGGTGAACAGCCATTCTAATAAAATGTGTTCTCGAAGAAACTGTAGGTTCTGCGTTGCGGTCTTGCATACGTGTCTTCCATAGGCTGTGCATACCCATGAGGAAAAACATATCAAAGGGCACTTCATCCAGTGATGTTGGCAAAAGATAACGTATAGTGTAAGAATTGATTACAAAACGTTTCTTCAGAGCCCGTTGAAGGACATCCCAGAACAGGATAGCGTCTTTGCAGCTAACAAAGCAGTGTTCGATTGTCTCCGGCACATTTGAAATACAATGAGTATAACTTCCTCTGCTTGGAAATGTGGTGAAAAAAGCAGCGGGCGCTAATGCTTACACTGGCGGCGGCGTTGACGCTTTCGCTCATCGCAGCGTTGCGCAGGAGAGAAAACTGGGGAGGCGCAAAGCACGCAGTGATGGAGCGGTGTTTCCTACTGGAACATGGCAATGGCTGCTAATGGGCAATGAGAGACGGAAGACTCCGACTGGACACAGAGACCCGCAGTCCGCTTTTAGTTAACGCGCACGCTGCGAATTTTTATTGTTCGACAACTCACAGGGGAAATCTCCCACCGGCACCACCTTGCAGGTCAAAATCCATTGCCATATACACGGGGTGGCCAGTGAACGGTTGTGCAGCGCGAGCAGTCGGTTTTTTCAACCAAGAAACTCGCTAGCAGACGCTGCCTGCGTCGGCGTCGCGAGGCGAGAGAGGGGGGGAGCGTAGGAGAGGAGAGAGAGGAGGGGACGCGCATGCGCAGTGGGAGTATGGACGCCGCGGGCAGGGATGCCTAGAGGAGAGAGGGGGGGAGCGTAGGAGAGAGAGGGGGGGACGCGCATGCGCAGTGGGAGTGTGGACGCCGCGGGCAGGGATGCGTAGATGAGAGAGGGGAGCGTAGGCGGGGAGAGAGGAGGGGAGGCGCATGCGCAATGAGGGTGTGGTTGCCGCGGGAAGGGATGCCTAGAGGAGAGAGAGGGGGGAAAGGAGGTTTTTATTTATATTTTTTTGAAAGGGTTTGCGCATGCGCAGTAAGGGAGGGCACGCGGCACACCACCACCACCACCACCGGATTAAGCTTCGCCATAAGATGCTTCACATCTAATAACTTGCATGCTTTACAAACACACGCGTCTTGTATGCAGGCGTCACAATACAGCATGTAATATTTCAGTAATATTGCGTGGTACAAGCGTACATTGCCATCGGGCGTCAGAATATGTGAATATCATAACGAAATTGTGGTTCAAAGCCGGTCCACCCATTACAAAAGGCACACACGTTACTGCGCGTATTCCCTTAAGACCACGTAGTGGCGGCATAGCAACATTTCGCGCCCATAATTCGTTGTGGTTTAAAGCATGCGACCCATTACATAGTATGTACTAAGTGGTCGAAGTACGCACTAGGGACAGGATATCGCTATCGCGTTCAACTCTTAAAGGCGAAGCTTAAGGGTTGCCCCAATTTTTTTAAACACTCTTGGGGCGACTACTACAAGCACACTTGGGTTGTATCCACTACGCCATAAATCATCATAACTTTTGTGTAGTGGGCAAGCGTCCACTGTTCCATTATTCGTCATTCTTCGGAAAAGCGTGGTACCCGCTACACACTTGTAACGCATTATGTACACTTTGTTGATGCTTAGGCTGACGACGATGAAGAATTATGCCCGAGGCTTTTGTAATGGGTTGGAGCATTGAACGACCCACTCGTTACGCAATTCGCATTGTGTGACGCCTAGTTGTTACTTTACTGTTCTGAAACGCTTTATTACACATGTTAACATGATTCCTTACCCGACATCAAGCCTGCATAGGGTCAGTTTGCAACGCAGTTTCGAGCAACGGCGTAGCTCATTTGTTTTTTAAAAGCCCCTTTGAAGCAAATGAGCTACGCCGATGCTCGAAACTGCGTTTCGAGCACACGTTATCTCGTGCCACCCAAAAGCAATTCATGCCTGTTGACATGCTTCTACTAAAGGGAATGCACAGTTTATGGAAAACTCGCATGTTAGACAGACACGCGGAACCAATTGTATCATCACGGTTGCATTTTATACAAATGGCTCTACAGCTAAGATACTTTTATCAACAGCTAGAGTTCCAACCGGACTGGTTTCCACGTTTCATGAAGTGCACTGCTCCGATTCCCTTTTTGAGGACATTGCTATTTGAAACTTTGCTATTTGAAACTTCGTTCTGTGCAAATCCTGATGTACGCTTGTAGAGGCGCCCTTGAGTATTTTGCTCGCTTGGATGTATACTACGCACATCTGTAATAAATACCATGAAAGAAAGAAAACAAAAAGCACCGGCGTAGCTCAGTGGTAGAGTACTGGGCTGCCACGCAGAGGGCCCGGGTTCGATTCCCATTGTGTCCTAGGTGTTTCTTATTTGTTTAGTTTTTTTTTCTTATTTCGAGCGATAGTGGTTACGGACACCGGCGGCGGCGGCGGCGGCGGCGGCGCAAAAACGGCTCTTGTTTTGATCTCCTAACAGCTCTCGTTGTAAAAAAAGAGAGAATAGGAAGAAAAATAGCAAAATAGAAAGAAATGGAATATAGAATAAAAAAGATAGAAAGACAAAACATACATAAAAAGAGAGCGAAAGAAAACGGAAGAAATCGGCACTAAAAAGAGAAAGAAAATAGAAATAAAGAGAAACAAAGAAACAGAGAGAACGAAGGAGAGAGAGAGAGAGAGATAAAAAGATAGCAAGACACACCCATAAAAATCGAGAAAAAAAAGAGAGAGAAAGAAAGATATAAAAATACAGAGAGATAGACAGAAAGAGAAACAAAGATAGTCAGAAAGAAGCAGAGAGAGAGAGGGGGAAGGGAAGAAAGAGAAATAGATAGAAAGAGCGCGAAAGGAGAAGGCAATAAAGAAACAGCAAGAAACAAATACGGAGGAACAGGTACAAAAAACAGACGCAAGAAACATTATGAAAGAATAAAGAAGAAAGAAATGAAAAGAAACAAGGAAGGCCACGCAGGTTCGCTCCTCCTTCGCGCTTGGCAGCACTAGTGCAAAGCTGCCATAGTTTGTGTTACTTTTTATTAGGTGTCCCTAAACCACTCTTAGTTCCAAGAGAAGAGAGTGGTTTTCTATCTCGCCTTCACTACCGTTCTTCCTCCTCGCCACCTATTTCTTCATAAAATATGTGCAAGATGTCCGCAGTAAGCGTTGAGCCTGGCAGGACTTCCCGATTTTCGGCTACATGCTGTTATCTCCGCTTGCGTCGTCGAAAACGCAGGAAACAAACTGAAATCAGTTGATCACGCCCGATGGTTATGCGAGACAAGGCACAACGGGTGCGAGACTGCACGGCAAAGTAGGGCAGGAGGTAGTACTTCGCAAGTGATATCCCTCGATTATGGAAGATTATGTACAACTGATGCCCCTCGCATATAGAGCTTATTTCCCCATGAAGTCACGCGAACAGACTGCTGGCGTCACGAATTCTGCCGAAAACACGGGAAACACTACACTCTTAAAAAAAATGAAGCGACCCTCGCTCCATTAAGGGAAAAACGGCGATGTCCCCAATGTTCGTCCTTAAATGGAGGAACGGTTCCTCCATTTTGCATGGAGAAACGGTTCCTCCCTCGTCAAAATCAAGATGGCTGACACCAAGTTAGCGAAGCGATTAGGCCTAGCGAGTTCATCGATTCTCGACTGATAAAGAGTATACGGCACTCGTAATCACAAAAAAACGGTCCCGATGAACTTAATATCGAGTGATATGACAATAAAATCAAGCAGACAAACCTGGGGTGGTGATAACTTCGCGAAACGGAACGACGGAACTCGTAGGTTTCGCTCGGCCAGCGAGACGGCGTTCACTCTGGAAGGTACGGATACTGTAAAGAAGTTCTCGCCCGGAGACAACAGGCTAGGCTTGCTGTCTTTATTTATCGAAGAATCACACCGTGTAGCGACGTTGTCCACGCGTTTACGGGGCAATAGGCCCCGAGATTTACCTCCAAAATGTACACTCGATCGCAGCAAAACAATTCCGTCGCAGAAGTTTATAGTTTCGGTAGATAGATGTTCAACAATATATAAGTAGGTGGAGTGGTGAGAGCACCACAGCCATGAATTAGGCGGTAGCTGGCGCCATCTGGAGGGATTCAACGATACTAGAAAAAAAAAACATTTGCGATTCACGTTGATACTACAGAATGGAATTTAGCGGATAATTGGCGAGTCAAGCCCATTCATGGATCACGCAAGGACACGGGAAGGCTGGTACAACATATTTACATACACATTCATTAGTACGTACACGTTTGCTAGGTCTGCGAGACACATAGTAAACACAACCCTCACTGAATTCAATACACATTTCATTCATTATTATACATGCAGCTCACATCATGAATGAATCACCACAGCCGCGTACCCACAGACGTGTTTACACATAACCCCATACGAAGTGCTGACGCTTATATAGTCACTATACGGCTGACCCTAGTGATACAAGTGGCACGTAATTTTTGGTCAACGCTATTACATTTAATGGTTGCACCGCAAGGCACGCAGACGCAATAGTACTGTAGCTATCCCTTACCTAAAATCAGCTTTTAACGATAAGCTGCATAATAATGAACCTGATAATTATAGAGTTGATTAAGTTTCCATGAAAGCGAGGACCACGAACTATGGATACCAATCCGACGACATTTTGAAAGCTGCGCCATCTCTCGACAGCGCCTACAGATAAAATTTCCCCCTCTGATTTCTTTGTTTCTTATTATTACTCTGGGAGAGCGCAGCATGCGGGCTAGATTTAGCCAGATTCTGTCGCCGTCGTCGCGTGAGTGGTTTGACGTTAACATCTGTTAACATTCTATTTAAGCTTTGACCACAAGTATGACGATGAGCCATGGATTAATTCGACTGCTAGGCCTTCAATGACAGTGCTTCTGATGCGTTAACGGCCGTCTCAATTGTGTATACGTACGCTACAACGCGGGTCGTGCGAAGAAACAAGACAAGATGGCCTCGCACCAGACGGTGTTCTTTCGTGAGCGATGTCAGGGCTCTTGGCGTCGCAGCAGCTCGCTTACATCAGTAGAAGTAGGACTACACCGCGCTGATAATGGAAAAGAACGCTACTCGTACTACGTGTTCAATAATATTTTAGTATGCTGCACCTACTTACTACTCTGCTACAGATACGTCACGGTATTCACCTGGCATGCCAAGTTGCAGTCATTGTGCGACAACTGTGTTGTTAGCGCTGTGTTGGTGGTTACTATTACTTTGGATTTGGAATACTCTTTCGAAAAGGTGAGTGCGAGTGTTAGTAATTACCTGCTGTGCACAGCTGTCACTAAAAGTGCATTTTGTGTTGAGTTTCGCACGCCAAAGCAGAATCCCGTGGGCGAGAGACATACTGCACGCGTGCATAATTCCATGCTAACTCTCAGTGCAGACTTGCGTAATTCAAAACGCATGTGATTGAGAATTTTGGCTTAATTGATAGAAGCCACTTGTTTATTTTTCAGAAATGTGCAATTAGGATGCAGTTTAACGTTACTGATGATTGTAACCCAGTCTGGGAAATAAACGCTCGGTGAGACTTTGCTGCCCACTTCCTTTTGTGCTTTTACCTGCCGTGGTAGCTTAGCCGTTGGGTGTCGCGTGACTATGATCGAGGGCGCGGGTTCGACTCCCGGCCACGGCGGCCGCATTTCGATGGCGGCAAAACGCAAAGAACACCCGTCTGCTTATGTCTGAGTTCACGCAACAGTTAACTTCAGTAGGTTGAAATTCATCCGCAGTCCGCCACCACGGCGTGCCTCATAATCATCTGGTGGTCGCGGCACGTAAATCTGCAGCAATTATATATCATCGTGCTTTCACGCATGCTCTGTGCAGTGGTATCACGATTGCTGGAATGTTGAAAAAATTAACTTTGATGCTTCTTTATATTGCTTGCTGAATTGATGAGTGCTCTAAGTACCGTGCAAAACTAAGAACGCGTATGCTTACCAAGTATGTCGAAGCCGAAAAAATCGATTAATTGTGTACAGTCTAAGGTGTTCAATCATGGGCGTCGTCAGGGAGGTGCAAAAGGGGCACTTGCCCCCCCTCAAGCCACGCCAGCCCTTGCCCTCCACCCAGGCTACACCAGCACTCTCTCCCTCCCCCCAGCCGCGATGCAACGCGGGTTTGCACCCCCCAAGACAAAATCCTGCCGACGCCCATGTGTTCAATAAAGGAAGACTGTTTGTTAAGTGTTCTCATGACAAACAGGTAGTGCGCAAACTTTACAAACAACACGACACACACGAAAGTATACGGCGCATCGCGCGCACGCTGAGCTCTTAAGAAAAATGTCGGCACAGACCTTACTGTACCAATAAAACAAAAAAATAAACGTCTCTCCTGCATTGCTTGCATCAATCCTAGGTACAAGTATTCGCACGCGACTGGACGAGGTCGGGTAGTGCTTGATGGATAATCTGACACTGCCGACTGACCGCGAAAGGATGCGAAATATAATACCCGCAGCGCAGAGGGCGGCGCGCGGCGCCGCTCTCCGCAGCACGGAATCGCGACGTAGCTCGGCGTGCGCATGCGCGCGAGCGCAAGACCACGTGGTTGAGGAGAAACTGGAACACTGTAGGAGAAACGTTACTCCTCTGGCGCTTGTCGCAAGAGGGCGCGACGGGTAAAGCGCCCGCAAGGGAGAAAGTCGCTGCGCCGAAGGGGAAACGGAGCCCGTTGCTCCATTCTCGCTCCCTTTTTTTTTAGAGTGTAGGAGAGAATAACGCGCTTGTTCTTTGCATCTTCAGAGGTTGTTTAGGAGACATTTAAAGAAATGGTACTGCGCACATTGTCACTGCGTTGCTTTCATCCACTAAAGTGAAAACGACGAAGAATAGGAGAAATTATTGAAGACACGAGGCACAAGTTGGAACATTGCAGTTTATTTCGTACGATAACAGGACGAGTGCGCGCCATTATTAACAAAGGATAGGACCAGCTCGCCCTATTTTCTGGCCAGCAAGAGCTCTTTGAGAGGCGTGTGTTCTCAAGAGCCATTCACGCGGTCACGCAGCACCGGTTTGCAAAAGAATTTGCAGTGGTAGAGTGTCGGCCAGCCGTACGGCCCGCAGCCACTAGTCTCGATGTCGATGCACCCTTGCCACACAGGTTCGAAGAAAAACAGTCTCACTGTCTTTTCAGGCGTCGGTGGTGGGCAGCCACCTGGCGGTTCGCGGCAACCATAGGCAGAGCAGAGGTTGCTCGCCTGCAGCCAGAAAACTGGACAGGAACGAATGGCATATTCAGACACCTGTATGCATATTGATGTCTGAGAACTTTCTTGGTCAAGATTTTTCATTCTCTTTACGTATCATCTTCACTTGTACACTTTTTACATCTTCGTCATCTCTGCGTATCATCATCGATTATTTTAGCTCGAGCCCGGCTGAATAAAGCTGTTCCTTAGAAGCGATAGAGGTGCCATAAGGGACCGCTCTTTTCGGCTTCTTTCGTTAACTTTTCTATCTACGACACACGATAAACCTCCAGCATAGCAGCTCTACTGTAAAAAAGCCCCAGCGTGTTCGAAACAGCTGATTTGTCACATCAGCATGCCAACATATTTACCATTATCGTCCTGTTAGAACTAATCAAGGGACTGACGACTAATTTGTATGGCAGCTGTTCTCTCCAACAGACAGCTTACCGGTCGGAGTATCTAAGCAGGCGTGGAAAAGCGGAAACCACCGCGAAACCATAGAAAAATGTATCCCAATTTTTCGATCTGCAGTATCAACGAGGTCGTATACGGAACACATGCTGCAAACAGTGGTAGATGAGCGCGATAGCCGGGCCATGAACATGCGTTGTGGTTCGCTGCGCATGCGTGCACACTGCGTGCATGCTCCGCGGCTCGACAGTTTACCCAGTGCTGCCGCGAAGGCAGCGACTATCCTCAGCGTCCACTCCTAATTATTTAACTCCAGCAACAACTCTCAATTATTTTGACCTTCTCAGACTAGTTGACGTGCAAGTAAACCTAAGTGTACGGCTGCTTTCGTATTTCGCCGCCATCGATACACGGCCGCCGTGACCAGAAACCGAACCCACGCCCTTTTGTTGAGCAGCTGATCGACATCGCTTGAGAGCATCTGAGGCGGGCCGCCATAATTTCTACAGCTTTTATGAGAAGGCAGCGTGTGAGTAAAAGAATACATATAAAAAATCGTTGACTTACGAATGAACGCCACGCCGCTCAGAAACGACAGCGATTGCATGTCTGGCTGCCGTCCTCGTGCAAGAGATAAGTGCACCGGACTGTCGGCCAGCTTAGAACAATGCCACTATGAGCCATCGCACAGGTGGCCCTCTCGGAGACGATAAGATATGTGCCTGGCTGCTGATAAAATTGTCGATCAGTCGTGATCAATAGACTGGACTTGCTCGTGTAACCTCTTAGGTCATCATTTCTTTTAGGCTATGCACGTTACCGGCGGTTGCCAGGAAAGGTAATGGAAAGTGACAGCTTGTACAAATCATAACAATAATAATCGTAATACCTGATCATTACGTGCGAAAACCACGATACGATTATTAGGCGCACCATAGTGGAGTGCTCCCAAACTTTCGACCATCTGGTGCTCTTTATAGTGCACTGACATCGCAAATTACACTGGCCTCTAGCATTTCGCCCATCATCGAAATTTGAGCGCAGCTTCCGGAATCAAACCCGCGACCTTCTGATCAGCAGCCAAGCACCGTAACCACTCCACCATCAATACGGCATGTACGAATAATCGAGTAGGTGAAGACTGCCGCGTTGTATCAGCCAATTGTAACATGGCGTAATTCTAATATATAAGCTAAGTATATACCGGTGCTTATGCACTGACACTGGTTAGCGTCCGTGCATTTCCGGATTCGGTGCATGAAAAGAGTATTTCCCAAAGTGGGAGGGAAGAAACAATTTATTTTTGTAGTGTATAGCGTTCATATGTGAAAATATATCATTCACATGCTAAATTTCGAATCCCACACCTTTAGATCGAAGCACGTGTTGCTGCATGATAGAGCACCTAAATCGGGGGGCGTAAACATACACTTTAGCTATTTCCAATATTGAGGCTTTATTCGCCTGCATCTTGCTAATACTATAGAGAACCAAGTTTGAGAGTGACCGAGTTTGAATTTTATATTTATGAGGGTTCAGCGCAGAAAAAAATAATAAAACGTTCACGCCATAGACACATAAAAATGCCTTTCATAAGCTTTCCATAGCAAAGCCTCGAGACACTAAAAACAGCTGTTAAATAACAAACATATGAAACTGTACATTTACTTCAATATACAGACGTTTTCACAATTACACAGGGTTGCTTTTAACATTTTTTTTAAAGCGGGCATCTTATTCTGAGGCCTTCATAATTCCCTATTGCTTTAACAGCACAGTAAATACAAGCTATTAAACTTATTTAGGCGTTTTTATGTTCTATTCACTATGGTTGACCATGAAAGTGCTCCTCAGAAAGTTTTCTTCTCGGAGTACAAACTACAAAACACCATGATGCAGGGCACAACTCTTGTTTCGCAAACAATCCACCATCATTCGCTTCGTTGGATGGTTGTATGTGTAAGTGAAGAATGCGAAACGTTATCCTGTTGTTATTGCCTTTTCGCAAGATGTAGACAACCAACTCTCTTAAATTGTTTGCTGCGGAGTCTAACATTCGGGGACATAATTTTGAATAGTGAGTACATAAAGATATGCATATATTTCCCAAAAGACCGACGCAGAAACTTCCTTCTCGTATTTTTTGTTCAAGGAGGTAGCAAGAAATAGAAGACAAGATGTCAGAGAGATAATAGAGGCTGATTTGGTTACAAAAATGGGTCAGTCATGTGCAAGCGCGCCCTCAGTTATTTTGTTCCCTAAAGAAACACAGTTTCTGAGCATGTTCATGTGATACCAGCATTACAGTGTTGTCATGTCATCAAAGAAAGTGTTCTTATATTGTAGCTTTGTGAATAAATGATCAGTCGGAAGCAAGCGATTGTGTTGTCATCACCTTCCTCTGTCCTCGTGTGCGTGCGCTTAAATGTTCTGCCATGGAAAACCAACTCACCCAAAAATCAGTGCTCCTGCAATTCGTTTCTTTAAAAGCCGGAAAATATTAACCACGCAGCATGTTCCTTGCCAAAAAAGTTTGGATCGGTCATTTTGAAACGCTCTTTACGACGTGACGAATCACACTCGGGGATAAAGTTAACATTAAAAATGTTTCATAACTCATCTTCGTTAACTAATCAATTAAGCGCAATATAAAAATACCACAACGACCTCCACATGATGGTAAATCATTTGCCGCTAATTTCCCTTAGTCCTGGTGAACCACTTGTTTTTTAAATATTTGATTCTACTTACGTGAAATACCATATGAACCTATTTACTGTGGTTGTTTAATATTGAACCAACCGCCTTGCTATTTCAGTGAGATATATTCGTTTTGCTTTTATTATGTCACCTTAATTTTTTTTACACTGTTACAAATAAGCAAATAAGCAAAACTAGAAGTGGCAGTAGTGGTGTGAATAGCAGTAATATGGCGCGACACTTTGTGCCACTACAATACGTCTGAGACATTTCAGGGCGGCAAAAGGTGCCTCGGAGAAGAAATGGCAAAAGATTGCACGTTGGCGAATACATTGCTAACAAACGCTTTACGCCAGCAGGTAATTATAGTATGAAAACTCATGGCAGTTTTAAGTCCTCATAAATTGTGAGCGCTGACTCTGTCGGGTGATGACGTATTACGAAAAAGATAATACGCTTGCGGTCAAAGTAAGACTGCACAGCGTTCTTTGCGCCATCGTGTGGAGGCTTCATAATGACGTTCTTGCAAGTAGACGACAACCGGCTAGCTGGGCGCGATCGCGAAGTAGAACAGCGACACCCATAAATACAAAAGTGTCAAGCAAAACGTACTGACAGCGCAGCGTAAAAAATGAGACTGTCATGTTAAGCAGCCAAACAAACTCCAATAAGTTGTTTCGAAACAAAACCAGTATGCCTTAAGCAAGAAAAACTCAACTTTCACGACACAAACAGATACTTTGTTAAAATCAGACCAAGTTGGCCGCATGTCAGAAATTTCTGAGTCAACATTTTTGTGCATAAGAGGTTGCTCTTTCATTATATCGATCTATAATATTAAATTTTCAAGTGTATCGAAGTATCTCCAGATACAATTTGAAAGTATCGTATTGGATACAATAATTCCGGAAGTATCTTGTATCTGTATCTCCAGTACTTATTGCCCAAGTATCTGGTATCGTATCGCGATACAATTTCAAGGTATCTTTACCCAGCTCTGAACACTTGCCGGTATTAACCAGCGTTAGCCATCACTCATACACCTTTGCATAACGAATACCTCGAAAACCATCGAAAAAAAAAAAAAAAAAAGGTCTAAGCCAGTGCCACCCCATGTGAAAGCTGAACGAACTGCAGAGCGTTGCCTTGTGTTCCATTTATCCGTTCTTTTCTGTTCTTTTGCGTTCTTTGCTTGTGTTTATCTGCTTTTTCGTGCCCTTGTCTGTTTTCTTTTGTGTGAACGACTATATAATATTTTTTACCTCTTTCTGTTTTCTTGCGATTGTCTGACTTGATGTGTGGCTATTTATTTCCTGTTTTGTGGTCGCCTTTCCCGCCATTAAAATAATTCTTTTAACTTGGGGTCCCCGTACTTAAAATTGTGACATTTGAAAGCATGCACATAACTTAGTCGTTTCCTTTCATAAGTAGTTTTCTAAGCACGCCTACTGAGAATTTTTTTTTGCTTCCTGCTAATCTAGGAAGGAAGCTAGAAGACTTATCTATACCAGATGCCGTGCAACACAATTTTTCGAGTCGGGTTCGCAGGCTTTTGCAGTAAGTGTTGCTTCGTCTTCCGTACTATTCAAACAGCGTACGTTGCTATGCCACCATTACTAGCTATCAAGTTCAGAAAAGAAGTGTTATAAATAAGTCACTCTCGGTAGTAAATGTCGAGCTGTTTCGTGTAGACACTTTCAATGCTTATTGAACGATTGTGGTTGAACAGTTGAACCTCCTTATAAGGAACCCTGATGCAAAAAATAATTGGTTATAGCAAACCAAAATATGAATTTCATTGGTCACGTTTTATTTCAGTGACATTTATTCTTCTTGTAATGAAATCGAAAACGAGAAAACCGCTGCGAAATGGCCTATAACAAAAAAAAAAACGTTAATGTCAAACTCAGTAATAGTTAATAATTAATTATAATAGTTAATTATAGACTATTAATACTAACAGTCTATAATTCCGCGCTGCGTGGTTCTCAAATTTTGCTCTAGTTCCTTCGTTATCCTCAAATGCTCAGCTTCATATGTTAGAACTGGCAGTGCGCAGTGATTAAACATTTATCGCTTTAGTAACAGAGGCACATTTTCCGACAATATTTGGGAGTCCCTGCCAAAAGTGTGTCAGCTTATTCTTAATCTCATGTGAATTTTCTTTTCGTGATTAGGCTCTCCTCTAAGTACTTGTCCGAGGCGTACTACGTATTCTCGTTAAACACTCCAAGGTATAGTTTCCAATCGTGGACTCTCTGGGGCTATTAGGCAATCGCGTACAAAAGCAAATGTATCATGCAAAGCTGTGCGGCAGTATCTCAGCAGCGATCCTTACCCGTTTTCCTCCCGACAGCCCCCTATTTGGCTGACTGCTCGCTCAAGATTCATAATAAAATCATGTAAATACCTGTCAAGCATAGTTCAAGCATAGTTCCTTGTTCATTTAAAGCTTTGCTTTAACAAATACAACGCATGAATCCCAGCTTTCATGTTAGCTCAATTAGTTTGGCGGGGTCAAATGGCGCAAGACCAATTGTGGCTGTGTTACACCTCTGATGCAGTGCGAACATTTTCAGTTTTTTTTGGTTGTTCTGGCACAGGATGAACCACCTAAGGAGCCACACAGTTGCTACTTATATCAATTCAGTAAGTGGACACTTTCGGTAAATTTCTAGACTCAATAAGCCCTTAACTATATTGTTTCATTCCTTTGAGTACCCTTCGCCACGTTTTGGCATTGCAAATGAACTAGTTCGACTCCCAGACCACTAGGTGGCAACAGTGTCTGCAGTGTATGCGGCGCCTGTGTG
The DNA here is from genome assembly GCA_030522465.1 of Rhipicephalus appendiculatus. Classification (NCBI taxonomy): domain Eukaryota; kingdom Metazoa; phylum Arthropoda; class Arachnida; order Ixodida; family Ixodidae; genus Rhipicephalus; species Rhipicephalus appendiculatus. Next base: position 1,081,478 of record JALIZH010032968.1, read on the forward strand.
AAGCGAAAACTGCCTTAATTGAAAATTCTCCGTTCCCTAGTTCTTAATCTTTCTTACTCTCACTACAAGTCGCGCTTTCCCAGTGGTTCGCACGACCTAACTTTAACGCAAAAGGCAAAGCCACGTTGATCCGATGCTTAAAAAAAAAAAAAACGCGAAAATTGACCATCCGCGTCAACGTTAGCACAGCAAGAAATTATCACGGGATATCGTCAAGATATCGCGTCACAATGACTTCACCGACCAGCACAATTTGTGACGTGATTATGACGACCCTGCGGCTTGACATGACGAGATGTCACATGATGACGTCATCACGTGACGTCATCTTTTGGTAAGAGGTGGGCCGATCACGGAGGCAGCGCAAATAAAGGTGAGCTGCGGAAAGCTTGTAGGGACTCCGATCCTGGAGTCAGTGCAAAACCACGTCAGGCGAAGAAAGTTTTTGTAGGGGGGAGGAGGATCGATACATCGACTGAGCAGAAAATGATGGCTGTCGCCTTCGAATCGTCTTCGACGAATGCATAAGGGGCTCTGTGAGTTTTAATGTTTTTTTAGATGAGTGCTTGACACGGCCAGAAGACGAGAGTTTTGAATATAGGTGTCGCCATGAGATAGCATGACTCCTCGCTACCGTGAAGATAGTGGAGGAATAAAGGAGTCGTAGCCAAAGGAAGATAGGACCTACGTTGGCCGAGGCAACGCACGGGAAGGTAGTGACGAGATGTACCCTCTGTGGGCCTTGTCTCAATATTTTCACGCTGTTTTTTTACGACGAATTCATACCAACTAGCTCAGCTAACCACACTTCTACAATCTGCCTTACTTATTATTCAAAATGAATTTTCTTACGCAATAATGACGACACAGAGCCTACGTCGTTTACCGCCAGCTGCTCCTTATAATTTTTTTTATGCATGCAACCTATATCTATTTCACAGCTCTTTAAAAACTTAGTCATGTCGCGCGTGTAACATGTGTGACTATCTGTGCCGACTGAATGTATTTCCGTGTTTCAGGTCCAACGGATACGACTCCTGTTTCAGACGTCAGTAAGTTTAGCGAGTAGCGTATCAAGCTTGACACTTAGCCTTCCCTTCTTGTTTAAGAACGTTACCAGAAACTGCGCAAATAACTTCATATTTTATTACATTCGTGTGGTTGTGATTACAGCTTTGAAAGTACTTCTTCTTTTCAGTCAGAGCACGAAATTGCGAACCGGACGAAACCTACGGCTGCGTTAGCAACGCAACAAATTGCGGGGAAAACATTTGCAACCCAGCACCTGGCTACAATGAGGACTGCGCGCCTCACTGCCTGAAAGGGTGCTGGTGTACGGGAGACACCTACCGCCGCTCCGTTGACCAAAAGTGTGTCCCCGACAACGAGTGTTCGACGACGCCGTAAGACGGCGATTGCAGAGATATGTCATCTCGGTATAGTTATCTTGTTGCTGGCTTCCGTCGAGCGGTACAACTGCTCGAATGCCCACGCACACTTATGTGGAATGACGTCAACGCGTTACAACGAATAAATCGTATTCGCACGCATGCGTGCCTGTTCAAAATAATTTAGAAAATCAACACACGATACACGAGAACAATCACGCCGCATTGTGTCGGTGATCGCAGGTGCATCGTTAATGAGCTTGCAGGAAGCAAAAAGCTTCGCCCCCCAGCATAGTAAGCGTTAGTGTAATCGCGGCCTGTTCGCACTTACCCTACCATAGAGCAAAGCCCACAGTGTATTACTTCATCTGGGCATGTTCCCATCCACCGGCCTACACCCTTATTTCGTCAAGTTCACCTTCCTTATGGGAGACCTCGCTGACCGGGTCAGAGCCGCTGAACAGCGTCCGCCGATCCAGCGGCCACGTGGGGTGGCGCGAGCCAATGTGGTGGCCCTGAAATAAGGGCTCTACCCTACGAGGAAAGGCTCTGATCCTTGTACAAACAAAAGTTTTCTTTCTCTCGCTATCTAGTCAGGTATCGCTTTTCTTGTGGACACTTCAACAGCGCAACGTTAAAAGGAAACAGGGTATACGTGACATTGCCCGTTAAAAGAGAGAGAGCTGTTCCATCTTGGCAGAGGCGGCCTAACATATTACCTGCACGACCTCAATGCAACTGACTGTAACAACACACAGGACAAGTGTGGTAACACGCGGGCAAATAGATCTCCCGCTTCTGTTATCAGACGACTAGTAGACACTGTGACCACGCTAACACTCGTAAGGTTACCAGAGCGCCTACAATACCAGTCACGGTAATCTTGTGCTTATGGTGCTCGACTGCTGACCCGAAGGTCGCGGGGTCAAATCCTGCCCGCGGTGCCCGCATTTCCATGCAGAAAAAAAAAATGCTAGAGGCCCGAGTACTTAGGTGCACGTTAAAGACCCGTAAGTGGTCTAAACTTCCGAAGCCTTTCACAACGGTGTCCCTCAATCATATAGTCCATTTGGAAAAAATCCCCGCCATATGCGCAAAGTGAATTATGTTGGAGGAGCCGATCGGGTAACCCGCGAATCCTCCGTACACATCTCTTACCATCATATATAGACGTGAGAACGTTGTTATATATATATACACTACATGCGGCGCTCGGGCGGCGAGCCCCAGCTGCTGCTCGTAGCGAGCCCGCCGCTCTGCTGCCTTGGCTTGTGCGGTGTTCATGCGGCCGGGCGGTAACGAAGAGTGTTCACTGCGCGAGCTCCCGGCGAAGAGAAAGGAAGCGCACGTGCTGAGAGTGGTGTGCGTCGCTTTGAGCGGCGCCGCCATCTAGTGAGCACTCTTGAAATCACCGGAAAGCCGGCGCCTTGAGCGGCGTGTACACGCCCGCCGCCATCGCCGCCGCCGCCGGACAAGGCGCGAGCATAAGAAGCTTGCCGAGCAAGCTCCTAAAAAGAACCCCAAGAATTATTATTAAAGCTCCTACTGTTTCTGCTTCTTTTATTCGGCTGAAATACATTGATAAGACATGCGCGATTACTAAAGCACGAAACGCACTCTACGGTAGACAATAGACGCACATATATTTCGTCGCCGTTGACCTGTTTCATTTCATCCTTGTTAAACGGCTGTTTCCTTCTTTTAAGAGCCAGGGCAACAGGGGTTACCCACATCAGTGCATCTCTTCATCACGCATTCCTCTTGCGGATCTAACCAATCGTGGAATTCCGGTGTGTAGCCGTTCATAAAACGAAGTGCCCTGGCACGTCTGAAGGAGCCACGGCCAATGAAGAGATTAGGGCATGCCTCAAACTCCTGGTCATAGTCCACGTCGTACGCGGCAAGGCTGATCCCAAGGCTGTGGTTGATGAATGCAGCACATACCTAAGGCAGACCAAAATTTATCAAAAAGTGACGATCAATACGAGGCCACGCGTCTACCCGACAGATTCACCTTTCTCGGCATAGAGGACACAAGAAAACGCACCAAATAAGGCAGTAGTTTAGGGGAAGATAGAAGCTCGAAGAGATGAAAAATTCACCGACGATTAGGATAAGACACTGCCTAATGCTAATTCTGAGCGCAGCTGTTTAGGTGTTTTGACATTGCGATAAGTTGAGGCGCGACTACCTTGTTAACCGCGAGGCTGCGCGGAAGGCAGCGCGTGGGCACGTTCCACAACAGGAGACAGGCCTGCGTTTATGCAGCGCTTTATTTCCGTATATAGTATAAGCTCGTTAATTCGAACTCGAAGGGCACTATAAAATTGTTCGAATTAAGCGGAGTTCGAATTAGCGGGCAGTGCTAGAATGAACAGACATCGTGCAACACTGTGTGGAGAGAACCCAGAGAAGCCACCTCTGGACTCGTTCCGGCAAATTCGGCGGTACTACACGTTTGTGGCAGGTAATTTTGTAAATCGAATTCATGCTCTAAGAGCGAACAGAAGTTATTAGATGCGAAGCATCTTATGCTCGGGGCTATGTCCGTCCATCCCGCGTCCCTACCGTGTCCCGCGTCCCGCGTCCGGCCACTTTCATGAAGTAGGGAAGCACCCATTATGCGAACCAGAACGCTGCAGTTATATGAAGGCCGTCAACCACTACTACAGTCATCAGAATCATGGTCCAGAGCACAGAGAGGCTGCTTAGCAATGGCTAGGCAGGTGGTGTTTGTCTGTCGTCCAGGTTGACCCCATTCCTTGATCTTGCTAGCATGTGTTTGGAGAGGGCTTAGTCCTTCCCGCGTCCCACACCACCACAGCGCATGCTCATCCCCTCCCCCCCTCTCTCTCCTCTCCTACGCTCACCCCCTTTCTCTCCTCTAGGAATCCCCTACTCTACGGAGCGGCGTCCCACAGCGCATGCCCGTCCTGTCCTCTAGGAATCCTCTACTATGCGGAGTGGCTCCCGCGGCCCACAGCGCCTGCATGTCCCCTCCCTCTTTCTCTCCTCTCCTACGGTCCCCCCCCCCGTTCTCTCCTCTAGGAATCCTCTACGGAGCGGCGCACACGACAGGTGGTGCGACAGCTGCATACTCCGCTGGGGGGCGCCATGGTAGTTCCGCGGTATGAAAATGACGGAGCGCGCGCGCCTCATTCTCTCTCTTGTGCTGCGCCGCGATGAGCGCCCGGACCGCTGCCGTGAAACGAGAGCGGCGACGTTCCTCCCGCTCAAGCTAATTATCTCCCCGTTGCTTCGCATCCAGACATGGTTCCCTTTAGCGGGAGATGGGGAAGTTTTTTTGATCATTCAGTGATGCGCCACAAACAAGCAGCGACTTGCATTCGCGTGAGCAGTGAGCCTTATTGCCAAAATACAGAGCTATTTATGTTAACACGTTCACTTAGACGGCAGAATTAACGCAGTGAAAATTTAAAGTCTTACTCTCTTAATTTTTAAAACAATATTTAAATTGTCCCAGGGGACACGGTCGTGCCACCCATACAGCAATAGCAGCACACAGACGACATTTACAACCATAAAAGCATACATGGAAATCAATCACTACACTTGTTTTACACAGATGAAAGTAATGAGTAATTTGGTGATCATACTGGGCTGATTTCTGCGAGGAGCGAGGAAAGCCAGGGTTCTCCCAGTTCTAATTAACCGTTGTAGATAACGACGCGTTCGATTTATCGGGAGTTTTCCTCCATAGAAATACACAGGGCTGTGCTAGGACCAGGGCGTTAGTTCGAATTAACTGCGAGTTCGAATTAACCGAGTTCGAATTAACGAGATTTTACTGCACTGTTTCGGTGGACGCCCTTGTCCGCATACCTCGGTGATGACGTCATTGGCGACCGCACGACGGCGCGTAGTACTGTGGCGCCGCGGGTGGCCGCCGTCTCGGCTCGTCACTGTCGTTCCCTTCTCGTCGCGTGCTCCTCGCTATCACCGTCTTTCATCCTGCGCTGCACTCCGCCTTCTCTCTCTTTTGACCTCGTTCGCTCTGCCGGTCACGACGACGCCGACGCCGCACAACCCAGGAACGGGTGCCGGAGAGCAACGCTCTGAAACTTGTTTATTATGGGTGAACTTGTGCCCGTAGCTCTATATAGACGCAAAATCTAAAAGTCCGCGAAAGCATTCGACACGCAAAGTATCCCTTCGACTGATTATGGGGCTCGGCTGCTGACCCGAAGTCGCGGGTTCGATCCCGGCCGCTGCACTCGCATGTCAATGGAGGTGAATTGGTAGAGGCCCGTGTACTGTGCGATGTCAGTGCACCTTAAAAAACAGCAGATGGTCGAAATTTCCGGAGCCCTCCATCACGGCATGTCTCGAAATCATATCATGGTTTTGGGATGTCAAATCCCAGATATTATTATTCTTACCTGTCACTTCGACCAACACGCGTCTTCTATCAAGCCTCGCAGGTCAACCCACTCTCTCGTGCCCGTGCACGAGATGCATCCATTGCGCTGTCACAAGGACCACGAGCAGGCAAGAGGCATTGAAGGCGCTAACATAGAGGCTCGCTGTGCTCCAGGTTCGCTCTCTTTCGTCCTCGTTCGCTCTATCGGTGACACTGACGATGGCGACGCTGCTCAACGCAGGAATGGATGCCTAGGAGCTGCGCTATAAAAAATTTTGTACAGGAGTGCCGCTGGAGCCACCGTTTTGACAAGCAGACTCGTGTTTGTAAAGGCAGCAACTGCCTTGCCAAAAACCAGTGTTTTTATCAAAGCTTTCACTGCAGTGGCACGCCTGTTTAACTATCTTTCATCTCTAAGTATAAATACCCATGCAATGTAAACACAAATTAATGAAAGCTATAGCTAACAGGCTATGTGAAGCAAAGCTTTCGCAAAAATAATCATTTGCTTTGAACTCACGCATGAGCTACGTCACATCACATGTACAGTCATGGACATATGAAACGCCAGCTAGAATTCTAAATGTGAAACATCATCTTCAAACGATAGCTTGACAGCAAAATCTCGCATCGGTATACCCAAGCAACCATGGATATCCGCTCAAGATCCGCGGAAACACCTAATATCCAGTGCCGAAATGGGATGGCCGACAGACGTACGCTAGGTATCCCATTGTGGACATCCGTTTCTGGAGCTTTGACGAATGTACGATCGACATCCACTGAGGGATTTTCAAAGGATATTTATAAAGTTTTTTCAGTCATGCTATTAAACACCTACACACATAGACTCCGTGCGTGAACGCAATGCCTTGTTCTATCAACAAAAATTATTCGGGAGCCTAAAGAACAAACGACATAGTTGAGGCCTCACAATAAAATAATGTTTAGTATATCTTGCTGAACTGGAAAACTATTTTTCCTTTTTTTTTCTTTTCGTTTGCTCGCTGTTGCTGAAAAAAGTTGTTTACACCAAACGCCACGCCGGCCACGCCGTTGAACTTTTTGAACACCGCGCCACCATTACACGAACGCCTTTTCTCTTCTTCTGACTGAGCCAAATCAATCCACGGCCAAATCCAAAAAGCATTTATGGCGGTTTGGTTGAGATCGGTTGAAATTCTTTCTCGCGCAATGTAGGTGCGAAAGAAGTGTGGAAAGTGGCAGAATAGCTCCAGAAACATTGTTTTGTCCACGATTTTTACCGACATGGACCAGCGACTGGAGACATTGTATAGGTAAGTAGTTTGAACATGCTTTTCAGCCGTTTTGTGGGATTTATCGAGAGGGCTAGCTAGCTGTTGCACCGGGACCGCTAAAAAGACAAAGACCGTGTCGTCACTAACTTACGTCGTGCCGTTTCGTTGCTCTTTTGGTTCTGTTGATGTGTTGGTTACTGCCCCCCACCTTTCCCCGGTGACATGAACTAACCACAGACCCTGGCGATGTCACGATACTTGTGCAACTTTTTCAATTGCTGTTGGCGCACTCTGTTGTGCATTATCATTGTTCAAATCCTACACTTCGCAGGGATAGGACAGTTAATCTAATTCTGACGTCTGTGGTCTCTGTGGTGAATGTAAAGCATCCCCGTCGTGCATCCCCTTTAGACTCACCCTGTTTATTTCGTGTTTCAATTTAGAGTACTTACGACGCGCTTACACAGCAGCTGCTAAAAATGTGTATTTAATCAAACGTTGCTGCCGGTAACGCCACTTAATTTATTTGAATGACATCACACGTCGTTTTTCATGCTCCGAACATATGAATTGAATCGAAGGAGCAGGCTTGGCAACCGAACACGCGCAGCACGCGGTATACATTTATTGGGCTTTAACGCAGACATGGAAGCTGAAGCCCGAACGCTGAAGTCAGTTATCGAAAACGGGCAGGAAAGTCATTTTGAGTGCGCCACGGTCATAGAACAGTCGCGAAAAGAAAAAATTCACTATAGACGCAGATGTACACATGGATGGCTAGCAGACGACAACAGGAGCAATCGACACAGAACGTGCTCCTGACGGCAACTCCGCTCAATTTCGATGGGCATTTTGCTTGAACATTCAGTGCAAATTGCTTTATCAACTCGCCCACCAATGTTTCAATAACTCGAGCGCGATAGACAGGCTGGCAGCGTCGAGCAGCCTTCACGTAGCGAACGCGCGCGCGAAGAGCTGCATCCGAGTCCTCTCCCTGACGTCACACGCGAGAGGGCGCCACTCCAAGATCTCGAGGCGAACACTCGGCGACAACTTTTCTTGACAGCACTGTGGAAGCTACAAAACCAAAGCGCATGCCTGTTACCGTGCCAAAAAAATAATACTTAAGTTTACGGATAATTTTCTCATTTGCCGTGCATAAATAAATACTGCTTCATTTATTATGAGACTGAAACAGTTGCGGGAGATTGTAGGTAAAATTCAGTTATTGGTCGTCTTGCAAGAATGCTGTCCTTTTCTTTCCATTTCTTAGACAGCACCACCTTTTCAGCCCACCCGTTTTCCAAGGAAACATGGCGTCCGTGACGTCAGTGTGCGGTCGCAAACGCGCTGTTTAGTTCTCCAAGAAAAATATACTCGTAATAGGACACTGAAGAGTCGAAATGTTTCCCCCGTTGATAATTTTCTTGTATATGTTTTTCTAAACGCGTTAATGTTGCGAGCGAGCAAAACCGAAATCAGCCGAAAGCTGCCGAACTACTTGCGGAGCAACACGAATGTGCGGAAGCCCCTCCTCCGTAGCCTTCGCTGCAATGTCAAGAGAAGTTGTCGCCGAGTATATCACTCACGCACGCCGCTGGGGCCAGCCTGCGGTAGTATCCGCTGTCATTTCGGAACTTTAACGACTCTCTTCTCGCGTTTCTTTCTTTTTGCTTTTTCCCCCTTCCACGCGCGCATGCGTGCGATGGTTTCTCTCTTCTCGCTGCCGTTCGAAGGTCGAAGGGCATTTTTTTCTCGCTTCGTCCTTTTTTCAGAGCGGCCGCTTGAGGAGAGTCGCGCTTTTTCTTTTTTTTTTCTTTTTTATTGTGCGCTGTGTTTTCTCAACAGCGGATTTTATTCCGTGCATTGAGGCACACCGCCTCTGCCCAATTCGTCATCCAAAAGGGTACACTGTGTGTGCATGCGGTGCCGATCGGCCACATCGAGGGTGTACAGGCTCCTCCTTTTAGTTTAATTTTGATTTGATGGTAAAACAACGTAAGCGAAGTCATTCTGTGGTCGAAGTGCTTCGTGAACACGAGCCCAACGGTAGTGTGCATTCCGTACAAAAATGGTCGACGAGACGAAGAAATCATTGATTAGCACGTTCATGAATTTATTAAGCACTTTGAGAAATGTGAGCTATTAAGCACTTCGACAAACACTTCTTTCGCCCGCGCAGTTGCATACATGCTCACCAGCACTGAGGCAGTATAGAAAGCTTGGGATAAAATAAAGGGAAAACATGCCAGAGAAAGTGAAATAGGAGTTTTCTGTTCGTGAACTCCATTTGAGAAATGGCGTCAGCTCGTGAATTTACCTCGTTTCTTCCATCTTTTATCCCCATAATTTCTCAAGGAAGTAACATTCAGGAAGAAACTTTATTACACCCATCTTGATACACCATAAGGGAGTACGGTCCCAAATGAAGGTAGTATTAAGCCCTTAAAACACCCACTTCGGCTAGATTGCGTTTACAGTGTATAATAAAGTTTTTCTACTACTACTATTACTACTACTACTAGCGTAAAAGAAAAGGGGAATAAAGGACTCGAAGCGAAAGAAGACAGAACCAACGTTGGCCGAAGCGAAGCACACAGGAAAGTAGTTACAAGACGTATGTTCCGTTTGCCATGCGTCAATTTTCACACCTTTTATTACGATTGATTCATACGAAATACCATAGCTAAATGCACTTCTACTATATGTTTAACTTAATTATTTTCTGATGCAATAATTGCAATGTAGACACCACGTCGTTTAGCGCCAGCTTTTCGTTATGAAATTTTCATGCATGCAAGCTCTATTTTTATTGCGAGAGCAATTATATGGACACTCTCGGCTGCTTTTCGCCGTCATGCTCCGTATATATATATACAGGGTGTTTTTTTTAAGCAATACAGATTTTTCCTTTAAAAACTATAATAGTTAGGCACTTGTCGCCTTCGCAGCCAATTTCTAGGCCGAGGCGGAAAGATTTTACCACTAATTAGATCACCCAGAAATTGCTAATTAACAAAAATAATTTAATTATTTTTTTATTTTCAATTTTAGGGCAATTGTTTATATGGGGAAGTTGTTCTACGTCACAGTTAATGGCGAGCCCAATTTTTAAAAATTGAAAATATCGCGTGTAGTTTGAGAGATCCATCGTCGAATTTCCAGACCGCGGTGCGGTAGATACCGAAACTGAAGCACCGGGCGCGCCGGTGCGTCGAAACTGACGCGCCCGGTGCGTCAGTTTCGACGCACCGGGAGCGCCACGTGCTGCGTCAAGCCGGAATTCGACGATCGATCTCTCAAACTACACGCGATATTTTCGATTTTTAGAAATTGGGCTCGCCATAAGCTGTGACGCAGAACAACTTCGCCATATAAACAATTGCCCTAAAATTGATAATTAAAAAGTTAATTAAATTATTTTTGTTAATTAGGAATTCCTGGGTGATCTAAATAGTGGTAAAATCTTTCCGCCTCGGCCTAGAAATGAGCTGCGAAGACGACAAGTGCCTAACTATTATACTTTTTGAAGGAAAAATCTGTATTGCTTAAAAAAAACACCCTGTATATATATATATATATATATATATATATATATATATATATATATATATATATATATATATATATATATATATATATATATACAAAAGCCACGAAGAAAGTGAGACGGCTCGGCGCCCCACTCGTTGCGACGCGTTGGCTCCCCAACACCCCGACTTGCACTTTGGCCTGAAGGGCGTAGTCGCTTTTGGCCAGGTGCGGGCGCGCGCGCGCTTATCTTGGGGTGGAGGGATGGGGGGCAGTTTTACGTCGTGCTTTCGTTGGAAAGACTGCGTTTAGGTTACTGAGCGCACAAAGGTCACTTCGCTCGCTGCAGAGTCCCAGTTTCCGAAAGAAGCGTACTGTTCAGACACAGTGAAGTAACAACTGTGACACTTGTTCGCGCTCGTCCTGTGTATACCTGTGCGTATGTTTCGTGCGTCCTTTGCGCTTGAGCAGTGCGTTCTAAGTTTCGATCTGCTTGCCGTTCTTCACGTGAAATGCCAATTTGTTGCTATCGCATTCATTGCCTCGCCCTTGCGGCGAAACTGTGACTTTTTTTCACATCACTATAGAAATAAAGTGCCGATAACTCTAAAGTCGATGTATTTCCGTGTTTAAGGTCCAACGGACACAACTCCTGTTTCAGAGGACAGTAAGTTTAGCGAGAAGTGTATCAAACTTGACACTTAGCCGCAACATCTCGCTCGGGCAAGGATTGAATCCCAGTCTGTGCGATTATGCTAGTAGACCAGAAAGCTGCGTTTCTTCTTCTTGTTCTTCTTCTTCAGCTTAGTATGACTCGTACCCAACACAGCTGATTGCGTTATTGTGCAACGCATGGAGGAAAGAAAGAAATTGTGCAACGTGCCTACGAGAGCTGGGCATGTGACAATGCCCATTACCCACTGCGAAGCTCCAAGACACAGCTTGTTTCCGGGTCATGTGGCCACATTACCAGCAAACAAAAAAGCGAGAAAAAAATGGGCGACCCGCAAGCTTCACCTTTAAGAGTTGAACGCGAAACGATATCCTGTACCTAGTGCGTACTTCAATTTACTTAGTGGATACTATGTAATGGGCCGCATGCTTTAAACCACGAGCATTCTAAACCACAACCATGCGCGTGAAATATTTTCGAACTTGCTATGAGCCCACTACGGGGTCTTAAGGGAATACGCGCAGTCACCTGTGTGCCTTTTGTAATGGGTGGCAGGCTTTAAACCACGATGTCGTCGTGATATTCACATGTTCTGAAGCCCGATGGCAATGTACATACGCTTAATCGTGTTACCAAGACACTGAGATATGTGACTTTGTGTGTGCGTGCTCTCATCTCATCCTTCCTCTCTCTTTCTTTATCTTTAAAACTCCCCCCATCCCTTTCCCCAGTGTAGGGTAGCATACCGGTCCCTCTAGACTGGTTAACATCCCTGCCTTTCCTTTCTCTCCTGTTCCTCCTTCCTTCTACCACGCAATATTACTGCGATATCACATGTGTTGTGACGCCTGTATACAGGACGCGTGTGTTTGTAACGCATGAAAGTTGTTTTTACTGCATTTCCAAGCAGAGCAAATTATTTTTGATGTATATCTAAGCAGACGCGTGGCTTTTTTGCCACATTGACCTTATTAATAAAATAAATTTTATTATTTATTTTATTTGCATCTTTCTCGGTTTTCCGGTCACGGACAAGATGATGATTTTTCGCTTACAACCAACGACGCCGACACCTATGCCGACACCGGAATTTCTGCGAAACGAGCTCTTTAACGCTATCGCGTTAAACTCTCGCCCTCCACGGTGGTCTAGTGGTTAGGGTGCCCGACTGCTGACCCGGAGGTTGCGGAATCGAATCCGGGCCGTGGCAGTCGCATTTCGATACAGGCGAAATGCTTGAGGCCGTCAAATTAGACTTAGGTGCACGATATAGAGCACTAGGTGGTGAAAATATCTGGAGTCCACCACTACAGTGTCCCTCAAAACCATATCGTGGTTCTTGGACGTAACAATATCCGTAGCCAGTTCTCGTACGAGAACTGGCTGCGGATAACAAGCCCTCCAATTTCTCCTGCCATCGATTTTAAACAAATATGAAAAAGACGATAGTCGCCTACCCACCCTAACACCTAAAGAGCATAAAAAAAAATTCCCCATCTCCCGCTAAAGGGAACCATGTGTGGATGCGAAGCAGCAGGGAGATAATTAGCTTGAGCGGGAGGAACGTCGCCGCTCTCGTTTCACGGCAGTGGTCCGGGCGCTCATCGCGGCGCTGCGCAGGAGAGAGAATGAGGCGCGCGCGCTCCGTCATTTTCATATCGCGGAACTACCGTGGCGCCCCCCAGCGGAGTAAGCAGCTGTCACACCACCTGTCGTTCCGTAGAGGATTCCTAGAGGAAAGGACGGGGGCGACCGTAGGAGAGGAGAGAGACGGGACGTGCATGCGCTGTGGGACGCGGGAGCCGCTCCGTAGAGTAGAGGATTCCAAGAGGAGAGAGGGGGGAGAGGACGCGTATGCGCTCTGGGGATGTGGGACGCCGGAGCCGCTCCGTAGAGTAGAGTATTCCTAGAGGAGAGAGGGGGGAGAGGACGCGGGGGGCCGCTCCGTAGAGTAGACGATTCCTAGAGGAGAGAAAGGGGGGTGAGCGTAGGAGAGAGAGGGGGGACGGCACGCGCATGCGCTGTGGTGGTGTGGGACGCGGGACGGACTAAGCCCGCTCCAAACACATGCAAGCAAGATTAAGGAATGGGGTCAACCTGGGCGACAGACACCACCTGCCTAGCCATTGCTAAGCAGCCTCTCTGTGTTCTTGGCCATGACTCTGATGACTGTGTTAGGGTTGACGGCCTTCATATTACTACAGTGTTCTGGTTTGCATAATGGGCGCTTCCCTACTTCATGAAAGTGGCCGGACGCGGGACGGGGGACGGGGGGACGGCGGACGGGGGACGCGGGAGGGACAGAGCCCCGAGCATAAGATGCTTCGCATCTAAAACTTCCCAATCTCCCGCTAAAGGGAACCATGTGTGGATGCGAAGCAGCGGGGAGATAATCAGCTTGAGTGGGAGGAACGTCGCCGCTCTCATTTCACGGCAGCGGTCCGGGAGCTCATCGCGGCGCTGCACAGGAGAGAGAATGAGGCGCGCGCTCCGTCATTTTCATACCGCGGAACTACCGTTTCGCCCCCAGCGGACTATGCAGCTGTCACACCACCTGTCGTGCGCGCCGCTCCGTACAGGATTCCTAGAGGAAAGGACGGGGGGGGACCGTAGGAGAGGAGAGAGAGGGGGGAGGGGACGTGCATGCGCTGTGGGGATGTGGGACGCGGGAGCCGCTCCGTAGAGTAGAGGAGAGAGGGGGGAAAGGCCGCGCATGCGCTGTGGGACGCCGGAGCCGCTCCGTAGAGTAGAGGATTCCTAGAGGAGAGAGGGGGAGAGGACGCGCATGCGCTGTGGCACGCGGGTGCCGCTCCGTAGAGTAGATGATTCCTAGAGGAGAGAAAGGGGGGTGAGCGTAGGAGAGGATAGGGGAGGGGACGCGCATGCGCTGTGGGGGGGTGTGGGACGCGGGGGGCCGCTCCGTAGAGTAGAGGATTCCTAGAGGGAAAGGGGGGTGAGCGTAGGAGAGAGAGGGGGGAGGGGACGCGCATGCGCTGTGGGACGCGGGAAGGAGGGACGGACTAAGCCCCCCTCCAAACACATGCAAGCAAGATCAAGGAATGGGGTCAACCTGGGCGCAGACACCACCTGCCTAGCCATTGCTAAGCAGCCTCTCTGTGCTCTCGGCCATGACTCAAGGAATGGGGTCAACCTGGGCGACAGACACCACCTGCCTAGCCATTACTAAGCAGCCTCTCTGTGCTCTCGGCCTTCACTCTGACGATTGTAGTAGGGTTGACGGCCTTCATATTACTACAGTGTTCTGGTTCGCATAATGGGTGTTTCCTTACTTCATGAAAGTGGCCGGACGCGGGACGCGGGACGGGGGACGCGGGACGGGGGGACGCGGGACGGACAGAGCCCCGAGCATAAGATGCTTCGCATCTAAATATTTTGTATGGTACAGCGTATAGGTCTTTTGTTTTGTTTGTGTGTATGTTATACTAGTGGAGTACTTCTTTTTTTGTTGCAATTTGTATAGTTCTATCCTTTTATTTATTCCTTGTGTGTTACGTTACACCTGTATGTGCAATGTATCTCAATTTTCGCCAGTTGACTGCGTTTTAGTTTCTGCCTGCCATTATGTAACATTGAATGGACTTCTGTTGGGCCTCAGGCGCACTCAAGCTACCGTTTTGTAGCTTTTGGTCTGGGGTCCCTTCCCCCTTTTGTATGGGGAAAATAAAAACAATTATAAAAGCCCCGAAAATTATTAAAATATAAACTTTACAGGTCCGAAATGCCTTGAATAAAAAAATGGGCCTGGCGGCCGGAGACGTGAATGCTGACGCGGCAGATGAAGCTGTATCGCTGGCTCTGGTCAGGTTGGCCTCCATATCTAGAGCTTCGTCTAAACATCTCCTGGGAGCTTATCAATCATGCAGTAGAATTACGCGTACATATCCACCATATAGCACAGATATGCATACACCAACTTTCTTGAAGTGAAATTGACTGGAAACTCATGGGCGGCCTTCCATTACAGACGGTTACGTCTCAAGCAGCAGATACTGCCGAATAGATAGAAGAAGCTCACTGTGCCTCCCAATTTCTCAGGTCCAGCTGACTCCGCGATGTTGAGAGGATCTTGCCATATACCCTATTTTCTTGCCAAAGAAGTCCCAAATTCGCATTCTAAGCGCAGTTTCCAACGCTAAGGTCATATCCATTTGCTGGTGTCTACCCTTGCGAATTGCTACGCTTCAGTAACGCTTCGTGAAGTCGGTGATGCGGCAACACCTTAAGGTTTCGCTGCGTCCCTCTTTAGAAGAAACATTCCTACACGGGCAAATCAATGCCCCTCCCGACCACAAAGAACCGCCGCGGAATCCTACCCTGGCTAAATACTACCTGCCTTCTTCGTACCAACATGGGAGGCGATTTCTACCGACGGCAGTTCACGTCAGGCACGCTGAGATTCGCGAGAACCGAATGCCACAACCACTGCCGTCTCCCAGGACACACCGACGTCACAACTCGACACTGTACCTGGTAGTATGGTAGCAGCTTTTGTGTACATTTAAACCAGTAAGACACATTCACAAGGCTCCGTGCTCCAGCAACACTGCGCGCTTCCACAGTTGTTGTCGTTCTTGTTGTTGTTGTTGTTGGGTATAGTGGCGGAATCGTGTTTCGACGCCTCCATAGAGAGGCCAGGAAGAGGATGAGAGGCATGCCCTATCGAGAAAATGGGGGTAGTAGTAGTAGCAGTAGTAGTAGTAGTAGCAGGTGAACTAGTAGAAGGCGTCACGGGTCTAGTGACCAGAAGGTGAGTGAATAAATAAAACAATACGATGAGGATGGTTGTTAGTGACGTTGACACTCTTTCATTTTGATGCCAAATGACGATGGATGGATGGATGGTGGAACTTTATAGCCCTGAGAGACGCGACTAGCGCGCAGTGGGCTTCTCCCACGTTGGGACGGGCAGGCTAAGCCTGACCGCCGCATCGTGGGCTCTCGATGATTCGAAACATTTTGATGATGATGATGATTATGATGACGACGACGGCGATGATTACTATGATGCTAGAATGCTGAAGATGATGATGCTCGAAAAGACACTAAGCTGTGTTAGTCTACCCTCACGCATACATACTCGCGTGCTTACGTCCTCGCTGCCCGGCGGTTTTCCGAGCGTGGAAGATGGCCATTTTTTTTCCTTCTCGGGTGTAAAAACATGAACAATGCGCAACCGGGCACTCTTCACGGTGGTCAATCACTTTTCTGAAATAGGGGCACATATCAAGATTTTTTGTCTTGGTGCAGCCGCTTTTGTGTTTGGAGAACAATATTGGAAATTTCGTCATTTCACTCAATTAGAAGACGTCTCTTGCACGTGGTACCTACAGCTCGTGCACTCGTGGTTTGAACAGCAGAAGAAGAAGAGAGCTCTTGGATGATGGCTGCGGCTCCCGGCAAAAGACTCACTCCCGCTCACAGATTACGAACGCCGTGGCTGTGCGAGATGCAGCTTCCCTTCGGCGATGGCTTGTTCCAGCTGATGAACGTATTCAACGCAGCCATCGTCCTCGGCAACTACTTTCTCCACAGCGAGATATTCCTTCTTACGGCTGGCGTCATGGACCACTGGTGCAGAAGGCTCGATTCGTTCGCGAACCTCAGCGTGGACGAGTGGAAGCAGTTGGCCATACCAGTGGACAAGAACGGCGAGCACAGCCACTGCACGGTTCGCGACCCGCCAGACGGAGGCCCCGAGGCGCGCGTCGTGCGCTGCTCGTCGTGGGAGTACGACTACACCCAGTACGGGAACAACATTGTCAGCGCCTGGAATTTGGTGTGCGACCGACTCTGGCTCGTCGACTTCGCGAGGTTCGTGTACGCGGCCGCAAGCGTGATCCCGTTGGCCGCAGCTGCTTCGTTCGCGGACAGCATCGGCCGAAGGACGGCGCTCTTCGTCACCATTCCCGTGGTCCTCGTATCTGCCATTGCCAGTGCCATGCCGAACGACCTGCAGTTCTTCATGATGGTGCGCGCCGTCGTCTCCGCCTCGACGAGTGCTCTGGTGCCACCTGCGATTGTCCTGGTTGCCGATGTATCGACGATAGACAAGTTTCCGGCATACATCGTCGCGGTCTTTATGCTCTCTTTTATCCTAATGCCTGTAACAATGTTGGCCGCTCACGTCGCCAGGACAGGGTGGGTTGCCGTGCAGTTCATACTCATGGTCCCAACATCTCTGCTTATTCTGCTTTACTACACCGTCGTCGAATCTCCCATCTGGCTTTTGGCGACCGGCAATGTAAAGGCAGCCGAGCGAGTGGCTTTGCGTGCAGCGAACACGAACAACGTTTCTGCCGAAATTTGCCACGAGCTCATGGCGCGTCAGATAGCAGACTTCCGTGCACGTGGTTGGCAGACAGCGCAAAGCAGCGGTCTCTGCAGCGGTCAACTGAGGACCCGCGCGGTCCTGATGTGTTTCATGTGGACGGCGCTATGCTTCGGCTTCGACTCGTTCGTCGCGAGGGATGGCATTCCAACGGGAGACGTTGCGGCAAGCCTGAGTGTCGCCCTGTCAGCCGTTGCGTGTATCGCCACCGTACCGTTTGTCACGTACTTCGGTTTAAGAAATGCCGTGGTCGGCTCTGCGCTCGGCTTCGCCTCGACGTTGACCGCTCTCGCTGGTACGACGGACAGGGGAGGGCAAATACTCAGCGATTCGCTGGTAGTCCCGATGAAGGTAGCGGGCAACGTGTGTTTCACGTTCTTCATGGCTATGTGTCTCAAGACACTCCCCTGTGATGGCGCGCTGCCGTGGAGCTGCCGCTTTGCTCGCCTCTACCCAATTCGGAGACACACTGGGCCAGTTGACTACACGTATAACCAACGACCAAAGCATCCCGTTGCGGCTGGCCATATCAGGCGCTTTCATGTCGCTCTTCGTGATCGGCGCCGAACTTTTACCCTGCGACTTCGATTACTGGATGCGTCTACGCTTGTCACACGTAAGCAGCTCACGTCGCCCGTCGTACGAAGGTGCTAAGCGTGCCATGTGTGACACGCTAGTCCCGCTGCCAAAGGAGCCTGTCGAGCACCGGCCAAACAAGACGGAGAGGGTAGCGTTAAGCCGCCCTCAGACTCAAAGAAGTGGCCAGAAATCTGCCGTGTAGTGCGTGGACACAGCAGCCATCTTTCCTTACAGCAATGTTACATTTTAACCTTTGTTGTGTGCTTTAATTACTGCTTATATGGCTGTTTTGTTTTATTTCTTTGGGGAAGCCCGCTTGCATGTCTCCCGTGTTCAACTATTGTAAAAAAAATGTATAATCTAACTGTTCTTGATATGCTTGATTGAATAAGTGTTATATTCGATAATTTGTGGTTTGTCCGGACGATCGCATGCTGAAATCTGTCTTTTTGTGGCTCGCGCGTGCGATCGCTGCTTAAGTAAACATGAGGTCCAACTCATCTTAATATCGGGTGTTTACTACTATGACAGAGACGTGTGCTTCCCCACAAGCCTAGCTCGGTATTTGTGCAAATATTAGATTATATTCATGATATTTCATAGCCTGTTGCTAACACCCTCTTTTCAATTCCACTCGTGTGCCGATGATTCCGCCTTGTATTCAAATGTAACTAAAGGGCATGATCACCAAACACTCAACAGCACCTTTTTCTGGCAGATGGAATTTAAAGGTACCAACTGGCCATATCGCGTGGACACAGCCTGGTGTAAATAAAAAAAGACCATGAATTATAGCGACCGATGCAAGCATGATTTTTTCGATGCGAGTAGCATTTATATTTATGTAGAGCTTGTGCTTGCAAGGATGGTAGCCCTGGATAGTGCTACGTAAACCAACTATACAGTGGATGGCGCTTGAGTATACAACTGACGTTAACCCGACATGAATCCTTCGTCATAGGAGTACGTATGTAATGTTTATAAAATTAGATAGCCAGCACTGCAACCACAGTTGATGTTTCACCAACATTGCGCCTGCGTAGGATCTTTCTCCAAAGCAGTTTCGAGACCTGACGTGGCTCTGTGGTAGAATACTTGATTGCCACGCGGAATGCTTGGGTTCGATTCCTGCTGGGACTCTGATTTCTATTCTTTGCATTCGTCGCGTCAACGCCGCCAAAGTGCTTGCAGTACGCAAAGAAATGCTTCGCAATTAAAATCCGTATGTCGTGCAGCCTAACGGCAAAACCTTGAAGACCGAGTGTGGAGTCTATCACTTGCTGTACATAGTCTAATGCTTTCATGGGCACCCTAATCGGTGCCCAAAATTGTCTCCGCTCTATGTTGTGCTGGCTACGTGGCAAAATTCGGCCCATACGAAGCAGTCCGCGAGTAATTACCTATGCTGAACTTCCGGGCTTTGAGTCGGGCGTTACCACGGCTGGACTGGAAAGGCGCGCGAGCGGACCGCTCGCGTGCCTTACCAGTCTAGCCGTGGTGTTACGAGGTGGATAGATGTGTTCACGTGATAGCGTTAGAGAGCTTGTTTCGCAGAAACTCTGGCGTTTGTGTGGGCGTTGTTTGCTCTGAGCGAGAAATCATCATCCTGTCCGTGACCGAAATATTCAAAAAGATGCAAATAAAGTAAATAACAAAAATTTTCGGGTCCGAGTGAGGATCGAACCCACGTCATCTGCGTGGCAAGCAGGTGTTCTACCACCGAGCCACGATATCTGTTGAAACTGCCTTGAAAAAAAAATCACGCCATATCCACGAAGTGAATGATGATGAGTGGGTGAAGCTCGATCGTTTTCATCCATGCAGAAAGAGAACGTGTGGTCTGGACCGCGCTTATACTTTATGGTCATCAGCGTCATCGTCGTTATCACGTGTAGTGGGTACATTCCACTATACTGGAACGCGCTTATACTTCATCGTTATCACGTGTAGCGGGTACATTCCACTATACTGCGTCATCGTCATCTTTATCACGTAGAGTGGCTACCTACCTACTACTACTGCTACTACTACTACTCCTACTACTACTACTACTACTACTACTACTACTACTACAGAGGCGGGACAGACCCACACCCCTAAGGAGCTTCGCCCCTAAAAAACGCCATATGAATACCATGGAGTGTAAGGAGTCTGTCCTTAACGCATCATATATTGCGTGGCAGAAGCGTAGAATCGCGCCAGATGTCAAACATGTGAATTGAGCAACGAATGGTTAAGGCCCACCCCTTACAAAGCGCTCATACATACTTAATCATCATCAGCAGCAGAACCATCAGCAAAGTGAACAGCTGTGTAGATTCGCGTGTTGCCCTACGCACGCGTAATGGGCCTTTTGCTGATTAGCAAAAGTAATAATAATGACGTAGTGGGCACTTAACAACTGTGCTTGCCGTAGGCATTAAATGATACTTTCAAACGGCTAATGTTACGCGCACAGTCGTTCATTGCCTTACGGCACTGTTGAGGTACGTGCCGAGAACCGAAGCAGGCTGGCAGTTCGGGAGGCGATGCGCACGAGACCCGATTACGCTATCGAAATCTGCTCTTGAAGGTGAAGCTCAAGCGTCCTCCCATTTTTAGATGTGAAGCATCTTATGGCGAAGCTTAATCCGGTGGTGGTGTGCGGCGTGACCACCCTTACTGCGCATGCGCAAACCCTTTCAAAAAAATAAAAATAAAAACCTCCCCCTCCTCTCTCTCTCTCTCTCCTCTAGGCATCCCTCCCCGCGGCAACCACACCCTCACTGCGCATGCGCCTTCCCTCCTCTCTCCTTCTACGCTCCCCCCTCTCTCCTCTAGGCATCCCAGCCCACGGCGTCCACACTCCCACTGCGCGTCCCCCCCTCTCTCTCCTACGCTCTCCCCTCTAGGCATCCCTGCCCGCGGACGCCCACACTCCCACTGCGCATGCGCGTCCCCCCTCTCTCTCCTCTCCTACGCTCCCCCCGCCCTCTCGCCTCGCGAGGCCGACGCAGGCAGCGTCTGCTAGCGAGTTTCTTGGTTGACAAAACCGACTGCTCGCGCTGCACAACCGTTCACTGGCCACCCCGTATATATGGCAATGGATATTGACCTCCATGCTGGTGCCGGTGGGAGATTTCTCCTGTGCGTTGTTGAACAATAAAAATTTTCGCAGCGTGCGCGTTAACTAAAAGCGGACTGCGGGTCTCTGTGTCCAGTCGGAGTCTTCTGTATCTCATTGCCCATTAGCAGCGATTGGCATGTTCCAGTAGAAAACACCGCTCCATCACTGCGTGCTTTGCGCCTCCCCAGTTTTCTCTCCTGCGCAACGCTCCGATGAGCGCCAGCGTCAACGCCGCCGCCAGTGTAAGCGTTAGCGCCCGCTGCTTCACATCTACACATGGTTCCCTTTAGCGGGAGATGGTGTAATTTTTTCTGAGCCTAACATTTGTGTGCACATCGTGGACTTAAGAGGAACGTCGACTACGTTAACGCTTAAGTGGTAACTTACGGTCTGATGTAACGTGAGCACTCACGTTACAGCAGAGATGTCAGTATTACCGAAAGGAAGTGCATCCTACAATGCGATGAGGCGAATTTCATACGCAACATTCGTTAGCGTATTCGCAACGCTTGAATATAACTTGCTAAATCATAGGAATACAAATATGATGTTTATTGACCGCTATACAAGCGGAGCCCATAATATAACCCCAATTTACTTATGTACTCCTGTGATGTAGGCGTCAGGTTGGGTAAACGTAATGTTCATTGCTTTCTTATGAAATTAGATAGCCAGCACTGCAACCATAATGGACGTTGGACCGACATTACGCCTGCATCGGGTGCTTTACCAAAGCAGTTTCAAGAAGTGGCGTGGCTCTGTGGTAGAACACCTGACTGATACGCAGAATTCTTGGGGTCGATTCTTGCTTCGATCCTGATTTTTATTCTTGTTTTTATTCTTTGCAATCGTCGGGTTGCCGATATGGGCTTGTCTTATCGCTCTCACATTTTTTTTTATTTATACATACTGCAGGCCAGGGCTGGGCAAAGATACTTTGAAATTGTATCGCGATACGATACAAGATACTCGGGCAAGAAGTATTTGAGATACAGATACAAGATACTTCCGGAAAAATTGTATCCGATACGATACTTGCCAATTGTATCTTAAGATACTTCGATACATTTGCAAATTCAGCTATTATAGATCTACATAATGAAGCAGCAAGGCGCCATGTACAAATGTGTTTACTTGAAAATTTTTAGCTGCGATCCTGACGTCAAATCCTCATAATCACCCATGTATTATATAGGGGCACTGCCGCCTTTCAAATGGCAACAGTAGCCGAAATCTTGAACATATGTGGTTTAATATCATGTGCATCTCGGTATGGTATTTTTCGCATAGTGAGCTGTAATATGTGAATTAAATAAGGTCAATTATTCCACATTTTTAACATTCACTTTTGGGCCACTGCGCTTCGACACATCGTAGAGCACATTTAAGAACGAGCGATGCATTTTTTTTTTTTTGGCAGCGTACATGCTTCGTGGTCAATACTTTCTGGCTTTGCGAGAAATCCCGCTAAATATGAAATAATACCATGTTCGCAGACAGTTAGAAATAAGAATAAATCAGAGGACGTATTTTATCAGCAGGTTACAAAAGAGATATTACAATATACAGACTGGCGAAAACTATGTAGAGGCCCAGGTAATGTACGAGATGCAAACGGAGGACAGCAAAGAAAGCACTTAGGCTAACAGTCGAATTATGATTCAAAGAACTTCTCGAATAATTCAGCAGGAAGAACAAAGGCACGGTGTATACGTCAAAATATTTCCTGTTACGTAAATGCTTGTTCTATTGCATCTAACGTCGGCACCGATAGTGCGATGGTTGTTACAACCTCCTTCGCATGCAAGTCAATCTCATCGTATGTGTGTCATGCTTACATCCATATGATCTTTCAAATCGCTGATGTGCGAAAGCAGCGAGACGTAAAGTAGCCCCATTCCTTCAATCTTGAGACTTAGCAACGAAGCACCACGCAAGACAAACTTCGATAACAAAACTATAGCGGCATCAGAATTTGAGTGAAAGATGCCGCACGCATTAGAGTACGCAGCACAGTGCTGTGACTACGAACAAGTGTCATTGTACCGACTCAAATAAAAAGAAAGAAAACATCAATAAAACAAAAGTTAGGCTGCGCGTAGACGTTCGCGCGCTTATTTTTGTTGAGATCAATGGCTCGAGTGCCATCACGTGACTCTGTTCCACCAATAGGGACACGTAAACCTCGTCTCTGCATGCTGGAGCGCTGTGGCGGTAGTATACAAGAATGTCACTCGCGTTAGTTTTATGCAAGTGGCTTAGTGGCAGCAATATCAGCTTGAGAACCGGAATTCAGATCGACGCTTATTGTTTTGTACGGTAGTGTTTCTACATCAATATCTTGTATCTTAAGATACACGATACATTATCAAATGTATCGAAAATACAGATACAGATACTCATTTTGCGAGACGTATCGCGATACAGGTACAAGATACCCTAAGTGTATCTAAGATAGTATCGAAGATACATGTATCTTCGATACTACCCAGCACTGCTGCAGGACACATCCGGGCCCAAGCAGGAGTGGTAAGAAAAGAAAGAAAAAAAACGATCGTCTACATGAGTGGCATTTAAGAGCACATGGTCATATGGAAAAATAAAATAAGATTAAGAAATACAAAATTGTAAATCACAGAACATTGCATTCTAAATATGTATGCTCGAAAATACAAAAGTCATACAAGGTTGCATTCCCAGTAGTTTACATACCAAAGTTGATATTTGCAATGACGTTAACAAATGAGTCTACTGAAGCAGAGGAAACAGCCCTCTCAGGCAGTTTATTCCAATGGCAGCTGGAAATAATGAGTACCTATGTGAGTTAATGTGGCTTACGGATTGTCTCAGCATTTTGCTGTGACCCGTTCGAAGGGAATGTCTGGTGAGGCAGTGTAGATACGCATTGCGATTTAATCTGAAATGGCCATGATATAACTGATAAATAAATTTCAACCTCGATATCATCCGGCGATGGCCTAGTGTCTCTAGGTCAGCTTTCATAATTAAGTGGCTAACACTGCTCCTTCTTGAATAATCTGAAAAGGCGAACCGAACCGCTAATCTTTGTATTCGCTCCAGTTTATCGATAAGGTATTTCTGGTGTGGGCTCCAAATTGAATCGGCGTATTCTAAGGTAGGTCGCACTAGACATTTATAAGCTTTCAATTTTACAGACGATGGTGCTCCGCGCAGTTTCCTTTTAAGCATTGTCAATTTACCATGAGCTTTCCGACAGATTTCTGTAACGTGGGTTTCCCAACTCAGGTTATTCGTCAAAATTACCCCTAGATATTTTATATACGAAGTGTTAGTTAACATGGTATTGCCTAATGTGTACGCAAATTCAAGCGGACATTTTTTATTAGTGAACGATATGAATTTTGTTTTAGTAGTGTTTAGCCTCATACCCCAAACCTTGCACCATTCTTGGATAGAACGTAACGATCCATTTAGCGTAACTTGATCTGCATGATTGTTTACTGGCTTATATATGACGCAGTCATCTGCGAACAAACGTATATGTACAACCGGGTGAATACAGTCTTGTATATCATTCATGTAAATTAAAAATAACATGGGTGCTAATACTGACCCTTGTGGCACTCCAGAAAAAAACACTCAGTTTTCCGAAAGAACAGGAATTAACAGTGACACTTTGTTTCCTATTAGTGAGGTAACACGAAATCCAAGATACAGTGACCCCATCAATACCATAAGCATGAAGCTTGGTTATTAAGTCAGCATGAGGAACAACATCAAATGCTTTGGATAGGTCCAAAAAAATAGCATCAATTTGACCTCCCTTGTTAAGTTCGTTGGCAATGTCGTGCGTTAATTCTGCTGATTGCGTCACGGTCGACAAGCCAGACCTGAAACCGTGTTGTTGATGGCACAAAAGATCATTTTGATCAAGGTGGGTAACAATGGCTTTGTAAATGATGTGCTCCAAAACTTTGCAACATGTGCTTGTAAGTGACACCGGTCTGTAATTGTTCAGGTCTGATTTGGAACCAGATTTGTGAATTGGCACGACATTTGCACAACGCCAGTCATCAGGGATAGTCGATTTCTTCAAAAATAGTGTGAAAATTTTGTGCAGGTACTTCGATACCCAGCCTGCGTATCTGTGCAGAAAAATGTTTGTGATATGGTCAGGACCAGAACACTTTTTGATGTCTAATTTCCGCAGTAGACACAAGATACCATCTTCGCTAATCATGATTTCCCGCATAGGCACCTTGAGATCCCGTGGTGGAAACGGAGTGAATGAGGCGGTTGTCGTGAATACTGATTGAAAGAACACATTTAGTTCGTTTGCTATGAGTTTAGGCTCAGTGATGGTGTGATTACGTAATTTAATCTGTGAAACCGTGTGTGGATCCTTAGAAAGGTACCGCCAGAATTTTTGTGGGTCGTTTGCCATGAACGAGGGTAGTGTTGTGTAAAAAAAAACGTGTTTTGGCTTCTGTCACTTTTTCTTGCAACGCGTTTTTCAAAAAAGAAATGTCACTTATGTGCCCACGTTTTCGACGCCGTTTGATCTTTCGTTTCAAGTGAATGATGTCACGTGTTACCCAAGGGTTCTGCCTGTTCTTACGTTTCTTTTTTAAAGGAACGAACTGGTGCTCACAGTAATTTATTGTCTCTTTGAATTTTGCCCAAAGGCTTTCCACATCATCTAGTTCATCGAACTCCGAATAGTTGGATTCTAGGAAATCGAGAATGGCAGTATCGTTTGCGCGTGCGTAGTTTTTTTACAAAAATAGGAGCGGGTTTAATGTACTTTTTAGTACTCGCTATAGGGCAAATCATGGCTATTAACTTGTGATCAGAAATTCCTTCATCTATGCTAACTGTACTGTTATCAAGTGAAGGACTGACTAACATAAGGTCAAGTAGAGACGATGAGGAATTGCCGAATCTTGTATCACACTTAACAAGCTGGATTAATGAGTAACTAAAAACTGTGAACAACAGGGAATCAGCACTTGCGGATTCTCTGCCATCATGAGACATGTCAATCCAATTTATGCCTGGTAGATTAAAATTGCCTGTTAATATGAGGTTAGTTCGGGAATTAGTGTTTTTGACAAGGTAGTCATTAATTACTTCTAAGTATTCTGGTGGAGAGCTTGGGGGGCCGGTAAATTCCACCTAAGGTGATGCGTTTGCCGTGAAATGTTATTCTGCACCAAATACTCTCATGACCAGGGATCTCATCGAGTATTTCGTAGGGTATGTTCTTCTTGATAGCTATGGCTACTCCACCACCACGAGAACTTCTGTCTTTGCGTATCAGTTTATATGACGGAGGGATCACTTCAGCGTCCTGAACATCTTCGTGTAACCAGGTTTCTGTAATAACTACGGCGTGTGGTTGATAGGACAAGAAAATTGTTTCAAGAAGGTGCACTTTATTCATTACGCTACGGGCGTTCAAGGATACCACTCTAAGTGACTTTACATTCGTTTGTCATTCTTTGGCATGGCTATCATGCACATTGGGCAGCTTTCGCGTAGAACGAGTAAGTTCGGTCCTACGGTCCAGTAGTGGATCCCAAACAAAAGTTTTTCCGTTGATTTTTAGCTTATCATACACTAGCGACCCTTTAGAGCCGGTTGCCTTATCATTTACTGCTGAGCGCCACAGCTTGGACCGTAGTTCTCTTATTCTTGGCGAGAAGTCTTCGGTAATGGAAATGTGTGTCCCTTTCAGTCTAAAACATTGTGATAATATGTTGGATTTTTCAGAGAAGTCGAACAGCCTTAGTATCACCGGGCGTGGGTTTTGGCCACGTTTAGTACCAATTCTGTGGATCCTTTCTATCGTCGTGACTTCTACTCCAAGTAGTTTTTGAAATATAGTTTTCTTTACTTTATCCTCTAGCGATCGATTGTCTTCATCGGATTCTTCACTGACGCCATATATTAAGAGGTTGTTTCGTCGGCTTCGATTTTCTAAGTCGTCTACTTTAGCTTCAAGGCTCAGAAGAAGTTTATTCGTATCTTGACAGGCTTGGTCGCATTCCGCGAGCTTATGTTCGAAGTGATTCAAGCGTCCAAGTTCTTTTTCCATAGTTTCAATTCTTTGTTTAATGCCATCAACTGTTGATTCAACATGTTTAAGATTGGACGTTAGATCTTTCAACGTATCATTAGTTTTGGTCTGTTCTTTCAAGATCTTTTTGAACATTTGATCAACAGAATTAGCATCCGTGTTAGGCCCCGGATACAGCTCGACATCGCCAGACATCAGTAACAGTGTACGAACAACTTCAGCACATTCACAAAGCATAATGACAAGACAGTGTGGACTTGGTAGAACTATCAAAGTTAAACTGTCATTACGTACAGAATAAAATTTATCACCAACCTGGATGAAAAACATGAAAGGTTTAGCCATCCGTTCGCTGTCGGTGCTACCAAGTCCACTGAAGGGATTCACAGCAGGTCTCTGGTTTATATAATTCTTGTGATGCTTGATAGTTGACGTCACTGAGCTCGACAGGAGATAGCGATGCAGTACACGTGGCACTGTGTCGGTAGATTGCCGTGCGCTCTCGTCCAAGTAGAGGTGGCGGGTCGCATCATCCAAAAGCGTTTGATGCAGAATCAGGCCATCCTGACCACTGGCAAGTCCGGTCGGTCCGCTGAGCCAAAAGGCAAGCTGGATGAAAAACATGAAAGTGTTAGCCATCCGTTCGCTGTCGGTGCTACCAAGTCCACTGAAGGGATTCACAGCAGGTCTCTGGTTTATATAATTCTTGTGATGCTTGATAGTTGACGTCACTGAGCTCGACAGGAGATAGCGATGCAGTACACGTGGCACTGTGTCGGTAGATTGCCGTGCGCTCTCGTCCAAGTAGAGGTGGTGGGTGGCGCTGAGCCAAAAGGCAAGCTGGATGAAAAACATGAAAGGGTTAGCCATCCGTTCGCTGTCGGTGCTACCAAGTCCACGGCGAGAACAGACATTTAAACTAGCAATGTCTGTTCTCGCCGTCCCGGGGTAGATATAAACCGTCAATAACCCGCGGCGCATACCCGCATAGATCTGCTCCTGGTAAACGGTTATGTGTCAAACATGTCTGCAGAAGAGGGTTTCACGTCGTACGGGACAGGATTGTCATGCTAAATGTGTTATGACTAGACATTCCTATTCGCCAAACCCTCTTACCCTTCCCTACCGATTTCGACCTACAGCAAGCTAAGGAAACAATCCCGAGAGCATTCAGACGCAGGCGGCTAGATAGAGAGATAGATACGTTGGTAGAAACGCTCAAAGTGCCTTGGCTTCCCTAAAAAATGCTTCGCATTTAAAAGACCTTTATGTATAGAGAAATCTGATCGACTATGAACAGTCCAGCTTCATCTTCTTTCTGATATCTCTGACGGGCTGTACTGTGCCATATAACCACGTGTTTCCTCACATGCACGCGTCCCCTCGACTCAGCCCGGCTCGGCTGAAAAGGCGCGCTAGCGTTCGAGAACGCGCGCGCGCCTTTCCAGTTCTGCCGTGGTCTTGCCATGCTCGTTGGGTGCCTCGATGCGCACTAGCTCACTAGTCGGGTGCAAGGACAAGTGCGTGCATAGGCCAACACGACAGAAAAAGCTTGCAAATAATGGCTATTCTTCAGACTTGCTTTCTCTTTTATCTTTAAATAGTACGAAGAAATGACCGCTAAATACGCAAAAAAATGAAGTTGAAAAGAGCCAGAGGATAGCCATGGCGCCAACCTGAAATTTCTGTCGCCAGGCAGGGTGGGGAAGTAGCCAACTTGGCGCAAAGTAGCCACCAACGGCACCTCTGACAAGAGGTATGCACTGCCATTTCGATTTGACGAAGCAGCAACCGTATATTTGCGTTGTGCGGTTAAGTAGGGTAAGTTCAAGAAGTAGGGGACCCTTAACCCTTTCAGGCGCCACCTATGAAAAACTGTCTATAAACGTGTCAAATCGATATAGCGTTATTTCAAGGCAATCAATATTCAGTTGCAACAAAAATAATGTCATAATATGTTAATTTATGCATGTTATAGGTAGCTAACGCCAATTAAGTTGTAATTAAATATCTATTTATTATAAAGTAATTCATTCTATGTTTCGGTATAAATAGAATGTAATCTCAGTGTAGAAACACACTGCAAGTTCATTTTTGGCTATGTTCATTCTGAGCGAAGAAAAATTACACTTTTCACGTGGCTCGCAGGAAGCGGCACGTCGAACGAGTCGTCGAACGTGGTGGTACCTTCAGAAAAGAGATCATATGCAACAGTACACTGCAAAATGAAATTAAATGCAGGCATATTTATTATGCAGGAGGTTCAATTCATCCAAAGCACGATATATATTGCTCTTTCGTAGACCCTAGTTGATACAAGTAACAAACTCAGGTGGTGTACACAATTCTGTACATAGCGCCTCAAAGGGTTAAGCTTCGTCTTAAAGAGTTGAACGCGATAGCGATATCCTGTCCCTAGTGCGTACTTCAACCACTTAGTGCATACTATGTAATGGGTAGCATGCTTTGAACCACGAGCAATATGCATGAGAAATCGAACGTGCTATGCACCCACGACGTGGTCTTACGGGAATATGCGCAGTAACGTGTGTGCCTTTTGTAATGGGTGGCCGGCTTTAAACCACGATGTCGTTGTGATAATCCCATATTCTGACGCCCGATGGCCATGTACGCTTGTGCCACGCAATACTACTGCGATATTACAGGTTGTATTGTGACGCCTGTATAAAGGACCCAATTTTTTTCACTGCATTTCCAAGCAGAGGAAGTTATTTTCACTGTATTTCCAAGCAGACGCGTGGCTGTACGGTAGGAACACCTGCTTGCCACCCAGACGGCCTTTGTTTCGAACCTCACTCGGACCCGAAAATTTTTATTGTTTATTTTATTTGAATCTTTGTCGATTTTTCAGTCACGGACAAGATGATGATTTTTTTTTGCTCACAACCAACGACGCCGACGCCGGAATGTCTGCGAAATGAGCTCTTTAACGCTATCGCGTTAATAGTGCACACGAGCGCGTAGTCCAGAGTTCACCATTGCAGTCTTTGTCCCCTTTTCACTACGATCAGTCTGATGGGAACGAGGGCGCGACGAAAGAACTAACAAAAAAACCCGTTTGAGGCGATTCGTGATATAATTCGCTTGTTTGAGAGCGTATAGGAATGAAATAAATGCCTTGGGCTTTGTTCCGGTATGACTGCCGCAGCGGTGTAGCGGCTACAGTACTCGGCTGCTGACCAGAAGGTCGCGGGTTCAATCCCGGACGCGGCGGTCGCATTTCGATAGAGGCAAAATGCTAGAGGCCAGTGTACTGTGCGGTGTCAGTGCACGTTAAAGAACACCAGATGGTAAAAATTACGGGAACCCTCCACTACGGCGTCTCTCATAATCATACCGTGGTTTTGGGACGAAAACCGCAGGTGTTATTATTATTATGTTAATATTATTATATAGGAATAGAAATAAGTACTGTCTTGCCTTGGCCATTGTTCCGCGGCTGCAGAGCTTTTCCACACGTGTAAAGAAGATTCTTCTCGCATCTCGTTTGGCTTTTACGCGCCAGAAAGCTTTTAAAAAATAGTATTATACACTGAGGGGTGGCCATGTGAGACTGTAAAAGAAGAAAAATATGGTGTTAACCTTCATACGATAGCTTCTGCTTGCCCGTATGTGTTAGTATGACTGGCAATGCCGACTTCCTGTTCGCACTAAATATTGAGGAAGGCTCCAACCTCCACCCCACCCCACCTTTTGCATATTACCAAAAACGCATTGCGCACGGAAGTTGTTACGCATGATTCCTTTTCTCATTTCACACTCACCATTACGTTCACTCATCAAAGGGATACTAAAGAGAAACAACGAATCGGTTTAGATCGATAAATTGTAATCTGAGAACTCTAATGTCATTAATTTTACCATTATCGGTAAAATTTTTAATAGCGGATAAAAGTTCAAAGCTTGATTTTTAAATTTCGCGCCGGAATCTCCGCGCGTGACGTCGCGGATTACAAAGTGTATTTGTCGTATTTTGGTGCCGTTGGCCTCAACAAAATTTCCTGAAGCTTACTATCTTAAGTCTACTACCCCCCTCAGAGGACACTTCAGGTCATTTTTACCGATTAGGAACTACGTAGGCCGTAGTGGGCGCTGTTCCAAATTATGTGACGTCACGGCACTGAATGGTGCGGAGACTTCATGGTTGCGTCGCCACTTCCATCTTCTCGTTTCTCGACAAATCGTTCTGCTCTTTGGTGTGCCTGCAACGTCAGTTTGGCATGATGCACTCGCAGGGAATCTGAGAAGAATTCTCAGCCTACGTGTTCTGCCACAAGGTGCAATGCTTGTACGGTGGTGCTCTTGGGCTTTGTCGGTAGAGTAGCGCTTACTACATTGTATTTCAAGAAAAAACAGCGCACTGAAGAAACGAAGAAGACAGGGAAGACGCACAGCGCTGTGTGTGTTCCCTCTCTTCTTTGTCTTCGTTTCTTCAGTGCGCTGTCTTTTTCTTCAAATATGAATACGCACCAACTCGCCCAACTTGCTATATATTGTTACAATGTATTTCTTACTGCATCAGCCGCATTTCTGCTCATTGTGGGTTCGTGTGCAATATGTGTGGCCGCAGTCACGGATAGTGGCGCTTCCGTACAGTAAGTGGTTCACTTCGCTTCAGCTCTAGTATAAAAGCGACAGGAAACAAAAGATGGTGATGGTGACTACCGTTATCTTCCTTATAAATGGGTGAGGTCGCACATCACGTACTTGTAATTATCAACCGAGAGGCTCGGGAT
Organism: Rhipicephalus appendiculatus; assembly: GCA_030522465.1. Lineage (NCBI taxonomy): Eukaryota > Metazoa > Arthropoda > Arachnida > Ixodida > Ixodidae > Rhipicephalus > Rhipicephalus appendiculatus. The sequence continues at coordinate 1,113,562 of JALIZH010032968.1, forward strand.
CGTCTCCTTAACACGGTGTAGACCAAAATTTGGCATTGGCGTATTTGCGGAATATGACTGTCCGGTCCCGATGTAAATAACGTGAAAATCCTGTAGCGTACGTCGTCAAACCCTTTTCCACAGACACGTTTGACATAGACATACCACGGGCCGTGGTATGCGGTTATGCGCCACGGCCCACAGGTGATTGTCGTGGATCCACGCTGCTGCTTCTGCGGCGGCGTTGCATCGCTGAACCACATCCTCTGGGGCTGCCCGGACGATCCCCCCGCCCACCGACCTCATTCGCCCACCCCCCGACCGAGGAACAATGGGAGGCCCTTCTTTCTAGCACCGACATCCAAACACGGGTCCTGGAACGAGCGGAAGACGTCATAGAGAAGCACGGCCTGGCAGCCTACGTGGCCTAGACTCCCTTACCCCTCACCCCTTCGACGAATAAAGTTGTCACTCACTGACGGTTTTACAGCGAAAGCTGTAATGAGATCACAAGGGCCGGTTTTGGCGCCGTGAGTGTCCGCCGCCGCCGCCGCCACCGGTGTCCGTAACCACTATGGTGCGAAATAGGAGAAAAACTGAATAATTAAAAAAACACCGAGGACAGAATAGGATTCGAACCCGGGCCATCTGCGTGGCAGCCCAGTACTGTACCACTGAGCTATGCCGGTGCTTGAACTGACCCTATGAAGGCTTCATGTCGAGTAAGCAATCGCGTTAACATGGGTAATAAATCGTTTTTTTACAGCGAAAGATGTTATGAGATCAAAACAAGGGCCGTTTTTGTGCTGTAGTTGTCCGCCGCCGCCGCTTCCGGTGTCCGTAACCACTATTGCGCGAATTAAGAAAAAGACTGAATAGATAAAAATACCTATGACAGAATGGGAATCGAACCCGGGGCTTCTGCGTGGCCACTGTAAACCAGATTACACCCGATATGGGTGTAATATGGTGTCTATAACTCACACCCCTACACCCCAAAAAATGGGTGTAACAAGCAGGATTACACCTACATAATGGGCGTATTTCCAAATTTTCACCCATGGGTGTGAACATTCTTGTTCACACCCATGGGTGTGTAATAGCAAGATTACACCCATATGGCAAAAAGGGTGTAGGGGTGTTTATGCACAATGACGCCCCAACGCCCATGCGAAAAATTCCATAATTTGAGCGGTACCCCTCTCCCAGTTGGCTCCCATGGAAGCGCTAGAAAGCTGACCCTTTAGAGCTAAAGGGCTCTAGTCCTTTTATGGCCACTAGACTAATCATAGTGGCTCCTGCCACAGTGGGACAATCCTGGCCCCAGCGCTGTTTTTATGGTGCATATGACGCACGGGATATATGGCCCTCACATACACAATGTAATCATAGCTGAATATGAAGGCATGACTCAAAATGTGTTGTCACATATTTATTTATTTATTTATTTATTTATTTATTTATTTATTTATTGCATACCTGCATTGCCCATTGGGCATTACAGCAGGGGGGGTTACATACAAAAATATACAAAGTAATCACACTCACAAAGCACGACGTTCACACAGTTATCCATATTGCAAAATGAAATCAAGCTTTATTAAACACAGAGCTCGTACAGGATTCAGAGACAAATTGCAGGCTGTTCAGAGACCTTCTTCGAGTGCACAGAGCGGCATCGCATTTGCGGCCAAAGAAGACATCAAATAGGATGCGAACTGCATGGCATGGAGCACTAACGACCAAGGCATGTGTATCAAAATATAACGAAAGAACCTTTATTTGCACTTTAAAATGAAGAACTGGTTTTAACATGCTTCAATGCAACTCACAAGTACAGTGCAGTGAAGCATACAAACAGCAAGAACAGTAATGCAGTGCAGCATGCCTTATTTCTCTAATATACTGAAGTAATTGCAATCACATTGCAATCTCTACATTGATACTCCGCAGTTCGCACGTCTTGTCATAACACATGACATTACACATGTCATGTGTTATGTCCCCCTTGTCATAACACATGAAATTTAATGCGAGGATTCCCTCCTGTTCATGGAATACAGTAAACTCATGCGTATTTAATAAAGCATTTAATTAGGAGCACAGGTGTGCATTTTTCTTAGAGGGTCTTCCGCTACCATCTCGAATTTTGGTTTGCGACCGAGCAAAGGCCGCCCTCTAAATTTTGTCCAATTATCTTCCACTATGGGTGAGAAGGGGACGCTTGTTCAAATTTGACAGTAGAGGTTTTGGAACTGCAAGCAGTTTCTGCATAGAAGGAACTCGCATGTGGTTTTTATACATCATGTGTTTTCAGGCTACGTGTTTGCATTTGTGCATACAGTAGGCCTATCCAGTAGAAGTTGCTTTCATGGTTGCAGAACAGTTGTAAAAGCTAGTGTGCATATTTAAAGCGCAATAAAGCCTAGTACTGGTCTATAGTCCGCTCTCTCATTAAACCACTGCTTTCACGTCTCGTTGTGGCCACACCTATCGTCAAAAATTTCTGGAAGCTCTGTGATTAATGTGCTGTGAGAAAAAAGTGGCAAGTAAACTGATATTATTTTGGAAACGGTAGGTGCAATAATGAAATGGACCGGGTAAATCCCCTTTCAGAGCAAAGCTTAATAACTGACTGTGTACATCCTCCCGAGATTGTAACCTACGTTTCAAGAGTGCTACAAACATTAAACATGTACTGTAAATAGATATGAATGCCACAGCTGCACATGTAAAGAATTATAGCTTTGGGAAAATAAATAGGCAGGTCACATAGACTGAGATGGAAACTTTCGCATCAGAGGAATATTCTAGAAATGTACAAGGTATTTGCAGCATCCATCGAAGACGATGTAGTGCGCTGTCCTCTCAACAGTCTGCATACAAGACATGCATAACATTAACCCTTTGAGACTCTATGTACACAATTGTGTACATGACTTGTTTTTAGATGTGAAGCATCTTATGGCGAAGCTTAATCCGGTGGTGGTGGTGGTGGTGGTGGTGTGCCGCGTGCCCACCCTTACTGCGCATGCGCAAACCCTTTAAAAAAATAAAAATAAAAACCTCCTCTTCCCCTCTCTCTCCTCTAGACATCCCTCCCAGCGGCAACCACACCCTCACTGCGCATGCGCCTCCACTCCCCTCTCTCCCCTCTTACACTCCCCCCCTCTCTCCTCTAGGCATCCCTGCCCGCGGCGTCTACACTCCCACTGCGCATGCGCGTCCCCCCCTCTCTCTCCTCTCCTACGCTCCCCCCCCTCTCTCCTCTACGCATCCCTGCCCACGGCGTTCACACTTCCACTGCGCATGCGTGTCACCCCCCTCTCTCTCCTCTCCTACGCTCCCCCCCTCTCTCGCCTCGCGACGCCGACGCAGGCAGCGTCTGCTAGCGAGTTTCTTGGTTGAAAAAACCGACTGCTCGCGCTGCACAACCGTTCACTGGCCACCCCGTATATATGGCAATGGATCTTGACCTCCAAGGTGGTGCCGGTGGGAGATTTCTCCTGTGCGTTGTTGAACAATAAAAATTCGCAGCGTGCGCGTTAACTAAAAGCGGAGTGCGGGTCTCTGTGTCCAGTCGGAGTCTTCTGTCTCTCATTGCCCATTAGCAGCGATTGGCATGTTCCAGTAGGAAACACTGCTCCATCACTGCCTGCTTTGCGCCTCCCCAGTTTTCTCTCCTGCGCAACGCTGCGATGAGCGCCAGCGTCAACGCCGCCGCCAGTGTAAGCGTTAGCGCCGGCTGCTTCACATCTACACATGGTTCCCTTTAGCGGGAGATGGTGTAATTTTTGCTCCTTGTATCAACTAGCTAAGAGAGAGCGAGATACATTGAGCTTCGGATAGATTGAACCTCCTGCAGAATAATTTGTTTCCATTTAACTTCATTTCGCAGCGTACTGTTGCGTATGATCACACTGCTGAAGGCACTACCCCGTTCGACGAGTCGTTCGATGAGCCGCGCCCTGCGAGCCATGTTAAAAGTATACTTTTTCTTTGCTCTAAATGGACATAACGAAAAACGAATTTGTACTATATTTCTAGCCCGAGATTTCATTCTATTTATGCCAAAATAGAGCATGAATGACTTCAGGATAAACAGATATTTAATTACAACTTAATTAGAATAAGTTACTATAGCACACATAAATGAACATATTATGACATTATTTTTGTTGCAATAGTATATTGAGTGCCTTGAAGTAACGTTGTATTGTTTTGACCCATTTACAGACAGTTCTTCATAGGTGGCGTCTGAATGGGTTAAACTAAACATTTAAAAATATTGGGAACAATGAGAATCTCATTATGAGGTACCCTATAATAGAAAGCTCTAGTACTACTTCACGACTTGGGTTTATTACTGTGCACGTCTACGTACGCAAGCATTTTTACATTTTAGTCTACACCATGGCTTACTCAATAAGTTAGCAAAGATACATGGTGGGGAAAGAAAATGCTTCTCCAATCATGCACCTCTCAAAAGGTTTCAAATGTACCAGGATACTCAATTTTCAGCCTTTACACCAAGATTTCTTGCTTAGCTTAGAATACCGTAACCAGTAAGCCACTACAATGGATGATAAACAAACTATAGACCATGTTAACAATTCAGACAGAAGAGTAGCATTATTCATCATTTACCTTGAAGGATCCTTTCGTAGACATGTACCCAGCACAGATGTTCAATCTACTAAATTAAACTTGCACTAGCGTAAAACCCCAAGCAAGCACTCCCCTCCCTCTTTAGGGAGATTTCCCATATGCACCAATGGCCGAGCAAGCCCCCCATGTGAGCAGATAAATAGCGCTTATACAATGACCACTGCTGCTGGAAACACAGCACAGTGTATTTGTTGAAGCTCACCTGTAGACTTCTACTCCAGTTACATAAACAAGGTATACTGGATCATTTTATAATCAGTCTTTCACAGGTTGCTTATTGGTCAAAAAACGATTACTTCACTTACGAGGCCACAAGTGAGGCTCACTGTGGTCAAAAATCTATTAGACATGCTAATTTTATTCTGCTTCGAGTGCATTCATGAGCAGCTGTTTCGATGCAGTGCCTTTGGCAGATAAATACTAAATTTTTTCAATTCCTGAAAATATCCATGTAACAGACAGTATTATTTAGAACTAACAGACATTGATGCCAAGGAAATTATAGGGGATGTTATTAGAAGTAATTGTAATGTAAATGTGAAGAAAGCAAAGTGGATGAAAAGATAACTTGCCACTGGCAGGGACCGAACCTGCGACCTTCGAATAACGCGTCCGATGCTCTACCACTGAGCATCAGTGGCCGCCAACCCCCCGTCCACTTTGTAGGGTATATATGAGCATTTAAACGTGGGAGCGCTGACTGACGCTCCCACGTGTGACTGACGTCCTTTCTGTTCTGTCTTTAATTTTCTTCCTCGAAGGTTCGCGTCTATTTGTATTTCAGTAAAATATTTGATACGTGGTGTCTGACTCCGGCGTGGAGGAGTGTTAACACTGCATGCCAAGGAAACGATAAATGTCCATTTTGCGATGGCTCGAAATCGTGTCACTACTACTTAAACGATTCAAATACAAAGATGGCAACAGAAAACTGGAGACAGCCCATGCTCTTAGCAAATGTGGCTGCAAACTACTGGCAAATAGACACGTGATTAGTGCACTGCAAAAACAAGGACGCGCACTAAGTCGGAGACAGTCACATGAGGAAGGCGATATATTAAGTGGTGGCCTGGGCGAGTTGGTAACTCAATATCGACATGAATGAAGCAAATAAAAGTGTCATAATTAACACAGCAGCCCATGAGAGGCCTGAAAGACACACTTGCGTACTGAAAACGGTAAGCGCATCAAGAAAAGGACAACGAAAACAAACACAAAGAGTGGTACTTCCAACTGGTACTGTGAAATTAACACGCCATATGTGTAGTTTTCTTTGAGTTTGAGTTTATTCAACCACGTGACAAGTACACGAAAATACACTGTATGCGTGGTTTGGTGTAAAGGGATAAAAGCTGCATTTCACAGCTTGACTGGCCCCTTTACCCAGAGGAAAAAAAATCTAAATTACAAAAACTTAAAAGATTACGGGCAGCGGAAAGCGACAATACAAAGAGAAACACGCATGTGGCCCATGACAGCAAATAACAAAATAAAAACTCTGAAATACATACAAAACTATTCATAACAAAGCAATGTAATAACGAATGGAACTACGTAACCATTAGAGAAATCAACCAACATTCATGAACAACAAAATCAGCACATCCAATTTAACATGTCAGTTTTAGATAATATACGCAGATTATCAATAGTTAATTTCCATTTATTCATCGCACTCGGAAGACGGTAACGTAGTGTTTTGAAACCATAGTTTGTGCGTGGACATGGTACATGCCAAGTCTCCGTATACCGAGTAACGCGACTGGCAGGATTTGGTTGAAAAGCGGCCAAAGTGCGCAAAAGGATACTTCCTCTGCGTATTTCTGATTTAAAGGCTGACAGAAGTTGGTATTCGTAATAGCTGGTAATTCTTAAAATTCTATATTTTGCAAATATTGAAGCAGTGTGTGCGTTGTATGATACACCTTCAATGCATCGCAAGGCATTTTTTTGTAGCACGACTAGGTTATTTAATGATGCTTTAGAGCCTGTAGACCAGACCAGATGACAATAATGTAAATGTGAAGAAAAAAGAGCATTGTACACTAATAATTTTTGTTTCACAGGTAGTATATTTTGGCATCGACGCAACACACCTAAAACTTTACAAAGTTGGGACTAATGTGTTCGGTATGGTAATTCCATGCCATGTGTTCGTGAAAATGGACACCGAGAGTTTTAACTGTTGGAGAAAGCTTAATTTCGACGTTATTAAGTATTAGTTTGTGAGATGTCTCGAATGACTTGGACTTTGCTATGATGTGGTAACATCCCATGCCTCAGAACAGAGGCCACTGAAAAATTTTTGCAATTTTTTTTTGGTCTAGCTTATTTCGCTAACTATTGTAAATCTTAACATTTGCACGGAACCAGGATGACAAAGCTAAGATCTCTTGCTATCATGCAGGAAAAGTTTTTTGACCGAGCGCTCTAATGTCGCTCTCGAAGAAAGTGTTTGCGTTTTTGCAAAACCAATGGATTTCGTTGTTATCTTCTGACGACCTCCCTTTTTTTTCAGTTAGGTTTTACCTCTTGACGCACACCGTTTTCAGGTCGCATTCCTTGTTGCTTCATTCCTATTCATTTGTGCTGGCTGTTACTTTGAAACCCACGTTAATTTCATGTCACCATTAATTTCATAGTCAATTTTGCCTTCGATAGCATATTCGTGTGCTTGGTCAAAAACTATTCCTGTATGATATCAAGAGATTTTTGCTTCGTCGCGCTGCATTTGTGCGAATGTTAACATTTATGATCTTTAGAGAAATAAGCAAGGCTACATGCATAAGAAAAATTTTTCAATATCATGTGTTCTCAAGCATGCGTTTTACCATGTGATGAGCGAAGAAAACCACATATATGGCGCCTTCGTTCTGCAATAAATATCAGTAGGAAGTAGCTCTCTGTGAGTTCGTTTTCGTTTACCTTGTCTTGGTGCACTTATCAGTTTCAGCATGTCGCTTTACCAACTAGCTCGGACCCGGATTCTCGTGCAACACACTTGCATACCTGCCAATCTGGGGACCTCAAAGGTGAAAAGGAGTGGGGTGGGGTGGGGGGGGGGGGGGGCGAAGCCGGCCCCATAAATTGACATAATAGGTAGGGGGGGGGGGGGGGCGCATATGCAGAATTAATTCCCTTCTGTGCATGTTTTTTTTTTTTTTATCGTACTGAAATGCGGACGAGGGCACCAAAAACGAACAGACGTCGAGCCGAAAACATGCTTCACTTTACTAGCATACGATTACCAGACAAGATCCGGCTGCTACGCGTGATCTGTCGATAAATGCGAAGTGAGCGGTGTACTACTCACTGCCAACGTGCAACCGGCAAACTTTGCGCGTGATAGACTGAACAAAGAAAGCGACCCCTACCGCTAAAACGCTACATGTAATCACCTAGCCTGCTGCAAGCTCGTAAAAAGACATGGCTACGAGCGTGAAAGGACGCGCACGCGCACTGCGATGTCTCGTCAGACGTTAAACGGCGCGGCGATGCAGCTTTATCTGATTCTGGTCGCCGCTCGCCCGTCCCGACTTAGTTTGCCGACGCGTGTACGTTCTTTTGCACGACAGCAAAGTACCATGCATGGCCAACACCATAGAACAACTTTCAAAAATTTTAGAAACTCTCTCAGTTGTCATCGTTATTTTCTTTATGTATACGTAGAGAAGGCTATATTTCGGAAGACTTATCGCCGCGCCTGTACTACCATAGTTCGCCGAAATTCAGGAGTCCCGCGGGCAAATCAGGAGACTTAGCAGGCATGCACTTGTAGCGCTTCGTTGCTCGCAAGCAGGAAAGCTTACCTAAATCCAAAAGCGCTCTCCGTGTGGCTCCCAGCGTACACTTCGTTGAATGCTTGATCGGAAGCACTCAGCTTGCGGCGAGCACTAGCTTCAACGGAAGCTGTTGACAGAGGAGACGCACTGCGCCGCACCGAAGTCGTTGTTCCGTACTTGCGGATCCACCACGGATTCGGAGATTGCAGTGACACGCACTATATCTTTTGTACACGTGAACTACGTCACCGTGGAAGCCGTCGAAGTACACATCCAAAAGAAAGCAGGTGAATCGAAGAACAATCCGCCACCGTTAGCATGCAGCAAACGCGCACACGACATGTCAACAACAGATTCAAAGATCGCCTGTTGATGATGATCGTGACGCGCAGTTGCCCCGAGTCCGAAACCGAAAGTCATCGCCTCCGAGATCAATATCACTATACCAGTGAATTGACTTTAGCAGCGCCGTTTTATAATAATCTTTCGAAACAAAAAACCAAGACATATTGTAATATTTTATGTTTAACAACATGTTTGTGCTAGTAGAGCTTTAAAGCGTGTTTTTTTTTTTTCAGCTACTGCTGACGTGTGCAGGTGGCAAATTCGTAGCCTTCGAGATTCACATTTTTCTTTTTCCGAGTAGAGCGACGCCGGGGCATTGTTTCGACGAGTTCGGGTTAAAATTTCGTTACCCGTGCATCGTAGATATAACCAGGAGGCTAGGGAAGCGCGGAGGGGGGGGTTTTCGGTATTCGACTCACCCCCCGCCCCTTTCTATGTTTATTTGGACCCGCATGTGTGCAAGCACTGGCAAAAATGTACTTACATACAGAGGGGTCGGACCCCCCTTCCCCCCCCCCTCCCCTTCTGCATAAAGTCTGGCCACACCCCTGCTGTGCTAACAGCCTGTTTTTAAATAACATTCCACCATTCAGCAATCGCTGTTAAGATATCTTGGAGAATACGCTCTTTTTACCGACGCAGTAGCAATGAAGCTTGCTTTTATTTCATGTGGTGAATTTCGTGCAAGCATACGAATGTGCTATCACTGTGTGCATTGTAAGGCAATGGTAAGGGCTGTCAATCACATTTAGCAGAGCGATGAATTGGGCTAGTTGGTGGTGGTTCATGGTTTCTTGTTGCGCTGCGAATGAGTTGTGAGTTTGCGCACCACCTGTCATGTAGTCCCTGTATCGTCCTCGTCTCGTCATTCGCAGCGCAACAAGAAATTATGAACCTGTCAATCACAATGCCACAAGTCAACGGCGGTTCCCCCCTCCTTGTGGCACGGGTACATTGTACTAGTGTCGTCTGTGATCGCTCACGCGTACAATGTACGACCCACGAGGGTTCCTCGACAAAAAAAAGAAAAAAAAAAGAAAATAAAAAATAAAGCGGCCGCAGAGTGATGTGTCCCATTGGAGAAGTTCACTTGTGGTGCTTAGCGGGTGTGCGCCTATAGACTGTGCTGCGGCGTGCCATGCGTGTACAGCAGCTGCAGCAGAGTGAGCTCAGACAGTTCAATGTAAACATGCCTAGTTTCATGGTAATACGTACGCTGCATACTGTCACTTTGAGCTGATCCATGATCTTAAGTTTAAATATAACTCACTGATAAAATCCGCGACTTGTGAATTGGATGTGAAGTACTTCAATGTACGGGAATATGTGCACCCCTCTGTAAATAAAACAGGTGTTCTAAAAGAAAAGTTCATTGTGATTTCAAATTAGAAAACGCGCATAATGACCTGTCTAAAACAGTGTGTAATCGTTTCATGATATATGTTTAAGCGCAACACCATCTCTTTTACCATCCTTTCAGTGAGAATGATGAACGGTTACGAGGGGCTGCAAAATACTTTTTTAGTATGAATCACACAAAGTCAACCCATGAAGCCGTTGAACGTGTGAGGAATCTTGTGAATAATGCAAACAAGAGAGTGGTACATTAAATGTTGTATATAGCGCGGTATATGTTGGCGAATAAAAAGTGAAATGAAAACAAAAGCCGAAACATCGATCTTTTCACCGAAAAGTTGCTATGCGGTTTGATTGTATCCGTTGGCATGTAATACGTATTGATGCTTCTAAAAAAAAAACAAACAAAAAAAAACAATAGGTGTAACATTCAAAGAAACACCCTTGGGTGGAATTTGTGAACATACACCCTAGGATGTAATTTGTGATCATACACCTATAGTACACCCAAAAATGAAAAAAGGGTGCACGAAGGGTGGTTTACGTGAAATTCCACCCTTTTGGATAATCTTGGCAAAAAAAAGGGGTGTCCGATGGGTGTTTTATCGAAAATCCACCCTTAAGGGTGTGAAACGGTTTACAGTGCAGCCCAGCACTCCACCACTGATCTACGCCGGTGCTTGAAACTGGGTTTCAAACTGACGCTATGCAGGCTTCATGTCGGGTGTGATGAGGTGCCCTGACGCCGCTGAGGAAACAGCAAAGCGGCGTCGAAACACGAAAGCACGCGTAATGGTTTAAGTGGAGCTCCCATCTTGAGCGCCGCCTCTATGCACGTGCCCACGTGTCGCGCTTAGGCATGGCATGAAGGCATGGAGGAAAGAAACACTTTGAAGGAGCGTCACGCTACACTTTTAAGCTCAGCCCTGAAAATAAGAAGTTAGCATGCTTGGTAATCTCACCAGGCCATAGAGCACGACGACGGAGCGGCATCGGAGGCGCCCCTCCCCCGTAGCACGAGGTTGGCATCTCGATGCGAGGCGTGCTCCGTCACCGTCTCGTTTTCCTCTCCATGGCGAATGCATAGATGCGAGAAAAGCCAGCGAAGCTGAAAAAAAGGACGAGAGAAGAAGGCACATTCAAGCACACTCCGTCCCCGGATTTACAACCAATTTATTGACGCATCCACGACTGCTTAAACACCTTTTCTCGCGCACGCGTACACGCTACAACCTAAAGTCTATCATCAGCCCGATAATTAGTCACACCCTGAAAGAAACAGGCACTCATTTCTGTGATAAGCGTGGCGATATCAAAAATAATGGCCACGCTTTTTTTCCTCTTCTCCCTCTTCTTTGCTTGCTTCCTGTCTTGCGTTCCTCTGTGTTTCCATTTCCCGAAGGAGCAGGCAGGCGTTGTGCCCCTCTAGGTGGCAGTTGTCAGCTGTTCCCTCCCTATTTCCTCTGTATCTTCCTGTTTTCTATGTATGCAAACCAAATAAATGAATTCCGTCCTTGTTTTGAGTTTCGCCGGTCCTTCTCGCATCTAAACATGAACCAACCGGCCTAGCTTTTCAAGCTTACGGTGAGTGCATAAGGGACCCTGCGAAGCCTGTCAGCATAACCTGCACTGGGCCATTGTCACATTCTCGGCTCTCGCGGTGACGTTGCTGAATCAAGTGCAATCTGCTGTATTGGGTGCGAGCCATACTAAGCTGAAGAAGAAGAAGAAACCCAGTGCCCCGGAAGAAGAATGGCCAACCTGTTGGTGATCTCCCCGCCGTCTCCATACAGCATCCCGGCTCCCCAGGGAGCCCCGCAGGCGCGTAAGTATTATCAGGGGCGAAGCTCCTAAGGGTGTGGGTCTGTCCCGCCTCTGTAGTAGTAGTAGCAGTAGTAGTAGTAGTAGTAGTAGTAGTAGTAGTAGTAGTAGTAGTAGTAGGTGGGTAGCCACTCCACGTGATGAAGATGACGATGACGCAGTATAGTGGAATGTACCCGCTACACGTGATAACGATGAAGTATAAGCGCGTTCCAGTATAGTGGAATGTACCCACTACACGTGATAAAGATGACGATGACGCAGTATAGTGGAATGTACCCACTACACGTGATAACGATGATGATGACGTTGATGACCATGAAGTATAAGCGCGTTCCAGACCACATTCTCTTTCTGCCATGGATGAAAACGATCGAGCTTCGCCCACTCATCATGCTTCACTTCGTGGATATGGCGTGATTTTTTTGGGTCTTGAGTATCGATACTGCCGAGCAGGGCCGTAGCCAGAAATTTTTTTCGGGGGGGGGGGGGGGGGGGGAATTGGACCATACTCTATGTATGTGCGTGCGTGCGTTTGTATGCGTACGTGTATATATACGCAAGCAAAATTGAAAAATTTCGGGGAGGGTATGAACCCCCCCCCCCCCCCCCCTGGCTACGCCACTGCTGCCGGATCCAGTGATAGGTAAGCCTAGCTGTTCCAATCAGCCTTGATACTATACGAGCAGTTGAAGACAATCATTCGTTTACCTCTACAGTTTAGAACATACAGCTTCAATTACATAGTGATTAACTGATGAATTCCACTTCTGGACCACAGATCGGCCCAAGACTGGGGATGCATACAGACAGGCAGAGTTAGAGACAGTGCATAATGGTGGACATGCAGATAAACGATGGTACTGAGAAGTACATTTGACAACATGGTTCATGGAAAAAAAATGGTATCAACTGATACCATTTTGACCAAAGCCGGTCAACGCAACTCGAAAAAGTGTATTCTACTTCATCTGGTATAGGTCAGTCTTCTAGCTTCCTACATAAGCTAGCCCGAAAAAAGCGCAGGTAAGTGTGTTTAGAAAACTGATTATCAAAGAAAACCAGAAATATATGCGCCTGCTTTTAAATTCAACAATTTTAATTTAGGTAAGAATCTTTTTTTTTAATTGCTGAATGTAGAATGGAAACCACATAACAAGAAATAAACAATCCCAAAATAAACTCCATATTCAATAGAATGGAAGAGAAGAAGATCAAAGACCACATAATGAAAAGGAAAAAAAAACAATCAGAAAAGCGCACAAATGCGCAGATAAACGTAGGCGAAGAACACAAAAGAACAGCAAGGAAGAGTTATAGGGAACACAATGCCATGCTCGGGAATTCGTTCAGCTTTCACGTGGAGTTGCACTGGCTCAGATCCCCTCCTCTTTTTTTCGTTTTAAATGCGAAGCATTTCTTTTTAGAATTGATCTTTGAGCGAGTTGGTAATCCATGACTACGAAGAACTGCGCGAAATAAACTGACACAAGAATACGTTGGGTCGCGTCTGCGCAATAGTTGACAGGAAGGTTGAAGGGAAAGAAAAAAAATCACAGCATATCCACGGGGTGAATGATGATGAGTGGGCGAAGCTCCGGAGGTTCATGACTCTTCCGTGAAACTTCGCCCATTACATCATCATGAAAGACGTGAGAACCAGTGTGTGCGCTTGGCAGCAGCTTCCCGCACTCGCGCAGCCTCGGGATCTGCCCGCCTGTACGCGCGTTTCCTCGCCGCTTCTGGGGCTCTCACAGTTTCTGGATCCGCTTCTCGGCGTCGCCGTGCACCTTCTGCTTCGTGGGCTCGAACGTCGGGCTCCGTTTCCGGCGCCTCCGTGCCTTCTTCGTCGCTCATTGCGCACTGACTGCCGAGCGAAAGAGGAAAAGAGGAAGCGCGCCAAGAGCACCGCGCCACCCAGCGGTCTTCCTATCACACAAGAGCACGCAGCAGAGCCGTCTCCTACGCATCGGAATGGAGCGAGCGCCGCAGCGCCATCTAGTGATCAATTCACGTTCTGTCACAGCGCAGCGCCATCTAGTGAACATTGTGAGAAGCAGCAGCGCCCATACATCTGAATGGAGCGAGCGCCGCAGCTTTTCATCATATATTCCTCATATAAACAAGTACCGCCATCTAGCGGACATTCCAAGAACTAAACGAGAGGTGGCTACCTACAACTACATACATCGAGGACGCACGACCCAGGGCGTTAAGGAGCTTCGCCCCTAAAAGTGGAGTGAATGTGAAGTTAACCATCGGGACAGGTTGGTTGAATGTGGAAACGGTGCTGTGTACCGTTATTCCCTTGTCTTGTGGAAAGTGTTATATCGGCCAAACCGGGAGGTGTCTGAACAATCGGTTAATGGACCACAGGGCGTCATTGAAAGCTCAGCCCTTCATCGAATTTGTGCTTACATTGTAAAGATTTCAAATGTCACCCGTTGCTGCGTCAAACAAAGGTGTTATCCCGGCATAAAGATAGGACAGCGCGAGAAGTAGTCGACGGCGTTTTTTATTCACAGGTATGGTGATATGTGTGTTGCTAGGCCATCGGTTTCGTTGCACAAACTAGAAATTGATTATTTACTTGCCAACCTCTAATCGTTCACGTGGTCTTTCTTTCTTTCTTGTTCTTTATATTTGTGTTTTCTTCAATAAACATTCAACTGCGCCTGCGCTTGTACGTGTGTCTTCCTTTGTGCCAGTTTATTTCGCGCAGTTATTCGTAGTGAAGCATTTCTTAGCGAACTTCGGTGACTTTGAGCGTATCTATCTATCTATCTATCTATCTATCTATCTATCTATCTATCTATCTATCTATCTATCTATCTATCTATCTATCTATCTATCTATCTATCTATCTATCTATCTATCTATCTATCTATCTATCTATCTATCTATCTATCTAGCCGCCTACGACTTTGTGCTCTCCTGGCCGTATCGTTTATGGGATTGATACCAAATTTGGTATGGCATAACATGACTGTATGACGAACATGATTGGCTTGTCATATCATGAAAATCATGACTGACTTGTCATGAAAAGTATGATTTACATGCCACGCTCATGGCGCGCTCCCGACCGTTTCGTTAGCTTGATATACACCAAATTTGGTATTGAGTGACATGACTGTATAACGAACGTAAGTGGCAAGGTGGTAACATGAAAATCTTGGCATGCATGTCATCTACAACGCCATTTACATGTCCACGCTCATGGAGCGCTTGCGTCCAGTGCGCTAGCTTGATATACACCAAAATTGGTATTGCGTGACGTGACTGTATGACGAACATAAATGACATGTCCTAACATATAAAACATGACATGCAAATTATGTAAAGTAGGATTAGCTTCTTCCTGGCTGCTTCGCATTATATCGATTCCCACAGTGCGTGAGATCTGCCAGGCTTTTTTTTTTTTTATTAATGTATCCGTTATGCAATGACGGATGAATGACGCTTAATGCTGGTTTAATACCGACATGTGTTACTGTGTTTTGGCGAAATGCTGTAAGTATTATGAAATGCCGCTTACTGGTCATTGCCCACTGAAAACTTGAACAAGAAATGTAGTAGGAAGTTTCTGGGTCAGCCTTGTGGGGTATATATGCCACCTACCGTCACGCATACCTTTAAGTATTCCATGTGAGAGCGAACAACTGGGCTTGTTGATACTGCATGTTTCGAAATAAAAGGCGTAAAGTAGACAGCGGCTGAAAAGGTAGACACACACACAGGGCGCCACTTCCAACAATGAGGTTGAGTATTCACTATTCAAACTATGTCAACTGTAAAGAAATTGCCAGAGTTAGAATCCCTAGCAAACGATATAGTAGAGTTGATTATGTATAGTTTGCGAACAGCCGAAATAACAGCATGATGGAGCTTTGTATTTTTGTCACTTACCCGCCTTATGGCATTCGCTTTACGGAACACCTTACTGCATTCGAGAGCAAAAGCCACCGACAGCCTTGTGAACCACAAAAGCCAACTCTTTCTTTTGCTTTTCAATGGCCAAGTGCATGAGTATCCAACAAGACCCTCATGCACTCATGTTTAATTGCAGAGTGCAATTAAACAAGCTTTTAATTGCCCTCTGATACACTGTACATTTGCATCATTTAAGGTCTAGGCGCGTAAAAATCGAGCACAGGAGTTGAAGGCTATAGTGAAACTCGCAGCAAAACAAGCGAACTCGGAGAAAGGAAATCCGCGGGATGAGCGCTTTCCACCACAGAGTTTCCTAAAATTAACTGCAGGAGACTCTGGCCCTGCGATCATTCAGCCACCATGGGAATGATGGGTAGTGCACAAATTTGCCTAATCTTCGTGCTTGGGGCTTCGAACGCACTTGTGGCTTTGTTTATTGCCGTGTCTTGGTTCTGCTTCTGATAAAACAATGGACCGTTGTGAACTTCGATCCGAATTTAATTGGTGAGCCTAATAAGGTGAAGGTGGTGAAGCGTAACTGCTAAACCTTTGCTGAACTTCGTATTGCAGCAAAGCGGATTCAGGCCACACGGAGCCAAAAGAACGAAGACTAGGCAAGTCGAGCCGAATTTGTGTACTGCCCACCATTTCCATGGTAGCTGAAGCGCCGTGCATTGTAGCACCCATAGACACTAGCACCAGAGTTCCCTCTAGTGTATTTATAGAAAACTCTACGCTTTCCACAACCATCGCGGCGCATCGCCGAGGTCGCGCGCCGCGCGAAAGCGGTGCATGTGAAACGAAGCCGCGTCCGCGCGTCTGGTGCCGCTCGGGGGCCCCGCCACTCGCATGGGAAACGGGCTTGACTCTCCCGAAGAGTACACAGGGCAGTGCTTCTTGCGACGTGGTGGAATCATCTATTAGCCCAGCGGGGAACCTTTCGGGGGTACCAGTCGTGCGCGTGACACTCGCCACATTCCCGCACGCATCTAACAGCTCCTCTGCTAAAAGATCACAACTTTTCAACGAAACCAGATAGATACGGTAATATTTTTGTTCAACACAATTCTAAATGTCAATAGACTTTGGAAATATGAAAAATAACATTCAAACCTTTTAATACAATGTCACTTGAAAGGGCGGCGACACAACATTAACACGCTATAAACAATTCTATACATTTGGATGTCGTCGACCTGTTTTATAATATTGGTGTTGATAGGCGCTGGTTCGTCTGTCAAGAGCCCGGACGGCAGGGATCCCGAGCTTCAGCGTACCTCTTCGTTCTGCATATCTTCAGTGCGTTGCCCTCAGTCGAGTCAAGGGTGTTGGGTTCTTGGCCGCTCAGATACTTGAGTGTCTTGACACGCCTGAAGGAGCCACGGCCCATGTAGAGGTTAAGGCACGCCGCGTCTTCTTGGTCGAAATCGATGTCATACACGGCGACGCTGAACTCCAGGTCCTTGTGTCTGTACAGTGCGGCGCAAAACTATGGCGGCACAAAAAAAAAAAATGGGAAAGTAATAGTGAAGACGAGGCGGACCACCTTAGACAGATGTACTAAATAGTGTCGCTATAGTTGGTTACAGCCTAAGAATGACAGCAAGCACCACATACGTCCATCAGTGTCCATCCTAGAGAAAATTCACATAGATACCCCATCCAATCACATTTTTTTTTTAATTTCATGACGTCAAACACTTTCCTCGTTCCTACGGTAGGCGATTTTTCTCATTAAGACACATGATTCCTTTCTCCGATTTTCAGTAGACAAACTTGAACTTCCTGTCCAATTTTAGCTATTTTTCCGACGTGACTACTAAGGCAAACTTAACATTGTTATTGTAAGTTGGGACGACGAAACATCAATTCAAAGTATGTGGAATATTTCCATTATCAACGGAAAGGTTACTTATGGATTCAACAGAACCCATGCCGTAATCACGGCTCTCCCGCACAGATTAACGTCAGCGTGCGCGATTCTCGAGGCGGTGCTTATATTTATTCTTAGTTTGTCACCGACTATTGTAAACGCATCGAAACAGTGCACACAGATCATCACACACATTAGCTAGCAAGTAATGTGAAGCGAAGCTATCGGAAAAATGGCCCGCTGCTCTAAAACCAACCATCACTTGTGACATAAGATACGCACGGGGTCGCCTAAATAAAGGCGAACACCCTATAAGTGTCCATGGCCTCATAGAAGCTGGTGTTTAAAAAATCAATAGGAAAATTACTTAGGCTAAAGCCTGAGATGCCTCACCAAACACGAAAGTTGACCGCCGGCAGCGTCTACGCGAGTGACGCTAAAAAAAAAATCATCAAAATCATCACGAAGAGACGTCACCGTAGACGACATCGTGACGTGCCAAAGTTTGCGACGTCCCATGACGACGCCACTGTGAAATCACGTGACGTGACGTCACATCGTAACGTCATCGCGTCTAAGGAAGGCCTATCATTTCGGCAATGCAAAGTCACATCACCTTTCCATTGACTCCTCTTTCCGAATCGAACACCAGAGTGCGATTTTCTTGCGGACTAAACGTGTATTCAGCTCCCACTGTGCTGTTGTAGCGGTAGTAATATCCATATTCCTCGGCGCATACCTGTGTGATAAAGGATATTCATGTTTACCTTTTGAAATCACGTATGTTAAAAGACCGCAACTTTTCAACGAAACCAGGTAGAGACGTAATATTTGTGTTCAACACAATTCCAAATGTTAGTGCATTCATCAAATATCAAAAATAACATTGAAATCTTTTAATAAAATGTCACTTGAAAGGGCGGCGACACACCTTAACACGCTTTAAAACACTCCTATACATTTGGATGTCGTCGACCTGTTGTATAATATTTGTGTGGGCATAATTAGAAGAGGTAGGAACCAACCCCCCGAGTTATTGATAGAGAGGCACATCCTACGAGCAGCTCAGCAAAACTTATGTGTCCTGAGTGGCACGTAGAGTTTGGAAGCGGAGCTTGAAGTTCCCACTTTCTCAAGCACCCTCTCTACTAATAGAGACCCACCCTCACTCTCTTCCAGGCTGTTGGCGGCTGCTACATTTCGTCATTTAGCAAACTGCCCCTCTTGGCCGGTAGTTGATGTATATCAAAATGGCGTTCAGATCAGACGCCCGTCTTGTTATCATCACATTGTGTAATAGCAGTGTTTTAACAAAGCGGCTGAGGTAAGCAAAGGCTCTTTTTGTAAATTTTGATATGAATAACGCACTCCTAGAAGAAGAGAACTGCTGTGCACTGAACTCAGCGAGCACGTGCACATAATATCGAAAGCTTCTCCTCGCTGTCATTCGGGCATTGCCGGATTTTTCGCTCCTTTTGAGGCGAGAACCTTACAAGCCTAATCGAACAAGAAGAGTGACCGTCGGCGACAAAAAAAAAAAAAAAGTCATCGTGCCATCGCGTCACAGGTCGCCCAAATTTGTGACGTCACATAACAAGACGTCACACGACGATGTCATCACACGACAAAATCACTTGGTCATATGTGGGCCGATCTCGGGGTCAATGCTGTAAAATCGCCTAAGGTGCAGAAAGCTGTGACGCCTCCGATCCTGGAGGCAGTGCAAACTCGCGTTAGGTGTGCAATGCTTTCTGGCGAGGGAGCAGTACAGTCAACTAAGAAGCTGAAACCTTAAAGGGGCCCTGCAACACTTTTTGAGCATGGTCAGAAAACGCTACCGATCGGTAGTCGAGGCTCCCGAGAACACGCGAGCCAAATAATATAGCGCAGCAGGCGGCCTGGAATTTGCAATCAATTCTCAAAGTCAGCTGAAAATCGCTTTCTCTTCTCTCGACAAACGACGTTACAGGCTCAAAAATCGCTACGTCCCAGGACAAGGATCCGCCATTGGCCGATTTGAACACGGTGCGCTCGGTCGTTACTAGGGCCGCCGCTGGAGGCCACGGTTTCTCCACGCGTGCGCATGCGATCGCACTGAAAAACCGTGCATTCCAAGAAGAAAAGGAGAGAAAAAATTGGCCGCGTATCTGCGTGCTTCGCTGCAAATGTCGTCGAAAGACGATAGTCTTGTGCCGACTGCACTGTATGAGCGGCATGAGTACCACAATTTAATAGCTGTGCTAGCCGCTGGGCACGTTTTTCGGACGTTTTCCGGGCACGCTTAGACGGACGCCGGCGTTTCTCCGCTGAAATTTGGTCGTCGGTCTTTTCTCTGCGTTCTCTGATCATGTCTTGTAGAGTGGGTCGTATTTCATCAAGCGGCCATATATGTTTTGCCTTGCCTGAGACAGCGCTCTTCTACGATGAATCAGCCGCATCTGGCTGGCATTGATAAAAGAGAAGAGGACGCCATCTACAGCGCTACCGGGGAACATCGGCTTGTGTTGAACTATGCTGCTGCCAGGGGGCAGCACCACAGCGTCGAAGTTAAATCACTGGGCGGAGACTTGTTTTGTACACAGCGGCGCATTTTCAGCGCCGCGTAATGAACACTAGGATCTTTATAATTACGTATCTATAGATTTTGTTTTAAAGGAACACTGTGAATAGTACTAAGGTATTGATGTTGTGCCTCAGGTATGCGTAATATTTGATTTTTAAGTGCCCACGCTCACCCGTATGAACAGATGCCTTTCGGTCAAGATTGGAGGTCGTAAGGCAGGGGGTTAAACTTTGGCCCGCTAACTGAATCGTGCGACGTGCCGACAAACAGAGAAACAGATAGACAGACAGACAGACAGACAGACCAAAATTTCTCCGTTTAGGTATCCCAAGAAAGACTATCGTCTTTAAAAGTGCTCAAGGTCACGAGGCGCGCGTGACGTATTTTCTTCGCCCGTGCCATTCCTCCCTGCTTAGCTTCCAGCGCTTTCGTCGGGAAGACAGAATGCAATTGCAGCGTGCGACAATTCTTTGTAACACCGCTCGTACTGGACGGATTCTAAAAATTTTTACCGCGGTGAAGTCCTAAGGCAATAAGCTCCTGTAGTGAATCCATTCCATGGCTTCTTGGAACAGTGTTGAAGGGCCCCTTTAATTGTTATGCGTTTAGGTATACTGGGTTTTATTAAGAACTAAAAACAATCGTCCGCCACACCACCTTGCGAGCGTGAACGTACAGAAAAGCTGTATCAAACCCCAAACAAGCTGATGAGGGCGGAGGGGGGATATGCTTTATTATTACTTTAAAGTAATGACAGTGATAATCGCTTTGTAGTTGCTGTGGTAGACCGTGATTGGTTTTTCGAGCACTTTCAGAAAGACGAACTTGTTCCTTTCATCGAGCATTGTATTCGCGCTGTTCTTCTGGTGTCCTTATTTTCCTGATCTACCCACGGCAGTCTTATAACGATTTGAATGGCTATCTAGACGGGTCTCCCTTTCATATATAAAAGTGGTAAACACACACGGGTGGAAGGAATGGCAGTAGGACGTTATTCAAAGCGCTCTTGCGAATTGCGAAGCAGCTTAAACCTAATCTTTACCGGGAACACGTGGGAGGGCGTTCCCGTTGTTCACAGGCGCCGTATCATCCATCATGCTGTTTTCATGATTCTGTAGTGTTCTTTTTATTGCGATAGCAATTATATGGACACTCTCGGCTGACTTTTACCGTCATGTCCCGTATATATATATATATATATATATATATATATATATATATATATATATATATATATATATATATATAAGTAAAAGCCAGGAAGAAAAATACCCACGGGTAACAGTGCGGGAGCGGGGGGCGACAAACGCCGCTGAAGCGGACATCAAACGAGCCCGCTCACCTCCGGCGCTCCAAGGCGCATGCGATAAGATTCGCCTGTGCGACGAGCCGGGGAAGTGCTCAAGGAGAGGAAAAGCCCCGCGCGTCTTTAACAAGCGCGGAAAGACGCGAGGGGGGGAGGGGGGGGGGGTGTCCCTCATGCAGCCACTGCGACCTTTGGTTTTATGCACGCGTTATCTCGCAATCTCAGCAGCCGACAGCGGGCGGCTGGCTCCTAGTGCATTTTGTAGCGTTGCGTGAGATCGGATCCAAAAGAGTTAGCTGCCAGCCCCACTTCGATTAACATTAGAATTTGTTGCTATCGCATTCACTGCTTCACCCTTTCTTTTATTGAAAAGAATACAGAGCTCAATACTTTACGCCTTATTAGAGAACTTTAGTTCAGTGTGTGCAAGGCTGTACGTCCGCAACGTGCTTCGCGCTGCGAACGCTACGTCTGAGGCTGCCTCCTACAGCATTAGCTTACCGTGCGCAACATCCGAAACGTGTACTGCACCTGAGAGTTAACAGGCTTGCTTTTAAGCGTTGTTTCGCGATATCTAGTGGCGAAGAAATAAGCTGTAATAATCGATATTAGTTGACGCAACACCCAAGTCAAGGCGTCAAGGCATGAGACAAGCCGAGAGTTTCCGAACACGAGTATTGGTTTGGAGTGTTGGGGTTACGTTAACTAATAGCACGAGGGACACAGAGACGACGAAGACGAGCGGTTACTGCCAATTGAACATATTGTTTGCTGCAGATATTTTGTAAGACAAAGAGAAAAAAAAAGAGAACCGAACAGGGATTGCTCGAGGCTAAATACAAAAATGCCCCCATTGGCGCCGGCGTCTTCACGTGCGATTCTTCACTTACCACGAAAGCTGCTTTCACAGTGATGAGGGTGCCGTGTGTGTTATCCATGTGCGAGAGAAATCACCTGAGCTTGGTGGAACACGGACGTGCATCCACATACGCTACAATGCATGGCTAGAACTGTCCCTTTAGCTTCTATGCATGCTTCTGCAGGCGATCATTCATACATGTATGTAGCCGCCACCACAGTTCAAAGGGACCACACACACGACGCCCCGTACACAATCCACAAATCCGTCGCCACGTCGACATTGGGTTCCTGCTTCTGTGACACTGACATCCGCTCTTTCTACGCTGTGCTCCGGCTTAGCAGCGATCATAATCGAATGCACCTGTTCAACGATTGGCTTTAGCTTACTTACTAAAGCTCCAAATCAAGGGCAACGCCGAAGTTCGCACGGATTTCGTTCGCTGCCACGGCCACCTTACTAGTACACTCTAACCTTACTGCTCTCGGTCACGGCCATCTTGTCTGTTTTGGTCTCGGCAGGTCGAGATCTCGCGAGATAGCCGCCGGTAAGGTACGCAACGGCCGTAGCGTGCGCAACGTAAGCGCCGAGATCTAGCGTGCGCATCCCCGCGCACGCTAGAGCGCATCTCACTTAGGTTCAGCGCATGCGCACTCTTGCTCCCTGTCGCGCGTTGCGTGCGCTAGGCTGTTACGCGCGCTAAACTAAAATTCTCTATTGCAAATGAAGACATGCCGTTCGACTTCAATTGTTAAGTGGCCCGTAAGTCACCCAGAGGTCAAAATTTGGTTGTCTCTTTGAGGTTGCGCACGGGTCTCCAGCGAACACTAGGACGCTAGGGGAGTTGCATGCGTTTGCCCGTTTCGCTCTTCCCTTCGCTACGCTGCGTTCGTCGGCACGTGTTGCCACCTCTCAGAATGCCCTTCCTCAGCGTCCGCGGTGAAAACTCCAGGAGTGCGGGCATCTGCCAGCAGAGCAGCACGCGAGCGTCGGTGCTCGGTGGTGATTAGTTAAATAAGCCCAATTTATATGGCACGTACGCGCTATAGGAGTTCTGTGCTGACGCCAAGAAATATTTACACTAACGAGAGCTATACAGTTTCGTTGTAAAACCAGTATCTCCGATTGCGGCGAGAAGGCACTTAGTGTCGGGCTCGTTGCCTCGCTACAAAGGGAAGTCAACGGAGGGTCGAGATACAGCTGTCCCATCAACGGGAGAATGGTTCAGGGAAAAGCCGGGCAAATTTTTCCGTAATGCATTCAAAACCGTCACGGTACTTGCGACAGACACTTGACCTTTACGAGAAAGACAGGAAAATTACACCATCTCCCGCTAAAGGGAGCCATGTGTAGATGTGAAGCAGCGGGCGCTAACGCTTACACTGGCGGCGGCGTTGACGCTGGCGCTCATCGCAGCGTTGCGCAGGAGAGAAAACTGGGGAGGCGCAAAGCACGCAGTGATGGAGCGGTGTTTCCTACTGGAACATGCCAATCGCTGCTAATGGGCAATGAGAGACAGAAGACTCCGACTGGACACAGAGACCCGCAGTCCGCTTTTAGTCAACGCGCACGCTGCGAATTTTTATTGTTCAACAACGCACAGGAGAAATCTCCCACCGGCACCACATTGCAGGTCAAAATCCAGTGCCATATATACGGAGTGGCCAGTGAACGGTTGTGCAGCGCGAGCAGTCGGTTTTTTCAACCAACTAACTCGCTAGCAGACGCTGCCTGCGTCGGCGTCGCGAGGCGATAGAGGGAGAGCGTAGGAGAGGAGAGAGAGGAGGGGACACGCATGCGCAGTGGGAGTGTGGACGCCGCGGGCATGGATGCCTAGAGGAGAGAGGGGGGGGAGCGTAGGAGAGGAGAGAGAGGAGGGGACACGCATGCGCAGTGGGAGTATGGACGCCGCGGGCATGGATGCCTAGAGGAGAGAGGGGGGGAGCGTAGGAGAGGAGAGAGAGGAGGGGACACGCATGCGCAGTGAGAGTGTGGACGCCGCGGGCATGGATGCCTAGAGGAGAGAGGGGGGGGAGCGTAGGAGGGGAGAGAGGAGGGGAGTCGCATGCGCAGTGGTAGTGTGGACGCCGCGGGCAGGGATGCCAAGAGGAGAGAGGGGGGGGAGCGTAGGAGAGGAGAGAGAGGAGGGGACACGCATGCGCAGTGGGAGTATGGACGCCGCGGGCATGGATGCCTAGAGGAGACAGGGGGGGAGCGTAGGAGAGGAGAGAGAGGAGGCGACACGCATGCGCAGTGGGAGTGTGGACGCCGCGGGCAGGGATGCCTAGAGGAGAGTGGGGGGGGGAGCGTAGGAGGGGAGAGAGGAGGGGACACGCATGCGCAGTGGGAGTATGGACGCCGCGGGCATGGATGCAAAGAGGAGAGAGGGGGGGAGCGTAGGAGGGGAGAGAGGAGGGGACACGCATGCGCAGTGGTAGTGTGGACGCCGCGGGCAGGGATGCCTAAAGGAGAGAGGGGAGAGCGTAGGAGGGGAGAGAGGAGGGGAGTCGCATGCGCAGTGAGGGTGTGGTTGCCGCGGGGACGGATGCCTAGAGGAGAGAGAGGGGGAGAGGAGGTTTTTTATTTTTATTTTTTAAAGGGTTTGCGCATGCGCAGTAAGGGAGGCCACGCGGCACACCACCACCGGATTAAGCTTCGCCATAAGATGCTTCGCATCTAAAAAATAGACACATGGTCGCTGTGTAACCTTACATGTTTTGGGTCCACATCTTCCTTATATGCACCATTGGTAGACTTCTTCGACGGGCTGAACAGGCCGAATGTGACGCCTGAAGTAGTATCAAGCGTGTAGTAGTGAGCCCGCATCGATAAAGATATGTAAAATGACATGTCGCTTTTGCTGTTGTTCTTCATCCAGTCCAGGTTGTCCAGTGCTTTGTCCTGAAAACGTCAGAGTGCAGAGCAAGAAAATTAATTTAGATCGTAAGCAGTGCAAGAAGACTCAAAGCCTACTCGACGACCTAAGGGGCGCTGACATGCATTCAGAGGAAATTCCAAGCTTTCCGAAGTGTAATACGCTGACTTGTGGCTTAGATGAAAGGTAACATCGGCACCAAAAAGGCAAATTAACAATACTCCGTTACAACCAAGGAGCTTAACCCTACCGACCCTGGCGGTGTCAACTGGCAACACCGCACAACGTTTACACAGTCACCTCGGAAATCAAACCAAGACTGCTCATTCTTGGGAGCATACATCTTCAATGATTCCCACTGCGATTGACATAAATATCGTGGCGTGTTTGAGAAGCTGAGGACCGCGAAGAAGAAGCTTGACCGAAGTCTTGGGTGAAGCCGAGGCGCATCGGCTTGCTAAGAAGGTGGCCCAACCGCCTTCGTTTTGAGGGCATGACTTCCCTCTTGAGCAATAACTTCCACACCGGCAATCCACCTTTTTCATGGTGCCACAGCGCATGCGTCCTTCCCCTTGCGGGAATGCCGCGATACGCTGTGGTACGGCCTCCGCACGCCTTTCGATCTAGGAGGCTTTTGTTCTGGCTGGCCCAGCTGTCTCGGATCACCTTGTGAAGCTCCGCCCCCCTACCAACCTGGCAGAGGGCAGCATAGGAAAATGGAAAAGGCGAATTGTTAGAACGACAGAAAAAAGTCACAGCTTCGCCGCAAGGGCGAAGCAAAGGAATGCGATAGCAAGAAATTGTAAAGTCACACGAAGATCGACGAGCAGCTCGATACTTCCAGCTTCCCGCTGAAGCACAAAAAATGCCCCCCACCTCCCCGAAGGGAATCGTTAGGAAATGCGAATGCATTTCTTGCGCCGACACGGTCGAGAGTGAGGCGCGAGCGGACGGGAGAGTAGGGCGCAGGGAGGAGAGAGAGCGAACGGCGAGAGAAGGAGCGGCGAAGCACTGCACCTACCCTCTCCTACACTCTCTCGCACCACATGCTCCGGTTGCTAGGGGCGAGGATAAGCGCGCGCGCCCGCAGCTGTTGCTATGGGAGAGGGAGTGAGCGCGCCGCCGCGGACAACGCCGGACAACGCTGCACAACGCCGGATGCCTGACATAGCCCGACTAAGAAATGCATACGCATTTAAAAGGGACTCTCTAAAAGGTCGCCCAAGTATACACAGGACAAGCGTGAACTAAGAACTGTCACAGTTGTTATGCCTTCGTATTGGAGCAACGCGCCACAAGCATCGACAACGCAGAACCCGACGCTTTTAGATACTTCCTTTTAGTAGCGAAGCTCCTTAGGCCGGCACCCCGCCGTCGCCGTCGCCGTTGAAGCTCCCTGGCACGGTGCCAGCTGTGGCGTCTCCCGCTCACGCGGGATGATAAATGAGCTTTATGAGCGCTGGAACGCGGATGGCGTTTGACACGATGCGCAAAACGCGAGAATACAAACGCATGCGAAACGGAGGAAGATTAGTCTCCCTCTCCCTCTTTTTTCGACTCTGCCCTCTCCCCTCAAACCGGCCAGCGCGCGAAACCATCGCTTCACGCTGTCGTCCGCCCAGTGGTTGGTCCGTTGCCTGGAAAATGAAACGCCATGCGCGCCGAACGCCACGTGCGTCCAATTTCTAAGGAGATTCGCTCATCGGTTGTATTCTTACACGGAACAACTGCCAGTTTTCTTTTAAAGTGCGGCGCACGGAAGGACCCCTCTGCGTCTCCTGCAACGAGTGGCGTCTGACACGAGGTGTGGACGGCGTTCTTCTTTTTTTTTTTCGTTCCACATCACGAGTGGGTACAAAAAGGGGCCCCTCTTTCGTGCGCGTCTCAAGGGCAGTTTTTAAATTGAAAGAAGAAAATTACACCATCTCCCGCTAAAGGGAACCATGTGTAGATGCGAAGCAGCGGGCGCTAACGCTTACACTGGCGGCGGCGTTGACGCTGGCGCTCATCGCAGCGTTGCGCAGGAGAGCAAAATGGGGAGGCGCAAAGCGCGCAGTGATGGAGTGGTGTTTCCTACTGGAACATGCCAATCGCTGCTAATGGGCAATGAGAGACAGAAGACTCCGACTGGACACAGAGACCCGCAGTCCGCTTTTAGTTAACGCGCACGCTGCGAATTTTTATTGTTCAACAACGCACAGGAGAAATCTCCCACCGCCACCACCTTGCAGGTCAAGATCCAGTGCCATATATACGGGGTGGCCAGTGAACGGCTGTGCAGCGCGAGCAGTCGGTTTTTTCAACCAAGAAACTCGCTAGCAGACGCTGCCTGCATCGGCGCCGCGAGGCGAGAGAGGGGGGAGGAGAGGAGAGAGAGTGGGGACGCGCATGCGCAGTGGGAGTGTGGACGCCGCGGGCAGGGTTTCCTAGAGGAGAGGGGGGGGCGTAAGAGAGGAGAGAGAGGGGGGGACGCGCATGCGCAGTGGGAGTGTGGACGCCGAGGGCAGGGATGCCTAGAGGAGAGAGGGGGGGAGCGTAAGAGAGATGGGGGGACGCGCATGCGCAGTGGGAGTGTGGACGCCGCGGGCAGGGATGCCTAGAGGAGAGAGGGGGGAGCGTAAGAGAGGAGAGAGATGGGGGGACGCGCATGCGCAGTGGGAGTGTGGACGCCGCGGGCAGGGATGCCTAGAGGAGAGAGGGGTGAGCGTAGGAGGGGAGAGAGGAGGGGGAGTCCCATGCGCAGTGACGGTGTGGTTGCCGCGGAAAGGGATGCCTAGAGGAGAGAGAGGGGGGACAGGAGGTTTTTTATTTTAACACGAAAGTGTTTTATGCCGGGGTCCACCACGGCTCCTCTGACGTATTTCCGTCACGGATATGACGTTGTAAAATATAAACTAACGTAATGAGATCAAAGAAAAATTAGAAGAAAAAGTTCCGTCGCCGGGCGTCGAACTTACGACCTCTCGCTCCGCGGCGCGCGGCGCGAAACCACTCGGCTACGAGAGCGTACGTTCCTCAGCTTGCTAACGGCAAGCTATTACAGCGAAAGCTGTAGATGGCTAGCAGAAACGAAAAACCGCTCGGCATCTGTGTCACGAGCGGTCTCCATTGGCTGTGCTATCAGTTACGTCGTTCTGAGCGTCGTACCCAATGGCGCGTGAGCTTGGGTACGACGCTTGCAAGGTCCAACGCTTGCAGCCACGGCGCGCCCTCTGGTGCGCCGAAGAAACGGCGTTGCGGCAGAACAGCGTCGACGTAATTGCGGAAGCGCGTTCGCCGGGGCGAACGCCCGCTTCGGGCGAGAGTTTCTCCAGCGGCACTTTGGCTTCGGCTGCGACGTCTGTGACCGCCTGTGGTTCGACCACAACCTGGCAACGATAATTGTGGAAGGCTTCAGTGCAGCGTCGGGTTGAACCCACTGATAAACACTGGGGCCGCACATTTCAGCTTCGCTGGTTTACCATTTGTACGGAGTGCTTGGGCGGTGATTTTTTATATACACCGTATACCGTTGGCGGTCCTCAGAGCTCCTCGACTTCAGCGCGTTTTCGTCATCACTAGCGAGATGGCGCGAAGGTGTCACGGAGCGCGCTCTAAAGGTCGTCGCGCCTCTCGCTGGGATGAGCGTGCGCCTCCACGAGGCGTGGTCGCTGGTGCGCGCGCGCTTATCTCCTGATCGGGGCATCCGGGCGCTTCGCACGCCTTGTGTTTCCAGCGCAAGTTTGCTTTGAAGTAACAGTGGTTAAAGAGTGCACGAAGGTCGCTTCGTTCGCCGCAGCGGCCGCGTTTACGAATGGAGCGCGCCGCTTACACACGAAGTAATAATTGTGGCAGTTGTTCGCGCTCGTCCTGCGTATGCTGGTGCGTTCGTTTCGTGCGTCTTTGTGTTAGAGCAGCGCGCTTTAAATGTCGAGCTGTGACAGTCCGTGCTCGTCTTGTGTATGCTCATTTCGTGCGTCCTTTCTTCTTGAGGTGCGCGCTGCATGTTTCGAGCTGCGTGCCGTTCTTCACGTCACATTACAATTTGTTGCTGCAGCATTCATTCCTTCTCCCTTGTGGCGAAACAATGCACAATAAACGCTTAACTACTTATGTGAATACACGTTTCACTTTCGTGTTATACCGATTCCTTTGACAGAGGGATCAGCCATGTTTTTTTTAAAGGGTTTGCGCATGCGCAGTAAGGGTGGTCACGCCGCACACCACCACCACCACCGGATTAAGCTTCGTCATTAGATGCTTCACGTCTAATATAGGAGCGTTGCTTGATAAAAAACACGTTCAAGCTACTGCGAGATCTGCATACCGCTAGCGGTTAATGGTGTCTATAATTAGCTTGCCGTTATTATGCCGGTGCGTGTATGGCGAGTGGCTGAGCGGTCTAAGGCAGCGCGCTGCGGAGCGAGAGGTCGTTGGTTCAAGTCCCCAGTCGGGTGTATTGGAATTTTTTTCTTTGTGCCTTTTATATATATATATACATACATACACATATCCGGGCCATGACAGTGACGGCAAAAATCAGCCGAGAGTGTCCATATAATTGCTATCGCAATAAAAATGTTACTACCGCCCAGAGATGCGGCCCGTCTACTCATGAAAGACAGCCGTGCTGGCTAGTTTCCGCTCGAACTGCAAGTACGTCTTCTCGACTTTTGAATATCTTTCGCGCATTGTGAGAAGTTCGTGTTTGCTACACGAAACATTTCGTTTGCTTGAGCAGGTATGTTAGAATCCGTGACGAAATTAACCAGGACGTTCATGTCTCCAAGCTAGAACCAGCGACATAAACCTGTCTGTACGGAAAACTCGACTATCTGAGAGCACCACGCTAATGCTACACGTCACGCGAATGTGTAAGCGCTATTGGTTGGAGCATTTATGCAGGTTATGTGGTGACATCGATGGCTGAGCTGACATTCTCCTGAGTTTCTAACCTCGTGCTGCTCTATGTATTCACGGTTGCTTGTTTACTATGTGAACAAGCAATCTGCTCACAAGTCGAAAAAAAAAAAGATTCATTCGACTCTTTTCTTTTTGAGTTTCGGCTTGCCACATATACAAGTATCTTTAAAGAGTCACGTCAACTCTCTTTGGGGGGTCATTGTACTCTCTTCCGAGAGTCGTGTGACCCACAAGAGAGTTAACGCGGCTCTTTCACTCAAATCGCACAGCCACCATCAGCATGGGAGGACAGTCGCTCGAAAACATTAAATTGGGAAACAGAGGGACGCCACAAGGGTCCGTCCTCTCTCCGACTCTTTTTAGTGTAGCGATGATCGGGCTTCCTGAGAAGTTGGACGGACTCGAAAACCTACATCACACCGTATACGCGGACCATGTGACGCTGTGGATTAACAGGGGTAGCGACGGACAAATTGAAAGTACACTTCAGAGAACTATAGATATCATAGAAAAATATCTCGAACCGATAGGGCTCCGAAATGCTCGGCAGAAAAATCGGAGGCTCTTTTTCTACCATCACAAAAAAGGAAAAGAAACGATCTCCCCGGACGCGGTTGTGATGTTGCTTTACGAGTAACTGGCAATGCTATTCCAACCGTAGACAGTATTAGAAGCCTAGGGTTGCGCATACAACCAAATGGAAAAAAACACTGAAACTATCCGGAGACTCGAAGCTAGTGCGAACCAGACGTGCCACCTGCTTAAGCGCATTTCTAACAAAAATGCAGGAATGAAGGAAGCCAATCTTTTGAGGTTGGTTCAAGCTTTCGTGGTAAACCGTGTACTATACGTTGCCCCTTATCTTAAACTGGGTAGAGCAGACAAAGATAAAATTGAAGCCATTATAAGAAAAGGCATCAAAACTGCACTATAGGGCTTCCCCCGAACACCTCTACGGTAAAACTTCTTGGGCTGGGCGTCTCTAATACTTTGAATGAGCTCATAGAAGCCGCCACGATGTCACAGCATCAAAGGCTTTTGAGAAGTAATACCGGAAGAAAAGTCATGGAGCGCTTGGGGTTAGAGCCCACGGAGTGTTCCAGACAGACGGCTAGCATGTTCAAATCAACCAGGGACAGGCTCAAAATTACACCGCTGCCGAAAAACATGCATCCGGTGTTTCACGAAGGCAGACGCAAAGCAAGAGCTGTAGCCCTGCAGGCCAGACTTGAAGGGTGATCCGACGTGCTTTACACGGACGCTGCTGAATACGAAAGAAGGGGAGCATACACAGCGGTAGTGGTTCGCGAGAGTGGGGACCTGGTCTCGCGCTGCGCTTTTAAAAACGCAGTCGCAACTGAGGCAGGAGAGCCTGCTATTGATCTGGCAAAAAATAACACAAAACGGTACACGAGTGATTTTTAGCGACACTAAGTCAGCCATTAAGAACTATGCTATGGGCAGGATCTCTGCTGAAGCCGCCAGAGTTCTGAGACAAGGACCAATACCCGCAGAGCAAATCTCACTGATATGGTCCCCGGCCCATCAAGGTCTGAAAGGGAACGAGAAGGCGCACGCGATCGCCCGAGGGCTCACTTTGCGGTCGATCGCCGCTGACTCGCCGCTCCCACTCGAGCAAGCCCTCTCCACAGGAGACGAACTAAAAAGGTTCCATGAAATCACCTCACATTATAAATTAGTGCACATGCTCTGGACCTGCCCTTCCTTCAACAATCCAAGCAGAAACGTAGAATCCTGGGAGGCCTTATTACGCAGCCACGACGCCGAAGAACAGCGTAAAGTCATCGGTCTCGCCCTGACCGCCGCCGAGTCCCAAGGGATTCCGGCCGACAGCTAGGGGGATGAACGGGGGCAGAGGCCTAAGCCTCCTCCCCCCGTCATTCTCGACGGGCCCAAATAAATGTTATTTCTCTCTCTCTCAAACGAGTCATATACGTGGCAAGTCAAAGGCTACCTGAAAGGAGTCACACACACTCCTTTTTCAGGGGCGAGACTTGTCCATCCGTTTGGCGCCCTTGCGCACGGCACGGCACCTTAAAAAGGTTTCACAATAGACTTCAGCGTAGACATAGGCTAATTATAAGGTAAGATATCACTGTTCCCGGCGAAAATCACCTATCGAGAAGAGTATTGATGAGTTTATCTGTACTAAAATGTGCCTAGATGTTGAGGCTTCACAAGGAAACCTGTAACACAAAGGCACACGTCGAGCACTGTATGCCCCAACAAATTACCCATATTAAAATGCTATCTTGCCAGTGGTAAGATGGCGGGTTCTTGGATTCACTTTCGAGGCATATCCTCCACTGCAGCAATTTTCTAAATCCTCCTTGAATTGCCTAAGACGACTGAAAGGCGACATAAATTTACATTTCTATAAACACTTTGTCACTCAATTTACATTATATGGGGCAATGCTCGGGTAACGCACGCGGTTACTCACCGACGCAATACCCGGAACTTCGCCCACTCTACATGATTCACTTCATGGAGATGCGTGGACTTTTTGTTCTTGGAGTGAGTATCGAAACATTTGTTACACTATTTTAACGCTATGCGCGAATTGTGCAACAATTGATCAGAAGAAGACGTGTATACACAAACAGTGGCACACAGAACTCGTCGCGTAATAATTTTTATAAGACTTGCACCGCAATTCTCATTGATGTAAAGGTTGTTCCAGTGAAACGGTTTATACACAACGTCTGCGTTCCTAACTTAGTCAAACATTTTATAAGGTTTAATATTCCGTGAAAATTCTGTAAGGTTTGGTTGGTCAAACATTTTATAAGGTAAAGATGACTTAATAGCATTACTAGATTTCAGTTTGGAATGACGTAAATGGCCCAACTATCTGACATATTCAATCGAAGCTTGTTATGAGTTAAGGATTTCGGTGGCAGTGCTCTCGTATGCGAAAAACGCCGCATCGGCCAGCATTTTCCAGTGATTTAACTTTCCCGGAATCGTGGGCTTGTCTGCGCTCAGCCGTTTCTGATATCCCGATGCGACCCTTTATGCTGGTCACTTGTGATTTCACATCACCGCGTTTCATTCATGCCTCGAAAGGGACGCACGGCCTCAGGTTCCGGCACCCGCACAGGCACGTGAGTACTTGTGCCCGCTTCCAAATGCGCAGGTACGCCATCACGCCACGACCACAACTACTGAAGGTAATTCCGCTTCCACCAGGAATAGAAACAATCATAGACAGAAACAAAAATAGTAAGTCACGCACGCACAGGTCAAGTTTAGCTAGCCCCCCATTTTCCCTACAGGGTAAGCACTGCTGAGTTTGTTAATGCGGAAGCCCGAGATGCCTCATCGAACGCGATAATAGACCCTCGATGGCGTCATAGTCCCGTGGCGTCGACGTCAACAACAGTGATGCAAAATATCATCATCATGCGATGACGTTAGAGACGTCATCTGACGACGTCACAATTACGTCACAAGTTTGGCTGTCTCTAACGTCATCGCATGATGATGATATTTTGCATCACTGTTGTTCCATTGGTTCCATCTTCCATTGGTCAAAGCTGGACCGATAACGCAGCCAGTGGAAAACCAAGTGAGGTGCGGGAAGCCTGCAGTGCATCCCATCTTGGAGGCAGTGCAAGATCACGTTAGGTGCACAAAGCTTTCCCAAGGGTTCGCGGGAAGTCCACTGACTGAGAAGGAAAACGAGACGGCTTTCCCGTACCAGTCACCTTAGGTCAACTCAGAAGGACCCTGTCCGTTTTTAGATGCGAAGCATCTTATGCTCGGGGCTATGTCCGTCCCTCCCGCGTCCCCCCGTCCCGCGTCCGGCCACTTTCATGAAGTAGGGAAGCATCCATTATG
The DNA here is from genome assembly GCA_030522465.1 of Rhipicephalus appendiculatus. NCBI lineage: Eukaryota > Metazoa > Arthropoda > Arachnida > Ixodida > Ixodidae > Rhipicephalus > Rhipicephalus appendiculatus. The sequence continues at coordinate 1,147,688 of JALIZH010032968.1, forward strand.
CGAACCAGAACACTAGTAATAGGAAGGCCGTCAACCCTACCACAGTCATCAGAGTCATGGCCAAGAGCACAGAGAGGCTGCTTAGCAATGGCTAGGCAGGTGATGTCTGTCGCCCAGGTTGACCCCATTCCTTGAGTCATGGCCGAGAGCACAGAGAGGCTGCTTAGCGATGGCTAGGCAGCTGGTGTCTGTCGCCCAGGTTGACCCCATTCCCTAATCTTGCGTGCATGTGTTTGGAGGGGGGCTTACTCCGTCCCTCCTTCCCGCGTCCCACACCACCACAGCGCATGCGCGTCGCCTCCCCCCTCTCTCTCCTACGCTCACCGCCTTTCTCTCCTCTAGGAATCCTCTACTCTACGGAGCGGCCTACACCCCCCACAGCGCATGCGCGTCCCCTCCCCTATGCTCTCTTACGCTCACCCCCCTTCCTCTACTCTAGGAATCATCTACTCTACGGAGCGGCGCCCGCGTCCCACATCCCCACAGCGCATGCGCGCCCTCTCTCCTCTACGAATCCTCTACTCTACGGAGCGGCTCCGGCGTCAACATCCCCACAGCGCATGCGTGTCCTCTCCCCCCTCTCTCCTCTAGGAATCCTCTACTGTACGGAGCGGCTCCCGCGTCCCACACCCCCCACAGTGCATGCACGTCCCCTCCCCCCCTCTCTCTCCTCTCCTACGGTCCCCCCCCGTCCTTTCCTCTAGGAATCCTCTACGGAGCGGCGCGCATGACAGGTGGTGTGACAGCTGCATACTCCGCTGGGGGGCGCCACGGTAGTTCCGCGGTATGAAAATGGCGAAGCGCGCACGCCTCATTCTCTCTCCTGTGCAGCGCCGCGATGAGCGCCCGGACCACTGCCGTGAAATGATAGCGGCGACGTTCCTCCTGCTCAAGCTAATTATCTCCCCGCTGCTTCGCATCCACACATGGTTCCCTTTAGCGGGAGATGGGAATTTTTTAAATGCAAAGCATTTCTTAGCGAACTTCGGCGACTTTGAGCGTATCTATCTATCTATCAAGCTATCTATCTATCTAGCCGCCTACGACTTTGTGCTCTCCTGGCCGTATCGTTAATGGGATTTCTTCCAAATTTGGTATGGCATAACCTGACCGTATGACGAACATAAATGGCTGGTCATATCATGAAAATTATGACTAACTTGTCATGAAAAGCATGATTTACATGCCACACTCATGGCGCGCTCGCGGCCGTTTCGTTAGCTTGAGATACACCAAACTTGGTATTGAGTGACGTGACTGTATGACAAACATAAATTACACGTGGTAATATGGAAATCATGACATGTCATGAGCGACATGACTTGCATTCCACGCTCATGGCGCGCTCGCTGCCATTTCGTTAGCGTGATATACACCAAACTTGGTATTGAGTGACGTGACTGTATGACGAACATAAATTAGAAGTAGTAATATGGAAATCATGACATGTCATGAGTGGCATGACTTGCATTCCACGCTCATGGCGCGCTCGCGGCCGCTTCGTTAGCTTGATATACACCAAATTTGGTATTGAGTGACATGACTGTATGACGAACATAAATGACACGTGGTAACATGGAAATCATGACATGTCATGAGCGACATGACTTGCATTCCACGCTCATGGCGCGCTCGCGGCCGCTTTCGTTAGCTTGATATACACCAAATTTGGTATTGAGTGACATGACTGTATGACGAACATAAATGACACGTGGTAACATGGAAATCATGACATGTCATGAGCGACATGACTTGCATTCCACGCTCATGGCGCGCTCGCGGCCGTTTCGTTAGCTTGAGATACACCAAATTTGGTATTGAGTGACATGAGTGTATGACGAACATAAATGACAAGTGGTAATATGGAAATCATGACATGTCATGAGCGACATGACTTGCATTCCACGCTCATGGCGCGCTCGCAGAGTTTCGTTAGTTTGAGATACACCACATTTGGTATTGAGTGACATGAGTGTATGACGAACATAAATGACACGTGGTAATATGGAAATCCTGACATGTCATGAGCGACATGACTTGCATTCCACGCTCATGGCGCGCGCGCGTGCGTTTCGTTAGCTTGATATACACCAAATTTGGTATTGAGTGACATGACTGTATGACGAACATAAATGACAAGTGGTAATATGGAAATCATGACATGTCATGAGCGACATGACTTGCATTCCACGCTCATGGCGCGCTCGCTGCCATTTCGTTGGCGTGATGTACACCAAACTTGGTATTGAGTGACGTGACTGTATGACGAACATAAATGACAAGTGGTAATATGGAAATCATGACATGTCATGAGCGACATGACTTGCATTCCACGCTCATGGCGCGCTGGCGGCCGTTTCGTTAGCTTGATATACACCAAACTTGGTATTGAGTGACATGACTGTATGACGAACATAAATGACAAGTGATAATATGGAAATCATGACATGTCATGAGCGACATGACTTGCATTCCACGCTCATGGCGCGCTCGCGGCCGTTTCGTTAGCTTGATATACACCAAATTTGGTATTGAGTGACATGACTGTATAACGAACATAAGTGGCAGGTGCTAACATGAAAATCTTGGCCTGCATCTCATCTACAACGCCATTTACATGCCACGCTCATGGTGCACTTGCGTCCAGTTCGCTAGCTTGATATACACCAGAACTGGTATTGCGCGACGTGACTGACGAACATAAATGACAGGTCCTAACATGGAAAACATGACATGCAAATTATCTAAAGCATGATTTGCTCCTTCCTGGCTGCTTCGCATTACATCGATTCCCACAGTGCGTGGGATCTGCCGGCTTTTTTTTTTCTGTTTTTACGTCAGCCACTTTTCTCTTTCAAGTTGCTGGATTGACCAGTGACTTTTAGTGAACTGGATATTAAATCGTGAAAATGTTTCCTTATAGCATTAGCGAGCAGGGTTTTAGATTAAACGTACACTCCGGTGGTTTGCTTGAACTCAAGCGCTAATAACCGAACCAGTTTATGTTCGGCTATCGTACCTGAGAACGCGAGAGAAATGCTTTGAAAATAAAAACGACAAAATTTATTTGGCGTACAAAGCGGCTAAACAGCAAGCAAGACAAGGCTGTAGGCTTGGGCTTTTTGGAAATCCAGGGCAGTAGACTTTGAACGCGAGGACACAAACACAAGAAAGAACACTACACGGCGCGCTGCTGTAGCTACATATCTGCAGAACCAAGATATATTTGTGTAGAATGTTTTCACCGCCTTGAAGGGTGGCGTTAGCATTTTTAATGTGATTGGAACAGCTGACAGTTGCAGTAGCCAGAGTGAAATGCCCGAACATGTTTTGTAGCGAGTTCATTTGCATAGCCTCCCTGCGGAGAACCCGTGCACTTAGATTTAGGTACGCGTTAAACAACCCAAGGTGGTCGAAATTTTCTGAGCCCTCCTCTAGGCGTCCATCAATATCATATCGTGGTTTCGGAACATAAAGCCCGTATGATTATATTATCTTTCTGCAGAGGTACATCAAAATTTCCAAAAAGTTGTGCGGAACTCCTTATTTTAACCATGGTTCCACACACCGAAAAGAATAACTTTTGCAAGCGCTACGAATCGTCAACCGCAATGTGCCTTTTTTATGCACAGGAGAATGAGCACCGAGAGAAGTATCACCTGAACTTACAATTGAGGAAAGGTCAGGGTACGTATTCTTCTGTAACGAGTCCCTGGAGCGAATCGCAGGAGTAGACATCATAGACATAGGATAAACCAAAGATTCGGCAGAATCATCGTAAGGGATCGATAGATGGGTGATAGCGATGAAGTACGTAGGCCGGAAAACAGTGCTGAAATAGAGAACATTTAAGATAAGCACTTGAACCTCGCGCTTCCGTACATAATTTCTGACCGAAGCAATCGCAATTATCCACTTATTTTGTTCGCCGCGACTTTACAGCTCCTTTGTTAGCTCTCCTCGCACCTTCACTGGCTTTTGCAACTCTACATTTTTTTCTTGTAATAGTCCGTCGTGGTTCTCTCTTCTACAACGATCTTTCCTTTTCAAACCTGTGTGCGCCACGGCGGATCAGTGGCTAAGGTGCTCGCCTGCTGACCCGAAGGTCGCGGGTTCGATCCCGGCCGCGGCGGTCGCAGTTCGGTGGAGGCGAAATGGTGGAGGCCCGTGTACTATGCGATGTCAGTGCACTTTAAAGAACACCAGATGGTCAAAACTTCCGGAGCCTTCCACTACGGCGTCTCTCATAATCATGTCGTGGTTTTGGGACGCAAAACCCCACATATTATTATTATTATTGCCAAACGTGTCGCTCCCGCTACGACAGAAAACTGAAGATGGGTTGGGCGGGAAGTTGCGCTTCGAACTTCGCTAAAGCTTGCACTTGTACTCCCGGCGGTATTCATTAAAGCAAATGCCTCAGGTGCCTCATTAAATGCGCGAATATTGACCATTTATTTATTTATTTATTTATTTATTTATTTATTTATTTATTTATTTATTTATTTATTTATTTATTTATTTATTTATTTATTTATTTATTTATTTATTTATTGATACTGCAGTCTCGAACAGAGACTACAGCATGTGCCAAATATAGATACATGTTGTTCAAAAAAGGCACAATATTATACCTAAAAAAATACCTCAAGTGGAAAATACAGTGCATACATGTTAATTAATAAAAATAAGGAAGTTGACAAGAAATACAACGTAATTGAATAGCGAAAAGTAATTGCAAAACGCAAAAATACAAGAGCGAGGTGAAGAAAGACAAAACAGATTATAAATTGCGAGGACAAAATTTGTCGGACTGATGATCGAATTGTGCAAGATTACACAACAAATAGGAACGAATGAAACAGAAATATATTAAACGGTGCTAACGAACTAACCGGCGTAGCTGTCTCGTGGTGGCGGCGCCCACACGAGTTATGCAAAAATCGCTGTCCCGCGGTGACGTCCCCATGTAAGAACATCATGACGTCATAGCCCACCAAATTGTGACTTCAGAAAGGTGGGCAAATAGACACTTTTTTCAGAAGCAGATATACACTCTTTACAGAAAAAAGAGAACGTGCTCAAACGGGGCTTAATTGTGATTTTTCCTACCGTCGATCCCGACAATTGAGAAACAACCACAAAATCACTGCAAGCGCTCGTTGTACGAGTGAACTGTTGAAAGTGTGCACTGCTATAGCGATACATGTGTGACATACAAGCGCCTTTTAATGAACCTTTACGACGTGAACATCCGAAACAGAATGCACGGATATTGCGGCATCGAGGCAATAAGTACGCCACAGAAACTTTGCTTGATATTATACATAATAATGTCCACTGATCGATACGTTCTCGCGTTTTTGCGATCTATGTATTATCCTTAGCGTTTTCACAAATTATCCCTTTCAATGTGAAATTCATTCCTGCCGCAGAGACTGCTTCATTCTACCACAACATAGAGTTTGTGTTTCGCACTAGTTCGAAGTTTACGCGCGCAGAATGAAAATAAACACTGTTTGAAGCTATGAAGGAGGCGATGTTGCACGAAAGTCGTGGGGAGAAAATGAAGAAGAATGTTACTCACTTGAACTTCTCCACTTTCAGGCGGCGGTAGTCCTGAGTGTAGTGCACACCCAGAACCGTGTACACGACTGAAGGACATCCTCCGTCCTGTATGTCACCCCTCTCTATGTGTGTCGCAATACGCTGTGGTGAAAAAGAAAAAAACGCAATGCGGGTAATCTTTGAAAAGGTAAATAACGCATACGCACATACACTCGGTTACAACCTAAGACGAAAAATTTTCAGCTCCTCCCACTGTCAATCACTCACTCGCACCGAGAATTTCCCCAAGTGCTGCGTCCAATGGCGCTGACCCATTTTCGTGACGTCAACCAGTGCTCGTTTGTTTCCGATAGGTGACCTTCCTCACGCAGATGAGTGATAGGTGACCTTCCGCTTTAAGTGAGAAACTTGAACACCCTGATAAGTCTCATTAGGGACTCTGAGAAGAACCGACATTTGGGCGAGTTAGATGCTGTTAAACCTGTCGAGTGGCTTCAGCGCGATACAACGACGACAGAGGTAAGGAAGGATGCGAACAGCAGCGCTGGTGTTCGTGTCCCTTCTTTGCCTCTGTTCTTGTTGCATCGCGCTAAATCCACTGAACATGTTCAGGAACTGTGGCGTCGCCGTTCAGCCGAACGTGATGCTTTATGTAGTAACGACGAACCGTTAGCTCATAATATGCAGAGTATTTACGTTCGCCGATAAAAAGTACTTGCGGTTTAACCCATATATGCCCAAACTCAGAAAAAAATGACAAAACAAATATTTTTTTCACAAAAAAGTGCACTTGTACCTTCAAAAGAAAGCACAAGTTTTTTGTTTACTGCCAGGTAAACGTGACACTGTTTTTCAAGCGGTCCTACATACTGGACACTGGGCATTATGGGTGCTATGTGCGGGTGCGGTAAGCCTTGAAACATTTCACGTGCATACCGACATTGCACTTCTCACAGCGAGGAGTTGTCTTCTCATGTCAGTGAGCGCACCTTGTCTGTTTACTCTGAGGGACAACAGTGTGGTCGGTGCGCGACTACAAGACGTCTTTCATACGAAGCACGCGTTTGCCCGGAGAAAACGGCCGGCACGTGGCGGGATGAAAAGGAAGCAATGTGTAGGCTTGCACACGTTGAGAATAAGACTTGTTTGATGTGCTGTAAGTGGCGCTAGTCATCAGCTAAAGAACTACCGATGTTAGAATGCATCAAAGAAGCGTCCTATATGTAGGACACTAGGCATATATGGGTTAAGCGGAAACCAACAAGCACGACCGTAACGCCAGGTGCCCCTCGGTTATGTGGGCGAAGCTGTCATTTTGGCTTAGGCTGCAACTAGGGCCCCCAGTGCTTTTGGAGTTTGGTTTTCTTGAAATCTGGGGGGGGTGTTTATCGGCGTTTACTTTTCGGTGGAAATTTGTCGATAATCGACGTTTATTTCTCGTAAATCCCCAATTCTCCGAAATTCGGAGTTAGACTTTGCATTATTCTCACAACTCCAATGTCTTAGATGTAATGACAGCTCGCCACTAAGACATCAGAACAGACGAAGCGCGTTATACACTGTAAACGCAAACTAGCCGAATTGGGCGTTTTAACTCTTTCGTTACCGTGGGAAAATGGGCAACTTTTCGTAGGTTTTTGTTGGTATTTTTTTGTAATAAGTAATAAAATGGTTATACTGTAATGCAATACATCAAAAGAAAGCTAAGTAAATGTACTTTTGACGTGTGTAAGTTTTAAAAACTGAACTTCGAAACTAATATGCAGAAAAAATCATTAAAGATAACATTTCTTGCAAATTTGAAAGAACATTTGCAATTGTATGTTTATTACATAAAAGAAGTAAATCTGGAAAAATATTCTGAAATATACAAATTGTTTATATAGGAGAAATCTACCTAACAGAAAAGTTTCACTGACCTAGCTCGACAACTGCACGAGTTACACTTGTTTACTTGTTGCCCAGTAGAAAGTGTCTTGTTCAGCCAGGTTGCACAGTTTTTTCTTTTTATTGCACAAATTGCTCACACACAGAAGCACAGTAAATATTAGTAAAAAGGGAAAGAAATGGGCTATTGAACCATGTATATATGGACATATTGCGCTCGATGGTTGCTCAAGAAAAAAAATCTTAACTGGGAAAGTACAGTGTCGCAGACGGCGCCAGAACATCATTATGTATGACTTCACTACACAAAAAATATGTGGAATTGTGTAATTAAAAAAAATAGAAGGGATCATCATCTGATTCACTGCTGCTAGAAGCAGCCAAATGATCGCTTCCAGATGCAACAGAATCGCCAGAAAGGCGTCGTTCGCGCGAGGGACCGGCAACAAAAGCGTCTGCCATCACAAACGGAGCGAACCGCACAATTGGAACCGCCGCTTAAATCGCCGCCGCATGGGAAAAATACAAACTACGCAAAAAATGAAAGATTGGTGCCTAGAGAATACGACAGATGCCGCTGCAAGTCCAGAGGAGCGCTCATATTTTAAAAATAGCTTGTGGCGCGTATGGGTCACCGGTGACCCATGTCCTATGGACACGGTAACGAAAGAGTTAAGGGCTTAATACTACTTTCATTTGGGACCGTACTCCCTTAGGGAGTATTAAGATCGGTGTAATAAAGTTCTGCGTCCTCAATTCTATTTCCTTGAGAAATTATGGGGATAAAAGGTGGAAGAAAGGAGGTAAATTCACGATCTGACGCCATTTTGTCAAATGGAGTTCAAGGACAGAAAACTCCTATTTCACTTTCTCGGGCATATCTTCCCTTTATTTTATCCGAAGCTATGGGCACCGTGCATACGTTAGGCGCCGCCACAGTCGCGCGCGTCATCCAGCGCCAATCGGCCACGGCAGCAGATTTGGTGTGATATAGGAGCAGACGACGCAAGCGGTGGCAAGCCGCTCCGCCGTGCTTTGATGCTTCGCTTGAAGCGTTTCCGTTCCCATTTGCTTTCAAAAGTCGGTAAATTGTTAGCAGCAGTGTTATCGCGCGTGTGCTCTTTTTCACCAGATTTCGTGCAACCTCAGGCGAACGCGGCCACATCACATTCTTGGCGAAAACGGGAACGGAGGCGACGAGCCCGTTGAGCGAAACAGCACTCGTGTAGCGCGAGCCGCTTCGCTCACTAAACGATCAAAGCTTATCACCCTCGGGCTTCCGTGGCAGCAAATTCGGCGGCAGCTTGAAACAGACGACAGCAGCAATTGTACCGATCGCGTTTATAACGCGGACGGACCGTCGCTCTGACCCCTGGCCAAGCGAGAAAAGCACGAAAAGCATTGGCATCGGAAAAGGCGTCGGTCGCGATTGCTCCCCCTGAGCAAGCGGCCGAGAACAACCTTCCAAATCTGCGCTTGTTGCCGCTAGAGGCGCCTTCATGAATTACGCCTTCAGTGCTGGCGTGCATGTATGCAACTGCGCGGGCGAAAAAGTGTTTCTCAAAGTGCTTAATAAATTCATGAACGTGCTAATCAACGATTTCTTCGTCTCGTCGACTGATGCACATTGTTGTACGAAATACACACTACCGCTGGGCTCGGGTTCACGATGCATTTCGACCACAGAATGACTTCGCTTACGTTCTTTTACCATCAAATCGAAGTTTAAACTAAAAGTAGGAGCGTGTACACCCTCGATGTGGCCTATCGGCACCGCATGTACAGGCGTGAGCAAAAGTGTGCAGACCACGGGATCGCGTGGCCGAATGCATCGACGCGCCATCTAGGGACGTGACACCTGCTGCGGAGCGCATGCGCGTCCCGTCGTATCAGTTGGCCTCTCATGCCGCTCTGTCTGTCGCGGTTACGGCGCTCGTAGCCAAAACGACAACTGTGTGTCGCTTTCTTTGCTCCATAGAATCTGTGCCGTTCTTTTACGTAGCGGCTGCGACGGGGCCGGTTCAAGCGCCGGGTTCGCGTCGTTTTCTACACCGGTTGATTAGCCGAAGTAAGCATAGCTAGCATCGCATAACCTGATGAAGCGAAGCACTCAAAATAGAGTACCTCGGGTGGGCTTCGATGTCACACATATTGTTCACTAATAATTATAATTAGTGTTAACGCTAATCACATTTAATTTAGCTTAATGAGACTCGACTCGGTCCGGAGCAATTAGTATATTCCTGAGCTTGGATTCTCTGAGCTCATGCGAATTCGATTTCGATTACTTTAATTGGGTTTAATGAGATATTGCCTAATGAGACCTAATTATGATTCGATTAGCTTGATGATGCCATGATCAACCACGCTTAATCAAATTTATCTATACTTACCTTGGCGCTGCCTAATTAGCTTAGTTATGCATAATTAGCGTAATTATGTAACGTGAAACTCCATTATCTAGGGTGTGTTTGGTTGGATCTCAGGCTAATTAATCAGACATAATTCATATTCGCCTTAACTAACGCTAATTAGACGTAAATGAGCTGAATTAGTTTGGAGTCGATAAGGAGTAATTAGTATCTTCCTGGGCTTGGCTTCTCTGGGCTCATGCGGAAGTCGACTTGGATTAATTGGCCGCGGTTAGGTTTGCCTTATTTAGGCTAATTTCGCTCGGCTAAATTAAGAGATAGCATGATCATCTATGCTTAATTAGATTTGGCTATGCTTACCTCGACTCATCTGGGCTCATCTAAGCTCAACTTCGCTTAACGTGAAAAATAGCAAGCTGGACTAGACTTAATTAAACCTACTTATGCTTGGTTTTATTAGGTGATACCGTGCTCCACTATGTTTGATTAGTTTCGGCTATACTTACTTTGACTTAAATAGGCTCATTTAGTTTAACTTGGGTTAACGAGACAAAGGCAAGCTGGGCTGAGAAAACTTAATTTTGTTGTGTTTGGCTTCATCAGGTTATGCGATGCTAGCTATGCTCAGTTCGGCTAATCAACTGGTGTAAAAAACGACGCGAGCCCGGCGCTTGAACCGGCCCCGTCGCAACCGCTACGTAAAGGAACGGTATAGATTCTCTGGAGCAAAGAAAGCGACACCCAGTTGTCGTTTTGGCTACGAGCGCCGTAACCGAGTCAGACAGATCGGCATGAGAAGCCAACTGATACGACAGGACGCGCATGCGTACTGCAGCAGGCGTCACGTCGCTAGATGGTGCGTCGATGCATTCGGCCACGCGATCCCGTGGTCTGCACACTTTTGCTCACGCCTGTACAGTCATTATACCCTTTTGGATGACGAATTGGGCACAGGCGGTGTGCCTCAACGCACGGAATAAGATCCGGTGTTGAAAGAACCCGGCGAAAAAAAAGAAAAAAGAGAAACGAAAGAAAAAACGCGACTCTCCTCAAGCGGCTGCTCTGAAAGGGACGAAGCGCCTTTGACCTTCGAACGGCGGCGATAAGAGCGGAACAACCATCGCACGCATGCGCGCGGGGAGGGGAAAAAAGAAAGCAAAGAGAAAGAAACGCGAGAAGAGAATCGCGAGAAACGCGAGAAGTTCCGAAATGACAGCGGATGCTACCGCAGGCTGGCCCCAGCGGCGTGCGTGAGTGATAGCGAAGCGAAGCCGTCATGGGATAACGTCGGTTTTGCGAAGGACGCCTTTCAACTACCCTGCTATGCGTCGATCATGTGTGCACATTTCATGCCGGCAGCCTCTCCGTGTTCTTGTCGCAGGACGTGAAATGTGTAGTTTGACGACAGTGCAACATGCACTGCGTGTGCAATGGTGTGGCAATGGCCCGGTGACTCAAGCGAGCAGCAGCCGATGGGCGCGCCGCGTTCGCGGCGCATTCAGGAACACAAATGGTACGTAATACTTATGTTTCCTCTCTTTGCGCGTGCTTGTCGCTTGGGCAGCAGTAGGTGCTGTTCTGCACACTGCGTCGCGTCAAAAGTGCAATGAAACGCGAAAAAAGAGAGGCCATTAAGCTCACATAACAACGATGTGTGATACGTGTTTCGAATTGGCTGACCGCTTGACGTGGCCAGCCAATTCAAGCGAGTGCGCCTTAAAACTGAATGTTTGTACGACATAATTTCCTTGCTTGCGATAAAGCATGAATGAAGCAGTGCTTCCAGGGAGTATACACTTAAGCAACAACAACAACAACAAAAAAAAAGACAGCTGTTATCACGCTGTCATGTGGTAAAGCGTGCATTAAGGCCAGATTTGTTTTCTATTTATTCTGTTCTCATGCGCATATTATGAGCAAGTAAGAATACTTTTTGACGACAATTTTGCATTGGGCACTTTGTCCGTCTCCTACACAAAGTTAAATTGCATATCAAGGCGCATTGACATCATGAGCTTGTATACATTTAGCTAGAAAGAATAAGTCATGTTAATGACACATTATGATGGCCATATGATGTGTAAGACATGTGCTTAATTACAGTGTGTTTGGTGAAGCACATGCATTTTATGGTATGGTCACTTCATTAGTCACATACCAGCACTGGAACTTGCCAAGGTTATATGTGCATATTTATAGAATTTAGGAGATGTGTCACTTGTGCAAGGCTAATTTAATCACATTGATATAAGTCAGCTGAATCTGTTGAACCTCCTTGTTGAATCACCTTGTTCCTTCCCTGTGGTTATTCTGTTTTACTTTTTGTTGCCATAGTGTTTATGATCAGCAGACAGTATTCTGACTGTTGACACAATTTCGGACAAGGTAAACAGGCTGGTACTTTGTCCACGCCTTCTACTGTCGTCATTACAAGTGGACTGTTTAAATTTGCCATGAATCAATACCAAGTCGCCCAATCTTCAGTCCTAAACAGAACAGCTGTGGTTGATGAAGAAGCTAGTGTGCCATGTGTTCTAAGTGGTAATAACTGTTGGTGCATAACGTCCCAAAACCACCATACGATTATGAGAGACGCCGTAGTGGAGGGCTTCGGAAAGTTTGACCGCCTGGGGCTCTTTAACACGCACCTAAAGCTAAGTACGTGGGCCTCAAGCAGTTACGCCTCCATTGAAATGCGTTTAACTCCAAGGTTAATCATACAAAAATTTGCACCCCTTTACACTACAATGCTAAGATCACTGACAGCTAAAACTACTCGAATGATGGTACACAGGACAAAAGTACACTTCTGGTGCTGTTTCGCATTTCATTACAGTTGTGTACTTTTTGCCCTCTGTACTTTAAGTGAAAAATTCACAAGAAACTACTTAGCAGCATCTCACTATTGCATTTGTTTCGTGTTCTGTTTAAAGGTCTGCAATAGTATAGTCAAGTGTGAGTCTTTGCCAAGACATTCATATTTCTGGATATGGAAAGCTTGATGGACTTCTTTTCTATGATTTTCAGGAAGACATTTCTGGCAAAGCTGCAAGAGTTGCTCACCCACTTGTTTGTGTACAAGACACTGTATTATGAGAACACTGCCCTGTGCCTCACTCTACACTAACGAGGACCTGAAGTGTAATGCAAACCACAGAAAGATATACACACTTAGTGCGAAAAAAATTACAAAGATAAAGAACCATGCACTCACAGAATGAGTATAAACGTGACTAAAAACGCCATACACGTGTTAACTTTCAGTTGCTAGTACTGCATTGTCCTGTTCCCTTCATTTCTATTTCTATGTGTGTTGCTGTTTTGTTTTCACACTTTAACTATGAACTCAATTCCCGGCTGCTTTGCAGGCTCTATAGATTCGTGGTCAAATTCTATTCAACCACACGGCATAGCAAGCCCTAGAATTCAATATGCTAAGCCACCAGCCACTACTTGTAGGAAATTTTTCATTTTAGGCATGTCATTGTCTAATTTCAAGTTGACTTTGCAGCCATGGTAGTGGTATTAACTTTCAATGTGGTAATTATGCACAAGCCATGAAGTGAGGAATTAAAGATGAAGAACTTTTTAGGTTGTAGATGACAGTGGCTAGCATGGGAATATTGTAAACATAGCTGCAGTAATTATGTATAATAGAAGTATTGGTATATTGCAGTTGTGTGATAATGGCGACAAATTCCCAAGTATATTTCTAGAAAACTGCATTCATTTTCAGATATTTGTGAGTAAGTATGTGCAGCCATATATGAATGCAATGTTGTCATTTTGCTGTCATGGCTAAACGCCTTTATGAATTGTGGTAAGTGGATCTACAATCAACACCACAGGTCTATTTTGGGCTTTTCTGCAGAAAACAGAACTGTATGATGATGTGTGACATGTCTTGATGGCATAGGGCAAACTAATTCAATTAAAATATAAAACATGCCTCCCTGCATGGTTGCATATTTCTTAAAAGTAATGCTAGCCTTATTGTACTAACTTAGTTGCCTTCATGTGCAGGCTGACACCAAGTTCCTTGTAGATCCCATTTCTCTGGATTGTGTTTACATACTAGCACTGTGAAGTGCTCATGTCAGTGTGCATTATGATGAGATTTGCCACACTACTTTCATGTTGCTTTACTGTTGTGAATTATATATAGTGCTTGGGCTGTACTGTATACGTTCTTAGTGTTTTGTATTGGGTGTAGGTTCTCTGCAAGAAGATGGAAATATAGGTACATATGCTTACACTGACATGAGAACTGCTACTGTTTTGATTCCAATAAAATATTGCGAACACTGTTTTTCTTATCATTCTTATCACAGCTGTTTCGTTGAAGAAGACGGCAATACTACATTTTTTTATTCTTGCTACATCATCTGTGCAAGAGGAGTGCCACATACACATGGACTTTCACAGGGGCGAAGTGCATGTGCATTAACTTTTTTATTTAACGGGAGACCTGTCACCGCTAATTTGTGGTGGTTTTACTTGACATTGGGGCATGCTTACGCATTCGCTTTAATGCATTTGTGTGATGTTTAACAATGAAGGTTAATTAGTAAGATTGTAGGTAGTAAGATTGTAGGTAGTCTCCGAGTGTGAAAGCGACTAAATACTGAATTTGAGTTACAGAATCGCTGTGTGCCCCGCGAAAGTTCGAGTTACGAATAAGTGCTAATTGTGGATGTAGATTATCGTTCAGCTACTCTGAAGGCGCTGCTGCACCTGCGTTTGGCTCGCGAGAGTACGCGCGCCATAAATGCACTTAGTGTAGGCGCGTTACAATGTCCTTGTAACTCGGGCATCTGCATAGGCGTGCACACGGGGACGGGGGGGGGGGGGGGGGAGAGTCTGCCCCGTGCATTGACAGGGCGCAGCAACGAGCCTTCGTCCCTCGCCCCCTTCCACCTGAAGAGGCACCCTGCGCACGCTTGTGGGCACCTGCGTGAGTAACTTTTATATGCTATGGGCATAGGCGTGCGCAGGGTTCCCCTTCAGGGGGGGGCAGGAGGGGGCGAATGTTCATCGCAGCGCCCCCCCCTCCCTATTAAGTCAATGTATGGGGCAGAATTTGCGCCCCCCTCTCTTAGGTGACTAGGGGGGGGGGGGGGCGGCCGCCCCCTCTGCCCCCCCCTCGTGCGCACGCCTATGGCTATGGGAGTCGTAGCGGTGAGCGCGCCGGTGGATGACGAGAACGATGGACACAGGCACGCTCGCGCATAGGGGCCGCTGACAGTCAGTCGCGGCAGAGTTTTGAAATGATAAAGATGTGTTGCTCAGTGTTTCGTCCTCGTGTCTGAGGGCTTCCGTGCGGCGGGATGCACAGACCCCATCAATGGAAACACAGGCGGTCTCGTACAGCTCAGAACACGCCGCTGCCATGGGACGCGTGCAGCTCGCGGCAGAAACAACGAAAATAGCTCCACATCATACGCCCATGGAATGCACATATGTTCGGCCATCTGAGGATACCTTTTGTCACGCTGGTATCCACGAATTGCGGGCGAGTGAAACAGTGTCGAAGTACTCAAGAGGGCACACGTTTACAATTTTTCTAGCGGCACGACACGACGAACCGAATAGTTCGAAGCTGAAGGTGTTTACCTTGGCCTTCGTGACGCCCCTGAGTTTATGTACTGGCCTAGCGAAAGCTCTAACACATGCCGATGCTACGAGAACAAATGTTTGAGGTGTCGCCGACAGGTTAGTAGCCGCTTTGTAGATATATACCCCCGTGAAAAACTACGCAACCTAGTGGTGGCGCTGTGGTGTAATGGATATGATGTTTGCTTTTAGTGCGTGTGGTCGCGAGTTCGATTCCTCTGTCGTGCGTGCTTGTATGCATATGTCATGTTTGTGCATGAATACATCAATGTCCATTTTCTAATATGTCCTAACGATGAGTAGTTGCAAGAAATGTCTCTAAAACGCTATTATAGTGCCCGAAATACCTTTTTTTTTTCTGGCCCTCAATCGGGCCGCGTATTAAGGAGCGTTTTAAAATCTCTCAAAAGAAGCAGAAAAACTTCCAATGAACTCCGTTCAAGCCCCCGAAATGAGTTAAATAAAAACTCCGAAGTTACCTCGCTAATTCCCTCTTTTTGACTCCGTTTACTTTGTAAACAAACCTTGTTGAGCCTTCTGCACCGCAAATCGACTGTGTATCTCGAAAACGGAGCTGTTTCATCGCCAGTATACGCTTAGCGAAGCCTCATTAGTCAAATCTAAATCAAATACCAGCATTATTTGGGAATGAATGAGTTTAATAATGCAGGCCCACGGCTAGAAAAAGATTCGAAGTGGACGGCTGTCGCTTCAACAGGCACCGCCATCTTGCCCTGCGTACCCCCCCTAAAACCTCCTTTGGTAGGGGGGTTTTGCGTAGTACCTTTAGGATGCAAGTTAAGAGCCGGGCCCAAAACTCCCAAAAAGGCTCAAACCCGTTTGCTGTGTAGTTACCTGGAAGATTTGAACGCACAAACACGCATGAACGCAAGCACAAATACTTGAATACAAGATACGTTGGTACGTATCAAAACCTCAAAGCTTCTCAGGAATAGACAAAAGAATGCTTTCATCATCATCATCATCAGCCTGACTACGCCCACTGCAGGGCAAAGGCCTCTCCCATGTTCCGCCAATCAACCCGGTCCTGTGCTTGCTGCTGCCACGTTATACCTGCAAACTTCTTAATCTCATCTGCCCACCTAATATTCTGTCTCCCCGCCACGCGTTTGCCTTCTCTTGGAATCCAGTCAGTTACCCTTAATGACCAGCGGTTATCCTGCCGACATGCTACGTGCCCGGTCCATGTCCATTTCTTCTTCTTGATTTCAACTATGATACCCTTAATCCCCGTTTGTTCCTTGATCTACTCTGCCCTCTTCCTGTCTCCTTAAGGTTACACCTATTAAGCATGCTTTACGAGGTCATTATATTCGATATCATCTGGCGCGTCCCAGTGGTGCCAAGGGATCGTATATCAAGATGTCTTCCAGCACTCCTGGGGTCCCTACATACGTCGACGTCTCTCGTTCAGTGTGCCACTAGCACTTTGTTGAATGCGCGATAAAAACGGGATACGAGATGCTGCTGGCGTGAGCCAATGTTTACACCGGCCAAACCAGCCGATGTATCCATGACCATTTAGAAAATGTCCCTCGGTGAAACCGAAACAGGGACATATTGACGGTTAAAATCGGAGTTTATCCTGATAAATTCGCATTTATCGGCGCAATTTTATCGGCGAATGTCTATTGGACTTTTTCAGATTTAGCCGAAAACACAGAACCTTCGTTGTATTCAAGTATACCTCTTGTAGTAAAAAAAAAAAAAAAAAAAAAAAAAAAAAAAAAAAAAAAAAAAAAAATTGCACATGCAGACAGAATAACTGACGATGCTCAGCATCTTGTGAAAATGTCCATGGAGTAGGACTTTTGCGACAGCAGTTAAGTTCTTCCGTGGTGAAACATCAGCGAAAAAAAAAAAAACACAGACAGAGCAATTGACGACGGGACGATGCGCTTACTTCCAACAGAATGTTTATTGACCAGAATTGAAACAATTGCGTTCCCAGTTCGTGCAGGCGCTAAGAGACCCGGCTGGCAGGACGAAACAAATCAAATGAAACGATAACTACGGGGCGGGAACACCTTGATAACGCCGAGTGAAATGCTACACATTGACACGTGCAGAGCCGCGCCACTGCGTTTTGTTTAGGAACGCAAACTCTTTTTCCGTTACGTCAATAGACGATTTTCCGCAGCGGCGCACGGGCGCTGCCATGTTTAATCACGTGACCGATAGCTGGCCTTCCCCCAGCCAGTTGCACTAGCCAACGCATTGGGCCAGCGAAGCGGCCGTGGCCGTAAGCGCCAGCAGCTGGGGTTAGAAGCCAACATGGCAGCACCCATGCAGACGCGACCGCCCGCTTCGATCCGAACTCGGACTTGCTACTCGTTCACTGCATGTGTTCACAGCAATAAATAAATGGTGAAATCAGCTATCGCTCAGTGTCATTTCATGCTGGGGACAAATCATCAGGTACGTTCTGTCTTTATTGTGGAGATTAGCTGCGTTTATTTATCCATGCCTTCTAAGCCTTTTCTCCGAGAATTTGAGAATGAATCTTGAAAACGCTGCAAAATGCCGACAAATACATTGCTCTGAAAGCTTCAGGACGTAAATATAAAGCAAATAAATGCGTAGGTTACGCACTAACGGGCCACACAGCGCAGGAAGACGACGTGATAAATTCGAGGCGGAAGAGAACTGCGTCCACAGGTGTCGCCATGTTGACTTTTCCGGCGCTGCCGTCTGCTCGCTTTTACTCGCGTGCGCGCAGACGCTACGGGGACGCGGAGCAGATGACGCGACGCGGATGGAGACATATTGAGCACTGCTGCCAAAGGCCAAGACATTGAGACGGCCGTAGTAGGAGACGGCCACGGTGCAGTGGTGGCGCCATCTAGTTTTGATTAAACAAACCAGCTGCGGAAAATCGACTATAGAAGCTGTGCTGATAGAAGGAGTTCCCGCTTTCGCGATTTCGATTGCCTAGATGATCTCGCAGGGTTGTTTTGTTATTACTAGTGCCAATGACGATGCAGTTTTCAAGTGAACGTGCGCAACCGCAAGTCATGCAGTGCTGACTAAGTGACCAGCTGCTATATTTCGAGAACTGTCAAGATACTCATGAAGTCTGTTATTAAGGCACCTAACGGTTTGTCCGATGTAATGCTTTCCCCATGACAGCGGGAAAGAATACGAGACACCTTTCTGGCACGTAACGAAAAGGTTCCTACACTGTAAGCTCAAATTAGCCCATATGGGCGTTTTTAGAACGCGATATGCCCTTTTACCTCCCAAGCCCGAGACAAGAACTCCCTCGGCAGGGGATAGAATGGGCTGAAACCGCTACTGCACCCCGATCATCAAAAATCAGATAATATGGGAGTTGAATCGATGTAAAACAGGAGTAATTGAAAAAAAATATTGACGCGGGGTAGAAGGGTGCATTAAAGTACGCCCATTTGGTCAAGAACTAATAGGCAAACAGAATCGTTCTCAGCCTCAGCGTCAACTTCTCAAAAGTTATGGAAAAGATTTCAGCTCAAAAAAGGACGGTACACAAGACGAGAAGACGACTACACGAGCGCGCACTACCAACTGGTTTTATTCAGAAAAAAACATGAGAATATCAAGCTCAGTACACCACAACCGCACCTGCGCACATATCAAGTGAGATAGACGAGAAAGGCTTATCGTAAACTGGGCTCAATCAACTGCAACTCACTCCCCCCGCAAGCATACCGACGTTTGGCTAACACAATCTGTGCCTTTCTTTTTTATGTAAAAAGCCTCCCAAAACTCGCTTTCCACGGTGTCTCTGCTGCGGCCCAGTACTTTCAGTTCAGAGAACACAGGAACACATTGGCACTCCGCGCAGTGCGCTGGAAGGTGCGCGCACCGATCACCTGTGAGCGACAGTTCATGCTCACGTGCCCGGTTGTTGACACACCGGCTTGTCTGTCCGATATAGACAGATGGGAGTGTTCTAGAGGACAAGCCAAAAGCTCCCACCTGGGCGTTTTTCTGCTTAGAGTGTATGCTTTGTGGCACATGAAAAGCGACCCACTTTGCAGGTACCTTGCAAAGCTTCAAAAGCTTTCTCGGTGTTGAAAAAAAAAAAAAAAAAAGAAGAAAAGACACAGCACCGACAAAACTTTGGAAGTTTGGCTAGCTGCAAAGTGAGTCGTTTTTCATGTGCCACAAAGCATAGGCACCCTTTCGTTACATGCCAGAAAGGTGTCGAATATTCTTTACCGCTGTCATGCGGAAAGCATTACATCGGGCAAACCAGTAGGTGCCTTAATAACAGACTTCGTGAGCATCTTAACAGTTCTCGAAATATAGCATCTGGTCATCTTAGTCAGCCCTGCACGACTTGGGGTTGCGCACGTTCACTTGATAACTGCATCCGTCATTGGCACTAGTAATAACAAGACAACCCGCGAGATCAATCGAAATCGCGAAAGCGGGAGCTCCTTCTATTAGCATAGCTTCTATTGACGTAACGGAAAAAGGAGTTTAGCTCCTTCTATTAGCGCAGCTTCTATTGACGTAACGGAAAAAGAGTTTCCATTCCTAAACAAAACGCAGTGGTGCGGCTCTGCACGTGTCAATGTGTAGCATTTCACTCGGCATTATCAAGGTGCTCCCATTTCATAGTTACCGTTTGATTTGATTTGCTTCGTCGGCCTGCACGAACTGGGAACGCGCATATCTCACTTCTGGTCAATAAACAATCTGTTGGAAGTAAGCGCATCATCCCGTCGTCACTTGCTCTGTCCGTGTTTTTTTGTGCGCTACAAGTTTCACCGTGTATCCCCACCAACAAGCCCACTCTTACATTCTAACAAGTTTCTTCTGTGCAGGGGCGTAGCCAGAAATTTTTTTCGGGGAGGGGGGGGGGCACGTGCCCGGTGTGCCACCCCCTGGCTACGCCACTGCTTCTGTGTTTGCATGCGCTCTAAACGTGGTATAAACGACAACCGAACGTATATATGAAACAGGACTCTCCCCATGGTGGGCGGAGGTGGAAATGATGCCCACCACTGCACTTCACCGCCCACCGCTCCGATTCCTCCTTGAAATGCGCGCCTCAGGAACCAATAAATACCAACTGTGCGAGCGCAACAACAGCGAGCCGTGCCTCCCGACACCTTGCTGAGTAAAAATGAGTCTCAAAGGTGGTCCTGTGGTTTCAATGATCGCAAACTGCAGTGCTAGCGCTACAACACAAACGCCTCTGGTTCCGTTTTCTATACGCTTCATAGATGTCACAAATATGCGGCGAGAAATGAGATGTGGATGTGTATCGAAAACGTAAAGTTGGAAATCTTGGAATTGTAAAGATTGGCTTTAAATTTGCTGTTGGAGTATGTGTCACGCAAAAGCCTCGACATTCCCTGTTTCTATCATCATGTCTTTCTGTAATTATCTTTGGTTCGTTATAGTCGGTTACACGTTAACCATAAATACTAGCTCTGCCCTCTGAACGACGGCGTGATGCCATTCATCTGTGCAAGAGGGTTGTGCTGGATGGTTTGCTATCCAACCCTAAGTATTTCTTCTCTTCTAACGTAAGTACTTTACACAATAGGAATTAAAAGTCCTGACAGACGGCGAAGGTACTTGACGTCATAAAAATAAGCATATGTAATTCGATGGGACATCATGAATATTCTTTCTTGGTGGGGGGCTGTGGTCGGAGCCTATATTTATTCTTAAGTTGTAACCAACTATAGTTGGTTACAACTTAAGGCTTAAGACAACTTCAAATAACTAACCTGGTTATTTGAACATGTCATTCTGCTGTGTGTATTTACCGGGGTAATCACGTGAAGTTGTTAGCGAATATTACTTAGCGCGTGAAAACAACGTCGTATTATATGGCTTTTTTTCACGCCAGCTAATGACTTTATAATAACTTCGATTTGTATGAGAGTGCCAAGGGCACCCGTAAACCAATTGCGTGTAGCCCCGTATCGTAGTTCGCTGCAGCACTAACAAGGCAGTGACTGCCGCGGAAGTCACATTGTGCCACTATTGCCTTGTAAGCGGAAACCATATGTACTTAGCAATATGGTAGTAAAATTACTAACTCGGCCGTATACAACCTGCCATTACTACATGTCCTGAAGGGATTAAGGAGATGCCATTACCTTTTTCAAAGTGCTCTCGAATGATTGATGCGTACCTCATGTGTGATATGACTACTGTTAGAAACGGTCCGCCTCGGTGGATCAGTGGCTAGGGTGCTCGGCTGCTGACCCGAAGGTCGCGGGTTCGATCCCGGCCGCGGCGGTCGCATTTCGATGGAGGCGAAATGGTAGAGGCCCGTGTACTGTGCGATGTCAGTGCACGTTAAAGAACACTAGATGGTTGAAATCTCCGGAGCCCTCCACTACGGCGTCCCTCATAATCATATGGTGGTTTTGGGACGTAAAACCCCACATATTATTATTATTACTGTTAGAAACGAATGAATCCACCAGGCATTTAGCCTAGCGGATGCGTAAGGGATATTAATTGTTGCCTTTAACTGTAGTCTTGTAGTCATGACTAACATTGAAGTCAATTAAAGCGGACGGAAAACCACCCTTTCAGTCTACGAGTCGTGGGCTCGGATCCCATTGACGGAAACGGTGGTTTTTGGTCAACTGAAATTCATTTCCAGTATATGCCATAATACAACACTACATTAAAAGGCAGCAATCACGCATTGCTTTCCCTGGCCTAATCTTCTATTGGATTCATTTGGTTGGCTCTAACGAAGAGACGAGCCCCTAAAAAAATTTTCGTTTATTTCGTTCATGACTATTATCGACGGCTTGGATTGACGTCAATGAAACTGCCACGTTGCAGCACCAGCACGGGAGATCGCGACGTTTGAGATGTCACCTTAATGCTATCAAAATATCACGTGCTCGTTACTGCATTACGCACACAGGCGTTCCTGCCACGTTGCTACCGCATTGAAGCAGGTTAAGCGAAACTTGTTTGTCATCAGAGCCGCCCTCGGAGTTTCAATGCATTCAGAAACTGCGTCCATGTCATCACAAGGATGTTATCTATTGCTAGCTTCAAATGCATTCTCACAAGTGAAACACATAGTTCAGATACGATGACGCCACGTTTCAGAATATGCGTCATTTGAAATTCCTTGCTAATATATACCTTGAGAATTTTCAGGCAGTGTGCGAACTTCGGCCCGTTCGTCACATAGTCGCCGTGGACGTTAAGCAGGCCGAAGTGCTGAACTCCGAGGCTGCGCAGGTTGTCTATGGCGCCATACAGGACGTTCGAGTTGTCGTCGGCGAACAGCTGGCCACCTCTGCTCAACATTAGAGTAATAAGAATAAGTAACTCAGAAGAAAATTTCCGGACCCCTGGCATTCTTTTGCGTAATAACAGTGAGCGATCTATATATAAAGCGTAGATCGTCTGTAGTAGGCACATCTCCGGCTGCTTTAGCCTGGCAGCGGCGGGTTCGCTATCACGCACGATGTAGCGCAAAGAGCCAAGGGGCGCTAGAGTTCTGAAAATTATAAAGCAGCGCGAACTGCGTCCCTTCACCTGTTTCCTCTCCTAGCAGCTGCAGCAGCGCCCCTAGGTTGTCCACCAGGACGCCACGGATATTTCTTGCTCTAGTGAAAACAGCTTCTTTCTCCTATTCTACCTGTTTTAGCGCAGCAAGTCGGCACACCGAAGCTTGCAGAATCATCGTACACACAGGCTAAAGCGGCTAATGACCGTACACCCAGGCCAAGCGTGGTCTACCACACACTTTGCACCCATCGAGTAAACCACCCAGAAGCGGAAAAACAAGATGGCGCGTGCCCAATCTCCTGAAAAGCTAGCGCGTCACTCTTAAAAACTAAGCAATTTCATATCGCCGCCGAGTTTGCAATAGCGCTGCCATAAGGAGCGAGCACTTTCGGGTAGTC
This sequence comes from Rhipicephalus appendiculatus, assembly GCA_030522465.1. NCBI lineage: Eukaryota > Metazoa > Arthropoda > Arachnida > Ixodida > Ixodidae > Rhipicephalus > Rhipicephalus appendiculatus. The sequence goes on from JALIZH010032968.1 coordinate 1,171,035, forward strand.
ATTGCGTATACGTAGAACACATTTGTACACCTTCGACGACCCGAAAATACGCTGCTTGCTTCTCTACACATTACATTGTCGTATTTATCGTTATTAAAGACGATAGTCTTTCTTGGGATACCTAAACGGAGAAATTGTAGTCTGTCTGTCTGTTTCTGTTTGTCGGCACGTCGCACGATTCAGCGGCTGGCCAAAGTTTGACTGCTTTCTGAACGCCCAGCCAACTTGATCAGTTGTTTTTGTGCATACTTGTGAACATTGTCGATCAAAAAGCAAATATTACGCATATCTGAGGCGCAAAAACAATACGGAAGTATTAAGTGGTGTGTTCTTTTATGGAAAATACATAGATACTTAATTCTGAAGACCCCAGTGTTTCTTAGGCTGCGCTGAAAATGCGGGCTGCCTTGCAAAAGCGAAGAGCCGTCGTCTATCTCCGAGTTCGCGCGAAGTGCCGCGTGTTTCATCCGACGCGCGATAGCTGGCGCAGTCTGCCCTCGTCGCTGCAAACAAGAGAATCTCTTTTCGTGGTCGCTCTGCGCGCCTTCTCAGCTTTTTACACGCTGCCAAAAACACCGCGCTTGCGGCGAGAAGACGCTTGGTCATGCCAGGACGGAAATGGTCGAGAGCAGCATCACAGGTGGCCGCGGATGAGACCGGCAGAAGACTATCGTCTTTCGATGACATTTGCAGCGAAGCACGCAGATACGCGGCCAATTTTTTTTTCATCTTCCTTATTTGGCGGTTCTTTCCCTCTGTGTCGCTAAGAACTTCAGCGTCCTTCGGCGCTCTATAGCGGAAGTATTGCAGCAGTGCCTTTTTTAACGCCAAGAGCCATGCTCAGCGAGCTTTCTTCTGCTCTCCTTTTCACATCTTATTACCCTCTCCCAATTCCCCTAAAGGCTCTGAGCCGTGCTTTCGCTCTCCTCAACCGCTCCTCCTCCTTCTCAACAAAGTTCATTTTGCTATGTACAAAGCGCGCGGGAGATGAGGTACCTGAGCCCTGGCATGAATGGTGCTAGTTTAGTTCATTTTCGTGGTCCTTAAAAATTGGCAGCTGTTCCGTGTACGAATACAACCGATGAGCGATGCTCCCTATAGAAATGGGACGCAAACGACTATGCGCCTGAACTCGATGCTGGCTTTCATGAAGGCAGCAGGGTGGGCAGCGGGTGGGGCGAGCGTCTGCTGCGCTCGATGGCGGGAACGACTGAGCGAGTGAGTGTGCTGCGCGCGCAGTGGAGGGAGAGGGAGACAGGTGGGAGAGGTGTGCGAGCGGTGATGCGCAAGGAGCTTCGACGGCGGCGACGGAACGCCACGTGCGGCGTTCGGCGTGCGCAGCGTTTTATTGTCTTTGTGCGCCGGCGCCGGGTAGGGAGAGGGTCTGCTACTACCTTCGACAAAGCGCCCGTAGTGTGTTAGAATGATGGTTGTCATTTCACAATCCACGATAAAGGTGGTGAAAGTGAAGACGACCATTATTAACCAGTTGTGCACAGAGCTTATTTCCTTTAACCTCGCATTTCTGGTGCGCTAGAACCAAATCGCTCAAGGCCTACACAATTCCTCTTAAATCACCGGCCACTGCAACCTAAAGCGATGCTTAAGATAAGGGAGCTTCGACGGCGACGGCGGGGTGAGGGCCTAAGGAGCTTCGCTCCAGAAAGCATGCTTGCTGAGGGCGTCATTCCCCACCCCCCTTCCCCCCACCTATCAACGGAGTGGGGCTGCCTGCCTTCGGCTCTGTACTTTAGCCGACAGGTACCGGTCGCCTGCGCGTGACTTTCCTTGGACCAGAGGTGTCGCGGTAAGAAACCATTTTCCGAAAACACGTCTGTTTAGTTGAACACAGTGCTTTTAGATATCGCAACAAGCACGGCTAGCGCTGCTTACGTCTCCAGTTGTCGGGTTGTACGTAAACGCCTCGTAGACTTCTCAGCCGAGCTAATAAGCATATTTGCTGGTCTATGGCGTAGTGAATAGGAATAAGCGATGACATAGTCGGTTACAACCTAAATATAAATGTAAGCTCCGCCCACAGAACCGCGGCACACCTGCCCTTCACCTGTGACAGACAGTCGTGCCAGCCGGTGTGCACTCGAACCGGAAGAGCTCTTTCTCGGTTAACGAAAATACTACTGATATAATGAGGTGAAGGTTCGTCGTTACAACCTAAAACATTAGGTCTGACTGAGCCACGATGTCAGAATCCGACAAAATCGACCAGAACATTCCAGTTTCCACGCTGAAGCCAGCGACTGAAACGTGCGTCTGCGTGACAGAGTCAACCATCTGACACACTCGAATTCCCTGACGTCAGGAAAATGGGTAAGCGTTATTGGATGAAGCATATACGCATAGTCTCTGCGGGAGACACAGCAGCGACTATGGGCGGGGCTGAAATTTTTTTCTTAGTTTGTAATCAAGTACAGTACGACGGATTCAAAGCTAGTGGCCCTCCTGGGGTCGTCTGCGGTACCGGTGACCTTGTAACAAATTACGAAGTTCGAGAACGAGCTACAACACTCGTTTACAGTTGGATCTTGAACTCACGCAGTAGAGAAGGAGGCGCCGGTGCTGGTGCGGTTCATGCCACTCATGAGGTCGAAGAAGTGGTCCAGACCAGTGTCTTTCCAAGCGCTTGGCGTGTTCTTCACGTAGAACGACTCGTAGAAGATGATCTGGCACAAGTCATCCTCCGGCAACAAGCTGGACTCCGAGAAGCGTACGCTCACCGTGCAGAGGATCGTCTTTCGGGGGGCTAAGTGCGAACACCCCGGTAGCTGAAATATAGCGTTGTTTAAAAGTGCGGGTGCAGGGCTGTTGGTGATACGCGATTTGGAAAGGTAGCTGCAAAACCACACGGGACACAAAGAGACAACACGTAGTGGTACTCACAACCGTACAGTAGTCAGTACCGGTTAAGGAAGTTTCGCTTGTCAAAACATTGGCTCCACCGACGACCCGCGTTCACAATTGTCGGATCTTTTCAAGCTTCAATTTCTACCAAATTGACTGCTAATTTTCTTCCAGTAAATATGTAAAGCTTTTTAGTGAATAAAAAGTAAGATTATTTCAGTGCGATGGGGTTCGTTTATTTCAGTAATTACACAAAAAAGTTGGCTCGAAGATGGCTTTACCGCATGGCACTACAATGCAAGATGGCAATAAAATGAAATCCGAGACAGAAACGGCACAACATGGACAATTGTGACCATCTAGCGTTACTAAACACAGACATGACAAGTATAGTCGCCATCGGCCATTTTGGTACAAAATCTTAAGACTATACTCCTCAATTGGAAGGAAGGGTTAAAGCTATCTGGCATACTTTATACCAGCTAAACTAGGCCTATAATAGCAAGAACCATAGGAATCTCTTGTTAGGCGATGTAGCGGAAAAAGAACTGACTATTATGTTTAACAGCGAAGCTATTCTAGCTCGGCGTAACATGTCCACCGTGGTCCAAAACTATCATCATCATGAACTGGCACGCGCTCTCTACAGCTTCCTCTTTTTCTTCTTCTGCCTCGCTCCCAGAACACGTGCGCCGATTTGTCCAACGTATAGCAAACCCGTGAGAGAAAGAGAAAACAAAACGTGGGGAGAAAAGAAGAAATGAAGAGAGTCTCTGGGAAACAATATTCCTGACGCGGCGACGGGACTCCAACACATGTACCCACGATCTGAAAGCTATCGTCTTAACCACCCGGCTATCCAGGCGCGCTGACAGAACATAATTTTGTATAGTATCCTACAGCAAGGAGGTGGGTAAGCGAAGTGAGGGTGAGGAGGAGCAAGGCAGGAGGGGAGGTAGTAAAGCATATCATTAAAGAATGAGAAGGAGAAAACTGGAAAGTAAGAAATGCCGAAAGACACAAAGGAAGAAAACATAATATTGAGAACTAACAGACAATGATGCCAAGGAAGGTGTAGGGGACGTTATTAGTAGTAAATGTAAAGTACTCGTGAAGAAAGAAAAGTGGACGAAAAGATAACTTGCCGTGGGAAGGAAGCGAACCTGCGACCTTCGAATAACGCGTCCGATGCACTACGAACTGAGCTACCACGGCGGCCATCCCCCCCCGTGCACTTTATGGGGTATATATGTGCATTTAAACATGGAAGCGTAAGTCAGCGCCGCCAGCAGCCATGACGGCGAGTGTGGAACACTATTTTTCTGCCTGTTCGCGTCACGTAGCACGTGGCGTCTACTTTTGTTTCTTCACTTTTACATTACGTTTACTACTAATAACATCCCCTATACTTTCCTTGGTATTACTGACTGTGAGTTCTGATTAATATTGTGTCTAACAAGGAAAAACAAGCCCATAAAATTTCCACTTCTTTCCTTAAAGGAAGAAAAATAAACAAGGAAAAAAAAATGAGAGAGACAGAGAAAAGATAAAGAGAAAGCAAGGGAGATATAGACAGAGAGTGAGACCAAGAAAGAACAGAAAGAGAAAAAAAACAAGTAGAAATAAAGAGACAGAAAACAGAAGAGAGAAAAAAGAGAGGAACAATGCAAGGGAAAACGAGGAAGGCCACATCCTTCAGGATTGGCACCAGCAGTGCAAAGCTGCCCACCAGCTCCGTTGTCTCTTCATCGGTGCACCTCAAGCGGAAGCTACGCTATCTTTTCTTTTTTTAATTTGTGTCCAGTGTTCGCGGTTCTCCTTGCCAGCTCGAAGCTTGCAAAGAAGTGGCCAACTGCCTTATTTCATCATCGCAATACTACTTTCAGAACCACCGAAGCTGATGCCTGCTTCTGTTAATCGACTTCGATTACCTCAAGTATTCGCGGCCCATGAAAGAACAAATACTAATTACCAGGACTGTAACAGACGCTATAGTGGGTAACAACTTTGAAAACAATGCAAGCTCCACCCTCGCACATCACTGCACCAAATAAAGAAAATTTGCTTGCACGTTCCAACCCAATAAAATTTGCTTATTTACCAGGCCTCTAGCACTTCTCGCGTGTTTTAAGATAATTGGTATTTCCATACGGACATACTTTCGCGTCACTCGTCTTACGTCAAAAGCTTCAACGTTCTGGAAAATTTCGTGGGAGATTGTCACAGAACCACGAACCCAAAGGTCATATTTTAGGTAGGAACGACGAGCCTTTAGTTGTTCACATGTGTGGCACTCACGTTAGCACAAAGAACGTACTTGTGGTTAGAAAGAAAACCAGCTTGTACGACTCTCTCAACATGAATGATTGATAAGAGCGCCGCGGTTCTGCAGGCGGAGCTTGTATTAATTCTTACGTTGTGACCGACATACTAATTAAAACCTATGTGAGAATTCTTGGTTTATATAACAGCCTAGCTCATCTTCACGTGAATAACCAGCAGACCAGAAGCGTCATAGTATCTTAGCGTCAGATTATACGACGCCAAGGTGTGGGACTGAAGTTGTCGGTGATCGATTTTCAAGAAACAGTGAAGCACCGGACAACAATAGGCCTTCGCACGGGGGCGGAGACACACACACACACACACACACACACACACACACACACACACACACACACACACACACACACACACACACACACACACACGCACACACGCACACGCACACGCACACACACACACACACACACACACACACACGGACAAGCACCGAGATACAACGTAGTCCACTGGCAACGTGCTCCGTAAGTCGCAAAAAGGTCGTACTTTACGTTTCTCAAATACAAGAAGCACGTACGACGCGCGATGTCTCTTCGATTCACGGGAATATAAAAGAAAAGCGAAGTATATTAAAGAATATTGCAGGCGTTCGTAGAGCGCTCACCAGTCGGGTCATCAGGTCCAAACGTCCATGTATTATGGACTATGTCCCCAGGTGATTCAGGTCGCTTAGGTATGCCGATGGTCTGGTCCTGCACTCGCCCTTGCAGAGAGACAACATTTATTTTTGTAGCCAGCAGATAACGTGGGGGGTATTATCATCCCTGCCTAGATGGCGGCTCTTGGGCTGTGGCGGCATCCTCTGCCTGCGGTACGGCCTTGAGTGAGTTTGTCCTCAGTGGCTGTACTAAGCAGTACGGTCTCCCTCTGCCTCCCATTCTGAATTTTGCCATTCTGACGCGCCTGTGGCCGCACGTAAATAATGTGAACCTGGTCCGCCATTTCTGGAAACGTTCACATTTGGTCGAATGTTGCTCTGGATAATGGCGAGTGTACGTTCCTGGGGCTGAGTACCTATTAATTAATTAATTAATTAATTAATTTATTTATTTAATTTTTGTTACCCTCAATCGCCGAAGCATTACAGACGCGAGCTGGTTACAACATATGAAAATTCAAAACAGAGAAACAAAACGAGCTGTATTATACAAGGAAAAAAGGAAAGGAAATAAAACCTCTACTCGATGAAACACAACACCACTAAAACCTAAATAAGAAGAATGAGCACGTGGATTCGTCTGGAGGAGACGGCCAGGTTGCAGCGTGCTTATTATTAAGTGACTGGTACGCGGTGGTAAGCGGGCCCTCCCCAGTCTGTAGTTGTTTATAACCCCCCTGTGGATAACCATACCGGTCTCCTGTAAGCCCCACTCGCGGCGCCACGGTGGCTCGGCTTGTGAGTCCTCTGGCAACGGTGGCCGCCAGCTCGTTACCGGTGACGGAGGAGTGGGCAGGCGCCCAGATGATTTGCACAAACCGCTGACCGCGAAAGTTAAGCCACGAATCGTAGTGCCTCCGCCGAGATGCTGCCTTATGCATGATTTTAAATTGTGCGCCCTTACAAAAGACTTAGCGAAAAATTATTGAAACACTTACGGCGATTGTCGACATAATGCACTGAACATTCCGTGTCTGTCCATTGCTACGTCATTGAGTCTATTGAAATATGATTGAGCTATTGGTAGACACTTATTGAAGCTCACCACCGAAATATTGTTTAAATTTCCTTGCAGAAGCAGGAGTTGAACACAGTAGATATTTTATTGAAAGCGCATCGCGCATGGTGAATTTATGGTCATGGTCCTGTTCAATAGTTATTAAGTTGAAATTGAATTAGCCAGCAAATTTCGCGCCGCATTGAAAATATGTCATGAAAAATGTTTCAATATTTCGTCAAATTGTTGTGCACATATAATTGAAAGTACGCTAATGCAATGTGTGATCATTTCAGTACACTAACAGCCGAAACGTCATTGCAAAAGGAAACGCGGCCGCTGGATTTTTCCTAAAATGACATTCCGATTTCAAGACGAGCCACAGAGGTATTGCAATGAAAAAATTCCCCATCTCCCGCTAAAGGGAACCATGTAGATGCGAAGCAGCGGGGAGATAATTAGCTTATAGGAGGAACGTCGCCGCTCTCATTGCACGGCAGTGGTCCGGGCGCTCATCGCGGTGCTGCGCAGGAGAGAGAATGAGGCGCGCGCGCTCCGTCATTTTCATACCGCGGAACTACCGTGGCGACCCCTCCCCAGCGGAGTAAGCGTCTGTCACAACACCTGTCGTTCGCGCCGCTCCGTAGAGGATTCCTAGAGGAAAGGACGGGGGGGACCGCAGGAGAGGAGAGAGAGGGGGAGGGGACGCATGCGCTGTGGGGGGTGCGGGATGCGTGAGCCGCTCCGTAAAGTAGATGATTCCAAGAGAGGGGGGAGAGGACGCGCATGCGCTGTGGGACGCCGGAGCCGCTCCGTAGAGTATTCCTAGAGGAGAGAGGGGGGAGAGGACGCGCCTGCGCCGCTCCATGGAGTAGATGATTTAGAGTAGGAAGGGGGGTGAGCGTAAGAGAGCACAGGGGGAGGGGACGCGCATGCGCTGTGGGGGGGTGTGGTACGCGGGGCCGCTCCGTAGAGTAGACGATTCCTAGAGGAGAGAAAGGGGGTGAGCTTAGGAGAGAGAGGGGGGAGAGGGGACGCGCATGTGCTGTGGTGGGGTGGGACGTGGGAAGGGGAGGGACGGACTAAGCCCCCTCCAAACACATGCAAGCAAGATTAAGGATTCAATGGGGGCTAGTTGGTACGGCATGAGACGGGGACGGGGGGAGGGACGGACAGAGCCCCGAGCAATGGGGTCAACCTGGGCCACAGACACCACCTGCCTAGCCATTACTAAGCAGCCTCTGTGTGCTCTCGGCCATGACTCAAGAAATGGGGTCAACCTGGCCGACAGACACCACCTGCCTAGCCATTGCTAAGCAGCCTCTCTGTGCTCTCGGCCATGACTCTGATGACTGTGTTAGGGTTGACGGCCTTCATATTACTACAGGGTTCTGGTTCGCATAATGGGTGCTTCCCTACTTCATGACAGTGGCCGGACGCGGGACGCGGGACGGGGGGACGCGGGAGGGACGGACAGAGTCCCAGGCATAAAATGCTTCGCATCTAAAAAGCTGGCAGATCCCACGCACTGTGGGAATCGATGTAATGCGAAGCAGCCAGGAAGGAGCAAATGATGCTTTACATAATTTGCATGTCATTTTTTACATGTTAAGACCTGTCATTTATGTTCGTCATATAGTCACGTCACGCAATACCAATTTTGGTGTATATCAAGCTAGCGAACTGGACGCAAGTGCACCATGAGCGTGGCATGTAAATGGCGTTGTAGATGACATGCATGGCCAAGATTTTCATGTTAGCACCTGCCACTTATGTTCGTTATACAAGTCATGTCACTCAATACCAAATTTGGTGTATATCAAGCTAACGAAACGGCCGCGAGCGCGCCATGAGCGTGACATCTAAATCATACTTTTCCTGACTAGTTAGTTCATGATTTTCATGATATGACCAGCCATTTATGTTCGTCATACAGTCATGTTATGCCATACCAAATTTCGCATAAATCCCATTAAACGATACGGCCAGGGAGAGCGCAAAGTCATAGGCGGCTAGATAGATAGATAGATAGATAGATAGATAGATAGATAGATAGATAGATAGATAGATAGATAGATAGATAGATAGATAGATAGATAGATAGATAGATAGATAGATAGATAGATAGATAGATACGCTCAAACACGCCGAAGTTCGCTAAGAAATGCTGCGCATTTAAAATTCGTAAACAAGAGTTGTGTTCTCGAGCCGACGTTTCGACAAGTGTACATGCGCAAATGTGTTCCCATTCCCATCACGGCACGTCATCTCAATACGGCACAGCACGGCATGGCATGTCATCCCATTACGGTACGTTATGTGACGTCGTGATTACGTCATAGTGACGGGATGATGGCGTCACAAATTTTGGTGAACTGTGGGATCGTGAAGACTTCATGTCGTGACGTCGTCAGGTGATTTTTAAATGCGAAGCATTTCTTAGCGAACTTCGGCGAGTTTGAGCGTATCTAGCTATCTATCTAGCCGCCTACGACTTTGTGCTCTCCTGGGCGTATCGTTAATGGGATTTATACCAAATTTGGTATGGCATAACATGACCGTATGGCGAACATAAATGGTTGGTCATATCATGAAAATCATGACTAACTTGTCATGAAAAGTATGATTTACATGCCACGCTCATGGCGCGCTCGCGGCCGTTTCGTTAGCTTGATATACACCAAACTTGGTATTGAGTGACATGACTGTATGAAGAACATAAGTGGCAGGTGGTAACATGAAAATCTTGGCATGCATGTCATCTGCAACGCCATTTACATGCCACGCTCATGGTGCGGTTGCGTCCAGTTCGCTAGCTGGATATGCACCAAAATTTGTATTGCGCGACGTGACTGTATGACGAACATAAATGATAGGTCCTAACATTCAAAACATGATATACAAATTATGTAAAGCATGATCTGCTCCTTCCTGGCTGCTTCGCATTGCATCGATTCCCACAGTGCGTGGGATCTACCGGCTTTTTTTTTTTCAGCACTCGTGTTGACGCCACCGACGCTAGGCGACAGCGGCTAATTTTGGCGTTGGATGAGGCATCTAAGGCGCCCCAATAGCGTCTTCCTTACCTTCAATAATGTGATGAATGAAACTTCCCAGTGCTACGGAGAAGACGACAATTCCAGCGATGAGTCCAATGACAGCTAGGATCTTCTCCTGTGTGTTTAGGCTGCGCATCGAAGAATATGCTGGGTAAGGCCACGCAGTTCTGCGGACTAACTTTTGACGCTATTCTTGAAGAACTAAATAACGGCCACCCAAGTCAGCGTTTGCAGACATAAATTATAAGCTCCCTTGCAGCGCGGCTTATTCGCTTAAGCGGCGCGATACCTTGATGGAGCCGAAAGACTTATTACCTGCGTAGAGGTGTTCCACAGGGATCTATCTAAGAACCACTCGCTACAAGTAACACGAGTAAACAACTAATTTGCGGGGACTGAAAAACGCGAGTACCAACCGCACACCGCCTCAGCACATTGACTGCTACCTAAATGGATGGAAACTTCAAGACACTGTGAAAATTTTGGCAGTCTGTCAACGTCCGCGCCTATCTCCACATTGGACATGCGCCACTCCATCTCACAAAAACTCACCTGGTACCAAATGCATTCGCCTAAGACGACGTGAGCCGTCTTTTTATTCTCAGTCGATGTATCGATCTTCCCGCGCTCCTCTGAAAATGTACTTCACCAAGATTGGTATTTCGGCCTGTTGGTTTGTCATCAGTGGGTATAACGTTGCGCATGAAGAAATGAAATGACGCGACTGATCATAGAAGCGCATAATATCTCGCAATTGGAAGATAGGTGCGTCAGTGAGGCCTCCTTAGCATTGTCAGCAAAAGAAATTGCTTTTTTGAGTGGCTGCGCTCGTGTTATAAGGTGCTCCTTGGAACATGCGCATTTACGCACGTCAAGTGCGAAAAGGGTCACTTTGCTTCGAAATAAATTGTTGAAAGCTTGCGCCCTGTCTGTTACATCGCCTCTTCCTGTGGTCCGTGTCCTTCATGCGCAATGTTATAACCCCTGATCCGTCTGCAAAATTATTTTGCACATAACGTGCTTTTGCGCTGCCTCGGCTCACTTTTGACCAAGCGACAATGTCATACGATTATGCGATCATGTCACGTAATGACGGCGTCATAGTGATGTCTTAATGTCACTCTTTTTCAGCTGACCGTGGCTTCATGACGACGTCATAAGGTGACTTCATCCCGTGAGGGTTTTTTTGAACCAGTCGCTTTGTCAGCCACGGTTCGAGATGCCGACGCCGCGGGCGTTTTGACGAGGCCATATAAGGCTTCCGGCCTCAATGCAGGACTTTCGATCCATAGATCTCTTTTTCTTATCTGCATCAGACATTTCTCATGTTTCGCACACGTCGGTCTGAGTGGGAGGGTCATAGCATAGTTTCCTCAAATTAACTAGAGGGGACTCTGGCGCTGCGATCTTTCAGCCACCATGGGAATGATGGGTAGTACACAAATCTGCCTAGTCTTCGTGCTTGTGGCTTTGTTTATTGCTGTGTTTTGGTTCTGTTTCGTATAAAAGAATGGGCCGTTGTGGACTTCGTGAGCTGATTTCAATTCGTTAGCATAAAAAGGTCAAGGTGGTGAAGCGTAACTGCTAAACCTATGCTGGACTTCGCGTTGCGGCAAAGCGGATTCAGGCCACACGGAGCGAAAAGAACGTAGATTAGGACAAGACTTGGGAAATTTGTGTACTACCCATCAATCCCTTGCTGAATGAAGCACCGTGCGTTGCAGCTCCCATAGACACTAACGCCAGAGTTCCCTCTAGTGTATTTATAGGAAACTCTATGCGTCACAGTGCAGGTAGGGAGGGGGAAGCCAGAACCGAGTTTCGCAGAAGGACAGGTTAGAACAAATTCATCGTTCGCCACTCTGCAAAGACAAATGCCTTCAATGATATAACGATTGCAAATACCACTCTGTATCCAACATGTGCAAATACACGCAGTGAAATTGATGGTGAAATCCATAGATGCCTCATGAAACACGAAAATTGACCGTCGACTCGGCCCTCCGATGGCGTCGGCGTCAGCAGAAGTGATGCGAACAATCATCATCGCGTGATGATATCGCCATCATGACGTCCCATATAGCCGAAATTCGTGACGCCATCGTGACGTCAGAGAACATCACGTCATACGACGACGCCATCACAAGAAATAGTATGATGGCGTCAAAGGTGCACCCATCACGGAGGCAGCGCGAAACGAGGTGAGGCGGAGAAAGCTTGAAATGCTTCGAATCCCAGAGGCAGTGCGAAACCACGTTAGGGACAGAAACCTTTCGGAGGGGCGAGGAGGAACATCAATGCAGTGACTGAGAAGTAAGGAACAGGTGATTTTGGCCTTCGAGTCATGACCAATACTTTGAAATTAAACACAACAAACCTTCTCCACATCGCCACAGTATGTTTATTCCCCCGCCGTTCGCCCGAAATAAATGCTTAAGTTTAGCTTTTTCCTTAAAGCCATTGCTGAATGGAACTTGTTACCCGATGATATCGTAACCTCGCCTACCTTAGACATTATTTTGGACAGAATTAATTACATCCTAAAATCATGACCACACTTAGTTATCTCATTTTTCTTTTGTGTGCTTTTTCTACGTGTGTCTGTCTTAAATTATTGTTCTACGTTTTTCAACTATACGCAAGTGACTGCTATATCTGTTATATTCTATTGTTAGTACATTAGTGTTATAGTAATATGTTATAGATCATCAGAAGTGTGATATACCCTATTGTACCATATTTTCTGAAAAAAGCTTTTCTTCTTGTGTACGTACATTCAGTGCATGTTTACGTTGTACCTCCCACTCCTATAATAGCCCTACAACAGGGCTGACAGTATTAATCACTGAATAAATGAATGAGTCACCTTGGGCGAATGCATAAGGAACCCAGTGAGTCCTTTCTTTTCCAATGTACCCCGACATCCAAAAAATGAGCAACAACACTGGGCTGACGCCTATTGATGGAGAGTACTCACATTTTAAAATGGTCAACTGCAAAAAAAAAGAAAAAAAGAAAGAATGAGAGTTAACAAGTTTTGCCCGCACCAATCAAGCCGAGAATAAACTATGTGAACTTACCCTCAGTTACTAGCACGTAATTGGGCCCTAGGAGAAACAGGAGAAGGTATCCGCCGGTTCATGAGTTCTCGATCTCGATGGAACGAGACACAGCGCGAACAACATCACAAGATAGAGAAAGCATACTGTTGTTCATGTCTAATTAAGTTCAGCGTTACTAGAAGCCTTCTCTCTGCTCACGTGCACTGCCAGTCAAGTCTGTATTCACGTCTACTTACACATATTTCAACACACTATCGGTTATACGCCCGCTTAAAAAAATTGAAGGACACTTTTTAAATTCCAAAGCGTGTTCGGCGCAAGCCTGTGGCCATTCGGCTGACTATGCCATGTCTCCGCTTGCCGTGGAATCATCACCGGGCCGCTTGGGAGCCATCTGACTAACTCGACTGCTGCAACGATATATATATAAGTGGCTATTTATTAGAGGAAAGGAAATCGAAGACGCTTCTTTCTGTCTCCCTTTCGGGGACACGGCTAAGCGCCTTGCGGGGGAGGGGAAGGGGGGAATAAAAGGGATAGAGGAAGAGAGAGTGAGGAGGAGAGGAGAATGCAACGAGACGTCTGACGAAGCAGCGTTGCCGCGCGTGCCGTTGTGCCATCACGTGATTGCTGAGAGAGTGTAAGGGGGAGAGGCCAGAGCTGGCATCGCTCCGGGGCACGGACGGATGGACGGTCGGATGTGCGAGGATGAGCCATTGAAGGCTTTTGCTTTAGAGGCGTGAGTAAAGGAGTAGAGCTGGGTTGCCTTGATTTCGCCCCTGCCTACGTCGCAAGATTTTTGACAGGTATATATATTGTTTAAGTATATCTCGTGTGACTCATGCCTTTATATCAAATTGTTCATACTGTATTGAACCCACTGATAGATAGTTCGTGTTTTAAGGTACGAGATCAAGAGGGGCCACTTAGAGCACCTATATAGGTAAAATTTTAGGGAACGTGAGTCCGCATGAGCCGTGCTGAGGAAAATTTTGGGGAGTCCCAGTGTCACGAGTCAAGCATTAACATTTCTTGGGTGAGTCTCAGTGAGCTCTGCTTTGGTTGCTGGCCTATGGTTCGCGCTGTTTTTTTTTCTTTTGTTTTGTACAGATGTGTACCAACCGACTCCCCCCCCCCCCTAAAAAACGCTTCAGTGTTCTACAAGCATATGCGGCTGATTCTGCTCTATAGCATGTACAGATTGGACTGCCCATCACCACGTATGTATATGGCCGTCCCTTACATAGGACAGGCACCTTGCACTAATACCTGTTTCATTTTCGAGACAGCTTATTAAGCTTTTTGGTAGTTATAGATTAGAGATCCTCAAAGTTAAAAGTTTATAGAAACGTTGTGTTCCAGGCAGACAGGAATTTGTTTTTTGAGCATCATAGTATGTCTCACATTGACTGGAACATCTTTTCTTAACATCGGAGTTGTTTATGTCTGGAGAAACTCCGTTAGTAACCAACAAAAATTATCGACATCATGAACAGGCACCCACTCTCTTCGTCATCTTCTACTTCGCTCCTACAACACGTGCGCCTATCTTTTTCGGTGCGAGATGCAATAACCCTGATTTACGAGTCAACGAGTGCCGAGAGAAGTAGAAAGAAGGAGACAGAAAGAGTAAGAGGTAGAATAGAATATACAGAAAAAAGAGAGAACAAACAACAAGACCGAAAAAAACAATAAAGAGAGAAATGAAAACAAAGAAAGCAATATATAAAGAGAAAAAGAGAGAAAGAAATCCAAACAAAGATTAAGGAAGAATTAGAGAGAGAAAAAAAAGGAAGGAAGAAGGTTGGAAAGAGCGAGAAAGAGAAAGAATATATGGAGAGAGAAAAGCAAAGAAGTGTAAATTTTAAGGGCTCGTTTTTCTTTGTTAGACACAACATTAATGAGAACTAACAGACAGAGATGCGAAGGAAAGTATAGGGGAAGCTATTAGAAGTAATTGTAATGTAAATGTGAAGAAAGGAAAGTGGACGAAAAGATAACTTGCCACCGGCAGGGACCGAACCTGCGACCTTCGAATAACGCTTCCGATGCTCGACCAACTGAGCTACCACGGCGGCCATCCCCCCCCCCCCCCCCCCCCATGTGCACTTTATAGGGAATATTTGTGCATTACTTTTTTCTACTAATAACATGTACTACTCATAAAATTTGAATGTTAATAAATTTACTACTGCTAATAACTAATAATATTACCACTTAATAATAAACTTACTGTTAATAAAATTTTACTTCTAATAACATTTACTACTAAACATCCCCTATCCTTTCCTTGGCATTATTGTCTGTTAGTTCTCATTTATATGGAGAGAGAAAGAAATGGAAATAGACAGAGACAAAAAAGAACAAGATAAACAGAACGAAAAATAAAAATAAAGAGAAACAAGGTAGGCCGCCCAGCACCACATTTGCTTCAAGCTTAGCACCGCCAGTACGAAGCTGCCTTAATTTCCTTTTTTTTTAAAACTGCAAGAGCACATCGCTTACAATTACACTGGCTGCTATCAGTACATTATGCAATTAAATGCCCCTGAATAACGGAAACACATTTTGTGTCAGAATCGCGGATCCTAGATGGCACTTGTCCTGCGAATACGAGAACAGCATTCATCGTACTTACGGGCAAGTTCTGACTCGGCCGCCGTCGGTCCGCGGGAGGTCCTTCTTGCTAAAAAAAATTATGAAAACTTGCTTTAACTGGTGTGTGCTTTTATATAACGCATGTATCAGAAGTGTCCAAAAAGGTTCATCGGGGTAACTATCATTGAATTATCTGACTGAGTGAAGGAGTCAAATTTATTTCTTGTCACTAAATTACTCAATGCATTTTGTTTTTTGCTGATGCCGTGATCAAGAGAGTCTTTACGCTACATCTAACTGACTTTGCGATCGCAATTGGGATCTACATATCCACCGCTATGAACTGTATGTACCTCATCGCCTCCAGTCTTTGGCCGATGAACTTAACAGGTAAAGGATTAATCAGCCTAGTAACTGATTAATTACTTCAACCAACGCTGTGAAGCTACAAGGAAACGTGGATGGTCCACAGCTGCTAACTCAACAGGGTTCTCAAGCACACCAGATCGAGCGGCCGCATTCCCGAAATCTGGTCCCCGAAAAAGCCGGGAAAGTGAAGAAGGTTGTAGTGAGGGGCGAGATTGAGCACAACGCCAGGAGACGTTGCCATTTGAAAGATGGCTTCTCTGATGTCTCGTAGATGTGCCATTTGCAAAGGAAGCTTAGTGTAAAGCGTGATTTGCGAGTAGCCTTGGGCGCCTTGAACTGGTATAGCTCATCACGGAAAATGAAAAAAAAAAAAAGGCCGAGCCGGCCAAACTAAAGGACCGATCCTCAATACATGGCCTTGGGCCACAACGAAATCACTTGTTGAGACAAAAAAAAAATTTCAAGAGAAATGCCGACGGTCGGCCTTGCCCGCCAAGTTCCTTCTTGACGCGGACCGCTGTCGGTTGCTAATGGAAGGCTCATGAACATGCTTATTAAGAAAACAACAACAAAGAACGTTGGAAGAAGACAGTCATGTAAAGACCAGTCTACTAGCGAAAGGACCACGCGCCACGTATTTGAGATGACTGTAATATATTATCAAGGCTGAGTGGAACAGTTACGCTTAACTATCGTCGTGTCGTCCATGCCCAAAGCATCACGTCGGAACACCAATTAAATGTTCGCGTCCCGCAGAACCTATTGCCGTGCCGAAATAATACTTACGTGCCTGCTGGGCTCCAAGAGAAGACTCTGTCCTAACCTTCGAAGCCGACGAAAGCGCAGACGGGCTGGACATTCTTGTAGACCGAGACATTCTTCTTCTTGTTCACCGTCTACTGTGACTCACACCCACTGTGGGGGGATTGGTAAAGAATTGAGCAGTCCTGTAAAATGTTATGGAATTTTACAATAAGGGAGGTTATAGAATAAAAATATAACAAATTTTATGTGAAACGTTGGTGCTCAGTCAAATGTATGTTCCGTTGCTTGCTCTCATTCTTGTCGAACTGTTACCTGTGGCCCACGCCCACTGTGAAAGATGTGGGGATTCGCTTACTTGCTTGCTCGTTCGTTAGATGTGGCTCCTACCCATTATGGGGCATTGGAGAAAATTTGAATGAATGCAAATGAAAACATGAAGACAAAGGCAGCGAAAGGAAATGTTCACATTAAAAAATAGAATATGAAGTTTTAGTGACGAAAAAAATGGATAATTTAATGACTAAATAAATTAAAAAAATGATGGATTGAAATAATAATCCATAATACGTGACACCAAAACGAAAAAAAATGTTATTTGTTTTCCAAAGTGCCTAAGACAAAAGTCACCGATGTTACAATACTCCCTTACTCGAATGCGGATCGCAGCTGTTTGGGTGTTTAATTTTGCGATAAGTTGAGGCAAACAGTTTGAGAGAGACATGTATGTAAGTACCGCTGCGTACCACTCTGGCTTCTGGCACCGGCGGCGTAGAGCCTACGCTCGGGCAGCTCGCTTAGCCGCAGCGGCAAACGATGCACTTCCCCCAGTTGCATCGCTCATTGTCCAGAAAGAACTGGCTCAGACTATCTCGTATATTGGTGCACGGTTTACATAAAAAAAATGCCGTGAGTAGCATGACTGGCGTGGGCAATTTTGTTGAGTCCATTTCACATCAAACGCCACAGAAGGAGAGTAGCGCGACTGTATCGCTAACCGGGAGACCACGGAAGGTAGCGCGTGGGCGTGCTCCACAACAGTCGACGCACGACGGCGCGCAGTTTTCGCCGAGGATAAAACAAATGATCTATT
This sequence comes from Rhipicephalus appendiculatus, assembly GCA_030522465.1. Lineage (NCBI taxonomy): Eukaryota > Metazoa > Arthropoda > Arachnida > Ixodida > Ixodidae > Rhipicephalus > Rhipicephalus appendiculatus. The sequence continues at coordinate 1,188,835 of JALIZH010032968.1, forward strand.
ATTTAGATTCTTTGCAAAACTCGCACACCGGAGACGCCTTTGGCCCAGCTTTGTGTGAATAGCGTGCTATAGAGAAATTCTACACGTTAAGGAGGTGTAAGGAAGATCTCACTGCAGTGAGGCACACCGCTGTTTATTGTAGCGCTATATTTGGCCTACGGATTCCTCGAATTTATACAATAATATTTTGCCTATTTCACTTTGCAAACTAGCATTTCTAGACTGTAGTGCTACGGCGTAAGCCGGATATGGTAAAACTGGGATGAGGGGTCCACGAGGAACTATTGTGGTTGTTGTTGATTTATCCTTACCCATGCCTCGTACCCACACTGGGGGGATTGAGGAAAAGTTGATGATGTGAAGTTTTAAATGTGTGTAAGTATATCTAATGATTGAACAGAACTGAAAAAAAGACGACTAGATAAAAGAGAGAGTGCAATAGTCATTTGTCCAGACCTATGACGAGTCCGCATGTTGTTCTTTTTCTTCTTCATCTCCTCCTCAGCCGGTCCGCCACGTTGGAGCAAGGGTTATGGGGCTCGGTGCTGACCAGAAAGGCCGGAAAGTTATGGGTTCGATACCGGCCGCGGCGGTCGCATTTCGATGAGAGAGAGTGGTTTTGGGAAAGAGGAAGATAGAAAAAGGACACTATTTTCTGCCTCCCGTCGTGGGGGCACGGCTCAGCGCCTTTGGGGATGGGGGAGTAAAGATGATAGGAAGAAGAAAAGATAGAAAGAAGTGAGATGCGTGGACAAGATAGTCTTGTCAGCGCAGGCGGGAGCACGAAAGCAAAGCGTTCGGCTACAGGGCGGAAAGGTCTGCAGGAACCGCAAACTCGAGGAACGCTCGCAGGGCCGGGATCTTCGACCGTACAGGAAAAAGGAAGTCCTCCGCAGTTGTCGCAGGGAGACCTAGCCGGCGATATAGCGGCTCGCCATAACGCTTCGTTCAGCGGCCAGTGCAGGGCAGGAACAAATGATGTGCTCCAGTGTTTCTTCGTTGCCGCATCTACGGCACGTAGCATTTCGATGCAGGCGAAAGGGTAGACGCCCGTGTACTGTTTAAAGAAGACTAGATGGTCGAAATTTCCGGAGCCCTCCACTACGCCGTCTCTCATAATCATATCGTGGTTTTGGGACGTAAAACCCCACATATTATTATTATTATCCTCTCGAGCCGATAGGTCAGACCCAATACTGGAGATTGGCCAATGTGTCATTGGATTTTTCATTAGGTTCTTTGGGGCAGCACTGTTCAACGTGCCCAATAATTTTGTGCAAAAGCCAATGACCTGTCCGCCGCGGTGGTATAGCGGTTATGGTGCTCGGCTGCTGACCCGAAGGTCGCGGGTTCGATCCCGGCCGCGGCGGTCGCATTTCGATGGAGGCGAAATGGTAGAGGCCCGTGTACTGTGCGATGTCAGTGCACGTTAAAGAACACCAGATGGTCGAAATTTCCGGAGCCCTCCACTACGGCGTCTCTGATAATCATATCGTGGTTTTGGGACGTTAAACCCCAGATATTATTATTAAAAGCCAATGACCATCGCCCACTGTTGATTACATTGGCCGATTTATGCATGGGATTCAATCAGTCCCTCACGTGGCGATATCAAGATCGTTGTTTGCACGAAGAACAATAACTGACTTGCGCGCATAGTTTTTAGTGAGGTAGGTAACTTCACATTTCCTTCCCATTAGTGATTGTGATTCCGTACTGATACACTACTTCTATGTAAATTGATAAAATGCCTGTCAACGTGGCTTTTTGGGCTAGTTGGTTATATGCTTTAAAAAAAAATTACCCATCTCCCGCTAAAGGGAACCATGAGTGGATGCGAAGCAGCGGGGAGATAATTAGCTCGAGCGGGAGGAACGTCGCCGCTCTCATTTCACGGCAGCGGTCCGGGCGCTCATCGCGGCGCTGCACAGGCGAGAGAATGAGGCGCGCGCGCTCTGTCATTTTCATACCGCGGAACTACCGTGGCGCCCCCCAGCGGAGTATGCAGCTGTCACACCACCTGTCGTGCGCGCCACTCCAAGAGGATTCCTAGAGGAGAGGACGGGGGGAACCGTAGGAGAGGACGCGCATGCGCTGTGGGGATGTGGGACGCCGGAACCGCTCCGTAGAGTAGAGAAAGGGGGGTGAGCGTAGGAGAGGATAGGGGAGTGGACGCGCATGCGCTGTGGTGGTGTGGGACGCGGGAAGGAGGGACGGACTAAGCCCCCTCCAAACACATGCAAGCAAGATTAAGGAATGGGGTCAACCTGGGCGACAGACACCACCTGTCAAGCCATTGCTAAGCAGCCTCTCTGTGCTCTCGGCCATGACTCTGATGACTGTAGTAGTGGTTGACAGCCTTCATATTACTACAGTGTTCTGGTTCGCATATTGGGTGGTTCCCTACTTCATGAAAGTGGCCGGACGCGGGACGGGGGACGCGGGACGGACATAGCCCCGAGCATAAGATGCTGCTCATCTAAAACCGACTGCTAGCGCTGCACAGCCGTTCACTGGCCACCCCGTATATATAGGCACTGGATCTCGACCTGCAAGGTAGTGCCGGTGGGAGATTTCTCCTGTGCGTTGTCGAACAACATCTTCCGCTAAAGGGAACCATGTGTGCATGCGAAGCAGCGGGGAGATGGCTAGCTTGAGCGGGAGAAACGTCGCCGCTCCCGATTCGCGGCAGCGGCCCGGGCGCTCATCGCGGCGCTGCACAGGAGAGAGAATGAGGCGCGCGCGCCCCGTCATTTTCATACCGCGGAACTACCGTGGTGCCCACAGCGGAGTATGCAGCTGTCACACCACCTGTCGTGCGCGCCGCTCCGTAGAGGATTCCTAGAGGAAAAGACGGGGGGGGGGGGAGCGTAGGAGAGGAGAGAGAGGGGCAGGGTACGTGCATGCGCTGTGGGACGCGGGAGCCGCTCCGTAGAGTAGAGAATTTCTAGAGGAGAGAGGGGGGAGAGGACGCGCATGCGCTGTGGGTATGTGGGACGCCGGAGCCGCTCCATAGAGTATTGCAAGATGATTCCAAGAGTAGAGGAAGGGGGTGAGCGTACGAGAGCATAGGGGAGGGGACGCGAATGCGCTGTGGGGGGGTGTGGGACGCGGGCGCCGCTCCGTAGAGTAGATGATTCCTAGAGGAGAGAAAGGGGGTGAGCGTAGGAGAGAGAGGGGGGAGGAGACGCGCATGCGTTGTGGTGGTGTGGGAAGGAGGGACGGACTAAGCCCCCTCCAAACACATGCAAGCAAGATGCCTAGCCATTGCTAAGGAGCCTCTCTGTGCTCTCGGCCATGACTCAAGGAATGGGGTCAACCTGGGCGACAGACACCACCTGCTAAGCAGCCCCTCTATGCTCTCGGCCATGACTCTGGTGACTGTATTGGTGGTTGACGGCCTTATTGTACTACAGTGTTCTGGTTCGCATAGTGGGTGCTTCCTTACTTCGTGAAAGTGGCCGGACGCGGGACGCGGGACGGACATAGCCCCGAGCATAAGATGCTTCGCATCTAAAATGTTTGATGCCCAGGTTTTGGAAGCAAAATCTACAGGGTGTGGTTACGTCATATATTGTTATGGAAGCGAGTACAGTGAACTGATACCACTTAAGAGGCACAATTTTCAGGACAGAGTAAAAAGACACAGGGAAAAATATTTCATATAAATCAGGTAAAAGGAGCAGCTGCAAAGTAGGATTCCCCTTTCCCATTTGATGACACAGACACAGATGATATTGGAAGGTAAGTTTACTTAAGATAAGCGACAGTTAACTGTCTGAATAAATAATCAAACGTTATTGTCTGAGTTTATAGCACAGTTGTCAGCAGCTGTGATTGCTGCGGCATCTGGTGGAGCAGAGCTCAACCACGCGCTTGTGTCTCATGGCCTCTGAGATCCGCTTCCGCAGCGCGTCGATACAAAAGATTCACCCACGGAATCCACCCACGGTTCACCCACGGTTCACCCACGGCCTATAGGGACGTCTCGGAGGCCCATCGCAGCCCTTCTCTCCACCACAGGGTTCGCACGCGAAGTGTTCTCCGTATTTACGCTTGCAACATCTCCTGACCTTCTCTACTTCTGGAGGAGGAGGAGGAAAAGAAAAGCGGAATGACAGGGAGGTTAGCCAGTTCTCAGACCGGCTGGCTGCCCTGTGCTGGGGAAAGGGGTAAGGGGAATGAAAGATGACAGAAGAGCGATGTAAAAAAAAAAAAGAAAAGAAAAGAAAATGGTGAACAATGATACGGTAAACGGCACTGCTTACAGTCTGTCTCTGAGATTATAGTCGTCCGTAAGAAACGCAACAGCGCTCTCAAAGTAGCTTTCCGGGCCATGGACGGTTTCGGCCAGTGTCCTAGGCCTTTTCCTCCGAGAATGGGCGATTGTCAAGTCTATCGAACACTTTTGACAGTTGTTTTCTTGGTGCACTGAAGCGAGGGCACTCACAGAGAAGATGGGCGATTGTCTCCTCGCAGCTACAGTTATCACATGTCGGGCTACTGGCCATTCCGATTCGAAATGCGTAAGCATTCGTGAAGGCCACCCCGAGCCACAGGCGGCAAAGAAGCGTCTCCTCGGCTCTAGTTATTCCCGATGGTAGAAGGAGCTGTAGATTCAGGTCCAAGATGTGAAGACGGGTGTTGGAAAATTCCGTCGAGTTCCACTGTGCGAGTGTCAGTTCACGTGCAAGTGAACGAAGCCTTGCAGCAGCGTCCGTTCTTGATAAAGGCATAGCTGCACCATGGAGAGCATCATGCGCAGATCGGGCGGCTTCATCTGCACGGTCATTTCCGGAGATACCGCAATGGCCCGGTATCCACTGATAGATTACGTTGTACTTCCGGGGAAACTGAAAACAAGAGTTCGGCAGCACGTTACATTCCGTGTAACACTCAAAGGCGAAAGCCTTCAGCACACTTGGCAATGCATTACGTTATACAATCGGAGACCAGACTTCTTGCTAGTCTCAACTCCGCAGTCACTAAGGTTGAGCGTTGGGCTGGTTGCTGCAGCATAATTTCAAGGTTTCAAAGTTAGTTCAGCGCTGTGTGTCCCATCTTTGTTCGTCCCCGTTCCATGCACTGTGAAACATTGAAATTAGCCGCAGAGTAAGATACACGCGTTCGGTTGCCTTGACGCACTCAATCGGTTGCGTTATTCGTCCCCGACTGAAGCTTCCTGCATGCCAAGTGGTGTTAGACCAGCTCCATGGAATGCGCCGGACTTCCACCCAGAAAAAAAAACTTTCTCGCTAGAGCACTTGGAATTAGTTACCTGTAAAAGGACCCCAGGATATTGAAATTTACGGAGACATTCACTGCGGCATCATTCACAGCTTTAGTGTGGTTCTGGCCCGTTAAACCACAACAATTTTGTATTGAATCAATGCGATCTTGTTTTCATGTCATGCGAAAACGCCATGCACCGTTCAGCAAAGCAAAGGAATATGCGAAGGGAGACGGACCAAACATTCTGGCTTTTATAAGCTGCTCTGGTAAAGGTCAAGCCTCTTCAAGAAATCATTATCTAGTAATAATTAGTTCAGTTGTATCTTCTGAAGTAATCGACGTTTTACCTATGTATACATCTCTGTTATGTATTTTCTGTACTACCCCCCCTCACACAATGCCCCATGAGGGCTCAGTAAGGCACTGTAAATAAATAAATAAATAAATAAATAAATAAATAATGATAAACCAATTTCAGAAGGACGCACTGCTCGTACCGCTCGGGTATGAACATGCAGTCGTGAGCAGGCTTAGGGGGAACGCGGGATCGCGTGACGCTGCTATGGGGGACGTTTACCCACACCACCGTGAGGCTTGGCGCATGCGCAGTACGTTAGCTGCGAGAATATTTTACCATCTTTCGCACCGTGTCATTTCAAGGCATCTTCGTCGAAGGCGCTTACCACGCCGTAGTGAAACTGCTCATGCGCAGATCTTCGTATTCGTATAGGTAGGTGTAGTCGGGCAGCTCCCGTTTTCACGCTACGCGTGTTCACGACTGTACAGATCACCGTTCCGTACGTTCTACTTACATCATTCGCAAATCTACACTGCAAAGCCCAATAAGGCCCAGATAATCCACATGAAGTTCTTAAGAGAAGTCATCCCAGCCATCCGTTTGCAAAAACACGTTTTCCATGTAATGCGTGCCTTGTAATGTGAGCCGAGCACGAAAGCTGGAGCCTCGCCAAGCTATCGTATATCTCGCAGTGCGGTCGCCACGCCGTTGTCATCTCTTATTATTGCGATAGCAATTATATGGGCACTCTCGGCTGGTTTTCCCCGTCGGCGTCGGTGTCGCCATCGCCGTCATGTCCCGTATATGTATATGTATATATATATTTATAAAAACCACAAAGAAAAATAATTCAGAAAAATGTTTCCGACGCGCGGCATCGAACGAGGGACCTCTCGATCTGCAGCGCGCGGCGCTAACCACTGAGCCACGAAAGCACACGTCCTTCAACGCCCAAACGGCGAGTTTTCAGCGTGTTTTCAGCATTACCAGCGAGATGGCGCAAAGGGCGCGCTCGAAGGGGTCTTGGCTCGGCGCCTCACTCGTCGCGACGCCCGCGCTCATCTTCGTCGTGCACTTTGCGCCGTGGGTGGTAGACGCCCGTTCGCGCGCGCGCTTATCTCGCGGTGGGGGAGAATGGGGCTTTCGCCGGAGCGATTGCGCTGTAGTTACCGGGCGCACGAAGGTCACTTCGCTCGCGGCAGTGCCCCCCGTTTGCGAAAAGAACACTCTTTTCAAACACAGCGAAGTAACTGTGACACTTAGTTCGCGCTCGTCTGTACCTGTGAACGCGTTTCGTGTGTCGTTTTTGTTTGAGCAGCACGTCAAGTGTCGAGCTGTGAACGTTGTTAGTCCTCTCTCGTCCTGTGCGTGTTGTTTTCGTGCGTCATGTGTGCGTGAGCAGCGCGCTACATGTTTCGACCTGCTTGCCATTCGTCGCTTGACATTCCAATTTGTTGCTGTCGCATTCATTGCTTCGCCTTGTGGCGAAACTGTGACTTTTTTTACCTTCCTTCCCATCTGTTCTTTGCACCATACTTATTTACTCTCAAGTTAGTGGATATTTGTTTGTTTCAGTACAGATTTACGACGCATACCTGTGCCGCTTTCTTTGATAAAGTGTGGAGTCGAACTTGCGCAAACACCTAGGCACGATTGAGACGAGGACAAAGAACACTGTAGATAGTCCTTGTCAGCTCCATGCTTAGATGTTTGCATACGTATGATCAACAATCTCAAAGCAAGGCTTTGCGACGACTCTCAAGTTTGCAAATATTGATTTTTTTCTTTTAATGTAGAGTTACGGCGTTTCTTTCTGACGCTTCATTCATACGTGTGGAGAAATGGAAGGGCAAGCAATATTACCCCGTCAAAGGTAATCGCATGTCAATAGGTATGACGTGACAGCAACAACGTGCAGCCGGGCGACAGGAAAAAAAAAACTTTCAGTCCAATTAAAAAAGCGAGCCCACCTAAAGCGCTCTTCACATGGAACTGCTCTTAGTACGAACCACACGTGGTAGAACGGGGACATTAATTTTACTCTAGTGACATTCTCAAAATCAGTTCGCAGCAAATTGAAACGCGCGAGAACCGAAAGTACGTGGATCCTATTCTATCGCCTTTAGTAAGCGTTCTTGTATTCAATAGCAGATAAGAGAAATGAGCACTTGCTCACTGAAACGCCCATTCAAACGACAAGTTATTTTATTTATTTGTTCGATATATATACACATAACTTTTGGTTCACTTCTTTATGTTAAACTCTAAGAAAAACAATTGCCTCTTATTCTTTTCGGGGAGTCCTGTCATGCCATACATATAAATGTCCGCCGCGGTGGTGTAGCGGTTAGGGTGCTCGGCTGCTGACCCGAAGGTCGCGGTTTCGATCCCGGCCGCGGCGGTCCCATTTCGATGGAGCCGAAATGGTGGAGGCCCGTGTACTATGCGATGTCAGTGCACTTTAAAGAACACCAGATGGTCGAAATTTCCGGAGCCCTCCACGATGGCGTCTCTCATAATCATATCGTGGTTTTGGGACGTTAAACCCCACAAATGATTAGAGGCGAAGCTCCTTAAGGTCGAGGCTTGTGCATCACTCCCACAGTGTAGCCCGGTGCAGCCACGCTAGTGCGATGACGATGACGCTGCCATCACGGCACAACACATGCAAGGTAACCATTATGCGCCATGACGATGACGCTGATGACGATGAAGAATAAGCGCGTTCCAGACCACACATTCTCTTTCTGCCATGGATGAAAACGATCGTGAATGCGCTCTCGCCCGCGAAAGGCTAAACGGCAACGCCGACAACAAGCTGCTACCCTGGTGTTGAGGGCGCGGGAAGCGGCGGCTCAACGGCAAAAACACATTGTATATACTGTACACACGCGTTGTCACTCATTTACATGCGCGAGTGGGCAATGTCACGGGTGATTTACAATAAGAACGATCCCCAGTGCTTCGCCCACTCGTCATGATTCCCTTCGAGGAAATGCGACAATTTTCTTTTATTATAGATATAGCTGTGCATAAAGATACACTTTAACTCTTTTCCAGGAGAGTGGCACTGTCCACGACACTCCGAAGAGAGTATACTGACACCCCCAAAAAAGAGTTAACGTGTATTTCTAATGAGAGTTATATATGTGGCAATCAGCACTATCCCGAAAAAGTGACAGGTAATATATATATATATATTTTTTAGAGATGGTATAAAATACTAGACCCGAGAATAAGGCAGTTCTTTCTGCGGGATAAAATTAGTTGAAAACCAACATCCTTACTGTTCTTTTGCCTTGCTGTGTCTGCGTGTTTGTTTTCTTTTTCTCGTATGTGCCGGAAATTCATGATTTAGGGGCACGTTATAGAACGCCTTTCTTTATGGCGGACTATAGTGGCTGTGGATCCGCTGTAGATCTCTTCCATTATGTTTATATAGGCTTCGTCGATGCCCTGATTCCGCAGTGCCTGCATGACTGCTGATGTCTCCACCGAATCAAATGCCTTCTCGTAATCTATGAAGGCTATGTATAGGGGTTGGTTGTATTCCGCGCATTTCTCTATCACCTGATTGATAATATGAATATGGTCTGTTGTTGAGAAGCCTGTACGAAATCCTGCCTGGTCCTTTGGTTGATTGAACTCTAATGTCGTATTAATTATAATAATATCTGGGGTTTAACGTCCCAAAACCACGATATGATTATGAGAGACGCCGTAGTGGAGGGCTCCGGAAATTTCGACCATCTGGTGTTCTTTAGCGTGCACTGACATCGCACAGTACACGGGCCTCTACCATTTCGCCTCCACCTGAAATGCGACCGCCGCGGCCGGGATCGAACCCGCGACTTTCGGGTCAGCAGCCGAGCACCGTAGCCACTGATCCACCGTGGCGGACAATGTCGTATTAATTCAGAATCCCAATAAAGAAGGGCGTACGGCAGGGGAGACACGATCTCTCCAATGCTATTCACCGCGTGTTTACAGGAGGTTTTCAGGGCCCTAGATTGGGAAGAGTTAGGGATAAGAGTTAATGGAAAGTATCTCAGTAACCTGCGATTCACTGATGACATTTCATTGATGAGTAACGCGGGAGACCGAATTGCAGCTTATGATTACTGAACTGGATACGGAAAGTAGAAGAGTAGGTCTGAAAATTAATATGCATAAAACTAAAGTAATGTGGAACAATCTTGGCAGAGAACAGCGCTTTGCGATAGGTGGCGAGACACTGGAAGTTGTAAAGGAATACGTCTACTTAGGACAGGTAGTAACCGCGGAGCCGAACCATGAGAGTGAAATAACTAGAAGAATAAGGATGGGATGGGGCTCATTCGGCAAGCATTATCAAATCATGAATGGTAGTCTACCACTTATCCCTCAAGAGGAAGGTTTATAACAGCTGCATCTTACCGGTACTTACCTACGGAGCAGAAACCTGGAGACTTACAAAGAGGGTTCAACTTAAACTGAGGACGACGCAGCGAGCGATGGAAAGGAAAATGATAGGTGTAACCTTTAGAGACAGGAAGAGAGCAGAGTGGGTCAGGAAACAAACGGGGGGTTAAGGATATCATAGTTGAAATCAAGAAGAAGAAATGGATATGGGCCGGGCACGTAGCACGTCGGCAGGATAACCGCTGGTCATTAAGGGTAACTGACTGGATTCCAAGAGATGGCAAACGCGTGAGGGGGGAGACAGAAAATTAGGTGGGTAGATGAGATTAAGAAGTTTGCAGGTATAACGTGGCAGCAGAAAGCACAGGACCGGGTTGATTGGCGAAACATGGGAGAGGCCTTTGCCCTGCAGTGGGCGTAGACAGGAACAAAAAAAAAAAAATATATATATATATATATATATATATATATATATATATATATATATATATATATATATATATATATATATATATAGAACGCCAGGTGGTCGCAATTTCCGGATCTCTCCACTACGGTGTCTCTGATAATCATATCTTGGTTTTGGGATGTTGAACCCCGAACAGTTATTATATTATGCATAAGCATCAAAATAAGGTGTTCTAACTAGCGGTGCTTTAAGTGCTCACACACCACTCACCTTGAAAATCGCTAAAACTGGCCTATTTACGATAGGACCTGAGGACGATGACGTCATTCAGCTACAGCCGTATTTAGCGGTACAGTCGTATTTAGCTCAACGTGTAACGCCATTAGTTACCCCACCACTCTTTTGTTTAAAATAAATTCTCGCGCTCTCTAAACCAGTCCTTTATGCAACTGTCCCACATAAAGCTTGCCATATGAACTCGCTATATTGTAGCCGACACGCCTCGCGAGCTTCGTGAAGGGCTTAATAATAAGAATATAATACCTGGGTTTTTACGCACCCAAACCACTGTGTGATCATGGGGCGCGCTTCGGTAGAGGGCTCCGGAAATTTCGACCATGCAGTGTCCTTTAACGTGCCCTGATATTGCATGTTAGCATTTTGCCTCCTTTAGCGTTTTGCCTCCATTTAAATGCGACCGCCGCGGACAGGACAGCACCTGGGACCTTTCGGTTAGCAGCCGAGCTTCATCGAAGGCTTCGTGCGTTACTTGGAATGGGCAGCACTGGCTCTCATTCTTTCATTCACAAGGGGACACGTACCCTGCCAAGGATGACAGGTCTGCACTGTCACGTTGCCCTCACAATCACTGGCGTAGCCGGGGCGCAGCGAAGGGGGGGGCAGAAGGTTCAAATCTGCCCCCCCGAAGTTTTTCAGTTTTGCATGGGTATATATACAAGCATACACACAAAAGCATACAAGAACATACAAAAAGGGTAGTTGCACCCCTTCCAAAAAGAAAATTTGTGGCTGCACCGCCACTCACAATTAAATAATCATTAGCACACAGTCTTTGAACTCATATTTTAAGCCATCGATCAAACCTAAACCACTGGAATGCTACTAGTTCATTTGTGTAAAACCCGGCGGATCAGCGAAATCGTTACTTCTCGCGAATATAAAAATAAAGAGGTTCCCCTGTTGATTAAGTATTGCTGCCGTTCATGAGCATATAACGAAGCGCTTTCAATTCTTTTCCTAGGAACGAAAGCGTGTGAAGTGGAAGCCGCTTTCCGCGCGACAACCTGTCATGCGTTCAGCGGAAATGTGTGCTTAAGCTTAACGACAGAAGAGCCCCACCTGCTCACCGGGTCGCGAAACGCAGGTGCGTTTAAACCCGCGTACTTGATGGTTAAGACTGGTTCGATGAAAAATAAAGAGAGAAGCAGCAATAGCAACGCGTCTCGTACCCCTTGCCTAGCGGTGGCAATACGAATCCCGTGACTGCCAAGACCGAGGCCATTTCGAAGCGCCAGGAGATTAAATAATGTACGAAAATTCCAGCTGCTCACGAACGCCAATCTAAGAGATTGACGGAACAACCGGCTTGTGATTAGGCGGGTGGAATTTTGCGTGTTGCTTTCTATCGCTCCTCCCGGGTCGTCTGGAAGCCAGAGCTCGCTGGCATGAGGCTCGTGGCCTTCGCATTTCTTGTAACGACTGTCGCCCACGATGCGAAAGCGCTGACTCTTCCTGAGAGCACAGGTAAGGTGGTAATCAAAGTGACCATTTTTTTTTTCTGGCAGTATACGCGTAAAATAAACTTTTGAGGGCCCAGTTGTCGTCTAATGAGGATATTGTTGGATCGCATGAAAACACGCGGCTGAAAAGAACGCTCAACATGATTTCGACACGAAAGGCAGGTGTCTTAGCGTCTTCAGTTATGGGGTTTAGATGGTTCACGAACATAATGAAGAACAGCGCTGTCCCGTAGTTTTCACTGTTCCGAATTATCTTCTCTTGTGTCGACACTAAAGGTTACACATAGATGTCGGACCTTCGTTTGTTTCGTGTATTTTCTAAGCGCTCAGTAACATTAGCATAATGCACATAGTTCAGTCACTGGCCAACGTGAGTGTATTCGAGCTTCACCCAATTCGCCACCTTAATATACGTAGTTTACATGCTACAAGGTATACATTTCCTGAGCGGAATACTACTCCGCATCCAAAGTATTCCCTCGACAATTTCGCATACCTATATGAAAGTTTGAAGCGACGAAAAAATCCTTGAACACGTTTGCTCCAGCGACACCTCGTGTTCAACTTTTTTTGTCAGGTGTATTAAATTTATCTTAATGGAATAACTGCCTTAGTCACTGAGGCATTTCTCACCCATCGTGTGCATAAATGAGGGCATATATCGATAGAAAATCGGAGTGATTGGTGATTACTATTCAGGATCGAATGGGCGAAATGAGTGCAAAGTTCAATCGTGGACGCGTTTGAGGTTTCTACGGCACATGACTTGCGCTCATAGAAGTAGACTTATTGCTGAGAGCATGAATGCCAATGCGTAGTATAGCAGTGTAAAGAGATGCTTCACAAAACTATTCAGCTTATGCTCAACTGCTGATGACTCCACACTCTGTTTACACCATTTTTCAACGTACTTATCACGATGTCCACCATATACCGGGTTTAGGAAAGTGGCATTCTCCTTCGACGTGTTCAATGACTCAACCAAGGTTGTATTGCAGCGATGCCTGTGATAATGTAGTCAGCTTCATTTAATTATCATTCTTTATACTGCCAGAGTCCTTCAATACCCTGCCGGTAATAAAGGGTCGTGTTTGAAAAGATGGCATATTTTCGGTGGTGTCGTATTCTGGTATAGCGGTCTTCATTAAAGGGCCCCTCACCACCTCGTGTTCAAAGACGAGGGAGTAGTTTCCTCCTCGCCTTCGCTTCCCTTCACACAGGCGATGTATCCTCCTCGCCACTTATTTCTTAAGAGCACGTGAACAATGTGAGCACTAAGCGCTCGAGCCTATCAGTATTTCGCGCTACTCGGCTGCACGCTGTTATCGCCGCTTGCGCAGCCGTAAACGCACAAAATGAAGTGAAATCGGTCGATCGCGCACGATAGTCATGCGAGACAAGGAAGAACCGATGGGCGGCTGCGTGGCAAAGCAGTGCAGGAGACAATTCACATCTGACATTTCGCGTATATGGACTAATCGAGAGGATGTACGCTATAGACGTCACGGGAATCACTGTTCTACGTCACTAAGTGTGCAAGAAAGACGAGAAACGCGAGGAGAGAATTTTGCGCTCGTTTTCTTTTTTTTTTCTTTTTTTTTTCTTTTTTTTTTACTTTGCGAGGCTGGTGAGCCACCCTTTAAAGAACACCCACTTGTCTCAGCACCTTTATTCGGCATATCACTTGTCAAAAATAAACAAGGAAGAGGAAACGGAAAGACAGAAGGCAGAAAGATTGACTAAACAAATGAAAAACATTGTGCGTATGTAGAATGAGATACATGAAAGTCGTGGTGAACAGTACATCATTAAGGGCGTCAGGGGCGTAGCCACAAAATGTTTTCGGAAAGTGGAGGGTGGGTCAGAGGAAGGGGGCTCAACCACCCTTTATGTATGTCCACGCGTGCGTTTCTATGCGAGAGCATACAGTGAAACCTCGGTGATACGAATCTCCGGGGACCATATGAAATATTCGTATCATCCGAAATTCGTATCACCAGAAAGCATGGAAAATTAGCATACGACAAAAGGAAGCTGGCGTACATTTTCATTTCATGTTTTTCAGGGCCACAGCAACGTCAGGAAAGAACTCAGAATGATTGTCAGTTAGGTTTTTAGATGTCAATAATCATACCAGCAATCGTAAATGTACGGCCCGTATGCGCGTGTTTAACGAACCAGGTGCGTTGTGACCCGCGACAGCAGTAGCCCCTTTCAAATTTTAGTAGGCTTTTTCGCATGAAAACGGAGTACTGCGGCGAAAGTAACGGAAGAAGCGTTTTGACGCGATAGATCAAGGCCGCAAAATGTCGGAACCACGGTCCTATGTTATGATTTCGTTATCGTGGAGGTGTTGGGGTTGTGAGGCCTGACTTCTTTGCCAAGACTGTCCTCGCCTTCTTTCGCTCCTCGTCCACCTTTCATAAGATGTCTGATGCACGAAGCAGGCACATGCAAGCCTAGTACGAAGACAGCAGCCCTCGTCGACGCGTTAAAACAAAAGCATGGCACCGATTCCCTCTGTGATCTAAACGCGAAGGCACACTAGAGCCTCAAAGATTGGCGCACATACTTTCGGAGACCGTGACGCGTCTTTGAAGGTTTATTCTGACCGTAAGAAAACTATTTTTCTTGCACCATGATTCTGACAATTTGGCAGTGCGGCGCGCGTGCCCGCGCTTGCGTTGCCGCGCTCGCACACTTGGCGCGTCTTCCGCAACAGCGCCGACAGCACCTCTTCGTACCTGGGCGGTAGCGTGCGTTCGTATCAAACGTCGCGGGCTGAAAATCGGTTCGCAACAACCGTACTCCATTACATTGCTGGCCAATGAGCCTTGGCCGGGACCAAAGAAAAATTCGTATCACCCCGAAATTCGTATGACCTGTGATCGTATCACCGAGATTTCACTGTATATATATATATATATATATATATATATATATATATATATATATATATATATATATATATATATATATATATATATATATGCTCTACATCTGACTTTTAGACAAAGGCTGGTCCACCAGCCGAAACGTCAGAAAATATGCCGTGCAAAACCAACGTGCGTCGTACTCTTTCTTGTTTCTTTATATATATATATATACAATGGGATCGATACTGGGTACTGGGATCGATACCCAGCACCTCCACCAAATTGTTAAGACGTGTATTGGCGGGCACTCGGCGACGATGCACGACAGCGACAGTCAAGGCGGGGACCGACTCTCAGCACGAGCTGCTCTTTCTCTTCGAAGAGGGCGACCGACTAGAAGGCGCTGGAGAGGACGACCCACTAGTTCCAAAGCTTCGCTACAATATATATATATATATATATATATATATATATATATATATATATATATATATATATATATATATATATATATATATACCCACGAAACCGAAAAATGCCCCCCACCTCCCCGAAGGGCATCGTGAGGAAATGCGAATGCAGTCGCGCGCGCTTCTGTAATCAATCGCTATGATAAATATTCAAATGATTTGTTTTCTCGCATAGTTCGAAGAAGGAAAAGGCGCCTAATTTCTGCAGCCCGCTCGGGAGCATGGCGGAGCGCCTGCTTTTTTTTTTTTGCTTTTTTTGTGTTTTTTTATTTTTTTTATTTTTTTTATTTTTTTTATTTTTTAATTTTTTTTTCCATATATAGCTCCGCCGAGCTCCCGCGATGCGAGCACCCTCACGCGTCAGAGCGCGCTCCTCCTCTCCACTCACTCTCCGCTACTCCGCCCGCCCCACCTGCTCCGGTTGCTAGGGGCGAGGATAAGCGCGCGCGCCCGCAGCTGTTGCAATGGGAGAGGGAGTGAGAGCGGAGAGATAACACCTGCCGCGGACAACGCCAACGCCGCAGGACGCCGGATGCCTGACATAGCCCGACTATGAAATGCATTCGCATTTAAAATTTCTTGAAGCATGGGTTAGCATGACGCATAGAGTTTCATACTGTAATACCAAGCGGGGAACCTGGCGCTAGTGTCCATGCGGGCTCCTTGAGCGACGCTTGTACCACCATGGGAATGATGGGAAGTACAAGCTTCGGATGGATTACGTTCTTGAGATTCGCGACGCGTGTTTCTCGAGGGCAAAACAAAGCGATATGAAGGTATTTCCGATTAAGACTTGCTTAATTCTTTTGTAGGTAAAACTTTTTCCAAAAAGCTTGCCTGACCATGAGATGGAAGTGAAACCTGGACAAATTTAACTGGCAGGGTATGCATTGCTCTGCCATTGTGTTCCAGGTTCGGTATCAGGATATAATGAATTATTTTTTACAACACTTGAAAGAGAACACGCTCGTTTTTCCCTCGAAAATACGCATTATCTATTTATGGAAATAACTGTACTGTACAGTGCAACCTCGGTGATACGAATCTCACCGGACCACCAAAAATATTCGTATCATCCGAAATTCATATCACCAGAAAGCATGGAAAATTAGCATGCGGCAAAAGAAAGCTGTCGTACATTTTTTTCATTTATTGTTTTTCAGGGCCGCAGCAACATCAGGAAGAACTCTGAATGATTGTCAGTTAAGTTTTTAGATGTAGGCAATCATACCAGCACTCGTAAATATACGGACCGTACGCGCGTGTTTAATTAATGAACCAGGTGCGCTGTGACCCGTGACAGTAGTAGCCCTTTCCAAATTTTAGTATGCTTTTTCGCATGACAACGCACTACTGCGGCGAAAAAAAACGGAAGAAGTGCTTTGACGCAATAGATCAAGGCCACAATATTTTAGCACCACGGACCTATGTTATGATTTTGTTATCGCGGAGGTATTGGGGATCTTCTTTGGGAGATTTACGGCCGTGCCCGCAAACGTGCGACCTGAACAGTCGCACATGTTGACGTTGTGAGGCCTGACTCCGTCATGAAGACCGTCCTCGTTTTTTTTTCGGTCCTAGCTTTCATAGGATGTCTCATGCACGAGACAGGCACGTGTAAACACAGTACAACGACAGCAGCCCGCGTCGACGCGTTAGAAAAAAAAAAAAAAAAAAGGCATGTCGCCAATACCCTCTGAAATCGAAACGTTAAGGCACGCGGAGGCACATTAGAGCCTCAAAGATTCGCGCACAGAATCTCGGAGGCCGTAACGCGTCTCTCAAGGTTTATTCTGACCACAAGAAAAGTATTTTTCTTACACCATGATTCTGACGATTTGACGATGAGGCGCGCATGCCCGCGCTTACGTTCGCGCGCTCGCACGTGCTTGGCGCGTCTTCCGCGACAGTGCGGACAGCACCCCTTCGTACCTGGGCGGTAGCGTACGTTCGTATCAAACGTCACGGGGTGAAAACCGGTTCGCAACAACCGTACTCCATTACAACAAAGGCCAATGGGCCTTGGCCGGGACCAAAGAAAAATTCGTATGACCTGTGATCGTATCAGCAAGGTTTCACTGTATTGAGTGAGGAGCACTTAACGTATCGT
Source organism: Rhipicephalus appendiculatus (assembly GCA_030522465.1). Taxonomy (NCBI): domain Eukaryota; kingdom Metazoa; phylum Arthropoda; class Arachnida; order Ixodida; family Ixodidae; genus Rhipicephalus; species Rhipicephalus appendiculatus. The sequence goes on from JALIZH010032968.1 coordinate 1,206,391, forward strand.
CTGCTGCGATGCCAGGTGCGTCTGACCCAGTGGCCTGCGCCGAGCACATCTCTTGTTTTGTTGTGAAGACGAGTCAGAGGAACGTGACGATGCGTCTACTTAGCTTCGCCGTCGTTTTGCAGTTCATTTGAACGAGTTTTGGCTAGCCGAGTTTGTAAGAAGACGTGAACTCTCTGCGATATCCTGCACTGGCATGAGACGTTACATCTATGCGCAGCGGCAAGTGCACGACGCTTCGCTAAAACTGTCAAATACAATATGTAAGGCAGCAACGTCGCAGAAAACCAAGGGACCTAGTGGTCTTCAGCCTCTTCGAACAACAACGGCACTACTTGAGTTCTTTGCACCGCACGCCATTACCACGGTGAAAGATATCTTACAGCCATACAGTTAATATAACGGAGTCTGTACATTAACTCTATGCTTACAGCATGCCCACGGTTTCAGCTGCGCGAAAAACGAAACTGAAACTGTAGAAAACGTTCCACAGACAGTTCGCTATAGCTAACGCTATCCAAACCGAAGCCTGTATACGTCCCATCATTCACATGGTGATACTACTTTCGCAGCGACAGTTTCCCCTTTAGGTTATTGTATAAAACTCTATGGCATGACGCCTCCATGATGCCATCGTTGCTTGGTCGAGGGTGGGACGATCCTCGAGGCACCTCGAAACCGCGTAAGGTGCAAAAACCTTCCAATGCCTCAAATTGCAAAGGGAATGCGAATTGCGTAAGGTGCAGAAAGGTTTCGTGGGGTGAATCAATACTACCGACTCGAAGGACGGTAAAAAATTGAAGGACACTTTGCAAATTCCAAAGTGTGTTCGGCGAACGCCTGTGCCCATTGAGACGGGGTCGATCAGAATGGACCGCGATGCGCGCGTCTCCCCTCTTGCATGATTGGACACGCTTGGGCACAGCGACGCTACGCAAGCAAAGCGCGAGTGCTGTAGAGTCCGACGCGAGGCGCGACCGACGCGACCGGCGTCCTTTTGCGCGCGCCGGCAGCCACCTGGCACCGTGCCAGGGCACGGACGGGGGGGACGGACGGGAGGACGGACGGATGGACGTGAGCATGAGACACTAAAGGCTTTCGCCTTAAAAGAAGGTGGTGCCTTTGAGTCATCTTAGGCAAATGCCTAAGAGACCTGATGACTTTTTTATAATTATGCACCATTCATATGTACTTAAAAAGGTTTAATCAGCACACACACAAAAAAAAAAGACGGAACGCACAAAAAGATGCGTAGATACAAAGCTGTACCTATTAGTCTTTTTGTGGGTATACAGTCTTTTTTTTTTTTTGCGCTGTTGAATCTTTCTCAAGTATACAAACAAACACGCCCAAGAATCCGTTTTAGAATGTTGTATACGTCTTGAAGTTCTCACCTTATCACGCATATCTCTACACCGCAATTTACTGAGGGCATGTAACGAGTGCCAAATGCTCTCGTTTAATTAGCTTTTGTTCAATTACAAATTAGTGTCGCTTTTCTTTTTAAGTGCGGAGCCCTTAAGGGTCCGGCTTGTCCTCTATCCATACATATCATGTGGCGAGATCACGCTCACTGTAAAGCGCTCCCTACAGGCCATAACAAGGCTAGCAGTGCTCAAACCCGGGTTAAAATGAACGAACAAAGTCTAAAATAATATGTTAACAGAAATAGCCAAGAAGTAATCGCATTAATTAAATTAAAAGACCTAAAACAATTCAGAAACATATGGCTTACAACAGAGGGGCGCGAGAGATGGCTTCACCGCCTCGCCGAATGAGCGAATGCCCCTCCCCTTGCACCGGCTCCGCGTCGGCGCTGCGTCGCCACGTGACTACATCGGATGAGGGAAACAGCCTGATGGAACTCGCTGCGGACGACACGTATCTCAACTGCCGTAACATGCAGGAAGTCGATAAGGAAGGAAGGAAAACGAGGGAGAGCTAAGGCAGGGATCCAGATTGACATAACTGGTATGCTACCCTGCACAAGGGGAAGGGATGGGGAGATTGAAGGAAGAGTAAAGAAAGACAGAAAGAGAAGGGGAGCACACACGCACACACATAACGTCACAGCGCAGAGCGGCAGTCTTTTGCGGTATACGGCAGGCCCGTAGCCAGGAATTTTAACACGAAAATGTTTTATGCCGGTGTCCACCAAGACTTTAGTGACGTATTTCCGTCACGGATATGACGTAGTAAAATTAACGCTACCAAATGCGGAAGAAAAAACATTCAGAAAAATGTTCCCCCCATCGGGCGTCGAACCTCTGACTTCTTGGGCCGCGACTAAAAGCGCCCGATGCTCTACTGACTGAGGTATCGAAGCTTTTTCTTTCTTTATTGCCTATGTACGTACTTACAGCATTGACAAATATATACCAGACAAAAAAAAGAAAAAAAAAGGAAAGGGAAAAGAAAAGCTACACAAGTATCAGAGCTTACAGGTTATTAAAATTGCTTCATCGAAGCAGTTGCAAGGCTGTCTACAAACGCGCCTTATATCTCTCACACACTCTCTCCTGCACAGTGCTCTCTGTTGGCGAGGCGGGGCGGTGCCGCCGTCTGTGACTGCTGAAGAGAAGTAATGCGGCATGACACTTATTAGCACCGATAGAGAGCGATTCGTCGACGACGCAGTTCAAGCATGGCCTCCGAGCCGGTGCGCAATCTTGGAGGCCATGGTTAAAGCTTCTCGAGAGCAGAGAAAAACCCTGGCCGCGCTAGCATCGGGGAGTCGCCGACGCAGTTATGTTCTTTGCTTTTCGCTTCGTGTTAGCGTGTGACACCTCGTTGTCGGCATGGTTGTCGGAGTCGTGCAGCGTCCACGTGCACGAATGGTGTTTCGCCGCCGACTACTTCGGGTGAGATTACACCGACTAATGAAACTGCTGCAGTAAGCACTGTAGCAAGGCAGCGATGTAGACAGGCGAATGTCGTGCCTTGGTGGAGCGAAACAGAGCCCAGCGGGACGTGGAACGCCCGCACGCGTGCGCGGCTCCAGCTATGAACATCTGCCTCACGCGTTGCTGAAGCGCACTGTGGTAGTGTATGGTGTATGCATGAGCGCAGGCATAGGTTACCCTATTACTCAGAAGCGCACATCGTGCCCTTTCTTTCCTTAATAGACGACGCTTTGAAGACGCCCATATCGAGTACCAGTGGTTAGTATGTGCTTGCTATCTTTGCGCGCGATTCAACGGTACGCTGTGTCCAGGTATACGTTAAAAATGTCAGCTACGACAACGGTAAAATCATGATCATGGGCTGTAGTCATCGCGATGGACATGTGCCACTAGGCGTCAACGTGGGTGTGTCCACATCAAACGATGCTATAGCCGCCAAACACCAATACACATTCTACAAGCTCTCATATATTACTAAACAATAAGCACCACTTCTGTGAGTACACGTTTCACTTTCGTGTTATTAAATGCGAAGCATTTCTTAGCGAACTTCGGCGACTTTTGGCGTATCTATCTATCTATCTATCTATCTATCTATCTATCTATCTATCTATCTATCTATCTATCTATCTATCTATCTATCTATCTATCTATCTATCTATCTATCTATCTATCTATCTATCTATCTATCTATCTATCTATCTAGCCGCCTACGACTTTGTGCTCTCCAGGCCGTATCGTTAATGGTATTTATACCAAATTTGGTATGGCATAACATGACTGTATGATGAACATAGATGGCTGGTCATATCATGAAAATCATGACTAGCTTGTCATGAAAAGCATGATTTACATGCCACGCTCATGGCGCGCTCGCGGCCGTTTCGTTAGCTTGATATACACCAAATTTGGGATTGAGTGACATGACTGTATGACGAACATAAAGGCCAAGTTTAATATGGAAATCGTGACATGTCACGTGCAACATGACTTGCATGCCACGCTCATGACACTCTCGTGGCCGTTTCGCTAGATATACACCAAGTTTGGTATTGACGGACGTGACTGTATGACGAGAATAAATGACAGGTGGTAATGTGAAAATCATGATCTGCATGTCATATACAACATGATTACATGCCACGCTCATGGCGCGCTCGCGGCCGTTTCGTTAGCTTGATTTACACCAAATTTGGTATTGCGTGACGTGACTGTATAACGAACATAAATGCCAAGTGGTAATATGGAAATCATGGCATGTCATGTGCAACATGATTTGCATGCCACGCTCATGGTACTCCCGTGGCCGTTTCGCTAGCTTGATATACACCAAATTTGGTATTCAGCGACGTGATTGTATGACGAGGATAAATGACAAGTGGTAATATGCAAATCATGACATGTCATGTGCAACATGACTTGCATGCCACGCTCATGACACTCTTGTGGCCGTTTCGCCAGCTTGATATACACCAAGTTTTAAGGAGAAAGCCTTCAATGTCTAATGGTCACGTCCGCCCGTCCGTCCGGTCGTCCATCCGTCCCTCCAGCCGTACCCTGGCACAATGCCAGGTGGGCGCCGGGGCGCGCAAAGGGTCGCCGGTCGCGTGGAACTCAACAGCGCTCGCGCTTTGCTTGCATAGCGTCGCTTTGCCCGGAGTCTCTAATCATGCAAGGAGGGAGACGCGCTCATCACGTTCCATTCTTACCGACCCCGTCTCAGTGGGCACAGGCATTCGAGGAAAACACTTTGGAATTGACAAAGTGTCCGCCGATTTAAACGCTGGAACGCGGATGGCGTCTGCACGATGCCCAGAGCGCGAGAATACGAAGGCATGCGAAACGGAGGCCGATTGGTGTCGCGTCTCGCTGCGATTCGAGGTAAAAAATTAATCGAACATAAGTGCCAGGTGGTAACATGAAAATCTTGGCATGCATGTCATCTACAATGCCATTTATTTGCCACGCTCATGGTGCGCTTGCGTCCAGTTCGCTAGCTTGATATACACCAAAATTTGTATTGCGCGACGTGACTGTATGACGAACACAAATGACAGGTCCTAACATGTAAATAATGATGTGACTATTATGTACAGCATGATTTGTTCCTTGCTGGCTGCTTCGCATCACATCGATTCCCACAGTGCGTGGGATCTGCCGGTTTTTTATTTATTTTATTTATTTATTTATCAGGTGGGGCGTCAGTCACTGTCACGCGCTCTCTCGGCTCTTTGTCTTAGTCGTCTTCTACTGTTGCTCCGACTCGATGCTGCCTCTCTTCCCCACTACAATACATACTTCAGCCCTATACAGGGCTATAGCAGGAATGGGACATTATACAATACTAAAAACAGCAAAAAAAGGCAAGAAAGTAACACGAAATGGCAAAGTAAGGACACTCGTAACAAAGAAATATTGAAAATGAAGTTGTTTACACATTAGAAAGATGTTCATCAATTTCAACAATGAAGTCTTTTAGTGGCAAGCCGCGAATGTTACCAGGCAGGGAATTCCAAAGCGCTATTGCACGTGGAAAAAAAACTGTATTTAAAAGTATTCGTACGAGCAAAAAAAAAAAAAAAGGCGTTAGGTTTAAAGCGTGGGAACTGCGAGTACAACCATCATCAGAAAATTTGATGCGGTTGCTGTCAGAAGGGCCGGAGGATGAGTTAATTACTTGCGTATAAAAGTTTTAAAGCTTCGTTCTGGTATCGCGAGAGTATGATGGAATGTTTAATGATTGAAGAGGCTAAGGTCGGTGAGAAGTTGCGACTGTAGTTGTGAAAAATGAAGCGGATAGATTTTCGTTGAATATTATCTAATGAGCTTATTTAACAGTGTTTGTAGGGGAACCATACCACGGATGCATATACGATAACAGGGCGAATCAGTGATTTATATAAAAGCAGTTTAGTGTGAAGAGGGCCGTTAGGTAAGGTGCGGCGCAAATAACCTAATTTTTTCAGTGCTCTGCCGCAAACGTAATCGGTGTGGCTAGTCCACGAGAGATGTTCGGTTAAAATTACACCTAAGTATTTGTACTGAGAAACTATGTTTAGTAGGGTGCCACCTAGAGAATAATCAAGACACAGAGGGTTACGTCGATTGGTTAAAGACATCACCACTGTTTTAGTACAGTTAATGTTCATTTGCCATGTTTTACACCAGGCGGCAAAAGATGTTGCGCGAGGCGGTAACGATCATCGATGCAATTGATAGTTTCATACAGAACACAATCATCTGCGTAGAGTCTTATTTTAGAGGCCATGCTATGAGGTAAATCATTAATGAATAGTAAAAATAATAAAGGGGCCTAGGACGGATCCCTGTGGGACGCCGGAGGTGACGTCAATGGGAGATGATTCTGTCGAGTTGAAAGAGACAAATTGTGAGCTCGCATGAAGAAAACTGGCAATCCAGGAAACAATACGACGGTTTTCGAGAATGACGTTTAACTTTTAATAGTAGCTTAGAATGAATGACAGAATCAAAGGCTTTGGAGAAATCAATGAAGATGGCATCTGTTCGATTGCCTAGATCTAAATTATAAGAAACGTCTTGCATGAAATCGACTAGTTGTGTTACAGTACTGTAACCGCGACGGAAACCATGCTGAGCTGATGATAGGATTTTATTGGATTCAAGGAATTCAATTATATGTTTATGAAGGATGTGTTCTAACAACTTGCAAGAATGAGGTGTAAGGGATATTGGTCTGTAATTAGAGAGAAGTTTTTTGTCGCCTGCTTTATGCAAGGGAAGTACTTTGGCTGATTTCCGTGAACGTGGTACTGCACCAGAGTCTAAGGATTTCTGAAAAATTATTGTAAGGTATTGTGCTGTCCATAATGAGTATCGTACAAGGAAAGAATTCGGAATACCGTCGGAACCGGCACTTTTTTTACTGTCAAGATTCAGAATTAGGTTTAGGACACCATCACTACTTATTGCGATATCTTGTAGCTTATTAGACTGAGGAACATTACTAAACTCTGGAACTACATTATTATCGAGGCTGAAAACAGATTGGAAATATGAGTTGAAGGCATTTGAAATAACAATAGGGTCATTAGTTATAGAATCATTAACCCTTTGAGACGCTATGTACACAATTGTGTACATGATTTGTTTTTGCTCCTTGTATCAACTAGGGGCTAAGAGAGAAAGCGATATACATTGAGCTTCGGATAGATTGAACCTGCTGCATAGTAATTTGTCTTCATTTAACTTCATTTCGCAGCGTACTGTTGCGTATGATCACATTGCTGAAGGCACTAGCCCGTTCGACGAGTCGTTCGATGATGCGCGTCCTGCGAGCCATGTTAAAAGTATACTTTTTCTTTGCTCTACATGGACATAACCAAAAATGAATTTGTACTATATTTCTAGCCCGAGATTTCATTCTATTTATGCCAAAATAGACCATGGATGACTTCAGGATAAACAGATATTTATTTACAACTTAATTAGAATAAGTTACTATAACACACATAAATGAACATATGACATTATTTTTGTTGCAATGGTATACTGAGTGCCTTGAAACAACGTTGTATTATTTTGACCCATTTACAGACAGTTCTTCATAGGTGGCGTCTGAAAGGGTTAATCCTAAAACAGGTACTGCCAGTCGTGCTAGGGGATACTAATGTCCAGAACTTACGAGGATTTTATCTGAGTAGTTGGGGAAGTTGCACTGAAAAATAGAAGTCTTTAGCATTTTTAGTGATAGTACAAAGTTCTTCCTTAGCTTGTTCGAAAGAGGCGTGAACCTCGGGTTTAGACTGTTTAGATTTACGTAGTCTGCGAACACGTCGTGATGAGTGCACGATATCGCGGTTAACCCAAGGAAGTTTCTTATTTATCTTTTAAGTTTTCAACGGAATGTAACGACTAATGCATGACTTCACTATCGACTCAAAGTAATCAACAAGCACGTCGACATGACACTCGGTATTGAGCGACACAAAGTGATCAAAGTTTTCTGCCAGGGTGTCAGTGATAGACGTATCATCAGCCTTAGTGAAATCATGATATGTGGTATAATTGAAACGTTCATGCGGAACAGGACAGTTAATGTGCACAAGAACTGCGTCATGATCAGTAATGCCTTCTAAGACTTCGTATCTGAAACCTAAATGAGCAAGACTGTCACTAATAAACACTAAATCAAGAATGGAGTTCTGCCGAGTGTTTTCATGCACTAATTGTATTAGGTTATTTGACAATGAAAATTAACTAAACCTCTGCAGACAGGGGTATACTAGAGGCGGAATACGTAAGAGACGGCCAGTTAATACCGGTAACGCTGAAGTCGCCTAGAAAGATTAAGTTTGTACTGTCGAGGTGATGCGCATGCATGAAATGTGAAAGGTTGTCGAACAGATCGCTAGGGCCATCAGGGGGGCGATATAGACCCCATATCGTTAAATTATGCTTGTTTATCAGAAGCTTGCACCAAACCGATTCAACGCCAGGGGGACCAGGGGCGCTATGCAGCATGGCCCGAGCTTGGCGAAACTCGGGATCTTTCCGAGCTCTGGCGACACCCCCCTTTTGAACGAGCCAACAGTACGAAAAGGTCAGATGCACCCTTCACCGCGCGCTGCGTTCCATTGGTTACGATGGAACGCGGCGTCACGTCAAGGACGGTCGACAAAATTGGGCGGTGTTTTCAAACCAGAGGCATCTTCTTTCATTTGTTTGTCGTTCCACTGAGTGCAGAAGTGCACCCATGCAATAAAGTGCCAGAAAGGTTTACTGATGATATTTTTTAAAGGCAGGGGCTGTTTAAATTCGTTTTGAAGCTTTTAATGTCGGTACTAAGTATCCTTTAGAATAATTAGCACGGTGGCCTCTGAGATTAGTTCCGGCCGAGCACCTTACAATATCGCGACCGTAGCTAAACCCGAGGCCACGTGTACAATCATCATGGTCGGCCTGCCCATTCTTGCGCGTTGCTCGACTGGCGCGCGCCCTCTTCATCCCTTCATGGTGTGCTCGCTGCCCGAGGACGTGCGCCCGGCTGATTAGCTAAGTGGCTGGGCGGTACACCTAGCTAAATAAGTCAAGAGATGCTATGAACAAGCTAATTAAGCCAAGACATGTAAGATCGAGCTAATGAAGCCATACCTTACTAAGACCATGCTAATGAAGCCATGTAAAGCTATGACCGTGCTAACTAATGCCAGGCTAATTAACGCGACGTTAATTATAAGCACGCTAAGTAAAGTAATCCTAATTAGAACTTAATATTATGATGCTAATCAAGATCATGCGAATTGCACCCGAGGTAATTATTGTCGTTTTAATTAAAACCTTACCAATCAAGACAAAACTGTTGAATGTTTTGGTAATTAAGTCCTTCCTAATTAGTATAATCAAAATTAAGACGGAACTTATGCGTTTTTACTTCGAAGCGTATACCGAGCAGACTGAGTAGACGACCGACTTAAAACGCTGGAAGAAGCTAGGTGATCACAAGCTCCTCTATGGCTCCAGCCTTGCACAAGTAGTACAGGCTGAACCAAATTATTTTATATGCAAAGAAGCTGCTGCTTAGCGTCCACCGCATGAAACCTTTGACAGTCACACCGGCACCATGACAGTCACGAGTTGAACTGGGGCCTTCTCAGAATCAACGAGTTTGTACCCGAGTTCACGCGTCAATCAGTTTGATCGACAGACGCCCGCGGCGAAGATCGGGTCCACCCACCGCGTTTGCGCTTTCCAAGGAGCAGTGCTCACGCCGCAACGCCAGCGAGCGGCATGATTCATCTATCAGCTTTATCGCGCAGACTGTGCACACACGCACGAAGAAATAAAAGTTATATCATCACGTGGCTGCGATGTCTCGCATTCAATTTCACCGCGCTCACGACGTACCACTCACAGCCGCGTTGCCGCAATGATGCGAGCGCCCCTGGTGACAACCTGTCCGTATATTTATCCGCAATATTTGATAGAAGCGAAATGAGCTGCACGAGAGCGTAGCGTGTGCACCCTTGTTGCCTTCGAGAGTGCAAATTTACATGCTGGGCGTGGAACGAAAGAACATGCCCGAAAGTGGAAGAACGCCCACGAACACGCCTGTGGGAGGCGCAATGCCGAGTTGGCAAAAAGATAGCGCGACAATCACGCTGACGTCGCTGCACTGTTGAAATGTGGACTGAGTGGCGGCGCTGACGTGTTCGCACGCGGTGTTTCTTTGATTAGCGCCGCAGATGCCCCACAAGCGTTTTTGACGCCACGCTCGTTCATGTAGCCGTTTTTGTCAATGCTGCTATCACACGCTCCGCTCTGTCTTTGTGACATGACCGCCGCAGTGCGAGCTCGGAGCGAACTCGTGTGCCCGAGAAGCTCGGGCCATCCTGCATAGCACCCCAGTTATAACTGTAAGGCTGAGATCTGAACGTAAAAGCAAGGCGACACCTCCTCCTTTTCTATTCTGGCGATCGCAACGGAGAGCAATGTAACCAGGAGGCGTGAACTCAGAATCGTGAATTTCATCATGAAGCCATGTTTCTGTGATGCAGATAACGTGAGGAGAACATTAAGAAACTAGCGAAAAAAAACTGCGGGAATTTGTTAGTAATGCTTCTGGCATTAACGTTCAAAAACGCAAGATTCCTTGCGAGTTGATGGGACGGTCAAGGTGGTGAAGATGATGCGTTAGTCGATCTAACTTTGGAATCGGAACCACGCGTGGTTATTAGTCTATTTTAGGTACTGTCCCAGTTATAGCGAACATTATCGATAAATAAATTATCAAACCTCATTCTGACAACAGATCCGTTATTGCGGTGCTCAGCAGAAGCGTCCCATAGCTTTTTACGCACAGCGCGTACTTTAGAAGAGAAATCTTCGGACAGCCTGAAACCAGATTTTTTCAATTTATAAGCATTTTTCAGCAACAACAGCTTGTCCATTGAAATCTAGCCATTTCAGAATGACAGGTCGAGAGCGTCCAGGGCGTGTTCTTCCTCACCTATGGAAACGTTCAACACGCGGACAGTCAATGGCAAGCATGTTGAACACGTTCACTACCTTGGAATGCAAAGTGTCACGATTCTCATCGTTATCTTCCGGCATACCATGAATAATTATGTTGTTCCTTCGTGAACGGTTTTCAAGATCGTCAAATTTAGCTGTTACGTCAGCCACTGTGCGTTTTAGGCAAACCAGTTCGGAACGAAGCTGCTCGTAATCTTGCTCAGTCAAAGCTTTGGAACATGTGTTTTCGAGAGCAGTCACACGTAATTGCAAGGCATCGAAACATGTCTTCACAGTATTTTTTATTTCAGATATGTCTTGCGATAAGTTTTTCTGGCACGCAACTAAATCGGAAAGAACTTTCACAAGAGAAGGGTTGTCACAACTAGACATTGCCAGCTCAGCCGACGACTCAAGAGCGCTACGGGAAGATTCGTCATGTGTTTCATCAGGTTTGCTCGCTTTTGAAGACGGCATTTTCTTCGGGCCTGGATTAAGTTCAACGTCCCCGCTCAGGAGTAGGCGACTGAGGCAATCAACGACATGGGAATAGTTGCACAGAAGACGAATACACGAATAACCGTGTGGGCAACACAGCAGCAACAGGAATCGATCATCAGACCGGATACAATGCGAGTTGTCGAGGTAACTTACCTGTGCAAACAAGAAGATGCATTTAGGCAACATGTTGAGGATGTTGCCTGCATTGCCCACTGCCGGGATGTGCGAACGACGGAGCTCTTATACTGATGATGCTTGACGTCACCGATGCGGTGGCGTCGCTTAGCGATGATTGAAGCGTCCACGGGTGTGGGCAGAATCCTGGAAGGAAGCGGGCCGAGGAACCAAGCCCATGTCGCAAGGCGGTGACGGGGCCATCCCACAGCAAACTGGCCGGTGAACGCCACGTGTACTCCCGAACTAGAGTTCGCCACGAAATGAGCACCAGCAGCGAGGCCGGTGACGATATCCAGGAGCTGTGCAAACAAGAAGATGCATTTAGGCAACATGTTGAGGCTGTTGCCGCTGCTGCATTGCCGACTCCGTTATACCGATTCCTATGACGGAGGGATCAGCCATGTCTTTTTTTCGGGGGGGGGGGGGGGGGGCACTTTTGAAAGACTTCAAAAACACCCATTTTTATTATTTTTCCTCGGTAAAACACCCCCTTCCATCCAAATTTCGGGGGGGGTGGGGGGGGCGCCCCTGGCTACGGGCCTGGTATACGGCATCATTAAGAGTCTACAGCCGCTCGTGCAAGTCTGTTGTCCTTAAGAATTTGAGCAATGCCTTGGTTGATTGAATTCTCAATAACTTTTCTGGATGACATTGGAGAATAGCTTCTAGTGTCATCCTTCTGTTGTCAAGACGAGGGAGAAAGCGGAGCAAAAAGTAGCACACATGTCGCACGCCTAGTTTGTCAATCAGCCCAACAAGATTCTACTCGTGCCGGAGAAACTCCACATTCTTACCTCATGCGTTGGCGTCACTGATGCTTCGGTAAAGAGACGAGTGGGAACTCTACGATCGGGAATCGCGGGTTCCCTGTGCGGACGCTCTTCCTCTGGTTTCACAGTAGTGGAGCTGCCATACGTCTTATTTGTTCTTTATTTCTTTGTTTTGTTTTTCGCAGGAAGGAGGGCTGCGGGTCCCAGCGGATGCGCACCAGGTGAAGTGTACACCTGCGTCAGTGGGGACTGTGGAGAGAAGACGTGCGCAGATGCTGCGGAAAGCAACAAGATCTGCGCACGGACCTGTATCACGGGCTGCTACTGTGGCCCAGGCTTGTTCCGGCGTTCCTCCGACGGCAGATGCGTAACAAAAGAGCAGTGTCTTAACACCGTGGTGCCGATGGCAGCCGACTCCGTCATGCGATAATGCGGTGGTCACACCAGTGTTACCACCGGCCATTATTCACTATAGCCGTGACTGGCTGTTTCTGCAGTTTTCTTCATAAATGTTCACGAACATAAGCTTCACAAGTTCTTTCTTTTCACCTGTTATCGCACTGGCAGATTAAGAGTGTTTCTCAAGTGCGTAGGCATTTCTACAATTCCCGACATGTCATTTTCAACATCGCTGGAGGTTCACAGGCGAAAAGGTGCCTGCGGCATAAGGGCCTCTGACTTTCATACACACGTACAAAAGACGTGGAGTCAATAAGGCGTTAATTCCTTTTGCACTCAAAGGTTTTAAAACACGATAGAGGGTAGGAATACGTCAACATGGTACAGCATAAGTTATTTTCAGCAGCGTACTTTAAAAAGTTTGCATTAAAACGGGTGGACATGAATCCAAATTTGTAATTGCTCAGAACTTTAGATACTGTGCAATTTTTTTTAAACTTTTCCGCTATGCGAGAAAATGTTGACGAAATAAGCGGGAGTAACTGAAAAAGCTAAAAAAAACAACAGGCATTTTCTCATTCACAGACTGCATTGTGCTTTTCATTTGTCGAGCAGCTTCATACCGGAAGCTGTCGGTTGGATGACGCGCAACTTTCCGCCCATTCGAAATGCGAAACGCGATTCCGTGTAAGGATGCGCAAAGGAGGAAACAAACTGTACTGCCTTTTCTCGCATCCGCGTTAGTCAGAACTAAACTTACCCCAGACTCATAAGTGCTAAAAAGAAAAAAAATATCGTGTCGACGAACGTGACCTAAAGTAACAGACCTTCTGTTTCCTGAGTAAGTGACAACTTTATGTAATGTCCGGCAAATCAATGGCCTGGCTTTAGGCCGCGCCGGGGCCAATAGAGAGACCCAGTCTTTCGATAGCTTCCCGGGTTCTTAGGACCATAGTTGGTCCTGAGATCGGAGCTAGTCAGCGCGGCTCTCCACCAGACCCCCCAAATCAGCAGGGGGGGAGGGGCAATACCTTCTTTTGAGCTATTTAGCAATCCCAGCTTATATGCTCTAGTGTGCTCCGCTGTCAAATCAGTAGTACAGGACGAACACAAGAGCTAACTCTCAAGAACGAAATTATATTTCCAGAATCGGTCATACATATACGCACACAAAATCACACGACAGTGATGACAGCTTCTTATTTTCCAAATCATGGCACATAGAAGGGCCTTCTATGGGCCATGATTTGGAAAATAAGAAGCTGTCATCACTGTCGTGTGATTTTGTGTGCGTATATGTATGACCGATCCTGGAAATATAATTTCGTTGTTGGAAGCTAGAGCTTGTGTTCGTCCTCTACTTCTGTTTTGTCCTCGTTTGTTTACGCGCTATGCTACAAGTCAGTATACCCTGAGGCCAACAAACCCATATCGGTTACCATTGTCGATCTCAGGGCAAAAGTCAGGAAACATGCGTACAAGATGAACCTCGGTCATATAAATTATCGCCAAAGTATTTGGAGCGACACGGCACTTAGTAAACATGCCATGCGTGCAGCTCCGGCTTGTGTAAATCACAAACCTCGCCCCGGTCGTCTGGGTACACAACCGATAAAGCGACAGCATGCGTACCGCTATCAACCTACGGATTCTACGCGGGGATACACGACAGCGCCAGACATTTATCTTGCGAAAGTGACAAGCTTGCGAAGTGTCGTAAACACGCCGCTCCTCCATGAGCTGAAACTTGGGCGCCAGTTAATGAATCCCAGGAGGTCGAAATTTCCGGAGCTCTCCGACGTCACTCATCATCACATCGGGCTTTTGAGAAGTAAAACTTGATTAAGTGTCATTGTTAAAGTTCGAACACGTTTCACTCCGTACTTCAAGGCTTCCCAAATGCCTTGCGTTCGTTTCAGGCGATAAGCGGTACTACAGGGTAACGGAAAACACAGCTGCCGCGCAGCGAGTTGCGATGGGAATAGATAAAAAACCCAGTATCAGCGTCAGTGATAGTGGTCATGTGTGACACCTTTCTCGTAATCAAGAGAAGCTGCATTGTTTTCGAAACGACACTGACCCTTCTCATACACCATAGGCAGGAAGAAAATATGCTATTGTTAAATGCCGAAAAACGAGTTAACGCCAGGCCTGCAAAATCGGATAGGACGGGCCGTGTCTATTGGCCGCCGCAGTCCTGCAAAAGTGTATATAAAAAAATGCATTGTGCTCATGAATGGACGCGGCGAGAAACAGTTGGAAGAGTTGAACTTGTCGGCTAGTTGTCGGCCCCTACGAAAAACAGCATCAACCATGCGGACGTACATGATCCTGTTCTGCGTTCTGGTCGTACTCGTCGGATCTGCAGTTGCTCAGCGAGGTGAGTTATGTTCGTGCCCACTTTGTTCGACATTGCATACGAGTAGTAATGTCCATTGAACTTAACTCTGTAATTCGCATCTCGTGACATTCCATCTCTCTCGATCTATATAAGTATTGACCAGGCACTAGCTAGAAACCTGGGCTTGGTTTTTTTTTTTCTTTTTTTTTTTTTTTTGTTCGGAGAGTTTTTAGATCGCTTAAGTCGAAAGTTCGGGAAGTGGGTACTGAGTCGTGACGTTGAATGCCGCGAATTAGACGCGACGGATGCAGTGGCGTAGCCAGGGGGTGGCACGCCGGGCCCGTGCCCTCCCCGAAGAGCTCAAAATTAGCCTAGAGCACATCTGCCTACCCTGCCCCAGCTTCAAATCGAAGCCCCTTCCCCCCCCCCCCCCCCCCTACCCCATCCGAAAAAATTTCTGCCTACGCCCCCTGGACGAATGCAAAGAATACAGCATGAGCGCAACCTCGTAACGAAGTTTAATAACGTACGATCGGAAAATGTAGTGCTGCGTGATAGTTTTGCTGATGCTGCGCTTAAAATTGCTACAACGTTTCGCGGACACAGGGCTGCCTCCAGCGGCGCGCGAAAGAGGGCCTCACCATGCGAGCGAATGCGCCGCGCCCTGCGCCGCCTCTACGCCGACGCTGAGCCGGCGGGCGCTCAGTCGCTACGGGGTTACATGTGATGGGGGAAGCTACCAGACGGCTCGCTGCAAACACCTTTTGCAACTGCCTTAACAAACAGGAATTCGATAAAGCGCGGCAAAAAGTGGCGCACATGTCGCACACCCCGTATGTGAATCTACCTGGCAAGATTCTACTCGTGCCCGGGGAAACTACGCATGCTTGTCTCAAACATTTACGCTTTGGTAGACGGAGCAGCGGAACACTACGAACGGGAATCGATGGGTGCCACGTACAGTCGCGCTCAATATGAGTTCCAACACGCTGCCTGCACTCAAAATGGAGCCAACGCTGCGAAGTGGCGTTGGCGCCAAAGGTAACACAGAACAGCGCTTGTTCTGTGTTACCTTTTCTTCGTCCCGTCCGTCTGCGCGCTGTTTTTTTCCCGCAGTGGCACCTACATAGAAAAAAAATTGGTGAAATAAACGCTCTCAATAAGCGGTGCTTTCTGAACTAATTTAACGTTTGTCGGTGTCATTGTTCAGGCTTGGGGTCTCTTCAACCACAGCCAGCGTGTTGCAACTCACATTGAGCGCGACTGTACCTCCTCGGGTTTCACAGTAGTGGAGCTGCCATACGTATATTTTCTCTTTCCTTGTTCTCAGTTTTCTCCACAAGTTTTTCGTTAACCTGTGCACCAACTGGACCAAAGTAAAACTATGCCAAAGCATATTACTCAACATTCTTTTCAATCCGCGTAGGATCCCCAGTCCTGTCACTGCGATGTGGCCCTACAGAAGTGTTCAAGGAGTGCGAGAGCAGCTCCTGTAGCGAGGAAAGGTGTGACGCACCAGGTCCCCGACCCTGCACTGCCGACTGCCGAACCGGATGCTTCTGCGACCATGGCTACTACCGACGAAGTTCCGATGACAGATGTGTCCGTCTGGACGAATGTGGCCTCTCTGTGTGAAAGCTCCATCAGGAATAATACGTAACATATTGCAAACGACGAATAAACGTCCAAAATTTACAAAGAAGGAGTGTTATTTTAAGGCCGCGTTTTGCTTTGTTAGACACAGTATTAATGAGAACTAACAGACATGGATGTTAGGGAAGGAGACGTTATTCGTAGTAACTGTAATGTAAATGTGGGGAAAAGTGGACGAAAAGATAACTTGGCGCTGGCAAGGACCGAACCAGCGACCTTCGAATAACGTGTCCGATGCGCTGCTCAGTACGGTGGCGGTAATCCCTCCGTCCACTTTATAGGGTATATTCGGGGATTTAAACGTAGGACTGTTAGTCAGCGCCGCCAGTAGCCATTACGGCGAGTGGTCGCCGGTCCGGTCTCTGCCGGCGGCAAGTTAAAGATAGAGTGTGGGTCTACTTTTCTTTCTTCACATTTACAATATACTATTACTACTAATTACATCCTCTATACTTTCGTTGGCATCCTTGTCTGTTAGTTCTCATCAAAATTTACAAAGTACGTAGAGTATTACATTTTGTACTACACTCAGTTGACCGCCACCAACGCCCGAATTGTGGCACTTTGTGAGAGACGGGGAGGTTGGCTTATGGCGACATTGAGCACAATGTTGAACGAAAAGCCTGCGAGTGTGTTCTCGGAAAGTGGCCGTTGTTGCATGATGTAGGCGAATTGTCAGCTTTATTTGTATAAGGGAGAGTCACGAAATGGCAAGTACAACATTCACTGGAAGCGCATCACCATTCAAATAGTAATAATATAACTTATTGTTCTTAATATTCTCTTGACACGTTAAAAAATGCGTAAAGAAGTGACAGTGAATATTATTGAAGCGAAACGTCACAAAGTAAGATTGATACAAATCATTCAACCATGTTATAGACCAAAGAAATAGTTAAAACTCAGTAAAGTGAAAGATAAACTAAATTGGCTTTTCGGTATGAGAACGTGCGAAAGAACTGCTGTTGCTTTACGCTATGAGGGGGGCAGAGTTAGGTTGCATAAGTTATGCTAAGTTAACTAAATTCCAAACAACAATACAGTTATGGCATGCCGTAATGGGAGACTCCACTCTATGAACCACTTAGAGTTCTTTACGCTTTACCTAATCCTAACCCCCGTATTCAGAAACGGTTCTTGACTTGAACTTGACTTGCCACCGCTTTCAATGCAGCAGAAACGCGTTTCGAACGCGCGGTCTTTAGGCGGTGGCAATTCGTCAAGGAGCGTTTCTGAATACGGGGGGTAAGTATATGAATGTTTCTGCATTGCGCCCCTCTCTCCCCCCTTACTCAAAACGTCACTGCCATGGCTATCCAATGAAAACCAGTGCCCGCTTTGTTAGCAGCATTAACACACAGCTCTTAAACGACACTTCGGTTAGCGTTCTGCGGAGAGAGTGTGGGTGAATTACTAATTGCGTAATGGCAAGCTTACTAGATGCAGTTAGACCCCTACATAGTATTACAAATGCGCAAAGATGTACCTCTCAAGTGTACGATTAAGTGTGAACTACTCGAAAATAACAATGTGGAAAAATTAGTTGCTAATTACTATTTGATTAAAGGGATATCAACTTCCGTTTAAATCAAGCAAAACAATTTCGCATCGTACTTGCCATTTTCAAAGTCATCTCTACGCAACAATATCCAGGAATGGGTTAACTTACAATAACCAAAATCTTTAACTACCAGTAATAACATTCACGAAGATATAGCTGAGTTTTCAAGACGTTTGCGCCTCAACGAGCGCTTTTTGATAAGGCAGACGCAGAAGACGTTAGTAATGACTCTTGCGACCGCCAAGCACTTGAACACTACATACAGAACAATGCCAAGAGTTATATCTTTAACTCAATCAATACATAAAACTAGTTTAAAGAGAAATTCTGAGCACAACTAAACAGAGTCGAAAGCCGAAGAACTTCACTTATGCAGAACCCGACGTCTTGAAACAACTCTCAAACAGAAACGACATTGTCATAAAACCTGCGGACAAGGGTGGTAGTATAGTAATCTGACGCATAGCAAAATATAAAAACGAAGCTATGAGAAAGCTCAGCAACAACACCCACCTATCGAAAATTAGCCTCGGACCCGACTCAAGAATATAGTAATAACATACAACACACTAAACGGATTTTCTAGCCAGAGAATTAATCACACCCACCTACCACCGGTTCCTCGTGCCGAAAAACAGGCAAACAGGCCGCTTCTATCTTCTTCCGACAATTCATAAGGTTCCCAAGGATGAACTGCTCATCACGCGAATCCCAGGCAGGCCTATACTATCTAACAACAATACACCTACTGAGTCGGTATAAAAATTTATTAATGATCGTTTATCTAATATACCATTACACTACCGTCTTTCGTTCAAGGTACACCTCATTTCCTCCGAATAATAGATTCCATTAACGAAACACAAACACTCTCGGATCAGGCCATTCTGGTAGCATTATATGTCAGTTCCTTGTATACGAATATACCTATCACTGAAGGGATTGAAGCGGTTTCAAAGTCACTCATAGAAAGCCAGCAAACACATAATGCTGAAATTTACCTCTCGCTACTGAAATTAGTCCTGACGCTTAATTATTTTGAATCTGATTCGTCCGCCTACCTGCAAACATTCGGCACTAGTATGGGGACCCCTCCTGCGCCAACATACGCCAGCATTTTTATGGGACAGTTAGAATCGGAGCAGTTGAAATCATCTCCAGTAAAGCCTTCCACCTATATTCGCTATACAGGCGACATATTTATTATATGGGTACACGACATAAGCGCACTAAACTCATTCATTGATCACTGTAACAATTTTTACTCTAGTATTAAATTTACCATGCACCATTCTCCCTATGAAGTTACCTTCCGAGACACGACAGTATCTATTGAAGCAGGAAAATGAAAGACGACGCTTTACAGAAAACCAACGATACCTAGATTACACTAGTCATCACCCGCGACACTGCAAACAAGGGATATTTCTCGGACAGGTGAGGCGCATGAGAAGGATCTGTAGCGACGATGGTGACTACGTTCACCCCTTAAGCAACCTTAAGGAAACATTAGTTGAAAGAAATTACCCGCAAAACGCCCTAAAGAAGGTCAACAACGAAGCATGTAAACTAGATAGGAAATCAACACTAGCTAAAAGTGCCCCCCGTAGAACAACCCAACCAGCCGCCAGCATTTATAACCAAATACTCAGATGCGCTCCCAAACATAAATAATATTCTCCGTAAGTATTACCCAATACTGGCAAGCAACGAGCGCCTTAGAAAAGCGTCTGCTGAAGTACCAAAGGTCGTGTATCGCCGCAGTAAGAATTTTAAGGACATCTTAGTGCATGGAAAAGTAGACCCGCATTCTACTGCACACATAACACCTTGCTCTCGCCCAAGATGCAAGACTTGCAAACACCTTCAAGATGACGTTATAGTTACAAGCATCGCAAGTGATTACGACCATCATATAAAATCTAGTTCTACCTGCACTAGCTCAAAAGTTATCAACATGATCGTTATCTACATGAGCGTAGCTTTATGGCAGCGACCGCATTTTGCGTAGCTTCCTTTTCTCCATCCTTCCTCCAAAACCGGGCTCCATCTCGCTCGCGAATTCAAGCCGCGGACAACGTTGCAGCGCAGGCTCCCCAAGGCCACCGGGAGATTGCTGTCGTCTCCACCGCCGAGCCAGGCCAGTGCATCTGTCCTTTCTTATGTGTTATCTTTACGATAGCGGTCAATTTATAGGCACTCGCGTTTCGAGTGGTTAGTGCGGAAATGCTTCAAAACACTGAGCACCCCAAGCCAGACTAATTCTGTACCACCTCCGCTCGGATCCTGCCTACGCCTCTGCGTAAATGTAGGGCATGTTTTAACGCGGTAGCCTTAAGGGGCCCCTAAATAGGCTTTGAAAATACAAAAAATGAGCGCGGTATGCTCACCTCGCTTTTGTAGTGTTTCAGGCGCACTTTGTCACGCTAGAACAGTGATTCACGTGACATCATTATGGCACATACTCTCCATTCGTCAGTATACGCGAAATATTAGTTGAGAATTTTCTCCTACATTGCTTTGCCATGCGCCCGCTCACCCGTTATTCTTTGTCTCGCGTGACCATCGAGCAAGATCGACTTATTTCACTTCATTTTGTGCGTTTTCGAATGCGCAAACTGAGATAACAGCATGTAGCCGACAGGCGCGAAATCTTGATCGGATCCATGCTTACCCCCGTATTCACAGACAAGCCTCGACTCGAATTTCGTCCTTCACTTGACCGAGTTGAGCACAGCGCCGTTGCTAAATTGAAAATGACGCCGCGCTCCTCAAGAATCGCTGCAGATTATCGCTGATATGCAGTGACTTGTTCTGCCTAGAGACGGCGTTTCCATCGACTTTCTCAAGTGAAGGTGGAGTGTTGAGTGAAGGGACGTTCTAGAATACGATGGGTTAGTGCTGGAATTCTACACGTGCTTTTAGGAAATAAGTGGCGAGAAGGAGATATATCGCCTGTGGGAAGGGGCGAGAAAGAAAGCCGTCTTTGAGCTCGGGGTGGTAAGAGGCCCTTTGAATGAGCTCGCTTCACAGAATTCCGGCGTCGGTGTCGCCGCTAGTGTCGGCGTCATTGGTTTTGAGCGAAAAATCAGCCGTCAGCGAAAAATGGAAACAAATGTAAATAAAAAAAAAATCACCGCCCAAGCACCCCGTACAGATGGTTAACCAGCGAAGCTAAAACTTGCGGCCACAGGCGGTTGCAGACGTCATAGCCGAAGCAACTCGAGAAACTCCCGCCGAAAGCGGGCGTCGGCCCCTGCGAACGCGTTTCCGTCATTGCTTCACTGACGCTGCGCTGCCTGCAACGCCGCTTCCTCGGCTCGCCGTTGTCGTTTGCATTCCGCTCGGACGGCTGCCGGATACTCGGGGCGCAGTTGCTGCTTGCGCTTCGCCACCCGGGCCTGTTCTTGTGCCCGGACTGCTGCATCGGCCCGACGAACATGAATTCTCTCAAGGATCAGCCGTCGGCGGTGTTCTTGGAAAGTTGTCTGCTGTTCGGGCGTTCGTACGATGCGTGCCCTCCCCATGTGAAAGTTGTAAGTTGAACCTTCCTGCGACGCCGAACTCTTCACGCGCCCGTGAGCCCATCAAGTGATGTTTCTTTACGTCCCTCCTTCTCCTGTCGACCTGCTTGAGGGCTTTCCTTGGCTGAGACAGGGCGGCGCCGAATGGCCTTCCCATCATTTCTATATCCATTCTCTCGCACTTCCCATCCCTGTGCAGCGCTGCTGATGCGACCTCTACTGAGAGACGGCGCTGCACTTTTTAAATGCGGCGCATTTCTTCGCGAACTTCGGCGACATTGAGCGTATCTAATTATCTATCTAGCTATCTATCTAGCCGCCCTACGACTTTGTGCTCTACTGGCCGTATCGTTAATGGGATTTATACCAAATTTGGTATGGCATAACATGACTGTATGACGAACATAAATGGCTGGTCATATCATGAAAATCATGACTAACTTGTCATGAAAAGTATGATTTACATGGCGCGCTCATGGCGCGCTCGTGGCCGTTTCGTTAGCTTGAGATACACCAAATTTGGTATTGAGTGACATGACTGTATGACGAACATAAATGACAAGTGGTAATATGGAAATCATGACATGTCATGAGCGACATGACTTGCATTCCACGCTCATGACATGCTCGCGGCCGTTTCTTTAGCTTGAGATACACCAGTTTGGTATTGAGTGACATGACTGTATGACGAACATAAACGACAAGTGGTAATATGGAAAATTATGACTTCATGAGCGACATGACTTGCATTCCACGCTCATAGGCGCGCTCGCGGCCGTTTCGTTAGCTTGATATACACCAAATTTGGTATTGAGTGACATGACTGTATGAAGAACATAAATGGCAAGTGGTAATATGGAAATCATGACATGTCATGAGCGACATGACTTGCATTCCACGCTCATGGCATGCTCGCGGCCGTTTCGTTAGCTTGAGATACACCAAATTTGGTATTGAGTGACATGACTGTATGACGAACATAAATGACAAGTGGTAATATGGAAATCATGACATGTCATGAGCGACATGACTTGCATTCCGCTCTCATGGCGCGCTCGCGGCCGTTTCGTTGGCTTGATATACATCAAATTTGGTACTGAGTGACATGACTGTATAGCGAACATAAGTGGCAGGTGGTAACATGAAAATCTCGGCATCCATGTCATCTACAATGCCATTTACATGCCACGCTCAGGGTGCGCTTGCGTCCAGTTCGCTAGCTTGACATACACCAAAATTGGTATATTTTTGCGAGAGACCGAACTCGACAAGAGACTGTAAATTGTTTGTGAACGTTTTGCTTCATCACCACCCTCCTTTTCATCATCATCACCTTCTCTCTCCTTTCTTTTCCGGCCCCTTCCCCTTTCCTAACGCTGAGTAGCAGGCCAGAAAATGGATTCAGGCCGACTTCTCAGCTTTTCTGCCACAGTAAACATGTCTCTCTCTCGGTATATCGCAACGTGACTGTATGACGAACACAAATGACAGGTCGTAACATATAAAACATGAGATGCAAATTATGTAAAGCATGATTTGCTCCTTCCTGGCTGCTTCGCATTACATCGATTCCCACAGTGCGTGGGATCTGCCGGATTTTTTCTTCATTTTCTCCCTCCTTCAAAGCCTCTCCGCTGAAACTGATGCGCGCGGGCTCGGTGGCACGCTGCCAAGCGAAGGGATGAACGACGTCGCTGACGGCACTCCCAATGGCGCGCGCGCTTGGGTGAGACGCAGAGAACGACGTAACTGACGGAGCAGCCAACGGAGACGTTTAGCGCTTCTCGTGGCGAATGGTTTTTCGTTTCGCCTAGCCATATAGAGCAAGGTTGCTATTTCCTGTTGGTTTGCCATTAGTGCGCCTAACGTTTTGCACAAAGTTCACGGACAGGACAAGAGACGATGTAGTAACACACAGGGCACCCTGTGTGTTACTGCGTTGCCTCATCTTATGTCCGTGTCCTTTGTGCGCAATGTTACACCCACTAAAGCCATATTCAGCTTTCGCTGTAATAAAAAACCTTCGGTTTGAGTGGGTATTGAACCCAGGCCTTCTGTGGGGCGAGCATCTCTTATAGCACAGAGCCACGACCCTGCGCGAGAGTATTTCGCGATAAACACTATATGACTGTTAGGTAGGGTGAGTGGTGTCATTAGGGAGTTTTTTATAGGGGCCCCAAAAGTTTTGGGGCCCCAAAGAAGTAGCGTCGACGCCGCTGCGCATGCGCTAAACCCAAACAGCGTTTTGGTTTTGCGTTGGGGGGCGCTATTTCTCCAATTTAGTGGGAGCCTCAAAGCCTGCCCCAAAAAGCTTTGCGTCGAACACTCATGGCGGCACCCACTGAAGTGGCGGTTCTCAGCGTGCTCGTGGCTGATAAAAGCTGATAAGCTTGGCTGATAAAAGCTGATAAACTTGGCTGGATAAAAGCGAGCGTGGGTGCATTAAGAGGAAAAGGTTGCTTTTTAATACTAAACAAACTTTTTTTTTTTGCATTTCAACAGAAAGAAACGCAAGATGAAGTCATTTTTTTTTATTATTAAACGGTATATTTCACTTTAATTTTTGTAGTAGCTTCTCTTTGACCCCGTAGTGGCGCTAGAAATGCTAGATGCAATCGGTAAGAGCAAAACCCTATTCGAAAACTCTCATCTCCTGCTTGAGCCAAAGCTAGCGTACGCAAAGGGCTTTGGGGCCCCAAACTTTTGGGGCTGCCATTCGAAAACTCCCTATTAACATATGTAATATTGCGTGGAAGAAGCGTTGAACTTCACCAGGCGTGAAAACATATGAGTTGCGCAAGGAGTGGGTGGTTTAAACGCCTACCCATGAAAAAGTGCTCAGGCATAATTATTCATCATCATCAGCAACATCATGAACAGTGTAGGCAGATGCGCACGTGTACCTGCTACCTTACGGACGTGCAGTGGGTACTCTGCGAATAGGTTAAATGAAGAATTATGGCGTATTTGGCGATTCACAACTATACTTGCAGTAGGCATTCTCGGGTAATTTGAAAGGGTCCACGTTACGCGCACACCTCAACCGTTCCTTGCAGCACTGTTGAGGTGTCCACCGAGAAGTGAAGCGAGGCTAGCGATAGAGAGGACTATGTGAACGGGGCCCGATTACGCTATCGCCTTCTGATTCCGAAGCTCAAGAGTCCCCCCCCAATTTTTGTCGACGTCCCTCTAGGCTTCGGTTCTGTTCTCGAGCCCCGCGACTTCTATATTAGTAGGAGTACTTACCCTTCTAGCTATTTGTGCCGATCGCGCTGCGTCGCTTGTATGTCATGTTATCCGTCTCTCGAGGTCAACATAACTAATTTTCACTTTGCGCTGATAAGAAGGGGTCAGAGGATAGAAACCGTTGTCACTGAACTCGCTTCCATTGCACTTGAAGATGTCCCAGACTTCGAAAAGGTTTAATTCGGGACGCCGCGTGCCTGATATTCTTTGGCAACACCAACTGCGATTTACGATGCGGAGAATCAGAAGTGCGACAATGCAAGGCCTCCAATAGATATTTTTGTTTGTAATATGTTGTTTGAGAGTTCTTTTTGTTGCGTATCGCAGACTAAGACGCCAGGTTTATAATCGCTGCTTGCTCTGCGGATATACTGCCCGAAATTGGCGGTGTGGAATGCAACAGAGTTTGAAAGACGCGCTTTTCTTGCTTTCAGGACACAATCCAAGGGTGCTATGCAGGATGGCCCGAGCTTCTCGGGCACACGAGTTTGCTCCGAGCTCGCACTGCGGCGGTCATGGCAGAAAGACAGAGCGGAGCGCGTGATAACAGCATTGACAAAAACGGCTACATGAATGAGAGTGGCGTCAAAAACGCATCTGGGGCATCTGCGGCGGTAATCAAAGAAACACCGTGTGCGAACACGTCAGCGCCGCCACTCAGTCCACATTTCAACAGTGCAGCGACGTCAGCGTGATTGTCGCGCTATCTTTTTGCCAACTCAGCATTGCGCCTGCCACAGGCGTGTTCGTGGGTGTTCTTCCACTTTCGGGCATGTTCTTTCGTTCCACCCGCAGCATGGAAATTTCCACTCTCGAAGGCAACAAGGGTGCACACGCTACACTCTCGTGCAGCTCGTTTCGCTTCTATCAAATATTGCGGATAAATATACGGACAGGTTGTCACCAGGGGCGCTCGCATCACTGCGGCAACGCGGCTGTGAGTGGTACGTCGTGATCGCGGTGAAATTGAATGCGAGACATCGCAGCCACGTGATGATATAACTTTTATTTCTTCGTGCGTGTGTGCACAGTCTGCGCGATAAAGCTGATAGATGAATCATGCCGCTCGCTGGAGTTGCGGCGTGAGCACTGCTCCTTGGAAAGCGCAAACGCGGTGGGTGGACCCGATCTTCGCCGCGGGCGTCTGTCAATCAAACTGATTGACGCGTGAACTCGGGTACAAACTCGTTGATTCTGAGAAGGCCCCAGTTCAACTCGTGACTGTCATGGTGCCGGTGTGACTGTCAAAGGTTTCATGCGGTGGACGCTAAGCAGCAGCTTCTTTGCATATAAAATAATTTGGTCAGCCTTGACTACTTGTGCAAGGCTGGAGCCATAGAGGAGCTTGTGATCACCTAGCTTCTTCCAGCGTTTTAAGTCGGTCGTCCACTCAGTCTGCTCGGTATACGCTTCGAAGTAAAGAACGCATCAGCTACGTCTTTATTTTGATTATACTAATTAGCAGGACTTAATTACCAAAATATTGAACAGTTTTGTCTTGATTGGTAAGGTTTTAATTAAAACGACAATAATTACCTCGGGTGCAATTAGCATGATCTTGATTAGTGTGCAGCTAATTAACGTAAACCTAATTCGCATGATCTTGATTAGCATCATAATATTAAGGTCTAATTAGGATGACTTTACTTAGCGTGCTTATAATTAACGTCGCGTTAATTAGCCTGGTATTAGCACGGTCATAGCTTTACATGGCTTCATTAGCATGGTCTTATTAAGGGATGGCTTCATTAGCTCGATCTTAGCATGCCATGGCTAATTAGCTTGGTCATAGCATCTCTCGACTTATTTAGCTAGGTGTACCGCCCAACCACTTAGCTAATCAGCCGGGCGCACGTCCTCGGGCAGCGAGCACACCATGAAGGGATGAAGAGGGCGCGCGCCAGTCGCGCAACGCGCAAGAATGTGCAGGCTGACCATGATGATTGTACACGTGGCCTCGGGTTTAGCTGCGGTCGCGATATTGTAAGGTGCTCGGCCGGAACTAATCTCAGAGGTCACCGTGCTAATTATTCTAAAGGATACTTAGTACAGACATTAAAAGCTTCAAAACGAAATTAAACAGCCCCTGCCTTTAAAAAATATCATCACTAAACCTTTCTGGCACTTTTATTGCATGGGTGCACTTCTGCACTCAGTGGAACGACAAACAAATGAAAGAAGATGCCTCTGGTTTGAAAACACCGCCCGATTTTGTCGACCGTCCTTGACGTGATGCCGCGTTCCATCGTAACCAATGGAACGCAGCGCGCGCTGAAGGGTGGATCTGACCTTTTCGTACTGTTGGCTCGTTCAAAAGGGGGTGTCGCCAGAGCTCGGAAAAATCCCGAGTTTCGTCAAGCTCGGGCCATCCTGCATAGCGCCCCAAGAAAATTAAAGTAACAACAATCAATAAGGGGATCCCAGGCACGCACTCTATTTTTTGAATTCCGTGCTCTCATATTCTAAATTGTAGACTTGTTGACATGGTTTCTTCGACACATCACAGTTTCAAAGTCGATGGTTGGCATGTGTGGTGTAGGCGTAGACGTTTAGAAACACGAGTGTAAGAAACATATGCATGCAAGAGCGATAGGCATTGGTGTCAGCACAGCGTGTTACACAAAGTCGTGTTGTTGCACCATATAAAATCATTTTGTACGTACCCGTAAAGAAAAAGCGCTCAGTGTAAGTGCGTATCACATCCAAATCGCCTCCGAGCGATTCGGAGGTCGCTGGAAAGTAGCTTGAGAAAGCTTCCATATCCATTTTGTGTATGACAGCGCAGGGCAGAAAACACAGAGTACACTGATAAGAAGACACATTTACATCGCCATCAGGACCAGCCGTGCTAAAGATTAGATTGCGGTAGAAATGTTATCACGTCCGTCCGTCCGTCCAGCCGGCCACTCGCGTGGTCGCTACTTAAAGGACCCCTGACAGCGAAGTTTTGTTCGTGACTTTTTTTACGGTGAGTGTAGCCTTGCGTCTGGTAATGCCGAAATTGAATCGTAAATGCTCTTACGTATCGTATAATTAATGCTAGTATCCTCGATGCTGACGTATTTCAGCATCACTTTCAAAAGCACCCCCCCCCCCCTCCTAAAATTGAAAGAATCTTGCGCCCCAAAACGGGGAAGCGCCTCACACCACGTATGCTCAATTGAGCGTCAGTGACGCTGAAAGCACCGTTTTCAAATCTGGGGAGCCGCGTGCGGTGAGGAACGAAACGATATGGGGGCTGTGAGCGTGTGCCTTTTGGGGAAAAAGAAAAGCATTTCTGGCATAAGGAGCCGGAACCACTTTGAGAGCAACCCGCTGACAGAGAAAGAGGGGGCGAGCAACAATAGTCCTCGTTGGATGCCAGACGTGGTTTCGTGTGCGCCTCATGAATGTTTGTCGCGATGTCGTCAATACTCCTTTTTTTTTTTTTTTTTTGGAACGTCATAATGGGCCTCCGTTTATGTAATACTAGTGGCGATGTCGCGAGGTGCTGAAAACTCACATGAGCACTCACGCTTACTTTAAAACCAAATTAAAAATACCTGAAAGGCAACGTTCGTTAGTCATAATCGGTCAGAAGTGCCCACTGCATTCAGGACTAGCAAACAGCACAGGCATCTCGGCTTTCAATATGTGGTGTCTGGGGAACTTTAACTCGGTATATACCAAAAGTGGCATAAAAGGGCAATGAGTGTTTGACGAACACGATTAACAGCTCATGACATGAACAGAATTACACGCCTGTCGTGCGCGTCATGAAACCCTTTCCCTCAGTATGTCCGTTCGATACGCCTGACTTCAGTAGGTTCGCAGAATCACGGCTGTGCACGTGAAGCTCAGAATACTGTGTAGAATATGTGACGTGTTTAGATAATTACGATGAAGCGCATATCACGCCTCAACGGGACTGATCTCGAGTAGCGCAATTTCGGAGCTCAATCAGCCGGGATCTGCAAACCTATTGAAATAGGGCGTATTGAAGAGATATACTTAAAGCTGCTCCGTAGGTAAGTACCGGCAAGATGCAGCTGTTATATACCTTCCTCTTGAGGGATAGTGGTAGACTACCATTCATGATTTGATAATGCTTGCCGAATGAGCCCCATCCCATCCTTATTCTTCTAGTTATTTCATTCTTTCACTCTTGCATCTTGCCGGTACTTACCTACGGAGCAGAAACCTGGAGACTTACAAAGAGGGTTCAACTTAAACTGAGGACGACGCAGCGAGCGATGGAAAGGAAAATGATAGGTGTAACCTTAAGAGACAGGAAGAGAGCAGAGTGGGTCAGGGAAACAAACGGGGGTTAAGGATATCATAGTTGAAATCAAAGAAGAAGAAATGGATATGGGCCGGGCACGTAGCACGTCGGCATTATAACCGCTGGTCATTAAGGGTAACTGACTGGATTCCAAGAGATGGCAAACGCGTGAGGGGGAGACAGAAAATTAGGTGAGTAGATGAGATTAAGAAGTTTGCAGGTATAACGTGGCAGCAGAAAGCACAGGACCGGGTTGATTGGCGAAACATGGGAGCGGCCTTTGCCCTGCAGTGGGCGTAGACAGGCTGATGATGATGACTTAAAGCTGCGTGCTACTCCAGCAAATCAAACCGGAATGCAATTTGTCCGCGTCGCGCCTTATGCATGACGCCACGTCTGTGCGGTACAGAAGCCGTTGCTGGCAGAAGTCTCAACCAATTAAGTTCGAAAACCTCTGCCTCGGGAAGAAATCTGAATGGCCTCGTTTATTGCCCTCGAGTGCGAGTAAGTGAAGCTGTGAACAGTGTTCGTGGGTGTGGTTCTGGCACGCCGAGTGGCGCTCACGGCGTGTGAAATACGCATCACGTTCCTGTGTGTGAATATTTTCAAAACATCGTAATATTGGTACATAACCATTTTGAACATACACAGTCAACCGAAATTTATTAAGGACCATGGGAGAGTGGGCCAAAATTGGTGTTGGCGCCGTCTAATGGCGAGCGGTTTGCTGTCAAGATCGTTGCTCTGGCGACTGCGAGGCCAGCGCTTTATGCTCTCGAAAGCATACGGCTCGTCACTAGGTGGCGCAGACGACAATTTGGTCATGCTCTAGCGTGGTACATAATATCTGGTGGCCGACTGTAGGTACATCAAGGTCGAAGGGCTGCGAAAGAATCACCGGTCGTTCTTTTGGCGCCTAGGCTTCCTTTACGCCGCTTCGAAGGTGAGGCGAGAGCTGAGGAGCGCCCTTTCCCGGAAGGCCCAGCTAATCTTCAACACGGCAGTATAGGAGAGCTCATCAGTACTCACGCATGTAGTCCTATCAGCATGGCATCGCTATCACTGAAGGAAAATGAATTAGTAAAGCTCGAATTTGGGCTAGTTGGTACGGCGTTGTGATGCAGTTGCGCTGAGCGAGATGCACGAACAACTGACGAAACAAGAGGACAGGACAAGTGGTGCGCAATCTTGAGTTTAAAGTTTGCGCACCACTTGTCCTGTACTTTTGTTTTGTCAGTGGTTCGTGCATTTCGCTCAGCCTAACTGCATCACAAAAAAATATATATATATATATATAAAAATAATGAGAAACTCAGCTATTTGTTTACTTGCCACTGTAGGAACTGAGTACCCCTATCCGTTAATATTGCTTGAAGTTTATTTATCATTATTTGAAGCATACATCTCTTATTCAGCGGTTCAATGGGAAGGGGTGGCGAAAAGGCAACTGAATGCCCTACGATGCACCAATCCCTCCCAGACCACGATAATGCAAAACACTCAGTAGGTCTGATAGAATTAAAAGGACACCGACCACGAAAAAGAACACGAAAAAGACGTTCGGCTCCCCTGACGGTAGCCTTGTTCACTATGAAAGCGAGGACGAGTGAAGCGATATGTTTATGAGGGCTTTAAGATGTGACGTAAGCAGCGGGCGTAGATAAGAGGGAGGGTTCCGTCGTTTCGGTTCAATGTATTATCCGTCATTGTGGAAAAAGAAAAAAAAAAAGGCTGTCTGCAAGACACCATTTAGAATCCATCGAGATTCAAACGATGGATAATACATTGAACCGAAAAGACGGAACCCTCCCTCTTATCTACGCCCGCTGCTTACGTCACATTTTAAAGCCCTCATAAACATATCGCTTCACTCGTCCTCGCTTTCATTGCGAACAAGGCTCCCGTCAGGGGAGCCGAAACGTCTTTTTCGTGTTCTTTTTCGTGGTCGGTGTCCTTCTTTCAATTCTATCATGCTACTTCCCGACCAGACGGGCTTCCGTCAAAACCTCGACTTCACTCAGTATGTCTGTAAAAAAAAAATACATAAAATCATTACAGTGAAAATACAATAGGTACAGATGTTCAGCGAAACAAAAATTATCGGAAAAAATAAAAAATAATTAGACACTCATAAATGCACTCTTCAGAAACAAACACAAAGAAAACTTTTGAAAAACAAAGCCGTGGTTGTGAACAAGCGAACAAGATCATGCCCAACTTGAACGTATGTAAAGTACAGCGCATTTCCGAAAAGTGCACGAGGTGGGCAAATCTCACACAGAATAAGAAAAGTAAAACTAGATATATCATGTTTGAAGCATGAGTTGATAATCTTTTATCTTTTTTTTTTTTTAGAAAATCGCAGATGATCGACTTTCATTCGCCATGCTGATGACCATGCTGTTTGAGTTCATAAACGAAGCAATAAGGAGTGTTAGCTTTAGCCTACAGTAGTTGCTCCTAACTTTCTCACTGTAACACGTGGTTTTTCTAAAACTATACGCGTGTGGTTTCCGGGGAGTAAACATCCTTAAATGTATCTGCGTTCGATTTGATTTGATCGTAAATGAATAACGCTAGTTTTTTGTGATAGATATCTTGAAATTTTAAGATGCAATGCTTATGAAAAGGTGGAGCTGAAGGCGTTCGACATTGAAGATTTTCTCTTATAGGTAGCATTTTTTTTTTGCAGTCTGTGAATACGAACTTCATGTGTTTTCGTTGTCGAGCCCCAGATTAACCGACAGTAAGGTATGCGCGAACAAACTAAAATGTAGCAGAGCTGCTTTGTCACCCAAAGGGGCGATACGCACCTGATTTTTAGTCACACCAATGGGCCGCAATACCTGGGTTAAAAGTTTATCGGTGTGATTGGACCAATTCAACGTTTCGTGAAAAATGGCGCCTGGGAACTTTTGAGACTGAACGCGCTCCATCAATAGTCCTCGAAACGTGGGCTGCGTATTAGAGACCATGGAACGGTTCCGAGGCCGAAAAATAACCTGTTTTGTTTTCACAATATTTAGTTCTGAGTGATTTGTTTTCGAACGTAGAGACAAATGGCTACGCCAAACATGTGCTTGTTTTTCGAGATTAGGCATATCTTGAAAGGAAAAAAAAATGCCTTAGTGTCTTCCGCGTATAAAACAATATTTAGTGTTAGAGGTACGTATACGATATCATTTATATCAAATAAAAACAAAAGTGGCCCAAGAATGGAGATTTGTGGGCCGCCGTAATTTATCTTGCGCATTTGAGTCTTTGAGTGCCTCATATCCGTATAGTGAAACCTATTAGTAAGCTAACTTTTTATTAAACTAAGGGATCGACCTTTTATTCCGTATTCATTAAACTCTTGCAGAAGAATTTCTTGCCTAATGCAATCGAACGGTTTCCTAAATCAAGAAATATTGGACTTCTCTGGCGTTTTAGCTCAAAATTATCAGTTCTTTTATCTTTAACAGATAAAGGATTTTTTTCAGTACAGCTGTTGTTCTGAAACCCATAACGAGCTTCTGTTATAACTTTTTTTTGAACTAAAGAAATTGTTGTTGCAAACAATGGTGTTGGTATCAATAATTCAGAAACTTATTAAATTGTTTATTTAAATCTGCCAGTATAAGCAGCAGTGGGCAAAGGCCATTGGAACTTGCCCAGCGCTCGTATGCACGTGGCACAATCGAACGTAGTGTTGGCCTGTCACCTACAGTGGGTTCGAGCCAGTATTAAGAAGCAAGCAAGCACGGAAACAGGCCACGGAACCAGAATGGCCAACCCGATGCTTCCCTCCCCGCGTTCTGCCTACAGCACCGCCTCTCCCTTTGGAGCCTGGCAATCGCGTAAGTACTGTTTCGGCCCCAAGCATCTGCTCTGCAGGATTCAAAGCTTGGGTTGGTGTTCCAACGTAGCGTCGGCGACACCCCGACAGATAAGCCTAACGGTTTCACGCGGCCACCATGTTAGATTACCAGTTGTCAACAGTCCACGGTGACTTCTATCTTCACATCTTTGCACTTTAGCTTTAAGTAAACAGCGTCATTGCTTGACCGATTATGCAGCTGGACAGTTCATGTGCCCAAGACTGGAGGTGCAGAGAGCTAGGCCGAGGTACACAAGGTATATAACGAAGGAAAGAAGAGCAAATTTAAGGGCTCGTTTGCTTTGTTAAACACAATATTACTGAGAACTAACAGACAATGATGCCAAGGAAAGTATAGGGGATGTTATTAGAAGTAAATGTAATGTATTAGTAATTCGTCTAGTTTTCTTTCTTCACATTTACATTACAATTACTTCTAATAACATCCCCTATCCTTTCCTTGGCATCATTGTCTGTTAGTTCTCATTAAGATGGTATATAACAGATGATATGCCATATATTAGAACATTCACGCTCATGAAGCTCGTCTTTGTTTATTTTTTTTAGGAAGGCTCTCCGTTGAATCTATGGCCCCTGAGACAGAAATTTTAAGTAAGTACAATCAAGCCCGTTGTCTTAATCGCGCGCTGAGTACCATCTAGCTACACAGCTCTTGCACGAAATGTCTTTCATTTTAAGAGGAACGCTGTTTAGCAATGGTTCCTTGTTCTCCCCCAAGGAAAAAGCTATCATCATCATGAACGGGCATGCGCCATAGAAATTAGGTAAATCCCACTAATCACTGCTACTCCACCAAAAA
Organism: Rhipicephalus appendiculatus; assembly: GCA_030522465.1. NCBI lineage: Eukaryota > Metazoa > Arthropoda > Arachnida > Ixodida > Ixodidae > Rhipicephalus > Rhipicephalus appendiculatus. The sequence goes on from JALIZH010032968.1 coordinate 1,240,395, forward strand.
CGAAAAAGGCAGCAGTTAGCCCAACAAACGGGTACGTGCCACAGAAATTTGTGCGCCCTTATCACAAAACTATCATTATCATAAACACGTATGTCCCACAGAAATTGGATGAATCTCACTACAGAAAATTTCAACTAAAAAGGAAGAAGTTCACCCAACAAATGGCATGCGCGTTACCTATGTAGTCACACCAGTGTCACATTGGGGCTATAAAACTTACTGTACAGCTCGAGACTAACCATACGCAGCCATGGGTCGCCCAAAGATGAATCGCACTCCCGAGGAAGATTGTCATTAAGGATCGCTTCAGGAGGTTGGCGGTATAACCTGAGGGCTGTGCCAGCTATGGGTAGCGACGGGTGGTTAGATGCGGCCAGAGACATTGCATACCCTATGGATACGGGAAACACAAATAGCGTGTATGAAATTGCGTAACCAAGTCCAAGAACTGGCGTATGAGTACGTGTTCTGAGAACTTCAACCCCTAATTGCTTGAAAAATGGCTCAGAGCTTGCACTTTGCCACGCAATGCTCGAAACACGGCGAAACTGATCAGGCATCGTAACAGCAAAGTGCAAGCCTGCTACATCCAAGGTCCCGCCAACTTCAAGCAAATGTTCAGTAACGCTACAGCCAAGATCAAGTTAAGTTCAATAAAGGTTCAACATCGCTACAGCCATGTTCAAGCCAAGTTCAGGCAAAATTTCTACATCGTTACAGTCCACGTTCATGCAAAACTTCAAGCAAAAGTTCAACACCGCTATACATCCAAGATCAAGCCGAGTTCAAGCCCAAGTGCACCATTGTTACTGCGAAGTTCAAGCCAAGTGCATGCCAATTTCAAGGAAATATTATACATCGCTAGGACCAAGTTCCCGCCAAGTTGAAGCAAAAATTCGAGCGAAAGTTATGCCTAGGCATGAGACCGATCATCTTCGCTGTGTATCCAGCATTACGCGGCTTAACGCAGGCATTGAGCATTTTTTTTTTCTCTTGGGTGACATAATTCCGTGCCATACTGTTGTCAAAGGGGAACTGCGGTTCATTTTCGACCATATTGAGATAATGATGTTTTCAAGTATTATTAACAGTCCTGTAACAGCTACGGTGGTTCATTGCACAGAGATACTCGCTAATAATTTTAAATAAGCAATAAATGATGTGTGAAACCGAAACAAGGAGCCGCTTTGTGCTGGATAGGCGATGACGTCACAAAATATCCGACACGCTGACAGGGCTGGCCAGGCTGTAAACATAGCACACGTGCTTCTATCGCTAAAAAAGAAAAAAAAAAACTGGTGACGTCATCCTACGCGGAATTAAGCGGTTCCAGTCCATCTGAACTTACCAGTGACGAGTTCAGCAATGATTGCAGCTACCATCTGAGCGCGGAAGCATCGCCTTTTGATTTCGACCCAGCGGCGCGTGAAGCAGCTTACGGGCTCGATCGCAACAAGCTCGTAAGCTCGATGCGATCGCGTCGAGCGGCGAGCATTGATGCGCCGCATCGAGTTGCTCACCCTACGTTTTGCCGCGTCGATCGCATCGAGCTGCGGCAAAACGTAGGGTGAGCAAGGGCCATCACGTTTTATTGCAATAACAATTATATGGACATTTTTGACGGTTTTTTTACTGTCGGCGTCGCCGTCACCGCCATGTTGCGCATAAAGTCTAAATTGATAACATACCCCCCGTCATCGTATGTTCTACCCGCGGTAAAGGCGCGCGAGTGCGGGCTATGAATGCGGCTGAAGTAGATCAAACGAGCCGACGCATTTCCGTTGCTCGGAGGGCTCATGCGATCACAATCCTCCGCGTGTAACACTTGCCGTCGAATGCTCAAGCAGCGACGAAACGCCCCGCCCGTCTTCAACGAGCATGAAGACACGCGGGGAGAGAGGGAAGCGCGGTTCTCGCTCGAGTAGCTACTGTGAACTTTCATTCTAAGAGACTGTTTGGCGTAGCGCACACCCACAAGGACAAAGAAGGACGCACACACACACATAGCGCAGTGTGTGTGCGTGTGTGTGTCCTCCTTTGTCCTTGTGGGTGTGCGCTGCGCCAAACAGTCTCATGGATCATAACCAACTAGCCCAACAACGCGCCTTGAGCAATTTCATTCTAAGGGCGCGGTCGCGATTGCTGGGCACGAGCAATCTTGATTGGCATCAGCAATCGGCTTGTTTACTCTTCTATGTGCTGCGCACTCAACGCGAATAGACTGCGCAAGAACAGCATCTCTCCCTAGAGCGGCCGCATTCTCTTACAGCAATCTCGCATCCAATAGAGATAGCTGTCAGCCTTACTTCGTAAACATTACATATTATTGCTATCGCATTGATTGCTTCGCCTTTGCGGTGAAATTGTGTTTTTTTTTTATTTTACACCTCATTTACGTAACTGAGTGCTGTCGCTTCAAGCCCACACGGATGTTCATGCAGTGAATGCGAATCAGGCCGCAGAGACGACATGCTGGGCTGCCGGAGCATCTCAATTCTCGTGACAATGCTGGCGGCAATCAGTTGCATTTGCGAGCATTGCGAGTATTTGTGAGCTGCGTTTCAAGCTTTCCCGAGGCAACTGATCGGAGCCCACGTGAGCGTTCTTACCGAGGGATCATTTGACGCGCCGAACCACACAGAGCTACGTCTCGCGAAGGACACTTCTTGAGGGAAACGAGTGATAACACACACCCTTAAAGGGGCCCTGCAACACTTTTTGAGCATGCTCAGAAAACGCTGCCGATCGGTAGTCCAGGCTCTCGAGAACACGCGGGCCAAATATTATAGCGCAGCACGCGGCGTGGAATTCACAATAAATTCTCAAAGTCAGCCAGAAATTGCTTTCTCTTCTCTCGACAAATGACCTTGCGTACTCAAAAATCACTCGTCACCGACACTCGTACCACTCGTATCAGCCATTGGCTGATTTGAGCATGGCGCGCTCGGTAGTTACAGAGGACGCCGCGGGAGGCCGCGACTTGTCCACGCGTGCGCGCGCGATCGCAATGAAAATTCGCGTATTCGAAGAAAAAAAAAAAGAGAAAAAGCGCTCAAGATCACGAGGCGCGCGTGACGTATTTCTTTCCCCGTGCCATCCCCATATGCCATCCCCATATGCCATCCCTCCCTGCTTAGCTTCCAGTGCTTTCGACGGGACGAGAGAAGAGAGAATGCAATTGCAGCGTGCGAGAAATCTTTGTAGCTCCACTCGTACTGGACGGATTCTAAAAATTTTTGCGGCGGTGAATTCGTGAGGCAATAAGCTCCTTTAGTGAATCCATTCCATGGCTACTTGGAAAAGTGTTGCAGGGCCCCTTTAAAGTGCTTTGCTTTGTTCGTGCAACCTTAGGCGCAACATCAGCTTCCACCCATCGTTTTAGGGGCGAAGCTCCTTAGTGTGTGGGTCTGTCCCTGCTCTGTAGTATGTAGTAGTAGTAGTAGTAGTAGTAGTAGTAGTAGTAGTAGTAGTAGGTAGCCACGTATAGTCGGATGTATCCACTCCACGTGATAAAGATGACGATAACGCCTGATGACCATGAAGAATAAGCGCGTTCCAGTATAGTGGAATGTACCCACTACACGTGATAACGATGACGATGATGCTGATCACCATGAAGTATAAGCGCGTTCCAGACCACACATTCTCTTTATGCCATGGATGAAAACGATCGTGAACGCGCTCTCGCCCTCGAAAGGCAAAACGGCAACGCCGACAACAAATGTTCCCCTGAGCTTAACGTCATATATTAGGACCCCCGCGTTTGTGTGTCAGGTCTTTGTATGATGATCGAGTGGGCAAAATTTACGGGGATTGACTGTTTACCAGATTACCTCCGGAACTTCGCCCACACATCATCATTCACTTTGTGGATAAGGCGTGATTTTTTTACGACACGCTATGCAGCTAACAAAACCGAAGGAATATGCTAGCGTCCTCGTCGCCATCCGTCTGCTGGGCGAAGGGGGGGTAGCAGAATAGTAGGAACATTACGTCACATACACAGGGTGGCCTGCATTTAAAAGCGTGATTCTGGAATTGGCTACCAATATTCGAATTCGTTTTCAAAAAATTAATTACATACGGTTGTATAATTTAGCACGTATCAACAGACTACCAAAGATACATGTGTTGACAATTTTATTGAACTTGGTGAACTTTGAACAATTGCTGGAGTTTCCCTTTAACGGCGAGTCTAATAGGGACGAATATGCTATGTTTACTCTTAAAAGAAATTAAATGCTTTCATTGAACGTGACATACGATGCGATGTTCGGAAAACAAATGCCATCTAGCGTGAAGCAAAATTCTTAAATAATCTCGAAATCATTCAGGTTAAATACGATGAATGTTCAGGTAAACATTCATCATAAATGTCCTCTTTGCGTTTATCAAAGACGCCTAGCTATACTGATCGATATGTCCTCTTCTTTTTTATCGCCACAGGGCCGTCTTTGATTACAAGAAATGAATGTAAGTTCACAGTCAATGCTCGGTTTGAGAGGTGTCAGTAATGCTCGTTAATCTTATTCAATTGTTTTCTTTTTTGTTTGCTTTTTGCAGTGGAAGAGTCGAAAGTGTGAGTATGCGTCATGATATGCCGTTAATGCAAGGTTAAACCGCACGACTGCTAAGTTTTTGAATGTCGGGATTCCATTGTACGCAATCATAAAGAGCCATACCGCTGAATTTGTATCAACATCATGGAATTTATGTTGTAATAATTATATTCGAAAATTACGTTGTCGGCTGTCCAGTGGATGGGTGCTATCACCCCCCTGTAAAGTCGTTTTCGCGTCATGCTGCCTGCGTGTAATAGTTAGATTAGTTGTCGGCAAGAGAGTTAAAGCTGTGCTTCTGAGGTGGCACTATATGCGCTGCCTGGCGACAGCGAGGGGACGCGGGTTGATAAGAAGGGAAGTTCATCTATTTTGGGGGGGGAGCGTGGCGCGCGAGTCGGCGGTCGTCGCTCGCGGGAGGTCCGTGGTAACGATACCGTAGCTCGGGCTCCCGATGTGAGTCGAACGTCGGCGACGCGGCATTCATGGTACATCGTATGTCTTATGCTGTTTGTGCGTTATGTGGACATTATGTACGTTTGGCAATATGAACACACATATGTGCTAAACAGCATATTTTAGTACATACAGGCTTCCCGCAAACTTACATTTAATCGTTGGCTAGTATTTGTCCATAGTATGAATTGCCGTTCTAGTGCCGACGAGCAAAAAGTAATTTGCTCTTTATATGTCTAGAAAAATTTCATTACATGTAGTTGCGCAGGGTCGTCACACAGTGGTCATCCCTGCGCTGTCTATAAAAGGAATCTCACATCGCAGTTTTAGATGAAAATTTGTCGTAGTATGCACACCTAGGAAGCTCATTTTTCCCGACGCCTATTAAAGGCGGAGCTGTTTAAGAACACCAAGTTGGTTAACATTCATTCTTGAAAGGTTTAACTGCACTAATACAAACAAGGACACAGAAAGTAAAAGACAGCACGACTCACAACTAAAATTTTATTGAGTGAAGGATGACATATATACAGTGCCCGCCTCGGTGGAACAGTGGCTACGGGGCTCGGCTGCTGACCCGAAGGTCGCGGGTTCGATCCCGGCCATGGCGGTCGCATTTCGATGGAGGCGAAATGGTAGAGGCCCGTGTACTGTGCGATGTCAGTGCACGTTAAAGAACACCAGTTGGTAAAAAAATTCTGGAGCTCTCCGCTACAGCGTCTGCCATAATCGTATCGCGGTTTTGGGACGTGAAACCCCAGATATTATTATTGCATATATACAGTGAACATGAAAAGAGAGCATGAGCTCATTGGCAAAAAAAAAAAAAAAAAAAAAAAAAAAAAAAAAAAAAAAAAAAAAAAGGGTCATGTGAACGCTTCAAGCACTGTGTCACAATCTAGTATCTAGATACTGCACTTCACAGTCAGCAAGCAGCACCGACGGATCACTGACACACCCACTTGTTTTCTTAATCGTATAGGCCTTTCAGAGCTCTCATGTATTGCGGTCCTCATGGCGATAGAAAACCCTGGCTCTTTCCAGAAGCGGGTGGCACGCCTTCTACCCAAGCAGCGACAGTGAAGGCTGACGAGAGGGAGAGCGTGGGTAGAGCTTAATGGGTGAGAGGGAAGTCTGGTGCAGCGAGTTGAGTCTGGTAGAGAAAGGGTAGTGGCTTCGAGATTGTAAAGCTGGGTAGAGAGGAAAAGAGCAAGGGCGAAGATATGGTGGGATCCAGGCCCGTAGCCAGGAAAGGTGCCCTAGGGGCCCGGCTACGCACCCCCCCTTTCCCACCGAAATTCGGATGGAGGGGGGTGTTTTACTGAGAATAAATAAGAAAAACAGGAGTTTTTCAAGGTCTTCAACAAGTGCCCCCCCCCCCCCCCTGAAAAAAATTCCTGGCTACGGGCCTGGTGGGAGCGAAACAGGTGGTGTACAGAGGAGGAGCGGCTGCTAAGCATCCTGCAAAAGCTGGGGGTCTCACATTCGTTCTGGAATGTTCGGCGATGGCGAAGCTAATTCCGATGCCGCCAGCTCCGCTTTTTAATCAGCCTTCGTGACGTTACGCGAGGGTACCTGTACTACCCTCCTCCCGTGTGCGATAAACGCGCGCCAACCAGCGAAACGTCCTACACAGACGTGAAATTGAACTAGTCTGCAGAATTGCCTGACCGTAGACAACTTATGTTTGTTTGCGCAGTCGAAGCCAACAGGACGAGTTCGTGTGTATCGTCGGATGCATCTTCGCCATTGTCTTCTTCCTTGCATCATTGATAGGCACTACTCTACTCTTTTCACCAGGTGAGAAACCACCTCTGATGATTTTTGCACACTTGAATTGAACGCCCGCATCGATATGCCACGATCAACAATGCCAAATGCGGCAGTACTACGGATGCCGGGCGCACCACGCAATTAAAATTAAAAAAGAAAAAGCAATCCCTTGTCCACTCCGGGCCTTTCGGTGTCCCCAGCGTCGTTCGTGCCGTAACCACTCGCATCTGGTCATGTCAGCCAAAAAAAGAAAGAAAACAAACCTGCTTGTCTGCTCGCAGATACGCGCGCTCGCCACTCTTCCTCCTCGCACGGCGGCGAGGAGCACTCCGCCAGGAGGAGCGACGAGCCGACGGACGAAGCGTAACAAAGGAAATATATAGCGAAGCTTGCGAGGACCGCTTTTGGATCACGAAACGCATCTAACTTCGCTATTACAGCGCTGTTTCGAAAATTTTTGACGGCTACGTGTTCGTTGAGGATTCATGCACAACTGCAACACCAAAACAAAATTTCGACCTCTGGGTGGTTTGGGGCCCTTTGAAAGATATCAGGCCCGAGCCGCTAAGATTGTCTCCCATGCGGACGAGGTTGCGGGTAATTGAGCATCAACAATGGTAATCGAGGTTTGGTGATTGATAATGCATTAGGATTGATCGACCTGACTGAATATGGCAAAGCCACGGCCAGTCGATTTAAAAAAAAAAAGGTGCAGCCCGTTGCATGCCCCTACAGCAGCGTGAATAGCGTAGTTGCGACTACTCCCGCTTCGACGCCACAAGACGGGTCGCATCTGGGTCGCACCATGGTTGGTTAGAGAAAAAAAAGAGCGTCCTTTTGTTGCGGGTATCCTTGAGGAGCTACGAACTCTTGGAAAATATTATTGGCGATCAGGTCACCAGCACTCCTGTGCATGCATTATGTTCATCGGAAACAAAGATTTTTTATTAAGCCGTCTGGGCTTTCAGCGCCATTCAGTGTCGCACGAGAATTCGCGGTAGCAGACGTTGACATCCTTTGTAGTCACAAATGCCACGAAATGCAGCAGCTTCACGGCATGGATGCAACGTCTCGCGCACGCCACAACACTTGCTTTAGGGGCGAAGCACCTTAAAGGCGAGGCTTGTCCGTCCACGGTGTCGGTTGTCACGGCTGCAGTCGAAACATATGTGAGACACAAAGAAATGTTTAACAATAGACTAATAGTAATCATAACTGTGACAGAATAATATTAAACACGTACACGCACAAACCCTTTTTACCAGTCGACGACTTCAACGTACAAATTATGGACCTTAGGACCTAGCTTTGTCGTCGACTCTCACTGTCCGCTGTCAAAATATATAGAAAACCATTGCTATAGACGAAACATATGTGTGTATGTGAATAAAAGAAAGGTTTGCAATAGACGAACATCAATCATAATTGTGACAGAACAATATAAAACTCCTACAAGCACAAGCCCATTCTACTAGTCGGCGACTTCAACGTAGACATTATGGACCTTAGGACATAGCTTTGTCGTCGACTATTTATGTCACTGTCAATTTATGTCACTCAATTTACATTAGTAGGGCAACGCTCGGGTAACGTACGGTTACACACCCATACGATACCTAGAGCTTCGCCCACTCGTCATGATTCACTTCGTGGAGATGCGTGGACTTTGTCTTTTTTTGGTTGTAAAGGCGTGTGGCTCTACGGCAACTAGCGCCAACGCGGATGGAACTGTCGAAACAGCGTTCACGCTTGTGCCTGTGCATTGCAGAGCAACGCAAAAGGCCACACATATTTTTTTTTTATTGAGCGGTAGAGCGTATGAATACACGAAAACAAAATTCTATCAAGTTCCACACCGTGAAATCCATTGGACAGTGAAGCTGTTGCGTATACTCCTGTTGTACTGCTAGCTGAATTCTGATCGGATGATTGTAGGCTGCGTCACGCTCATGCCCACCTCCTTCGTCATCCATCATACACGGGATGCCCCTTTCGTTACACTCTCTCTCCTTCAGCATTATACACACTGCAGTAAGGTAGCGTACTGGGCGAGTTGGTGTAGATTCATGACAAAGCGTAGCGCGAGGAAGACGAGACACAGGAAGAAATACACAGGACAGGCGCCTGTCCTGTGTACTTCTTCCTGTGTCTCGTCTTCGTCGCGCTACGCTTTGTCATGAATTATACACACTGCACCACGGTACCCCCCTCTCAAACCATTTATTGAAATTTCCACCTTACAAAATCTTCATCAGGTGACCCCTATTTAGTTCATCACCCACACTGACGGTTTCAAGTAGCCTCAAGCGTTGTACCCCAAGGAACTTCCGGTCACCTCATTTATCAGCTTCCAGCACCGAAACCGAGAGCGCGGTTTCAAGTTGTTGCAGGGCATGAAAAGTCTCTCTTTAGTTTTTTTAGATAAAAGGAAGGTGCCTAAAGTTCAAGGGAATCTCTTATAATCTTTGTGTGGCTCAAAAGAACATGTACGTCAGATATTTCGCTGAATAAGGGAAGGAAAGTGAAGAAAATAAGCGGGCTACTCGCTAAGGCTCTTCTTGCCCGCCGATGCTAAAAGGGTGCATCGGTGGACGAAACCGGATGTCGTCGAGGGCTTACCTAAGCTTCATCTCGCCACCCCCCTTGCGGTCAACTCTTGCAATCGCCTGCCTAACGTTAGCTACAGCCCGTGAACCACCTTCCTTCTCCTCCTCGCTTCAGACCCCTTCTCTCCACCGTGGTCACGTGACTTTTTGTTTAGCGTGACCCCGCTGACGATGCTGATGGAACGGGATCTGCATAAGCAGCTTCGAATTTAAAGAACGCACGCTGGACACGCGGCTACTACTAGCAATACTGCCGTTTGATTTTCCCCCAGCAGAAAGAACGTAACTTTTGTAGACAATGTCACCAGTCATTTGAATCACTTTATAAAAAGCAAAAAAGAACACAATGTCCTACAAGTACAGAGCCCTCAAAGGGCATCAAATAGCAGCAATGCGACATGGCATGTGTAACATTTTGTGCCCCTTTTAGTTCTGGCACTAACGCCTTAACATTCGTACTTGCCTATGGTAGCTGTCTTCTTCAAAAGGGATCCGCAGCTACATTGGAATCAATATGGCGCAAGAATACCACATGGTAGTGTTTCTATTAACCGTATCCGCCCTTCGTGTCCAACCTGTCTTCTTTTGTCATTGTGCTTGCCATTGATCATATACATTCAGTCAATGTGCGCCAGGTCCACTTTGCCCCTCTATTAATTTCCAGCTCTTGGAAGAAAATGAAAACAAATGACACAAAAGAAAAAAAGCGAAAAAATAGGTTCGACGCTGTCTTTACATCTACCCTTTGCCGCTGTCGCAGTAGTAGCGGTTCTAGTAGTAGGTGTCACGCAGGTCAAGGGAGCAAAGAGACACAAAGAAAACGAAATAGCGACGTTTATGAATTTGGTCGATGATGATGACAATGATGACACTGCTTGCGTTTTTCTGCAGGCCGTGATATCCACACGCGTTTTCGACGATTAGGCGGTCGGAATGAGCCGCGGCCCCACTGAAACGCGTGCAAGCGCAGCCGTGAGTGAGCACATTGACACACACGCCCCTTTCTTTCCATGTTTGTGGTCGCCGGCCCATTGCACGTGTAGATGATGCCTTACGCAAACCGCGCCCGAATGTCTGAGAACATTCCAGATTATTTAGGATCATCTGTTAGATGAATCCTGTTTTCCTCGTCTTTGTCTTTGTGTTTTTAGCGCAGTGTTAGTCCTCATTATGAATTTAAACCAACTAGCCCGACTCGGTGCACTTCGTGCATACTTGCAATGCACCCACTACGTAGTGTTAAGGGAGTACGGGCAGTAACGTGTGTGGCTTTTGTAATGGGTGGCCGGCTTTAAAACACGAAGTCGTTATGATAGTCACATGTTCTCACGCCCGACGGCAATGTATGGTTGTACCACGCAATAATATTGCGATATTACATGTTATATTGCGACGCCTTTATACAGGATGCGTGTGTTTGTAAAGCATGAAAGTTATTTTCACTGCATTTCCATGCAGATGAAGTTATTTTCAACGTAATTCCAAGCATAAGCGTGGCTGCGTTGTCGAAAACCTGCTTGCCACGCAGACGGCCTGAGTTTGATCCTCACTCGGACCCAGAAATTTTTATTATTTATTTTATTTGTATTTTTCACGATTTTTCGGTCACGGACAAGATGATTTTTCGCTCACAACCAACGACGCCGCCGCCGACGCCGGAATTTCTGCGAAACGAGCTCTTATAACACTGTCGCGTTATAACTGCCGCAAGTTGAGAGAAAAATGTAGGGCCTCACGAAAGGGACTGGCAAGGAATGTTTTTCTTTTATTTCCTACGTTCATTCCGGCAGTCAAAATTCTCATAATGCGAAAATTCGAACTTGCCCAGTTGTAGACAACTACTCCAACGTCACCCTTTTTCATTTTCTTGCCTACTCACTTCGTTTCACACAGCAGGAAATATGATTCATGAATGTTTTTTTGCGCAACATGAACACGGAGAAGAAGAAATAGACACCACGGGCAGAAAACAGTCATGAATCAGTACCAACTCGCCCAACTGTACTTTTGCTAAAAAATATGGGTGGTTTCCCAAACCACCTATCATGTTTCAGCGGTGATCTCCGTCATTTGTTTTAACTTATCTTCTATAAACCTATTACGTAATTTTCTTATGTGTTCAGATAAAATCGAGGACGAGACGGGAGAACTACTCTCACTGAAGTCCCGGAGAGTAGCGATGACAGTGGAACACGCGTGGACGAAAGTACCGTGGTCGTGCCTCCTGAAACTGTGCGACCGCACGTGCCCACTTCAACTGAGATCACGAGGACGAAACCCAGAGACGACCAAATCGACGACATTGACGACTGCAAAAACTGAGACAGAATCGACTACTGAGCTCACGGTGTTTCCGGACACGTCGACGACTGAGCCCCTGGTGACCACAGACACCACAGAGAGACCAACGGGTGAGCGCACGTGCGCCCAATGCTTTCAAATGTATGTAGTTTCATCATCATCAATCTCCGCCTGTTCTAGTCCAAAGCAACTCGAAGGCCTCTACCAGTGATTTTAGGTTTGGACGTGTACATGACTCCCACCTGCGCTATTCCATTCCCTTGAAAGAGACAGGTTAATTCTCTTTGGGTCCCATGACTCTCGGACGAGAACATAATTATCACCACATCTACCCTCAGGGTATAAATACATAGCAGAGAGGGTGGGGTGTACACTGCAAGAAAAAAATAAAAAAAAAGCATGACAATTCAGAAAAACGGAAGCATTATACAGAATAATGACAAAAAATTTATAAAGGACATTAGCGAACATGTAGTGAGTTAAATTTAAGTAAATTACGGACATTGCAGAAAGAAACAAACAAACGTGTAATGCTACAGTAAGCTTGATAGAAGATTTTTAAATGCAGTCGTATCAGTTATGAAGGCAGGTAAGTGGTTCCAACCTCTTGTCGTCCTGGGAACAAATGATTGAGAGCCTGCAGTAGTTGAGAAATATGGTATGTTTACCTTATGGTGATGATCAAGACGGTGTGAACGATATAGAGCTGGGTGTACGAACAAGGAACGAAGTGCGGAGTTATGGTAGTATATTTTGTGAAACAGACAGATGCGTGATTGCTTTCTACGGGTTGCTAGGGAAGGAAGATTAAGAGCAGCTTTCATGTTTGCGACTCTGGCATTGCGGTTATAATTAGATGCAATAAAGTGAGCAGATCAATTTTGCAGAGCCTCAATGCTTTGTGTTAATGTACATGTTAAGGTCACAGGTTGCCAAAGTTTGCGACATGATCATGATGTGGATAACGTGACGTCCCGTGATGGCACCATGACGTGACACGGTCGCTTCGTCAAAGGTGCCCGATGCCGGAGGCCCTGCGAAACCGCGTGTGATGCAGGAATATTCGGATGCCTCCGATCTCGGAGGCAGTGCAGGCAAAGCAAGCTATATAGACTACTGGAACAAGCTGTCGGAGCTGAGATGTATCAACTCAGCAGAAGAGGATGACTTTCGCCTTCGGCTCCTCTAGACGAATGCATAATGAAGCGAGTATCAGTTCCGTTCGCCCTGTAGGAGAGAGAATAACCACCTCATTTGCGGTATTATTTATTCTGTAACGTAAAAATGCAGATGTACAGTGTCAACAGCTTTGCTCCTTACTTCAATGCCCGCAGTGTTCCCTCCAGGCTTCCGAGGTCCACTCATCTGTACGGTGAGCGTACACTTCACGGAGTCGAGCTTGCTGCCGGAGGATGGCCTGTGCGACATCATCTTTTACGAGTCCTTCTACGTGAAGCACAGCCCGTCCGGTTGGAACGATACGGGTCTGGACCACTTCTTTGAGCTCGTGTCAAGCATGTACGATACACGCATCGGTGCCTCCTTCTCGACAGTGTGAGTCAAGGGCGCGAGAATAATCCAGTATAAGACACACGGTGCGACACGGCATTCGATCCGACGTACGACGCCGCACGCGGCGTACGACGATTCAGAACACATAGGGCGAAGATGCTTCAGTGCTCAGGCTCCGCCCACATTAGGCACCTCGGCTTGCATGCTTGGAAGACATGGTAGTCTCTTCATTGAGTACAAAACAAACAACCTAGCACAGATGCTTCGTTCCATAAGAACATTGCCACTAAAACCACGCCTTCGCGAGCTTAGACCAGCAGAGCGGACGCTTTCGCTAGCGCCGTTCGCGATCAAACGCGAGCCTATCGTAGAGCGCTTATTTTTGCCTAGGCGATTAATAGCTGCAGTCTTATATGACGCGTTTACATGTGCCGTTGGCTTTCTCGATGGCCTCGCCGTGAAGAACATAGGTGGAAACGAATCTAGCCGGTTCGCCGACACGACCGGTGACGCTCTTTACCCGCGAAATGGCCTTCCATCGCGGCTCGATATTCCATTAGCGGTTCAAAAACGGGCGTCGCCTTGCAGAAATGGCACACTTGTAAAATAACCTTATTAATCGTGAATTATTTCGCGCCAGAAGCAATATTTAGCCCATGTTTCTCCTGCCACCTTCCACGCCGATATCGGCAAATGCCAGGGTGATTGGAGTGATCGCAATAATGAGAGGTTTTACGTCCCAAAACCACAATATGATTGAGATGCGCCGTAATGGAGGGCTCCGTAAAGTTCGACCATCTGGGGTTCTTTAACGTGCACTGACATCGCACAGTACACGGGTCTCTGCGATAGCAACGTCTTACGACGCTTTAACGAGACGCCAGTGCTGTTGGGAAATATTTTTGTTTTAAATGCGAATGCATTTCATAGTCGGGCTATGTCAGGCATCCGGCGTCGTGCGGCGTTGGCGTTGTCCGCGGCAGGTGTTATCTCTCCGCTCTCACTCCCTCTCCCATAACAACAGCTGCGGGCGCGCGCGCTTATCCTCGCCCCTAGCAACCGGAGCAGGTGGGGCGGGCGGAGTAGCGGAGAGTGAGTGGAGAGGAGGAGCGCGCTCTGACGCGTGAGGGCGCTCGCATCGTGGGAGCTCGGCGGAGCTATATATTAAAAAAAAAAGATTAAAAAAATAGAGAAAAGAAAAAAAATTAAAAAACGCAAAAAAAAGCAAAAAAAAAAAAAAAGACAGGCACTGCGCCGTGCTCCCGACCGGGCTACAGAAATTAGACGCCTTTTCCTTCTTCGAACCACAACCACCATATATAAATGGAGTGAAGCGCGCGCGAAATGCATTCGCATTTCCTCACGATTCCCTTCGGGGAGGTGGGGGGCATTTTTTTTTCGTGTAGCTGTAGCTGAAAGCGACTATCCGCACAAACAGCTTTACAAAGGGCCACGCCCGCAGCCACCTTTGTAGAAAACACCAGTGGCATCAGTTGGCAGTTGCAGCTTTAAGCAGCGGCATACTTAACTGCTAGAGTGGAAGCTACTGAAATGCCTTGGCAGCAAAAGTGAAGCCAGCTTTTGCCCACCAAAGCTCTCGAAAACCTGTCCTTTCCTGGTCGTGCCCACTTGCAGATCAAGTCACTTTGATCTGTTATTGTAAATGCTACGTTAATAATAAACTAAAAGATAGTTGTTCTAGACGAAATAACACATCGAGACGAGCATTGGTGACTTAATGTCGAATAAAATTAGCTGATAATTCGAGGCCTACTAGGGAAAACTAGTAATACAAAGACACTCTTCAAGCAGTATTTGACTTTTACAAATACGTTGCAGCACTGCCAAAGCTACGGGGCGTACGCAGGCAGTATCACACAATATAGTTCCGGACTTAACTGTTTCGTTATCAACGAGGTACAAGGGCTTTAGCTGTGCTTCTCGCGGGGCGCTTACAGCGATACGTGACACGTTAGGCCCTTCGCGCATGCACTTCGCAATTTCTCAAATAATGCAGAAATTACCGGCTGGTAGCCGTAATAACCACTCTAACCGCGATGACGTACAGCAACATGGCAGGCCCCCATACACCCCAGGCCATACGCTTCCATCTAAATTCCTGCTTCTGACTGGCTCTCTGCCCGGACAGTAAGAAATAAGTGGTATAATCTACCATCGCTCAGTGTCATCGAACGCTGAGGGCACAACATCAGGTATCTTTTTTCGCTCTTATCTAGATCGCTCGTTTGTTTTGATGCTGCTAGGATTACCGAGGCGGTGCCGAGCTGTGAAAGTGGTTTGATGTTAAATGAGAAGATGTCGCCACAACATTAGCGTCGGTGATGCGTTGACGATGCGAAACACCCTGAATGTCTATATTGTTTTCTCTGCCAATAATTTGCTGTTCCACCCAAGAATGGTACGTGATTGCTGCTGAAAGTGCGTCGACCGTGCTGTCAAAAATGAACTTGGTGAAAACGCCAGTATGAACGCTGTTATATAAAGAACCGCGGTGCTCACAAATGCCAGTGAATGAAGTGGGATTCTGAAAATAGGCACCGTGCAGTCGACTTTTCCAGTGTGCCTGCAGTATCAGAAAGCACAGCCAAGCGGTTAAAAAAGCAATATTGAGACGGGGTCGATCGAAATGTAACGCTATACGCGCGTCAACTTCCCTGCACGAGTGGGATGATTCTGGCTGATCGTCGCCGAGATACAGCGGGGACGCGTGCGCGCGTCTGTGTTCTGCGTCTCCCTAACGGCCACTTTCAGCGAACTTTGGACGGCCCAGTGCGAGCAACGCAGCTCCCTCTGGTCAGTGGACGGTGCCTATAAAGAAACGGCGAGGCGGCGTTCCCGTAGACCTTTTCGCGCATTGCATTATCTGCAAGGAGCAAATATCGACAAGGTAGGCGAGCTGACGCCAAAGAAACGACGAACAGACGAGGCGATGCGCACGAACACGTCTTGGGGGGTGCTTTCGTCTTTCCTATTGGCTATAAGCCCTGCAGCTTCCACAGTGCTGCAAGGTACTTCTGAGAAGGAGCATAGCTTATCTTGCCGCAACTAAAATGGCGGCCGCAGCCGCCATCTTTTGGTGGGCACGGCTTCACTCCTGGGCAATAATTTCCACTCCAGCAATATCTTTAAGCCTCCTTGTGCGTACTCTGAAATTTTTTCCGGGGTTGTATGGTTCATCCATACTGTGTGTACGCTCGTGCATGCAATTGTCTATGTTCATATATATATATATATACCGCCTCGCTGTATATATATATATATATATATATATATATATATATATATATATATATATATATATATATATATATATATATATATATATATATATATATATATATATATATATATACAGCTTAATAATTTTGAATTTAACGGCTCTAATTATCTTCAAGTAAGTGGAACATCAATGGGCACTCGCATTGGACCTAATTACGCTATTCTTTTCATGTCGGTTCTGGAAAATGACTTCATTAGAAATCGCGCGTTAAAGCCACTTTATTATAAGCGATTTATAGATGACATTTTTCTCATCTGGCCCCATGGTGAAAATGAACTTTTATCCTTCATAGCTGATTTCAACACCGTTCACCAATCTATTTCGTTTTCGCATGAATACTCTCGTTCTACCATTAATTTTCTGGACGTCACAGTTGCCATATCTGACAACAAACTAACCACCAAGCTTTACAGGAAACCTACAGACAGGCACCGTTATCTTCACTTTAAAAGTTCGCATATAAAACATTGGAAAACGAGTATACCGTAGTCAGGCGCTCCGCTTCAAGAGAATTCGCTCAGAGCAGTCAGACTTTTGTGAAAACTGTGAACAACTCCGCGAAGCTTTAATCCAACAGGAATACCCACCCCGCATTGTTGAGGATGCCGTTAAAAGAGCCGATGCACTTAATCGCAAGGATTTGTTCCGCGCTAAGAAGCAACCGTCAGTTCAGGCACAAAGTAACCTGGTCCTAACACACTCAGCATCGGTGCCAAACGTTTCTTCAATTCTTAAAAAAACATTTCAACATACTAGCGCAGAGTGCTAATCTTAAATTAATCTTTCCAGTGCCACCTAGGGTAGTCTTCAGACGGTCTCGTAATCTGCATGACATCCTAACTTCATCTAAGACAAGCGTTCCCGATAATGTCGGTTGTCGACCTTGCAAGAAGCCGCGATGCAAGGTCTGCGCGCATATGAAAACGTCAGATATTGCTAAAAGCACTGCTTCCGAATTCTTCTATAAGATTAAAGGTAATTTCACGTGTGACACCTACAACTGTATCTATTTGCTCGAGTGTTCCGTCTGCAATTTACAGTACATTGGACAAACCGAAACGCCCTTCAGATACCGATTTAACAACCATAAGTGTCATGCTGCCACTATTCCGAACCTTCCGCTATCAAAACACGTGCGCATTCCGGGCCACTCATTTGATAATATTACAGCTACAATCCTTCAATCTGGTTTCCGTTCCCACCACGAAAGAGAGCTTCGAGAATCGTATTTAATCTATAAATTTAAGGCCGTAACTTGTGGTATGAATGAAAGTGCTGGCAAACTTTCCTTTCTACCCATTTAGTTCCTCTTGACTTCCCCCGTTATTATTACCGCTACATTTTTACGCAGATAGATTAGTTCCCTATTTCATTTCATTTTCTCTCGGATCATGACGAGATGTTGCGCACGCGCTTATGTTGATCAATAATCTGTGCTCAGTTGAACCTATCACGTATTTTCGTTTTGGTGACGCATATGTACTGTCGCTTTATTTTTGCACTCCGTTTTCGCCCGCAAATACACATGCGTACATTCCCGTTTTCTTGTCCTATCACGCGTACTGTTCACCACGTGCTTTTAACAATCGCTTGTCACCCAATAATAGTGCTACGCTAAGTCATTGTTCGTCTTATATTGCGTTGATGTCGCATGTGTGCATCACTCCGACGAAGGCCGGTCCCGCGGCCGAAACGTCAGTCCTTCCGAGAACAATTTTTTTCCTACGTGCTTGATATATTTTTTTTTGAACTGTTACTTCCGGGTCCTGTGTTATCCCTTCATTGTTTATATATATATATATATATATATATATATATATATATATATATATATATATATATATATATATATATATATATATATATATATATATATATATATATATATATATATTGGGTTTGAAGATCGATGGTTTCCGCACGGAATATGATTGAAGAAAAGGATGCACGTGCGAAATATTTTATTTGCGTTTCGGCTGGTGGACCAGTCTTCGTCACTGACAGGACGAAAGAAGTACTGACAGGACGTTGAAGGCTTCTGACCAGCCTTCTTCGTCAGAAGGCTGGTCCACACATATATATATATATATATATATATATATATATATATATATATATATATATCAGGCAAGTATTTTCAGTGGATCCAGTGTTTAGTAAAAATTGGCTTGAGCGGACGAACGTACAAAAACTTTTATTAGTTCCAACGTTTCGGCCGGGGTCCGGCCTTCGTCAGGGAATACAATGCATACGTTGAATGTGTTGCTTATATATACACAGGGGGCCCCCAAACACGTGTCTAACTAGTATCTATTATCGCACATATATCAGACAAGTCAGCATAGGAAAAAGTGCGATGTGATATAAACATGACTACATGTAAAAAATGATGTCCGGCGAAGTCGGCGCAGTAATAAAGGGAATTTTCACACAGTCACGGAAAGGAAAAAAGACGTGATAACATGGGTGATTATGTACAGGGATGACATTTAAGAACAATGCGTTAAAAGAACTCGATGAAATAACAAGAAACATGTGTAAACAGCAAATAACAATGCGCTAAAAGAACTAACAAGAAACAGGTGTAAAGCAACGAAAACAGCAATCTAAAGAAAACATATGTGAAACGTTTGGCAAAAGTGATGATGAGATTTGGAATTAAAGCAACACCTAAGTGAAACTGTGATACATATGACACTCGATCACCTGACGGCAACCATATTGGAATCTGGTTTTAAATCTCACCACGAACGGGAAGTGCGCGAATCATACCTCATCTACAAATTTAAAGCATTATCATCCGGCATTAACGAAAGCGCAGGAAAGCTGACGTTCCTGCGCACATAAGCAACGGGATCACCATGTCACGGACAATGCTAAATTCCATATGTCTGCTACTTTCACCAGTTCTCACCCTGTTACCCACGTTTTTGTTATATTTCCATTTTCATGAGTGTCATATGTATCACAGTTTCACTTAGGTGTTGCTTTAATTCCAAATCTCATCATCACTTTTGCCAAACGTTTCACATATGTTTTCTTTAGATTGCTGTTTTCGTTGCTTTACACCTGTTTCTTGTTAGTTCTTTTAGCGCATTGTTATTTGCTGTTTACACATGTTTCTTGTTATTTCATCGAGTTCTTTTAACGCATTGTTCTTAAATGTCATCCCTGTACATAATCACCCATGTTATCACGTTTTTTCCTTTCCGTGACTGTGTGAAAATTCCCTTTATTACTGCGCCGACTTCGCCGGACATCATTTTTTACATGTAGTCATGTTTATATCACATCGCACTTTTTCCTATGCTGACTTGTCTGATATATGTGCGATAATAGATACTAGTTAGACACGTGTTTGGGGGGCCCCCTGTGTATATATAAGCAACACATTCAACGTATGCATTGTATTCCCTGACGAAGGCCGGACCCCGGCCGAAACGTTGGAACTAATAAAAGTTTTTGTACGTTCGTCCGCTCAAGCCAATTTATATATATATATATATATATATATATATATATATATATATATATATATATATATATATATATATATATATATATATATACAAACTCATGCAAGTAATATACGCGTGTAATAGGAGCCAGACGAAAAGGAAAAGGTGAATAACAGTGACTCTAACGCTGTTTCTTTTGAGCGATGCACCAGTGTAGCTTTACTTGTGAATTATCTGTCCCTGAGAGAGACGTTCGCTTCTGAGCAGAAGCCGCAAGCTGTTCGAGGACTATGACGAGGGCCTTCTCTATGGCGGCATCGACAATCTTCTCAGCAAAGGAGTCCAGCACTTCGGCATGCTGAACCTGTACGGTATCCACGTGTATGACACATTGTATTGCCTGGAGATCCTTGGGGTATGTCTTTGTAACAAATTTCGTGTTTCTGTAGTGTATGTACCATGTCCCTTGGATTCTAGAGCCCTGTGTGCAAAGTTTAACCTACTGGCTAGACTGTCATAAACTTGTTCATAAGGTATGACTCTCTATTCAGGCGAAAGCCTTATGTACCTGATCAAACACGAAAATTGACCGTCGGCGTCCAACGGCGTCGAGGACGAGTGATGCGAAAAAATAATGATCACGTAATGGCGTACGAGAATGCCGAAATTGTGATCCAGCGATTTTCGCAGGCTGCATGCAGGAAGCAGATTTTGCAAACCCAGTGAACCGTGTAGACTTGTCGTGATAATGTCTATTGCGGTGGGACTAGGTTGCAGATGCTGGGCGATGAAAAATTGGGAGACCCTTAATCTTCGCCTTTAAGAGTTGAACGCGAGAGCGACATCCTGTCCCGAGTGCCTACTTCAACCACTTAGTGCATACTTGCTATGCATCCACTACGTGGTGTTAAGGGAATACGCGCAGCAAGGTGTGTGGCGTTTGTAATGGGTGGCCGGCTTTAAACTACGAAATCGTTTTGATAGTCGCATATTCTGACGCTGGATTGAAATGTACGCTTGTACCACGCAATATTCCTGGCATATTAGATGTTATATTGCGACGCCTATGTAAAGGACGCTTGCGTTTGCGAAGCATGAAAGTTCTTTTCACTGCATTTCCAAGCAGAGGAAGTTATTTTCACGGTATTTCCAAGCAGAGGCGTGGCTGTGTGGTAGAACACCTGCTTGCCACGCAGACGGCCCGGGTTCGATCCTCACTCGGACCCGGAAATTTTTATTATTTATTTTATTTGCATCATTCTCGATTTTTCGATCACGGACAAGATGATGATTTTTCGCTCACAACCAACGACGCCGACGCCGGAATTTCTGTGAAACGAGCTCTTAAACGCTATCGCGTTAAAACTTTAGATCACTGTAAAATAATTTGTACGCATTGTCTGGCTCCCGCGTGGAGAGCGCTGAAAGTGCACGCCATGGAAACGAAAAGCTGCCCTTTCGGGCTGCCTCAAAATCGTGTCAGTACTTCTTTAAATCAAAACTAACTGTTGCTGCTCAAGTGAAAGACCCCCCGCCATGTTCCTTCCTGCCCCTTCAAAACGGTTTGTGCATTGCGTCCGGTTGAGCAGCATTCGACGGCTGGCCCCTGTGATGTTATCACGTGCTCGGGCAATGAACCGGGAGCGCGGGAACACACAAAAGACGAAGGAAGAATCACAAGACACGAGCGCTCACTAACAACTGATTTATTTTTACGTTGCAAAGACACATTTATACATAAAAGTGCGCACGTCAAAAAGATTATGGCGACAGCACGAGCAGCATGCGAAGCGCTTTGTCGGGGCACTTGTCTATGAATTATCTATGTAGTTAAACTCACACTCACGTAGTGACAATGAAAGATGGCTAATACACTCATCTGCATTCCTGGAAATATGATACACTTAGGAAATTTTGCGCGCATTTTGAAGACGATGCCGGAGCAGAACACTTGTCCTTTCAAACGTGAGCGCTCGTGTTGTCTGATTCTTCCTTCGTGTGTTGTGTGTTCCCGCGCTCGTGGTTCATTGAACGAATGTGAATTACCATCTAGCCCACCTTATCATCCTTTTGTTATCACCCTCCGAGCGAAGGAAAATGGGCGGCTCTTTTGATCACTGCTTCAGCCGCGTTCGTCGACCTCGTTCGCGTGCTCTTACTCGCGGGTGGAACATACAACGGGCGGTGAGAGATGTTCCCTCTTTGAATTTGATTCGGAGCATGACAGCGACAGTGACGCCAGCAGCAAAAAAGTCGTCGAGTGTCCATATAATTGCTATCGCAATAAAAGTTCGGAGGGAGCATCAAACAAATAAAGAAAGAAAGAATAGTATGACAGACACGCACACATCAAGCTTCGCTTGCTCTCGTTTTCCCGGTAGGGGAAGGTGTGCTGAATTTTAACTGCGCAGTGTTTTTAGTGAACCAAAGCGACTTTGACCATTTCTTTTGTCTGTCTGTCTGTCTGTCTGTCTGTCTGTCTGTCTGTCTGTCTGTCTGTCTGTCTGTCTGTCTGTCTGTCTGTCTGTCTGTCTGTCTGTCTGTCTAGCCACTAAAGACTTCGCGCTCTCGGGGTCGTCGCCTTAACTTGACACACACGAAAATTGGCATAGGGGGGCGATGAATGTAGGACGAACACGATTAGCATGCCATGACATGAACAACGCGACTTCCCATGTCGCGTTAATCGTGAAACCCTTTCCACTAGTGACTTGTGGCACATACCCGCATACCGCGGCCCAGCGTGTTCGGGTATGCGCAAGAGGTGATCCACAGTTTATAGCAGCCCAGACTTTGGAAATCTAAACACAGCAGTGTGGGAAGGAACCTAGCTGTATCGCAGGAAAGGTGGTGGTGGCATCGTTGGCATTTTTGATGGTTGAAATATCCCTATCGAGGCAAATAATAAAAATTACTGCTCGAGTCGCAATCGAAACCAGGCTTTTGCGTGGCAGTGAAGTACTCTACCACGGAGCAACGCCAGTACTCCAAACTGCTTCTGAAAAAGACGCTATACAAGTGTCATGTCGGGACAATGCCAATTGGGGTTGCAGTATTTGCTATCCGTTTTTACATCGATCTAATAAACCCTGCTTAGATGCTCACGCGTATAACTTCGCAAGTCATAGTGAAGCATTGTGCGAATACGGCTGCGACCGTTACTTGTGATTGACACATCATTGCACCGCAGCGCGCACTTCCTCGCATTATAAACAATGTTTCTGCACTCTTGCTGGTGCCAACTTTACCATGTTGTTTCTTTGCAAAGCAGAATATTGGGGCACATGTGCGGAGAGAATTTCAAGATCGATGGCATCAATATCCACATCGATGGCCTCGTGTCGTGTACACGGTTCTCGGTGTGCTGACCAGTGAACACTACGGCATCCTCAACATACAGTATGTAGAGTGAGTGAAATTTACTTTTCTCGACTTTTCACTGCTTTCGCATGGGAAGTCTGAAACTCACAATCTCCTAATAAGTGGCTTTAAATAAAAAAAAATGGGGAAGAAAATTGTGATTACCAATGTGCAACTTCTAACATTGCCTTGAATTAGTTATCTGTTTCTTCAAATAATAAAAAAAAAGCTAGGCAGTTGCACCCAATGCGACAACTATATGGAAGTGCGGAAGAGTGATTCGCCTGTCCTTCAGCTGTGAACTCAAGGAGCTTGTGTTGAGGGGATAGTTCGTAAGACATTATTATGTAAATTGAAAGTGCGCTTGGGACTATAAAAGAGTAGAAGCATACAGGATGAACGCAGCCTGTGAGCGTCGCTGAAGGATTCATTCAGCGATGCTTCGTGTTCACGGGCACACACTACTAGATAGATCCCGACACATACGCATCACAGTGCAGGTTCTGCGCCAATAAGACAGCCACCCTGTACCACATGGTATGGGAATGCCCACACAACCCACCTATGCAACCCAGGACACAACACAACATTATAGGGTGGGAGGCAGCTCTGTCCAGCTCGGATCCGTAGACCCAAGAGGCCCTCGTGAAACGTGCGAGGACAGCGGCCCGCGCCAATGGGATCCCGGACTAAGTATCCCACTCACCGATCTTCTCGCGAGGAACATCCAATAAATGTTTTATTCTCTCTCTCTCTTACAACGCTCGTCCTCAACCTCATTTCACTTTTCCGTCTAATTAGCTATAATATGCTATACAGGGCTATGCTATGTTCTACTCTCTCCCATCCTCCTCACTTCCCTTGCCCTCCCGCTTGCTATGATTGGCTACGCTGCCCATGGTTTTTCGTGCGTGACTTCAAGTGGCGACAGGAGATGGCAGCACAGCATACTTCCTTCCTCCTTTCTTCCCTCCTCATCCTCACTTCCCTTTACCGGCCACTTCCTATACGTGTCGATGCTAAAGGTGTATCTTCAATACATGGTTCTACCTGTATAACGCCACAAATGCCTGTGATATGCTTTATTCTTACCCTTCCGGATTAACCTCACCCTCACTTCAATTTCCCACTCCTGGCTATACATGACTATGCTACGCATAGTTTTGCCTGCATGTCCCCATCCTTGGCTTCGCTAGGCTTTACCCTCTCCCTTTGTCCATTACATCCTCCTCACCCTCACTTACTTTTCCCGCCCCCCTTTCCATGCACTGCAATGCCATACATGGCTCTGCCTGCCTAACACCATGCATGACTAAGCTATGCTTTACATGACTAAGTCATCCTAACGTCATACATGAATAAGCCATCCTCCGTTCCCTTTCTAACCCCATTGCTAACAATGCTATGATATGCGTGACGCTATACGTGACTATGCTATGATTCATCCTTCCCCCCTTTCCATTCTCCTTACCCTCCCTTCCCTTTCCCACCCCTTAATATACATGAATATGCTGTACTTGGTTCTACTTGCCTAAAGCTATACATGACTTTGCCATGCTATAAGCCCTTCCTTCCTGCTTTACACCTTCCTCACCTTCACTTCCCTTTTCAACCTCCTTTCTATACATGGCTATGCTATACGTCGTTTTGCATGTGTTATGCCAAGCGGCATGAGAGACGATGACAGCATACGATTGCAGCATACGACAGCCCGGGTTCCTACAGTGTTCCGCACTTAACAGTACATGTGACTAGGCCTTCCAAAGCATCAGTGACGAGTGGCAGAGCTGCGGCAGGCAGCATAACATGAAACGCATTACCTGAGTGATGAAATAATGCAAAAGAAAGCTATAAATACTGCAAAATATTTATGAAATATCATTGTCCAAAAATACAGAAACACAGCGGTGTTTGTTAGGCAGAATTACCATACTCGATAAGGGCACAGCAGCAGGCGATGAAAGATTTACGTGTTTAAAGGTAAACATATTTGAGAGAGATCTGTCTGGCTGGGTAAAAATCTACTAACAAACATATTCTCCAGCCACGTTTAGTCTTTAGCTTTTAACATTAAAAAAGTGGCCCAACGTTTCGAGACTTATTCGGTTCCCTTCTTCAGGGGGGTGACAGTCCTGCCGGCTCCGAAGCTAGCGATTTTCTTACTTTTTCTCCCCCCCCCCCCCCCTCTGCACCGTCGTTCTTCCCGTTATTCTTATTACTGCGTTGTTTTCTCCATTGGTTCCGGAGATCGTATACATACACTCTCGGCATGCTCCCAGACTCCCAGTTGACCGGGAAATATTCACAGATGTCGTTTGCATATGGCAAGATTATAAGAATTGCCTTTTGGTGCGGCTACTTCCGTTTCGATAACGCGGATGGCGCTGAAATTGATGCGCTGGTCCATCTCCTGGCTATGTTCTGTGACAGCGTTTCGGGCTGGATTGAAGCTACGTACGTCGTTTTGGTGTTGCCGCATCCTTTTCGAGCAAGTGTTTTGTCTTGCCGATGTAACAGACGTGGCAATCAGTGGAGGTAACTTCGTAGACTAGTCCAGAAAATCTCTTTTGGCAGCCGGTCGACAAGAGTCACCCATTTGTTGACGCGGGTTTGTGTGCCGCCCGGATACCCTCTTTCCCCACATCCTCACCAGTTGCTCGCTGATTCCCTTTATGTTTGGCATCGTGACGCGGTAGGATTGTCTGGGGGGTGCCTTCATTGTTGGCGCTGCTGAACGGGCACGCGGGGAGAATTTCTCCGGTCGTCCCGTCGTTGGCACACTCCGCCGATAAAGCACCCCGTGTACTTATTGTTCAAGAGATTGGCAGTGATCGCTTCTTCTTTTGTTCGCTTTTCTTTGGAGCTGCAGATGGCCTTTGCGCGGTTCAACAGCGTCGTGACAACCAATGCCATGTGGGCGGTGGGGTGGTTGGAGTTTAACTGCAGATATCGGCCGGTGTGCGTTGGTTTTCGGTAAACCGAGAAGCTCAAACGTCTATCCACCCCCCCTTCCCCCGTGTCACTAGCACATCGAGAAAAGGGAGAACGTTGTTCTTTTCACATTACACAATGATTTGAATCATCGGCTTGACTGCACTTAGGTTTGCTGGGAAACCTGGCATCATTAGACTCCTTGATCACGCAAAAGACATCATCTACGTATGTCGAAAACGTTTTTGGTGGTTCGAAGAACGTGTCTGTGGCTTGTTTTTCGATATGCTCTATCGTCAAGTTCGCCGCTGTGGCTGAAATGGCGGAACCCATCGCAATTCCACTTGCTTGTTTGTATAATTCACTCCCGAAGGAAAACGTACCGTAAAGGCAGAACTACATCAGTCGGCACGACTCGTCCGTGCTGAGTTTCTCATCTTTCTCCAGGAAGGTTTGGGCAGCAGAGACGGTGAGGGGCACGGGCACAGTCGGGAACAGAGAAACGACATCGAAAGACACGAGGCTCTCGTCCCTGCCGATTGTCACCTCCAATATACGCTCAACAAAATGGGTAGCTTTTCTCACATGGGTGGCTGTCTTTCCTACTAGTGGCGACAGAATCATGTGCGGATGTTCGGACAGCATGCGGTGTGGGGATGTTCTGAACTATCGGGCTTGGTGGCATCCCTGGTTCGTGGTCCTTTGGAAGGTCTACAGTTCAACTGCAACCACCCGGGCCATCGAAACAAAAGATAGCCGCACCAAAAGACAATGAGCTATCTAAATAATAGCCCCCCCCCCCCCCCCCCAAAAAAAAAAAAAAAAAAAACGCCAGGCCTGTGCGGAAAGCGCAGGACAGTCACAGCGAAAGCTGGAAGAGCGCCATTTCTAGAGTCCGTTGCAAATTCTCTTGGGACTACTAATACAAGTACGCTTGCAAGGTACCCACTACTCCGTTGATTCATTCGGTGGCTGATAACGATGAAGAATTATGGCTGAGCCCTTTGTAATGGGTCGGAAGCTTTCAACGACCCACTCGTAATGCAATTCATGTCTTGTGACGCCTGGTTACACAATTCACATTCTGTGACGCCCGGTAGTTATTTTACTCTCTTACCAGCTTATACTGCGTAGGTTAACGCGTTGCCTTCCTGAAATAACGCTTGTATAGGGTTTTTGTGCGCAGCAGTTTCGAGCCCCAGTATGGCTCAGTGATAAAATACTGGGCTAGCACGGAGCGGACCCAGGTTGAAACACTGCTGCATCCTGGATATTTTTTCTTCCTTAGTTATTTTTTTTTCCCGTAATTTGTGTGATAGCGGTTACGAACACCGGCTGCGGCGGCGAACAACTACGGCACCCTAGTTGTGATCTCATAACAGCTTTCGCTGTAAAGAGATACATGATGCTTTGCCCTCGGTTGACACTTAGCCAATCTTCTACGCTCCACGTGGTCAAGCCTTGCAATGCCTAGCAAACGCTTTATTAGCACTTCCGAGATCATGTGGCGTTCCCAGACCATGTGGCGCACGGCTAATTACATTATTCTCGGTGAAGTCAATGTCATTTATGTTGTCAACAGTCCCCACTATCCCGGCAAAGGCACAAAGTCGAAGATGGACAGTCGGGCGAAGATGGACAACCGTTTTTGGGCCCTCTCCTCGTAATATACAATTATCCGTTGGCTAAGCGGTTGGCGAGTGCTTAAAGGGTGTTTTAAGAACATCGACCCCGGAGTGTCCTGCTAGTCAACACGGTTAAATTGTGACGCACCACAGATGAAATCGGAGAGCTCTGCACGTGCGCGCAATCCGGGGCGGCAGTGTTGGAGCGAAAGGAGACGTGTATTCCCAGTTACGTTATTTTAACACAAGAGTGTTTTATGCCGGGGTCCACCACGGCTCCACTGACGTATTTCTGTCACAAATATGACGTTGTAAAACATACATTAACACATAGCAAAGAAAAGACTTGAAGTTCCTTCACCGGCAGTCGAATCTATGACCCCTCGCTCCGCAGCGCGAGGCGCAATCGACTCGGCCACACAACGTACGGTCTTCAGCTTACGAACGGCGAGCTATTTGTATACACCATTTACTGCTGGCGTCTCAGAGCTCGGCAGCTTCAGCGTGTTTTTGCCATCACCAGTGAACTGGCGCGCTTTAAAGGCACGTCACCCCACGCACTGCGATGCGCGCGTTCCAGGGCATGGTCACTCGTGCCCGCGTGCGCTTATCTTGCGATAGGGCAGTTTGTTCCTCTTGTGCTTTCCCTGTGCGTTGAAGTTACAGAGAGCACGGAGGTCACTTCGCTGGCTGTCACGTTTGCGAAAGGAGCGCGCTTCTCGCACACAAAGTAAAGTAACAATTGTGACAGTTGTAAGTTCGCGCTCGTCCTGTATGGTTTTTTCGTGCGACCTTTCTCGAGCTGCTTGCCGAGCTGCTATCACAGTTTTGGGATGCTTGCTGTTGTTCGTGAGACATTACACCTAGTTGCTACAGCATTCATTCCTTCGCCCTTGTGGCGAAACAATGCACAATAAACGCTCCACTGCCTGTGTAAAGACACGTTTCACTTTCATGTTGTACCGATTCCTATATAGCAGAGGTATCGGCGATGTTTCTTTCGCCATATATGGTGCTTCGCGTCAAAAGCAGTGGTGCCGCTCGGCGTTGCTTTGGAAACGTGTGCTTTGCCGGCGCTGCGTTGCTGCATCTGATGGGGGGAAACAACCTTACTGAACTCGCTGCAGACGACGATCCTAACTGCCGTTACCAAGTGGGAAGTCGACAAAGCGCAGCAAAAAGTAGTTCACATTTCGCACATCGAGTTGGTGAATGTACCTAAAAAGATTCTACTCTTGCCGGGGAAGCCTTACATGCTTACCTTAAACATTGGGGTCATCGACGCATCGGTAAATTGAGCAGTGGGAGCTCTAAGAAGTGGAATCACTGGGTGCCCGTGCTACGCACTTCCTCAGGTTTCACAATAGTGGAGCACCCATGCGTTTTTGTTTTAGCATCACATAAACTGGCTAGGGATTCTCCCGCGTATTTAGGGAACGCCGAAGAAACTGGCATGCGGGAAGAAACACGCCAGGTCTTACGCCACATGCACTCTCGTAGTTGTCTACGAGATTTCTCTCACTTGTGGAAAGGTCTATATCGGACAGAGTGGTCCAATGCGTCAGTGATCCGACACGGTAACACGAGCGCTCTGTTTTTAGATGCGAAGCACCTCATGCTCGGGGCTTTGTCCGTCCCGCGTCCGGCCACTTTCATGAAGTAGGGAAGCACCCACTATGCGAACCAGAACACTGTAGTACAATAAGGCCGTCAACCACCACTACAGTCACCAGAGCCATAGCCGAGAGCAGAGAGGAGCTGCTTAGCAATGGCTAGGCAGGTGGTGTCTGTCGTGTCGTGTCACCCAGGTTGACTCCATTCCTTGATCTTACTTGCATGTGCTTGCGGGGGCTTAGTCCATCCCTCCTTCCCGCGTCCCACACCCCCCACAGCGCATGCGCGTCCCCTCCCCCCTCTCTCTCCTCTCCTACGCTTACTCCCTTTCTCTCCTCCCGCGTCTTCGCTGCTCTCATCTCCCCGCTGCTTCGCATCCACACATGGCTCTCTTTAGCGGGAGATGGGGAAGTTTTTTTTTTTAATGATGCGTCATTTCATTTACCTATGCACTCTCGGTCCTCAGCTATTGAGCCAATCCTTACAACACTGGGAATTCTGGGCAAATGCCGGAGTTCGATGGCCACAGAAATTATGCAAGTATGCCATATCAGAAAGAGAAGTAGCCATTGTATCAGTGACACTTCTGCGGCGTTGTGCAACAAAGAATGGAATGTTCAGATTTGATGTTAAAATCTGCCTTCTGGCGACCGGTCGGCTTTGGCGCTTTGATGGCAGTGCGGATGCGCACGCTAGCTCTACAAGATGTATATGTAGGAAAGTTTCTCATAAAAAAATCACAGCATTTCCACGGAGTGAAGATGAGTGGGCGAAGCTCCGGAGGTTCATCGGTAAACCGTGAATCTTCCGTGAAATTCGCCCAGTACATCATCAAAGACGTGACGAACACTGTGTGTATATATACAAGAAATTTATATTTTATTCGTGAGCCGTGATTTTCCGTTTTGTTTTCGTTTCTTCGCTGGTCGTGGTTACCGTTTACATAAGCCGTGCCTTCCGTTCCCCCCTTCATTATAACGGCTTTATGGTCGGTGAAATGGAGGGTGAGCGGTTCCTGGATGGGTCGTAGTCGAAAGTTTGCAAAGACGAGATCGATGCAAGTTCCTCGGATGGTGGTTGGTTGCATGTGGTCAAACGATATGCATGTGAGACCATATCGCGATGCCATGTGTTGTATGGCATCGCGATTGTCATCGTCATCAGCGTCATCATCGTCATCATTATGATGCATAGTGGGTACATTCCATGTGCTGTGCCGTGATAGCAGCGTCATCGTCATCGCACAGGGGTGGCTACGACGACAACGTCGCAGGACGACGCCGGACTAGCCTATGCCCTAAGGAGCTTCGCCCCTAAAATTTCTCTATCTCCCGCTAAAGGGAACCATGTGCGGATGCGAAGCAGCGGGGGAGATGGCTGGCATGAGCGAGACAAACGTCGCCGCTCCCGCTTCGCGGCAGCGGCCCGGGCGCTCATCGTGGCGCTGCACAGGAGAGAGAATGAGGCACGTGCGCTCCGTCATTTTGATACCGCGGAACTACCGTGGCGCCCCCCAGCGGAGTATGCAGCTGCCGCACCACCTGTCGTGCGCGCCGCTCCGTAGAGTAGAGGATTCCTACAGGAGAGAACGGGGGGGGGACCGTATGAGAGGAGAGAGAGGGGGGAGGGGACGTGCATGCGCTGTGGGCGTGTGGGACGCGGAACGCGAGCGCCGCTCCATAGAGTAGAGGACTTCTACAAGAGAGAAAGGGGGGAGCGTAGGAGAGGAGAGAGCACCTGTCGTGCGCGCCGCTCCATAGAGTAGGGATTCCTAGAGGAGAGAACGGGGGTGACCGTAGGAGAGGAGAGAGAGGGGGGGAGGGGACGCGCATGCGCTGTTGGAGTGTGGGACGCGGGCTCTGCTCCGTACAGTATAGGATTTCTAGAGGAGGGAGAGGGGGGAGGGGACGCGCATGCGCTGTGCTGGTGTGGGACGCGGGAAGGAGGGACGGGCAAAGCCCCCGCAAGCACATGCAAGCACGATCAAGGAATGGAGTCAACGGGATGCGGGCGCCGCTCCGTAAAGTAGAGGATTCCTAGAGGAGAGAAAGGGGGGGAGAGTAGGAGCCGAGAGAGAGAGGGGGGTATGGGACGCGGGACACGGGAAGGAGGGACGGACAAAGCTTCCCCAAGCATATGCAAGCAAGATCAAGGAATGGAGTCAACGTGGGCGAGAGAGACACCACAGGTGCGTGTTATTCTTTGCTTGCACCAACCACATGCCTAGCCATTCCTAAGCAGCCACTCTGTGCTCTTGGCTATGACTCTGGTGACAGTGGTGGTGGTTGACGGCCTTATTGTACTACAGTGGTCTGGTTCGCATAGTGCGTGCTTCGCTACTTCATGAAAGTGACCGGACGAGGGACGCCGGACGCGAGAGGGATGGACACAGCTCCCCGAGCACAAGATGCTTCGCATCTAAAATTCACAGTTTCGTCGCAAGGGCGAAGCAATGAATGTGATAGCAACAATTAAATTAAATTGCAATTTCACGTGAAGAACGGCAGGGAGATCGAAACTAGGAGCACACTGCTCAAGCGCAAAGGACGCACGAAACATACGCACAGGTATACACAGGACGAGCGCGAACTAACAAGTGTCACAGTTGTTACTTCATTGTGATTGAACAGGACGCTTCTTTCGGAAACGGGGCCTCTGCAGCGAGCGAAGTGACCTTTGCGCGCTCTGTAACCTAAACGCAGTTTTTCCGACGAAAGCACACGACGTAAAACTGCCCCTATCCCCCCCCACCCCAAGATAAGCGCGCGCGCGCGCTCGGGCATAGGCGACTACGCCCTGCAGGCCAAAGTGCAAGGGGAGCCAACGCGTCGCAATGAGTGGGGCTCCGAGCGCGCACTTTGCGCCGTCTCACATTCTTCGTGGCTTTTGTACATATATATATATATATATATATATATATATATATATATATATATATATATATATATATATATATATATATATATATACACCATTCTTATGGCGCAAGCCGCATTCCTATGGCGCATTCCTATTTCTTACCATTCCTATGGCGCAAGGCGAGCCTGGAATAAGCTTGCTCATTGGATCAGACCAAATATGGAAGTTCATAACTGGTGAAGTGATTAGAAGCCAAGAAATTGAAGGACTAGTGGCTATTAACACCATATTGGGTTGGGCGCTACAAGGACCTGTGAAGAAAAGGAGCTTTGTTCAAAGCACATCCAGGGTCATGGTATGTGTATTAAGAACAGATATACATACGCGAGAGGAGATCAATGATGATCTACACTCCTTTTGGACTTTGGATGTAATGGGCATCTCCCCAGGCGAAGAACAACTAACTTCTTCAAGCACGTTGTCCAGGTTCCTAGATAATATTGTGAAGAAGGATCGACGGTACGAAGCTGCAGTGCCGTGCAAAGAACCTGACGTAGAACTGATTGAAGACAAATACCTCGTAGCACGTAACCGCCTTCAGAGCCTTGTACGACGACTATCAACCAAAGAGGGCCTGCTGGAACGGTACGACCATGCCATCCGACAGTTATGTGGACTCGGGACACGCGGAAGTAGTCTCCAAAAGGAAGCCCAATGAGGAGCGTACCTACTACATGCCGCACCGAGAAGTTATCCGTGAGGACTCGCTCACTACAAAGCTGAGGGTGGTATTTGATGCCTCGTC
Organism: Rhipicephalus appendiculatus; assembly: GCA_030522465.1. Taxonomy (NCBI): domain Eukaryota; kingdom Metazoa; phylum Arthropoda; class Arachnida; order Ixodida; family Ixodidae; genus Rhipicephalus; species Rhipicephalus appendiculatus. The sequence goes on from JALIZH010032968.1 coordinate 1,273,555, forward strand.
GCATGCAAGAGACCAGAAATCGCTGAATGATTGCCTACAAGCCGGTCCCAACTGAGAAATCCGTACGGATTTCCTTGTGGCTTCTTGCTACAGGAGGGTATTTGTCTTATAGCCTTTCTTAACACTTCCGCCGCCTTGCTGGATTCCGCAGAACTCATTTGCATTGCTTGTGTTCATCTGCTTCGAGTTGTGGATGAATTCGCCCTCGCGCTGCCAATTGCTAGCTTCCTGCTTAGCTCATTTGATAGGGGACCACTCCGGATAGGCGTTAGTCCTGGGTTCGAACCCCGGACCAGGACGAATTTTTCGGCAACGAAGAAGTTTTTATTTTTGAGAGATCCGTACGAATTTCCTTGTGGCTTCTTTCTACAAACGGGTGGCTGTCTATTTTCCCTTTCTATGATCGAAGGCATAGGAAGCTTATTGCACCTCACCTGGTTTTGCGCTGCCTGCGTGATCGGCCAACTTTTGACCAAGTTGCAATGCCGTGTAATGATGTGACATTGTGACTTCCCGTTATGTGAAGTCATAGTGAAGTGATCATGGCATCAGACATTTTGGCAATCTGTGATGTTAGCTTAGGTCAATTATGGTGATGTGATCACATGATAATGACTTTTACATCAATCGTGTGGACGGCGACACCGCGGGGACGACGGTGTGTTCTTCTCTTTCCCGTGCGTAATCGGTGCTCAACAGTTCACAATTGTGAACCAATGAGCCTAGCTGTGAATTCTTTTCAAACATTTTATCTTGCGAAATGTTCTTTATTGCAGAGCTGCCTTCAATCCTACGCACTTCATCGCTATTACCCATGTTTCTGACCCTGACGATGTTTCTAAGAGGTGTTCGATTTATCCTATGTCTATGCTGAAGTCTTTGAACACGTACGGTCTTCCCTCAATTGTAAGTCTCCCTGATACATTCCTGGGTGCTTATCTTTCTCGTGAAAAGAAAAAAAAACAGAAAAGTGTTAGTGTCGTTTTGCTGCCGTTTACGTAAATTCTTGTTTTGAGTGTGTAAAACTGTGGATAAAGATAGAGTGAAAAAAACCTGCAGCCTTAATAATGTTGATTTTTCACTTTGTTGTTTTCGTAGCCCATATTATGCTTACCTATGTCGCTTATTTTACTTGTTGACACCAATATACAATTTTCATTAGGACGTGTCCAACAAAATCTTGAAGGACGCTTGAGCTTCGCCTTCATGGGTAGAACACGATGCTCCTTTGAACACACATTGCCAGTTACTAAAGAAATCGGATGCTTCACATCTCACGTCGCGCTGCTGCACGTGTGGTTGTACTCGCGTGTTTGCTGATACGAAGGTCTTGTCATCACACAAATGCAAGGTTACTCGAGAGGTGATAGAAGCCTTCCATATCAAAATAATGGGCGATACGCGCGTCAGTCAGGCATCATTGTCACTGACGGAAAAAGAGTGCGCTTGTCTACTTAGCACGAGTTCTGTCAAGTAATGCTATTACTGACTAGATTTTAATTTTTGCTTTTACACACGTTTTTCCCTGTCTTTTTTTTTGTTGTTGTTCTTGTTTTCTTGGTTGTTCTTTTTTTAAATAAATTTCAGTTGCAAGTCAGCGCTCGTCCTGTCTGTTTGTTACTCCTGGTCTACGTCTTTTAGCACGGCTTCGAGTATGCATTTTTACTAGCGCCCTATCTTCTATCCTGTAGCAGATAAGCACAGGACAAGTACAAGAAAAAAACACAGGCGAATCAATGCTCAGCAGTTCGCACACCTCTTACGTTGAGTGGAATGGCCTTTTATCTTTTCTCTATTCTTGCGTTCTCAGGAGGATGCCCTGAAAGGCCTTGAATGGATGAGGATGAATAGCAAAGTAAATATGTTGTTATACGTGACTTTCTCGATGCGTGCTCACTACTACACGGTGAATAGAACTGCTGCCGCAACAAAGGAAAATGCAACAAAAGCCCAAGCGGAAGCACCCTTCGCTCTCTTGAGCCCGTGCATAAGTTCTTTGAACAATCTACACGAAGAAACTGGCGAAAGAATTCGGGGAGAACTTCGCCCAAAAGAGGTAAGGTTGTGAAGTGACCGTGCGTCGCTTCTTCATCTTTTCCTCAGAGGGCCAGTCAACGACCCTGCGGTCGAAGATGTGACAAGTGATAACTGCGCACCTTTTGATAGTGAAGTAAAAAGGAGGCAGCGCTAGAGCAAAAAATACATACGCAGCAATGAAGACTACATTACGATATGGCACGGAGCTATACATGTGTGGCTGTGGTAGGCAAATCCTTTTTGGTGAGAGTGTTACAGAAGCGTAGCTGACGCATGTCTTTTAAGCTGGTGATGTGAAAGGCTTCAATTAAATCTCGTTTATTATGATGTCAAAGAATGGCGGTACCAATAAAATGGGGGGATTACATTCAAACGAAAGACAACGATTGGCCAGATGGTAGGAGGTGACATTAGACCTGGAGAGCGAGCGTCGGTGTTCTTGCAACCTTGTGTTGATGCACCTCCCGCTAAAGGGAATCATATACACACAGCCTAGCTTCAAGATAGTATTCAGGGCTGGGCAAAGATTCTTTGAAATTGTACTACGCACGACTGAATGAAGCCAACGGCTTATCGTTTACCATCCTCCGTTATATTGTGTTTTGTAATGCGCTTAAATGGTGTGCCAACTATTCAACGCCTATAATATTCGCTGCAAGGCCCACTGCGTTTCGTCACATCATTAATGGCATTCAAAAAGCCTATTTGTTGCGGTGACGTACATGCTGCGCAGTGACTTTTTCCGGCTTTTTCAAGGAAGCCAGAGAAATATGAAATAAAACGATGTGAGTGCTCCCGTGCGCTACCGTGCTGCAAGGCTTTCAAACGAGCTTCGAGCAAAGCAATCAGAGCGCGTTTCCTTGCCGTGTGCGTCCGTCAAAAATGTTGTCGCATTGTGAAGCGAATGCTTAGAGCAACGGCCGCTAGTTTCGCCACTGTCCACGCGCCGCCGTTTGAGAGCGCTGCAGTACGGTAGCGCACGGGGGCAGCCTCGTGCTTATCCGCGATGCGCAGCGCCTATAGGGGCGCCACTGAAAGCCGCGTAGCGGCGGCCATCGGAACCGCAAGCGGGTCGCGTAGCAGACGCCTCCTTTCACTGCAAGCATGACGGAAGTGCGCGCGTGCGATTTGCCGCTTGTGCGCGTCCCAAATAATTACTTTTAAGGCTGCTTCACACCGGCGACTAGCACCGGTCGCGCGACCAAGTTAGTCGCTTTGCGACTGGTCGCAAACAGTCGCAAACAGTCGCTTCTGTCGCAAAGCGACTGCTTTTGCTCAGTCGCTCGCTGAGCGACTTTTCAGTCGCGCGACTGCAGTCGCAGGACGGTTGGAACCAATCAATGAAGCCCAGAACTGACGTCAGCATTTGTTTGCAACCGGGCTCGTCGCTTTTTCTTTTCTTTTTTTATTGCGCTCCCTTGGCTCACTGATAACAATATCCGGACGTGACTTTCTGGGTTTGCGACTTCCGGTCGCTCGCATGCAGCCTCTGCCGGTGTGAACATCGGTCGTTTTCAGTCGCTTTTTTGGTCGCCAGTCGCAAATGGTCGCGCGACCGGTGCTAGTCGCCGGTGTGAATCCGCCTTTACGGCGATAGTGTGCGCAGAGGAGCCGCACTTTATGGTAGTGGACATGTGTCCGATGTCACAGTTCTGTGGGACGACATTGTCACCCTACGCGCCAAGTGTTTGCCACGGACAAACGTCAACAAGCTTCACTACGAAGTGGAGCTCATCGTAACTTGTACACCGCTTTCTTTATAATGTCCCGATCACTAGGCGCTTTTTTCCGCTCCGCTCAGCCAGCCGGTGGTAGGGCCACTGCGCATGCGCCAGACGGTCAACGCTGAGTGTGTGACGGGACCGTCGCCGCGTTTGTGCACTGATGCACTGAACGCGCTGCCTCAACGCCGCGCGTTTGAAACGCGTTTCACGCGCTCATGGCGTCGCGCTTGACTTGAACGAAAGACGCTTGGCTAAAACCAGCTAAAACCAACAACGCGCGTTGCGCTCCGGTAACGTTGAGCGTTTGAGCGGAACGCGAACGGACCACATGCAGAATTGGTCAGCTAAAAGCGCCTACTAATGCCTGAATGCGTTGACGCGTGAACCAACGTTTTTTCTCGACACAGTAGCTTCGTTTACGTGCCATGTGTTGATATAGTAGATTTTGAGGGAGCGCTGTCGCACCGGCGCATGGATTTCACGGGTGTAGCCGCGCGAAGGGTCAGCGTTGGTAAAACTTTGAAACCAGCACGATAAACTTGTGAAAAAATATCTCGGCAGCTTGCGCTAGTGGCGCGAGAAGTTTCATAATCGGCTCCACTCAGGCGTGCGCAGGGTTCTCCATGAAAGGGGGGGGGGGGGGGGGCAAAGAATCATCGCAGCGCCCCCAAGCCCCACTAATTCAATGCATGGGGCAGATTTTGCGCCCCCCCTCTTGGGCGAATAGGAAAGCCACCCCCCCCCCCTCCCCCCCCCACTCACATGCGCACGCCTATGGCCCTACTCATAATACAGCTTGTGTAAAGCGAATGAGCATTAGTGGGATACATCAAGGGTGTTTCCTATCAGCATGAAGTCATGTTACGAGGCATTCAAAAGGAGGTTGAATCGGTTGAATGTCCTGCCAAAGCCTTCAATGCGCACAGGTGCCATGTTTTACAGCCAATATGCATATATTTGAGCACACAGCTAACATTCTGCACCGGTGATCGCATTCAAGTGCCATCGATAGGTAGAATGCAGCTGATTTCGTGCAGCACACGTATGATTCCACGGTCGCTTTTGTAAAGGAGCCGTCACCTGCCCGACATTCTCTGGCATTGCGCTTCGCGCCATTCGTTTTTCAAGAGAGCCTAGGCATCGCGTCTCATCTGTAATAACAACCTCATGTGCATTGTAGCGTCTACAATGCAGGCGAGGCGACCAAGTGTAAACGTAGTAGCATTCGCTGAAGATGTAGCGACATAAATGGAGAAATAAAAACACGGTAACCGTTTTAACACTGCCGCAAACAAAGCGCGATTGCGTACCTTTTTCGGACAGCCGCAATCAACCACCGCCGTCGCTCTCGCTCATGAAATAGCACCGGAAACCTGTAGAAGTGCGTTCCTGGCGATTTTTTGTATGTGTTTGAGCAGCCGACAACGTAGCAGTTATTTTTCGGCATCGCTGAAGCGCGACAGAGTCGTTAAATCACGATAAAAACACATCCATCAGTGCACTCGCGTACACGCTCGCGGGAAAACTGCTCGCCCGAGCCCGCCAACGCTTCTGACCCGTGGCGGCAGATGGCGTCGTCGGCGCTTTGCGCATCGCCTATATTCTGCGAGCTTTCTTTAGACGCCTGAAATAATCCCCACGCAGCATGTACTTTGCCACGAAAAATTTCATCGGTCATTTTGGAGTGCTCTTTACAATGTAACGACGTACATTTCACGCAAAAAGTGTTTATTAAAAATGTTGCATAATTAATCATAGTTCATTCAGAAATTAAGTGCATATAAAAGCAACCTCGCGAGCGCCACATGACTCAAATCATGTCGTTCGTTTCTCTCACTTGACGTTAATCACTTTTTGTAAATATTTGGTTCTCGTTTTGTGAAACACACCATGTATAAACACGATACAGGCAGCACCCCTAAAAGCTACGAAAATTGAAGATGATGTATCGTCAACGTATATGTGAAGGTCAGACAATAGAAAACTCAATGCCTGTGGAAATATAGCATAAAGCGCTAAGTTACTACAGCGCGACTGGACGCGGAAGGAGAGGAACACGCAAACACACACACAGCGCTGACTTTCAACTGAAGTTTATTTTTCGTATGCACGTGACTCTTATATAGACATGCGCGAGCAGGTGCAAACAAAACAAGAAAGAAACAAAAGCCGGAACCCAAACGCGCATGTTTTGCTGCAATCACAACCAGTAGCCACCTACCTAGAGTGACGGATCCAGAAATTTCCTTTCCTTATCTGACAGTGACAAGGATGGCATGCTGACACAGATATCATTCATTTTATCTATTTCATATGCTTCGATCATTTCTCTTGTCAAACGATCTCTTGCCCTGTTGAGAATGCTAGTTTTATCAAACATGGGAAAACAGCCACATCTTTGACAATGAATAGCAAGATGTCCGGAAATAACTTTAGTGACATTGTACTTATGTTCCCTCAACCTTTGATTCACACATCGGCCGGTCTGGCCAATGTACACACGGGAACATGACAGCGGGACGGAATAAATTACGTCTTTTACGCAGGCCACGAACTTCTCGCTATGTTTAGTGGAACACGAAGTATTTTCTTTTTCAGCGTTCACTCGCCTGCAAAGTCCCTGCAGTCGCACGGGCGCAGAAAAAACAACGTCCACACCGAACCTTCTCGCACTCCTTTTCAGATTGTGAGATACGGTGTGTATGTAGGGCACTACTGCGAGCTTTTTCCCTCGTGTGTCGCTCTGATGCTCACTCGGATTTGACCGGTACTTTTTGCTCAGGCGTTCCGCCACCGCCGACAACAGTCTCATGGGGTAACCGGAGTCGCACAGACGCTTGGCCTGGCCCCAAAAACTTTCCTCATTCTTATGCTCACAAGACTTGGACAAAGAATTGTGGAAACACGACTGGATCACAGCACATTTGACTAATTTAGAGTGCGCCGATGCAAATGGCGACACCGGCTTGTTACCTCTGGGCTCGTAGCTCCAACAAACACCACTTGGACAGCAATACAGCCCTATGTCCAAAAATCTTATGAAATTGTCCTTCGGGACTTCATGCGTCCGTAAGAGAGGGGACAACACGTCAGTAAAAATGCTCAGGGTTCTAGCGACCCCCGCGTCAAAGTTGATAGAGTCAAGGCGTGAAACAATTAGGTAGTCGGCTACGAATCTGAAGACGCCAACGACGTCCGTACTAGTCAAACGATCGCGAAGGAGCTTGTTGCGGTGGGCCAGAAATAGGTCGCTCAAACAGGGAGCGATAGAAGATCCAATACATACGCCATTTTTTTTTGTTTCAAAATGTGGTCGTCTCAAGTTGCGAGGGTTGAGTTTACATAAAAGTGGAGGAGCTCTAAAAACTGATCACAGGACAAGCCGGAAGCGTTCTGGAAATTGACACTTCCCAACCTGTCAATGCTATCTGCAACACAAGTCATCAATTCCGCCTGGGGAAGTGAATAAAACAAATCTTTTACGTCGATCGAGAAGACGGCTAGGTTCTGGTCCTGCCTGACCTTAAAGAATTCAACAACTTGCTCCGACTTAACTACCAAATAAGGATCGTCAACAGGATGCATCTTCAAGTGCTTCTGTAAAAACAATGCCAAACATTTCTGCCATGTGTCGTTTTCGGACAAAATCACACGGAGAGGACAGTCACTTTTGTGCGCATAAAGCGGCTCGTGGAATAACTCACGAGAAAAATGGAGTACTTTATAATTATGTTTCTCCAATTCATTCCGAATACTTTTAAGTTGTTTTTTTTTCTTCATAATTTTCATTGTTATAATGTAAATTAAATTTCGTTGTTTCCCTAAATTATGAGCAGAATTTTCGCTACTGTATACTCTAGGCAAGCCACGATTATTTTACCTTTGTCCTCAACATCGGTTTGACATAACAGTCAACTCATATGGAGTACATATATTAATGGTAGGAATGACGCAGACACCTGGACAATAAGAATCGCATGCAGGATTCAAACCGGTGGTAGTGTAGTTGTTAGAATCTCATGTGCATATATAAGTCAACGTCATCGTGTGCAAGTCAAAGCTACATCCACGAGACTTTTCAAGTCGCTAATGAGCGTTAGTGTACGTAGCACAGTACAGTGGCTACGAGCGTCATCACACCGACATTACCGAAACGAATGAAAATATCGAGATAACAGCATGGCGGCTGCGTGTAGACGTGGGCGTGCTTGTTTTTGTCGAGATAGCGCGAGGGCCGCCTGCCCTCGCCGGAGGACTCTGGCAGAACAGGTGTCTCTGTCGTAAGTTTTATTCAGAATATTAATGAGAATTAACAGACAATGTTGCCAAGGAAAGCGTAGGGGATGTTATTAGTAGTAATTTTAAGGTCTGGCAGGGACCGAACGTGCGACCTGCGAATAACGAAGTTGTTGATGCTCCATTAATTAGGTGAGAGACCGTAGATTAAGGCCACATTCGCGAAAAGCTGTTACAATGTTTTCGGTCATCTGGTTTTAATTGTAGTCGTTATTTGTGTGAAGTCTCTGGCTGCATATAAGGGGCATCTTTCAATAAAAACTGCAGCTGTGAGTACAGCGCAAGTGACGTCTTCATCTCGTCCTTCGCATTTGTTCTAACGGTGCCCGCTGTTTACTTCATGACGAACACAAACCAACTCGCCCACCAATCTGTGATTCTGCCCATGTGTACTCTGCGAACGTGCTGCCGCAAGAATTTTGCGAATAAGTGCCGTAATGAGGAGGTTACAGGGCAGAATCATAACAATAATAATAATAATATTAATAATAATTAATAATAATGGTATGTAGGGTTTAATGTCCCAAAACAACGACATGATTATGAGAGACGCCGTAGTGGAGGGCTCCGGAAATTTCGACCATCTGGTGATCTTTAACGGGCACTGACATCGCACAGTACACGGGCCTCTGCCATTTCTCCTCCATCGAAATGTGACCGCCTCGGCCGGGATCGAACCCGCGACCTTCGGGTTAGCAGCCGGGCACCATAACCACTGCTCCACCGCGGTTACAGGGTATGGAACAGCCAGTTCGGCTGCTTTTGGTTTCTCGCTGGGCCTTGCCACCCTTCTCGGCAGCGAAGTGTGGTAGGCGTAGTCCGTGGACGTTGGCGCTCCTCTGTCTCTTTCCTCCGCCCCTTTTTCATGTTTCTAGCTTTGCGCCAGGTAGAAAATGTTCAGCAAACCGTGGTCGTCGCCTCACCCACGTCGGCAACATAACATGACGTTAGCAATGACGTCATTGGCACGCAGCCAACGACCGAGCATGGCTTCTTCCACGTGTCACTCGTGTCAGAGCAGTACTACTGTAGTGGCGCCACGCTCACCCGGTAGCGGCACGGTGAATGCGCGGCCGAAACCGCATCAGCTCAAGGCCAAGGCGTCGTTTCGTAGCGCAGAAGACCAATCGATCAAGTCGGTGCTACGTAAAGTTGGTACGTAAAGTTGCCTTACGCGACGAGGAGGACTAGGAATGCGCTTGAGCAGGGCGCTGGATTTTTTTAAAGACGATAGTCTTTCTTGGGATACCTAAACGGAGAAATTTTGGTCTGTCTGTCTGTCCGTCTGTCTGTCTGTCTGTTTGTCGGCACGTCGCACGATTCAGCGGCTGGCCAAAGTTTGACTGCTTTCTGAACGCCCAGCCAACTTGATCAGTCGTTTTTGTGCATACTTGTGAACATTGTCGATCAAAAAGCAAATATTACGCATATCTGAGGCGCAACAACATTACGGAAGTATTAAGTGGTGTGTTCTTTTATAGAAAATACATAGATACTTAATTCTGAAGACCCTAGTGTTTCTTAGGCTGCGCTGAAAATGCGGGCTGCTTTGCAAAAGCGAAGAGCCGTCGTCTATCTCCGAGGTCGCGCGAAGTGCCGCGTGTTTCATCCGCCGCGCGATAGCTGGCGCAGTCTGCCCTCGTCGCTGCAAACAAGAGAATCTCTTTCCGTGGTCGCTCTGCGCGCCTTCTCAGCTTTTTACACGCTGCCAAAAACACCGCGCTTGCGGCGAGAAGACGCTTGGTCATGCCAGGACGGAAATGGTCGAGAACAGCATCACAGGTGGCCGCGGATGAGACCGGCAGAAGACTATCGTCTTTCGATGACATTTGCAGCGAAGCACGCAGATACGCGGCCAATTTTTTTTTTTAAGGGCAAAGCTCTTAAAGCTCGAGGTAAAACGTCGGGTGTCCGCAGACAGCCGTCCGCGCCGTTGCTTGTCAATCAGCCGCGCCCACCGACGGGGACAGTCCGCGCAGCCGCCCACCAAGGTTGCCCGCCGCGCGAGTCAAATACGAGCGACGAAAGGCCCGCGCCTCTGCCGGAGGTGCCGCAGCGCTGGAGCTTGGACATTCTTGTATGGTCTGTGACAGGCTGTAATTCGACTCTACTTGGTCTACGAGGACCTAGCATCAGGCCAGAAGGCGACGTTAGGCCCCCCAAGATCAACCAGCTTCGCTGTTCCTTAAAGGTGCCCTGCAACACTTTTTGAGCATGGTCAGAAAACGCTGCCGAGCGGTAGTCGAGGCTCCCGAGAACACGCGAGCCAAATATTATAGCGCTGCAGGCGGCCTGGAATTCACAATAAATTCTCAAAGTGGGCTAAAAATTGCTCTCTATTCTCTCGACAAATGACGCTACAAGCCCAAACATCACTGTGTCACAGGCGAATTAGCAGCCCTCGGCTGATTTGAGCATGGTGCGCTCGGTCGCTACTCTAGCCGCGACTTGTCCACACGTGCGCGCACGCGATCGCATTGAAAAGCCGCGTATTCGAAGGAAAAGTAATAGAAAAAATGCTCAAGGTCACGAGGCGCGCGTGACGTATTTTCTTTCCCCTTGCCATCCCTCCCTGCTTAGCTTCCAGCATAGGTCGGCAAACTCACTCATGAGTCGACTCATTCAGACTCACTCAGACTCACATCGAGCCGTGAGTCTGAGTCTGAGTTAGTGTGGGTGAGTAATATTTACTTGAGTTTGAGTTCGAGTGAGTCCGGTTGAGAAATTATTTTAGTGAGTCTGAGTCCGAGTGAGCCCTAAGCCCAAAATGTATTTCTTGAGTGAGTCTGAGTCAGCTCTGCACTGTTTTGCCGATGTATGGTTCTACTTACTCAACTTCAGCATTACTATCAGCGTTACGTAGGCTCAAGTTTATACTCAGGCCGAATAACGCATACTTTAAAGCACCAGCGTTCATACGCCAGCTCAATATTTATTGATCAGAGGCGTGAGTTACGGAGGGGGGGGGGATGTCATGACCTCCCTTCCACCCCCGAAAACTTTGTTCCGGGAATTTTTGATAAAAATATTTCATGTGAGTCATACCTTTCAATAAAAGGTGCTTACTGGATTGCAACCATTGATATCTCATATTTGAAGGTACGAGATCAAAAGGCGCCAAGTAGAGCACCGATTATGGGAGATATTGGTGATAAAGAGCATTGACACCATGTTCAAAGAAGCCAATTGTATGCTAACGGACTCATGAGTCGGCTCACTCAGACTCACTCAGACTCAGATAGAGCCGTGAGTCTGAGTCTGAGTCCGGCTGAGAAAAATTTTCGTGAGTCTGAGTCCGAGTGAATCCGGCTGGGAAAAATTTTTAGTGAATCTGAGTCCGAGTGAGTCTGGCAGAGGAAAATTTTGGTGAATCTGAGTCTGAGTGAGTCCCACGGGCAAAATATATTTCATGAGGGAGTCTGAGTGAGCTCAACATGTTTTGCCGACCTATGGCTTCCAGCGCTTTCGTCGGGACGAGAGAAGAGAGAATGCAATAGCAGCGTGCGACAAAGCTTTGTAACTCTGCTCGTACTGGACAGATTCTAAAAATGTTTATGGCGGTGAATTTCTGAGGCAATACGCTCCATTAGAGAATCCATTCCATGGCTACTTGGAAAAGCGCTGCAGGGCCCCTTTAAGCTTTAAACGGCTAGTGTAAACTTCTCCCTCGTTTTCGAAATAAAGCATCTGCGCTCCGTGTAGGCGCGGTGGTATTCATAAAACGTTATCGCAGCGGATTTCCATACCAATTGACGAGCTTGTTTGGGAGACGTAAAAAAAATGCCGGTACCTGTTTATTGGCCTTCAAGTGCCCATCGCTATAACCGCGCCGAGCCTTCATTTTGTGGAAACTGACGGTCCGCCGCTTTTCGGTGAACCAGTTCGCCCAATTTTGGGGTCGTTATGTTTTGATCCCCGTCTGCCAGCCTTTGCAGCGAGGCAACGAGCCCGGCCCTTAAAGGGACTAACAACCGATTTTTCTCGACCAATGTTTTTACGGCATAACGAAAAGCTGCCCCCCTGTAGTTTTTAAACTGTAGCGGTTGATTGCAAAAATAACGTAGATAGTTTGTGAGCTGAATTTTGCGATCGCAGAACCAACAATAAATGTGCGAGGGCCTCCTCCAGCAGCGCCGAAAATTCACAGCAATTCCGATAGCCCTCCTCGCAAACTATTTATGACGCTCAGCGTTCTGCTTTCACAGATGTGAGTGTCACTGTGTAACTGCCTGGCCACACGGTTAAGGGCTACCCTGCCTATATAGCTTGGCCATAATTAGCTGCGCTCAATTGATTCCAATATATCAAACTGCACAATTAAAACATTGGCTTCCCAATACCACGCTCTTTGAGGGTAAGAGAATTTAGCCCTCTCAGGTCGCTCCTGCCAGCTCTATTAACAGACGTAGAAGCAGGGACAGCTGCTCACAGCGCCCTATCAGACACTACAAGCACTTGTCGCCTGTCCCCCCCCCCCCCCCCCCCCTTTCACTGAAGGGTCACTCTGCAATAAAGCTCTCTACGGCCACCCATTTCAGCAAGCTGCAACAATCGAAGCAGGCTCCTGTCTATAGATAGATAGATAGATAGATAGATAGATAGATAGATAGATAGATAGATAGATAGATAGATAGATAGATAGATAGATAGATAGATAGATAGATAGATACCTATCTATTATATAGTACCTAATATAACAATATCTATAAGAAAATTATGATATAACAACCTGGCGCAATATTTTGTTGCGTAGTGAGTTGACAGTAAAAAGAGAGAAAACTTAATGCATCTATGGCAAGTTATCAATTTTGATTTCAAGGTTAACAATGTATGCCGCTTATCGCGCAGGTTTGCTCGACGGAGTACGGAAGTTACTACCGCTACAACTCCAAGGCGGCAGCTGAATACTCATTTGACCCGCACAAAAATCGTACTTTGGTGTTCGACTCGGAAAAAGGAATGAAGGAAAAGGTGATGCGGTTGTGTTGGGCTGAAGCTTTGGTGTGCACTATCAGTGCGTAATTGAGTTACACTGATTAGCTCCCCTATACAATGCCATTTTACGCAGACTGTGTTATTTCGTTGTGCACAATGCGAATATACGTCTACCATTATATTGTGCTTCTTATGCTGCGAACCTAATGCTCAATAATGATAAGGTTAGAATTACTGCAAAAGTACTTTTATAGCTCTGGCATGACCTCCGTGTTTTGAATGGCCGGGTGTGGTCGCCCAATTTTTTCGAGGATCAATGGGGAGCTCATACCTTTGTCCGGGCTGTACTCTTATCGCTAAGTTTCCGTTGAAGCTATAGATAGCCCGAATGTCATCGGGCTTTAGTGGGCAGCTCATAGCTTTTTACGTGCTGTATTCTCACTCCGAAAATTTCGTTCATGCTATAGACAGCACGAACATCATCGGCAATCAGCGAGCAGCTCATACCTTTGTACGTGATGTGCTGCCACCGCTAAGTTTGCGTTGAAGCTATAGACAGCACGAATGTCATCGGGGATTAACGGGCATCTCCTACCTGTGTACGTGTTATTTTGTCGCTGCTCAGTCTCCGTTGAAGCTGTAAACACGAACGTCATCGGGCATTAGTGGGCAGCTAATACCTTTGTACGTGCTGTGTTCTAACCACTCAGTTTGCGTTAAAGCTACAGACAGCACGAAGGTTGCTTGGCTTGCCGCGGCGGCCCGGCTTCCTTTCTCCAGCGTTTTGTTGAGTTACGCCAGGTCGTAACCTAAAGGAGTTAGCTGCTAGCCTTACTTAGCGTAACGATTCAGTTTTTTACTATGGCATTCATCTTTGCCTTCTAGTTGAAAGCGTGACTATCTTTTTAGGACAAGCACAAATGAAATTGAAGTAAATTACGATCACAGTTCACACCGTACTTCAAAACTCTAGCATTCGGTGTGCGAAAACACCGCATTGTAAATGCGCACAGATTTGCTTCATATACATGGAAGCTCCAGAACATTCCCGTTGCTATGTCAACGAGTCAACCATATTCATAGCAACTCAGCATTGATCCCGTCACTGACTGCGTGGACGTCTTACACTATGAATTCGTGTATATTGGTGTTTGATTGTTGAGCAAATACAGCTCGTGAAGTGAGTTGGGAAAACGACACGAAAAAAAAAAAAAACAACGCCGTATGAAAAGGTTCGGGCCTGCGTGTGCGTAAACTTGTACATTATGCGCTATACACGTTGCACATGCTGCACACCCTCCAAAGTTTCTAACTTGAACTCACGAGAGTCGACCGCCAAGTCAATAAGCACCGTATGACCACACAGAGCGGCGGAATGAGGGAGAATACGCGCATGCGCGCAGTGAACTGTCCGGTGCAGCTTTCTCCTGCCAGGCTGTTATGCGAAACAGACCGAACCGCACCTTGCTTTTTAGAGCGCAGTTCTTAGGCACCCGTTCCTCCGTTGAGTGGCGTCGCCGTTGTTGGCTGGCGTCGGTGGCGTAACCGATAGAGCGAACGAGGACGAAAGAGATCGAACGCGGGGTCTGTGAATACGACGAGACGCTGGCTTCTAACGTCGCTTTCTTCCTCCATCACGCGCGCTAGCCTCTCGGTCGTAGCTCGTGCGCAAGCAGGGCTGGCACGTGCGCTGCGGTTGGCTTCGCTTGTCGTAACGGGGCTGTCAGCGTTTCGCTTGGATCGCGACGCCTGCAATTAACAAAGTGGTGTGCGTTGCACTCGAGCGCTAGCAGTGTCCGTGGCTATGTGTAACGAATGTTAAATTGCTACAACCAGGGCTGGGCAGGGGTACTCAGAAAAGTATTCCGGATTACAGATATCTAAATACACGCGCTTCCAGTTTAAAACACAGATACTGAGATACATTAGTCTTTGACGTAACGGAGTATTTCGGAGATACATTTGCAAAAAGACGAATAAAGCACCCCAGATTACAGTTACAGGAATACAGATACTGGCATACATGTTTTATTGGGGGGGGGGGGGGGGGGGGCTAGATGATACCAAGGACATTTATGAAGTGCAGCATAATGTTGGGAATAATACTGCAGCGCATTGAAGCTTGCAAGCAAAGCATATCGCCATATTCCCTAACGAAAACGAGGGAATAGAGATAATAATAATAATAGAATATGTGGCGTTTTAGGTCCCAAAACCACGATATGAATATGAGGGACGCCGTAGTGGAGGGCTCCGGAAATTCTTTAACGTGCACTGACATGGCACAGTACACGGGCCTTTACCATTTTGCCTCCATCGAAATGCGATCGCCGCGGCCGGGATCGAACCCGCGACGTTCGGGTCAATAGCCGGGCACCCTAGCCACTGATCCACCGAGGCGGACAAGGGGGGGGATAGAGAGAACTCATCGATTTATTTTATGAAGAATATCTGGTTTGCTGTGAATGTCGTTCTGTTAACTGCATTTAGGCAATAGCAGCTTCTCAAATATGCTGTCTGCTAAAAAGGGACGGTCCGGATTCAACAAAAGACTCGCGAACTCGCCAAATGTCTCGCTCCTGAAAAAAATTAGGACTGTTCCACCAGTGTAGAGAGATAGCGACTTTATCAGCAATGATGACATTACTGCCTCTGTGATTCTGCTGTCAGTGGCGTCGAGCTCATTACTACGTGAGTCAGTCTGTGCGTGCGGGGAACCTTTTTAAACCCTCCCAGTGTCGCCAACCAATGGTGCGTCTTTACTTGGCTTAATAAAAAAAAACTGACGGAGAGTGGGACGGAACAGGGGGCAATCCCCTCTTCCCCCCCGCCTCGCCCGAAGGAGCCGGACTTTAAATAAAGTTTCATTCATTCATTCATTCCCCTCCCCTTAGCAAACACGTCAGATCATTTCCGACAAATAGTTATTGAGATACCTGTGGCGGGCACAATATCGCGATGCAATCGATACATCGTAAAAGTATTTCACTACTGAGGCACAAACAAAATTTTCAAATGTATCTCGATACAGAAATACAGATACTGAAAAGCATATCTGAGGTACTATCGCGATACAAGAGTTTCGCGATACTGCCCAGCTCTGGCTGCAACTGTGGATGGCCAAAACTTCAAACACAGTTGGCGTTGCTCCAACACGAAACTGCACTCAGAATTCGCATTAGGCACTACCATAATCGTCGGTGAATTTTCGTCCTGTTTTTGCGTGCAGTGGCAGGTATCTTTTTGGCCTCAAGAAAGTTCTGCGCCAATCACAGGAAAAGGAAAAAAAAAAAAAGATGCTGATACGCACGTAGTATAATCAGGGTGTGTAAATCGCATCTCACTCATCAAGCGTGACCACTTGACCTATTCTTTATAACTTGATGGCAGCGTTTAGAAAAAAAAAAAAAACGAAGGACGATAACGGTGCTCAAAACAAAAAGTGGGGGTGATGTCCGGTTGCCGGAGCAGCCCAGCACAATGGCAGTTACAGAGGACTGCTCATCGCTGCGCATTCACGCTCATTTCTGCGCTGTGCTCCGTCATAAGGCGCTTATTGACTCGGCAGTGGACGCTCGCACGTTCAGGTTAAAGAATCGCGAGGGTCTGGTAGATATCCTATGGCACAACTGATAAATTTAGAGCATTTGACCATATCGCGGTCACTTTGCATCGCATAGTCCTAAAGCCTGTTCATTTGTATACTGCGTTTTATGCACTCGACAAAAGCACATCTAACTTGTGGATGGCTGAGCTCGTCTTCATTGGGATTTATTGATTTTTCTTTGCGCCGACGTAGGTTTGCGCCGCATTGTTCTTGCACAGCAACCTTGTCTTTGGACTGGCCGCGTACGACATTGACTTTGACCAGGAACACGAGTCATGTCCTAACCTCTTCATTGGCCGTGGCTCCTTCAGACGTGTCAAGATACTTCATTTTATGAGCGGCTACCCACCGGAACCGAACAGCTGGATGAAAAATGACACACTGGAGGAATGCAATGCGCAGAAATACGCGGTTGTGGGTAACCCCTGTTGCCCAGGCTGGTGAAAAACAGCAGGACGAAAGCCGTTGAAAACGAATTGAAACAGATGGACGACATCAAATTCAATAAGTGTCTATATATATTTCATTAATAGAGGCTCGGTTTTACGACACGTTTTCACAGCGCAAATTTGACGAGGACAGACGAGAGGCAGGCAAAGCACCTGCGTTGTGTCCTGTCATGTGTCCTCGTTAAATTTGCGCTGTGCAGACATATCGATCACCAACTAGCCAAAGCTACCATTCTATGGGTTTTACGGTTTAGTAATCACACATTTATTAGCCATGTGTACTTATTGAATAAAGGAGATGAAAGTATAGTGAAGCCGCACTTTGGCAATGGTCGTCTCTGTCTAGATGGAGCTCTCTTTTTTTTGCTCTTTAGAGCGGTACTGTTTCATCTTGAGTTCTAGCCGTGGCCGGCAACCGCTCAAAACTCGGCGCGACTGTGCAAAGCGATGTGGAGGAATAGCATAGCCATGTATAGTATGGTACAGCAAGGGGGGTGCGAAAGGAAAAGTAATGGGGAGGTGGAGTGTTGTGAGAGTGAGGAGAGTAATGAGGAGGGGAGGCGGTGAAGCATAGCATATCTTTGTACAGTATAGTATAGTATAGTATATGAGCTGCGGGAAAGGCGACTGAGGGTCTGGAGAGAAAGGAAGGGAGAAAGCGTAAACGTGGAATAGCCATGTATAGCATGGTACAGCAAGAGGGTACGAAAGGAAAAGTAATGGGGAGGCGTAGTGTTCCGAGGGTGAAGAGAGTAATGAGGAGGGGAGGTGAAGCATAGCATAGCCTTGTATAGTATATGAGCTGCGGGAAAAGAGACTTAGGGTCCGCAGAGGAAGGAGGGGAAAAAGCGTAAACGTGGCATAGTCATGTATAGTATAGCAAGGAGTCAAAAAAGGGAAGTGAGGTTGAGGGGGGAATGATGTGGGGATGTGGAGGAGGGAAAGAAGGAGGCAAGGTATTTTATTTATTTACTTATTTATACATACTGCAGCTCTATTTAAGGTCGATCAAGAATGGGACGTTATACAGGATGTTTTTTTTAGACAATACAGATTTTTAACACGAAAGTGTTTTATGCCGGGGCCCACCAAGACTTCAGTGACGTATTTCCGTCACGGAAATGACATTGAAAAAATGTACACGATCGGATGTCAAAGAAAAAAAGTTCCGTCAACGGGCATCGAACGTATGACCTCTCGGTCCGCAGCAACAGAAGCCGAGCACGCTATCCATTGCGCCACGGCCACAGACTCTGACTGCTTAACGAACGCGCATTTTATATCTACCACTTTCATCACAGTGCTAACAGTGCTCCTCGTCAGCGGGGTGGTGTCGCCCTCTTGGAGCAGTAAGGTAAAGTAATTCATCGTTAATGTGGCTTCCGCGATTAGCACCTGCTACGCGTCCGTTTCAGTCAGCATGTTTTCAGTAGAAGTGCAATTTTGTCAACGCCTTAACGCAACGCGAGGTGGCGACCTTAGCCTAAGCGTCGGCCTCACTCATAGCGTCCATCCACACCAAAAATGCGACGGACGTCTCCCTCCAGTGGCTGTAATACCGCGTTCCTCGCTAACGCTCAGCCCGAGAAAAGTCGCGGCCGGGCTACTTGGGCGACACGACGCACTCAGCGTTTCCCTCACGTTCAATCACACTTTAACATGCCGCGGGATGGCGACCTTAGCCCAAGTTCTGCGCCTCGATAGCGACGCTCTTCTGGCTTCACGCCTCTTATTCTGATTACGCTCTCACCGTTAACATCTACAGCTACCAGAATGGTTTGTTTAATCGTTGATCATGGACGCTAGTCGCGGGATGGAGATGTACCACCAAGCTTCAGCATGAGTGCATCCACGTTATGCGTTGTGCAAACTCTCCTGTTTCAACGTTACAGTAAACATTCAATTACATCTGTAGGGGCACGTTTTACTTTCGTGTTATACCGATTCCTATGACGGAGGGATCAAACATGTTTTTTTAAATAAAAATACTATGACAGTCGGGTCCCGGTCGTCCTCGCAAACGAATTCTTCGTCGAGGCAGAAATATTTTTTCCGCACCTAACGTTGCATTGAAATGAGCAACTTAACAACAATCGTTCGTCAGCATATGCACGTATCATCAGCATGATACGTGAATTTATGATACGTTGTATAACTGAAACATTTATGTGCGATACGACAGTTAATGTGCACAAGAACTGCGTTATGATCAGAGATCCCTTCCAATATCTATTATCTGAAACCTAAGTGACGAAGACTGTCACTAATAAAAGCTAAATCAACAATGGAGTTCTGCCGGGTATTCTTATGAACTAATTGTATTAGGCACCTACCCTCTCCTACACTCTCTCGCACCACATGCTCCGGTTGCTAGGGGCGAGGATAAGCGCGCGCGCCCGCAGCTGTTGCTATGGGAGAGGGAGTGAGAGCGGAGAGATAACACCTGCCGGCGCGCGGACGCCGCCGCGGACAACGCCGGATGCGCCTGACATAGCCCGACTAAGAAATGGATTCGCATTTAAAATTTCCGGTCTGAGTGAGGATCGAACCCAGGCCGTCTGTGTGACTACCAGGTGTTGTACAATACAGCCACGCGTATGCTTGGGAATACATGGAAAATAACTTCCTCTGCTTGGAAATGTAGTGAAAATAACTCGTCTTCACAAACACACGCGTCCTTTATACATACGTCACAATAAAACATCAAAAGAACTGACATTTGGACGAGTTGGATTGCGTTAATCATGATGAATGGTTTCAGCGCAAAGTTGTGTAAGCGTGCCTTTTATCACCCTGCATGACAGAGAAATTTCCTTCTTCAATGGTTTTGTGACGTGATACCATAGTTCTCAGTTAGTCCTTCAATCTCTTCATTTATCTTCTGTTTGACGTCATCGGCGTGTGCCCACGTGGGATAGGTTGTGCTATAAAATTTGTGTTTCCATTGCTAATAAAGTCGGTTGTGAAACAGCGCTGGTGTTCGTGTCCCTCCTTTTCCTGTGTCTTCGTCGATTTGCGCTGAAAACCACTCATCATGATTAACAATACAACATGTAATATCGCAGTAATATAGCATGGTACAAGCGCACATAGGGAAACCAAGCTCAAGTTTGGGGCGACGCTAGCGCGACCGAGCTATGCATCACTGGGGATAGACGCTGCCAGCGAAAGCAGTTTGACCCAGGATTCGCTGCGGCGGCGACAAGGACACGTGCGCGCATGCGCTCCTCATTCAGTCCGGAGCATTGCAAGTCAGCAATAGTTACATTGTGACGCACCACAGATGCAATGTGAGAGCACTGCGCGTGCGCGGTAGCGGGGGCGGCAGTGTTGTGGCCAAAGAACGCGCCTTGGATATTCCCAGTTACGATAAGAACAGTGGCGCCGCTTGACGTTGCCTTGCAAGCGTATTGCCATCAGGCTTCACAACACGTGAATATCATAACGACCTCGTGGTTTAAAGCCGGCCACCCATTACAAAAAAGCACACAGGTTAATGCCCGTATTCCGGCTAAAATAAACCGAAGCCACGCCAGTTTGCTACACAGGATTCGACTGGGCGTCGCCTTCACTAGACGCTACGCGCACCTTATCGGCCGTGTGGACAGCCCGCACTGTGAGCACTGCCGCGTAGATGAGACTTTTACACATCTGTTGTGCGACTGCCCTTTATACGTGTCTCAACGGAATGCGCTTGCTTCAACGTTGACAGGCATCGGTGTGGCAACGCTAAGTGAGACTGCAATTTTATCGGCTATGTGCGACCAAACGAAGTCAGCAACTGCTATCACGGCTGTGATAGATTTTCTCAAGACTACAGGACTGGACAGCATGCTTTAGCGAAACCATTATGTTACGTGGTTTTGTATTCACGCACAACTTCCTTCTCTCCCCATCATCACCCCTCATCACTATTTTTTCTCCCCTCTCCCTTATCCCCGGTGCAGAGTAGCAGGCTAGAGCGCACTAGCTCAGGCCGACCTCTCTGCCTTCCAATAAATTATCTCTCTCTCTCTCTCCCTTAACACCACGTAGTGGGGGCATAGCAAGTATGCACAAAGTGGTTGAAGTACGCACTAGGGACAGGATATCGCTATCGCGTTCAACTCATAAAGGCGAAGCTTAAGGGTCCCCCCAATTATTTTTTTTTACGATCATGGCGGCCGAGAACCCTGATTTTGCATTCCAAGAACTGTTTGCTTCCGGCCTTTAGCCGCGAAAAATCTGGGACCAAAGGCAAGTCGTTCTGAGAAGCAGGCCATCGCTTCGTATTCATTTTAGTATCCATTTCGATTCTCGTTTTCTTTTGGACTCGACCAGTAGGAGGGGGCAGTGGGTGGGAAGGCGCTGCATGGAAACTTTGCCTCCCCTTACCAAGAACCCTGCACACGCCTATGGAGACATCGTTTCGACCATTTCAAAACTCCCTGGTGCGATCGTCGGCAGTCAAGTGTCTCGACGCGCGATTACACTGTCATCATATCATGGAACACAGTGAGGCATGCAATGACGCTAAAGCACGAAATGAACCAAGACCTTGCGTTTTCACTTCGCTTTCTTACCATGCCAATTTCCACGCGGTTAGAAAGTTGCAGTCCAACACGTGGCCTCAGAGCTATGCAGCAGCCACAGGCTCACGCAACAAAGAATCGGGTGCTGCCAAGTGAAAAATGAAAAAAATGCGATGGAGGCAGGCTGATCGTCACTCAAGTATAAACAGAGGAGACAAAATGTTCACTGGCTCATTCGCATGAAGGATCCACGACCATGCGGAAGGTTTAGGAGTTATACAGAGTGATTAGTATCTGCACCATGACCACGCCTTCAAAATCCGCGCGTACGAGCTTACGGAGCTTTTGCAAACCTAGGTGCCTAGGTACAAGGCTATAGGTACTCACAGGAGCAATGTTTACAGGTGCGGCGCTGCCACGCTTACCAGTATTGTTTGCGCTGGCACTTGGCCACTTGTAGCCTAAGAAAGTCGACGCGTGCAGTCTTCGCTGTTATCATGGGATGGGTGTCGTGCATTTCGCGTCTTCTCACCGCGCCTCGTACGTGCGGCGAAAAGAAATTTCTCCACAATTCGTCGTTTAGCGCGAATTTCAAGTGTACGCAGCGCAAATGGTGGTCGTCTTCGACTGGTATACCGTCCACCGAAGGACGTGCGGAGGGATTCAACCTAAACGCCGACGGCTACGCCCGTTTTCAAGCCTATGCTGCGGGCGAGAACAAGAAAGCTCTCGATACGGTAGCGTTCAGGCACGCTTCCGCTGCTTTCAAGCAGCACTTGGAAATAGGCTGCGGTCCCGGAGGCTCGACGAAGAGCCACGTATTGCCGCATTGCTCGCCTTGTTCGAGACTCGTAGCTACGGACAAGGCGCCGGACATGATAGAAGCTGCACGCAAGACGTCTTCCCACCCATGCATCCGATACGACGTACTCGATATAGAAGCCGGTGACGTGCGGGGATTCGTGAACAAGTACGGACAGTTCGACCGCGTTTACTCCCTGCTGACCTGGCATTTCCACAAGGACCAGCTGAAAGGGTACCGGAACGTTCGTCATTTGCTGAAGAACAGCGGCGAGTGCTTGGTATCTGCTTGCATAGAAAGCCTGTTTCTCAACGTTTGGCTCGACGTCTACTTGATGGACAAATGGAAGCCGTTCATTCCTGTGAGTATTAATCGATTGTAGCGCTCTGTTTCAAAGTGAAAAAAAAAAAAAAAGAAAGGAGCTGCGTGCAGTGTAAGCTAAAGGGTTCCATTCCGCAACAGGCGAGCAATCCGGCTATCTTCACGATGCCACAGCGCATGCGCCCTTCCCCCTGCCGGAAAAGCCGTGAAGCTAGGGTTGTGCCAATAGTGAATTTTGAAATCGAATGCGACTCAAATAGTAAGGCAAGCATTTTTAAAGCAGTTCTACAATTTCATAACATTTTATTTGCAAGAAATATTCGCGAAACATTAAGAAAGGAACATTACGATTGCTTTTAACTGGCAAAAACTACCACAGTTACGTCAAGTGACGTAAGCTCGTATGCATGAACACCTAGAGTTTTAACGATATTTTGTAACTCTACATTGAAGTGCAGTAGTGACTACAGTATACGAGGTCACTCTCTGTGACCAGTGTTTAAACAAAACTCAAGAAGAAGACTCTTGGCAGAGAACAGCGCTTTGCGATAGGTGGCGAGACACTGGAAGTTGTAAAGGAGTACGTCTACTTAGGACAGGTAGTAACCGCGGAGCCGAACCATGAGAGTGAAATAACTAGAAGAATAAGGATGGGATGGGGCTCATTCGGCAAGCATTATCAAATCATGAATGGTAGTCTACCACTATCCCTCAAGAGGAAGGTATATAACAGCTGCATCTTACCGGTACTTACCTACGGAGCAGAAACCTGGAGACTTACAAAGAGGGTTCAACTTAAACTGCGGACGACGCAGCGAGCGATGGAAAGGAAAATGATAGGTGTAACCTTAAGAGACAGGAAGAGAGCAGAGTGGGTCAGGGAACAAACGGGGGTTAAGGATATCATAATTGAAATCAAGAAGAAGAAATGGATATGGGCCGGGCACGTAGCACGCTGGCAGGATAACCGCTGGTCATTAAGGGTAACTGACTGGATTCCAAGAGATGGCAAACGCGTGAGGGGGGAGACAGAAAATTAGGTGGGTAGATGAGATTAAGAAGTTTGCAGGTATAACGTGGCAGCAGAAAGCACAGGACCGGGTTGATTGGCGAAACATGGGAGAGGCCTTTGTCCTGCAGTGGGCGTAGACAGGCTGATGATGATGATGATGATGATGAAGAAGAAGAATTAATCAATGTTGAACCCAGCACCGGTTATCACATCTTCGGCCTTAGTACTAAAGGAAGGTAGATACCGTTCTTGAATACTTCATCTGACCCGCCACGGTGGTCTAGTGGTTATGGTACTCGACTGCTGACCCGCAGGTCACGGGATCGGATCCCGGTCGCGGCGGCCGCATTTTCGATGGAGGCGAAAATGCTCGAGGCCCATGTGCTTAGATTTAGGTGCACGTTAAAGAACCCCAGGCAGTCGAAATTTCCGGAGCCCTCCACTATGGCGTCTCTCATAATCATATGGTGGTTTTGGGACGTTAAACCCCAGATATTATTATTATTATTATTATTGAATACTTCATCTGCAAGAAAACTTTGCATTAAAGGGCCCCTCAACTGCCTCTGAAGATACGAACAACGAGCGCGTTAGTCTCTTCCGGCGCTTCTTATCTTCGTGACGTCCACAGTTTGTGCACGTGAGGTCCGGAGGAAATAAGCTCTCGATTGGTCGAGATACGAGAGAGATCTGTTGTGAATTCTCTCCTACCCTGCTTTGTCGTGCAGTCGCATGCCCGCTCTGCCTTGTCTCGAATGACAATCGTGCGCGACAAACTGATTGCACTTCGTTTTCTGTGTTTGTGACTGCGCAAGTGTAGATAGCGGCGTGTAGTCGAAAAGCGCGAAATCCTGACGGGCTCAACGCTTCGTCCTGAAATGTCGCGTGCATTATGAAGAACTAAGCGGCTAGGAGGAGTTAGCGCTTGTAGTAAGGATAGTGAAGGCGAGAAAGAAACTACTGTCTCGCCTTCGAACTCGGTGTGGTTTAGGGGCCCTTTAGGATAAGACATGCGTCTCTTGTTATTGAGTGTTATTGTACGTGTTATCTTGATTTGCATCAACATAACACATACGCGAACAAAGTAGCACTTCTGCATCCGAATGCAGTCGCAACCACAATGTCCCATGACCGATCATGTGCTGATGATGGTGCATTGGTGTCGCGCTCGCCTTATCGACACTGCTGTTTTAAACAAAAACGCCTTTATAGCATCGATAGTCGTTTAAAAGCTGGGACTTTTAAAGTACTATTTTAAAGGAAATATTGAGTTGTTAAAACCGGTCAAAATGACCCCTCGTTTTTCCAGCGAATCATTACTTAGGTGTTTTCCTGTCCGTGCTGATTATTAAAAAAATATTCAGCATTTCGACTATACACTATTCCACTTGAGTACCGAATCGAATAGAACACTACTTGATTTGTTATTCGAAATTTTCGAATTTTCATACACCCCTACAGAAACACACCGCAATCTCGAAGGCTTTTATCCTGTCCATACAACCAAGCCCTACGTAAGCCGTAGAGGGCATAAGAGGGAAATGTAAAACACGGATTGCTAGCGCATTACTGTAACCACGCCTATTCTTGTTTGTCATTCAAAATAATCGCAGCGCCCAAGTTCGTTGCTTCAGCGTTTTTGTGTATCTGTGTGTATTGTGACTTGGCAAGTTGGGCTATGTTTGCATGCGGCCTTATACTATAACTACACTTTTTAAACAAACGAAAACTACTGAAACCCCGACAACAAAACACTGTGTTTCACACTCACAGTGTTCAGCGATCGGTACTTAAACATGAACGCCTTCTACTTCTCTCTCTGCCATGTAGGAGTTGAACATGTAACGTGTTCGCAATACGTATGGTTGTGCCAACAGAAACGGTCTCCTAGAAGGCACTACAAACACCTTCGTTAATTTTAACACAAAGCCCCGTATGCTTAAAATGTGCCCTTTTCTCTCTACATTTGTTTATTCATTTATCTACTTATTTATTACAGTGCCTTCAGGGCCCGAATAATGATAATAATATGTAGGGTTTTACGTCCCAAAACTATGATATGATTATAAGAGACGTCATAGTGGAGGGCTCCGGAAAATTTCGACCATCGCACAGTACACGGGCGTCTACCATTTCGCCTCCATCGAAATGCGACCACCGCGGCCGCGATCGAACCCGCGACCTTTGGGTCAGCAGGCGAGCACCGTAACCACTGTTCCACCGAGGCGGACCTTCAGGGCCCGAAGGCGTTAGAGAAGGGAACTTGTGCGGATGCGTCGTCGAAGGGCGGACTGTTATTTAGTGGCCATTCGCTCGCTGGCAGTGGTATCTCTGCATGACCTCAGAGGTCCAGTGGAACTTTTGGCTTACCGAGAATTTCTCGGAGGCTATATTGTGGAATTGGTGTCTTAACGACAGCTGAATCGATGCATTCTTCATTTTGCTGCGGCAAATGAAAAATTGCGCAGCTCTCCCTAAATCCGCGATGGTTTCTTTTAGGGGAGTTTGTATTACTTCACGGCTGGTCCAGGTCAGTCGGTTCCAATAAGCCTTTGCGTTGTCGCATTGTGCACTACTTTGCTCCCGAATCAGTATAGTGAAGCCGCTTGCGAGGTGTCGTCAGTTGTTAGCTGCTCCTACAGTTGACGTGTGCCGGTCTTTCAGGTGTTGAGATCTGCATTGCCACACCGGGCAGGCTGATCGACTTCCTGGAGGCAGGCAAGGTGAACCTTCGTCGCTGCAGTGATATTGGTCAGTTGGGCAATACGGGTGGACAGGTGGTTCCAGTCATTTGAGGTAGTGGGATCAAAAGAATCGTGAAAAAATTTAGTTTGTGAAAAAGGAATGTGCACTTTGTGGGGATGGTTATATATATTTGATATGTACTATGGTTTGGAAACAAGGTCTTGTTTAGGCCGTGCATTGTGGATTTTTTTTTTTAAAGAACAAGAGGTGACACTTTCTTGCGTGAAAAGAGAAGGGGAAGGCCCAAAACTGTTTTCATGGATGATACACTAGATGTGCGTGCATAGTCTGAGAGAATGAAGCGTGCACTACGATTTTGGACGAAATGCAAGGTTTGAGCGAGAGTGTTAGTGCCGGGAAAAAATGAGCTTTAGAGTGGAAGGTGCCCTCAGAAAATTTCGTCGTAGATAGCCAAGAGTGCGATTGTCATTCTTAGTTACGTAGGTGACATGAGTGTGCCATGGAAGATAAGAGGTAAATTTTGTGCCAAGATACTTTTATCATGAAGCACTTTCTAAAACACTATCGGTAATTAGCTGTTCGGGAATATCAGTCGAACTAGAGTAACGGGAAATTCGCATTACATTACATTTGTTAGCGCTTAGTCGCATGTTCCATCTAATGCACCAGAAAGAAACTTCATTAAGAACTTGTTGCAGAATATTAACGTCAGTATTAGTGCTAACATTTCTATAAGTAACAGCCATCAGCGAATAATTTAATCAATAATAGAATAACATTAGGGATGTGATTGATGTAAACAAGAAAAAAAAGTGGGTCCAAAACGGATCCTTAGGCACACCAGAAGTAACAAGAGATTCTCGTGAATTGTTATTGCTGCGGTTGACAAATTTAGTTTCGTTTACGACAAAGTATTCGATTGATGTTAATATATTGCGGTCAATGTTTCGCTTACGTGGCTTTAAACGGAGTAACTGGTGAGAAACAAGATAGAGAGCTTTCGAGAAGCCCAGAAATATAAAATCAATCATTAGTGCACTGTCTAATGGCGCGAATAGATCGTGAATAAAAGAAAGCAATTGGTTTTTAAGAGAAAAGTGCTTACGGATGCCATGTTGATAGGCACAAAAGAATGAATTTGTATCTAGAAAGGCTATGATATGAGAATAAATTGTGTATTCTAAACGCTTACAAGGTACAGTGGCGAGGAATATCGGTCGGTAATTCAAAGGGGACTGTGCATCTCCACATTTAAATAATGGTACCACCTTGCCCACCTTCCAGTCACGTGGTAAAGAACAAGATTCCAAGGACTGGGAAAACCGTTTTTACAAAAAGATTGAAGAATGAACATCGGCACTTTTCAAAAACTTTGGAGTGATGTCCGTCTACTCCGCAAGATGAAGACAAGTTCAGGCCGCGAATTAGCTCCTGAGCGCCATCAAAGTCAACAGGATCCATAATGGGGCAGTTATATTCAACAATGTAGGGAAAGGACACAGCTGATGATAAAAATGATTGAGAAAATACAAAAGCAAAATTCAGAACTGAGAAGTCCTACGCCGTTTTCTGCCAGTTAAAGATATCGTATTCTGTTTATGACCGCGTGTGACATTCCAAAACTTTCGCGTTGATTACAAGTAACGAGGGAACGGTGTTTAAAAAAAAAAAAAAACATGATTGCTCCCTCCGTCCTAGGAATCGGCATAGCATGAAAGTAAAACATGTCCTCACGGGAGTAGTTGAATATTTACTGTACATTGATGGAAGATAGCTTGGACTGTGTCTTTTGGTGTTTGGCTGCTATGGCACTGTTTAACGTGGATACACTCACGTTGACGCTTAGAGATACACCTACATCCCGATGACTAATGTCCATGATCAATGATTAAACAAACCCTTGTGGTCATAGATGCTTGTGGTAGCTGTAGTAGTTAACGGTGAGAGCGGAATAGGAGAAAGCGGCGTGATAGACAGAACAGCGTCACTGATTGGACGCCGAACTTGGGCTAAGGCCGCCTACTCGCTGCATGTTTGAGTTATTGTACATCACTGCTCGACTAGAGGGAAACGCAACGCGCGATGGTAGGGAACGCAGAGTTACAGCCAGGCGAAGCAGAGGCGCGTCGCAGGCCAGGTTTTGGTATGGTTGAATGATATGAGCAAGGCGGACGCTTGGGCTAAGGTCGCCACCTGGAGGTGTGTTAAGGCGTCGACAAAACTGCACTTCTATTGGATACGCTCCGAATGGGACGGATGCTTAGAAACGACGCATTCAAGGAGCTTATCGCGGATGTCATGGTCATGATGCATTACTTCACTCTAACAAGAGCACGTGAGAGGACAGGGTAAGATATAAAAGGCGCGTTTGTAAAGCCTTCAGAGAGTGTGACCCGTGGCGCAAAGGATAGCGTGCTCGGCATATGTTGTCGCGGACCGAGAAGTCGTGGGTTCGACTCGCGTTGATAGAACTTTTCAAATGCGAAGCATTTCTTAGTGAACTTCGGCGACTATGAGCGTATCTATCTATCTATCTATCTATCTATCTATCTATCTATCTATCTATCTATCTATCTATCTATCTATCTATCTATCTATCTATCTATCTATCTATCTATCTATCTATCTATCTATCTATCTATCTATCTATCTATCTATCTATCTATCTATCTATCTATCTATCTATCTATCTATCTATCTATCTATCTAGCCGCCTACGACTTTGTGCTCTCCTGGCCGTATCGTTAATGGGATTTATACCAAAATTCGTATGGCATAAGCATGACTCTATGACAAACATGATTTACTGGTCATATCATGAAAACCATGACTAACTTGCCATGAAAAGCATGATTTACGCGCCATGGCCGTAGTGCTCCTGAGGCCGTTTTCTTAACTTGATATATAAAAAAAAATTGGTACGATGAGACATTTCTGCATGACCAACATAAATGACAGGTGGTAATATGAAAATCATGACGTGCATATCATTTACAACATGATTTACATGCCACGCTCATGGTGCGCTGACGGCCGTTTCGCTAGCTTGATATACACCAAATTTGGTTATTTCATGACGTGACTGTATGACGAACATAAATGCCAAGTGGAAATATGGAAATCATGACATCTCATGTGCGACATGACTTGCACGCCATGCTCATGGCTCGCTCGCGGCCATTTCGTTAGCTTGATATACACCAAATTTGGTATTGAGTGACGTAACTGTATGAGGAGCATAAATGAGAAGTAATATGGAAATCTGCGAGATATAGCTCTGCTCGAGTCTTCATCTGCCTCCGCTTCAGTGTCTACATACATTGTTCATGTATCCCGCCTTAAACTCTACAGATCTGCAACACCACAGAAAGCACCGAGACGGTGCTTTAGCACCCGGGGGTTATGTTATAAGACTATTGCACGTTAAAGCAGCAAGGAAGACGACGTGATTTTGGTGTGTGGCGCGCGCTCTTCTCCTCCATCCTGGCTTACGCGTGGCGTAGTGTAAATATATCGTAAATACGTCTTGTTTCCCTGTGTGCCTTCACGTAACAATATGTGGGGTTTTAGGTGCCAACACTGCGATATGATGATGAGACACACCGTAGTAGAACGCGCTGGAAATATCGACCATCTCGTGTTCTTTAACGTGCTCTGACGCCGCACAGTACACGGGCCGCTGGCATATTCGCTTCCATCGAATTGCGACCGCCGCGGCCGGGATCGAACCCGTGGCCTTCGGGTCAGCAGCCGAGTACCATAACCACGGTACCACTGAAAGGGATTGCGCAATGCATCTCGAAAAAAAATTCGGGTTTGAACCATCAGGTTTATTCTATTCCTTGCCCTTCACGAGGTGCATTTCACCGGCCTTGTCACTAGAGGACATGCTCGCAACTCGGCACTCGCGCAGATCTGCGCGAGACACACGGCGTTGGAATTCGGCGCGGCACACGAGCTTCGTAAAGTTTGAGGGCACTTACGACATTCAAGACTAATTCAAACTGCAATAGGGTACGCATATGGGCTGGTTGGTTCATGATTTCCAGTATAAAACAGCGCTAAAAGACGGGACGAAGAAAGGACACAAACCACGGCGCTGACTAACAACCAAATGTGTTTTATTCAACCAGTCCGCATATATATGCTCCACCACAATCGCAAGAACAACAGAAAGAAATCGATGATCAGCCTGCGCAGAGGCAACAAAAATACTCAATTGGACAGAAATGTTATCTCCTTCGGAAGGAGGGAAATCGACGGTAGGCTAACACATGCCTCGCCGCCGTTATAAATGTGATAAGCTTCAGAGATGAGGCGCGCGCGTTCATCATAGTACTTTGACAGAAAAATTGAATCTTTAGAAGATGGCTCACAACCGCAATCATTACAATGAAGAGACAGTTGACTATCTCTAGCTTGTTTTCGGACCTTATTCGCGTGCTCGCGCATGCGGTCATTAGCGCACCGGCCCGTTTGACCAACATAGTAACGCCCGCAAGAAAGTGGAATCTTATACACCACAGCATCGCAACATTCAACAAACTTTTGCCGGTGCTTCTTACTACACCTTTCCGTCTTGGTCTCTCGATTTACTTGCTGACACAAGCTACCAAGTTTATTTCTAGCAGAAAACAACAACCTGACGCCTGCCCTGCTGACCACTTTCTTAAGATTATGTGCCACCTTGTGCACATAAGGTATGACCGCTATTGATTGCTGCGGGTGTGTCGCCGATTGAACAGCTGTTGAGCCCTTGTTCTTAAAGCCAGATACGAGGCCTTCTGCGATGCTGGTCAGAAGCGTTACTGGGAAACCTGCAAGCTTCAGAACGCATGTTTCAGTTTCAGAACGCATGTGGAACCACTGTCGACAAGTTTTTAGAGTTTTTAAAGTTTTATATGCAATCCACCTTCATCAGTTTGGACGATAAGCTTTTTATTCAGCGGAAAGGAGTCTGCATAGGCTCATGCATCGCCCCTGTTCTCAGCGATATTTTACTAGCCAGCTATGACCGTAATCTCGACAGCAAGCTCAGACAGACTAGCACGATAAAAGTGATGAGATACGTGGACGACTTTTTAATTTTTTATAGCACTAACTCTCGTGACGTACAGCCTGCTGCTGGAATTTTCGACGTATTCCTCACGGAATTAAGTCCACTTGAATTGACCACTGAGCATCCCTCAAGCAATAGGCTTCGCTTCTTGGACTTGGAACTCTCGTTCTCAAACAACCATGTCTGTTGGGGGTATGCGCCTAGGTCACAAAAGAGCCTTTTTCCTTTTTCTTCTGCGCACTCGAAGATAGTGAAGCGCGGCATTGCAAGGGCGTGCATGAAGGCGGCGCTTGAGAGGTCCTGTGACCACCAGGTTGAAGCGAGTTTTTCTTGTCAAGTAGCACGTCTGAAGCTTGCAGGTTTCCCAGTAACGCTTCTGACCAGCATCGCAGAAGGCCTCGTATCTGGCTTTAAGAACAAGGGCTCAACAGCTGTTCAATCGGCGACACACCCGCAGCAATCAATAGCGGTCATACCTTATGTGCACAAGGTGGCACATAATCTTAAGAAAGTGGTCAGCAGGGCAGGCGTCAGGTTGTTGTTTTCTGCTAGAAATAAACTTGGTAGCTTGTGTCAGCAAGTAAATCGAGAGACCAAGACGGAAAGGAAAGTGCAGTAAGAAGCACCGGCAAAAGTTTGTTGAATGTTGCGATGCTGTGGTGTATAAGATTCCACTTTCTTGCGGGCGTTACTATGTTGGTCAAACGGGCCGGTGCGCTAATGACCGCATGCGCGAGCACGCGAATAAGGTCCGAAAACAAGCTAGAGATAGTCAACTGTCTCTTCATTGTAATGATTGCGGTTGTGAGCCATCTTTTAAAGATTCAATTTTTCTGTCAAAGTACTATGATGAACGCGCGCGCCTCATCTCTGAAGCTTATCACACTTATAACGGCGGCGAGGCATGTGTTAGCCTACCGTCGATTTCCCTCCTTCCGAAGGAGATAACATTTCTGTCCAATTGAGTATTTTTGTTGCCTCTGCGCAGGCTGATCATCGATTTCTTTCTGTTGTTCTTGCGATTGTGGTGGAGCATATATGCGGACTGGTTGAATAAAACACATTTGGTTGTTAGTCAGCGCCGTGGTTTGTGTCCTTTCTTCGTCCCGTCTTTTTTAGCGCTGTTTTATACTGTAATTCAAACTTTTCGCGATTCCGAAGAGACAGCGCGAGGAAAGAAGTGTTCGAACGTAGGCGTGCGCACTGAGTTAAGCAGACGACAGGAATCGAACCCGCGTCCTCGAGCTTAGCAGCATGACACCTCACCTGCTAATATGTCACGGCGGTTCGTATACGGCTAAGATGTGGCCGTGTATTTCCCGTGCGACGAATCATTTGCTTAGCTAGGAAATGTTTTTTTTTTCCAACCCGCGCACCGGACGCATTGAAAACGTGCGCGCACACACACACGCACGCACGCACACCCTCTTCTTTTTCTACGGCGTCGTAATGTCGACCGGACTTGAACGTTCTCTCTCGCACATTCGGGTCACAAGCGTTGCGCTATTCCTGTCAAAAGAAAGTGGACCGTCTTGCGTCAAGGCATCGCCAGCGTGCACCATCGGCGTTCGGTGCGATTGCGCGATTTGTCGCCGCCGGAACCGTCCTATGGCAACGCGTAACTTCTCACGAGAGCCCGAAGCCGCACTGTCCTGTCGGCGCACTCGTGCGCATGCGCTTCGGCGTCACTTCATACCCGAACACCCTGCAGTGTGCCATGCTCGTGAATACGCGGTGCTTCTCGTGGAGCTGGCGTGACGAATCATTCGTTGCCGACAGCAGCCTGACAGCGTCGGTGGAGCCACTGCTGCGCAACAGCCACAGACGTGTCTGGCACTCGGCCGCTGCGGACGCCGCGAGGTAAGGCCTCTCTGTTACTAACCAGGCGCGTCTGTAAAGAACTTTGTCGGCTTAGTTGCACTAATTCAATGTTCCTCTTGTTTCTTCTCTGTGTTAGGAGATTTATTAACACGGATACGAGGAGTGGTAACTTGGGCGGGCGCTCTTTGCACTAGCTTCAGCATTAACGTTGTCTGAGAAATGTCGGCGGTGGTGCCTTTGTTTTGCGTCTCGCAACAGCCACGCATTACGAGAAACAGACGCTTTTTTTCGATCCGTCGTCACTGGTAGCGTGTCCTGTGTTGGCTTGAGGCTGCCAAAAGACGTGCTGAAGAAGGGAAATGAGTTCTTTTCCCTCGTGTTGTGAACGAACGGTACTATGGTGGGTCGAACTGGGAGGACGAACGACTCGCAGTATTGCTTCGATTTCGAAAGTTGGGCTCAGTGTCCCATCCACGGCGATCGAGGTCAGAGGGGAGTGCCAACGGATGTAAATTATCACCGCTGACGTAGTAGTACTTTGGGAAATGCGATAAGGTTCACCGAAGCGGGCAAGCTGACGGCCTCACTCCATCGACGGTAAAGAAGATTGTTTGCAGAGCCAGTCGGCATAGCAGAAGCTTTTGTGGGCGTTGCCAATGACATCCCGAATTCTGGCAGCCTTCTCGCGCTGCCGCAAGCATTCGGAACTTGTAGATAGAAGGTGGTCCGTCGTATGCGATGGACGGGTGTGGGTCTTGGAGCAGAAAGAGAGCTAATTCTAGCTGTTTGGGCGATAGTGTTTTGTAGGCGACAGAATCGAGGGGAAGAATGAGGTGTTTTTATTTAGTGTTCCTTTAGCAGATGAAGGGAGCATACATGGAAGTCATAATGCCTATAGTTACTTTGAATAGTTCAGCGACCGAGGACTTTATTCGAAGACTCTCACCTACGGCGAATGTGCCGCTCTGCATGATGTACAGCCTGACATGTCCAACGATCTAAGCGACAACATGCCCGCTTTCGTCCATCAGCGCGCACTAAAAGCGATATTATGGAGACATTTACGATCTGGAAAACGGCCCGAACATTGAACTTCTTAGTGGGTGAACTTCTGCGCAGTGACGGAAGCAGCACTCGCACTACAAAGAGGGTGGCGAGCGGAGCCGTCGGTTGCCGAAATCTGATCTAACGCGTCGCTTTACTTACACGTGTGGCGGCGCATTCCAGCATAATTTCGGGTGCTCGCCTATGATTCAGAATGAGCTGCACTTGTGTCGTCAGAAATGCAGAGAGTTCAAAACCAGCCAAACCATTCGGGATGATTGAATGCACCAAGGCACGTAATGTACCGAACGACACAAAGGCCGACAGTAAGATTGTTACAGCCGCTGAAACACCTGGCAGTGAACTATTGATTTACAAGTGGCAATATGAAGTGCAGTGAAACCGTTCAGTGGAGCCGTTGATCCGAGCTGAGTGTGCTGCGAATAATGCGACCACCGGCCAGAAAGGGATTCGATTATCTAAGGCAATATGTCGCGTTCTTTGTCGCCAAGGGGTTCACAAGCAGGACAATGATGGTGGGTGTAGCAGCGACGAAGATATGAGGAAGCACGCCCCATGACCGTAATGAGCCGAGGTTTTGGCTTATTTCGCGTTAGACGGTCGACGGTGATGACTCAGCGTTTTCCTGCGAGCGTCAGTGGCAAGGCCAAGGACAGAGTTGGCCGCTTACGGTGCACAAATGATCATTGCCGGCCAGACAACGAGGTTTTCGGAAAACAGGATGACAGTCGACGTTCCAAGCACACGTCCTTCCATTTTAAAAACGAAAAGCGAGTTGTGCACCAGGCGTGGTGTTCGTCCCTGCCGGTGACGAATTAATTTTGGTTGGGCCGTATTTTCGGGAGCCGGGAAGCCGTATGGTTTGTGGCGAATGATACGGGGTGATTGTGAACGGCAGTGGTGGCGATATCCGCTTGTGCTGCTGCACCTGTGAGGTGGAGAGTAGGGGCTAGATGGCTGCCACTGATACGAGTACGAAGTGTGTTCTTGGGTTGGAAGACATCGGTGCAGTCACAAAGGATGATGAACAGCCAGAGAATCGGACGAGCTTGACTCCGTCACGTCCGCTGTGTCACGCGCTGGAGATACAGAACAATTCCATAAATGCGAGGGCCCTATAACGTTATGGAGTACCAAGGTATCAGTATTTAGGAGCACAAATAGAATTGTGGTTCGGGAAGTGGCGCGAGCAGTTCATACGATTTCGCTTTGGTCGCAGGAATAGTCTCCATAAACATGGAAGTCAATTAGAGAGTGATGAGCTCGTAATGTACGTATGTCGGCTGTTGTGGCCTGGATGATAGAAGCGGCGGAGTTAGTCCAATGACGACGACTCAGCGGATGATCATTTCTACGAAACACGCTGTACGAATGTGAACGTTTAGTCCGCAGGGCTACCGCTTTCCTTGACCGTCTTTAACGGCGCCAACGCGTAAGCTTGGAAGAATGTAAGGCTGAAACTCCGACTGGAAAGTGTGCACAGATGCTGGCAACAGAGGTGACACGTGAAAGACAGAGCCCCGTGGATCTAAACGCTTTATCAAGTGCCGACGAGACCACGCAACTAGCGTTACCTACCAAACATGTATGGGACATAGATGCCGCTACCCGACGATGGAGGGCGATCGCAATAAAAGACTGCAGGAGGCGAAGCCATCGTGCCCGCCTGCGTTCCGTCTGGTGTGCGTCATACTTTGTCGAAATGTGTGGCAGCAGTGAGCAGACATGGCGGCTCACTAATTTGCAGACGGCACATAGTTGGAATGGCGCAGATTGACTGGGAAGGAGTGAATGATATTAGCACCTCGACGGCGAGCCGTGATGCTGTTCAGCAGTTTCACAATTTCAAGCTTTGCCAGTGGGCCCCCCTTTTGCATGAAGAGAGCGGGGCTAGTCCGATTGGGGTCAGTGAAGTCTCAAACGCTATGCAGCTAGGCCGAAGGCGCAATCCGTAGGTCACTGCCGCAGTTTGGCGGCTGGCGTGGCACGCCGTCGTCTTCTAGGTTTGTCTTGTAATGGAGTTGTTGCGGCGGCGTCCAGCCTAGCCGACGCTCTAACCTCTGCAACTCTGGTGGCATGCGAGCCCGAGCCATTGGTTATGACGTATTGCAATGATTCTGGCAGGAAACTTATAGGGACTGGCTTAAATGTGGGCCCGTCATTCCCGTCATTGGCGCGCAGCTCTTGCCTTGTGAACGGCGCTGCGCTGTATTCTTCTCGTGCGGGCGCAGGGTAAGGAAATATGGGAGAAGGCAAACTGGGAGACGAATACCAAAAAGGGCCGATACGAGGGCGCTGTATTACCGATGACCTAATTACGAAGCAGGAGTGCTGTAGAAGAATGACTGGCTGGAGTGACACGCCGCTGGAATATCATCAAATCGCTCTCCTAAATCGACCCACGACGGTGGCAAATAGCTGGCTATGACGTGCTCGGTAAAGAGGGTTGTCCTCCTCGGCATGTTTCACCTCAGAAAAATCCAGTGTAGCAGAAGCCTAATGGGGTCGAAACACGGAAGCACCTGTGTAGTCTTTTGATTGAGGTGCAGTTTCAAGAGTCCCCTCCCCGTATGGCAACATCAATCGGGAGTCATCCATTGTGGCATGCCTCGTAACCATATTGGGCTTCTGCTTCGTGAAACATTAGAATTTTCAAACTGAGCACCGCACGTAACCTTGAGAGCACCGACAATCTTGTGATGAAAAATTCTAACAGGAGGGGCACCACCTTCGCTAGCTGTAATAACGCAAAAAACAAAAAACACTAACTCCTAACGTACCGCTCTGGCTATCCGTGGTTAATAAACACCCGTACAGTGGCGCAGAGGCTCTACACCAAGTGTTCATTCTGGAACTGCCGATTCTCGTGGTATGGTGAACTAGAGATGTTCAACCAGCGAGACAATGTTGACGGCGGTGTTCATGACCTTAGTGCTTGTAATACAAGCGCAGGTAAGCTTGCATGACTTCTTTTTTTATGATTTGCTCATGTTGTAGTTTAATAAAATATGATATCAACCGTTCCGCCTTATGCGCACCTAATGCAACCTTGCTCGGAAGTTTTCGGGTGCCAACGGCGCCATTGAAAGAGTGGCCGTGGCATCCTGTGAATACATTCGCCGATTACGCGCTGAGTATGTGCGATATTGACATCTGTAATCAAATTATTGCGTCCTGTTTGTTTTCAAAACATGGGTTAATCGCAATACGCGTTGACGGCCGCGTTTCACATTGCTGCTCGGGCTTAAGTGAAAGTCCCCGTGCGCAAAGCGAAATTTCAGTTACCTTCAGATAGCGCCTTCCTCGTCCCGCTGCCTACCTTTACGGATTCGTCGACGACGCCTTGCTCGCCAGTGACGATTACGGTGAGTTGCGGTTTTTCTTGTCCATTTTCAATCTCTATCAAATCTTTTTTTTCTGTTTTCAGAACCATGGGCCTTTTTTTCTTCAACGCATTACAAACCCTCATTATGTAAGTATTGTGTTCTGTCAAAATCAGCAATGGGGGGTGTGTGGCCGACACAGTTTGCAATGAAGACCGGGAGTTCTATTCCACGAAGTGGGAAAATTCAAGAAATTTCTCGCGTAATACATAGGTATATACCGTACTCACGGATTGAAACATGAAAATTCAGGACTATGTAATGCACGTGCTTTCGTTTGCAATATCTACAGTTTGTGTGATATCGGCAATATTCTGACTCGAACGCTTACATCGGAGCCAGCACTACCTTTAGCCGCCAGAACTAGCAGCGAAGTGACCTGGTTGTCACGAGAAATTGGTCATAGCAGCTGCTATAATGAAGGAAAAAACCATGCTTCACTCCGTGAGTACTCTACATAAAGAGCGAACACTAATATGTGAAAATTATGGGGCATTTTACTGTGAATGATTGTCTTATGCGCTCAAACAATAGCCCAGTGATTATCGCTTTCGCAAAAAAAAAAAAAAGAAAAGAAAAAGTCAGCCTGCTGTACTGATTGAATACCTTTCCGAAATGCACCTTTAACACGTCATCGAATTTTTCAAAGCTGCATACATAAGAACCCACTTAAGATTTTTCTGCCTTAATACCTTTTAGCAAAAAGACTCAAACGCACTTCTAATGATCCTCAACTATGCTTTTACTCTTAAGAAAAAAAAAGGTAAATGTGACTCTATTGGTGAGTCTCAGCATTCCACGTATCGCCACATATGTCGCCACGCATTGCCATATGTGCAGGTGAAATTCTTTCCAAAAGATCTTTGTGGTAAGCAGACCGTTTGTCTGGCCACGGCAGTAGATGACTCACGAAGTCATTGAAGCTTTCCAATAAGCACAAGGGGCAATAACTCCGTCGGGTAAACAATGGCGGCTCTGCGCGCCATATATGTGAATATGAGTCTGCTGGAAAGTTGGGAAAATTGCGGAGAATTTATCTTTGGTTTCCTTGAGAACAAAGACGTTAACCCGAGGAAGACTTGGGACGAACACTGACTGCGCGTTGTTGTTGGCTTCGACAGTCTTTACAGGCACTGGCTGTTACGGATTGAGTATATAAGCATATATATATATATATATATATATATATATATATATATATATATATATATATATATATATATATATATATAATATGCACACACTGTACCGTCTCGTTAATTCGCATTTCAAGCGACCGGAAAAACTCCGAATTAACCGAATGCGGAATGATCGAAAGTATTGAGAAAGCAATAAATAGATGTCGATAACATCTATGCACTTTCATTCTCTTGAGGAATACATAACACCAGTAAATATTTTGTATAAGAGCAGTGCAAAAGCCGTGATTTTCGTCATTTGTGACTTCGTTCACAACATGGACGCTCGTGTCCTAATCCGAAACGTGCTCTGAACCAGAACCTTATTACGAACCAAAACGCGACTGTGGATAGCGAACCACGCCTTTCCGACAGCCCGAAAGTCCAAATGAACCGGGTTGCGGCCAAATGTGACTTAATTAACGAGAGCTTGATGCCTGAAACGATGCATAAGCTGCCCGGGACCACAGAACACGTCCGCATTATCTGATTTGCCGAATTAACGCGTGTGCAATTAAAGAGCTTTCACTGTAATCCAGGTAATTTAAGAGGTTAACGGGGAATTCATGTAGACTCCAAAATGAAAATGAGAGATGAAGTTTGAACGCTACGCTTTTCTTCTGCTGCCATCCTTGTTTCGCGCACATTTAAAATGGGCTTTCTGATAAATATCCAGCTTGAAGGAGTTCTCGTAGCTCGCGATACGCATACAGCGAGCGGGAGACA
Organism: Rhipicephalus appendiculatus; assembly: GCA_030522465.1. Classification (NCBI taxonomy): domain Eukaryota; kingdom Metazoa; phylum Arthropoda; class Arachnida; order Ixodida; family Ixodidae; genus Rhipicephalus; species Rhipicephalus appendiculatus. The sequence goes on from JALIZH010032968.1 coordinate 1,313,187, forward strand.
GTACCGGACACCACGGGTGCTATATTAGCAAATGATTTATCATTGGCCACGGCAAACCAGTACGAACGTTCGTTTACAAAAGGTGCACAAGGGTTTTCGAATCATTCTGCAACTATATCAACCTTTATTTGTCTTGATGAACTTTTGCACGCGTGTTTTTTGTAAACGAACGTTTCTGCTGGTTTATTGTGGACCTAATATGGCAGTTCAGCGCAGCGTCCATGGTGTACGGTGCATGCTGTTTTCCGTTTTCTATTAGACTGCGCGTCACGGTGACTTAAATTAATAAACTACATGAGCAACAAGTTCTCTTAATTTATTATTGCTTCCAGCCGTTGTTTGACCGGACCAAAATGCACCATCGCAGTGGCAAGTCCTTCCGAAGTTTCCGAGCATTTGGCGGGTAAGTGGTCTTTGGTTGTACCTGGCCGTTTCGTCAATAAACCGCTATCTCTACCATCACACGTGACTGCCTGTTGGTTTTTTCATCTGCCGTGCAACAGCGTCGGTGACTCCTCCGAAGGAGCTTCGTTGCAGCGTGTTTTGCGCGTACCGTGCCGAAGAGCCCACGGCTCCTCGGGAGGAGTTATTATAGCGTGTTTTTGGTGTGCTATGCTACCGCATCCGCGGCTCCCTCGCAGGACCTCTTTTTGCGTTTTTTCTGCGTACCGTGCCGCAGCGTCAGTCACTCCTCCGCAGGAGCTGTGTTTTAGCGTGTTTCGCGCACACTGTGCTGCAGCGGCCACTGCTCCTCCACAGGAGCTGTGTTTTAGCGTGTTTTGCGCATGCCGTGCCACAGCGTCCAAGGCTCCTCGGCAGGAGTTATTATAGCGTGTTTTTCGTGTACTATGCAACCGCATCCGCAGCTCCTTCGCAGGAGCTCTTTTTGCGTTTTTTCTGCGTACCGTGCCGCAGCGTCAGTCGCTCCTCCGCAGGAGCTGTGTTTTAGCGTGTTTTGCGCATGCCGTGCCACAGCGTCCAAGGCTCCTCGGCAGGAGTTATTATAGCGTGTTTTTCGTGTACTATGCAACCGCATCCGCAGCTCCTTCGCAGGAGCTCTTTTTGCGTTTTTTCTGCGTACCGTGCCGCAGCGTCAGTCGCTCCTCCGCAGGAACTGTGTTTTAGCGTGTTTTGCGCATGCCGTGCCACAGCGTCCAAGGCTCCTCGGCAGGAGTTATTATAGCGTGTTTTTCGTGTACTATGCAACCGCATCCGCAGCTCCTTCGCAGGACCTCTTTTTGCGTTTTTTCTGCGTACCGTGCCGCAGCGTCAGTCGCTCCTCCGCAGGAGCTGTGTTTTAAGCGTGTTTTGCGCATGCCGTGCCACAGCGTCCAAGGCTCCTCGGCAGGAGTTATTATAGCGTGTTTTTCGTGTACTATGCAACCGCATCCGCAGCTCCTTCGCAGGAGCTCTTTTTGCGTTTTTTCTGCGTACCGTGCCGCAGCGTCACTCGCTTCTCCGCAGGAGCTGTGTTTTAGCGTGTTTTGCGCATGCCGTGCCACAGCGTCCAAGGCTCCTCGGCAGGAGTTATTATAGCGTGTTTTTCGTGTACTATGCAACCGCATCCGCAGGCTCCTTCGCAGGAGCTCTTTTTTGCGTTTTTTCTGCGTACCGTGCCGCAGCGTCAGTCGCTCCTCCGCAGGAGCTGTGTTTTAGCGTGTTTTGCGCATGCCGTGCCACAGCGTCCAAGGCTCCTCGGCAGGAGTTATTATAGCGTGTTTTTCGTGTACTATGCAACCGCATCCGCAGCTCCTTCGCAGGAGCTCTTTTTGCGTTTTTTCTGCGTACCGCGCCGCAGCGTCAGTCGCTCCTCCGCAGGAGCTGTGTTTTAGCGTGTTTTGCGCATGCCGTGCCACAGCGTCCAAGGCTCCTCGGCAGGAGTTATTATAGCGTGTTTTTCGTGTACTATGCAACCGCATCCGCAGCTCCTTCGCAGGAGCTCTTTTTGCGTTTTTTCTGCGTACCGTGCCGCAGCGTCAGTCGCTCCTCCGCAGGAGCTGTGTTTTAGCGTGTTTTGCGCATGCCGTGCCACAGCGTCCAAGGCTCCTCGGCAGGAGTTATTATAGCGTGTTTTTCGTGTACTATGCAACCGCATCCGCAGCTCCTTCGCAGGAGCTCTTTTTGCGTTTTTTCTGCGTACCGTGCCGCAGCGTCAGTCGCTCCTCCGCAGGAGCTGTGTTTTAGCGTGTTTTGCGCATGCCGTGCCACAGCGTCCAAGGCTCCTCGGCAGGAGTTATTATAGCGTGTTTTTCGTGTACTATGCAACCGCATCCGCGGCTCCTTCGCAGGAGCTCTTTTTTGCGTTTTTTCTGCGTACCGTGCCGCAGCGTCAGTCGCTCCTCCGCAGGAGCTGTGTTTTAGCGTGTTTTGCGCATGCCGTGCCACAGCGTCCAAGGCTCCTCGGCAGGAGTTATTATAGCGTGTTTTTCGTGTACTATGCAACCGCATCCGCAGCTCCTTCGCAGGAGCTCTTTTTGCGTTTTTTCTGCGTACCGTGCCGCAGCGTCAGTCGCTCCTCCGCAGGAGCTGTGTTTTAGCGTGTTTTGCGCATGCCGTGCCACAGCGTCCAAGGCTCCTCGGCAGGAGTTATTATAGCGTGTTTTTCGTGTACTATGCAACCGCATCCGCGGCTCCTTCGCAGGAGCTCTTTTTGCGTTTTTTCTGCGTACCGTGCCGCAGCGTCAGTCGCTCCTCCGCAGGAGCTGTGTTTTAGCGTGTTTTGCGCATGCCGTGCCACAGCGTCCAAGGCTCCTCGGCAGGAGTTATTATAGCGTGTTTTTCGTGTACTATGCAACCGCATCCGCGGCTCCTTCGCAGGAGCTCTTTTTGCGTTTTTTCTGCGTACCGTGCCGCAGCGTCAGTCGCTCCTCCGCAGGAGCTGTGTTTTAGCGTGTTTTGCGCATGCCGTGCCACAGCGTCCAAGGCTCCTCGGCAGGAGTTATTATAGCGTGTTTTTCGTGTACTATGCAACCGCATCCGCGGCTCCTTCGCAGGAGCTCTTTTTGCGTTTTTTCTGCGTACCGTGCCGCAGCGTCAGTCGCTCCTCCGCAGGAGCTGTGTTTTAGCGTGTTTTGCGCATGCCGTGCCACAGCGTCCAAGGCTCCTCGGCAGGAGTTATTATAGCGTGTTTTTCGTGTACTATGCAACCGCATCCGCGGCTCCTTCGCAGGAGCTCTTTTTTGCGTTTTTTCTGCGTACCGTGCCGCAGCGTCACTCGCTTCCTCCGCAGGAGCTGTGTTTTAGCGTGTTTTGCGCATGCCGTGCCACAGCGTCCAAGGCTCCTCGGCAGGAGTTATTATAGCGTGTTTTTCGTGTACTATGCAACCGCATCCGCGGCTCCTTCGCAGGAGCTCTTTTTGCGTTTTTTCTGCGTACCGTGCCGCAGCGTCAGTCGCTCCTCCGCAGGAGCTGTGTTTTAGCGTGTTTTGCGCATGCCGTGCCACAGCGTCCAAGGCTCCTCGGCAGGAGTTATTATAGCGTGTTTTTCGTGTACTATGCAACCGCATCCGCGGCTCCTTCGCAGGAGCTCTTTTTGCGTTTTTTCTGCGTACCGTGCCGCAGCGTCAGTCGCTCCTCCGCAGGAGCTGTGTTTTAGCGTGTTTTGCGCATGCCGTGCCACAGCGTCCAAGGCTCCTCGGCAGGAGTTATTATAGCGTGTTTTTCGTGTACTATGCAACCGCATCCGCGGCTCCTTCGCAGGAGCTCTTTTTTGCGTTTTTTCTGCGTACCGTGCCGCAGCGTCAGTCGCTCCTCCGCAGGAGCTGTGTTTTAGCGTGTTTTGCGCATGCCGTGCCACAGCGTCCAAGGCTCCTCGGCAGGAGTTATTATAGCGTGTTTTTCGTCTACTATGCAACCGCATCCGCGGCTCCTTCGCAGGAGCTCTTTTTGCGTTTTTTCTGCGTACCGTGCCGCAGCGTCAGTCGCTCCTCCGCAGGAGCTGTGTTTTAGCGTGTTTTGCGCATGCCGTGCCACAGCGTCCAAGGCTCCTCGGCAGGAGTTATTATAGCGTGTTTTTCGTCTACTATGCAACCGCATCCGCGGCTCCTTCGCAGGAGCTCTTTTTGCGTTTTTTCTGCGTACCGTGCCGCAGCGTCAGTCGCTCCTCCGCAGGAGCTGTGTTTTAGCGCGTTTTGCGCATGCCGTGCCACAGCGTCCAAGGCTTCTCGGCAGGAGTTATTACAGCATGTTTTTTTTGTGTACTATGCTACCGCATCCACGGCTCCTTCGCAGGAGCTCTTTTTGCGTTTTTTCTTGTTACCGTGCCGCAGCGTCAGTCGCTACTCCGCAGGAGCTGTGTTTTAGCGTGTTTCACGAACACTGCGCTGCAGCGCCCACTGCTCCTACACAGGAGCTGTGTTTTTGCGTGTTCCGCGCGCACTGTGCCGCAGCGCCCACGGCTCCTCGGCCGCGTGTACAAACCTCCAGCGGAATGCCGTGGCGTGCAAATATCATGGCCAACTTCCGTATCACACAGTGGCTGGTGGTTAGTAGAAGCAGGTCTACCTCGGGGTAGTTGAAAAGGCATCGTATGCTGCGAGGTAGTTTTTCCCGGCGTGCTGAAACAAGTCCACACCGACCCTCGCCTATAATAGTTCAGGACGATTCCTTTGCAACAGCGTTTCGCTCGGCTGCCTGTAAGCAAAACGCCGGCAAGTTCAGCACTTCGAAGCTTTATTGGTTATTTCTGCCGCCATGCCAGGCCAGTACATGAGTACCCTTGCCACTGCCTTGTATTTCCGACACCCAAGTGACCCTCACGTAGACGCTGCAACATTTCTTTCAGCAGGGACTTCGGAATGATAACTGGAGCAGCGCAACAGTATGCCCTCTACAAAGGACAGTTCTGCTTCGAAGGGAGCTAGCGGTCCTGTTATGCTTCGACCATCTTGAAGCGCTTCAATCACTTGCCTTAGCTCTTCGTCCTCCATAGCTCTCGCTATCCAGTTGCTTGTTGAGTCGCTGACGAGCGTGGAGAGGGCGGCCGTCGCATGAATGGCGACGTCTTCAGGCTCGCTTTCTGGCTGCTCGTTGCTGTCGCATCGGATTCTTGAAAGGGCGTCGGCCAGAGCAAGGTCTTTCCCGGCGATGTACTGCAAGAAAATATTGCCCGGCGCGAGGCGAAGAAAAAACGCGGTAGGCGAGGAGGCATGTCTGACAGGCTCTTCTGAGCAATGGCTATCAGTGGCCTAAGGTCAGTTTCAACAATTACGTCGAATCCAGTGATAAAATCACGAAAACGCTCACAAGCAAACGTGGCTGCCAAAGCCTCTTTCTCGATCTGTGCGTACCTGGTTTCCGCTTCGGCTAGCAGCCTCGACACATATGCAACTGCCCGCCAGTGTTCGCCATGCAACTGTAAAAGCACCACCCCCAGCGCAAAACTCGACGCATCAGCTGTTATCTTGAATTGTTCTGGTGCATCGAATATGGCAAGCACAGGTGCCGTCGACAACGCTTCGCACAGATCTTTCCACTCTTATTTCAAGGCCACCTGACCAATCGAACACGCAATCATGCTTTAATATGGCTCGTAAATCTTTATAGTCTTCTCTGAGAGGTTTGCAATGAACCTTTCGAAGTAGTTCACTGGGCCCAGTAGTTTTTGAACACCATTTTTTTTTACGTTGGGGGGCGGCATTTCCACAGCAGATTTAACTAACTCTCCGTCTGCCTTAATTCCGTTTCGCAAAATGACGTCGCCCAAGAACTTTCCCTCTACTGTGCCAAAAACGCACTTTTCACGGTTGAGTGTTCGTCCTGCAGATATTGGTGCCAGTATAGTGCTGCCCGTAGGCGCTTATCATGTTCCTGTTGTGTTGTGCCTCACACGAGTGTGTCGTCGATATAAACTTGGTCGCCTTCTAGACCATCAAAAATGTTTCCCATCGCTTTCTGGAACACTTCGCTAGGTGATGCATATTCCGAAAGGCAGCCTTAAAAAGCGGTACTTGCCAAACGGGGTGGCAAAGGTGCAGAATTATGAGGTTTTTTTTCATCTAAGGGAATTTGATGGAACCCACAGTTCGCATCTAGCTTGCTGAAAACCTTTGCGTTTGCAAGCTCGAACTCGATTTCTTCTCTAGAAGGCAGGTGGCGGCGGTCGCGCTTCACGCACCGGTTTACGTGCCTGGAAACCATGCATACACGCAAGCGGCCATTTTTTTTTTTTTGTGGACAATGACAAGGGGACTCACCCACTCAGCAGCCTCTTGCATCTTTTGGATAATTCCTTGACGTTCCATGCGGGCCAGTTGTTGGTTCACGAAGCGCATGTGGAATCCGGCGTGAGGGCGGCGGCACTGGATTTGCTCCTTGATTTAGCTGTAGGCTGTAGGTTTCCTTTAGGAAACCTAGGCCTTCAAAAAGCTGCGGAAATTCACTGAGAACTTGAGTCTTCAAATCGGCAGGCATTTCAATTGCTTGTACCCTTGAAACAACTCCGAAACGTTCACAAGCCTGAAGGCCCAGTAGCGCTTAATTGCTTCCCTTTCTTGACCACGAAGAAATAAGTCGGTTCTTCAATTCGTCAATGAACAGTGGGAGCGTCACGGTCCCAAAGTGTTTTATCACTCCACCATCGTAGCTCGTCAGGAGCGTGGAAGAGGGTACAAGACGCCGTCCTTCGCTCACCTTAAAAAAAGGTGTGAGGAAGCAAGTTGGCCTCTGCCCCCCGTGTCAATTGTCATGCGCATGGAGTGATTAGACAGTGTTGCCGTGATTATCCAGTCTTGGCCCGTAGATACATCGTTTAAGCTCACGGTCACGATCTGGCATTCGTCATCCGATTCCGCTTCAGTCTGGGACGGACAGTGAACCTCTTGAATGCTTTCTTTTTTCGTTCTGCAGCACACTGCAAATTGGTTTCGTTTCTGGCTTATGGCGCATGTTCTGCCCCACTCTGGGCATTCCCTCCGCTCGTGACTTTGGTTACAGCAGGGGCACTGACGAATATACCTTCTCGCGGCGACTTCTTGCTGGGATTGTTTTTTCCGTACGGTATTCAACTTCGCCTGGTCCTTCTCCCATGCCTGATTTTAGATGCGAAGCATCTTATGCTCGGGGCTCTGTCCGTCCCTCCCGTGTCCCGCGTCCCGCGTCCCCCGTCCCCCCATCCCGCGCACAGAGAGGCTGCTTAGCAATGGCTAGGCAGGTGGTGTCTGTCGCCCAGGTTGATTCCTTAATCTTGCTTACATGTGTTTGGAGGGGGCTTGGTCCGTCCCACGTCCCACACCACCACAGCGCATCCGCGTCTCCTCCACCTCTCTCTCCTACGCTCACCCCATTTCCCGCCTCTAGGAATCCTCTACTCTAGGAGCGTCCCACACCCCCCCACAGCGCATGCGCGTCCCCTCCCCTATGCACTCCTACGCTCACCCCTTCCTCTACTCTAGGAATCATCTACTCTACGGAGCGGCGCCCGCGTCCCACATCCCCACAGCGCATGCGCGTCCTCTCCCCCCTCTCTCATCTAGTAATCCTCTACTCTACGGAGCGGCTCCCGCGTCTCACACCCCCCACAGCGAATGCACGTCCCCTCCTCCTCTCCTACGGTCCCCCCCCCCCCCCCGTCCTTTCCTCTAGGAATCTTCTACGGAGCGGCGCGCATGACAGGTGGTGTGACAGCTGCATACTCCGCTGGGGGGCGCCACGGTAGTTCCATGGTATGAAAATGACAGAGCGCGCGCGCCTCATTCTCTCTCCTGTGCAGCGCCGCGATGAGCGCCCGGATCACTGCCGTGAAATTGAGAGCGGCGACGTTCCTCCCGCTCAAGCTAATTATCTCCCCGCTGCTTCGCATCCACACATGGTTCTCTTTAGCGGGAGATGGGGAATTTTTTTGCTAGTAGCTAACTCTACAGCTTTGCAGTGTTCTACCGCCTTATCCATTGTCAGGTCCTTCTCCCGTAGAACACGGGTCCTGAGCTTTTTATCTGCCCTTGCGCAAACAAGCTGGTCTCGAACCATTGATTCCTTTAAGTCTCCGAAGTTACAGCTCTGAGCTTTCAGCTGAACATCGCGAAGAAACTGCTCAAACGGCTCCCCGTCCCTCTGTTGCCGAGTTCTAAAGATGTAGCGCTCGTAGGTGTCGTTTCGTTTTGGCGAGCAAGCTTCTTCAAATTTCTTCACAATAACGCTGTAGTCGTAACGCTCCGCTGGTGACAGTTTAAACGTGTTGAATATATCAATCGCTTCCTGACCTGCTACTAGAAGGAAGACTGCAGCCATCTGAGCACTCGAGCGTTCAGTCGCAGATGAAGTTGGCCTTGAAGTACAGGTCCATCGTCTGGCTGAATTTCTTCCAGTTTTCTGCCGGCGCCTCGGAAAGCACTACTGGCTCAGGGGGCGGGAGTGCTTCCATGACGCCTGCTCAGTCGAAGCCGGTATGGGCGTGATAAGAAACTTCTGACACCATGTGTCGATCAAGATAGCATGTCGTGTTCAGACAACGCTCTGCTTACCTAGCCACTGGTAAGCAGACACTCTGTGCTCTCGGCCATGACTCTGGTGACAGTGATGGTGTTTGGGCCCCTATATGTATAACATAGCGAAAGCTGCTGTGAGATCACAAGAGCCGATTTTGGCGCCGTAGTTGCCCGCTACCGGCGCCGCTGCCGCCGGTGCCCTTAACCGTTCTCGTGCGAAATAAGAAAAAAATGGACTCAGAAAAAAATTTCTACCCAATGAATCTGATTTCAATCCGGGCCCTCTGCGTGGAAGTCAAGTATTCCACTACAGAGCCGCGCGGGTGCTTGAAACTCATTCGCAAATACGCCCTGTATAAGTGTCATGTCGGGCAAACAATCGTGTTAACATAGGTAATGCTGCGTCGTAGTAGATCAAAAAACAACCAGGCGTCACACAATGCGAATCGCGCAACGTGTAGGTCGTTGATTGTCTCCAACGCATTAGAAACGGTTGAGCCATAATCCTTGATCGTCACCAGCCACAGCACAAAGTGCACATAATGTCTTGCAGATGTGTACCGGGTACCACGCTTCTCCATAGAATGATGAATAATGGCATAGTAGACGCTTCCCTATTTCATGAAAGTTACGATGATTTATGGCGTGGAGGGTACCTTGCCTGTGTCCGTGTACTAGTTGCCCCAAGAGAGTCTACAACGGGCTCTAGAAAGGCGGCTCCTCCAGCTATTGCTGTGATTGTGCTGCGTGTTCCGCGCAAGCGTGGCGATTTTTTTGGTGCTCTGAAAGAGCAATGTACTAATAGGGAAACAAGTTGCTTTTTCTAGTTAGCGTCCCTTTAAGAATGCATGCCAAATAACGTCAGCGACAAAGGCACCTGCAATAAGGCTAACCATCAGTATGGCTTTTAAGGAACTACTTCAGGTTAAACCGGAGTAACCAACACAAAAAACAGCATAAAGAGCCAAAGTCCAGTGGAAAAGATCCCAAGAAAGCGAAACCTTACGCGGGAAATGGAGCGATGATCCACGCCATGACCCGCTGCTCTTTTTCCCTGACTTAGGAAAAAAGAGTCGTATGACACACCTGAACATCGGTACACTTAACGTCCGTTAATGACAGCTCTTTTGAGGATCTTTAAAGAACAAGGAAAGTACGCGTATACACTCTATTCCATGCAGACCGTCAGAGGCAGGCTTCGCAGCGGTGCTCAGTAGCGCAGTCGGCTGAGTTCGATCGTCGCACTCCAAAGCGTTAGTTTGAAACGAGCAATGGCAATGATTATCACTATTTGGGGAAAGGTGATCGTCGTGGAAGACCGGACCTGAATGTTTCAACTCTTTGAATTCTGGTCGAACTGCGCAGTGGGACGACACACGAAGAGAAGGCGAGACAGACAAGCGCAGTCTCACCTTCTCTTCGTGTCTCGTCCCACTGCGCAGTTCGACCAGAATGAACTCGTACCAACTCGCCCAACTCTGCACGTTGGCTAACTCTTTGAAGCACAGAAATTGTGTTTTAAATATTCAAGTTTTATACATAAATTGTGAGAACAAATTGCAAAAAGACATATTGGAAACACGAAAAAAAAAAAAGCTCCTTGTAATACACTTTTCACGAGGTGGTCAGTGCTGCTGACCACCGTGCCGGAAGGGTCTCTAAGTAGTACGCATTTGAGATGTGGTACTTTGCAAAGTAGAGACATACTCTACGCTTTCCCCTTTGAACATATTGTTTTGTGGCGTTCAAAAAAAAAAGATTTTTTTTTCTTCCTATGGCACAGTGGCACATTGACGTTTGGCACAGGCAAATTTTTCTCGATGGATGTGCCTTTGGTGCTGCATTTACTGCATCTCCGCTTAGCTTTGAGCACTTTGTTAACCAATGGAATATAGTGCTTGTTCTTCTGTCTGCGCGTACAGATTGGTATCCAACACAATCTTTCAAACCTGCTCAAGCGTTCATAAAAGGCTAAAATGCCAAATGGGGAGGTACTGTTCATTTCATGAATGTCAGGTTCCAGTGCGCAGTGATGAAGATATTAGCAGTAGAGACATCCAAAACTTTGTGCTTCATATGAGAACCGTTTGGATTGTGACGGTACAACCTGCATCAGTTTCGGTGTTACATGTGTCACTGCATCTTCAGTAACATGTAGAATCAAAGATTCGTGTCGGAAATGAAATATCTCCTGACCATATCTTCCTGACCATATCTGCTATCGCTTGAACTGTCACCTCCAGCCGAGCTGTTATTGTCGGTTGGGATACCTTCATATCGAACAAAGAGTTTTTGGCATGTAATGTAACTTTATGGCGAATTTTGCCGGTGCGGTCTGGGACCCCAATTCTAAGCCCTTTCATGCACGGGGGTTGTTAGCGTAGCTGACCACCCTAAAGTAGCCATACATTACCGATCTGGTCCACAACGTATTTTTACCAATACCGTCAGTAAGATACACTCTCTCGCAATGTGCTAGATACAAGGCTTCCATTCGCTACGCCAGAGTTCAGGGTTTCCTCACGGAGTTGGTCGGCCACTCCCAATCCACCATGGGAAATTCATAATAGAAACGTTCTTGCAATGAGCAGGATTAAATTTAGAGCAGAGTGTGCAGCTTCATAGGTGCGCGTATAGCCTCACGGATGTGCAGTGGTACTTCCCTGGTTTGCAAACAGATTGATTGTTGCGTAGTGGACGCTTCGCCTCTGTACTTGCACTAAGTACCCTTGAAAGTTTGCAATGACCATTGTCACGAGCACAGATGTCCTTTTCCTCGTGGTTGAGGTGTCTGCCGAGAAGCAAAGCCAAGATGCAAGTAGGGGCCAAACATGTCCACGCGTTTTACTATTGAACGCAAAGCTTAAGCGGCGTTAGAGTTCTTAAATGCGTTTTTGAGCAACGCAGCAATCGCTGCATTTAATAGTGAAAATTTATCGCACTGTACCTGGCGTAGCATAGCCTTAGTCACTCAGCTTAACTTTTCTGTTAGAAATTGAGCATTGTAGGATAGCGTGAAATCGCGAATTTTACGATTACAGATGTTCCTTTCCACGTGGCATGGTTGAGGTTTGCCCCGAGATGCGAAGCAAGGCTACCGATTGAGAAGGGTCCTGATTATGCTATCACGATGTACTCATGAGGTCACGCCCAAGCATCCTTTAATTTTTCGTTTGCTTTCATCATTTTCTTAAGATACGAATTCTGCACACCACGCCAGATATTTACTGCGATTTATCGGTGGCTATCACAGATTAAAGAATAATTATTTTTGCAGCATGAACCTACAGACTTGGAGCATGCAACATGTCAAGCAGATTGTTAATATTTTTTATTCTAAAGTTTTAAAATTGGTCTTTTACACTAACACTGCATGGCATTGTTCAAAAATAATGCAGTTTAATGTATCATAAAGTAACAAATATCATATACTCATAAAAGTACTTCCTTTGTTGTGAGCCTTGTGCCTTATGCTATTGATGATATTTTATGTGCACATTTTTGTGAGATGCCTACTTGTCTCTCGTAGTAAGGACAAATACTTTTCGTAATGGCGTAGCGAAATAATGAATCTGCTGAAAAAGTCACTCCATCTTAAAAATGAGGGAAAACTAAAAAAGCACGCAAAATTTTATCAAGTTGGGCAATGCGCAACTATAGAGTGCTTCAAGACCCAAGTCCCGCTTTAATAGATTTTAATAGAATGGAGGCATCCTTGCGAGTGCAGTTGAACAGCTATGCTATGTTACGCTGATGTGAAAGTTTTACGGCGGAAAAGAACGCAGGGGTCCTTAATGAATTTCTTAATTAGGATTTCGATAAAAAGTAACCATTGACTGCATTTTCTTTATGTATGTCATTTCACACTGTGCCTTCATGTGCTTCGATTCTACTGCTCGGCTCCCACCCAAAGATGTAGAGGAGTTTAGAAGTGTCTGGAGACACCAGGTTTTGCGAAATCAAGCTCAATCATCCAAAGGTTTTGGGCAAACATTTGTGTTTTACGTTGTTCATGCCAGTAGTACATAATTTGCTGCCACGCAATTTGTGTGGATGGCAGTGTTCGCATGTCGCCATCTTTCTTGAGAACATTTGTTGTATGACGTAGCATTAGCGCTTCATAAAATGATTATGTTCAGTTTCGACGAGCCATGAGACTCAATTTTCTCTCTTAAATGCTGTTATGTGGGTTAATCCTTTCGCATTCATCAACAAGCTAGTGAGATTTTAGGACATTTCGTCGGGCACTAAATTTTTAATTGAATATTTTTTATAAACGCATGAGCGGCCTTTGGGTTGTGACGTAACAAGCAGTTTGTTGTGCGAGCACCTGCCCTCTGGCGAACGATTATGATTCGTGCACAGCTGCGAGGTATTTCAGATATTTTCAGCTCGGCCTTGAAATTGAACTATTTGCAGTGACTGAAACTTTGATAAAAGACAACGACTATGCTCCAGACATATCATGACATCACACACGTCACCCGCCGTGGTGATCTAGTGGTTATGGCGCTTGACTGCTGTCCCGAAGGTCGCGGGATCGAATCCCGGCCACGGCGGCCGCATTTTCGATGGAGGCGAAAATGCTATAGGCCCGTGTGCTCAGATTTGGGTGCACGTTAAAGAACCCCAGGTGGTCGAAATTTCCGGAGCCCTCCACTACGGCGTCTCTCATAATCATATGGTGGTTTGGGGACGTAAGACCCCAGATATTATTATTATCACACACGCCATGGCAAAAGGGTGGTCGCTAGGGCGGGTTTTATAGCCGGTGACTTCTAGGGCTTATTTTGCAGCGAAGTATTCTTTTACAGTCCGTTTTTCATATATATGCAGGCACAATAGACCGGTTATTTGTCTTTTAACGCGATAACGTTAAATAGCTCGTTTCGCAGGAATTGCGGCGTCGGCGTCGTTGGTTGTGAGCTAAAAAAAATTGGGGGGACCCTAGAGCTTCGTTTTGCAGAGTTGAACGCGATAGCGATATCCTGTCCCTATAGTGCGTACTTGAACCACTTAGTGCATACTATGTAATGAGCAGGATGCTTTAAACCACGAGCAATTATGCGCGGGAAATGCGTGAAATGTTTTCGAACTTGCTATGCACCCACTACGTGGTCTTGAGGGAATACGCGCAGTAACGCGTGTGCCTTTTGTAATGGGTGGACGGCTTTGAATCACAATGTCTTGATATTCACATCTTCTGATGCCCGATGGCAATGTGCGCTCGCACCACGCAATATTACTGTGATATTACATGTATTGTGACGCCTGTGTACAGGACGCGTGTGTTTGTAAAGCATGAAAGTTATTTTCACTGCATTTCCAAGCAGATGAAGTTACTTTATATGTAATCCCAAGCAGAGGCGGGGCTGTGTGGTAGAAAACCTGCTTGCTACGCAGACGGCCTGGGTTCGACCCAGGCCGTCTGCGTGGCAAGCAGATGTTCGTAGATCGAAACGCCAATACGTAGATAGAAACGCCAAAGTGCTTGCAGTTGGCAAAGAAATGCTTCGCATTTAAAAACACTGCCGTGGCACTGACTTCCGCGTGCGTCAAATTCTGTACAGCAGTGCCACAGACCAGAAAAAAAAATGCACCCTCTCTTTGTTAAAGAGGTCTATAGGTTAGTTGTAAGAGGAGGCGAAGGTGAACGCTGCAGTTTTTTCTATTACACGCCGAAAGGCTCATTTTGATACGTCATTCAGACGTCACTGATGTCTTTGTACTTTGCCCTTGTTTGCTTACAAAAGTTCCCGTACTTGCGATGTTAAGTGGTTGGTTCCTTAGAACACTGTATTAAACTTTTCAAGCGAAGCGCGTATTGAATGACCCGTGAAGCTGGTGAACGCGGTGTTCCAAAATCCCTCCTTATCCACAAAATCCTCCTCACTCCCAGCGGCGCCGTACTAAAAGAGTCATAAATAAATGTAAGCAAACTTTCTTTCCGGGGCTGGGGCGCGAAATCGTCCCTGCGGCCCGAACGCGAATGCCTTGACCACTAGGCCACGCGCCCATGCTTGTCCACTGTGAACTGAATTCAAGTATACGAATGCGCTCTACCAGAGTCCTTCAGTGTAAGCCTTGTGCAATGTGACAAGTCTAAATAAATATTCTGTGCCTGAATAAATACTCTCGTGCTGGAACAACATGTGCAGCCGCCCAAATATTTAACTATCGTGCGCAGAGGCGACTTTTCTGTCTTTCAGGTCAATGTGATGTAACGAAGCTGCAAAAAAATTGTTTTCTGTGCGTGTGCTCTGTGGGCATGCACTTGTCCTCGCCCTTTTTGCAACTTATTTCAGTCATATGGCGAAGGTACGCGGGAAAAAACTGCCGCTTGTGCACGATAGTTCAAGATTTGGGCGACTGTACTGCAAACATTGCTGTTTCGGCACGACTGGATGCATCGCGGTATTGATATCTCTAAAAAAATACGCGAAAGTAACTTCTTCACACGCGAATGCTACAAGCACATTGTATTTCACAAGTATGAGTGGTAGTTAAGATATTTCGGTTTGGTGCAAGATAAATCATTGCTTCGAACCGGCACAGCATTCAGCCGAGTGCAGCGCGCGCACGGACGCCCCTGCGTTGATCACGGGAACCCCAGCGGCAGCTTCTGTTCCTATATGAAACTCCGCGCGGAGTTTCTTGACCGGAAAAGCATTGAAGCTCTCTGGTTCTTCCGATGACGCACAGAAACAACTAGGAAGCAGTACACTTGCTACGGGCGCTTCAATGAAATATTTCGTTGTTGGCGGAATAAAAGCGATCTGCTGGACAACGCGCAAGGTCGATACAGAAGAACCCCGCCGTTACGTTCCCATGTGCTGCGTTCACGTTGCAATCGAACAAGTCCCTGACTTCGAAGAGCTTTACTTGGGGTCACCGCATGCCTGCCCATTCCAACAGGTATTATGTGGCACCACCCGCTGCGACGTCACGACGGGCAGAATCTACCCTGAAGCACAAGAAATCATGGCCTGAAGCAGGTATCTTTGTCTGTAATACTGTGCGAAAGTTTTCGTTGCAGTATATATTACACAATCGCTGTATGCTTCATTGCCCCTAAAAGGGACTATGGAATCGAATAGTCATTGAAAAACGCACTACTCTTGTTTTTTTTTTTGTTCTTTTTTTAGTTACACGCCATTTAGGAGATGTTAGCTTTTTCATATAGCGCTGGCTACACCTTTTCACAGAGATGCCTGAAAATCACAGGAAATTAAAAAAAAATTACATAAGAGAACACCTACGGAGAGTTCACTTAAATCAATTCACGTCGCGACGCGAAAGAAAGCACAAAATAGAGTCCAGCCACATAACACTATAATAGTTCGCACAACATGCAGTCACACGAACACAGTGTATGCCCAAAATAGTACACAACGTCCAGTCATGTAACAACATTGAAAAAAAATTAGCGCTGCTTGCCCTAAGTCACGCAAGGCTGGGTCACAGTAAAGCTGGGGTGCACTTGGGGGCTGTTCCTGGCTGGGCTAGGTATTTACCCTCTCACCTCTCTTTTTCTGGCCCCTTGCTATTCTGTGCCATACATGGCAAAGCCTGATCTGTTCTTTTTTGTGTGTGTTTACTTTGTATTAGCAAGAAACTATCTCTTTCTCCCTGTGTCCAATTCTTTATCTATCTTTTCTCTTTCTTTCCTTTCTTTCAGCCCATTCTTCTCTTTCTTTCTCTCTCTCTCTCTGTACCTTTCTCTCCTGCTCACCCTCAAATCTGTTCTCACCCTTACCTCCCTTTTCCACCCCCTTGCTATAGTATACTATACATGGCTAGTAGGGGCCGCCGTTTCAGCGTCTTTTGTTAGCCATTTGTACCTAGTGGTTGGGCAGTGACTGATTGTGTACCGATCTGTTATGCTGTTAATTTTCTATCTTCGACGCACGGCAGACCTCGAGCATAGCAGCTCTGTTGTAAGTGTGAAAAGTGTGTCACAATGACGCGAAATAATTTCACACATGAAGCCAGAACGCGACACGGTCAGGTAAAATACTACGTTTAAATTAAAATCAACCTAAAAGGGTTTCTCAATAATTTCAAAGTACAGCACTCGATTCTAGGACATTTTTTATTGGCACGTGAATAAAAAACAAAAGTAACAACAATCAATTAGAGTACCGTAGGTGCGCACTGTACTGTGGAATCATCTGATCGAATTTATTCAGTTGTCCACACCGTGTGTCTTCACTAAAATATAGTTTCACGATTGATGGAGTCTATAGGGGGGTGTAGGTGTATACTCCTTCAGAAACACGTCCGTGTAGCAAGACATGAAAGCACGCAAAAGCGGCAAACAATGGTGTCAGCACTGCGTTGGTTTCACGAAAGTCATGGTAATTCGACAAACAGAACTGTTTCACAACGTTTCACGGTTTCTCCTGTACGTTTCACAATGTATGTACAGTATAGAAAGAAGCGAACAGTGTAAAAGCGTGTAGGCTACGAATGACCTCTGAATAATTAGTTTATTTTATTTCTTTCCAACAAGCATGAAATAGAAGCCGGCTAGAAAGTGGCTTGACAAAGCTCTCATATACCTTGTGTACATGGCGGTGCAAGGCAGAAAACACACGCTACACTGATCAAACAACACATAATTACAGTGCTACCAGGACAAGCAGGGATAAGGAATACATTATGGTAAGAAAGTTATAACGCAACAACAATATGAGAGGTTTATGATCGTTACAACTCTAGCTGTCAAAAAAAAAAAAGCGGCACTCTTTCAAGCAATGTTACATTGATTCATAAAAATAGCTCTTGTATGCTTTTAACAGAAAAAAGTCAGTTACACCGCAACGGTGAAGCAATGAATGCGATAGCAATAATTTTCAGTGTTTCACAGCGCATGGAACAAGGACAAACAAAGATGAGACACACAGACACACTAGCCCAACGCTCCACCTTAGCGATAGCAATAAATTGTAATCTTATACGAAGTGAGGCTGGCAGCTAACTCTTGTGGACGTAATCTCACGAAACTCTACGAAACGCTGATGTAAGAGAATACAGCCGCTCCAGGCACACTTTTGGCACGGTAGAAGGGCATACGAGACGCCCGCTGACGGCTGCCGAGATAGCCAGACAACGCGCGCGCCAGCGACGACCGCGCTCGTAAAATCTCAAAGGTCGCAGTTTCTGTCTGCTTAAGGTGCCCCCCCCCCCCCCCTCCAATAATCTTTTCACGCTCGTTAAATACGGGCGGGGCGTTTCCCCTCTGCTTGAGCATTCAGCGGTCGGCTTGTTCTCTGATTCAGCCACGCTCGGCGCCCCCGCTCGCGCGCTATTACCCGCGGGTATAACATGCGATGCACTGGGGGGATCTTATCAATTTGGACTTTAATACGCGACATGACACTGACGGCGACGGCAAAAACCCGTGGAGACTATCCATATAATTGCTATCGGAATAAAATTGCAGGACACTTCGTTAATTCCAAACTGTGTTCAGTGTACGCCTGTGCCCATTGAGACGGGGTCGGTCAGAATAGAACGCGATGCGCGCGTCTCCCTTGCATGATTGGACACGCTGGGCACAGCGACGCAAAAGCGCGAGCGCTTTATAGTCCGACGCGAGGCGCGACCGACGCGACCGACGCGACCGGCTGCCAGGTGGCCCCGGCGGCCACCTGGAACAGTACCAGGGCACGGACGGACGGACGGACGGACGGACGTGAGCATGAGACATTAAAGGCTTTCGCCTTAAAAAGAAGAGGTGGTTATGTTTTGTTGCATCGCCTTAAACTTATTTAGTGTGCATAGCAACATGTAACCAAATGTTTGAAATCACTAATTTGTGCGTGGGGGTGGAACGCCCCAGCGTTCATGACACCGGGTAACGTGAGTTGCGGGATTTTATGGGAAGTTATCATTAACCGTGATTACCTGAGTAGTAATCACGGCTAGGAACACAAACCAAAACCGATTAAGTCACTTCGAAATATTGTAGTCGGCATTTTAATGTTGGCTAAAGAAAAATTTTGTGGTTAATGTAGCGCTAACGTAGTTGTTGTGTAGATCTTGGTGTAGTTCTGTATAGCGCGATAAATCATATGCTGATGTCGTTCTTGTGTAGGCCTAGATGTAGTTATAAATTCCCGCGCTTAACGCAGCTCCACTGCCGTGAAACATCAGTAAGTGCGTAGCACGAGCAACCCAGCGATTCCCTTTGTCGAGGTAGTGGCGCCCTCTCGTACGTGGCGCTGGTATGAGCTAGGTGCTTTAGAAGTGGTTCTTCGCGATTTTAGGTACATTTCTTGCAATTTTTCTTGATTATTTCTGTAGTTAATATTTTAGGCCTTGCTGGCTTATTTTGCATTGGTTTTGAGCATTGTTAGCCCTGCTTTAGGGCCTGAACTGACTAATGGACTAATGCGTGATCATGCAACATGACGGTAGACGACAAGCCGGGCCCCTAGAGTGCTACGCGCCTTAAAACTAGCAGGACAAAGAAGAAAGCAAATTACCATAAGTGAATCGTCTCGGGACACAAATGTTATGCCGCAATACACTGGCTTTTCTTCGCTTCGATTTCATGGGCGTGCTTTTGCGTGGATGCAATAGAAGGCAGCCTTCGCTGCAAATCTATTGTTCTTTGTCGATGCGGCATTTTGTACTAGTCGAACCCAGTCCTTCTTGACAGCTTCGATGTCTGCCTCCGGAATGGCCTCGTAAAATCCAAAAGCTTCAAATATTAGGCCTGAAATAGTTTCGCAGGCAGCAAAAAGTGAAGTCAGAAATAAAAACAACATACACGTCATCCCATAATAGGTCAATAAGTATACTAAAAATATTAACGCTAAACCACGAAAAACTAGGCTGCCCTCTACTTTCAGAAAGCGAGCTGCGATCATGTGAGTAATTAAGCTACAAGGGTACTCGTAAATGCACTTCCTAGATATCTGATATCAGCGAAAATTTCGACGAACCTGGCTGTCCTTCATCACACTCTAATAAAACAAATGTGCGAGTATGTACAAAGCTGTTTAGCAGTAGCGTAGCGAGAAATTTTTTTCGAGGGGTGGAGGGGCGGTCAACCATACTTTATGTTCGTGCGTGCATTTGTATGCGTACGTGTATATATCTACAGTTAAATTGAAGAATTTTTGGGGGGTACCTTGATACTTCCCCCCCCCCCCTCCACCCCTGCTATGCCAGTGCTCTCTACTCTATTCCATATGAAAACACGAAATATATACTCTGTCTCAGAAGTTCCCTTCAGCACTGTGGAGGCTACAGGGCCCCTTAGCCAATAGGAAGGGCGATTAGCTCCTCCACATGTATTCATCCGCACCGCGTCGTCTGCTAGCATCCCCTTGCCGTCTGCGCGCACACGTTCAGCGAGCAGACGGCAGCGCTGAAAAAAATAGAGCATGGCTGCACTCATCGAGGCTGCTGCTCTCCGCCTCGAGTTTATCACGTCGTCGTCGTGCGCTCTGTGGCCCGTAAGTTCCAAACAGAGGCTTGAATTTGCTTTAGATTTATGTCTTAGAGCTTCAGCAGCAATGCATTCGTGACTACATTGCGTTATTTCCATGAACCGCTATCAAATTCTTGGCGCGTTAGGCTTAGCAGGCGTGGTTAAAGCAATAGCTTATCTCGCCAATAACGACAGAGCGTACCTGATGCTTTGTCCTTATCGTGAGATGGCGCAAAGCGATAGCTCATTACACCATTCATTTGTTGCTGCGAGCGCTTTGGCCGAGCGTCAAGGGCAAGTTCGGATCGAAGCGGGTGGTCGCGTCTGCATGGATGCTGCCATGTTGATTTTTAACCACAGTTACCGACGGTTACTGATACAACAATTAAAGAAATACGACGTAAATGCTATGAAGAATAAACAAATTACTTATTGATGCGCAGAAGAAGATGCTAAACAAGGGCAAATGTCTCAACCTTGCCAATTGCAGGGCAATTATATCTGGATCTATGTTTTCTTGCGCAAGCGTGTGGCTTGTTTACACCCCGTAGCTTTGGCAGGGCTGAACGGTAGTGGTGAAACAGAGTATAGATACCTTATGCCTTCCAGAAGTGTTTCAAGAAGTGTTAAATTTTCACTCACGTTATTTTTTTCAACAAAGGTATCCTTATAGTATTTTAACATTACACGATCCTAAAACAATAGTCACGCAAATTGTAAGCGATAAATTAAAGTCCTTGATTTGCATCGTACCGCGGCTCAGTCGTGACAAAATTGTAGCAAAGCGTCAATATGGGTTAGTTTGGCTTCACTTTGAGTCACTCAGCGCAACTAAATTACAAAATTTTAGATTTCTCACCAACGAACACTTCCACGGTTGGGAACGGCCATTCGCTTTGGAAGACATGGCATGCGACAGTGTCCAAACCAGCATCTGCGACAAGAGCTCTGACTTCAGCTTCTATTTTATCCAGTTTGCCATCGAACGCGAACTTGTACTGAAGCGAGAACAACAGTCTTGGGTCCTAAAAGAAAGCAAGATTTAGTATAGCATAGTAATACAAAATATTGCATCGTATTTGCTACAGCTGATCAAATTAATGCATTACCACCAATTTCAGTGCATTATAAACTTTTAAACGCGCAGTAATGAAATTATAGGTGTGGTGGACCTCAAGGTCCGCCGGCTACCAGACTGTCGTGCAGGACAAGAGACGGCACGTCCGAAACGATCACTTTTTTAATGGAACAAAAGAGAAGAAGAAAACTATGGCTTCGTGCCCTCGAGCGAGCGGTAGCTCGTGAGGAGCACTGATGATGATAAGAGACGTCTGCTAGGCTGACGAGGAGGAAGTTCCAACATCTTCCCGCGCCCAGCAGATGGCGTCACTCGACTTCTACATATATGGCGACTGTTCACATGGGAGAGCAGCTGAACAGGGCGGTTGACTTCTCCTTCGCCCGGCCAATGAAGAAGACAGGAGCAGACCTTTTCACGAATTCGTCTGCCTTTGTTGAGGAAAAACTGTAGATGAATTGAACCTGGGTCGCCGCATGAATAGGACTTGATTCCTAAAGCCACGCCAGGTTGTCGATGAAGGGTCCCCTGGTTGAGACGTATCTGGTCGCATTCAGCCTCTTGAAGTTCTTCAGTCGAAACTTGTGCGATGACGTCTTCTCTCTTCAGCTTTTTCTTGCATCCTCTCAGGCATGCTCTAGATGGTACAACTTTGATGCGAGAACAGAACCGCTCTGTGTCCATGGTTCGTTCCAATTGTGGTTCCACGCTGATCCCTTTTGGTCGGCCCAACCATAGTTTTCTCTTATGTAGGTCCTCAGTCAGTAATTCGGTTGGATTTTCTTCGCTTGGTTGGAAATGCCTCACGAAGGTTCCGTTGATTGGTGGAATTTGGTCCCCCCGGTTTCTCACGAAGGTCTACTTTGGCGGCGGCTCGATGTACGATTGGGAGACTATCAGCTGATCCTTTATCGAGAAGCATCAGATTGATTGTTTCATTATTTTCGAAGGGACTGCGATCATTGTTGTTCAGTTTCAGGGTGTTTCGTGGCCGCAGGGGAAATGTCTTCCAGGTCTATCATTTTGATCCAGGGCCGTCGAAACTTATTGTGCTCACTCTCTTCCGTGTGGTATCTCTCGACCGGTTGCAGCCTCAATTCGCTGCCCAATACAGTGTCTTCATAAGTTCCGACACCAAGACTTTTCGGATCTGTGGGGGAGCCTCCGAAACACAGTCTTCAACACACGTTCGAAGCACAATGACGGTAGAACAGTAAGTGGTGCTACTTTGGGAAAGGAAGCGACCCTTGCACAGTCCATCCTAGTTTAGTGTGCACAGCTTTTAGATCCTTCCGTTTTTTGCACAGACCTTTCACATTCCCGGTCACAAAATGCCAGTAGTAGTCGGAACCGACGAGTAATGAAATGGAGTTCCTGTTTTCTCCTTCTAGACAAAGCGCTCGCGTGTCCAATCCAGTTTCCTTCATCTTATTTGTGACATCTTCGCCTGGAATTGGAATGCGCTCGCTGCAGATGTCCTCTACTTCTAAGGCTTCGATTACAATCGGTTGCTTCGCAGTGTCTTCGAAAACGCTCACGCGTACTCTTCTCATTGTTTTCTGCGTCTTGTGACCTCCGAATACTCCAACTGTCACAGTTTCCTCTTGCAACAGCTGGCAGCCAAGTTGGCGAGATGCTTCGATGGTGATGAAGCTCCGCTGACTCCCGCCGTCGAAGAGTACCCTGTAGTTCTTTGATGACGCCTTCCCTGTAACTCTCGCCGTCAAGGACGGCAGTAACACTACCGGGCTCACTTCCTCAGCAAGAAGGTTGATTGCTGTTTCGTTTCCCTTCTTCTGGAAGTCCGGGTCACACATAGATGTGACGTGTCGTCGAGAACATCGGTCGCATTTCTGCCTTCCTCTGCAGTTCTCTTGCGACGTGACCTTTCTTCAGACATCGAAAACATCGCCCGGCTTTGGTGAGAATCTGCTTCTTGTCTGTCGAACTCACTTCGTCGTCGCAGACTTCGGCACGATGCTTCGATGTCTTGCAAAAGAGGCATAGGTCAGGCTTCCCCAACACACTTGACAGAGCTGCTGCTGATGACAAGATACGATGTCCTCCTCGTGGTGACCTCTCTGCAGTTTCCTTGCTGACTTCTGGCCTTTTTGGGGACGCGTATGACGCCAGAGTTTCTCGGCACTGAAGCTGGTGTTCGATGAATTGCAGAAGATCTTGCAGCTCTTTCTCGACCTTGGTCGTCCTGTCCTCTGGGTCGTTTTGCGCTTGCATCGTCGATACCGCAGCTATCGTTGTAGTCGGCATCTGAAGTTCATGATACTTCAGCACCAAGTCCGATGGTAATGCTCGCAAGAGAATCTCCCGTAGCATGGAGCAGTATGTCGAGGGACTTGTTCCAAGAGCTTTGACTCCTCACATGGACTTGGACTTCGTCGTAGAGGTCTCGAAGTTGCGTGGTGCTTGAAGACGACAAGACCGGCCTCAGGTCTAAGAGGCTTCGAAGATGCTCTTGGACTATAATGCTTTCGTCTCCAAATCGTTTCTTGAGGATGTCTAGTGCGTCTTCATAGCACTCTCCCGTTGCCTGGAGTCCGGATATAGCTGCAGCGGCAGCTCCAGTGACAAGCGTGCTCAAGTAATTGAATTTCTCGGCAGCGCTGAGGTCGTCGTTATTGTGCACTGCCGTCGAGAACTGCATCCAAAATCGAGGCCATTGTTGTCGATTGCCGTCGAATTTCTGCAACTCTAGTTGCGGCAGTCTCGACCTGACACCGACGGAAGCGTGGCTCGTCGTCGGGCGCGAGGCTTGGGACGCACGGTCGTTCTGAATCGCAAAGCGAAGCTTTGACGTCAACGTGACAATCTTGTCCCCGTACTTGCTTGCGTCTGTTGTCTCTGTTTCGAGCAGATCGTCAGGCGTCTCGTTTAGAATGCTCTCGTCGATCTTCGCTATCTGTCCGTAGATCGCGTTAATTCGGTCAATTGAAACGCTGACCTGTGACGATGACAGCTGTGGTTCTCGCAGGAGGCCTTCCGCTTCTTGCGCGATGGCATCCAGTTGCGAGCGGAGGCACTTGCGTCGTCGGAGTAGCCGTTCCATGGTTCAGTCGGCAGCCGGGAACTCTTCGCCAAAGGTTCAGGTGTCGCAGCGCGACACCTTGAATCGATGAGGTTGGCGTCGTTTAGACGATCCCGTTGGGTTTCGGCACCATGTGGTGGACCTCAAGGTCCGCCGGCTACCAGACTGTCGTGCAGGACAAGAGACGGCACGTCCGGAACGATCACTTTTTAATGGAACAAAAGAGAAGAAGAAAACTATGGCTTCGTGCCCTCGAGCGAGCGCTAGCTCGTGAGGAGCACTGATGATGATAAGAGACGTCTGCTAGGCTGACGAGGAGGAAGTTCCAACAATAGGTATTACACGGCTAAATACATTTGATGTGCACGGGCCGTTACGTTGGTAGAAATGTTGGCGCATATTTGTTCATTATGTTTACGCTGTGTTCCTTCTCAGATCCGACATTCATAAGCAAATCTCTAATGTAGCCGCCTAAAGAACTTTATATATTGGGATGTGAACGCGGCATCTCCAATCTGATCAAGAGGTATTTATGTTCTAACACTGATTACATTGTGTAAATCCCTTTTCAAGGTTCGTCTACGGCACTAGCTAAGTAAATCAATTCTGTATGGATATAGTGGTGCGCGGTAAATCGTTGCAAAATGAGTAACGTTTACTCACAGGGATCACTTGTCTCCATCTCTCCATCAAGTGCACTTGCAGCCAGACATCAGTGAAAACGTTCCAAACGGATGAGAATATCACGCACTCTCCTGAAGCGGGTGTCAGCAACTTGGCGAGGTCTGCATAGGCCTTTCGCTGGTCTTTTACGAAATGGAACCATAGAAACGAGTATATGCGATCGAAGCGACTGTACTTGGCGATCAGTTGTTCCACGTCCTGGCCACCGAAGTCGAACACGTCATAGGTGAGGTTGCAGTGCTGCCTGTAGCGCTGAGCGAAATCGATCATCAGCGGCGATGTGTCGATGGCCACCAAATTCTTGCAAGGCGCTGAGCGAGGTAAGAGGAAATCTCTTGCGAATGTACCCGGGCCGCAACCTGATGTCCAAGTGTTGGTGGTTTTCGGCGGGAGTCTCGAGAAATGTGATTCGGTGAAGTGCGCATGCGCCTTCCTTGATCGAAAGATCCTCCAGCGTTGTATACGTGTGCGCGTGAATGAGGTCGACCGGGCCGAAATGTTGGTTGCCGAACATATTTAGTCAGAGAGCTGTGAAAGTGGGAGTACAAGCTCCTGGAAGCTTGGGGCGCAGAATGTCCTCCTCGACGTGTCTAGCAAATAGACCCTTTTTTAAGTGCGCAGAAAAGACGCCTGCCAAAAGATTAGCCTTGGCGATACAGAAAGAGACGAAATGGTCCGCATTGGCTCTGCGCAGGCGTAACTGCTGAACCCGGAAACCTTATATGTCTAAAGATAGAACACCGACAATATCTGATTTTGGGTCTTCTGGCTTGTTTGTGCCGCCAGTTTTGTTTAAGCGTCATGCTGCTCGTGTTGCGCGTACTAGTTAAGCTAGCGATTCGCTTTCGTCGTCCTTGCTTGCTGCCGGACGGGGCAAGGTCTCTCGCTTCAGGTTTACGTGCATTGATAGTTGTTGCCTTTTTGGCCTTCCTAAGAAGATCTAGGAGCCGCGAGGTGCGAACTTTATGCACATATTGATGGGGCATCAGATTGGTCTCACAAGATTCCGTCGCCATATTGCTCATGGCAGGGCTTCTCTGCGTCAGAAATCCGCGCGTGTTTGGTTCACTGCACTAGCGGACAGTATAGGGCAACTCGGCACATTATCGGCTCATGCATAGCAAAGAAGATAAATACTGGTATGGTGATTTTAGAGTAAGGCAGATGCTCCCAAGGTGAATAAATTCGAATGCTTTCCCCTGCATCGTTCTCAGATTGAAGCGCCAATCCAAAACGCCGCAGGTGTGGTGCTCTTGAAGCATAGAAATTGGTTTAAAATACCTCAAGACTGCGTAAGAGGCGCGCGCAAAATTGTACGAAAGGGAAACGACGTAACTGTCAAACCTCAGCTGGATAGGGTGCTAGTTTTTTACAGTTAAAGCTAGGTGAAATGAAAAACCATTCGCCAGAAGTTTCGATAACGGTCTCCATTGGCTCTGTCGTCAGTTACGTCGTTCCCTGCGTCGCACCCAAGTGCGCGCGCCATTGGCAGCGCCATTAGAGACGCCATTCTCAGCGTCGTGCCCAAGCACGCGTGCCATAGGCTGCGCCGTCAGCGCCGTCGTTCATCCTTTCGCAGCCGTGCTGCCGAGCAACTTACAACTTCCACATGGGGAGGGAACGGATCATACGAACACCCAAACAGTAGACAACTTAACAACAAACAGTGCCCGACGGCTGATTCGTGAGATAAATCATGTTCGCCGGGCCGATGCAGCAGTCCGGGCACAAGAACAGGCCCGGGTGGCGAAGCGAAAGCACCAGCTGCGCACCGAGGATCCGGCAGCCTTCCGATCCGAATGCAAGCGACAACGGACAGCTTGCAAAATAGTTACGGCGCATGCGCGAGCAAGTTTATTTTCCACCAGATAACCTCGACCACAGACTGGCACGCAAACAATTTTTTCCATTCACCGTTTTGTCGTACCCACGTGCCTTCAGTAAAAGCACAGTGAGCCTGGAAAGCAGTCTGTGGACGAGAGTTTTTGGTTGGAAAACAACCTTGCAGGAAAGCCGCCTTGCAGATTTTTGCAAATGGTCAACTGCGAGCAGAGGAAGTGGCGTTGCGGGCAGAGCAGCGTCAATGAGGCAACGGCGCGAACGCGTTCGCCGAGGCTGACGCCCGCTTTCGGCGGAAGTTTCTCGAGCGGTACTTTTGCTTCGGCTGCGACGTCCGCTACCGCCCGTGGCCGCACGTTTCAGCTTCGCTGGTTAATCATCTGTACGGAGTGCTCGGGCGGTGATTTTTTTAAAAAAGAAGGTACGATGTGCAGAGATGTGGGCGCACAAATAAGGCGCCGGCTACTCCTTAGCTCTTGATGGGATCGAGCAAATGACACACAATTATCTCAGGGGTAACAGAAGAAGTAACAGAATAAGGTGATTAAAGACTCTCAGACAGCGCTCCCAAAGTAAAAACCAGGTCTCCAACTATATGCACGCTATATTTTTGTTAAATTTTGTCAACATCACAGTATCTGCTTCAGAAGCGATTTTGTCAATAACACCGAACTGTTAGTGCATACTCAGGTATGCTGTTACTTGAATGATCTATTGCTCTATTGTCCATTTCCATTGTCTTTGTCAGGTACCATCTCGCGTTAAGGAGGTACGGATTTCGCTGAGGTTCTAGCCAAGATAGAATCATACAAATTGTGACAGCAACGTGTTCAGGGCAGTGTATCTACAATAATATCTCGCGTCTCAGTGCGAAAAGACGCGCAGTTGATGGCTCGACCTTCGCACAGATGACGTCGCAGAGGACAACAAGATACAGCCGCATTCACTGAAGGTATCACGCGGTAACATGTGCCTGGTCGA
Source organism: Rhipicephalus appendiculatus (assembly GCA_030522465.1). Taxonomy (NCBI): domain Eukaryota; kingdom Metazoa; phylum Arthropoda; class Arachnida; order Ixodida; family Ixodidae; genus Rhipicephalus; species Rhipicephalus appendiculatus. The sequence goes on from JALIZH010032968.1 coordinate 1,340,678, forward strand.
GGAGGATGCGTATCACTAACCCCGATTTCGAAAACTGTCCTCGCTTCGGGGCTCCTCCTGAAACCCTCTGGAGTGAGTACTGCAACGCCCACTCGCCAAAGAGAACGCGACACTCTCAAGAGCTGTCTTGGAGTTGGGGAAGCTACGTTGCAACTTAAGTGAACAGGCTGTGTTGCCATCTACTCTTGCATGAAGGACTAGCGTTGAGTGGCAGAACGTTCAGATTACGACAAACGGACCGACGATAGTGATACTGCACCTACTGGACAAAACGAAGCTCCAGTTGTAGCGGCATAGCCGCAATTCGTTTACCGCAATAAGTTCTTCCATATTCATTATTACCGCGTCATGCCCGGCAGACAGGATGTCGGAGGAATGCAAGACGCTTCAACGAACCAAAGCCAGGCTGGGTGCTTCAGCTTCGACTGCGTGGCTTATTCAAAAATTGAGGCATATTCGACTCGAGAAAGCATCCAAGCTCTCAACAAGATAACGTTCCTCAAGCCAACATTTGAGCAAGACTAGTGCCTCGATGTCGGTAGTGGTCCCGGTGGCTTTACGAAAAGCTACCTGCTGGATTACTGTCTGCCATGCCGAAGGATTGTTGCCGTAGGCAAGGATGTGTCGATGATCGAGCGTGCCAGCGAGGTGTCTGCGCATCCGGACATTACGTACGACATCCTCGACATCGAGTCACCGGATATCGCTGCTTTCAAGAACAAGCACGGAAAGTTTAAGCGAGTGTTCTCCTCCTTTTGTTTCCAGTTTGTGAAGGACAATCTGGCTGCTTACAAAAAATATTGCCCAGCTGCTGAAGCCAGGCGGAGAAGGCTTCGTTGTTTCCTGCGGGAATCTAGTCATCGCTTACATCTGGCTGCAGGTTTACAATATAGAAAAATGGAAGGCATACATACCGGTAAGTGACCGATCGCATGTCACCGTGAAAATATTATTGGTCACAATTTCGTTGTCATTTTACTGTGCTAACTATCTTCTAACAATATCAATAACATAGACTCAGCAGTTTATAGAGGTGCTTTCACAGCCACCGAATTGCACTTTATTGGAACGAAATATGCGCAGTTACATAATGAAATATGATATTCTATAGTAGAACTATTCAATTGCTTTTGTGACAACGGCTGCAACTGTTGGCTGCTAAAACTGTTCTCTTTCTCTCCTTGCATGGGAGTAGGATCCTAGAGTCGTTTTTTTCAGACTCGTTTTACTTCAACCATGATAAACCGGCAGCGGAAGTTGAGAGAGAAATGCAAAAACTCGTCGAAAAGGCCGGACTTGGATTCGTCAAATGTGAGGCATACTACACCGAGTGGCTTTATCCCGGATTGGATGACATCGTAGGTAAGAAGCGCATTTCGCCTCCCCTTTGCACTGTACATTTTGTCTCAGTTTAGGCAAAACCACCGAAAAGCTTTTGATTTTGCATGAGTATATGTGCACGCAGACATAAAAACGAACGCACAGACGTAAATGAAGGGTCGCTGACCCGACCCCTCTCCCGAAAGAAAAAAATCTTGCGATGCCCCAGGTTATATGCTTACGCTGCCTAGGAGAATCTCCATATGTTTCTTTAAAAAATATTTCTTGGCCTTAACTCACGTGCGTGTACTTTTGTATATCCCCGTATCCTTCATGCTTAGATAATCAAGTGTGTTTTACATGAGCGAACGACAACGCCTGTTACGAGACCAGTGAATGTCTGCAATGCAATTAACACTTAAAAAGAAGCGTTTTTGTCTCTCTTCTACGACAGATTTCTTCCTCTCAATCTTCAACTTCGAAAGGAACGTTTCTGAATCGGAAAAGGATGCGTTCAGAAAGACGTGGCGAGACATGCTCGAGCACGAGACGACGGTGACATCTAGCGGATGGAAGCTCAAGTTTCGGTTTTCACTGTTGCACGCTCGACTAGAGTTCCTGTATATGCTACCTTTAGGTAGCAGAGTTGCGCATCTGTCTTCCAAACGCCGCTAGCAACCATGCATTGCGGAGAAGCTGATGCACAGGCCACGCCCGGAAAACATGGCCGCGCCGCCGAAATCGGTTGCCGTCCGCCTAGAATCTATCAAGTCACCGTCTTGGACTCTGTAGCTCGTTAGCTACGAACTGGTGCATTTATTTGCTTTAGATTCATGTCCTTAAGCTTCGAAAGCACAGTATTTGCGTCGATTCGGCACCGTTTTCGAAAAACATACTGAAATAATCGATGCTGTTGGCTTAGCGAGTGGCGATGGGCGCTTCCGGAATCTTAGAGAACATATATTATGTGTTTGTCAGTTGTTTCTTATCCTCCATAGCTGGCGCCACTCGACTTGGCGGCGGCGGCGCATGTTATTCGGCACTACGCGACTATGCTACGCCTTTGCGTTATCGGATAGACTAAAAAAACGCTTTTGTACTCTCGTGGCACAGTCCCGAGAGCAGGGGTTTCTTCTTTCATCGCCGGTCGTTGGCACGCCAGGCATGTCGACTGGCGATCGCCGACACGCTTCGTCGATCGGCTGGCAGGCTTAAGCAAGTCGCCTGCAAAAACAAAGTGCGGCTTCGCCACATAGCTATGGTTGCTAGCCAGGCAAGATGGCGGACCTATGCGCAACTCTGCTCCCGTAGGGAGCATATACAGGAACTCTACGCTCGACAAGACGACGGTGACATCTAGCGGACGGAAGCTCAAGTTTCGGTTTTCACTGTTGCACGCTCGACACATTAACGCTTCGTGAATGCACCCGTAAGCCTCATGAGGTTGAATATAAAGCGATGTTACATTGTGTGTGCTCTCATTGTGGCAGTTTTCCTTTAACATCTCCTTCGGAAAGTTTATTTGTTGAAAAGAAAAAAAAAAAACGTTCGTCAATTAAAGAGCCCTAGGGGTCGCACGCGCAGATTGATGAGCCTTTCTCTCCGACTATGTGTACACTATATTTTTTGTAAAAGTTTATGAACATCACAGTATGTGCTTCAGAAGCGATTTTGTCATTAACAACAAATCGTTACTGCGTACTCAGGTATATTACCGTGCACGGGCATGTATATATATGTATTTATGTGCTAGGGAAGAGGATATAAATCATGAATATTTGGTGCATTAAATGAAGCTGGCACTTCACAGCATTTATGGTAGTGCGGTTATGTCCACTGCTATTGCTACCTGGTAGTAGACGCTTTGAGTTGTCAAACTATGTTAACAGCATTCTTAGCGGTGTAGCCCCCAACCCTTCCCTGTGTTCATTTCGTTGAAACAGCGTGTTGCTAGATCCGGGACAAGAAGAGGGTTGCACAGGACATGTCCCTCGTCTAGCAACTCAACTCGCTGTTTCAACTAAATAAACTTCAACAAACTCGGCCAACTTACCATCCTGTAGAGGTATGCGAACAGTGAATTTCCGAACCGAAGCGAATGCCAATTGACTAGCGGTGACGCGGAATCGAATAAGAATGCTAATCCAATATTATTCGAGTAGTTTTCAAAAAAGAAAGGCAGTCATTTTCAAAGCAGCCCTAGAATGGAAATGTAACAATTTTCGAAACAACCACAGAATTCCACAATTTGTTTCGAACGATTATTAACAATTTTTGACAAAGAAACATTGCGATTGCTTTGTACCGACAAAAATAGCACAGTTATGTAAACTGACGCAAGCTCGTTTACTGCAACAACTAGAGCCTGAGAAATATTTTGTAACTGCAGGTTGAAATACAGACGTTGTCAGCAGGTTTTAAATAAAACTAGTATCTAAATATTAACCTAGTTCATGAGTCTACATCATCACGAATGTCATGATGAAGATAGTATATTGATGATTCTGTCGCTTCGACAACGCTGGTGTTTTAATTTAAGCAAGAACGCCTTCATCCTGTAATCAATCAAGCGTCGATAGTCCCGAAAACCTTGGGCTGCAGGCATCTTGGTAATTCTACGATTAAAACAAGAAATGTTACCCCTCTCTGTCGCAGAGTTTCGTTCCTATGATGTTCTTTCATCGGTGCTCATTATTCGAGAAATATTTGAATAATTTTCGATATTTCGTACATTCACTATTCCATTCGAGTACCGAATCGAATACAACGCCATTCGATTCGTTATTCGAAATTTCCGAATATTCACGCACCATATTGACTACACTGTGCGTTCGTTGTAAACAAATCTTGACTTCACGAATAACCTTCGCAACGCAATAAGCGCGAACATTTTTTCCACTCATAATTGGAGGTTTCCATTTTAAAACCACTGAGTTTCTTTTTTTTTTTTGGAATACAGCACTCGGGAGCTTCCTGACAAGTGGAAGGCAGCCTCTTGCCGACTGATAATGGACGATTCTTTCTTACACTGTCGTATTGGACAGCATTGTGCCCAGACTCAGTTGACGTTGCTTTCCTTTATCGCTAGTTCCCTCGGCACAGCGACTTATCTTTGTTGACGCAGCCATAAAGTTGTCGGCGGCACTGATACGTCCTAAAGCCTCTGTCCCATGTAGCTCCCCGAGACTCCGTGCTGTATTTGCAGTATATCTGCATTGCAAACGTGTTAAAACAGATAACTTCATATCCTGAGATGTTCGTTGTTATAGAGTCCGATTATCTCTCAGTTTAAGTCATGAAGTCTTCCTCCGACCAGCCCGCCGCGAGACCCGCGAACATGAGCGTGGACCTGAACACGTACGTGAGCGTCGAATCGTATCCGAGTCAGGAAGACCTGAACGCTTGGCAACGGATCAGCTTCTGCAAGGCCTCCAAGAGGCACCACCAACATCTGGACGTCGGCTGCGGTCTGGGCAACTTCACGCGTAACCACCTGTTGCCCTTTCTCGCGTCCTTGTCGAAGGCTCGTGGCTGTTGACAGCTGTCCCAGGATCATCGAGTACGCCCGCGAGCGCACGTGGCATCCCGAGATCTTCTACGATGTGCTGGACATCGAAAGAAGTGATGACGTCACGCGGTTTATAGAGAAGTACGGCACGTTCGAACGCGTCTACTCGTTCATGTGCTTCCACTTCGTGAAAGACCAGCAGGCCGCTTACAGGAATGTGCGCCGGCTGTTGGCCGAAAACGGCGAGTGCGTAGTGGTGTCGTGCGTGAGCACCCAACTCACGGACGTTTGGCTTCAGGTGCACGAAACGCAGAAGTGGAAGTCATATGTGCCGGTGAGTTTTTTTACTCAGTGTTTCTCGCCGACACATTGTTCTTGACGTATCCAATTTAATATTTGCTTAAAATGGCTGGTGTTTTCGGCGAAGTGGACTATAGCCGAATTTGTCTCTAGAACATATGTTTTCCCCCTTGAAAGGGCGTATTAATGAATATTGAAATAATGCGGCAAAGTTCCAGTACCGATCTACGTTAATTCTGGCTCACCTTTTTTACAGCAACTAACACCTTTGTTTCCATGTTGCTTATGGAACTAGCTTCTAATAATAATAACATTATTATTATTATCATTATTATTATTATTGTTGTTGTTATTAAAATTGGCGGTCACAGCGGCGTTGCTCTCCTCACTTACACACAGCCGGACAAAATTGATGTTGCTTATAGATCTGCGTAAACACTGGTGTTACTTTCGAATGTTTACAATGTTTACTTTCAAATGTTACACCACAGTATTATCAGTATAGTATCATAGAAAAATTGTAATATTTCCCAAGTAGACAGCGCAAAGACAGCGCTTGTCTTGTTTTTTCTCGGCCATGTGCCGCCTTTGCACTATTCGCTATGAATTGCATTTAGTCATTAATTAAAACCAGAACACACAATAGGCGCATTGGATATTAGAAAAGTGGGGCTTCATCGCGATATAACAAAAATAAAAAAGGACAGTTCAACGTGATACATGGGCTCACAGACGATAGTAATGCGAGAAGAAATGACAGGACTGATCTAAGAAATGAAAAGCGGACTGCGCTGCTTGATTGACATTTATCGAAAAAAAAAAAGGTATGCGCATAAAAATTTCCTTACACAACTTCAAATTTTAAAAAGCAAGCGATGCAAGAAATAGGCGGAATTGCATGCGGTAATGTTATTGCATGTCCTCAGGAGTTTAAAGAAAATGTCAGCGTTGAATTGTATTTTTTTAATTTTTTTTAATATCACCATGAAGCCGCACTTTCCCAATGCAAAATATATGCAAATGTTTTCAGTGCTATTACTAACAGCATTTATGGAAAACTGAAGCTGATTGATTGCTTATTGTAGTGGAGCAAGTGCAAGACGTTCGGTCTTGCACCCCATGTCAACAAGGCAAGACACCTCCGCGACACCTCACTGGCACGTTGCAGCCGCTCTCATGCCCGGCTCGCCCATTTGACCGCGTTGGTATCGACCTCTACGGCCCCCCTCCCGTATAGTGGTTCTGGCAACCGGTGGATTATTGTAGGGGTCGATCATCTGACGCGCTACGCTGAGACTGCAGCTCTCCCGGCAGCGACCGCCCGCGAAGTTGCACTTTTCAGTCTTCGCAACTTCGTTCTACGCCACGGTGCTCCCGCGGGAGCTACTCAATGACAGGGGTCGTGTGTTCCTGTCCGAGGCAGTGGCGTAGCCACGGGGTGGCACACCGGGCACGTGCCCCCCCCCCCCCCCCCGAAATTTTTTTAGATGCGAAGCATCTTATGCTCGGGGCTTAGTCCGTCCCTCCCGCGTCCGTCCCGCGTCCCGCGTCCGGCCACTTTCATGAAGTAGGGAAGCACCCACTATGCGAACCAGAACACTGTAGTACAATATAAGGCCGTCAACCACCGCTACATTCACCGGAGTCATGGCCGAGAGCACAGAGAGGCTGCTTAGCAATGGCTAGGCAGGTGGTGTCTGTCACCCAGGTTGACTCCATTCCTTGATCTTGCTTGCATGTGTTTGGGGGAGGGGAGGCTTAGTCCGTCCCTCCTTCTCGCGTCCCACACCACCACAGCGCATGCGCGTCCCCTCGCCCTCTCTCTCCTCTCCTACGCTCACCCCCCTTTGTCTACTCTACGAATCATCCACTCTACGGAGCGGCGCCCGCGTCCCACAGCGCATGCGCGTCCTCTCCCCCCTCTCTCCTACGCTCACCCCCTTTCTGTACTCTAGGAATGCTCTACTCTATAGATCAGCGCCCGCGTCCGACATCCCCACAGAGTACGCGCGTCCTCTCCCCTCTCTCCTACGCTCACCCATTTCTCTACTCTGGGAATCCTTTACTCTACGGAGCGGTTCCCGCGCCCCACAGCGCATGCGCGTCCTCTCCCCCCTCTCTCCTACGCTCACCCCCCTTTCTCTACTCTAGGAATGCTCTACTCTATGGATCAGCGCCCGCGTCCGACATCCCCACAGAGTACGCGCGTCCTCTCCCCCTCTCTCCTACGCTCACCCCTTTCTCTACTCTGGGAATCCTTTACTCTACGGAGCGGTTCCCGCGTCCCACACCCCCACAGCGCATGCGCGTCCCCTCTCTCTCCTCTCCTACTGTTCCCCCCCCATCCTCTCCTCTAGGAATCCTCTGCGGAGAGGCGCGCACGACAGGTGGTGCGACAGCTGCACACTCCGCTGGGAGCACCACGATAGTTCCGCGTTATGAAAATGACGGAGCACGCCTCATTCTCTCTCCTCTGCAGCGCCGCGATGAGCGCCCGGGCCGCTGCCGCGAAACGAGACCGGCAACGTTTCTCCCGCTCAAGCTAACCATCTCCCCGCTGCTTCTCATCCACACATGGTCCCCTTTAGCGGGAGATGGGGGGAGTTTTAAATGCGAATGCATTTCATAGTCGGGCTATGTCAGGCATCCGGCGTTGTCCGCGGGGGAGGATAGGTTGAGGAGGTGAGTGCCGGCAGGTGTTAGATGTGAAGCATCTTATGGCGAAGCTTAATCTGGTGGTGGTGGTGTGCGGCGTGACCACCCTTACTGCGCATGCGCAAACCCTTTAAAAAATAAAAATAAAAAACCTCCTCTCTCCCCTCTAGGCATCCCTCCCCGCGGCAACCACACTCTCACTGCGCATGCGCCTCCCCTCCTCTCTCCCCTGCTGCGCTCCCTCCTCTCTCCTCTAGGCATCCCTGCCCGCGGCGTCCCCACTCCCACTGCGCATGCGCGTCCCACCTCTCTCTCTCCTCTCCTCTCCTACGCTCCCCCCTCTCTTCTCTAGGCATCTCTGCCCGCAGCGTCCACACTCCCACTGCGCATGCGCGCCCCCCTCTCCTCTCCTACGCTCCCCCCCCTCTCTCGCCTCGCGACGCCGACACAGGCAGCGTCTGCTAGCGAGTTTCTTGGTTGAAAAAACCGACTGCTCGCGCTGCACAACCGTTCACTGGCCACCCCGTATACAGTATATGGCAATGGATCTTGACCTCCAAGGTGGTGCCGGTGGGAGATTTCTGCTGTGCGTTGTTGAACAATAAAAATTCGCAGCGTGCGCGTTAACTAAAAGCGGACTGCGAGTCTGTGTCCAGTCGGAGTCTTGTCTCTCACTGCACATTAGCAGCGATTGGCATGTTCCAGTAGGAAACACCGCTCCACCGCTGCGTGCTTTACGCATCCCCAGTTTTCTCTCCTGCGCAACGCTGCGATGAGCGCCAGCGTCAACGCCGCCGCCAGTGTAAGCGTTAGCGCCCGCTGCTTCACATCTACACATGGTTCCCTTTAGCGGATGGCGTAATTTTTTATCTCTCCGCTCTCACTCCCTCTCCCATAGCAACAGCTGCGGGCGCGCGCGCTTATCCTCGCCCCTAGCAACCGGAGCAGGTGGTGCGGGCGGAGTAGTGGAGAGAGTGGAGAGGAGGAGCGCGCTCTGGTGTGTGAGGGCGCTCGCATCGCGGAAGCTCGGCGGAGCTCCCGCGTGTGTGGAGAGTGTAACAGTGGGTAGGTGCAGTGCTTCGCCGCTCCTTCTCTCGCCGTTCGCTCTCTCTCCTTTCTGCGCCCCACACTCCCGTCCGCTCGCTCGCACGTATATATAAATGGAGTGAAGCGCGCGCGAAATGCATTCGCATTTCCTCACGATTCCCTTCGGGGAGGTGGACGCATTTTTTTTTCGCCATGGCATACATAGCGAAAAATGGCCATTTCAAGGAGGTGCCCTCCCCGAAATCAAGGAGGTGCCCCCCCCCCCCCCCCGAAAAAAATTTCTGGCTACGCCCCTGGTCCGAGGTCATCCAAGCCCTTCTCGCTGAATGCAACATTATTCACAGGAAATCGACCGCCTACCATTCACAGACAAATGGTCTCACCGAGCGCTACAACCGCACACTCGGCGACATGTTGAGGATGTATACCTCCTCCGACCACACAAACTGGGACACCGTACTCTCTTTTGTTACCTTCGCATATAACACCGCGACGCAAACAACTGCCGGCTTTTCTCCATTCTTTCTTACGTACGGCCGCGAGCCTTCCCACCCACTGGACACCATACTCCCATATCGACCCGATGCCTCTGAGTGAACTCAAATTTCTGAAGTCGCCCGATACGCCGAAGACTGTCGTCAGTTGGCTCGTTCCCTGACTAGTGAAGCTGAAGGTCGACAGAAGACGCGACATGACGACACTCATCACCCAGCTCCCACGTTTCCTGCAGGCTCCCTTGTTTGGCTATGGGTACCCCCCCCCCCTCCCCACGTCCCTGGCCTTTCCTCTAAACTTCTGGCGCGGTACCATGGTCCGTACCGTGTCATTGAGGCCACCTCGCCGGTGAACTACATCGTCGAGCCCCTCACACAATCGCCAGACTTGCGCCGTCGAGGACGCGAGACAGTACACGTCGACTGTCTCAAGCCGTACTACGACCCCGTCATTGTACCTTCTCCCTGAGTCGCCAGGATGGCTACGCTTTACCCCGGGGGGTATTGTAGTGGAGCAGATGCACCAGCGGGTATGCGCATGTGAAAGAGGACGAGAAAAGACCCGCGCTGTGATCGCGCGAGAGCCTGTGCCGTCTTTGCTTTACCGAGCGGTCTTCGTTCGTTACGCCCTCATAACCTCAATAAACCTCGTCACATTATATTCACAATCACTCTAATATCGTCCAAATGTCTGGAGCAAACAGAAGGCCTGAAGCAGCATCTCTGTCATATCAGTTGCTAATGTTATCACTGCTCGATGCAACACAGCTTAATAGCATCTTTCTTTAGAATTAATCCAAGATTCACTTTATATCTGTGCAAATATGGGTGAAAATTTTTGTTCACTCAACAAAAGAGTTGGTCGGTTACCAATTAATGCTGTCGAATTACCCACGAGCATTCCTGTCTGGCACGATGCAGTTGACTTGCGTTACGGCAGCCACTGTTCAAAGCTCTGACAATGGTATATCATGCCCAGATTTACGTATTGTAAATCATGAATGTCACCAGAGAGCACAAACAGAGCAATTCTTGATTTAACACTAAGATGACATTGTTCATGTATGTAGTTTGTTTTGAGGCTTACTCGAATGCGTGGCGGCATTCGATAGGTTATTTAGCAGTCTAACAACATACAGCGCCACCTATGACCGGTGGCCTACTAGTGGCTCAAGCAACAAGGGACCCTCTTACTTCTCTTCCGAGTACTTTCAGTGGAGTACTTACTTCCGGTTATTCCAAAAAAATATTCAGAAAATTTTTCTAAAAAATAACAGGGGTACGAAATTGACTGTTGTGGTTCAAGTTAAGAGTTGCAATGAATACTTATGATATCAGATGATAAGTTTAATCGAGGTAAAGACCAATTAAAGATCAGGATAACCAATGACCATTAATGGAGCGAATTCATTGAAAGTAGAATACGCTTCTCTTGTGAGCAGCTGGGATCGTTATGGCAGCTGGCGGATCACATCTGAACCGTCCGCTTCTTTCTACGCGGCCTCTGAGATCCTCTTCGGCACTGTGACGAAACACGCAGTTATCCCAAGGAATATACCAGAGAACACGAAAGCCGAAGTGCGAGTGCATGGCACCCAGGTCAATGATCAAGGTCACCGCAACTTCGATTGTTCAGTACGAATGCGATACACTTCGAAGTGTAAAAGATCATTCGCGTTATTAGATGCGAAGCAGCTCTTTGACTAGGCTGTGTAACGCTGTCCCTCCATCCGTGCGTCCGTACGAACGCGCCGCAACGCGCTCCCCTCGCCGCAGGTGTTGGAGCGGTGCCAAGTAGGTCAAGCCGCAGCTGCGCGTTGACGTCACGCTCCCCTCGCAGTGTGCGCTGACGTCACTCTCTCCCTCGCCTGCCGCGCGCTCGCCGCAGCTGCCGCCTGACGCACGCCTAACGTACGCGTTGAAACATGTCTGTACGTGTCACCTCTCTCTCGCTTCACCCTCTCCACCGCTCCCATGCGCAACGCTGCTGCTTCGCATCCCATCAGGGTTCCCTTTGGGAAGATGGTGTAAATTTTTCCGCGTTAGTAAACACGCATACTTATATTATTAGGCTGCACTTAGCCGCGAGCTTCTGTGCTAACCTGTGTACTAGGGGATCACGTGAGCTCGTCCTGTATCACTGCAGGCTACTCAAGCTGTTCTGACCGTTTTTACTTGCCCTCCTCATGGTTCATATGCCGTTTTTGCGGAATAAATTTTCAATTTCGATTTGCCGTCTTGCTCCATGGCAAGAAATTTGTAGATTCTACTGCGTTGGAATTAAACACCTCACATGCAATTAATTAACTTTCCAGGACCCAAAGGAGATATTCTCATCACACTTTCGCTTCAACTGTGTTACGCCAGCACGTCAAATTGAAGATGAGACCACCAGGTTGCTCACAGAAGCCCGTTTGCATTGCGTCAGATGCGAGGTGTACGAGAATGAGTGGACTTTCCCCGACATCGACACCATTATTCGTAAGTATTCGGACGATTTTTGTTCCAGCACTTGAAGACTCCATGATTTCTGCTTAGCGCAAAAAAATCCTGAAAAAAATAGACGAAAAGAATGCGACACACTGAAGCGCTCAACTCCAACTGAATTGTTATTCTTCACGCGCATAATTATATATGGTCACCGCGCGCCACTCCTTTTCCACCAATCACGACACCTGAAAATTATAACTAGCCAGCTAACAAGATAAACGCATCAGGTGCATTCAAAACTGTAAACTCATACAGAATATATGACCTGTCGCTATCACATTCTACGCTTAGAACAGTTATTTCTTACACAGGGCAATAGAAGACACACCGGTACACTGGTTACATGCCTTTGCACTTTTTGGCACTTCTATTATGTCTCGTTCCTTTTAGCCGGCACGAGAGTAGAGCACTGCATACTTTTCAAATTCAGGCGTGTGCATAATGGGAACATTACTAAAAGGCATCGTTACCGTTTCCTACAGGCTTACTACGTTGTTCACATTGCCACAAATATTACCAGTCATTGCGTTTACATTTTCTGCTCATGCGAGGAAGGTATACCTTTTATCGCAGATTTGTAATTTACGAACAAAAGGTACCTGCAGTATGCTTCCTTTATGTGAGGTTTGCAGCCCTTGATTGAAATATCGGTGTCGATGTACGCCTGAGAAGGGATAATTGAAAGGCTCTTTTTCGTTTGAATTGAAATGTGCATACAAGGGTTCTTGGAACGCAGTTGCCTTAATATGAACAGAGTGAACCGTGACGCCCTGTATGTGGACTCGGTTCGATAAATAACAAGATAAAAAGGTTTGTGTTCCTGTGACCATGTTGTCATCCGTCTTCCTACTTTACAAACGTGTTGCTAGTATTAATTCACTCGTATTCTTAAAACTATGGCGTAATCTTTCGGCCTGTAACGATATCACAAAGTTTCGGCGATCCACTGTGGATCCGACTTGCAAGACATCCAGCAAGCTGGTATTAAGGGCTGTCTGATTACATATAAGTATTTCAGCTGAAGAGCTTCGAGCGTGTCCACACCCTGACACTCAGAAGTGCACAGGGAGTGGTGTAAGTGATTTTTAAAATTTAATTGTCCATTATTGCTCCCTTTCATATTATTGTCCTGTTAATGAACATATCTCATACTTGCGTTTTATGCAAGGGCAGAAAAAAACTATCTGTACAGACTCTATCCGTGGTCATCTATATCAATATCCTGTGTGTATTGGACTCTGCCCTTAGACTCTGGTTATTGTTTATGCGCAAGATAACGTATATATAGGTAGCGCTATTTATTTTTTCTTTCTTTTCCTGTCTCGCTTATAATTATTTTTTTTTGTGTTTCTTCAATATTAATATCTTTCATAGGATAGCCGGCTCTAACGCAGTTTACCTTCATATGTTTTTTTTTTTGTATGTAAGAAAAGAAATATATACAAGCTGCTTCACAGTTTCCCGAATAGTTTTTGCCTTGTTGCGCGGCACCGAGACACACGGGATATAAATTCGGCATTCGTTTAGTGAATGTTGTCCGCACATTCCAATTTGCAGATTTCTTCTTCGCCATCTTCGGATCGGAGGAAGTGGTCCCAGACTCGGAGAAAGAAGCATTTAAAAACGTGTGGAGGACGATTCTCGAGAAGAAGACGCAAGAGAGGCCCGAAGGGGGGTCGTCAGTTGAAGTTCCTCATTTCGGTGGCACACGCGTCGCATCGCCCGCAGACGGACAATGTAGCGTAATATAAATTAACGTCTTCTTGTGTCGGGTATTTTAAGTAATTCAATGCATTCGCAGCGCCTACACAGTGTTCTCTGTATATACTCGTTACAAGTCATGACGCGGAGCCACTTAAAATCTGAGATTTCAATGTCAGAAAATGCCTTGAAGGGCCCTTAAACCACTCCGACTTCAAGGACGAGAAGTTGCTGCTTTCTCGCCTTCACAACTCTTCATACAAGCGCTATCTCCTCCTCGCAAGTTACTTTTTCATGAATACGTGGACCATGTCAGCGCTAAGCGTTGAGCATGGCGGGGTTTCGCGCTTTTTGGCTACGTGCTGTTATCTTCCCTTGCACAGCGAGAACGCGCAAAACGAAATAAAATCAGTCAATCGCGCACGATAGTAATGTGAGACAGTTGTCACCACGGGCGTGCGACTGCATGACAAAGCAGAGTAGGGTATATTTCACGATATTTCTCGTATATGGACTTATTATAGAGCTTATTTTTTCATCATGTCATGCGAACAGACTGCTGACGTCACGAATTTCGCCGAAAAGACATGAAACGCCATGACAGAATAACGCTCTATTTTTTTTGTATTTTCAGATGTTGTCCAGGGCCCATTTACGGGTCGCCGAAATATGATATTGTACTCATTCAATTATGCAAGTATCTTCAGACGAACTGAAGACATTAGACGTTTGACCTTGCCCTCATACTGGATGCTTTAAATGTAAACATATTCGACAGAGATCTGTCTGGATGGGTAAAAATTATACGAAAAAATAAACTCTCCAGCCAAAATTCTTAATCGAAGTTTTTAATAATGAAATTAAAAACTGAAGAGATTGAACGGGTCTCGAAACGTTGGGCCAGTTTTTAATTTCATTATTAAAAGCTCAGATGAAGAATTGCGGCTCGAGAGTTTATTTTTTCGTATACTGGATGCTGCATAAACTTGCGTTTCCTGTCAGCAAGCCAATATGTAACGGTACTGAAATGTGACATTATCGGTATTTACTAATCAATTCTGCCAACGTTGACATTGCGCATTATCATTAAGTCAATTTCGACGCGAACATTTTGTTGTGAAAGACTGAAGCCGGCCGCGGTAATGTGGATATCATGCGAACAGTTTTTTTTTACTTACATGCCTTGAAAAATAAAAATAATGAAGACTCACACGTCAATTAAGCGAGAAAAAGCTTTATTTTGTTGGCCACGTGAACTTCCTGTATTCTCGAATGAACGCCGTGGGTTCCAGTCAAGAAATCGATAAAATTGAGGCTTCGTAATGAAGGAAATCAAGGTTTGACTGTCTTTGTCTAACATAAATAAATCATACACAACACGATGGCACATACCAAGCATAGTTAGCACAAAATTTGAACACTCTTAACGATCATAGTGTCCTTATACAGAGGCTATACGTGCAAGTACTGAAAATTCATTTTTTGTGAACCAATCGATAGAATAGTTCATCTAACTTGCGGTGACCAAATACACTGTACTTGCACTGCCGCGAGAAATGTATACATCATTGCAAGGTACAAATGCGGTGTAAATGCTTACGAATTGCTAGTAGAAGTGCAGAGAATGGTCTATTACGAAAAGGTAATTTGTGATGTTCGAGTTACAGGTAGTCATGCATGCCAAATGGGCTTACTTCAAATGTGACAAAAACTTAGGGAACGCTGTTACGCGCAATGGGAGCACATACGAAACCACGTCATGCATACGTGCTTGGCACTTGTGTGGATACAGTCACACGAACGTCTCCATGTGCACACAGGTAAGCACATAGGTTTCACTACACTCAACAAACATGAATATATTGTGTCAATGATAATAACTTGTGGGATCTGGCGCCCCGTAACCACGATATAATTATGAAGGACACCGTAGTGAAGGGCTCTGGAAATTTCGACCACCTGTTGTTCTTTAGCGTACACCGAAATCTCAGTACACGGGCCTCTAGCATTTTCTCCTCTATCGAAAATGCTGCCACCGCGACCGGGATGTGATCCCGTGACCTTCGGGTCAGTATTCGAGCCCCATAACCACTAGTCCGCCACAGCGGGTGGTGGTTGATTTTCGTAAGTGCACAAGTCCTGTGATTTAAATCTGAAATCAGTCAATCCTCTTTACGCCGCTTTCCTCGCTCGCCGTCCCATTCCCTACTCCGTCGCAAACTTTTGTCAATGTTCTTGAGGGGTCGCGCACATATCGAATTTTTGGAATATCGCGAATAGTCGTGAAGATTGTTGACACCAAAATGGCAACGGAGCGAGGGTATGGGTTCCATATTTTCGGGATCGTTCTTGACGTTTATTGGAATTGGGACATCCATCAACACTTCCTAGTTGCGCAGTAAAACTGGTCTGACATCGCCTTTTTCAGGACAGCAACTTTAATGCCATGCAAGTAGCCGCTTCTGCAGAAGCTGGATTTGCAACATTGAAGCATATCAGCCGTTGTTTCTTCGAACAATCGAAGTGCACATGCAGGTGAGTTTGCGTACACCGATGCACCTGCCACTTGAATAGGGCCCTCGGCGATAGCAGCGACTTCGACAGGCGCGAAACGAAGGACAGCCAGCACGGCCCACTGCAAGAAAGTTGAACAAATAATGTAAATGAAAAATCTGAACAAGTGAACAAGTGAATTCTGTATTGTACTTAGTCTTACTAATTACGCCTTAGTATTTCCTGGTTTCAATTTTTTTTTACATATTTCTTTTTCTATCTTGCTATGGGCAAATTGGCGTTGATAGTAGCATGATATTTTAAAGTATTTGTGCAGATACGCTTTCTACTTTTTGAATTTGGCTTTTGTATTAAAAAAAAGACCTCTGTATTTTTGTTCCACTGCATCTGAGCAAATGTATGTGTGGGGGGGGACCCTAGTGAGGCAGAGGTAATATGCCTTTAGTCCTTTCAACCTAGGCAACTTTTTATTGTCTAAATAAACTGAATGAATTAATGAACAAGAAAAATGCATGAAATGAATCGTCACTAACAATGACTACTTTCCTACAATTCCTATTTAGTGGGAGACTTCTTCAAAAAGGTGGCGCAACAGCTTTTTTTAATTATTTTGGGCTATCTCAAAAAACAGCAAAAAGAAAGACGCGGAAGCTTCCTTTATGCATTCGCATAAGACGACTCGAAAACGAAGCCATCTTAGTTTTCTTCTCAGGCGGCGTATTGAGCCTCCGCCGTAGGTCGGCAAAAAAACGTGGAACTCACTCAGACTCACTCAAAAAATATATCTGGCGCTTTGGACTCAGTCGGACTCGGACTCACCAAAATTTTCCTGAGCCGGACTCACTCGAACTCGCACTCACGAAAAGTTGCTTCAGTCGGACTCACTCACGCAACATTACTCACCCGGACTCACTCAGACTCGCGGCTCGATCTAAGTCTGAGTGAGTCCGAGTGAGTCGACTCGTGAGTGAGTTTGCCGACCTATGGCCGTCCACCACCCCTCTCAGGAAGTTTTCTGCACCTCGATGGGTTTTGCAGTGCGTCTGGGATTGGCCAACGTTGAACCTAGTGGCGATTTCATGGGATACATTCGTGTGAGGTCACGTTATGTGAAGCGATGTTGACACATTCTTCGGTGTCTTGTTACGTCATGGTGACGATGTTTTACATCACTCGTGTTGACGCCGACGCCGAGAGACGCCGATGGTCAGTTTTCGCGTTTGGCGGGGCATCTAAAGCTTTCGCCTTAAAAAGCATTTGACAGGCAGTACGCTTTTATGTGAGCCGTCGAACAGGCCTCAGACACTGACGAAGCGAAGACCTCAATAAACGACTCAGCACATCACATTTAGTTGTCCCTGACTTGAAATCCCATCATAAATGAGGGTCGGCGCGTGAACAAGGACGCAGGAGAAGAAAAAGAATCAGCAAAAACGCCGGCAATCAAGCGACACGGCACCCAGGGGTGGAAAGTGAGTAGACAAAAAGCTTATATGCTCAGATACAGAGTGCCACCTACGAAACGAGCACACGTGCAATGCACTCGAAAGATAACTGCTTAGACATGTCATTCCCTCTCTGTTTTCTCGTTGCCTGCCTACCTTATTTCGTAATGAATGCTTACCTACTAGGCTATACATTCTGTCGTCCAATTCTCAGTTTCTCCCGAAATACTGTGGTTACTTACCTAACCTATATGATTCCACGGGAATGATTGTGGTGCTGCCTTCGCTGTCCACTTCTGTCATAGTCGGCTCACTGTCAGAGCAGAGGATTCCTGTCCAACGCAAAACAATTATGTAAGTTCCACTGCCGTTAAACTTTCAATCAAAATAAAGTTGAGGTACAACAGAAATGAAGAGGACGTATATGAGGCTGCTTAATAACGCTGTTTATTTTCGTGATTTGTGCGATTTATGATTCACGATTCCAATTTTGCATATTTACGGATACGTTTCAAAACCAGACAAACAACTTAAATTTACAAAAGCAGCTTGTATGTCATTTTTATCGGTATATTATTCACTGATTAAGAGCACTTGATAATTCTGAAGACAGTTAAGGGTTTCTTAGTTGGTCGCTCAAAATGATTTCCGGAAGCATTATTCATTTTAGAGAGGACGCTTGATAGCTGAGAAAATATTGAATACACGCAATCGAGTCTGACGAATGTATCTCCTCACATTGTATTCACATTTTTTCACTAATGTCTTATCTGATTTACTCCTGCTGGGAGAGACACCTTATCAGCTTGAATGTTATTGATACCACAGTGACCTTTTATCTGAATAGCTACAATAGCCAAGGTATAACATGGTAACTCCAGGCGCCTTTTATTTACAAAAAATACTGAAAGCTTTGCAGGCCACTGATACAGCAGAAGTGTTTTTTTTTTTCAGATAGTAATCTTTTCAACATTTTAAACTCTCAAGGCAAGCTATATTTTATCAAGAATCTGTCGTTGGCTCTTGTTCTACCATGCGAAAGAGACAATCTCGTGCCACCAAAGCGTAGCATGCGCTCTCTAGATTTGTGCAGCTTGGAGGTTGCACTTGCGAATGCAAAAAATTGGGGGGACCCTTAAGCTTCGCCTTTAAGAGTTGAACGCGATAGCGATATCCCGTCCCTACTGCGTACTTCAATCACTTAGTGCATACTATGTAATGGGTAGTATGGTTTAAACCAGGAGAAATTATGCGCGCCAAATGTGGGAAATGTTTTCGAACTTGCTATGCACCCACTACGTGGTGTTAAGGGAATACGTGCAGTAAGGTGTGTGCCGTTTGTAATGGGTGGCTGGCTTTAAACTATGGAATCGTTATGATAGTCACATATTCTGAAGCCCGATGGCAATTTACGCTTGTACCACGCAATATTTCTGGGATATTACATGTTATATTGCGACGCCTATATAAAGGACGCTTGCGTTTGCGAAGCATGGAAGTTATTTTCACTGCATTTCCAAGCAGAGGAAGTTATTTTCACAGTATATCCAAGCAGAGGCATGGCTGTGTGGTAGAACGCCTGCTTGCCACGCAGACGACCCGGGTTCGATCCTCACTCGGACCCGAATACTTTTATTATTTATTTTATTTGCATCTTTCTCGATTTTTCGGTCACGGACAAGATGATGATTTTTCGCTCAAAACCAACGACGCCGACGCCGGAATTTCTGCGAAACGAGCTCTTTAACGCTTTCGCGTTAAAACGCTATATACACGCGAAGCTGTAACGTATGCTTCAGAAAACTACACTTTTCACTATTTTCAATATGACACACAACTATTGTATCTGTAGCCCCTGTGTGCTTCCTTGGAAAATGAAAAACGCATGTTGAACAATTTTATTCCGACCACTTTTGTAGCTTGTGCATGCCTACCTGCAAGTAACACATACCTCCGAGTGATACATGCCAGTAGCACTTCGCAAAGCCATGAATAGATTTCTCGATGTTTTAGAGGTGTTTCCTGAGACGTTGTGTGCTCGATTTCATTGATTTCATTCTCGTTTTTCTCTCTTTTTTTTTCAAGAAAAAGTCCATGACCAGTACATTGGGAGCGAAAGAAAACTTTGCCTCCCCAACACTTCACCGCACAATATTTTGTCACTCTTCGATGGTTAACGGTCATGCTCTTCCTAAAACACTGAGGAACTGTCAGAAAACGTATTGTTCGACTTCACATTACGCTGCTGAGAAGCTGTGACTAATAGTAATAATAAATTTCTATCATGAACACCAACCAACTAGCTTGGATTACCATCGTAATGTGTCTAGTAGACCAAAATACTGTTTTACAAGAGCTCTCTTTTCCATCTAACTTTCTAATAAAACTTCTCTATGATACCGCTAGAAATGTTGCGTATATCTTGAAAGTCTGCGTGAGACAAGCGCCTAAACTTACCTGTTAGCGTCAAGATGGTAAATGTAATCCAAAACGTCTTCATTCTCAGCACACTGCCAAATGCTTCGAGATGGCAACCAGACCAAAACCTTTATAGAGGGAATTGCGCGTCACACACGAAAAAGCGGTTGCATGGTGTTTCCTTAGCGAGTATTCCTTCCTACGTAGATCACATGAGTCGGACGGTATGTCACGGCCCTGTTGTTGCCCTCTCCTGCTGCCCGCAGCTGGAAACCATCTTCGCAGTCCTTGCCGCCGCTTGCACTCCTTCGGGTAAGGAGCTCTCGAAAGGCCGTACGTCAAGAAGTGCGTGGACAAGACCGAGATAAGATACGATGCACAAGACGGCCCGGCTGGCATGACGTGATGGAAGGTTCTTTTCCGTCAAAGCGGGTCAGGCCCTCCTGGAAACATTTCATTCCGGGTCGAAGCCATTCACCTCAAGCGCGGACCAAAGCACGCGCTATGGAGAAAGCTGGAATTGCTAAGTTTATCTGTCGATAAAGCTACCAATGAATGAAGCGCTTGTTACAGCGAAGCTGTTTATAACTAGCCTGAGATAAAATGAATTTCTTATCTAAGAATATAGGTAAGCGCAGGCATCCTCAGTCCAGGAAGACTTGAGCTCGGGCTGTGCACTGGGCCCTTGCGACCCGCCTTATCTGATCTTCGAGGTTGGAGCTGGCGAAGCTGTCTCCCAAATCTCGTTGGTGTGGTAAGGGTTGGGGAAGGAATGTTAATGGAGAAAATACGCAGTGTCCGCATAAAACTCCTAGCGGCTATGTGCCTCAGAAATGGATCAAGCCCCACTACCTATCACTGGTCCACTAAGAATGAACAAGTCGTCCGTGGGCAAAAACAACTGCTGGTCCACTAAATTGAGAAAGATTTTAATGAACCGACTTGCATTTCCCTGCCGAAATGCTTCTGCTTTTCGTTAATAATATCAGCAGCAATGCGCTTCTAGTTGATGGGCGCGTTGATTGGTCACTGCAAGCTTTCTTCACCTCAAGTGGCACCGAAAGTGGCCCAACGTATGACCAAGCGAATATGTCATGTGGGTGCGTCATCATATGACGTCACGTTGACATTAGTATCTCGCCACAAATGTTGGGTATCTGTGGCAATATGACAACGTCGTAGGGTCACGTCGTCATAGGGTGTCGATTTTTTTCATACTCGCGTTCACGTCGGTGCCCTACAGGCACTTTTCGTGTTCTATGAGGCGTCTGAGGCTGTCGCCTTAAAACAGACATGGAATGTTGCGCATGTCGATATTACGTAAATGGATAATATTTACTATTTATTGCGCTTTCAAAATGAGGTCGGTATGCCTTATTCTCTTCATGCAGCCATTTGGCGTGGGTGCGAAGTTTTTCATGTGTAGCCGAAGTGTCGTTAGCCAAAACTCATGCCTTGATTCGAACCTCCGGGCTGTCTCTAATTCCCACCTGTGGCACAAGTAGATTTCTTTACTGTTTTTTTAAAGACACGTAAAACTAGCAACTATGCGCATGAACGACACTGCACGAAGTCCATATAAAACCTAGTGGCTGAGCGAAAAGTAAACTCTCAGTCCCATTTTTATGTTGTATTACAGGTAACACGGCTGTTGTTTTTGTTAAATTTCCTGGCTTATCGCTGACACCTGATTTTTTTAAATACTGCGCTCTGTTAGCGCTATAAAGTTACGTAGGCGTCCGCCCCAAAGGAAATGAAAACAGCTCGTTAACAAAGCTTTTGGTGGTTTACAGGCTACTAAAAATTAAGTATTTGAAAAAGGAAAGAAGTGTAGATTTAAGAGCTCATTTGTTTTGTTAAACACAGTATTAATGAGAACTAACAGGCAATGATGCCAAGGAAAGTACAGGGGATGCTATTAGAAGTAATTGTAATGTAAATGGGAAGAAATAAAAGTGGACGAAAAGATAACTTGCCACCGACAGGGACCGAACCTGCGACCTTCGAATAACGCGTGCGATGCTCTACCACTCTACAGGCAAAAAGTGTGCTCCACACTCGCCGTAATGGCAACAGGCGGCGCTGACTGACGCTCCCACGTTTAAATGCACATATATATGCGCTATAAAGTGGACGGAGGGATGACCGCCACCGTAGCTCAGTGGCAGAGCATCAGACGCGCAATTCGAAGGTCGGAGGTTCGGTCCCTGCCGGTGGCAAGTTATCTTTTCGTCCACTTTTCTTTCTTTACATTCACATTACACTTAGTTCTAATAGCATCCCCTATACTTTCATTGGCACCATTGTCTGTTAGTTCTCATTAATAAGTAATTGGGGAGTATTTCTGTCACTGAACTATAATCGTCATGTGGCTTTTTCGCTTTTCCTCTTCTTAAAACGCGGCTCTTGCCACATTCTCATCTAGAGTACCATGTCACGCTGATAGCGCGCGCCTTTCGTAAACGCGAAGTGCCAGGACCGAGGTGAGAACGCAAGGATTGTACTGGAGGTAGATGGCGATTATATTTGTGAGGCAGAAATACTCCCCAAATACTCGATTTCTTCTGGAACTGTACACTGTAAGAAAACGTCGAGTATTTTGGGAGTATTTCTGCCACACAACAATAATCGTCATCTACTTCGCGTACTTTCCTCGCGTTATCACCACGCTTCCGGCACTTCGCAGTCACGAACGGCGCACGCGTTATTATTGTGACATAGCATTCTTGATGGGAAAGTGGCGAGCGCCGGGTTTTCAAGAAAGGAAACGCGAGCAAGTCAGGATGACGGTTATCGTTGTGTTGCAGAACTACTCCCCAAAGGCTCCATTTTTTTTTTAGAGTGTATTTCTCCGGGAAGAAATCTGAGAGAGTTATTTCGAGTTGGTGGTGGATGCTTTCAGCAACGTGACGTAGGTTGAAGTAAGGAAAATAAAATGCACACAGAAGGCACATAAATCAATCAGAATTTTTTTGGCTGGCTTCGGTGTTTTAAAAATTTGGCAAACTTAGAGTCCAGTTTGGGAAGACAGTCGTTTCAGGCCACTTGTCGATGCACTGCAGAAGTTATGCTTGTGAACCGCTTTTCGGGCAGTGCTCGGTGACCAGAAAAGAAAAAAGAATAAGCCGACACGTGACGAAATAGAAGTGTTTGAAATCGATCGTCACAAAGAAAATTGCGTGAGTGCTCCTTCCATGACCCTCTCAAAAAAGGTGACAGAAATTTTGAACGCTGAGAAGCCTTAGGCAGTGTGCACAAATGATGAGTGTTATTTTTGTGATTATTTTTTGTTGCTGCTTGACCTCAGAATGCTGTCATTGGCTTGTTAGGCCCATATAAGTTTGCTCCCCAAGTAATAAAGTATAAGCTGCAGTTCAGCGCTTGTCTTGTGTATTCTTCCTTGGTCCCTGTCTACGTGTGCTGTATGATGCATTACCAACTAGCCCACCAAGCCATTCTTGGCAACTTTTAGCTCACTTGTGATGTCTTTGCGTCAATAAAGACAGGCGTAATACACACATCTGCTTAGGATCTACGAAACAAGTACATTGAGCAGATAACACTAATTAGGAGTTATCAATCGTGTACTAACATGTGTGTAGTTAATGTAGAGGCTCTATTACATATCCACAGGAGCATGGAAACACTATTGTGCACGCCCATTCAACAGCTCGAACTGTTCTCAGCATTTGATGATTTGGTGCAGTTAAAATACAACAGCATGATTGTAAAAGAAGTTATCACTTTTCTGAAGTGTAGATACAGTTTAAAAACGGAACCTGATGCACAGCACTTCGTAAAATTTTTATTATGACTGAAAGCAGGACATTTTCTATGTAATTATATTTGCGGGTCATCGCGACAAAGTATAATGTTCCATGGTTTGTGGAATGTTCACAATAACTGAATTGTTCTACGTGTCCGTACAGAGAGCTTGTACACCGCGAGAAGGGGTGCAAAATTATGTTCTTTATTGATGAGCCTGTGACATTAGTGACAAGGCCAGTATTTAGTGGCTAAATAAACATATTTAGAATGCCGCACCAGGTATGTGTGCAGTCCTACGGAAATGCACCATACATGTCACATTAATGCATGTAGTAATATTAGCTTTTTGTTATTTAATAAAAGATGCTGCATCAGTGCATGTGGGACGGACGATAAAAGGCCGCTCACTTCACTAAATCTACCAACAACCTGCAATGTAACCGCATGCTATGTGCTAGATTTTATTTCTGTTTATATCGGAAAAGAAATATTCCCTGCTGAGTTAATCAGGCTTGCTCCTTTACCACACATGCTGTTCATTTCACATGTTGTTTAACCATCGGACAGTGGCGGTTAAGACTTTTTGGTAGGACAACACCACGATACTGATAATTTAATCGCCTGACCACGTTATTCCGTCTTTGCTTGATGGAAAATCTTCAGATAGGTTATTGCACTTTTCTAATCTTACTTACCGCTTCTGTAGATGGAGTTTACGCCTCCTGTTAGAAAGAAATATAAAAAAGGAATGCGAGCTTTAGTTATGTGAAAGTGTCCGCCTCGGTAGAACAGTGGCTACGGTGCTCGGCTGCTGACCTGAAGGTCGCGGGTCCGATCCCGGCCGCGGCGGTCGCATTTCGATGGAGGCGAAATGGCAGAGGCCCGTGTACTGTGCGATGTCAGTGCACGTTAAAGAACACCAGAGGGTCAAAATTTCCGGAGCCCTCCACTACGGCGTCTCTCATAATCATATCGTGGTTTTGGGACGTAAAACCCCAGATATTACATTATTATGTGAAAGTATTATGCTTTTCCAACATAAAGATGCTATACCTCGCTTTAGGGAACATATGGCACGCCAGAAACGATCGATAGTCAGGAACCCGAGTTCGCCATCAAATTCTCGGCTACATGACAATAACTTCCAGGATATCGGAATAATCTTGTAAGGCACGGTTATCTGTTTTCTATAATGAAAATGTACATTTTCAATGGGGAAAAAGCTTAACAAAAGTGACTTTGCGACAGAGTAATGAAATCTCCACACGCGGCACTGTTGTTCACGGGTCGATCAATAGCCAAAGTGGCAGGGTCATGTGACTTTTGTTATTGAAATAAAATCAGTTTTCTTTTTATCTAGCCGAAGTCATGCGTTCTTCTTTTTCTTACGATTTGTTTCCTTCTTTTTTTTCCGTCCTGTCCCTTCTTCCAAGCTTAACATAGCGTAAAAAAAACACGCCAGAGTGGTATAGTGGTTATAGTGCTTGACTGCTGAATCGAAGGCCGCAGGATTGAATCCCCGCCGCGGCAGCAGCATTTCAGTAGAGGCGAAATGCTACAGGCCCACGTACTTAGATTTAGGTGCACGTTAGAGAACACCAGATGGTCGAAATTTCCGGAGCCTCCCGCTACGGTGTGTCTCATAATCATTTCGTGGATTTGAGGCGGTTAATTCATGTCAATTATTATTATTATTACATCTTTAGTTGAGTAGTGTGGGGTATAGGGGGGGCTTGTGCAACTTCTGTCGCACATACCTGCACTAGGGACAACCTGTCTCTTGACAACTGCTTCGCCTCAGCATATAAGACTACCCTGTAAAAGATTACAAGATACCATGTGCGAGAAGATGCACGAGTTGCGTGCGCACCGCGTCCAAAACCCACAGTTTGGGGACGTGGTGTAGAAGGATGTCTGGTTGTAGTTGTGCCAGGATTTGTAGGCGGCCTGGTTACATCACATGGATCGGCCATTTTGGTGCATCCCTGCAAGACGAAAAGGAAGTGCGGCCGAAACGAAGAAAATGCAGTAGCCGAAAACCTTTGCCATAATTTGTGCACCTGAAGTACCGAATGCTCTGGTATACACCGAGACGCGCTGATACATACAGTCGAACAGCACGTACAGTCGGCGTCCAAAGTTTAGAGACCAATAGGACTGAGAAATCTTTCAATACCCCACCAATTTAGGACTGTAGCCTGCCGTACCACACTTTATATGCTGTTAGCATATAAAGTTTTAGTATGAAGTTTTATCGAAGTTTTAGTATGAAGCAAGGTATGGGAGCGGGCTAGTTGGCATTCCATAATGATACACTTAAGCGCAAGGAAAAGACACGAGACAGTAATCGACGCTTGTCTTCGTCGATTACTGTCTCGTGTCTTTTCCTTGCGCTTTAAGTGTATCATTTTAGTATGACCCGCGAATTTTTTAGAAGCTATTCGTTTTCTCTGCGGAATTCGAAAAGTAAATTTCCTATTGCGTACTAACGCATCCTATCCATACTATCCGCCACGTAAGATTAACGTAAACAGTGACACAAATTAGGCAGGAGTGCAATGCAAGTGCTTTGAACGTCACCGCAAAGTGGCTGCGACGTGGGCTCTGTGTGACAAGAATATCGGTGTCATGAAAACAGGCTCTGACCGACAATTCTACTAAATAAATGAAGTCCTCTTGCATGGTTTCATCTGATACTTATGTTCTAAGCTGCGGCTAATGACCGAAATTTGTGAAGAAAACGGCCTACAATACCTTACTTGACTAATATATTCGCGGATGATGTCCCGAGTTCTGTACACATGAAGGCCTCATTTTTAGAGTTTCTCATGCTAATGATCGCAAGATAACAGCGGGCACTAAGTAGAGCAAGCTTCTATATTTCTTCTGCAGTGGCATACAACAGGAGAATGAATCAAAGAACAATTATGAAGTGTTGATTTTCCGTGACACATGTGAAAGCATACCAATTTTACGTGCAGCACGAAGGCTTAACTGCAGTGGCTTTTAACTGCGAATTTCTACATTCTACTTTAAATAACCCATGGGGTTCTCAGCATTCACCCGACGATTTGGGTCGTTACTACATGATTGTACGAAAGGAGCATACGGCTAGATTTGCAGCGAATGCACTCAGCATTTTAATAAACCTTCTCAAAAAGACTATCTTTGAGTATTTTTCTCTAAAATAGCTCCGCTTCATGAAACATCGTTGAGCTTGAACAAAGACACGCAACCATGCGGTACCATCGACCGCACCTTTCGATCCCATCTTTAATAGATGAATCGAGAATACTCAACATCATCTACTAGGTGCCATGTACGGGAATGAACATGAATAACGTGCATACCGTCTGTACAACCCTTAACTCAGTGACGTGTTCTCCTGGCGGGACGAGAGCGTCGCTTTGCGTTGGCACATGACCGGCCATCTTGCTGCATCGCTAAAAGAAGGAAAAGGAGCGCAGCCAAAACGAAGAAAATGCGAGAGCCTATAACCTGCGCCATAGCTTATGCACCTCAACTGCTACATATTCTTGGAAACAGTAGGACACACTTACATGCGAAGTTGAGCAGCATGTGCGTGAACAATACAGGAGCTACATCAATTATCGCATATCAGTATGGTTGTTTACGCAACCGAGTTATGCTTTCTAAGAATCAACGTGATTACAAAACAATTGTACATATACTTACATATGTATATGCCAGAACACTAGGTATGTTTTGAATACTGTAAAAAAAAGTCGCGTTCGCGTATTACAGGGGTCATGACTCCCAATTTTCAATCATAATCTGTGTTATGCAGGGTAATCCATGTGTTCATAAACAAGCTGGCGAAATTTCAGCGCATTTGGTCGAGCGCTTAATTTATAATTGAATATCTTTATAAACACGCAAGCAGCTAGAGAGTCTGGTAACACTGGCGCAATCGCGAGTCGTGACGCAACAAGCAGACAGCTGTGCGAGCGACTACATTTCAGCGAACGATGTTGTTCCGTGGTTAGCTGCATATGAAATCTTGAAATTTTAGCTATTTTCAGCTTGGCAATGAAATTGAAGAATTTGCAGAGGCTGAGACTTTGGTAGAAGACGGCGGCTGTGCTCCTTGCTGCACTTGACGTCACCCGCGCCATGGCAAAATGGCGGTCGCCGACGGTGAGTGGGGTTTACAGCCGGCGACTTCCAGTGCTTGTTTTGCACCGAAATATTATTTTATGACCCCCTTTTCAAATACGTAAAGGTATAAAGACCCTCTACTTCTTGTTTTCACTGGAAACCACAAATTGTTGTGTGACCGTGTCATGGCCCCTTTAAAGTAGCTCAACAAACATACCGCCTTCGCGTAGAAAATACGGCTCTCTACCACTTCTCGCTGTCTCATACGCTCATGGTGAGCAAATCACTTGATATTCAGTGCCTCGTCCTCTCTGTTCTTGCACCTGTGCCACCATTCGCGCTCGATTTTTTTGAAATATATAAATGTATATTGTCTAGCCGAACAAAGCACTTATCGGTTCCCAAGAAGACATCGCGAACGCAAGTAAAAACAAGGGGGGCCCATTTAAGGCACCAGAATATATCTATTGTCGTGCAAAGACCGAATTTGTGCACAGCGTTGACAGGATACACACAAAAATCTTTGTACTGGAGTCAGGCAGCCACAAACATTACTTATACTTGCACAGGCTGCTGGCCGTTCCGATTCGAAACGAATAAGCATTCGTAAAGGCCACCCCGAGCCACAGGCGGCACAAGAGCACATGTGACACATGGCACATGTGACAACTGTGGCTGCGAGGAGACCATCGCCCATCTTCTCTGTGACTGTCCTCGCTTCAGGGCGCCAAGAAAAGAACTCAAAAAGGTGCTAGATGGACTAGACAATCGCCCATTGTCGGAGGAACGGGTCTTAGGACACTGGCCGAGACCGTCCTCGGCACGCAAGGCATTGAGAGCTTTGTTGCGCTTCTTGCGGGCAACTGGTCTCAGAGACAGACTCTAAGCAGTGTCGTTTATCGTATTAGTGTTTTTTTTCTTCTCCTTTTTATAACATCTCTTTTCTGTCATCTTTTATTCCCCTTACCCCCTTCCCCAGCACAGGGTAGCCAGCCAGTCTGAGAACTGGCTAACCTCCCTGTCCTTCCTTTTCTCCTCTTCCTCCTCCTCCTCCTATACTTGCACAATTGGCTGGTGACATCACATAAGTTATCAGATTGCTTAACAGGCTTGCTTACGCTGATGACTTGCTTACGCTGGTCGTCACAAGCACCAGATCACGCGCCTCATCGTAGAAGCAAAGCACATCGACGCTCTTGGTGATATCTGCGTAAAGAATCTGTCTGTATCATTGTCGTGAAAAGAGTTAAGATTTCTGCGAAAATGCTGACATCCGGCTACTCTCCGGCTATCACCTCTTGCGTTGCTGTTGCATGAGTGAGTCCCTCACGCATGCGCGTCGTTATCGCCGCGTGACATTTCTTCGCTGTTGCGGTTGAGGTATATTTAGGGTGGTGCGGGTCTCGAAAAATAAACATTGTTGTTGCTAGTAGCACTGCGTGTGTTGTCTTCCATCTTTTGTCCTCGTGTCGAATTCGCGCTGCAGCCAATTTCTCCCGAGAGAAGGAGCTGCGACAATTCGACCGAGTGCGTTCATGAGAGCAGCCGAAAGGTTCGAGGTAATAGGTTTACCTCAGGAATGTATGAAAAATATTTCGAAATCTGCGTATATTGTTTGTAGTCAATTCCGGCTGTAA
This sequence comes from Rhipicephalus appendiculatus, assembly GCA_030522465.1. NCBI lineage: Eukaryota > Metazoa > Arthropoda > Arachnida > Ixodida > Ixodidae > Rhipicephalus > Rhipicephalus appendiculatus. The sequence goes on from JALIZH010032968.1 coordinate 1,370,094, forward strand.
TGTGACGTGTGACTAGGCATCACTGGTCCACTAAAAAAGGGAACGCAAGGGTCGCAAAAACCAATTAAGATTTCTGGACACAGTTCGCGTATTTAGTTGCAGGCTGTGTGATTGCCTATGATTCGAAATTTTGTGTCACCTAAGGGTTCTAGGTGGGCTACTTGGTTCACGAACACTGTGGCGAAACAGCGCAGACAACGCGGGACAAAGAACACACAGGACAGAGCGCTGTGTCCTGTATGTGCTTCATCCCGTCGCCTGCGCTCTTTCGCCACAATGTGTCACCTATGTGTCCTGTGCTACAGAGTTTCTCAGAGTGGAATGAAATCCAACTTCACAGAGTGGAATGGCTTCTCAAAGTTTTCTTCAATGTTCATGGGATGACGTCATGCTACCTTCAGTTTTTCAACCTTCGAGAGCTTTTTCCTTCCTGATGGGTTCTCTTGCTTTAATTTTCATTATTCCTTCACGTTGCTTAACCTACCTGTTCACGGAGTTGATTCTATTTTTCATCATTGTTCCTCAAGTAGTCTTAGCCCCATGTCGTTCCTTACGCTGTCCCACCGATAAGTCGTGTCATAAGCAACATGAAGCTGAAGATCGTAACATTAAACGGCAGATATTTGAATCGTTTGAGGTATGTTAGAACTTTGGCTTTGTTCTTCGATACAAAGAAATGACATTTTATTGCTTCCCATTGTCTTATTCATATTTTTTTTACAAGATAAGCACTTCATATTCTGCGCTTCGAGCTGTCTGCTCTTTTGCTTGTGCCGCCGTTCGCGCTTTGTTTCGGTGATGTGCGCTTGAACCGATTATACCAACAAAGTGCGTTTGTGAAACGTACTCAGCATTATATACACTTGTATGTATTCCTTCTTATTCTCAGTAATATGTACAAAGAAAGCGCGCAAAAGAATTTTCGATAACCATTAAGCAACGTGCCAAACCACATGGAACGCAGTCGCCGGGCAGCTACGCAGGACCAATGTATCGGTTTTGTGAAACGCATCACGAGAGCAGGAACAATTAAGTTAGTTCATTTCGTATGCCAGCAAACGCCGATTGCGATCGAAATGCCGAGTCCGAACCCAGATTCCACAGAATACATGCCCACACCCACAACGACCAGCTCACACGAGAAGTGCCAGAAGGTGTTTATATTTTTATACGTCCAGTGATTCTTGTGTTCGTCAACACTCAGTGATGTTGCACATCAATAGAATTTTATTTTATTGAAGAACATACAGCGAAACATGAAAAACCACACTTCGCGTATATGAAGTGTGGTCACAAAGTGACCACACTTCACATACGCAGTTTGGGTATATAGTTCATGATTTTTCCAACTAGCCTTCAGCTGCTGGTGCAGCGCTGTGGGTGCTCTCTCTGTTTCCTCCCGATTTTCTGTGCGCTCCTTTCTTCAAGAACTGAATACTCACCAACTAAGGGCTAATATCACGAAAAGTATGGATGTAATATCAAGGAATTACAGCTCGCGCCATGTCTAACATTAGCCGCACGTCTGTCAATATTATTCTCGCATGCTGCGACAACAGTATGAGTCACTGCATAAAAAAGCACTGAAGAACCGATGCGAACTTCTTGTCTTTCGTCATAAAATACGGCCATTTGATGTCGCACATGTTGACTTTGCATACATGGACAGAATTCACACTTTTCTGTGTTTTATTCTTAGTTTCGTATGCTTTATTGCATTCTTTATATAGTCATACGCCGTACGTGTGAAGTTCTTCATAGGAAGTCTCGTCAGCCATGGTTAAAGCCTCGATACAAACCGGTGTACCATCTCCAATTCAGACGCCCTGCGGTACAAGTAGAATTTGTTCATCGGTTTTATCAAGCTTATAATGCCATTAATAATGTAGGTGATCAACAATGCAAAATACGGAATTAAAAAAAATCTATCCATTGAGTCAGAAAGGAACTTTCAGTCGTATTTATACCTTGCATTAAATTCATCGTTAAAGTATGTATATTATAAAATTTCAATGTTATTTCCAGCACATGTTAAAATCCTTATTAGTTATGAGAGCCTGTGAAACCAATTTTAGTTTCCTATTTATTTGCAGTGAATTCGGGTTGCAGAATGCTTCTCCAGTTTTTACAAATAAGTACAAGTAATTAAGCAGACAAGTGCAGTCAGTTCAGCTAACATAATAGGGACACTGGTTATGCAAAGTTAGCTAATGTTTAGTGAAAAAGGTTGTAAATTATGGTTGCAACACTTCAGAATGGGCCGGAAAAAAGACTGAGTGCAACATGACGCAATTACTACCTTGTTACGGTAATCGATACGGCCGCAAGTGAACTGAGGTCGGAGCAGATAGTGGTCATGAAACGTTCAATGTTGGGAAATACTACGAAAGCGCAAGAAATTGAGACTTTGCGTTGGTTAGCCTACGCAGTAAGTATTAGATTAACAATACGATAGCTTTGAAGGCCTCGTTTAGCAGAAATTCCTGTTTCTGTGTCAGCGTCTTTCGTTGTGAGTGAAAATTCAGCGTTGCTCGCGAGCGATAACCCGAGGTAAATGTAAATAAACAAATGATAAAAAATCTTCGGTTTGAGTGGGATCGGGTATTCGAACTGTGACTCCTGGGCCCTCGCCCCGTGGCGCGATGCGTTTAGCCGCTCGTCCACCGCACACACATCATGTGGCATACTAACGGCGAGCTATTCATATACGCCACTTGGCGTTGGTGGTACGCCCATATCGGAGCTTATTCAGCGGCTTGACGGAAATCCCGCGAGATAGCGTGAAGGGTCCCACGGGCGCGGTTTCTGTGTTCTGTCGCACCACATGCATGGATATAAAAGCCGGCGTGCGTCCACACTTTCGACTTTCCTTGCGGCACGGTTTAGGTGTCGACCAAGAAGCGAAGCCGGGCTAGCGGTTGGGAAGGCGATACGAACACCGCCCGATTTCGCTGTGGCGTTCTACTCGAAGCACAAGCACCCTTAATCTTTCTTGTGTTTTTTTTTTTTCATGGAGGTTACACTCGCCGTTCGGCAACGGTTTGAAAGTACAAGAGCAAAATACTGGCATCGAGAGAATGAACGAAACAGTAACGAGACTGATCTCTGAAACAGCAACCTAAGCTGGAGGTAAAGTGCCAAGGCGTGAACCAGGCAAGCTCTCCCAATTCGCGAATGACGTAATAATGAAAAGGCAACACGTGAAAGAGACTAACCCAAGATCTAAAATCGAGTTCGCTGAGCTGACAAAGCTCATCAACAAGGATAAAGTCATTGATATAAGGAAACACAGCGTGAAAGCGATAAAGAAGGCAGTGAAAAAAACGCAGCAGCATCAGAACACTGATAGTCTCTGTTTAGGAAAGAATAAAATGCACGCTCTAAACCAAATAGACGTATTTTGTACTAGCTTGAGTATGGCAAGAACATTAGCATGACTTGCATCTAACATTGCAGACGCATGCTGAAGTTTGCAGTGTATAATAGTTTTATAAAGCAATAACTTTAAGGTATATGATGATTCACCATTGATGCACCTCTGAGTAGAGAATATTGAATCCGTACATGTTGTAAGGGCATAGAAATAGAGGACATAGAAACAACATATAATAGATTTTATTTCTATTGGTTATGGAAGTGAAATATGTGCTGCTGAAGCAATATTGTTTACTTTAGTTATTGCTAGCTAAAGGAGTACTGACACAAAATTTTAAAGGAGAGATAACTTGTGGGATAGATTTGTGTGAACCCACAGGCATCATCTCCGAAATATCAACGAACAATATAGCATAGAACATATTTAAAATCAAATTTAAAGTACGTGCCGGGGCACCACACGTGAAACGCGCCTTTGGATTTCATGTAAACAACCAACAACCACCTGCGTCATGAGTTTGTGTTGGCTGCCGCGATCCTTGCGAGCGCTCCCTCCTAGCAGACCTTTTCAACAGATAGATGGGGCAGGCTGAATTCAAACGCTGACGTCCTCGCCTCGGAAGTGCATTTTTGGGGGGTCATGCATACTTACAACGGCCTGAAGGGAACCTTCGTTGAAGAGAGTTGTCGACGAAGTGCTCACGTGCACGCTGTTTTTCGTGTTCACGAAGCCAGCTATGTTTACACGAAAACCGTTCGGGGTCCCGCCTCACTCGGCGCTCTCTGAAACTGAAACTGCGACTGAGTCGTATAAGATCATCTCCAGAGAATTAACCGTCACGCGCTCGAGCTAACGGGCTTTGCATGCGTGATAAGCGGGTCATTTACTACGTACTGGAACAGAAAAAGACAGATGCGAAATTTTTGTGTCAGGGCTCTTTTAGCCATCTGACTGTTGCCGTCACAGTTCTCGGTAAAACAACACTTCAGGCGTAATAGTTACATCGTCTGTCGACAAAATTTTGTAATTGCTTGAAGAAGTAAATTTTGGAGCGTTATGGGCTTGGTTCAGTTTTACTCACCACGTGGAAAGCGCCTGTTCGGGCCTCCTGTTAGAGAGATGTCAAATAAAAATATAATTTTAAGCAGAATAAAATTTCGGGGCTTTTGCAATAGCATGCCAGTCACGTTCATTTTGAGGGGAAGTTGCGGTGCGCCAGCAAAGGGGGGAAGAATGCAAGACTAGTTGTCTCCACCGGCAGTTTCATACTGTAATAAGTTCACGTGGTATATATGCACTAAATATACCGCATAGTTAGTATAGATAGACAATATACATTTAATATACATGGTGGTGAATATCACGTAGCACGATGTTTAAAAAAAGAGGAATGGCGTTGCGCGAAGAAAACCTAGCGCATATTTTTTTCCAGTGCACTGGAGTAGCCACTACAATTTTGAATGAGGCTAAAATATATTAGTCACAAGTGTAATTTTAACTACAGAAGTACTCTCCAAATTACGAAAATGTCAATGAGGCTTGTTTAAATGACATCTAACTGAACTATTTTCAAGCGCGTACTAATTGCGTGCTCATTATTTCGGGTTTATAGAAAAAACCCGTCAAAGCTGAGAAAAATGACACATGACTAGACTGAAGCGCCCACCAGGAAGCAGCACTCTGAATCAAGCCTACTGATAGGTAATCAGTTTCAAGGAAAAAATGCAGAAAGAAAAAAATGAATCGTTCTAAGTGTCACTTCCCAGCCGAAGAAACGTGTTGCTTTCGTCTTACAGAGCCAGCCCTAATTAGAACAGGGGAGAAATTGTCGAGTTACAACTGTAATTAGGACCAATCTATTAAACCTCATTTTGAAAAAGTCACAAGTGGCTACTCTAGTGTACTGGGAACAATATTTACGATGTCTGCTCCACGTAACGCCTTTCCTCCTTTTTCTAAACACGCAGCGTGATAGCTGGGACACCGTGTATAGTGTATAGATATACTAGATATGCTATATATTCCACATAGATTTCGCATAGTCTAGTTGTGTCTGGTTATCTGCTTGTTAATAAGAGTGATTTGCATCGCATTCCATAAGAAGGACATCCTTTCAAGCGCCAGCACAGTGCCTCAGCACACTGCAATTAGTACCAAATATATCGGTATTTGTAGTCTTCATTTCTTTGCACGTTTATAGCAGGAAATTAAAGACGGGGAATGTACAAAGGAAGCACTTGTGTCGTGTACATTTGTGCCCACAGACGCAAGAAAATGTTACATGAATAACGCTAAACAACGTGCCTTACGATTTTTACGCTTAATAAACTGTACACGGTCGCACTTCTACACAAATTCTTACCTATAATGGTGACCATGTAATCTGGCGATATAACTGCAGTGGTATGCGGGTGGCATGAAAAGGTCTTAAGTGCTTTTCCCATCAAAGCCTCATGGTAACTTGCTTTCGGTGTAATGCATGGCCCCAGCTCTGATTTTTGTAGTTGTCCCATGCAGAACTTGCTTCAGCATCGTTCACGCAATAGTAACAATATCACAATGAATAAAATGTTACTTACAAACCATCGATGCTTACGCCACATGTGAATGTGTACCCAATTTACGTTGAGCACGTAGGCTTAGCAAGTGTTATTTTTAACATCGAATTTCTGGATTCTCATTCCCAGTGCTTGCGATGCACTTACGGTAGCATTCGTGTAGTGGTTAAAGATAATCCAAAATGTGACTAATGCTATGTTTGCACGAAATACGCTGCTCATTTGTTAGGAAAGCTGAACAAAAGAAAGAATGTGCTCGCTCATTTTGAAAATCGTTCAGCTTAATAAAACATCGTTCTACTCGAAGACATACATGCAAACACGTAATACTTCCGACCGCACGTTTGGAGAACTAAACTTGTCTTCATTTGCTGGACTAAGCTTTTAAACTTTAACGAGGTTCCATGCACGAGGAAATGAAAAGACGTATGTACGTACCAGGTCCGAAACCCACAACTGGGCCAGGTGTAGTACTGTTATTAATAGCAACCAGGAGAAGGAGAACGTGAGCGTCGCTGCATTGCATGGGCACATGACCAGCCATCTTGTTGGGTTATTGCGAGAAGAAACAGAAGCGTGGTCAAAGCGACGGAGAGGGCACAGCTTAACCCCATCGTTGTTTATGAATCTCAAGCACTTCAGGTTGCGGCAAACTGAAAGACACGCTTGTATACACGGCTGAGTACGCTATACACGAACAATATAAGGGTTTCAGTCTTATCCGTGTATCAATATCGCTAGCCTTACCACCTACTGGTGAACCCAGGATTTCAACGCGATTGCAACTAACGTATGCACCGACAGAATATTCTGTTCGTTTCATGTATATTACCCTCAAGGCGACGTGACATTAAGAAGAGACACGGTGTGACAGAGGTGCGAATAAAACAATGCAACTGAAAGCGTATAAATGAAGTGTGCTGTCGGAAAATATAATAAGATCGCTGCCTTCTAGTATGTATGTGACAGTAAAGGCCAGGGTTTCATGTATGACTTCTGAATATTTTTTTCGCAAGTCATCAATTTGCTTTTCAAAAAGCGAAAGATGAATGCACTACTGCGGAGTGACGCCTCATCCTGTCTTTCCTCTCCGCCGCGTTAGCTGTGATACAACTCAAGCGAGGCTGCGGTGCAAGTTCTGACATTCCTTGCTAAAGCGGGCCCACGGAAAATGTCAGGGTCAGATAACAAAACCAGATATGTGCAATGTGACAATGAAACACAGATTAACATTAAAAGCGATAGCGAGTAGAACCAGACTAGCACACATGTACTTAATACTGATGAGTGTTGACGGTGACAGAAATTGACGATTGCTCAATTACGAATTCAACAATTATGTCAGATGGCGGCTCGAATCGCGCTAACGATGAATCCGCTTAACATCGGCTAACTAAAACAGGGTGCAAAAAGTTCAACGGTCCTTTACGCATTTGCCTAAGACGGGTCCAAGACGAAAGCCATTTTCTTTTTCTGTTCTGTCGATTGTACTGACTCCTCATCCACCCTCTCACCCCTTAAGGCGGCTTTTATTCGAAAAGAAAAACGAACCCTGCGCCATCTACAGGACCTAACGTCACAGAAGAAGGCTGTGTAAGCGCTACTGCGCTTTCAGCGTTCAACCAAACCTTCTAAACGGCTCTAAATAGAACGTCCTGCGTGTTTTCTTTTACCTCTATCTCTCGCTGTCCTCTTTCGGATCCCAATTTTCCCACCCCTGTGCAGGGTAGCTAACCGGTTACTCGTACCAGGTTTACCTTCCTACGTGTCCTTTTGCTCTATTTCTCTATCTCTTCTGCGTCCCACATGGTCTTGCAGTGTCCATGGGAACGGCCCACCTAAAGCTGCATATGGCGCTCTATCGTGTTTAGGAGACGTAGTTGTTGAGCAATGCGAACAATGTAGAATTTCGGCGGCTGGAGAATGTCGGCCGCAGAAGATGGCGGATTCCCCACTGTGAAAGAGCCTCGATTGGCTCTCGGTGAGAGTGTCCGGCAGCCCCTGCCGCGAAAGTCAGTCCCCGGTCGATCGTCGCCGAAAGGGCTGTTCAGGATCGCCTAAACTAGGTTCCGGCGGGCCAGCTCTTGCCGCCGAATTTTTCAGTGTGAACGCGTATTTCGGTGGTGTCGAGATCAGCCGCAAATGTCCCTTCAGCGCCGACACGTCTGGAAACGTGTTCTGCGGCAGGTGTAGACTGATTCCCTTGCCGCTGACCTATCGAAGCGCTTGTCGCCGATTCCAAAAATGGAGGCTATGTGCGACGCACTTGCCATATCGCTGTTGTCCATGTCTCTCCCGACATCGAGACTAGTATGTGCACCCCGTTCTTTTCGACAAGCGCCGCGTGAAGCACAAGGGCTGTTCTCACTGGTAGCACTGCCCAACTTACTGTTTGTTTTAAATTCGTAGCACTTTAAGGGCCCTACTTGTCGTCCGTAAATCTCATGTGAAGTGATTACGTTTACAGTCGAATGATCAATACAGGCCTAAAACAAGGCGACGAGGCTAGCAATGCTGAAAACAGGGTTACAATGAACGAAGAAGGTAAAAAAAAACAGAGTAACTGCCATAATTAACTAAAAGGGCCCCTGAACAACCTCTGAAAATAAAAACAACGAGCGCTTTGTCCTCTCCGGGCATTATCCGTCTTCTAAGCACAATTGTGACGCCAGCAGTTTGTTAACGTGAAGTCACGTTGACATAAGCTCTCCGTTGGACCACATACGAGGGATATCAGTCGTGTATTGTCTCTTACTCTGCTTTGCCACGCAGTCGCACCCCCCCCCCCCCCCTGCCCTGTCTCGCATGTCTATCGTTCGTGATCAACTGATTTCACTTCAGTTTGTACACTTTCGACTGCGCGAGTGGAGATAACAGCGCGTAGCCAAAAAGCGCGAAATCCTGACTGGCTCAAATTATAGTGCTGACATTGTATGCGTGTATTGTCAAAAAAATAAGCGGCAAGGAGGAGACAGCGCCTGTAGGGAAAGATGATGAAGGCGAGAAATAAACCACTGTCTCGTCTTCTAACTTGTAGTAGTTTAGAGGCCCTTTAAAATAGCTAAAAAACGCTTTGGAAGCATGCGGCTCACACCCGCACCGCGCAAGACAGGGTATCACCGCCTCGCCAAGCGCGCCATTGCTCCTCCCACCTGCACTTCTCGGGCGTCACCCTCGCTACATCTGAAGGGGACACAACTTGACGGAACTCGCTGCAGACTATATAGGCATATCAACTGTCGTAACTAGCAGGAAGTCGATAAAGCTCAATAAAAGTAGTGCGCAGCGTGTTTGCGATTTTACAAGAACAAGATTTTACTCGTGCCGGGAAACTCTAGGTGCTTACCTCAAATATTGATTTCATCGGTGGTTTCGTAAACGGGCCAGTGGAAACTCCATGCGGTGAACTCTACGAACTGGAATCGCTGCATTTCCGCGCAACGCAGTTCCTCAGGTATCACAGTTCGGGAGCTGCATTTAGCGCCGAATTTAAGACTACACCAATCTCTACATCATATTTTTTTTTTGTTATACAAGACATCGCGATCTCGAATACGGGTTAGCAGTTTCGTGGCATGAGGAGCCTCGCGCTTTTTCAGATCAGTGAAAACTTCCACCGCAGACTTCGTTTATTCTTCGCCAAATGCTTATCTCTGATCGTCATGCATTGCCAAAACATTGCTTGCGATCAGCCCTAGCAGTAGGGCGTATCTACTCATGCATAAACGCGCAAGCTCAACGCCAGCGGGACGCCATGTCGCACTGTACATGTCATAGCCGCAGTATAACCACGGGAGCCGCACACATATCCAGGATATTCAGCATTTGCTTGATGGTTAACGCTTTACATGCATAGTAGAAAGTGTGGTATCGCTTTCCGACGGCATGGTGGGCAAGCAGTCTGAACGACGTGGCACTACAGTGGCGGGGTAATTCCGTTCGCTCTACCGTTTACAAAAATAAATCCTGCAAAAAGGGTGTCTTTTTGTACCCTAGCAATAATCGCCATCTATCTTGCATGGCCTTTCCTTGCATCATCGCCGTGCCTCCGACACTTCCACACCACGAAAGGCACGCTCGTTGTCAGCGTGGCATAACATTCTTGATAGGAATGTAGCGAGCGCCGAGTTTTCAAGAAAGGAAACGAAAGCAAGCGAGGGGACGATTATTGCATGGAATAAATTCACTCAATTTTTACTCGACCTTTCTTAGTGTGTTGAGGGCCCCGGTGTTAACGAGCCTTCTGAAGGGTGAGTGTGCTGCCGCAGCCACGGCGCCAGAACAATCCACGTGACAACTGTGCATGCGCATTTCGTCGCGCCGCAGGTCGCGCAGAGCAAAAAAAAGAAAAGCTAGGAAGAATCAAAATTTCGTGTGCAAGCCAACCTGGGCAGCGGCAGCAAGGTGGAGGTAGTAGTTTCCGAACAGTAAAACTGACAAAAAAAAAATCGTCCACGTTGCCGCGAGCAGCAGCAGATAGGCTCCCCATCTCGTGAATTGGCAGTTAAGTGTCACTGTTTGCTACTTCAGTGTCTTTTGCTGCTATTTAGTGTGGCGGGATTGCACATGCAAGCAGCCTTTGTTTCAACCCCTCCTTTGCAGTGTGCGCCTCTGGGATGGGATTCAAAGGGCTGTGATCTTGACTGTTGGTCGGTCTCCGGGCGCAAAGGGGCGGATTCCTTCCCGGATGAGACAGAACGCTGGCTGGTAAGTGCACAACTTTGCAGAATAGAAGGCCCCCCGCCTTCCGCTTGGCACTGTGGCCCCTGCTTTCCATGCACCATGCGGTTTAGAGCGTAGTTCTTGTAGTTGCAGTTGTCCGCCGTGATGGCGTAGCAGATACGGTGCTCAGCTGCTGACTCGGAGGTCACGGGTTCGATCCCGGCTGCGGCGGCCACATTTCTATGGAGGCGAAATGCTAGAGGCCGGTGTATTGTGCACTGTCAGTGCACATTAAAAAACACCAGATGATCAAAATTTACGGAGCTTTCCACTACGGCGTCTCTCATAATCATAGCATCTCTTTTGCACGTAAAATCTCAGATATTGTTATTGTAGTTGCAGCGGTTGGGACACGAAATACTGGCGCATAATGTGCATTCATGTCTATCAAAAAGTAAGAACCAATTTTGATGTTTTGCGGAATTAGATACTTGACGCGTACGGTCATGTGTGCGGTGGTGTTTTGAGCAAACGTGTCGAACTCGCGGTACGGGCACGATGATACCGTTATGATGATACTCTTCAAATAGTCAGAACTGCGAAACGGCACGGGGTGGCTAATTCCCCCTCCCCCCCCCCCCCCCCCGTGGCACTGACAAAACAGCGACACTTATGGGTCACCAGTCAAAACCTTGACTCGTATTCAAGTTGCACGGTGGTTGCATGACGTCAGATGTGACGGTCCTGCTGAGGTCACGTGACCTCTGTTAAAGTGCCGGTACTCTCGAATATCATTTAGTAGTCGCTGCCCATGGCCAAACTGCTGTTTTGCCGTCTCGCGTCATCGATGATCTACAGGAAACAGCTAGGTCCAAGGTCTTGTCATACCATACGCTTGCGCTTATTCTTGTGTTATTCACGCATTCTGTACGTTGATGTTGAGCGTGATCGCAAGAGGGCGTCTGAGGAAGATTATTTCGCCTTCGTCGTCGAAATCCATCGCGCACTTTAAATCGGTACGCGCTGCTTCATCCTGCCGGCTCATTAGGTTATATAGCGTGGCAGTGGCATATTGAATATGATATAGCAACCGCGCTCTTGTTTGTTTTTTTTCTTCTTCTTTTTCGCGCGTATACTCTTCTCTCCGCTTTCCTTCCCATCTTTCCCTTTCGCCGCGGCGGTCGCATTTCGCTGGAGGCGAAATGGTATAGTTCCGTGTACTGTGCGATGTCACTGCACGTTAAAGAACACCAGACGGTCAAAATTTCCGGAGCCCTTCTCTACGGCGTCTCTCATAATCATATCTTAGTTTTGAGACGTAAAACCCCAGATATTATTATATTTTCCTTTCCCCCCTCCCCTGAGCGCTGGGTAGCAAACCGAATGCTACAATTCTGGTTGACCTCCCTGCCTTTCTCTCATTTTATTCTCTCTTTCTCTCTCTTTATAGCGAGTCCTGCAGTGCGTTGGTCTCGGTGCTCAGCTGCTGACCCGAAAGACGTGGGTTCGATTCCAAGCGGCGGCGGTCGCATTTCGGTGGAGGCAGAATGCGAGAGGCCCGCTGTTAGAATTCAATGCAGGTTAAGGAATTTCACGTGGCTAAAATTTCCGGAGCCCTACACGACAGCGTGAAATGCTTCAAGGCTTAACACACCCACACATAGCACCCCCCAAATGCCCAGTGTCCTATATGTAGGACGGCTTGAAAAACAGTGTTGCGTTTACCTGGCAGTAAATAAAAAAAACTTGTGCTTTGTTTTGAGGGTAGAAGTGCACTTTTCCTGAAAAAAAATATTTGTTTTGTCATTTTTTCTCATTTTGGGCATATATGAGTTAAGGTCTCGTAGGAACTTGTAACGTCTCACACGGGTCTCGCCAAAAACCCACGTGACCTTGTCCGGGCGATGACGTCACATCATGCCGCATTATTTTCTCACATATTATCAAAATCTGTAGCGTCATTATAACGGCATTCTGATGGCACAGTATGAAGTCGCATGGTGACGTTATCACGCGACATAGCTGCTTGGCCAAATTAGGGTTGATCTGAGAGGCAGTGCAAAACCACGTTCTGTGCAGAATGTTTTCGTAAGTGGGTGGGTGGTTGGGTAAGTATGAATGCAATAAAATGAGAAGAAATAAAGATGGCTTTCGCCCTCCAGTCGTCTCAGGTGAACGCATTATGGAGCGTGTAAATTCTTTATTGTTCATGTAATGTCAAAGTAAATATACCGCTCGCTCACAGAATTGACGGTAAATAAGGTTGCATGACCTATACATTAGGCCGGCCCCGGTAGCCACATTTCACTGGGGCCTTGCTAGTTCGTTGCCGCTATATATCTGAATAAAGCGCGCTTGAAATGTGACGTCATGCAACATGTAAACGCAGCTTACACCTGCAAACGACGGCAAGAATGCTAGAGTTAGTGGAACATTGTACTTTTGCACCACTCCGTACGAACTGTTTTACGAACATGCAAGCTCAGAGACAGAGAATAAAATGAGAGAAAGGCAGGGAGGTCAACCAGAAGTGTAGCATCCGGTTTGCTACCCTGCATTCAGGAGAAGGGGAAAGGAAAATAAAGATGGGAAGAGAAGCGAAAAGAAGAGTAGACGCGCCAAAAAAAAAAAAAAAGAGCGGGGGTGCTATAGCCTGTTCAATAGGCCACTGCCACGAAAAAGTTCAATAAGGCCTTGACTGATTTTTTGTGCGATGACAGTTCACGTCGGCATTCGAGCACTGACTATTCTGACAAGGGTCTGTCGTCAAGGCGGGCCAACAGAGCAGCTAGCCTATGTTCCAATAACTCCACCAGGGCAGATCTAGCAGCTGCGACAAGCTGCCTTCGCATGAAACAACGCGTGCTAAATGCGGCAGTGATGTCTCCGAGCTGTCGTCCAACGAGACAAAGCGCCACTCAAAGACCTCAGGGCTATTATCACAGGCGTGCGCAGGGTTCTCCTCAAGGGGGGGGGGGGGGGTGAAGGCTCGTTGCAGCGCCCCCTTCCCTATTAAGTCGATGTATGGGGCAGACTTTGCGCCCCCCCTCCCTTCGTGACTAGGGGGGGGGGGGGGTCGTTCCCTCTGCCCCTCTCGTGCGGACGCCTATGGCTATTATCACGAAAGGCCAGCTCACCCGGTATATAGCACTGATAACTCCTTGCGATGTCGGCTTAGAATCTTTTTTCATGCCGTTACATAAATTTAAGTAGACTAAGCAAAGAGCACTGCCTGACTGCGAACATTTTATTTTGTGGTAGGATGCAGCGATTCAATGCTGCAGATCTCGACTGTACACGAATGGACAAAACATGCAATTCAATGCGCTTTTAATGAGTTCACTATGGTTTATTGCATTGTTCATGCAGTGATTCACTTTGGGTTCAAAGTTCTCCAAATATAGGTTCATCTGGTTAGCCGTTGTTTGGGCCTTGATGCTGACGGAGAGGCCGTGTCCAATTCAATGTCCCTGCTGGACGAGTAGACGTGTTTACTGCTTTTATTGAACATGTCTTATTGGTATGCACATTAGAAAATGCAAGTAAAAAATTAAAAAAAAATAGTCACTGCTCCCTAAAAGGAGTTCTTGGTGCTTTATCAAGCTTATTGTTCAGTGAAAACGGAGAACTCACACATGTATTTGTAGTACGTGTTGAATTTTATCCGCCCTTACACAGAAGCGGGAAAACAGAACATGTACACTTTAAGAAAAAAAGAGCATGTGTGACTCCTTTCGGTGAGTACTAACATGCCTCGCATATGACTCTCTTTAAAAAAGACACGTTGACTCTCATGTGGGTCACACGACTCGCTGAAAGGAGTATAGTGATCTCCAAAGAGAGTCAAGTACATGGCAAGACGGAACTCTCAAAAAAGAGTCAAAGGGCTATCATTTTTTTAGTAAAGCACAGCCATCTGACAACTGTCTCACAAGTTGAGGAATCCATGCGCTTCCAATACTGCAGTAAGATGAAGGAAATTACGATAGCTTGCTGAAGTGTACACTCTGTAAAAACTCAACGTGATTCACGCTTAGTTTATGTGATGTCAAATTACGAATCGGTGCAATAACAAAGAAACACTAAATCTAACTGTTAGCGGAATTTGTTAACACGTCCCGAGAACGTACAGAAATTTGTTTGCACCGTGTGTCGGCAACGTTGTGTGCGTACGTCATTGCAGTTTCATGTCGCAAGAAATATGTCGGCCAGACCTCAAGGTGCATCAACGTACGTTTGCGCGAACACCGTCGGAATGTGCTGATTGGTAACTGCAGACATTTCAGCGCGCATTGCCTCCCTGCCTTTCACTAAACTTTTCTCTCTCAGCGCGCATTGTAAGGCTCTTGGGTGCGCTTCGTTTTACAGTGAGAGCATGGATATTTTCAGGAGAAGCAATCAGTTGGCTATCGAAACTTTGGAAGCGGCCGCAAGTGTTCGTCTTGGTGGCGGTTGTATCAGCATACCTTCCATTGACTAACACTCTAAGAAATGATCGAGTGAAAAGGGTGTCTTTTTGTCCCACAACAATAATCGTCATACATCTTGCACTCCTTTCCTTGCATTATCGCCGCGCGCCCGGCACTTTCAGGTCACGAAACACATGCGCGTTATCAGCGTGACATGACATTCTTGATAGGAAAGTGGCCAGCGCCGAGTTTTCAAGAAAGGAAGCGCAAGCAAGCCGGATGACGATTATTGTTGTGGGACAAAAAGACACCCATTTTACTCGATCATTTTTTGAAGTGTAATCCATTAAATAAGCAAACAATCTCTCCTCCGCAGAAGCACCTTATTAACGCTGTATTATTTTTTTCCAGGCGTTTTTGTGCGCAGTGATTGTCTTTTTACTTGCGCCGATTCGCAATTGGTCGTTGATTTTTTTGTGCTTTTCAATATAAACTGCAGCGTGAAGTCAGCACTTCTCTGTGCCGCCTCTTGTCGTTAGTTCGTTTTTTTTTTATTTCCGCCCTGTAAATTTTTCTTCTACAGTGAAGCGCCATCTCGCCCAAACGTTCACGTTAATCAGTTGCTTTAAAATACAAAATGTTCCACAATTATGCTAATTCGGGTAACTTCGCATATAAAGCAGCGATTAGAGCCTTCCTGATATTTTGTAACTGCAGGTTCAGATGCAACAGTGACAACAGTATAGTAGTTCGTCCCCAGGTTTTAAATAAAAATGTTATGTCGAATTAAACAATGTTCTGTAGAATAACAGGTAATTATGGACCCATACCCCCTGGCCAAACCATAGAAAGGCAGCGCTAGAGTGAATGCAAAGGGAACAGAAGAAGACAGGACGTACACTGTAATATGACACAGTGCACGTCCTGTCTTCTTCTGTTCCTGTTGTATTCGCTCTAGCGCTGCCTTTCCATCATTACAAACTATGTTCTACTGAGCGCTATACACATTCAGTCAAATATTTAATTACCAGTTATTACAACATGTGCTTCACACGAAAAGCAGGTAAACAACAGTTTTGAAAACTGTATCTGCAGGAACAACTTTTCGCAAACACTTGTGCCTGCTATTCATGTTAAGGCGTCCAGAGAAATGCCACTTCTAAAGCTTAATGCAGTCATATTCTTCATCTTTATTAATACGAGATGAAGACTGGAACCGTCTGATTGAATGCAGCTGCAGCATTGTAAAGCATTGCAAAATGAAGCCTAAGGTAGTAAGAGAAAAACATAATAGTGTGCTAAGCAACACACAATTAAGAGCCTAATTTCAATGAACATGAAAACAAAATCAGTGAAATTAGACCAGCTGCATAATGTTTCCATATTAACGGGAAGTAACAGACGATAATGCCAAGGAAAGTATAGGCGATGTTATTGGTAGTAACTGTAATCCAAATGTGGAGAAAGAAAAGTGGACGGAAATATAACTTGCCGGGGGCAGGGACCGAACCTGCGACCTACGAATAACGCGGTAGATCATCGGACGCGTTATTTGAAGGTCGCAGGTTCGGTCCCTGCCCACGGCAAGTTATCTTTTCGTCCACTCTTCTTTCTTCACATTTAGATTACAGTTACTACTAATAACATCGCCTATACTTTCCTTGGCATTATCGTCTGTTAGTTCTTATTATTATTGTATGTGACAAGGAAAAACAAGCCCTCAAGATTTCCACTTCTTTCCTTCATAATGTTTCCATGTATCGTCAAGAGCACGATTGACAAAGCAGTAGTCAGGAGGATGGTGGCATATTGATGAAAAGTTCGCTTCGGTGACAGTCTTTTTAAGCAAAAGCGCCATCCATACCATCGATGGTCCTGTAAAAGCTTGTATTCCATGGTCCTTGTTGATTCAACGATCAAAAGCACGAAAATCCCTATATCTGTTCGAACATTTTATTGCTTTGGGGTTTTCCGTTAGTATTAATTATTCCCAAATATTGGAAAGTTATTCGGTATATTCGACACGCACTGCTGGACTAGGTACTCGACTATTATGCAACGTTATTTATTCACTATTGCAAATTTTCGCAATATTCGCGCGGCCTTAAAATGCTGTATTTTGCTATTCGTTAATGCATATTGGTGACTCATAACATCTGGCGACATAACATAACGGGAGTCATACAGCCTCACAATGAATGAATGAATGAATAAATAAACTTTATTTGAAGTCCGGCTCCTTCGGACGAGGCGGGGGGGGAAGAGGGGATTGCCCCCTGTTCTGTCCCACAATGAAACAAATGTTTTAATGCACGTGATGTCGCATCCTGTTCGGCTGTCTTCCATTATCATGCACGTAATGGCCAGTATTTAATGGCCATAGAACCATCTTCAGGATTTAGTATGAAGAAATGTGAAGTGGTATACCTTGAAGTGACAAATTTATCACATTATTTTCATGTAGTAATGTTATCTCTTAGTTATTCTAAAGGAACTGATGTATCAGTGCCTGTTTCAAGGGCGATGAAAATGTTTCTCAGTTTCGTGAACATATGAGAAGCTTATGATATGCTGCTTTTTATTTCTACTAGTAAAGAATGAAATGATTGCTGTTCAGGTAATCTGCTTTCCTCTACTACCACACACGCTCTTGAGTTAACCTTACTGTCTCACGATGGTAGTTACACACCTCTGTAACGCAGCTCCCCTTAATCGTACTTATTGCATCACGTGACCAAAAAATGTCATTACTGCTTTATGAAAGTCTTATAACGGGTTACAATATTTGTTTTATAATTTTACTTACCACGTGGAAAAGGCACGTTCACACCTCCTGTTAGAAAGACATTGAACAGTAGCATGATGTTAAGTTGTCTTAAGTAATATGCTTCTGCAGAAGGTGAGGGCTACTGTTATTAAAAAAAAAAAAAGACTGTGGTTCTCCGGAAAAGACGGGCGAATGAAATATTACTTGTCTCAACCGATTTCCTGGCTACATGGCAGCAACGTCACGGCTTTTGGAATATTCTAGTTCGGTCTGGTTATCTGTTTATTATTTATTAATGAACATGCACCTCGCATTCTCGAAGAAGCGAAACATTTGTGGCGCCAGCACAGGCCCACATGAAGGGAAATACTTTGAAATTTGTGATAAAACCCTGTCTTTCAAACGCTGTAGTTTTGGCAACAAGCATGGGACGCATAGTGCCACTTCTGTGCTGTAACAGCCTGCCCTTTAGCACTCGGATGAATTAAAGTTATGTAACCGCTCTTCTCACTGTAAAATGATTCCTTCTTGCTTTTTACAGCTCTTCTAAACTGCCCGCTATTACTTATTCCCCGTTCAACATGCAAGGGGGGACAATTGCCATGTTTTGACCGGCCGGGTGGGTCAAAGGGGGGACGTACACCATTTCCTGCCCGCGTGCCACGTCCGGCTTTAATATTGCCAATAATGTCCGATGATAAATGTTCAAATTAAGTGCAACTGCTGTGTCTTCTAGAAATGGTTATGCCGTTATTTGCCACGGCCTACATCTTTCTCACATAAACAGCATTCCACTGGTGATGTGGAGCACAAGTTTTACAACGTATATATACAGGGTGCCCCAGCTTTCTTATTAAGACAGGGTAGAAAAATATGCCGACGCACTCTATGACAATGCAACCAAATGCATGTTGCTTACTATCGTCTAGAGCACGTCACAATACTTTTTGTTTTCTTCTTAGTTGCTTAATGAAGCATGTTTAATTACTTAACTTTTGAAGCAACGAAGCTAGTCCGAAATTCTATGGGGAAAAGTTCTAGATCAATTGGTAAAACATCCAATTAGACAGTTTCTAACTTCATATCTGTTAATTATAAGTGTTCTTCTGCTTATTGCAGATGCCCACGAAGTACAAAAAAAAACATGGTTCATCCCTCCGTCAAAGGAATCGGTATAACACGAAAGTGAAACGTGTCCTTACAGAACTAGTTGAATGTTTACTGTACATTGATATAAGAGAGCTTTCACAATGCATAACTACGGATGTTCAGCGCGAAAACGCGTTGTCTGCGTCTTTCTTGTGCCTCCGTGTTTTTTTGCGCTGAACGTCCGTAGTTATGCATCTTTACCAACCCGCCCAACTCGCCGCGCTTTCACAATGTCTATTGGTGTTTTACAGTTATACCACCGTTTAACGTGGATTCATCCAGCTGACGCTTGGTGGTACATCTGTATCCCGACGACTAACGTCCATGATCAATGTTTAAACAAACCCTTGTGGTCACAGATGCTTGTGGTAGGTGTACGGTGAGAGCGGAATAAGAGAAAGCGGGGTGAGAGCCAGAAGACCGTCACTGATTGGACGCTGAACTTGGGCTAAGTTCGCCTACTCGCGGCATTTCAAAGTTATTGAATACCACTGCCCGACCAGAGGGCAACACAGCGAGCGTCTTGTCTTCCCCGTTGGCCGGCTGCGATTTTTCGAGGGGCGAGCGTAAGTTGGGAACGCGGAGTTACGGCCACGCGACGCAGTCGCGCGTCGCAGGGCTATTTTTGGTATGGATGGATGCTATGAGCGAGGTCGATGCTCGGGGTAACGTCTCCAGCTGGCACTGTGTTAATGCGTCGACAACATTGCAATTTTCCTATTCGAAATGCGCCGTATGGGACGGACGTGTAGAAAGGACGCGTTGAAGGAACTAATCATGGATTTCCCTGTCGTGATGCATTATTTCACTTTAGCAAGAGGACTGTGAGAGGACAGTTGTAGATAGAACAGGCGTGTTTGTAAAGTTTACGCGGTATGTGACCGTGGCGCAGTGGATAGCGTGCCCGGCATCTCTTGTCGTGGAGCACGAGGTCGGAGGTTCGACTGCCATTGATGGAAATTTTTTTCTTTGTCTTCCGATCATGTGTATTTTTCGACGTCATTTCCGTGACAGAAATATGTCACTGAAGTCTTGGTGGACCCCGGCATAAAGCACTTTCGTGTTAAAATAATAACGTCACAGAGTCGCTTGCGCGCCGTATTGCAGCGCTCCCAAAAGACCACAAGATTTGGCCGGGTGTGCTGTCTCGGCAGGGCGGCGACGATGGTGGTGACTGTGCGGTGACGCACATTTCGCTAGCGGCAACACAAGCGATAACCGCTGCGTGTGCTTATCGCTGTCATGGACCCTTGCGAGGGAAGCATATCGTTTATACGCAGATTAGGGAGCACTTCAATCGTGGTGGGCCTAGGTGCCTAAGCGGGCATGTCACGTGGTATTTTTTTGGTATTTCGCGGGCATCTGCAGTAAGCGGAAAAACACTAATAATAAACAGATATGAAGTTAGAAACTGTCTACTCGGATGTTTTGCCAACCGGTCTACCAATGTTCCCCATAGAATTTTTGGTTAGCTTCGTTGCTTCAAAAGGTAGTTAACTAATTATGGCTAATTAGGCGATTAAGCGGCAAACAAAAAAATAGTCTGACTTACTCCAAACGATGCTAACAACATGCATTTGGTCGCATCGTCATAGAGTGCATCCGCATATTTTTTAACCCTGGCTTAAGATAGCTGGGGCACCCTGTGTGTGTGTGTGTGTGTGTGTACATATATATATATATATATATATATATATATATATATATATATATATATATATATATATATATATATATATAAGAGGACGACAAAATTTGCGTTTCGTACGTTTGGCGGCCACTTTTTCGACTACATTTCCCACCGGAACCATATAACGTGTTCCTCAGGTTCGACTCCTGTCGACTGCGCCATTGTAATGCAGAGAGACAAGACACAACGCCCGTACGCAGGCCCGGCTGTTCTTATTCTGCCCTTCGTCTTTCTCTTTCTCGCGCTGGTCTAGCGTGAGAGCCAAAGCTCCGTTGCGGCTCGTTATCATTACAATATATATATATATATATATATATATATATATATATATATATATATATATATATATATATATATATATATATATATATATATATATTGTCACGCCCACGAACAGGGTTTATTGAGACGCGACGCAGCGGTAGCCTCAGCGGCCTTGAGTTCGTACCGAGGTTGTCGCTATCCGAAGGCACGTCTTCTTCTTCTTCGCCTCTCTCATCCCCAGACCCACTACACACTGGTGCACATACCCAAACTACGATTGTAACATCTCTTCGCGCGCAGACGAAGCCCACCGGGCGAGTCAAAGAGTTTCTCGAGGGATGAACGGCTTTAAACGGGCGATATGTGTAAGTTCCGTCTTTGCAGCACGTCGGCCATTGGCGTGGAGGCGAGAAACGCGGTAAGTCACTTCGCTTATGCGGTTGATAACAACGTAGGGTCCAAAATAGTGTGCCAGCAGTTTTTCACATAATCCACGTTTTCTCACTGGTGTCCAAAGCCACACCAAGTCACCGGGTTCATATGTGACGTGTCGGTGTCGCCGGTCGAACCGTACCTTCGAGCGTTCTTGCGAAGCAAGTGTGCGCACATGAGCAAGACGTCGGGCCTCTTCCGCACGGCACACAGTCTCGGAAATGCAGAGATCATCGTGGTCTAAAAATGGGAAAATTGTATCGAGTGTGTAGCGTGGCGGTCGAGCATAAAGAAGAAAGAAGGGACTGTAGCCGGTAGTTTCATGCTGTGAGGTGTTGAATGCGTGAGTAATGAAAGGCAGAACATCGTCCCAGTTCTTGTGATCTGATGAGACGTATATGGACAGCATGTTCGTGAGAGTTCTGTTCGTGCGTTCAGTAAGACCGTTCGTTTGAGGGTGATATGGCGTAGAGTGTCGAAAACTTGAAGCACATAGACGAAGCATCTCTTCGACCACGTCCGCCGTGAACTGGCGTCCACGATCACTGATAACGATCTTGGGAGGTCCGTGTCGGAGAATCACAAAGCTTAGCATGAACATGCACACATCACGTGCAGTAGCCGATGGTATAGCTGCCGTCTCACAGTATCGTGTCAGATGATCGGCGCACACGACAATCCAACGATTTCCGTTGGAGGACCGCGGAAAGGGACCAAGGAGGTCAATTCCAACCTGCTCAAATGGAGTACTTGGAGGCGGCACAGGGTGTAGTCGACCAGGAGGAGTACTTGTAGGACGCTTGCGACGTTGACATTCGTTGCAGCTAGATACGTATTGTTGCGTGGTCTGACGCATCTTGGGCCAGTAAAACCTTTCTTGAAGGCGGTAGAGTGTCCTCGTTGCTCCTAAATGTCCGGATGTTGGATCATCATGCATGGCTCTCAAAATGGAAACGCGGAGACTCTTCGGGACTACCAGAAGGTATCGCGAACCTGCAGTAGAATAGTTCTTCTTGTAGAGTAGCCCGTCGCGTATGCAGAAACGAGTGGCCGATGAATTTCGTCCGTTAGCAAGGAGTTGCTGTAAGGTACTGTCCTTTTGCTGCTCAGTCCTAAATGAATTCTTGTCGGGAAATCCTGGCTCCAATGATGCGACGTACCCATCGAAGTTGTCCGCGTCACAGTCAGTCGTGGGAAGCGGCAGCCGCGAAAGGCAGTCTGCATCAGCGTGCCGGCGACCACTTTTATATGAAACCGTAAAGTCGTACTCCTGTAGACGAAGTGCCCAACGTGCGAGTCGACCGGATGGATCACGCAGATTGACCAGCCAGCACAGAGAATGGTGGTCTGTCACGACGGTGAAGGGGCGTCCGTAGAGGTATGACCGGAAGCGGTGTACTGCGAAGACCACTGCAAGACACTCCTGTTCCGTAACGGTGTAGTTACGCTCACACTTGCTTAGGGAGCGACTCGCGTACGCCACATATTCTTTGGTATCGACGCGTTGAACCAAAACAGCCCCGACACCAACGCCACTAGCGTCCGAGTGCACTTCTGTCGGAGCCATAGGGTCGAAGTGTCGGAGAATCGGATGGGAAGTCAATCGGAACTTGAGTTCACGAAAAGCGGACGCACATTCCGGGGTCCATTCAAACCGTATGCCTTTTTGAAGCAGGTTCGTCAGTGGGTGCGCGATGTCAGCGAATGCAGGAATAAAGCGGCGGAAGTACGAACATAGTCCCAGGAAGCTCCGTAGTTCTTTAACTGAGCGAGGCTGGTTGAAGGGGGGATATCTCGGAGCACAGACATGCTAGAGGAATTCTTCCAAATGGAACTGTGCATAAATGCGACTGCCTCAAACTTTTCAATACAAACATGCTTTCTTGCTGCAATCACTAAAAAGTTAATTATTGAATCTGAGTTAATTGGGCACCTGAAAGCGATAATTATTGTCTCATTGCGTGTCCCCCCTGGATGTATAAGTTATCTGCGAAGGTGGTTTTCATGTTCTTCCCAGTGCTGAATTTTAATAAAACGAGAAAGCTTAACTTTGAACACCCGGTATATTCAAGCTACCGCCCCATTACAATGTAACTTTTGCCTTGCGCAAAGCGCACCTGAATGACTGGGAACTATATAGATCAGGGGTCTCAAACTCGCCTCAGCCAGCGGGCCGCACCGGCGCAATTTAGTCTTGTAAGGGCCGGCACAGAGAAGGAGTAAAGGGGGGCGGGGCAGTTTGTACAGATTATCAGCTAACTTTACCATTAAAAAAATCACAGCATATCCACGGGGTGAATGATGAAGAGTTTGGGGCGAAGCTCCTGAAGCAATCATGGTTACACCGTGAAATCTTCAGTGGTTTCGCCCAGCAGTAATCAAAGCGATTACTGCTGGGCGGCCTCCTTGGCGCGCACCGTCTCGGGATCCGCCTGACGCCGCGCGCGCTTGGCGGCGGCTTCGCGGGCGCGCACCGCCTCGAGATCCGCCTTGCGCCGCGCTCTCGTCGCGGCGGCCTCTCGAGCTCGCACCTCGGGATCCTGCCGACGAGCACGAGCCGCAGCGGCCTTCCGCACCCGGCGCTCCTCGTCGTCCATGGTCCGCCAATCTGCACGATCCGGCAAGCGCACTCGTACGGCGACGATCCGGGGAATGAGAGATAGCGGGCGCTCGCCGCCCGGCGCAACCCCGCGCAGCCCGCGCAGCAGCCAATCGGAGAGCAGCTGCACCGCCAACGCCATCTAGCGTACCTTCACCCAACCACCATATTGTACGCATGTCTATGGGATAGCGCCCTCTCGGAAACGAGACGAGAAATGGAGATGACGACACAGAATGCGTACAGCGCCATCTAGTTTATCGTCACCCAACTGCAATTTGCATGCATCTCTATGGGACAGCGCCCTCTATTTTACGATAAGGGAACACTACGGGGTATAGAGGATGGATCGACAACCGACCAGATCTCGCTATAAGGGGCTTCGCCCCATAAAAAACCTTCACGTGGTTTCCCGCTCACCTGGGATCCATCAGGGGAGGCCCCACAAACCTGAATGAGCTGGCTCACTCCTAGGCGCGAGGTCTCGCTTTCCGCGACCATGGAGAACTCCCACGCCGGCCCGCAGTTGTGGAGAACAGAGATCATCCGACCACTTATAACGAAATTACACAGCACTTCTATCTCGGCAGGAAAGACTTTCCCCTTCCTAACAAGAAATTAAATCGAGCGCAGGCATTGACTCTCAGGTTACTGTAGACGGGTTCGTATCCCAGCCCGGCTTTATTACATAAAATTTATCCCGAAATTTGTCCCAATAGCTCCTGCAGTCTCTGCAACGAATTCGCTAGCCTAGACCACATGCTCTGGCGTTGCCCCTCGTTACGGGGCACGGACCAATTCATTGAAGACAAGTGGCTATCCGCTATCAAGAGCCCCGATGTCCGGGACTCAACTGTGGGCTGTCCAGAGGGCCCACGATGCGGTGGTCGGGCTTGGCCTGACTGTCCCAACGTGGGAGCGGCCCGCTGCGCGTTGAATCGTGCACCTCAGGACTCACAATAAAGTTTTGCATCCATACATCCATTTCCCATATCACATACACGGGTCATTTCTGAATGAGATTTGTCGCAAGGATTGGAACAACATGTCGATAGCGGACGCCTAAATGACTAAAATCTGGACACCGATTCGCGAATATAGTTTTTCTTTCACGGTTATGCTTCCACATGCGGCGACCACATCAGGTGCCTCACGAAAACAATGCTTCAGACAGTTCATGTTATGTAGCACACGTACGTACTTAATAAGAGAATAAAGAAAAAAATTGAAGGACACCTTGTAAATTCCAAAGTGTGTTCGGCGAAAGCCTGCGGCCATTCGACCGACTATGCCATTTCTTTTTTTTTTTTTGATATTTTTGTGCATCACGTTCCCACTTGAATGGCACACGAACGGAATGTGTGCGTTTTAACGCGATAGCGTTAAAGAGCTCGTTTCGCAGAAATTCCGGCGTCGGTGTCGTTGGTTGTGAGCGAAAAATCATCATCTTGTCCGTGACCGAAAAATCGAGAAAGATGCAAATAAAATAAATAATAAAAATTTTAGGGTCCGAGTGAGGATCGAACCCGGGTGGTCTGCGTGGCAAGCAGGTGTTCTACCACACAGCCATGCCTCTGCTTGGATATACTGTGAAAATAACTTCCTCTGCTTGGAAATGCAGTGAAAATAACTTCCATGCTTCGCGAACGCAAGGGTCCTTTATATAGGCGTCGCAATATAACATGTAATATCCCAGGAATATTGCGTGGTACAAGCGTAAATTGCCATCGGGCGTCAGAATATGTGGCTATCATAACGATTCCATAGTTTAAAGCCAGCCACCCGATTACAAACGGCACACACCTTACTGCGCGTATTCCCTTAACACCACGTAGTGGGTGCATAGCAAGTTCGAAAACATTTCCCACATTTGCCGCGCATAATTTCTCCTGGTTTAAACCATACTACCCATTACATAGTATGCACTAAGTGATAGAAGTACGCAGTAGGGACGGGATATTGCTATCGCGTTCAACTCTTAAAGGCGAAGCTTAAGGGTCCCCCCAATTTTTTTCTTCTTTTTTTTACCGCTAATCGCAACGAGACGCGAGACTCATCTGCCTCCGTTTCGTATGCGTTCGTATTCTCACGCTTTGAGCATCGTGCAGACGTCATCCGCGTTCCAGCGTTCATAAGGCTCATTTATCCTCCCGCGTAAGGGAACAGACCACAGCTGGCACCGTTCCAGGGGGGCCGGACGGACGTCGGTCACCGCGAGTATGAGACATTAAAGGCTTTCGCCTTAAAATGTGGGACGAAGCAGTCATGTGCGGGCCGCAAGCGAGAGTTTGGCGGGCCGCATGCGACTCCCTGGCCACGTGTTTGAGACCCCTGATCTAGATAATCTTAGAAGCTTCCGATGAGATTACGTGCACAACGTGGACATTAGAGTTAGTTCTGGAACTTACGCGGTTGCTAGTGATAACACTGGAATCTTCGGTCATACATTTATAAAAGCCGACACGCTTGGCCGCTTGTCATTTTTGCCGACGACCGACGCTCGGTGCGCCGGCATCAATGTACAGCGTGCATTGTTTGCTGTATTTTGAGTTTCCGCTTCGCGGCCACGAGGTCAGCCAAATAAAGATTGTCACCTAGAAGAAGCCGACTGCTGCCTTCGTCCACGTCACGACCCCGAGACTATATATAGTACAACATGTGCTTCACATCGAAAGTGGAAAGCTATTTACGTGAGGAAGATGTTGGCCACACAAACACACACACACACACACACACACGCACACACACACACACACACACACACACACACACATATATATATATATATATATATATATATATATATATATATATATATATATATATATATATATATATATATATATATATATGTGTGTGTGTGTGTGTGTGTGTGTGTAGAGAGATAGAAATACAAAGCAATGCGGCCTATAATAACGTACTCGACCAATCTTCGCGCGAAAGCTGTTTTGTGTACAATTCACATATAAGCCATGGTTGTGCTACGTTTTCAAGGTTCTGCTCTACTCTGCATCTAAGCCTCAAGTTTAGTGCACCTCATTGTAATGCCCATAGCGAGCATCAATATTTTCTTTGCAATGCTAAGGAATGCGGGAATGAAGGATAATACATTGGAAGCATTGATTTGCATGGGACATGTGACTGCACGCCCAATTTACGTCCAGCGCATGGACTTAGCTACAGTGTCTTTTAAACGCAAACTTATGTTGTCTCTTTCACAGTGCTCATGGTGCTACTGAATTTATCTGACCGTTCACGTAAGACCTGATGAGAGAGAGAGGTGGATGAAAATAATTGTGCCAAATTTGCGCAAAATGCACTGCGCATTTTATACGAAGCTGCTTCCATGTAACTGACCGTTGGTTTGTAATAAATATGGTTCCGATTGAGGGAACTCCATTCTACTTGAAGAAAGACATCTAAGAATTGGATCACGGCACATTTGAGCTTTTTGCGCATTTGTAATTCCTGCATCAAGCAGGCTCTAAGTTTTGCTAGGCACCATGTTACCAGAAGAGATATGAATAAAGTGCGTACCTGGTCCGAAACCTACAACTGGGGCTGGTGTAGGGGCAGGATTCCTTCTAGGACGACGATGACGTCGTCTTGCATAAGCACATGACAGGCCCTCGTGTTGCATCGATGCAAGAAGAAAAACGAGCGCTGCCAAAACTAGGAAAACCCGACTGCTTAAAACCTTCTTCATAGCTTATGCAGCTCAATTGATTGTGGCATGTACTGACAAGCGACGAGACGCACTTATATTCGCAGTTGTACATGAACAATACCAGAGCTAATTTAAGTTTCGAATATTGATCTTGCTGCTGGCACGCCGATCTATGCTTGCTAAGATTAAACGTAGTAACATAACCGAACAGACTGTTGGGCTAGTTGGCGATTCTTCATGGACACTGAAACAAGCGCTAAAAGCTGACGAGCACAAAAAGAAGAGCAGACATGCGCTGCTAACAACTGTTTATTTTCCTCACGCCCACCGAGTTTAAATACATATATTCATGGCGTTGCACATGCCCAACATCGCATTGGGAACAGAGCGAAAAACATATATAATACAGAAAACGAACATCCCATAAAACCTGCCGAATAACTATCCTTTTGACATGCGCAGCTGCAACTTGCACTTGTTTGGCAGGTGTTATCGCATATTCTTTTTTTTTTGTATTATATTTGATGTTTCGCTCCCTTTCCAGTGCGATGTTGCGCATGTGCAACATCATCAATATATGCATTTGAGCTCGGTGGGTGTGAGGAAAATAAGCAGTTATTACTAGCGCATGTCCTGTGTCTGCTCTTCTTTTTGTGGTCGTCAGTTTTTAGCGCTTATTCTTTTTAGTGTCAACGTAATCGTTTATAGAATTGCAATTGCGTAAGCGGCGGTAGAAGCAACGCTGATGTTCGGCCTTGTTGGGGTACCATAATGACTGCAAAACACTTGAAGGAGAACCATAAGAAGAGCACTACACAAGCGCTAACTTTCAACAAGGTTTATTCGTCAATAGAATACCATATGCGCGACATATACGGCGCTCATTCGCCACTGTAACTGCCATGAGCATACACAAGTGGCCCTCAGTCTTTTCTAACTTTTTCTGATCATACCAAGAAATATATTTAAACGAAGATGAATGGCGGGGAAATAAGTGCACATATGCGACATACAGAAATGGCAGTGCATTTTTCTATGTTAAGGCGTGGAATGGGTGCTCACACAGTTAGTACCCGATGTTGCTATTCTGGCTGCTTTAATGGCCAGTCTTGTCGATTCATCTCGATGTAGCGATGCCACAGTGCTATTTTGGAAAATATCCACGAACTGCAGTGCCTTGCAGCACAATATTGTGTCAAAGCGCAGTAGCATACTGCACAATATTTTAATACAATATTATAGTGTAGTAGAATATTGTGTTAATATCGTTCCATTTATGACATCACCAAGACGAAGTGACTTTATAAAGGATTGGAGTAGAAAAAGAACAAGTAAAAAACAGAGGAGCAGTAAGTTGCAACAATGAAACACGATATATTCATGTTAGCTGCTGAGATGGCGGCTATAACGGGTTCATCTCAGGAATGTATAAAAAAAATGTGGCGCTCTGGCGTATCTTTCCTGCTTGAGGCTGACGTAGTATGATGTCTGACATTTTTGCAAGCAATCAATTTGCTTGGCAGAGAAGGCCAAGACATATTGCTGCGGGGTGACGCATTCCGCACCCACTCACCACCACGTAAGATGATCTCGGGATTGATATGGCGGAACGCCGTCGTTCACGATATGTAACATTGATATTCCTACATTACTGTTTTCAAACAGTAGGAAAGAGAACGGGCTCTTATGATTAATACGTGTGCTAATAATCTTCTCGCAATGACACCCATACATTTCGCCTCAAACAAAGAGCACTCCCAGATGGTGCGAACGTGCTTCTTTCGTGTAACAATGATGCCGTTCTATTTCACAGCTAGACCTTAACATAAGGTGATAAAATTTATGTGGAGGCGGAAATGCTGGTTGGCACGTGTGCTTATATTTTAGGTGCGCGTTAAAGAACCCCAGATGGTGAACATTTCCGAAGCCCTCCCTTACGTGTTCCCTCATAATCATATCGGGGATTTCGAACGTAAGACGTACCCAACAAATATTGTTTATATCAAGATTTCGGGCTTTATGGCTACAATCTGCTGTATCCGCTTCCACCGTCACAAATGAACAAAACGATGTGGAAACGATTGCTCGCGCGCGATAGTCATGCGAGGCATGCGAATCATGAGAGACTATTAATTTCCCGAAACCACCATATGAGTATCTGGGAACGCCATAGTGTAGGGCTCTGCAAATTTCGACGAACTGGTGGTTTTTAACATGCACCTAAATCAATGTACACGAACCTTTATCACTTTCCCTCCACCTAAATGCAGCCGCCTTGGCCGCGATTTGATCCTGCGACCTTCTTGCCAGCAGTCGAGCACCATAACCACTATAACACTACGGCAGGTCAATGCGTTCTTTATAAGTTGTTCTATTTTTCCGCTGAACATTTCAAAACTGGCGCACCAATACATATGATTCTGCCTGCAATCATTTTCATGTTAAGATGCAATGATTGTGGATTAATATTCGAAGACTGAGGCTAAAGGCGTAGCACTAAGAAATGACAGCTGTGCTACGTACAGCACTCAGCCATTACTTTGAGAATTAAGATTGCTTTATTCAAGTACGGTTCACATAATCTGCCTTACGTGTCAACATTGTGCAGTTGGCGCAGCACTTTCTCACGATTTTCGGTGGTCCACGTCCCTCCCCAAGGCTGCCTCCTGGGTCGCATCCTGCGAGGCAAGTCTTCATTCACTGTCTGTCATTTCTAGCATTCCCGATAACGCACACGGTGAGCATAACAAGCTGTCCGATATCAATAGTACACATTGTTTAGCATGGAAAGCAAATTGCTTTGGCGACGCTAATCGACGTAGTTGTCTCTGGCGTTCGTACATCGGCGTTCGTCTGTCCTGGTATATTCATTGGGTTAACTTTGTGTTTGGCGTGCTGCTGAAGCGGATCTCAGAGGCCACGTAGAATGAAGTGCGTAGGTTGAAATCTGCTCCGCCAGGTGCCGCGAAATTCCCAGCTGCTCATAATCTTTCAAAGAACTCAATTGGTTAATTTTCATTAATGATCCGGACAGTAATTTGGCCCATATATTATTTTATTAACGTAAATCACGACGTCTTGAGGAGCTAGTTGGTTCATTCTATGCAGGAAAATTTGCGCTAAAATAGAAAAGGACAACACAAGGAAGGAACACCTGTTTAAGTGTTCCTTCCTTGTGTTGTCCTTTTTATTTTAGCGCAAAGTTTTCTTGCATATTAAGTAAGGTTGTGCTCCGATATCAAATGTATCCAGTGTAACGCTTAACTCAAACTACAACTATCGATTTATATTTTTTAAAAAAGAATTTTTTATGAGCATTCTTAAAAGCGAAAGTGCTTGACTGAATATGCTAAGAAGAGATACAGTAGTTCCAATTGGTGCTCACACAGTTCTTGTATTACGCGGACGATAGCTTTTCATCGTAATAACTTTTTTAGCGCAGACTAACACACGGACAAAGAGAGGGAGCGCTGGTGTCGTTCCCTCTCTTTGTCCGTGTGTTAGTCTGCGCTAAAAAAGTTATTACGATGAATGTGTACCAACTAGCTCCCCTTTCAGTACTACTCCGATAGCTTTTCTTTCTCCTTCGAAATTTTATTTGTCGCATGCCTCGTGTTTATGACACTTGTATGATGCTTTGATGACGGGTTTATGCAGAGCCATAGTGTGCATGCTCATACTTTCCTTCTGGTACGTTTCTCGAGTACAGAGGCGCAATTTCGAGTGAAAATTTTATTCGGAATACCACTTATGTGCGTGAATATCTCTACGATGTCGACAATACCACTCCATACTACCTATCCCATGCCATATCTTTTTCAAAATGGAACACTAGAGTGAAGCAGTGAATGGATGTGCATTGATAATGTGCATCCTGAAGACTGTTTGCAATTGTACCAACAGAAGTTTATTCAATATTTCATTTTGAAATTTCGTGCCGACATCTTTGCGCTTGGCGTCACTGGATTTCAAAGCGTATTTTACGTTTTTGGCCGCATTGGCCCAACGGCATTTAGCAAAACTTCATGTGTTGAGTCTTTGGCCCCTCTGAGAGGACAGTCCAATTCATTTTTGCAGATTAAGAACTGCATAGGTCCTTGTAGAAACCTGTCAAAATCTATGACGCTACGACGATTAGTACGGGTACTTCAAGGTTGGCTCACCACACGCATTTTCTTTTTAAGTGTTTTCTCGCTTACCAAGACTAATTTTCGATTCAAGCATGCTGACTTTGCTACCATGGAATAGTAATTATAATTTCTTACTTTAATACTAATTTTATTAAACTACTCCATTAGCCCGTTAAGCTTAAAAAAACTTGCACAGATGGTCAAATTACTTCATTGCGGTTTTTGAATGTATGAAATGTTTAGAGTCAAGGCAAAATTGTAACAACGAATTAGAAACAGTTTTTCGGTGTCAACATTACTCAGAACTGCGCAACGTTCAATAGTATTTCAGAGCGAGATATTCCTTGAAACACGGGTCTACGCGCACCACCTTATCGCCATATGCACACATATCACGTGTCTCCGTTCTCTTTTTGGAGCACCGAGTTGTGCTGGCAAACGCACAGTACGTTCCCTGCGTGTGGCTGCCTCGGGCAGACTAAACTCCGTAATCGAGCGCAACGACAATACCTCGGAGTGTCGGTGATACACAAGATAAGAGCAGCGCCAGTAAAGATAGCAACCAATGTGCACCACCCCTGCAAGGGAGTGGCGATTAAGATAAAATTCAAGTTTCGCGTGCCCTCGTTGCGATCACGCGGCGAAACCGAAACCACGAAAGCGCGTTGCCCATCGGTGTGTTCGCAGACCGCGAGACGCACTCGCGCTTAAAACCTGTTCTGTTATCTCCGCAAGACGGTATGACAATCATTTCCAGCGCTTCTTGCAAGACGTAAGACGTGGCGGCGGCTCCTAGTGATCATGCGTCGTCATTACGGCGCGAAATTTCAAGCGGAGCGTGGAAAGCGTACCCTTATGACAAAAACCTTTCGGGTCTAAAAACCTTCGCCGTACATGTACGGCAAAAACACTCAGACGGTTAATAAACCTGTAATTCACAATGCTAATATCTACCAGCCATGCAGTTCAGTTAATATATTTATAATTTCCACCTTCAATTAACACTCACTGAACCACAAATACATATACCCGCTTATGCAGAATAATGGTAAAACTACAGGATATGAAACTTGCACGCTAAATGGCGGTTCTGAATAGGACCTGTAAGACACGCACCAAATTTTTACAAATTCTGAAGAGTTTTTTTGCGTCGTCAATAGTTTCCTATTCAAAGAGCGTAATAAAAAAATAAAGTGCCGAATACAGAGGCATTGCTGACAATTTTAAGGTATTTCTGTCTCTATGACTTTGAGCTCGCTTATTAAATGTATGTCCTACTTAATATATCTACCCTAGTTACTATTGGGTTGGTTGTTATGTTGCCCATGTGTGAGGAATTCATCTCCCTGATGACTTACATACATTATTAGAGACGCAATTAATCGGATTTCGGACACCTTTTTTTCTACATTATGATGGTGTTCCTTGCCGATTGTACGTGTTGCATCATTAACGTTATGATGTTATGGTGAGAACACTGTTTGACGTGTGTTTGTGTGTTCATTTTGTTTTCAAATGTACCAGCCCACTGCTCCACCGCGGCTGTCCGCCGCGGTGGAGCAGTGGTTAAGGTGTTCGGCTGCTGACCCGAAGGTCGCGGGTTCGATCCCGGCCGCGGCAGTCGCATTTCGATGGAGGCGAAATGGTAGAGGCCCGTGTGCTGTGCGACGTCAGCGCACGTTAAAGAACACCAGATGATCAACTACTTCTTGCGCGAAAATTTTCAAGACAATGGACGAAACAAACACGGATGTCCATTGTCTTGAAAATTTTCGCGCAAAAAGTACTTGATCATAGAGTACCAACTAGCTCAGACGCACACCTTGTTAAACACCAAATGATCGAAATTTCCGGAGCCCTCCACTACGGCGTCTCTCATAATCATGTCGTGGTCTTGGGACGTAAAACCGCAGATATTATTAATATTATACTCTTCGGGTGTTTATTTGTTATTTTGTATTCGTGATCCACTCAAGAGGTAAAAAGTAGCCAGTGCCTTATTTGTGCCAACATCTCCTTCAAATTATATCTGTAAAAGTAAAGTCATCCAGTCTCCGCTGTCTGCACCACTGTAAAGGATTGTATACAATTTGGGGATCGCACACCCACGGGCTCGTGTCCCTCTTAAAAATCTGGTTATCCGACGCCTCCTAACATAGAATAACACTGTAGACTACACCCCATACACAGCTCCTATTTCACTGTCATTGACATGACATCTCGGAAAAAAATTCTTGGCAATGCCATCGACCACACAAGATGCGTGTTCGGAGGAGCAGTGAGCACGATATACTCAGCCGCACCACTGTTGTTTTTCTCCGACTGTATTGTCGGGAAGTCTTTTCGCACAATAGAATTGTTCGACTGCATTGTGCGAAGGCCGATTACAATGATGCAGACTACTATATTAAATACAAAGGATTTCCTAGCGAACTGCAGGCACATTGAGCGTTTCTATCTCCGTGTCTGTCTGTCTCTCTGTTTCAATCTATCTATCTATCTATCTATCTATCTATCTATCTATCTATCTATCTATCTATCTATCTATCTATCTATCTATCTATCTATCTATCTATCTATCTATCTATCTATCTATCTATCTATCTATCTATCTATCTATCTATCTATCTATCTATCTATCTATCTATCTATCTATCTATCTATCTATCTATCTATCTATCTATCTATCTATCTATCTATCTATCTATCTATCTATCTATCTATCTATCTATCTATCTATCTATCTATCTATCTATCTATCTATCTATCTATCTATCTATCTATCTATCTATCTATCTATCTAGCCGCGTACGTTTTGGTGCTCTCGTGATCGCCACTTTAACTTGGTGTAGACCAAAATTCGTATGGGAGGGTAAGAGAGTTTGAGGAATATGACTGTCAAGTCACGACATGAATAACGTGAAAATCCTGTCTTGTACGTCGTCAAAGCCTTTCCTCCAGACACGTGTGGCACATACCCGTATACCAGTGGCCGCGGAAGGCGGGTATGAGCCTCAGGTGATAGTTTATATCTACCCCGTAACGGCGAGGACAGACATTAGTAACTTAAATACGAGGCCATTAAGAGAAACTGACATCAGCAGCGCAGACCCAACAAATGCAAATATAAAAAATTAGGATCTAAGCAGGAATCGAACCCTAAGCGTTCTGCGTGGCAATGAGGTATTTAAAGGCCAACTCCGGCGATTTTTTGACCGTGTCAGGGTAATGGTGCTTTTATGTTCCTGAGACACTCTTGTCACGCGCCCGATAGCTGAAATACTCAGCAAATTCGAAAATAATTTTTAATAAGCAAAAAGGCGCAATACTGAAACCGAAACCCAACCCAGTGTACTGTCTACGTATGACGTAGTAGTTTGTTACGAACCGGAAGTCGCGCAAGGCATGCTGGTCCCGCCGGCGCGGAATATCGGACGCTCCTCCACACAGAACAGAAAATCGCGCGCCAAACCAGCGAAGTGCCGGCCAAATACCGTCGCCTTGTGGCCAGCACAATATACGCTGTAGCGGCCAAAGTTAGCGAACCCATCGGCTGCGTCACTTCCGTCGACCGGGAAACCAACATGTCACACATGCAATGTTGCCAATAATTGTGGGAAGCCGGGTGGGCGTTTGCAGACAATTCATTTGCAAACAATCAGCGCATCTCTGAAGCTTGAAATTTGGCATAAATGACGGAAATGTGCAAAGGTACGTACCCAGCGAATTTCATTGAGATCCATCGACCTCGAAAAATCACCGGAGTTGGCCTTTAACCGCACAGCCATGCCAGGTCTTGTAACTGCAGTGGAAAAAGACACTGTGCAGGCATGAGGTCGGCGCTACATCAGTTGTGGTTGCAGTGCTGGCTATCTAATTTAATCACTAACCAATAAACATTATATAAGTAAACCTATGGCACACACGTCATGCCGGGTTACCGTCCATTGTGGCTCCAATGTTGACTCCACTTTCATAGTAGTGCAGTGAACATTACATTTGTATTCCTATGATTCAGCAAGCTATATTCAAGCGTTGCTCGGTCCCCGGAGGAATACGCTGACGAAAGCTACGTGTGCTATTCACATCGTCACTCCGTAAAGCGCACTTGGTTTCGATAATACTGACGTCTGTGCTCTAACGTGAGTGCTGACGTTATGTCAGACCAAAAGTTACCCATTGTAGTCACCAGTAGACGCCAGTGTAGTGGACGCTCCTGGTAAGCCCACGATGTGCGCACAACTACTGCACTTAACGTCGATCTACCTCGTGAGACTTGCTTCAAAGCCAAAAAAGTTCAGCATACACTTCAGTATTACGCTTCGCGTAATCAACATCATGGACTAACACAAGAACATTTCCGCCTACCTCTGCTGGTGTTCGTAGTGCGCATGTTAGTGGTGGCGTCGTTGCGCAAATCTCAGCAACCAATTCTCACATTTGCATGTTTTCTAAACACGTGAAGTTGGGTAAAATTTCTAGATATGTTTATTGAGTACTATATCCATGCGACTCGTAACGATGTGCTCATTTTAAAAGTGCGACATAGCAGGCTTCCTGATGCATGCTTCGCCTATTATTGATTCGCACGGTACGTGGGATCTGCCAAACTTTTTGTGTTTGGCAGGTATTTCAGCTGAAAACGTTCATTGGGTTCAAATGCATTTGCTACCACGTTGCTATAGTTGCCGCAACCTAAACTCTTGGATTTATACCTAAATAGAGCGTACAGGGGGAATAATAGTCAACTTCGAGGTGTATATTATTATTAATAAATACGAAGCAATGCTGACAGATTGACAACTTGTTGCGCATTAATTAGGTGACAATATAGGGCGGTGAGATGTTAGTGCTATAAATATGGATATGATTTATGTTTCTTTGTCAGAGTATACATTTTCCCTTTACGTTGCACGAATACTGCTTTAGAATATGAACGGGAACAAGTAGCTCTCGGCACAGGACAGAGAAAGAACGACAGGCCAAGCAGCCTAGTTAGGTGCTCTCTTACTTTAGAATGGCTTACGTCTGAAATTTTTCGAAAGCGGGGCAAGAGAGAAAGAAAGGTCCCTAGATCCTTTACGCATTCGCAGAAATCGGCTCAAAGCCGGGAGCCATTTTTTTTCTTTTTGTCTTTTAAATCAAATATATTGTACCCCTCCAAAGCTTTCTGCGCCCAACGTGGTATTGTGCTGCCTCCTTGATTGGAAGCATTGTCAGGTTTCTGCACCTCAATGGGTTTTACAGCGAAAGCTGTTATGAGATCACAACAAGGGTGCCGTAGTTTTTTTTTTTTTATTTGCGACATAAACTTGCCCTGAAGGCATATTATTTGTTGTGTATATTTCTATTAAATGTGCGCCGTTAGGCCGGTGTTGTGTATGAAGTGAAGCACTGTCTTGTGGAATGTGTCGTCATGTATTCATCGGTCATAACTGTATGTGTCTCTGTAGCGAGGGCCGGCTTGCCGGAGATGAAGGGAGCGTTCCGACTGTAACCCTTGGCACGTCCATATCAGATGGTATGCATCTGCTTGCATCATCCGGAACAGAACAGTACGGGCATGTGCCGTAGTTGTCCGCTGCCGCCGTTGCCGCCGGTGTCTGTAACCACTATCGCACGAAATAAGAAAAAAATCCAGGATGGAACGGGGTTCGAACCTGCGTACGATGTATGTCGTGTGATGATGTGATCGGGGAATGTCACGTCATTTGACGTTGTGGTAACCTCCTGATCAGGTCACCAATATGGCTGCCTCATATGACGTGCTATGGTCACGTCATCGCCCGATGACGATTTTTTACATCACTCGCCTTGCCGACGACGACGGTCACTTTTCGCGTTTGGTGAGGCATATGGCCTTCTCCTTAATAAGTGACGCGAGAGTTCCCTTCATTATTACGTTTACCCGTAGCCAATAAAGCAGGGTTGCTGCCTAATTGCAACATTTATGCAGTTTGACTTAAGCGCCATTGCGCTATCACTGATTGATTGACAGTATAATAATAATAATAATAATAATAATAATAATAATAATAATAATAATAATATCTGCAATTCTAAGTGCCAAAACCACGTTATGATTATGAGGCACGCCTAGTAGAGGGCTTGGAAATTTCACCCAGTCTGGTATTGTTTAACGTGCGCTGACATGGCACAATACATGGGTCCCTAGCATTTCGCCTCCATCTAAATCTGACCGCCGCGGCCGGGATAAAACCCGCAAACTTCGTGTCAGTAGCCGAGAGATTGACAGTATTAACAAAGATAGGAGAGTACACATTGAGTAAGAGGTAGCGTACACATCAACGCATGCTACACATGTGTACAGTACACGTGTGAAAGTATTTCATATGTCACGAGCTTTGTTGCTCGACGTGCTGCTCTGACTACTACATGCCCATGTAAATGGTGGTTTGAACATAAGGCAAATGTGCCTGGGCAATTGTTATGTCAGTGTCCATTTAGCACTAACTCATATCTCCGCTAAGAAAACGCATAATGCATTATACGGTGGCATTCAAGTGTAGTGGATCTTAGAATATAACATCTGGTAACGGTGCTCCTAAGGATTCTTCTATTTAAAGTTGAACGGCATTGCGTGTTCGACGAACAAGCAATTGTTGTTCGTCATCGCAGATTCATCTTAATTTGAGAATCCAACAGAACACAATTACCAACCTGTTATATTTTAGGATATTCTGCTTCAGGCGCGCATGACTCATTTCAACAGCGTCCACAAGCAGCAACAGAGGAAGTATTTGGCGGCCTGTATTTCTTTTTTTTTTAAGCGAAAGCTGTTATGAGATCAGAACAAAGGTGTCGTAGTTGTCCGCCGCCGCCGCCGGTGTCCGTGACAGTATCGCCCGAAAGAAGAAAAAAAATTTCGCATTTCCACGAAGTGACTCATGACGAGTAGGCGAAGCACTCCATGGGGATCGTTCTTACCGTAAATCGCCCATGACATTGCCCACTCGCGCATGTAAATGAGTGACAACTCGTGTGTTCAGTATATACAGTGTGTTTTTGCCGTTGAGCCGCCGCTTCCCGCGTCCTCAACTCCGGGGTGGCAGCTTGTTGTCGGCGTTGCCGTTTTGCCTTTCGCGGGCCAGAGCGCGTTCACGATCGTTTTCATCTATGGCAGAAAGAGAATGTGTGGTCTGGAACACCCTTATTCTTCATCGTCATCAGCGTCATCGTTATGACGTGGTTACCTTGTATGTGCTGGGCCGTGATGGCATCGTCATCATTTGGAGAGGGAAATAATGGAGGCGTTTCTCATCAACAAAGCTGGTGATGAATGTGTTAGTGAACCTTCAATATTTTAAATGCGAATGCATTTCATAGTCGGGCTATGTCAGGCATCCGGCGTTGGCGTTGTGCGGCGTTGGCGTTGTCCGCGGAGGAGGAGGAGGAGGATAGGTTGAGGAGGTGTGCGCGCCGGCAGGTGTTAGATGTGAAGCATCTTATGGCGAAGCTTAATCCGGTGGTGGTGGTGTGCGGCGTGACCACCCTTACTGCGCATGCGCAAACCCTTTCAAAAAAATAAAATTAAAAAAACCTCCTCTTTCCTTCTCTCTCCTCTAGGCATTTCTCCCCCGCGGCAACCACACCCTCACTGCGCATGCGCCTCCCCTCCTCTCTCCCCTGCTACGCTCCCCCCCTCTCTCCTCTAGGCATCCCTGCCCGCGCCGTCCACACTCCCACTGCGCATGCGCGCCCCACCTCTCTTCTCCTCTCCTACGCTCCCCCCTCTCTTCTCTAGGCATCTCTGCCCGCAGCGTCCACACTCCCACTGCGCATGCGCGCCCCCCTCTCTCTCTCCTCTCCTACGCTCCCCCCCTCTCCCTCTCTCGCCTCGCGACGCCGATACAGGCAGCGTCTGCTAGCGAGTTTCTTGGTTGAAAAAACCGACTGCTCGCGCTGCACAACCGTTCACTGGCCAC
This sequence comes from Rhipicephalus appendiculatus, assembly GCA_030522465.1. Classification (NCBI taxonomy): domain Eukaryota; kingdom Metazoa; phylum Arthropoda; class Arachnida; order Ixodida; family Ixodidae; genus Rhipicephalus; species Rhipicephalus appendiculatus. Next base: position 1,409,743 of record JALIZH010032968.1, read on the forward strand.
CCCGTATATATGGCAATGAATCTTGACCTCCAAGGTGGTGCCGGTGAGAGATTTCTCCTGTGCGTTGTTGAACAATAAAAATTCGCAGCGTGCGCGTTAACTAAAAGCGGACTGCGGCGGAGCTCGGCGGAGCTATATATGAAAAAAAAATTTTTTTAAAAAATAAATAAAAAATTTAAAAACAAGAAAAAGCAAAAAAAAAGGCGCTGCGCCTTGCTCCCGACCGGGCTGCAGAAATCAGGCGCCTTTTCCTTCTTCAAACCACAACCACCATATATAAATGGAGTGAAGCGCGCGCGAAATGCATTCGCATTTCCTCACGATTCCCTTCGGGGAGGTGGGCGCATTTTTTTGTCCAAAGACGAGATGGCGTTCTTGGAAGGCCATGTATAAATAACCTCCTAGTTCAGGTTTTAATTTGACAGGGCTGGTTTCATTATTCATCATCTCTTGACAGAGCACCTTCGTTCTTACGGTATTGCTGCCGGTTCATCTTCTTAATCAGCTGCCAAGTTTTAGTCGCCATAATAACTTACTTTCTGAGCAGTTTAGGAAGAGCATGCGCAGTTCGTGTTCTCACGAGAGCTGGATGTGTGCTCCAACATGTAAAACTGTGATAATGGTACTTGAAAACATATTCAGCGCTAGCAATACAAGGACATGAGAGAGACACCACGGTGCGCGGGTGGCGCCCTGTGCACGGATAAATAGTCTGTTGTTTCCTTGGAATAAAATTGTTGAAGTTAGCGCACCGTGGTGTCTCTCTCATGTCCTTGTATTGCTAGCGCTGAATATGTTTTCAAGTTCTGTTTACCAACACGCCCAAAAAATGGCAATGTGATAATGGTTTTTAGTTTGAAATGACAGTTATGATGCGCGTCTCTATAATCTCTGAGCGGGCCTGGTTTTGTTATATCTGTACGTCGGTTCAGGTTGTTAAAAGATAGCATTCTGATTGTTGCTATTACTGGTTGTGGGTGTGACGTCCTCATGGTGGTGACATGTGACACTATAAAAAGGCTGGTTCTTCAAATAAATCTCAGTTGGTAGTTCAGCACTGGTCCTGTCGTACTGTGTCTTTCGTCCCGTCTTTCGTGCTGTTTTATTTTTCGCAATCGTCATCATCATCGCACTAGCGTGGCTAAACCGGGGGACACCGGGGGGAGTGATGTACAAGCCTCGAACTTAAGGAGCTTCGCCCCTAAAATGAAACAAGCAAAAAATTTCTAGGATCGTCGGCCAGTCTTACTGACTATCACCATCATCAACAAAGCATGAGCACCTCCGCTGGGAAGGTTCCATGCCCTTAACCTTGCTTTTCAAGACCACGCGATGGCGTCAACATGGGCGACAGATACCACCGGTGGTGCGTGGTATTCTTTCCTTCCACCCACTACTTACCTAGCCATCGGTAAGCAGCCACTCTGTGCTCTCGGCCATGGCTCTCGTGACAGTGATGGTGTTGGGGCCCTCATATATATTATAGCAAAGCTGCTATGAGATCACAACACGAGCCGATTTCGGCGCTGTAGTTGCCCGCTACTGGCGCCGCTGCCGCCGGTGTCAGTAACCAATCTCGCGCGATAAAAAAATAAAAAGAATAAGTTCGAAAAAAATTGTACAAACGGACGGGATTAGAACCCGGGCCCTCTGCGTGGGCGTCGAGTATTCTACCGCAGAGCCACGATGGTGCTTGAAACTCCTTCGCAAAAACACCCCGTGCAAGTGTCATGTCGGGCAAGCAAGCGTGTTAACATGCAGTATTACGTAGTAGTAGATTTATATAACAATCACGTGTCACACAATGTGAATTGCGCAACGAATAGGTCGTTGATTGCTTCCAACACATTACAATATACCGAAAGCTCAGCAATAATTTTTCTAGTCCTCAGCCACAGCACAAAGTTCACATAATGCCTTCACGCTTCTCCGCAGAATGACGGATTATGGCATAGTAGATGCTTGCCTGCTTCATGAAAGTTTCAATTATATATGGTGTGGTCGGTAACTTCAATGTGTATTTGCCCCAAGAGAGTCTACAACGGGCTGTATAAAGGCCGCTCTTCCAGCTTTAGCTGTTACTGTGTTGCGTGCCCCGCGCAGGCCTGACGTTTTTTTACCTTTGTTCATATTGAACAAGCCCACTCAATTTAATTTATCCCTTTCTGACAGCCACCACCTCATGTTGCCCATCAGGCGCTATTCTTTGAGCAACTTTTCAACCTCGACACTCTTTCTTGGCTCTGTGAGTCGACCGTTCGTCGCATTCGCAATTGCCGAATGTGTTGGTTATTTCTTCCAGCTGTGTTTATCACGATTTTATTTTTTGTGTGCCAATCGTCGAACTCAAGTTCTAACCTGAAATTTGGTCCTTCCATATTGCAGCATTCAAAATAGACTTCAATATCTTTTCTTCAATGTTTTCCTCTAAACTGCAACTTATACAATATACTAATTATTATCAGATACCCAACAGACGTTCCGTGGCTATAGTGCATACCCGACGGCACACTCAGGTGCAATCCCCTTAAAAGCGCAAACGGCAAGAAATTTACGTAAAAATGCACGGGTAGGGGAAATAGAACAATGATTTCGGGTGAATTTTTTTTAAGTGTGCAAAATTGGTGTTCTATGCTGCACGCGATGTGCTGGAACTTTGCAGAATATTAGCGCAGAGAGGTACAGGGGTGATAAAAAGCTCCCAGGCCGCACTGCCATAAGATTACGTGGATAGCGGCCATGTAATCCTGTGACCATAGGCGTCTGCAGGATCCCCCCTTCAGGGGGGGCCGAAGGTTCCTCGCAGCACCACCCTCCCTATTCTGTTAATGCGTGGGGCTGGCTGCGCCCCCCCCCCCCCCCGAGTCGCAGCGCCACCCCCTCCCTATTATGTCAATGTATTGGCCTGACTTTGCGTCCCCCCCCCCCCCCTTCTAGGTGACTAGGGGGAGGCGGCTGCCCCCTTGCACCCCCGTGCCTATGCCTATGACTACTCCTGTTAGTCTGTTCTCTGTATTCTGCGTGAAAATCTGCGTCTCATACGTGTCTTGCATAAAGGTTTGTGTATTGGTAAAATGTATTCTGCGTGAAGCGTTATGAAATATTTCACGAAATCTCATTAAATTCAATCTCTACAAGCACTACGGAGAAAATGACTAAGATATTCAAAATATATCTACCGTAAAGCCCCGACAACACAAAGACGACGTAACAACTGTGATAGTTGTTATATATCTACCGTAAAGCCCGACAACACAAACACAAATATATCTACCGTAAAGCCCCGACAACACAAACACAAAGACGTAACAACTGTGATAGTTGTTAGTTCACGCTTCTCCTTTCTATACCGGGGTGTCCTTTTCGAGAGTCCTTCTTAGTGCTTCAGCGGCACGCTACAAGTATGGAGCTGCTTGCAGTTGTTCGTATGACATTCAAATTTCTTGCTATCGCATTCATTGTTTCGCCCATGAGGCGAAACAGCGACTTCTTTTTTCAACCTGTTCTCCGCTACAGAGACCTGCAGCAAAGGTAACCAAGTTCAGAGTCTTTAGATATGTGGGTCATTTATTAGTACTGTTGCAATGTGGTGCCTCGGAGTTGCATTCTGAGTTGTTACGAAGAGTCGGAAATATTTGAAGAACGTCTTTTCTCCCTTGTCATAACACCTGAAATTTCACACGAAGATTCGCTCTAATTCAGTAGAAACACTAAATACATGCGTATTCAATAAATTACTCCATTAGAGGCACAAGGGTGCATTCTTATAGAGGCTCGTGCACCGCCATCTTGAATTTGGTCTGCGACCGACCAAGGGCCCCACCTCCAAATCTTGTCCGATTATCTTTTGCCGTGAGGGGGGGGAGGGGCTTGTTCGGGATTTTACGTACGGTACACAAAAATATGCAAATTATAAGTTGCTTTTCTAAACAATTAATGCACCGGACTGAATGTGCTAATGAACAAGGCAAGACGTGCATTAGGGCTAAAAGCTTTACGCGTTAACCGTTTTATCGTATTTTATAGTATTTATTTATTTCTTCAAATTTTCCTCTAACTCTCTATTCTTGCAAAACATCTACGTTTCTGTACGCATATATTTTGGATATTGTCTAAGCTATGGCTATGGTAAAACTGCTTTTTTTTTTTAACGGGAACTAAATATGACTGAAACATAATTGTTCTGCTGTATTTATTTCACAATGATCATGAAATTTTCAGCGTGAACAAAAGACAAGGGCGCAATGTTGGAGACCAACATAGACTTTAGTATGAATCGATTATTTTCGGAATTTAATAATATAATAATATCTGGGCTTTAACGTACCAGTACGGTGATAATTAGAGGCCGGATTTTTAGGCACTTAAAAAGCGTGTTTTAGGCGCCAAAAATAGGCAGGCAAAACACAGTTTTAGGCTTCCAAAATCGTAAATGTAGGCACAATAAATTTTTACAAAACTTCAAAATATTTGAAACAAAGACGTACGCGATCTGTATTTACGACAGAAAAGCGAGAAATGTTATTGTTCACGATGACACAAAGGTGTCAACAGTTGAACACAGCCACGCAATTGTCCTTTTTGCCGCACTGTTCGTAGAACACAGTCTCTCGTTTTATTCTCTATCATGGTGAGTAAAGTGTCCACCGCGGAATCGACACAGTCGTGGTGGTGGTAAACAACTTTATTAAAAGCTCCGGCAAATTCGTGGCCTGGGCCTAGGCCACCCTCGAGGAGGACCGGAGAACCTGTCTCCTCGCCGCCTCACGGGCTTGCTGGATGGCCCACACTTGATCTTGGAGGTTGGAGCTGCGCAGCGCGGCCGTCCACCGCGCCGCACCTTCATCTGGGGAGACTGCATTTTCTTCGCATATAATCGCGCATTCCCAGAGAATGTGCCTGAGCGATGCGTGAGTCCAGCCGCATGATTTGCAGGTATCATCTGGATAAATGTCTGGGTATATTCTCCTGAGATGAACGGGGTTGGGGAAGGTCTGGGTTTGCAATTGCCTCCAATCTACCGCTTCGGATCTGTCGAGTTTGGGGCTTGGCGGTGGATAAATACGCCTGGATTTTTGATAAAATTTTGTTATATCGCAGTACCGGGTCATTCTATCCCTCTCTGTGCAGCCCTCCGCTGGATGTCCATCCTCTGGAGAGGATCTCTCAACGCGGGCGCGGAATGTGAGACCTCGCGCTACGCGATGGACCTCCCCATTGAGGTTGGGTACGGGGGGTGTGGGGGGGGACGTGTGAGCTGGGAACCATATAACATGTCGTTCTTCCGTCTCTTCGGAGGTTATATAGTTCGCGTCGGCGTTGAGGATAGCCGCAGCCTCTGGCGAAATTCTGCCTTGTGCATAATTTCTGACCGCCGTCTGCGAGTCACTTAGAATATATCGGCAACTGGGGCAAACGATAGCTAGGGGCTATCGCCACTTCTTCCGCTACCTCAGGGTTTCTGCCGCGTACACTACACGAGCTGACCAATTGTTTGTCAGTATTGAGGACTGCCACTGCGAAGGCACGTCGATCCGCGTATTCTGCCGCATCTACGAACAGCGCTTCCTTGTCCCTACCGAAGGCTTGTAGTAAAGACCTGGCTCTACTCTCTCTTCGACGTATCTCTTTATTTTCGGCATGCACAGAAACAGGTAGTTAGACCGCTAAAAAACCATAAGGGAGGGATGCCTCGTATTGGCCGGGTCTAATCGCGTAGGGTCAGTTGCTACTCTGTCGACGAACACCTTTAAAGGGCCTCTCACCAGGTCTCAGCATTTAGATCTTACAAGTGTTTTGCATGAACTTCGCGCTCACGATCACGTCTGCCAAGATTTGCAACGTTACGCGTAGCAAATCTTGGCAACGTGATCGTCAACGTCTACATTCCATAGTAGACGTTGACTTGCTTCTCGCAATGTTGTTAGGGCATTGTCCTTAACAACATTGTCTCTTTCACATTTACGCGCTGCGGAAAAATGTGAAATTTCAAGATGAACACTGCTTGCCCTTCTTGCAGGCGCGCGACCTAAGATGGAGGGGTTGACGTATAACAAGGAATGCTCCTGCGTAGTTATCTGAGCTCTAACGTCGCTCCTCTACGTAGACATTGGTGATCTGACATCGTTTGCAGTAGCACGTGACACTGCGTGAATTATTCGAGGCGACATGTGTAATTTCTGTAATATATTGAATAAATAGATGAATGAAAGGTGAGAGAAATAATCAAACAAGCGTAATGTGTTTGCATTTTTATATTTTATTTCTTACTTCGAATCGCAGCGAGATGTGAGACTAACCTGCCTCCATTTCGTATGCGTTCGTCTTTTCGCCGTTCCCGCGTCGCGCCGGCACCAGCCCTGACAACGCTCGGCGCGATTTTGGTGCATTGTCCCTAACAACAGTTCCAGCTGTGCGACGCGGTGTGTCGCGGTAAGGATACGTGATCCGTGCCAGTCTCTCCAAACGTGCGCGCACTGAGAGATCCATCCCAAAGAAATGGAAGGAAGGAAGAGGAAAAGCAAGGAAAGGCAGGAAGGTCAACCAGGCGCGCGTCCGGTTTGCTATCCTACACTGGGGGGAAGGGGAATGGGGGGATTAAAAGATAGAGAGATAGAAAGAAAAGAGCGTACAAAAGAAACTGCTGCGTTCCATAGTACTGAGCGCAGGATCTCGGGCGCATGACGTAGCAGTGTAGGTAGACGAGTAATGGTGCCTACTGAAGGCTTGCAAGTACTGGACATAGACCTTCCAGCACCTGTTGCCCAAAGAAATGGGCACTGCACTATACAGAGAACGCGGAAACGACACAACACCGCTCGCGTGCACGACCTGGCTCAGGCACGTCATGCGCACGCGACCTTGCTTGCGCATGACGCCTCCTCGCATAATGGTTTCGTGGCTCGTAATGAACCAACTTTAAAAATTGTTGGGGTCCAACGCTCTTCATTGGGCACGCATCAACAAACAAAACCAAACCCGCGTGCACATCACATTTTTCGTACTCATGATCTACACTCATTTCCCCTGACAGCACTCCATGGTTTCGCATTGGTCCGTCACCTTCCCACGGCAGCACAGAGGGAGCTCCTATTTTTTGTCCACTGACACACCCATGTCTTCAAGGTGTTTCACTTCCATGTTTATTTCCCTCTCCCCTTTCCATAGTAGACGTTGACTTGCTCCCATTGAGGGTTGCAGAAAGAGCATCTTTTCCTCTCCTGAACCTCTCCTCCTTTAGCCGCTCGCGACATCTCAGCGCGTTGGCGTAAGATGGCCGGCGCGTCTAATTTTACGGCTGCTAGCGGTTGTTTTCCGGAGATTGTTTGAACTAGAAGGCTAGTTTGAACCCCCTAGTATTCCTAAAGGTCAATGTGGCCTCGTAACATGAATAACGGTCTCAAACGGCACTCGAAATTGAAATTTGGGGTTAAATAGTGTTCTTATAGGCACCCATTTGGAAAATAAGCATTTATAGGCACTTATACACGTTTAGGCACGATCGCCAAAAATAGGCATTTATAGGCACTATAAAAACACCATAAAAGCCCTTCTTAACCTCTAGTTCGTGCTTATATATCAATGTGGCACGATAGGAACGCAAGGAACAAAATAGGCATTTGCCTATAATCCGGTCTCTAGTGATAATATTATGAGTGACGCCCCGTAGTGGAGGACTCCGGAAATTTCGACCACCAGGGTTTCTCCAACGTGCACCTAAATCTTAGTACATTTTTTTTTACCTATAACCACCAGAACGTATAACCTCCAGCAGTGTTCACTGAGCCTTTTCAAAAGGAGTCATGAGTTATAACAAAATACAGGAACAGAAAAAAAAAACACATGGTTGATCCCTCCCTCATAGGAATCGGTAGAACACGAAAGTAAAACGTGTCCTTAAAGAGGTAATTGAATGTTTACTGTACACTGATATAAGAGAGCTCGTACAATGTCTATTGGTGTTTGACAGCTATAGCAGCGTTTACCGTGGATGCATTCACGTTGACGCTTAGTGATACATCTCCATCCCGACGACTAACGTTCATGATTAATGATTAAACAAACCCTTGTGGTCATAGATGCTTGTGATAGCTGGCTGTAGCGGTGATGTTTACCGTACACTAATCTAAGAGAGCTCGTACAATGTCTATTTGTGTTTGACAGCTATAGCACCGTTTACCGTGGAACTGATCGAGGCCCACGTACTGTGCGATGTCAGTGCACGTTAAAGAACCCCAGATGGTCGAAATTTCTTGAGCCCACCACTACGGCGTCTCTCATAATCATATTCTGGTTTCGGGACGCGAAACTCCAGATATTATTATTATTGTGCTTGTGGTAGCTGTAGTAGTTAACGGTGAGAGCGGAATCAGAGAAAGCGGCGTGACAGCCAAAAGAGCGTCGCTGATTGTCCGAAGAACTTGGGCTACGGTCGCCGACTCGCGGCATGTTAGAGTTATTGACCACCGCTGCCCGACCAGAAGGAAACGCAGCGCGTGTCGTGCCTTCTCTATTGGCCAGCCGTGATTTTTCGCGGGGCGAGCGTTAGTGGGGAACGCTGAGTTACAGCCGGGCCAAGCAGGTGCGTGTCGCAGAGCTATTATTGATATGGATGGATGACATGAGCGAGACCGATGATTGTAGTAAGGTCGCCACCTGGGGGTGTGCTGAGGCGCCGACAAAATTACACTTCTATTGAAAACGCGTCGAATGGGACGGAAGTGTAGAAACTAACCGTTGAAGGAACTAATCGTGAATTTCACGGTCATGATGCATTACATCACTTGACCAAGATCGCTGTGAGAGGACAGTGTTAGATATGAAAGGCGTGTTTGTAAAGCCTATAGAGTGTCTGACCGTGGTGCAGTGGATAGCGTGCCCGGCATCTGTAGTCGCAGCCCGAGAGGTCATGGGTTCGACTACCGTTGATGGAACTTTTCTTCTTTATCTTCTGATCGTGAGTATTTTTTCGACGTCATTTCGGTGGCGGAAATACGCCTCTGAAGTCTTGGTGAACCCCGGATTTAAACACTTTCGTGTTAAAAAAAAAAGAGAAACAGAAAGCTTATGCGGAAGTCAAGATGGAAAATTCCTTGCCACTGAGTACAATTCAAGGTTCACTGATATATCTGCGAACTTTAAGTGGAACGACTTAGTTGCTTCATGTGTCAGTTTGTTATTATCAGAAACCACAACATCTTAGAGTAAAGCGCTCCTTTGTCCCCTAGACTGTCTGCTGGACTTTTGTAGTAGTAGTAGCATAAACATTTACTGTTGATGCCATGCTGGTCCAGTTCGCTCTGAAGGCTTTGCGATGAATATGAACGAACTCATCGAACTTTCAATTTTGCTGCATTAATTCACAAACTAGTAAACAATAAAAAACAAGCGATTTGGAGCGTCATATTCGTAGCTTTATTCAAGAAGCCCTGGCTAGTTTCCTCGACATGCGCCAGCTATGCCTAGCCCTTGTGGGCATGAGCGCCGTGGTTGGCATGGTGAAGGTGGGCATTACTGGCGTTGGCGACTGCGGGTGCGGCCGCACCGGCCTGGCGATTGTGAGTCACAGAAGCGCTGGCGTTGGCAGAGGCCGCTGGCAATTTGTCGGCCCTGGCGTGTTTGTTGGCAAGCGCAGAGCTCCACACTTGGGAAGCTGCGAACGCGACCACAAAAAGCACAGCCGCGTAGCGGGTGCTAGTGGGTTTCTTCTGGCACGCATTGGCTGCAGACATGATGACGAGCGATACGGACGACTTGCTTCTGCACAAAACGACGAAATGTAAATTAGAAATTGATATCATGAGGTCACTGGCGTAAATCATGGGGACGGAGGTGAGGGGTTCTGACACCATTTATGTTCAGTCTGGGGGGGGGGGGGGGGGGGGATACACCCTTTTCAAGTGCCCTCCCGCTTTGAGATTTTTCTTTCAAATATCATATTTGAATGCCTTGGCAGTGACGTATAACGTACTGTCCGTGAAACTAGCGCAAATATAGCAAAAGGCACTGCAACACTTTTTCCAGTTATCACCGAATGACTTCAAAAATGAGTTTGCTGCCTCACGGATCGAGTGCAGATTTTTTTTTTTTTTTGGGGGGGGGGGGGGGGGGGGGGGGGGGAGGGGCGGGGGGTCAGTTCATGTAAAAAGCGAAGTTACAGGGATTTGTCTCACGCTTTAAGCACTTTTTCTCTCCTTTCGTACTAGCAAGCGCGCTGAAAGCTACGCGGTGGCGGCGGGGGGGGGGGGGGGTGTCAATGGGGCAAGAAGCGTTCGTTCGAGAGCGCACGTCATGACCTCTAGCACTTTCTTTTCTCTTTGAACGCCAGGCTTACTTTGTGTGCTGTGCGAGCACGTCGCGCCTATCCTGCGGCAGCCAGGATAACTATGCAGCTCATGATGGTAGGAACAGCGCGAACATAAAGCACAGGACGAAGGAGGGACACATACGACGACAGAGCGCTGGCTAACAACTGTTTATTTCCTGCGTTTGCCACATATAAATATACACGAACGATCAGCGAGAAACAGGAAAAGAAACAGGAACTCCTTCGTCCCGTGCTTTACGTTCGTGCTGTTCCTACCATTATGATTCACCAACTCGCCCAGCAAGCTTCACTTATGCAGCTCAGGGTGCCGAAATCAGCCAATTGCCGCGTATTTTGTTTATGACTCGTCCATTTTGGATTATGGTATCACCTTTGGAGAGCAGAGCAAGCTATTTTTTGCTGACTTTGAAAATTCAACGTAAATTCTAATCCTCATGCTGCGCTAAATCTATTAACTGACAGTACCGCACTACAGACGAACAGGACAAAGGAAGGACAACAGGAGAGGACTTTTTCGCCTTCGTCTGTAGTGCGCTTACTTCAGCTAAACCATGCATATCAACGAACCAGCCCAGATGTCGATTCTCTTGCATTTTAACGTTTAGTTCACATGTCAGCCGGTGGGGGGCGTAGTTGACCACCGCCGGCGGCGGACAACTGCGCCACCCAAATTCTTTGTTGTGATCTGATAACAGCTTTCGCTGCAAAACTGCTCCGTTCGACGCAACAGGCTTGCTTTTTCAGGAACAAAGATATCATTAACGAACAAGGACACGCGATCTATAAACGAAGTTGTTTCACAGCACTGCGCATAAAGACTCTCTAATTGTAAAAAAAAAAAAAGATAATAAACTTTTAACACGCCACATATATTGTACATAGACACCATTGCCTCCTCCTGAAAGATGTGCAGATTAAGGAGCGGTTTCACTTAATAACTTACCCTCGCAGAGTAAACGGACAGTCTTCCCGCCAAGGCGACGTGTATAACAGTCTTCAGAATCTCAAATATATAGCCTGACTCTCGAACACTGGCTTCAAAGAATTAAAAGGTCATTATTCTTCCTGAAATACTGAGATTCTCGTCATAAAGGAATCTTTTTTTTCTCTTTTTTTGTGACTGGTATTTGTATCTTGCAATGGCCGGCGTTTGTTCGTTCCTGTAGAATAAATTGTTGGAAATGCTAGGCAGACGCAAAAAAATAAAAAATTAACTACGTTTGCCGAGGCCGTTCAACGTTGTAAAGCCTAGTGCTGTTTACGATCGCTAGTGAGAGTATATTCTAAAACATTCTGAGAGTTCGCGTTATTAACGAAAGCCCTTCCAATTTAGAACGATATAATTTTTTACCGGCAGTTATCGAGGCGTGTGGGATAGTAATGGATTTTTAATGCGTAGAAGAAGGCACAGTGTCGACACGTACACGAAACTCAAATTAAAAGTATGCTCGGAATATTTTTTTTCTGTTGGTTTACTCACAGCGGATGAAAGCGCGGCACGTGGCGCCAAATTTGATTACACGTCATCGCAGGGCGAGTGTTTCGCCACGTCTCCCTAGCAACAATGTTCACTAGAATTAAAACTCCATCTAACGAAACCTGATTTTAGCAAATTCCCTATCTAGCGAAGGAATTTTCATCCCCCGCCGAGCACCCACCTGGTTCAGTGTTGTCATCAACATCAACAAACGATATAACTAGACCTCAAAATCAGATTTAACGTCGATTTTCCGGAAATAACTGAGAAGAAGCGGTGTTTTGCTTGCAGTTTTGACCGAGGCGGGCTATTCGATCGTGAGCTCTAACGGTAAAGCGTTAAAACGTTGATGAGCCCGAGTTATGACCTCAGCTTGACATTTACGAGGCTTCACGCCCCGCCCATGCACGGAACTGGGTAGCGCTCTTACGTACCGCATGGTGCTTATGATGGCGGTGATTGCGTTGCTTACTTCATGGTTTATATGGCACATAAAACTTATCATCTCCTGTCATCTTTCTCTCTGGGCCTGCTCGAAGAATCATTGCATATATTGTCCGCGTGATCGCATATCGGCAGCCTGTCATATAGCTTCACGTGACCTCATACCTGGCCTGAATCGCCTGGACATGGCGTCTCATATGTCTGAACCGCACTCGAGCCGGCCTCGCTTACTTGGAAGACGCACACGCCTGATTTTCTGACAAAAACAGTAGTCCCTGGTAACATTTCAGTGTCGTTACATTCGAAAGGTCGAAAAGCTGCTTTCTCGATTGCACAAAATTTTCGATCTAACGAAATGCTTCGAGCGTGGTCATCACTTCGTTAAACCAACTTTCAAATGTATTGGCAATAACGCAATTATATTGCGACTTTGAGGTAGTTCTGTTCTGAAAAATATCACAGAAAACCTCTTCGTAAACTGATGTGTTACACTTCTGAGCGCACCATTTGTGTAATGTCAGGTAGTTTTTCGTGTTTTGATGGAGCCTTCTAGCCGTTGTGTCCACGAAAAAATCATGGGCCTTGACATTATGGTACGTTCAAAGTTATAAGTACGGATGACTGCATTGTATAGCACAAAACAAAACGACCGCAAATAAAGATCGCAGCACCGGAACTATATACAACTATATACCACGGATGTCCACTGCCGAGTCAATATTTATTCGTTTGGTTTATATTTTTACGCACATAGAAAGGGTTAAAGGGGGTGTTTAATGAGAACAGGGGCACGAAAGACCGTGGTGATCACAGGAGCAGCGTCGTCGTTCTCTTCTTCTCCCCCCCTTGTAGGGACGCTTCGTAACAACATTCTGCTACAATGAGGTAATCGAGCATTGAGAAGCTTCGGCATAATTTGGCATGGCTTTAGTAAATGAAATAAAATCATCAGTCACGATGATTGACTTGTGAAGTTCTACAAAACGTTGTTTTAAGTGGCGCATTTTTCTTTCTCATAACTTGTACGGGCATTAAAATAACTTGTTCCCATTATTTGAGCTGACAATGAAGTAATTGTTACACGTTATTGTTCACTAAAGATATTTATGTCTTGTTCAATCCTTAGGACACACTAGAAAATTTCAAAAATTTAAGGCTATCAACCTGCCAGTTTCTTTTTAACCCTTTCCCTACCGAAGACGAACCGGGCTCGCCCACCTTGAAACAAAGATTTCAGGGCGCTGAAGTTTACCTACCCTGATTAATTATGCTCTTTTCTCTGTGGCTTGAAAAGATGGCACAATAAAAATTTGAACACGAGCTCGAAGCAAGCATTTTTTGAAATGTCGTCCTCTTGCGTGTGCGGCACGTGCGTGCCGGCAACAGCTCGGCTCAAAAAAAAAAAAAAAAAAAAAAAAAAAAAAAAAAAAAAAAAAAAAAAGAAAAATTGTGCTTGCTTGCCCAAGCTTCGTGAAATGAAAACAAAACAAAAAAAAAAAGATTTGAGTTCTCTAGCGAGTGTGGCAGTGACTATAAAGAGCGGCCATATTTTCTCTAAATCTTCAGATGGTGACCGCATATCTACGTATCGGCAGAGGACGCCGTTATATGTAAGCAAAACCCTAAAGGCGCGTCTAAGATTTGTTTTCACGGACACGCTTTTCCCTGCTCTTTATTCTTTAAATTTCAGACATTTCCTGCACCGATAACTGGAGAGGTAGGGGCACCTCTTGTAATGCTACTTAGTGAAGCTAACCATCTGCATATTTTCAGAAAAAAAAAATATTAACATGATAGCGTTAAAGAGCTCGTTTCGCAGAAATTCCGGCCTCGGCGTCGTTGGCTGTGAGCGAAAAATTATCATCTTTTCCGTGACCGAAAAATCAAGAAAGAAGCAAATAAAATAAATAATAAAAATTTCCGGGTCCGAGTGAGGATCGAACCCAGGCTGTCTGCGTGGCACGCAGGTGTTCTACGCCTCTGCTTGGAAATACAGTGAAAATAACTTCCTCTGCTTGAGTGAAAATAACTTTCATGCTTTACAAACACACGCGTCCTGTATACAGGCGTCACAACACAACATCTAATATTGCAGTAATACTGCGGGGTACAAGCTTACATTGCCATCGGGCGTCAGAACACGTGAATATCAGAACGACATCGTGGTTTAAAGTCGGCCACCCATTACAAAAGGCACCCACGTTAATGCGCGTATTCCTTTAAGACCACGTAGTGGGTGCATAGCAAGTTCGAAAACATTTCACGCGCATACTGCTCATGGTTTAAAGCATGCTACCCATTACATAGTATGCACTAAGTGGTTGAAGTACGCGCTAGGGGCAGGATATCGCTATCGCGTTCAACTCTTAAAGGCGAAGCTTAAGAGTCCCCCCAATTTTTTTCGCTTGTATTCTGCGAATAAAGCGCACTTCAATAATTTTTTACGTATTACAAAGTTCATTGTATGTCTGTCTGTGTGCAAGAGACATAGAATCGAATAGGCCAATAAAAAAATAGTTATATTTAGCAAGGGTATATTGTTGGCCTTGTTGGTGTAACATGCTCGTAAAGTTAAGCGCGGCGCTGAAGTGATGAGGACAAGACGGGGAGAACACGCAAAAATGCTAACTTTCAACAATGATTTATTGGAAACCGGATCACTGAATATATACATGAAAATGGCGGACACTCGGGCATGCGCAAATGTGGTGGCATCAAGAAATGACAATTATTTTGTTAATAATGATTATTATGGTGCGCTGACACATTCCTGGCCTAGCTTATGTATTGTAGCAGATTCTACGATCAACCGCGTAGTTTCATCTTCGTTCATGCGAGTAACCGAGCACTTATCAAAAACAGCGAACACCCACACATGCAGCGATGCTCGGATAACAAATCGTCGCCTCCCTTTTTGACATTGTTTTTGTGCTCTCTAAGCCTGTCATTGAGGCACTCTGCCCCGCGTAGTATTTCCCACATGACAGGGGGAGCTGGTACACAACAGCTTCCTTGCATTGCACGCTGTGCGTACTGTGATTTTTTCCATAACAGGGTACAGCGCAGACGCACGCGACAAGAAAGACTGACACGATTTGGCGCTGGCTAGCAACATGAGCGTTTATTTGGTAGGTGCACAAATATATACGCTTTTTCGGTTTTTGATTCTTCTTCGGTCTGATTTTTGTCACAGCTGCGTGCTTGGCGAGAAGTTGGGTTGCTGAGCCTGCATATATTTCCCAGCTTTTTCGGAGCCGTAAAAACGACGCTAATATTTGCTCAAGCACCCACTTTTCTTTAGGTTGTGGGAAATCTTGTGTAGGCAGGGCATGGTTGCAAACTTCTTCCGGGTATTCATAGCGGTTACGGTATTCTGTTGGCGACCCGAAGGCTTTTCGAGCAGGGATTCTACGACCGACACCAGGAGGTGGTCGGGGTAGCCTGCTTGTGCAAGGCGAGCCTTTTGGGCTATCTAGGCTAGTGACGGTTATTTTAGCACTGTTTTTGGCTTGAAAACTCGACACGAAAAGGGGTTAATAAAGTGGTGCACTTCTTGAAATAAATCAACCAGCATCTTTAACGTACTTATTTTCACTCCGCCATTTGTTGATAAAGTACGTATGTTGGAATTGTCGGAAGTCTAGCCATAAATAATCTACGGGTCGTGGGCCGCACTTCAACCTTCTGTGTCCATATTCACGAACACCACTTACTCAAGAACGGTATACTGTTTAACTCATTGGTGGGCCCTTAACGTGAAAGTATGACATAGAGCTAGACAACGCGAACGTTGCCTATCAAGTAAATGGGTGGACCGTAGCATGCCTTTTCTGAGATACTGATATCACTCGCTTCTTTCATACGATTCGGAGTCGAGTATCCAGTGCCTATTGCCATAAGATTATTTATCTATTTCTCCGGCTTGCTTGGGGTATAAATATCAATCAGTCTAATAATTCTTGGGGTTTTACGTCCTATCACCAAAATACGATTGCGAAAGGCGCCGTAGTGAAGGGCTCCGAAAATTTTGACCACCGGGAGTTCTTTAGAGCGCACCTAAATCAATGTACGCAGGTCTCAAGCATTTTCACTGCCATCTAAAATGCGGCCACCACGGCAGGGATTCGGTCCCGGGACCTCCGGGTCAGCAGTCTAGCACCTCAAGCACTAGACCACCGTGGCGGGTGCATCAGTCGGCCTCAGACCTCCTGTCAGTAAAAGGGCTGTTTTCGCTTCCTGTTGAGATAAGCATGTTGTAGGCATAGAGTTAATTTAACAGACTCTAAGGAACAGCTGGGCCGCGAAAGCTCTAACCACGCGAGCAGCGATATGTTGGTACGTTGTCACTGTTGCCATGACAATAATTTAGAGAAGCACTAAATGTAGCGTTTTAAAACACCCAAATTCTCGAAATATAAAACATAAACAAGCGTGAACAGAGAGAACTTGTTTGATATTTATATCAACTACATTTAGAAACGATGCAATGGCCATTTATGCAATTTACTGCGCGCGGAAAGGAGCGTTTGCAGGTTCCTTTACTAGATGGCGCCACCATCATTGTATCGTATCAACATTCGAGAGCGTAGCCGTGTGGCCCATTGCGCAGGCTTGCTTGCGCGTCGTGTGAATCGTGATGTCTCGTCGTGCGTGTTTTTTGTTGCCATGAGCCAACAACTCGACTTTATGTGACAGTTTCTAACTGCGATGAAATAGGGAGCTATCAAAAAAAAAATAATGCCAGGGATGATTGCAGCCTGCAGTGGCGAGTGCGACTGAGACATCACCCGAAAGCTGGGCATCGTTATATTGTGGCGGCACCCGTGCGGTTATAGGTTTTAATGCATGGGCTCTATCGGGGGCTTTTCCTCTAGAGTTTACCCCATGGTTGTAGGGGCTTGTTGACTTATTTCTTTCAGGCAATCTCAATCTCTTCGATCGTTTCAACTTGCAGACACGTCAGGAGCGTAACGATTGTTGTAGTTAATCGGGCTTCGACGTGAATTGTATCGCAAACTAAACGCAACGTCCTCATGTGGTGTGCCCCCGTTTCAATATAATGAAGGAAAGCAAAACGTATCCCTTCCCTACTGTGTGCTGAGTCAGATTGTCGGCGTTGCAGACTTTTTTCATTATACTTCGTCGCGTACACGCTGAATGCAACAGGTCAACTTGCACAGTTGACAGTTAATTGCTTCCCATAATTAGTGCACATGGTCCTGCGTTTTCAGCTGATGTACACATTAAAGGAGTCCTCCAACACTTTTCGGAGTTATAATAGAGTAGTCTCGTTATTAGCGTATGACGAATGCCCTGCCGTAAAATATTTTTGGAATCCGTCAACTACACGGCGATCTGTCGCATGCTTCAAGCGCTTTCTCTCTCGGACCAGCGAGCGCGCTGAAACTCCGCAGGGATGACAAGGCGTCGAGAAGACGCGGCCCTTCAGTCACGAGCTTGAGCACTTCCCTTTTTTTTTTTTCGTTCTTCAAACGCGCGGCTTACTTGCAGTGTGATCGCGAGCGCACGCGCGGGCTCGTGGAGCATTCCGCAGCGGCCACGGTAGCTATTCAGCTCACGATTCTCAAATCAGCCCATGACCACCTGACTTTCGGTGTATGGTAAATTGAGCATATGGCAACACTTGTATGGGGCTGTGATTTCTAGCTGACTTTGAGAAATAATTGTAAATTCGAGGCTGCGTGCTGCGCTATATTGTTTGGCTCGCGTGTTCTCGGAGGGGTCAACTACCGATCGGCAGTGTTTTCTGATCGTACTCAAAAAGTGTTGCGGGGTCCTTTTAAGAAAAAAGAAGACTTCTTTGAATCTTTTTTGAGAGTCCCGACTTGCAACTTATATGACACGCGACCTCTCTTAGGATATCATTATTCTTGTAGTGCTCTTCCGTTAAATAAATAGCGCCATCGCATAACTTAGAAAAGCTGGGTGTCGTCCACTATTTCAAATCAAATCAAATCTTTATTTCCACAGCGTATATACAGATGGAGGACAACGGACAAAAATTTGCTACCTAGAGGCGGCTTCACTAGTCCACAGCCAAACGTAATGTATGGCGTGTGGCCAACAGCAAAGAAAAACAGCCAATTAACAAGCGAGAACACATGATTAGTGCAGAATAAAATACACAACAGCCTGACAAAAAGTATACAACAATACAAAAATACAACGCCAGAAGGAATGAAATTAATTCTCTTCTACAAACATCGATCTAAGTTGTGCTGAGGAACAGCCAAACAAATCGAATGATCAAAAAATTAATTAACTGAACATTATTCAACATTGGTAACGAATAACACAAAAAGTTATGCGCCAGTATTCAAGCGGGGTGGGAAAACATTCCAATGCACTCTGTGTCTAGTTTTATAGCAGTGCTCATTTGTTTCCAAATGTGCTAGGCAGTGGCGTAGCCAGGAATTTTGGTCGGGGGGGGGGGCTCGCATGTCAACACTATATATATATATATATATATATATATATATATATATATATATATATATATATATATAATATGAGAGAGAGATGCGTATTTGCTTCTCCAGCATTTTAAATGTTCTCTTACTTGAATGACAGCGCTGTTACAGCACAAAGTCTGTTAAAAACTTTGATCTAATGAAATGCATTGTTTTGTTTTCCTTTACACTTCTCATCGTGCACAGCACCTGTCCGGTGAAACGTGCCCGCTTGCCATTGCGGAGGAAGCAATTAAAAGTCTTTGACATAGGGCTGCCCAAGTGAACTAACGAAAGTCTATGCAACTCTGGAAATGCAGTACATTCCTTGGGACCCATTCACAAAAGTCAACGTAGTTTAAGTGGCATTCTAGTACTACCGAAATTTTACATTTTGCGCTTAATTCTACTGACATAACGTTGCTGCATCACATGTTTCCTGAGAAGAAGGCCCTCATAACTTTCCTCTCCAGCTGCTCACCTTAAACAATAGTTCCACCAGGATCTATCACGCATCGCATTCGTCATGTATTTTTGCATGATTACTGGAAATAAATCTTACTACGACTTTGGAATATTAAAGCTTCATGTTGGAAAGTTCGTATACTTACGTTACCATCACTAGATCATTTAAGTTGAGTGATTTGAAGAAGCCATTTAGAAAACACAAATTTATTACTGAAGATATAAATTACAATAGAAAATAATGCACTAAATTTAAACCTGTCTATATTTTGCTGTGCATTTGCATGCTCCTGTTTTTCCGCTCGTGTTTGGAGATCAATCTACATAATCGATAGAGCAGAATTCACTACAACAGACACAATTATCTTAGTTTGGAGAAGCTAATTGATCAAAATGTGTTGAAAACGGTGATCGAATCAATTTTGCTGTGTGCGCATGCTTTTTTACCCGCTACACTTCGCACTGTTGAATAAGCTCGCCCGCGAAATCTGCCAGCTTACTATTGACGAAAAAAATAATGAAGAGCAGCGTTACGTCTAGCAGACTTGCATACATATGTGAGCTTTCTCATTAACACAGTAATCAAGTTTACCTTCTGGTAGTGCATATTGTAACGCAATACTACGTAAGTCTGTCTGCCCACCAGACAGTTTTATCCACCTTTCCACCTGACGTCCTATTAAAAATATACTGCTACGCTTTCTTAGAAAGTGCAACTAATAGCATTTATTTGCATGAAAACTAAGCAAGCGTTCACACTGATTGCAGACCTTAATAAAGCGTGGGGCTTGTATGGTGAGATGAACTGCCTGTGAGCGAAATTATGACCTGTTTCTCTGACCGCAAACGAGTGAAGTGAAATGTAAAATTTCCTTTGAAATATAAGATGCTACCTGATGCTACTTATGTTTTGCGAATGAGCCCCTATCATAGTGCTTCGTTTGGAGAGTTGTATAGACATCCATTAACGTGCTTTATGAGATATTAACTTTTTACGCAGGACCTTTCAACACCACTTATCCCAAAACATTACGCTACTGAGTCACGAGACAACGCAGCTCACATAGACAGCTGTGGTTCTATGGAATACACATTAAATCAAGATTTTTGTTGACCTCCTAATACTCGTATTTATAAAAGACAAAAAATGCACAGCAAACAAAATTTTCAAAGCGCAGCCACCGCGGTGGTACAGTAGTTACGGTGCTCGACTGCTGACGCGAATGATGTGGGTTCCATCCCGGCCTCGGCGATGGCATTTTTATGAAGACGAAATGTTTGAGGCCACTGTAAGTGCGCGAGCCTCCTTGATTTAATTGCTTGTTAAGGAACTCAAGCGATAGAAATTTTTGTAGTCCTCCACTACGAAGTTCCTGATAACCGTACCGTGGTTTTGGGTGCGTCAAACTCCAAAAATTATTATTAGTAGTAGTATTGCAAAACGCCGGGCTGGCTGAGCTCGAAATAACAGTGCGGTAGAAATGGAGCTATTCTAGCCAGATCATATATATGTGGTGCTTTTCTTCTAAAAAAGTCAAGTCCGCTTTAACTGAAACTGAAAAAAAAAACGTTTTTTGCTACGTACAATATGGTCGGGCCAGCTCTAACATTTTTTTTTCGCCAGTGCGCTCATGTCACCAAAATACCTCAAATCTAATGTGCGGCTAAAATCTATGTAGCCTGCTATTGTCAGTATTGCAGAATAAAATTTGTATTTGGCTTTTAGAGATTGTAACATTTCTTTTGGGCATGACATAGCTCGTAAAAGATGTATAAATCGCAGCAAACGAACGATACAGCAATATTTTGCGACAAAATTAACACCATGTTTGTGCTTCCGTCGGTGCCGCCTTTTGTTGCATTGGCGTAACGACGATAACTTGTAGAGCGAGTGGTCCTACCAGGAAAAATGAGTACCATTCTGGACTGCCGGCAGCGTTTTGTGGTTCTTGGTATCTTGAGGGCATTCAGAAAAATGCTTGTTTGTTTGTTTGTTTGTTTGTTTGTTTGCTTGTTCGTTTATTTATTTGATTGTTTGTAGCCTGAGAACTGTTTCAGCTCTTGTTCATATTCTTCTTAGCTCATTTGATTTCACGCCATTTCGGATCGCTTCTTCTACAAGGAATAAAGCGATGCCCAAAATCTTCATTTCAGTTGTCTTCTATTTCAAATATACCGTCTCGGAGTGAAAGAAGGCAATGATATGCAGCGCAGAGGTTGTCGAATGAAAACAATATAGGAAAGCCACTAGGACCCAAATGAAACAGTTTGGACCCTGACACGTTGGTTGTTTTGGTCGTGTTTGTTGAAGCAACACTGATTTAATGGATCTGACTCAGTTTGATCCCAGCAGATAAAGGGTTTCGCTGATTTTTTTAAATTCAGAACTGCATTTTTGAGTTCACGTTAAGATGAGGAATTGTCCCATTTTGATTACAATTCGTTTAAAATAGAAACATACTTTGGCACGTTTTACGCTCCCGTGAAATTTAGCCCTTTTCTGATTTGGTTCTTTAAGAAAAAAAAAACGCCGCGTATATAGCACAAGACAGTCATCATGCTTTGGCCAAAAGAGGGCTGTTCGAAGCACTATCACCGTTAGAAGGAAGTACTAACTTTGTCAAAGCAGGAATGCTAGTACATTATAGTCTTCGTAGCAGCGTCATCGATGTGGATTCGCTTCTCGGACAGGGAAAAAAATGTGGGTGTGTTCCAAAGATTGACCTCAAAAATGTCAGCTCACTGGCATCAGAGCAACTTTGAGGTCAGAGTGGTCAGTCAAGGAGTGAATCAAGGGTGCTCTCCCCCCCGCCCTTACTTATCCACTGGGGGGGATGCACCCTCGGCTGATCGGTGTACCCTAGCAGCCCAAATTAGTAGATGCCTTTTGTTGTAAGAATATAGTACATTGCCGGGACAAAACACGCGGCCCGCGGACCCTTTGCTAGCGGACCGCGCCTTCAGACAGAATAGCCTTGCGAGTTTGCTAAGTAGTATTCGCATTACTTTCTCGCCGACTACGTATAAGAGCTCATGGTTCAGGCAAGCTACAGAGAGGAGACTGGTCTCAAGTGTGTTGTGCGTGTGCGCGAGGCACCCCATGCGCTCCTGATAAGTTAGAACATTACAGTGAAACGAAAACTTCATATTGAACAATTGGCGTCCAGATTTTAGTCATTCTGAAAATCAGTCTTCATATGTTTTCCGAGTCCTGACGACAAATACCCTTCTGAAATTACCCATGCAGGAAAGGATTTCTTTATTTTTCAAGAGGCAACCTTTGGTGACATTTTGATTCAAACTCTCTGCAACCCCCCCCCCCCCCTCCCTCTCCCGGTATCGACCATCTTCACTGTCCTCCCAGCGCTTGTGGGACCAAATTTCGTTACTGCGGCCCGCTAGTTGAGGTTTGTTGAAGACCCCTTTTATATATCTTAATCCAGAGCGTCCTGCGTGTCAACAATAGTTACTCCTTCGCGGTGACACGGCTAAAATGGCAATACAAGGCACTACGCCTTCTTTTGCAGAACATTTCTTACGGTATCATGCGCTGCACAGCCAGATACAGGACCGCCAGGGGTCCGCAATGTCCCCACCGAAGTGTCTTTTCGACTGCGGAAAGCAATTTTAGAAAAAATCCAGGTTGATTTCCGGCGCAGCTAGCTCTTTTGGTCGACGATGCATCACAATACGAAAAAAATTTCGGGGGGGGGGCTGAAGCCCCATAAGCCCCCCCCCCCCCCCCCCTGGCTACGCCCCTGGTGCTAGGATATCTAAATGATGTATATTATTTCTCACTTCATATTTAAATCTACAACTCAACCGATAATAGTACAACTTATGAGCTGTTATAATACGAGTTTTATGGAAGAAACCTGTGGTTGTGGCATTGTACTCAGCATTGTAAACATTATGTAGATATCATTTCTGCATAACGTTTCTGCGTTTTTTTTTCTGTAGTTCAAGACGTCTTCGTCTTCTCTTCCCTTCTATTTCTCTTGCAAGCAACTTTCATTCTGCTTCACCCTTCCTGGTTTCTTTTGCTTACACATCCTGGTGTGGTATTTGAAGGCATTACCAGTTGAAGCCCACTCATTCTGACCTTCGAGGGACAATACTCCTACGCGATTCCCACACTGTGAGACGCTGTGCCGAGCATATTTACAACATCTGATTTGGACATGCGCAGATTTGTGAAAAGGCAGACGGCACCTTCAACATCCGCAGCACGCTGACATGACCGCTCTACGGAAAATAATAAAGTCTGAACATCAAGCACAGAAAGCTCTCGCAATATACGGTAGTCAAAGTGGCCTGTTTAGAGTGGTGTAGAAGAGGTCGCCTGACCCGTGCGAAGGCATGACATGAAGCTGCTCATCACCCTTTAATCCCCTTGCCCATTTCCCCACCTCATCCCCAACAGCGGCCAAGAGTCGTCCTTTCCTTTCATAAAGGTCACATTCGTTCATTCATTCTGACCCGATGTTCCTAACTACCAAACCATCTTGAGGACGCCAATTTTCAGTTGCCATTTTAACCACCGGAAGTGGTCCATAAAAGTGATCATTCGCAGTACGAATTCCTTTCCGGATTAGGTCAAAGTCTTAAACTTGTATATCCGATATGTCACTGTTGTGTCTCTTGTCGAAGTTACTCTTCATGCGCTGTCTAAGTAGTCTGCTTCGTTCTCGCTCTTTCTGCCTTATTATTGCGATAGCAATTATATGGACACTCGCGGCTGGTTTTCGCCGTCGGCGTCGGCGTCCGCGTCGGCGTCATTTGCCGTATATGTATATGCATATATATAACCGGGCCCGCCGGTCGTTCGTGAGCGTGAAAAGACGCGAGGGGGGGGGGGGGGGTCCCTCGAGCGACCTTCGATTTTACGAGCGGGGGCGCGCGCGTTATCTCCCCTTCTCGGCGGCCGACAGCGGACGTGGGGGGGGGGGGGGGGGGGGCGACGTTCGATTTTACGAGCGCGCGCCTTATCGCCTTATCTCCCCTTCTCATCTCCCCTTCTCGGCGGCCGGGCCGGCGTACCCTTCTGCGTGCTGCGCTCTCTCAACGCGAAGAGAATTCTCTTATACAAGCGTTTTCTAGAGTTGCGTGAGATCGGTCCAAAAAGAGTTAGCTGCCAGCCTCACTTCGTATAACATTACAATTTTTTGCTATCGCATTCATTGCTTCACCCTTGCGGTGAAACTGTGACTTTTTTGACAAAGAGCTTTTCAAGTAGGCCAAGTTCGCAGTCAGCGGGGAAGGTAGGGGCCAATCCAAAATCAGCAAACAGAGAGCTAGATCCTAAGCCACTGGTGCACGAGCAGTTGTGATGCCTGCTGGCAGCCTCAAGGCAGCATTTACAGCCACCCGGAAACGTAGTGTACATTTTCAAGTATTTATGATTTCACGAATAGCACGTTCAGCAAGGTTGTTTGCTGCAGGATGGTAAGACGAGCAAAATTTTAGAGTCGTGCCACGGTCTTGTGTCCAGTTAGCCAGCTTTGCACTCCGAAAGGCACGGCCGTTGTCAAAAAATATGGTCTTGGTGCACCTGAAACATTCGGCTTGAAGGAAAGCAATAACACTGTTGGTGTGTTCTCTTCCTTCCTTGGTCAATACCATTCTCGTGCATTCGTCTATACCGAGCAGGGATGCCTGGGGTTTTTTGTTTTTGTTTTTGTAACTTTCATCCTTATTTTACTGTTCCGCCAAATCTAAGTCAACGACTTCAAAGGGGACCTTGGAGTATTTCGGCGTCATCGTCAAAACTGTTGGTGGCTTTAGTTTAACTTTGTTCAGTTGGCATAGACAGCTCGTGCGAATGTATTTTTTCCCGTCCTCTTTTATTTGACCACGTGAACTTTTTCAGGAGCTTGTCATAGGTGCAGCGGAAGCCGTCTTGTCCCCTCGACTTTGGGCTGTCGTGGTACAGACGAAGTATCTTGGAAACCATTGTCGATGGTTCATGATATTTACCGTCAACAAGCTTCATTTCCTCGGTGCCTTCCCAAAACTTGGCGCAATTTATTTCTCAGCTTATTCGTTTGCCTTGAGAAGAGGGAATCTGGACAATGAATCTGCCTCTGTTAGCAACGGGCAAGGCCGATGTGATCTATAAATGTCAAATTTTTGTGGGTTGTTCACCAATAGAGTGATTCAGCCCTTTGGTTGTGCCATATTTAGGTGATGAGTCAAAGCTTGGAGTCAGTAAATACGGTGAATTTTGCACCTTCCAGGTAGGTTCGAAAATATTGTACAGCTTTTAAAACAGGCAATGATTCTTTTTCAGTGGTAGTATAATTACCTTTGACAGGCTTTAACGTATAGCTGTAGAAACCGACTACGTGGTGCTTGTGATGATCACGTAGTTGTGATTGTTTCTGGTAAAGAACTGCACCCATGGCATAATGCGACACGTCGGAATTAAGCACAAAAGGCACGGAGAAGCCCTGCATGCGAAGAATCAGATCAGATGATATCAGTTTTACGAGTTCGCTGTAAGGCTTTCTCACACCCCGGACACTATAGAAAGACCCTTTCTTGGCTCGCCATCAATTTAAAAACCCGTGAAGACGACATGCTGTGCTGAGGTCTGGTCAATGAAGAATTTGATCCACATCTTGTTCCTAAAAACGCATTGCTTCAACTGACATTATGAACCTCAACCTTGCTTTTGTGTTTCTTCAAAATGTGTGTTTCTTGCTGGTTTTTATCACTTTTCTCTGTGTATTTCAATTTTATTTTGCAACAAGCGGGAATTTTGGTCATGTTGCTGCTATTATTGTACGGGAGGTGGGACCAGTCAAGCTGCCTATACGCAGCTTTTATCCCACCATCCTTGCTGTTTATACAGGTTTTGTACCTATGTGACAATAAACTACGATACTTCGATACATGTTCGCCTTCGACTGTGCCAAAGCTGTGTAGCACTTTTAGGTTAAATCAACAGCACCATCGCATGACTAAGCAAAGACCGGTGTCGTTCGCCATTTATTCCTATTTCAAAACTTCTTTTTCTTCCCTTCCCTTCCATTTCACTTTTTCTTTCCCGTGCCCATTTCAGCCTGCTTCAATACTCTCATCAAAGAACCGTGACACCCAAGAGGGAGTTGACGTATCTCTTTAAACAGAGTCATATGTGTGGCAAGTCGGGAGACACACGGCAAGGAGTAAGACATACTCTCTTTTTTAGGGCGTTTAGGAAGGAGTGCCACTTTTTCTCGCAATTCACAGATGAATTGCCGCCAGCATGAGACATATTATTCACACACCAATAGGTGTAAAAAACCAAAGGCTGATATTGAGTTAATGTCATTACATAGTACATAACGAGCGCTCGTCCCTCTGGCGAGGGGTTTCTTCAGTATTGATTTAATACTTCAAAAATACCGACCCAGTCAAGTCACTCTGGAGCACGTTGGTGTTCTCTTTGAACATCATTATAATCTGCCATCTGTCGCACTGGTGTACCAAACAATGTGGGTTCGACCCGGTCGCGGCGGTCTCATTTTGGTGGAGGCGAAACACTAGCGACCCGTGTACTGTGCGATGTCAGTGCACAGTAAAGATCACCGGATAATCTAAATTTCTGGAGCCCTTCATTATGGTGTGCCTCGTAAACGTATCGTGATTTAGGCATGTAAAACCCCATGAATTATTGTAGCAATCAGCTGCAAACGCATACGTTCTGGTTAGGCGACGGGGTCGCTAGTATGGCGGTCCAGTAATTATGTAACGTCTTAAGTAGTGCAGGTCCGTAAGCATAACTAAATCACAAAGTAATACGTCATCACTTTTTCTTGTCAGATATCTTAAGCCATGTAGAACAAATGGAAGTTTTTTGTTCAGAGTTCTCTAAAGTACTTCCCAGAAATGGACTTTCTATCAACAGTGAATATTTGAGCGGAAATACATGGGCTGCCAGTCAAAAATGTTGCTGCCATGTACCAAAGCTCGGCTTGGAAGCATGAATCTGGAGGCAACTCCATTCCTTTACACAAATTACTTAGCGCAAGGAAAACGCAGCGCACAATGAACATACACAAGGGACGTATGCATCTTTTGTGCTACTGTATTGCGTATGGTGCCCTTATTAATTTTTCTTGCATATTTCGTTTGCTTAGCGAGAAGGCGTAGCCGGTGCCACCACAATGGCACCAACCTCTCCGATTACATTGTAGCGCCTACGACGGAACATTCCGCGTCCTTAAACGCACCCCAAAAACTGCCACTCTTCTACAGAACGGGCGCGAAGAGACTGTCAGCTTGGACCGACTTAAGCCGGCGTACCTGGAGACATAGGAAGCCTCTCATCTACGCCTGACATCCCGCTGAACTGCCAGAAGCGGCGTCATGTCACATTTCGACTTCCACTCTACACGGGGGGTCCCTGTAGCGCCCTCGTTCAGGCGGGGCGCAAACCAAAGAGCGCGCGACTGCGAGAGAGGAAAATAAAGAAGGCGCTTGGCTATGGCACGTGAGGCTACGGCTCGCGTTCCTTGCTGGTGTAGATTATGGTTCAGCCGCCTCTTTCCTTCGCTCCTGTGGTATAAGCCTACATCATCATTTTAATAAAAAGGCTACTTACAACTGCCCCAAGGGACAAGCGCTTGTCCTTTGTGTATCTTTCTTGTGTGCTGCGTTCTTCGTGCTTTAGGTAATTTTTGTCGAAATACACCAACTAGGCTGTCAAAAAGTCATAATCTTTGATCCTGGTGTCTGCTAGGGGCAGTATGACCTCGTTGAACCAGTGTCCTGGTGCATTCCATGGATTCGCTTTGCGCGCGCTGCAGCAGCGGACCTCAGAGGTCCCGTAGAGAAAAAGAAGACGCCTGGTTAAGTTGAGGAGTACAGTAAGCTGGGCAAGTTGGTATTGATACATTATGTTCATTATCGGCCCCTCCCTTTATAAACCCGTTTCCTGAATAAAAAGTTTTCAGTTGATAGTCAGCGCTGTGTCCTGTTGTATGTGTGCCTTAGTAAGTTTCCTCGTTTTTTCGCGCTTTAAACATAATGAGTCTGGTTAAAGTCTGCTCAGCCAGGTGCCGCGGTTATCCCAGCTGCTCAAAGAGAAGCGTCTGCTTCTTCAGAGAACTCATTCAATGAAGATTTCAATTACCCTGGCAGTTAATTATCCCTGAAGTAAACTTACTCTCCAATATCATGTGTCGAACACGACTCTTAACTTGAAACAGTACGATTGATTTCGTAAAGGTTTAGTTTTATTTTTTAATAATTCGGAATAATCGGAAAGCTGCAGGTTCGCGACCGGAAGGGCTTGGAAGAGAAAGAAGTGTGTCATTTCTTGCTCGTGTCGCTAAAAATATACTGTAGGTAAAAAATAAACGTTGCATCGAGTTAAAAAAAAAATCATGACCCGGACGTGATTCGAACACGCAACCTTCTGATCTGGAGTCAGACGCGCTACCATTGCGCCACCGAGTCAGTCGTCCGTAGGCCTCACAAATGCGTTTGCTATTAGCTTTGGCGTACCACCTGTAAGGCTTTTTTTCTAAACAATAGCACAATCACAATATTTAGTGCAGATCACTTGGCCCCACGAAACCTGCAATGGTAGAAAACTATGTGGATGTCCTTATTCTTGAAGTCAAATGTTTAGGCACACATGTTCGATAAATGCGATGCTTTCGGAACGAACATAATAATTTAGGGGTTTTAACGTCCCAAAATCACGGTATAATAATCAGGGGCACCGTAGTGGAGGGCTCCGGAAGTTTCGACCACCAGGGGTTCTTTAACGGGCCCCTAAATCTAAGTACAAAGGCCTCAAGCACTTTCGCCGAAATCGAAAATGCGGCTGTCACGGCCGGGCTTTTTCGAAACAAACAGCGCTGGTGTACGACATCTCTATAGATTTTGAAAATGTGGATGATTTTGCTTCTTAGTCCCTAGCGTTGAGTGACGAATACGAATGAGACCAAAACAAAGGTTTCAGCAATTTCGCTCTCGTTGTGGCGATTTAACGGAATGGCCCAGATGTCCATGCCGCACCTGAGATAAGCATGCTCCCCTGCAATGATTGATTAAACTTTGCAGTCCTACCATTACATTGATCGAATGCCAAAGGACGTTCTATCAATTCAGTCAGCTGAGAAGAAGGTAATGGCTTTCGCCTTCGTGTCCTCGTAGGCACAAGTGACTGTGATTTTTCTGTTCTTGCATAATGTTCATGAACCAAATAGTCCACGTAGGAACCCTTGAGCATTACTTTTCTGCATGTTTGTCTGGTTTAGATTTTGTAAGAGCCGTCAGGTTCGGATGCATCGAAATCGTGACCCCTTTCCCACCCAACGTATTTCCGAACACGTCCTGTACATTACGTCTTCGCAAGCCTTGATCTGCTTCGTAGAAACAGCTGCGCAAACAGCTGCTCGTACGCGAACAAAACGTTCTGTGCCAGCGGGAAATCACTTGCCTTCAGAGCATGCGAATACCGCGTAATAAACATCCGTCTCTCTGAAGCGTGCTGCTTAGGCGCCTTTGATGTCATCTTGAAAAGTAATTAGCAGGTACCGTGGAATCAAACCACATACAAAACGCCCGTATATGACGCATCGCTGGTTACAGTAAATACTACGCTTGGATTCTAAACGGAGAAATCTGCAGGATGATGCAATACTAATAAAAAGGACCGGAGGACATCAGTTAAAAGTACCAGTCTTGCCTTTTATTTATGGCCAACCTGTCTGAAATTGCCAGTGCGCTGCATAAGGCCCAAGCAGAGTAACTGTTAATCTGTCCAAGCACATTTAACAGAACAGAAGCTTTAATTATAACGTGATGCCACAAAAGCTATGTTGCATTCTTTCCAATTAAGGTGCCAATAATGCGGTCTATAAACTGTTCAGTTAATAAACGGTATTAAAAATATAGAAACGATACAAAATATATTTTGTGAATTACGCAGTCTTAAAGTGCGCACGCGTATCTAGAACCTATGTAGTTTTGTTAAGGAGACACAGCGTGCAAACACGGACACAAGACGCCAGGGCTCTACGAACGCCGTTTGTGGTGTTCTCGGCTCTCTCTGATGTCCGTGTTTTCACGCCCGGTCTTTTTAACACGAATACCTACAAACTAGCTCTGATCTCTGTTATTACACGTATATTCCACGTGTTCTGTAAAGAACTTTGTGATTCTGGCATCCCTAACGTGTTGTAGTTATCCGATTCGGCGTGTTTTATTGTGGAAATCGAACACTTACGAAGAGCACGTTATTACGAATGGTAATAGGCTTGCTATTTCATCCCCACTATATCTAAATAAAAAAAGTGTGCAGCTTGCACTAGTGGCCGCAAGACTAGAACCATCAGCGGAGCTAGTGTTCGACCTAACTAAGTTTTGCTAGTAATGCCAGGTTTTGCTAGAGATGCGAAGATTTTGCAAGTGGTACTAAGTATGACTAGACTTGGCTGGACTTGGCTAGACATGTCAAGTGACTACCTGTTACGCACTAATGAGAACTAACAGACAATGATGCCAAGGAAAGTAGAGGGGATGTTATTAGAAGTAACTGTATTGTAAATGTGAAGAAAGAAGAGTGGAAGAAAAGATAACTTGCCACCGGCAGAGATCGAACCTGTGACCTTCGAATAACGCGTCCGATGCTCGACCAACTGACCTACGGTGGCGGTCATCCATCCGTCCACTTTATAGGGTATATATGTGCATTTAAACGTGGGAGCCTCAGTCAGCGCCGCGTGTTGCCATTACGGCCAGTGTGGAACACTCTTTTAGCCTGTTGGCGTCACGTAGCACGTGATCTTTCTACGAGCTGGCAGCTGACTAATAATCCCTCGCACACTACCTGAAGGCATCAAGTCTGCCAGAACGAGACCCTCGCTATGTGAATTTACACCTCTTTCCTGTTACGTGATGTGATTTTAGTCACGTGATTAGCTCTTACGTGGTTTATGGCGGGGATGTGTCACTAGACTTGCAATTAGACGATGTTGCGTGATTTGTGGTCACATGACTAGTTGTTGCATGAAGTTACGTGATTTTGGTCGCGTGAATTGGTGTAAGTTGATTTTTATTCACGTCACTAGTTCTTACGTGATGTTACGCGATTTCAGACTCCTGCCTAGATGTTACGTGACGGTACGCGATGTTTAGTCACGTAACAGACTCGCCCATCATAGTTTTTCTATTCCACGCCGGAAAAATTGGCGCACGTGTTGTGGGAGTGAAGGCGAAGTTGAAGACCGTGGGCAAGGACGGAACCTGCCCACGGCAGGTTCGTTCTCTGCCCACTCGAAGGTCGCAGGTTCGGTCCCTGCCCACGGCAAGTTATCTTTTCGTTCACTTTTTTTCTTCACATTTGCATTACATTTACCACTAATAACATCCCCTATACTTTCCTTGGCATTACTGTCTGTTAGTTCTCATCAATATTGCGTCTAACAAGGAAAAACGAGCCCTTAAAATTTCCACTTCTTTCCTTCAAAGAAAGTATAGGGGATGTTATATGTAGTAACTATGGTGTAAGTGGGAAGAAAACAAAATAGTCGCAAAGATAACTTGCGGCAGGGACCGAACCTGTGACCTTCCAATAACGCGTCCGATGCTCTACCACTGAACTACAGCGACATTGAATACAAAGTTACTTGTAATTAGGATTACGGAAGTTATCGAAGAATAGTTGTCTCCTACGGAAACACGTCCCGATTCTTTAGAAACGAGAAGTCCAGTGAACATATATTTCACGCGAGCCAAGGGGCGTAGCCAGAAATTTTTGTCGGGGGAGGAGGGGCACCTCCTTGATTTCGGGAGGAGCACCTCCTTGAAATGGTCATTTTTCACTCTGTATGCCATGGCGAAAAAAAAAGATTTCTTTTTTTTTTTTGGGGGGGGGGGGGGCACGCGCCCGGTGTGCCACCCCCTGGCTACGCCGATGACGCGAGCCAAACTGCACGCAAGAAACTTGTAACTGTCGCATTGTAATACAAGTTGAAGCCATTGTTCCGAGCGAAGTCGTAAACTGCACTCGTCCGTTGGAGGAGGTTAAGATAGACCATCTCTTTTATTTATGGTCGTACTGTTGCAGATCAGAGCTGTGTGTTGCCTGCCACTCCCGCGCCGCCGTGCCCTGAAACGAAAGGGGAAGAGGGAGAAAGCAATATATCAGTTTATTTTCGCTAAATATATTATTTGGTCTGAATGAAATAATCCCATGACGTCTCCTTATCTGCATGTCGGTTGTGCGCAATAATTATAAAAGTTTGGAGAACCTTTTATCATTAATCGTCTAATTTCAGAGTAGACTGAGCTCTACATTGAGAAGTGCGAATCATAGGACTAACACAGATAAATTACGTGCTGCTCGTCTATTCGCTTATGACAGTTTGTCATAATTTGCACTCTCATAATATGGTTATAATAAACCAATTAATCCCAGATAAAGTTCTGTCATGTGACATTCGCGGAATCACTAGCTGCTATGTAGTTACGGTGGCACCCTTTCTGCCGGCGATCACATGACTGCAAAATAAATACAAAACTGCGTCAAACACTCTGTTTAGTTAATTCCTCAAAAAGAAGACGATATCCGATTGTTTAAACTTCCGATATATCACAAATTCGTTCAGGTGGAAAACGCTGAGCATGAACGATACACTATTTGTGGCAAAAAATGCCCCCCATATCCCCTAACGCTTTGAAGTTGTGGGCTTTCATGTCGTTGCCAGAAAGCTCCTGCAATGAATTGCATAGTTGTGCTACTGATCGAAATTGATACGCGGAATTCATTAGCCCTCGTGAGACCGTCTCGGTGCGCGTAAATAGAGATGCTTTAAGTAGTAACTGTTAAGTAGTGGTAAGCAGTGTTGCAGTAATGCACTCATAGTGTCATTAGGAACAATAAGGTGGCGCTCACATCGGCGACTGACAAATGCCAGGAGCTGTTGGCCGATGAGCTTCTCAGGTCAACCGATGTTCACACTGGCGGCCATGACGTATGCTCTAAGAAAAAACAGTGTCCTTTGACTCTTTCTTGCCACGTATATAACTCTCACGCGTATAACTTTCTTTAAGGAGACACGTAAACACTTTGTTGAGAGTCATGCGTCCAACAAAGCAAGAAACGAGAGTCAACCCGTCTCTTTAAAGAGAGTTATGTATGTGAGAATTATGTATGTCCCAAAAGGAAGTCCAACGACACTTTTCACCTTAGGGTGTACACTTTAGACTTTTTCCTTAGAGCGTAGCTTCAGAGTGCGCAGGAAACTATAAAGATGCTGCGCACACTACAAAATAACGATAGCCTGTCGTGTCTGTCTCTCTCTCTCCATGCTCAGCCCTCGTTTTACAAGAAATTCTGTTATGAGGTCACAACAGTGGCCGTTTTTGGTGCCGCAGTTGTCCGCCGCCGCCGCTGGTGTCCATAACCATTATCACGCGAAATAAGAAAAGACGAAATAAATAAAAAAAATATCCCGGAGAGAATGGGATCCGAATCTGAGCCCCCCCCTGCGTCGCTGCCACGCCTGTGCTCGTAAATCCTTTGCAAATAGAACCTATGCAGGCTTCAAGTCGGGAAGGAGTCACATAAACATGGGTAATAGAGCGCTTTAGAAGACTAAAATAACAATCACACAATGCGAATCGCGTAACGAGTAGCTCGTTGAATGCTTCCATCCCATTACAAAATGCTCAGCCATAATTCTTCATCGTCATCAGCCACGGCATCAACAAAGTGTACATGATGCCTTTCAGGTGTGTAGCCGGTAGCACACTTCTCCGAAGAACGAATAATGGCGTAGTGGGTGCTTCCCTACTTCACAAAAGTTATGGTTCAAAGCGTATTGGGTTTTATGCAAGTGTACCTGTAATAGTTGCCCCAAGAGTGTTTATAGAAGGCCCTAGAAAGGCTGCTCTTCCAGCTTTTGCTGTCACCG
Organism: Rhipicephalus appendiculatus; assembly: GCA_030522465.1. NCBI lineage: Eukaryota > Metazoa > Arthropoda > Arachnida > Ixodida > Ixodidae > Rhipicephalus > Rhipicephalus appendiculatus. The sequence goes on from JALIZH010032968.1 coordinate 1,443,841, forward strand.
TGCTGCGTGTTCTGCGCAGGCCAGGTGTTTTTTTGTGAGGTTGCCCATGTACCCCCTTTTAGCTACGTGAATTCTTTCCTTTCTTTTTCTTGCGTTTTTCAGTGTCTTGCTGCGTTCCCGGTACGTTATCAGTTCAGTATTGATCTGCAAGAATAATTCGTTCTTTTTACGTCTCTTTCTAGAGTTTCTGGACTATACCGTTGCTATTTTACCGCTATACTCTCGTAAAATAACCTTCATTATATTCCGACGTCTTGCTCCTGTACGATGATTTGCTCAGCAGCTTCACGACCTCATTCGCGGAGCTCAAGCATCCGTCGGCGAGAGGCTCCACTAAATTGGTCGCCTTTCGACCAAAGCGATCAAGCTGCGACGAAATTGACCAGGTGATCTATTGTCAGTCGCCGATGTGAACGCGCTCAAGTGTCTCCGCATCATGCTTACTTTGGACTGTTGTAGCGCTGACGTACATTCGCACAAGAAGAAATGCAAGACAGTAGGACATTTGTTAAATCACAACTTTATACTAACACTAGCAATCTGTGGAATTAATATGGTATTTCCAATACGTAAACGTATCTTTGGGATTGCACGGGTGACAGGGAGTATTTAAATAATCAATGTTCCGCGCTATACGATGAAACGGACGTTTTATTAACTCAATGACATTTTTTCGCGTTATCTGGAATCCCTCCAGAAGCTTTGGAGGCTTTCATTTTGTAATATAAAAGTGCTTTCCCCCTTGTCTTGGATTTCTTCTTGTGTGAATGTGTTTCAGTGCTACATTATATCACTTAGCAAACACCGACTTTCTCAGCAACACTTTCTTCTAGCTGCGGCACTTACTGTGAATTTTCCCACGATAGCAGGGGCTCGTTTCCACAGAGCTGTCCTCTCCCCTACTCTTCATCTTCTTCGAAAGTTGCTTCGTCACTTCTCTCCTCACCGAAATCTTCGTAAGCGTCGTAGGCACCCACTTCCTCGCTCTCCATCCTGCCTTCCTGATGAGCCGGCTCGAGGGGCCGCATATCTTGGCCTTTTGCATCCTCGCTGCCGCCATAGTAGCCGTAGTAAGTACCCGCCATCATATCGGTTTCCCCTGACGGTGGATCACTATTGCGTGGCATGGCTTCTGGTTCTTCAGGTTCCTGGGGATGCTGTGGTATTTGATGCTGCTGTTGGCCTGGGACGTGTATGGGACGTTGCGGTCGTATATGCTGCTGTTGGCCTGGGATGCGTACTGGACGTTGCGGTCGTATATGCTGCTGTTGGCCTGGGATTTGTATGGGACGTTGCGGTCGTATATGCTGCTGTTGGCCTGGGACATGCATGGGACGCTGTGGTCGTTGATACTGTTGCTGGCCCTTGTAGTGTACTGGGCGCTGTTCTTGGTGCTGTTGGTGGTGCTGGCCTTTGGTGTGTGGTGGATGCTGGTATTGCTGATGGTGTTGCTGGTGTTGTTGGTGATGTTGCTGTTGCTGGTGGTGGTGGTGTTGGTGGTGTTGTTGGTGGTGTTGTTGGTGTTGTTGTTGGTGGTGTTGATGATGCTGCTGGTGTTGCTGGTGTTGCTGCTGCTGCTGCTGCCCATCTACGGCTTCTTCAATGTAATCATAAATCTGCTCCCTACTCAGGTGGCCGGCACTGTGCATTAGCAAACACAAGAAATAGTATTATTTTAGTTATATATCATTATGTCACAATCCTATTCGTTTTTCGTACCTGTTGAAATCACTAATTTTAAATGCACAAATTTTCTTACAGCAACTAAGAGACTTCATAGTGCAATCAGTATTGTAATTTTTATACAGGACGTATTATGTACATTATGGTAAATACCGATCGTCAGCACAAGAACAGGCATTTAGACGGGCACATTTTGCCTTGTAAATCCTGCACCTTAAAAGAAAACTGAAGAGGAAGCTTAAACGAGTACTGACATGAATATGAGGCACCCCAACAGAGATATATTTCGTTTCCGTAGTGAGCACTGTCAACGCTCTCCTCATACCAGAGCCAGAAAACACGTAAAAATATTTTAATTTGATTTTAACGCTTTCGCTGCCCATCATCTGAAAGCCAGCGCCACCGGAATAGATATATTCTCACTACGAGTCAACGCAGTTCAATGTGTTTGCGAAATCTGCGTCCTGCATGCATCCTAAATCCCAGAAATTGCTCTCAGTTTCTGGACGACAGTTCACTCATGGTTGTTCACATGAACCACGTGTGACTGACATCGAACTGACAGTTGTTGCTGGTATGTCGCGAGTTGCAGTCTTCCCATGTCACGGAGAAGCCAACCCCTCAATACCGAAACAGAAATTGCTGTTTTCACGTAGCGGGTAATGAGAATATATTCAATGCATTCCCAAGCACTACGACACCCTTTATACTGTTCACGACAGTGGCGTAGCCAAGGGGGGGGGGGGGGGCTTCAAACCCCTCCCGAAATTTTTCAATTTTGCTTGCGTATATATACACGCACACATACAAACGCGCGCACGAACATACATGAAGTATGGTTGAACCCCCCCCCCCCCCCCCCCCGGAAAAAAATTTCTGGCTACGCTCCTGGTTCCCGACACCGGTGTTTTTTAGAGCAACATGCCAAAAACGTTTAAAATTTCTGTCAGTACTCGGGGCAGCTATCCAAGTGACCTAGATTTCCTATCCGAGTATTTGATTTAGCAGCATCGGTTTCCTAATAGACACAGTATAGACAAGTTCATGACGATATCACTACCTATATATCTCCACATGTTGAATGGATTTATTGTTGCTCACGACTCTATGAGTGGAAAAATTCAAGAGCTTAATTTCGTATCAAGTCGTCAACAGCAGGCTCGATTCGGTCACAACAATTTACGGCCCTTCCATTTTAGCCGGCAGCTCGTGACACGTCTTGAAAGATTTCCGCTTCCTTCAATTCCTGTCACGTAGTTCCAGGAGCCGTTTACCCTGTGCGCGTCTTCCTTCAATTCTGCATTGACCACTTTCTGCATTTTCCACGTATATGAATACGGAAATTTCGTTTTGCCCTAAGCTCTAAATATTCATCTTAAGGATGCACGTGACAGTCAGACACTTGATATGGGTTTTGTATGAACGCCTTAGCAGGCCAACATTGAGTGCAGAACTGTGAAATGTAAATACCTATCTTAATACGGAACACAACAATGTGCCAGCATAAACTAAAAAAAAAAAACTCAGGTTGAGTGGTTCAGAACTACATGAAATTTAATGCCTGTAAATTGTCACAGTTACGATTTCGACGGCTTATACACTAAGAAAAATTCAGCCCTAATTCTGCGGTTGATGTAGCTCTTGTCTAAGTCTTGGTGTAGTTCTGAAATGTGATCTTAATACCACTCAACAGCCGTGGAACATGAGGAAGGGCATGACACGGCCAAACCAGTGATTGTTTTGGCAGTCACGCGCTTGCTGAGGCGGAGGTGCCCTCATGCGCGGCACAGGTACCAGTCGGTTGATTCAGAAGCAGTTTTCGTTATTAACGCTATAGCGTTAAAGTGCCCGTTCCGCAGGAATTCCGGCGTTGGCGTCGGTATCGGCGTCGGCGGCAGCGTCGTTGATTGGGAGTGGTAAATCATCTTGTCCGTGACCAAAAGATCGAGAAAGATGCAAATAAAATAAATAATAAAAATGTCCGGGTCCAAATGAGGGTCGGACCCAGGCCGTCTGCGTGGCAAGCAGGTGTTCTACCACACAGCCACGCTTCTGCTTTGGATTACATTGAAAATAACTTCCTCTGCTTGGAAATGCAGTGAAAATAAGTTTCATGCTTTACAGACACGCGCGTCCTGTATACAGGCATCACAATACAATATGTAATATCACAGTAATATTGCGTGGCACAAGCGTACATTGCCATCAGGCGTCAGAAGATGTCAGGCGAAAAGCCAGGCAAACATCTCCAGCTCTTCATTAAAATATATATATATATCTCATAACGACATTGTGGTTCAAAGCCGTCTACCCATTACGAAAGGCACACACGTTACTGCACGTATTCCCCTTAGACCACGTAGTGCATAGCAAATCCGAAAACGTTTTCCGCATTTCGCGCGCATAATTGCTGGTGGTTTAAAGCATGCTACCCATTACATAGTATGCACTAAGTGACTTGAAGTACGCACTAGGGACAGGATATCGCTATCGCGTTCAACTCTTAAAGGCGAAGCTTAAGGGTCCCCCCAATTTTTAAGGTAAATTTTTGTGATTAATTATTTGTTGTTTCTGTAGTGTACATTATTTTGAGAACGTGTTAATTTATTCTGCCCTGGCTTTGAGCATTATTAGCCTTGTTTTAAGCTTGTATTGACCACTGCGTTACTATGCAACATGAGAAACTGGATGGATGACGACGCAGTCTTCTAAAGTTCTACGCACTTAAAAATGAATAAGTAAGGGCTCATGTTGACTCGAGCCAATAAGCGGATATTATAAGTAAAAAAAGAAAACACGCACAGAACAAACGAAGAGCGGATTTTTTGGTGCTAATACAAACAATAAGTAAAACGTTGTTTGAACCGGCATACTTTTTGTAGGGTTATGCTTGAGGTGGCTCAATTCATGAAAAATTCAAACTTATGCTTTCAGGTCCAATATATAGACGCCACGGGTTCATTAATTAAAACTAGCGGTTAAAAATACCCAATTTTTTTCATATAAAACTACAAGGTCGCCACTACTGCCAGTTCCTCCACCACTTCAACTTTGTTTACACTGGCGTAGCCAGTGGGATGGCGGTTGAGGGGGGCGGAGGAGTACGATTCTTAACCATTCTGACATTTCAAGATCTTGCATATCTACATTGACTACCACTTTTCAAGCCCTAAATGCGTCTTCATCCGAACCAAGGCTTAAAAGAACTGTTTCAAACGCAATTCAGACATAAAAGTGCGCCAAACTTTTTGCATTCCTAGTTCAAAATGACAACTGAACTACTCCTAAGGATAACGGTATTTGGTGTTTTTTAAAGAATTCTCTCTAATTAATTTGATGCAGTGACTAAATTTTATCTAGTGAAACAGACATTGTCGTTACAACAGAAATAGATTCTATTGCGTGTGTGTTGTTGCAACAGAGAGCTAAGTACTAGAACAAATGTTTGCAGTACAACAGCAAAATGTACAGGCCCAAAAAAGACCAAATTTTTGCAATAGAAATGTTCCTGAAAGTACGCGAAGTATTAGCACACCAGGAACCTGTGGTGGTACAACAAAGCCTCGCGACAGATGACAAGGTAAAAACATTAAAACGGTAAGGAAATGCGCGGTTGACGGAACACAAGTAGCAGTAGTACACAGGACAGGCGCAGTCCTGTCCAGTGTACTTCTACTTGTGTTCTGTCAACCACGCAGTTCCTTACCGTTTTAATGTCGTACCAACTATCCCCCAACGCACCTTACTTAAGGTAACAGCAACATGTCGTGTCCCAAAATACAAGACAGAATTTTCAGCCATCGTCTTTAGTTGTAGTTTGCAATTGCGTTTGTAGTGAACGTAACGCTGTAGAACGATTCTAACATCGAGAGTGGAACAGATTGAGTCTGAATTGTTTTAGAAAAACAAAAGTTCGAAGGCGGCACTTGCCTGTCTTCATCTCCATAGAAACTTTCGGCAGCCGCTGGGAAAATAGACCAGGAATTTCGCTTAATTCATGTTTTGAAGAAATTAACTTGACAGTGTAGGAACTTCCAAACATCACAGTACTGTGTATTAACAATTGAAAAATAAAATGTCGTTTACATATAATTGCGTATTTTTTCTTTAAGAATCCAATGCATTCCTTTTTCACTGATAAACAATATGAACCCGTTTGTAAATTCTGTCAAAATTGGGGATCTCATGGCAAAATAGCGCGGTACCTTCACCACAACGGTTCTTCATTTTTATGTCTTTCAATAATTGCAATCGAGAGTGGGATGTCGTATAGCGTAGTTACGAAGCACCCTTTCGCATTATTTTTATTTTCTTTATCGAGGTAACTCTAGTACGCCGCTTGGCGTGTATTTGCCGCTGAGCGCTGGAGCATCTTGTCTGTCGTAGTTGGAGAATTTCGATATAAAAATCTTATGCTGTTTATTACTTGAAAAATATTAAATTCAATTAGTCTTTAATTAGGCTATTTAACTTAAAGCATCGCTTCTGCAATACATAATTTCATTATGAGACGTCAAAGCATGTGACATGTAAATTTCTGAATTCCAAAAAGAGCCTATTAAAGAAACTATGGACAAAATGTAGAGAACGTTTGCATCTACGAAAGGCCAGAGTTTTGAACCGAAGCAAGTCTTGCTTGTGCTATGAAATTCTGGTAGAAATACTTCACAGAAGTGAAATCTTGAGTAGAAGAACTTGGCGGCACGGCAAGTTCTTCTACACAGACTAATAGAAACGAAGCGCTGACCATCAACCACGTTTGGTTAGGTTAGGTTTCGCTTGTCTGTCAGTCCCATTCTTGCGCTGTTGCCCGATTTCCCTGGTAGGAACCAACCACTCAAGGTTAACCCCCTACGGCAGTTTGAGTAGAACATTTGTAACTAGTATTTGGTCTTCAAAGAATAAGGAACTCGGAAGGCATGAGAACAAATCTTACCCACAGAGATTGACAGGATGCATACGATAAGCACGTATCCATTCATGGCAACCAGGCAAGTTATGGAAGTAAAGCCAAAAGATTATATATCTGGACAAGCGTATAAATAAAGCAGACTTCGAAAGTTTTTTTTTCTCCAGCAACACCGTATACACCAATATTGGAGGTCTAATGGTGGTCTATTCTATCGTTACCGCGTTGATCGTGAACACATTTCGCGCGACACACTGCGACCACTCAGCATAGCGTCACATTTTAAGAGAGCGCGCTCGACAAAGCTCCTCTTTTTATTCTAACCTCACTAACGAGTGTGAATCATCCTTTGAAGAAATCAGAACGTGCGCCTTGCACCTGAAACCAGCTTCAATTTTTTCCCGTTTCCGCAAATCATGATGGAGCAAGTTCTCATCTCAATTTCATCGATTACACTATACGAGTCTCGCAAGAAAATTTTTCTCGAAATTTTTATATGAAAGATAGTTTCATATGTTCATCCTTTCATCTTTTCGTCTTCGCTTCTTGAGTGCAACAGAAGCTGTTCTAACTGATATTCTCCAAACGCGATTGAGGGGCTGGTGTCTCTGTTATTATTCGCAGCCTCTTTCGACGCAGTAGTAGTAGTAGTAGCAGAAAACTTCATTTTTTGTTTTGTCTGTCAATCCTTAGAGAGCGGAGCCTTCAGTTCAAAGCCCCACTTGCTACTGCCATTTGGCTGGCTCGGTCCATCATATTCGCTGGCAGGAGCGCTTCTAAACGATAAACACGCGGACGATCACAACCTCTGAGGCTCCTTTTCATTTCTCGTCAGGTTCCATTGAAAACAGCTGAGCACTCGCACGACTCACGCCCAGGAGCGTAAATCATTCCATTCAATTCTATTTTTTACTCCATCAAGATGATGGTGCCAATGTCTGGGCCTCATGATTGCCTATCAAGTGGTGCGCTTCGTGACAACTCACTACAGTAACGTGCCTACCAATGGACAAAAACAAACATATTGCGTCTGACGTGATGGCTGGCAGCCCTGCGCTTGTTGCTTTTACCCGTGAGCCTTCAGCTGCGTTTCGAGTGCCTCGCAGGGACTAGCACTCCTCGCAGTGCCAATTGTAGATGAGTTCACTTTTTGCTTACAAAGGTTTGTGGTTCTTAATACAACCGATGCAGTCACAGTGACTAGGAAATAGACATCGCATGTCGACATTGTCTGGCTATTTAAACGAAGCTTCTAGGAGTTAGATTTCACCGGCGACGACGGCGATGGCGTCACAGCTCGCGAAGAAGCGGCGGCGCCGGCGGGTGTGCAGGAGTATCGGCGTACACACAAAAAAAAAATTAAGGCAGCTTCGCACTATTGGTTCCAAGCCTGAAGGAAGTGCGGGGCTGGCCAGCCTTCAATGTTTCTATTCGGTTTTCTCTTTCTTTCCTCCTTTTTCTGTCATATTCTCTTTTCCAGTTCGTTCTTTCTTCTTCCTTTCTTTATTTCTATTTATTGTAATTTGTCTTCCTATTCTTTTCTTTCTATCTCTCTCTTTCCATTTCTCAACTGCTTCAGTTTTTTCCGATTTGCATACATGGTTTTGCCTGCGTTACGCCAAGCGACGACAGCATACGGCTGTCCGGGCTCCTAAATTGTCCCGCACTTAGTATCATCATCAATGCGCTCGAAGGACAAGAGGAAGAAGACTTATTCCGGCCGCTAGCACGTGCTCAATATGCTACAGATGGCTATGCGATGCGTGGTTTTGCCAGCGTACGCCAAGCTACATGAGACCACTACAGCATACGACAGTCCGGGCCCCAAAGAGTGAGAGAAAGATAAAGGAAAGACAGGGAGGTTAACCGAAGGAAGACTTCGGTTGGCTACCCTGTAGTTGAGAAGAGGAAAAGGGAGTGTAAAATAATGAAAGAGAAGTAGAAGAGTTTGTGGCAGTAGGCAAGAAAGAAAAGTGCTCCGCGCTTTATGGTCCCTCGAAGCTTCGCCGGTCACATGCGTAAAAGTATGCGCTGTTTTGCTGTAACTGATGCTGTCTCGATCGTTGACTTGTCGCTGATCAGCCGTTTCTGATATTGACATTTCATCCTTTAATCAAGGTCACCTGTCGTTTCACTTTGCCAAATCTCTTTGTTGCCTTCCATAGTTCCATTGCAATATTTCAGGCATGAATGCTGTTTTTGCTGCTGAGCAGGTGGACGAAGGTCCAATTTCGGACGTGGAGGGAATCAAAGGTTAGGAGGGAGCATTGCGCAATGGAAAAGAAAAAAAAACAAGGAAAGAGAGAGAAAAAAAGAAAGAAAGAAAGAAAGAAAGAAAGAAAGAAAGAAAGAAAGAAAGAAAGAAAGAAAGAAAGAAAGAAAAGGTAATATGTCAGGTTTGTAATTTTGGAAGTTCTCTACTATCTGGAAACCTAGGGTGCTATCGCGGAACGATTCTATTCCTTTTTCTATTCTTTTCGCCGCCATTAGCCGTCTGTGATTGGTCGAAGCGTCTGTCCATCAAGCAGCCGTAAAAAAGCCTGACGTCAAAATGACGTTACCACACAACGGGAGCCGGCGTCGCGCGTTCCCGCCCACTGCTGACGTAAGCATCGACGTCACGCGGAAAAGAATTGGAATAGAAAAAGGAATAGTTCCGCGATAGCGCCCCTAGTTGCAAGACTTCTTTGCGTGACATGGATGGTTTTTTGACGATAGCGTTTGACGATAGCGTGACGATAGCACTCATTTGACGGCACTCAGCGACAGTGCCCAATGGCGATAGTCAAGGCAAAGCATGGACTATCACCATCGACTTTCAGGAAGGAGCCAAAGAAGGCGACCCACTAGAAGGCGCTGGAGAGCGCAACCCATTACACAGTTCCAAGGCTTCGCTACAATTGCTACAGGAATCAAAACTTTCTTTTTAACTAGTTATTTCCTAATGACATATTGACGTGCAGCGCAAGCACAAAGAAAAGGAACACATTACCACGAGGTCTTTTCTTCATTTCGTGTCTTCCTATTCGCGCAGCACGTCAATAATGAGTTAAGGGTTTTTCTACTGATCAAAACATGCTGTTCCGTCTATAATTTAAACATTAACAATAAAAACGTAAGCAGGTTACACCTTTAATACATGAGAGCTGACATTGCCAGAATTGCTGAAGATCAAACACCTAAATTGGAGATAAACTTTCTTACGTAAAAGAAAAAGCTTTTGCTTTCGAACAAGACATTTCGCGTACGTTTGTTGCAGTGTCGTCTCCCCTGTGGACATTGAATTTGCGTGCAGGTTTTTATGTTCTGTTGTGCCGTGGGGGGTGCTTTCTACAGCCTAAACGGACCTGCAGAAAACCTGCCACGCACTCTCGCTTTTGATTTGGTCTCAAGTCTTACAGATGCACATTTCTGCACTGTTGTGCTTTTTTCCCGTTTTTGACGTTTCGCTTCATTCGGGTTTTGCGTGGCATATCTTCCTTTGAAATTGCGCTATTTGTCAGTACTTTGATAATATTTATTTTGCGCAAAGGTGCGGCTGAGTTGGGTATTTATAACGCCATGAGACTTTTCTCTTTTGCTTTATTATGTCCTGGCTGGCTCATTGAACAAAATCAATGAATTAATCAAATCAAATTATTTTAAGCAGCCTCATTTCTTAGGTTAGTTCATATTTCAAGCAGCGGATTGGCTAAAGGTAACATTTCTGCATTGTACGTGTTGCGTATTTGTTATGTTAGGGTGTTACATGGAGATCGTGGTTTCAATGCAATTTTGGGACAAAGTATGCTCTTTGTTCGACTTCTCAATAAGAGATAAGCAGTAGCCAATGCCTTATCTTAGAGCCTTACATTATTCCAATAAAACATCTCAACCGTGAACGTCCAGTGAGCGGTAGCTGCTAAATCAACAATGTTCAGCGTCATCGCCTAGGAAGCCGGCGTTTGAAGAAATAGCTGCTGCTACACATCAGAAGTTTGCGCACGATGAAGTCCATCAAGTCCACACAGGCGCTTGAGACTAACTTCACTTCACGAATTAAAATTGTGGCAGACGCGAGTACTGAGCCTTAAACTACACTGGCATTTCTAAATTCAGATCTTCAGGCAGGTCATTTCTATACGCACATCACGTCGCTGTATTTTAATGTCATACGTTAATCTGGGTTGGCTTGTCATACTTAGTGATATGAAAAAAAAGTTTGACCCGAAATCGTGTTGGTCCTTTTGACCAAGAGGGGCAAAACGTATTGCAAGTAGCCATTTAGACGTTAACTAAATAAAAAACTATACTCAGCGTCGAAAATTCACATACTCACACGAACTCAAATCGATGGCTTGATGATAATTTGTCCGGTCTGAAGTAGGCATGACGGAGAAAGAACACGCAGAGAAGCGCCAACAAAATTTTAAAAGGTTTGAAGATTCAATGTGTTTCTGAGGCTGAACGGAAACTGAAACGTCTTGGAGCTTTAAAGCTTTTCATTTCTGGCCGGCATTTCTCTGTGTGCTCTTTTCTTCAACGTGTAAAAAAACTCTTTACGTTCTGTTTTAGTGCCCCAATTTAGCCCGGTTTCAGTTCATAGCGTTTTGAGGCCGACATCTGACCTTTTCCTGCGTATCTCTTCCGCAACCTCCCCCCCCCCCCCCCAACTTCCTCGCCGCGTTAATTATCAAAGAATTATACTGAATTATTTTGAAGCATGTAGAGTATAACCACCAAAAACTAAACTACCCATAGAAAGCTCTAGGATTCCCCACTCGTGTCTTGTCATATTTGTGGACATAGGATGCTGTTGTTACGCTGTCGTCTGTCGCGAGGCTCTGTGCGAGTCTGCTGGGCCAACATGTTTCTGTAGTTCTACATCGTATTTTCCGTGTTGCTTCAGTGACACTTCTGTAGCACCAATTCGGTGCCCGTTGTGACAACACGTCTTTCTGCGGTGCTACAAACATTAGTTGTTGTACATCGGCTCTCTGTCATAAAACACACGTGACAGAACGAACTCACTTCTTTCATCATGACAACAACAAAAAATGTCTTGCAAAATATACGTGCCTGTCACAGCGCCAGGAATCTGTAGCAACTACGGAGAAGTCTTGTAGTAACAGTAGCAATTTCTGCGGCTCTCATGGCAAGTTTCGTTGCCATTTTCAATGTGGTGCTGCGTGAGCAAATACTGAAACACCTACTACAACACATTTTATCAGGCAACACACGGGCTACCACGTTCTAGAATGTCTGCTCACAGCTAACCATGTGAGCGAGTATAGAAGACTGTTCAGCAAAACAGAAATTTCTGGTGACTTTTCTGGCAATTGCCGACCTAGCGGAAGATCTACAACGTTGAAATCTATTTCTTTCGCACAAAAAGAGACAAATATTTGTTCTGGCTAGAAGAAACACGCAATACAATGATTTTTTAGTTTATTTATTTTCAAGAATTATCCGCAGCAGCCTGTCTATTTCCTTTCTGTAAGAAAGAAAGAGAAGAATACAGAAACGTGGGCATCATCGTGTGAAATGTGTATATTTAACATTACAGATAAATCTGGAGACTCCGACCCTGCTTACAAAGTTCTTAAAGGCACACTAAAGCGAAACAGTGAATCAGTTGAGACTGGTGAATTGTTCTCTGTAAACAATAATGCTTTCAACTTCAGCACTGCAGTCATATCAACACAGTAGATCAAATTCAAAGCTTCCTTTCAAATTTCTTGCCCAAATTTCCACTTGTGACGTCACGCATTTCCAGGTGTAGTTTTCGGATTTCGGCGACATTGGCTGAACAAAATTCATTGAACCTTTATATGTTAGGTCTCTGGCCCACTCAGAGTACATATGTGATTAATTTTTATCAATTAAGAACTACGTAGTAGTTCTACGCAGTAGTTCTTAATCAATTAAGAACTGCTACGTAGTTCTTAATTGATTAAACAAATTAAGAACTACTAAGAACTTCTAATTACCAGTTAAGAACTACTACGTAGTGCTTATTTGGTAATCGTTATCAATGGGGAACTGCGTAGTTTTTAATTGGTAAAAATTAATCACACAGTAAAATCTGTTAGAATCTTCTGTAGTAGAATTCGTTAAAATCAATGACGTTGCGGTGATTGGTGTCGGAATTTCAAGATGGCGTCATCAACCTTATTTTGTTTTTGCACATTTTCTCGCTTACCAAGCGTGTTCTCCTGGCAAGCGTAGTGCTTTTGGATTCGTGAAAGAGCAACTGACTAGTAAAAGAAAAATCGTTTTTCTCGTCCCTGTCTCTTTAGGAGTTGCAGCGTCTCGAAACGTGAGGAGCTCGAACAATATAGTTAGTCAGCTTGGCTGCTGTATCGGACAACGCGTGTAAGAAACAAGCACCAGAGCACAACATGTTCATCATCATCATGCTTAGAAATTTCAGCCTTTTTTATGTTCACGGCCGGACGAATGCCTCTCTGAGTGATCTTCAGTTTGCCCTATGTTGTGCGACTGGATTGCATTTTGTGCCTGCCAACTTCTTAATTTCTTCTGCCCTTCTAACTCTCTGTCGTTCCTCGCTTGCATTTCTCGTCTCTTCGTAGCAAAGGAATAACGCACATTAGATAGTTTCACGCTTTACAGCGTTTTTATTCATCTACCTGTTCATTTATTTATTTATTTGGTTATTTATTTATTTATTTATTTGCTTATAAAATACTGCGGATAAGATGTTCAAGAAGGGTGAAAAAGATACACATGATTATTTACATGAAAGGACCGAATGAAATAAGTTTGAAACGCTTTTCACATAACTTCTTTTCGTCTTGAAGTAGAGCATAAGAAAACTTAAACTTGTTCATAATACGAACACATAAAATAGCAAATGCTATTTACTCAAATGGTATACAGGTTATTGCAAATGATTTCTGCGGTATCCCGCAAGGTGGCGGAAAGGTTAGGAAAGAGAAATCGACAATGAATCATTCGTAGCAAGGATCCACGAGAAAAACCATGCGGATTTCTCAGAAAGAAAACTTCTTAGTAGCCGAAAAATTCGTCCCCGTCCGGAGGTCGAACCCAGGACCAACGCCTTGCAGCTTTCAGCAACGAATGGGTGCTTGCCAATTTCCCTTTCCTATGTGGTATACAGTCAGGGGCGCTGGGGAAATGCTTCAGTTAGGTAATTGCAGTCAGCTATTGTTTGCGGTAAAAAAAAATAGCCCGTGCAAAGACGATGATGTAAAATCATTAATTCGGTGGTTACCTTAACTAAGTAATTTTTACTCAAAATTTGCTGCGCGATATCCTTGATGTAATTCCAGTGACTATGTCCGGTGTTGTTGTTTGGGGTGTACTTATCATCCAAGAATGACAGGGACTTGACCGTCAACACGAGAGAAGCTGTGATGAATAAATGATGTCGTCGTGTTCAGAGTTTCCAACAACATATACTACGGGAAACTCTGGCGTTTCGATCGTTCATCCGCCATGGGAACGATGGTTACTAAATGGATTTGCCTAATCTTCATGCTCGCGGCTTCAAACGCACTTGTGGCTTTGTTTATTGGTGTGCTGAGGCGTTTTTTTTTTCGGATAAAAGAATAGATCGTTGTAAACCTCGCGAGCCGATTTGAAGTGGTGAGCCTATACAGGTTAAGGTGGTGAAATGGAACTGCTGGACATTTGCTGCACTTCGTCTCGCGACAAAGCGACTCCAGCCCACTTGGAGCAAAACGGAGCCTAAAGAACGAAGCACAGACAGATCTGCGTGTTCTCTCTCATTCCCATGCCGGCTGACGTGCCATGCGTTGCAGCTCCCATAAAAACAAGGAGCCAGATTATCCTCTAATGTATTATCAAGAAACTCTAAGGTCACAATGAACGTGTGATTATATCAAGGTTAGAGTCACTCTCACCTATATCTGCTGAGTCAGCTTCGTCAGATCGGTCCTCGGCTGATTCCATCCTAGCAATATCAAAAGTAGAGATGCCTCAGCATTAAAATATCTACTAATCTTCAAAAGGTCACAACTGGAACGCAGTCGCTGCGTTGTTGCTAGGTAACGTATTTGTTGGGGTTTGCGGCGAGGCCAACGCAAATTTCGAGCAACACTGGAGGGTTTCGTAGCTTTTCTCTTCGCTTTCTGTTAATGTTAAATTAATAGCTTTATATATGTAACGTGTGAACTTTTTTACTTCCGGTAGAATATCGGATGTACAGCTGCTCGCTAAACCTCGACGCTTTCGACGCGCTAAAAAAAAGTTAGCTATTACCCTTCGAGTCTGGTCGTTTACATTTACAATTATTATTTTGACTTCCACCAAGCTTCTCTTTTATTTGTTTGTATTTCCTTTGTCCCTGTATGATTTGCGCTACTCAACGTCAGGAGCAAATGAGTTTGGCATTGTTTCATGCTCTTTCAAATAAACTCAAATGGCTAAGAATATTTATTGTCTGCACTAAATTGTGCTGATTTTATAAAAATTATTGTGATGATTGACTCTACCTAAGCTTTCGCTCTGTATTCCTTGAAGCTTAATTTGCCAGGTTTCCCTATGTCCTCACTTTTAAATAGTTTTCTATAAACAATGGAATATGATAAAAGCCCTCTGCAGCCATAACCAGATGTCTCGCTAGCTGGCACACAACTTATTTGATCGCTCAAACTTGGTAATCAAAACAACTAAAACTTACATGTCGTCCGCTTCATCATCTGTAAAAAAAGTGATATCGTTATTTCTTTATTCCTACTGTTATTATCTCCCTCCTACACTAATGCCCCACGCGGGCGCTGTAGGTACTGTAAATAAATAAATAAATAAATAAATAAATAAATAAATAAATAAATAAATAAATTGATAAAGGTAAAGAGCAATTAACGTCACCTATCCTTTCCCCAACCAAATTGTCTCTTCAATTCATTCCGTTGTGTCCAGTATGTAAACTAGCCGCTCAAAAAAGCACCCCCTTTTTCGTTCAGCCTAACAATGGCACCCCGAATAGGCATTTTTTTAGCGCACGGAACGCTTTCTCCGAGGCGTGAACTTGAACACCACAAACGTGTTCCGCGCTCGAGAGGCAGGCGACAGTGGTTGGTGGCTGTCAGCCATCACAGCGGTTAGGCGATTTATTTGTAATTGCAATACGCAGTCTGCCACCCCTATGTAGATGTAGATGTAGATACTAGGCTTCTGGCTCACACCCACACTGGGGGATTGGCGAAGAATCGGGTAGCTTGAAAAAAAGCTAATAAAACGTTCCACACCTTCATGTTTCCTCTCCATCTCTTTAAGCTTTAGACTGTTTCTTCAGGCTAGGCTTAGTCTACTTCCACATGTCAATATCCCGTGCGGGACATGAGCTGGTGGGAAATCGTGAAATATCTTATGTGTCGTAGTTTTTGCTCTAAGTAAATTTAAACATGAAAGCTAAAGCTGTTTAAAAGTCGAGGTTTCTTACCTCCCCTAGAATCTAAATCGTCGTCTTCAGCTGACCTGCAAGGCAACCAAAGTTGTTGTTGTTATTATTATCATTATTATTATTAGTAGTAGTAGTAGTCAGAATAGTAGTAGTAGGAGCAGCAGCAGCAGCAGTAGTAGTAGTAGTAGTAGTAGTAGTAGTAGTAGTAGTAGGATCTGGTTTGGATACACAGAACACGTACATGTACACACAGGGGAAATCTGACACCTCGAGGGGCACAACACCCGCCTGCTCCTTCGGGAGGGGGGTAACATAGGAGAAATAAAGATAGTAGGAAACAAAAAAAAGGAAAGATGAGAAGACATATAACTATTCACATGGAAAAATATCTTGATTATCGTAAGCCCGACATTCTATTTACTAGCTTGGCAGGGTGATCGCCCCAATGAAGACATTAGTCTGCACGTAAGGCAACGAGTAATGTAAAAATAAAAACGGAATTCATACTCCCGTTCATCCGCTTCATAGTCTGCACCACTGTCGTCACCCTCCTCTGCAGTGGCACACAATAAAAGGGGGGGGGGGGGGAACATAGAGCGAACTTAGTAATATTCTCCGTTATTTTTTTTTTCACGGTGTTTTCACGCAGCTGCCTCATTATTCGCCTAACTGGCTGTGCATGCATTCAATGTAAACTGTATTCCTTTTCAGTGCGTGAAACAGTCTAAAAGACTCATTTGTTTGCGCGGCTTCAATTTATAATAAAAGCGTACCAACCAGCTCAGCTATCCACCTTGGTACAGTACAGTTCGGATCCCTTCTTTTTGTTCCTCTCACCATTGTCCTAATCTTATTATTTATATCGGTATCACCCATATTTAGTGCACTACATTTTAGGCCCCTCTGCAGCCACTTTACACCTATCAATTTTCATTCATCACAGCATTGCATGTACGTGCTAATTTCTCTTGGCGCTTTTTGGCCGTAACCGACCCTTGCGCTACAAAACACAACAGATAAAAATAATCATCATCATCCTTTCCGGTCCCTTTTTCCGCTTCCATGTTTTTTTGCACCCTTCGCATTGAGTTTCTTATTCACTTAAAGAACTTTAGGAAAAATTGTTTACAGTGTCAGTGGCATAGCAGAAAATGGCTCACCGAATCGATGTGAGCTGAAAGGGAGGATATGGGGGGAGGAGAGAAGAATAAAAACAAATAGTTACGATAAGTTGGTGTCCCTGTGAAAAGTTGCAAGAATGACCGCATTGGTGTGTCAGTGACATCACCGTTGGCCTCAAGAAATCACTACGCACCATCGCTTTCTAAAGCCAGAACGTCGAACTTTTATTTGCTGCATAAAAATGTGACGTGTTTCAAAGAATGCGCTCTAAGGTCATGTTAAGAATGAATCCACGTTGTGGATATCAGAGGAAAAAGAAGCGGCTTTCAGCAGTTTCGCTTGACACAGAAGCATTCTTCTAATTTAACCTGGTGGGGAGTCGAAGTAACGGCGTCTCGAAGGAGGCGCATGAAATAAATCAACGTTGTCAGGGGGTCTGAAATTTTTTTCCACGTGTTTCATTGGTAGCACTATGAATGGCTTGCAGTGAGGTCACTGAGACCACCATGTTTCTGTACGCGCATGGTTGGACACAGTGTTTATGATGTTGCGTTAATGTCATGAGCGGATCCCACGCAGGCTCTTTCGTTATTTCAACACATCAAGAAACCATCAAGCACATCAAGCAAGCCCAGCAAGCAACCATTATTTCGTTTATTCACGCGCAAGCGCCAAAAATTTTCCAGTGGCATCGTTACAAGATTTAAGCCATAAACTTTCCAAAAATTAACTATAGGAAACTCGGGCGTTGCGATCGTTCAGCTACCATGGGAATGATGGGTAGTACACAAATTTGCCTAGTCTTCGTGCCTGAGGCTTCGAACGCACTCGTGGCTTTGTTTATTATTGGGTTTTGGTTCTGTTTCGGATAAAAGAATGAACCGTTTTGAACTTCGTGAGCCTATGTGAATTGGCAGCCCTAAAAGGTTAAGGTAGTGATGTGGAAGTGCTGAACATTAAGTTGAACTTGATCATGCGACGAAGCGTATGCAGCCCCCACGGAGCCAAGCGGAGCCGAAAGAACGAAGACTAGGCAAATTTGTGTACTACCCATCATTAAAACCGACTGGTGGGCTAGTTGGTACTGCATTTCTTATGTTTCAGCGCAAGGAGACACGAATACGAGAGAGAAGACACGAGGACAGCGCCGTGTCCTCGTGTCTTCTCTCTCGTATTCGTGTCTCCTTGCGCTGAAGCATAAGATACCCATTATTCCCATGCTGGCAGAAGCGCCGTGCGTTGCAGCTCCCATAGACACTAGCGCCAGAGTTCCCTCTAGTGTATTTATAGGAAACTATGATTTAAGCACGTTCACTGCCGTCTACGAAACATTGGCAGCGCATGCAAAACCCCCTCTAGTGGTGAAATTTGAATCAGAGTCCCCGTTTATAAGGCAACACATTCATTTGAACTAACAGACAAGGAAAGGCAAGGAAAATATATGGGATGGGATTTGCTGTAATTACAATTTAAATGTGAAGAAAGTAAAGTCGACGAAAAGATAACTCGCCGCAGGCAGGGACCGAACCGGTGACCTTCGAATAACGCGTCCGAGGTTGGGTCCCAGCCAGTGGTAAGCTTTGTTTTCGCCCACTTTGCTTATCATTTACATTATATTTACTACAGGTAACTTCACCTGTGCTTTCCTTGGCTTTACTGGTTGTTATTTCTAATTAATGTTCTGTGTGCAAATGAGTTCCGCAGAACTCATTTGCATTACTTGTGTCCATTTGCTTCGAGTTGTCGACGAATTCGCCCTCGCGCTGCCAGTTGCTAGCTTCCTGGTTAGCTCAATTGGTAGAGCGACCACCCCGGAAAGGCGTTGGTCCCGGGTTTGAACCCCGGACCAGGACGAATTTTTCGGCAACTAAGAAGTTTTCTTTCTGAGAAATCCGTATGGATTGCCGTGTGGCTTCGTGCTACCAACGGGTGGTTGTCTATTTTCCCTTTCTTAATGTTGTGTCTAACAAAGAAAAACGAGCCTTCAAAATTACCCTTCCTCTTTATAAGAATGTTCCATTATTAAACGTCTTCAACACCGTTAATGAAAAACTACAAAAATGAAGGTATATAGGGGAGGTTAACTGGACTGTTTTAACTCCATTGTAGTGATCACCATGTGAATGTGAAGAAAGTGAAATGGCCGAAAAGACAACATGCCTTTTCGTGCACTTCAACGAATCTTCAACAGATAATGAAAAAAATCATTACCTCAACGAGGCCCTGAAATTCCCTTCGTTGCTTTATTCAACGCTCTTCGCACTTACAAATGTTTGCGTTTAGGATTACGTACAACGCAGCGACCAAGCGGCAAGTGCGGTATTCACTTTTACTTACACTGGTTTCGCAGATGTCCTGCGCCTCATCACACCCGCGGTTGTCCTTTTGGGAACAGCGTCTGCGACGACCACTGCAAGATGAAACACATTTGTGTCACGTGTTGCTTTGGTGCTGTTGACTGTTTTCCCCGTAAATCCTGGTGCATTGTGCAAGGTGGTTTATACTAAAACGGGTCGATCTGTGCAATGTTTTCTTCATCTCTCTTTCTTAAGACCTCCTTTGTTTCTTTCGTTGCGCTAAAGAAAAAAAATGTATGACTAACTGAATGTCGCAGCAAAACCAGTTCTGAGCGGAAAAATGCGAATATGGGGCATTTTGTGTGTTCATGCTTTTCTTCATCTTCATATCGACTATCTCTACTAACGTGCACTGACAGCTGTCAGCGATTGATCTTCCATCAGTTACGCGAGGTTTTGCTGCGAAGATGAATTTCAAGCGCTTAAGAATTTACATATTTCGCCACTCCCCGCCCCTTTTCCTAAAAAAATAAAATGCTTAGAGCAATAATAGTATCGAGCCAACGTGATATGTTACAGTAATTTCCGGATATTCACTTGTACACTAAATGCGTCATTGTTCTATTTGAGCGCACCACTCACATTGAAGACATGAATGCGGAAAACAAAGTGTTCACGGAACACTTTGGAAACAAAGTGACGAACTTTCGCCAATGGGTAAGCAAGGGAAATCATAGGCGGCAGCCTCTGTTTCAGACACGGCAATTGCGTTCGTCGTCGCTTTGCTGAAACGCCATCTTGTGGCTTCCTCACCCACCCACTGATCATGTCAACGTGCAGTAACAACGTATTAAGGGATCATCTTCCAACAAAGTGCCACTGCCTGGAGAGTACACAAAGAAAGAACAGACAGACCTGCTTCTTCTGCCTTGTGTCCTGTCCTGTCGCGCAGTTTCATAGCTGACTCCATACCAACTCGTCAAGCTTTCAATAGTTGTTAAATACATTTAGGGTAAAGGCAGCCACAAAAAGATCCAATAAGAAAAAACTGACAACTTAAACTTTCAATATTTAGCTTATTTTGTGGGCGAAAAAATATTGCTTCGTGTTAGCGGTACCATGGCTGAACACTTCAGGCACATTATGTAGTTACTATGGATAAGTTCTAGGACAGGGTCCTGGGGAGTATCCTCCACGAGTCCACTAAATTTACTGTCCAATTCATGCCTGATTCCGCAAGAACCATAGCTGTTAAGTTGTTATTACACACTCGCTTTGCACAGGTGTAGAACATTTACTCTCTTTGGCTGCCATTTCAAACTGATTATGTCTGAACAGAATAAGAACCTTGTATTTAAACCCAATATATATTGAAGTAACGGATGCCGGTACGCTTGGCGAAGGGGTTACTGAGGTTTGCTAGGATGACCTATGTGCCATTCTTCGAGCGCCGCTACTGGTCGCGTTTGACGCAAAGTTACTTTTGTAACACTACCTCGGAAAGAAATTGTTTTGTCTAGTATGATTGGAATTTGTTGGACACGCATATCGATAGTGGATTATAGATCTTTGGTTATATTAAACGTTCGGCTTGTACATGCCATCATAATGAAGAAAATCTTCGTGGATGACGCAACCGATGTTGCATCATCTGTGACGATACCGGCACATATGAAAACGCACACACACACAAAAGAAACGCAGACGGGAGTCCTCACCTAAGACCACCAAAATCGCAAAGCAGACGAGCAAAGTTTTCCTCATGGTTCAACAACAGGTGCAATCGTTTCCGGGACGGGAGGTGTCCTCAGGCTGCAACTTGAGCACAAAAACGAGGATCTCTGTAGGAAGGAAGATCTCGTTTTATACGGCCACCCGACGTTGCATCGAATTCTCTGAGTACCCACCCTGCCGTCTCTACGTGGCTTTCTGTTTCGCACAACCCAATCGTGTGTTCGCACGTAGCCTATATCTCATTGGTTATAAGCTCTAAAGGAATTCGCACCTTGAGTGGGACGGCTCGCCGGATTGTCAGCCTCTAATGGTTCATATATTACTTCTCCTAAACGCACAGCTCGCCTCATCTAATGACTGTCTCTCCAATAGAACGTCGCACTCAATATCGTCTCGCTCTTTCTTTTTTTCACCCGTGCTTTCTTTACGACCTCCGATCATAAAGTATGGCCGTTCTGTGCCGAGTAAACTTCGATGATGAGTCGAAAGTTGTTCGTTTCTGAATACGTAGAGGCATTTTGACTCTAACGTGAAGTCTGCCTGCGTGTGAATCTCACGTGTTGGGAGAGCGTGAGAATTGGAGATACAACATGGTTGCCCTCGTGCATACAATGCCAGACGTCAGCGGTTGTATTTACAGCCATTGGACGTCGCCATTTTTTGTGTGTGCGCGCTGGTGTGGCCAGCGAGAGCCATATTTTTCTATCTGAACAAGCCATTACAGCTGTCTAATAGCCCTTCACGACGCACCTAAGCTGAAGACGAAGGCAGTAGATGCTGCGTACTCAAAAAAGAAAGCACCATCATCTTCTGCTAAATTCGAATGGGTTGATTGAAATACGGCCGTGAAACTGCGACGCGTTCTTCAACCTTTGTGCATCCAGACAACCCGAGCAGGGAGCTTCGACTGGCTCACAGATCGACCCTTCACACCCTCTCCTCATCACTTAACATTAGGCAACGTTTCCAAAGGCTTTTTTTGTGTGTGGTTGTTGGGATAGTAAGCATAATAGACACTCGCCTTTCAAGACTTACTCTTATTTTTTTTTCTTTGTGATCTCGACACACTCTTGATTAGAAAAGCGATCCGAAGAAGGTATGCAGCAGATGGCGTCGCTGCATGTGCGGCATCATCTAGCCTTCATTTCAACCCTCGCGTCACTTCTGTATCAAGTAGGGTAGGACTCCGATGTGCAATCAGCTCTGAAACACAAGTTACTCGTATAGCTTTCAATCGAATGAGTCGTGATACTTGACTTTCAAATAGAAGTAAGGAGCTCGGCGAATTGCGGAAAAGCGGAGATGATAGCGTGATGAAAGGTAGATCGGCAAACAAGTGCGAACAACTTTATAATGCACTTTATGCACTATTCAAGGCGACCTGGATAAGCCACCAAAATGAATTCTCTCACAACGCAGGTGTGACAAACGACAGTCGCTTGAAAAACTTGTCCGCTTTGTGGGGACTTGTCGCACCGGTGTACACAATCCAAGAGATGCTAGTTATGAATTGCAGATTGCGGGGGGCGGTGGCAGCATCGTACGCAAAACCCGGCGCATGCGAGTAGTCAGAAATGTGGGGCCCTCGAAGATGCTCAGGTAACATGCGCATTTCTATGCGTCGTGTTCAAATAATTGATGCTCTCCCTAACGTGAGCTTGTCGGCAATCAGCCGTTTCTGGTGTGGCAATCGTATATTTTGTCGAGGTGACGCGTCATATTCACGTCACCAACATTTCATTGCTGCCTGGATATGAGCGCCTGACCGTCATTGTTGCCTGTAGCAACTGAAAAGAGAGAAAAGCAGAGGAAACGCAGGAAGGCTAACCGGGTTGCACCTGATTTGCTACCCTACACGGGGGAAGGGGAGAAAAAAATGGCGAGGAGAAAGATGGAGAGAACAAGAAACACGCTTGTATGCAGAGCAGCGGGCACCGCGCATGCCCTGAACGTCATAAAACTGCGAAGTGTCACAGCGTACGAGTCGACTTCAACTGCCTTGTAGGGAGTAGCCTGCAGTCCATGACGTTAAGAAAGGCTTGCAAGGACTGGCTCCAAGGTATCCATAACTTGCAGCGAGCTTCGAGTTGTAGGGGTTGTTGATCCGGTGAGGAGTGTTCGCAATGTGCTTATCAATGACCTGAACACAGTGATGACACGTAGCTCTTCGTCGCTGATATCATTAGTAGAATCTTGTGTCGTCTCTTTGTGGATGCATGGCGGCACGATTCCTGTCACGGCGGAAGGAGACGGTAGGGGGGAAGCAATGCGCAATGCGAAAGAAAGAAAGAAAGTAAGAAAGAAAGAAAGGCAGTTCAAGCTACCCTTGCTCCCCTTTTGCTATCGGGAAAGAGCTCCTAATTTTTTGACGCATTTTATTTACTCTTGCAGGCGGCTGAGTTTAGTCAGGAAAATGTATTTTTTGCAGCGCAGGTGTGAAAAGCCTCGACCATGGCTTTAGAGACTCGTCTACCTAGTTGTAACGTTTTGCGCCGGTGCACACAATTTATAATTTATAGTTCGTGTACTTACGCTGGCATAGAAGAAAGAATTCTGGGAAACTAAAACTTATCAATGCCTACAGCTTGGCCGTCTTGAAAGGGAGTGGTATAAAAGCGATGCCACTCTGTACGTATCGCAGCGGGCTTGTCAGGATCGTTGCCCACTGGAAACGCCTCTGTCGGCGACGGAAGATGATTTTCAACAGGGCGAGATAAAATGTCGCAATAACGAGCTTCTGGTTGCTAACCGAATATATTGTGGACCAGCTAAAGCCATAGAAAGATAAATAGCCATCTTTAATGGTTACCCCGGAGAAGTTAACCTGGGTCATCGCTTGTCTTGCTACTCCATGTGTCGGGTGATGACTGTGACATATACACTTATCATTCATATACTCAAATAATACGTACAATCACGCGCACACACGTGCGCAAAATACTTATTGATCTATTATTCATGTAATTCAAATAGTTATTCAGGTAAAATAGTTATACATTTAAAGGGAAACATATTTTACCGAGAAACGTGGCTGGAGAGTCTGTTTATTTGTAAAATAGTTATATATGTAGTCAAAATAGATATTCGGAAAGTAGGCGAGTACTTCTCAAAAAACACCAGTGGCGCTTTTCAATTGCGCATTGCACACGCGCTGGTTTGCCACTGTTCAGAACTTGTCGCTCTTCGTCACAACGGGAGCAGTCGCACAGGACGTGTTTCAAGTCTTTCCGAGTGTTACATGGGGTGCACATATGAGAATCCAGCTGTTTAATCTTGTACTTGAATTGAATTCAATTAAGTTTATTTTACAAGAACAAGGTTGCGAGGATGACCGGGCAAAAACCTGCATTAAGCAGCTTGAGGGGGGAACCTGGCCACCTCACACACTGAGCAGTTTTGCAGTGCATGGTCAAACAGAAGCACATGGTTGGCGTATACATAATGTATGAACTACTAGGACAGTAAGCAATCACTATCAGAATTAATAAACAAGGTCAACCGGTTACAAGTCAAACAAGTCAAACAGAAGTAGTTTGTACCGGCAAAGTCACTGCTGGACAGGTTTTGGAGTAACGCAACCGACATGTGGGTATTGCGTCATAATCGAGGCCGCGTTTCTTGCTCGAAAGCCTCTCTAGAATCAAGCACGTGCTATCACAACAGCTGCGCAAGTCATTTTTACAATAACACGTACGTCATTGTACTCCTAGTACAATGCCCCACATGTCATTGCACTAAAACAAAACGAAACCAGAAAACGGCGCTATACAACGAAGACAAAACAAACAGCACCAGCGCTGTACCACCGACGACAGGCGTGTTTACTTTGGCTGTACAAACATATCCGCTGGCTTGAAAGGGAGAAAGACTGAGGCCAGGGAGAAGAATTTTCTAACTAATGCGCAGGTGCTGTGACTTGTCAGAAATCAAGGCAACTTCGCCGTAATGGTGCCAAGCCTGAAGGAAGTGCGGAGCTGGGCAGCCTTACTTGTTTCTCACCGGCTTTTTCTTCCTTTCCTCCTCTCTTCTGTTTCTTTTTTCTCTTTTCTAGTTTTTTTTTGGTCTTCTTTTCTCTCTTTATTTCCTATTTTTCGTCGAGTTTTCCCCCTTTGTTTTTCTCTCTATATATTTTTCGCTTGCTTCCACCTTTTTTCTATTTTTATATGTGATTATGCCAAGCGACGACAGCATACGACAGCCTGGGCCCCTCAAGTGCTCTGCACCTAATATCATCTAATATCATCATCGAGGTGCTTGAAGAACAAGAGGAAGAATACTTTTCCTTGGTGATCTATCTATCTATCTATCTATCTATCTATCTATCTATCTATCTAT
Source organism: Rhipicephalus appendiculatus (assembly GCA_030522465.1). Taxonomy (NCBI): domain Eukaryota; kingdom Metazoa; phylum Arthropoda; class Arachnida; order Ixodida; family Ixodidae; genus Rhipicephalus; species Rhipicephalus appendiculatus. The sequence continues at coordinate 1,469,312 of JALIZH010032968.1, forward strand.
CTATCTATCTATCTATCTATCTATCTATCTATCTATCTATCTATCTATCTATCTATCTATCTATCTATCTATCTATCTATCTATCTATCTATCTATCTATCTATCTAATCTCTCAGAAATGTTTCGCAGACGCAGACCGCATTCCACATTGTCTTACCAACGTTATCCCGCCTTGTAATCGTGTGACATCGCGAACACTACATGTGATGAATTAGTCACTCCATGTATTAAAAAAATTCCGAAATCGATTATATGTATGAATGGACTTGAAGCGATACTACAAACGCTACGTGAACCACAACTGTGCTATGAGAGCTCGTTTTCGTACACCTATGACTTTCACGGAATTTCTTTGCGGACAGTACCGCGAAGTTGCAAACTGCTGAGCGATCGCGATCAAAAGGTTTACGGCTTCTGACTAGGCCTCCGCATCGCCGTTTCGGCTCGACGACAGTTGGAGCGTTATTCCGAGAACATAGATCGGCGAGGCATCTGTCGTCGAACAAATACTACGAGCCGATGATGTACGCGGCGAAGCGTGTCGGGCTCGACAATGTGACATCGTGGCTGTCGAACACAATCAAAGCGGATGGTTTGTTTGTCTTCATTGAGTGCTCGCGTTGAGCGCAGCATATAAAACAAGCAGCGTCTCCACCCTCTAAACAGAAACTGATGTACGAACTTTGAGAGCGTCGAGACAGAACGACTTCGGCGTTGAACTATGGAGGGGGCTCGCATGTCACCGCGCGAAACAGCAGAGACCGTGTCCATAAATATTCTACCTTCCTTTATATTGTTTGCAACCGTGTCAAAAGGAGTACGTGGGTAAAAGTCAAGCGTAGAAATACATAGCTTGGCGTTACACATAGCTTCATGTTACTTCTATGTGCGACTGTTCGTCGCCCTGTACCAAACAGCAAGATTCGACGACTCGAAAAGAGGGTTAGCGTTGGAATTCCTTTATAAGCGGAACAAGCGTCTTACACGATTCGTAGTACACCTCGTTTGTAACTGCCTGGAAGGCTCTCCCATTGCCGTGCACGGAACAACGCGATACGGGGAAATGAGGGCCGTCCTATTCCTGCTATGCGTCTCTCTCGTCATCTCGGGTATGACGTCGTTTTCCTTACGTGAATTTCGAGAACTTTCGCTCCTAGCCTGATGGTTTAAAAATGGATCATTTGGTATCCTCTTTGACATCTGCTTCCTCCGTTTTTCTCTGTTTGACTTACCCATATGGTAAACGCTTTCTTTCATAATTCTAGCAGTGTTTGTAATATTTTGCGTCCTCTTATTGTCTCTATACTATTCTGCTAGTACCTATCTGTGCGATCCGGTAGCCTCTGCATGTACAGTCGCGCTCAATATGAGTAGCAACACGCTGGCTGTGGTTAAAGTGACCCCAATGAAACCGACAAACGTTAAATTGGTTCAGGAAGTACCGCTAGCTGAGAGAGTTTAATTCACCAATTTTTTTCTATGTAGGCGCCAATTTGCAGTGTTGGCGCCATTTTGAATACAGACAGCGTGTTGGCAACTCATATTGAGCGCAACAGTACATATACATATATCTTGCTTACAATTATGTTCTACTTTTTACGCTTTGCTAAAACCCCGGTAATGGTGGTTGCAGCGCGTGCCACAACTACAAGGTTATAGCTCCAAAGAAGTCGTATAAATCCTTGGTTACAAACAAATCAAGTCTGCTTGTCGCAACTTGCTTGTGCATCTCTGTGAAGAATGAATCGCGGTTGGTGCCAGGTATCCCGAACCTGTTATACAGTAAATTGATATCGGTTCGAAACATCAACTTCTTCAGACAGTTATGTTGTATTAAGTTTCTTATTCCTCTCTCGCCATTTGCTGCAATGAAAATTTTGAGCGGTATGTAAATCAGAAAAGTGAAACAACAGAGGTTCCCTCAAAGTCAGCATTAGTAGCTGAGTTGCTAGTATGCAACAATCTGTTCATTTGAAGTTATTTTCACGGTACAGTGGTGATTATACGGTCATATTCGTGTCCTCCGGAGGTACATTAAACACACTTCGAACTGCACAAAGACCAGCGGTAAACGCGAAGCACAGAAAAAGAAAACTGTGGGACAGGCTGGCACTTACAACTGATGAAAAAAGGCTAACTTATATCCGCCGGGAAACGACCTTGCGTATGCGTGAACAGTCATGCGTCACATAATACAAAATGTTAACGAGCCGTCAGGTCGTTTAGGCAGCTCATCTCCTTGCCAGACTTGTTTCCTCCTTTCTTAACGCAAAACGCCTCCAAAGTTTCGATTTCGCTCTTTGCACTTTCTTGACCTATAATGCTTGTGTTGTCGAACATAGGAGTGCACCCGCACTACCTGCAATGGCTTGGCAGATGAACACCGTCATTCATTGAAAGGGAGACCTTGTGTTCTCTGAGGCAATCATTAAGAAAATGGCCAGTTTGGCTGATGCATGCTTTGCCACACGATAAAGGGATCCAAAAGACACAAAAAGAAATTGCGGAGGCGTTCTGCGTTAATAAACGGGGAAATAATGACACCTGTTTGGTAAGGAGATGAGCTTTCTAAACGCCGTGATAGCTTGTTAAGATTTGTATATAGTGACGCATGGCTGTTCACGCATGCGCAAGGGGGCTGTCAATGGGTATAAATTAGCCTTTTTCATCAGTTGCAAGTGCCAGCCTGTCCCATCGTTTTCTTTTCCTGTGATTCGTGTTTTCTGCTGGTTTTTATCTAATTTGACAATGTACCAGCTAGCCCAGTCCAACGCCTTCGCATCACACATGAAAGCGTCAGCAACCAAGTTAGCTGAGTACCGGTTGTGTGTTAATAGATTTATATGACCCGTTGGACTGACTTTCTGTTGACAAACTACAGGCAAGCTAAAGGCTCATTAAGCAGTCTATTGAGGTAAATTTGTCCCGGAAGTCGGCAGAGAAATGAGGAAGATGTTTCTTCAATTTTTAACGCGCGAATGGAAAGACTGTAAATTGAATAGAGAATTTAAAATTTACAATTTATATAGCCATAATAAAGTACTCATAAGTGGAGGCCTGGCTCATTCGTTGGAAATCATGTAATCGTTCTATGCCTTTTTGAGATGTTAATACACATAAAGTGCGCATGAATGCGTAAAATAATTTCGAAATTAAAGTTTACTGCCAACATGTCTTTACGGATCGAAAGTCTTCGTTCAAGAGGTGGCGTTGCTGGGGTGTGTGTGTGATATCACGTAATCTGTGTTGTCTAGAACGCAACAACTTGTTTTATATAAAAAAAACTTGTTTTATACAGCGAAATCTCTTATGAGGTCAAAACAACAGTGCCGTAGTTGTCCGCTGCCGGTGCGCATAACCGCTATCGCACGAAATAAGAAAATATATATGAGAAAAGATATCCAAGATCGGATGGGACTTGATCCCGGGCCCTCTGCGCAGCAATCGAGTGTTCTAGCACAGAGACAAGCTGTCGCTTGAAACTCCTTTGAAAAAAGACCCTATACAGGTGTCGTGTCGGTCAAGGAATCGTGTTAACATGCGTAATGAAGCATGCCCGAACAGTAAGATAACAACTAGCCGTCACACAACGCGAGTTGTACAACTAGTGTGTGGTTTTAAGCTTCCAACCCCCTACAAAGGGCTCAGTGACCTTTATCTGTTTCATTCATTTTTTTCTTTCTAGTTCATCATAAGTTCGTGCCATAGATTTGTTTTTACAGCAGACTGAGCATTCCATTATGACCTTCCTGTATCTGCGTTCCACGAGCATACTAATTTATGGGACTACATTAAGTGCGTGCATTAAATTTTTTATTAATTCAGCGCAACGATTTAGGTAATAGGTGATCGCTAGAAACGACTCTTATCCTTCAGTGTACAGAAATATGATGATGATGTTGATAATGATGATGGCAATATTGATGACAGTTGTGTTGTTCACGACAAAGCAAGCGAGATGAACTCTTCAAAACCGAGATTCGTCACCAATACTGAACGAAAATAAAACAAAATGTATTCTTGATTGCGTATGTAACTTTGAGTATTTGCGTAAGTAGAAAGGCAAAAACATATAACAGAAAATTGGAAACCTTATTTTGTCATTGGTTCTTTTTCAGCTTTTGTTGAAACAGATGCAAGGAGGGCGAAAAGGTGAGTTGCTTGCCAACTAAGATACTCTTTTAGATGTTATGTTAAAAATAGCTTAATTAAAAGCTAAATTAATGTCAACAGCTGTAGGTGTTCATTCTAAAAAGACAGGTCGTACAAGCACAGACGAATTGAATGAACACTTACCGCTTTTTAGAATGAACACTTACGAACCAGTTCACCTCTGTGTTATTGTAAGATGTAGGTGTGGCATCTGTTTCAGAGCAATATGATCGAAGAAAGGCGTGTTGGCTTTTAAACTCTTAAATAGAAGTCTGAACAGTTAAATTGTACCTTTATTAACATCGAGCGTTAAATGCGATGGCGGAAGCCATGATAAAATTGTCATCCACAAACGTCCATTTAAATTTAGGCATGTAGTGTAAAAAATAAGTGACCACTCGCAACACTTGTATAAAACTTATTCAGGCTGAAATTGCGTGAACCTACAGATGAAATAAATGCGTTTTCTTTATTATTTTTCAGAACGACGGCAGCAATGCGTAGCACATCAGGTGAGTCAAGCACATTAAACTGAAAAGATATGAATCTGCGTAACTTTCAGGCTGCCGATCTTCTTCTGTAGTTTGGTATACATATGCAGTGTATGACATCTATTCCGGTAGTAAATCTTAAAAATATCAAAAAGGTACTACTGTGATAATGGACCACGTCGCGCTATTTCCCTTAATCATGTGTGACTGAAAAGTGATGTTGAAGTGGATTTATTTTTCAAATCAAAGTACAAAAAATTGCACATGAGATGCGGTTGGGGAGGTTGAATAAAAAGCTACATACATGTAGCGTGACTGATCCGACCTCGCAGTGTCCAACAGCGGACACATTAGCAGCATGTACACAAATACTTTAAGTAGCAAAACAAGGTCTGAGAATCCGAGAATGTCGACTGAGCAACCGTGTAAGCTAATTATAAGTCGGTGAAAGTTGGAAACATGTCTGAAGTTCAAGGCTTGTCTAAGCAGTATATGTATTTGCTTGCCGTATTGCACCAGGAAAGGAAATTTCGACTCACTGAAATGGTGTCTGGTTTATATGAGACGTTATATCCAACAATCAATGAACATGTAGCAGGCTGGCTAAACAATGCACAAATTCAGACAACGCTTCGAAAGTGGTCAATCGTAAAGCTATGCATATCTACATGATGTTCGCGTGTAAAGCAGATCTGTGGGTACAAAAATATACGACCTCTCCAATTCTTCGAGCACTTTAGCTTTATATGTGTTTAAAACGTTGCATGTTGTTTTTGTGGTTACCATGTCAACAACTGTTCTGCAATAGTTGTATGGATGGAAACAACCTTATTGTGTTCTGCAATGCATTTTGTTATAGCTTATATCTATCTATGATATGCAATATTGTCAAAAATTAAATGGCACCTCTTCTTCGCTTTCGTGCGCAGGTCATGGACGTGGTGCTACTGGTGGCATGGTCGTAAGGTACGTGTGATCGATGCCGATGAAAGAGAGGGCATAAACGCGTTCACTAATAGGTTTCCAAGCAAGCGGGTGCTATGTTGTATTCATCAAAATTTGCACTCTTTGCTCAACACATGCATTCTAGTAATTATAAGCTGTGTAAAACTTATCTCGTCTGAAACATTCAGTTTTTCTTGCGTCGCCCGATAAGCAACAGCAACGTTTTCTGTGTCGAATTTTCTAAAAGAAACGGTTATTCGGACGCAAAATATCTGACAAAGCGGATTGTGTTCTAGTTGAGTGAGAACGCCGATTCCAATTTGAATTGCATGGTTAAGGTATTAATGAGAACTAACACACAATGATGCCAGGGAAAGTATAAGGGACGTCATTTGTGGTATAGTTATGATATAAATGCGAAGAAAGAAACGTGGACAAAAAGACGAGTGGTAGAGCATCGGACGCGTTATTCGAAGGTCGCAAGGTTCGGTCCCTGTCAGCGGCAAGTTGTCTTTTTATCCACTTTTCTCTCTTTACATCTATATCATAATTGCCACAAATAACGTCCCCTAAACTTTCCTTGGCATCATTGTCTGTTAGCGCGGGTGTATATAGGTGTAATCTCTTGTTTTTCTCTCTACAATATGTTTTTTTTCTTCTGTTGTGTGAATAAGATACATTTCGTTATTATCTCTAGTGCTATATTCTTAATTGTAATTTTTGCTGTATTCTATGCTGCTCAACATTTTGTGCACTGTTCACATCTTTCGCAGTTACCTATTCTGATGACCTGTTACTTTTATGATCTTTTATCTACTGATATGTTTCTATTCACCAATCATGTATATCTAGGTCAGGTGCCATGTATGCCTTGAAGTCTAGCCCTGCCTTGTGTTTTTTATTTCCGGGCCTCTGTCAAGCTGCAGACGGCAGCTTTTAGCCCTGAAAACTATTCCAAATGTATTTGGAAAAATAAAGAATTTTGAATTTGAATTTGATAAAACGAGCTCTTAGGTTTTCCACTTCTTTCATTCATTCATAGCGAAGGTGGAAGGTACGCTCACGCCCAAAAAAGAACAAAAAAAAAAGAACGTAAGGGTGCTATAGTTAAACCTTGGTATAACGAACTTCAATACAATAAAATTCTCAATATAACGTCGGATTTCATGTTTCACAACCTCGTGTTCATAGAACAACGTGTATATTGAACCTCTTATACAACGAAGTGGTTTGTCCGCGATTACAGTAGATCGAAGTTTAAGTGCTGCCCCAGAGGAAGGCCGAGGCGATAAAATGAAACTTCTGCTGGGCATGTGCTTATATGGTTGAGTTGACGTGATTTTTTTCGAACGTTTATCGTATATTACCACTGAGCGTCGTGCCTGCGTTTCTTTCGGGTTCACGCTTGATGTTCGGTCACTTTGAATAGGAATTGTTCGCCGGCGCTGCGTAAGGCCGTGGGCGCCGGATATCAGGTTCAAGAAGGTTGATTTTTCTCACTATACTGAAATAGTTCTTTCTACGGCCGTACTATTTTAATTTTCCTCCGACCCTTCAAATGCAAAAAAAAAAGTTTTTAGTGACTATAGATGGCTTAAAAGGTCGAATTTTATTTCAATACAATTAACAGTTAGACCTCGCCATAACAAAGTTGAAGGGACACCTTGGTTTCTTTATTATAACCAATGTTTCGTTGTATCCGCAGTGGTGTTTACTGCAAATATTATGCATCGCACTTACGCAAAACAACTAGCGGCAGAAATAGCATCTCGCCGCAAGGCGGTGCTGGAACACATAACCGCATTCCAGAGATAAAGAGGAATGGTCACACACCTACTTTATTGAAATTAAAAAAAAAAACATTGCTCGCATTTCAAGCACACTTAACTTGAAAGAAGTCCACAAATGGGCTTTAAAGCACGCAGCCAATCGCGCATGGCGCACCAAGCGGATTGGCTGCGTGCCGTGTGCAGCGAGAGCGAGGCGGGAATGGCTTTGCGGGCATAGCTGTCCTGCGCTCGTTGCTGCAGGGTGCGTCACGGGAGTTTTGAGTTGCAAAATACAGTTGTCTATTTGCGCGCCGTCTCAAATCCGCGTTGCGCACTATCGAGACGTTCACACAAGCTTGTATTTCCTAAAAAGATGCGTTCGCTATATCCTGTAACAGGCCAATTTTACCTCGTTTCAAGCAAGGTTCTCAATACATTGCCTTTTATGGGTAATTTCAAGGGCAATTAAGACTATTTTGTTATATCCCTTACTTCGTTATAGCCCGCCATCTGTGTAACGAAGTGAATTAACAATCTCACCGACTTCGTTGTGTCGGAGTTCAACTATTTATTAAACTCGACCAACCCAATGTTCCAGAGGCAGCGTACGACGTCAAAATGGTGGCTCCAGAAGTTTCCACAGCCTCAGAAGTGCCTTCGTCTTCCTTTCGAAACACGCGAAAACATTTGCACGAATTTTTCATGATGACGGCACATCTTACGTAAGAACTTTGTTACAGTCAAATTCGAAGGAAAGAGTTTTATTCAAAATATTCATACAAGTAACGCGGGCAAAACTAACAGCCTTGCGAGTACTTTCGGTAACTGCCCTCTAATACCTTTTTTTAACAACGTTTCCGCAGAGTGAAAACGACACCTCGGAGGCATAGAAGTAAGTGATAAAAACAGTTCCTTTGACGGTTGTTTGTAGCCTATTCAATTACGACAGCGGGATCAGCGTTATGCGGCTTGTTATGCGCGTAATATAGACTTCATATATAGCCGCCGATGAAAGTTGCTTGTACAGCGCCCACATCAAGCGCAATCTAGTTTGTTGAAGCAGTATTAAATGCGTAAGCATTTTTATGCTGACTCAGCGACAAATCTGTCTGTCCGCCCAGCTGTCTGTCTTTCGCCTTAAGCGATCAGCAATATATAAATAAACATGGCTGATCCCTCTGTCATAGGAATCGGTATAACACGAAAGTGAAACGTGCCTTCACAGAAGTAGCTGAGCGTTTATTGTGCACTGTTGCGCCACAGGGGCGAAGAAATTATGCTATAGCAGCAAATTGTAATGTCAAACGAAGACCGGCAAGCTGATCCAAACATGCATCGCTCTGCTCAATCAGAAAGCACGCACGGGAAGAACATACACAGGATAAGCGCGAACTAACATCTGTCACAGATCGACACTTAAAGCGCGCTGCTCAAACACAAAGGAGGACGCACACGAACCGAAATTATACACAGGACGAGCGCGAACTAAACATTGTCACAGTTGCAACTTCTTTGTGTGCGAGCGGCGCGCTCATTTTGCAAAAGCGGCTGCTGAAGTGAGCGAAGTGACCTTCGCGCTCTAACTTGCGTTAATAGCACAAAGTGTAAAAACCGCTCGCGCTGACTCGAACTTTCGTCCCCTCGCTCCGCAGCGCACAGCATGAGAAGGCTATGCCACGGAGCATACGTCCTTTACCATTATAGCGGCGAACTCTTTATCATCATCAGCCTGTCTACGCCCACTACAGGGCAAAGGCCTCTCCCATGTTTCGCCAATCAACCCGGTCCTGTGCTTTCTGCTGCCACGTTATACCTGCAAACTTCTTAATCTCATCTACCCATCTAATTTTCAGTCTTCCCCTCACGCGTTTGCCACTCGACTTATATTTCCGTTCATCACGAGCACCTTGCCCGATGTTAACGCGTCCTTGCAAACGCGTGAGGGGGGAGACAGAAAATTAGATGGGTAGAACTCTTTATATACAGTTATAAACCATTAACTCTGGCTGTACCCACAGCTCGGTGGCATTTCATACCTTGCCATACAGGGTGTGGTCACTCGTACGCGTGCGCTTATCTCGTGACGGGGTTGGTTTGTACATATTGTGCTTTAGCCTGAAAGTTTTCGTGAAAGTAACAGAGCGCACGAAGATCACTTCGCTTGCTGCAGCGGCCGCGTTTGCAAAGGAGCGCGTTGCTCAAACACAATGAAGAACTGTGACACTTGTTAGTTCGCACTGCTCCTGTGTATACCTGTGCGTTCGTTTCAAGCGTCCTTCATGTGGTTGAGCAGTGTGCTTTAATGTCTAGCTGAGAACTTTGCTAGTTCGTGCTCGTCCTGTGTGTGTCATTTTACTGCGTCCTTTGCGCTTAAGCAGCGCGCTGCATGTCTCGAGCTACTTGCCGTTTTTCGCGTGACATTCCGATTTGTTGCTATCGCATTCATTGCATCGTCCTTTTGGCGAAACTGTGACTTCACACAGAAAACGTTCTTCACACAGAAACCCTTTCACGATCTTCACAGTAAAGGACAGCTTATCCCCTCCCCACAGCAGTCTATAGACCTTTTTAACGGAGTAGAGGATCTCCTCCTTTCTGGGCTGTTGCACGGGAGTACAAAAGCCGACGTCACAGCTTGGGCAATGCAATTTTGGGGGGTTTATGCTTATCAACAACAGCCTAGAGAAGGCTATGGCGGCACCCAAAGAGCATTCGTTAACAAAGTGCATACTGTACCGTAGTACCGTCAATATTCACACTTTTATCAGTGGAGCTGGATTAAAGTCAGGGTTATTCTACGGGGAGTGCTCGAAGTTTCTAGCGGGTATGCGCCACAGTAATAGGACAAACACCACTGCTCACCACTTGTCCACTAAAAATGAAGATTTCCGCTGCAAAAAGCGTGTATGCCACAGAGAGAGAATGTGAGAAAGGAATACAGAAAGAAATCAATGAGAGAAAAAAATTAATGAAAAAAACATGGTTGGTCCCTCTGTCATAGGAATCGGTATAACACGAAAGTGAAACGTGTCCTTACAGAAGTAGTTTAATATTTACTGTACATTGATATAAAAGAGCTTGCATAATGTCTATTGGTGTTTGAGTGATATAGCACCGTTCAACGTGGATGCATCCACGTTGACGCTTGGTTGGTACATCTGCATCCCGACTACTAACGTCTATGAGCAATGATTAAACAAGCCCTTGTGGTCATATATGCTTGTGGTAGTTGTACGGTGAGAGCGGTGTGACAGCCAGAAGAGCGTCACTGATTGGACGCCGAATTTCGGCTAAGGTCGTCTACTCGCGGTATGTTAGAGTTATTGAACACCGCTGCCCGACCAGAGGGAAACGCAACGCGCGTCGTGTCTTCCACGTTGGCCGGCTGCGATTTTTCGCGGGGCGAGTTTAAGTTGGGAACGCGGCCACGCGGCCACGCTAAGTACTCGCGCGTCGCAGAGCTACCTTTGGTATGCATAGATGCTATGAGCGACGCCGAAGCTGGGGGGTAAGGTCGCCACCTGGCAGTGTGTCAATGCGTCGACAAAATTGCACTTTTCCTATTCGAAACGCGCCGAATAGGACGGACACGTAGAAACGATGCTCTGGGGTAACTAATCGTGGCTTTCACAGTTATGATGCATTACTTCACTTTAGCAAGATCACTATGAGAGGACAGGGTAGATATAAAGGGCGCGTTTGTAATGCCTACCGAGTACGTGACCATGGCGCAGTGGATAGCGTGCCCGGCAACTCTTATTGTCGACCAAGAGGTCGTAGGTTCGACTCCCGGTGACGGAACTTTTTTCTTTGTCTTCTGATCATGTGCATTTTTTGAAGCCATTTCCGTGACGGAAATATGTCACTGAAATCTTGGTGGACCCCAGCATAAAACAATTTCGTGTTAAAATAACACTGCGTGAAAGGAACAAGAATAAAAAGAAAAACAGAGAAAGGAGGCACGAGAAAAAAAAAGAGAGAAATAAGGCGAGAAAAAAGAGAGAAAATAAGAGAGAAAGCAAAACAATGTTCAAGACATTTCGTTGGGAGAGCTGGAGGAAAATGTGCATGACCTCGTTCCTACAGATGGAAATTATGCCTGTCAATGTGATGCCACCAGCTCCACTGTTTAACAACCTTCGCGACGTTAAGTCAGTGAAGCCACGAATATTTTTTCATAAACACACCCGTTGAATTCCAAACACACTCTCGGAGTGTCATAAGTTTCCACGTTTTCCGTAATTCTATGCATTATCTGAAGGAATCGCTAAGGGAGAGCGTTCTATTTTCCCAGACAAGGGTGCCTAGTACTCTTCATCGTTTGCATTTTAGTGTAATAGGAAAATAATCTACCCACCAGGCGCATTTTGCCGTCGCCGTGAGGTTCCGTATAATTTCCAAGAATGATAACTTCACCCCGCGCGTCTTATATACGTTCTATATGCGAGTGAAAGCGTGCGAAGGTAGCCGACGATCGCAGCGAAAGCTTGGACGACGCGCGCTAGCCGCGGACACGTGACTCCGGCAGCAGCCGCGTGCATTGATCGGCCGGGCATGGTCGTGCGAGCCCTATCTTGACAGGGATCAGAGGACGGGTCACACTTTTTTATGTGCTATGTTCTCTTCGGCCAGTTTGCCTCGAAGCAGTAGACAGCAAGAAGGTTGCTTTGCTCTCTTTGCAGCGCCTGTGTTTCCTTACGACAGCGTTTTGTTGAGTGACGTCAGGTTGATTGCTGAAGGTGTTAGCTGCTATGCCTACTTCGTATGACATTCTAGTTTGTTTCTATCACATTCATTACTTTGACTTAGCAGCGTACTGTGACCGTTTTGTTAAAAACTCGTTAGCCATCCATCGCAATAGCACCTGTAATGACGTCCCTAACTTTACCGAGAATAGTGCGTTATTTTGCTGCCAAAATTGCACTCTGGAATGTTTAATTTTTGTGTGTCTGTGTTTTTGTGCTCCTCAGAGAAGTCAAGTGGTTCGCCGTAAGTACTACCACGTCTGTGCGGTCCAGCTCTGTGTCCTCCTATCCTGATGAATGTTCAGCGCGGAGTGCGCGGTACTTTAGTGCATGGTATATTTGTTCTCTTTCCGCCTTCAAAACTACGAAGAATCAGATAAAAGTTGGAGAAAAACAGCGCCAGCAAAAAACAGACCAGGAGGAACGACGTGTACACAAGGCGCTCGAGCGGTCCTTTGTTTTCGCTGGCGCTGTTTTACCGCAAGTATGAATCAACTATAGTCTAGAAATACATCTTGACAGATAAAAGCCTTAGGCAGCCTGCAAAACATCCTTCAAATGCCTTGATAAAAGTGAAATTGATTAATAATTAAGCACAATGCGTTAACTAGGTCAACCAATGTGGCTGTCACATTTCTGAAAATTGCGTGGAGTGAGATCTGGAGGAATGCGTTCTGCTTGCGCATTCTCCGATCCTTGCATGGTGGTGGTGAAAAACTTTAACAATGTGCTTGATTGGGCTGGTTGGTGCTGCATGGTGGACGAAGAATGAAAACAGCGCTAAACACGGGACGAGAAGAGGACACAGCGCCGTGTATGTGTCCTCTTCTCGTCCCGTGTTTAGCGCTGTTTTCATTCTTCGTCTACCGTGAAAAACTTTGTTTCGCTAGAGTGTACTAGAACAGGGGAGTGCCCGGAACGAGCATCAAAAAGTGAAGCCCTAACAGGGTCAATCCGCTTGCGTCGCTGCGATCGGTAGTCTGCAATGTGTCGTCGTTTTAAGAGTTGCGCGCGGCTCCACCAAAGTGGTGCAGAGGTAGAATGCGCGCTTCCCACTTGAAAGGCCCGGGTTCGAATCGCAGCCATAGATGTCGAGTTTTTATTTTTTTAGTGTAACTTCCTATAGCTGTATTGTTTTTCTTCTTTCTTAAAACTAGCTCCAAGCGGTACGTATTGTTTTTTTTTATTTATTTATTGATACTGTCAGCCCTTTCGGGCTATTACAGGAGCCACACAAAGTAACTGAAATGTGAAGTAAACTACAAGATATTTGACGGTGAGCGTAATTATTTGCAGCGCCGCCGCACGGCATTCAACAAATACGTAAAGTATGGCCTCCAGGATTTCTGGTATTCTCAAAGATCTCGGAGCCATACTAGACGTTTTTGTTGAATGCCGTGCGGCGGCGCTGCAAATAATTACGCTCACCGTCAAATATCTCGTAGTTTACTTCACATTTCAGTTACTTTGAGTAGCAATACGTACCACTTGGAGCTAGTTTTAAGAAAGAAGAAAAACAATACAGCTATAGGAAGTCACACTAAAGAATAAAAACTCAACATCTACAGCTGCGATTCGAACCCGGGCCTTTCGAGTGGGAAGCGGGCATTCTACCTCTGCCCCACTTTGGTGGAGCTGCGCGCCACTCTTAAAACGACGACACATTGCAGACTACCGATCGCAGCGCCGCAAGCGGATTGACCCTCTTAGGGCTTCACTTTCTGTACATTGGTGCTGCGGCTGTTCCGAGCACTCCCCTGTTCTAGTACACTCTAGTTTCGCATTCTTCGGTCCCTGCATGTTCCCAAACAGGGGCGGCGCCAGTATTTTTTTACTGGAGGGGGGGGGGGGGGGCACCCACGACATGCGAGTTCCTTTAGGGGGGGCGGCGAAGCTGGGAACATATGCGTTGTGTTTCGACTATGCTTGCTCTTGGGGGGGGGGGGGGGCAGGCAGAAATTTTTTTTTTGGGGGGGGGGGGGGGCTCCAGCCCCCCCCCCATACGCCCCCGCTGGCGCCGCCCCTGTCCCAAATGAACGTGGTTTAAAGTTAGCGCTAGTACTGGCCACGTCTCCATCTTTTGTATCCGTGTCTAATGCGCCACGCTTTCGAAGTTATGCTCATGAGTGTTTATCTCTCGGCAAATCAGTTCGCGGTGTTACTGAATTGTTAGCGTAGCCCGGCATTAAACATTGTTTTCGAATGCCATGAGAAGTTCACGCTTGGTCGTGGTGTAATTCGCGTTATTTATGGCCGGTTGCAACCTAAGAATAAATACAAGCGCCTCCTGCAAAGCATCGGCGCACTTCTCAACCGTGCAAGCTTGTTTCCGTTAGAGAAGTGCTTTTTCGGTGTTGATCTGATTACCACACAAATCGAAAACTAAAGGTTCGTCGTTCCTACCCAGAATATGAGCTTTTCGATGAGCAGCGGCGCGAGAATCTGTAGAAATTTGACACGATGTTCAAGTCTTTCAAACCAGCGACGCGAGCATGTGCCTGTAAAGGGTACACCAACTGTCTTCCGAAGGTTGCGGGTTCGGTCCCTGTCACCTTCAGACTGTCCTTTCTTCCAATTTTGACATTTTACATTTATATAATAATCACTACAATACAGTTCAAAGACTACAACATAACGTCCCCTACACCTTCGTTGGCTTTGCTATCCGTCGATTTTCGTTAAGGTTGTGTGTCTAACAAAGAAAAACGAGCCCTTGAATTCTCTTGTTTCTTGAACTCATAAGGCACATAAAGTGAACGCGCCAATATCAACGTGCATGGTATTGTATTTTAGTAAATTTGTGCACCATATATTTGGTGACCGTAATGTTGCAGCTGACGCACTGTGGAGCTTAGTCTACCGGATAATTCACTTTCTATTTCTTTTTCTAAAGGCGCCGTCGCCGCAGGACCACAGCGGGTTATGGATTTGATGAGGACGGTGAGTTTCAACGTGATTAACATTACATCTGTTATCTGTTGATGGCGTGTGGATTGCCTACATCTGTATTTTAATCAAGCTGAATCACAGCTGAAAGATGGGCAGTTATTTAGGTTGAATATTAGTTTTATGATGTTCAGTATGGAGTAACTAGAACCTAGAAATTAGGGCAGTATCAAGTTTAAGCAGCCAACTGATCGCAATGTGCACTTAGTAACGAAAACTGCGAAATCTGTGCTTGCAAAGCCTAAGCGTTCAAAAATGCAATATGCAAGCTTCATAACATGAGAATTGCGTGGTCCTTCGCATTTCTTGAGGGTTCCTGAGAAGCGAAAGGTTGTTTAACCCTGTCAGGCCCAGTGATTTCAATTGGACTCAATTTTCGTTGGTCAGCCAGCAACCTACCAGGTAATAAAAAACCGTTGTTCTTCCTCAAGAACCCATATTTAGCATCTGCTCTACATATGCTACCAACCATGTGCACGCAATGAAGCCAGATATTACAGAAGTCGTCGTATTTGTTTGTTTGTTTATTTGTCCGTTTGTTTGCTTAGCTTGTTTCTTTGCATCCTCCATTTCGCGTAGGCATATTTTCCTTTCATCGTGGAGAGATAGGGCATTTATATTAGTTCTGCGCCGAAAATTGAAAATTTGGCTCTTTTGAAACATGCTATCTTCTCTAAATATTTTTATGCAATAATTTATATCAAATAATTGAAACAATATTAGAATATTTACTTAGTAAATTAATTTGCTCATTAGCTGGTCTTCATCGAACAGTGTGAGCACATATATTTTTACTTTTTTTGGACCACAATGGTCATGAGCATCTCAACATGTAAAACCAGTAAGATCTGTTGCAGTTTAATGTTTAAGTTTTCTACATATGCTCCTCAATTCAACATTACTGCCTCGGAACTATAGACCTTTCAATCGCGAAATGAATGTGGTGAAAGAGCATCACTCCATATTGTACTTAAACATTTTGAAAACAGCACAAATTACGACCCCGACAAGAGAACAGAAGAGAACCCAAGGCACTGTACACGCAACCAAATTTAATTGAAAAATTCAACAACACCCTTAAACTTTTGAAATAACATTTAATTGTGTGTTTAGCGCTGTAGTATGTGGTTCTATCTTTTCTTGTCCATGTTCAAATTTTTTCTGTTTTCAGGATGTTCCAGAACTATTACCAACTATCCCCGCTGTTCATTCTTCGACAGCACATCCTGTAGCCTGTTTTGGAATGTTTAGCTGCTATGATTGTTCATTGCCCACTGAGCGTTCTTTTTATTTTAATGTAACGAAGAAATACAATATGAACAGTTATCAATTACAGTGCGCATGAATTCCAATTTTGTAACTAATTCTACTAAATTTCCTTACAGACTAATCAACTTGACTGTCCTGCAAACAGCAGTGTAGGCGGTCCGCCTAGACATGGAGTGTCAGTCCTACATTCAAATAGTGAATAAAGGTGGCATTAAAGTTTACACACCGGCCAACTGTTTATTGCGTGCGATACGAACAACAGATATACGTGACAGTGCTGTTACACGATATGGCACGTATTAACAGCTTTTAAGGTATTTCCAGCGCTTCAAGAACATTAGCAACTGTGAGAATCTAGAATCCGTAATTGTCCTCATGGCGTCGTCATCTTGTGTCGCGATGATGTCATGATGTGGCAACAGGTTGCTGCGCTATGTGACGTCATTTGTCACATGACGACGACGACATAATGGGACCTCATCGGCTCGCTCAGAGAAGGCCACGTGGATTTTTTCGGTGACATCTTGCGAAGGCCCTACGAGACCATACAAAGCCATTCGCGAGGCCTACTGTTTTGGAAAAGCTCTCGCGAGTTCTCGTGCAAGTTTAGTGGACGAGTGTGCCAACAAAGCTACCCAAGGCTTTCGCCTTAAATGAACTATTTTCTTACATGCGTACGACCATCTGTCTGCTGTGCAAACCATGAAACTATGAACGCAAGGCTAACTAGTTGTTTGGCGAATTCGAAATGTTTGGCGAATTCGAAAGACGAAAATAGCATGGAAACATTAGTCGCGTCAAACAGAAGTGCATCTCTGCGGGGATGCTACATTTACCTATATAGGTGTGTGCAAAACGAAAGCGAACTTGTATACAATAGTCACGTTTAATCTCTGTAACGGCCAGTTATCCTTATATAAAAAAAGAATGCTTTCAACTTTATTCAGCAGAGCTTGCTGAATACAATGTTCGTAGAAACTATGTAGGCTAGGGAAAAACATTTTTTTAGATCAAACAACACTGGAAGGCGCGCCTGGTTCACATTGGTCGCACGTTTCCCAAAGGGGCACTCACTTGAAACATTATTGGGCCAATGTTCCGACTAAACTATGGCAACGCAGAAACAAGAACGCATGAAATGCGGAACCTGTGCGTGCGCAAAGCGCTAGCTTTCCTATGCCATGCCGTGGCAACACTGGCGAACAGCCTCCAACATTGGCGAATATTAAGCCAGCACTACTAATTACACTATCCAGCACCAGGAAACAACCAACCTCAGCCGGCGCTACTAGAATTATGACTCCAGAGGCACCCCTACTCCTCACTAATGACAGTAACACCTTCGAAATGATTTATCTTCCAAATTTTCTTCTATCCGATGCATCCCTTTTGATAACGGATTCTCAATTTGATTTGGCTTCACGTTTTCATTAGGATTTTTTTTACTTCAGTGGTGTATTTTACCAACTTTAGCAACAAAACTTGCGTTTTTAGGTGGACCGCGAAACCGCTTCTGTATCACTTTGTATCCCTATGTAATATTTTGTATGAAAACTGGGGCACCACGAAAAAGACGTTGCAACCGAAGAACGGAAGAGAAATAACATGCCCTCTAGCGCATTCACTGTTTCATTTCCTTCTTTCCTTCTCACTTTTTCGCTTTTCTCATCCGTTTTTCCGACACCCCCTACGTCAGTTAGCCAACCTAAAATCGTTCTGGTTAACTTCGCAGCATTCTGGCCCCCCTGTTTCCGTCCTTCCATATTGACACGTGGTCGTGGATCCCGGCCGCGGAGGTCGCATTTCGCTGGCAGGCGAAAGTGGTAGAGGCCCACGTACTGTGCGATGTCAGTGCAAGTTAAAGAACACCAGATGGTCAACATTTCCGGAGCCCTCCACTACGGCGTCCTTCATAATCATATCCCTTCCCGACCCGAATTTTTTCTAGGGCAGAAAAAAAAGTTTTTAATCTTCTTTTCTATCTAAGAGGCCATTGTAAAAGCATGCAAAAAAAAATAAAGGAGAGTGTAAGTACAATGGTTTTCACAGGAGAACCATGTCCAGTATACTGGACACTAGGATTCATTTGTTGCACATATGGGTACACACATTCTGCTATCTTCCTTGAAAAAGTGTTGCTTTTGGCCCTGTCAGAAGGGCAATCGTCTTATAAAACACAGACGGTTTGTTTAGACCCAAGAAAAAGTTTCTCATGGTTAGCTGTCGCACATAGCGTTCAGCACCACGAAAGGGGAAAAAAACCTAGGAGAAAGCGCGCCTAGCGTCCACAAGTCAACCTCATCAGACGACGCTCCCTCCTCGTGCTCCATGCTCTTCTTAGATTCCCAGCATGCCCCAGTTTCGTTTTCTATGGCTGGGCTTCAATAATGTCATCTGACACTGCCTCTTTTCCTTGTTTTTTCCCTCCATGTTTAGCACGATGTGCGCCAATTGCATCCTTGGTGTCCAGTATACCTGGACATAAATACAATTCTCGGATTGCCAGGCCAAACTTCCGATTACAAAGCGCTACCTTTTTGCAAAAGTGTATCAAGAAGACATGGGACAGCACGCATGATTTAAATTATTTAAATTGCGCGAAGAGAGCTCCTAAAATAATTTTGTATACTTGACCACATCGTGTGCGCGCGTTTCCGCGTGGATGAACGCCATTACTCTGGGGCGCCCCCAATCAGAAACTGGGGCTGAATAAGAAACTACATTTAAAAACACGTTTCCTGGACTTTTACAGAAGCTGCCAAAGTGGTTTCGGTTCAGAGTGTAGCTCTGCTTGCTTTTCTGCACCGCTTTTTTCGTTATGTCCAGTACACTGGTCGCTGGGTCGGAAAGGGTATATCGTGGTTTTCGGGACGCAAAACCCCAGATATTGTTATTACACGTGGTCGTGATGTGGAGCAAGGCAGCAGGCGGCGTGTCCCAGATGAAACTCTTTATTGGGCCTAACTTGTGGCCGGGAAAAGGAAAGTCAGGCTACAGCAAAACGCACTGTATGTACAATCATAGCGGGGAAAAGAGCGTCGGCCGTCGATAATCTTATTATCGTTGGGACGCGCCGTCTTTTATACATCACGCGTCGAACTTTAATTTCCAGCCTTATCACTGGTGGTTGCGCAAGCTCTGGAATAATCTTGAGTGTTCGCGTCCTGTGCGCAATGTTAACAAAACGATCTACTACAGACGTGAAGCTTCTCCAACACTGAAGCGCAATCTGCGCCGAGCATTGATCAGTCTTTGTGGGTTTAAACCAAGCACATGAAAATAACACGCGAGGCATTATTGAACACAACTGCACGACTAAAAAACAGCGTGACAACTGACAGGATGACATTGAATGGTCTAAAGGAAATATTGCAACTCTTTTACCGTGAAACAATCTTGAGGCAGTCACGAGTACTCCAGCAAACGTTGTCCGGACACACGTTCGCAATCTCTGAAAGCTGTGTACGCGCTATAGGTTATTCGAAGCGCACCCATTGGGTCCCTGTGGCTCTGTCGTATCGTGGACTGTTTCGCAGAAAGAATGCGCACTCGAGTGCGGGCTGTGTACGCGCACTCTGACCATGGCACAGCGATGCGAGTGTTGCCATTCTTTTGTCCCCGTCCAGCCTACGTTATTGTACTTGCAAGTGACCAGAATTGTAGCGGCGAGTTTCGTGAAAACTACGCGGCTATCATGACGGCCGCTGTTTAAACCGCTGCTCCTGCGTCAATATCAAGACTAAGCCCTACGAAGAGAGCACCCTGTGTCACGTGTTCAGAGACGCGGAATAGTTCTGCTTTTTTGAATTTTTCAGAAGATGCAGTGTGATTCGAATTTTTGTACAACCTTTTTTTTTAATGCTCTGTTTGTGTTTGCTTTAATCTCACAGGCAGGTGTTAAAAATGTGTCAAAGGTTTTTCAGAGGGGTGGAGGCTATGCGGCTTCAGGAGGGGGGGGGGGGGGGCTCTGCGACAAACCTTGGGCAACTTTTGCCCCCTCTTATAGCGAACCTTGCGCACACCTGCGTACTTCCATACACCATCATTTTAATATTTGAGATATGTTTCGAATTGTCTTCTTCACCTTATATTTAGTGAAATTATAACGGCGATGACAAACTGGGGAACATAGTTTTACTAAGCCACTGTTGATCCGGAAATTATTCTTCGCTTTGTGTAAGTCGTCTTCGAGACAGCAACACAGTCCCTACTTCTTTAATTTTTGCATTATCCCACTATGTCATTAACGAGAACAGAAATCCTTGAACAGGTGTTGCTGCTAAAGCCAACGTTTCAGCAAGTGATCGTGTCTTCAAGGCAACAACTCAAGCAGCAATGTCTTATTCAAGGCAGCAATATCCCCGGTTCAAGGATTTCTCGTCTCTTCAAGCCTCCATTTCCTCCTGAACTTCTACCTTGTTTATGTTATTACCTATATTTCTTGAGCGTGGTTCTGGGGGCATTTACGAATAGTTTTGCGTACAGGGATAACAATAAAGTGCACTTCCGTACGGTGCAGTAAGAATACGATCGACATCGGTACCAAGACTATGCCACGATAGTATCGCAAAAGAGGAAAGTGTTGGCTGCTGTTAGTGTTACGATCTAAATTTTAGGTTGGTGATTCAACGTTTTAAAAGCAAACATCGGCGAGGGATAATGGCCAGTGTAAATTGGGGCAAGTAGAAGATGAAAAAATCTAAGGTGTTGTCTGGTTCAGAGGTAATTTCAAATGTAAGTGGATGAGTCAACCAACACTGACGAATATGTCAAATACTACATGAAGTGTTGCACCACAGGGAATCTCTCTCGGTTCACCTGCACTTCGTTTTATTGCTCACACAAAACGTCTTCAGGTGGCTTCAGGCAACACGGTAGGACCGTGACGTTTCATCCTTGCATGAAGGCAGGTTGTTGCACAAAAGCGTGCTCCGCTTGTTGCATGTATGAGCTGAAATAAGGCAATTAGGATGTCCTTAGTTCTTCATTGTGAGATTTTGCAAAGACCAGCAGCTGGTCATGTGTAACTGTGGTTATTAAAAATTTATATTACTCACGTTTCACCGAGTTGACCGAGTTGATGAGATTGTCCAAGCAGGCTATCGAAAAGATTTTTTTAAAAAAATGGGATTGTGATTAGCTGTACTCAAAGCTTCAAGCATTGGCGACTACTTTTTGCACTCACTCGAATATTATGGATTGTGTGTACTTTTCAAGTACGTTCATTTACACGTGGTTCTACATACGGAATATGCTTACACATGGACCTTTGTTTCTTTAAAAAACAATCCATATGGTGTGTGAAATGAGCAGCCCAAGATGTCTTCCATTCAACATTTTCTAGGACTCGTAAAATAAAACTAACACGAGACCGATGCAACTTCTTAATGGCACCTTCTTTTTCATCGTAATATGTTGTTATTATGTCTTGATTGATTACTTTATTGATGACATCGAGATTTCCCGATTTTCAAGATTTAAGTTCTTTGGAGTATCTGTTTGTTCCCGTGTCTTGTAAACTTTGCAATAACATCGCTATGTACCACGTAGAAAGCACGCTCATTGCGAGATGTACATTTACAATCCAATGAAAAACACTGCGCAATAATAGAACGTCACTGGATCGCCGAAAAAGAGATCTGCAGTGCCACCTAGCAGCTGAAAATTCCATAAGACTTCATTGCGACGCGTAAGAGCCGACTCGTCGGCACAAGTAAGCGACAAGGTGAAAGAAAGACTTCGCTCAGCGGCAGAGAAAGGCCGCAGCCCAGGTAGCACAGACAGCTAGATGCGCAAATCATTCACCTGTCGCTCCAGCGCCTGTGTCTATTCGTAATGCCTGTCCCGAAGCGCAAATGAGTCCCCTGTGCTCGGGAAGGTGCACCCTTTGAGCGATTCTCGGAGACACCGTCATTAAGTAATTTTCCGAATCATAAATAGATGGCGTTACTAGCCTGCTGTATATCGTGCATCTGAAGTCTCAAGGTACTTTCAGGCGCATAAAGTCACCCAAAATGATGTAAGAAAGGCTGACCAATAACAGAGTGCTGACAAGAGGGGTGCTTAGTGATGCCGATGTGTCGAAAGCGCGCGTTTCACAACGAATAACGCCGGAGAAGAACATTCCCTCTTCGATCAAATTGCAGCGGAAGGCACAAACCTCTTAGGGGTTAAGTTGTTCTAGAGTGATATCATTTGAAAACCATGCGGCTTTCATTTATATCGTTTAATATGATGCTTCGTAAAAACAACGCTATCCCAACGAACGTATTACATTGTTGCTTACTATCACCGTAAAGACAATAAGGCCACGCCTTTGAGATGTTGATAAAAATTACTGCTTCTGTATCCCTCACCGGCCCACAATCACTTCCTGTTTCGCTTTTGTGGTTGTTTTTTAAGAGCGTTGGAATTTTTGTATACCTTAGTTATCTTAGATTCGTTATTGAGCCTTCATTATTCTTTCTTATCAATAACGCATCTATCAGTGCCTTGCCACATTTTTGTTTTCTTCGAGCATGTCCAACCTCACATCATGTATGTTCATGCGTCAGTTCTTATGTGTGCGTGTATATATGCACATGCACAATTGAAAAATTTCGAGGGGGGAGGGAGTATGAACCCCCTTTCCTGGTTACGCCAGGAGCATCTTTTCCTTCAATCCATCTGAATACATCATCTCACGCGTAGGCGGGAGAGTGGGTTTAGGTGGGGTCAAGCCCCCCGAATTTTCTCAACGTTGCATGTGTATATATATGCAAGCCCACATACAATCGCATGCAGGAACATGCGTAGAATATAGTTAACCCCGCCCCCCCTCCCTCCTGCTCCCCCCGCCAAAAAACAAACTTTATGGCTAGGCTCCTGCCTCACACACGGTATTCTACACACTCAATACTTAATCACACTGAGCGTGACGCTGATATCGACAACACAAAGATCACAATTCATTATCATTGCTATCAAATAGTGTATGTATGCATTGAAAACAGTGAGTAATCTGCTTTCTGAGGCTTGCATTTTATGCATGTTTATATAATTTGAATGGAGTCTACATTTTGCACGTTATGACGCAAGCGATACCGTCTTGTTGACGCTGTTTGAAGAAAATTACTACACCGGCGTTAGTAGGGTCAAGAGCGAGGCAGGAAAACTTGATTTTCAGTTATGAACAAGGTGCGTTGAAAAAGAAACATACAACAGGTGTATTTTGCCCATCGTTTATAGCGTATTAAAGACGCGCGTGTTTTTATGATACGTCTGCATATTTGCTTGTGTTCAACTGTATTGATATTTTCCGTGTTTGTACGGAGCAGGCTTATGCAACGGGGTGGCTGAGGCTTACGCACCCGCTTTGTTGCTGAAAGCTTGGGCTCTGCATATCTGCAATAAAAAAAGGGAGAGGGGGTGTGGACGTTTTTGAGCACGATTCACTTTACTATGAGAGAAAGGTGGGCTTTCGCGGATTACATTTGCTGAGAGGTGTGCTACGTATTCAGAAAAACACACGCAAAAGGAGCGCGAACTGACAACATTCACAATTAAAGCGCGCTGCTTAAACACAAGGCAGGACGCACGAAACGAACACACAGGTATACACAGGGCGAGCGCGAACTAACATCTATCAGAGTTGTTACTTCTTTGTGTTTGAACAGAGCGCTCCTTCCGCAAACGCTGCGGCTGCAGCGAGTGAAGTGACCGTCCTGCGCTCTGTAAGATTGCGGTGAAAGCACAAGACGTACAAAATCACGAGATAAGCGCGCGCGCACGCTCGACCACGCCCTCTAGGGCAATGAACAAATGGCACAGGTAGCAGGCGCGTGCTCATCGCAACGAACGGGGCCTTGAAGCGCACCCGCGACAGCCTTTAAAGCGCGCCGTTCGAGCCATCTTACTGGCGATAAAAAGAACACGCTAAAGTTCTTCCGAGCTCATCGTAGCGCCAGCGATAAATAGTGTACATAAAGAGCTAGTCCTCACTATGCTGAAGAACATACTCTTCGTGGACGAGTCGTGTAACGCCGCGCGCGGTGATGAGAAGGGTCGCACGTTTGAATAAGCGCTTCGGGAAGCATATTTATGACTTTTTTTTGTGTAGCATATATATATATATATATATATATATATATATATATATATATATATATATATATATATATATATATATATATATATATACACGGCAGAAAGACCAACCGATAGCGTCCATATAATTCCTATTGCAATAGAAATTCTGTA
Source organism: Rhipicephalus appendiculatus (assembly GCA_030522465.1). Classification (NCBI taxonomy): domain Eukaryota; kingdom Metazoa; phylum Arthropoda; class Arachnida; order Ixodida; family Ixodidae; genus Rhipicephalus; species Rhipicephalus appendiculatus. The sequence continues at coordinate 1,493,867 of JALIZH010032968.1, forward strand.
CACCTTCCCATCGCGGAAATGGCGGCTAACGAAGCTTGATGTGCGCCTGCCTAGCCTACTACATTCTTACTTTCTATCACATTGCGCAACACTTCCTCCTAACTTTTTCCTTCCTGCGTGCCGGCAGTTGTACCTTTGAGGCCTAGATATAGTCCGGCGTAACGTGTACGCGCGACCGCGCGCGACGCGATTAAGCTACGCCAACGAAAAGTGGAGAGCTTATAGTCTGGCGTCACGGCGTAGCCGGCGCGCCCGGCGGCCTTTGGCGTGCTTGGCGACGCCGGCGCAGAGATAGAGCATGTTCCTATTTCACGCGCTCCACGCGGCTGGCGTTAGACCACAATGCACTGCGCGCAGCAGCGGCGGTCGGAAAAATGGCGGCGTGTGGGGCACGTTTGGAAAGTGCGGCCGTGGTTTACTCGACTTTGATCGACTACCACATGATTCTGCGTGTGCTCGAATGGATTATAGATCACATTTGCGTGTTGACCAGCAACAGTGTGGACTGCTGCGACACGGAGGGAAAAAGAAACGTCTGGGAAGCCTTCGGAATGCGCTCTCGTATGTACGTACAGATCCGCTTTGGTTTCCGATGCAACCTATGTAGCTATTTTCTGGCTCCCAGAGCGTTTAACGCAATGCTTTTGAGGAAAGACGTTTCCGGTGAAGTCAAACAGTGCACAGAGCGAGAAAAAGCACGTGCGTCAACCATAAAGCATGTGTAGGAAAGCAGAGAGCGAAAAAATTGTGTACGCGTCAACAGAAGAACGCGGAGCCGCGGACACGCTCATGGAAGAGAGTGCGCATGCGCCCCTTCTAAGCTGCTCGCCGCGGCATGGTGCGCGCGCCTGACTCTAGATCAGGGGTCTCAAACACGCGGCCCGCGAGGCTCTCATTTGCGGCCCGCGACCGGACATGACTGCCTCCACTCCAAATTTTGTTTTCTTAATAAGTATGTTCATGAGTCGACAGGCATGACTGATCCAAAGCATTGTTTTCGTGCAGCACCCCGTGTTGTCCCCATGTGTTGAAACATAACCGCGAAACAACAACAAAAAAAAAAGGTACATTTCAGAATCGGCGTCCAGATATTCGTCATTTTGGAGGTCTGTATAGACATGTTGGAATCTTGGCACCAAATCCTTCAGAAATGCCCCGTACATGGTATATTGGAAAGGTTTCCTTTCAAATGGCAACGTCTGCTGACGATTTTTACAAACTACCCTAACCCCCCCCCCCCCCCCCCCCACACACACACACACACACACTTTACATTATTCCCGGCCCTTGCGGTTCTAAACTGCGTGACTGCGGCCCGCTGGCTGAGGTGAGTTTGAGACCCCTGCTCTAGATTGAGGAATAGGCCGCCGTCCCTGGCTGCGCGTACCCAGCGTATCCGACCTCGGCGTGCGCGACTTGATGCGCTGAACACGCCGGACTATGTCTAGGCCTTTACCTACGCGCTCAGCAGGGCGACACTCCTGTTACTACAGTCAACGAAGACGCTCATGCGCGAAACCATGATAAGCAACAATGTGGTGACGTGAAATAGCAAGTCTCCTCGATAAAAGATCAGATTGCGATATTAGAAACAGATGATCGCCGACTAGACCGCGATCTAGAGAGCACCATTTATTGGAAAATAGCGGATTCAAATGCGCATACAACCGGAGCACCTTTGAGGGACGCGTATGTGTACTGCATTTCTGGGCACTCGAAGGCGCCGGATTTTTCACTACCATTGCCACTTCGTGCACATTCACCCTAATAACACATTCACGCTTGGGAAGCGAAAACGAAAATGCCAAAGCGGCCGGAAAACCACGTCCGCGCGCGTCGAAAACGTTCACATTCCTTCTGCCCCTCGTACATGCCACCGCCGCCGCCGCCTTAGCCACTTTGCAAATTCATTCCATTTTGCCCGTTTCCTGAGCATTAAATTTCGTACCGAATTCTAGTTATGCATGCAAAGCACCGAAAAGAAACAGTTTGCACCTTTTCAAACGTTGTTTCGGGAGATACACCAGCAGAAACAACACGAGCGGACACCCCGGCAGCGGCGGCGGCGGCGGCTTCAGCCGGCTGTGCAAAAACGAGACACGTTGCGGCATACCGACTCGCGTGGCGGAAAAATCTGTCTCGGTCCGATTTTTCTCGTGTCCGCCTTGCGGCGTGGTTTTAAGGCGAAAGCCTTTAATGGTCAAGCTCACGTCCGTCCGTCCGTCCGTGTCCGTCCGTCCGTCCGTGCGCGTCCGTCCTTCGCTCCGTCCGAGCCCTGGCACGGTGCCAGGTGGCCGCCGGGACGCAAACGGACGCCGGTTGCGTGGGACTCTACAGCGCTCGCGCTTTGCTTGCGTAGCGTCGCTGTGCCCAGCGTTTCCAATCATGCAAGGAGGGAGGGAGACGCGCGCATCGCGTTCCATTGCGACCAACCCCGTCTCAATGGACACAGGCGTTCGTGGAACACACTTAGGAATTTACAAAGTGTCCGTCAATTTAAGCGCTTGAACGCGAATGGCGTTTGCACGATGCGCAAAGCGCGAGAAAATACGAACGCATGCGAACGGAGGCAGATTAGTCTCGCGTCGCGCTGCGATTCGCAGTAAAAAATTTAAAAAGAAAACACGCACACATTCCGTTTGTGTGCCCCCACTGAGAGTGTAAAAGAAAAAAGACATGGCATAGTCAGTCGAATGGCCACAAGCTTGCGCCGAACACACTTTGGAATGTTCAGTGTCCTTCAATTTCTCCGGCTGCTTAGGCGTTGGAGCGAGTAAATTTCCAGTGAGTTTTGCCGCTTTCTCTCCCTTTTAGACTAAGGGCGCGTTCACATTTGGCCTCGAAGGGAGCGAAAGCGGCAAAACTCACCGGAAGTTCACTCGCTTCGCCGCCTAAGCGGCCGGAAAACCACGCCGCGAGGCCGATGCGAAAAAATCGGTCCAAGGCCAATTTTTGCGCCATGAGTAGAGTGTGCTAGAACAGGGGAGTGCCCGGAACGAGCTTCGAAATGTGAAGCCCAAACAGTGTCAATCCGCTTGTGGCGCTGTGGTCGGTAGTCTGTGGTCGGTCGTCGTTTTAAGACTTGCGCGCGGCTCCGCCAAAGTTGTGCAGAGGTAGAATGCCAGCTTCCCACTCTAAAGGCCCGGGTTCGAATCGCAGCTGTAGATTGTGCATTTGTATTCTCAGTGTTACTGGTACAGCTGCATTGGTTTGCCTTTGTCTCTTAAATCTAGCTTCATTTGCTACGTATTGCGACAAAAAAATGACAAAAAATGTGGAGTAAACACGAAGAAATTTGACAGCGAGCGTATTCATTATTTATGTGCAGCGACACCGCACGGGATTCAACAAAAACGTAAAGTATGGCCTCCGAGATTTTAGCGAATACGAAACTCGGCCTGCGTGTGCTCTATACATGCTTCCGATTGCAGGCCGCTGGTGAGCTTCAAAAGGAAAAACTGAAAGTAAACGACCTTCGGTCAGCGGGAAACCACCAGGGCTTGAATACAGCAAAAGCAGTGATGTTCTGTCTGTTCTTTCAGGGCTGCTCCACGGCACTAAAGAAAAAGCTATTTGGCCGGTAACGTTAATAAATCGATCGCGAGGTGTACGTGAACAGGTGAAAATAAATTATGGAAACCGATATTTGCGCTCGCCAATAAATACGTTCGCTGTCAAATTTCTTCCTCTTTACTTCACGTTTAGCGTTACCTTTTGTAGCAATATGTAGCAACTGAAGCTAGATTCACGAAACAAAGGCAAACCAACACAGCTGTAGCAAGGAACACTAAAATACACCATCCACAGCTCTGATTCGAACCCGGGTCTTTTCAGTGGGAAGCGGGCATTCTACCCCTGAACCACTTTTGCGGAGCCGCGCGCAACTCTTAAAACGACGACGCATTGCAGACTACCGACCACAGCGCAGCGAGCGGATTGACCCTGTTTGGGCTTCACTTTCTGCGCATTGATGCTGCGGCGTTCAGAGCACTCCCCTGTTCTAATACACTCTAGCCATGCGATAGCGGAACGCCTTTCTGCTTCGCGGCTTTGGCTGCTCTCGTTCAAACCACGTGACGTAAACAACCGGCCTCAAGTTCAACATGGCGGCAATTCGTCGGCGGTGGCTCGCATCGGTGCAATTGTAAACTACCCATGTAGCACGACAAAGCTCACGGCCTCGACGAGGACGCGTTCATCGAGAGCCTCGTTTTGATTACAATCCGCGAGAAGACTGGAATTAGAAGAAGGAGCAGCAGCAGAGAGCCGGTATGCCCCAAGGTGTCTCGCTTTTGCACAGCCGGCTCAAGCCGCCGCCGCCGCCGCTGCCGGGGTGTCCGTTCGAGTTGTTCCTGCTGGTGTATCTCCCTAAACAACGTTTGAAAGGCGCAAACTGTTTCTTTTCTGGGCTTTGTATGCATAACTAGAATTCGGTATGAAACTTAATGCTCAGGAAATAGGCAAAATGGAATGAATTGTCAGATTGGCCAAGGCGGCGGCGGCGGCGGTGGTATGTACGAGGGTCAGAACGAATGTGAACGCCCTCTGCGTGGCAGGCGAGTTCTCTACCACCGAGTCGCACTGCATGACACCTGCAATAGTGTTTATAACAGTATTGCAGATGTGATGCAGTACGAGGAGTGCACCTCTTAGGCGTCCATTCCTGAGTTGAACGGCGTCGCCTTTCGCCGTCGCCATCGGTGGCGTAACCGATTGACATGAAAAGATAAAATGAGAAAAAAAAATGCCCAGGATGGCATGGGATTTGAACCCGGGCCCTTTGCGTGGCAGGCGAGTTCTCTACCACCGAGTCACGATGGTGATTCATCGTGAATGCCTAAGAGGTGCACTCCACGACTGCATCACATCTGCAATACTGTTATAAACACTATTGCAGCTGTCATGCAGTGCGATGAGTCGCGTTAACACGTATAGAAGCGCTGGTCGAAAGTCAGCGCTGCGTGTGTTCCTTTCATGTGTTCCCGTCGTTACTTGCGCTGTGTGTTTCATAATGCTTCACCTATAACCCCCCAGTTCGCTCTGTTGTAAGCTTTTGTTCAACCAGCCCGAAACGATGCCTCTATAGAAAGTATTCTACTTTTACTTTTGTTCTCGGCCGCCGGTACAACGCATTCATATGGTTCAGATATATACACATTCTGCAACTCATCGCCACCAACAAATTATTTTGTTTTATTTCTCTACGGCGATGATCATCTAACGTGGCAGAGGGACGAACAGACGGAAAATTTTCCCGTTGAGTCGGCATAGAATTGCTTACGCGTTTGAAAATAGACGAACGTTCAAGAAGCACAGGTTAATTGAAGAAATGTATAATCAAGCAGCACGTTACTTGTGTATAAGATTTTTATAACATCCAAATATTTTAAGTAAACTGTGACAAAGAAATTGTAATAGAGTACTAAATAACCCCCCCAAACATATTCCTTGGAAATTGGAACTCAATGTTGGCAGATTCTTGTTTCGTGAGTACGGAGCTCTGTGAGCATTCTGCAACACCTGGATATTCTTCTGTACGCCTACGACAGAAATTAAGCCTTGCAACCTTCTTTGTAGATGAAACAATGACTGATTAGCACAGTAGCATAAGTATCGAGAATAAAGTTATAGAAATCCTTACCGTAGAAGTGCTTTGGGAACTTTTGAAAAACAGATCTGGGGAGAAAAAGTAATACACCATGCATTCTCGTAAAATTAAAAACCAGAAGCACACTTTTATCATAATAGTAGTTCATGAAAATGTTCAAGAGCTTCGAGTACGCAAGCTTCAGCGTTAAAAAGTTTGTCCACAACGTGCAGCTTGGCAGCCGATGCAATAGAGTGACAACGCTAGAGGCGATAACAATGTGTCGCAAAAAACAAAGTGCGCAACTTTCGCTAGTTGCGCAAGGCTGGAACCATTAGCGGAGCCAGTGTTTTACCTAGCTAAGGTTTTTTTAGTAAAGCCAAACAATTGATAGAGATTCTGAGTTTGCACTACATGTCACGTGACAACCTATTACGTGATGTTGTGATTTTAGTCACGTGCTAGCGGTTACTTGTTTGTTTCACGGGAACATGACGCGTGACTAGCTGTTAACTGGTTTACGGGGGGAATACATGTCACTTGATTATCTATTACACCATGTTGCGTAAATTTAGCCACGTGACTAAATGTTAAGTGATTTTCAGTCGCGTGATTTACATGCTATCATATCATCATCATCATCATCTGGTTGACAACGCCCACTTCAGGGCAAAGGCCTCTCCCATGTTCCGCCAATCATCCCGGTCCTGTGCTTTCTGCTGCCACGTTATACCTGCAAACTTCTTAATCTCATCTGCCCAGCTAATTTTCTGTCTCCCCCTCACGCGTTTGTCTTCTCTTGGAATCCAGTCAGTTAACCTTAATGACCAGCGGTTATCCTGCCGACGTGTTACGTGCCCCGCCCATGTCCATTTCTTCTTCTTGATTTCAACTATGATATCCTTAACCCCCGTTAGTGACCCACTCTGCTCTCTTCCTGTCTCTTAAGGTTACACCTACCATTTTTCTTTCCGTCGCTCGCTGCGTCGTCCTCAATTTAAGTTGAACCGTCTTTGTAAGTCTCCAGGTTTCTGTCCCGTAGGTAAGTACCGGTAAGATGCAGCTGTTATATACCTTCCTCCTGAGGGATAGTGGTAGACTACCATTCATGATTTGAGAATCCTTGCCGAATGTGCTCCATCCCATCCTTATTCTTCTAGTTATTTCACTCTCATGGTTCGGCTCCGCGGTTACTACCTGTCCTAAGTAGACGTATTCCTTTACAACCTCCAGTGTCTCGCCACCTATCGCAAAGCGCTGTTCTCTGCCAAGATTGTTCGACATTACTTCAGTTTTATGCATATTAATTTTCAGACCTACTTGTCTGCTTTCCGTATCCAGTTCAGTAATCATGAGCTGTAATTCGTCCCCTGAGTTACTCATCAATGCAATGTCATCAGCGAATCGCAGGTTACTAAGGTACTCTCCGTAAACTCTTATCCCTAACTCTTCCAAGTCTAGGGCCCTGAAAACCTCCTGTAAACACGTGGCGAATAGCATTGGAGAGATCGTGTCTCCCTGCCGTACGCCCTTCTTTATTGGGATTCTGTCGCTTTCTTTATGGAGGACTATGGTGGCTGGGGATCCGCTGTAGATTTCTTCCAGTATGTTTACATAGGCTTCGACGATGCCCTGATTCCGCAGTGCCTGCATGACCGCTGATATCTCGAGCGAATCAAATGCCTGCTCGTAATCTATGAAGCCTATGTATAGGGGTTGGTTGTATTCCACGCATTTCTCTATCACCTGATTTATAGTATGAATATGGTCTATTGTCGAGTAGGCTGTACGAAATCCTGCTTGGTTCTTTGGTTGATTGAACACTAATGTTTTTTTTTAATTCTATTAGCTATTATTTTTTCGTAAATAGCTTGTAGACAACGGACGGTAAGCTGATCGTCCTGTAATTCTTCAAGTCATTGGCGCTCTCCTTCTTATAGATTAAGATGATGTTGGCATTCTTCCAATATTCTGGTATCCTCCCCGTCAACAGACACTTCGTATACAGGGTGGCCAGTTTTTGTAACACAATCTCTCCACCGTCTTTCAACAGGTCTGATGTTACCTAATCATCACCTGCGGCTTTGCCTCTTTGCATTCCCTATAGGCCTTTCTTTACTTCTCCCGTCAATACTGGTGGGATGTCAGATTTCCTCAGGGCTATTATTGCTTCTTACGTTATCATCCTGATTGTCTCGGCTGCTGTACAAATCTCTGCAGAACTCGTCCGCTACCTCAACTCTCCTATCCATATTGGTTGTGACCTTGCCTTCCTTGTCCCTTAATGCACACATCTGATTTTTGCCTATGCACAGTTTTGTCTTCACAGCTTTGAGGCTTCTTCCGTTCTTTAGGGCATGCTCAATTATCTACATATTATACCGTCTTATGTCGGCTACCTGACGCCTATTGATTAACTTCGAAAGCTCCGCCAGCTCTATTTCGTCTGTTGCATTTGAGGCTTTCATGGTTTGACGTTTCTTAATGAGGTTTTTCATCTCCTGGGATAACTTGCCAGCGTCCTGTCTAATGACTGTGCCCCCCGACTTCCATTGCACACTGCTTAATGATACTAGTTAGATTATCATTTATTGCGTCAACGCTAAGGTCGGTTTCCTTGGTTAGAGCCGCGTATCTATTCTGAAGTGAAACTCTGAATTCTGTACTTTCCCTCTCAGCGCTAGCTCTATAATTGGCTTTTTGTGTATCAGTTTTTGCCGTTCCTTCCTCAAGTCTAGGCGAATTCGAGATCTTACCATTCTATGGTCACTGCATCGGATCTTGTTAACTACTTTCACATCCTGTACAATGCCCGGGTGGGCATACATTATGAAGAATATTTCATTTTTAGTTTCGCCATTAGGACTCCTCCACGTCCCATTACGGTTAGCCCGCTTTCTGTAGAAGGTATTCAATATCTGTAAATTATTGCGTTCTGCGAACTCTACTAGTAACTCCCCTCTGGCGCTTGTAGAGCCGATGCCATATTCCCCCCACTGCATGGTCTCCGGCCTGCTTCTTGCCTACCTTAGCATTGAAGTCGCCCATCAGTACAGTATACTTTGGCCCGTATTCACAAACGCTCCTCGACTCGAAACTCGGCCTCAAGGGATCCTTGAGGACTGTTTCGCGTTGCGATTTCTGCAACGCGAGAAGTCTCAAGGATCCCTTGAGGTCGAGTTTCGAGTCGAGGAGCGTTTGTGAATACGGGCCTTTGTCTTTACCTTACTCATTGCTGATTCTACGTCTTCGTAGAAGCGTTCAACCAATTGATCATCATGGCTGGATGTAGGCGTGTAGGCCTGTACCACCTTCATCTTGTACCTCTTATTAAACTTAATTACGATGCTTTCCACTTTCTCACTAATGCTCTAGTATTCCTCTATATTGCCAGCTATATTTTTAAACGCTATCGTATATACTTACCGTTTTTCTCGCCGGACAAATCGGCGCGTGTGTTGTGGGAGTGAGGAAGAAGTTGAGGAGGACGAAGTGTGCGCGTACCGCTTCATGATGATGATAATTCCCGTTCGCACTATCCGGCACAACGCAAATATTTAAGATTTGATTTCATTTGATTTTGCATTCACAGATACACAAGGGCACAGAAAAAAGAGGGGTAGAGCAAGCTGGCAACTGCCACCGCGTGGGGCCCTACGCCTGCCTACTAATGACGGAAAACTATCGATAGCACTATCAAACTATCGATGGTAAAAGAAAGTATCGATAGCGCTATCGATAGTTTATACTATCGATACTATAGATAGTTTTAAAGTATGACCGTTAGTATAAAATCAGCCGCGCGAAGTCATTGCAGCATTAACTTGATCACCCGAGTGTGTGGAGCAGCAGGAGCAGGCTGAAGGGCACTGATGTTGACAGGCTTGCGCTCCTTCACCATGGTTTTGGCTGACACATGACAATTAAGTTGAATTATTCAGGTGTACAGGAAACGAGACAGTTACAATTGATGGTACTGTGCGGCTTCAAATTTATGTCGAATTTTGTTATTTCGAAGTCAAAATATCAATGAATACCTATTGTAAGGTGTAAACGCTAACTTTTGAATACGAATTTATTGACGGACATATTGCCGCATTTTCACTGCTGGAATACTTATTTTGTCACAAAATTGCTCATATATTAAGCAAACTGAGTATTGCTGACAGTAGGCTACCGCAAATATTTTTTTGCAATATCCCCGGCCGCCAACAGCACAGTTCTCACAGCACTATTTATACCAGGGGTCTCAAACACGCGGCCCGCGGGCCGCATACAGCCCGCAAACCTCTCGCGTGCGGCCCGCGGCCTGCACATGACTGTATTCGTCACCCATTTCTTTTTTTTTTGTTTGTCATTTTCCTAATAAGTACTCTCATGGGCTACACAGGCATGAGTTGTCTCAGGCATTCCTTTCGTGTTGCAATCCATTAAATCACCATGTCTTTACCACCAAAACCGGAGAACTCTACATTTCAAAATCGGTGTCGATTTCAGTCATTGTGCAAATCGGTATCGGTATTTCTCGAATTCTGACCCCAAAAACTCTTCAAAAATCAGCCTATATGCCATATGCGAAAGACTCTTTCAAATGGACAACGTTAGCTGTCATCTTGTTCAATACCCCCCCCCCCCCCCTCCCCCCCTCTCCCCCCTCCCCCCGCTTCACACTACCCCGGCCCTTGCGGTACTCCAGGTAGTGTCTGCGGCCCACTGGCTCAATTGAGTTTGAGGCCCCTGATTTATACTATTGACAGTAATGTCGGTAACAATACTACCGACATTACTACTATCGACAGTACTATCCATTGCACTATTGAAAATAGTATCAATAGTAGTACTATCGATAGTTCAAAAGAAACTATCGATGTTACCGATAATCAATTTTCCGATAGTTCTGCATCAATACTGCCTACTCTTTCGGAAGGAGGGAAGAGATAGAATAGCTCCGCTCTTAGAAAAGGCAAGGCATGCATACGGACACACAGCAGAAGGGAAACGCCTGTTTGCGTTCTCTTGCGTACAGTAAATATTCCGTAGGTCACGGAGTTCAATACTTTGTTGATTTAGGATACACTGCTTAGAATAGAAACAAAAGAAACTCACAGGGTTCCTTATACATTCGCTTGAGACGATTCGAAGGCGGAAGACATCTTTCTTGTTTCTTCTCAGTCGACTGTATTAGTCCCCCCGAAAGCTTTCTGCCTTTAGCGAGGTTTTACACTGCCTCCCGGGATTGGAAGGCATTCAAGTTTCCTGCACATTGCATGTCTCCGGGCATTGCCTCCTTTGCTAGATGCCTCAAGAGTGGCTAGAGTTTCCAGCGGATCAGCCTGCCTTCGAGTTTCGAACAGACGGCGCGACGTGGCGCTCGCGACCGACACTATCATAACGTCATCTGCTTCGTGTATTTTGTGCGGGGCCCATGGGGGGCGCGTCGATCGAGAGTTATTCGAGATTAGCAACTGTACACGGCCATTTCGGAGGCTATGCAAGATGCCGAAATTGTTGCAGCGTCCACCACATGTGGCGCCAGCGACCGACACTAATTGAAAGGAAAAGAGGGAGAGGGTTTGACAGCTGGTTTTTTGTTCATGCGGCCGGCATCTAGTCTAGGCGATCATGCTCCGCGCCGCCCAACCTATGACCAGGCGACGGCGCTATGTGATGACGTAATCATGTGATGTCACGTTATGTAGCTTCACTCTGATGTCATATATTTTGGCGATCTGTGGCGTCGTGGTGACGTCGAAGAGTTGCGTCATCTCATGATGATGATTTTCTTCATCTCTCGTATTGACGCCGACGGTCATTTCTCGTGTTTCACGAGAAATCTAAGGTTTTCGCCTTAAAAAATACTAAGGCTTTGCAGACGCCATGAAATATGTGACGTCTCGGAGATCCAGGTCGAGAACTTGGAAGGTGTGTCGATATTCGCCTCATTGTTCTCCCCAGGCTTTTTTTTTTTTTTTCACCTGCGAGGGCTGCTTACTTTATTTTAGGCTCTTGGTTATTTGTCATTTCTCTCTTTTGCTGAACATATATGGTGAACCACTTTTCAGAACCATGTTGGGCATTACATTATGTGCACCGCGCTTTTAAAAGTGTAAATGCCAAGTTACATGAGTGTTAAGACTTTTCTAGCCCAGCCTATATACGATACAAATGATTTTATGCACGTATAGAGAGAGAGAGAGGTTAAGTGAAAGGCAGGGAGGTTAACCTGAAGAAAATTTTCTGTTTGCTACCCTGCACTGGGGAAGGGGTAAGGGGGGAATAGAAAGATACGGAAGGAAGGATTCTCTACTCGGTAATAGCTTTTTATTCGGCCCCGGACCTAGTCACAAGAAAGAGGCCGAACTTTTGTACTTACCGCTTGTACATATGATTTTCATCCATACCATTGATTCCTGTAAACATTTAACGTATGTATCATTGTCAAAAAAAAGAAAATATTGCGTGACTGCTCTGTTGATGAGCATATATTTTCACAGCGGCACACCGAAATAGTGTATTTCATAAGTCACTAAATTTTAACATTGCTTTCTTACATAAGATTTTGTAGCATTTTCTCCCGATGTTTTCATTTGGCGACAACTTTTCATACCCAGTTTCCTCATGTGTGAAGTTTATTAAGAAAAATTGCAAAATGAGCACGGACATCAAGTCGAGAAGGTGCGCTTCATGCAGGCATTCATTCGTTTTTAATTAATTTGGTCGGTGTCCGGATCCCTTCAACTAGTATGTTTCATCCCGGCCAGACGGGTTTCCGTCATACTCTCAACTTCAGGCATTCATTCTTCGCGCAAGCTCGCCTGCGTCATTTTTACTGCACCACTTGTAATAAGAAATTGTACGTCGCAGCTTATGACATCACCAGATAGGATTGAAGAGGAAGCTCTCATGTTAATGAGTGGGAAGATTACATACAGGATCAGCGAAATGAATTTACCTGCTCAAATGATTTGGGCGAGCTATGTATATCGAGCTCTGGCGAGACGCTCATTATCTACAGAAAAACTTCGACTGACTGCTGTAGGAAGCATAATAATAATATCTGGCATTTTACGTCCTAAATCAAGATATGATTATAAGAGGCGCCGCGGTGGAGGGCTCCGGAAATTTCGACCATCTGGTGTTGTTTAACGTGCACTGACATCACACAGTACGCGGGCTTCTGCCATTTCGCTTCCACCAAAATGCGACCGCCGCGGCCGGGATCGAACCCGTGGCATTCGGCTCTCCAGCTGAGCACCGTATCCACTGTGGCGGACGAGGCGTATGAAGCGTCGCTGGGTTCTTGGTTATATTTTTATTTGTTTATTTATAAATACTACAATCCCTGGTAGGGATTTTGGTAGGGTGGGAAAATTGACAATACATGCAGGGGACCAACGAAATATGTAAAACAACTAGTAGGCGCAAACGGGTTACATGATTTCGTGCGACCGAGATAAGTGAGGTGCGCACAGATAAGTGAACGAACAAGGCAAATATATGCCTTGTTGCGTGAAAGTTGCATAAATTCTCTTCATCTGTCGTGTAGTTGTGGACGACAGTAATTGTATGTGTCTCTGCCAGTCGTAACTGGCCGCATCAACACGCGACGTTAGAAGTTGACCCGAACTGTTTTCGGGACCAGCTTACTCTCGCATTATGTTGTCCATCGGTCCAAGGTTGTCCATCGGTTGATGTGGTGCCCGGGACACGCAGGGCTCGGAGGCAATGAATAGGGCGGACGCTCTAGCTCGCCCATTTTGCAACCGAGTGGAGAATCCCCCCTCTTTCGTTGAACGCACCAATTTTACCTAGGGATCCCCATTAAGGGATCTGGGAGGTGTAGCATATTTTTTGTCACTTCACGCGACAAAAATATGGTACGCCTCACAGATCCCTTAATGGGGAAGAGGCCGCCGACCTTCGAAAAATTTAGACGGTCCGCACCCTATTGAAATTACACGCGATACATCCGATGCTTTACCCGGCCGTGTGTCCGTGGTGCGGCCGTAGGCCGACTGTCTACCACATACCGGAGGAGTGCGATCGTAAGCCAAGCGACCTGACCAATTTTCTCGGCAAACCTCGAACACCTAGTATGGAGCAGTGGCAGGCACAACTTGCCAGCTCGGACCCGGTAGTGCAGCTCGCGCTCCTGGAGCAAGTCCGGCGTGCGGCTAAGGCCAGTGGAGCCCTGGGCGTAGGGACCCAACCATAGAAGATCCAAGATCCCCCCTTTCCCTTTTCCCTTAAATAAAGTTTCACTCTCTCTCTCTTCAACCGTCTGTGTATTTCACTGTCCGCCAAACAGGTATAAGTACCTGTTAATGAACTTGCCTTCACTTTTCTTCACCTCATTAACTGTTTTTTTTTTTATTAAGTGGAGAAATTTTGCTAGTGAGGCCAACAATATGGTACGCTGGCGAGAAAACAGCGATCATTATCTGAAGAATGAAGGCTGGAGCACTGTCCTGGCAGCCTAGTTTGGCAGCATTGCTTAAAACATGTGTGTCAATGAGTGCCCAAGTGTGTGAGTAAAGTAAGTGCATTTACTAAACTAAGTACAACTACTTGCATTTATACGCCTGTGAGGAAACGAAAAATCTTCGTAGGAATGTAGTATTCACATGTTTAAGCAAATAAGTACTTTGTTTAGTTCGAATTTTTCCCTCTCTTTGCATAGTTCACTGCGTAAATTGTGTGAGTACAATCACTCTGCGGCGTTGCTATTCTACTCTGAATTTCTGATGTATTTGTTTTCGTGAAAGCAATTCCTAACACGCTCGAACATTTACATCGTCATGTTTACCTGAAAGGACAGCGCAGCTATTCCTTTTTTTGAGTTCATGGTTTTCATAACATTTATCATTAAAATTCTTACTTCGGAGAAATTTTTTTTGCCGAAAACTCCTGCTTTGGGCCGTCCGGCAAGCCGAAGATGCCACCCGGGTCCAAGGACTGCGAGCTGTCACCTGAGGCACCGCCATCATCATCGACGGAGAGTGGGACGGAACAGGGGTCAATCCCCCCCTTCCCCCCTGCTTCGCCCGAAGGAACCGGACTTGAAATAAAATTTATTCATTCATTCATTCATTCATTGTCTTTTCTGGACCAACAGTAAACTCTCTAGGGCTGCTGGGAAATTTAGTCCGTCTTTTTCGCACCAGGCTACGTTTACCGTCAAGTCGTCGGCGTTATGTTTGTGATTTTTGTGCTTACGAGTGCTAAAACTCCAAAACGGCAAGAAGTATAGCTCTTCATACAGACTTAACGAAAGCTTACCTGAAACAAGAAGCGCCAGGCCGACCAAGACAGTCACTGTCCTCAGCATCATCTTCGCACCGGGGGGCTGATGTTCAGCGTTGCTCCACAGCTGCAGTCTCTCAGCCAGGCTACGCACCGGTCATTTTATCTCCTTCACCGGAAGCCACACTAAGCCTATGGCGCTTACTTCTCTGCACATCTGCGGTATGGTAGACACTCTCGACGATGTCGACGATGGATGGGGATATGTATCATCATTAAAACAAAAAGATACCGGAAACGGAAATTCCCTCAGAAAAGGCTCACATATTCATCTCATTTGGATGAGTCACGAACTCCTTTTGGCTGTCAGCGGTCTCAGGGGCCTTATCTTTGTCGTAGTTAAGGAGCTTAAGTGCGCCACAGCGGGATCTACACTAAACATAGCCGTGACTTATGGATGGTGTTTCTCCGTACAACTTCTATGGAAAGGCGAATAATATGGGCCGACCAGAACCCTTTTGATGTAGTTGTATGAAAGGTGCTCACGCTACTAAAAGCTCCGCATTATGATAGCGCGTCTTTGCAGCGATTTATAATCCCCTCAAAGGGCACACAGGTTAATGCACACCGAGCAATAACTATGCCACCTCCTCATAACTAAATGTTTTATTAATAATAACAATAACAATAATATCTGGCGTATTACGCGCCGGAATCATGCTATGATTATGCGGCACGCCGTTGTGGAGGGCTTCGGAAATATCGACCATCTGGTGTTCTTTACGTGTGCTGACATCGCGCAGTACACGGACATCTAGCACTTCGCCCCAATTTGAAATACGACCACCGCTGCCAAAATGGAACCAGCGACCTTCGGGTCAGCACTCATCATACTTCAGCCACGGTATAATGTTGCATTGTCATTACTAAAGACCAGATTTCATGGCACTAAAAAGCGCGTTTTAGGCGCCAAAAATAGGCAGGTAAAACACCGTTTTAGACCCCCCAAAATTGTAAAAAAATATGCACAATAAATGTTTTTTCCATAAATTCAAATAATTTCAAACAAAGACTTGCGCGACCTGTGTCTACGACAGGAAGCAAAAAAAAAAAGCCACGAAGAAAAATACCCGCGGGTAACAGTGCGGGAGCGCGGGCGACAAACGCCGCTGAAGCGGACATCAAACGAGCCCGCTCACCACCGTCGCTCCGAGGCGTATGCGATAAGATGACCCCCGCCCGTTCGACGAGCCGGGGAATGCTGAAGGAAAGGAAACGCCCCGCGCGTCTTCAACAAGCGCAGAAAGACGCGAGGGGTGGGGGGGGATGTCCCTCATGCAGCCACTGCGACCTTTGGTTTTACGAGCGCGGTCGTGGCTGGCGCACGCGTTATCTCGCAATCTCAGCAGCCGACAGCGGGCGGCTGGCTCCTACGTGCTCCGCTCTCAACGCGAGGACATTGTGCGAGCAGTGTCCCTGGAGCAGCCGTATGCTCTTAAACCAGCATTTCGTAGAGTCGCGTGAGATGGGGTCCAAAAGAGTTAGCTGCCAGCCTCACTTCGATTAACATTAGAATTTGTTGCTATCGCATTCACTGCTCCACCCTTGCGGTAAAACTGTGACTTTTTTTATGATAGCACAAAGGCGCCAAAGGTTCAACATAGCCATGGATTTCCCGCACGATTTGCAGTGCACGGTCTTCCCTTTTATTGTCTACCTTCCACGATGGTCTAGTGGTTAATGTGCTCGACTGCTGACCCCAAGGTCGCGGGATCGAATCTCAGCCGCGGCGGCCGCTTTTTCGGTGGAGGCGAAAATGCTTGAGGTCCGTGTACTCAGACAGCAATTCTAGCGGTGCGACTCAGTGTATCGCGGTAAAGACATATGATCCGTGCCAGCCTCTCCAAACATACGCGCTCTAAGGGGATCCATCCTACTACCGAGAGCGCCGAAACGACCCATCATTGATAGCGTACGTGCACACGCAGGCTTGGGCACGTCATGCACACGTGACCTTGCGTGCACATGACGTGTGTATGCGTATGCGTCATGTGATCCTCCGGATCCGATACTGCAGAAGGCAGGGAAGGAATTGGGCTTGCGATGGCTACACGGGGTGAGTAGCAATGGTTTCAAGCTTGCCTCCTCGGATCTTGGTTTCGTGGCTACCAATAAGAAAAATTTTCGTGGTACAACGCTCTTCTTTGGGCACGCAACAACTTCCAGAATCTAACTACAATTTCTTATGTGACGTGGTGAGGGGCCCTTGAAGAAGTAAATTACAAACAAAACAAAAGCCGCGTGCACATAAAATTCTTATTTCTTTTGACCCACCTTCTCCTTTCCCGTGACGGTTCTCCACAGTTTTACATTCGTTCTCCACCTTCCCGCGGTTACACAGAAAGACCTCTTGTTCCCTTGCCACCGCCGCACCCAGGTGTTCAAGGCGGTTCTTTAATTCTTTCGGGACACAGGACAACCATCTGCAGAAGCCACTCGCCGCGTCCTCGGCCATGGTCACCACTCTCCTCTCCCTCTCCCATCTTTACTTTGCCCATTCCCCTGCAGGCGCTGAGACGTGCTCTCCGCGGAGCGGCTTCACCGAACAATCGGCGCGGACAGTACTGTAGCGCATCACCGTCGCCATTCATTATCATCATCGTTTACCAACACCGCGCCGCGCCTCTCGCGCAGCTCATGCTGAGCTCGTGCCGCGAGACAGAGAACGGGTTCACGCGCCTGGCGGAACTGGACGCCAGCAGCTGCCGCCGCTCCGTTTGGCCTTCGCTCAATAAAGTGGCGAGACAGCGGCACGGCCACGTTGGCCGCCTTCACGACGACGTCTCTCGTCTCTGTCCCTCGCTACAGTGGTGACCCGGACAACACGCCTTTCGACGAGCGGCCACTGCCATGTTTCGACGTCCCTACCCGCAAGTGCCGCCGTTCAACCCGGTCTACCCCCCGAGTGTGGTTTAAGCAGCTGGATGCCATTCTCATGGTGGATGGCGTCACCGCACAACCGGAGATGCACGCCGTCCTGCTACACGCCCTCCCGGTTGAGCTGCGCCATCTCGCGGCCGCGTCGACATCCAGCCAGCAGCCATACGACGACCTCTGCACTGCGGTGCTGGCCTTCTACGGAGAAATCTACCGCCCGCTTCCGATGAGCCGCGAGTTCCGGGTTTCCCCTCCGTCGACTCGAGCTCTACAAGCCAGCCCGCAGCTCTCCCTATACTACGACTTTTCTTCCCCAGCTACGACTCCTTCTACCTCGGGTCCGGACACAGGAGCACCCATTCCTGCGCCCAACCACGACGACCAGGTAGAAGACGCCCCTGCATTGACCGACCTTCCCGAGGACCTCCCCGAGGGTCTCCGAAGGTACGAGGGTCCCTCACGCATGCCTGCCACTCGCCCGTCTTCCCCAACCTCGACGGCCCGCCACACCTCGGAACCAGCAGACTCCACGACGGCTACATTGCCGCACGCCCCGGAGTCTGACGCAAACATCCTCTCGCCCGCTTTTCTCCTACCGATCGCGGAGCTTTCGCCGTCCACTATGTCTAACGAGTGCGATCTTCCACCGGCCTCAACGCTCTGTGCGATTTGCCAGCAGCAACCTGCCTCGCCCTCACAGTCTCCCGCAGCCGAAGTTCAAGCCTCCATCCAACTACGGCCGAACCTCCACGACGCTGCGACTATGACTGACGCGCCTGAGGACGACGTGCCTGGTACTGCTGTGGCAGAGCAGACCACATATGCCCCACCTACCACAGAGCCAGCCATGGACCATGCTGATCTGTGCACCAGCCCTCGTGCGCCGACTACCGAAAGTCCTTCCACAAGCACAGGTGCGCCGACCAACCCTCCTCTAGAGTGCACGCCTGCAGTGTTCCGCGGCATACATCCTCCGGAACCGTTGACGCAGGACGGCAGCCACCAAGCGGGTGTCCACAATGCAAACGCGCTCGTCACAACGACAACGACGCCCAATGGGACCCCATCTCTATCGCATGTGGCTCTACGTCGACAAAACCATCGCACTCGGCGTCAATCAAAACGACATTTTTTCACCCGCTCTCTCACGCTGTCACGCGGTGCAGGCATCGTCTCTGCGACGAATCCAGCGTCTACGTCTACCCGACGCACTGGCCACCCACTTGCCTTGCACCTCAATACGCGTGGTGCACGTGGTGCGGTTGTTCAAGACCGACGTCGCTGCATCCGTGGACTTGTGTACCGTTTCCAGCACACCGAACGCCCTACAACGCCGAGGTTGGTGTCGCGCCGACACCGCAGTCCACACCAGCACCACCGACCCGCTGCCGACGTTAGCGACGAAACCGACACATCTACGGGCACCTTTGTCAGCCGCGTCCGATCGTGCCGCCTGGTGCGCTCTCGAACAGTCACACCAGGTCATCGTGGGACTCACTTGTCTATAACCACAGCGCTCCGGTGCCTTCTCCGTCCGCTGTTTTTTTCCCAGTGCCGCCCGCCGGAACAACTGTAAAGACCCTGCGCCTCCACGTTAACGACCTGGACTGCCCACGGACACTTTGTTTCGCGCTATGTACACTTGTATATACGCCCCCCATAATTTTGTATTACGGGTTCATTTCTGCGGGGGGGGGGAGTAATCTGTAGCGCATCACCGTCGCCATTCATTATCATCATCGTTTACCAACACCGCGCCGCGCCTCTCGCGCAGCTCATGCTGAGCTCGTGCCGCGAGACAGAGAACGGGTTCACGCGCCTGGCGGAACTGGACGCCAGCAGCTGCCGCCGCTCCGTTTGGCCTTCGCTCAATAAAGTGGCGAGACAGCGGCACGGCCACGTTGGCCGCCTTCACGACGACGTCTCTCGTCTCTGTCCCTCGCTACAGTACTGTCCCACCTCTGGTGTGAGTGTCCTGCTCTCAGTGATGCGCGCAAGCGGCTCGTCATGAAGTACCGTGTCGTCGGCCTGCCATGTGTGACCCTTTAAAGGGATACTGAACAAAATTTTTGCTGCCAAGATTTACAGCCAAATTGAAAGATTGGGGGTTGAAATCGATGGAAATAGCCTTCATTTCAGGCACAAACTAGGGGAAAATAATGAAATTAATGAGTTTTTCACAAACCGCCGCGTCTAGCGGCCGCGCCGTGAACTAGAGGATGTGACGTGAAACTCGCCGGAAACAGGCATCCCAACAGTGCCAGCCGTCGCCCGCGTCTCACAACCCGCTGAGCTCGCACTACGTTTCCCAGAACCTGTACGGGAGCGAACAATGCTCCCGGCTGGGGTAAGGCATCAGTGCTTTTGTTGAAGGGAGAGAGTGGAATGAAAGGAGGCGGAGAAAAGGAAGAGACGGACAGGAGCACGTGCACCCTGCATGCGCCGGGGAGAATCTGACGTCACGGCTCGCGCTCGCATGCAGCCACCGCGCGCTGACAATCCACCAAAAATACAGCCAACCGTTCAAAAATACGTGAAATAAACTCTGTTTATCGGAACAGTGGCGTCTTCCGAGTAGAATTTCCATGTTTTCGTCAGTCTTTCAAATTTTTGTTCAGTATCCCTTTAAGACATCCTCAATACCACCGGCTTCGAGGACCATCGCCGCTCTACCCTTGCGGCCCTACTCGGCTTTCTTGAGGACGCCAGCCTAACCGAGCGACTTATATAAGCCGCTTGCCATGTAAATCGGGCAGTTCTCCTACCATCACGCGAGTTTATTCGCTCTCTATTTTTTTTTGCTCCGCTTTCTCCCCCCCTCCCCCTTTTTTTTACCTCTCGTATATTTTGCTCCTTTCATATCTTTTCTCTTTAACCTTACTTTCTTTCCTTTCTTTACTCACAGTATCCCTTCAATTCCCGTTCCCCTGCGAGTGTATCGGTTGAGGTGTCCCTCTTGAGAGACAGTTATCGTGCACTGCACACCCCATTTTCTGACCTTTCCTTCTTTACCTAAAGAGTCACCCTTCCCCTCCACTTAAGGCTGCTGAAATAGCGTCTTTTTCTCTCCTCCTCCTCCTCCAACTACTCGCGCCATGTCAGCGCTGTGGCGTATGGTGGCCGCCGCGTGCCATTTCACTATTGCTAGCGGTTGTGTTTCGGAAGTTGGTTGAACTAGAGGACTTGGCTGAACCTCAACGAGTGTGGAGAGAGAGAGAGAGAGAAATAGATGAAAAGGGAAAAGCAGGGAGGTTAACCTGGTACAGCAACCGGTTTGCTACCCTGCGCAGGGGTGGGGAAAGGGGGGTTGTAAAGAGGACAGAGAGAGATAAAATAAAAACAAAACACACACACACACACACACACACACACACACACACACACACACACACACACACACACACACACACACACACACACACACACACACACACGCACACGCACGCACACGCACACGCACACACACACACACACACACACACACACACACACACACACACACACACACACACACACACACACACACACACATATGGACGCACACGCACGACGTTCAAATCAAAGTCGTTCAGAAAGGCCACTTGAACGCAGGAAGCGCAGTAGCGCTTTCACAGCCTTCTTCTGAGACGTTGGGTCCGGTCGATGGCGCAGGATTCGTTCTTCCGAAAGAGTTCGGTCATCCAGTTTATCAAGTGCGTTGCGAAGCGACTGTCTCTGTAAGCAGTACTGTGGGCACTCACACAGAACGTGGTGAATAGTTTCATCACTGCCGCAGTGCTCACATGCTGCGGTGTCGGCCATCCCTATACGGAACGCGTACGCGTGCGTAAATGCGACCCCCCAACCATAGTCTACATAAAAGGGTAGCGTCAAGTCGGCGTAGTCCTGGAGGAATTCGGAGGCTGAGTGTTGGATCCAGGGAATGTAGCCGTGCGTGCTTGAAGTGCGGCTCGTTCCACTGTGACGTGGTGCATTGGCGCGCAAGCATGCGGAGCTTCCATGCAGCGTCAGTCCTAGAGAGCGGTATTGATATATGTCTGTTTTCTCTATGGGCTGAACGGGCAGCTCGATCGGCCCGTTCATTGCCGATAATCCCACAGTGACTTGGGAGCCATTGAAACGATATTTCAAGCGGCAGCAGCAGCAGAGCTCGCAGCGCTTCGTGTCGCATTGAATTTCATTGCTGATGAACGGACACAAAAATGGGCAATCTTCAGTGACTCAAAGGCGGCACTGCAATCCCTTCTGTCACCTTTACGCCGCGGCCCGAACGAGCAACTGGTATTTGAACGAGTGTGGAAAGGTCAATGTTACCTAGTGACATGAAGAATGGTCTCAAACCGCACTCGAAAGCGAAATTTGAGCTCAAATGGTGTCCATATAGGCGCCGATTTTGAACATAGTAATTTATAGGCACTTAGAGACATTCAGGCACGAACGCCAAAAATAGGCATTTACATGGACTTTAAAAACACTATAAAAGCCCTTAAACTTTATTTCATGCTCGTATATCGAAGTGGCACGATAGGAACGCAAGGAACAAAATAGGCATTTGCCTAGAATCCAGTCTGTAGTCATTACTAAGAGATGTTTTAAGAAGGGTTTCGCAAGCTGGGCGTATTAATTCCTAATGATCTTCTAATAACATTTTGCTTTGTCGGGAATCCTCGTAAGTGATCTTTTGCTTACTAAAGCTTACGACTGCACATTTAAGAGAGGACAGCTTGAATGTCTCTTTTTTTTCATTTTTATGATATTTTTATTACGGGGACAAGAAGGCGAAACAGAGCGCTCTGTGTGTCGTCTTCTGGTCTCCTTCATGCACTTACCGGTTTCAAAATGTCGCTGTACTTACTAGCTCTGATCCAGCCTCTGATTCCTTGTGATATTTTAGGAACACCCTGCCAGTCTTCCCTACGTAAGCATGAAATAATGTAATCTAAGGCGCGAACCCATCTGAGGCCTTAACGATGTCTTATCGTTCGCGTTTTGTTTGTTTGTTTTGCGAGCACCAGTGCTTCACATGCAGTTTATTCATTTGAAGAGCTTGTAAGGAGACCAATAAAACGAAAATAACTTTATATTACGACATGCTTCAGACTGCCTTTAGACATGGCAAACTGTAAGAGAGGTCATTGGAAGTTTATTACAAGTGAAATCGACCACATGTCCTAAGAGAAGGCGCTTCTGACAAGTCCACTGTTCGTAGTGTCCCCGCTGAAACGTTGCATCGCACCACGTACAGTTCAACCGAAGAAGCTGCAATAAAGAAGCACGAAATAAACATTATAAAGTGGTACAGAGAATAGCTTCAGCCTTTTTGTATGCAGCCCCATCATGAATATGTGCTCTTAACGTTCTCAGCTTAGAAATCTTAATGCGGAAGTTATGCTACTGATAAGTACAAGCTCGTTTGCCAATTTCTTCCCTTAGAAACTGTAGAACTCTTTCCAAGTTTTCGAAGTGAAATGACATAATTAAACCAACGAATAGTGAAGCCAAGGGAGGCATAGATGACATTGTTTGTAGTCTTTTAACGGTAGTGTAGTAACTATTACTTAAATGGAAAGGAAATAAAATGTTTGAAAAATCAACTTTGGTCGGGAACGAACCTGCTACCATCGGATAACCCGTACGATGAAATTGCCAATTGAGCTACAGTGGCGGTCGCTTTCCCATCCACTTCATTTGGTATTTCTGTTCGTGCGATCCTGGAAGTCTTATCCGAAGGTTGCAGGTTCGGTCCCTACCAGCGGCAAGCTGATTTTTCATACACTTTAATTTCGACCCATTTATGTTATAGCTACTTTAATGCAGTTAAAAAAAAACTACTCTTAATATCCCTTATGCTTTCCTTGGATTCTTTGTATGTTGGTTTAATTATATGGTGTCTCACAAATAAGCAACCATCTGATACGTTCTCTCTTTTGTTTTTTTTAAGTGCAATGATAACCTAGAGAGAGAAGGAATGGTAGAGAAGGAAAAGCAGGGAGGTAAACCGGTCCAGGATAACCGGTTTGCTACCCTACACTTGGTAACGGGATGAAAAGCATACCCAGAAGTACTGCCTATATTATAAGAGGACAAATGAATGCAAAGTTCTCCACACAAGTCAAAAGAGAGTGATGTGCTACACACTAGGATATTTTTCGTTCTTCACCCATAGATGCCTTAGTTTACCGTAATCATAATAAATAAGAACATTATTGTCGGTTGTTTTTGTAGCCTGATGATACATTTTTGAAAATTAGGCTGTAGGACGATATAGGGTGTAGGATAGGGTGTAGGACGGTATATAAGAATAAGTTTAAGGCGTGACCAGTGAATCAAGTGTAACCATCAAGAAATCAGCGGCCCGCTTACTAATATATATCTTATGAAATTTATACTCCGGGTATCTAAACTGTTAATTTGAAATTAGTCATTTTCTTCGGTAATCGGGGCAAAAAATACATTTTGTTCCGAAAGAAACTGCTGTTTAAGCCAAGTGACTATTCGCTAAAGTCTGCGGCATTATATTGTATGGAACGTTGTGACCGCTAAATTTTTATTACATCGTATATGATACCTAAATGTTTTAGCTTTACTCTGCTAAACCGAACACATTGAATGAGTGTACACCAGCCCTCTCTACACTTTGCAGCAAGACTTCATTTCTAGCTAGTTAAGAAAATCAGTTATTGTGCAATATATATTAAGTTACTTGAAGGCTAAAGTTGTGTTTTGTCACAAAGATTTTGTACGAACAAACGCTCCATGGCCAGAAACAAACGCAAACAAGTTATCTTGAGAGAATTCGTTGCTGGGTTAGATAGTTCGTAGTGCTAAACAGGAGAGCGCAAATTCGGTAACGGAAACAGAAGCGCACAAACAGCACAGCTTGCAGCAAGTGTAGTGGTATGTTTAGCATTTGTTAAGCAAGATAATTTTTTATAAGAAATTGTTTCGGTAAGCTAGTGCAGCAACACTCTTAGTTGCCACATCTTTCGTCAAAGAGACAGAAGCGCGGTGAAGTTAGAAAACGCTACGTCAAAACATGAAAAATCCACAGGAAAACACGATGTAGCATTGTCTTTTTTTTTATTTTAACGTACTTGCACAAATTAGTTTAAAAATATGGCTGTAAGATTGCTTAGCTACATGCTTGACTATGACGCAAACTAAATTTCGTGAAAAGGGGGGATAAAAAAGGAGAGGAAAGTCAAGCGTCAACTACAAACCATTTTAACTGCAATGGTACTCCCAGAAACGTGCACACACACAAGAAAAAAGAGAAAAATACCTTCCGCACATGCGTAAAGATCCAACGTATGACGCGGTAATGACACGGTCTAGGTGACATGTGATCAAGAAAGCACATTTCTGAAAAATGCACTGTTATCCTCCTCACAACCCGTGTCCGCTTGCGTGGAGGGACATCTTAAGAAAATTGCACAACAGCAAACTACTCCGTGTCATTTAGAACTCGTGCCTTCATCACCCCGGTTCTCTTTTACCCATACTGAAAGCGTGAACAGTGAAGGCAACTTTAGCGGTTGGTGTGTGCCAAGAAGCAAACGGTGGTGAGCAGCTCGCGCAGCGCATGGCTGCTTACGCTTAACTATACTAAAAGTTTTGCAAGTGAAATTTTTTTTAAAACAAAGTGAACAAAGGGTTTTATACTATTGATCTTTGGGGATCTAAAAATACTTAGAGTACTGAAAGCCATAATTTGCATTTATTGTTTTTTACGATGTTCGCAACTAATGTCCCCGTTTGTTGACCCCCATTTTTACCCCTTCGAAATGAAATTTTCATCGCAGCGTTCTCGCTTTACACTTCCGGAACCATTTGAAATACTATTTTGCAAGCCGCATCTCTGTTTTTTTGCCTACATTTTTTTTCGGTAGCGCGGAGCTTGTAGATGTGTCATCGACTAATACATTACATTATTTTGGTGAAAAGATGTTACGCAATGTGCTTACTGCGACGAGGAAGGAGGCTGGCCGGCGCCCCCGGCGTCGCCATCCATTCCCGGGAAATTGTCCATGGGCATTGGGCCTAGGGCATTGTCTGCGATGTTATGCACAGAAGACTTCTTATGCAAGAACAGCAGTCACCAACACATGTTCACAAATTTGAGGCAGGGGGAGGGGGGCGCCCCCGTAATCACCTCAGGTGAGGCGAGAGGGGAGCAATGTCTGCCCATACCCTTTCTCAGTCGGAGCTGGCCCCGTCGGAAGAAGAGAACAGGCTTTTGGGCTAGTTGGTTTGTTGCGTTCAATTAAGGCATAACTCTTAAAAGACAGGGACCAAGGAAGAGGAGAGACATGCTATCCTCTTCCTCGGTCCCTGTCTTTTTAGGTGCTATGGCTTCTTTGAACCGTCGGAAGAAGCTGGACAATCTTTTATAGTGGAGGGGGAGGCGTTGCGATGAAACTTTGCTCCCCGGATGGGCAATTCTGCGGACGCCTATGGTCACCAAGATATAAGCTCTTCATGTCATATGCAGGGTACGCCAGCTATCTTTAGCTCGAGTTTAATAATATGCCTTTGCTATGGTGATGCAACCAAATGCATGTTACAGACACTTGCATGTAGTAAGTCACACGATTTTTGTTTTCTGGTTAATTGCTTAATCGGGCAATATTAATTTTAACCAACTTTTCAAGCAATAAAGCGGGACCGAAAATCCTAATCAGAAAGTTGTAGATCGGTTTGCAAAACGAACGATTGCACAGTTTCTAACTGTCTATCTGCTAAGTATTAGTGTTTTTCTACTTACCGCAGATGGCCCGCAAAATACGAAAAAAAAAACAATCACGTGAAATGACCTTAGTGACATGCCGCCTTGCGCGCCGTGATGGAGATGCACGAGCTGCGCGATCACTTAGTCTTTGTGATGTTCGTACGTCTAAAAAATAAAAAAGGGCATTCGCGTGATATAACATACGCGCTAAGACAGCCCCGTCGTATGGCATTCGCTTTCAAGTCATCTCACGCGAATACACAAGGGACCCTGTGAGTCGTTTTCATTCCGGGCTAATGTACCTTTGTTTCTTTCTTCAATACTATGCGCAATATAGACTAACCCACTTATAACAATACCGGGTTTTAACAATATATCTGTTATAACAATGAGAAGCTGCTGCACCGTCAACTTTTGTATGTTCTCAATGGTTGAAATAACCCGCTTACAGCAAATTCCCGCATGCCGCATTATCGGTTATAACAATGAATTCTGGTGGTTAGCTGTCCGTGGCGAAAGGAAATAGAACGCAAAATCCGTTGAAGAGAAAGAAGAAAACGAGAAATTCAACATTGCTAAAACACGTTGGCGGGCTAGTTGGTTTCAACCATGAATTGTGAGTAAGCGCGACAGACAGGGACGTAAAAGAAAATCGACTCGGACAAAGCGCTTTGTCCGTGTCGATTTTCTTTTACGTCCCTGCCCATGTGTCTAGTGTCTCTTCTTATTTGTCCTCGTCCACACCAGCGCTAAGAAACTACCTTTCCATTATGCACCAACAAGCCCACATCGCTACCCTCTGTCTGTCGCGCTTACTCACAATTCATGAGAAATTCAAGCTACTGATCGGAAAATATTCTTTTCCTTGGGGCTTCTTCGCTGGGCCACAGCAACAGGAACATCTGCTTAGCCGTATGTGAATTTCTTGGCGACACTAAAAGAATTCCGTGCTAATTTATTTTCATTCAAATTTCTGCACTTCAGCCTTTCTCTGACTAGTTGATTGCATACCCCTGTATTGTCCCATAATTATTATATAGGAACATAAAATATGCATCTGAAAAAGTTTTTTTTTCTATATTCCCCAGTCAACCGATTAGCTTTTCTTCTTCGTCTCAAGTCTAATCTATACCCCTTATATTAACGGCCGGTTCATGGCCGATCCCCCCCAAGTGGGTAAGTGCCAAAAACAAGGATCCAGCAAGCAAGCAAACCTCCGCCCACAACCTCAACGTCCCCCAGCACCCCTTCGGAATTTCTGGTATACGTCACCGAATAGCGCTTATGGCACCGGGGCAAAGCTGACTTTCGAAATGCGGTACGGCGCGGTAGCGGCGGTGGATTCTTTTAATGCATTTTCGGACATGCAGGTTGAGTAAACAGTTGAGACTTGGAAAAGATTCAGCGTACAAAACTTGAGATGTTGTCATACGCGTACATTGGGTCTATAAGGCTTGTGGCGGTCTCGTGAAAGCGTCCGAATTTTCAAGCATGTCCGAAAAATTAATCCTTATCAGCGATTGTCTGTTGGCATATCCCATCCGATATTATAGTGTTACACGGCAGGGAACAAGAAGGCACCTAGAAAGGCGATGAAGACGACGGAATGCAACAGCGCTAGTGTTGTTGCTGTTCTGCCATCTTGGCCGCAGCTGTTTCTACCTCTCCCTGTATATTTTGTACATACATTTCTTTCTTTTGTACTCTCACCCCCGCGACAATACTTTTCTCACCACAGCCTGCCGTCCTTTTATTTAGCTTTTTTTTGTGTGCAACCCGTTTATAGCAATTATCCCTTGTAATAATGAAATTTTCGTGGCATTTGAGTATTGTTGTAAGTGGGTCTGACTGTAATGTGCGATAATGCACCCCAGTTAGTCAGTCGGCGCTCATCACTTTTTTTTTCTGTTTTTTTTTTCATGTTGCACTCATTTAAGGACTCGAGCTCCTTTACTTTGAATAATAAGGCACCTGCGCAACCCCGCCGGCTCCTTTACAAGCATTACGGGCCATCTGACAGCAACCAACCGCGATTTCCATTATATCGTAAAAGACCAAGTCACAGTCTGACTGCAAGATTGAAGCAAAGAATGCGACAGCAAGAAATTTGAATGTTTTACGAGGTAAGGACAGCAGCTCGCTCCTTTAGCATCCGATTTCGCACAACTCTACAGAACACTGGCGTGAGGGGAAAAGCTGGCGTAAAGGAGTGAAGCGGTTTTCGGGTTGTCTGTCACCTCAACGCGAACTAAGCGGGCAAAGCACAGCACGTAGGCTACACACAGCTCCTAGAAGCACATGCACAGCCCGTAGCAGCCGTCTACTGAAGTCCGTAAAGACAGCGTGCTCACCAGCGCACGCGACCGCGCCCATTTGATCAAAGTTTGCAGTTGCAGCTTCAGCGACGCCACCCTCCACCAGCACCTCTTCATGCTCCTTGACCTGACGAAGCCCTCGGCACGCTTCATCTTTGCTTGAGCCGCGCCTTCTCAAGCTTTCACCCGCTTAGTGGGGAAATAAAGGAAAACGCCGACGAAAGTAAAAAGCACACTTTTTTTAATTTTTGTGCCTTTTTTTTCTTGGTCGGCTTTTTTATTTTATTTTACTTTGATGTTTCTTTTATTTTACTTCGACCAGATGGGATTCCGTCAGGTTTTTTACTTTCACCCACTTCAAGAACATATGACGTGCGGTGCGATGTAATCGATTTGAACTTTTTACAGAAAATGACGGCGGCGGCGACGCAAAAATGCGCTTCAGGTGTCCACATAATTGCTCTCGCAATAAAAAAAGATAGACTTACGGAAGCCCTGTGGCGAACCAGCTGAGGCAGCATGACCCTGCCTGAAATACGAAGGCAAAGTTTTCTGAACTTAAGTGGGAATCGAAAGGCTGGCGTAGCCGAATGGTTACATTTTTAATCCTTGCTGGTGTAACGTTGGCCGAATGAAGCTATACGTTTTTATACGCCATCAAGGTCAGTGTTCTTTGCATTTTGCTTGAAGTTGAGCAGCTATCCTATTTCGATATATACATGTTGTACCCAGCATCGCTATCATCAGCCTGACTACGCCCACTGCAGGACAAAGGCCTCTACCATGTTTCTCCCAGTAACCCGGTTCTGTGCTTGATGCGGCCACGTTATCCCAGCAAACTTGGTCTAACCTGCTCACCTGGCTTTCCGCATCGCCCTTGCGCGCTTGCCTTCTTTCGGAACCCGATGTGTTACTCTTAGCGAAAGCCGTGCGGACGCCTGTGGCAGACTCCTAAATATTTGAACTGCTTGAATGCAAGCGCAGTTCTTTCCCAGCACGCGCACACTGTTCTCCCTATCGCAGCCCACCTATGTGTTTTTCATGATACACGTGAACTAAATAACTGCACTGCATTTTGCAATTATCAGAAGTTTGAGTCATTTCAACGCCGCAGAACCGTAATCAATATGGACGATAATATTTTCAAACAGCACAACGCTAATATGATAATTGGGGGAGGGGGGGTCACGTCCCAACACCATGATTTGATTATGAGGGACGCCGTAGTGCAGGGCTCTGGAAATTTTGACCATCTGGCGTTCTTTAGCGTGCACCTAAACCTATGTACATGGGCCTATCGCATTTCGCCTCCATGGAAATGCGGCCGCCGCGGCAGGCAATCGATTCTGCGACCTTCGGTTCAGCCTCTTGAGGAGCCAGAGGGAGGGGGGTGTCCTACATTTCCCCCCGGAATTGTTCAATTTTGCAGGTGTATGTATAATTAACCCCTTCCCCCCCTCCACCTCCGCTCCCAATGGAAAAATTTCTGGGTACGCTACTGGGTTCAACAGTTGAGCAACATCGCCGCTAGACCGCCGGGCCGGGTGAGGGCAAAGAAAAATTGCGGACCCATAAGTTTCGCTTTCATAAGAGTTGACCGCCCCAGTGATATCAGCACGCACACACACAAAAACACACGCGCACACACAAACACACACACACTATCGCTTTCCCAGTCGCTAACCTGCCTTCGCTTTTCGATGGAGACCTAAACTGCGTCGCAAGTAAAGCCAAAGTGCAAATGCCCTCTGGCTCCTATATTTATTGGCATTTACCTCGAATTTTCATTCACGGCCAACGCTGATTTTTTCGCTCACAACCAAACACGTCGCCACCGACTATGCCGACACGGACAGCGGAATTTCTGCGAAACGAGCTCTTCAACGCTACTGCGTTAATACTGAACAGCATGAACAAAGCACACAAAAAACATGGTTGATCCCTCCGTCATAGGAATCGGTATAGCACGAAAGTGAAGGAAGGAAGGAAAACATTTATTGTCAGAAAAAGGTTTGTGGTACGGGCCAGCTTAGTCCGCAAGTCCCATCTAGCAGTGCTGGCTGTCCTCAGTCCAGGACGCCACAGGCAATTGCCGCCCTGCGGGCCCTGTCGATCAAACTGATCTGAAATGTGTCCTTACAAAAGTAGTCGAATGTTTACTGCTAGTTGATATAAGAGCACTTGCACAATGTCTATTGGTGTTTTGACAGTTATAGCACCCTTTAACGTGGATGCACCCACGTTGACGCTTGATGGTACATCTGTATCCCGACGACTAACGTCCATGATGAATGATTAAAGGAACCATTGTGGTCATAGATGCTTGTGGTAGCTGTATGGTGAGAGCGGAGTCATTGAAAGCGGTGTGACAGCCAGAAGAGCGTCAATGATTGGGCACCGAACTTGCGCTAAGGTCGCCTACTCGCGGCATGTTAGAGTTATTGAACAACGCTGCCCGACCAGAGGGAAACGCAACGCGCGTCGTGTCTTCCCCGTTGGCCGGCTGCGATTTTCTCGCGGGGCGAGCTAGGAACACGGCTATGGACGCGGAGTTACGGCCACGCGACGCACTCGCGCGTCGCACAGCTATTTTTTGGTATGGACGAATGCTATGAGTGTGGATGCTAGGGGTAAGTTCGCCACCTGACAGTGTGTTTATGCGTCGGCAAAATTGCACGTTTACTATTCGGAAACACGCCGAATGGGACGGACGCGGAGAAACAACGCTTTGGAGAAACTAATCGTGCATTTCCCGGTCATAATGCATTATTTCTCTTTAGCAAGAGCACTGTGAGAAGACAGTGGTAGATATAAAAGGCTTGTTTTTAAAGCCTGCAAAGTATGTGACCGTGGCGCAGTGGATAGCGTGCCCGACATCTCTTGTCGCGGACCTAGAGGTCGTAGGTTCGACTCCCGTTGACGGAACTTTTTCTTTGTCTTCTGATCACGTGTATTTTTTCGACGTCACTTCCGTGACGGAAAATACGTCACTCAAATCTTGGTGGACCCCGGCATAAAACACTTTTGTGTTAAAAATGACAAATACAGACAGAGCGCTCACAAGCCGTTCGGTTGTTTGACGCGTGTTCGCACTTTGAAATCATTCTGCTCTTTGGCATTAATGTAACCAAGTGATCGCTTTAGATCCCACTTATTTTTCGGACTGATGTTCGCAAATAAGGCCCACGTGTATTTTTGATTAGCTTAACCGACTAGTCTTAGTCCAGAGGAACAAGAATCGAAGGAAGATAAAATATGGCGAACAAAAAAAACGAAATACTTACATTGACGGGTGATATCCTCCGCCATCTCTGCCTAAATATAAACGTTTTATTGAGAACGTTGCAAACAAGCAGCCTAAATGTTTTCGCACCCCCATGCCACCGCGTGTTACATCACAGTTTTCAATGTGTACTTTTTGTATTTTCGCGACATTGGCTATAAACAAAGTTCCTGAAACTTTATATGTTAAATCTATGGGCCCCTCAGAGGACAATGCACTTCATTTTTACTGACTAGGATATATATAGAACGTAGCAGGTGCCGTCCAGATTTATTACGTCACGATTTTTCGTGTGTGAATGTCAATGTAGTGTCGCGACCCGCATTTCTTTTTTGAGCGTTTTATGGCTTACCAAGCGTATTCTCGCGGCAAGCGTGGTCATTTTGGAATTGTGAATGAGTAATTTACTCGTATGAGAAAAAATCGTTGTTCTCTTAAGCGTCGCTTTAAAGAAGAACAATAAAATGTTCTAAACCAGCATAAAAATATTTTAAAAAATGTTGATCATCGATTTTTCACACCCTGCTTTGATTCGATAAAATAACGTACGGTCTAAAGACTGTGTCCATAGGCATGCAACATCCAAACATGCAGATTTTGAACGTGTCTTTCATTTTGTCAAAAAGACTTTAATACAGGCGGTCTAATCTGTCAATATATATACACAATATTACTGCTTTCTATTTTACAATGTTATGACAAGAATTCATAACTGCTTTTTCGTGGATACAGGAAGCAATTCGTAACTGTGATGAGTAAACTTGTTGTGACTGTAACAATGTTGGTATTAACAGTCATACGTATCTCCTTATATAATGTTACGCGCCTCTGTTTGCCTAGAAATGACACACTGTTCCTTCCTTCTTACTTCAAGTATAGCTATTTTCCTTTGGCATTTTGCACAGATACGTCATTTCGCAGTCATGAGTTACCATTCACATTGCTCAGTTCATTACAGCCCATTTCACTTTCTTAATTTATAAAAAAAATTGCGCACCTCCATTACTGGTAGAGCTGAGGAAGTGCGCAGCACAGGCACCCAGCGATTCGCGTTTGTAGAGTTTCCCACTGCTCCGCTTAACAAACCGTCGATGACGTGAATGTTTAAGGTATGCATGTAAAGCTTCTCTGGCACGAATAGAATCTTGTAACGGACATTCGCGAAACTTGGTACGCGACATGTGTGCTACTTTTACTGCTCTTTATCGACTTTCTGCTTATTACGGCAGTTGAGATGCGTGTCGTCTACTGCGAGTTCCGTCAGGTCGTCTCGCGCTGGGCGAGGCGGTGGCGCCCTCGCATGGGGGAGTCGCCCACATGTTTGCGAAATGTTTTTAGTGATTTGAAGTTAACTATTGCGATTATTTCTTGGTTATTTCGGTTAATTTTTATTATTTTGGACCTTGCTCGTTTATTTTCTCCCGGGTTCGAGTATTACTAGCCTTGCTTTAGGACTGAATTGACCACATAATTTCGAGCGTGACCACGCCACATGAGATCTATGGATGGACGACAAGCCAAGCCCCTAAAGTGCTACGCACTTAAAAAATAGAAACTCGGAACCTACCTGAAATAGGCATCATGTTTTGAGGTGGGAACATGGCGACCCTTGCATTTCGTTGGTGGGCGCGCCTGTATATTATGAGCGGGGCAACGAACATAAGAATTGTGTGCAGGACTACTCATGAAAAAAGTAAAAAAAAACTGTTTCCGCAAGTGTTTTCATCAAGCGGAACCAAAAAGCTTCATAACAGTGCACTAGTGTGAAATCTGGCATGTCTGCGGGAGCTGCAATGCAGCGCGCTTCAACCAACGTAGGATTGTTGTGTAGTACACGACTTTGCTTGAGCTTTGTTCTTTCGGCTCCGTCTGGCTCCATGAGGCATACAGCCGTTTTGTCGCAAGACGAAGTTCAATGTAAGTTCAGCTGTCCAACTTCACCACTTCGACCCTTTCAGACTGACCAATTCAATCCAGCTCACGAGGTTCACAACGAGCCATATTTTTTTATTCGAAGCCAAAGCCAACCATAAACAAAGAAGTGCGTTTAAAGTCGGAAGCATGACTACTAGGCAAATCCACCTATTGCCCATCATTCACATGGTAACTGAACGATTAGAGCGTCATAGTTCCCTCTAATAAGTATTGTAAAAGTCTCTATCCGGAGCAGAACGAGAGAGGCGGCAAAAGCAGGTCATGAAAACCAAAATCATTGAAACGGGAATGACGATTGCGAATACTTTATGATGTCCCGTTGGGAAATTGCCACGAGTAAATGTCGGCCTGGTCTCTGTAAATACCATGCCGGTAGGAACTGCGTACATCACGGCGCTAATAATGACCCGCGAGGATATGTATTTCCTCTGTCCACTAGGCGTACATGACATCACCATGCCCACTCGTTAACGCCGTATTTTCATAAAACTAACGCGTTTCAGTTTTCTTTTTTCTCGCGTACTGTATTAGAGTGGAACTGTCTAACTGATCTTAGGCAATTTTCTGTAACTTAGAGCTTCAATATGAACTGTTAATTTGTGTTATGTTTCTATTTTATGTAATATTTTGCTATGTTATCCCTTGTGTTTTTGCTTATATGCTGCTTGTCGTACCTGTCCTGCTTGGATCAATTCTTGGTCTGCAGTATTCAAAAAAAGACTGAAGAAATAAATATCTTGCTGTAAAATCTCAATTGAATGCAAAAGCCATATCAGACATAGCAGATTACTCATAGCAGACTAATCATCGCCGCAGCCATGCAACTCTTATGCAATGGCTCTTGGAATTTCCCGATAGCACCCATAACAGGGGTCGCGTCACGCAGAGCAAAATGTCAACCCCAATAATGACCAATATAGAGTCCTCTAAAAATCCGTTGTCACCAGAGGGCTCAGTCGACGCATCTACTAAGTTCTCGCTGGTAAAGTACGCTAATCAAGCTGTTACATTTAGGCACTTGTCAAGGAAGGTGTCGCTAACTATGACTTCAGTGGATTTGTCAAGCAACACGGATGCTACAAACAATTGTCCGTACGAGTCAAGCGGGGAAAAAACCTACAAGAAAAAAGGTCCTGCTTGTAAAAATGTCGTAACACCATTGAGGTATTTCTTGGCAGAATATAAGAAGAAATGACAAAAAAAAATTGGCTGCGTATCTGCGTGCTTCGCTGCAAATGTCGTCGAAAGACGATAGTCGTGTGCCGGCCATACTACTATGTTTTGCCTTGCCTCAGACAGCGCCTACTCTATGTTGAATCGGCTGCACCTGGCTGGCGTTGATAAAATAGAGGCGCTGCGCGAGATATAGACGCCATCGAAAAACATGAGCTTGTGCTGAACCAAGGGCCACTGCCAGCGGCAGCACCTTCTCGTCGGCACAGGGCTTTTTCGTGCACAGCGTCGCAGTTCGTGCACAGCGTCACATTTTCAGCGCAGCCTAAAAAACACTAGGGTCTTCAAAATTACGTATCTATGTATTTTCTAATAAAGAAACACACGTCCTGATACTTACATATTA
The DNA here is from genome assembly GCA_030522465.1 of Rhipicephalus appendiculatus. Taxonomy (NCBI): domain Eukaryota; kingdom Metazoa; phylum Arthropoda; class Arachnida; order Ixodida; family Ixodidae; genus Rhipicephalus; species Rhipicephalus appendiculatus. Next base: position 1,529,474 of record JALIZH010032968.1, read on the forward strand.
ATGCCGCTCCTCAGATATGCGTATTATTTGCTTTTTAATCGAAAATTTCACAAGTATGAACGCAAACACCAGTTCAAGATGGCTGGGCGTTCAGAAAGTGGTTAAACTTTGGCCGAGTGGCTGAATCAGGGGACGTCGGACAGACAGACAGCCAGACCAAAATTTCTTCGTTGAAGTATCCCAAGAAAGACTATCGTCTTTAAAAAACTTACGCCAGTATTTCTGAACAAATGTTGCAGAAAGCTAACCATAGTCATGAGAAACATGCACAGCCTCTAAAAATATATACCAAATGATCATGAACGGTATTTTTGGTCATGGTATTTTCCTACGTGCTTGATTTGATATCTCTTGCCTTTAAAAGCATTATAAAATAATTTAGGATACAAAATCTCACTCGATTTCTTGCCATATATTAGTGTATTTTACATTTACATTGAAAAAAGAACACTGTGCGTAGAACATGCAAGAATACATAGGCAATGATGTTTCTCACAGCATTTTATAGGGCCATCTGCGCAGATTATTTGCTACATAGCGTTTCTTACGGATTTTTATGCGTGCCAAGTAGATATGCTGCATCATTTATTGATAACTGACTTGACAATGTTTTTTTGCCATGCAAATAACCGGATTACTTTAAGAAGTTGCCATGAAGGTATTTTACCCAGTGTATCAATCAATACATTTTTTTGGGTGTTGTACCATCGCAATAATTATTCACTACTTTGCGGCAAAAATCACGAAACGTTGTGTTAAAATGTGACAGCTACACCTGACTACTTTTCGGAGGATGTTTTATCTATAACGACACGCATAACTAGAAACTAGGAATTCGACCTGTTATGGTTAATTCTAGGGGTGTACGAATAGTGTAATTTTATATGGAATCCGAATTCGAACTGAATAGTTCCGAATAGAGGCCAAAATATCGAATATCGAATCGAATATGGAATACAAGATAATTTACTGAAATTGAATGAAAGAAGTAAAAAAATTAAATCTACTCATGTCCTCGCACACATAACGCAGTGAGTGACTGGTACCGAAAGACTACAAATTGTGATGCAGAAACACAAGCTCTTCCACATGATCTGGCTTCAGGCTCTCTCTCCGTGAGATGCGCTCTTTGGGCACCTTCAGCAGCAAGGATGAGGACGTATCGCAAAGCACTTTTGGCGATACCTGGATAAAGAGCAGCTCCATGTTCCTTCTAGTATTTCAAAGGATCATCCTTTGTTGGGATCAGGGGCTCATTACAGTATTTTTGAAACTCTTGATTATAAGGTCTGTCTTAAGTGTGCTGGTTATTTTTGGACGAGAGCAGTTCCACAGTCTCCCAGACTGCTCGCTGGCTTTCTTTGCTGGAGCCATGACGTGTGGACACAACATAATCTCCTTTAAAATGAACATTTCCTCGCTTTTGAACCAGAATATTGGCGAAACTTTTAACGAGAAGCCTACTCAAACGACGTTATCGTTAGTTTTAGCCACGCCATCTTAACTAAGTTGAACCATTGGCCTTTGCAGAGTTTTAGATATGTCCTGTCGAATTATTCGATACTTATCATACGAGCTATTCGAAAGTCGAATCGAATTATTCCATTAGGTATTATTCGATTTGAATTCGAAACTCGAATATTCGCACACCCGAAGTTAATTCGGTAAAATAAAGGAATTTCACTTCAATGCATACATTTAAAACGGCGGTGAAATTCTGAATGTTTTCAAAACGTAATAGCGATTTTTAGAATAATGAAGGTCAGTTTAAAATAAAAAAAATAGAATACCCGAATGTAATATAATTTTGTTTTAGAATTAGCTGAAATAATTACTTACAAGCTTACTCCTTCACAATGAGTGACACCTGCAAAAAGAAAAGAGCATTCACAATACTTATTGACAACTCTTTCACATAACGGTTCACTGACCTGCCTTTCTGACCGGAGTTTGTTTATTGCAGGTGACAAGCTTGCCCTTCTCCCTATAGAATAACTCACTATAACTACTCGCCAATTGCACTGAAAGTATATCACATTCATTGTCATATTGGTCGCCTTGAATTGACGCTGGTTACAACACATTCCTCCTGAAGCACAGACGTAATGGCTCAGAAACGTTATTCAGTGTCTGTTTTCTGCTCGTCTCTTTGTCAGTTATTGACAGCGGGAATACTCATGAAGTCGTACCAACTGGCCCCAATAGGAGCCTTACTTGGCGATTTTCTTCCATAAAGATTACTGCAACGATGTTTTGATCGATATAACATGCGTTGCAGATAATCTAATAAGATCCGATTCGCCCTTCTCACAGCAGCTTACATCAAAACCCGGCCTGTTTGCTTTTCCAGGTCCCTTAGTTATTCTGATAGGCATTTTTGCCATATGCTTGATGTATTGTACCTAGATGGCCCCATCTGTTAAACGATCTCTTTATGCATTTCTGGTTTTTGAGCTTGCTCAAGGTAGTTACTGCAACTGAAGGTAGAAGTGTTGAAAGATGATGCGGAGCTAGGATGCTTATTAGGCCATTGCATGAAAAAAGATGGCCGTTACACGGACCTATTTTTAGGCACAGGCAAGGCGTCTTAGCTATACCTTCACACCTGATAAAAGGTTTTCATAGGGATTACATGACATTTTGACCGGAGAAGGAGCGCACAGAAGCACGGACACTAGAAGAAACACAGCGCCTGGGCTGTTTGGTTCTTTCTTCTAATGTCGGTGTTTGTGTGCGCGCCTTATCTTGTCAAAATTAGCGAGTACCAACTATCCCAATTAGTCGTGCTGCCAATTACATGACACTTGAAAAACCACACATGATTTTGTCCCTTTCTCCACAAATTGAACTGGAAGATGTAACAGCCTCAGCCAAGACGGAGAAGTGTTGGTGTTAACGATGTGATTAATCTGCTATGAAAAAGAAGGGTTTGCAAAACCGGAAGTCGAAAGAAACAGCTACGTATTTTGAGCTTTCGCAAATTGAATGTTAACGTTGTGTAAACTGTGTTAACAAAGAGTTGTTACTGAGAACATACTTTCTTTCCCCAAGCTCTGGCGTCAGTGTGCAATATATTCCTATCGATAAGTTTGCTTGTGATTTAGATAGATAGCAATTTTTAATGGTACCCCCCGGGATATTAGCCTGCTTTATCGCCTGGCTTGCTACTCCAGGTGTCGGCTGATAAATATTTGAATATGTGTTCACACAAATGATTATGTGTAAATGATTATGAGTACATGATTATGTTTACACATAAATTACGTGTACAGTCACAAACACACATATACAGGTTCTGCCAGCTATCTCTAGCCAAAGTTTAAAAATACGCCGACGTACTCTATGAGAACGCGACCAAACGCACGTTGTGCAATATTGTCTGGAGTAGGTGAGACTATTTTTTGTGTTTATTTTTTAATTTTTCTCATTTATTTTATTTGCTTGACAATACATGATTGTCGTGGTGCAGGAGACTAAAGGAGACCGAGTTGTTCTGAATTTCCTAATTAGGTATGTTCAATTAACTGGTTTTACAGAAACGACGGCGTGCAAGAAATTCCCATTAGAAAGTTGTAGATCACTATGGAAAACGTCGGAATTAGATAGTTTCTCACTTTCTATTCAATAAGTATGAGCACAAAAAAATACCACGTGACATGCCTACTTGCGCGCCTATTCGCGTAGTTATTGCCGTGCTCCTTAAAGTTCTGCGTGTAAACGACCATAGCACTTGGCCGGGTGCGCTCCCTCGACAGGACACCTAGACTACACTATTTACAAAGTTTAATTCAGGATCGTGGCCCGCAAGAAAGTCAGCAGTGCTTTCGTGGCGCGTAACCCACTGGAGCTGGTTTGCCATGGGCCAAGAGAATGTTCCAACTCCAAGTCTACGTGTGTGTGTGGCTGTATTATGTGTCTATCAGTGTACATATCATAATCATCACCCAGCACCTAGAGTAGCATGTCAGGCAAAATGCCTGGCAAACATCTCCAGCTCTTCATTAAAATATTTCTCTCTCTCTCTCGACAGGACACCGGCGAGGCTGATGGCTGTGCGATGACGCACGTTTTGCTAGCGGCAACACAAGCAATAACCTTAACTGCGTCTGCTTATCGCTGTCATGAACTGTCGCGAGTGAATCGTATCGTCTGTGCGTGGAACGTTTGGGAGCAATGCAATCACGGCGCGCATAGGTGAACAAGTGGGCAAGTCACGTGGTATTATTTCTTATTTTGTATTACGCGGGCATTTGTAGTATTAAAAAAAACCCTAATACTTCACACATAGAATCTTAGAAACTGTCTATAGTCGGACGTTTCGCAAGCTCATTTACGACTTTCTCGTTGGAATTTTTCGCCTAGTTTCATTGCTTCGATAGTTAGTTAATTAAACGTGCCTGAATAGGCAATTAAAAGAACGCAAATAATAGTGTGACGTACTTCATGCAATATGGTTCAATAAAACTTGCTGCTGGGCGAGTTGGTTCACACTTGGAAGGAAAAATATTGATGCGCATACACAAAAAACAGACACGGACCCAGGAAACACGGACTAGCGCAAATCCGCTATTGCGCTAGTCCGTGTTTCCTGAGTCCGTGTCTGTTTTTTTGTGTATGCGCATCAATATTTTTCCTTCATGCAATAGTCGACAACATGCATTTGGTCACGTTGCCATAGAGTGCATCGGCACATTTTTAAACGCTGGCTAAAGATAGCTGTGGCACTCTATGTATCCAAAAGTGTCTTTCATAAAGTTTCCTTAGGGCGAGAAGTCCTCAAAAACGCCAACAGCGCTTTTGTGCTGCGCATCGCACGAGCGCTGTTTTGCCACGGGCCGAACTCCAAGCTGAAGCCGCGTTGCAAATGTAGTGCTGCCTTCAAAATACAACTCAGGCTGATTTTTCCTAAAGGAAAACTTACTGCATATGACGAGTGCTATCAATCCGGTGAGCACTGTGGACCTCATCTCGCACGGTGGAGAGTCCCCTTAAGCTTCCTGCGTAAGCCTAGTAAGAAACCACTCAGCTCGTAACCAAGCGACGTCACAGTACTTATACCCCAAACGTCATTTTTACGCCGCAGCTGCTTTTTCAATTATCCCTAACGTTTAAAAAATATGCACGCAAAAGTTCAAAGCTCGTTTCCTCGTCTCCTGATCCGGTTGAACCGAGCCGCCGTTACCCCCAAGCACAATTCTGAACAGGCGACGGAAATGCGTCTAGCTGGAAAACCAATCGCGGCATCTCCTGGAAAAAATAAACATCACTGGTTTTCTCGCTAAACACCTGCACAGAAGACTCGGAGAAGTAGCTGAGGCTGCCGCTCTGCTTTGTGGGGAATCCGCCGCGTCAGCGCCTCCCGTAAACTCGACGTTTAGACACGAGCGTTAATTCGAGCGCGTACACCCGCACACCGCCGCGCCGTGTGCCACGTATGGCGCTCGGTGCTGCTGCCAGCCCCCGTTAGAGGTGTCACCTTTTCCACGACTGAGTTCACGGAAAGATTGCAGGAAAGGGGTTGGAATATGAGCGAGACCGCTGAAATCTGAGATTAAGGCGACACTCGGAAACCTATCGCTTCAGCGTCTTTTTTTTTCTTTACCTGTACTTTTGATGCTGTATATGAGAAAGCAAGCTGCCGACAGAAAAACTCAGTGGGTCCCGTATGCATTCGCCTAAAGGCCATTTCACATGACACAAAACGCAGCGAATTTTAGGCTGCGAATGCGCTCGCAGCGAGAAAAAGGGCCGTTCGCTCTCTCCGCAGCGGTCAGCGGCGAGCGACCAACATGTTGGAAATTTTTCGCTCTGTTCGCAGCGGCGGAGCGATCTTCCGGTCAGCACCCGTCAAAATAGTGCCGGGCCGGCCGAGCCGTTAAACTTGCTTCGACGTGTTTGTTTTAGTGATGGCCGTTGTTGCGCACTTCAAAATTAATATAGATTGGAAAGTGTTCTTAAGTAACAAAACACGCGTGCGCTTCTTAAATATCATAATGCACATATCTTTCAATTGCGTTTGAAAATTGTGCAGTGTCTGCTAGAATAAAATTACACCATCTCCCGCTAAAGGGAACCATGTGTAGATGAAGCAGCGGGCGCTAACGCTTACACTGGCGGTGGCGTTGACGCTGGCGCTATCGCAGCGTTGCGCAGGAGAGAAAACTGAGGAGGCGCAAAGCACGCAGTGATGAACCGGTGTTTCCTGCTGGAACATGCCGCTGCTAATGGGCAATGAGAGATAGAAGACTCCGACTGGACACAGAGACCCGCAGTGCGCTTTTAGTTAACGCGCACGCTGCGAATTTTTATTGTTCAACAACGCACAGGAGAAATCTCCCACCGGGACCACTTTGGAGGTCAAGATCCATTGCCATATATACGGGATGGACAGTGAACGGTTGTGCAGCGCGAGCAGTCGGTTTTTTCAACCAAGAAATCGCTAGCAGACGCTGCCTGCGTCTGCGTCGTGTGGCGAGAGAGGGGGGGAGCGTAGGAGAGGAGAGGGGGGGGGGGGACGCGCATGCGCAGTGGAGTGTGGACGCTGTGGGCAGGGATGCCTAGAGAGGGGGGGAGCGTAGGAGAGGTGAGAGAGGGGGGGACGCGCATGCGCAGTGGGAGCGTGGCAGAGATGCCTAGAGGAGAGAGTGGGGAGCATAGGAGGGGAGAGAGGAGGGGAGGTGCATGCGCAGTGAGGGTGTGGATGCCGCGGGGAGGGATGCCTAGAGGAGAGAGGGGGAGAGGAGGTTTTTTTATTTTTATTTTTTTTAAAGGGTTTACGCATGCGCAGTAAGGGAGGTCACGCCGCACACCACCACCGGATTAAGCTTCTCCATAAGATGCTTCACATCTAAAAGGCAGCAAGCAACGTTTCTCGCCGTTCCAGTCACAGAGCGAAAATCGCAGGCCATTCGCAGCCCATGTGAAAAGAAACCGTCATTAGCGGCAGTTGCGAACACAGCGAATGGAGCGAACGGAGCGATTTCATTCGCTGCAATCGCAGCATGTGAAACAGCCTTAAGACGACTCGAAAGCGAAAGTCATCTTCTTCTTCTTCTCTTCGGTCGATGTATCGATGCTCCCTCGCCCTCGTCCAAAAGCTTTCATTGCGCTACCTCCAGGACCGGAGGCATCGTGACCTTTTCTGCACCTGCCCTGAATTTGCATCGTCTACGTCGGGGTTCTCAAACTCATCTCAGCTGGCGGGCACGAAATTTACTCCAAGAAGCCTCCAGGGCCTGTAGAGCAGAAGGCCGGGGGGGGGGGGGGGGGGGGGTAGAGAAATAGAGAGTTTGAACAAAATGTCACATAACATTCCCATCTGAAAGAACGCCTTTTCCGTATCCCGTTTATATAGATCATTTCTGAAGGGGATTTGATGTCAGGTTCCGAAAATTATATCGATATTCATTTCTACAATGACTCAAATCTGGACGCCGATTCTGAACTATAGAGTTCTCGTTCCACGGTGGTGTTTCAATTCATATTGAAATGCTTGAGGCCAGTGCCGTATCTGTAGCTTACCTGAACAAAGCGTTATTAATTGCAATAGGCGAGAAAATAATGCGGGTACTATTTAGAAAAGTCAAAACTTTATTCGGTGTGAAGCCGCAGGCCGCTAACGAATGGTCCGTGGGCCGCGTGTTTGAGACCCCTGGTGCGTGAGCGGCCCACCTTAGACCAAGATACGACGTCCCGTGATGACGCCATCGTGTGACGTTATGTCTCGTTACGCCACTGTGACGTCACAATGACGTCATAATTACGTCACGAATCTGGCGATATTGGTGCGTCATATGGTGAAGTCATCATGTGATGGTTTTTTTTGCATCACTAGTGCTGACGCCGCCAATGACGCCGGTCAGTTTCCGCATTTGATGAGGCATGTAAGGCTTTCGCCTTAAAATTTTAATCTTGTCGACGCGTCACTGAGCAGTGCCCGGATGCGCAGTACGTACGATGTCAAATGAAAACCGGCGTTGCATTCTACCTGACAGTCTACTTACGTTTTCGCATGCTTAGTAGCAGGTAACCCACCAAAGAGAGAGAGAGAGAAATATTTTAATGAATAGCTGGAGATGTTTGTCTGGCTTTTCGCCTGACATGCTACTCCAGGGGCTGGGTGATGATTATGATATTAAATGCGAAGCATTTTTTTTGCGTACTGCAGGCACTTTTCGCGTTTCTATCTACGTATCTATCTATATATCTATCTATCTATCTATCTATCTATCTAGCCGCCTACGTCTGGGTGATCTCGTGATTACCGCTTTAACTTGGGGTAGACCAAAATTAGTATGTGAGAATAAGATGGTTTGACGAATATTACTCGCTGGTCGTGACATGAATAATGACAATCCCGTCGCGTACGTCGTCAAACTCTTTCGGGCAAACCCTGTGGCACGTACCCCAGGGCGGGTATGTGCCACAGGTATGCGGGTATGTGCCACAGGTGATTTTCAGTTTAGACTACCCAGGAACGGCGAGACAAACATTGGTACTTTTAACGCCAGAGCGTTAAAAAGCTGACGTCCTCAGCAGCGTTGACCGGACGAATGCAAATAATAAATGTCAGGGTCCCAACAGGAATCGAACCCAAGCATTCTGCGTGGCAATCAAGCATTCTACCACAGAGCCACGCCAGGTCTCGGAACTGCTTTTCGAATAGACCCTAATGTTCGTGAAACGTCAATTGTCGTTGCAGTGCTGGCTATCCAATTTTATAAACATTACATACGTACTCCGATGATACAGCCGTCACGCCTGGTTAACATCAATTATAGTAAAGCGCCATCCACTGAAGTTGATATATGTTGCAGGGTCCAGGGCTACCATCCTCGCGATCACAAGCGCTACATATCAGTTTACCGCTTCTGGTGGTGCCACTGCCCATGTTGCTGTTGGCATCGTTACGCAACTGTAAACAACTTGTTATGCAATACATATGCGACTGTGGAACATATGTCTGTGCGTACAACATTTGTACATACTTTTAGCGTAATTTCGTAACGTTTCGCTCAATAAAACATTACAACAAAGTCACCTTCCCTCCGCATGCTTCGCATAACATCGATTCCCAAGGTACGTGGAATCTGCCAAATTTTTTACACTGATAAGCACATAACACATACAGCCACACACACGTAGACTACACTATTTACAAAGTTTCATTCAGGCTCGTGGCCCGCAAGAAAGCCCACCAAGAAACATGGCAAGTGTACCTCAATTACCTACCTTTATTAACCTACGTTTAGCTACTCAAGGTGGCACACTTTGATTAGACCTTAATGAGAACCAACAGACATTCAAGTCAAACAAAGCATGGGGAACGTTATTTGCAGCAATGATGTTCTAAATCTTAAGAAATTTAAGTTTACGAAAACTTGCCCTCGGCAGAGACCGAACCTGCAAATTTCGACTAACGCCTCCGATGCTCTTACCAATTGAGCTACGGCGGTGGTCTTCCTCTCGTCTACATTATCGGCTATATCTGTGCATTTAAACCTGGGATTGTTAGTCAGCGCCGCTCGTAGGCGTGATGGGGAGTGTGGAAAAATTTCTTTGTCTGCTGGCGTCACGTAGCGCGTAATCTTTTTATGAGGTGGCAGCTGACCTTTACATTCATAACATAATTACTACACGTTACGTCCCCTATACTTCCCTTGGCTTGATATTCTGTTGGTTGTCATTAAGATTGCGTCTAACGAAGAAAAAAAACAAAACGAGCCAAGCAATGCCGCTTAAAGTCCCTAGATTTTTCCCTGTTCTTTCTTAAGTACCGACAACCATTGAAGCGCCACCGACGAATCTCATTGGCTAACGCTCGTTTTTGGTAGCCATGTTCTTCCTAACGCTTTTCCAGCACCTGTTGAAACGCGTTCCCCGCTCACTAATGACGGGGGGATTGGCGGGAGAGGAAAGGCGCGTCGCGTTAGCATATTGTCCGCTGGAAGAAGCGTGGCTAATGTATTTAGACGTACGTGGCTTTGTCAACCTTCCAAGCTAGGAAGAAAATGGCGGCAGGTGCCGGCTGCGCCTGAGGGAGGGCCAGGGGAGCAGGAAATTGTTGGTACTTAGGTAACAGGAAAAAAATCTAGGGACTTTAATACCGCTTATTTCGTGCGTGCTTTGATAAGGCCACTTTAGTTTAAATGAAGCTCCGGCACATTTTGTTTCTATGAACGTGTTTTTAGCGTAACGCGATTCTTGCTTGAGATTGAACGAAAGGTACCGACGGAGACACACGCAGCGCTCTGTGTTTCCGTGTCTTATCTTTGCCCGAGTGTTTCGTGCACCACCTGCAAGAAATCCTGCAGTAACAAACTGCTCAAACCACTACTCTGTTATAGTTTAGCCATCCTTACCGGCATCCGTTCCAATTCCTGCTACTAATACCTAAAGATCAGAACAAAGGCAAACTTGCAGCCATGCTGTTAATAAGGTCCGCGAAGTGATGCCTCTACACTGTGATTCACGGTCTAATTTGAGGGCCCGTGTTCACAAAAACATCTTACAATAAAAATTTGCGTAAGACTATATTTCAGCCAATCACGATGCGGGACATAACATTAACGAAGCCGGTTGACCAATGGCAAAGCTTCCTTACGAATGCTAAGTTTTGTTAATTCTACCCCAGAAGTTATACGCTCAGAACTTTTACCTTCTTTAGCTACACCATGCAATTGTTCTGTCTTCAGAACTTGTTCGGTCGCGGCTCTCATAAGGTCGCCCGTATGTAGTGACTAACACAGAGGTAACTGATAGTAATATCGTAGAAAAACTTCTCAACTCTTCAGGGAGCGTCGCTTTGGAACATTGAATCCCATTAACCATGAATCACCTGCGCTGGATTTGAACATCTGCACGAACTAATGAAAGACAGCAAGTTACGCCAAAATTTCCTTTTCTGTTTTACCGCAACAGAGCGCAACACGCATTTGGGTGCCATATTTACCATGTTAATTGCCTAATTACGTTGAATTTGTTTGTCCCACTAACTTCGTTTACGTAGCAGAGCAGGTGTTTCGGCGGATGTGCAATAAAAGCTCTGCATAGTGTCTACAAGAACGCAATTAATACATAGTGTTGGCATTTATTTTGGGCTGAGGAGATTTCTAGCCATATTTCAGTTCGCAAGGTGGCGGCATCGCGACGTCTGGTGCATCGTCTCCGAAATAGTGAGTGGCGTGACGCTCTGTGATTCATTCAAGCCCGAGCCGTGACCCACTTGACAGGTTTCGTTGAAAGCTCGACGTGCTTTCGGCACGGACTCGGGTTTCCTGCTTAACAAGGAAACACGCCGAGCCCTGCGGAACGACATAAAAAAAAAGCTTCTATGTTTTTATTTTCATTTTTCCCCATCCATCCTGCCATACGGTTGAAGCGGCCACGGCAGACGCAAAGAAAACTCATTACAGGACCGCAAGCTCGCGTCTGTCAGCCTTTCTGTGCTATGAATGTGCAAGCGTGCGCCTAGATTATCATATTCAAGTCTCCCAGATCTAGAAATGATACAAAAAAGGAGCGCGGAGGGAGGGGAACCAGCAAATTTTAGTCGTCTAAAAGCAACTTCGAAATACAGGGGTGCCGAGTTACAAACTGTGAATGTTAAAATAGGCTAACATGCTCAAATTCCAGCTTTCTTGCTTCGTGAGAGGGCACTGCAAGGCGAAGTTTCGTTAGGTTAAGGTTTACATCAATCTGAGCACTCATCGTCACTGTAGGAATACATTTGCGCGTTTCTGAAAGCTTGAATTCCGTGTCGGTGCCATATATACTTACGTCCATTAACGTCGGCAAAATTTTGTCTACGGCAGATGCCACTCTGCTTTGACGTCTATGGCTTAGAATGGCTTTTACGAAGTCATTCTCCCTTCGAATCTAAATGGCTGACAACCCTTTTTTAGGACAACTGTGGTAGCGAGGAGACATTACGGCGTATCTTCTGCGACTGTCCTCGCTATAATGGCCAGAGAAAGCCACTCACAGTCGCAATAGCTAGCCTAGATCGCAGACCGATGACGGCGGAAACCATTCTTGAATGTCGTCCAGAGCATAGAGTTTCCTAAAATTAACTTGCAAAAAATTTTTGGCGATTAAGAAGGTTTCTTTTGTATTTTTTTTTGTATTTTGCTTATTTCTACGTTTTGTATTTCTTCAAAGAGTGCAATCCTGCCTACATTTTCAATGATATTTCTTATTGTGCCACTTTCAACTTATGTATTTATGTCCGTTTACTTGTTTAGATGACTTCATGAATGCTGTTACTTTTTCTGCCTTGTATTGCTGGGATGTGGGTCAAGTCAAGCTCCGTTTGTATCGCAGCTTTTTTCCCGCATTCCTCACCACACATTGTATCTTGTTTCCATGAATGACTGCGAAACTGTAAAAAAAAAAGTAACATTGTGGTGATATAAACTTCAAACTTCAACTAGGGGGGGACTCTGACGCTGCGATCGCTCAGCCACCATGGGAATGATGGGTAGTACATAAATTTGCCGAGTCTTCGTGCTTACGGCTTTGAACGCACTTGTGGCTTTGCTTATTGCTGTGTTTTGGTTTTGTTTCAAATTAAAGAACGGACCGTTGTGAACTTCGTGACCCGATTTGAATCGGTGAGCCTAATAAGGTCAAGGTGGTGAAGCGTAACTGCTAAACCTTTGCTGAACTTCGTATTGCGGCAAAGCGGATTCAGGCCACGCGGAGCCAAAAGAACGAAGACTAAGCAAGACTAGGCAAATTTGTGTACTACCCATCATTCCCTATGCTGGCTGAAGCGCCGTGCGTTGCATCTCCCATAGACACTAGCGCCAGAGTTCCCTCTAGTGTATTTATAGGAAAATCTATGGTCCGGAGAGGTCATCGCGTGTGAAGGCGACGAAGGCAGTGCTCAACTTCTTGAAGACATCAGACTTTCTCCGGAGGTTATAGACTAATGGCGTTACCATGACTATGAGTTGTGCGACTTTGTGCGTGCGTGCTCTCCCTCTCTCTATGCTTAAAACTCCCCCATCCCTATCACAGTGTAGTGTAGCATACGAGTCTTCCTAGACTGGTTAACGTCCCTGGCTTTCGTTTCTCTCCTGTTCCTTCCTTTCTTAGCTGGTAGAGGCAAAACAGGGCCCTTTTCTCAGTACCCACCCTTTCCTCAGTACCCGTTATTTTGCGCTGTTTTGCTTCTACCAGCTATGAATCGTTACTAGCTTGCACAGTTTTCAATCCTAGTCGGTTTCCTTGCTTCCTTCCTTACTTATGTAGCGATGTGGAAACCTGTGTTGCTTCGGCGTGGGGAAAGGGGGGAGCGCTGGTGTGACGCGGGATAGATGGAGGGCGGGGCCAATTGTCCCTTTTGCACTCCCCCTGACGACGCCCACGCTTACGTCACCTCTTTTCGCGCATGCTGCAGAGAAAGGGAGAGAGAGACTCTTTATTAGAAAACAGATTTTTTCCGGCGTTTGTATACCGCTGGCATGCTACTAAAGATTCCAGAACAGAGGGACGAAAAGGATGATAAAAAATGCATACTGCAGTTATAGTGTCAGCTATGACACCATTAGTCGTTTAGCTGACAGTTAATACGAATGACGAGGCGCTGCCGGTTCATCTGCTATTCACACCTAACAGCGTCTGAGTTATAGGAATAGCGTGAATGAGTGATTTGTGCGGAACTGAACCGTAGCTAGCAATGTCTCTTCATGAATGCATGGCAGTATATGACTATATCAACTCGCACAGCGTGCGAAGCTGATTTTCCAGTGGTAGGCCATTTAATCTGACCAATGTGTGGGAGCTAGCTGGTGTATGCATACCGCGAAGTTTACCCAAACAGAAAGCAAGAAAATGAATTTCCTTGCAGTTTTGTGCAAATAGAAATTGGTCCTTTTTTTTCAGCGCGAACTCGACACAAAGACAAAGGAAAAAGGCACGAAGAAGACACACTCTTAGCGCTACTAGCAACAACAATGTTTATTTTTCCAGACCCGACCTTCCTATATGCACCGCAAACGCAAAAGTGAACAATGATCACGTGGTGATAACATTATACACGCGCGAGGGAGTCACCTAAAAAACAGCATCATATTAAATGATAACCACACACAAACAGATGGTCAGCGTTTTCGCAGGAAACCTAATTTTTTAGTCGACAATGATACCGATGGCTTGCTGACGCAGTTATCACCAAGAGCATCGATATGCTCAGCTTCTACTTTGCTCAAGGATACATCGCTAACTACGTTGAACTAAAACGTTGAAAGCTAAAGCCCTTCATTTATGTAAGAAGTTGGACGTTAGTAGGCCACTTAAAGCTATCGAAAAGAGTGAGAACGATAGTTTAAAGGTTTTTTTCAGCGCAAAGATGCACAAAAGATGATATTCCTTCCTTGAGTGATTGTCTCCGAAAGAGGCGCATGGCAAAACAAATCAGCTTTGTTCTTGTTAAACAAAACAAATATCCTTGAGGTCCGAGACGTGTTTTTGGCGAACCAGTGCCGAGAGTATTGTAGACTTTATGAAAGCTCACGAAGATCAAGGGCTAAAAGCCTTCTTTGTTGACGTCACGGATTCGTACTATTCCCTCCCGCATAATCAACTGCTGAAATGTGTTGAACCATAGCATTGACGAGTACGTTGCGTTCAGGTTTTCTAATGAAGCCGGCAACTCACTTGATGATTTACTTTGTTGAAGCTTTACTTGACCTCGACTTTTATACAGTGGAACAATTCTGTGTTATTGCAAAAAATGGGTGTCCGTATAGGCTCATCTATCGCCCCGTGTTAAGTAACCTATTTTTAGCTGAACTTGACAGAGGCTTGGCTGATCGTCTCGAGGGAACAAATGTACGAAATGCTTTTAGATGTGAAGCATCTTATGGCGAAGTTCAATCCGGTGGTGGTGGTGGTGGGGGGTATGCGGCCGACCACCCTTACTGCGCATGCGCAAACCCTTTAAAAAAATAAAGGATGAAAACCTCCTCTCCCGCTCTCTCTCCTCTAGGCATCCCTCCCCGCGGCGACCACACTCTCACTGCGCGTCCCCTCCCTCTCTCCCCTCCTACGCTCCCTCCTCTCTCGTCTAGGCATCCCTCCCCGCGGAGTCCACACCCCCCACTGCGCATGCTTGTCCCCCCCTCTCTCTCCTCTCCGACGCTCCCCCCCCCTCTCTCGCCTCGCGAGGCCGACGCAGGCAGCGTCTGCTAGCGAGTTTCTTGGTTGAAAAAAACCGACTGCTCGCTCTGCACAACCGTTCACTGGCACAACCGTTCACTGGTATATATGGCACTAGATCCTGACCTGCAAGGTAGTGCCGGTGGGAGATTTCTCCTGTGCGTTGTTGAACAATAAAAATTCCTCAGCGTGCGCGTTAACTAAAAGCGGACTGCAGGGTCTCTGTGTCCAGTCGGAGTCTTCTGTCTCTCATGCCCATTAGCAGCGACTGGCATGTTCCAGCAGGAAACACCGTTCTATCACTGCGTGATTGCGCCTCCCCAGTTTTCTCTCCTGCGCAACGCCGCGATGAGTGCCAGAGTCAACGCCGCCGCCAGTGTAAGCGTTAGCTCCCGCTGCTTCGCATCTACACATGGTTCCCTTTAGCGGGAGATGGTGTAATTTTTTTTATACGTGTACAATTTTATTATATTTATTGACTGGGTGTTTTCTAAAAGAGAGCTCCGAAGTGCTTAATGTGTGTCGCGATAGCCTTCACCCCCCCGAAGTCACGGTTGGAATGTCCAGTTGACGGGCGCATTAGATTTCTTTACCTCATGCTAACCTGCTCTCACTACCGGTCATGCAGGTGTTAGCCACCTCGCACTAAGAAAGCTTTTCTTCCATTTCACTCAGACCACTCTAAACTGGTCAAGAGAGAGATTACCAGTACGGGCTTCAATAACTCGTTAAAGAAGTGTTGCAGTCACTTGATGAGTCAGTTTTTCGCAGCAGACATCACGCCTGAAAGAAGTCGGCTATCCAAATCATGTATTGGTCTCAGTTACAGAAAAGCACCTCAAGAAAATCCGAGCCCGATCGAGCGAATCTGACTCTCAAGACCCCAATACTGCAAACTACAGAAACACAGTTGTTATCCCCTATATTCATAAACAGTCGCATAATATCAACAAAGTTGCACTACGGGAAAAGATAAGGGTGGTACTTTCAGTGCCCCATAAGCTTGGAAGCCTCTGCTTGAAAACAAATCCCTCTAGGACAAAAAAAAAAATCACAGCATATCCACGGAGTGAATGATGATGAGTGGGCGTAGCTCCGGAGGTTCATCGGTAAACCGTGAATCTTCCGTGAAATTCGCCCAGTACATCATCAAAGACGTGACAAACACTGTGTGTATATATACAAGAAATTTATATTTTATTCGTGAGCCGTGATTTTCTGTTTTGTTTTCGTTTCTTGGTTGGTCGTGGTTACCGTTTACATAAGCCGTGGCTTCCGTTCCCCCTTCATTATAACGGCTTTATGGTCGGTGAAATGGAGGGAGAGTGGTTCCTGGATGGGTCGTAGTGGAAAGTTTGCAAAGACGAGATCGATGCACGTTCCTCGGATGGTGGTTGGTTGCATGTGGTCAAACGATATGCATGTGAGACCATATCGCGATGCCATGTGTTGTATGTAATCGCGATCGTCATCTTCATCAGCGTCATCGTTACGACGCATAGTGGGTACATTCCATGTGCTGTGCCGTGATGGCAGCGTCATCGTCATCGCACAGGGGTGGCTACGACAACGACGCAGGACGCCGGACTAGCATTTGCCCTAAGGAGCTTCGCCCCTAAAAAAAATTCCCCATCTCCCGCTAAAGGGAACCATGTGTGGATGCGAAGCAGCGGGGAGATAATTAGCTTGAGCGGGAGGAACGTCGCCGCTCTCATTTCACGGCAGTGGTCCGGGCGCTCATCGCGGCGCTGCGCAGGAGAGAGAATGAGGCGCGCGCGCTCCTTCATTTTCATACCGCGGAACTACCGTGGCGCCCCCCAGCGGAGTAAGCAGCTGTCACACCACCTGTCGTTCGCGCCGCTCCGTAGAGGATTCCTAGAGGAAAGGACGGGGGGGGGGGGACCGTAGGAGAGGAGAGAGAGGGGGGAGGGGACGTGCATGCGCTGTGGGGGGTGTGGGACGCGTGAGCCACTCCGTAGAGTAGATGATTCCAAGAGGAGAGAGGGGGGGGGGAGGACGCGCATGCGCTATGGGACGCCGGAGCCGCTCCGTAGAGTAGATGATTCCTAGAGTAGAGGGTGAGCGTAGGAGAGCACAGGGGAGGGGACGCGCATGCGCTGAGGGGGGTATGTGGGACGCGGGGGGCCGCTCCGTAGAGTAGACGATTCCTAGAGGAGAGAAAGAGGAAAGAGAGGGGGGAGGGGACGCGCATGCGCTGTGGTGGTGTGGGACGCGGGAAGGAGGGACGGACTAAGCCCCCTCCAAACACATGCAAGCAAGATTAGGGAATGGGGTCAACCTGGGCGACAGACACCACCTGCCTAGCCATTGCTAAGCAGCCTATCGGTGCTCTCGGCCATGACTCAAGGAATGGGGTCAACCTGGGCGACAGACAACACCTGCCTAGCCATTGCTAAGCAGCCTCTCTGTGCTCTCGGCCATGACTCTGATGACTGTGTTAGGGTTGACGGCCTTCATATTACTACAGGGTTCTGGTTCGCATAATGGGTGCTTCCCTAGTTCATGACAGTGGCCGGACGCGGGACGCGGGACGGGGGACACGGGACGCGGGACACGGGAGGGACGGACAGAGCCCCGAGCATAAGATGCTTCGCATCTAAAAGCTGAGTGCTGAATCAAGCACGAGCACGTGTTCATAGAATGCAAGGCATTCATAATCTATCGCATCCCGCTGTCGTGTGGGAAATACTACGTCGCACAGACCAGCAGGTGCGTAAATGTGCGGCTAAGAGAGCATGACAACAGGGCTAAAAAGCTGCCACCTGAAGGTCTCCTCGCACTCCACATTCAGTCATGCGGCTGTAAGCCAAGTTTTCACAGGACTATCATTTTGGGTCGTCATAAGGATGAAATCACCCACCTCATCGTAGAAGCTGAGCATATCGATGCTCTTGGTGATAACTGCGTCAGCAAGCCATCGGTATCATTGTCGACTAAAAAATTAGGTTTCCTGCGAAAACGCTGACCATCTGTTGGTGTGTGGTTATCATTTATTATCATGCTGTTTTTTAGGTGACTCCCTCGCGCGTGTATAATGTTAGCACCACTTGATCATTGTTCACTTTTGCGTTTGCGGTGCATATAAGAAGGTCGGGTTTGGAAAAATAAACATTGTTGTTGCTAGTAGCGCTACGTGTGTTATTTATTATTGCTGTTAGTAGCCTACGCACTGATCATGTAAAACGCTCTGGTTATTTCGCAATGTCGTCGATTTCGAGTGGTCTGCCACTAAATGTTAGTTAAGCAGTTTTCATCGTTCGATTATTAAAAAAATAATGTTCGCATTCCTTCTACACAACTGCTGGCATGCATGATATCGTCACTTGTTCTCACTTTTTTTTTCTTTCACCACTCTTACCTCCACGCCTGCTCATTTTAGAACGCAGCTCTTAGAAGCCTGTTCTCGAATTGAGTGGCGTCGCCATTGTCGGCGTGATCGATGCAGCGAACGAGGACAAAACAGAGTGAAAGAGAGACTGCCCCAAGGAGTTTTCCACCGTGAGAGCCAGCGAGCCGTTGTGTTAGCGCCTGCAATGTCCCCGTGCCTGCTCGCGCGTCTTGTGACAGCGCAACGCATGCCTTTCGCGCACGGGAGCGAGAAGGAGGAGGAGGTCCTCCTCCACCATGAGAAAGTGACCTGTGAGGCTTAGCAGAAGACGATGTGCGTTGGTCGAAGGATCACTTTGCGGGTGGAACGCTCAAGCGGACTCTTAAAGGAGCACTGACAATAAATTTCAAAGTCGAGATGTGTCCTTCATTCGATTTGCTCGGTATGCATAGGTCTTGGCCAAATTTGAATGCCGTCCGTCGCGTGGAAGTTATTTTATTTCGAGGGCGAACAGCGTATGAACGCTCAACGGAAAACTGAATGCCCTGCGACATCGACACTAGTGCAACGTGTGAGGTGTGATAGAATCACACTTGTGACGTACGCTAGTGATACGCTAGTAACAATGACATCGACGGTCTGAGTGTGTTTATTGTGGCGCCGACGCCCGGCGATGGTCTCAGTAGTGGCTCTCCTTGCTGTGTTGATCTGTGCGTGCGGTACATCGTGTCGCATCGACTGATATGTCGTGTGCGAGCGCGAGTGCGATCATTCAGAGCGACACAGTACGTGCCAGGATGTCGGGGAGCCGCTGCGTAGTGCGAACCTGCCCGTTGATGCGCGGAAAAAGCGGAAAGTGCGTGTCCTTTCATGCATTTCCAAGCCTCGAACCTCAACGCAGCCAGTGGGTTGACTTCGTACGGCGAGGACGACGACGTTGACGACAAAGACATGGACTGCACGTGTGCTCCTAGCAGACGAAATGTCAGCGATGTCAGCTGGACGTGACGTCACCTTTTTTTTTTTTTTTTTTTTTGTGGCAGCGGGATCAGCTGGGGAGCGGTCCCGACGTGGCCGCGAGGTAGCGCTACCAGCACTACAATTTGGCGGGTTTTCCTCCCGTTTTGAATCGGGTTCGATACCGGATATATTAATCAACATTACTGGTACTTAGGCCGTATTCGTCCCTCCGCTGCATTTTGAGTCGAGAATCGTTACTTGGGGCTCGATAGCTACTCGCGGATGCAAAAAAATCCACATGCGTAAATTTGATGTCAGTGCTCCTTTAAGGAGCCCTGCAACACTTTTTGAGCATGGTCACAAAACGCTGCTGATCAGTAGTCGAGGCTCCCGAGAACACGCGATACAAATATTATAGCGCAGCACGCAGCCTGGAATTCACAATAAATTCTCAAAGTCAGCTAAAATTTGCTTTCTCTTTTCTCGACAAATGACGCCTCAAGCTCAAAAATCACTTGTCCCAGTCATTGTATCAGCCATTGGCTGATATGAGCATGGCGCGCTTAGTCGTTACTGGGGCCGCCGCGGGAGGCCGTGACTTGTCCGTGCGTGCGCGCACGCGATCGCACTGAAAAGCCGCGTATTCGAAGAAAAAAAAAAAGAAAAAAGTGCTCAAGGTCACGAGGCACGCTTTGACGTATTTTCTTTCCCCGTGTCATCCCTCCCTGCTTAGCTTCCAGCGCCTTCGTCGGGACGAGAGACGAGAGAATGCAATTGCAGCGTGCGACAAATATTTGTAACTCCGCTCGTACTGGACGGATTCTAAAAATTCGTGAGGCAATAAGCTCCTTTAGTGAGTCCATTCCATGGCTACTTGGAAAAAGTGTTGCAGGGCCCCTTTAAGCGCTCTTTCTATTCCGGCGCAGTGTTCGCGTCAGCCAACGGCGGCATAAGTTGGTGACGCCAGGTTCACCACGTTACGCTGACGCGAAAACCGAGCATTCTTACTCGCGCCGCGCCGCGTCGCCTTGACGCGTGTGCAGTTGCTCAACTGAACGCAAAGTCAAAACACCTAGACTAGCTGTGCTCAGAATTCACATTAGGCAGTACCGTAATCGTCGGTGATTTTTTTTCTTTCTTAGCTCGTTCATTCTTTCTTTAGCCAACATTTTTGGTCTGTTCTGTTGTAAAATGTTACTCAGCAGTGTTCTTGTTGTATTTGTAGTTGTTTAATTTTGACTATTTCAACCTTGTACTACCTTCTTTTTTCGTATAACTTCTTCCACTTTGTGACATTGTTGTACATATAACGTACTTTTTCTGACAGGAGGTCTTTCCTTCAGCTAGCTACGCAGAAACCTTCACCTGGGTGCTTTTTTAAATTAAGCATGTCTGTTTGCTTCGAAATATATATATATATATATATATATATATATATATATATATATATATATATATATATATATTGTCACGTGGGTGTGACGTCGACGAAGGCAGCAGGCGACGTGTCCGAGAGATGAAACTGTTTATTAGGCCGAACTTGTGGCCGGTAAAGTGAGAGTAAGATTACTGCGATACACGCTGGCACTGATAGCGGCGAACAGAGCGTCGTCCGTCGATTAACTGATCATCGTTGGAGCGCGCCGGCTTTTATACATCACGCGTCGAACATTCTAGGCTTATCACTGGTCGTCGCACAAGCTCTGGAATAATCTTGAGTGTTCGCGTGCTGTGCGCAATGTTAAGAAAACGATCTACTACAAACGTGAAGCTTCTCGAACACTGCGGCGCGATCTGCGCCAAGCGTTGCTCACAGTCTTTGCGGGGTTAAACAAAGCACTTCAAACTAACACGCGTGGCAATATATATGGCAGCTTCGCACTAGCCTTGTCATGCCCAGAGTGGAGTTGGGCGCCCTTCGTTTTTTTTCTTGATTTTCTCTTTATTTTTCTTTCTCTCAGTTTATTCTCTCATGTTTTTGTATGTTTCTTTCTTGCTTGCTGTCTTTCTCTCTCTTCATTTTTCACTTCCTCTTTCTTTCTATCGCTTTTTTTTATTTCATAAATGTTTTTTGTAATAAAACTTCGCTTATGAACTGAACACAAGAGACTCCATCTTGTTCTATCGAACTTCTTCTTTATTCTCTTCTCCCCCCCTGCCCCTTGCCTTGTTGTCGTGTTTCGACTTCTTCCTCTTCTAAGTGTAGGCCGCTCGGATTGCTTCATTCCCCCCCCAGCATGGTTTACATCCCTCCTGGGATGATACTTGAATACATTTCCAATGGCAGCTGAATCCACGGTGTCATTAGGACCAATGTACCATATGGTCTTCAAGTGTCCCTTGTTGACTTGCCGTCTTTATAACGCGAAATGGTCCCTTGTAGGCCGCGTTAAGACTCGGTCCTCGTTTCACCAGCACTAAGTCACCGACTTCGAGTTCTGGCAATGTTGTATTTTGTCGCTTGTCGAAATTCCTCTTCATTCTTTCACGGTACCTTGACACACTATCTTCTGATCTTGCCGCTTCTTGTAACTTTATGTTCTTGTCAATGCCAAGGCTTATGTCCGCAGGCAGATATGTTGGTCTCCCAGTTGCAGCAAATAGAGGAGTGCATCCCAGTCCAGTTGTGTATGAACGGTTGTGGTGAGCTACTGCCGCTTCCAGGCAGCATTTCCAACCACCTTTGAATGCTGGATACATACTAATGTACTGTTTAACATCTCTGATCGCCCGCTCAGCTAACCCATTTGCGGCAGGATGATAGGGCGCAGTGAACCGCAACTTGATTTTACGCTTTTCAGCCCATTCCTGTAGCCGACGACTTCGGAAGGCAGGTCCATTGTCAGAGACAATTACCTTTACGTTGTCGAACATCTTCCTGCTCAAAAAAGAAATCACGCTGTTTGCGTCTTCTTTGCCCGGCCTTGCTGCGATCATCCTGGTGCACTCATCGATGCACAACAGGAAAGCTTGGGTCCTCTGAACTCCTTCAGACTTTTTCCGTAGTTCCGCAATGTCCAGATGAACTACTTCAAATGGCGTGCTAGAATGCGCTGGTATAGCCATTTTCTGCGTTGGTTGTTTAAATTTCACTTTATTAATCTGGCATTTGTGACATGATGATACATAGGTCTTTGTGTCTTGCTTCATGCGAGGCCATGTGAATCTTTTTGTCAATTTCATGTAGGTTCTCCAAAAGCCATCGTGCCCGCCTGATTCAGGACTGTCATGATAGAGTTCCAATATTTTTGGAACTAAGGAAGTAGGCACGGCAACTCTTCCCATTTGGAGTCTGTTGTAGAACCTCAGTTCCTTCCCATATCCTCACTGCATTAACTTCCTCGTAAGTTTCGGGAAGCTCAATCGCTAATCGCGACATTGCATCCGCGTCCTTCATGGAAGGCTCCGGGGCGATGAGTTACCTCAAAGTCAAATTGCTGAAGTTCCCCCCACCCAACGGGCTATCTTTCCTTTCAATTCAGCCATCTTTAAAATATACGTTAGGGCTTCGTGGTCTGTATAAAGCTTGAACTTCGTGCCTTCCAGATATGACCGGAAGTAGCGGACGGCTTTTAAAACGGCGAGAAGAGACTCCATCTTGTTCTATCGAACTTCTTCTTTATTCTCTTCTCCCCCCCTGCCCCTTGCCTTGTTGTCGTGTTTCGACTTCTTCCTCTTCTAAGTGTAGGCCGCTCGGATTGCTTCATTTATCTTTTTCTGTCTTTTTATCTTTTTTATGTCTTTTAGTGCCTCCAAGATTGGCGGTGTTGCAAGCTCTCGGCACCTCATCTGGTTTTGCACGGCCTCTGTGATCGGCTCACCTTTGACCAATCTACGCTGTCATGCGATGACGTCATGAAGCATCAAAAATTGTGGTGGTCTGTGATGTTATCACGTGATGAATTTTTATAATTCGTGGGATTTAACTTCCAAAACCACCATATGATCATGAGGGACACCGTGGTGGAAGGGCTCCGGAAATTTGGACCACTCGGGGTGCTTTAACGCACACCTAAATAAAAGCACACGGGTCTCAAGCATTTTCGCCTCCATCGAAAACGCGGCCGACGCGGCCGGGATTTGATCCCGCGACCTAACGTGATGAATTTTTGGCATCCCTCGTGGCATCACTATAGCGCCGGCGCTGATGGTCAATTTTTACGTTTGATGAGGCGTCTCAGGCTTTCATCTTAATAAACTGAAACGGAATTTTCTTGATGAATTTTATTTTCATTGCTGTGTTTTTCGCATACTTTATTATCCGTGAAGGGGAGTAGCCGGTGCCATACAAAAGCGCCAACTTCTCCTCAATATCGTTTATTAATAAAAAAAGAACACGAACCACACACTTAAAATAACCTCGCCCGAAGAAGGATATTCTGCCGAAGACGCCGCCAAGACTCAAGTTCTGGGCGCCGCCTGAAAGGGACGCTCTGATACCGCTAGTCTCTCGGCTCTCTTAACAGCAGCAAGATCACAAAAGAAAGATTTGTCTTGATCTCTCTATCGCATGTGCTGTCGAGCAAGGCTAGATTTTTAATGGCAGAGTCATAGCAGTGCAGAATTCAGAATGATGGTCAACATTACAAAAGTTGATTCATTTTAGTGCAGTATATTATAGCGCATATTCGTGCATTATAGTGCATTCTTCTACACTTTGCCTATTTTTTGTATCATTAACGTTTGAAGAAACGTTATCGTCCGGGACCATTTTCGGAAGCATATTTAGACAATCCACCCTGTGTAGACATTTTGTGAATTGCGGCACCCTGCGCCAACCAAAGTCCCACCACAAAGAATTCATAATCCCGTATTTCATACTATTCCATTGCAATAAGACAGCGCGTTAGTGTCAATTCTGATACAGTGCTCTAACATGCGTACAAAGTAAATAAATTTCCTTATAGCTGGGTGGTGTAAAATCAGGTAACGTTGTGGCTTTAGCAGAACAGACTGTCGGGCTAGTTGGCTGTCCATGATCACAGAAATAACGAGCGCTAAAAATGACGAGCAAACACAAAGAAGACCAGACACGGGACAGGCGCGCCTGTCCCGTGTCTGGTCTTCTCTTTGTGTGCTCGTCATTTTTAGCGCTCGTTATTTCTGTGACAACGTTGTGGCTGTCGCGTATTTTAGATGTCTGAGGAAGCATTTTTCTGATTTGATTAATTAACTTCCTATGCCTGTGTGGTTTACGCTGACACTGAGTTTAAACCTTTTCCGTAGTGTTCAACAAGCGATAACGTGATCAATTTTTGATGCGCACTTCTTTAGCCTATCACGCCTATTCATCGTCCATTTCTTTCATTTTCTCTCTCTTCCAAGAGCAGCGTAGCAGGTAGCTAAGTCTAACCTTGTGCCTTTGTGAAATTATCTATCTATCTATCTATCTATCTATCTATCTATCTATCTATCTATCTATCTATCTATCTATCTATCTATCTATCTATCTATCTATCTATCTATCTATCTATCTATCTATCTATCTATCGATTGTATAGGTACAAATATTTGCTATGTGTGAATAGCCCGTGGTTTGAATATTCACTGAATGAAAATGTTTCCAACGTAGGAACGCAGCGGTCATTTTTTTTTAAAGTCTGCAAAAGCTCAATTGGTTTTAACACTACTACCAACACGATTGAACCAAGCAGTGCGGTACAACCAATACACAATAGCTGTGTTTCTCGCAGGATGTTGCTAGGCAGCTATAAAAGAAAGGAGGCCAAACACAAATAGTCAAGCGAGGGGAGATGAGTTGGGAAATATGTATTTTCTTATACTGATATTATGACGATACAAATGTCGCATATGAGTACAAAAAAATTGAGCTGCACCGCGTTGAGAAAGAACCAATGGTTTCACACTCCGAAGTTCTGAGTGCGGATGCAACCGGGAGCTCGTGCGTACAAAACGACGTAAAAACGAGGCGATGTTCAGGCGTGTACAAGGGAAGTTTCATGGGAGAATCGAAAAGGGGGGCGTGGTTTATTCTCGTTGGCAGTGGTCCCAGTTGACGCAGTTTCCGTTGCCGTTCCTGAAGTATCCTTCTCCGCAGTAGCAGCCGCTCGTGCAGTCCTTGCACTCGCCGCCAGAAATGGGGTCCTCGCAGCTCAGCTCGCGGCAGTCGTTGCCCGAACAGTCCTGCCACACTTCCCAGCCAGGACAGGCCTTGGGATCAACCGTCGTTTCTCCGTCCTCTGTGGAGAGAGAGAAAGGACAGTGTGTATATTCAAGGAACCTGTTAGAAAATTGGGCGGAACGAAGGAAAAGTGATGATATCATAAGTGCGAGCACTTTAGGGACCCGGGCTGTCGTATGCAGTCGTATGCTGCCATCGCTTGGCATAACGCAGGCGAAACGACGCATGAAAAATACAAGAAAAAGAAGAAGCAATATGGGAGTTAGAAAGAGAAAGCAAGAAAAATAGGAAGAAAAATGGAAGTAAATAGAAATAAACCGAGAAATAACGACACAGGGAGCTGGAAAAGGGAAAAAGAAAAACAAAGAGGAGGAAAGGAAGAGAAAACCGAAGAGAAACAAAGAAGGTTGCCGCGTTCCGCACTTCCTTCAGGCTTCGCATCATTAGTGCCAAGCGGCCTTAATTTTTATGTAGCGAAGGAAACAGTGCAGATACTAACGAGGACAGAGCGAGGCCCAAAGAAAATAAACGCAGTGCTGACTGTCAAAAAAAAAAAAAAAACGTTTACTTTGCATGTGTGCAGGTATCTATGCTATGCACCTGACAACAAAAACAGGTGACAGCTGCGCACAGAATTACTTTTCATGTTATCATTACTGAAGTCATCTATAAAAGAGGATAATACCCTAATGGCGGCACAGGTTATGCTTTCTCCATAAGCAAACGAAATGCACAATAATAAAAAGGAGCGCAAACTGTCATACAGTAGAACAACAGATGTACAGACACAGGATGATACAATAGATCATGAGTGACAAATGTTCGAACGCGAGTTCATGGAATCAATATGAGTAAAACATGTTCTCTCGATACATTTTGTCTCGATATTTGATTCTTATTGTTATCCAAGTGCACAGTCCCAGTCAGTTCTATAGCTACGTGGTAATGTTCAAGAAAATCGGCAGGATCGGTGACGTGTTCAATGAGAGAATAATTTTCAGTGCTGTTAAGCCAACATAGCGTAAAATCTGCACTACTGCGGTTTCATTAACTACACTCTAGAAAAAAAGAATACTTTGACTCTTTTTGTGAGTCCTTACATCGCGCTTATATGAATCTCTTTAAAGAGACACATGAATAATCTTTGAAGATCATTACACTCTCATTGCAGAGTTATGGAACACAGAAGAGAGTCAACGTGTCTCATTAAAGAGGCTAATGTATGTGGCAAGTCAGCACTCACAAAAAGAAATCACACATGCTTTTTTTTTTTTTTTAGGTGCCAATCACCTTAGGGTCTCGGCTTGTCAGCGTGTCATGTCGTCGTCAGGGTTCATCATAAACTCGTGTGTGCCACAAAAATCGGGTAAATCTCACTATACTGACCACCGGTTCATACTATGCATATTATGACTTAAATGTTCCTCGTTACTGCCTAAAGCATTAATTTTTTGCTTAATAGCGGTGTCAGAATCCCCGGCGAAGTTTACCAAGGCGCTCAGGTTTCTTATCTAAAACCAGAGACATAAATGTGCATCTCTACGGTAAAGTCATCCATTTGAAACACCCCGTCTTGAAACATATCTGCAAAGTGATGGTTCGTTAGTGGAATGGTGGCGAGTAAAGCAGTAGAGAGTAAAGGTATTGGTGCGGGAAAGACCGGCGCACACCGCATACTTCGACACCCCCCCCCCCCTAAGTTTCACGTTAGTGGAGATGAAACACCCTTATTTTCTCCGAGTCTAGAAGATGCGCGTGGATTTGGCCCGAGGCGCAGTTCGATCCCCACAAGCGCAACACGCAGCAGTATGTGTGACAAAGATATGAAATTGAAGATTCCCAGAGATGTACCGCATTTGTAGTTCACACAGATTTTCCGTGCCGTTTTATATGGGATCTATATTGGGTATAACTGCATTCGCGTACCGTCACCATAACTAAGCAAAACGCATGCAACCGCCACGGTATCAGCCTTATTAGTCGCAGTATAAGATAAGGCTCGTCCTCCCAATACACTGCAAACACGTGATCTGCGGCCACGACCCTACTGCTGACCCGGAAAGTGCTCCGGACTGCAAAGTAAAACACAGGAATAAGTTTGTTGAATGTAAGACGTCAGTAATCTACAGCATTCCGTTAACATGCGGCAAGTGTTACGTTGGGAGGGCAGTCGGGAAGATGCATTAATGATAGGTTGCGTGAACACAAGAATAAAGTTGGAAAAATCGCAAGTGATGGTTTTCTCGCGCAACATTGTAATCTGCATCAATGTTCCCCTCTTTTTGAAAAGCACCAAAATAATAGCTAGGAGCAAATGTGAAACAACGCGGCTGATAATAGAAGCCGAACAGATTGCTGCACTTGGAGATATGTGTGTTAGCAAGCCGTCGTTGACACTGTCAGCAAAAGAATTAGCGTATCTGCGCATGCCATGACTTTCCAATGTTCTTTTGTTTTTTGCTTTAATCACCATGACCACGTGGCTGTGACTAGTAAGGCGAGTGCATATATGTAACCTGGTTTCCGAGAATAAATTGTGTTGGAAGTTAGCGCCCAGTGTGTCTATACGTGTCTTCCTTTCGTCCTGTCGTCTATGTGCGCTACAAAGAAACCTTTTGAAGATGTGCTACCAACAAGCCCGCATCGCATCCCTCGCTGACCCGGAGGTCGCGGGATCGAATCCCGGCTGCGGCGCTCGCATTTTCTATGGAGGCTAAACTGATTTAGGCCCGTGCACTTAGACTTGTGTGCTCGTTAAAGAACCCCAGGTAGCGGAAATTTCCGGAGCCCTCCAATACGGCGCCTCTCATAATCATATCGTCGTTTTGGGGCGTTAAACCCCACAACTATTATTATTACTATTATTATTATTATTATTATTATTATTATTATTATTATTATTATTATTATTATTATTATTATTATTATTATTACAGCGACTAATCTGCGTAATAGGCCTATTTAAACAGTTTTTGTTTTACTAAGGTAAGCAAAGTAGCACGAAAGTGGCGCTTGACTACTTGTTCTTATTCTAAAGGTGCACGTGGTATAAGGTTTATGAGGAGTTTATAACGCCTGTCCTTGCTTTTCCTCACACACACACACACACACACACACACACACACACACACACACACACACACACACACACACACATATATATATATATATATATATATATATATATATATATATATATATATATATATATATATATATATATATATATATATTTGAACGAGAGTGATAGCGAAAAACATAACATTAATGCTAACATTTAATACAATACAATAAATGTTCTGTCTTTCACTGTCTCTTTCATATATTTAAACCATGTGGCCAGGAATATTGTGTTCCAAATATATATATATATATATATATATATATATATATATATATATATATATATATATATATATATATATATATATATATATATATATATATATATATATATATATATATAATATAATATCGCGTCCCAACTCACAAAGTAAGACATCGCCAATAAAGCAGATCTGTATCCTATTACATACCAAGCGGTAACCCTCGGCACCACATTAAGGCAATCTGGGCGGCAACCGGTTCCTTTTTCTATCTTAACGGCGTACGTGCCTCTGAAACGTATTATGCCTGTCGTAGTGACAGCCCAGCCCTTGAAACGATTCCGCAACAAGAGGCAAGGGAGCGCGCATCGTTACGTAAGCGTGCCCATTCGTCTTCTTTTTTTCATATCATTTTGGGCATGGAAGAACGCGAAGAATCTCACTGCACGCAGACGAATAAACACCTCCCAGGCTTTCAGGATCAGCAAGGCATACGGGGATCGCTAGCACTGGAAAAGCCTGAAGCTGTATATAAAATGAGTGGGCGTTGCTTACGCATGCCTATCACAAAGGACTTTAATGAACGCGCTTCTAAAAATAATGTATAATGCTTTGGAGCTACAGGAACGTTGACTGCGGTTGCTGTCGACGCCTAAAGACAGTCGTCCTAAATAGCAGAGCCGGCTTACGTGTAGGCCTCTATGGCAACAGGGCCCAGAGATGGAGTCAATTTCATGAGGCAATTAGAAATCAAGACTAACAGACAATAATGCCAAAGAGAGTGTGTAGGGGATGTTAGTAGTAATTGTAATGTCAATGTGTAAAAAGAAAAGGGGACGAAAAGATAACTTGCCACTGGCGAGGACCGAACGTGGGAACTTCGAATAACGCGTCCGATGCTCCATCAACTGAGCTGGCAGCGATGGTCCATCCCTCCGACCAATAAATAGGGTATATATGTGCATTTAAACGTGGGAGTGTCAGTCAGCGCCGCCAGTAGCCATTACGGCGAGTGTGGAACACTCTGATGAACACACGTGATGTTGTGATTTTAGTCACGTAACTTGCTGTTACGTGTTTCTGGCGCGAACATGTCTCGTGACTAGCTATTACGTGAAGTCGCGTAGTTTTCGTCACGTGACTAAATGTTACGCGACTTTTAGTGCCGTGACTAGACGTTGCGTAACGTTACGTGATTTTTTATTCGCGTGACTAGTTGTTACGTGACGTTACGTAATTTTTGGTCACGTAATGGACACGCCCATCATAGCTTTTTGTATTTTACGCTGGAAAAATATGCGCACTTGTTGTGGGAGCGAAGCAGAAGTTGAAGAGGACGAACCGAGCGCGTACCGGTTCATGATGATGATAATTCCTGTTCGCACTACCCGGCACAACGAAAAGCTTAAATAGCGCTCCACTTTTAAAAAATGAAACATGTGTTACTGACGTGGATTCCTGCAGTAAATACAGGAGGTGTCATGGTAATCGCCATCAATAATTCACACCACCTCTTCTGGCAGGAATGGTGGTGGTAAACAACTTTATTACAAGCTCCGGCAAATTCGTGGCCTGGGCCTAGGCCACCCTCGAGGAGGACCGGAGATTCTGTCTCCTCGCCGCCTCACGGGCTTGCTGGATGGCCCACACTTGATCCTGGAGGTTGGAGCTGCGCAGAGCGGCCGTCCACCGCGCCGCACCTTCATCTGGGGAGACTGCATTTTCTTCGCATATAATAGCACATTCCCAGAAAATGTGCCTGAGCGATGTGTGAGTCCAGCCGCATAATTTGCAGGTATCATCTGGATAAATGTCTGGGTATATTCTTCTGAGATGAACGGGGTTGGGGAAGGTCTGGGTTTGTAATTGCCTCCAATCTACCGCTTCGGATCTGTCGAGTTTGGGGCTTGGCGGGGGATAAATACGCCTGGATTTTTGATAAAATGTTGTTATATCGCAGTACCGGGTCATTCTATCCCTCTCTGTGCAGCCCTCCGCTGGATGTCCATCCTCTGGAGAGGATCTCTCTACGCGGGCACGGAACGTGAGACCGCGCGCTACGCGATGGACCTCCCCATTGAGGTTGGGTACGGGGGGTGTGGGGGGGGACGTGTGAGCTGGGAACCATATAACATGTCGTTCTTCCGTCTCTTCGGAGGTTATATAGTTCGCGTCGGCGTTGAGGATAGCCGCAGCCTCTGGCGAAATTCTGCCTTGTGCATAATTTCTGACCGCCGTCTGCGAGTCACTTAGAATATATCGGCAACTGGGGCAAACGATAGCTAGGGCTATCGCCACTTCTTCCGCTACCTCAGGGTTTCTGCCGCGTACACTACACGAGCTGACCAATTGTTTGTCAGTATTGAGGACTGCCACTGCGAAGGCACGTCGATCCGCGTATTCTGCCGCATCTACGAACAGCGCTTCCTTGTCCCTACCGAAGGCTTGTAGTAAAGACCTGGCTCTACTCTCTCTTCGACCCTGATTTAGTTCGGGATGCATGTTCTTGGGTGGCGTTACATAAATGTTTCCCCGCGTGCACTGCAAGCCATCTTTCTTAACATACCAGACTGCATCAACTGAACCCTTGACTGCAACTCCGACCTCCATCCGGCCTTCATCGACGGGAGGCTTTGCTTCTCTATCGCCTTTGGTTGGGAGTTGCTTTCGCGAAAGCATATGGAACGTTAGTCAGAATGACTGGCAGTTCGCATACGAGGTTTGTGGCCCCGAAGAAAACATAGAACACTCGCTGTACTACTGTGCTCAGTTTCGATCGGAAAGACAAGTACTTTCAAACTCACTGCGGCAACTGGATGATCGGCCTCCTTGCGTGCAGGGGCTCTACAGCACCGTCCACGTCTTTCGATGGCCAACAAGCCACTCTTGTGCTTATTGAGCACGACGGGCTGGTGCGAACGCCCCTGACTTGCGGTGCAGCTCCGGAGGCTGCAGTGAATTCACTGCCTCTCTCTCTCTATTTTCCTTCCCTTCCCTCCTCTCTCTTTCTCATCTCTCTATTCCCCTTCCCTAATCCCCCCAGTGTAGGGTAGGCAACCGGAAGTCTTTCTGGTTAACCTTCCTGCCTTCTCCCTTTCTGTTTCCTTCCTCCTCCGCTTGCTTGCACTGCACGTGTATTGAGGAAAGGGGACCAGCAGGACTCATCCGCATTCACGGCACCGCGTCACCGGGATCTGGCGGGAACCAGACCTGCAGCAGAGACGTGCCCGGGAGTCGAATGTGTTTAGGAACGCTACGACGGGCGCGCTTGTAATGAGTTTTCGTTCCTGAAAAAGTACTCCGCTGTCAGAGAGAATAGCGGCGGCCATATCTTTTTTTTTTCGTTTCGTGTGTTTATGGCCGACGTGGTGCGAGCGGAAAAACGAAACCTTTCACTCTTCCGTGGAGAGGGAAGTGTCGTTCTCGCTGGCATGTTAACAAGACTCACCCAAACGCAGACGTTCGCGTCAGACTCTCTCTTTCTGTCTCTCTCTCACTATATATATATATATATATATATATATATATATATATATATATATATATATATATATATATATATATATATATATATATATATATATATATATATATATATATATATATATATATAAACAGAGAGAGAGTGAGAGAGAGCGGCACAGACGCCATCATTCCATTCCACGCGCTCCTCTCCCTCGTCCGCTTCTCCTGCCATGGCTTCATGTGTCACACATATACATATATATGCAAAGTTTCGTTCCCCGCAGGAGTTTCAGTGAGAGATAGTTAAGCTTGCGTTAGAAGAGTGTGACTATAGCCACGAACAGCTGACGACCATGGGACTCAAGACGCTCGCAGTTCAGCTGATTTTTCTTGCCATTGTGGCTGTGATCATGGGCGAGGCCAAGAAAGGTACTGCGCACGTGTACCGTTTGTCCATATCTGCACTAATTCCTCAGTTTCTAACATAAAACTTAATTCGTTGTTGTCAATCATAAAGGCCTTCACCTTCTCATGTACCCAGTGGGAGCAACGGAAGCGCTATAACGGAAAAACCAAACCATACAGGACGA
The DNA here is from genome assembly GCA_030522465.1 of Rhipicephalus appendiculatus. Taxonomy (NCBI): domain Eukaryota; kingdom Metazoa; phylum Arthropoda; class Arachnida; order Ixodida; family Ixodidae; genus Rhipicephalus; species Rhipicephalus appendiculatus. Next base: position 1,562,468 of record JALIZH010032968.1, read on the forward strand.
TTAGGCCCGAACTATACGAACTGGTTTTCCTGTGCTAGCGTTAGTCTCATTTAGTGCATAACAAGATGAACTAACGTCAACTAGTCCAATTATTCGCCTTGCTCAATTAAACCTTTATGGTCGCCTCAGAACAAGTTGGGCGGTATTCATTGAAGCAATTCATGTGCCCAGGTGATCGCTTCGTCTTCTATCGAAAGCTATCGGGAATCGTTTAAGGAAAATATAGGAGCCATTTAAGGCAAATATGGAATAGACGGGGCAGCAAAACACAGAGGCGAGGTACGACGACTACTCCCTTAAGCAAAATTAATAGTTCCTAACCAATAACTTGGTGATGTATGGCTGTAGTTGGCGTCAGTGATCTATAACGTCGTTTATTCGAACTAACGTGACTAATAAGTGCAGACGGAGAGTTATAAAAAGAAGGAATAAATAATAGAAGAAAGCATACAATATGCAGAAGTGTCGGTCAGCGCTCTGCTGTAAGTATGTTCTCCTCCGTCCATTATGTCTTTGCTCTGTTGTTGTGACCATATACCAACTAACACGTATGTAAGCTCGTCTACCTTCTTGTGTTTAGCGTCCTGCCTTGCAGGGATTAATATTGTCACTGAGGGCGCCAAATTATAGTAGCTTAGAAACTAAAAATAAGTATAAGCTCCGCCCACACCCGCCACTGTCCAACTCACTGAGGTTTTGCATAGATGCTCCATCCAATTGCATTTGCTTGTTGTCGGGACGTCAAGTGCCCCTTGCGAATTTCAGGAAGGTGAATTTCTGACTCAGGCACATGTTCGTGTTGCCAGTTTTCAGTAAAGAACTTGACCTTCCTGGCGAATTTCAGCAAATATTTCCGACTTCACTCCTCAGCCAAACGTAACACTTCAGCGAGGGATGGCGAGCCTTTAATTCATAATGCGCGTAGTGTTTGCATTAGCAGCGACAAGATACTTAAGGTTTGAATGGAAACCATGTAGCATGACTGCTTTGCACGGATGACAGACAGGTGCGCCGCAGTTCTGGGGGCGGAGCTTGTGTTTATTCATAGGTTGTAATCGACCCCGCAAAATGCATTTACGTTAGCGTGTTAGCGATATGTTCCAGCCTGATGCAATGGTTCTTTCCAACAGGCTTGAACTTTTCTCGACCTAAGAAGTGCGGACGCAATGAGCAATGGAAGGAGTGCCACAGCAGCACCTGCGCCGAGACCACTTGCCAGAAGCCCACCATCGGACCACCCTGCACTTTCGACTGCATCTCGTCGTGCGTCTGTCGCAAGGGCTTCTTCAGGAATAGCCAGGGTGTCTGCGTCACCTGGAACCAGTGCCCAGGGAATTCACAGAACGAACAAATGCCTCCTCGCCTAAACGCTGACCTTGGGGGGGGAACGTTGACGTGCTTAAATAGTATTTATTCTGAAGGCTCGCCTATATCCTCCTGAAACTTCTCGTAATTGTTCAGTACGGCTTGTGACACGAAAGAGGAGGGTGTGATCCCTGCCACGGCGGTCGCATTTTGGATGAAGTTGTCATACTAGAGCTGCGCGTGCTCTGCAATGTCAGCCGTGCAGGTTAAAGATCCGTAAGTGGCGTACATTATGATGGGCCCTCCATTACGGCGTCTGTCACAGCCTGTGTCGATTTGGGACGCTAATCCTCATAGACCAACCTACCAACCAACCAGCCAACTATCGTACTTGTGCTGAAGTGTACATTGGCTTCAATTCTCTTGCAGAGTTATTGGTACAGAACAAGTCCGCCGCGGTGGATCAATGGTTACGGCACTCGACTGCTGACCCGAAGGTCGCGGGTTCGATCCCGACCGTGGTAGTCACACTTCGGTAGAAGCGAAATGGTAGAAGCGCGCGTACTGTGGGTTGTCAATGCACGTTAAACAACTCCATATGGTCGAAACCTCTGGAGCCCCTATCTACGGTGTCCCCCATAATCATATCGTGATTCTGGGACATTAAACCCCGGTTATGATTATTATGGGTTCAGACACATCCAGTAAAGTATTCACAGTATTCCCATCAATAATGAAATAAAAAACGTCCGCCTCGGTGGATCAGTTGCTAGGGTGCTCGGCTGCTAACCCGAAGGTCGCGGGTTCGATCCCGGCCTCGGCGGTCGCATTTCGATGGAGGCGAAATGGTAGAGGACCCTGTACTGTGCGATGTCAGTGCACGTTAAAGAACAGCAGATGGTCAAAATTTCCGGAGTCCTTCACTACGGCGTCTCTCATAATCATATCGGTTTTGGGACGTTAAACTCCACATATTATTAATAATGAAATAAAATCCTACTGTTTCGCAAAAGTGTGGTTTACTATGATTTGTTTCAGAAGCTTTTGAGAAAATTCGAGGGGTGGGCGAATACACGGTTTTGCCGAATATTCGACTAAATAGTTCTGTATTCATTATTCGCTTCGTTTCGTATTCAAGTATCTGATCTTTTCGAATTATTTGGGTCTCCGAAATAGACCTAAAAAAGCCGCAGACGGCAGGTAGAAGTGCTAATCTAGGAGGCGCTGCTTCACACGTCATGGCGGCCGTACACGTTTAGATCTCCGAGGCTATACTGTTTTTCATTATATAGCCGGAAATACGACATCACAGTCATCTTCACGGCAGTCGTCAGCCACGCGTCTCGGACTCGCATCCGTTCAAACATATTTTTTGTTGCTTTCCTTAATGTTCAGTCTTCAGTCGCGCTTATGCACCTCCCAGCAACAGCTGTAAGCGCGCGTGAGGATGGCGTCGTCCAATCCTGTGTCCGGGCAGGGCGCATGCACGAATATCATATGGAACTTCTAAGTACGTAGCACTTTAGAGGTCCAGCTTGTCGTCCATCCACACATCTCACGTGGCGTGACCACACTCACAATCAAGTGGTCGATACAGGCCTAGAACAAGGCTATTAACGCGCTGTATGGACGACAAGCCGGGCCCCTAAAGTACTCCGTGCTTAAAAGAAAGACTATACACAAATATGAAATGCGCAAGTGAACCTCGCCCCCAATATTCGCAACTAGGATGCTTATGCTTTTCTGCATGAAATATTAAATAATTAAATCTTTTGTATTAGGCCAATTTCTGACAGGTAAAGAAACAGTGATTCTAAAATTAGTCGCTCTTCTTAAAACTGCTTAATTTCCTAGCTCCGTATCACTCGCTGTCGTTTTCCTCTTCTTTTCCCATCCGCTGGCATCCATTCTGCTGCTCTATAACTGACCGCCGCAATTCGTAATAGGAAAGAATACAGGCCTGAAAATAATAAAGGAAAGGAATATAAAGACGGTAAACCAGCGTGTGGTTCGTGCTCACTGATTATTAGAATATTCCCTCAAGTCATGCTGAAGTAAGATAGCTATATATTATTGCACGGCATCTAAATGACCGGATATATGATACCGGACTACTCGTCATAATAGCAGCATAACGTCATTTATAAAGCTTTCTATGACCTGCCCCCCCGCAGTTGTCTAGTAGCCGTGGTGCTTGGCAGCTGACCCAATGGTCGCGGAATCGAGTCCCTGCCGAGTGGGCCGCATTTCGATGGCCGCGTAATGCTAGAGGCCCGTGCGCTTAGCTTTAGGCGCACGTTACAGAACCCCAGGTGGTCGAAATGGCGGCAGCCCTTCACTACGGTGTCTCTCACAATCATATCGCGGTTCTGAAACGTAACCCCCCCCCCCCCCCCCCAATTATTACTATGATATTTCCCTGCTGGTAGTATTCACTGCGTTGCTCTGACTGACCACCGCATAACATATCACAGTATACCGCCGGGGAAAAAAGAAGGAACGGAATACTGAGCAAAGGTCAACCAGTGCGTGGTTTACGTTCACTGATTGTCAAAACATTCCTTACATTGATACTGAAGTGAACTAGATGTATATTGCTGCACTCCACCTAAAAGACCGGTTATGTGACCGGCTACTTGGAGGGCTGAATGGAATAGCTTCGGTCCGGAAGCTTTTCAGTGGCGTTGATAGCTTGGCTTCTTTCGAACGAAATCTGGAGTTGTACTTTTCTTGAGTTATCTCTACTATTGCTTGAGTGCTTGAGTGTTTATTTCTCCTCCTGCGGACTATTGTTCTTCGCAGATACCTATTTCAGTTTATTATATTTGTAAATCCCACCATGCAATAGCCCGCACGGTCTCACAGTATTCTAAACAAATGTGGTACCGAACTGCTCATCATAACAGCAGCCCAACGTCATTACAAAAGCCCTCTGCGAAAGGCGTCTGAAAAAGACTAAAAGAATCACCGCATGAAAAATATGGCAAGTACACCCGATGAAGGATTATTGCGGTTGAACTCATAACGCAAACTCAGTAAACGTAGCGAAACATATCTTGTTTGCTTGGCATCACTGTGGTTCGGCTTGATAAAGACGGCACTTTGCGGTTCACCAACAAAGTCGAGACTGCATTCGTGTGACGGTCATGAAAAAACACAGATGACTAAGTGGAAAGCGTAAGCAGTGCTTGCGAACATTGAGCGCCGCTGAAGAAAAAAAAATCAAATCAATCCATGGATCACAACTGCGACCTGAATTTCACTTAATAGCTCCATCGTGGCCTCCACATTGAAAGCAGAGCCAAACTCGCAATCTGGTAAATGTATATTTGACCTACTCATGAAAGAACAAGGTTACAGTGCAGCAGCCCTGAGTAAAGGAAGGTTGTAAGACTCAGTTTCAATTGCTTTCCTAAAGGGATTACCGCGATGCGAAAACGGAAGGCAGATGCGTTCGAAAGCAAGAGTTACAACGGTATTCACTTACCTTTTGCAGCCTTGGGCGCCGCCAGGGTTACGGATACAATCGCGACCATCGCGAACCACAGCACCACCATCGTGAGATTGCTCATCGCTCTTTTTGTGGTGATAAACGCGCAAGGCAATATGAGGAGCCGTAAAAAGACGCGTCTCCGGTTGCTCCGCTTAGCTGTCTGCGAGAAACTGGCTCACAACCGAGACGCTTGCGCGATGATGACCTCTTCGATTAGACCCCGTGACCCATTTGAGGTCGTGCAAGAGAGAAGTCGGCGCGACGGCGAGAAATCCTGACGTTCCGGTATTACAGTTCTTCTCTTTCTCCCCGCGGCTAACAAGTCGTGGCTTTCGCTTTTTTTCTTCTCGAATTCTTTATACGCTCTCGTCTCGCGTGGACAAAAAACTCGTTTTCGGCAGCGACATCGCGCAACCCCGTAAAGCCCCCTCCCTTCCGCCATCATCCGAGACGACGACCGGTCCACCCGTCTCTCTGGCATCTGGGCGCCTCTTCGCGATGCAGCACGACACAAACTTTCGTTTGCTGCGTGCCACCCAGCAGGATAAACCTGCTTTTGTGTGTGCCCGCGTAACGCATCGAGCCGGACTCGGACGTGATGCTATGCGATTCATGGTCAGAGGCGCCCCAATACGCGCACATTTCTCTCTTCGAACGAAGCGTGCTATGAGCTACATATTTCGGTAGCGGCGACGGCGTTGAACGCGAAAAACCCGGCGCCGTTCAGAAATGCGGCTCTCGAAGGTTGGGCTTTCACATGCGTGTTTGTACGCGCCGTTTCACTACAACTGATCGTCTCTCGATCGCGGGCTTGCCCGTCATCAGCCGCTTCTGACATGGCAATCCTATCTTTGGTCGAGGCCACTCGTCATTACGCGTAGGCAGATTTCATTGTTGCCGTGATATAAACGCATGGCCGTCGTTGTTGCCTGAAGCAAGTGAAGCGTTGCGCTGCTAAGCACGCGGATGAAGGTCCAATTCCTGGCATGGAGGACGGTAAAAGTTCGGAGGGAGCATTGCGCAATGCGAACGTAATAGAGAAAGAAAAACCGCAGGTCGGGCACGCACGCGCCAAGCCTCGCTTGCCCCCCTTTTAACCGACAGGGCAAGGGCTTTAATTTTTTACACTGTTTCAACCTTCAGTTAGCGCTCCTGAGTGACTACGACTGGGCTAATACGTGTTGCAATATAGAAATGTGACCACACGTGTACACTCTAAGAATCAAAAAGAGTCCTTTGACTCCTTTTGAAAGTCCTGACTTGTCACGTACATGATTCTCTTTAAAGAGGCACGTCAACTATCCGTGGAGATCATTACAATCTCTTCTGAGAGTCGTGTGACCCACAAGAGTGCTAGCGTGCTTCCTTAAGGAGAGTCATTTACGTTGCAACTCAGGACTCCCCGAAAGGAGTTCCACGTACTCTTTTTTCATTCTTAGAGTGTACATGATGCCCGCCCCTGCGACCAAATTTGCCCATTTTTAAATTATGTTGCAGCATATACATAGACACAAAAGGATCGCCATAAAACACGGAACGTGTCGTTTAGATTGATTCACAATACTCTGGGAGAAGCCTTTCTTTTATTTAGAGCGCCGCTCTTAGGCGCACATTCCTGCGTTTAGAGGTGTCGCTGTCGCTGTTGCCGTCGGAGACGTAACCGATAGACATGAAAAAAAAAATAAAATAAAATAAATACCCAAGATCGAATGGGACATGAACCCGGGTACTCTGCGTGGCGGGCGAGCATTCTACCACAGAGCGACGCCGTTGCTTGAAACTTATTTGCAAAAAGACCCTATACAGGCGTCATGTCGGGCAAGGAATTGTGTCAAGCTATGTAATATAGCATGACAGCAAAGTAAAATAACAACCAGTCATCACACAACACTAATTGCGCAACGACTGCATAGTTTAGTGTTCCCCACCCACTGCGTAGTGCTCCTTTTTTTTTTTTTCGAAAGCCTGCCCTTCGGCATAATAATTTATGCCTGATTATTATACCCTTAGGCATAATATTCAGCCACATACAGCATCGACCAAGTGCACATAATACCTTACAGATGTGTAGCGGGTGCCTCGCTTATCCACAGAAAGACGAATACTGGCGTAGTGGGTGTTGCCCTACTTCACAAAAATTATTTTATGGCGTAGTAGATATATTGCGTCAAATTTCAAACACAGTTGGCCTTGCCCCAACACGAAGCTGCGCTTAGAATTAGCATTGGGCAGTATCGTAATCGTCGGTGCTTTTTTATCTCCTTGGTCGCCAAATTCTGCCATGCATAACCCACATACGTTATTCCAGCAGAAGTGAACGTAAGTGTAGAAAACTATGACGATGAGCAATCACCTTGTTGTTAACCGCATCACGTTCGCTCATTTATAACTCTCCAATACCATCGTGCTTCACGGGACTCTAAGCGCTTATTGGAGCCATACTCTGCAAAATATGCTACGAAGATGCACAATCTCCGCACGTGCATGCAATAGTGACACTTGCCTTTGCGCTCTTTTCGTCAGTATAAAAAAATACACTGGCTGTTCTCCAAGAACTAGCTAAGAGTTGGTATCAACGATGTGACACGAGCAACTGGGCCAGCATGCCTATCTTGAACTACGAAGGTGACTCTCTGGCAGTGAAGGCGTATCATTTTGGCATCTCCGTGCAACGCAACGTGACCTTTACGCTTAGGTATTCTCGAAATTGCTGTCATTTGTTACGCTTGCCAGGCACTGAATATAGAAAAAAAAATGCCGAATCTGACAACTCTCGGAAATTTGAGAATCGAGTCACGAGTTGAAGTGCCTGTGAAGTCTTCAACTGGCTCAGCTTCTTTTATTTACAAGTACGGTTGAAAACAAGAAGCTCACCTTCTCGAGCTGCTCCATTACGTGGACGCCAGGCCATGAAACTGTGACAGGGAACCAGCGTGCCGACGCCAATGCCCGAGCATACGCCAACCGGGGGGGCGCACAACGACGAGGAACCAGCCACAGTTTCTAGACGCTATGGAGCAATTTTAGAACACCAAAGAGCCCTGAGGAGGATTTACCCCCCCTCCCCACAAAGACCTCAGCAGAGAGCAGTCGGTTGCCTGGAGACAACTACAGACAAACACGTACCCCAATCTGAGTCTTCTAAGCAAAATTTATCCGGCAATATATTAAAACAAATGCCCGCTATGCGGGGAACACCCAACACTTTATCACGTAACATGGGCCTGCCAACACTCAAAGGTAGTGCCAAGAAACAACACACCAACACCGGAGCAGTGGGAGGCTGCGCTGTCCTGCTCGAAGCCTGAAGAACAGCTCAAGCTGCTCGACAGAGCTCGCAAGATGGCAAAGGCCACAGGAGCCCTGGACTAAGGGCTCCTCCTTCGACGGAATAATTTCTTTGTAAAATAAAGTTTTTCATTCATTCATTCCAGTTTCCACGGAACTTTGGGCTACTTTGACTTCCCAACCCCGAGAAACTAAAGACTACCGAAACATGCAATATACAATCGTTTTAAGTAACCTTGGCAAGTTATAGTGTTCCCCGCCCTTGACCGAGCCATGACAAAACGGCGAGAAAGATGAAAGTGAGAGACTGTAAGAAGGCAGGGAGAAGCGTTCAGGAGAAGGAAAAAAATGCGCCCACCTCCCCGAAGGGAATCGTGAGGAAATGCGAATGCATTTCGCGCGCGCTTCACTCCATTTATATATGGTGGTTGTGGTTCGAAGAAGGAAAAGGCGCCTGATTTCTGCAGCCCGGTCGGGAGCAAGGCGCAGCGCCTTTTTTTTTTTTTGCTTTTTCTTGTTTTTTTAAATTTTTTTATTTATTTTTTTTAATTTTTTTTTTCATATATAGCTCCGCCGAGCTCCGCCGCAGTCCGCTTTTAGTTAACGCGCACGCTGCGAATTTTTATTGTTCAACAACGCACAGGAGAAATCTCCCACCGGCACCACCTTGGAGGTCAAGATTCATTGCCATATATACGGGGTGGCCAGTGAACGGTTGTGCAGCGCGAGCAGTCGGTTTTTTCAACCAAGAAACTCGCTAGCAGACGCTGCCTGTGTCGGCATCGCGAGGCGAGAGAGGGAGAGGGGGGGAGCGTAGGAGAGGAGAGAGAGAGGGGGGCGCGCATGCGCAGTGGGAGTGTGGACGCTGCGGGCAGAGATGCCTAGAGAAGAGAGGGGGAAGCGTAGGAGAGGAGAAGAGAGGTGGGACGCGCATGCGCAGTGGGAGTGTGGACGGCGCGGGCAGGGATGCCTAGAGGAGAGAGGGGGGGAGCGTAGCAGGGGAGAGAGGAGGGGAGGCGCATGCGCAGTGAGGGTGTGGTTGCCGCGGGGAGGGATGCCTAGAGGAGAGAGAGGGAAAGAGGAGGTTTTTTATTTTTTTCGAAAGGGTTTGCGCATGCGCAGTAAGGGTGGTCACGCCGCACACCACCACATAAGATGCTTCGCCATAAGATGCTTCACATCTAACACCTGCCGGCGCGCACACCTCCTCAACCTATCCTCCTCCTCCTCCGCGGACAACGCCGCACAGCGCCAACGCCGGATGCCTGACATAGCCCGACTATGAAATGCATTCGCATTTAAAACAGAAGATAGCGACCGTGTAGCCTGAATAAATAATTGAAGGTGCATTGCTTTCGTAGACTTTTACTTTTCGCGCAACTGACATTCACTTTTGTTTACCTAAGGATACATGCAGCAGTAATGCGCTGCAATAAAGGTGTGGTCATGGAAGCAGCTAGGTTCTCTTAGTAAGCACGGTTTCATCTCTCAGCGTTAAGCTGCTGTTGATGATGTAGAGCCTTTTCTTTTTTTGTTTAATCCGTGCAATTCTGGGCGTTGCTTGTACTTTGAAGTGTAAGGGGCTCCGTTCGCCAAGTTAACCTAAAAGAAGTCCTTGGTTAGAAGAAGTGATTTGATAATAACAAGAACCATAAACCTCACCGTGACTTTTACTCCTATCTTTGGCTTCGAAAAACTCCGCTGATTTTCTGTGAGCCCGTTGTGTTGCTGTTTAATGGTATTGATATTCAATCAAGCTTACAAGGCTAAGCTCCCTTGAAGCCTGAAGCAGGAGCGTGAACCACGGCGACTAGAACAACTCATAACGGCTGATTGTCGCATGAGACAGCGCTGCAAGTGAGAACATAGGAACGATGCCGTGTAAGCAGCCAGTATATTCGTTCTCGCTGCAGCTCACGCTCACACAATAAATCGGAGTTACTCGTCCATCTGCGTCGCACGCATTGCTCTAGAAAACATTCCGGTCCGTTCATGCACACAGCCTATGCTGGATGCCACCATCACCAAATGAATTTGTTTACGCCGTCATTTTGAATTTGATAGAGTCTGCTGTTTTTAGAGTGCATTCACTGCGTCAATACCGCAGATAAACATTCGTTGCTGTCATGCAAGTCTGCGGTAAATACATGGGGAGCCACGGTAATCGCCATGAGTGATCACACCGCCTCTCCTGGTAGGAATGGGGCCGCCCAAGCGTTTCACTGTGCACTGCAAGCCATCTTACTTAACCTCTTGCTTGCACTTCGCGTGTTTTGAGGAAAGGGGGCCAGCAGGACTTATTGGCATTCACGGCACCGCGTCGCCGGGATCCGGCGGGAACCAGACCTGCAGCGGCGTCTAATCGTGACAACACATCTCGGACGTGTCCAGGAGTCGAATCTTTTTAGGAACGCTGCGACGGGCGCACGTGTATTCAATTTTCGCCCTTGGAGAAGTAATCCGCTGTCAGCGAGAAAAGCGGCGTCCATACGTTTTCGTTTGGTGTGTTTATTGTTGGCGAGGTGCGAGTGGAAAAAACTAAAAGCTCTCACTCTTCCGTGGGGAGGAAAGTGTCGTCCTCGTTGGCGTGTTGACAAGATTCACCCAAACGCAGACCTTTGCGTGGAGTGCCATATATATAGAGTTTCACTCCCCGCGGGAGTTCCATTGAGAGTTAAGCTCGTGTTTGAAGAGTGTTGAAAAGCCGCGAATATCTGACCGCCATGGGACTAAACATGCTAGCAGTTCAGTTGCTCTTCGTCGTCATTGCAGCTGTGATGGTGGCCGAAGCCAAGAAAGGTAGTGTCACCATTTATCATGATCTCCACTAATCCCGAACATTCTGATGCGAAACTTAATTCGTAGTCGTCATTCGTAAAGCCTTCACCTTCTAATGGACCGAGAGGGACCAACGTAAATGCTACAGGACGAGTTGGCGTGAACTAAACGAGCTGGTTTTCCAGTGCTAGTGTTATGAAAGGAAGGGAATAGCTCAAGGGGCTGGTTTTCTGTATTGTACACAACCAATGAAACCGACAAACAATTAGGCCAAGGTAAGCATGGGGGGACAATAATTGTTCTTTTTAACGGTAGTGTAGTGTTTGTGACATAAATTGAAAGGAATTAAAGTGGGCAATAAAGCACCCTTTCCGTGCGTGGTGTTCAAATACGCAACCTTCTAGTTACACGTCCAATGCTCTACTGATTGAGCTAGAGTGAAGGACACTCCCTCGTCCACCTTTTTATGTATACATATCTGTGTGTGTGTGATCCTTGGTAGTGTTAGCCAGCGCCCCTCGCAGCCAACCTGGCAAGTGTGGAACACTCTCTTTAAAACGTCAGAGAGCGTCACGTGGTATGTGACGCTCTCCATTGACGTGCTAGTGTTAGTCTCACTCAGCGTATCACCAGACTAGCCCGCATCAACGCGTCTACCTTCGTTAGTTCAGTAACTTTTCTTGCGCTCAATAATATTGCCACTGAGGGCCCAAACTGTAGTCAGTTGCAACCTAAGAATGATTGTAAGCTCCGCCAACAACCGTCGCTGCCCCTCCCAAAGCGAACTTGCATAAGTGCCTCATCCACCTGCAACTGCTTTTTGCGTGTCGTCAAGCACTTGTCGCAAATTTCAGGTAGGTCAATTCCTCATGTTCGTGTCACCAGTTTTCCGACGAAAACTTGAGCTAATTGGCGAATTTCAGCAAAGATTCTGACTTCACTGCTCAGCCAAACGAAACATTTCAACGAGGGACGGCGAATCTTTAATTGATCATACGCGTAGTGTTTGCATTAGCCGCGACAAAATACTTATAGTTTGAATGGAAAGCACGTAGCATTACTGTCTGCCACAGATGGATGACAGGTTCACCGCAGAACTAGGGGTGGAGCTTGTATGTATTCTTAGGTTGTAACCGACTACAACCCCTCAAAATGCAACTGCGTTAGCGACATGTTCCAGTCTGACGCAATGGTTCTTTCCAACAGACTTGGACCTTTCTCGGCCTAAGAAGTGCGGGCGCAACGAAGAATGGAAGGTGTGCCAGAGCAGCACCTGCGCCGAGACCACTTGCCAGAGGCCCACCGTCGGACCAGCCTGCACTTACGACTGCATCTCGTCGTGCTTCTGTCGCCAGGGCTTCTTCAGAAATAGCCAGGGTGTCTGCGTCACCAGGAACCAGTGCCCATAAGCCTTCGCGAGCCAGTGACCTCACAGAACGAACACATGTCTCCCCGCCTAAACGTTGACCCTAGGAAGAACAGTGATGGGCTGAAATGGTGTTTATTCTGAAGGCTCACCTATATTCTCCTGAAAGTCCTCGCAATGGCTCTAGATGGCTTCTAACCCGAAAGGGGCGTTGGATTCCGGCCACGGCGGTCGTATTTCGACGGAGCCGGGATGCTGGAGGCATGCATGCTGTGCAATCTTAATGCACGTTGAAGAATATTAGGTGGCCTACACTCTTCGGGCACCTCCACTACAGCGTCTTGGAGACGTTAAGCCCCAAAAACCATCCAACCGACCATTGTAGTTGCACTGTGGTGTACGTTTGCTTCAATTCTCTTATAGAGTTATTGGTTCAGAACATATCAAGGGAAATATTAACACCAACAATGGAATAAAAACCTACTGTTTCGTAATACTGCGGTTTACCTTGTTTATTTTCACAAGCTTTTTGAGAAACTTTCAGTCAAATTTGCTGAACCTCAGTGAGGAAACGCAGAACGCCAAAACAAAGACAGCGGTGCTTCCGTTCCGGTTTCTTTGTTTCCTAATCTGAGTCTGAGTTAGTCTGAGTGGGTCGATTCATGGGTGGAGTTCCCCGACGTATGTGAGCTAGTATTCGACCTAGCTTCTAAATTTTTGGTAGTAATACCTAGGTTTTGCTATAGATGCCATGTTTTCGCTAGTAGTACTGAGTATGGCTATAGGCTTGGCTACTCTTCTCTAGTTCAGGTAGGTTCTCTACGCTACGCACGTGTGACGTGGTTTTGTCGGAAACATGTAACGTGATGTTACGCAACGTGATTTAAGTCCCGTGTCTAGCTGTTACATGATCTTACATGGTTTTAGTTACGTCACTAGCTGTTACGTGATGTTACCTGATTTTAGTAACGGGACAAGGTGTTAGGTTATGTTACGTGATTTCAGTCACGTGAATAGCTCTTACGTGCTTTTAGAAGGGAAGATTCCACGTGACTAGATGTTACGCGATGTTGCGTGAGTTTTAGTCACGACAGAGCGGTTACCCGATTTCTAATCAGGTGACTAAATGTTACGCGATGTTAGGCACTTGACTAGTTACCTGATGCTACCTGATTTGTAGTCACGTGACTAATTGTTACGATATGTTACGTGATTATAGTCCACTGACTAGTTCTGACATTATGTTGGCCTGATTTTTTTGTCACGTAACATACTCGCCCATCCTAGCTATTGCATTCGCCGTCGCACAAATCGGCGCACGTGTCGTGGTAGCGAAGCAAAAGATGCAGAAGAGTACGAAGCTTGCAATGTCAAACGCAGTCACATAAAGCGGAATATGCATGGTTACTCTAAATGATTTGACGTAAGGTTTCTGCTAAATTAGCCACCTTGCTGAAGCTTTCCCTATGCCATTAAAATAGTTTGATATGTACGTCTCCTATACAATTGATATGAAAAGATACGGAATTAAACCCGAAACTGATCATTGTTTCATTACAATCATACTCAAAATATGCAAATGTTGCGATGACTTTCAAGAAGTTTCAGTAGGACGGGTAGTATGCGTGCATGAATGGGTGTCGGAAAGTTTATTTGCGAATAGGTTTTAGATGGATGCCAGGTAGAGATTTTATCTATATACGAAATATGTTCTTCGACAACATTGGGCAAAATGCAACACTTGCTTGGTGAGGGGTAAATGACACAAGCCTGAAACGATGCAGTTGATTATGTGCAATAGAGTTAGACACACATTTGATGCGTGCTCTCCCTTCCCCCACTTGGATTACAGTTGAGTCGACAACTTCCTAGCCATGGACGATTTATTAGAAAGATACTTTCATTGCTTTTAAAAGTTGTGCGACAAATTACGGCCGAATTTGAATGAGGTGGCTATCACTTTGGCATATGTGAGTAGCTGCACTGCCTAGGGGATTCTTTCGCTGAAATCGATCATGCTGTTCTTAATTTTACGTAAAAAAATCGGTTGCATGCTTGCTCCTCAATAGGCTTCATTTGAGATGCGTTCATCTCTCCGCACCGAAGAGTTATAATGCATTCGATGATTTTTCTTGAGGCGATGAAGCGTGAATGTATGTTTATTCTTCGTGAAAGCAGAATTTTTCGATCGCGAAACGTCATTGCTGGCATTCATTCTGCAGAGCCCGCCAATCAGATTCTGGGATAGAATAGAAATGAGGCGGCTAGAAATTAAAGAAGAAAAGGAAGCCGATCGCGAGAAACGTAGTATCGCGGTTTTGACGTAGATGCGGAGTACCACTCTCTTGAAAAATTAAAAAAAAATTATGGCAGCTTCGCACTGCTGGGGCCAAGCTTGAAAGAAAAGCAAAAGTCGGTGGTCTTCCTTGTTTCTCTTAAATTTTTTCATATCCTCGCTTTCTTTCCTTCCCTCTCTGTTTCTTGTATCTCTTTTTTATCTATTTCTGTCTATTTCTTTCTTTTTCTCTCTATCCACTTCATTCTCTCTCTCGCTCTATCTTTATTTCTCTTTCTTCCCGCTCTTTCCCTCTCTCTATATCTATCACTTCCTTTTTCAGTCTGTCTCTACTTCTTTCTCTCTCTTTCTTTATTTTTCTTTACTTCTCTCTCTCTATCTGTTTTCTTTCGGTCTTGCCCTGTGTTTTTTTTTTTGTATTTATTTTTCTTGTCAGTTTCTTTCTATCTATTGTTTATGTATTTCTCTGTGTTTCTATCTTTTGATGTCTTTGTCCCCTTTTTTCTCCCTTTGTGTCTCTATATTTTTTTTCCTCGTTTTTTCTGTCACTCTTCTTCGTTGTATCCCTTTCTTTCTCTGTCTCTCTCTTTCACGTGTTTCATGTGGTTCACTTTGCCGAGCAGAGTTTTGGTTTAGCGCTCGCGCATGCTGTACTTGGTAGTTGGGCTTGTTTAAACCCACCTGAGGAGCTTGCACGACGGTGCACAACTTAGCGATAGAGCCTCGCTGTTAAGAGAAATTAATGAGCGTAAACTACATTATTGGCAGCCTGGCGCGTTCAGCCCCAATTTGGCGTCCTCACCCCCCATCACTCAAGTGCCAGAGACCGCGGCAAATCCTGCGAAGCGTCCAACCAGCAAGCTGAGCTGCTATTGTTGTCATCTTCCACCAAAGTCTCGCCGCATCGTTTCCAGTTTCCGAGCGCGTTGTATTCCTAGGAAGAGCAGCAAGAACATTCCGTTACGGCTCATAGCACGACGTTGCCTTGCCCGGGAATGACGCGTAACCACGTCATTTATATTGTACGTTGGAAGGCTCAAGTTTTCCGCCACGTGTGAAATCGTCGCCACTGTTAGCCTAAGCCGCGTCCCTGAAAAAGCGAGCTCTGCAGAGAAATCAAATGTGTTCAGGTGCGTACGGAAAGCTTGTCATCATTTATTTAATCATTCACTGTACGAAGCCCATTGGCAAGCAGCCAGTGTGAAGAGAAGACGCCTTAGGAGCATCGAGCAATTTTTCTTCTAGTTCATGTTGCATGCACGTTATCGCACTCTTGAGAGCAGGGAAAAGCCCCTGCAAGATGGGGTCTCCATACGTCAAGCAAGCTTTGCTTCTTCGTGCATTACCAGTGCATGCCGAGCTTGCATACACTGACTTACAACCTGACTATACCTTTACTACGTACTTGTCTGTGACTACGCAATTTTCTCGGATAACGTGAAACAACGCCTTATTATTCTAAGAAAAACTTGATAGAAGCAGGAAGTTAGCGTACACACTGACGTCATTTTCGAGTGTCTGTGATTTGTCACGCCAATCAAACACACTTCTTTTGCCGCCAAAATTTCGATGCCGATCTGTGAAAGGATCGAACGCGTGGCGATGTTGTTAATGTTTTGTTTTCGCCTACTTGCATAATAAAAACGTATTTAGACGACGTTAAAAATCATACTGAAGAAGTCAACAAGACATATTCGCTTACAACAAGTGACTCAGTTCCACCAAAGCGAAATACCAAGATTTCCAGAATTGAGATGTACTTAAACTGGGGCGACCTTTTGCTACATTTATATTAACGTGGTAGCGTTAAAGAGCTCGTTTGGCAGAAATTCCCGTGTCGACGTCGTTGGTTGTGAGCAAAAATCGGCGTTGTTCGGGAGCGAAAAATTAAAATACATCCAAATAAATTAAGAAAGGAAAATCACCTGCCCGAGCGGGAATCTAACCCAGGCCTTCTGCGGACCAAGCAGGTGTACTGCCACGCAGCCACGTGAGTGCTTGAAACAATTTTGAAAAAAAAATAAGACAACCAGATACGAGCATCATGTAGCGGGTGGGGCCTCCTTAACGCATATAATATTGCTCGACAGAAGCGTAGAGGCGTCAAAAAATTGGGTACTGCGCAAATGTGAGAGTTTAAAGGCGCACCCATCACAAAGCATTCGGGCATATTTAATCATCATCAACAGCAACGGCAAAGTGCCCAGCTGCGCAGGTGAGCGCGTTGCCTTAAAGACGCTTGGTGTGTACTTCGCAATTTGCAAAACGAAGAACTATGCAGCAGTGGGCACCTAGCAACTGTACTTGCAGTAGCCATTCTAGGATAGTTTGACATGGCCGATGTTATTCGCACAGACGTCCTTTTCCTTGCGGCCCTCTTGAGGCTAGCGATCGAGAAGGCAATGCGAACGGGGCCCGAATACGCTACGGCGTTATACTCTTGAAGGCGAAGCGCAAGCGTCCTCCAGGTTTTTGTGTTCCGAAAAAAAAAATGCAGACAAGGAAGTATGAATACGATGCATTTGTGCGAGGCATATCCGAGGCCCCGCGTAGCACCAGTCATTTAACGTGAGAATTTATCCTCTGTTGTTCTTTTTTTAGGAGGCCTCTTTGACAAATCAAGATTGCACTACTGTATTGTGACAGGAATAACATTCAAAATGTTTTATAAAAATTATTAGTTCCATGTCTCGGCGCAACAATATTGGGCACGAAAGATTATATAGAGAAAAACCATGATAATTGCCAATGATAACCACATAAAGAAAAACAATGATAATTGCATTTCCGCCCCATCCATCTATCTTCATGATTGTGAATTCAACCTACTTGAAAACACGTGACAATTATCTGCAGTGTAGAGGGTGCGCACGCAGCGGAACTGCTTGTATTTATTCTCGTCTTTTGAATAAAGATGACAGTTGCTAGTTCAGCGCTTGTCCTGTGTCCTCCTTCATCTTGTGTTTCGTCTTTTTGCACTGCTTTTTGACAGTGAAGTTTAACCAACTCGCCCAGTTTTTTACGCTGTTGCAGATTATATAGAGTACCAGGTTCGGATTTCGCTTGTGTTCGGATTCGCGTACAGTACATTCGCTTGCGCTGTACAGTGTCGCGGCAGACTTTGACGCCTGTAGATATTTAAGCGCGTGCGAATAACCAGGGACATCATTTGCTATTCTTTTACACATGCGCGGCATCTACGCGTACATCAACTTGGCATTATTCACATGTGTATTGTGTGCTTGATGCAGGAGGTGATTGAAACAAGTGCAGACGTTGAGAAATGTTACGCCGAGTGGTTAGGCATTTATGGGGCAATGGGCAGATCAAACTTTTTAATTATTTGTGTACCAAGCTTTTGTGTGGCGAAACTTGATTCCCACACACGGGCTACTATTAAACTACCAAAAACAATAGCACTTGGGTAATTTTCATCAAGATACTCCCCTAAGCGATTCCTTGTGTGCTTTGTTTATTTCAAGGAGCTTCCAGCAGTCTGGTCATGAAGTGCTTTGAGGTGAACCGGTTTCAACTAATTGGCAAACCGTCGAGAGAGTATATCCATGTTTAATACTTCGTTATTTTTAGATTCACTTAACTTGGGAACCAAGATTAGCTAGAACCGAACCGGCAGAGGCTTCCGCGATTGCATAACAACGCAGCCGACCAGTAGTAAAATATATAAAAACATAAAACGAAAAGACACGTATCTGAAGAATGCCCCCCAAGCGACAGCGATGTTCCAACGGCGCAAAAACACTCGAAGGCGCATCTACATGAGCGTCACGTGCTTGGGGCAGCTGCGCGTTTTGTTTTTATCGGTGGTTGCGAACATTCCTGGAGTGAAATTAAGAAAAGAAAGAAAATACATCCCACACTTGGCGCGACCAGTTGATTCGCCATCTTTGACCGGGGATACGCGCAAGGGAGGGATCTGAAAAATGGCGAAGAAAACATTGCTGCTGCTCCTCCTCCTTGCGTTCTCGGTATCTGTGGCATCGGGCTTAAGCAATCCAGGTAAGGTATATGTTTCCGTTCCACTTCATGTAAAGTGTTTCATGGTAGCTGCTGACCCCACACAAGTGGGCGTGTCCCGATGACTTGAAAAATGCATGAAGGTGGCAATACATTACCTGTGCGTCAATGTTGCTTGGACTGCCGCATTACATATTCCTCAGCCACCGCTGGCGTCTGTCACTTAAGCGGCCAGCTGACTTGAATGATCGCCAGAGTTTTAGCACATTTTACCCCGCAGTGTCCAGGCCATGCAGTTAGGACAATGTACAGTGAATTATGAAATTAACTTTTGCTTAGCTTCACCTGGCTTCGACAGTATGACGTCTCGAGAAGTGCCTACTCATGTTGTACCGTAGCAATTCGATTGTAAAGCCGCTTACCTACGAGTTAAGCAGTGATAAGGGCAATGCTTAGAAAACAAGAGCATGTGATTTGTTTCAATGCTGCTATTAGAGAGGAAGTTATGCATTCGCGAAACGATGCATATTTGTTGGGGCGATCCCGCTGACATAGTGTTTAGTGATCTGTAGACCACGCATGTCTAAGGAAATGCCATGTACGACAGCACAAAGAAACGAAACACATGCTGTCTGTTTTCTTGTTTCTGCCATAAGCGGTAATTTTTTATTTGGATCATGACATCCTTGCCCAATATGCATTCATAAAGAGTGCGAACCATTCCTATTATTGTCTGCGATTGCCCATGTCAAAGAACAAATTTGTATTTCTGTTCAGGGTTACACTTCTTGTGTGCCGTGGGTGACTAGCACTATACAAGCATATCACGTTCAGGTTCAAAAAGAGTGACATAAGTGTAATTCTTTCCGTTTTGGCTGAGTGGATAAGCGGTTCTCGGGTTGTGAAAGAAGCCTAGATTTCAATTCCATGACAACGAAGTTGCATTTCAATAGTTGCACGAATTGAAATCATGCTCGCGCGCATTGGTTGATTTGCGTATTTCTGAACTATGCACGAAGCTGCATTATTTCATTCTCCATATGCGCTTGTACAAGCAATTGGTGGTGTCCCTTTTACAGCGGAGCTTTATAGCCGAGCTCGAATCTTTCAAGGCGATGTTCTCAGAGTAGGAAAGCGGTTATGAGCCACAGATATTAGCCAAGCCTCACTACTCACCTCAGGTCCACTAAAAATGAAGCGGGGAATCACTAGCCTAGCGAGTATGTTCCGTGCAGCTCCTAGCATAGCATAGCCATTGATAGTATAGCAAGGTGGGGAAAAAAGTGAGGGTGAGGAATAGTGACGCGTGGGTGTGGAAAGGGAAAAAGAGACGGGAGAGGGTAAATCATAGCATAGCCACATACAGTATAGCAAGAAAGTGGGAAAGGGAAGTGAAGGCCAAGTGGAATGATGTGAGGGTGAGAAGGAATGAAAGGAGGTTATGGCATAGCATAGCGGAGGCGAGTGGAGAAAGGAGGCCACTTGGAGGTTGTAGAGACGCAGGAGGTCAAGCGGACAGGAGGGGCTGGGGTGAACGGACGTGAGGAGCAGAGGCGCAGTTGGTATGGTGGAGCCAGATGTGGGAGAAAGCATTGTGCAGCCGCGCCGAACACAGATGTGTGACGTTAGGGCTGGCGTCCTATCCTTGCATTACCTTGCACTCTATCGCTACGGCTTCCCCTCAGTTCCGCTGTCCCTTGGTGTTTACGACGTTAAGTCAGTTAAAGCCAGTTTGAATTTTTTTTCACACATGCATGTATCATTAGCATTATGAAAATATAGAACAATCGACCGAGTGTCTCGTGGATCTCAGTCGATTGTATTTAATGGGTCTCTCGCTACTGAACGCCCGTTAGCTTGTGCTAGCGTATTAGCGCTGCCTAAAGGGCCTGTGACATTTTTGGCTGGGTTAAATTCGTGCTGTTTGTTTGGCAATCTTGTGTGCAGTGCCTGCTTACCTGCCATCGCCGAAGAAATGCGCAAGGAATGAGTTCTACAAGGCCTGCGTGAGCAGCAACTGTGCTGAGAACCTGTGCGGAGAATCAATTCGCAAAACATGCGTGGAGGACTGCGTTTCTGGTTGCTACTGCGCCCACGATCACTACCGAAACCGGCTAGGTCTTTGCGTCACCAGTTGCGAGAAAGATGACGAGGGATATTTCGAACGGCCCGGCCCCTTCCTACAGTGGATACCTCGTGCTCCATCGAAGAATTATTTCATTCTCGGAAGTTATCACGTACCCAGTGGACCGGCTGGCTAGCCTTCATTGATGGCTGCAAACCTTTGCGCTCAAACTCTGTGAGCATCTCACGAAAACCTCGTTGTCACAATTAAATAGGAATATCTTTTGTATAAGGAATGATACGAGGTGTTCCTTTTCCATGAAAAAAAAATAAAAACACACACACATAGACAAATGCGCGTGCACACACACACGTGCGTCACACTAATCAAAAACGGCAAAACCATATCACACAGTCAATC
The DNA here is from genome assembly GCA_030522465.1 of Rhipicephalus appendiculatus. NCBI lineage: Eukaryota > Metazoa > Arthropoda > Arachnida > Ixodida > Ixodidae > Rhipicephalus > Rhipicephalus appendiculatus. The sequence goes on from JALIZH010032968.1 coordinate 1,583,454, forward strand.
ACAATTGTCTACATGGTCTCCTATGTATTCCACTAAGCCGACTCGACCCGTATGACATCTTATTTTTATCTTCAGTCCATTGTATCGATCCCCCCCCCCCCCCCCCCCCCCCCCCCAAACTTCCTGCACCCAACGTGGTTTTGCAGTGCTTCTGGGATCGGCCCACCTCTGATGACGTCATCATTTAACGTCATCACCTGATTATTATATTTTGTATAACTAGTGTTGACTCCGATGGTCACTTTTCGCGATTGATGAATCACCTAACGCTTTTGCCTCAATAAGGAGTTCGAGTTGTCTTGATTTTTTCCTACCGTACGAGTTTGTATGCCTACATTCCTTTACGCTTGCTTTTTCAATGACTGTATGCCTGAATTGTGACTGTATCTTTCACTTCTAATTAATCCCCCCCCCCTATACAATGCCCTCCGGGCCCTTAGGGTATCCAAATAAAAAAATAAATAAATAATAAGGATGAAGATGATGAGCTGCGTTAATAAAAGTTCGAGTGCTCGGTGACCAGCGAAAATATGCTTTCTACTTGATTGTCAATGTACCGATTCTACACACACTCAGCTCTGCTCTTTTCCTATCATTCCTAAGCTTAAAATTCGTGACGACCAAAGGCCATCATTCCGCCTACTTCTCATTGTACACTGACCGGCGTAACAAGGAAACTAACGCCTTGACGATAACTTCTCCACCGAAGGTGATTTGCGCGCCAAGCATTCACGGCCACATGTGCCCAAACTCATCATCCGGGAACATTTTCCCGTCAGGATTCGTTATCTGCGCATGCCTTACGACGAGCTCGGCAAGAACGGAAGTGCCCCGTATGTCACTCGTAACATTCAGTTGGCGATGGACTTCGCACACATTGCAATTGCGTCTCGAAGTTATATGACTTCGTGAGGGTGCGCAAATGCTGCCTCGGCGCCTCTGGCTCATATAAACGCCCTGGATCTGAATTCTTTTAGGTTTTAGATAACAACCGCCAGGTTTCGCTGTTTGACGCAGGATGCTGAGACGCCACACAGCAGTGATCCTTCTGGTAGCAGTTCTGGCAGCATCTGTTTCAGCTTTAAGGGGTAAGATGCAACTCTTTTATTTATTTGTTTATTTATTTATTTATCACAGCACCTACAGCGCCCAAGGGCATTACAGGGGGGGGGGGGGGGTAGAATACAATATGTCAATACAAAATACAGATTACAACACTTCCACATAACAATAAAAACGCAATTCACTGTCAACTTACGTAGGTGTACATGAGAGTACACAATATTGCCACTAGTATAAGTAAAGTAGGTTTCTAATACCGTTGAGTACTACAGGACCGCGCGAGTACACTACTGCAGACACTGCAGTGAACTTCAAAATACATCACGGGAAGTAATTTCAGCTACGTCAGAGGCAACCTATTTCACTGGCTTATCGTCCTGAGAAAAAAAAAACGACATTTTAAATACGTCAGTCCGGCAGCTCATTTCCTTTATCTTATTGGCATGATCTAGTCGCTGTGAAACGTAATCCGGTTTGCAAAAGTGTCGCGAGAAGTCCAGACCTGTTCGATTAGGAAATGCGTTGTGAAAAAGTTTCAACCTCAGATGTCCTTCGTTTGTGTAGGAGTTCCCAACCAAGCATTTCTTTTCCTTTTGAAACACTAAAATTCCTAGTAAAATAAGAGCAGACAAACCGAGCAGCCATGTTTTGAATTTTTTTCTAAATTGGACACGTCACATGCCTTCCACGGATCCCACACAGCACAAGCGTAATCTAAGATAGATCGAACGTGAGACATGTCTTGGCCTCAACTGGTAACTTACTTTCGTTTCTGCGCAGGAAACCTAACACACGTTTCTTTCCTTTCTATTTATACGATAATGTGGGGCACCCGCCGCGGCAGCTTAGCATGTAAGGTGTCGCGCTGCTGAATTCCAGGGCGTGGGTTCGATTCCCTGTCACCGCGGCAACATTTAGGCGGAGGCGAAATGAAAAGAACGCCCGCTTGCTTAGACCTACGCGCGCGGGACAGAACGGCAGGTAATCTAAATCAATCTGGAGTGGCCCACTACAGTGTGGCTCATGACCATCTAACAGTTTTCGCTCGTATAAACACGTCAGTTATTATTATTATAGTCATACAGTGAACTCTCGCTTTTACGAACGTCCGTTTAACGGATATTTCAGAATAACGAACTTTTAGAAAATCCCCGGTGGTTTTCCTATGCATTCTATGCAAAAATCTTTCAGTTAAACAAACTTCTGAATAGTGAATATTTTAGTTGAACGAAATTGATCTGGGTACCCGAGCTCATTTTTGAGATCAATTCGATGAAGTTTTGCGCTCTGCAGCATTGACGTAGCCGATGCGTGCCGCCCTCAAATCACCCATACATCGGCGGCGGTGAAACATCGCTTGTGCATGCACTATAGGGCCGAGGCAAAGTGGCCGTGCGGGAGACGATCCACGTGCGCTTCAGTACCTGCGCAGAGCCATCATATTTGGAAATTGTTTCTAGTGTTCGTCCGAAACAGAAATGGCTGAGACAGGTTCCAATCCTCTATCTCTAGCCGAGGCTTCATGGTATACTAGAATGTTGCGAGACTTCGTGTCACAGCAACAAGCTGTGCCAGAGGCAGTGCACAGAAACATGGACTCTCTGGACAGCTTTCTCTTTTCTTGCGTTTAAAGGGCGCCAGTCCAAATGAAAATTCCAGAATTATTTTCAAAATAAATTGCATTTCACACGTTTGACCTGATTTTTGCTGAGCCCAATGCTGTTCCGTATTCCAGTGAATATTCGGTTTAGTGAACTGTCAGTTAAGTGAACTATTTCCTTGGGTCTCTTGAAGTTCCCTCAGTTGAAAGTTCACTGTAAAATGTTTGATCTTTGCGATACTGCGTTGCATGGCTCAACTCGGGGAAAGTACAGTACTCAAGGATTTAAACCAGACAATTTAACAGTTTAGGGCTAAGAAACGCACATGCTTTCGTTTCACCCACTTCAGTTCGGATCATATCGGCGTAATTTCGATCCCAACGCGTAGGTCAGGACCAACTTTGTCTTTAGAGGCCAGATTCGTCGCTATAAGACGTGGTTATCTCCAGAAATACCGCATACCAGTCGTTCTTCTAAAAGAACTTGACGTCGCTTTTGAATCCGTGAGTACTGTACGTAGTGTTCTAACTGTAGTTAGAGCGATAGGATGGCCATTTCGAATCTAAGCAATTCTAGTCCTACCTCGCGAAGACCGTAATAAGAAGAGAGCCCTACAAGACAGACGAATTTGAATTGCTGGTGTTTAACGTCCGAAAACCCACGATATGATTGTGAGAGATGCCGTAGTGGAGGGCTCCGGAAATCAGGGGTTCCTTAACATGCGCTTAAGTTTAAGTACACAGGCATCAAGAATTTTCGCCTTCGTCAAAAATGCGGCCGCCGCGGCCGGGATTCGATCCCGCTACTTTAGATTAGCGGTCGAGCTATATAACCACTAGACCAATGGAACGGGTACAGGAAGGACGAGGACAGGCACTTAAGTAAAACAAACTAGCCAAATCCGCTTCACTATCAATTTATTCTCTGGGTTGGTCATTCTAATAATAATATCTGGGGTTTTACGTCCCAAAACCACGATATGACTATGAGAGACGCCGTAGTGGAGGGCTCCGGAAATTTTGACCATCTGGTGTTCTTTATCGTGCACGCACATCGCACAGTACACGGGCCTCTACCATTTCGCCTCCATCGAAATGTGACCGCCGCGGTCGGGATCGAACCCGCGACCTTCGGGTCAGCAGCCGAGCACCCTAACCACTGCTCCACCGCGGCGGACGGGTTGGTCATTCTATTAAATGTGAAGCATTTGACAGGACTTGGACTCCAGTGTCATATAGACTATTTTCTGTAAGACATCTGGGCGCCGCCATCTTGGGCTGTTAAGGCGATGTTTTCTTGTTTTTGTGTATTGCGACGTGAATTAATAAGGCCATCAAACGTCGTAAGCACCAACCCAACCATTTCCATGCATATCCGTCTACCGTAACACTGTTCGTTTGGTTGATAAGGTGCAAAACACAAAGGTTAACAGCCCAATATGGCGGCACTGAGACCCATCCGTAAAATAGTCTATACGCATTCAATTGCACAGAATAATGGCATGAGCATGATCCATAACATGCAGACGCACAATAATAATAATAATAATAATAATAATAATAATAATAATAATAATAATAATAATAATAATAATAATAATAATAATAATAATAATAATAATAATAATAATAATAACAATAATAATAATAATAATAATAGGTCCTCTATTTTTCATCAAGAAGATGAGGGAGGCTGCAAGAAAAAGCTGATAAGCAGCTTGACTAGCTCTGCTGCCTCCCGAACGTACACTTTGGCGCGTTTATCGAACTGTGCTGCACATAATGAAGAATCAAAACGAGGACTACACAGGGACACGATAATGAACAGTGTAAATAAACAGCGCAAATAAACAGCAAGACAGTAAAAGTAAAATGATGGAGAAACGAAATTACCAGTAACAATACAATACATTTTCATTGTAAATACAAAGTAATATCAATTAACAATTCCAATCACAACAGTTCAAGAGAATCAGTCATGCAAACATTTTAAATGCTAAGCATTTCTTAGCGTACTGCAAGCACTTTGAGCGTTTCTATCTATCTATCTATCTATCTATCTATCTATCTATCTATCTATCTATCTATCTATCTATCTATCTATCTATCTATCTATCTATCTATCTATCTATCTATCTATCTATCTATCTATCTATCTATCTATCTATCTATCTATCTAGCCGCCTACGTTGGTAATTCAAATGCGAGAGCGTGAAAAAAAAACATGGCTGATCCCTCTGTCAAAGGAATCGGTATAACACGAAAGTGAAACGTGTATTCACATAAGTAGTTGAGCGTTTATTGTGCATTGTTTCGCCGCAAGGGAGAAGGAATGAATGCTGCAGCAACAAATCGTAATGTGACGTGAAGAACGGCAAGCAGCTCGAAACATGCAGCGCGCACCTCAAGCAGAAAGGACGCACGAAATGAGCATACACAAGACGAGCACGGACTAACTTCACAGCTCGACATTTAAAGCGCGCTGCTCTAACACAAAGACGCGCGAAACGAACGCACCAGCATACACAGGACGAGCGCGAACAACTGCCACAATTATTACTTCGTGTGTATAGGCGCGCTCCATTCGTAAACGCGGCCGCTGCGGCGAACGAAGCGACCTTCGTGCACTCTTTAACCACTGTAACTTCAAAGCAAACTTGCGGTCGAAGCACAAGGCGGGCGAAGCGCCCGAATGCCCCGATCAGGAGATAAGCGCGCGCGCACCAGCGACCACGCCCCGTGGAGGGGCACGCTCATCCCAGCGAGAGGCGCGACGACCTTTAGAGCGCGCGCTCCGTGACACCTTCGCGCCATCTCGCTAGTGATGACGAAAGCGCGCTGAAATCGAGGAGCTCTGAGGACCGCCAACGGTATATGGTGTGTATAAATAGCTTGCCGTTAGCCAGCTGAGGAACGTACGCTTCCGTAGCCGAGTGGTTTGGCGCCGCGCGCTGCGGAGCGAGAGGTCGAAGGTTCGACGCCCGGCAACGGAACTTTTTCTTCAAATTTTTCTTTGATCTCATTATGTTATTTATATTTTACAACGTCACATCCGTGACGGAAATACGTCAGAGGAGCCGTGGTGGACCCCGGCATAAAACACTTTCGTGTTAAAAACTGAAATCGGTGGCGTTGACACTGGTGATTTAATTGCGAGAGCGTTAAGAAAACTGACATAGGCGGCGTTGACCCGGCGAATGCAAGGGGTACCAATAAGAGTCCCAGCAGGAATCGAAGCCAAGCATTCTGCGTGGCATTGAAGTCATCTACCACAGAGCCACGTCAGGTCTCGTAACTGCTTTGAAAAAAGACCCTATGCAGACGTAATATTGGGGAAAAGTGAATTATGGTTAAAGTGCAGGTTATCTCATTTTAAAAATGTTACATACGTACTCCTATTACCAAGTAGTCATGTCGCGTTGACGTCAGTTGTATACTTAAGCGCCATCTACTGTAGTTGGTTTACGTAGCACTATCCAAGGCTATCATCCTCGTAAGCACGAGCGCTACATATCAGCTTACGGCTTCTGGGGTTGGCAATACCAATGTTTCTGTTGGCATCGTTACACAACTGTAAACAACTAGTTATATGAAACGTATGCGACTGTTCAACGCATGTCTGTGCGTTCAACATTTTACGTATATTTAGCGTCATTTCGGAACGTTTCGCTGAGCAAAAGAATTACAACCCAGTCACCTTACCTCCGCATGCTTCGCATGACATCGTTTCCCATGGTACTTGGGATCTGACTAAATTTTTTTTTCGATTGCTTGGTGAGGGCTATTAGTGTATGAAAAGAAGTAATAATAATTGTTTGAGTTTAATGTCTTAAATCGACGATATAAATATGAGGGGCGCCGTAGTGGAGGGTTCCCTGGGGTTCTTCTACGTGCACTTACAGCTAAATACACTGGACCCTCAAGAATCTCACCTCCAACTAAAATGCGGTCACCGCGGCCGGGATTCGATTCTGCCACCTTCGGGTCCGCAGTGGAGCGTCGTAACAACTAGGGTATACGGGGAAGTAGTACTGCAGGTCATTAGTTGCTGGTGGGTGTAGAAGAGTTGCGTAGTTTGCCAGTTCGACGACTGCAGTGCATAATTATGTCTTGGTTAATCGCAGAACGAAGGCCGATTAAGATTGTCCATTTGCTCCACACTGCTATCATGTCTCGCAGGTCCCGACTGGAAGCCGCCGCGTCCCCGTAACTGCAACAGACCGGGAGAAGTATGGAAGACATGCGTCATGCAAGGCTGTGCCGAGAAAACTTGTGAGAACAAAGAGCGCATGCCTTGCCTTGCCACCTGTGACTCCGGCTGCTACTGCGCCGATGGCTTCTTCAGGAACCGACGGGGTCGCTGCGTCCGCTCCTGTAACAGCCGAGCTAATTCCAATCGAGAGAACTGGCCTGGGGAGTGGATCGAGCTTCCTCCGGACTATGGCTCTTTCTCCGAAGAAGAGCCTATTTCCGATATCATTCCGCATCGCGGTCGTTCTTCGCGCTCTCGTCGCCAAAGGCGGCCCCAACGTCGTCCTAAGCCAAAACGCGAAACAGAGTGGGGTCCAGAGGACGTGGCCGAATGATGTCGATTATATCGGAGGGGCGCAACTGCTTCTCAACTGAGATTAATAAAGTCTGGCATGCACTGAGCACACCTCATTTATTAAGGCGAAAGTCCTAGATGCCTCATCTGTGACGCCATGACGTCATGACGCCACAGATCGGCAAAAGGTGTGACGTCACATCTCTTTGTGTCACATGATAGCGTCATTGCATGGCATCGTCGTTTAGACAAAAGTAGGCTGATCACGGAGGCCGTGCAAAACGAGGTGAGGTTCAGAAAGCTTTCGTAGGGTGGGCGGGGGAGTATCAGTGCTCCGCTCTTTTACAACCATGAGTCTTATTTTGTCAAGCTGTTGCTGATAATTCTTAGCATTCTTTTGCCATTTAATTCCATTTGTCACACCGCCTTGCCAGTACGTTAATATTGTAGACTTTTTTCGCACTAATGTATGTTTCTTTTGCTTTCTCCTGTTTTGTGATGCTCCCCTTACTCAATGCTCCCCATGGAGCCTGTAAGGCACTTTTAAAATAAAAAAGTAAAATAAAAAGAAGGTGGTTTCCGCCTTCGAGTCGTCTTAGGAAAATTCATAAGGGACCCTGTGAGTTTTTTTTTTTTTTTTTTTTAAGTGCGGTGCACTTTAGTGGGCCAGGCTGTCGTATGTTGTCGTCGTCGCTTGGCGTAACTCAGGCAAAACTACATGTAGCAGAGACAGCTGTAGCATACTGAGCGCGCGCTCGCGCCAAGGAGAATCTTGATGGGAACTGATGCGCACAAAAGACAGCGACACCAGAAGGAACAGGGATGGACAGACGATGCGCTACCTCTGTCCATCCCTGTTCCTTCTTGTGTCGCTGTCTTTTGTGCGCATCAGTTCCCATCAAGATGATTAACCAACAAGCCCAAGTCGAAACCCGCCAAAGAGAAATATTTTTCCTCTTGTTATTTGAGTGCCTTGATGATGCTATTAACGCAGGCAAAACCACATAAAGCATAGCCAACTGTAGCATATTGCGCACGCGCTCGCGCCAAAGAGAAGTCGTCCTCCTGTTCTTCGAGCGCCTTGATGAGGATATGAAGTGCGGACATTACTACTATGGCTAGGGAAACACGACAACACAAACCACGTATAAAAATTGAAAAAGGAATCAAGCTAAAAATAAAAAGAGAGGGAAAGAAACGTAGAAAATAGGAAGAAATGTAGAAGTAAAGGCAAATAAAGAGAGAAAAACACGGAAAAACTGGAAGAGAGAACAGGAAAGAAAGAGAGCAGGAAAGAAACTGAAAATCCAAGACCAACAAAGAAAACTGCCCAGCTCCTCCGCAGTTCCTTCAGGCTTGGCACCACTAGGGCGAAGCTGCCTTAATTTTTTTATTAAGGAGAGAACTTCAGATCCAGTACGAAAAGTGACTATTGGCATACACACTAGTGATGAGAAAAATTATAATTTGATGTGAAATTTTATTAATATCTTACGTCATGATGAAGGTCAGATATCGATAAAATTTCTGAAGGCAATATGACGTCATAGTGACGCTACTTAATGTGGCGTTTCTTATTCACGTCATCGCATTACATCCTGGCTTGGTCATAGGGGGGGCCGATCCTGGAGGCAATGCAAAAGCACGCTGGGTGCAGAAAGTATTCCGGGGGGGGGGGGGGGGGTCGGATCAATGCATCGAACGAGAAGAAAAAGAAGATAGCTTTCGCATTCGAGCCATCTTTGGCGATTGCATACGGAACTCTGGGAGCCTATAGAGACGAAGATCCTTAGGCCCTCACGAATGATCTTCGTCGTCGAGGCTCGCCGTAGTCTCTAGTCGAAGCGCTGGTGCGAAACACCTGTGCGCAATGCCGTCTACAGAGCGTACATAGCGCGCATATGGTTTAAAAAAACAAAAACAAAATAAAAGGCCAAGAAAGGGAAAATAGACAACCACCCATTTGTAGCACAAAGCCACAAGGAAATCCGTACGGATTTCCTTGTGGCTTCGTGCTACAAACAGATGGTTGTCTATTATCCCTTTCTTAACCCTTCCGCCACCTTGCCGGATTCCGCAGAACTCATTTGCAAAATGAAAGCCCACAACACCGTACAAACACCGACATTAAACCACCCATCAATCAAAGCATATGACAGAACAAAAGGTTAACAAGAACAAAATAAAAGGCTGTTAACCAGAACAAAATAGAAAGCCGCGATTCACAATCCGATGCACAATGCTTCGCCCCATCATCAGCATTCACTTCATGGATCTGCAGCTATTTTTTTTTCTTTTTTGTTTGTTTTCATATTCCTCAAAGGCCCCAGGAGGGATATTTCATGAGGAATGGGATTCATTAGCAGTTCAAAAATGTTTCGAGAACAGTTCCTAATTAAGGCGGATCGGATTCGCGCATGGCAAATGCAGGTGGATCATTCCAGTACTGTACGGTTGTAACGAAAAAGAAGCGAAGATGAGCAATCGTCTGTGCTAGTGGTGAGCAAACCGTTTGGTGACGGTTTGTCCGGCTCGATGAGTCATGGACTGGCGAGATGGCTGCGACGTAAAAGGTAGCATGATGGAAATTATAAAAAAAAATGCACAGCCTAGCTATATGACGACGTGATTTTAGATGAGTAATATGGCCATGGGTTTTAAGTTCGAAAAAGCTGGAGTCATAAGAATTCTCAGAGTAGATGAACCGAACTGCGCGATAAAGACACTGATGGCCACCTGACGTTTTTACGTAATTTTGCGCATGTTCACTAAAATTAATTATGGGACAATCAAATTTACACAGTTTCCAACTACTCAAATGCTCACTGGGGTTTGTCTACAAGTAAGTGTGGCAAACAGCATGTCGGAACAGAAGGAAAATCACAAATAAAGAAGAAAACAGTGAGGTTGATTCTAGGAGGATCATACGCGTGCGCACGAGGGAGGCAGAGGGGGGCGACCGCCCCCTTTAGTCACCTAGGAGGGGGGGGGGGCGCAAATTCAGTTTCATACATCGACGTAATAGGGAAGGGAAGAGCTGCGACTCACGGGGGGGGGGGCGCCAAGTCAACCCCATGCATTGACATAATAGGCGGGGGGGGGGGGGGGGGCGCTGCGACGAACTTTCGCCCCCCCCCCCCCCCCCCCCTGAAGGGAAACTCTGCGCACGCCTATGCGGAGGATTAATGTATAAAAACGAAAAACCACTGACACGGGAATACGATATTTTTCCATACTCCATCCAAGCCATAGTTTTTTTAAGCTTTTGGGTTATTCCAGAAAAATGCTATGTCGGTGCGCATTTCCCTTGAACCTCGACTGTCGATATCGATATATCGGAGTGGATGGTTGAAATTAAAACGACATGGGATTTTTTTAAAAAGTGGGATTCATAAACCATTTATACGAACGTTTTCCTAATGTTCAGGGTGTATTTAACGCCTGTAAATTTAATACTGAACTTAATTCTTCGGTCGTATTATTCAATTAAAAATTCTCGGGAGCTAGCCGTCAAATTTGATGTTATGTTTGCATCCTTCTGAGAACTGTACGCTACAGTGGCGATCAGTAGGAGTTTTAACATGGAGGCCGTGGTTCAAGGGGCCTTAAACCTACACTGCAACGCCGGCAAACGTGAAATGGGCTTTCCAAATATCAGTAGTCGCAAATTTGTTTACGTCATCGATTGTCTTCTATGGCGGCGCCGCCATGCAACGTAAGCGCCACTTTGACGCCGGCCAGGGTTTTGCAACTCATGTTGGGTGCGACTGTCATATGCTTCGTCGCACTGTCACGCTGTAATTGTCGTACGATTGGCGTTTCATCTAGGTGACGTAGCAATCACCACAACGATGAACCGCGTCGAGCGACGTCATCCACTGGAACGGCGTCGGCGCCGCGCCCACGGATTCCAAGCCCGGCACGTGACTTATAACCGCCGACAACATCCCCCGTCAACCCGCTCCTTAAACGCATCACATGAAGAACGTTTCCTCCGATAATGTACCGCCCACAGGCACTGCGCAGCAAGCGCTTCCGTGCCTGTCTGTCAATACCGACTCTCCGGAGGCAACATTTCGCAACCGCCTCTCAGGCGCTTTGACGCCGAAGGGTAAGGAAATATTGCGTCGGCCGTCTCAGTCGTATAAAAGCATCCTGTTCCAATACCGCTTCCATCACAAACGTTCGAAGGGGCGTAATACTGATCTACAGACGCAAGATGAAGTCCTCCGTAACAATCGCACTCCTAGCAGCATTTCTGGTCGAATTCGTTCTGGCTTCGCAAACCAGCGGTGAGGAAATCACGTTTTTGCTCCGTTTGTGACTAAAGTGTTTTATCATGTGTTGTGATAGTCATACTATAAAATGAAGATATCCGGCACAAGTTTTTTGTGACTGCAGGCGATGCGAATCAGAGAGAGAGTCTCCGAAGGTGGCATTACACCTTTAACGGGGCTCGTGCTTAGAAGTGTGGCATATTCAGAGCCCATTGATGGCAGAGCTGCCAGAGCACCATCTGTGCGTTACGCGCCACGGAGGCTCTGTTGAATTGCTTGCAGGCCACAAGCCCAGCTGCAATTTTGCTAATAGTGCAGTGTGTGTGTGTGTGTGTGTGTGTGTGTGTGTGTGTGTGTGTGTGTGTGTGCGCGTGTGTGTGTGCGTGCGTGCGTGTGTGTGTGTGTGTGTGTGTGTGTGTGTGTGTGTGTGTGTGTGTGTGTGTGTGTGTGTGTGTGTGTGTGTGTGTGTGTGTGTGTGTGTGTGTGTGTGTGTGTGTGTGTGTGTGTGTGTGTGTGTGTGTGTGTGTGTGTGTGTGTGTGTGTGTGTGTGTTCTCTCAGTGCATATATCACAATCATCGGTCGGAACCTGGAGTAGCACTTCAAGGGAAAAGTCAGTTTAACATTTCTCCATATTATCATTAAAGTATTTCTCTCTCTCTCTTTCTGACTCTTTACACTCGCATAAATAGCTCAGGCTACTATTCGTAAGCAATCATGCCCACATTATGCACGTTGTTTGTGAGAAAGTTCCGCACGTATTTCATGTGCTTCGTTGTAATGAAAGCCATAACTGCTGGAGGGATGTGAACTCAGCTAAAAGATAATACGTGAGCAAAAGCTAGCGGTCAGCTTACGTTTAAGGACTTCGGTCTACGTATAATATTGCTAATGAATCTAACAACAAGCGAACAATGGCAAACTCTACAGAACGCTGATGCGGTGGCTCTTATATTATTCGGAAAATTCCAGCGTCACTTGGACATATGCGCGAGAACTCATATACATTGAATAAATGCCTTCCCTGTTTGTTTCGTTGTATAGAGCCTATTTGGTTTATCAAAAGACGAGCACGTGTTTGGATCTCTGCCTAAGCTTCCACGGCAGCCCAGTATTGTCTTGTGCATGATGCACTTGTTGTCACTCATCTGCCTCCGTAATTCTACAGAACAGGGAATGTCGATTTACAGCACAGACATGAGTCATCACAAACGTTTCGTTCATAATTCACAAATCGTAGCACCAGATAATAAGCTACAACAATAATACTCACCAACGGATGGAAGGAAGAAGCAAGCGGGATGACAGGGAGGTTAGACAGTTCTTAGACTGGCTGGCTACCCTGTGCCGGGGAAAGGGCTAAGGGGAAGGAATGATGATAGAATATAGATGTTACAAAGAAAAATAACAAGAAAAAGAAGAAAAAGGAGAACAATGATACGACAAACGACACTACTTTAAGTATGTCTCTAAGAACCAGTTGTCCGCAAAAAGCGCAATAATGCTTTCAAAGCCTTCTGTGATGAGGACGGACTCAGCCAGTGTCCCAGACCACTTTGTTACGACAAAGGGCGATTATCAATTCTATCTAACGCATCGGCAAGGTCGTGTCTTGGCGCACTGAAACAGGGACACTCTCCCAGCAGGTGGGCTATCGTTTATTCGCAGCTACCAAAAAGTGCTCGTTTGGCAAACGGGGATAGGCGAAATTCTCACGGCGCTTGAAGAAAGCTTGCCAACTATTAAAAAGTATGCGCTGTAGAATGCTTCGGTAAGGCCGTTGTGATATATGTCTTTCGCAACGCATTAAACATTCTCTTAACACTTTATGGTCTTCCACAGCCATGGGTGACGGAATGTGAAAGGCAACTTCAATTTCAATCTGATCAACGCAGTTGAAGTATTATATTTCAGTAAACCTGCGTTTTTGCTTTTTTGGTTTTTACTTTTGCTGTTTTCACATCACGGTATACGTTCGCTTACCTGCAGATCCCAACTGGCGACCCCCGAAGCCCAAGAAGTGCCCTCCCGGCCAGGTGTGGAAAGAGTGCGTCAGCCGCGGTTGCGGCGAGAAGACTTGCCCGCCGAAAGAATTCACGCCATGTCTGTCGACTTGCGAGTACGGTTGTTACTGCGCCGATGGCTACTTCAGGAACTCTGAAGGCCGCTGCATCAGCGAATGTAACAGCCAGTCCGTTCCGCAGTACCCGAGGCCCGAACCTCCACCAGCAACGTGGTTCCAACCCTCGCAGCGACCGGTACCGTTCCCTCGACCCGGGCCTTATTCGAGGCCTTATTTTCCGCGCCCTAGTGGCCCCCCACACTAGGCCTGAAATTCACCTGGGTACTTTTCCTGGACTTGGGCAGCAACATGTACCTTACCCCAGGCCTAACCCAAACACCGTATGGAGCCAGAAGCCGGTACCCATAGCATTGGACTGAGGTTCCTGGCCCTGCTGGAAACATAACATCAGTGTGCACGAAAAACGAGCTTTGTAGAACTTGCTGTTGGGCTAGTTTTTAAGTCGTTGTAATGAAGTTACTGTGTACAACTTGGTACTCCTTTATATAAGCACGTATCAACACACGCATACACTCAAGGCCACAAGAACAAAAAAATCACGAGACCTCAACGCTTGAAAACCAGATCACCTACAGATCAAACCTCAAGACTGGTGCGGTCTCGAGTGTACGCGTGTGTGGATGTGTGCGTGAATGAGGGAGCGCTAAATTTATCCTAATTATTTGGTTGTGATGAAAACTAAAATGGCAAAATATGCCAATTTCGGTTTCTCACCACAAATAAAATATACATGAACGAACATTTGCATAACTTTGTCATACCTTAATTTTGGTGAGAACTAACAGACAATGATGCCAAGGAAAGTATCGGGGATGCTAATAGAAGTAATTGTAGTGTAGGGTAAGGCGGGGCAAAATGTGACGCGGGGCAAAACGCGACATTTTGGCTTTGCCAACCTCTATAGCTAATACAGAAAGCACTTTTCTTTGTTTCTATATTTCAGCGAGAGGTGCTGGTAGTTGTCCACCTTTTTATGTGTAAAAGTTGATGATTTCTCACAGCGTTCGCGTGGGAAAAATTTCGCGGCTGGTGTCAGTGTGTTCGGGACATGTCAAAAAGGGGCGAAATTCTGCTCGGCCAAATTTTCGAATCCGTGCTTGAAGCTACTCTGGCGTCAGTACAACAACTTAAGTATTTATATTGTTACTTTATACTACTAGCTACATACCACCAAAATTTTAGTTCATTTGGTGCGCGGGGCCAAAGCGGAATTTTTTTGAATTTGGGCATGTGAGGGGGGGGCAAAACGCGACAAAAAGGCATTGAATTGCCTTGAGAGTGTCTTATTAAGTGAACCATTTACTTACGCTCAATATATATTGTATTTTATTGTTTAGGAGGGTTCGGACGCACAAGAGAATATCATATAGAGCTTCCTGAGAGGAAAACGGCGTGAAAAAGCACTGATTGCTGTTCAGGACACTCACTCCATTCGCGCTGCATCGAGGTTTTTCCGCGTTCCCAAGGATGCCCTCAAGAAGCGAACGTAAAATTGGAAGAATGTACAAGTCAAACCGTTCACAAAGACGTCTCGGCATCGAGTTTTCTTCCAATACCACAATAAAAAGAGAAGCGCTAGAAAATTCGAATCTAGCACAGTTTTAAATTCATCGCCTCACGAAGCCCGGCTGACGAAGCTGAAAGCCACGAAACGCCCGTGCAGTTCTGCACCAAAATGGCAAAAGGAGGCGAAGAAGATGCGTCAGAACATATCTAGCGTCCAATCGTTGAATAATCCAATGAAGTGCAAGCTTTCAACAAAATACAACAATAGCACAAAGAAGGACTGGTGGTGTTTGATCTGCAAGGAGTTTTGGAGCAAAACAGCACCGGATTCTGTCTGGATTCAATGCGTGGAGTGCAAGGACTGGGGTCATGAAGGCTGCGTGAGGCGCCGCGGAGTTTATTTTGAAGTGCTTTTACTGCAAAAACTGAAGGATTAAATTTTTTTTCACACTGTCTCGTTTTGCCCCGCAGGTTGGGGCAAAATGAGACATCTGGTGGATTTTTTTATTTCTTTTTAAAATAAACTTTTTAACAGTGGCAACATGGTCATATTTATGTAGCACATACCTTGTACCCAAAGGAAAGTTTCTGCATTGTCATTTAAGGGTAAAGAGTGAAATAAAAATAAATATTCACTATTTTCAAATTTTTGTCTCATTTTGCCCCACCTTACCCTAAATATGAAGAAAGAAAAGTGGACGAAAAGATAACTTGCCACCGGCAGGGACCGAACCTGCGACCTTCGAATAACGCGTCTCCCCTCTGTAAAGCTATGTGCGAGTGAGGGTAAAATTAATGAAAATGAAATGAAAGGCTTCCCTCACGGCACTTGACAAGTGAGGACAATATATATATATATTTTTTTTGCGACATCAATGTAGGATCCAGTTTTTATAGCTTGGAAATAACGCCAATATTAGGTTGAATAAGCGTGCCGAGTGTCACGGTCATACTGTTTTCGGTTTTCGATAAAAAATACACATTTATTTCGTGCAGCAGTCTCAAATTTTGTAGTCGACCAGACGCAAGTAAGAACAGGTACAGTGTCAAAATCGCACAGACTGAAGACCACAAGCTATCTTGCTGAGCACGAAAAATTTCACAATAAAATATGGTACAGTTCCTGAGCTATAAATCTGAAACCGTGTAGGAATCGAGCGCGCCCTCCCCTTTGGCGCCTCGTTCCCCAGCTAGCGCGGGTGCTGGCCCCGTGCCGGGAACATGGCCACCGTGGTTTCGCCGCCAGGCCTTTTTGTCTGGTGCAAGCCACGCGTCGGTCTTCCCTGCACGGAGACACGTTGTCCGAACATGCCCGGACAATGCCTACCCCTCGCATCACGCTAGCACACGTGACGGTGCGTCGCCGATCATCATTGGCCGCCCGTGACAGCCTCCTCTCTCCTGAGCTTGCTTCCGCCCGGCGCTACTTTAGGACCTTGTCTGGCTACGAAAATTTGACGTTGGCGCCATGGCTACTTTTTCGCTACATTGATCTTCTGTTTAGGCGCATTTAGTAGCCAATTTTCTTATAATTTGCTGGTACAAGAAGAACAAAGCCGAAAGATCAGACACTGTTTTCAATCTTTTATGTCGCGTAAGCTAATGCGCGCGCTTGTCTTGGCCCCAGCAACAGGCTCATGCGCACCAAAGCAACACCCCCCCTCCTCGCAAAACAAATATCAGCACCAAAATGAAGCTGGTCTGCTATTGTGGTAAATCTGGTAATCAAATTAGGCCTGCGGCTTCAAGAAAAAACTGCTTAAAAGTTCAACGTTCCTACTGACTTATTGGCGGGAATGCTCCGAAATTCATTTTTTTTTTCTGGGAAGAACTATCCTGCATAAATGTATTCAGACGCACTGAACTAATACTAATACAATATAGCTGCTGCGCCGCCGGGTACCAAATATGATTTATGGAACTAAATGTCAGAAAATGCAAGGTTCTTCGTGTTCCGAAACACTGACATTCTGCCTATTTACCTCTTGAAGAGCGTTGCATTTTATAACCTGTGACTTGCTATAAATATTTATATGTTGATATATATCCCGTAACATATTAACAGGAAGAATGCAAAATTCTTTCTGACTACAACCACACTGCTAACATAAGAGCCACGAAACGCCCCCCTCTTCGCTCCGTCTCTAGCATTTTATATTTCAGAGCTTATTTCATAGAATATACCAGCGAATTGCGTGCTCCACGACCCACTTATATTTTCACTGCACTATATGTTCCATCCCATTGGTTATCGCTTTGAGGTTCTTGTCTTTTGTAAAACCGGATGCTTACTAGTCTGTTGGAAGTCTGCTTCTTTTTTACTCGCTATATTCTGTTCATTTTTTTTTTGTTGTGTTTTATGCGCTCTCAGGAATGCTCTTGACCTTGCGGTACATAAATAAATAAATAAATAAATAAATAAATAAATAAATAAATAAATAAATCCTTTTTTGCAACTCACCTGTGGCTTGAAAGCAAGATGGAAAGTAATATGGTCTTATTTCTATGTTTTTGCATACTGAAATCATATTTATTTTATAAAAATTTGAGTCATAATACCGCTTTCTTCTATTTGGCTACAAATTTGGCGATCAAGTTAAATTGCATGGCTACTTTGGCTACTTTTAGCTTGAATTCTGGCTCCTTTTCAAATCTACCCAAGGGAAACCCTGTCAGTAAGTCACTTCAGTCGCCCAGTGTTGCTATCCTATATTGCCAAGCTCGCAACTTTTAAGGCTGTAGCCTTGTGTGTATTTTGGTTGAAAAAAATCCGGCGTCATCGGCGTCCGCGCGATTCGTCTAAAAGAAACAAAGTAAAAAAATTCGTAATAAAGGTTGGTAAACAGTCAAATGATTCTCGAGCGAATAAACAATGTAAGTCAATCACAGTGTGTCCATAAACACGAAAGGTAGCAAAAGTAGCACGACAGTTAAATCACACGACGTTATTCATGACGTAATTGTGACACGATTGCATGACGTTTTTGCTTGGTGAATGGTGAGGCAATCCCGGTTGTCAACCTTGACCTTAGCTTCACGTGATTTTGCCACACGTGTTTGGGTGCAGAAAGCCTTAGGTTGTCAAGTGCGGGGGGGGGGGGGGGGGGGGCAGGAACGATGCATTTGGCTCAGAAGGTCAAATTTATTGAGTGCATCGTGAGGGTATTGACTTTTTTCTACTTACTGGGACTGCTACTTTTTTTTTCTGTAGAACAGCAGTGGCATTCGGTTGTACGCAAAGCTTTTGACTGAAGCGCATTGCTAGACAGGTCACTACCGTTAATTCGTGACTAAAGCAATCGACACTTTTTAGCGAACACGCATAGACATGACATGGTGGTGGTGGCGGTCGCAATGGTTAGTGGACTGACAATTGGGTTAGTTGCTAAGGATTCATAATTACGAAACGGCAACACGAAGTAAGACAAAAGCACTAAGCAACACACAAAACGCAAGCGCCGAGCTCTTAACAGAACTTTTATTCACATGCGCAGAACATATATACCCACACATGGCTACACACAGACAACAAACGCCACCCCCCCACCCCCCCTCGACTCCCCACCCCAAAAAAACCTATACTTATTCAGGTACAATACTTCTTTGGCAAATGATAGAAGGGAAGCCGATGCATGACCTTTTTTGGTTATGTGTATGCCAAGCATCGATTATCTCTCGAGCTATCTGGTCATGATACGTTGAAAGGATCTTGGTTTCGCTGAAATGTCGGGATATTGCTGCAGGCGGGGTAAGCCTAGCCAACCTATACGGCAATTTTTCCGCCTGAGCATCTCCCGATTTGCATTGGTGAGTCACCACGTGTTAACCCGCCCCGTGTATCGCAAGAAGGCCATCAAAATTCGTTGCACGATCCTCCTCCTTGCCGCGAGCCTTACAGGAAAAACTTCTTCGAATGTCCAGTGCCTATGACCACCCCTTTTCAGGCTGCGGACCATCGCGCCACTTTCCCTGTGGAACTGCGGACACAGCCAGATAAAAGGCCCAAAGTCGCCTACGTGTCTGTGGCTTCCACACAAGACACGATATCGTTTCCCAGATATCTCTATTCTAAAAGGGCGTCAACGGAAAATAAAAACAAATTGCCGAAAATTGCGATTCGCTGCCTCTCTAGATGAAGCACATCAGCGCTGTACACATACGCCACATATATGTCTGTAAAAACTTCAACATCTATAAAGGCAAGAGCGTGAACAGGATATGTTTGCTTTGTTCGTTCCTTGCCTTGTCTTTCACGCAATTTATCGGTTTCCCGCAGGACTTAGGTTAGAGTGTGGACAACACAGAGAAGCGGAAACAACAGACAAGGAAAAATTGCACGGTTTGCTTTATGTTTTTATGGGATTCCGGACACCATTTCCCTGCTTCATTGTGCTTTATTTTAATAAAGTGGTGCATAACGCACACAATTATAAAATTCTTTGGTGAGTTCAAACTCGTTTGGCAAAATGCCGCCAAAGTAAAATACGTTCTAACATAGGTCGGCACTTTAAGGGAGTACTCACTCAAACTCACTCACCACAATTTTTTCAGCCTTCGCACTCACTCACGTTCACACTCACGTCCACTCACACTCATGAGTACTAACTCACGTTCACACTCACCTCCACTCACACTCATGAGTACTCACTCACGTTCACACTCACGTCCACTCACACTAATGAGTACTCACTCATACTCAACTCACCACGTTCAAATGAGTGTGAGTGAGTGTGAGTTGAGTGCACTCATGAGTGAGTGTGTCGAGCTCCATAGGTCGGCACCTTAAGGGAGTACTCACTCAAACTCACTCACCACAATTTTTTCAGCTTTCGCACTCACTCGCGTTCACACTCACGTCCACTCACACTCATGAGTACTCACTCACGTTCACACTCACGACCACTCACACTCATGAGTTCTCACTCACGTTCACACTTATGTCCACTCACACGCATGAGTACTCACTCATACTCAACTCACCACGTTCAAATGAGTGTGAGTGAGTGTGAGTTGAGTGCACTCATGAGTGAGTGTGTCGAGCTCCATAGGTCGGCACCTTAAGGGAGTACTCACTCAAACTCACTCACCACAATTTTTTTCAGCTTTCGCACTCACTCGCGTTCACACTCACGTCCACTCACACTCATGAGTACTCACTCACGTTCACACTCACGACCACTCACACTCATGAGTTCTCACTCACGTTCACACTTATGTCCACTCACACGCATGAGTACTCACTCATACTCAACTCACCACGTTCAAATGAGTGTGAGTGAGTGTGAGTTGAGTGCACTCATGAGTGAGTGTGCCGAGCTATGCGTTCTAATCTAATTAAGATAGCTTTAATCTGTACCCTATACTCTCTGTGTTCGCTCATTTATTGCCATGGTAACAGAAACAGCGTTTGTTAGCAAAGAAAATGCCATGAACTTCCTTTATGAAGATATTCCATCTTAGTCGCAACTTTAAGGGAGCCAACGAAACATCGAGTGTTTCAAACTTTTCTTTTTTTTGTAGGGCCACGTACGTGCATTACACTTTCTAAAAGTATGAATTGTACAAGTAAAATTTATCTTTAAAGGAAGCATATCTCGTTAATCTAGTAAAAACTCGAGTGATCTTAAGCCGAAGCTCTAAAATCTAGCATTGTAGGTAGGTAGGTAAAAACTATTTTTCCTTTTGAAATGAACTGGGCAAAGGGATAGTAAAAGCTACCTAGCAAGAGACAATGCTATGCCTTTGCTGTCAGTCATATTTTTTTTCTGTCTGTTTAGTTGCTTGCTGCTATTGAAGCCGGAGCGGTGTGAGCATTTTTTTCTGAAGACGTAGGGGGGGGGGGGGGGGGAGGCAGGAAGGCGGGGAGCTTATGCCTTGGGTTTTCTCTTGTTACCTCTTGTGTTTTCTGTTGATTTTCTCTTGTGTTTTCTCTTTGGTGGGTGTAAATGATGGGAGGGGTGGCATACATTAGGGGTACGCGGTTCACTCCTCCCCCCCCCCCCCCCCCCCCAGCACCAGCCTTGTGATAACGCCTTTAACTGTGGCACGACTGATGAACTGAGTATTGCACTCTGTAATACGCTATTTCCTTAAGCCTGGAATTTCGACTTGCTTTCCTTCAAGATAAATAGCAAGGAGACGATACAATACTTAATCTAAGATTTTACTTACTTTTTTGACCCCGGACCCTTCTTATATCATGTCTCTTTTCATGCCTCTGTATAATTACGTACAAAAGTGTACGTACGATCGAGCTAATACTTAAGGATTTAGGGAGTGTAAATAGAACTTGTGTCCATCGAGGCTAAATCATTTCGGCGTAATTGATGCCCCATATTGTGTTAAATATTGTAATCATTATATTGCAGTATCATTTGGAATTCTCACGGTTTTCCGCTTCCTTTTCTTTACGTTTCTATTCTTTAAGCGCTCGTTAATGTTGGTCTTTCTTATCCAAAAGATCAATAGGAGAGATTCGGTGCCTTTAAGGCGGCACCGGCTACTTCTAGCTTAGCAGACAAAAATGCCATAAGAAATCAGAATAAGAAGGGCACAAAATGTTGTACAGTACAACACAACATGTTCAAGTAAAGTACAATCAAAGAGCACACAAGTCACAAATAGTCGCACACAAGGTCAGGTAAATAAAATAAGTGCATGTGTACACGTCCAAACTCCGATATTCTGTATGGAGTGACACATACACAGGAAAACGCACAAAAGACAAATAATTACTAATAACATGAAACACACGATCGCAACTATATGCAATTCTGAACACTTTATGTTACACCATTTGCTTCGAATAAAAAGTACGGTTTGCATGGTCACACCTTCGTCGCTCTTACTTAAAATCTTCAAGTCCCGTAGAGCAAGAGGCCAAGAAAATGACACACGCGTTTGAGCGACGACTGCATTTCCAATAATTTCGCAGAGATGAAGATGTCGACCAACACACTGCCGAGACATCATACAAGACGCCACGTGTTTCGTGTTTATAGCCAGAACTGTCGTCACACTATGAACGGGCTATTTTTATACGGTTCTGCTCCGGCAGTTTGTTTTGCTTTTGCTACTTGAGACACGCTACACAGCCGATTGCATGATCGAAACGAAAGACTGGCCTCTGAGGAGGCCCCACACGTGGCAACACGAGCGGCCGGTTGATAGGAAAACAAGAAAGACTGACGCCTTTCGATTGAGGTTGCAGACTTGAGACCAAAACATTGACGTCGCGTTTCAAGGTAAAGCATGCAACCACCGCCAGAAAAGTAATTTCGCAGCCCCACTGAAAATAAAAATAGTGATAGGGTGCAGATATAAAAAAAAAGCGAGAACGAGGGAGGCACGTGGAAACCCTGAGAAGTCGACAGGTCCGTCACGTGACCTTCCGGTGCCCGCTGTCCTCCTCACTTCGGGCGCACGTTTCAACAGGCAGCACGGCGAGAGGCCTTGCTATAAAACCACCAATTCTCCTTCTTCGAGAGCAGTGGGCTAAAGTAGCAGCTGAGAAAGCAAAGCAGCCATCATGAGGACCGTCGCTTTGATCGCCTTTGCCCTCTTCATAGCCGTTGTCACAGCTCAGAGGAAACGGCCGCCTCATGGTAAGGACACGCTTCAATACGCATGAAATGTCTCGTACGCTTGGTGATCTTCAACATTTGCTTAACAATAGTGTGCGGACAGATTTGCTTTCCACATATTTTCACCTGATATTCTTAGACCTTGGTTCTTCTCTCGTATTCACTTCTCCTAGAAGCTATCAGCTAATCCCCCCAGTGCAAAATCGCCAACCAAACGTGTTAACCCTTCTGCCTTTCTTCTCTTGAATTCACTTGTCAACGCTAGCTATCAGCTAATGCCCCACTGCAAAGTTGCCAAATGAACATTTTAACCTCTGTGTCTTTCTTTCACCGTAGTCAATCGTCTATCAGCAAAAGTTCCTCCAAAATCGCAGCAGAAGTGCTACAAAGCAAATGCGTTTATCCTAACCTAACCAGATGGATGAAAATCTAACTGGACCCTAGCCAGATGGCGTCTTTATCTTAGCATCACGCTTACTAAGGGCTCCTCTGATACTATCGGGAATCTGTGGCCATGTTCTAACCGATCTCATTTGTTCGCGCTCCTGTACCAGGGATCTTTCTTTTGAAATTCATATTCAGTTCACTTATCCCGTAAAAGATCTCTATGGGATCCCACTCTTGGCGCAATTAGTATTCCCACGATATTCGTATTCTCATCTTAAGCTTTATCAGTAGACGAAGTTATGGGAATAACACGTCCAAATGAGGATTTGTTAATGCTAGTCTAACTACTGATATTGGCAGTGCACTTTCATCGCCCAAAGAGCGCTAGGAGACAAATGACGCCGTGAGAAATGCCTAGCCTTCACTAAGGTCTTCTCTTCATTTCCTGCAGTTGGTTGGGACTGCATTCCTATACCGCCGAGCTGACTAAAAATCATAATACGCATGCTTCAAGCACGATCAAATTTGTCAAGTTCTGTGTGGACGTCGCAAGTTCGGTCAATATTACACGTTCGATTAACGTAGTATCGATGACAAACCTCTGAAGCGGAGCGAGAAATCCGGCCACGGCGATCGTATGGCGATGCTGCCCCCGAGTCCGCAGTGGTAGAGCAGCGGTTATGGTGCTCGGCTGCTGACCCGAAGGTCGTGGGTTCGACTCCGGCCACGGCAGTCGCATTTCGATGGAGGCAAAATGGTGGAGGTCCGTGTACTGTGTGATGTCAGTTCACGTTAGAGAACACCAGATGGTCAAAACTCCCGGAGCCCTCCACTACGTCGTCTCTCATAATCATATCGTGGTTTTGGGACGTAAAACCCCATATATTATTATTAAATGCGGCCCCCGAAGCTGCGCCCATCACATGCGTATTTATAGGCGCAGTTTTTCAATAACTGGCTCTGTTTCAATCATGGGCTTGTCGGCGGTCTGCCATTTCTGATATGGCAATCTGATGTTTTATCGGGGCGAGTTCACGTCGCCGCATTTCGTTGTTGCCATGATATGAACGCTTGACCGTCGTTGTTGCCTGTGGCAACAGAAGAGCTGCGCTGCTAAGCACGTGGACGTAAGTCCGATTCCCGGCATGGAGGAAGGAAACAGTTAGGAGGGAGCATTGCGCATTGGAAAGAAAGAAAAGAAACAAAAGAAAGAACGAAAAAAAGAAAGAAAGAAAGAAAGAAAGAAAGAAAGAAAGAAAGAAAGAAAGAAAGAAAGAAAGAAAGAAAGAAAGAAAGAAAGAAAGAAAGAAAGAAAGAAAGAAAGAAAGAAAGAAAGAAAGAAAGAAAGAAAGGAAATAGTGTGTCAAGCACGCAGACGCAAAGCTTCGCTTGCCCTCATTTTCCCGATAAGACAGCAACTCATCGATTTTTTTACTTCGTTAAAATGGACAGAGCACTTACATGAAAACCAGCACGACGCAGGAGAGGAAATTTCGTGCGCCCACATATGGGCCCATATTTCCTTCCAGTTCGCGTTACGTTGCTGAAGCGAATTCACGGAAACGTGAGGCGACCTGCGGGCGTTATTTTTATAACGGTCATTCTTGTTATGTCGTACGAAAGCATATAAAGTTGGCAGTATTTCAACTGACTTTATCTACCCAGCCAGGTCTGCTGCTTCAGCATTCACGTGTCGCAAGCTTTATCTGCAACACAGAGAAAGGTTTTATACCCACGAGTGCCTAAAGGTCACCGTTATCTGGAGCCTATTGTTCAGTCCTGAGAAGCTGGTAGTGGGAAATTAAAGGAGTGATTAGCTATCAGTTAGGTCTGTTTCGCCGTTGCAAAATTGCCCCAAACAGGAAACGTAGTGCTAAAATACAGAGCGCTAATTTGGTACAGGCTTTAGAAGAGCACCCACCGCAATGGACCCTGACACGCAGCAGACAAAGCACACATAGAACACACACACACACACAGCACACACAACACACATATAACACAGAACAGACAGCACACACAACACACACAGCACTCACAGAACAGGACTTTTGCGTTCTTCTATGTGCCGTACTAAATCTGCGCTCTACAATTTAGCATTATGAACTGCGAGACGCCGACACCGACGGTCAGTTTTCGCGTTTGATGAGATCTCTAAGGCATTGCCTTTTGTTTTTTTTTATTATTATTATTAAATGTATATATTGGTGCCGATGCCAGACGCAGGCTATTCTTCTCTTGCATAATGTACAAAGACACACGAAACACTCACGCACCCAACTGTTCAATACATAAATGCGTCCACTCAGCATGAGAGCTCACAAAACACAAATATTCACACAAAGAAAATGTTTGTTCACAAAAGCAATGTCAACACGTCGTAAACAACGTTCACACGTCATGAGTGTTAACACATGTTCACACGTCCTTGCGCTTACTCTGCTCTAGGTGTTGCCCCTTGCGGTCCCAATGAAGAGTACAGCGAGTGCAAGAGCAGTTCGTGCAAGGAAGCGACCTGCGCCAGGCCAGTGGTGGGGCCTATCTGCACGGCTGACTGCACCAAGGGTTGCTTCTGCCGCAAGGGATTCTTCAGAAGTGTGCGCAGAATTTGCGTGCCGAGGAAACCAGTGCCCGTAGGAGCAACGTCAATGTCATCTTCACCCCCTTCACCAACATCAAGGCTTGAGCACCACGTAGATCACTGATGCACCGGAAGATCACCATGAAAAAGAGATGCCCACCGGAAGTGAGTGCTGAGCTTTTGCGACCGAGAAAACAAGGATTAAACAAAATGCGTCTTTAACAGCGGAGCTGTTCCAAGTCGAGCCTGCGCCCTCTGCATGTTTGTCCGGCGTCCCGCTGGTCACGTGACCATATGAGGGAGTGCATAAATCAATGAATAAAATCAAATGATGATGATGATGCTAAATGATGATTCTGATGTTCTCACTAATAATTATGATGATGCTAAGTGATGTTGATGCTTGAAATGAGACCTAAAGTGTCTTAGTAGAATGCACTCGTGCGCTTACAGATCCGCTGTGCGATGGTTTTCAAGGAGTGGAAGTGACAGTTCATATATATATATATATATATATATATATATATATA
This sequence comes from Rhipicephalus appendiculatus, assembly GCA_030522465.1. Classification (NCBI taxonomy): domain Eukaryota; kingdom Metazoa; phylum Arthropoda; class Arachnida; order Ixodida; family Ixodidae; genus Rhipicephalus; species Rhipicephalus appendiculatus. Next base: position 1,609,607 of record JALIZH010032968.1, read on the forward strand.
TATATATATATATATATATATATATATATATATATATATATATATATATATATATATATATATCTTTTTGTTGCTCCCACCAAAACGTTGTGGGTCAGCACGAACCTACTGCTGCTTTGGGCCTGCTAGGCACACCGGTAACAATCAACGTCGCAAGTTACTATCGAGAAAAAGGTGCCTCCTAACTATTGCTAGAGGGATTATATTGAGCATCAGTTGCAGTTTCTCGCACGGCAATTCTTTATGTTCTTCGTCATTCTTTAAGCGTAAGAGGGCATACTAGGACGCTTCTGCACCATGAACAAGAACGATTGTTAATTATTAACAGCGAAGCTGTTCTTCATCGAGCCTTTTATGTCCGAGATCCATGGTAACATTTGTGGGCATCATAAATGGCTATGCACCACAGACAATGGGCAAATCACACTACTCACCGCTGGTCCTGTAAAAATGACGCCAAAAGTTCGTCCAACAAAGGGCTATGTGCCACAAAAATCTGTGCAGCCTATCAGAGTACTCCACACGCTAGACTCGGAACGAGCGTTTTCGTTGGGGAAAATACTAGGCCCATGGCCGCCAAGGATAAGCCGAAAAGTGATGAAAGTGCTCCAACGTTTTTTTGAGGACGCAAAGATTTGTGATGAGTATTGAAAGTGTGCACCGCGATTATGTGTTTTCTCTACCTAAATGAGACTTTTCGAACTTATCGATGTAAGACTGTATATATGTATATATATTTTGTTTCTTTTTTTTTATCGCAATAGCCAAGTGGAAAGGGGTAGCCGTCACCAAGCAATGGTGACAACAACTCCTACATTTATTTTTCTATTTCAATAAAAAAAAACTACCATCATAAACGGGCATGCGCCTCAATGACTGGGTAAATCCCACTAAACACAACTTCCACTAAAAAGGAAGAAGGCAACAGTTAGCCCAACAAATGACCTGAGCGTTACCATAGCCCCGCCGAAGTCACGCGATACTTTGTAGTTCATAAAAGGTGGTAGCTACACTACCACCTGAAAGCTTAACAAGGAGCGTTTAATGAGGAGCAGTGATACAACTTATCTGAAAGACTTGCAGAACATAGAAATGCGTAGCCTGACGAAGGGAACGCCACCAGCTTCGCTGTTTCATCTATGTCTGCAAAGCGGAGCTGGTCGATTTCCTTTTTTTGACGCAGCGACATATCGCAAGCGCTCCCAGGCCGCGCTCACATGATTCGGCAACGAAATGATATCGTCACGCTCTGGACACCTGCTCTGGACACCGGCAAGGGTCCTGCTCTGGACACCTTGCCGCCACGTCGGCCTGTCATCGAAGCTCCTCTCTCGCTATTCCGGGCCTTATAAGGTCTTGCGCCAGCTTACTGAGGTCACGTATGCGATAGCCCCATTGGACAGTACATCGTCGTCGTCGGTCCCCTCTACTGACATTGTGCACGTATCCCGTCTGAAGCCGTTCTTCTCCGCCCACGATCGTACTCTTTCCTAAGCGCCTGAGACGGCGCTCCCCGTGGCGGGGGGCCATATGTTACAAGCCGTGACGAACAGGAAGGAATGCTCCATCGAGGTGATGAAGACGACCATTGCAATAGCGCTCGCCTTGTTGTTGTTGTTGTTGTTGTTGCTGCTGTTCCGCCATCCTGGTTGAAGGACTGCCGTGTACGTTCTCTAAATACATTTCTTTTTGTCTTTCTTTATTTCGGATATTCTCACTCCCGTGACAATATGAAAGGGACGTGAAAGTAATAATAATATCTGGGTTTCTGCGTGCCCAGAACACGGAATGGCTACGAGGCACGCCGAGGTGAAGGGCTCCGGAAATTTTGACCATCGGATGTTCCTTAACGGTCACTGACAGCGCACAGTACACGGGATCTTACATGGCACAGTACACGGGACCCGTCTATCTTGCGTCCAAGTGCGACCGCCTTGGCCAGCGTCGAACCCGCGACATTCCGGCCAGCAGCGGAGCACCCTAACCCCTGTACCACCAGAGCGAGTCACACGTTCAAATGTGAAACGTGAACGAACTCTTTAAAAGTATTCACTCTTCCGATTTCTTCAACGCCGTGTGACGACATGGCATTCTTTTTACCCGAAGGACACGTGATATTCGGCCATGTTCTCCCGTTCTCCCTTTTCTCTTCGTTAGTCTGGGTAATACCATTAGAGACACCAGCGCTCAGTCAACGAAGGTGTCTTCTTGTCTGTGTGGTGCTATAAAAGTTGGAGTGATTTTCGCTGTACGTTATTTACACATCCATGACAACAGCTGACTCCGTTTCATTAGATTAAGAACTTTGCTGCTCTTTACTGGCCTAAGAACGGTATACTTGCAGCGACTGCAGCTAATGCATGTACACACTACCACAGCACAGTTACCCTTAGGGTGCTATAAGATTAGCGAAATTTCCTAATACCTTTGCTATAATATTTTGTTGAAAAAATCCGAGAATATGTAACTTCTTGCGTTGGGCGCGGCAATGAAAAAAGCTGGAGGGAGAAGTTGAATGTAGGCAAGCACCGAACATGTGGTTGTAACCTTATAAGGATTGAAGATAGGGACGGAACATACGCGCCTCAAATAACGTGTTATGTGATCTACCAATTGGATCAGTTTCATCAATTCGTCTACTGCTTCGTCTGCTGCGATTTTTTTTTATTCGATAGAATTGAATGATGAGCGAATGAGCTTCCGCACATAAATATTTGATCAACCCTGCTAATTTTTGCATCAGCACGTAAAAATGCCTATAACTAACAAGCAACAGAACTTATTTTAGGCGTCTGTGGTAGCAGGTAGTTACTGAACACCTTTACCCCACATTGCATTTCAGTGGCTACCTAGTCACTGTGGCATCATCGGTAATGAACGGGCCGATCAAGCTGCCCGTTCAGCCCATACAGAAGACCGCGACCTGTCGATACCTCTTTCGAGGACAGACGCTGCTCGGAAGCTCCGCATGCTCGCTCGCCATTGCACCACATCAAATTGGAATGAGCCACATTTCATGCATGCACGATTGCACTCCCTCGATCCCACGTTAAGCCTTAGAATTCCACCAAAGCTTCGTCGAGGTGACGGTATACCGTCCTGTGTAGATTATGGCTCGGCGTTGCGTTTACCCAGGCGTATGCGTTCCGTATAGGCATGGCCGACACCGCCTCCTGTGAACATTGCGGCGACGAAGAAACAATTCGACATGTTCTGTGTGACTGTCCGGAATATGCCACACAGAGACAAGCTCTTTGTCAGGCCTTCAACAAGATGGACGACCAGCCCCTATCTGAAGAAAGACTATTACGTCATCGTTCAGACCTAACATCGCAGACGAAGGCCTTACAAGCACTAATAGGCTTCCTGCGATCTACTGGCCCTATCAGAACGACTCTAAGCGGAACGTTCTCGTGTTTTTGTGTGCGGCTGCGTTTTTTTCTCTCTCTCTCTCTTTCGACCCCCTGTTCCCCAACCGCAGTGCAGGGTAGCATACCAGATACTACCTTCTGGTTAACCTCCCTGCCTTCCTCTTCTCTTTATCTCTCTCTACAAAATAACTATATTACAGCAGTCATGGTCACATTTTGTGCCCACTGCCCACAAAATCACGTGCATTCTTACCTGCTTCCCCTTACAAACATGTGGTCCGACAGCGTCCTTTGACATGTTTACTCCTCGACTCAGTTTGTTGCGGGCAATAAAAAGAGCGGGTGGCTTATCTGGTCGCTTTAACTCCACATTACTGCATCTTTCTAACACCAATAAAAGGGCATTTGTAGCACAAACGCTCTTCACAAGTTGCTCCCACAAATAGGAATGCAAAGATTGGCGTTTCAAAACAGGACGCATGTGCTAAGATCAGGTGTTAAGCGTCACCATGTTATTACAGCTTCTTGCCCACTAAAGGAGGCTAGATAATATTACATGTCAGTTCGGTTATTACAAGTCCAAGCCGAATGTCATTGACCGTACACTTTTACGTTATGATGGTTGTATTTCGGCATACACGTGTTTGGGTGTTTTCTGTACGTCCCGCTGTTTGTTTATTTGTCGTGTTGTAAGCTGGCTGCATTCAACAGCTCTGAAGTAGCCGTGTGCCCTATTAAGGCGAAAGCCGTTAATGTCTCCTACCCGCGGCGTTCGTCCGCCATCCGTCGTCCGTCCGTGCCCTGAAACGGTGCCAGCTGTGGCCTGTCCCCTTCACACTCTCTCAGAATTACATCATTGCTGAGATAGTGGACAAATAAAGAAAAAAAGAAAAAGAAAAACTGGAAAAGAAAGACATGGCACAGTCAGTCGAATGGCCACAGGCTTTCGCTGAACACACTTTGGAATTTACAAGGTGTCCTTCAATTCGCTAAGGCTTCAATTTTTTTTGTCCGCCAACATCTGCTTCACACCGCATCAATAAAAAAGAAAAGCTCCATTTCACCACCTTTTCATAAGACGGTGACCACACTAGAAAAGCGTCCGCATAGTCTCAAACCATCTAAAGGTGCGACGAGTATCTGAAAAGCCGGTGTGCTTGTCTGTCTGGAACATTTGGCACAGATTCTAATGTGCACCTGAGCTAAAAGTAATGATAATAACTGTCAGCGTTTTTAAGTACCGAAACCACCATATGATTATCAGGGGCGCCGTAGTGGAGGACTCCGGAAATTTGGACCATCTGCTGCTCTTTGACGTGCAGCTAAAATCAAGTACACTGCCCTCTATCATCCCGCCCTCATCTAAATGCGGCCGCCGTGGACGGGATTCAATCCCGCGATCTTCGGGTCAGCAGTCCAGCCTCGGTAAAAAGTAGCCATGGGAATGTTAGCACATTCGGGATAGCTGTCGACTACAGCGTGGTCCCCCTCCTCGAATTGCCAGTGCATCGGGCACGCATCGAAGCAAGCCCGCGCAGTTGCCGGAAAGTAATGCCTTCGCAATCCTCGTGGTATGCCTCGCTGTTAAGGCTAAAGTCTTAAACGTCTGTGTTTTCAGGTCGTGTAAGTGCACAGAAACTATAGAGCAGGAAATGCGGTATGAAAAAGTGAACGTGCGAGAGCTGCGCGGGTACTTAGTTCACTTTGCCTTTGCGTCATCGCAGCAAGTGAGTGCCTGAGCTGTGTGCCTACTTCGTCCACTTCGTCTTTGCGGCGTTTTGCGTCAGCAGCAGCAAAATAGGGCCGTGAATAAGGGTTATACGCATACTCCATTGCGGTCCTGCGTAGATGACCCTACCAAGCGTGCATGGCCTCAGGGCTTCATCCCACGCCTCTATGGGTCCAATAGGCTTTCACCTTCGCAGTCTCAGAAATTTCAAAGTATATATATCCCCTATAATTTCTGAACAGTAGGCATTGACAGAAAGATGCGAGGTGCTTCAGGACATCGTCTTACCAGCTTAAAGAGCCCCTGAACCACCCCGATTAAAAAAAAAAACCAGAGAGCGGTTTCTTTCTCATCTTCACAACTATTCCTGCCTGCGCCATCTCCCCCTAGCCACTTATTTGGTCACAAAACATTTCGACAATGTCAGCACTAAGCGGGGACCCTATCAGGATATCAAGCTTTTCGGCTACACGCTGTTATCTCTACTTGCGCAGTCGAAGACACGCAAAACGAAGTTAAATCAGCCTATCGCGTACGATAGTCATTTGAGAAAAGGTAGAACGGGCGTGCGACTGCACGGCGAAACCGGGTAAGAGACAATCCACAATTGATATCCCTCTTATATGCAACAATCGAGAACTTGTTTCCTCATGGCGTCCTGTGAACAGATTGCTGGCGTCACGAATTGGACGGAAAATACGAGAAACGCCAGGAGAAAGGAGCACCCCAGCTCTTTGTATTTTCAATGATTGTTTATAGACCCTTTCGAGGATAAGCAATTATACAAAAATACAAGGTGTACTGCTTTAATGAGAACTAACAGACAAAGATGCCAAGGAAAGTAGAGGGGAAGCTATTAGAAGTAATTGTAATGTAAATGCGAAGAAAGGAAAGTGGACGAAAAGATAACTTGCCACCGGCAGGGACCGAACCTGCGACCTTCGAATAACGCGTCCGATGCTCTACCACTGAGCTACGGTGGCGGTCATCCCTCCGTCCACTATATAGGGTATATATGTGTGGGATATATATATATATATATATATATATATATATATATATATATATATATATATATATATATATATATATATATATGTATATATAGGGTATATATGTGTGGGAGCGTCAGTCAGCGCCGCCTGTTGTCATTACGGCGAGTGTGGAACACTCTTTTTTGCCTGTAGGCGTCACGTAGCACGTGATCTTATTACGAGCGGGCAGCTGACTAATAATCCCTCGCATACCACCTGAAGGCATCAAGTCTGCCAGAACGAGACCCTCGTTATGAATGAAGGAAAGAATTGTAAACTTAAGGGCTCGTTTTGCTTTGTTAAACACTGTATTAATGAGAACTAACAGACAAAGATGCCAAGGAAAGTATAGGGGAAGCTATTAGAATTAAATTGTGATGTAAATCTGAAGAAAGGAAAGTGGACGAAAAGATAACTTGCCCCCGTTACTCTTTCCCCAGTGCCGAGTAGCAAATCGGAAATTTTCTTACTGGTTAACCTCCGTGCCTTTCACTTAACTTTTCTCTCTCTCTTGCGAATGAGCGAAGGTCCCACTACGGCAACACGCGAATATACGCAGCAGTTCACTATGTTGATGGTTCTGCGGCTGATGATCACTAAATATGTCTAAGCGCTTTGTAATGGGTGGGCCTTTAAAACACCCACTCGTTGCTCAGTTCACGTGTTTTGACGCCTGCTGCGATTTTGCGCTTCTGCCTTACAATATATGATTCCTTAAACACACTCCTTGCACTACATTACATTCATATAGTGTTTTTTTTTTTTCAAAGCACTTTCAATGAATATTGTGGCTCTGTGGTAGAACACCTGCTTGCCACGCAGACGGCATGGGTTCGGATCCTCACGTGGGCCCGGAAAATTCTTATTATTTATTTCATCAGCATCTTTCTCGATTATTCGGTCATGGACAAGATGATGATTTTTCGCTCACAACCAACGACGCCCGCGCCGACGCCGACGTCAGAATTTCTGCGAAACGAGCTCTTAAACACTATGGCCTTAATAAAGCTTGAACTAATCCAAAATAACGCTGCGCGTTTCGTATACAGCAATTAGAACCGGACATCAAGCGTAACTTCTATGAAAAACTCCTTCCTACTTCCTCTCCTTTCATTTCAGTGTTCTCTTCTTGATTTAACTGATATTTCCACAATTCCTAGTTTCGTGATAACCTGATATTATCCCCTTCTTACATTTAATTTCGCATTGATCATATCCATAAGTTTGGAATAATGCACTGTCATACCAGAGGCTGTCGCCAATCATTTATTCCCAGGACGTCTCGGGAATTGAACTACGTATTTTCCCGGCGGGATTGTTGCTGCCAAGGACCACTGAAAGTTTCGTTGGGCCATTACAGACATTATCATTCCCGGACTCAATTAACCAATCAGTTTTAAATGCGAAGCATTTCTTTGCGTACTGTAAGCACTTTTGCGTTTCTATCTACGTATCTATCTATCTATCTATCTATCTATCTATCTAGCCGCCTACGTCTGGGTGCTCTCGTGATGGCCTCCTTAACTTGGGGTAGACCAAAATATGTATGGGAGGGTAAGAGGTATTGACGAATATGTCTGACTGGTCATAATATGATAACATGAAAATCCCGTCGTGTGCGTCGTCAAACTCATTTCTCCAGACACGTGTGGCTCATACCCGTATACCACGGGCCGCGGAATGCGGGTATGCGCCACAGGACTTTGACAATTTATATCTACCCAGGAATGGCGAGAACAGGCACTCGGTAATTTAAATGCGAGAGCGTTAAGAGAAACTGACATCGGCGGCGTTGACGCCAGGAATACAAAGAATAGAATTCAGAGTTCCAGCATGAATCGAACCCAAGCATTCTGCGTGGCAATCAAACATTCTACCACAGAGCCACGTCAGGTCTCGAAACTGCTTTGGAAGAAAACCCTATGCAGGCGTTATCTTGGTGAAACGTATATCATGGTCGCAGTGCTGGCTATCTAATTTTATAAACATTACATACGTACTCCTATGACGAAGGAATTCTGTCGGGTTAACGTCAGTTGAATACTTAAGCGCCATCCACAGTAGTTGGTTTACGTAGCACTGTCCAGGGCTATCATCCTTGCAAACACAAGCTCTACGTATCAGCTTACGACTTCTGGTGTTGGCAATACCCATGTTTCTGTTGGCATCGTTACACAACTGTAAACAACTGGTTATATGAAACATATGCGACTGTTCAACATGTCTGTGTGTGCAACATTTGTACATATCTTTAGTGTCATTTCATAACGTTTCGCTCAATAAAAAAATTACTACCCAGTCACCTTACCTCCGGATGCTTCGCATAACATCGATTCCCATGGTACTTGGGATCTGCCTAATTTTTTGTGTTACCTAGCTATATCTGCTGCTTTGTTCCTTCTTACTTGTGTATGTATTGTTGCCCCTCACCTCTGTAATACTTGTATCTTGCTGGAACAATAAAATGTGAATGAAAATGAGTGCCCTTGGTAGCGCGGTACTGCATGTGTCGAATACTCCTTCACGTAATGGTGAAAGAGTAAGGAAACAAAGTAAACCAAGAGCAAAAGAACTACGCGACGCAGACGAGCAAGGTCCCTGGAGCCTCGCGATAAGAAGCGACCACAAAACTCTGCCGCGTTTACAGACATGCTGATAGCGAAGACAAAGTACACATTGCCGACGCAGGCTGCAACATATTGTCATAAACACGACAACTCGGATGGGTCGCCACACGACGAATGGACTTCAGGAGGCTCGCAGACTGTCCCCCCTGACCTGCATACACAGTTACAGCACCACTGCTAAAATATCAAACCGTACACATCTTTTTCACACTCCCATTTGAGGAGAAAAGAGGTATCTTGGATTGACACTTTGAAGAAGGTGCGTGCAGATGGTGTAATCAGTGATGACATGTGTGCGATCGATGCTGTACTATTACATGTTTTTATATTTTTTCCTAGGTGTTTCCTTGGTTTTATCGATCGCCTGTTCATGTATAAATAACACGTGTGATCAGAAATAAAACCATAGTTGAAAGTTAGCGCTGTGTGTGTGTGTGTCCTTCTTTGTCCTTGTGGGTGTGCGCTACGCCAAACAGTCTCATGGATCATAACCAACTAGCCCAACAACGCGCCTTGAGCCATTTGAGGAACACTTAAGAAGGAAAAGATTTTCGTTGTATCAGTACATTACAATTTCTAGACACCGAAAGCACCAATGCTTACAGCGAAAAGGTGCTTGGTAAGCGAGAAAACGCACGAGAATGGGTTTCGGTCTATTGTAGTAAGTGTGGAGGTCTGCTCGATTTAGACCATATGCTCTGGCGCTGCTCCGCTTTGGCCGGTGATGCTTCTCAAGGTGAACAGTGGTGGCAGCGGATGCTGCACAGTGACGTGCTGGCGGACCAACTCAGGGCTGTCCAGAGGGCCCGTGCAGTGGTAGAGGGGCTTGGCCTCTCTGTCCCGGCGTGGGATCGGTCAGCATCAGTCCCGGACTAATCATCAGGACCACCATAAAGTTATTCATGCCATACCATACCAAAACCATCAAATTATCAAGCGCGCCATGCGAAAGGGATTCCAAAATAAGTTTGGTCGCCCGGGATTCTGAAGCATCCTTCCAAAACTAATTACAGAAAGGTGAACAACATGATGCGCTATTCAGTTAAAGTATCTGCAATGCAGCGTGCCAGCCTGCTGTAGAGAGCAGCGGGACATTCTGCGAGAGTGTTGTGCAGGACTGTAAGTATTGTGTAAACTTTGAAGTACGCAAGCCGCCGTTACGGTATTTGCAGCTGAATAACTTGATACGATCACCGCCGTTAGCAGGATACTTCGGTGAAGCAATCAATGAGTGACGTCGTGGTTACCACAGATTCTGGCCACATTAACCATTTCAACCCTGATTTTTTTAACACGAAAGTGTTTTATGCCGGGGTCCACCAAGACTTCAGTGATGTATTTCCGTCATGTAAATGACGTCGAAAAAATACACATGATCAGAAGACAAAGAAAAATGTTCCGTCAACGGGAGTCGAACCTACGACCTCTTGGTCCGCGACAAGCGATGCCGGGCACGCTATCCACTGCGCCACGATCACATACTAGTAGGCTTTACAAACGCGCCCTTTATATCTACCACTGACCTCTCACAGTGCTCTAGCTTAAGTGAAGTAATGCATCATGACCGTGAAATTCCCGATTAGTTCCTTCAAAGTGTCGTTTCTACGCGTCAATCCCATTCGGCGCGTATCGAATAGGAAAAGGGCAATTTTGTCGACGCGTTAACACACTGCCAGGTGGCGACGTTACCCCCAGCGTCCGCCTCGCTCATAGTATCAATCCATACCAAAAATAGCTCTGCGACGCGCCAGTCGTAACTCCGCGTTGCCAACTTATGCTCGCCCCGCGAAAAATCGCAGCCAGCCAACGGGCAAGACACCACGCCTTAGCCCAAGTTCGGCGTCTAATCAGTGACGCTCTTCTGGCGGTCACACCGCTTTCTCCGATTCCGCTCTCACTGTACAGTTACCACAAGCGCCTATGACCACAAGGGTTTGTTTAATCATTGATCATGGACGTTAGTCGTCGGGATACGGATGTACCACCAAGCGTCAACGTGGATCTATCCACGTTAAACGGCGCTATAACTGTCAAACACCAATATACATTGTGCAAGTTTTCTTATATCGATGTACAGGAAACATGCAACTACTTCTGCAAGGACACGTTTCACTTTCGTGTTATACCGATTGCTTTGACGGAGAGATCAACCATGTTTTTTTAATGGATAGAGAATTTCTTTTTCTTGTTGATTTAACCTTGGCCACCACCTCTAGGGCACAAAAATAATGTAATGTGAGCACACCATCAGCATATAAGAAGAATGGCGCCATGTCCTATATATAGGACACCAGGGCTTAGTGGTTGTAAAGTGAAATATGATGAATTTAAATACTTCAACTTTTGTACGCTTTTAACGCTTGTAATTGTTGTGTAGCTAAATATGTAAGAACGATCAGAGCATCTGAAGTATAAAAAAGCAAGTTGTTGTGTTCATGATACAGCTCCTCATTGCACTTGAATGGCCGTTGTCTAATTATTGGACGCTTCTGCTGAATTCGGCTTTGCTCCGTCAAAATAACGTCTGCCCATGCCTGCAAGGGCAAACTGACCGAACTTCACTTCATCGTCGTCATCTTCTAGCTCCCGCACATTCCTTTCATGTTGTGCCGAAAACGTATTCAGGATTATTACGTACAGTTTCGCTGTAGGAAGCCCCTTACATATTAGGTAAGAAATCACGGCTTTGTTCTCAAGTTAAATAACAAGAAATTGGAAGATTACACAAGCTTTACGGCTCTGGATCAACATGCAATGAATTTAGGGCGCTGATAACCACTGAGCCCTGGTATCCTATATTTAGGACATGAAGATTGTGCCTTACTGCGGGAGACGCGTAAATGTTAGAGAAGAGTCACTTCATAAATAAGCAGGTCAACATGTTAGAAACACCAGAAAAAAATATGGTTGCTAGCGATACAATACTTAATCACTGAAATATCATCAAACATACGGTTCCGGCGATTGTCGTCTTTTTCGCCTTCCGGCATCTTGCATTCCACTTTGCAGAATTCTGAGGAAGACTACAATGAAAAAACTGCTACCTATGTTTGCGCAGGTGTTTTCACAATACCTCAGACACTTTTTGGAATTTCTAAGTTAATTTTACAATTTGTAGCAATATTTTTCGTGTCCTTTTTATAGGACACCAGGACCGAAAGGGTTAATATTCCGTAGGCGTGGCATTTGATCCTCCCGGAAACTGCATCTGTAAGGTGGAAGTTACTTATAGAGAAGAAAGAAAATAATTCAGGCAGGAGTACAGGAACCAATTACATATTGTCACGTAGTCTTGTCACGTAGATGTCACGTAGCCTTGCGACTAGTGCGCCAGAAACCCGAAGACGGTCTGGGAGGGGCAACCGCTTTATAGGTCGAGCCGGTGCCCAAATCCCTTGGCGGTAACGTCTACAGGTGCGGCCGTCGGTATGCGTAAAGAATACTGCTGCTTTGTGCTGCGTGCTCTTCTTAAACAAACCGTGTAACATCCGTGACGTTTCTCATCAGTACGTCTTACATGAAGTGATAAAGAAAAAGAAAGCAGTAGAATAATTAAACACAGTGAGCGCATAGTCCTACGCGTGCAACGAGAAGAACGAATGCAACAAATAACAGCGCGTTTGCAGTGACCAGCTGCAGACGTCACGTGGCAATATATGAAAGTCACGACGCATTACAACATGAAACGAAGGGAATTTCCTGTGCCGCGTGCTAAGTTCTATAGAGCTCAAGCGGTGACTCTGAGATTGTTACTGACAAGAACTTATCCGAGTACAAACTTTAATAGCGAGGGGTATATCCAGACAGAGAGGTCCAAATCAATTGCGAGAAGTGTAATGGCATCATTACTCTAAACCGTATGCTTTGGCAGTGTCCTGTGGCTTTCGCAGAGTGTGACAAGGAAGAAGACTGGTGGCAAGGAGTCCTTCACAGTGGAGTTTTTTTAGATCAAGTACAGGCCGTCCAGAAAGTCTACGACACGACGGTAAGATTGAACCATACTAGAGCACTGCACGGGCTCGGGCCTACCCGAAAACCCGGGCCCGGCCCGGCCCGTGGGCCGGGCCGGGCCGGGTAAAGCACGTTTTACGGCGGGCCCGGGCCGGGCTCGGGCCTGAAGCTCCGGGCTTAGGGCCGGGCCCGGGTTTGAGGTGCCGGGCTCGGGTCGGGCCGGGCCTGGACTTTTCTCGATTCTTAAAGAGACACGAAAGTGAAACACTGCAGTGGTTTAGACTAATAATGTGTATTCTGAGAATTTGAATATCATTCCTTTCACACCGTAAGTTTATTCAGACAGGAAAAAATTAAGGCCAAAGTTCCATTTTAGAAATTCGTGCTGTAATCTCCGCGCGTGGCGTCACGGATTTCAAACTGTATTCGTCGTATTTTGGGGGGCACTAGATCTTCAAAATTTCCTGAAACGTGGTATGTTAAGTCTATGAGGGCTACTCAGAGGTAAATTTACTTCATTTTTACCGATTAGGATCTACGTAGGCCCCGGTAGACGCCGTCAGAATCTGTGACGTGACGACTTCTGCTGCGTCAATTTCAAGGTGGCGTCGCCACCCGCATTTCCGCGCTTACGAAGTCTTGTCACGGCGAGCGTGGTTGCTTTGGAATTGTAAAACAGTAATTTACTGATAATCAAAAAATTATTCTTCTCTTTAGTGTCCCTTTAAGTTTATTCCAGAGAAATTGCTCATACATATATGTTTCACATTTCATCTCGAAAAAAAATGGTTCTTTTTTGTGGGGCAAGCTATTTGAAGTTCTATGATGGACAAGTACTAAACTTCTTTTGCTTCTTGCATATGGGGCTACTTGATTTATCTGAAACGGGCGAGCTAAAAGTAAATAGGCCAGACGCTTACATAGTTAACATCTGGCTATTCCTGGGCTTTATTCGCATTCTTTATTATTTTATATCCCAAATGGTATTCTGGGATCACAGTAATTAAGGTAATATAATAAATTTGTAACTTATCATCGCAAGAGCTCTAAAGCTGGGAAACGATTTTGAATATTCCAGCCCTCCACTAAAACGAAAGGACTGCACGGAGTCTCGTTACATAGGATCCCTATAAAGGCATTTGTTTTCCGTGGCTCTGTCATGGCTCCCAGTGGTCATGTCACGCGAGATGTACATGCACAGCCTACCTTGTGCGCCCACATTGTTAGCGTTTGAGCTTTCGTCTTGTTCAGCTATAGTAGGGGTCTCAAACTCGCATCAGCTAACGGTCTGCATTCACGAAAATTTAGTCCCGCAAAGGCCAGGGCAAGGGGTAGGAGGGGTGGGGGGTGCGGAATAGGTTGTACCAAATGTCACCTGATTTTGTCATTTGAAATACATTTCCCATATCTCATATATCGATCATTTCTGAAAAGTATTTGGTGGCAAGATTCCAACAACATATCTATACCTATCTCCAAAATGACTAAAATCTGGACGCCGATTCTGAAATATAGACTTTTGATTCGCGGTTATGTATGAACGCATAGTGGACGCATGGGATGTCTGACAAGAAAATGCTTTAGACCTGTCATGCCTATGTAGCTTAAGGAAGTACTTATAAAGAAAAAAAGTCGGACGAAGGCAGCCGTGTGCGGGCTGCGTGTTTGAGACCCCTGCGCTATATATTGCGAGAGATACATGATACTGCCGCAACAGCGTTGGCATGTGCAGGAATAGCATAGGTCCATTAAACAAAGCCTCGGGCAAAGTATATTTGCTTACGAAATGCCTGGCTTGAAAAAAGACAATTACGAATTCCGTGCCATGTGATTGATGTCCCTTTACCGCGAACCATATGAGTAAGCGTCGAAAAGCTTATTCGCGACACGTATTACCAAACTGGAACAAACCCTGAAAATAGATCGAGATCTCTTCGTCCTCCTCCTGTCAGTCGTATAGTCGAATGACCACCTTCTATACCAGTAACATCATTAGGAAGGCGTGCACCATTATAATATGGGGAAAAAAACAAGAGAGCGTGGTGCAAAACATGCATAACATACACTGCTGAAAACTGCACGGAGAAACCCTCAAAGAGGAGTTTTATAGATGACATTGAAGACCGGCGCGACGTCCAGGAACGACAGAAATGAAGGCAAAAGCTGGACACCTATGTTCATTGTGCAGATGTCCGCAGAGACATCCTAAATTTGCTCCAGGGGTGGAAGTTAAAAGCAACCACTGGCGACGCCTTCACAATTCGCAAGGCAGATGTACTACCCTGCTAGCGTAAGCAGTGCGAGAAACTTTAGGGCGTCAGGATATGTGATGCAACAGCGCATAATTTGATTTTTTGCTCAATGACATGTGAAGAAACAAGCTGTAAAATATGCCACAAACAACTGCCAGAGTGTATATACTAGCAGCGGTGGGATAGATGAAAAGAATGCTATGACAAATATTTTTTTCTTCGTTTCGGCTGCTTATACGTATTTCTAAAAGTACACGTGGTGCGCTCGGTTCATTACAATTTTTGTCTACGTTAGTGCAGTTACAAGAACGTAACGAATTTTGCTTCCCTTCTCTATTTCTCATGCTGTGGCAAGGGGCTACTATGCTGAAGATAGGCGCTACATATCATGAAGGGTGCACGATTGGCTTTGTCGTTAGAGCATGCTTTAAATTTTAATTCACCGCAATGTAAACAAAGGGAAGAGAGCGTTCTGTTTTTTGTGTCCTCTGGTTTTATTGCGCGATGTATTGAAACTGAACTCATGCTGCAAATCACTTTCCTTGCTGCAATATCTGCGGCGAAACGCTCTTGATGATCCCCATCGTTGACGTTTCGGCACCCAGAACGGAAGCCTTGTTCACAACGATTGTGAACAAGGCTCTCATTATGGGTCCCGCAACGTCAACGCATTTTTACTCCCTTGTGGTCGGTGTCCTCGTCTTTTTATTCAATGGTTCTTCCGGACCAGACGGGTGTCCGTCCAAGCCTTGATTGCATCCCCATAGTGTTTGCAGAAAAAGTAGGTACAGTGTACCACTGCCAGAAAACATTCATTGCATCAAGTATATCAGCTCAGCTGTTTTCACCGTGAGCCCCTTTTTACAAAAAATAACCATAGGTGAAAGTATAATTTTTTAGCGAAGCATGCACCACCAAAGCGTAGATGTATCATATATGTCACTTAAAACACCTTGTCGATTTCGTGTTCGGGTGACACCACATAGATTATTGGCTCGGGCCTCAGTCGGGCCCGATCTGCGGTCGGGCCGGGCCGGGCCGGGTACGCGAATTTTTTCCTCGGGTACGGGCCGGGCCCGGGTCTCGCTTTGAATCACCGGGCCGGGCTCGGGCGGGTAAGTTTAAACAACTTCCGGGCCCGGGCCGGGCCCGGGCCGAATATCCCGGCCCGTGCAGTGCTCTAAACCATACTGCCTCGACATGGGAGCCGCCTGCGTCAACCTAAGGGTTCACTTTAGGGACCTGATTAAAGTTCGTCATACCATACAGTTCTATATCGTGAATACGCGAAGCTGTAAGCGCCTGAGTGTACGTCATTGGCTGCGAGATCACGTGGTGTAGAAACCATGGGTCGGCGAACTCACCCATGAGTTGACTCACTCAGACTCACTCAGACTCACATCGAGCCGTGAGTCTGAGTCTGAGTGAGTCCGGGTGAGGAATACGAGTTTGAGTCCGAGTGAGTCCGCTTGAAGAAAATTTTCGTGAGTGTGAGTCTTAGTCCGAGTGAGTTCAATGCGCAAGATATATTTCTGGAGTCAGTCTGAGTGAGTTCCACATATCGTCCTATCTACTCATCTTCAACATTAATATCAGCCTTACCTGGATTCACGTTTATACTCACGTCTACTCACACGTATTCCAAAGCAGTGTCGTTCATACACTATTTCAATATTCATTGATCAGAGGCGCGATATTACGTAGGAGGTTGCCTTGACCTCCCTCCCGCCAACTCTTCCAGTGATGTTGTTGATAAATACATCTTATGTTGTCATCGCTTTCAAGAAAAATCACCTTGCTGGTTTGCGAGCACTGATAACTTGTATTCGAAGGTACTATATGAAAAGGCGCCAAGAAGAGCACCGATTACGTGAGATGGTGTTAACGAGCATTGACACCATGGCTGAAAAAGGTAATTCTAGGCCAACGGACTGATCAGTCGACTCACTCGGACTCACTCAGACTCAGATCGAGCCGTGAGTCTGAGTGAGTCCCGGTGAGTAATGTTTTGTTGAGTTTGAGTCCGAATGAGTACGGTTGAAGAAAAGTTTGGTGAGTGAGTCCGACTGAGTCCGGCTCAGGAAAACTTTGGTCAGTCTGAGTCCGAGTGAGCCCAAAGCGCGAAATATATTTCGTGAGTGAGTCTGAGCGAGCTCACTAAGTTTTGCCGACCTATAAACCCCCCGCTGGACTTGAAGTACGCGCGCCTACACAATTCGAGCGTTATCTATTTGTTTTATTTATTTTTTAGGGGCGAAGCTCCTTATGACATCACCTGGGCGGTTCTCGGTTGTCGATGCATCCTGAGTAGCCAGTAGCGTCTCCCTTAGCACACAATAGATGGCACTGTCCCATAGAGATGCATGCAAACTGCAGTTGGGTGACGATATACTAGATGGCGTCAGTGGTTTTTCGTATACGTTGATGATTAAAGATGATAGATGGCGCTGTTATAATAAGACAATGCGCTGTGACAGTACGTGATATGTATCGCCCTCTCCTCTCCTACGCTTCCCCCCTCTTTCTCCTCTCTATATACGCACAGTGTTTGTCACGTCTTTGATGATGTACTGGGCGAATTTCACGGAAGATTCACGGTTTACCGATGAACCTCCGCAGCTTCGCCCACTCATCATCATTCACTCCGTGGATATGTTGTGATTTTTTTAATCACACCTTTCCTCTAGGTCGCGTGACCTACGTGACGCCTTCTACTACTGTTACTACTACTACTACTGTTACTACTACTACTACTACTACTACTACTACTACTACTGCTGCTGCTGCTGCTGCTGCTGCTGCTGCTGCTACTACTACTACTACTACTACTACTGCTACTACTACTACTACTGCCACCGCTACTACTACTACTACTACTACTACTACTACTACTACTACTACTACTACTACTACTACGACGACGACGACGACGACGACGCCGACAACGACGACGAATACTGAACGGGGTAGACTAAGACAACTTCTGTGTTGTAAGGCAAGGTACGGAAAACTGTGATAAGCGGCCATTACGTTTTTACTTTACTGCCCCCTCTTACGTTTCGCTGGTAGACTTGATAAGGTGGGTGACGATATAACGCTCACCCACAACTGAACAGCGCGCTCGGGTACAGCCAGGAAGGTCATAGTACTTGCGTACCCTACGTACCTGCGTTCCAAAAAATAAAGATAATGCAAGGGTATTTCTCACGGTTCTTATCTGTATACCATGGCAACGAACCACCGGTGAGGCTCCTATATAGAAAAAAGGCTCATTGCTCCTAGCGTCGCGGACCTTTGAACACGTAAGGATCAACTCAACTCTCATCGTCTTGAGCAATGTTTTCGGCCTTGGTACTTAGCCTGGTCATCGCCTTCACAGCCTGGTTTATCATGTAAGTACCCTTGAGAGATTGCTGCGCTCTGGTGGGGCTATGATTAAATAACAAATAAACATCCGTAAACTTCAGTAAAGCAATGAGCGTGTCTAGATGTCGGACGTCTTAACAGAGCCGGTTTTAACTCAGTCGGTTTTATTCCTTCAATTTCTAACTCAAAATCCATTGTTGACATCGATGTTATTTTGTCATGGACGCTAAAGTTTTGTGATTTCAAGCTGCCACGTTAAACGCAGCATCAACATTATCATATCGCGACGAAGAAAACAAGATTTTTTGTGTGTGTGTGTGCTACGCAGTCACCGTGTATTTCTGATGGTGGAGTCAAGCAAATCAGCTTACTGTGTGATGGAGGGCATACCGAGTCTCATGGTGTGCGGTGTCGTGACTTCTTGTATGTCTTGCTATCCATGTGCAATAAAACATCACTGATGTCTCGTAGGTTTGCCATAAGGACACCGACCTGCCAATTTAGCACAGCATGATAGCGATTTTATAATGGGCTACAAGGACACTTCTCTCTGAGCTTACTTGAAGAACTTGTATTAAAATGAGGTGGTAGTAATACCAATTATTGTTTTTACGTTCTAAAACCACGATATGGTTACGATAGACGCTGTAGTGATGGGTTCCGGAAATTTTGACCACTTGGTGTTCTTTAACGTACGCCTTAATCTAAGCACACGGACCTCTCGCATTTGTGCTCCAGCGCAATGCGGCCATCGCGGCCGAGATTTGATCCCGCGACGTTCGACTCATCAGTCGGACGCCATAAACACTAGACCATCACCGCGGGCATGAAATAAGGTGGTGTCTGCACCTACTGGCCAACCATGTTACCAGGAGCCGGCAGCAATTCAATGCTACTTACGAGCATCAATAAGAGCACTAACAGCTTCTTAACGGTGTTTTCAGAGAACGCAAGAGGCGCCTGTCTTTCTTTCGGGATCTCGGAATTCCAGGACCACCTCCGAGCTTCATTTCTGGAAATCTTTCAGAACTTATTCGCAAGGTAATGACGCTGTGTCAAACTGCGCAAATCAATGCCTGCTTCACTGTTCCAACACGTATGTGGAATTTACGTGGGAATATTCTCATAAGAACTCAATTTGTCTAATGGTTCATAGTCGTGTACTCAGCTTAATGGCTGCTGGGATAAAAAAAACTGACTTTTGCTGCGCGCTGAAGCTATTGAAGAAGAAAGCCTAGTAAATATCACATTGAAGTAACTGTTAATAGGAATAGTGCTTCTGTGAGACCAGCCAGAATAACATTCATGTCTGTGGTCCTTCATCTTTTCTGTTTAATAGGTGCGGAGCCCTTTAGGGGCCAGTCTGTCGTATGCTGTCGTATCCTGTCGTAAGCTGCCGTCGTCGCTTGGCGTAACGCAGGCAAAATCACATATAGCATCGCCAGCTGTAGCATGTCGACCGCGCGCTCGCGCCAAAGAGAAGTCTTCTTTCTTTTGTTCTTCGAGCGACTTTATGATGATATTAAGTTCAAACATTACTACTGTGGCTAGGGAAACAACAATACAAACCACGCATAAAAATATAAAGAGGAAGCAAGCGAGAAATAGAAAGAGAGAGAAGAAAAAAGAAAAAACATGGTTGATCCCTCTGTCATAGGAATCGGTATAACACGAAAGTGAAACCTGTCCTTACAGAAGTAGTTGAATGTTTACTGTACATTGATATAAGAGAGCTTGCACAATGTCTGTTGGTGTTTGACAGTTATAGCACCATTTAACGTGGATGCATCCACGTTGACGCTTGGTGGTACATCTGTATCCCGACCGACTAACGTCCATGATCAATGTTTAAACAAACCCTTGTGGTCATAGGCGCTTGTGGTAGCTGTACTACAGTGTAGCTGTACGGTGAGAGTGGAATCATAGAAAACGGTGTGACAGCTAGAAGAGCGTCACTGATTGGACGCCGAACTTGGGCTAAGGTCGTCTACTCGCGGCATGTTAGAGTTATTGAACAACGCTGCCCGACCAGAGGGAAACGCAACGCGCGTTGTGTCTTCCCCATTGGCCGACTGCGATTTTTCGCGGGGAACGCGGAGTTACGGCCACGTGAAGCACTCGCGCGTCCCAGAGCTATTTCTTGATAGGACGGATGCTATGAGTGAGGCCGATGCTAGGGGTAAGAACGCCACCTGGCAGTGTGTTAACGCGTCGAAAAAAATTGCACTTTTCCTATTCGAAACGCGCTGAATGGGACGGACGCGTAGAAACGACGCGTTGAAGGAACTAATCGTGCATTTCACGGTCATAATACAGCACTTCACTTTAGCAAGAGCACTGTGAGAGGACACTGGTAGATATAAAAGACTTGTTTTTAAGGGCTACAGAGTATGTGGCCGTGGCGCAACCCAATAAAGAAAAAAAGTGGCCGTGGCGCAATGGGTAGCGTGCCCGGTATCTGTTGTCGCTGACCAAGAGGTCGTAGGTTCGATTCCCGTTGACGGAACTTTTTTTCTTTGTCTTCTGATCAGGCTTATTTTTTCGACGTCATTTCCGTGACGGAAGTACGTCACTCAAATCTTGGTGGACCCCGGCATAAAACACTTTCGTTTTAAAAAACAGCAAGAAAATATAAATAAATAAAAATAGTGAGAACACATAAACGATTGGAAAAGAGGGCAAGAAAGAAAGAGAGGAGGAAGAAAGAGACAACCGAAGTGCAACAAAGAAGGCTGCCCAGCTCCGCACTCCCTTCAGGCTAAGACACCACTAGGGTGACGCTGCCTTATTTTTTTTTACCGACATTCTATACGCCCTTCATAATTGTATGCGGACGACCCCAAAACTATATTCAGCTAGCTTGAGCGTAATTCATTTATGATATAATATTAGGTGAGTCACGGGAACACACGCAGGTATTATTTCTACTGCTTGGGGCATTACTATTAAAACAGCTCTCCTAGCAGGGTGAGCGTTTATACTAATCATTCGCGTAGTCAGTGTGTGCGTGTGTGTGTGTGTGTGTGTGTGTGTGTGTGTGTGTGTGTGTGTGTGTGTGTGTGTGTGTGTGTGTGTGTGTGTGTGTGTGTGTGTGTGTGTGTTTGTGTGTGCGTGTGTGTGTGTGTGTGTGTGTGTGTGTGTGTGTGTGTGTGTGTTTGGAGGGAGCGGTTGTTGAGAGGTTTAAACTCCCTAAATGTTTCAAATTTGCATCTGCATATATACACAAACCCCCCGCCCTCCCCCGAAAAGATTTCTGGACCCGCCGCTGGTAAGAAGCGTACCGGTAAGAACGTTTACAAAACGCCACCTAATTGTCGCCTCAGTCACCTTAATTGTTTTCCTTTAAGTTAACTTTTTTTATACTCTGCGTGCATTTTTATTTCACCCACTTTTTCATAACTTCGAGACTTGTGTACACATACCAACTTTCGTTTGGAAAAGTCACGCAGCATCCTGTGTTGTAGTTTTTTTTTATCATGAGAACTCATCCAACTGTTACTTTCTGCAGGGGGCAGCAGCTGCTTTCAAAGAATGGATGGAAAAGTACGGAGACATCGTAGGGTATGGAAGTTTTTAGAAAGCAGGCTTTTCACCTCTCTATTGTTGAGCCATGGTGTGCCATATTTGATAGCGTTGGCATGGTAACGCCCCTAAACAGTGTCGGTGGATACTTTATTTCTTCCGTGCAGTTTCTACAATGGCGCTTTTCCGGTTCTCATTGTGAAAGACCCCGAGTTAATAAAGAAGATCCAGATAAAGGATTTTGGCAACTTTCACAGCCGAGGCGTAAGTCCAATGCCAGCGTTTTATTACCGCAGTTTGTCTCTGCTTCTAAGACATAAGTGTGTTCGTTCGCGCGTATGAGGAGAAGCTGATATCACTGGCTGCATTTGGCGCGGGTTACGGGCACCATGATAACTACATAAAAAGAACGGCCAAGGACATGAGCACGTTTACAATGTTACAACTAGCCGGAATTTTTTTTATTCTTTATTCCCGGCGTCCATTTCCGGAACGTTGTTTGGTAAGTACAGCAAAAAGCGGCTCTTCCCAACTGGCTCACCAAGTTGGCGCGAAACAGCTCCCTAAGAATTTGTACACCTTAACACGCAAAGCAGTAATCACACAAGGAAGACACACGCAAACAGGACGGCTGCTAGTGTCTCTTCCTTGCGTGAATGTTGCTTTGTAGTTGTTAAGATGTATAAGTTCAATTACCACCAACTAGCCCAAATGTCTACATTGAATTGCTATCTAAGAATCTCACTGAATCTACGTAATATCAGATACGCTAGCTATGTGGTACGACTATTTATACCAATGTCAGCTATGACCAGTGTCTTGTAATTTATTTCAGTTGTTTATGTTCAGCTATGCTTTCGGTACTTAAATATCGTGCTATGCATTACCTCTACGTTTATTCGTAGCAGTTGTTAACAAACAGGCGACTGACCAATTTCAAATCATACAAAGTGATTTTTCCGGATCCGTAAGAATCCCAATGGTGAGCAAGGGATCCGCAAGGTTCCGAAACATAATTTTATTTAATTTTGACGTTAGTCAGCGACCTGGCCAGACGGTATTCCGCCGAACTCTAGGGTACATTGCCCGTAGCAACCAACCCACGCGCATGCCTTGCTGAAAATGTGTAACTGATCTGTGGCAGGGCTGTCTGAAAGAACGGCGTGTGGGGCGATTCAAGAAACAAAATGACTTCCTGTGAAACGCCTGCAGAGGTGACGAAAGCTCGCAGACGCTGAGTATTATCGCATTTATTCAGGGTGATATATCAAACGACCAGAGATTTGCAGAAGTGCGCTTTAAAAGCACACAATATTTTTCTTGGAGATAGTGGCATTCTAAGGCCGTAACTAACGTATTTAAGCTTTTTTTGTTTTGTTTTAACGTCATGGTATACACTTATGCGACTGTGGACACTGTCTTGAAGGTTATGTTATGTATGCTAAGCTTCATTTGAAGATACCGTGTATACACATATGTGTGATTGTTCACTATGTTGTCTTGATTGTTATGTTATGTCTTTACGTGATAATTGATCCTCATCATGTATGGCTTCAGAGCTTCAAGTGAGGGCACATTATTCTTCGTATTTTTGAGACGCCATAGTGTCGTGCTGTTCTTCAAGTTTTATAATGTACGTGCTGCGGATTTGTGAGGCTCGGAAATGTTGGACCATGCATGTTCTATGTTCAACCCCTCTAAGAGCTAAAAAGTAGACGGCCCCCCTATTTCTACGCCATCATCTCCGCATATCAAGTCCATAAAAAAATACTGTGCCAACTATAAATGAACCCATTAACAGGTGTCGTCAGGTTTCGCTCGAATACATCCCATCAACAAGCTGAACCTGGTCAACACGCCGGGAGACCGTTGGAAAGAGATGCGCAGTCTACTCACTCCTGCCTTCACGACGAGCAACATGAAGAAGGTAACTAACCTTAACCAATATTGATTGCCGTGGTTCTATGCAAAGGAAGGCTAGTTAGTTGGTATAATAGCTGATTGTGATATCAACATAACAAAATAATAATAACATCTGATGTTTTACGACCCAAAGGCACGACATGATTATGAGAGACGCCGTAGTGGAGGGCTCAGGAAACCTGGTGTTTAACGTGCACATCGCTCAGTACACGGGCCTCTACCATTTCGCCTCCATCGAAATGCGACCGCCGCGGTCGGGATCGAACCAGTGACCTTTGGATCAGCAGCCGAGCACCGTAGCCACTGTTCCACCGAGGCGGACTGTGATATCAATATATCTGAGGAATTTTGAGGAAATATTTTTTAACGCGTAGTAAGCATACAATAACTAAAGTTGACTTTGCTACAGGACAGAATTTTTGCAGAATATATTCGCTGTACCTTTGACAGGTTGATCGAAATCTCGAGGCTCTATTTAGCATGTGAACGCGTTCACAATACTAGATAATCAAAATATAACCAAGAAAATGGTTCATTGACAGTGATCAGTCCTCTATCTACTTTGTAAGTAGTTCTCTTTCTATAGAGACCCCAAGCAGATTTCACAGAAGTTTTGACGACTCCCTGTTACCATGTTATCGTTATTCCATCTCTTTCTATCAGTGAATATGAGCCACGATTAGTACGCATAAAAACTGAAGATTCCTTAATGTTAGGGCCCCGCTGCGCCTACTTTAGTAGTTTAAGGCAGGTTTAAATGTAGTGTGCTTGCACGCAAGCTACAACGACAGGTCTTTTGAATTCTCCAGACAACGCTGTCAAACTTTGTTGGTGTAGCATACGGCAGTGTCACTCGCTCTATATCACATTAACATCTTCAACAGACGCACCATTATTGAAAATTTCCCTAACAGGATACAAATGTGTCGAAGTGTTGGACGGTGGTTTTCTCACTCAACTAAATATGGTAGTACAACACTGGCCCTGGGATAACACAGCAATGCTTTGCAACTTATAAGCATTCTGAAACGTCCTATATTGTCACAGATCATGAAGTGAGTTTGGCCATTATGAAAAACTAACGTGGCTTTTCATGCAATCGCCTAAGATGACCCGAAGGCGAAAGCCATCTTCGTATTTTAGGGCGATGCTTCTTAGGGCCTAGCCTTGTCCGGCGTCCATCGCGCTACACAAAACCGAAACCGAAACTGAACACCTGCATAACGAAAAACGAAAACATCTGCGTAAAAATGTGCACATCAATCAAGTATGTGACATCACAATACATGATCACCTGCGCCGTCCGTCTGTGCGTGCGTCCGTCCATGCCACCGTCCATCTGTCCGTCCATCCATCCATGCGTCCGTCCATTATACTAGTCGGCGACTTCAACGTAGACATTATGGACCTTAGGACCTAGCTTCGCCCACTCGTCATCATTCACTTCGTGGGATACGTGTTTTTTCCATCTCAGTCCATGTATTGATCCTCCCCTGCCCCCCCTCCCAAAGCTTTCTACACCTCACCTGGTATTGCGCTGCTTCCTTGATCAGCACACTTTTGACCAAGCGACGAGTTTGTCCGATGACGTCATCATGCAACGCCATAGTGGCGTCATGATAACTTTATGCTGACGTCGCAAATTTTGGCGATATGGGATGTCATGATGGCGTCATATGGTAACGTCCTCACGTGATGGTGATTTTTATGGCGATAGCAATTATATGGACACTCTCTGCTGATTTTTGCCGTCGCCGTCATGCCCCGGATATGGAAATGTATGTATATATATATAAAAAGGCACAAAGAAAAATAAATCAGAAGAAAAAAATTCTGAGGCATCCGACCGGGGATTCCAACCAGCCACCCCTCGCACTGCAGCGCGGTGCGTTAGACCACTCAGCCACTCCACATGCATGCGCCGGCTTAAGAATGGCAGGCTACTTATGCACACCATTTACAGCTGGCGGTATGCAGATCTCGGAGGACCTTCAACGTCTTTTCTATCACGCAACACTCCTACATATTCTTTCACTTTGAAAACTGCCCTTTAGATGCGCACGAAAAAGGGGCCCCTTTCTACACTCAACCCTTTCTGTACCCAGTCGTGATGTGGAACGAAAAAAAAGGCGTCTCCTGCCACGCTGTGGCGTCAGACGCCACAGCGTGGCAGGAGACGCAGAGGGGTCATTCCGCGCGCCGCACCGCAGAAATATCTAAGAGCGTCGGGTTCTGCGTTGTCGACACTTGCAGCGCGTGCACAGTCCTTTTAGGGGTGAAGCTCCTCAGGCGCTCACTCATTTCCGTTGTCGTCGAGGCTCGCCGTAGTTCCTAGACGAAGCGCAGGTGCGAAACATGCACGGACGGACGGACGGACGGACGGACAGATGGATTTCATAAACATTCTTTGCATCGTTTATCATTTCGACAATGGAGCTTCCACCCATCATCAGCAAGCACTTCGTGGATCTGCAGTAATTTTTTTAGGTGTTCAGTTATCTATTATGCAAATTATGAACTAATGTATTCCCACCCCTTATGAAATACCCCTACCAAGGGGTCTTTAATGTAATAAAGTGAAGTGATGTGAAGTTGCTCCAACACAAAGGCGTAACAACTGTGATAGTTGTTAGTTCACGCTTGTCCTTTGTATACCTGCGCGTCCTTTTCGAGCGTCCTTCTTTGTGCTTCAGCGGGAAGCTGCAAGTATCGAGCTGCTCGTCTATCTTCGTGTGACATTCCAATTTCGTGCTATCGCATTCATTGCTTCGCCCTTGCGGCGAAACTGTGACTTTTAAATGAGAAGCATTTCTTAGCGAACTTCGGCGAGTTTGAGCGTATCTATCTATCTATCTATCTATCTATCTATCTATCTATCTATCTATCTATCTATCTATCTATCTATCTATCTATCTATCTATCTATCTATCTATCTATCTATCTATCTATCTATCTATCTATCTATCTATCTATCTATCCATCCAGCCGCCTACGACTTTGAGCTCTCCTGGCCGTATCGTTAATGGGATTTATACCAAAATTGGTATGGCGTAACATGACTGTATGACGAACATGAATGACTGGTCATATCATGAAAATCATGACTAACTAGTCATGAAAAGTATGATTTACACGCCATGGCCGTAGTGCTCCTAAGGCCGTTTTCCTAATGTAATCTGCCCAAAAATTGGTACGATGAGACGTTTGTGCATGACCAACATAAATGACAGGTGGTAATATGAAAATCATGACATGCATGTCATGTACAACATGATTTACATGCCACGCTCATGGTGCGCTGACGGCCGTTTCGCTAGCTTGATATACACCAAATTTGGTATTGCGTGACGTGACTGTATGACGAACATAAATGCCAAGTGGTCATACAGAAATGACTTGTCGTGTGCGACACGACTTGCATGCCACGCTCATGGCGCGCTCGCGGTCGTTTCGTTAGCTTGCATCACTCGTGTTGACGCCGGTCGACGATGACCGCCAATTTTCGCGTTTGGTAAGGCATCTAAGGGGTTCAACTCAATAAAGACCTCTCCCCTTTCAGATGGCAAACCTAATGGATGTGTGCACCAACGAGTTCCTCGACGTTCTGAAATCTCTTCAGACGCAAGACACAGTATTCGAGGCTCGCGAGCTGTTTCAGAGGCTGACTGCTGACGTGATCATTCGATCGGCGTTTGGCCTGAAGTCAGATCTGCAACAGAAGAAAGGAAGCAAGAGTACCACCGAATCGCTCTTTCAGGATAGTTTGCGGAGCTTCGAGCAATTCCGATGCGCGTGGATGAGCTACCTCACGTGTAAGTGCACCGCTGACGACAGCCATATTTTGTTTAGCAACGACTTGCTTATCTTTTAAAGGCGAAGAATTTGTGAGCGAACCTAATCCACATTTAACCGCTTGTATTTATTTATCTATCTAGCCACCTAAGTCTGGGTGCTCTTGTGGTCGTATCCTTAACTTCATAAATGCTAAAATTGGCCTAGGAGAGCAGAGTGGATGACGAACATGGCTTACAGGTCATGGCATGAATAACATGACAAGCCTGTCGAGTACGTCATGAAACCCATTCTCGCAGTCACGGGTGGCACATACCCGCATAACGCGGCCCGTGGTATAAGTGTATGCACCACAGGTGATTCACAACCCAGGCACAGCGAGAATAGACTGGAAATCTTAACACGAAAGTGTTAAGAAGGTCGTGTCACAAAAAACCTGGTGCCGGTGTTGGCGGCTTTGTCGAGCGAAAAAAACCCGATGGAAGAAAAGAATTAGAATCACACCTCAAGCCGCAATCGAACCCAGGCATTCACCATTACACTCAAGTGTTCTAACCCAGTCACGTCAGTGCTTCAAAATTCTTGGTAAAGAGACCCTACACCAGCGTCATGTTCAGGCGACACCAGTAGTGGTTTCAGTGTTAGGTACCCGCTTTTATAGCAAAGTAATAAACAATGAATACGTAATCTATAGTCGAGCGTTGCTTGAATACGCGTTCGACCGCTGCTCATCATATGCACATCATGGGACCATTCGCAATAAAAGTTGCTTCGTCTGTAACGTCAGTGCAGACGTTACGTTGGGCCATGAGCTATCTTTCACACGCCAGTTTAGTCCCCATTCCTAACAAGCCCACGATATGAGCACAACTACAGAACTTACAATGACATCGATCCACCCAGTGGTAAGGCTTGGCTCAAATAACAAAAAAAAAAAAATCCGGCATACGCTGCTATCCGCTGACTGTTCGAATGAGATCGATTCCCACAATGCTTGGGATCTGCTGGAATTTTTTCCAAGAGTTTCGAAACGGCGTTCTACGCTATTTAGATACCCCTTGCGTCGAGAATTGTGGACAGTCGATTTCTGGGCACTCCGTCACGTTTGCAAACAATACGTGCTTGGCGCCAATGTTATCGACGTGGCTGCGCTACTTAGGAGGCTGTACGTCGTATGGGCAATCGGCATGTAATCCTCGCTGCTCTAGGCGATAAGCAGAAGCTTCTACAAACATCCCTGATTACAAAATGCGGTTGTAGGTATTGTACGAGTGAAGGACCTCGCCACAAAAGAACAAAATTTTGTGACTTCTACTTTTGTGGTTCTTCAATAGCGGAGAGGGCGCACCACCCTCCCTTCCACTTGTTGGACGGGTCCGAAAGAAAACAAGCTTCGCGATGCATACAAGCATCAAAAATGGAAAGGAAAAAACTCATAGGGTCCCTTACGCACTCACATAAGACGACTGGAAAGCGAAAGCCATTGTATTTTTCTTCTGATTCGGTGTAATGTCCCTGCCCCTACCATCTTCCGAAAGATTTCTGAACCTATTGTGATTTTTCATTGCCTCCAGACAATCTAGGAATGTAATGACCGGTTTCATACAGTTTGCTTTTGACTGTGGGTTGCTCACGCACTAAGCTAAAATGGTCTCATCGAAAATCATGCGTCCTCTTTACCCTGACCAAGTTCGGCACAACTGAAAGGCGCCAGTGACATGCGTTAAAAAGCCTCAGGCCTGGCCGACCACCCGATCTGGATCGCTAGTAACGGACCGCTCCATCGCTTACTGTCAGGCAGACTTCCTTCATGAATCAAACTTTGTATGTGTATCTATGACACCGCGCTGTACTATGCCCAAAGGCAGGCTTTCGAAAATAAAGAAGAAAGATACAAATATTGTTCAAATCATTAACGGGCGAAAACAAATGTCTTCACCTAATCTACAAAAATAAAACGCAGAAATTCTACGCACCCGTTGAAGGTGATCCAGACGGGAGAGTCGTTGGGGCTGTTGGATTTTGTCAAATAAAAACAAGGAAGCTTCTTCGGGGGTCAGTTCTAAGATCATGCTTGTCCATGCATCGCTAAATCTCATAACTGGAGAAATGATGTCATACATTACACCGCAAACGACATTATATCCGCGTTTTAATCGGAGGTTCTCGAGTACGCCAGTCTACTCCAACACGAGCTCGTTTTTGTCTTCGCTTGATGTTATACCGGTGTCACACGGTCACTTTTGATCGCCATCAATCCTGATATCAAATTTTTTTATTGTGATTGGCTCCTTTACGCAAGCTGCCGAAGGCAGCCAATTGCTGTTGAGAAACGTGATCCCGTTGGGCTTAATCGCGATCAGCAGTGCACCGGGTGACACAGGTATAAATCAGAGGTATAAAACAGCAAAACTGTCCAGCTAATCACTCGCTTGGTGCCATGATCTCCTGTTTATGAACTGTACTGACGAAATTGAGTTCCGAGAATAAACTTGTAGCTCAGGCAATGAGACGAAACACGACACGCACAAGCGCTGGCTAACAGCTGCTTTATGTACCTTAACCAGGGCCCCCCCGAATGAAATGTTATTAAGTTGAGCTCACGTATCGTTCATAGTGGACTCTTGAAGCTTTAGTGATCGTAGCTTTCGGAGCGTTTATTTCTTGCCTCATAAACTGTTTCCCGCTGCATTCAGTGTTTCATTAAACATAGCAGTACTTACCTTCCTTCTTGTTTTTAACATTTCTTGACGGGCTCGCATTCTTTCTTACAGCCTGTTTTCCAGAGTTCGCTCCTCTTTGGAAAGTCATACTTTCATTCAAGGCCCGTTACAGCAAGACTGCCACCGACAATATCCTCGACGACATTACTCCCATTCTGCAGTTTCGCCGTAAAAACACCGAGGTACGTCAAATCTTCGACACTGTAACGTACTTTATTATTGCTTGAGAGAGGCAAGAACGAACAGCAGCCAAACAACACCAAATAATGCATTTGTTTAATTAAAGATAGATAGGTATATGGAATTGTTAAACTACTCGGGACGCCTACAGGCAAAAAAAGAGTGTTCCGCACTCGCCGTAATGGCAACAGGCGGCGCTGACTGACGCTCCCACGTTTAAGTACACATATATACCCCATAAAGTGGACGGGGAGATGGCCGCCACCGTAGCTCAGTGGTAGAGCATCGGACGCGTTATTCGAAGGTCGCAGGTTCGGATCCTGCCGGTGGCAAGTTATCTTTTCGTCCACTTTCATTTCTTCACATTTACATTACAATTACTTCTAATAGCCTTCCCCTATACTTTCCTTGGCATCTTTGTCTGTTAGTTCTCATTAATACTATGTTTAACAAAGCAAACGAGCCCTTAAGTTTACAATTCCTTCCTTTACTCGGGAACAAGAGATTTATCATTTGCTTAGTTTGTCGTCGAGCATCACGTTCTTAAGTTACCCTCTGCTGCTCACGCGAATGTCGCAGTTTCGATTCCGGCCGTTAGAAACGAATAATCCTCTATTTCTCAGGTGGCCAGGAACGACATTTTGCAACTTATGCTAGATGCCGAAGTGGAAGAAGGAGCACCCGTCAACGTACACTCGCTGGCAATAGACTACGACGCGCACTCAGCGTCCGAACGTAAGCGAAAATATTTTTGATTACTGAGAGAGCCGTATTGCAATCCTGGTTCCATACGTAGTCACTGAGCATTTTTGAAGTGGGCAGAGCGAAAACGTGGACACAAGAAGAGGTACCATACACCTTCTTCTTGTGTCCTCTCTCCTTGTGTCCTCGTTTTCTCACGTCCCATTTCAAACATGCGCAATGAATTCCCACTTGCCTAAATGTCAATTCTTCTGTGGTCGTAGAGATTTACGCGTGTTCACTTGTCATTTCTGTTTCAGAGAATGAGCCAACCTAAAGTTGGCAAGAACAAGAAGAAACGATTCCTAACCAACGAGGAAATATTGTCCAACGGTCTGGTTTTCTTTATTGCAGGGTACGATATATATTTACTCTTATAGTCAGTTACAGCACAAGAAAAAATTAGGAGACCCTTAATCTTCGTCTTTAAGAGTTGAACGCGATAGCGATATCTTGTCCCGAGTGCCTACTTCAACCACTTAGTGCATACTTGCTATGCACCCATTACGGGAATACGCGCAGTAATGTGTGTGCCGTTTGTAATGGGTGGCCGGCTTTAAACTACGAAATCGTTATGATAGTCACATATTCTGACGCCCGATGGCAATGTACACTTGTACCACGCAATATTCCTGGGATATTACATGCCATATTGCGGCGCCTATATAAAGGACGCTTGCGTTTGCGAAGCATGAAAGTTATTTTCACTGCATTTCCAAGCAGAGGAAGTTATTTTCACTGTGTTTCCAAGCAGAGGCGTGGCTGTGTGGTAGAACACCTGCTTGCCACGCAGACGGCCCGGGTTCAATCCTCGCTCGGACCCGGAAATTTTTATTATTTATTTTATTTGCATCTTTCTCGATTTTTTGGTCACGGACAAGATGATGTTTTTTCGCTCACAACCAACGACGCCGACGTCGACGCCGACACCAACGCTGGAATTTCTGCGAAACGAGCTCTTTAACGCTATCGCGTTAAAAAATTCAACATCCGTCCAAAAAATAGGGGCATGCTTATAATGCTCTTTCTGCTTTATGCAATTAAAATCCCAAAATTTCGGCAGATCCCACGTACCATGAGCATCGATGTTATGCGAAGCATGCGGAGGGAACATGACTGGTGTAATTTTTTTTATCGAGCGAAACGTTACATAATGAAGCTAAAGATATGTACAAATGTTGTACGCACAGGCGTATGTTGAACAGTAGCACATGTTTTATATAACCAGTTGTTTACGGCTGCGTAACGATGTCAACAGCAATATGGGTATTACCAACGCCAGAAGGGGTAAGCTGACCGTAGCGCTTGTGCTTGCGAGGATGGTAGCCCTGGATAGTGCTACGTAGACCAACTTCAGTGGATGACGTTTAAGGATACAATTGACGTTAACCCAACGTCACGCCTGTATCATAGGGAGCACATAGGTAATTGTTTATAAAATTAGATAGCCGGCACTGCAACCCCAGTTGAGGTTTCACCAACATTACGCCTGCATAGGGTCTTTTTCCAAAGCAGTTCCGAGCCCTGGCATGGCTCTGTGGTAGAATACCTGTCCGACCCTGCTCAATAGCTCAGAACTAGAGGCACAGCGAACTCTGGTCCAGCGGGCTCGGGCGGCGGCTTCGACTAATGACGTCCCGGACTAGGGATGTCGACCAGCCCGGTGGGGATAAGGGCTCTCTGGAATCGCCAGTTCCAATAAAGGTTTTTTCCTCCTCCTCCTCCTGTCTGCCACGCAGAGTGCTTGGGTTCCATTCCTGCTCAGACCCTGATATTTATCCTTTGCATTCATCGTGTCAACACTGCCGATATCAGTTTTTCTTAACGCTCTCGCATCTAAATTACCAACGTCTGTTCTCACCGTTCCTGGTTGGATATAAACTATCAATCACCTGTGGCGCATACCCGCCTACCGAGGCCCGTGGCATACAGGTATGTGTCACACGTGTCTGGCGGAAAGGGTTTGATGACGTACGCGACGGGATTTTCAAGTTATCCATGTGATAACCAGCCATACATATTCGTCAGACCTTCTATCCCTCCTATACTAACTTTGTTCTACCCCAAGTTAAAGAGGCGATCACGAGAGCACTCAGATGTAGGAAGCTAGATAGATACGTAGATAGAAACACTCAAAGTGTCTGCCGTATGCAAAGAAATGCTTCGCATTTAAAAACTGCATATGCAATGTCACACATGGTAGAGCACGTGTATTTTTTACGCACTGCACGATGGATGAACGTTGGTATAGTTGGTTGTAATGAGCCCGCTACAAACGTTTCAAATAAAACATTTGCGAAGTGGTGAGATATACGCACCAAATTATCGTGAATGTGCTTTATTCGCAACGTGAAAGAATTAATGAAAATTTGCCTGCTACTATCAGTTTTCCCCTGTATAAAATTCTTTCGACTTTTCAGTATTAACAACAAAATGTTGCACTTACAGGATTTTCAGCCTTAACAGACTGTACAATGCCTCTCACTATTTCAAATCCAGATATCCAATGTACCAGATATCCTTGCTGCTGCAATTTTGATCCGCTTTGCAGGGTCTTTGAAACGTCGGCCAATGGTTGTATTTTCGTGAGGTGGCACGTTTTTAATCGCTTTGATGAAGCACTGCGACAAACAATTGGTGCGAAAGAATCTCTCTGCGAACTCAATAGAGCGCCAATAAGCTATAAAACGCAAGTAATTTTTTACAGTGAACCTTGTCTTAGAAAAAAGAATTCGAAATATCCTAAATACATTTTTGCGGGAAAAATAGCGGCCCGTCTAGCAAACATAGTTAATATAATAGCATTTGACTGACCCTGATCATCACGTATGCCGTCGGTACGCCATAACAGAAGTAATAAAGTAGTCATTACGTTAGTACATGAGCCCTGATATTTATGTAAAATCAGTTGCAGACACGCGTTCATTTTATCCCATAATATTGTCTGCTGTTACCAAACATTCTTTAGCTGCACAAGTAAAGATGTGCTCGTAACTTTATTTTCTAGCCACTTAAGCTAGATATTGATGATCTGAATAATTGAAATTGCCTTTCTTTTGTTTTTGTAAATATTCTAGCTTTGAGACAACGGGTACAGCAATGTCCTTCATGGCCTACCTGCTTGCGAAGCACCCGGACATTCAGGATCGACTCCGCGAAGAAGTCCTGGCTGTCCTGGAAAGAGATGTATATATCCGCACAATCCTAGGATGCAATTGTAATCCTAAAATTAGGATTGCATAATATACAATTCTGTAATCGTAAAATCTGTCTTTCACAACACAAACATCCATTTCATCGGATCGAACTTCCTTTGCAGGGAACCTTCACGTATGATAACGTTTTTGGTATCAAGTACTTGGATCAAGTCATATCAGAATCTCTGCGCTACTATTCGCCTATTGTGGGGTGAGTGAAAACTCTAGCGGTTAGTACTTGCCGCATTCGCACTCTTCTTAATGGAGGTTTCTGCTGCGTTTGTCGTAAAATTGTCCCTCGTGATATTTCTGTTCCCCTGTCGACTCCATGAAAGGGTAAACTTTGATCGCATCTACATTTATTGTAGCAAAAACTTCACACCAAAGCTCGTTTTATTATATCAGTGATACCATTAAGGGCCCCGTCTCGCTTAAGATAAATACAGTGTCGGCGTCGGCGGCGTTGACCGTGAGCGGAAGATCATTTTGATAGGTGCAAATAAAAATCTGGAACATGTCAAATAATAGTCGGATTTACGCAAACTTTCTTAGTGCAGGTGCTACAAGCCAAATGAGGTAATTCAATTAGAAATAAAAGTGGGTAAATTTTCGTCTGGAATTCAGGGTTTCTGTATGAGAGACGAGAACGGTTCCCAAACACCACAACAGCTTTGTCGTTCAAGCTGAATAAAGGAGGTCCTCGCGTGTAGGTTGTTGTATTTAACTTGATGAAGCTCTAGAAACATGGTCTGATGCGTACGCGAGTAATCATGAATGAGGTAAATATATGAAATTAAAGGCGATTAGTATAGTGTCTTATACTGGAAGATATCGCTGTACTTTGTATAGTTTGTATATCGTTGAACTTATCGTTGTACGAACAGTTCATTGTACCTTGTATGGCATCAAAATTGAATTTTGGAGGAAAGGAAAGGCGAAGCGAACCATCGCACTATTTCGGTGGACGCCTGAACTATGTCTTGAGTGAAGGAAGCTTCTGTGTGTGTCACATTAATACAGGAGCGGATATATAGCTGAGAAAGGCACTGGTCTGGGCTTCATTCGTAGTTTACAGCGCGAAAAAGACGCGGACATAGAGGATGCCAGACGACACGTCTGGTTTCCTCTTGGTTCGTTTCCTTTCGCGCTTTAAACTATTAACGTAATCCAAAGCACCCTATTTTCTATCCCTATTTGGTCTGGGGCAGGGGTGAACAGACGTAAGCTGTCTGTTTATTCCTGTCCTACGTTCTTACGAGGCGCGCGGATAACCGGACCATGAGGAGCATAAAACTTGCACTGCTCGCCAAGGCCACTAGGAGCTGCGATGACGTCCGCGCTAAGGCATAAAGTGTCTCAACGTGTGCTCGCTCTTGAGACACTTCTGGTCGGCTCGGTGTCATCTACTAATGGCGGGCGCGCTGCACAGCACCAGTGAGGCCTATACAATACGTCAAGTGGGGCTTGACAACGGTGGGAGGCCAAGCAAGAGAAATACAGAGATCGTGGAGACCAATGCTCGGCATGCTGAGGCCACGCGGCGAAAGCGATGCTTGAATGCTGAACTGTGGGCACAAGAGTCTGAAAGGAAACAACAGTCGCGGACTGTGAACCCGGATTTCAGATCAAGGGAGGCCGAAGCGATAGCACGTGTCCGAACAATGACATGACGATTGTGCTTTGGACAAGAAAAGGAGTGTTGTGTGAAAAGGAGCACGGCAAGCGAGTGAGAAGGCAACACGAGTGGAGCCCGATAACGCTATCGCCTTCCCTTCTAGATGCGATGCCTAAGTCCTCTAAGTTTCTTAACCCTTCAGGTGTTATATTTTTTTTTATAGGGAACTTATAAGAAATGGTGTGGATACATCTTCTTTCATAAGAGTGAAGATACACATTGACCGGGTTTCTTTTTCTTTCCTCGTCCCGCAGGTTCACAACAAGAAGGTTGTGCCCGCGATTATACGCACCATCGGTACCATTATACCGGCAGGAACCAGCGTTCTTATTCCGAGCTATCACATGAGCCACGACCCTACGTTCTGGGAAGAACCGGAAAAGTTTGATCCTGACAGGTATTATTGTTTTTGTTTGTTTGTTTGCATTATGGAAACAAACAGCAAGACATTCTATAGCGGGTTACAATGTAAGAAACAGCTCGCACGCTCCCTCATGCACTCGCCTAAACTCGAAGGCGAAAGCCATCTCCTTTTTCTTTTTTGTTGATACATTGATCCCCATAGGCGTGCGCACGAGGGGGGGGCAGAGGGGGGCGGCCGCCCCCCCTACTCACCTAGGAGGGGGGCGCAAATTCAGCCCCATGCATTGACATAATAGGCAGGAGGGGCGCTGCGACGAACCTTCGCCCCCCCCCCCCCCCTGAAGGTAAACCCTGCGCACGCCTATGTTGATCCCCCCACCATCGCCCCCTGTTCAAAACCTTTCTGCACCTAACGTAGTTTTGTACTGCCTCCAGGATCGGAGGCATTGCAAGCTTTCTGCACCCTAATCTGGTTTTGCTCTGCCTCCGTGATTGGCCCACGTTTCACCAAGGCGAGGAAATCATGTAATGAAGTCACCATTTGTCGTCAAGTTATGTGACTTCATAGTGACGTCATGCTGACGCAACGACTTTTGGCTATCTGTAACTCCACGTCTGGCGTCATCACGTGATGATGGTTTTTTGCGTCACTCCTGTTGACACGGCTGACGCCGACGGCCTAATTTTCCCAATGTGATGAGGTATCTAAAGCTTTCACCTTTAAAATATAAGCTCCGCCTACAGAACCCCGGCGCTTCGGCCACTCGGCTGTGTAAGGGAGTCGTAAAAAGTGTTCTCCGTTCGTACAATACGTCCTTTTTTTACCTTAGACGTTGCGAATATATGGAATTAAAGGTTCGTCGTTCCAAACTGATATACGGCTTTTGGTGGAGGAGTTATTTAGAGTATGCGATGACATTTGTGAAGACGTTAATGTTTTCCACCTAAAAGCAGTGACTCGAGCGTGTGTCTAAATGGGAAAACTCAGGCTATGCGAAACACGCGAAAAGCGGTGGGTGTCCCACTTCGTAGCACTAGATTAGAGAGCGCTTGGTAATTTAACGAGTTCACGGGGACGGCACACTGCTCCCTTTATATTAGAATACATAAAGTATTCTAAATCATTCGCGTTTTGTTCTAAACAAAAACACAAAAGACACAGAGAAAGAAATGCAGAAGATGAAGGTAAAAGTCTGCAGCCGTTTATTTCACTGACGTTGGAATGTTTATGGCAGCGAATTCAATGCTGCCGCATTTGAGCCAGCGCAGCGCTCGATGGAAATAGTGCTTCGAGCTAGCGAGCCCGGGGACACGGTTTCAATTCTCAGACGCTGTCGCCACGTTGCCGATATCGCTGGAATGCAGGAACCTTCGTGTCTTATGCTTCGTACGGCATTGTAAGAAACGGCCTCTAATCAAGTTACTGTAGCACACTCCACTCTGGCGTGTCTTATAACCGAGTGAGCAACTTCGTCAGAGTTAGCTCCTTAACTATCAACAATTTTAATGCTTCTTTCCTCTTCTTTCTTTCTTTTAAACCCTCTCGTGTAGGGTAGCGAACCGGGCGCGCGTCGGTTTGACCTCCCTGCCTTTCATTCCTTTGCTTCTTGCTTCTCCTCCAACGACTTCGGAGAGCTTTTAATGGGCCTTTGATCAGAACCATACAATCTGCATTCAAACTGCTAGTGATCGTGATTATATTCTTTTGGCAATTCTTTCCTGCGTATCAGTATATACGTTACATTGCACTATTACGCTGGTTGCTGCATTCGTATTGAGTTTCATGGGAAGGTTCAATAATAATAATAATATTAATGCCTTGGGTATTAAGAGCCGAACTCACATTTGATTGTGAGGCAAGAAGTAGTGGAGGCCTCAGGAAAGTTTGACCATCTGCTGTTGTAAAGTGCGCTGACATCGCACAGTACACGGGCCTCTAGCAATTCGTTTCCATCGAAAGGCGATTGCCGCGACCGGGATCCAACCGGCGACCTTCGGATCGTCAGCTGAGCACCGTAATGGCGGTACCGCCGCAGTGGACTCGTGTGAAAGTTAGTTCGTGCAAGCAGAAGCACTTGATGAAAATAAAATGAAATCTGCTTTTAAACACACTGAATATATCATTTCTTTATGAACACCTCGTAAGCCCGCCCACGTCAGAATAGCCCTGCATGCCGAGTCGATTTGGTTACCCTATATGTACTTATGATCTGTCATGCGAGGACGAAGTGCTTAGTGAAGTTTATTAAGCCGAAAGCCTTCGACGCCTTAGCATCCAAGGCTAAGCGTGGAGCTAATCACGCCTCAACAAACACGAAAAGTGACCATTGGCGTCAACACGACTAATGGAGAAAATGATTATGCGATGACGTCCCCTTATGACATCACGATGGCGTCACAGATCGATGAAATTTGTGATGTCATCACGGCGTCATAGGGATGTCCCTGCGGTGTCACGTGATGACATCGTCGCTTGGTCATAGGTGGGCCGATCCCGGAGGCACGTGAGGTGCAGAACGCATAGAGTTTCCTATAAATACACTAGAGGGAACTCTGGCGCTAGTGTCTATGGGAGCTGGAACGCACGGCGCTTCAGCCAGCACAGGAATGATTGGTAGTACACAAATTTGCCTAGTCTTGCCTAGTCTTCGTTCTTTAGGCTCCGTTTGGCTTCGTGTGGGCTGCATACGCTTTGTTACATGAAGTTCAACAAATGTTCAGCACTTCCACATCCCTACCTTAACCTTCAAGGGTTGCCAATTCAAATCGGCTCACGAGGTTCAAAACGGTTCATTCTGTTATCCGAAAGAGAACCAAACACAATAATAAACAAAACCACAGGTGCGTTCGAAGTCGCAAGCACGAAGACTAGGCAAATTTGTGTACTACCCATCATTCCCATGGTGGCTGAACGATCGCCGCGCCAAAGTCCCCTCTAGTTAATTTTAGGAAACTCTATGGCAGAAAGCTTGCAATGCCTCTGATCCCGGAGACACTCCGAAACCATGCTACGTGCAGAGAACTCTCTCGCGCGGGGGGGGATCCATGCAATTGAATGAGAAGGAAAAGATAAAGACAATGGCTTTCACGTTCGAATCGTCGCAGGCGAATGCATAAGGGACGCTGTGAGTTTTTCTGCACATGCAAGTGTTCATTCGTTACTTCACATTTACTGCAGGTTCAGCAGCGATAAAAAAGGACAAGTGGACCCTATGGTGTACCAGCCCTTCGGACAGGGCCCGCGCAACTGTATTGGCATGCGGTTCGCTCAATTGGAGATGAAATTAACCATGGCAAAAACTCTGGCTAAATACAAGTTTGTACTGGATGACCGTCATGTCAATGTGAGTGTAATTTATTTATTTATTTATTTATTTAGAGATACTGCCATCGCCAAATAATTTGCCATGGTGGAAGTAAAATATGTCAGGACGCAAATGTATACTGGCAACCAAACAAAGAAACATCAAATACATTGCTTACGCTATTGCGTTGTAGACTAGGCGACCCTCCTTGTTTAGATTGGCTGTCATGCTGTGCACAATTATTCACTTAATCACGTAAACGAAAATAGTACTGCATTCAGTTCGAAAATTCTTCACCACGGCCCTTTTGGTTTGACAAGCCCGCATTTATTTTGCGTATTTAGCAATGTTTTAGGAGACAAAATTTTTATGAAATTTTGTTTGTTTCGTTAAGTTTCTCCGAGACGGGCAGTTTTAGGCATATTTCTTGCCAACTTGCAGAGCCTAATACGCAGAGCTGTTCGAAACGTCCTAACGAAAAATTGCTTTGTTTCAATCGCAGGAAAAAAGCTTACAGATTGGATCTTCTTTCATTTTTGCCTACCCTCAGAATGGTATTTGGCTCAAGATTGAAGAATGTCTGTGACCATACGTTCAACATTGTATTGTCAACCATTACGGAACATCTTGGGAAACATGCATGAACAAAAAAAAAAAAAGGTCACGAAAGTCATCGGCTCCCCATGGCTAACACTAAGGTGATCACGGAAAAAACCTATGCTATCCGAGGGATCCATAATTTAATTTACCCACCGTTTACACACTTTAACTTACTTTGATTCATACTAAAATCACTTGAATCATGTTTGAGTTACACTTAAGTAACTTCATCCAACCCTTGAATAACAGTTGATTGATTCACTCTTGATGCACTTAAAAGTACGTTGATTCACTCTTGAACAACTGTTATGTACGGTGATTCACTTTAAGTTCAGCTGGAATTCACTTTCAGTTCATTCTGGCCTGTTTTCCCGGTCATTTCGAATCACTAGATCTGTTTTTACTGACGCAAAAACTGTACCATTCATGCTCACACCAACACCAAACGACGCTGCGCGCCGGGTATTTTTACTTAAAGGAGTACTGACCCGATTTTCAGGCACCCGGAGAGGGACATCTTTCGACAAGTACTGCAGATTGGGCAAGTTGGTGCATTACATCTTTCGTTTACATGGTTGGCACTGTCCTCGCTCTACACACACCGGAGCCAGACAACACGTACAAAATATTCTACTTTGATTTCAAAGTTCGTCGCCCAGTATCTGCAAGCCCGCCTCACCGCAATGGACATTTTCACGACAAGTCAACACAGTCCACTGCTTTTGCAAAATTTGCTTCCTGAACGCAGCCTAAATCGCAGAAATCACTCTCAGAGTCTGTGGACGACAATTCACTCATCGTTTGTTTACGAGTGCGGCTGATAGCAAACAGGCAGCTGTTGCCAGTATGTCGCGAGTTGCAGTCTCCCCGTGACGTCAGACCTCTCTTGACACGTCTCTGCGAAGCCACCCTCTCGACACCGAAACCGAAATTGCTGTTTTAAGGTAGCGGTATTAAAAATATATTCGATGCATTCCCAAGCACCACGACGCTCTTTTTAGGGTTCTCGACACCCGCGTTTTTATTTAGAGCAACAACCTGAAAATATTTAAGATTCGTATCAGTACGAATTTAAACGACGCCGGACGCCGGGTCCTGACTTGCTTCTTGTGTCCGTGTTTGCACGCCCTGTTTCTTTGAGAATGTATGACCTGGCGCTCTGCGGCCATCAGTGTACCTTGCGCCGTAAAACACCATACATCATGATCATCATCACCATCATCATCACCGTCATTATCATGTGGGTAATATGCGGACAGTATGTGGACAGCGTGCCGCTGCTTGCCGCTTGTTGACGCTGATGCGCGGGACACCGCCGCGATACGCTTTCCGCGGTATTAGGTGGTATCGTTCGACGAGCCAGCGTTCGACCACGCCCTCTTTTTTGACACCTCGAAGAAAGGCACCTTCAACCGTAGAAAAAACCATGGCGACCACATTTCGCGAATATAACGGCGCTGCAGGCCACGCAGGCACTCCTAGGACGCTCTCATCAAAAAAAAAAAAAAAAAGAAAAAAAAAGAAAAAGAAAAAAAAAAAACGCCAGGCCTGCCGCGGAAAACGCTGCACAGTCTCAGCGAAAGCTGGAAGAGAGGCCTTTCTATAGAACCTGTTGTGAACGAGGGTAGAAATTCGGCCTTGTTGGTAAGACATAAGGTAGTATTTAGCGCAAAGTGACACAACGACGAGACGGGAGGACATAACACGTGCGCTAACTTTCAACAAAATGGTTTATTTCAACCGAAGCACGAATTTCACTTCTCTGCGCGTCTCCTGCAAAAATCAGAATGAAAAAAAGTATACTTCTCTGCGCATGGCATCTGGCTGTAGCGTGTGAGCATCACCACTGTATGTATTCGTGCTTCAGTTGAAATGAACCATTTTGTTGAAAGTTAGCGCCCGTGTTGTGTCCTCCCTTTTCCTCCTCGCGTCACTTTGCGCTAAATATTACCTGTTGTGAACTCTCTTGGGCCAACTAATACTAGCACACTTGCAAGGTACCAGGGTTGCCGTTGGTGGCTACTTTGCGCCGAATTGGCTACTTTTCGACCCCGTCTGGCGACAAAAATTTGCAGTTGGCGCCATGGCTATTTTCTGGCCATTTTAAAGTGCTGATTTGGTGCACTAAGTA
Organism: Rhipicephalus appendiculatus; assembly: GCA_030522465.1. Lineage (NCBI taxonomy): Eukaryota > Metazoa > Arthropoda > Arachnida > Ixodida > Ixodidae > Rhipicephalus > Rhipicephalus appendiculatus. The sequence continues at coordinate 1,652,089 of JALIZH010032968.1, forward strand.
GCCATTTTTTTCTCATTTTTGCAGGAAAAATACATTGTTTTTAAGCTTTTCTCTCGCTTTAGCGGATGCGGTCGTCCTCCACCCACCAGTAGGCTGGTGCGCATCGAGGCACCCTTATGCGACGGTTTGCACGTCTTCAAATACGGAGTGGCGAAGTTGCGTGCATGGTGACGAACGCGTGGCCAGCTCGGTGCTCAGGCTGCCCGCCATCTATCGTGATGCTACGCGCAAGTTTTACGAATATTTTGATGCGCAGTGCGTGTTCTTGTGTAAACTTGGGAAAACAGACATTTGTAACAAAATTTAGCTGGCCTGTTCAGATACAACCATAATTTGGTATGCAGCTGCAACGAAAATCTGTTTCAACTTACGTGTTCCTACTGACTTGCTGGCTAGAATAGTCTAATATAACTTTGTGTCTGGCAAGTACTCATATTTTCTACATAAAATATATGCACGCGTAATGAATTTATCATAATTCGTTCGTTTAATTTATTTCCAACTGATCGGTGGCTTTCTATGGTCTTACTTATTTAAAATGCCCATATTTATTGATCAATACTAAAGAATCTGCTCATAATACCCCTTCTCTTCCATTTGGCTACAAATTTGGCGATAATAATAAATGGCATGGCGACTTTGGCTACTTTTCGTTTGAGTTCTGGCTCCTTTTCAAGTCCACCCAACGGCAACCCTGCAAGGTACCCACTACGTCGTTATTTGTCATTCTGGGGAGAAGCGAGGTCCCCTATAGACATCTGCAAGGCGTTATGCGCACTTTGTTGGTGCCGTGGCTGATGACGACGATGAATGACGGCTGAGCCCTTCGTAATGGGCGGGAAGCGTTAAACGACACACTAGTTACGTAATTCGCATTGTCTGACGCCCGGTCGGTATATTACTCTTTCGCAACGCTACAATACATATGCTAACATGATCATTTGGCAACTAATACAAATACACTTGCGAGGTAACCACTACGCTACAAATCATAATGTTTGTGAAATACTGAAGCATCCAATATGCCATTATTCGTCATTAAGGAGAGAAGAGTAAATTTAAGGGCTCGTTTTTCTTCGTTAGACACAATATTAATGAAAACTAACCGACAATGATGCCAAGGAAACTATAGGGGATGTCACTAGAAGTAATTGTAATGTAAGTGTGATGGCTACTGGCGGCGCTGACTGACGCTCCCACGTTTAAATGCACGTATATACCCGATAAAGTGGACGGAGGGATGACCGCCGCCGTAGCTCAGTGGTAGAGCATTGGACGCGTTATTCGAAGGTCGCAGGTTCGGTCCCTGCCGGTGGCAAGTTATCTTTTCGTCCACTTTTCTTTCTTCACAATTACATTACAATTATTTCTAATAACGTCCCCGATGGTGTTTCAAGTAGCGGCATGGCTGTGTTGTAAAACCACTCGGCTGACACTTGGAGGGCCCTAGTTCGAATCCCATTCCATCCTGGATACTTTTTTTTTTCATTTTGTTTTTGTTTTTTTTTTCTTTTCGCGCGATAGCGGTTACGCACAACGTCGGTGGTGGCGGAGGCGGACAACTACGGCGCCAGGAAAGGCGACAAAAACGGCTCTTGTGATCTCGTAACAGCCTTCGCTGTAAAAAAAAAAAAAGAAAAAGAAACAAAACAGCACCCTTCTCCGGCGCCTGTCCAGTTTTCTCACCCGCAATGTTACGCAACGATACCTATGGGGACATTACGTATCACTGATGATCGATTCAACCTCCGCGCTACGAAACTGCGCCTGAGCCCTGCGGCAGCGTGGTTTTGGCCGCGCAGTTCTTCGGCGCATCGCGTATCTGTTTACCCCTTCAGTGCTTTGCACCGCGCTCCCTTATCACACCACCTGTAAGCGTAACACGGAGCAACACATGGAGGAAGCCTTGTCATTGGCTGCGCGCTGATGACGCAAGTCGCTGACGTCCTTTCACATTCCAACATTCCAAAGGGGGCGTGGTCAAGACGACAGCCTACGCCTACTGCTCTCAGCGGCACAGAAGGGCAGAGAGGCCGAGCGAGAAACTAAAACCAGCCGACGCGGTCCCAGTAGCGTTGTTGATACCCTGTATCTTCCTTATCACAGCAATTATTCCCAAGGTTTCTCGCGGTCGCACGTTCGCGTCGCACAAGTGCGCAATTATCTCACCCTTACAAGTTTTGGACCTTGTGTTTGTTTACTGGCCCTTTATGTCTTTCGCCTTGAATAGCTTCCAGCTCAGTCACAAGAATCATTTTTTGCTGAAGCCTTGAGTAGTTGCTCCATGCATTCCTCGATGATGCGAGGCGAAAGCGAAGCTGTGTATGGCTAGGCGAATAGTAAAGTAGAGTGAGTGAGTGAGTAACAATTTTTATTGGAGTAGAGTAGACCCTTACACACAGCTACGCTGCGGCATTAGAAACGAGCTGGGTAGTTTTAAAAGAAAATTCTTAAATTATAAGTTATATTATGTCTATTAAGAAGATGAAAGAAATGAAAATAAACCAGAATTAAAAATATTAAGCATGGAGAAACAAAAAATCTGCCTGTCCTGTGCCCGCAAAAACTCGTTGCGTTTACGTGCCACAAAATTGAGAAAGCCCCAAAAAATGGCCACTGGTCAACCAAAAGTGCCCAAGTCGTCCACGGGGGAAAAAAAACGACGTATGTAGCCACAGAAATTCGGCAAATACCACCACTCGCTCATAGTCCACAAAAGACGAAAAACGGTAAACATGGACGGCAAGCACCAATTGAGATTTCTGCATAGACCTTACCAATACCTGAGCAAGACTTTGAAAAGCCGTCGTCATTAACCCAGCGTTAAACTACTGGGGATGCACGTTTCTGTTTCACTGGTAAACGATCTGTACGGAGTGCTCGGTTAGGGATATTTTAAGGATTTCCTCGGTAATTTTGTATTACGCCGCGCTTCTTGCACGTACGGTAGATATATTCGTAATTGTACTTGATACAACACAAAATACAAGTACGATATCTTCCTCCGCCACTTTACATTTTACTACACAACACACACGTACGGTTGATTCCCCCGCAGTTTTACAATATACCGCGCATAATACACGCAACGTAGATTCGTCCGTAATTTTACATTACACAGCGCAACATACACATACAATAAATTCCTCCGTAATTTTGACGTTGTCCAACGCAACATACACTTACCTTACATTCCTCTGAAATTTTACATTATACCACGCAACTAACACATGTGTATGTTGAGACGAGTACTTATCTTACGCTATAAATACCAACAAACCAAATAAACGGGTACTCGTACGCCTTACGGGTGCATAGATAAGGTAGCAACGTTTCTGACGAAGTTATCAGAGGTGCCTGCCAACGGCCACAAAAGGTGCGCACAAGAAGTCATTCTGGCACAACTCGTGCTGTTTCGCTGGACTTCACAAGGGCGGCGCAATCCCGAATCATGCTCGAAACGTTGCTTCTGAGTTTCGTCGTGACGTTCGCGATATGGTTTATCATGTAAGTACGACTGTGCACATATGTTTAATGGTAATTAAACATAGATTTGTGAAGTCTTACAATTGGAATGATTAAGACTTGTGAAGCTATGCACTTACACAGGGAGAGCAGACTGGTGCGTATGTGTACCCTCAGCCGTCCTCGCGAGAAAAATACAGATTAGCTTCTTGCAAGCGTGCATACGTGATACAGAGATCGGCACGAGTAGCTTCTGTCGTAATGATGACGCTACAATCAGTTTAGATAAATTTTTGTTGTTGTTATCACTTCATACGTCATGCATCAGGAGTAAAACTTCAGCTTAAGCCTAGCGATCGACCTGTGTGCATCTCTCTCCGTCCTTGTCGTATTATCGCTGGCAAAAAGTGTAACTTTGAAGCGTCTCAACGGAGCCGGTGGAACACACTCAAGCAAAAGTTTGTGGGACGCGAACTTTTCAAGGAATTTTCACGACCACCCGGCAATATTCCCGCTTCGTGTGGGAATACAGCCACCAATTATATTTCCATCCCGTTGAAGTTCTTGCGACCCATGCATTTAATCGCTGGATTAGAAGCGTCACGCGCTCATAGAGCAGAAAAATGCGCAATGAGACCTTTTTGAGGGCAAGTTGGGCGTACTACGCAACAATGAAGGAGGGAAGATAAAGATAGAAAAAAATATTTCATTTTTGTTGAACACAATTCATCGTAGCAGTGTCGTTGAATGCTTTCGGTGGTTGTTTCTTCATCTCTTCGCCTTTTTATGACCCTGTTAGTTGCTTTTCACCTTTGTTACAAGTATTAGACTTTTTCTCGAGGTTTGGAAGGCTTGAGGTCCTTCTAAAATGTCCATATCGTGCCACTGGTACACTTCTTGTTGGAAGGACACTTTTGTTAGCAACATGTAGGCCGGAGGAGTGGTGTTGTCTGATACCTTTGTCAGTAGAGGCGACTTGTCTGGTGATGGTGCGGAAGAGCTTATGCACGTGTGGTACTTACGTCTTTGCGCCTACGTGTTGTCCTTTCGTTGGTCTTTTTGACAACTCTGCTACAGCGTTCACAAAGGACAGGAGCTTTTGCACACACGCGTGTCGTGTGCGCGGTGCATTTCTGTATGAGAGAGAGAGAATAAGGGTAGAAGAAAGGCAGGGAGGTTAACCTGGGCTGAGCCCGGTAGGCTACCCTGCACGGGGGGAGGGGGGGAGAGGGAAGAAAAGTTACAGAGTAGGAGAGAAAAGTTTGACTTCACAAACGACGAATCAGTCCGGTGTCCTTGAGAAACCACAACAGCGCTTTCGTTGCCTTGTGGAGCTGTGATGGGCATCCCCATGGTCCCAATACCTTCTCGACTGTGAAAACGCTTCCGTCCAGTTGATGTAGCGCAGTGCGGAGGTGAAGCCTCTCGTTTGCGTATGTCGGGCAGCAACACAAAATGTGTTCAATAGTCTCATCGACGGCACAGTCTTTGCACTCGGCGTTGTTGGCCATCTCAATCTTAAATGAGTAGGCGTTGGTGAAAGCTACGCCCAGACGCAGACGGCACAACACTGTACCTTCCTCCCGGGAAAGCCCAGGGAGTAGCCGCAGTCGTAGAGATGGGTCGAGAGAGTACAGTCGATGATTTGTGAACTGTGATGATTGCCACTTCTGGATTGTTATGTTCTGGGCCAGCTTACTCAAGTAGCGAGCCGCGTCAATCCTGGATAATGGTGTAGAAACAAGGTTTGTTTCTACGTGTGCTTTTCTGGCAGCTTCATCGGCGAGGTCGTTGCCGGAGATACCGCAATGACTTGGTATCCACTGGAACACAACGTTGTGTCCTTTCTCGATCGCATTGTGCAGCGTTTCTCTTATTTCCCACACAAGTTGTTCGTACGATCCGCGACGAAGTGTCGACGAAAGACATTGTAGAGCCGCCTTTGAATCGCAGAATACTGCCCACCGATTAGCTGGTTGTTGCTTGATGTAATCGACGGCACCTCGCAGGGCAACAATCTCCGAGCCAGTCGATGTGCTCACGTGACAAAGTTTGTAGGTGAGATTGATGTGTCGTGATGGGATGACGGTGGCGCCGGTGGAGCTGGTCTGGGTGGTAGAGCCATCCGTGTACACGTGTATTCTGTCAGCATAGAAAGTGTGCAAACAGTCCAGAGCAGCTTGCTTCAAGGCCAAGACAGAAAGGTTTTTTCTTGTTTCTTATTCCTGGGACGGAAAGGCGCACTTCGGGTTGACGTAAGCACCACAAGGCGGATGGTGAACGCGCCGAGGGTGTGAAGCCCGATGGTAGCAAAGCGCGGTGAGAGCTGACGACATTGCAGAACGACGCCTGCGGTCGTTGTTCTGGCAGGTACGGCAGATGGCTCGACACCATCCGTGAAATATGTCGAATATGCGCTCTCAGCGCGTCGGTTGTGACGTAGGTTGTAACCGGATGGTCCCGAGCCAATATGACTGTTCCAGCTGTTGAGGTGGTTCGTGGTAGGCCGAGGCAAACACGTAGTGCCTGTGCCTGCACGCTCTGAAGTGCTCGAATATTTGAGATGCAAGTTTTTGAAAGCAGAGGAGAGCTGTAGCGCAGTACACCAATAAAGAGTGCTTGGTATAGCTGCAGCATGGAACTCACTGATGGACCCCATCTTTTTTCCGGCGATGAATTTTAGGATGTGGACAACAGATACCAGTCTCGCTTTCAAGTAAGATACGTGTGGGCTCCAGGAGAGGTCTCGGTCGACAATTACACCTAGAAAACGATGACTTCGCTTGTAAGAGATGGACTGGCCATTTATACATATCGGGTAGCTGGTCATCGCTTTTCGCGTGAAGGCCACCAGTGCACATTTGTCTGTTGAGATTGTCAGGCCTTGCGTGCGAAGGTAGTCAGATGCTTGTGACGCTGCCCTCTGTAGCCTCGCTCGAACCTGTAAGCGTGTCACTGCTGATGCCCAAACGCAGATGTCATCAGCGTATATCGAAACACTGACTGTTTCCGGGAGAGCGTCCACCAGGCCAAGCAGAGCAAGGTTGAATAGAACCGGGCTTAAAACACCGCCTTGCGGGACGCCGCGGCCCGTGTAGTGGTCGGAGGTCGGGCCATCTTCAGTATTCACAAAAAAGGATCTTCGTGTCAGGTAGCTTCGGATCCATCTAAATATTCGCTCTCCAAGTTCAATTAACAGAAGCGTGTCTAATATAGCTTGATGGGAAACGTTATCGTAAGCACCTTTCACATCAAGGAAGAGCTCAACTGATAGTCGTTTCCTGCATTTCTGCTGCTCTACTGATGACACCAGATCGATGACGTTGTCAATCGATGAACGGCCTCGTCGAAAGCCCGCCATGGAGTCGGGGTAAATGTTGTGCCGTTCAAGGAACCATTCCAGGCGCGTGAGAATCATGCGCTCCATGAGATTTCCCCACACAGCTGGCGAGAGCTATAGGCCGGTATGATGTCAGCGCAAGGGGTGATTTCCCTGCTTTTAGCAGTGGCACCAGACGGCTGCGTTTCCATTCTTGAGGTACGACGCCATTTTCCCAGGACCGGTTAAATAAGTTTAACAGTTGTCGTCTAGCTGCTTGTCCTAGGTGACGGAGAGCCCCATACGTAATTCCATCGGGCCCTGGTGAAGACGAATGCCTACAGAGTGTCATGGCGGCTTCTAGCTCTTCCATAGAGAATGGAGCATCCATACTCATATCTCGTGGAGCGGGGATGTCGCATAAAATCATATCGGTGAATAGGACTGTACCGCCGGTGATGTTTGTACAAAAATCCTCTGCAACGTCAATCTCACGGCGGTTTTGATAGAGTGCAAGAGCCTTGAACGGATGACGTTGCTGGGCGCATGAGCGAAGACCCTGTAGAGTTCTCCATACACGAGACAGTGGCTTGCGTGGGTCTAATGACTCGCAAAAACTTTTCCATCTTTGATCCTGCAGCTTGTCTATTCTGCGCTGTATCTTCCTCTGCATACGCCTTGCTACTCTAAGATCAAGAATCGACTTGGTGCGCCTGTACCTTCTTTCAGCACGTCGACGTAACGCCCGAAGCCTTTCTAATTCAATGTCAGCCTCCGTACGCTTCGGTGAATGCGTGAAACAGCGCGTACAATCTTGCATTGCGTCTGAAATTACTTCTTCTAACCTACATGAGCAATCATTCTTGCACGTGTCCTCCACTTGATCTTCATAAAGTGCCCAGTCAATATACCGAGAGACCAGCGAGGACGAAGCTTCTAAGCCATCAATTCTCACATAAGTCGGAATGTGATCGCTGCCATGGGTTTCAATATCAGTGAACCACCGCACTTTTGAACTTAGGCAACACGACACCAGTGTCAGGTCGAGGCAGCTGCTATACGTCGTCCCTCTCAGGAATGTCGGGCTGCCATCACTCAGAAGACGCAGGTTGTGGTCGGACGCAAACGATATCAGCGAGCGGCCCTTTGAGTTTATCCTCAAGCTTCCCCATATTGGATGATGGGCATTAAAGTCGCCTGTGATAATACAGGGGGCCTGGAATAGCTGCCATAATGTCCGTTAATCTTTTACAATCAAGTCGACTTGTTGGGGATATGTATACGCCAACAAGAGTAAAAGACAACCCCTTCTTCTTCAGAGTTATGCACACGTACTGGTTCTCGTCGTCTGGTGGTATAGCATGGGCGAAATAGGTAAGGTCCTTGCGAACGTAAACAATAACCTTGCTGCTCCTTCCATTCGTGGTTGAAACGAAAGGTTCGTATCCTGATATTCTTATGGTAGATGAGTTCGGCTCACACATTACCATTATCGGGAAGCGGTTTTTGGAAACGAACTGCCGGAAATCCGATATACGTGAGCTCAGGCCTCTCACATTCCATTGAAATATGAAGGCGTTTCGGACATCCTCTGCAAACGATTGCTGTTGCCGTTGACAAGCCATGGTGCTGCTGTTAGTCTTATTAAGCAATTGTCTTCTGAAGGCTTGCTAGAACCGGACTGATGGTATCCAGCAGCTGCAATGCGCTTCGTGCTATTGGTGTCTGCATCTTCTCCACGAACACTCGAATGGTACTCACTAGAGAGCAGACCATGGCGACGAGTTGTTTATCTTCATCTGTTGCTTTATAAGGAACAGACGAAGAGTGCCTTACGGTAGAAGTTTCATGACGCTCACCAGTTGCGTGTAGTCTAGGGAGTTCCGGCCAGGCGTCTCCTGTGTCGCTGTTAGATGCTTCTTTATCCTTTGAACCGACTGCGTTTTTTTTCTGGGAGGTAGAAGGGGAGGAGTCTTTGGGCGCGGTTCACGAGGCAACGGTGCCTTGGAAGTCTTGGAGCACCGTCGGCGACGGGATCGTCGCCGTCTAATCGATGTGGCCGCTTCCCGGTGAGATGAATGATCTCGAACCATTTTCTTCAGCACTACCATTTCCCTTCGAATAACGGGACATTCCTTTGAAGAGGCATCATGAGGTCCGTCGCAATTCGAACACTTCAGCATACTGGCCTGACACGTGTTCGTGGTGTGGGGGTCCGGTGCATCGGGCACAAACGGTAGTGTTCTTGCACACGCTGCTCACGTGACCCAACTTCATACACTTCCAGCACTGAAGCGGTCTCGGTACGAAGGGACGAACAGCGTGCCGAAAGTGTCCCACCTTCACGTGTGACGGGAGGGTTTGACCCTTGAATATAACCTTCACGCATCGTGACATGCCGAGACGAAAAGCACTTGTGATGATGGTGTCTTCTGTAGCTGGCTTGATCAGGACTGGCAAGTCGGCGTTGGCAATGGTCTCGTCAACATCATAGATTTCTGTATATTGACTTGAACAAAAGAAGGGTAATGTTAAGGGCTCGTTTTCTTTGTTTGACACAACATTGTTGACAACCAACAGACAGTCAAGGCAAGGAAAGTATAGAGGACGTTATTTGTAGCAATTGTGATATAAATGCAAAGAAATTTCAGTGGGCAAAAAGACAACTTGCCACCGGCAGGGACCGAACCTGCAACTTTAGGATAACGCGTCTGAGGCTCTAGCAATTGTGAAACGCGATTAGGAGGGACATCGATCCTAGGCAGAAGCCAGAATGAGCATGCGCGGCTCGCTTTAGAAGCTTTCCGCATTATAAAAAAGATCTCATCTTTGTATCAGCGATACATCTTTGTCCCTGCACTCATCTGAATACGAGTTCTTGTCTTCGCGTATCTAATACACCGATGTCATCACTGCTTCACTTTTGTTTAGAACTACTGTTGCGTGCGAATGTGCGGTAAGGCTTCCTTGGACGTATATATGCATTGAAAACCGAAAGCAATAAAGTAGTTGACAGTCAGCGCTCGTGTGTGTCGTGTCTTTTCTATGTGGGGCGCCTTGTGGGTTTGCACTGTTACCGCTGTCACTTTTACCTCAGGAATATGTACCAACTAGGCCCAAATGAAGTTTTATGAATGCTCTACCAATTGAGCCACGGCGGCGGTCGTACTCCCGTACATTTTATCGGGTGTATATGTATGCATTTAAAACCCGGTAGTGTTAGTCAGCGCCGATGGTAGCCGTGGCGGTTACTGTGGAAGATAATTCATTTGCCTGCTGGCGTCTTGTAACACGTGACGGTTGTCATTAATGTTGCGTCTAACAAAGAAAACGGGCCCTTGAAAAAACCCTTCTTTCGTTCATTCATTGCGAGGGTCTCGTTCTGGCAGACTTGATGTCTAAAGGAAGTATGCGAGGGAATTTATTTGTCAGCTGCCACCTCGTAACGAGATCACGTAACAAGATGTTTAGCCGGTCAATGACCAGTGATTAACGTGACTGTCGATCCCTAGTGTCCATCCAGTTCGTTGCAACGGCGGCGTCGAGAAATACGAAAATTTGCCCGAGCGTCAGCTTCTCCGCAAGGCGTGGTTGCTGGCGGCGTTTGGAAGACAGATGAGCAACTCTGCTATTTTACGTACTGTAAATTTATAAGCGCCGTTCTAGCACCCGGCTCATTGTGATAAAAAATACTGTCGTTTATGATTGTTCTGGGACATTTACAGGATAATCCCGCTGGCAACAACGATACATTCATTACGCAGATGTGCGGTAAACCGCAAAACGACGCATATAGCGATGCCAACTGTTTCGGCTATAGCGCAATGCCACCGCGTTCTTGTCCGCGGCGATGCTCGTGAGGGGGGAGGAGGAAAAGCATACGTTAATCTCGCGATGTAATTAATCTCCAAGGGAAAAACCGGAAGGATCGAAAATCTGAACAATGCATAATTTTTTTCTTTCGGCACCGAGAAAGCTAGAACAACCTTAGAACTTACGTTTAAAAAATTTTAGAAAGCCTTCATTGCAATCGCACCCTTGCCCCTCCCCCCCGCCCCCCACTATAAGAAAACTTTTTTCTAGTCGCGTCACTGCTTGGAGGTAAGGAACTATCGTCGGAATATAGCATTCTCGTTGGGAGCACCGAGTTTTCAACAAAGAAAATGCCAGAAAAGTAAAAGACGATTATTATTGCGGGGGGCAACGTTCGCTAAGGCTGAAACTGCTTTATAGAGTATATGACAAAATATGGCAGGTGGTCAGCGCCCTCCATAAACATGGAAGGGGGGGCGTCAAGTCTGCAGCCCATGCCCTTACTTATAGTCGGGTACAACTTTAGAAGGCAGCGGCATTTTCCCCTCAAGGCGGATGCACACGAGCCTCCACCAATAGGCGCGCACTTCAGGTGACGTCATGAGCCGGACGGCCGGTGACCCCGCCGACGGAGAACATGCTGCCATCGTTGCTGCCAGCTCAGAGCGCAAACGACCGATCGTTGGCAGCAGTGTGATAAGATAGCCGAGCTTCTAGCTGCCCGAATGAGCATTTTGAGCTCGCCAACGATAATCAGGGTTAACAATAGTGTTTCAAGTCAGATATGCCAGCATTGAAATGTGCTTCTATGCCACTTCTTAAATCGAGCACGATGTGTGCAGGACGTTCCTTATCAGAATTGAGCTTCTATTTTAAGGAATATGCCATAAGTGGAACTGCTTATTTATTTGAGAGGTCACAGAATGGGTGGTTGGCTGTTGCCAACCCACCGGCAAAAATTTGGTAGCCCTTAATAAGGGCTGTTCTTTCGTTAATAAGAAGCCGCGATGCTTCGTCGAGTGGCTCAATGCCAGACAGCTCGCAGTCGTAGTCGCTTTCTTCAGGCCATCGAGGTGACACGAGGCTCGTTTGGCAACCTCGCTCGGCTCCATGGCGGAAAACTGGCCTGTGTGAACATGCGCGATCTCACGAGATTGCAGGTTCGCAACCGCAAAGAAATCTTTTTAAATAAATAAAAAATAAAAAATCACCCTAACACATTGAAAAAATATAAGCTTGTGCAAACACACGAACAGTATATGAATCTTATGCAATTAAGCCAGCGACTGCTTTATAATTACACGCCCGGTGCTGTCGATCTTGTTCCGTAGCAGACGACGCACAGCGTCGTTGTAGAATGCACGCAGTTATTTTTCTCTCGCGATCCGGCATGTGCTGTAACATTTCCATCATGACAGTTTTACCAAAGCACTCGTCAAGATACACAAATCTTATTTATACCGACAAATACGCGTTTTAGAAGCAGTCACAATTTTTTGAGCGGGTCTATTTCTCTAGTCGCGGAGGCAATTGGCTGCTGCGCCTCGGTCATCTGGTCGATGCCTCTCCTGTCTTCTAAAGTTGTACCCGACTATAGTCGCGTCCAATCTGTCGCTGTTCAATGTGCACGCATATGGTCATTCACCTTTTCGATAATAACGGTGGCCGAGGGTCTCTAATGTTGCATCCTAGAAATGTTTACTTGACATATTTGCCCTTTAGGAAGCCGGGCACCAGTGGCAGGCCGTTGTGAGAAGCACGTCATCATTTTATTTTCTTTTAGATGCTATGCTCGGGGCAGTGTCCGTTCTGCGGTGTCCGCACCAATACTGCGCATGCGCCAACTCTCTCCCCTCTCCTCGCGTGAGCGCCAGGAGGTGGGGTGGAGGAGGTGGTGGGAGCGCTGCCTCCACTTCGTTTCTCCTCTCCCGTTTCTCTCTCTCTGCCACAGCTGTGCGCTCGTACATAATGCGGCGCGCGCTCGCTCCCGTTACACTCTCCTTCGCAACGGCGCTATGAACGCTCGCGAAGCTGAACGTAAACGGCAACGCTGGCAAGCGTTGCACTCTCCTTCGCAACGGCGCTATGGACGCTCGCGAAGCTGAACGTAAACGGCAACGCCGCCAAGCAAATCTTGAAGCTGCGAGGCTGCGAAAGCGTGCGTTCGCTGTGCTTCCGTCATTCTCTCTCTGTGCAACGGTGTGCAAAACACCATGAACAACGTCAACGTCGGCGCTAGTTGCAGCGGCAGCGCCGCCACCGCGGAGCAGAGGAAGGCTCGGGAAGCCGAACGTAAACGTCGGCAAGCGGTAATTCAAACTCCTCGACAACCACCGTCTCATAAGTCACATAAGAGAAACGGAAACTCGATGCGCACCCCCCCGCGATGCTTTCGCATACCACCATGGTTGCCCGTAGGGGGAGATGATGTGTAATTTTTTTTCATCAATTGAGAACCACGATAGAGGGGGGGAGGGGCTGTGGTTGATCGTCCTCCCCCCCTCATGGGAACTCTGGCCACGCCTCTGCTCATAACTTCAACAATCAGTCAGCCAGTCAAGTACTTTATTAAAAGGTCCTGAGGAGTTTAAGCTGCTGGGGGATCCCCGAGGGACACCCTAGTAGCCACTACCATGGGCGATACCTTAAAGATAATAATAAAATATTTGGGGTTTTACGTCACAAAACAACGATATGATTATGAAAGACGCTGTAGTGCAAGGCTCCAGAAATTTCGACCATCTAGTTGTCTTTAACGTTTAACGTACACTGACGTCACGCAGTACACGGCCATCAAGCATTTTGCCTCCATCGAAACGTGACCACCGCTGTCGAAAGCGAACCCGCGACCTTCGGGTTAGCTGCCGAGAACCATAACAACTGCTCCACCGCGGCGAAGAATACCTTAAGGCGACCCCGGACCAGGACGAATTTTTCGGCAACTAAGAAACTTTTCTTTCTGAGAAATCCGTAGGGATTTCCTTGTGGCTTCGCGCTACAAACGGGTGGTTGTCTATTTTCTCTTTCTTAATACCTTAAGGCACGTTCACAATTAGCCTCGAAGGGAGCGCAAGAGGCAAAACTCGCCGGAAATTCACTCGCCTCGCCGCCTAAGCGGCCGGAAAACCACGCCGCTAGGCCAACGCGAAAAAATTGGTCCCAGACCGATTTTTCCACCACGCGATAGCGGATCGCCTTTCCGCTGCACCGCTTTGGCTGTACTAGCTCAAACCACGTGATGTAAACAGCCGGCCGCTAATTCAACATGGCGGCAAAGGAGTCGGCGGTGGCTCGCATCGGTGCAATTGCAAACTACCCGTGCAGCACGACAAAGCTTAAGGCCTGGAAAAGGACGCGTTCATCGAGAGCCTGGTTTGGATTACGATCGCCGAGAACACTGGAAGTAGACGAAGGTACAGCAGCAGCGAGTCGGCATGCCCCAACGTGTCTCGCTTTTGCACAGTCCGGCTGAATCCACCGCCGCCGCTGCCGGTGTGTCCGCCCGTGTCGTTTCTGCTGGCGTATCTCCCGAAACAACGTTTGAAAAGGTGCAAACTGTTTCTTTTCAGTGCTTTGCATGCATATCTAGAATTCGTTACGAAATTTAATGCTCAGGAAACGGGCATAATGGAATGAATTCTCAGAGTGGCGAAGGCTGCGGCGCCGGTGGCATGTACGACGGGCAGAACGAATGTGAAGGTTTTCGACGCGCGCGAAAGTGGTTTTCCGGCCACTCTGGCGTTTTCGTTTTCGCTTCACTTCTCAAGTGTGAGTGCGCATTTAAAGAGGAAAGAAAACTGTAAACATTGTCACTCACAGCATACGGTGTTTTGTGTTCTTCAGACAACGCAAGAGACGGCTGTCGTTGTTTAAGGACCTCGGAATCCCAGGACCTCCTCCAAGTTTTCTTTCAGGCAACTTGTCTGAACTTATACAAAAGGTAAAGTTTATCATAGAAAAATGGGATTACGAAATGCATGGGGTGGTCGATATTTTTTTTTTTTGAACAAGTAAAAAGATGAACCATCTTTGAGAAGTTATCTTAAATTGTTCCTAACAGTGAACGCCACATTTGCTGCGAAACTTTGAAGAATTCAGTGTTTTTTTTCTGCGGCAATTAAAGCTGTTCTAGAAACGTTCACGCAAGAAAAAAGTTTAGGGAAGGTAAAAAACTTTGTAACAATGTGACTATAATACTGGCGCGGGAAGAACCTGAGACCTATGACGATGTGACATAGACATCCTAAACGTGAATTCCTATGTGCAAGGAGACTGGTTAACTGATTGACAAGTCTTGAGTGCCTTAACTGTCCAGAAAGTGTATTAAGAACCTTGACAAAGAAAGCGAGAAAGAGCTGAACTACTTGCATTTTCTTTGTTGCGTAATACAGATAGTTAATTTCCGTTGTTCCTTTTCAGGGAACACTGGTTAAGTACAAGGAATGGCTGGATAACTACGGAGACATCGTAGGGTACGTGTTTTAATTTTCTTGTGTTTTGAAAACAACGGGGGTGGGCGGGTTTTTTCCCATTGAAATACGCCTAACTAAAACTAAATAAAAGCAAGGCTGCTTGCCTGATAAGGATAACGGAAATATATATACCTGCAGTGATGCTTCTAGCTGGCTTAGATATATGAGCTCTTTTTTTACGCGATTTTTCTTTACAAAACAAATTAGTTAGTGGTTCGCTGCTTATCATACTGTATTGCGTCCTGAAACGCATGCATCGAAGTGAAGTACATTATTGCTTTAATTGTTAACAATACCATAATCGGGGTTTCTCAGT
The DNA here is from genome assembly GCA_030522465.1 of Rhipicephalus appendiculatus. Taxonomy (NCBI): domain Eukaryota; kingdom Metazoa; phylum Arthropoda; class Arachnida; order Ixodida; family Ixodidae; genus Rhipicephalus; species Rhipicephalus appendiculatus. The sequence goes on from JALIZH010032968.1 coordinate 1,667,474, forward strand.
GCAGCAATATGCTTGGAAATACATGCATTTTAGAGCTGTCAGGTCCTCGAAATTTTCTACTTCAAGTTCACACATTGCCTCCGCGTAAAAATGTTCGCAAAACCGTAAGAAATCATGAATTTCGCGTGTTTTCCAAAACCGTAATCTTCCTGTATGAAGTAATACTTTTAACTAGCGGGCACATTGTAAAATTGTCTTCACCGCGTAACCCTGATTTCTGACGTCACTTTTCAGCTTCTACAATGGTGCCCATCCGTTTCTTATCGTGAAAGACCCTGATCTAATCAAGAAGATCCAGATAAAGGACTTCCACAATTTTCATAGCCGCGGGGTAAGCTGAAATGTTTACATCTCGATCTACTTTCGGCGTACCTGTGGATCAATAAATCCGACGGAAAATTTTGGCTATACCCGTAAAGAATTTTTTTTTAAGTGCGCAGCACTTTAGGGGGTCAGGATCGTCGAGACTATCGTCGTCGCTTGGCGTAACGCAGCCTAAACCACGTATAGCATAGCCAGCTGTAGCATAGTGAGCACGCGCTCGCGCCTCTGTTTGTCTGTTTGTTTGTTTGTCTGTTTGTTTGTTTGTTTGTTTGTTTGTTTGTTTGTTCATTTGTTTCGTCTAACCTGTGGCACATACCCACTCTGGAAGGATTGGCCAAGAAAACGTATTGTATCCTATGGGTGATAGCTACCATATTGCTTACCAACATATTACTAGAAATGGGAAAAAAAGGAAATAATAATAATAATAATAATAATAAATAAACATTAAAAAACAAAATTATTAAAAACATTACAAAGAGGGAGAGAAAAAAAAGTCAGGAAATAACTGCCAATATAATAATAAACTTCTGAAATTTTGAGGAGACCAGACAGCTGTGTTTACCTTACCCAGTCAAGTTGGAACGTGTGTATTACATTTCAATACTTTTTGAAGTTTCTTCGCGAGTATTTATTAAAGGAGCCATTATATTGGAATACATATAGTGGGTTGAATAAAATTACAAACCGCATCAAATACGTCTCGATGACAATGTCCCAAAACGGAGGCACCGAAGTTTGTGACAGTTTCTGTGGTTAATCTTCAACCTACATTCGAAAACGGTGGACCAAGAAGTTCGAAACAGTCTTCATCTTCTTCCTCGAGCGCCTTGATGATGATATAATGGGCGGACATGACTACTATGGCTAGGGAAACACGACAACACAAACCGCGTATAAAAATTGAACGAGGAAGCAAGCGAGAAATAGAACGAGAAAGAAAGAAAGGAAAAAATATAAGTAGAAAAATGGAAATAAATGGAAATAAAGAAAAAAAAACACAGAAAGAGCTGGAATAGAGAGCGAGAAAGAAACAGAGGAGGAACAAAGAGAATACCGAAGTGTGACAAAGAACGCTACGGCTGTATCTAATTATTTACGAGACTCTAAAACAGGGGTCTCAAACTCAACTAGGGCAGCGGGCCGCAGTCACAGATTTTAGTCCCGCAAGGGCCGGCTCAGCGACTAAGGTGAAAGCGGGGGGGCAGGGGGGGCAGGTGGTTAGTTCGTACACAATGTCAGTTAGTGTTACCATTGAAAAGAAAACCTTTCCCATAGCTCATATACGACACTTACATGGGAAAGGTGTTCTTTTCTGAAGACTTGGCGCCAGGATGCCATCCAACAACATGTCGATACCCATCTTCCAAAATGAGTAAAAATCTGGATGCCGATTCTGAAATACTGTTTTTGTGCCACGGTTACGCTTCAACACATGGTGACCACGCGGGAATGCCTCACGAAAACAATGCTTTAGACGAGTCATGCCTGTGTAGCTCACGCACATGCTTATTATGAAAAAAAAAAAAGCTATGGGACGAACATAGCCATGTGCGGGCCGCGGGCCGCGTGTTTGAGACCCCTGCTCTAAAAGAATGGAATGTTAAGTGTAGCTTAATTCAGTTGTCTTAGTTACAGCGGTATATATATATTTTTTTGTTGTTGGTGTTGCCTCTCTATAGGTCTTTTTTTCCTCTTTTTTTTAACATTGTGAGTTTATAATATTAATCTCTAACGGAATTCATTCTTAACCCTTTCCTTCAGTAAGTGAATTAGTTTCTTAAGCAAGACACCGTCCGATTCATGGCCTATCCCCCGAGGTGGGTTAAGCCAAAAGACTGAGGAACCAACCAACCAACCAGCTCCGCCCCCTTCCTTAAAGGGGCCCTGCAACACTTTTTGAGCGTGGTCAGAAAACACTGCCGATCGGTAGTGGAGGCTCCCGGGAACACGCGAGCCAAATATTAAAGCGCAGCACGCAGCCAGAAATTCACAATAAATTCTCAGTCAGCTAAAAATTGCTTTCTCTTCTCTCGGCAAATGACGCTACAAGCTCGAAAATCACTCGTCACAGCCATTGTATCAGCCATTGGCTGATATGAGCATGGCGCGCTCGGTCGTTGCTGGGGCCGCCGCGGGAGGCTGCGTCTTGTCCACGCGTGCACGCTCGATCGCACTGAAAAGCCGCGCATTCGAAGAAAAAAAGCACAGAAAAGGTGCTCAAGGTCACGAGGCGCGCGTGACGTATTTTCTTGCCCCGTGCCATCCCTCCCAGCTTAGCTTCCAGTGTTTTCGTCGGGACGAGAGAAGAGAGAATGCAATTGCGGCGTGGGACAAATCTTTGTAACTTCGCTCGTACAGGACGGATGGATGGATGGATGAAAGAACTTTATTAGGGTCCAATAGGCCGCGCTAGTGTCCTAGCCCGAAGCGGGCCGCTCCCACGTTGGGACCGATGGACGGATTCTAAAAATTTTTGCGGCGGTGAATTAGTGAGGCAATAAGCTCCTTTAGTGAATCCATTCCATGGCTACTTGGAAAAGTGTTGCAGGGCCCCTTTAAGGCTTGGCACCCCTAGGGCGAGGCTGCCTTAATTTTGAAACCTAGATTGGAGAGAAATCTTTATCGCAAAACGTTTCCCAGAAATTCTGTGCATCGTACGCAACACACAACTCCGTGTAAGATAGGTATCGCTTGCTGCCACACGTGCACTTATGTAGTTGTTTATTGTTTCACCACTTACGATTGGCGTTTCATTTGTGTCTACGCTTGAAATTGTTGGCTATCACGAGTTAAGAGTGACACTTGCAATACTTCTTCACCAGTATCATTGATGTTCAATTCCAATGGCAGATCGCGAGCGCCCGGCCTGATCGCGAACGGAGCGCGTAGATCCGAGCGGAATTGCTCTCGCCAAATCTGCGATTGGAACGCGTCCGCCTCGACGGGAGCAGTCGATACACGGAAATCTTGCGAGATGCGCGAGAGAGGGCGCGAGGGGGGAGGGGAGGCGAAGCGTTTTCCTGATCGTCCATGGCTGCCCGCGACTCTAAACATCCGGCCGTGACGGGATGGAAGGCGGGCGCATAGAATACGTCACGCGAACTTCCGGCGAAATCCGCCGATTTCAGCGGAGCAAGAATTCTTGCTCCACGGAGCAATCCGTAATCTGCGGTTGCTCTCAATCTACCATTGGAACACACAATTCACGCTCCCGGTCTGCCATTGGAATGTGATTGATCCACTCAGAGCAGAAAAAGTTGATCTGGATCTGCCATTGGAATTCAACATGAGATACGCACACAAACTGTGCAATCGGGGTCACTTATCATTTCACGTTAGATATCATGTTAGATAGATAGATATCACGTTGCTACATTTCATTGTTGTCTTACGTCGTTTTACATTGTTTCACGCATGACCGTCGTTGCTGCTTGTAGATAGATAGATAGATAGATAGATAGATAGATAGATAGATAGATAGATAGATAGATAGATAGATAGATAGATAGATAGATAGATAGATAGATAGATAGATAGATAGATAGATAGATAGATAGATAGATAGATAGATAGATAGATAGATAGATAGATAGATAGATAGATAGATAGATAGATAGATAGATAGATAGATAGATAGATAGATAGATAGATAGATAGATAGATAGATAGATAGATAGCGGGGCAGACACGCAACTTGCCATCATTTTCCCGATAGGGGAAGGGCCCCCGATTTTGAATCTTTATTTATATTCATAATCTTTTATTTCAATCTCATCTCGTTTCATGTTCAAAACTTGGAATATTCTTCCACCCTATTACAAAATGTGCAAAGCGATTTCAGCCATTCACAGTGCGAAAATGAATTCAAAATGGCGCATGAACATTTGCAGGTTTCGTCAGGCTTCTCCCGTAGTCACCCGATCAACAAAAACAGCATAGCAATCACTCAGGGCGAGCGCTGGAAGAAAATCCGCAGCCTCGTCACACCAGCGTTTACAACGAGCAACATGAAGAAGGTAAGTGACAGCGATGTGGTTAGTTCAGCGGCAAAGTCACGCTATACTAGAGAGTTTTATTGCTGGGACCTCGTAGCGGCTTGCGTACGTAAGCTCTTGCGTTCTTTGTTTCCTTCATGGGTGCGGCTGGGAGTACAAATGAACGCAAGAGCGTGCGTATGTAAGTCGCTTGGGGTCTGCGGCACTAAACCTCTCGGCTATTGGCACTTGATGTAGCGGAAGCGTTAAACAGCATTTAGATTGGACCAGCAGTGGCCGGACAAGAAACGTGTAACTTTAAGCGAACGAAAATGAAGTAAAAAATTTAGCGTAGCTTGCACTGAAGGCGCAATGCTAAAGAGATAGCGGAGCCGAGGGACAGCTTTGCACTCGTGGTGCCAAGCTGTCCAAGCAATAAAATGGTGTTTTTGAAGACCACTTTATTCGTCAATGCAGGTACGTTGAGATCCTGGTTCTCAAGTAAGGGTATTTACTACACTGCTTGACGTTACGTGTGGTTTTAACATCTAGGGGTAAAACATTCCAGATTTTTGTACCGTTGGAAAGCTCATCTTCCAATTTTTCGTGCCACTGCGTAGATAACGTGTTGTCGAACGTACCTCATTCGTCTCTCAGATGGCGAGCCCTAATGGACGACAGCTCTAACGAGTTCCTCCAAGTCCTCGAATCCCTGCAGACGAAGGGCGAAGCTCTCGAGTTCCGCGAGCTCTTCCAGAGGCTGACGGCTGACGTCATCATTCGATCAGCCTTCGGTCTCAAATCCGACCTGCAGCAGAAGGACCGAAAGAGCACGACAGAGTCACTGTTTCGGGAAACGTTGGTCACCTTGGTACAGTTTCGTCGTGCGTGGATAAATTTCCTTACCAGTAAGTTGAGGGATTATTTACAGACCGTCACCATAGCACCAGTAGGAACTTGTATGTACTAGTAAATTTAGTTTGACTACCACTGCTGATTGGTTGAGTACTTAGCTCTTTCAGGTTTTGTTCTCTGAGCAACCATACATGTGTTGGGACTTCCAATAATTCACATTCCCATCGCAGCGCCTTAACGTATAGACCAGGGAAGGAAGGAAAGAACGAGAGAGAGGAAAGACAGGCCTGTTAACAGATTTAGCACAACCGGTATGATACCTTAGAGTGGAGAAGGTGATGGGGGAGTTTGAAAGTTAGAAGAGTAGAGAAAGTGAGTGGGGGGTGATAGAAGCCGGAAGAACACACATACAACGTCACAGTACACCAGTGTCGTGCGGTATGCAGCATCAGCATCACTTTACAGCAGCTCCTCCAAGTCTGTTCTTAAAAATTTCAGTGATATCTTTATCGGCTCCATCCTCGATGGCTTTCAGGATTACATTTCAGGAATATTCCTAGCGACATGGAACTGTTGTCAAGGCGAGCTACAGCGATTGCTAGTGATCGTCTTCCGCACAGTGTAGCGAGGACATTCAGAGAAGAAGAATAATCCCAAAAAGAGCCACACAGTCTCCTCGATACCCCAGTTGTCACGAAGAGCATTGTCGGCCATCGCTATGCGAAAAGAAAGAATTCGTAGTAATTCTTCGGGGCTGACATATTTTGGGGGGGGGGGGGGGGGGGGGTGGAAAGTAGCACAAGGAAAGATAGAAACCATTTCTGTAACAATCAGGCAATTCTTTTTTATAACACGCGTGTCGCCAGTGCTCGGTTGCCGTGATGTTGTCCTCATCTTCTCCGCCATGTAGCTGGATGGAACAAAAAGCGAGGTGGTGAAGATTCATCTCGGCTAACAAAGCGACTAGCGCGGACGAACTGTCGTGTGTCGCCTTTATTTCTTCGTGCACGTTACTCGTGCTGCCAGTCACGATGATTGCCGTCATAGACTGAGCAGTACAGTGCGGAATACTTCGACAGTTGACGTCTGGAGCCAAGACTAAATGCACGCGCTCTTAATGGCGCTGCGAGAGAACATAATTTAGTCCATAGGTTTAATGGGAACTCGAATCATTTCCGAAAGGCAACGAAATCGCTCCGGCGTTTGCTTAAAGTGACCCTGCAACACTTTTGCAAGTAATCGTCTAACGGCTTCATTAAAAGAGCTCACTGCCTCACAAATTAACTGCAGCACAAATTCTTAGAATCCGTAAAGTGAGAGTGGAGCAACAGAGATTTGCCGCAAGCCTTAAGCGCTTTCTCTCACCTTTCGTACTAGGGAGCGCGCTCAAAGCTTCGCTGGGAGGGGGGATGACAAGGAGACAACAAGATGCGTCGCGCCATTTACTATCAGTGGGATCGCGAGTGCGCACGTGGGAACGTGGCGGCATCTCACGGCGACCAAGGTAACTCGGCAGCCCACGATGCTCAAGTCAGCCAACGGGTGGTAACTTTGGGTATATGGTGCAGTAATTTGGTTATGTAGCATCAGTTGTGGAGGAAAGAGGGAGTAATTTATAGCTAATTTTGAGAATCAATAGTGAATTCCAGGCCGCGTACTGGGCTATGATGTTTGGCTCGCGTGTACTCACGAGCCTCGACTACCGATATGCAGCATTTTCTGATCATGCTGAAAAAGTGTCGCAAGGCTTTTCAAGGACACCAGACTATTTCACAGTTTGTGATATAAAACACGGAACTGTTATGTCGGTTGCAACAGTGACTTTTCTCTCCTCCTCTCCAACTTTTCTTCCCCTTCCCCCTTTTCCTGTGCAGGGAAACCAACCGAGTTCAGCCCTGGTTCGCCTCCTTACCTCTCCCTTACTCTTATTCTCCCTCTCCGAGTGCATTAAACTGTACACTCAATATAATTGCCAGGCAAACCGCTCACAAAGAAATAAAAAAATACATACAATCGGATTAAATCGCATACAGGCAGTTCGCTTAGTTCTTGTCCATTGAACGTGTTGTGCTGGGACAAGCTGTGCCTCACACCCTGAAAAACAAAGACGTCCCATGAAGTGAGCACACTTTGATGCTCACATAATTCTTTTCCTTATTTTTATTGTTTAAACATGATCACGTCCGTGGTTTTCTTTCAGCTTGCTTTCCAGAGTTTACTCCTGTGTGGAGATTGATCATATGGTTCTTTTCACGGCACAGCAAGACTGCCGCAGACAAGAGCTTTGACGAGATCGCTCCCATCATACAATTTCGTCGTGAAAACCGCGAGGTAGGTCTTTCGAATAGCCGTCATCATTAGTCGATCCCTCCCTATAACTTTGTCATGATTCAGGAGATCTTGTGGAGGTTCTAAAATAAACATAGCTGACAAATAGCAGCTTAAGAAACCTTTAGATTACGTCTATACGCTCTTCCTTCATATCACAGGGAAGGTTTGCAAGCCCCATGTGTTCTGTGATACTCATGAAATACGAAGCGCAGAGATCCAATATCACCAGGTGAAACCATTCATCGCGTCATTGCCGGCGTTATGATGCCGTTACAATCTTCTCTGATCTGTGCAATCTTTGTGATGTCACAGTATGACGTCACTGCAGGACAACGATGAGGCCGTCAAGTAGCGTAATATTGGGCTGAGATTGAATGAAAGGTAACGTTGTTTGTATAGCAGCTAATCGGCAACATTATGTGACAATAACAATACGTGACCTTTGTCAATACTGACGAACACCAGCTGGGGCTAGTCAACTCTAGTAAGCGGTGGCAGCATATCCGCAAATTACAGCAGTTGAATTCGCTCTATGGGCAGCAGGCCCGTAGCCAGGAATTTTTTTTTTTGGGAGGGGGGGGGGGGGGGCACTTGTTGAAGGCCTTGAAAAAGACCTATTTTTATATTTGTCCTTGGTAAAACACCCCCCCTCCATCCAAATTTCGGGGGTGGGGCGGGCCCCAAGCCCCCCCCCCCCCCCTCTGGCTACGGGCCTGATAGGTAGTATTCCAATGATACTGGTTTCAGAGAGGACCAGGCGCAAAATCTTCATTGTCAGCAGTTCGTGCAGCGCTATTTCGAGCACTCCACTTCTTTGTGACTTTTATTACAAACTCATCAATGAATTGCCATCTTTTTACCGTTTCAGAAAGATAGATGTGACCTTCTGCAGCTGATGCTCAACGCTGAAGTGGAGGATGCTAACCTTGTGAACGTGCATTCGCTCACGGCATCAGCTGATGCTGAGAGCACATCCGAAGGTACTAACCTCTTACGACTCCTGATAACATGTATCAGTACCGGTTAAGTCTTTCAGTTGTGACCAATGGCTAGGCACCTCATCTCTGATCTATCTTTCAGGAAACCAGCCTGAGAAAGTAAATGAAGGAAGCAAAAAGTGTGTTCTGACAAATACGGAAATCTTGGCGAATGGCTTTGGTTTCTTCGTAGCAGGGTAAGAATGATCGAAAACCTGATACTTATTTCCTTATTGTTAAGTTTAAGTATTGTGGTAAGTTACTGCTCATTCACTCGGACAAGTGTAAATTTTATTGTAAGAACAGAATGTTTATGATGTCATGGTAAATATGAACCGATATTACTGAAGTGGGCAGAACAACCTATATTCATTATAAAAGACGGTAAGGAGTACAAATGCGGACACAACAGAAGAGAACAGGAAAAGAACAATGTAGCATAAAAGGTCATTAACCGGAGCTTTGGCATCTAATTATTCTTTTTTTGAGAAGTTCATTGTCGAGAGGCTAATTCAGGCCAAAATTCAACGAATTCGCGGGGTTTTACAGGCATAAGGTTGAAGAAATGTGCCTAATAGTTGAGGCCTGGCATATCGATAATAGTGAAAGAGCATGCGTCAGCCATCCTTCGATTAGCTTACATAAAGAAGATATGATATGCAGGAACAGTTATCTCTTGTGCAGATTTGTACAGCTGTCTCATGGTGTATCGACAGGTGGCACCACTATATGTGCGCATGCGCAGATGAGTTATCGCGTTTCTTTTTATTTATTTATTTATTTATTTATTTATTTATTTATTTATTTATCTTCAGATATGGAGGCTCTATGCAGGGCTATTGCAGGAGTGCAATATATTTTCATAAAGAACAAAACAAATATTCAGTTCACAAGGATGACAAAACTAAAAAAAACTACAAAAAGCAAAAAAACAACAAAGCTATTACCATAACAGTGCTTCTACAAAGTCTGGCGGCGCCAATTCACGGACAGTACCAGGTAAATCGTTCCAGCGGTCAGTAACTAGGAAAATAGCGGTACCTAAATATGTTAGTCTGCGTAAAAAAAAAAAACATGGCTGATTCCCTCCGTCATAGGAATCGGTATAACACGAAAGTAAAACGCGTCTTCGCAGAAGTAGTGCTTATTGCGTAGCGACATATGAGAGTTTGTACAATGTCTATTGGTGTTTGACAGCTATTAACACCGTTTGACGTGGACACACCCAAGTGGACGCCTAGTGGCAAATCTCCATCGCGACGACTAACGCCCATGGTCGTGAATTAACCGTTGTTGTAGCTGAAGTTGTTCAACATGATATACCTGGACACAGTGTATCGTGAATCCAGCGCAACGACACCAACAAGCACGTAATGAACACTGGCACTCGATATGCGCGTCTTCAAAGAGAAGTGGTACGGTGTGCGCGCCTGTGTAATAAGGTAACCTACTCCTGCGCTCATGCATACACTACCACGCTGCGCCTTCAGCAACGCGGGAGGCAGAGGATTCGTAGCTTGAGCCGCGAGCACGCGCAGGCGTTCTACGTCCTGCTGGTCTCTGTCTCGCTCCACCAAGGCACGACATTCGCCCGTCGACAACGCTGCCTTCGCGGCCGCGCTCACTGCAGCAGTTTCATTAGTTCGGTGCTATCGCACCCGAAGTAGCCGTCGGCGAAACAACGTTGGTGCATGTGGAAGATGCACTACTCCGACAAAGAGCCGTCACACGCTAACACGAAGCTAAAGGCAAAGAACATAGCTACATCGGCGACTCTCCGATGCTAGCGCGGCCAATATTTTTCACTGCTATCGAGACGCAGTTAAAGCATGGCCTCCGAGATTGTGCGCCGGCGTGCAATCTCTGACGCCATGCATTAACTGCGTCGTCGACTAATCGTTCGCTATCGGCGCTAGTAAGTGTCATGCCGCATTACTTCTCTTGCCCCGCTCACAGACGGCGACACCGACCCGCCACGCCTAAGCCACACCAACAGAGAGCACCATGCGAGAGAGAATGTGTGAGAGACATAAGGCGCGTTGGCAGGTTCCTCTCCAGCTGCGTCGGTGGCTTAGTCGGTAAGAAACCGGGCGCCCTTCGTCGCGGGCCAAGGAGTCAGAGGTTCGATTCCCGGCGGGGGAACATTTTCATAATGATTTTTCTTTCTCATTTGGTAGCGTTAATTCATATCAACGTCATATCCGTAACGGATATACTTGGTGGACCCCGGCATAAAACACTTTGTGTTAAAAAGCCCTTAAGTTGAAGTTGTGATAATGTCCACTTGAAAGAGTATTGGCATACAAGATATATTCATTCAAGGATATACGGCGAGATGAATGAAGGAAATGAATGTAACAGCATCAAGGAATCGGTGTCCCCTCTGGTGCATAGAAGAGGCAGTTTCAAAGAATTTATTGCGGATGAGGGCAAAACATTAAGATCACAGCGATAGCAAATGAAATGTACAGTCATCCTGTGTACATATTCAGATTTGTTAATGTCTGCTATTTTATATTGGTTCCAGATGCATGAAGCATACTCTAATATAGGGCAAAAAAAAGCGTTTTATACGTTAGTGACTTAGGGCATTTGGGGGGACTTTAGATAACGTGCGTCGTAAATAACCTCATTGTTTAGTGCGTTGGATGTAATGTAATCAAAATACTCCGGCCACTGCATAGTGTGTGAGATGATGAGACAAACCCGAGGTTTTTCTGCACATTTACGCCCGATGTATTATTAAGGCGAAAGCCTTAAATGCTTCATGAAACGCTAAAAGTGACCGTCCGCGTCTCAGTCCAGCGGCGTCGGGGACAAGGGATACAAAAAGTCGTCCCGTGACGACGTGACCGTATGACGTCACAATAACGTCATATATTGTTAAATTTATTACGTCGTTATAACTTCATCATGACGTCACTGTGATATCACGTGACGAACGTCACACGATGACGTCATCACGCTACATCGTAACTTGTACAAAGGATGGGCCGATCACTGAGGCAGTGCAAAACCAGGTGAGATAGAATTAAAAGAAGGACACCGACCATGAAAAAGAATACGAAAAAAGACGTTTCGGCTACCCTGACGAGAGCATTGTTCAACGAAAAAGACGTTTCGGCTCGCCTGACGGGAGCGTTGTTCACAATCTGAACAAGGCTCTCGTCAGGGGAGCCGAAACGTCTTTTTCGTATTCTTTTTCATGGTCGGTGTCCTTCTTTTATTCTGTCATGTTACTTCCCGACCAGACGGGCTTCCGTCAAAACCTCAACTTCAAAACCAGGTGAGGTGCCTCCGATCCTGGAGGCAGTGTAAAATCACGTTAGGTGCACAAAGCTTTCGTAGGGTGGCAGGGCAGGATCAACACATAGAATGAGAAGAAAAAGAAGGCAGATTTCGCCTTCAAGTCGTCATAGGTTTCTGCATAAGAAACCCTGCGAGTTTGTGCTGTTGAAAGCGTACACGTGCTGCAACGAAAACTGCCTGTCTGTAAATAATACTTCCCTCGTAGTGCTCCTTCTCAACCAATTGTCGGCATCTGACGGATCTCGTTCTCTTGTCTTCTGTCCGTGTTTGCATGCCTTTCTTTGTTTTTCACGATGATTACTTTCCAGCTAGCACAACTTTCTATCTTTCCAGAACCTACATGTGCGCGCAGCACAACTAAACGTGTTCTTGGCCACACTCGGTTACAGCCTAAAGGAAAATGCCAGCTCCGCCCACAGCCGTCGCTCTCCCCACCCCAGAGCAAATTTCCTCAAGTGCTCCGTCCAATAGGGCCTACTCCGTTTTTGTGACGTCAAGCGCTTCGCGAGTGTTTCCGATAGATGACTTTCCCACACAAAGCCACGTCTGTGTCGCAGGCTATTCGGCTGATGGAATCTTAATAATAATAATAATAATGATAATAATCTGGGGTATTACGTCTCAAAACCACGATATGATTATGAGAAACGCCGTAGTGGAGGACTGCGGAAATTTTGACCATCTCGTGTTCTTTAACCTGCGCTGACATCGCACAGCACACGGGCCTCTAGCATTTCGCCTTCATCGAAATGCAACCGCCGTGGCCGGGATCGAACCCGCGACCCCCCGCCACGGTGGTCTAGTGGTTATGGCGCTCGACTGCTGACCCGAAGGTCGCGGGATCGAATCCCGGCCAGCGGCGGCTGCATTTTCGATGGAGGTGAAAATGCTGGAGGCCCGTGTACTTAGATTTAGGTGCACGTCAAAGAACCCCAGGTGGTCCAAATTTCCGGAGCCCTCCACTACGGCGTCTCTCATAATGATATCGTGGTTTTGGGACGTTAAACCCCAGATATTATATTAAATTATTATTAGAACCCGCGACCTTCGGGTCAGCAGCCGAGCACCTTAACCCCTACACCACCGCGGCGGACTGATGGAATCTTAATGAAAACTAAGCAGATGATGAAGCCCAGGAAGACATAGGGGCAACTTAGTTTACCTATTTGAACTTGTGCTTCACTACTTGTGTTCTTGTTTCGCCTATTTGAACTTTCATGTGTTCGATTGTACTGCATTTGCAAATCTTATGTTCAGCTGTATTACGTTAGAAGTAGCCGGTGCCACCATAATGACACCAACCTCTCCTATTAATCGTTTCAATAAAAAGAAAACGTTAATTCTACAGTTTTTGCTGAATTCTTGTAATTGCGATATAATAAAAGGATAAAGTGTACGAAAATACAGCTTGCCGCCGGCAGGGATCGAACCTGCAACCATCAGATAACGCGCCCGATGGTATACCAATTGAGCTCTGCAGCGTTCGTCCTCCAGTAGACTTTATCGGGTATTTATGTGCATTCAACCGTGGAAGTGTCAGTCAGCGTCATGGCAGAGAGTGTAGCCATGACGCCGAGTGTTCTACACTCGCCGTCATGGTTACACGAGTGTTCTACACTCGCGTCATGACTAGTACGTGTTCTACACTCGCCGTCATGGTTACACGAGTGCTCTACACTCGCGTCATGACTAGCGTTCTACACTCGCCGTCATTGCTACACGAGTGTTCTACACTCGCCATGACGACGAGTGACGCCGTTTGCCAGTTAAAGGGCCCGTCAACAACCCCGACGTCCAAAAATTGTTATAGAGAGAAATGTGTGCACTTTTGCTATGTGAACCTGCTGCCGCAAGAATTTTGCGAATACGCGCAATAATAAGGAAGTTACAGGGGTTAGAACATCCGTTTCAGCTGGTTTCAAATTTTCGCGCGGCCTCGCCACCCTCCTCCGCTGTAGAAATGGGGGAGGCGTAGCCCATCGTCGTGACTCCGCCCACTTCGGCAACGTGACACGACGTCAGTGATACGTCATCGGCGCGCAGCCAACGACCGAGCAGGGCTTCCCCCACATGAGCACGTGTCAGCGGCGCAGGGAGGAAGCGCGATGCGAGAGACGACCCTTTCCCTTGCGGTATAGTGGCGAGACGCCTCTTTATCTCGGAGGCTTTCGTTCTGGCAATACCGCTTCTCCCGGTAGTCTCGGGCTCTACAAAACGGCAGAGGGCAGCACAGGAAAATGAAAATGCGTACTGCGCGGCCGAAACTGCATCACCGCAGGGCCGAGGCGCTGTTTCGTAGGGCAAAGGACCAATCGACGAGCTCAGTGCCACGTCAAGTCGGCGATCGCCGACTTGACGTCACTGCGCGTACGAGGAGGATGGGTCAGGTGTAGGAAAGCAGCGCGGGAATTGTTTTTCGAAATGGAGGGTCTGCGCGGCGCGCAGCGCTGTAATATTCGGGAAACGTGGTTGCCGCGGTCTACTGTACGAATTGGCGAGCTTGTTTGGGGGGTGTTAAAAAAAGTAGGAGCCTGTTGACGGGCCCTTTAACGTCACATATTCCTGGGTTAGAAACTCGAACGTCCTGGTAAATTTTGTAAGTGAAATCGCCACTCAGCGAAACGTAATGTTTCGGGTAATTTTGACGAACCTTTAGCTCCTAAGGCTCGTTCACACCGAAGGAGGAGCGACGAAGCGGACAAGCGGGCTTTTCGAAGCGGCGAGGCGGCAAGTGCGCGTGCCTGTTCAGACCGCACGCCTCCTTTGGCTGCCCGCGCGGCCGAGGAGGCGGGGCATCTCGCACTTTCGCGCACTTGTCGCTATCACGTGACACTGCTTTTCCCAAAGATACGCCAGCGCCACTGCCACATGGCGTTCTGATTGGCTGCGGCAAAGCGGAGAGCTTCGGCGGGCGGCAAAAAATCGGTCACCCGAACGATCCCGCCGTCTCGTTTTCCGCCCGCTTTCACCGCCTGGAGAGGAGGTTTCCCCGCTTTCCCGCTTTGCCGCTTCGGCCGCTCCGCCTTCAGTGTGAACCAGCCTTTAATGTGCGTAGTATTCACTCTAGCCAAGCAAAAAGTACAATGTGAGCAGGCACCTGCTAATAATAATATCTGGGGTCTAACGTCCCAGAACCACGATATGATTATGAAAGACGCCATAGTGAAGGGCTCCGGAAATTTCGACCATCTGGGGTTCTTTAACGTGCGCTCACATCGCAAAGTACACGGGCCTCTACCATTTCGCCTCCATCGAAATGCGACTGCCGCGGCCGGGATCGAACCCGCAACCTTCGGGTCAGCAGCCGGGCACCCAACCGCTATACCACTGCGGCGGTCGAGACACCTGCTAACACGACCGCCTTGCAGGTGATGGGCTGATGAGCCGCGGTTTAGTGGATGGAGTTTAGATTTTGTTAGGTTCTAACCGAGGTGGTTTTAAAAAATCAGTTTTTCTTGAACATCCTTGTTTGTAACAACCCAAGGTAACATTGCAGCACTTATGTTAAAACACGTTGGTGGTCTAGTTGGTTTGCGTCCATGAAGAGTGAGCACTCACGTGCCGCATAAATTGCAGGTTCGAGACGACAGGCTCAACGATGGCTTTCATGTCATATCTCCTCGCCAAACACCAGGACATTCAGGACAGACTCCGAGAAGACGTTCTTGATGTCCTGAAGAGAGACGTATGCCATTTTGTGAAGCCTCTCCTAGCACTTTTTTTATTATTCGTTCGACATTCTCATAAATACATGGTTTTCAGGGTGCCTTCACGTACGACAACGTCTTCAGCATAAAATACCTGGACCAAGTTATATCGGAATCTCTTCGCTTTTATTCGCCAGTCGTAGGGTGAGTAATATGCTTTATCACACCAATACAGCTCTCTAATTAAAGCCGAGAATTATGCAAGGTAAATGTGTAGGGTTTGGTAATGACTTTTATGTTTCATTACAAGTGTGAAAATTTCTATCAAATGTGTTGAAATAACATTTTCATCCATATTCCAACATGCAATATATTGCCAGTTACACTTGTGCCTTTATTTTCACTGCCGCAAGATTTAACCAGCTAAGACGGCTCGGGTACACGTCTTATCACTCGCCGCAAGAAACTCGTTGATGCATCGGAACCTTCTTGAATGTTTTCGATTAAGGCTAAACGACTGGGCGCACAAACACGGGCACAAGAGACAAGACAAGACACCACGAACGCCATGGTTTCGACTTCTTTTTTTTTTGGGGGGGGGGGGGGGTTCCACGTTCGTACGCCCAGTCTTTTAGCATGAATACTTACCCATAAGAAGTCCGGATAGACCACGCCCAGGTGACCAAAGCGAGGCACCCGACCGCCTACGCGACTAAAGAAAAAGTCCCGCTCATGCAGTCGGCAATGTTCTCCGGAAGGCGGGGTCGGGGTCATCGGTAGTCCGGCTCATGACGTCAGTCTGGAGTGCGCGCCCATTGGTGCAGGCATGTGTGCATCAGCCTTTGAGGTCTAAAAGCCACGGACTTCTAAGGTTGTATCCGACTGCATATCTCAGCTCTCCGTTTTTCTGAGTTAATCGTCAAACTGCATGCACGACGCCGTTAGTGGAGCAAATTTTGGAACGTACGCTTGCACCAGAGATTTTTTTATAAATAACTGACGCGTTATATCCCTAGATCACATCTAGACAGCCGATAACTGTGTTGACCTCTGCCACGGTACGGTTAGTGTTCTGTTTCGTTGAGCAAAAGTTGTTCAAAGATTTCAATCTACAGTCGCTGCTTTGATCACCGTTGAAGTCACGCAGCAATATACTCTGCAGGCTTTCATGTCACAGTGAACTGAACCGTAGTGGAAACGCGGATGTAGCTTACGCAGTATCACTTTTCACTTCATGATGTTGAATGAATCACTTGCTGTCTGTTTGGTAGGTTCACGACAAGAAGATGCGCTCGTGACTACGTGCACAAGGGTATAACAATACCTGCTGGAACCAGCATTGTGATTCCCAACCACCACCTCAGTCATGACCCAAATTTTTGGGAGCAACCGGAAGTCTTCGATCCTGAAAGGTAGTTATGTATACATTGTTTTTTTTCTGACCCCATGAATCACCTGAACGTTGGCCGCTTAATGCATCGCGCGTTGTCAAATTTGCAATGGTGGTCTGTTTGCCAGAGTTTGTTAACATTGAAGTACCACTTTCGGTAGTGTCTCTAGTATCACCATTTATGCGCAATGGACAATTGACTTGCTGAAGTCCTCTTTAGAACTTTCACAGCATGCATTTCTGCCCAAGCGCTGCATGCAGTTTACGGACTAACACACCACTTTGTATACAATTGCACATAGCTGCTCATGACAAGCGCTTATATCGTTCAATGTCTACTGAGAAGTCTTTTAGGAAGATGTTTGCCTTTTGCTGAAGATGCTTTTCAGGCCATGGTCCCTGTAATTTTTGTAATGTGGGAGTTTTTTTTTTTGATAAACTGCATTTTTTCGTGACAAAACTTATAGAAATGGACTAGCCGAGGTGATACAATATTCAATCTCTCCACAGCAAGCCAGTTAAAAAAGCACAGGACAATTTATCGGCATCAGTTTTTAGAAATAGTTGAAACATGAAAAAACATTCATGCTCTTGTTAAAATACTTCGTAGTTGTTCATGTTGTTGCACAAAATACATCTGCAGTACTCCTGGTTGACCGACGGGCTGAGAGTAATTTTCGGTCATAAAATCGGCGCGTGATGAATTCTGGAATACACCTGTTGCACAAGCTTTAAGTTCCGGTCTGTTATGTTTTCTTCGTCCAATCTTTCTGTAAGGTGTGGTTATTAAAATTTAGAAGCATTACTGCGTGCTTGTGGGTATAATGCAGCTCCAGTAGGAAACTATGCAGAACTTGAAACAGGCACCGACAATAAGACGCCTCGTTGTCCCTGCCTGTTTCAATTTTGGTCTATATTAACCTGACACAGCTGCATTATGTCTACAAGTATGTTGTTCAAGTTTGTTACTCTGAATTACCAGAGGTTATTTCGCCTTCGATCTACATGCCCGGCCCATGCCCATTTCTTCTTTATTTCGACTAATATGTATTTAACACCTGTTCTTTTTTCCTAACCCACTCTGCTTTCTCCCTGTCCCATAAAATTAAATGCATTTTTCTTTCCATGGCTCGCTGCATCCTTTCAATTTAAGTTGAACCCAATAAAAAATTGGATTCCAAGAGCAGGCAGGCACACGAAGGGGAGGCAGGAAGTTCGGTGGGTAGATGAGATAAAGGATTAGTAACGTTTGCTGTCGGGCTAGTTGGTGCATAGCTGAACTTGAACTGATGGCGCAAATGTTCGACATGGACGAAAAAGACACGTAAGACACGGAAAAGCGCTTTTCCGTGTCTTACGTGTCTTTTTCGTCTGTGTCTAACATTTGCGCCATCAGTTCAAGTTCAGAGATAAAGGAGTCTGCGGGTATAACGTGGCCGTAGCAAGCACAGTGCTGGGTCAATTTATGCAATACGTCAGATGTCTTTGCTTTGCAGTGGACGTAGTCAGGCTGGGGATGATACTATTTCAACTAAATTTCAACGTAAGCCCTTACTAAATTTACTTCTTTTTTTTAACTTGTTTTGCAGATTCAGCCCCGAAAACAAAGGCCATGTTGACCCCGTGGTGTACCAGCCTTTCGGTCAGGGCCCTCGGAACTGCGTCGGTATGAGATTCGCCCAGCTCGAGATGAAACTAACCATGGCCAAATTACTGGCAAAATACAAGCTTCTCCTGGATGACCGCCACATTAAGGTTCGTGCGCGCTTTATTGACTAATCTATTAAAAATTTGCGAAAAAAATTGGGGGGACCCTTAAGCTTCGCCTTTAAGAGTTGAACGCGATAGCGATATCCCGTCCCTACTGCGTACTTCAATCACTTAGTGCATACTATGTAATGGGTTGTATGGTTTAAACCAGGAGAAATGATGCGCGGCAAATGTGGGAAATGTTTTCGAACTTGCTATGCACCCACTACGTGGTGTTAAGGGAATACGCGCAGTAAGGTGTGTGCCGTTTGTAATGGGTGGCTGGCTTTAAACTATGGAATCGTTATGATAGTCACATATTCTGACGCCCGATGGCAATTTACGCTTGTACCACGCAATATTCCTGGGATATTACATGTTATATTGCGACGCCTATATAAAGGACGCTTGAGTTTGCGAAGCATGGAAGTTATTTTCACTGCATTTCCAAGCAGAGGAAGTTATTTTCACAGTATATCCAAGCAGAGGCATGGCTGTGTGGTAGAACACCTGCTTGCCACGCAGACAACCCGGGTTCGATCCTCACGCGAACCCGAAAATTTTTATTACTTATTTTATTTATCTTTCTCGATTTTTTCGGTTCGCGGACAAGATGATCATTTTTCGGTCACGGACAAGATGATCATTTTTCGCTCACAACCAACGACGCCGACGCCGGAATTTCTGCGAAACGAGCTCTTTAACGCTATCGCGTTAATACCAGCTAGCTTTCGTCTCCATCAAGCTTAACTGAAGCAAATTCATAAATGACCTTTGTTTATTTTCCGGATATTTCATTCGTAAGCAAGGTATTCGTTCCGTCTCTGATGCTTAGGACTTAGTAGAAGCAGAAGTAAGCCAGCGGCCGCGGAAGAGAATATTCTTTTTTTCTCCCCTCTAATGTTTTTGTGCTGTCTCTAAATGTTAAGCATGTTTCGGCCAGTCGTACATTTGCCCATTTGATACATACAAACTAGCCTATACTCAAAACACATGAAGCTCAAAATGGGAAAAACGTTAGAGACCTTAATACTTTATTTCGCTAGCTCCTAGCGTTTGGTGAACCGACTCACTCGGGTAGGCTGTACAGTGAAAGAAGATTGTTCTGTAGTGCGCATGCGGCATCTCGATGGCTCAAATCTACAAGAAAGTAGTCTGCTTTTCAGTTCAATTATTTTAAGCGCACTCAAGAGTTGAACGGTGCTTCCCTCTGCGTGGATCCGCAACCAGCATGGGCACCACGCCATTGCACTGCCGAAACGGATCGCACAGGCCACGTAGAACAAGGCGTGTGGTTGAGACCTGCTCCACCAGGTGCCGCGGCGATCCCATCTGTTCGCAAGAAAACAATCTGCTCTTTGAATGAGTTCACTCAAATAAATTACAATAATTATCCGGGCACTTAATTAACTCTTAGCAAAACTTATGTCTGATACCTAGGTAGACTGTGAAACTCTTAATTTGAACCATTACCTCTTTTTGATATGAGTTTATTTTTTATTGCGATATCGCCCCATTCGGATCAACGCGGAATTTCCGGTTGGCTGAGGAAGTATACCGGTGAGCTCATTCAAAAGCGTAGTGTCGCCAGATGCTGGCGCCATAAAAGACATTGGCAAATACAAACCTGTTTTAGTTGTAAGGAATCGCTTTTGTTACAAAGCCTCCGAAATTTCGTGGTGCAAAATGATCAATACGAGGCAGATATTATTTACGCCATTCATCAGAAAGAAACTTTGTTAAGCTTGTGGCCTGTATCGCACAGTCTAAACCACATTTTTCCTAGTATGGTCGAGTGCCTCTCGGCGGGCTGCGCTATGGTGCCCAGAGCTGCTACGTCACGACAGTGGCTATGTTCCATGCACGCTTGTGACGCACATCGCTGGGTGTGTGCGCTCATCCCTAGCCCTTGTCTGTTGCGCTATTCTTTAATTTATTTCGTCCATTCCCTTTCCACGTCTGGAGCGCACTGAAGGAACAAGAGCAGATGGGAGACGAAGACACATTGTTGTGTCCTGTTCCTTTGGTGCGCTATAAACAATGAAATGAATTACCAGCATGCCCAAGCTTGGGCTCCTTCTAGCTATATTGTCCAGTCGCTCATGGACACCCAACTTGCAGCATTTTGCTGCGTGGCCTCAATGTGGCTATCTATTTTTCGTTTTTGAACCGGAGAGACCAGCCAAATGGTCCGATCGAAAGATCATTCTCTGCAAGATGCTTTCAGGCGACAATTTAAGACTACACTGAGTCGTTCAGTGTATACTTTGATCACAGCAACATGAGTGACCGAAAAAAATGTATCTGTAGAGCCAACAGTTTGGCCGACGGCTTTGTATTCATTAAAGCACGAGTAGATCGTCGAAAATTCTACTACTACTGGTGATTTCACCTGCGTGTTTGGTTGTTTTTTGTTTGTTTTTCTTTTCTGTGTGAACTGAAGTTTTTGAAGAACGCTTTGTCGCGATTAGCAAAAGCACTTACTTGGCAGTATAAACATCGTTTGAATGATTATTCTTTGAGTCAATCCAGACGCAGAGCGAACTTGAGCAGTCATCTACACATCGTTCGTTTATGATTGCAGGAGAAAGAATTGGAGCTCGAATCCACGTTCATCTTCGCGATGCCAAAGGATGGCATTTGGCTCAAGGTCGAAAGCGTTGTCTGATCAGGTCAACATTCTCCGCGGGCTCACAACATTATTCGACAACGTGTTCAACGACAGCAGTGTTTTCCACAACATGTTACTCAGTTTATGTATAATAAACTCGCGCCTAATTATATCGTCTGCTCACAGCACTATAATTTTATGCAAGTTACAATGGCATTCCCATATTTGCAGCACTAGTCGAAGTGGATGATTGTGCATGTTGGTGATTCACAATTCTTCGTATTCTGCCCACTCAAAAGCAGGGACTACAAAGCACCCACGCTGACTATGATCTGCAGATCAATATTTCTTGCGCGAAACTTACAAAAGGAACTGAACAGATCAAAGAAACATGTACAATACACATCAACGCAAACTATCAAATTTTTACTGGAAAAATAACGTTGCGCAAACAACACGAGGACGAGAAAGGAACACTTACAACAGACTGGCGCACTTTTTAATGCGTAGATGAACATGATGTATATAGAGTGACCACACGCATGCGCAGTGAAGCCCTAGCTACCAACGCCATCTAGCCTCGTTCATCATGTTCATTATGTGCACCCGTGAGCAAAAGTATACCGGACCACAAGAGCATGTGCCGAAATCACTGTCTGCGCCGCTTAGTGGCAAGCCGTCTGCGGTCGAGAGCATTGCTGGGACAGAATTTCTGCCGAAAACATCACTCCGACAGAATTTATGACAAAACACACACGAAAGTAGATCGGATGTTACGCCGGGTGGACATTGGATTTTCTGCCTCAATGGGTATATAAATGCCTTGACGTTATAAATGAATTAACTTTGTTAATGCTTGTCGGTGGGCTAGTTAGTTTGGTAGCTACCAAACCAACTAGCCCACCGACAAGCATTAAAAAAGTTGATTTCTAGTACATCGGGACATTCCTTTTTGTGTTTTCAATACAACGCTCGTGTGTGCTCCTTTCGTCCCTGTCTTCTTGCACGGTTTTTTTTTTTCGTTAAAGTGAATGAAGGAGCGGAATATTAGAGCCTTTTTTTGTCTAACACGAGCTTAATGAAAACCAGCAGATAATGAAGCCAAAGAAGGCTTCATTGGCTTCATTATCCGCTGGCTTTTCATTAAGGTTGAATTACAAAGTGAGACTGAAATTCTGGGTGATTATTGCGATGCAGTGGATTGCGCGAGTGGTTGTAGTGCCACGCTGCCAGCACTTGTTGAATTGGTCAAGCCTGAGCGTCCGTGGCGAAATAGCTCAGTGCTTAGATGGAGTCCTGAACAACATCATCACCAAGCACCATCTCATGCTCAGCCTGTTTTAGTCCACTGCAGAAAGAAGGCCTCTCCAAATGATCTCCACTTTAGCCTATCTTGTGCGCCGATTTCATTTTATTGTTGCGAACTTCTTAAAAAGATGCTAAAGTGAAACAATGAATCATTATAGATTGTTAAATTGTACTCTGAGAACTTTAATGTCGTCAATTTCACCACCATATGTTGATTGATAAACAAGAAAATCACCGCCAAAATTTCATACTTAAATTTCGCGCCGTATTCACCGCTCGCGACGTCCCGGATTTCAAGGCGTATTTTTCATATTTTGGGGACATCGGCTCAACGAAACTATTGAAGTCTATGGCCCCACCAGGGGACGATGCGCTTGATTTTTACCGATTGTGAACTACGTATAAGCTAGTAGATGCCATCAAAATCTATGACGTCACGGCGTTTGGTGCGGGAACTTCAATGCGGCGTCGCCACCCGCACTTCCTTTTCGCGTGTTTTCTTTGCTTTTCCAAGCATGTTCTGACGGTAATAGTGGTGTTTTTGTTATTGTGAAGTCGTAATTTACCAATACGCGAAAAATCGTTTTTCTCTTCAGCGTCCCTTTAATTTCTTCACCCCATGCCTACTCACGGATTCAAACCCGACATGATTTTTTTCAGTATAGCGACTGGTATACGCAATTTCTCGAAATAGCCACGTCATGTCACGGCGAATCGGGTTTGTAAATATAATGTTGACTCTATACGCGTTCGAGTCGAAATTATGCCTATATGACCCGAATTGAAGCCGGTGGATGCGAATATGTGCGTTACTTGGCCCAAGAACTGTCCTGCATCAATCCGTGAGTAAACTGTACCTCGCTGTCGTCCTCGACTAGGTTTCCCCATCCGTAAGGAGTTCTTGGGCGCTGATGTTTCTTAAGGTAAGCTATATTGCCCCGTAATTTTGCATTATGTCCTGCAACATAGACGCATAAATGTTGAGACAAGTACTTATCTCGCGTTATAAATAACAAGGACCCCAACAAGTGCGTACTCATGCATTTTCCTGGGTCCGTAGATAAGGTAACAACGCTCCTGACGTATTATCAGTGGTACCTGCCAGAGGCCACAAAAGGTGTGCACAAGGCGTCCTTCTGGCACAACTCTTGTCGACACACTCGGCTTCACAAGGGCGCCGCACTCGTGAATCATGCTCGAAGCGTGGCTTCTGAGCTTCGTCGTCGCGTTCGCTACGTGGTTCATCATGTAAGTACGACTTTCTACACATGTTTCAAAGTAACATAACTTAGACGAGGGAATACTTACGACTCGTGAATTCTTAAAATTGGAAGCTTTAGACTTGTGAAGCTATGTACATACACTGGGAGGCAGACTGGTGCATAAGTATGCCGTCAGCTGCCCTCATAAAAAAAAAATTAGATTACCTTCTTGCGAGGGTGCACGCGCGATACACTGCTTGGCACGTGTAACTTTTTGTGTAGCGGTGACGCTACAATCAGTTTAGGTTTTTTTTTTTTTGAGTTATCATTTTATACGTCATTTATTCGAAGTAAAACTTCAGCTGAAATATCTTAGCTCTGTGCATCTCTCTTCGCTCCTGCCTTATACTCTATGTTAAAATGTATTCAAGTGTAACTAAGACGGCTGAGCGCCTCACCGGAGCCGGATGCAGTACACCCTCCAGCAAAAGTTAGTGGGACGCGAAATTTCCGGGAAATCTTCATTCCGCCTTGGTCTGCGGACACGGCCTCCAATTAAATGCTCCATCCCGTAGCAATTAACCAGTGCAGCGTATAATCTGTGCAGTTAATGGCTAGACTACAAACGTCATTCACTAACAGAGGCTATCATAGTGAACGGATGTCGTATTCCACAACTGCGAAAAGTTGAACAGAAAGCGAAAAAAAAAAGTTATATCAGAATTGTTCTACGCAGTTCCTTTAAATGTTTTCAGTGATTATTTCTTCATCTGTGGTGTTTTTTATACCCCTATTTGTTGTTTTTCACCTTTGTTACAAGGAATAGTCATCTTCTCGAGGTTTTGGGAAGCTTGAGGTCGTTTTATAATGTTCAGATCACGCTATCGGTGCAGTTCGTTTTAGAACTTTTTGGTAACAGCGTGTTGACCGGCGCAGCGGGGTTGTTTGATATTCTTGTCAGAGGAAGCCGCTTGTCCTGTGATGGTGCTGAAGTTATGATAATTCCGTTTTGCGCACACGCGTGGTGCTTGCGCACGTGCATTACATGGTGCGTGCGCTTTTTCGCATACGTGAGGACGTTTTGTTGGTCTTTATGACAATTGCGCGACAATGATAGAAAACAGTGGTTCTCAGCCGTGAATGTTTCGGGGACGCCTTGTGAGCCAGTGGAAGTAATGGGGGACCCCTTTGTGAGAGCAAGGGGGGGGGGGGGGGCATAAATTAGCTCAATATGCAGCGTGCAATAGGTGCCTATTATTCCTCCCTGACAAAGAATGGTCAAACTAGAGAATGGTCAAACTCTCAACAGCTTGTCAATTAGTCGTGCGGCCTGCAGCCCCATTCAAGCTGTTTCTAGCTATATCTGCTCTTTAAACACACAAGCCTAGAAAAAGTGTGGACGCTTGCGTATGTCGTAGAAAACTGCTACAAAAGCTTTGCAACCATCTCATGAAGGAGGGAAAACGTAAGTCAGCTTCGCCGCAGCGCAGTTGTGTTATGCTGTGAAGCATACCAAAATTCACAAGGGACCTCTGTCACGGGGCATACTGTGCTTCCAAAAATCGCAATATTTTTCTTCGAGATTCGGTTTCGCAGACTCGCACAGATGCCTTGTGGGCCCTCTGGAGTCTGCGGACCCCCCACTTGAGAACCACTGCTATGATGGATATGTTATTTTACGCACATGAGCGGTACATGCGTTGTATATGCCTACATATTGGCTTAAACTAATTAAACCGACAGGCAGTTAAGTGAAGGCAAGCGTAGCATACCCTATTTGTTGTTCCTTAACTGTAGTGTAAAGATTCTCACTTAAATTAAAAGGAAATAAATTGGACAAAATATCACTCTTTCCGTCGGTGGGATCCAAACCCGCGAACTTCGAATCACGTGTCCGATGCTCGACCATTTGAGCTACGACGAAGGGCGGTCCCTCGCCCACTTTTTGGTAGGGCATTTCTGCGTGCTTAATTCTTGTGAGTGTTAGCCAGCGCCACTGGTAGCTCAGGTGGCGAGTGTGGAACACTCTTCTTTGCCAGAGGGCGTAACGGGGAAGGTGATCTTCGTGCGAGGTGGCAGCTGACCAATAAGACCTCGCATGCTACCTAAGGCATTAAGTCTACTGGGACGAATCCCTCGCTATGAAAGTACGAAAGCAGGAGAATTGTCCGAGGGGCTAGTATTCTATATTGTACTAATCAAACCGACAGACAATTAGGCCAAGGATAGCATAGGCTGTTCTGAAGAAATAAATAGCTGGAGGTCTTCCCCCTTTCCTGTCTTCCTTTCTTCTTCTTCTTCCTGTCTTCCTTCCTTAGTGCTTGCCCAGTGCACCACACGTTCAGAAAATGCGCATTTGCAGTGGCACTCACGTCCTGTAAACCTTTACTGCCGGGTATAAGTGGTTTACATTCAGTCTATACACGCATAAACAGCTCCCATGAGGAAGTGAAAAAAAAAACTGTAGTGGCCGCTTTTGTACGAGTAAATAAGAATAAAGCTCCTTAACTGTAAACTTGGGCGTCGAAAATGCAAGTGCGGCAAAACGCAAAGACAGGACGGGCGCTCTTAACTATTCTAAAGGCGCACGAGGAAGCCTATAGCAAGTACTAAACCTCTACATGAACAGCTACTCTTCAAATGTGGTTTATCTTTCTGTGACGCCTATACTTGGACTACAATTCTGTTCATCGAACTTGCACTCATTTCCTTGCTTTAATGCTACACATCCTTCACCTTCAGGCAGTGCCTTAGCCAGTGACGTAATTCGGGGGGGTACGGGGGGGGGGGGGGGGGGGGTGTTGTTACTCCCACCCGCGCTTTCCCCCCGTCACAACAACACGTTGTGAAGTGCACCTCAAAAAGTGGAAAGTTGGCACTGCACTTAAGGGAAAGAATATTGTTAACCGAATTCAGGGGTCACTCTTAGAAGTGCTGAGAGTCCGTGCAGGTAGAAGCAATAAGCAATAACAGTCGAATTATGCAAGAAACGCTTATAGCATGGGTGTGAAATATCACTTAATTAACTTGCAACGCATGGGGACATGGCGTTTAATGAAGAAAAAAGAAAGAAACAGAGGGTGATTGACGCAATATGCTGCGCCACAATGCATGCGTGGTACTCGAGCCCGGCTCATTGCATAAAACGTATGGCAGCTCAATTACTGGGAAAACTGAGCAAGTGCGTAGCACGGGCACTCGGTGATCCCTGTTCCTACAGTTCCCACTGATCCGCCTACCAAAGCGTCGATGACGCCAATGTTTGAGGTAAGCATGTAGGGTTGCCCCAGCACTAGTAGAATCTTGTTGGGAAGATTCGCTAAATCAATGTGCAACATGCGCGCAACCTTTTGCTGCGCTTTATCGACTTCGTGCTTGTTACGGCAGTTGAGATACGCATCGTATGCAGCGAGTTCCGTCAGGTTGTTTACCCCATCAGATGTAGCGACGCAACGCCGGCGAAGCGTAGGAGGAGGAGCATTCGCTCAGTCAGCGAGGCGCGGGCGCCCTCTTTTGCGTGGCCCCGGAGTTAGCCGAAGGCTTTCAAAACATTTTTAGTAATTTGTAGTTAGCTATTGCGATTACTTCGTGGTTATTAGTTTTTATCGCATTATTTTAGATCTTGTTCGTTCATTTTAGCCCAGTTTTGAGAACTGCTAGCCTTGTTATGGCCTGTATTGAGCGCTTGACTGTGAGCGTGATCACGCCGCATGAGATGCATAGATTGACGACAATCCGGGACTCTAAACGGCTCCGCACTTTGAAAAACACTGCTCTCGTTTATGGTACCTGTAGGATTTTAACAGCAATGGAGTAGTAAGGGAATGGGGGGAGGGGTTCAAACCCCCCTCTCCGACTTTTTTTTTATGTTGCATGTGTATATATACACGCATACATTCATGCCCACGCACGAACATATATAAAAGTGGTTGAACCCCCCAACCACCTCCCCCCCCCCCCCCCCCGAAGATAATTTCCGGCTACGCCTCTCATTACGCGGGTGCTTCCACAGGCAACGACGATACGCACGTGCTCGGTACATCGCGAAACAATGCATATACTTATCTCGACAGTTTCATCTAGTGCAAATGGACAACTTTCTTGTCCTTGGCGATTCACGTGACTCGAAGGAAGGCGAGCGAGCCCATCCTTAGAAATTATCTTAGAAAACCTTCATAGCAATTGCAACACCATTCCGCACCCCCCCTCCCCAGGGAGCAAATTTTGCGCTACGCAACCGCTTGCAGGTCGGAATCTGCGGACGAGCTATCATCGGTATATAGCATTCTTGATAAGAATGTGGCAAGTGCCGAGTTTTCAGTAAAGAAAATGGAAGAAAGCCAGGCCATGATTATTATTGCGGGGCAAAAAAAATGCCCACTAAGGCTGCCACTGCTTTAAAGCGTGTTGAAAAAGAAGTAATAAACGCGTGCAGGCGAGCACTGCAATAGAAGAAGTTGTAACGATGAACGGCTGTCGGTTTGGTTCCTTCGCAGATTGATAGTTTTCTTTCCATCTTGGTGCCGCAAAATCCCCGTGCGGAGACGCCTCTCTCGTCGTATATGACAAAAAAAAAAAAAAAGAAAAAGAAAGGACAACCCCTTTTACCAATGGTACGGAGAGCACAGCCGAAAGCATATGTTCTCAGGAGCCACTCAATGATTTACTGACTTTTGGTGCCATTTTTTATAACGCCACCATGCCGGACGCCACATCTTTTAACGCAACAGTGTTAAAAATCTCATTTCGCGAAAATTCCGGTGTCGTTATCGACGTGGTTGTTATTTGTTGTGAGCGAAAAATCAGCGTTCTCCGCGAGCAAATAAAATAAGTATTGAAAAACGTCGCTTCGGCTGATAATCGAACCCAGGCCTTCTGAGTGGCAAGCAGGTGTTTTACCACCGACATACGCCATTGCTTCAAACTGCTTCGGAAAAAAAGAACACCATATGAATGTCATGTAGTCGATGAAGCGTGTTCAACGCATGTAATATTGCGTGGCAGAAGCGCAGAATCGCGCCAGGCGTCAAAACATGTGAACTATGCAACATGCGGAAGTTTTAAAGGCCCACTCATTGCAAAGTGCCACACATACTTAATCGTCATCAGCAGCAAAAGCATCAACAAAGTGAGCAGCTGCGTAGGTTCGCGTGTCGACTTACGGACGCGTAGTGGGCTATTCACTGATTCACAAAAGGAAGCACAATGGCGTAGTGGGCACTTCGCAACTGTACTTGCAGTAGGAATTCGAGGCGCACTGCGATGAATTGCTTGATGTCTTGAAGGCGCGTGCTCACTGGAGCTTTTGAGTCGCACTTTTGCGTTGATTTTTCACCCTTTCTTGTGTCATTGCACACCAGTGGCGTAGCCAAGGGGGGGGTTCAAACCCCCCCCCCCCCCGAAATTTTCCAATTTTGCTTGCGTATATATACACGCACACATGCAAATGCGCGCACCAACATACATAAAGTATGGCTGAACCCCCCCCCCCCCCCCCCCCGCCCCCCGAAAAAAATTTCTGGCTACGCTCCTGTTGCACACGTCACCTTTCATTATCTCTGTGCATAGTATATCCGACGAGCGAAAGCGATTGAATAAGAGAGAGAGAGATAAAGAGAAGAGGAAGGCAGGGAGGTTAACCAGAAGGTAGTATCTGGTATGCTACCCTGCACTGGGATTGGGGAATAGGGGGTTGAAAGACAGAGAGAAAAAAAAATAATGCAGAGAAAACATAAAAGTTGTTAGTGCGCAAGGTCCTTGTCCGTTTCGTGTTCTTGTGTCATTTGTCTCTGTTCATGTATGCAGCGCATCGTTTCACTTCGCACTAGGCATTCTAGGATAGTTTGAAACGGCCAGTGTGACGCGCACAGACGTTCGTTTCCTTGTAGCTCGGTTGAGGCATCCACTTAGAACCCAAGCCGGGCTAGCACTTGAGAAGGCGATGCGCACGGGGCCCGATTATGCTATCGCGTTCTAGTGCTGAAGGCGAAGCTCACACGTCACACGTCATAACCAAGTCTTCTTGTCTTTTTTTTTTTTTTCTCCTGACCCATGGAAGGTCTTCGCCCTACTTTGCCGCTTGCTACAATACCCTCCCCTCGCTTTTCGAAGCTCTCTCCACCTCACCGATGTTGCACGACCACCGGGATCGGCCAAACTGATGGCTCATTCACACTGGGGAATCCGCCGTCCACAGGACCGGAATTCTCGTGCCACCGAAATTCCGACTCATTCACATACGACACCACAGAAATGCGATACAGCGCCATCTTCCTTGTAACGCGCTAACCAAACTGCAAGCGCCAGATATCCCGGATGTTCGCGGCTCTTCGGCTCTCCGCTCGCGTGGTGTTCGCGTGTCGTTTTGGAAAATCACATAAACAAGAGCAAGGTCGTCCACCCGCTGGACCTGCCGGCCATCAACTTTCTCGCGATGATGAGGAGCAGAAGCAACCATTTGCCGAAGAAGAAACGACGCAAGCAGTGGTGGCTGCGTAGTCCTGATCTGCTGCAAAACGCCAGAAGCTTGGTCGCACCGAGATAATGCTACCCGTTCTGCGAAGTCGCGACATGGCGTACTGGAAAAGGAAGGTCGAGGCACGTTCACACTGAGCGAGAATCCGCAAATCGGAGAGACGCATCCGGAAAGCGGACACGGATTATCCGCAACAGCAGAAAATCCGCGGCCGCTTGCCCGGACCGATTTTATCCGCGCGGAAAAGTTGGCCGCTTTGGCCTCAGCCAATCAGGGCCCGCGACGGCTTGCTCAGTATCGCGTAGTACCGCAAGATGGCGACACGTCCACCATCGATTGATGGACACGCGGTCGGTCTGAACAGCCGCGCGCGCTCGCTGACCCTCCGCTTGCCCGCTTGCGTGAACGTGCCTTTATTGCTATTATTGATAACAGCCTTTTGGCGCTTGTCGAATAGAAAGGAGTGCCTACAGAGGACTTCGCTGTCGTTACGGGCTTCGACGACTGCGATATCACCAGCGCGCCGCCGTTTTTCGAATTTTCGGCTCACACTCCTGTTGGTTTGTGGTGAGGAAATCCGGCAGTAGCTGCCGCAAAAATCGGTCCGGTACCGATCAGCGCAGAAAGGACTGTTCCGGTGGATCTCACTGCCGCCGAAGCGGATTCCGCATCGTTGTCACCGCCGAATGTCTCAGTGTGAACTTAAAGTTTGGTACACATCGTATTCATGCCGTCGTACGCCGGATTTTTTAAAACTCCCAGGCCATATAAGGATCTCCTCTTGATAATTTTCCGCTTAGTATAGCTTTGCAATACAGTTATCTTTGGGACCACCCACTCTTCTGCGCTCAGTTTGGATGAAACCCCGAATTATGTGGTCGAGCAAGTGAATGAGGCCACAAGAAAGGCACACGAAGACATACGGCTTGTATCTTCGTGATTCTTTTTGTGTCCTTCGTTACGTGTGCTACTACACAATCAAGAGATACCATACCAGCAAGAGAACAGACTTTTGAGCCAGACGGTTTGTCACATACAATGAAGCCATAGCTCTAAAAACATAGGGACCAAGGTAGAGGACAGGACGTCCGCTACATACAACTGAATTTTTATTTCTGAAACGTGTTGTTCTTATTCCAAAGATGAAAAATCAAAAACTGTATCAGAAGTGCGAGCCACAATCATCGAGATATGCGATTTTCTTTGCGCTTAGAGTAATCAAGGGGGCGCTGACACTGTTTTCGGTGCTGTGGCTTCATCGAACATACCGGCAAGCTCGCATTGCAACTGTAGCCGTGTGAGACTACTTAAGACTTATCGGAAAATTTCCGTCTCCGATCAGTAGTGTCCCTTATAATCACAGGCGTGCACACCGGGAAGGGGGAAGGGATAGAGGCGTGGGAGCCCTTCCTAATCATGTACGTGGGCACAAAGTCTGCCGCCTATCTTTACTAAGACGCGCTCAATCTTTCATTGTATGAAGTGCACGCTTATAGTAATGCACGGTTTCGACGATACTGGCGGCCGAGTGCCCCTGATGTTACATCCTAACGACTGTTTACTTCCCGCCTTTACGCTCGCCGGGAAACCAAGGACTGAAAGCAGGCCGTTGTGAGAAACATGTCATCCCTTCATCTTTGCATCCATTACGAAGCTGTATTTTTTTTCGCACTCAACCACAGGGCGGGAGGGGGGAGTGAGATAGATCTTCTCTCCTCCTCATGGAGGACTCTGGCCATGCCTACGCTCATAATCACAGCAATACCATAAAGAGGGAAACGCTGCAAAGCATTGTCACAGCATACCATGTTTTGTGTTTTTTCAGCCAACGCAGGAGGCGGCTGTCCTTCTTTAAGGACCTCGGAATCCCAGGACCACCTCCGAGCTTTCTTTCGGGCAACTTGTCTGATCTTATACAAAAGGTAAAGCTTGTCTTTAAAATATGCTTTTACGAAATGCAAAAGTTGGTCAATTTTCTGTAACAAGTAAAACCTCAACCAAGTGTGAGAAGTTATCTGAGAATGTTCCTAAAACTGAACGTCACATAAAAGATGAACCAGGTTGGATAAGTTATCTGAGAATGTTCCCAAAAAGGAACATCACATACAAAATGAACCAGGTTTGAGAAGTAATTTGAGAGCGTTCATAGAAGTGAACGTCCCATTCGCTTTGAAGTTTTCAAGGCTCCCTATGATTTTTAAGCCAATTAAAGCTGTCCAAGAAACGTTCAGTGCAACAAAATAAAATTAGCGAAGGTAAACAACTTTGCTCCGGTGTGACCTTGTATACACATATAAAAAAATTGCTACCACTACTATCACAATGTGCCTTAAAGGGAAGGTCCAAATATGAATAGATATGCCAAAACTGACCGGTTTACCGACTGTCGATAAATTTTGAGTGCTTTAACTGTCCGAAAAGCGTATTAAAACTCAAAAAAAAAAAACTAATGGGAAAGAGACGAACTACTTGCAGTTTCTCTTCTGTGTGTTACAGCAGTTAATTTCTGTTTTCATTGTTCCTTTTTAGGGAACACTCGTTAAATACAAGGAATGGCTGGACAAATACGGAGACATTGTGGGGTAGGTGTTTTTATTTTAACGCTACAGCGTTAAAGAGCTCGTTTCGCAGAAATTCTGGCGTCGGCGTCGTTGGTTGTGACCGAAAAGTCGAGAAAGATGCAAATAAAATAAACAATAGAACTTTCTGGGTTCGAGTGAGGATCAAACCCAGGCCGTCTGCGCGGCACGCATGTGTTCTACCACAAAGCCACAATATTTGTTGAAACTGCTTTGGAACAAAACACTACATGAATGTCATGTAGTGGAAGGAGTCTCCTTAACGCATCATATATTGCGTAGCAGAAGCGTAGAATCGCGCCAGACGTCAAAAGGTGGGAATTGAGCAACGAGTGGGTGTTTTACAGGCCCACCCATTACAAAGTGCTCAGACATATTTAATCATCATCAGCAGCAGAACCATCAACAAGGTGAACAGCTGCATAGGTTCGCGTGTCGCCCTACGAACGCGTAGTGGGCCCGTTGCTGATTCGCAAAAGGAATAATTAGGGCGCAGTGGGCCACTTAACAACTCTGCTTCCAATAGGCATTCAATGATACCTTGAAACGGCCGATGTTACGCGCAGTCGTTCGTTTCCTTACGGCGCGGTGAAGGAATGCACCGAGAACCGCAGCAGGCTAGCAGTTCAGAAGTCGATGCGCACGAGCCCCGATTACGCTATCGCGATCTACTCTTGAAGGCGAAGCTCAAGTGTCCTCCAAATTTGTCTTTTTTTTTTTTTGCAATCAAGAATGATGAGGGTATTGTTTTCTTTAAAAATAGGCTTAATTAAAGGGAAATAAAGAACTGTCACGTGCTTGGTAACGATAATAGGAACCTATATTTCTGGAAAGATGCTCTTATATGGCTTAGATACGGTATAGCTGTTTTTTGCTTTACACAATAGTTAGTGGTTCGTTGTTCTTAGTCTATCGCATCCAAAAACACAATGTTATGTATTAGAGTGCAGTACACCTTTATCTTAAACATTATCCATTTTACATTCAGGTTACCTCAGTACAACACTCTGCTTGGAAATACATGCACGTGATTGCAATCACGTCTGCCCGAACTGTATAATGCTAGTTCAAAAATTGCCACCACGTAAAAACGTTCGCAATACCATATAAGATGCAACAAATGTGGAGAGCTTCCCAAACCGTAATATTCTCGTTAAAAAGGATACTTTTAATCGGGCACATTGTAAACTAAGTCTTGTCCACGTAATCTTCTTTGTGACGTCACTTTTCAGTTTCTACAACGGTGCTCACCCATTTCTTATCGTGAAAGACCCGGACCTAATCAAGAAAATCCAAATAAAGGACTTCCACAATTTCCATAGCCGAGGGGTAAGCATAGACGTGTACACTTCGGGCTACTTTTGGCGTGCCTATGGATCCCTGTGAAAAGTTACGGTTATACTTTCAAACTGGATATTTAAAGTGGATACTGGAAGGAACTTTTCATGGCGATACTTTTCCCAGAAATTCTGTGCATCATACACAACACTCATTCGGTGTTACATAAGCACTGCCTGGTGCCACACGTGTACTAATTTATCGATATATCATTTTACCAGTTAAAAGGGCCGGTTTATTTGCGTCTCTTTTTGAGAATGTTGCCTATCACGAGCGAAAAGTGGCACTTGTAATGGTTATTCACCAGTGCCATTTACATGCGTCCCTAAAGTGCGCAATCGAGGCCACTTATTTTACGTTGAGGCATTTCACTGTTTCACGCCTGATGATCGTTGTTGTCTGCAGCAACGGAAGTTTCGCGCTGTTAAACAAGTGGATGAAGGTGCAGTGCCCGGCAGCGAGGGAGGAAAAAGTCAGGGGGCAGCATTGCGTAATGCAATAGAAACAAACAAACAAAGAAGTACGCTCGCGCCAGGAATCGCTTGCTCTAATTTTCGCGATAAGGAGAAGGGCTCCTACAGTTTTTATCTTTGTCTCGTTCAGTTTGTATTCGAAACTTTGAATGGTGTCTCAACCGTATACACAAAACTTGAAAAGTGATTTCAGCAATTCGCAGCGCAGAAACGAATAATATGACGTACGAACACTTCCAGATGTCGTCAGGCTTTGCGAGGACCCACCCGATCAACAAAGAAAGCATGATAAACGCTCAGGGCGAGCGCTGGAAGAAGATGCGCAGTCTTCTGACGCCTGCGTTCACGACGAGCAACATGAAAAAGGTAAGCGACCCCGATGTGTTTAGCTAGGTAGCAAATCGCACTATAGTACTGGCACTCGATAAAGCGGACACGTGATGCAGTATGTAGATTGCGCCCGCAGAGTTCGAACAAGGAACGTGTCCGTCTAAAACTGAGAAACTGCGAATCGACATACGAGGTAGCAGAACTGACATTTGGGCGAGTTGGATGCTATTAAACATGCTGAGTGGATTCCGCGCGATACGACGGTGCTCGAGTCCCTTCTTTAACTCTGTCCTCCTTGTATCGCGCTGAATCCACTCTACGTGTTCGATATACAAGGTTCTGTGAGTTGTGAGTGAGCGTTTGTAAATATGTAATAATTGTTGGGGTTTTATGTCCCTAAACCACGATATTAGGCACTACGTAGCGGAGGGCTGTGGAAATTTTGAGCATCAGATGTTCTTTGACTTGTACTGGCATCGCACAGTACACGAGTCTCTAGAATTGCGCCTCCATCGAAACGCGGCCACCATGGCTGGGATTCGATCCCGCGACCTTCGGGTCGGCCGCCGAGCACCATGACCACTTAACCGAGCCCTTGTACATTTGTGTCCACTTTCAGTTTTCGAAGTGCTCAGCGCAAACTTGCTCAGACAGTGCGGATTGGTTTCATACATGACTGGGCAGCAGTTAGTCCGTTGAACATTACGGTAACAGCCTTCCTTTGTTAGACACAATTAAATGAATCCAACACACATTTAGGCCCGGGAACAAGCCACGTTATTCGGGTGTTGTAGGTTCCTGGGACCCAATTCACAAAACTTTCGTAAGACTTTCGTAACTCTTTAGTAAATGCGTTTTCCCAGCCAGCTTCGCTATTGATGTTTCGCATCGGGATTGGCGGAAATGCTCTCCCATGAAAATTTTTAGCGAAAGTCGTTTTTGTGAATATGTACCCTGATTCGACTGCGTATATAACGGGTGATCTAACCTACACCGCTCATCTCTCAGATGGCGAGCCTAATGGACGACAGCTCTAATGAGTTCCTTCAAGTCCTCGAATCCCTGTGGACGAAGCATGAGGCTCTCGAGTTCCGCGATCTCTTCCAGAGGCTGACGGCTGACGTCATCATTCGATCAGCCTTCGGTCTCAAATCCGACCTGCAGCAGAAGGACCAGAAGAGCACAACAGAGTCACTGTTTCGGGAAACGTTGGATAGCTTGCAACAGTTTCGTCGAGCGTGGATAAATTTCCTTACTGGTAAGTTCAGGGATAGCATGCCCACCTTCACGGTAGCACCAGAAATACCGTTTGTGGGAATCCTTGTGCTTTGAAAACTTTTCTGTTGAGTGGACCTTTTATTGCGATAGCAATAATATGGACAGTCTCGACGGGTTTTTGCCGTTGCCGTCGCCGTCATGTCGTGTATAAAGTCCAAATTGATAAGATACCCCAGCGCATCGTACGTTCTACCCGTGGGTAACAGCGTGCGAGCGGGGGTGACGAACGCTGCTGAAGCGGAGATCAAACGTGCCGGCCCATCTCCGTCGCTGCGAGGCGCATGCGATAAGATCCCCCCGCCTATTGGACCGGCCGTCGAATGCTCAAGCAGAGAGGAAATGCCCCGCCCGTCTTTCGCAAGCGTGAAAAGACGCGAAGGGGGGTGGTCCATAGAGCGACCTTTGATCTTACCAGCGCGGTTGCGGGCGTTATCTCGCTCTCGCGGCAGCCGACAGCAGGCGGCTGGCATACCCTTCTACGTGCTACGCTGTCAACGCGAAGAGAATGTGCGAATAGTGTCCCTGGAGCGGCCGTATTCTCTTAAACCAGCGTTTTGTAGAGTTGCGTGAGATCGGATCCAAAAGAGTTAGCTGCCGGCCTCACTTCGTATAACATTACAAGTTGTTGCTATCACATACATTGCTTCACCCTTGCGGTGAAACTGAGACTTAGTACGTTAGTGTTGTAGCACGACCACTCGGGCGGGTGGGTGGGTGGGTGGGTATAGTGGAATGTACCTACTAAACGTGATAAAGATGACGATGACGCAGTATAGTGGAATGTACCCACTACACGTGATAACGATGAAGTATAAGCGCGTTCGTACCCACTACACGTGATAACGATGAAGTATAAGCGCGTTCCAGTATAGTGGAATGTACCCACTACACGTGATAAAGATGATGATGACAACGTGGCTTTTTGGGCTAGTTGGTTATACGATTCAAAACGGGGCATAGCGCTAATACACATGGTTATATAGGAATGCCGATAAGACTACGAGAGAGATTGTTGAAGCCGCCCTGATCACGAGGACAGGTGATAGTTGTGTCAGCTGCCCGTCGGTGGCGCTTACTGAAAATGAATTGGCCTTCCTTGATGCGGCACGTTTTCATGTGTGATGAGAGGACCTTTTGCATACGGATCTGTTTATACCGTTACTTTCCGAAATAAACAATTAGTTGAAAGTAGCGCTTGTCCTGTTGTCTCTTGCTCGTCCGTGTGTATTAGCGCTATGCCCCGTTTTGAATGATGATGACGCCTGATGACCATGAAGAATAAGCGCGTTCCAGTATAGTGGAATGTACCCACTACAAGTGATAAAGATGACGATGACGCCTGATGACCATGAAGAATAAGCGCGTTCCAGTATAGTGGAATGTACCCACTACACGTGATAACGATGACGATGACACTGATGACCACGAAGTATAAGCGCGTTCCAGACCACACATTCTCTTTCTGCCATGGATGAAAACGATCGAGCTTCGCCCACTCATCATCATTCACTTCGTGGATCTTTATCACACACTTGGCACCAGGGTTCGCATCGCCAAGGCTTTCTCGACACTTTCGCCGTCATCGAATAGGGAGTCCAATTAGGGATGCACTAAAGCTGGCGTCTGTAGTCGAGATTAAGTGCGCTTGCTACAGGATGATGTGAGAGCAACGTACTTAAGTCTAAATTCCTAGAGTAAACTCTACAACCTTCACATTAAAAAGCTACACAAGCACTAAATAAAGACCACGCTAAGAACTAGAAGTTCCATTTTGTTGAACTTTAGCGTGTGTACGCAGATGGTTTATCTGTTACTGATCGGGCTTACAAGTACTTATCTACGGAGCAGAAAGGTGGAGGCTTTCAAAGAGGGTTCAAATTAAATTTATGATGACGCAGTGAGCAATAGAAGAGAAAGTGATAAGTGTTACATTCACGTACAAGAAGAGAGCTGAGTGGGTCAGGGAACAAACGAGTGTCAAAGACATCTTTGTCGAAATCAAGAAGAAATGGGCATGGACAGGGCATATGGCGCGTAGGCAAGATAACCGCTGGTCATTAAGGGTAATTGGCTGGATTCCAAGAAAAGGCAAATGCGCGAGGGGGGAGACAGAAGATTAAATTGGCAGATGAGATTAAGAAGTTTGCGGATATAACGTGGCCGTGGCAAACACAAGACCGGAAGGATTGGAGGAACATGGGAGAGGCCTTTGCCCTGCAGTGGGCGTAGTCATGATGCTGATAATGATGATGATGATGATGATGATGATGATGATCGAGTAAAAAATCATGGAAAATACCTTGCCTCGCAACCTCAAAAAATACGACGCCCCATGAAGTGAGCACATTCCCATTTATCGCATCAATTTATTTTCTCATATTTATTGTTTAAGCCTGATTTCATGTTTTGTTTACTTCCAGCTTGCTTTCCTGAGTTTACTTCTTTGTGGAGACTGATCATATCGTTCGGCTCACGGCACAACAAGACTGCGGCAGACAAGTGTTTTGACGAGATCACTCCCATCATACAATTTCGTCGCGAAAACCGCGAGGTAGGTCCTTTGAATAGCTGCCAAGGCTACTACACCAACGTTCGATCCCTCACTAGACCCTTATCATGTTTCGAGAGTTTCTGGAG
The DNA here is from genome assembly GCA_030522465.1 of Rhipicephalus appendiculatus. Taxonomy (NCBI): domain Eukaryota; kingdom Metazoa; phylum Arthropoda; class Arachnida; order Ixodida; family Ixodidae; genus Rhipicephalus; species Rhipicephalus appendiculatus. The sequence continues at coordinate 1,706,264 of JALIZH010032968.1, forward strand.
AGATCGAACATGAAGATAAATAAAGAGTCGCAGTTTAAGAAACGTTTAAATTACGTGTATATACTTCTGATGCTTGTAACGTTCAAACCTTGCTTATTTAATGAAAATGTGTCTTGAAATGTGTATATTGAAACGAGTGCGTCACCACATTAAAAGCCACAGTTCCTTTGGGACAACGCTAGAAAGAGCATACGCGATATACTTTGTTTTTCACGAGACACTCATCATATTATCAAGGTACAAGCAGCGCAAGCGTACGGCAACACGGAACACAGAAAGGTTGAGTATAGGCGCCTGTCCTGTGGTGACGTGACCAGACAACGTTACGAGATGATGTCCAGAATGTCGTCACGGGATACAATATGATCAGATGAAGTCATTCATGACATCATTGTCGGCATCATGATGACGTGACAATCTTCTCTGATCTGTGACATCATGTTCACGTGACGTCATTCCAAGACGTTGGCGATGACCTCACGTAATGGGATATTGGATATTGATTGAAGGTAACGTTGTTTCTACAACAGACAATCGGAACTTACGGGGAATTAAATTGTAGTGGACGTTTGCCATTGCTCCTAAGCATCAGCCAACATCAGCATCAGCCAAGTTAGTCAACAGAAAGCGGTGGCAGCAGATGCGTAAACATGGCCGTTGAATTCGGCAAATCGGTATTATTTCAGTCATAGTGGCTTCAGATATCAACAAAATCATGTTATCAGGAGTTAATGCAGCACTATTTAGATCGCTTCGCATCTTTGTAACTTGTACTACAAGCTCGCCAATGAATCGTCTTATTTGTATCGTTTCAGAAAGAGAGATGCGATCTTCTGCAGCTGATGCTCAACGCTGAAGTGGAGGATGCAAACCTTGTCAACGTGCATTCGCTCACGGCATCCGGAGATGCTGATAGCGCATCTGAAGGTACTAACCTCTTCCGGCTTCTGATAACATGTTTCAGTATCGGTTACAAGAGTACTGGCACGATTTTGAGACATCATAAAAGGGGCATTTCTCTTTTTCTTGGTAGGCAGTGTTAAAGCTTTCTACACACCGGACTCGGACAACACGTATGAAATATTGAACTTTGATTTGAAAGTTTTCGTCGTTCAGCCTCTCCAAGCCAGCTTCACCACAATGCATTATCCCGACGAGTCAATACAGTTCCAATGAGTTTGCGAACTCTGCGTCCTGCATGCAGCCTGAATAGCAGGAGTCACTGTCGGGATCACCGGAGGACAATTCACTCCTTGTTATTTACATGCATCATGAGCAGATTACAGATCTGCCACTAGTTAGTCACGAGTGCTCTCTCCGCATGACGTCACACTGCGATGACACGTCACTAAGAAGCCACCACCTCGATATCGAAACCGAAAGGGCTTTCTTTAAGGCAGCGTTATTAAAAATATATAGAATGCATTTCCAGGCAACGCATACTCTTTACAGCGTTTATAGGGCTGTTTGGAGCAACAAGTCGAAAATATTCAGAATTTGTATCACTACTCCTTGAAATCTTTTATATGTGTCAAATACATCTGTCCGTAAAGTCATATTGCACTTTCGACCGGTCGCAGGAAATCAACGAAACAAGATACAGTAAAACCTCAGTGATACGAATCTGTTGGGGCTATTAAAAATATTCGTATTATCCGAAATTCGTATCACCAGAAAACATGGAAAATTAGCATGCAACAAAAAAGAGCTGGCGTACATTTTCAGTGATTGTGTCTCAGGACCGCAGCAATGTCATTAACAGCTCTAAATGATTGACAGTAAAGTTTTTAGACGCCAACGATCATATTTGTACTCGTAAATATAGTTACGTGCGCGCGTGTGTAATTAATGAACCAGTTGTGTTGTGTTCCGTAACAGCTAATCACCCCTTTCAAATCTTAGTAAGCTTTTTTGCATGCCACCAGGGTACTGCGGCGGAAACGACTTAAGAAGCAGTTCGCACGCGATAAATGCACAACATAATTTTAGAAGTTTCACAGCGCGTGGAACGAGGACAAACAAAGATGAGACACACAGAGCGCTGATACACAGAGATACACAGACACACAGACTCACCAAGTTTCATACATGTTCCGTGCAGTTCGATGTTGCCTTCCTTTGTTGCCCTACACACTACTAAACAACATTCAAGTTCTTCCCGCATACTATTGAAGACGCCTGGTGTAACACAGTGAATTACGTCTATCATTCTCTGTTTTAACTTATTATGTCGTTATGTGGTGACACTTCGTTGTACACACCCCGGATATTCGCTTTGCAATTTGGTCACAGATTCCAATTTAGCAAGCCACAGAAAAAACTGAGCTTTCCACTGTACCGCCCACATCTCGAGTGGCTTTCATCCGCCTTTGCGCAGTTTGCGGTTCTACGTCATTAGCACACACTATTGCGCTTCGCACAAAGGACACTTGAAGTTTTCCTTTTATTTGGTTAATATTCCACATTTCCATGTAGTTTAGTGCCTTTCCTGTAAACCGATCGAATGTGCTTCGTGATTTTACGGACACACTGTGACTGCGCAACTCGCATCTGCTCTATCTTACAGGGAACCAGCCTGAGAAGGTAAAGGAAGGCGTGAAAAAGTGTGTTCTAACGAATACGGAAATCTTGGCGAATGGCTTCAGTTTCTTCGTAGCAGGGTAAGAATTATCGCAAATTATAATGCTTATTTCTTCATTGCTAAGATATTGTGGTCAGTTACTGGGAAGTCATTTAGACAATTACATGTTGAATTGTAACAATACAATGTTTATGACACAATGGTAAGCATGAATAGATGCGATTTTAGCAATAAATTAATGCACGCAACAAGTTGTGTTTTGATTTCATTTTCATAAAACCCTTGCGGAATTTGTAGAGCCTGAGCATTGTATATATTTCGAGCCTGTTATGCGCGTAGTTTCTCGCGATCATAGGTCGGCAAAAAAAGAAAAAAAAAGATGAAGCTCAATCAGACTCACTCAAAAAATATATTTCTCGCTTAGATCTCACTCAGACTCAGACACCCCGAAAATTTCCTCAACTGAACTCACTCGCATTAGGCTCACTAAATTTTTTCTGTGGCGGACCCTCTCAGAATCAGTCTCACCAAACTTTTTTCTGAACCGGACTCACTCGCGCTCGCACTCACCAGAATATTACTCCTCCGGACTCACTCTGGATCAGATTCATGGCTCGGTTGGAGCCTGAGTGAGTCTATTCATGAGTGAGTTTCCGACCTATGGCCGCGATACACCGATAAAATGGGCGGTCACCGAAATAGACTCTCAGCAGACATTTCTTAAAAGACCATACCGTTTGTTGGCTTCCGGCAATACATATGCCTAGAGGTGACACCGTGCAGCGAGTTCTGTTAGAGCTGTTAGACGTGTAGTAAATTAATGTTCCAGCCATCATGTGTATCATTACCTACCAACATTGCAGAAGCTACCTACTGCATAAATTACAGGTTCGAGACGACAGGCTCAACGATGGCTTTCATGTCATATCTCCTCGCAAAACACCAGGACATTCAGGACAGACTCCGAGAAGACGTCCTTGCCGTCCTCAATAGAGACGTATGCCACTTCGTGAACCCTCTCTCGACATTTTGTTATATTCGTTCGACATTCGCAATACATACGTGGTTTTTCAGGGAGCCTTCACGTACGACAACGTTTTCGGTATAAAATACCTGGACCAAGTTATATCGGAATCTCTTCGCTTTTATTCGCCGGTTGTAGGGTGAGTTATGCTTTATGATATTATTTATGCTCTTCATTCACAGCCTACAATTATTCGAGACAAATATATGGGGTTAGGTAGTCGCTTCTACATTTCATTAAAAGTGTGGACATGTCTATTAGGAGTGTGGAAATAACAACTTCGTTCATACTACATCATATAAGATATTGCCAGGCACGCTTGCATGCATGTGAGTTTTTGTTGTGTTTTTGATGGCCAGCAGGGGAGTAAGTCTTGTATAATGCGAACACGTACGCTGGCAACACACATTATGTACAAATAACCGGCGCGTTAGATCTGTGTATGAGATCTAGTCAACCGACTACTGCGCTCGCCGCCACCATGATACTGTAATAATAATTTCTTGTGTTTCGCGTGCCAAAACCACGATATGATAGTGAGGCCCACTGTAGTGCATTGCTCCGGAAATTTCGGCCACGTGATGTTCTTTCACGTGCACTGGCATCGAGCAGTAAACGGTCCTTTAGCATTTCGCCTCCATCGCAATGCCACCGCCGCGTCTGGGGTGGAACCCTCGACTTTCGGGCCATCCGCCAAGCACCATAAACCACTGGACCACCGTGACGGGTCGCAAACTTGCCTAATTAAGGTTTTTCCTCTTTACTACGCTCTAAGAAAAGATCGAGTAAATAGGGTGTCTTTCTGTCCCACAACAATAATCGTCATATACCTTGCGTTCCCTTCCTTGCATTATCGCCGCACGCCCGGCACTTTTAGGTCACGAACCACCTGGGCGTTATCAGCGTGACATAGCATTCTTGATAGGAAAGTGGTCAGCGCCGAGTTTTCAAGAAAGGAAGCGCAAGCAAGCCGGATGACGATTATTGTTGGGGGACAAAAAGACACCCTTTTTACTCGTTCTTTTTGAGAATGTAGTTTGGTTCCTGTTTTCTTCACCGTGAAAGCCTTGCAACAATGTACTCTCCAAGTTATCACGTCACAGTGAACTGAAATACAGTGGAAATGCCGATATAGCTAAAGTTGCTGTGACCTTTCCCTTCGTGATGTTGATTGAATCACTCATACTTATTCTCTGTTGGACAGGTTCACGACAAGAAGAAGCGCTCGTGACTACGTGCACAAGGGTATAACAATACCTGCTGGAACCAGCATCGTGATTCCCAACCACCACCTGAGCCATGACCCAAATTTTTGGGAGCAACCCGAAGTCTTTGATCCTGAAAGGTGGTTAAATTTTTTTCTTACCACGTAAATAACCTGAACGGTAGCTGCTGCAAGCAGCGGATGTAGTCAAATTTACAAATGTGGTCTGTTTTTCAGATTTTGTTGCCATTGAATTGCCCCTTCGATAGTGTGTGCGATATCACAATTTATCTGCAACAGACAGTTCACCTGCAGGAGCTCACGTTCCAGTTCACACGCGCGCACTAATCTCCACGTTCAACCCGCAGTTTACGAACTAACACAGCACTTCGTATATGTCTACAGATGGGTGTTCACCACAAGTGCTTATCTCGTCCACTGTCCACTAAGAAGTGCTTTAGGAAGATTGTCGCCTTTTGCTGAAGGTGCTTTTCAGTATAGGGTCCCAAAAATTTTTGTAATGTGAGTGGTTTTTGCATAAACTGTTTTTGCGTGACAAAACTTATAGAAATGGAGTAGCCGTGGTGTTATAAACCTCCACCTTTCCACATCAAGCCAGTTAACACAACAATTTAGCGGCATACGCTCTTAAAGTTGTTGAATAATAGAAAAACCTTAAGGAACATGCGCCATGTATTGTTTGATGATACTTAGCCCTTGCTACATCTACTCAATAGGCATTTGCGGTGTGGCGCAAAATATATTTGCAGTAATAATTTTTAACGAAATGGTGGAAAGTTATTTTCGACCACAAAGTCTGCACATGATCATTTGTGGAATATACCTGTGCAGCAAGCATTCCATTCAGGCCTCCTAGATTCCCTTCATCCTGTCCTTCTTAGAACATAAAAAAAATTAGAAGCTTTACTGCTTCCTTGTGGGTATAATGCAGCCGCAGAATTAAAACGTGTAGAACATGAAATAGGCACAGTGAGGTGCCTCATTGTCTCTGCGTGTTTCAATTTCTGGTTAGTTTAACCTTACAGCACTGCAATATTCTACAAGTACGCTATTCCACTAACTCCAACCAGCTCCAACGTAACCCCTGACACATTCAGACAATAGCGTTAAAAGTGTCGTTTCCCGGAAATTCCGGTGGCGGCGTCGTCTGTTGTGAGCGGAAAATCGCGAAAAATGCAAATAATAAAAACCATAGCTCCGAGCCGGATTTGAACGCTGGCCATCTGCGGGTCAAACAGTCCGACCACAGAGCCACACCAGCGCTTGAAGTTATTTCGGAAAAATAAGAACACCATTGCAGGTGACATGCAGTGCGTGTAAAAGTAGGTGGCTGAAGCCTGAAGTCGCACCAGGCGGCACACCCACGTGAAGGCACAACGATTGGGCGGTTTGAAGAACCACCCATTACAAAGCGCTCAGCCATCATTGATCATCATCAATTACAACATCAAGAAAATGTACAAATGAGTAAGTCCACGTAATATCTTACAAACGCTTGCAGGGTAGTTCGCTAATACACAAAATGATTAATTATGGTGTATTGGGCACTTCCCAACCGTACTTGCAGTAGGTATGCATTCGCAGATAGTCATGGGTAAGTCGTCCACCGCGAAGCGAAGCCTGGCTATGCAAATGGGGCGCATTTATGCTATCACGTTCTGCTCCTCCACGCTTTTTTTAACCTGTTTTACAGATTCAGTCCCGAAAACAAAGGCCATGTTGACCCCGTGGTGTACCAGCCTTTTGGTCAAGGACCTCGTAACTGCGTCGGTATGCGGTTCGCCCAGCTCGAGATGAAACTGACCATGGCCAAGTTACTGGCAAAATACAAGCTTATCCTGGATGACCGTCACATTAAGGTTCGCACGCTCTTATTTGACTAAACTATTCAATATTTCTATTCGGTTCCACAGGAGTCCCATGTAGAGGTGTTTGCCCTTGCGATCCGCGACCCTTGCGACCCAACACTCACCCAAAGGCGGTATAACAACGTCGCATATGTGTGGTCAATTCGCGATGGCTGTTGTAGGTTCCACGAAGGGCCAAGTTCATGTAGACGACAGGAGCAGCAGCACTCGCTATGACACCCAGGGATGCTTCTGAACCACCTAGACTCGAGACCATAATCTGCAGCCGAGATTCTGAAGCCATGCACATGTGCCTCGAAGATGCAGACGGCAACTAAAGCGCTACTGAAATACCTAAAATCAACAGATCTGAGCGACTACCCGTAGACTGGATGTGTTCCCCCAAGTGGGCTTGTGATTCTGTCCATCACTCTTCTCTTCTCCTGTCTATCTCTTTGCCCCTTTATCCCTCTCCCCCCAGTGCAGGGTTGCAAACCGGACGAGCGTCGGGGTAACCTCCCTGGCCTTTCCTTGCTTTCTCTCACTGCCTCTGTTTCTATTCAATATTGCACGAAAGCCAAGCTAGCTTTCACCTCAACTAAATAGGACCAGCAACACTTTTTTAGTATGGTCAGAAAAGCGGTGCCGATCGGGAATCAAGGCTCCCGAGAACACGCGAGCCAAATACTATAGCGCAGCGCGCGGCCTCGAATTTACAATAAATTCTCAAAGTCAGCTAAAAATCGCTTTCTCTTCTCTCGACAAATGACGCTGTTGGCTCAAAAATTACTGCGTCGCAGACCAAGTATCAGCCATTGGCCGACTTGAGCATGGCGCGCTCGGTCGTTACTGGGGCCGCCGCGGTAGGCCGCGACTTGTCCACGCGTGCGCGCGCGATCGCACTGAAAAGCCACGCATTCGAAAAGAAAAAAAAAAGAGAAAAAGTGCTCATGGTCACGAGGCGCGCGTGACGTATTTTCTTCCCCCTTGCCATCCCTCCCTGCTTAGCTTCCAGCGCTTTCGTCGGGACGAGATAAGAGAGAATGCAATTGCAGCGTGCGACAAATCTTTGTAACTCCGCTCGTACTGGACGGATTCTAAAAATTTTAATAAGCTGCTTTAGTGAATCCATTCCATGGCTACTTGGAAAAAGTGTTGTAGGGCCCCTTTAAGCATAACCAAAGTATATTCACTCAGGAGTGGAAGTTTTCAGCTATTCATACTTTATCCGTAATCAAGATATTTTCGTTTTTTCTCTGACACTCAAGTAGCGGCGCAATTAAACCTGAGTCAACGAAAGAGAGGTCTCTTCTGTCCCCTTGTAGTGTTGTTGCGGTGTTACTAAATTGTAAGTATGCTTTACCAACACGCCCAATCCTACAATCGCCTATATGGCGCACCTGAACTACCCTCTGAACTTGTCCGCGTGAAGCCCCAACAACAAAACATGGACAATAAACTAACTCCATTCTCTCGCTTTTGTTACAAAACATTTGTACTAACCAAGACGCTAATAGAAACAATAGTGTTTACCAATGTCTCTACACCTTAAATTCGACTACTGTTCGTTTTACTTGATTTTTTGTGTCTGCGTACGTTTTTTATTTTTTGAATCACAGTTTTTCAGGACTAACAAAAACCCTTACTGGAACACTGTGCCAGAACAGTGCCAAAAAAAAAAAACGGTGCGGTGAACACACAGGACACAGCGCTGTTCTGCCACAGTGTTCATAAACCAACTAGCCCACCTCATAACCCTTGCTCCTTACTCGAAGCATGGTTTTCATATTTATCCTTCGAATGCATAGATATCCTTCGAATGCACGAAAATAACGAGCACGACACGACAACACAGGACTGGTGGTTTAGTGCCTGTCCTGTGTTCTCGTTTCGTCCGTGTTTCCTTTCACGTGATGGTTTTTCGTCTAAAGTAATGAACGGACTCATCAAACAAAACGTTTCGTTAAGTTTACCAATCGTTTATTATTGCAGGAAAAGGACTTGGAGCTCGAATCCACGTTCATCTTCGCGATGCCAAAGGATGGCATCTGGCTCAAGGTCGAAAAAGGTTGTCTAATCCAATCAAGATTCTACATGGGCTTGACTTCATTATTCGACAGAACCATGTTGTAAAACATCGGGTATTTTCTATAACATGTTAACCACTTTGTGTATGATAATACTTTCTGCATAAAAACACTTTGTGTGCTGTTAATCATATCGTCAGTTCGCCGGTTTACTAGTTTGCGCGAATTACAATGTCAATCGCGGAATTGTGAAGCGTTCGCACTTTCTGCGATTGCACGTGCTTTGAAAGAACTAGGCGTGCGTTGTGTTGCATGCGCCTTGCTATTTCCATGACTGTACCAAATCCTCTCTGCCTATAAGATTGCTGATTTTTAAAGCACAGCTCTCAAGCGCCAGTTCCTGCGTTGAGCGGCGTCGCCGTTTGCGTCTCCGTCGCTGTCGCCGTCGGTGGCGTAACCGACAGACATGAAAAAGTACCCGATATGAAAAAAAAAAGACGGATGGAATGTGATTTGAACCCGGACCCTCTGCGTGGCGTTCGAGCATTCTACCACAGAGCCACGATGGTGCTTGAAACTCATTTGCAAGAATACCCTATACAGGCGTCATGTCGGGCAAGGAGTCGCGCCTAACATATATGTAATATAGCGAGGCAAAGAATAAAATAAGAACCAGTCATTGCACAATGCTAATTGTGCGACGAGTGTGTGGTTTAATGCTTTCCACCAAATGCAAAGTGCTCAGCCATAATTCTTGATCGTAATCAGCCACATGTAGCATCAACAATTAAGTGCACATAATACCTTACAGATGTATAGCGGGTACCTCGCTTATCCGCAGAAAGACGAATAATGACGTTGTGGGTGCTGCATAGGTCGGCACTTTAAGGGAGTACTCACTCAAACTCACTCACCACAATTTTTTCAGCCTTCGCACTCGCTCACGTTCACACTCACGTCCACTCACACTCATGAGTACTCACTCACGTTCACTCACCTCCACTCACACTCATGCGTACTCACTCGTTCACACTCACCTCCACTCACACTCATGAGTACTCACTCATACTCAACTCACCACGTTCAAATGAGTGTGAGTGAGTGTGAGTTGAGTGCACTCATGAGTGAGTGTGCCGAGCGCTATGGGGTGCTGTGCTACTTCACAAAAATTACGATTTATGGCGTAGTCAATACCTTGCGGAAAACTAAAACTTAAAACACATGGTTAAAAAACAGCGCAAAAGGACGATACACAAGATGAAGGAGGACACAGGACAAGCGCTGAACTAGCAACAGTCATCTTTATTAAAAAGAAAAGAACCAATACAAGCAGTTCCGCGGCGTGCGCACCCTCAACGTTGAAGGTAATTGTCACGTGTTTTCAAGTAGGCTGATTTCACAATCATCAAGATAGATAGATGGGGCGGAAATGCAATTATCGTGGTGTCTCTTGATGTGGAAAGCTTCGGTCTGGTGTATCGTCCTTTTGCGCTGCTTTTTAACCATGAAGTTCAACCAACTCGCCCAGTTTTGTGCGCTGTTGCACTTAAAACACAGTAAATATAATAATATCTGGGGTTTAACGTCCCAAAACCACGATATGTTTATGAGGGACGCCGTAGTGGAGGGCTCCGGCAATTTCGACCATCTGGTGTTCTTTAACGTGCACTGACATCGCACAGTATGCACGGGCCTCTACCATTTCGCCTCCATCGAAATGCGAACCCGCGATCTTCAGGTCAGCAGCCGAGCACCCTAACCGCTATACCACCGCGGCGGACTAAAACACAGTTCGCCTTGCCCCAAGACGAAGCTGCGCTCAGACGTGACGATGATTTCTGATGACGTCACATTGGCGTCACGGGATGACGATTGTGACGTCATGTTACATAATCTGACATGACAGTGACATCACATAATGACCCAATTTGTGACGCCATTATGTCGTGTACAGTGACGAAGGTCATGCGTGTTTTTGTACCACTTCATTCACCTGCAGTATTTCGCTAATACGCTGAACGAGAGCATTCGAGCCTTTCGCCTTAAAAGGAGAAGCATTTATGAAGATGCGACAAAGTGATGGCTATAACACTATCTAAAAACTGGAGACAAACACTGTCAGTGAACAGTCCAAATTGCTTTTCTAAGAAACCGCAGCAACGCCTTCACAGCGACTCGCGTTCAAGACCGCGTTGGCCGGTGCCCTCGAATTGTGTTTTCTCTTTGAGAATGGTCCATTTGGCCCAGTGTGACTGAGAGTGCGGATCTCCCGCACTTAATGTGCGCGTTCTTGGCGAGTGCACAGGCTGAGGGAACGATACGAAGATCGCTGTAACCGGACAGAAAGATGTGATGTTCCTTTAATTGTGGGAGACCTTGAGGTTGTGCGACCTTAGAAACACGTTCTTAGGGTTCTCAGTGTCATCAGTTTCTCCCGTTTTTGTTTGTTGCTGTCTCATAAATAAATCGTTTGTAACTCACACAATTCGGTGGCTACGTCGTACGTGAGAAACCCAGCGCCGACGAGCGTACAAAAATACGGCCGTCGAATGTGCGCTGGTCACATGCGCCGTTTTCGAATAATTGATGCTGTACGTGGTTGGGGATCAGCCATTTCTGATATGGCAATCCGATGTGTTATCGCTTGTCATTTCCAGTTGTCACATTTCATAGTTCCCTGAATATGAACGCTCGGCCGTCGTTGTTGCCTGTATAAATAGAGGTGTTGCGCTTAAGCACGTGTACGAAGGTCTGCCGGCACGGTGTAAGGATTCCGTTAGGATGGAGCATTGTGCAATGCGAAAGAAAAGAGAGAGAGAAAGATAAAGAAAGAAATAAAGAGAAAGAGATAAAGAAAGAGAGAGAGAAAGAAAGAGAAAGAGATAAAGAAAGGAAGAAAAAGAAATAGATAAAAAAAGGAAGAAAAAGAAAAAGAAAGAAAGGAAGAAGGAAAGAGAGGAAGAAACGTAGTACGCCAGGTTAGCAGTCGTCAAGGTCCTCTTGCCCTCATTTTGCCAGGGCGCCTTTTTTCTTCCACCTCGGTGTGCGAAGACCCCGCAAAGCGGAACACGTCTCCAGTGGAGTGAAGTAGCGTGAAGCTGCGGCCGCTCGTTGAGACATCGTCCGCTTTGGTCGACAGAGGCACGGCCGCATAATAGGAGGATGGTATACATAGAAGGGCCAGAGTAGGGGCTAGTTGGTCATACATAGTTGACGCGCTGTTTTAACACGAAGAAAGTGTTGAAACAGCAACTCGTGTTGTGTACTACCTGTGGTTTTTCATCTGTCTTTCTTCGTGTCAAAACAGCGCGTCGCAAGTGCGAACGGTACACATACTTCAATTTGTTTGCATAATGCGTTTTGTGACGCATACTTCTTTCTGCGCAGCTCTCCTTCGCCGACAGCTTTTACACATCTGCGGATGGTTGATCCCTTATTTGGAGCAGAAAACAAAATGGGGCAACGGCACACTACTGGTGAGGAAACAGCGGAGTTGGTGGCCTTCCCCTCCTCACCCTCACTTCCCTTTCCCACAGCCTTGCTATCCTTTGCGACATGGTGGCCCTCATTTGGAGACGTGACTTAGTTTTGTTATTTCCGAGTACTATTGGCAACACGAACACTAAGCCAGCGGTAAATTAAGCATTCTGGTTACCTATCTTTTCTTAATATCAATTCTGCTTGAAATATTTTACTATACATGCTCACTTTGGTGAACGCAGTACGGTGTTTAACGAGACGTTGGAAGTAAGACGTTTCGGCAGGAGTTTCAAAATAGTTTTTAATATTTGAGGAATGTGAGCTGCCAGCAGACAACTACTGCATGTAATTTGAGTGGGTCGTGGGATTCCGCTTAGGAAGAAATATTGTATTAGTGACTGTTTAATGGTTAGATAAATATTTACGCTGTAATTACATTAATTGCTGTAATATGCACAACAATTTATTTGAATACTTCCGCATGCCTTAAATTTGGTACATAAGGTTATGTAACTTTCACACGTTTATAGGCATTCGATCATAACGCGCGTCGCAAAAGGCTATTCTCGGCAAAGCCAGGCCTCATGGTTCTGCAAATCTAGGCAGACCGTGCAGCTGTGGCGGGGGAGGGGGGGGGGGGCGATGAGGAGTCGGCACAGCTGGCAGCTCGTTGTTAGGCCACGCACTGTGACGTCATCGCTCGGCGAGGTCTTTCTGCGCCCACAGAACGGCCTAACCTCCGGTCTAGACAGCTTGGTTGTTAAACCAGAGTTTTCAAATCCTGTACACTAGCTATGGTTTTAGAATCTCGCTCATGCCTCCGATATTGCGAATCACAGATGGGGCCGTATCTTGGGGTGATTACCTTGGGCGACGCCGCCACTTTCGTGGGAGAGAGAGAGAGCCATATAGGTCAAAGAAGTACTGACACGAACTTTAAAAAATTTCAGATTTTTGCTCTAAATAAAAGTACTGGTGTCGAGAAACCTATAAAGAGTGTCGTAGTGCTTTGGAAATGCATTGGATATATTTTTAATACCTCTACCATAAAACAGCAATTTCGGTTTCGGTATCAAGGAGTCAGCTTCTCCGTGACGTGTCAGAGCATTTTGACGTCACGGGAAGACAGCAACTGGCGAGGTACTAATATCAAACCTGTCATCTGCTCGTCGTGCACGTAAACAACGATGAGTGAACTGTCGTCCAGTGACCCTGACAGTGACTTCTGCGATTTAGGCTGCATGCAGGACGCAGAGCTCGCAAACTTAGGAACTGTTTTGACTCGTCGGTATAATGCCCATTGCAGTGGAGCTGGCTTGCAGATGCGCAGCGACGAAAACTTTAAATTCAATATTACATAGTTTATATGTGTAGTCTGACTCCGGTTTGTGCAGTGCGTTGACACTGTATACCAAGGAAACGAAAAATCTCCCTTTTGCGATGTTCCAACATCGTGTCAGTTCTCTTTTAAGTGAAAGGCAGGCACAAGGGGACGAATATCTTGTTTGCTTCCCCGCACTGGAGGAAGCGTGTAAGGAGGGACAAAGAGCTAAGAAAGAAAAGAATGAGAGAAGTGGTTAAAATGAATGTAAAGGAAAGCACACAAACACGCACTATGAATCACGAGAGCTTCATAGTCGTTCAGCGAGGCCGCTTGAGAGCAGAAAATTCACCAGTTCCTTGGTCGCTTTCTGGTTGGAAGCTTGAACGTTTCCGACATTCGTAATTGGTTGCGCGGAAAGCGGCAGGTAATGACGTTGCTGAGTGGTGTTGTCTCTGGGAGCTCTAGCGAGGGCACTGACAAAGGACGTGTGCCGTAGTTTCCTCGCTGCCACAGTGATCATAGGCTGCACTTCCTGCCTTTCCTGTTCGGCAAGCAAAGCTGTTCGTTAATAACTAGAAGTCACAGGCGGGGTTTCACTATATAGGCTTTTGGGCCAGGAGCGCAATCACTAGGCGTTTCTGGCCCGCCGTCTAAAACTGGTTCGCCGCGCCAGGCCACATTGAACCGTAGACGTCGAAGCCATCCCGGCCGATATTCTCATTAATTCTCGCAAAACTGAAGGTGTCGCCGAAAGTGATCGGCTCAGATTATGGCCCTGAAGGGCTTTCCTGCGCAGTCTTCGTTCAACCCACTCCTGCTGCGCGAAGCTAGAAGCACGTGTTTCTAGCTTCATCCGCCCTGACGAGATGCAACTCAACTAGGGTTAGCGTTTAGCGGTAACGTGCGCCACAAGCAGGGGCGTACGCACAATTTTTTTCGGGGGGGAGGGGGGGGGGGCACGGGCCCGGTGTGCCACCCTCTGGCTACGCCACTGGCCACAAGGTAACGCCCCAAGAAAATGCCTTACGAGGACTGCGACCTAATAGACTAATTTAACAGCAACGTCACGCCGAGTACCAGCAATAATGCTTTCTCTAGGAAAGCGTCGACTATAGCATGAATTAACCTGGCGTCAAGGTAAGCACAATGCAATATCTAAATGAAAAAGTTATAGTGGTCAAACGGGCAGATGCCTAAACGACCGGTTGCGCGAGCACCATAATAATGCCTTTAACAGAGTGCAGGGGCACATCGACATTCATCGTGACGGTGCGGTTGTACACCCCGTTTCAATCAGAGCAGAGCAGTGGCGAGACAAAGTTCAGCTAACTCGTCAAGTTATCGAAGCTGAATTGATAAATAAGCTGGGTGAAAAGTTTATAAGCGGACCCTCTATTGCGATTTCAAATCAAGAATTTGATTACCAACCAGGGCTTTAGGGCATAAGTGGTTCTACGCTCGAACCATGTCAGACGATGTGGCAATGATGTGAGCACCTTTTTCATTCGTGTCTCGCGCCCTCTACCTTGCCTTGTATTATGCACTTTTTTTAACACGAAAGTGTGTTATGCCGGGGTCCACCACGGCTCCTCTGACGTATTTCCGTCACGGATATGACGTTGTAAAATATAAACACATTGAGATCGAAGAAAGAACTAGAAGAAAAAGTCCCGTCGCCGGGCGTCCAATCCACGACCTCTCGTTCCACAGCGTGCAGCGCGCAACCACTCGGCCACAAGAGCGCACGTACCTCAGCTTGCTAACGGCAAACTATTTATATACACCATATACCGTTGGCGGTCCTCAGAGCTCGTCGACTTCAGCGCGTTTTCGTCATCACTAGCGAGATGGCGCGAAGGTGGCACAGAGTGCGCGCTCTAAAGGTCGTCGCGCCTTTCGCTGCGACGAGCGCGCGCCTCCACGGGGCGTGGTCGCTCTTGCGCGCGCGCTTATCTCGTGATCGGGGCATTGGGGCACTTTGTACGTCTTGTGCTTCCACCACAGAGAGAGAGAAAGGCAAAGGACAGGCAGGGAGGTTAACCAGGTTGTACCCGGTTTGCTACCCTACGCGGGGGGGAAGGGAGAAGGAGAGAAAAGAAGAGAGAAAGAAAAAAGGAAAGAGAGAACAAGTCATACGCGCGCACACATATCAGCGTTCACAGCGCACACACAGGCTGTCACAACCGAGAAATATTTTAGTTCGATTCCTCTGCGGTTGTCTAAAACTGGAATGGAACTTGAGATGTTAAAAAAGGCTTGCAAAGACTGGCTCCAAGGAATCCAGGACTTGCAGTGCGCATTGAGCTGATGGAGTTGTCATCCTGTTGAGAAGAGTGCGCATCGTGGTCATGAGAGACCTCAACACAGTGAGGACTTGTAGATTTTCGTCGCGGAAATCTTCTGAGGGCGATGATTGCGGGGCAATCTGCACCGGCTCTTTATGAGTGCTCAGTGGGGGGTAGAGAGGGCCACGCGACATCCGCCGCCGCGTTCAAAGCCTCTGCATCTTTTCGGCTGTGATGCGTTGGGCGGTGGTCGTGGCGGCAGTGATGGTGGCTGTCGCTTAGGATAAGTCTGTCGGAGTAGGAGATCGCGGTGTCCGTACAGATTGAGCAGCAGCAGCCCTAGACCTTCGCCGCCGACGCGAGCGCCGTTGTCTATTTCTTACAATGTCAACAGCCTCTTTGTGCTTTGAGCCGTCCCGTACCTTCTGTTTCAAGACACTCCATTCTTTCTTAACAAATGGACAGTCTCTTGATGACGCCTTCGTGCAATCCTTGGCAGTTGGTACATTTCAGGGTGGTTGCTCGGCAGGATTCCACGTTGTGTGGCTCTGCACAGCGGGGACAAACCACCACGTTCCGGCAAACCCCGCTCACATGACCCATTTTTTGACATTTACGGCACTGGAGTGTTCTTGGTGTAAATGGACGTACCACGTGACGAAAGTGTCCCACCTTCACGTGGGATGGCAATGTGTCGCCTTTGAAGACGATCTTTACGCAACGCGAGTTGCCCAGTCGTGAAACTTGGACGATATTGCTATCGTCACTAACTGCCTTGATCAGCTTTGGAAGGTCACCACAAGGAATGGAGATGTCGACATCGTATATTACACCTACGACCATGTCCTTGCTAAGTGGAATGAGAGCTCGCACCTTGATACCGTCGAAGTCTGTGACCCTGGGGAGCTATTCTCGCGGTGTCCACTTAGTGGACATGTCCACTTCAGGCCTCCACTGATTGGATAAGCTCGGCGAGCAGCGCGCCGCCTGTTTCCGGTCTTTCTTCCGCAACGTCATTTTGACGATACGCAGCTTTCACTACTCTCGACACAAATAAGAAAGACGGAATGCGTTTCGCCGCAACGAATGCTGCCCCCAGAGATCCGCTTTTGTACGTACATCTCTGAGGCCGTGCATGAACTCTGAACACGTTAGCCCTGGAATTAGGTTTAACGCGGCCGCCCGCCTGACGCACCTGGAAGGTCGGTACGCATTCCCTGCATCGTTCTTCAAACATCTCAACACGTTCATACGCAAGTTCGGACTTGTCATGTTAGTTTATGAGTCATGTTACTGTATATTTCGTCCACTTTCTTTCTCTTTATGCTGGGAATGTACTGGCGCGTTCGGTGCGTCGACGTTGTCAAGAGCGCCATGACGTCACGGCTCGCCGCTTTTTCCAGTAACTGAATGCACTCCGCCGAAGTGGACATGTCCACTAGGTGGACACCGCGAGAATCGCGCCCCTGGTCAGAGCAAGCAGAGATGCCTGGTGTATAACGTCGATGGTCAAGACATTCTTGCGGGGGTTGACCCGAACATCCTTGATTTCATTCGGTGCCAGCGACTCCAGTTTTAAGGCGAAAGCCTTTAATGTCTCATGCTCACGTCCGTCCGGTGTCCATCCGTCCGGTGTCCATCCGTCCGGTGTCCGTCCGGCGTCCGTCCGTCCGTCCGTCCGGCGGTAGTGCTGGTGGTGTGAGTCCTCACCACCCTTACTGCACATGCGCAAACCCTCCCCACGCACCTCCTCTGCTGTGCTTCCCCTCTCTTTCCTCTAGGTATCCCTCCCGCCCGCGGCGTTTACACACCCATTGCGCATGCGCGTCCCCTCCCCCCCCTCTCTCCTCTAGGCATCCCTCCCGCGGCGCTAACACCCCCCATTGCGCATGCGCGTCCCCTGCCCCTCCCTCTCCTACGCTTCCCCCTCTCTTTCCTCTAGGCATCCCTCCCCGCGGCGTCTACACCCTCACTGCGCATGCGCATCCCCTCCCCCATCTCTCTCCTCTAGGCATCCCCCCCCCCGCGGCAACCACACCCCCCAATGCGCATGCGCGTCCCCTCCCCCCCTCTCTCCTCTACTACGCTCCCCCTCTCTCGCCACGCAACGCCGACGCAGGCAGCGTCTGCTAGCGAGTTTCTTGGTTGAAAAAATCGACTGCTCGCGCTGCACAACCGTTCACTGGCCACCCCGTATATATGGCAATGGATCTTGACCTGCAAGGTGGTGCCGGTGGGAGATTTCTCCTGTGCGTTGCCGAACGATGAAAAATTCGCAGCGTGCGCGTTAACTAAAAGCGAACTGCGGGTCTCTGTGTCCAGTCCGAGTCTTCTGTCTCTCATTGCCCAGCAGCGATTGGGATGTTCCAGTAGGAAACAACCGTCCATCACTGCGTGCTTTGCGCCCCCCAGGTTTCTCTCCTGTGCAACGCTGCGATGAGCGCCAGCGTCAACGCCGCCGCCAGTGTAAGCGTTAGCGCCCGCTGCTTCGCATCTACACATGGTTCCCTTTAGCGGTGGATGGTGTAATCTTTAAGGCGAAAGTCTTTAATGTCTCATGCTCACGTCCGTCCGGTGTCCGTCCGTCCGGTGTCCGTCCGACCTTCGTCCGGCGTCCGTCCGTCCGTCCGTCCGTCTGTCTGTCTGTCTGTCTGTCTGTCTGTCTGTCTGTCTGTCTGTCTGTCTGTCTGTCTGTTCGTCCGTCCGTCCGTCCGTCCGTCCGTCCGTCCATCCATCCATCCGTCTGTCCGTCCGTCCGTTCATCCGTCCATGTCCGTCCGTCCGTCCGTCCGTCCGTCCGTCCGTCCGTCCGTCCGTCCATCCGAGCTCTGGCACTGAGCCAGGTGGCCGCCGGGATGCGCAGACGGACGCCGGTCGCGTCGGACTCTATAGCGCTCGCGCTTTGCTTGCGTAGCGTCGCTGTGACCAGAGTTTGCAATCATTCTGACCGACGCCGTCTCAATGGACCCAGGCGTTCACGGAATACACTTTCCAATTTACAAAGGGTCCGTCAACTTAAGAGCTGGAACGCGGATGGCGTTTGCACGATGCGCAAAGCGCGAGAAAATACTAACGCATGCGAACGGAGGAAGATGAGTCTCGCGTCTCGCTGCGATTCGCGGTAAAAAATTAAAGAAGAAAACACGCACCCATTAGGTTTGTGTCTTATGCCACTGAGAGTGTAAAAGAAAAAAGACATGGCATAATCAGTGGAATGGCCGCACGCTTTCGCCGAACACACTTTGGAATGTACAAAGTGTCCTTCAATTTTTTCTCGAGATGGTCTGCCGATTCAGGTGTCTCAGATTGTCCGATGGCGTAATTGGCACAAATAAGACGGTGTAGTTCGTTGAAGACACATTCGGCTTCACAGTGGATGCGGTTGAAGGTGGTGAAGCAGCCAGCGATCTTCGCTTTGGTTTACGATTGTAAACAGGCGTGAAGTCATCGTCGGAGTCGTCACTGCTCGCCGAATACAGTTCGGTGGACTCACTGTCGGCATCGCTGAGTTGACTGTTCCTTTTCCTCGAGGGGCCCGCCGACGGCGGCGGCATGCCTGGAGGGTGCGCAGGCGAGTTCACTTCCACTGTAGCCAAATAAAATACCGATCGCTACGCGAGGAACATGAAAAATCAGCAAAAAACTGTCAACCGGTAAACAAAGCGCTGTGCAAGAGGCACACTTGTTGTTTTGAAGTTGCAGTGGTTAAAGAGTGCGCGAAGGTCACTTCGCTCGCCACGGCGGCCGCGTTTACGAAAGGAGCGCGCTGCTCACACACGAAGTAACACACGAAGTAACAATTGTGACAGTTGTTCGCGCTCGTCCTGTGTATACTTGTGCGGTCGTTCCGCGCGTATTTCTTGGTGTTAGAGCAGCCCGCTTCAGATGTCGAGCTGTGACAGTTAGTCGGCGCTCGTCCTGTGTATGCTGATTTAGTGCGTCCTTTTGCTTGAGGCGCGCGCAGCAAGTTTCGAGCTGCTTGCCGTTCCTCGCATGACATTACAATTTGTTGCTGTAGCATTCATTCCTTCGCCCTTGTGGCGAAACAATGTACAATAAACGCTCAACTACCGCTGTGAAGACACGTTTCACTTTCGTGTTATACCGATTCCTTTGACAGAGGAGGGATCAGCCATGTTAAAAAAAAAAAAAAAAAAACTTGCTCGAAGTCAGCACTCTTTCCTTCTGCTTCTCTCGTCCCTTTCCATACCTTCTATGCGCTGTCAACATTTAGAAATGGATCCTTACCAACTTGCCCAAGCGTCAACCCTTTAGAAATATCTTAGCGCGGAACTTGGCTTAGACAGTTTGCTATTGCGCACGTTTGCATGTTTGCTCTGCATATCGTAAATTATTTCGAATCGCGTGTTTAGTTAACAATAGTATTACTTCTTTTTCTGTGCCTCATAGTTCTTTTGCGGCGCATTCAAGTTTTCAATGGAGGACTCTCAGTTTCCTATTTGACTCCTGAAACATCTGTTCTGCAATGAGTACTTCGCACCCTGATGCATTAACAAAACAGAGTACATAATCCTTTGATTTTATCAGTCTGGCGTTAGCGCTGGCCGCGAATATTTCTACTTAACGTGACAAAGCCGTCGATAAATGGCACAGATTTTTGGAAGACAGATTTCGCCGTGGCTATAAGCACTGCTATACGCGCGAGGTACAGCGGGGGGTAGGGGGGGGTCAAAAGTTTGCAGACCACTATCCCATGTATTTCTATGGAAGCGTGGCCTGCGAGCTTTTGACCAGGACTGCACGTACATGCAAAGTAGAACTTTTATCGATAGAATGGGCAACGGCCTCAAAGGGTGCTTCTGGGTCCGCAGAGATAAGATAACGTTTCTAACGCCGGGCTCCGAGCAAGCACAACATGAACTGCGTGAAACCAGTAACAACATAGGCTAGCACAAGAGGAGAAATTCAGCCTTGTTGGTGAGACATGAAACGATTTTTAGCGCAAGGTCACACAAGGACGAAAAAGAAGGACACGGGACGTGTCCTCCATTTTAGTCCAAGCGTGATCTTGAGCTAAATATTGTTCCATACGTCCCCAGCTACGTCTGGCACAGCAACTTGCAAACGTTTCCGTGGGCTTGAACGTGAACGACAGAAATCGCGAACCATGCTTGGAGCCTTGGTTCTGAGCTTGATCGTTGCGTTTTCAGCATGGTTCGTCATGTAAGTATGACTGCTCTTATCGCTTGACCAGCGCCCTTATCGCTTAACCGGAAGAGAAAGAATAAGAGCTTTAGTCTCAGTCGCTACGCTGGAGATCAGCTTTCGTTCTTAAACCGGTGGTAACCTCGATTTTCGAAAATGCTAGTGCCTGAGAATAAATCGTTGTCCATCTGGTGGAGGTGCTCTTTATATCTGGTTACGTAGCCTACAACTTTTTTATGTATATCCGCTGAGTGGAAGAGAAAGCTGTATTGCTACTGTTGTATGATGAAATAGGAACAGGAACTCTGCCTCTGAACTAATAACCTATACAAGAGAGCTCCTTTCGTTTAGTGCAGGCGTCTCAAGCTCACCTCAGATAGGCGAGCCACACTCATGAAATTTAGGCCCGAATTCACGAACGCTCCTCGACTCGAAACTCGACCTCAAGGGATCCTTGAGGACTGTTTCGCGTTGCGATTTCTGCAACGCGAAAAGATCCTCAAGGATCCCTTGAGGTCGAGTTTCGAGTCGAGGAGCGTTTGTGAATACGGGCCTAAGTCTCCCAAGGGCCGTGACAGTGAAGAAGGTTGCAGCGGGGCGGAGTGCTTGAGTTATGAACAAAATGTCAGCTAACGTTGCCATCTGACAGCTTTTTTTAACACGAAAGTGTTTTATGCCGGGGTCCACCAAGATTTCAGTGACGTATTTCCGTCACGGAAATGACGTCGAAAAAATACACATGATCAGAAGACAAAGAAAAAAAGTTCCGTCACCCGGAGTCGAACCTACGACCTCTTGGTCCGCAAGGAGAGATGCCGGGCACGCTATCCACTGCGCCACGGTCACATACTCCGTAGGTATCACAAATGCGCCTTTTATATCTACCACTGTCCTGTCACAGTGCTCTTTCCAAAGTGAAGTAATGCGTCATAACTGTGAAAGCCACGATTAGTTTCTTCAGAGCGTCGTTTCTACGCGTCCGTCCCATCTGGCGCGTTTCGAATAGTAAAAGTGCAATTTCGTCGACGCATTAACACACTGCCAGGTGGCGACCTTACCCCTAGCGTCGGCGTCACTCATAGCATCCATTCCTAGGTATAGCTCTGAGACGCGCGAGTGCTTAGCGTGGCCGTAACTCGGCGTTCCCAACTTACACTCGCCCCGCGAAAAATCGCAGCCGGCCAACGGGGAAGACACGACGCGCGTTGCGTTTCCCTCTGGTCGGGCAGTGGTGGTCAACAACTCTAAATGCCATGAGTAGGCTACCTTAGCCCAAATTCGGCGTCCAATCAGTGACGCTCTTCTGGCTATCACACCGTTTTCTCTGATTCCGCTGTCACCGTACAGCTACCACAAGCATGTATGACCACAAGCGTTTGTTTAATCACTGCTCATAGACGTTAGTCGTCGGGATACAGATGTGCCACCAAGCGTCAACGTGTCTGCATCCACGTTAAACGGTGCTATACCTGTCGAACACCAACAGACATTGTGTAAGCTCTTTTATATCATTGTACAGTAAACATTCAACTACTTCTGTGAGGACACGTTTTACTTTCGTGTTATACCGATTCCTATGACAGGGGGATCAACCATGTTTTTTTTTTCTTTTTGGCAAATTGAAGTTGTCTTTATTTTTTCCATGCGTAAAAGGGGAAAAGGACCACAAACCAAAAGCTATTAAACTGTAGCTTGAGTGCGCCTGAGGCTCAACATTACACATTCATACGGCATACACTGCAGAGCAACCAAAACGCAATCAGCAAGCAAAATTGATAACACTGTACATACAGTTGTAAGTTTACATTACAAAAAGCTTGAACTATGCAAGTTTCAACAAAAATGAAATACTCCACTGGTGTAACATACACACACAAACGAAAACACGAAGCCTATTCACTGCACCTTACAAGATATTTTTCATGCTCTTTAGGTATTAGAGTGAGCATGTGACTATCTGTTTCACATGTGTTCAAGATCGTTGGCCGGAGAAATTGTAGAGTTCTGTTTCCATAGTTGGTTCTTGCACGAGTCCACTTATCAGCACTTCTAGTACAAACAGCTTTGTCTTTCTTTTAAGGTTAAGGTAGCTAAGGAGATCAAAAACTCATTTACGGCAGGTGGTGAAAATCTAAAGTAATGCAATAGCCGATGTTCAAAAGTAGTGGTAACGCGGATAGTATTATATTTGACAAGGAACTCTCTAGTGCGTGTTCTATAACTAATGCTAGCAGTATGCCTCAACGCTTTCTTTTGTAATGAGGAAGGCTTTTCTCTTACCTCATATCCGGGTCACATCTCAAGGGGACTTGGCGTCAGGACTCGAGAAACCTACCCATGCCGATCTCCCAGATCACTAATATTTAGAAGCCGACCCTAAAATATATGGGCTTTGTTCCACAGTTATATTTTAACTTATTGTGACCGAATGGGTTGCCTCAGGAAAAACATGCTTCAGACCAGTCACATTTGTGCAGCCTACCCCTGTAAAGCATTATTAATTTCAACACGGCCTCCGGCAACAATGGCCCACTACGAAATCATTTCTAAAGCCAGAAACATTCGAAGGGAAACTTGTTCGTCCACCATGCCCGTTAAGTTTCTTTCTTGTGAGGCTTACAGACATAGTCATCAGAAAAAAAAAAATATGTGAGACGAAGGCAGTCATGTTCGCCACAGGCCACATGTTTGAGACCCCTTGTTTAGTGTGTCTTCATATATCTCTCCGTTCACTTTTCGACACTCATTTCGACAGGCCTATGCACGGTAGCAAACTGATTACTATTAATTAGCAGAGAAACCTCGATGTCTTTTCTTTTCATCTCCATCTCTCTCTTTCTCTCGCCCTCAACTCTGCAATCATGCAGTAACGTTGAAGTATGGGTCAGTATGGGTCAGGCGTTACCTTAAGGGACAATAGGAGAGCAGACTGAGTCAGGGAACAAACGGGTGGTAATAACATCTCAGTCGAAATCAAGAAGAGGAAATGGGCAGGGCATGTGGCGCGTAGGCGAGATAACCATTGATCATTAAGAGTAACAGAATGGATTCCAATAGAAGGGAAACGCGCGAGTGGGAGACAGAAAGTTAGGTGGGCAGATGAGATTAAGAAGTTTGCAGGTATAACGTGGCAGCAGAAAGCATAGGACCGGGTTGATTGGCGAAACATGGGAGAGGCCTTTGGCCTGCGGTGTGCTAATTCAGGCTGCTGCTGCTGCTGCTGCTGCTGCTGCTGCTGCTGCTGCTGCTGATGATGATGATGATGATGATGATGATGATTACGATGATTACGATGATGATGCATAACGCGAATAAATGGGTCATTCAAAAGGACAAATGGCAAGGAAGAAAAGTGGCACGCACAACGACTGGGCAATGAACTGCGGTTCGTGGTCCAGTCGTGGTCAGTCATCCTGATCGCATCACAGCGACTGAAGTCCAGTTGTTGCGATTGTATCCACTCTAGTCCGAGTTGGTAGTCCAGTCGTTGTGTGTGCCACTTCTCTTCCTTATCCTTCGTCAGGTTCACTCTTTAAGCATTGCATGGATATTCTTTGAAGTAATCCGCATAATTTGTGTAAGTCCAATGGGGCCCCTGGAATAATTTTCTTTATTTCTCGGTAGTGTTTGTCTTTATTAGCGCAATTATTCCAACATGAATAGAAACCACTAGTAAAGCACCCTCACTGTATTCTGTGTAATGTGTTTTTCAGACAACGCAAGAGACGGCTGTCATTCTTCAAAAACATCGGAATCCCAGGACCTTCTCCAAGCTTTCTTTCAGGCAACCTGTCTGAAATGATACGCGAGGTAAAGCTTGAAATCCCCATTTCAAAAACCAGCGCCGTTCCAGAACTTCCAGCGAGATACTAGTACGTCTTTTGGCACTGGACCACACTGGGAACACTCGTGCGCGCTCGCATTTACTGGCACTTCGGTGAGCGATCTGGGAAAGAGCTGGGTCCCACTAGGGAGGGCGCTGGAAACGCTGAAATTTTCACTGCATTACGTCGGCGCATTCTGGAGCCTGTTCTGTTGGGGCCAGTGCTGCAAATAAGTTATGAAGACTAAAGCCTCATATGCCTTACGCGAACGTGGCCTTGAACGAAAACCGCAGTGACGACGCGAAGCCGCGCAAAAACTGTCACGTCGGCCCTTCAGGCTAGTAGAAGCTCTGCAAGGCGGACAAAAGCATTATATACATACATAATCATAACCATGGGGACCGATGCAGTCATAACAATGCAATTAGGAATTGGCAAACGTTAATTTCAGCAGATGCTTAGTGAAAATGTGTGACATCCGATTAGTGAAGTTTAAGATGATTTATTTACTGTAGTCAACTGGTTGCTGTTTGTCTACACGCCACAGCGGTCTAGTGGTTATGGTACTCGACAGCCGATCCAAAGGTCGTGGGATCAAATCTGGGCCGCGGTGGCCGCATTTCGATGGAGACAAAATGCTTGAGGCCCGTGTACGTACATTCATGTGCTCGTTGAAGAACCTCATCTGGTCGAAATTTCCGGAACCCTCTACTACAGCGTCTCTCATAATCATATTGTTGTTTTGGGACGTAATTCCCCGCAATGATTATTTTCCTTTTTATAACATCTCTTTTCTGTCATCTTTTGTTCCCCTTACCCCCCTTCCCCAGCACAGGGTAGCCAGCCGGTCTGAGAACTGGTTAACCTCCCTGTCCTTCCTTTTCTCCTCTTCCTCCTCCTCCTTTATTAGCTACCGTAATAAGTCACAAATAATTACTGAGGTCACTCAGTGAAAGTCGATTAAATTATGATTGCTAGTGACCTTTCTTTGGTGAAAATAATTTCTGGAAGTGAAGTTTATTAGTAACACGAAGTCAAAAGGCTTCGAATCGTGTCTAGGCCGATGTTAGAGTGTGTGCCAGTCATTCGCTGAAAATTATTCTGTCATCGTTACGTTAGCTCGACTGAGAGTCGGTTTCTAACTGCCTGGGAGTCTATTGTTGAAAGCAGTGTTTGCCAGAGGCCAATACTGAAACCTTGGGTGCTTAAAGTTCGGGGAAGAAGGACAGTGGCATAATAAAGTGCAGTTATATGACATGCAAAAATGACATTTCTTTTTCTGTTAAGGCGAGGAATGGGGTGCTTACACATAGTACCCAAAGCTGCTATTTTCGCTGCTTCTATGATGACTCTTGTTGATTCGTCTCAATGTCACGACACCCCAGCGGTATTTTGGTAAAGAGGTTCACAAGTGCACGTGCTGCATTGCAGCGCTAGCCATCCATCGCGTCCTTTGTTTACGTTGTTTCTGTGCTCTCGTAGTCGGGCATTCAGGCAACGGCTCGCCTGCCCAAGATTCTACTTACCACAAGAGAGAGGAATTCGTTAGATAAGCGATTCTTTGCATGTAAAAATCAGCATATAACGCGATTTGTAGATTACACAACCTTAATGAAAGGTTCGATAGGTTATGTCAAAATCCCGGCCGCGGCGGCCGCGTTTTCGGTGGAGGCGAAAAATGCCTCAGGCCCATGTACTTGGATGTAGCTGCCCGTCAAGAACCCCAGATGGTCGAAATTGCCGGACTCCTCCACTACGTCGTCCCACATAATCATATCGTTGTTTTGGGACGTTATGCCCCAACAATTAAAAACGTTATGTCAAACAAATGAGCCCTTAAAATTCCCTTCTTTCCTTTACAATAGCGAGGGTCTCTTTCCAGCCGACTTGATGCCTTGAGGTAGTATGCGAGGGCTCCTTGGTCAGCTGTCCGCTCTTTAAAGGATCACGTGCTGCGTGACGCCAGCTGGCAAAAAGTGTGTTCAACACGCGCCGTCATGGTTACGAGTGGCGCTGTCTAACACCACCAAGTAGGGTGCCTTGATGCGCGCTTTGTCCACCAAGCTTGTATGCACATTAATGCCCCATAAAATGCACGAGGGGACGACAGCCGCCGTAGCTCAATTGGTAAGAGCATCGGGCGCGTAATCCGAAAGTTGCAGGCTCAGTCCCTACCGGCGGCAAGCTGTCTTTTCGTCCACTTTAATTTCTTCACATCCATATCATTTACTGCAGTTGAGTTAAAACATTAAAATTAGCGTCCCCTATACCTTCGCTGACTTCATTATCTGCTGGTTTTCATTCAGGTAGTGTCGAACAAAGAAACGAGTTCTCAAAAATCACTTCTTTCATTCAGTTTGAGGTTTGAGATTTTAAAGATGTAATCGTCCATTTCTCTAAGTAGTGACAGCGGGTGTGGCGGATGTTATTCTTACTTTACACAAGCAAACCTGACACAAGGCTATTTTTATGGCAGTTTATTTTGGCTATGTCGCGCATTAACTGCGCTTTCAATCATGGAAGTATAATTACTTTGATCTTTTTTATAGGGAACACTGGTTAAATACGAGGAATGGTTAAAGAAATACGGAGACATCGTAGGGTAAGTGTCATTATTGAAATTATTTTCTTTTGGCTTGGTAGGGGGTTCTACCTACCAAAAAGAAACCCGAATGTGTGCAAATAAGTGATATGCTCTTCCTAGAAAACTCTAAAGAGAAGGTGTGTATGTGAATCGAGTGGCATTCTTACTTGGCTCAAAGTTGGCGACCCCCTTTTGTATTTATAGCAGTTATTGGTTCGTTGCTTATTATAAAATGCGTTGCCAGGCAGCATAAATATTATTTCGCAGTACACATTCAAGCTAACTGTGAGCCATAACGCGCTCATTCTTAATGACACCCGAATCGGTCTGGTAATACGTGTGAACTACCTGTGTATTGTCAGCGGACAATTTTTAGCAGCCACGTTGTACTTAGCCGACCCTTTACCGGCCGAGTCGGCGTATCGCAGCTCCTAGCAGGTATGTGCCACAGAAATGGGCAAAGCCCCACTATACAGCTCCGGTCCCCTCAAAATGAAGAAGCCACTTCCTTTTCCATCCCCCCTTTCCCATCCCAACTAGAGAGGCTTGGGAGGAGTACCTGCTGGGCTGCTCTCCTTGGATGCTCAACGCTCCTTGGTGAAGCGCGCTCGGGCAGCGGCCTGCTCCATTGGCGTCCCGGAACAGGGTCTGGCCACTCAAGCATGCAATATGCAGCAACTCTCTGATTCATTTTCTGAAATAAAAATGTTTTCTACCACCACCATCTATAACTAGAGGAGAGCGCACGCTGAGTGCAAGTGCGCGGGGTGTGCAGCGGAGATGGTTGATTAATTGCATGATGGTGAAGTTCAAGTTGGGATGCTTCTATGAACCGTGGGGTAAACACCCTACCGTAATGAGAACAATGAGAGCGAACACCCTGCCATAATGTCAGGCTGCGTTGGCATAGTCTTTGCAAAACATGCGAGTCCGGGGCTAATAGGTGGGCCTCTGACCATACACTCTTAATAAAAGAAGAGTCCCT
Organism: Rhipicephalus appendiculatus; assembly: GCA_030522465.1. NCBI lineage: Eukaryota > Metazoa > Arthropoda > Arachnida > Ixodida > Ixodidae > Rhipicephalus > Rhipicephalus appendiculatus. The sequence goes on from JALIZH010032968.1 coordinate 1,734,616, forward strand.
TGACTCTTTTCGGGTACTCCTGACGCGCTCGTATACGACTCTCTTAAAAGAGGCACGCTGACTTTCTCGTGGGTCACAAGACTCTCCGAAGAGAGTGCAATGACCCCCCAAAGAGAGTCACCGTGCCTCCTGAAAGAGAGTCATATACGTGGCACGTCAGGACTACCCGAAAAGATTCAAGGGACCTTTTTTTTCTTAGAGTGTAGGCGTGCGCAAGAGGGGGCAAGGCCGCCCCCCCCCCCCCCCACCCCTTTGTCACCGAAGGGGGTGTCGAAGTCTGGCCCGTACCGTTACTCATTGGGACCCTTGCAGTCATTGCTTATAGAGCACGGTTTTGGCCAGGCAGGTTTTTGACGATAATGCCCGCTGAATAAGGCCCTCATATTGTTTTTTAAATAACTGTTTACTTCCCATCTTTACTCCCAGAAGGTCAGGGACCAAAGGTCGCGAGAAGCACTTCATCGCTTCATTTTCATTTTTTTTCCTGTGCTGTGAATCATGTCTTTTGGACTCCACCAAAGGGGAGAGGGGACACTGCGATGCAACTTTGCCTCCCTTGATGGTAGAACCCTGCGCACGCCTATGCTTCTGGCTGTATACTACACTGACCACAAAGGCTGTCAGTGTGAAGTTGAAGAAGCATCGGGAATCTATGCAAGCAAGCGACCCTGAGTAGGTGTGACATCTGTGGGTACTACTCGAGTTCGCCGGGCAATACATCAGCGCGACGTGGTACCGGCACTGGGAATCCAATCACCGTTAACTACAGATCCAAGCACCGTTAACAAAGACACTTCCACTACTTTGCATGGTTTGGTATGATTTAATAGCGATGATATGGAATTGCGATATCAAGGGGAATTGTCAAACTGGGGAAAAGTGAACTGAAAAACATGGGAAGGCAACAGCCCTACATGGAATAACAATAGCCTGGGAGAGGAAACGGAATAGCCGTGCATATAAAAGCAACAGCGTGACGGAGGAAATAGCTACCATCTCTATTTAGCCTGCCTTCACGAAGTGGAGCGGCAGCAATTTTTTCCACACAACTTGCAACAATGAATCCGTACGACAGTGTTCATAAAACGGTGGAAAATACAATAACATTCGTTGTTTCCCGAGTCTTAATGCCCGTCTATGTCGTCATACCTTGAATTCAGTATTTTTTAAAAAAAGTTTTGTCTTTCTGGTAATGTTAAATTGTGCTTGGTTTTTCAGTTTCTACAACGGTGCTCACCCGTTCCTTATCGTGAAAGATCCCGAGCTAATAAAAAAGATCCAGATACAGGACTTCAACAATTTTCACTGCCGAGGGGTAAGCGTTAGGCGTTTATTTTTTCGCGCTGATGTGACGAGGCCCTGCAGTAAGCCCCGTCTAAAATTTTTATTATTTTCATACGATAGGCGATTCAAAGATGGCCGCAACCTTTTTTATCGGAACTGTTTCGCCTTTTTCCGAAATTTTGAGCATCTTCAGCAGCATGAAAGTCGGTGTAAAATAAGGCCTTTCTTTGTACCATGGTTGCATTAAAGTTCGCATTATACTTCTTTTAGCAGCTAAAATAAGCGTCTTATTGACCATACGTCTTCAATTAATAGCTACGTTGGTTCAAGAATGTCATTTCTCAAGCAGTTCTGACTCTTGGGCAGGGACGCGCAGTGATAGAGTCTTTCATTATGAATAAAAAGCAAACACCGACCAAATAAAAGTTTTAAAAGAAACGACGTTTCTTTTAAAACTTTTATTTGGTCGGTGTTTGCTTTTTATTCATCATGTTTCGTCCCGACCAGACGGGTTCCCGTTGAACTCTCGATTTCAGAGTCTTTCATTGTGTGCATCGTGCACAATGCAAGACGCGACTAAAGTTTCTCGAGATGAGCACTACTATCCTAATATGTAAATAGGAATTTCATCGCACGCCTCTTGCGTAAGCCACGCCAGAGGGCCTAAGACACAATCAAAAGATTTTCCTATTTTAGTAGTGGAGCTGTATACATAGGCCGTAATCTCTCCGACTCGAGACAAAAAAGAGAAACCTCCGCACCGCGATGACGTCGCCAAGCGTTACCTGATCCTTTCGCTACCGTAAAAAAAATAAAATTGCACCAAATTTACCGAGAATTTTTTTCGCTCAATTTGTAAAGCTTTGTTGTGCATGAAACAGTAACATTATTTTAATTTGAGGAGGTTCACTTATTTCACTAACTGCTTAAAAAAAGATAATTGGAAAATGGCTTAACCGCATGGCTATACAATGAAAGATTGCTACAAAATGAAAGCCGACACACATATGGCACAGAATGAACTGATGTGGCCATCTAGCATCAAGAAAAGCAGCTATGACGAATGTGGTCACCATTGGTTTTATGTAGGATGAATTTTTGTTTTGTTGATGACAAGTATAGTGGTCATCGGTCACTTTGGTTTAAAATCTCGTGATGATTATACTCGTCAACGGGAGCGAAAAGGCTAGCAAGCTGTAGCATAGGTGTGCGCCCGCTTCGCTAGCCCGTACACTGCTCCGCCGCCAGGCCGCCTGCCTAGACACTGCGCGCAACCCCTCGGTGGCACCTGATGTGACGTCACGGTAGACTGCGCATGCGCTCTCTCGGACTGTATAAAGCCGGCGCGTGGCGCCAGAGGCAGACATGAGGAGGCCGACGGAGCTTCGCGTTGCCGATGAGGAAGCCGATTACTGGGAAATCGCGGCGCTCTGCCAAGCGAGACTGTTGGATTCGACTCGTTTAAAGTAGTCTACGAAGCAGTACCGCCGAAACGGCAAGAGGCGACTGTGCTGGAACTCCACTGGAACTAGGCATCACTTGGCATTACTTCGTATCACTTAGCATCACTTGGCGTCACTCTGTGTGGCCAGAACAAGCTAGGAACCTATCAGCTCCACTTTGCCTTTAGCCCTGCATCGCCAGTGCAAGCTGCGCCCGGCTTTTTTTTTTTCCATATGTTAAAGTATTTCACTATTTTTTCGCCCAACGCTCCACCGGCTTTTTATTGCCCACTTCCTTCCTCACGCAGATTGGCAAATTCAGCGATTTGTACATGCAGGCTAGGTTCTCTGCCTTTAAAGGGTTCTGTTTCTCTCTCTATCAAAGCAATTCACTGCTGCTCTTTCGTCGTTTTCTCCTTTTCATGAGCTTCGGGGATAGCTTCGATGTTCGTAATGAGGTTCCTTGATGCATCCTAAACGGTCTAACAAATGAGCGAATCAATCATGAGCTATAAAAATATCATTTGCCATGTGAACATCTCTGTGAAGGTCACAGGGTGCCACAGTATATGGTGCGCATTCACAAGTCAATATTGTGTAAGACTATCTCGCGCTTTATAAAGTGTCGATTAAGCTTGTTTCAAACAATAAGAAGTTGGGCGAATTGGTTTTGATTCATGATGTGAAAATTCGAAACAAAAAAGGCATGCAAAATAAAAGTCGCACAATTGGCTGAATCTGCAGGTGGCCTTTCTTGAACGACACATGAAACGATTGTGCTACGCGACAGTGTTGTTTCGTGTTTTTATGTCGACTCGTTTGCTTTATCCTGATTAACTGAGTTATTCACATATGTTTCCTTACTAAAACCTGCGAGTTGCTATTATCGCTCGTTCTGGGTCCATCTAATTTAAGTGCTGTTATAGTCGCGCCTTTTACATCTTTTCTGCAATACGTTATGTCCCACGGGTGAAAGGTGTTACAGAAGCGTAAATTAAGGGTGTGCGGCTTGCGCGCTTCAGTTGGGTTATAGCTTTATCTTCAAGTCTTGATTGAAATCACTCAGTTTGAACAGTAAATTTCTGCGCACTTTTTCAGTTTGTGCAGATTGACTTGAGTAACTTGTAATTCCGCAAGGAATACAGTTGTGGGCAAACATTTTACAGATGTCGTCAGGCTTCCAGCGGAGCCATCCGATTCACAAACACGGCTTGTCGATCACGGAGGGCGACCGCTGGAAGAGGAATCGCAGCCTTCTCACGCCTGCGTTTACGACGAGCAACATGAAGAAGGTAAGCGGCAGCGATGCGGTCGCAATCACGGTGGATCTATCTGACTGCATTGTAAAGAGTAACAGAGGGACTGAAGTCTCGCTAAGTCCATCGAATGTCAACACACGGAGCATTTGGGTATGTCTGCTATATCGACGTCTATACAATTTCGATGCCCGCCCGTGTCACGGGACATTGACACATGACGTCATCACTTGGTCACGTGACTATGCCTCATGATGTGATCCTTTGGTCATATACTTGAGTTGGGCAAAGCCATTCTTAAGGCCACTCAAGTTTTAGATGGCACAACGTTAATGAGAACCAAGAGACAATCGAGCCAAGGTATTAAAAGAAAGTCTTTTCTTGACTTCAATGTCAGCTGGTTGTCATTATAACGTTGCATCCAACAAAGAAAGCGAGACCTTCATTTTCCTTTTCTTTTGTTCGAATTTTTGGGAGTGTGACAAGCCAGTTTCGGCAGTGAGTCGGGTCGGTTTTAATCACGGGACAACTGAATTTTCGAATTAGATGAAGTCAACTTTTTGGGTGTGGGCCAGCCAGGTTGGTTTTAGTCGCATGTTAAAACGTCAAGTCACCACTCGATCATGTGAATTTTGTAACCATCAGATGTATACACCGGGTTTTCTGCCTCAGAGAGTATATGTGTCTACGATCGGCCGCATGGCCTCGGGGGCCTTGACGTTAAAAAGTGAGACCAATATTCGCGGTGATTATCGCGGTGCAAAGGATTGCGCGAGTAGCTCCAGGCTGTCAGGCTTTTGTTGAGTTCGTCAGGCCTATGCATCCATAGCGAAAATGCTCGTTGCTCAAATGTGGACTTGCTGCGCAAGCAAGATATAGAGCAGTCCTGACTCACTTCTTTCTGCTTTTTTTTTATTCATATACCCTAAGGGAACCATCTGGGCATTACATAGGGGGGTAGTTACAATACTGTAGGATTATGTTCACAAAAAAAAATATTTACACAGAACATCAAAAATAAAAGGAAAATTCAAAAAACACAAGTCCGCATACAAAGAAAACATGGTAATGCAATGTAGTACTCAGTAAGGCATGGAACTAAACTAAACAAAAGAAAGCTACAAAATTTTACACATTCCACATCTCCTTTAATTTGCTAACAAATGTGTCGTGATCGCGCACAGTTACAACATCGCTTGGTAGTTTATTCCAATGATAAATTGCAAGAAACAGCGGTGAGTCACGCAGGAAGTTAGCACGCGCAAACATGGGTTGTATTTTGTGTGCATGGTCTAGGCATGGAAAAATGCGATGAGCTGGTCTAATCTGTGACTGTAAGAACGATGAATCACTAAAATTCTTTCCATCTTCCTTCCTTCTTTCCTCTTTCTTGCGAAGCAAGTCTAGATTTAAGTATGAACCGACTAGTCTGCGAAGAATTATAGCTCAGTGCGTAGACGGAGCTCTACAGGTAATTATCATCATCACCATTATCCTATTTTAAGCGGACTTCAAGACGAAGGCCTCTACAAATGGTCTTCTGTTTATTCCAACTTGAGGAAGCTGATTCCTTTTGTCGATGCAAGCTGTGTTTCCCACACCTTGGTAATCATTCCCTTGCTTTAACTGACCACCACTTGTCTGTCCTATGGATGACATGGTCGGTCCAGGTTCATTTCTGTAACAATGACAAAGAACGTCAAAGCCATTGAAAAGGTGTGTCACAAGAGTTTAGGTTTTCGCCTGTGTTTTGTGGCTTAAAGGGGCCATGACATCCAATTTTTTATCATAATCTCTCTTATGTGGGTCAATCCTTATGCATTCACAAATAAGCTGGTGAAATTTTAGCGCATTTGGTCGAGCACTTAATTTATAATTGAATATTTTTATGAACATGCGAGCGGCCTGAGAAACACTGCCGCACCCGCGATCCGTGACGTGAGAAGCATCTAGCTGTGCGAGCGCCTGGATTCCGGGGAACGATATTGTTCCGTGGTCAGCTGCGCGTGAAATTGAGATATTTTAACGGTTTTTCGTCTTGGCACTGAAATTGGCCGATTTGCCCTGGCTAAAACTGGGATAGAAGATGACGGGTCCGCTTCGTGCTGCACATGACGCCACATGCGCCTTGGTGAAATGGCCGTCGCTGACATTACAGCCGGCGACTTGTGGGGCGCTTGTTTTGCATTGAAATATTTCAAAAAGGTTTAACTGCGCGACGAGGACAAGACGAATATAGGAACACACACACAGGTGCGGAACTTACCAACTGACTTTATTTACGGAAAGCAGGTGAATTTAAAGGTAACAAAACACAAGGAACAGTCGCAATGACACAGTAAAAAAAAAAAAAAACAGGTGCTCGTGCGCATCACGTACGTGGGAGTGACCTGATGTGTCCATCTAAGAATTCTATTTCGTCCCTTGATAGGGATATCGAAGGAGAGCTGACACAGCTATCTCCCCATTTTGCAGTTAAACCTTTTTGAAACCATGAATAACCGACTAGCCCAACAACATGCCTTGCTTCAATTGAAATATTCTTTTACAACCCACTTTTCATATTTGTATAGGCATATTAGACCCTTGACTTCTAGTTTTCGCTGAAAACCACAAATTGTTGGATGACCACGTCATGGCCCCTTTAAAAGGACTATGACCTGGTAACTAGAGTCCACAGGTGTAGTGCATCCAAGACGGGTCAAAGCGAAAGACACATAACACAAATACACAGCGCTAATCAAACGGGTATCATTGAAAGGAACATTAACTAAATCACAAGGTTAATCATCAAAGCGCATTTCATCGCGAAGTTTGCTAACACATGCATTAATTACTAAACAATGTATATCATTATCAGCTTAGGAAATAGAATATTTGAGGGTGACGTGAAGATCTGCATCAGATGTTTGATAGTCTCTTTTGAGCGTGTGTCCTATTGCGCACCTTATGCAGGGTATATACTACTGACTGGAAGAAGGCACAATCTCAGCCTGAAAACCTTGAGATGGTGCTGGTTTGCCATTGGTTCCATAGCTTTTCTCACAATGTGAAATCACCCTAGCTATCACGCATACCGATTCAAATGATGATTCTTGTCCTACTTTTCATGAAGGAAAAAAAAGATTAACTTTTCTCAAAGCACATAATTTGTCTGATGTGTTCATTAGAAGTCGAAGATCTGTCGTGAAATACGCTGGCTTAAGTAATTATGAGTTGAGCCCACATCTGCCTAAACGATAGTATCGATCTAACGCCTACAGCCTAAATTGCAATTGTCAGGGCCTATTATAGGTGCCTAAAACCTCGTTTTTTTTTCGTGCCAGAAGGTTCCGGTCTCTAGATGACTATTAACATGGCGTAATGTTAGCTCCTATACTCACCTTCTTTCAGATGGTCAGCCTAATGAATGATAGCGCCGACAAGTTCATCGGTTTCATCGGATCGATGCGGACAAAACACGAAGCACTCGAATTTCGCGAGCTCTTTCAGAGGATGACGGCTGACGTCATAATTCGATCGGCATTCGGTCTCAAGTCCGATCTGCAGCGGATGGATCGAACGGAGAGCACTGCGGAGTCATTGTTTCAGCAGACCTTGGACGTCTTCCAAGAATTTCGTCGATCGTGGCTGCATTTTCTTACTGGTATGTACGCACCTGCACGAAAATGTCAAAAGTGTGCCTTCTAGAACACTATGCAAAAGTGGCGAGTTGGGCTTGTTGGTACATAATTACGGAACACTACAGCGCAAAAAAATACACGACGGACGAAAGGAACACAAACGACGCGCGTGTCGTCGTCGTTTGTGTTCCTTTCGTCCGTCGTGTATTTTTTTGCGCTGTAGTGTTCCGTAACTATGCAAAAGGGTATAAACTTGAGTTTGTTGGCTTGGCTTCGTAACGGGGAACAGCGTGGACTCACGGGACAAGAAAGACTGACAGGACTTGGCACTGGCTAACAACATGAGCGTTTATTTCATACGTTCAAATATATACGTTTCTTGGAAAATGGAAATAGCAAGAAAAAAAAGGGGGGCGCGTTAACTCCTGTCAGTGTTTCGTGTCCCGTGTGTCCGCGCTGTTCCCCATTATGAAGCTATACAAAAGCTTTACGTGCGTAGGCGTGCACACAGAGAGAGCAGGTGGGGATGGGGGGAGTGGGAGGGAGCGGCCGCACCTCTCCCCTAGTCTGGGGGGAGGGGGGGGAGGCAAAGTCCGCCCCATACATTTGCTCATCTTCTGAAAAAACTGCGCAGCAAGAGTTACACGAAGAAATGAAGAAGGGAAGAGCGTGCGTAGACTCACTATTTATTTAGTAAAAATAGCAATGGCTAGGCAGGTGGTGTCTGTCGCCCAGGTTGACCCGATTCCTTAATCTTGCTTGCATGTGTTTGGAGGGGGCTTAGTCCGTCCCTCCTTCCCGCGTCCCACACCACCACAGCGCATGGGCGTCCCCTCCCCCCTCTCTCTCCTACGCTCACCCCCCTTTCTCTCCTCTACGAATCCTCTACTCTACGGAGCGGCCCCCCGCGTCCCACACACCACACAGCGCGTCCCCTCCCCTACGCTCACCCCCTTCCTCTAATCTAGGAATCATCTACTCTACGGAGCGGCTCCGGCGTCCCACAGCGCATGCACGTCCCCTCCCCTTCTCTCTCCTCTCCTACGGTCCCCCCGTCCTTTCCTCTAGGAATCCTCTACGGAGCGGCGCGCACGACAGGTGGTGTGACAGCTGCATACTCCGCTGCGGGCGCCACGGTAGTTCCGGCGGTATGAAAATGACGGAGCGCGCGCGCCTCATTCTATCTCCTGTGCAGCGCCGCGATGAGCGCCCGGACCGCTGCCGTGAAATGAGAGCGGCGACGTTCCTCCCGCTCAAGCTAATTATCTCCCCGCTGCTTCGCATCCACACATGGTTCCCTTTAGTGGGAGATGGGGAATTTTTTTTTTGGTTTCGTTGTTATTCGTTGACGGTTACATGTCCTTGCTGTGGCTATATGAGGTTGATACTACTTCCTTCTTTATTTGTGTCGCGTACTTAGCCACCGTGGATGCCGTTCTTTGTTGCATGGGCTTAATGGCGATGACTCGACTTGTAGAGCGAGTGGTCCTTCTAGGCAAAATGCGCACCATTCCGGACCGCCGGCCAAGTTTTCTTGTTCTTGGCATCAATTGAAGGCCCTCAAAAGACGCTTCAGCTCTTCTTCTCCTTAGCTCGTTTAATGCCGCGCCGTTTCGGATCACTTCTCCTTCATCAAAAAATATATCGGTGCCCAATATCTTCATTTCAGTTGTCTTCTAATTCAAATGCACCGTCTTAGAGCGAAAAGGCATGATACGGTGGCGCGAAACTCGAAAAAAAACACTAAAAGACAAAGAGATGTAGGGATCTGTAGGCCTCACTCTTTATATTCGAGTTTCGCTCTACAACATCATGTCCTTCAGTAAGTACCAACACTCCCAAGAAAAGCAAATTGTGGAACGAAGGCACGATACGAAAGAAGCTAGGACACAAATGAAACAGAATGGATGCGGTCATGTTGGTTGTTTTGGTCCCGATTGTTGACGCAACGATGGTTTGATGAATCTGGCTCAGTTTGATTCAAACAGATGCCGGATTGGGCTGATTTTGGATTCTAAACTGCCTTTTTGAGCTCGTTACAAAGAGGCATTGCGCCATATTGATTACAATTGTTTTTAAACTGAAATATAGTTATGCGCGCTTTACGCTCCTCTGAAATTTAGCCCAGTTTCGGTTTCTGGATGCGGCTCTTCTGAAAAAAAAAATACGCCAGATATGTATTTTCTAAAACCATCCTCTCTCCGCAGGCATGGCTCCAGTCAGAACTCAAACGCGTTTACAGCAGCAAATTGATTATAAGTTGCAAATAAAAAATGTCCGAGCGAATATGAATGGGCTAGCTGTACTTGACAGCACAGAAAGTTCCTTTACTCTTACAACGTGGATACGAAAGCTTTTTAGACATAACTTGCCTCGTAGCTTCAAAAGTATGTGTTTGCTCACTTTCAAAACGAGTGCATGACTGTAAACGCTGTAAAATATTTCCTTCATATCAGCCAGTGTATATTTATTGTTTTTTTCCAGCTTGCTTTCCAGAGTTTACCCCCTTATGGAGAATAATTGTATGGTACAGTTCACGGCATAACAAGACTCCAATAGACAATGCTATTGACGAAATTGCATCCATCGTACAGTTCCGTCGTAAAAACCCCGAGGTAAGTATTTTGAATTGATGTTCACCTGTAATTTCAGGTGTCGGCTTCTCACCACAAGTGGTGGTATTTACCTGGAGGCTTAAAGAAAAGCAAGCTATTATGTGTAAAAACGCGAACAAACGCGATTAGCTTATCCCTGAAAGTCTAGGTTTGCCAGTAAACCGATGGACAATATCTACCGTGCCTCCATCTAAGTGCGGTCGCACGAATTGAATCAAACCTACGTCCCCAAGCTGAGCATGACAACGTCATAGTCGGTGGCCTACCACGAACGAGCCTTGAGTTGTCATCACAGTCAACATGGTAGGTTATAGAAGCACCTGCAGATGGAATATAATCCATCTGTAAGCGTAATAGCTTCGGAACAGATTCGCTCATGCGTGACCGACTGACAAGGATTCAGGGTGCGGGCAATACTTGAAAGTGCTAAAACACTGCGAAGGTTTAGAAAAAAAATCAACAGTGCGTGAGGTGGAATTCCGAACCCATCCCGTCTCTATGCTGCATTCGTAACAATGTTGTCGAAAGACCGCCCCTTGCTGTCGTTTCAGAATACCAGATGCGATCTTCTGCAGCTGATGCTCAATGCTGAAGTGAAGGATGAGGATCTTGCCGACGTGCATTCGCTCACGGCATCCGATGGCGACGACAACGTGTCTGAAGGTAAAAACAGCTGCCTGCCTTTCATAAGAAGCATCGTTATCAATCTAGGCATTCAATCTTAATACGGCACGTTGTCTCTGTCCTGTCTTTCAGAGAAAAAGCTCGTCGGAGTAAACAACAGCGACAAGATGAGAGTTCTGACAAATGCAGAGGTTGTGGCGAATGCCCTCAATTTATTCATAGCGGGGTGAGAAAAACTCACATGGTCACTTATGCATTCGCCTAAGGCGACTGTAAGGCGAACGTCACGTGCTTTCTTCTTTTCAGTCAATGTATTGATCACGCATCCTCGAAATCTTTCCGCACACTCTCCTCGTTTTGCACTGCCTCCATGGTCGGCCCCCATTTGACTAATAATGCCATCACATGACAGTATGATGTCATGCGATGACATCGTACTGTGACGTCACATTTTGTGACGCCATAGTGGCGTCATGATGTCGTCAGAAATTTTGTGACCCGTGACATCATTACATGATGATTTTTCACATCACTCGAGTTGACACCGACGGTCACAGTTCGCGTTTAATGAGACATCTAAGGCCTTAATAAGCTGCAAGCTGAGAATTACCTGCTAAATATTAGGCGCTACAACGTACAGCGAGCTCAGTAGTGAATCCTTCGCTCTTTCAGCAGAAAGCTCATAAAGAAGGGTTTCCTAGACAACAAGCATTGCGTTTTTAGCGAAAAATAAGGTCCACGAGATCGCGTTTCTCATTTACCTAGAATGCTTACAGAATCTGAACGCAGTATTAACAGAACCTGAACATCGGCAATCTGACTTGCATGCTATGCGCTTTTTAAATGCGAAGCATTTCTTAGCGAACTTCGGCGACTTTGAGCGTATCTATCTAGCTATTTATCTAGCCGCCTACGACTTTGTGTTCTCCTGGCCGTATCGTTAATGAGATTTATACCAAATTCGGTATGGCATAACATGACCGTATGACGAACATAAATGGCTGGTCATATCATGAAAATCATCACTAACTTGTCACGAAAAGTACGATTTCCATTCCACGCTCATGGCGCGCTCGCGGCCGTTTCGCTAGCTTGATATACACCAAATTTGGGATTGAGTGACGTGACTGTATGACGAACATAAGTGGCAGTGGTAATATGAAAATCTTGGCGTGCATGTCATCTACAACGTCATTTACTTGCCACGCTCATGGTGCGCTTGCGTCCAGTTCGCTAGCTTGATATACGCCAAAATTGATATTGCGCGACGTGACTGTATGACGAACATAAATGACAGGTCCTAACATGTAAAACATGACGTGCAAATTATGTAAAGCATGATTTGCTCCTTCCTGGCAGCTTCGCATTACATCGATTTCCACAGTGCGTGGGATCTGCTGGCTTTTCTACTGGCATGATGTAATGAGATGTTGGCGCACATATAAGACGCCTGCTACTTCTTAGCTTTTAGACATGTCGAACATAGAGCATGAAGGGTCCAAAATTGCCAAGCATAACGAATCTGCAGCACACACAATATACAACTTACCATAACAGCCAAGAGATAGCATAAGAGTCAAAACAGCATATTCAACAATCGCACTTACGTATGTACAAGGTGATGTTAAAAGAGTTGAAGAAAACCGCCACATAGCATCATCATCATCCTCAGCCTGACTACGCCCACTGCAGGGCTCCCATGTTCCGCCAATCAACCCGGTTCTGTGCTTTCTGCTACCACGTTATACCTGCAAACTTCTTAATCTCATCTGCCCACCTAATTTTCTGTCTCCCACTCACGCGTTTGCCTTCCCTTGGAATCCAGTCAGATACCTTTAATGACAAGTGGTTATCCTGGCTACGCGCTACGTGCCCAGCCCATGTCCATTTTTTCTTGTTGATTTCAACTATGATATCCTTAACGCCCGTTTGTTCCCGTGACCCACTTTGCTCTCTTCCTGTCTCTTAAGATACACCTATCATCTTCCTTTCCATTGCTCGCTGCGTCGTCCTCAATTTAGGTTGAACCCTCTTTGAGAGCCTCCAGGTTTCTGCTCCGTAGCTGAGTACAGGTAAGATGCAGCTGTTATATACCTATACATAGCACAACCAAGACAAAAATAGTCAACAGTCACATAAATATACACTGTGACGTGAAAACAAAACACAGCTTAAATGCGCTAGTAGCGGCCAGGAATTGTGCATTTAGTTTGTGGCGGCGTTCAGGTAAAACTGCGCGACCGTTAAAGCGCACGAAGCAGTTCCACTTCAACGCTAGTTTCTCTCTTCCTTTTACACCGGTAGCAACTATTTGGGCCCTCAAGGCGCAATGTAGCCGTTGCCGTCACCGTCATGTCCCGTAGAAAGTCCAAAATGACAACATCGGCCCGCGCGTAGTATGTTCTATGTGTAAGTGAAACCATGTGAAAGCTGCCGAGGGCGCGGCTCAAGCAGAGATGAAACAGGTCGGCCAGCACCGTGCCGCGAAGGAGCATGAAGGTGTGCCGTTTAGGGGCTGCGTCGCTCTGGCAGCGACTGCGATCTTTATTCCAAAAGGGCGCGGTCATCCGCGCTATCTAGACAGAGATCAGCAAATGGCTTACAGCTTTGCACGTGTTGTTCCCTTACCGTTTATTTCGCATTGAAGCGATAGACAGCACGAAAAACACTTCGCTCCGTGGAGCGGCTTGATTCCCTTACGCCAGAGTTTTGTAGGGTTACATCCACTTCGAATACTAAAGGAGTTAGCTGGCAGTCTTAGTTCGTGTAACATTCCAATTTGTTGCTCTCACATTCATTGTTTCACCCTTGTGGCGAAAGCGTGCTTTTTATATTTTCTTAGTTTATATCTCATTTCTCGGCCTTTCACTGTGTGCACTCAGCTAAAAGGTTATAGAGTGTTGTTCAGCGAAAACATTATACAGGCTAAATAGCGAACCGTTATGACTATCTATATACGTTACAATACGTTACAAGGCGCTTATACATAAAGATCTTATGTACAACCGACAGTTTCTGGCATTTCAACTTGGGCGCGCAGTGAATGTTTCTGAAATAACGCTCATGTTTAAATGTTTGCTCTGGCATCGGCAATGATTCGTCAGACTTGTCTCCAAAGTTCATTTTGTCCATTAACAGCGCCTATAAAGCGTGTCTTGATACCATATTTTCCTTTGATTGTGTCTTGTTTGTAGCCACAACCATCGCCGCGCTTATATTCCACATGCATTACAGGTTCGAGACGACGGGCTCATCTATGGCTTTTCTATCCTATCTTCTGGCAAAACACCAAGACATTCAAGACCGACTGAGAGATGAAGTCCTTATTGCACTGAAGAGAGATGTATGCCTTTTTAGTGATGGTCGATTTGCAGTTTTTTTTTTATTGCATTTGATCTCAACACTGCGTACGTATCTGGTTTTTTAGGGGGAGTTTACGTACGACAACGTCACCAGCATAAAATACATGGACCAGGTAATATCTGAGTCACTCCGTCTATTCACACCGATTATTGGGTGAGTCATGCTGTTAGATAGTAATAATGTTTTGTGTTTCAAGATAGAGCTTACTCACGGATCATTTGAGTTCGCATCTTTATATAGAAAAAGTACCTTATGTCTAACGGCGCCAAGTATTTAACATGTAAATTACTACAAGTAACTAGCGCGAAAATCACCCCCCACACTAGAAAGAAACACAACAGAAAAGGACGAGCCCTGTCTATTGTGCCTCTTTCTTGTTCTATGAGAAATTTGTTAACAGTGGGTGGTTGCTGGAGACGATGTTTCGACAAGCGGACTTGTCTTTTTCAAGGCTGCAAGTGATTTTCTTAGCGCTTGTGTGTGTATGCTTCGAACGCTCTCCTCCAATCCAAACAGAGAAGGAGAGGGCAACTGCGTAAGTGGGGGAGGAGGTGGGGAGGGGGGGGCGATGAGAGGCCGCCGTGTCGACTTGGGTGAAAGACAAGTCCGCTTGTCGGAACGTCGTCTCCAGCACCCACCCACTGTTTATGAATATCTGATCGCAAGCTTCCATCTTCGCCTTCTTCCCTTTCTTTTGGATTTCTTGTTCTATGAGCAGTTTCAGCGCTAGTTACTTGTAGTAGTAATGGCAGACCAGCTAACCCAAAGAAAAGTCCTTCTTAGCGCTTAAAAAGTCCTCTTCCGCTATTGCCGTGTTTTACCGTCTAATATTAGGATTGAAAACCAAACTTGTCGGCGAGTTTCAGACATGAACGTAATCGGTTACATGTTGGAATTGATTACTTGCGGTAAGTTGCATTTTTTTAAGTGTTTTTCTAAACGATAAGTTACTTTTTGACTCGGTAACGGTCTTCGTAATTCTATTACTTTTTTTCCTGTAATCAAAAACAGGAGTTAGTTACTTTACTGACAAGACAAGTCGCCACAAAAAAGGCAGCTTCAGTATTTGTATTTGGTGTGAACTGCAGTGGCTCAACATTCGCGAAATGCGGCAGCCTCACGAATGCGCGCATGTCTGGACAGGCAAACCTGGGCTCCGTGCGTCTATTTCCTGATCATAACGACAGGTCGCGCGGTTTGTATTGTCGGCCCTGCATATCGCGATGGTTTCACTTTTCCGTTTTTGTTTGATCGCTCTCGACCTATTTTTTGTAAACCCTCCGTTTAGTGCGGATTACTTGCAATCTAGGCGAATGTTCCACGCGTCATAGAAGGAAATGGTGCAGAGACTACACGTTCGTGCAACGCTCAACACTCTCATAAGCACGCCTGAATGTTTTGCGAGAAACATCTGTTTGGTTCATCGCAAGTGCAGCTGCAGTTTGTACTCTTTTTACGAGGTCATCACGCATGTGGTTGGGGTTTATTTTGCGCTAAAGACCTACGCACATGGTGTAGTCGTCTGAGACTGGACTCTAGGGCACGAGGTTCAAGTTACAACGAGACGCTATGTGCAGCGTCACACAATGTTTTCAAACGAAAGACGGCAGATAAGGAGGCAGGAATTTTTTTCCGTCCTAACTTTGAATGCGAGGGCCCACATTGGTACCCTTCTCAAAACATCCTCATTGACTGTGGCTCGAATTGAGCTGCTCATTTATTTTATTGCGATAGCAATTATATGGACAGTCCTGACGGGTTTTTGCCGTCGCCGTCGCCGTTGCCGTCGCCGTCGCCGTCATGTCGCGTATGAAGTCCAAATTGATAAGAACCCCCTGCGCATCGTACGTTCTACCAGCGGGTAATAGCGGGTGAGCGGGAGCGGTGAAGGCGGCTGAAGCGGCGATCAAACGAGCCGGCATCTCCGTCGCTCCGAGGCGCATGCGATAAGATCCCCCCCAACTGTTCAACCTACCCCGCCCGTCGTTCGCGAGCGTGAAAAGACGCGAGGGGGGGGGGGGTGGGGGGTCCCTCGCGCGACCTTCGATTTTATGACCGCGGTTGTCGCGGGCGCGCGCGCGTTATCTCCCCATCTCGGCAGCCGACAGCGGGCGGCCGGTGTACCCTTCTGCGTGCTGCGCTCTCAACGCGAAGAGAATTCTCTTAAACAAGCGTTTTCTAGAGTTGCGTGAGATCGAATCCAAAAGACTTAGCTGCCAGCCTCACTTCGTGCAACATTACAATTTGTTGCTATCGCATTCATTGCTTCACCCTTGCGGTGAAACTGTGACTTTTTTTATCGTATTGCCCTCACCCATTCAACGTAACCTCAATGCAAACCGTCTTAAGGCTACATGCGCCAATCTTAATAATAATAATAATAATAATAATAATAATAATAATAATAATAATAATATGTGGGGTTTTACGTCCCAAACCACGATATGATTATGAGAGACGCCTTAGTGGAGGGCTCCGGACCATCTTGTGTTCTTTAACGTGCACTGACATCGCAGAGTACACGTTCCTCTACCATTTCGCCTCCACCGAAATGCGACCGCCGTGGCCGGGATCGAACCCGCGACCTTCACTAGCGCCAATCTTCACATCTTACCCTTTCTCATAAGCCTCGCGAAGAGTACCCTCTTTGGTAATACTAACTTTTCTGGCCCATACATCGAGGAGACCATCACTATATAGCACGACCACAAATTTGCCGTGCTAAGTTTAATCATGACTATTGCGCTTTGTACAAAAAGCGAAGCTAAAGTAAAACCACTTCTCCACCTTCTGTTGCCGCCATCGCTGACTCGGTAAAGTTACACACAGCCTTATCGTACAACATGACTTGTTCAACATACTTGTTCAATATTTTTTGCAGATCACTCAACTCACTTGGGCAATGCTTTCAGGCCCTTAAAGCATACTTTATAAACAAATTATTATTTCCCTATGATATATGAACACTATCAGAGGACAAGAACATGACACCCTTTGACGACTTCTTGGTCCATATTCATTGGATTAATATAACATTATCGATCAATCAACCAACCTTTATTTTCGCCATAAAAAATACAATATATTACAGCGATAAGTAGGAGGCCAGAGAAAAAAAAGCAGCTTTCAAGCAGCTTGGCTAAGCTCTGCCCACACTTTCAGCAGTAGTGACAGAATCATTCGTTTTGTAGTTCCTATGTACAGACATGGTAGATAATTATGAAACTGACATACTTTAGCAAATACACGTGCATACAATACATAATATCATAATACCAAAACATATGACTTTTTACAAAAGCGATTTCGCAATATGTATAGTTAAACACATATTAGAGTTTCCATGACAATTACACAAACTGAATTATTAGGCTTTTGTTAGTAATGGCGAGGACGTCCACATTAACCCTTTCAGTCCCAGTGATTCCAATTGGAATCATAAATTATGTAGGTCAGTCAGCAAGCATCTGGTAAAGATAAAGCGTTGTTCTTCCTCAAGAGCCCGTATTTAGCATCTGCCCTACATGAGGTGTCAACATGGCACACACAATAAAGCGAGGCCACGTCTGAACGAAGAAATGACAGAAGCGGTCGTGCTGTTCGCGCATTTTGCTGAGGCAGCGTCTTCTTTCACCGTGCAGAGATTGTGCATTTATTTTAGTTCTGTGCTGGAAATTTGAATTTTGGCTATTGGACATTATGCTATCCTATCTAAATAACATTTTAATAAACGAAGTAAAAATTATGAAAATATTATTAAATAATAATTATTTATTAAATTAATTGTCCCATTAATTACCCTTCACTGAAAAGTGTGAGCAAAGATTTTTTCAGTTTTTTAGACTACCACGACCATGCGCATCTCAAAATGTAAAAACTAGTTGCTTACATTGAAAATAGTTAATTCGGGACTGAAAGGGTTAATTCGGTCCAGCTCATTTAGTGTTGTTTCCAGTGGTACTCAAGCCTTTCGTTTCCATGATGTGTACATGAGAAGGGAACAAAGTATGGTGCTTAATATCTGAAAAAAATAAGAAATTGTATGCTGAAAGGTAATAAATTATACCCGCTCTCACCTGACAGTGCACCGTCGTTAGAATTAAGCTTCGGCTAACTGGCCTAACCGTCACATTTAGCTTTGTGAAGCTGAATTGATGACAAAAGTTTCTTCTCTTTGGCAGTTTTACGACGAGGAGATGCGCTGACGCCTACATCCATAAGAGTATAATCATACCTGCCGGAACCAGCATCCTTATTCCAAATTTCCTCTTGAGCCGTGACTCAGCGTTTTGGAAGGAACCAGAAAAATTTGACCCTGAAAGGTAGTCGTGTTCCTTTCTTACCGTCGGGACCACCTTTCTCTCAACTCACCCGATCGAACCACAAAAAAAATTGAACAGAACGCCGGCTGCATATTGTATGATGGTTTTGTGATGAAACTGCACAACTTGCAGAGGAATCACGTGGTATTTAAGATAATCTTCTGTCGGTCAAATCTCGTAAATATCTAGCACAACTGAATTGGAACATTGGGATTTAATGAATGGTTGATGGTGATCCAATGGAAAACATATTGAATCACCATAAATCTTTTGTGACGCGATAGAAAATAATAAGCCCGAAGAATAAAAAAAACGTTGCATGTTCATGCAAAATTCTCCTTAGGTTGTTTACATGAACTTCTTATGTTGTATTAGAATGTATTAAGTTAGACTTTTAGGTTTTAAGTACTAATGTTGGATTGGAGGAAACTATGATTTAAACGTGTGCTTTACATCTTTAGGTACATTATCTTATTTCTATATATGGTATAAAATTGCACTACGAAATGTGCTGTATCCTGTTGAACACTCACGTTGCATCAAATGATCACCTGCTATGGTCTCGATGTACAGACTGGCAGTATTGAAAATAAAAAAAGAATAAACAAAATTTATTGCATGCAAAGGGAACCAAGTAGTGCGTGCTTCATGTGAAACGCACAGTGATGCTGCAGTTTTCTTTTTTTTTATTGCGACGTAGACTTGGCATAAGGCAAAATATTTTGTGACCTGTATATTAAATGTGCGCCGTTAGACCGATGTTGTGTATGAATTGAAGCAGTGTGCTGCGTGTGCTGCAGTTTTCAAGCTACCTCGTGCTTTTTTTCCCTAACACTTTGTTTTTTTGCAGATTCAGCTCTCAAAACAAAGCTCAGATAGATCCTTCGGTGTACCAGCCGTTTGGTCAAGGACCTAGGAACTGCGTCGGTAGGCGATTCGCTCTGCTCGAGATGAAATTTACCATGGCAAAGCTACTCGCAAAATACAAGCTTTTTCTGGCTGACCGCCATATTCAGGTTCGCGTACTCTTCATTGACCTTGCGATGTAGGTTTTGAGAAATGGCACCATGCATTTTTTAAGTGCTGAGCAACTTAGGGGCCCGGGCTGGCATATGCTCTCATCGCTTGGCATAGCCATCTGTAGCATATTGAGCACTCGCTCGCACCAAGAAGCAGTCTTCTTCCTCTTCTTCTTCAAGCGCCTTGATGATGATATTAAGTGCGCAGCTCTTTAGGGGCCCAGGTGTCGTATGCTGTCGTCGCTTGGCGTAACGCAGGCAGAACCACGTATAAAAATAGAAAAAAAAAGAGGAAGCAAGCGAGAAAAAGAAAGAGAGAGAAAGAAATGGAAGAAATGGGAAGGAAAAATAGGAACAAATTGAACGAAAGAGAGAAAACAACACAAAAAACTGGAAAAGAGAACAAGAAAGAAAGAAAACCGATGAGAAGCAAAGAAGGTTGCCCAGCTCGGCACTTTCTTCAGGCTTGGCACCACTAGTAAGAAGCTTCCTTCATTTCTCTCTTTCTTTTTTTCTTTTTGCTCTCTACAAGCCGAATTGAAATTTCTAGATCGAGAAGTGAAGAAAGAGAGAAAGAACAAGAGGGAATTAAACTATAGTAGGTTGCAACCTAAGAATAAATAGAAGCTCCGCCCACAGAACGGCGACACACCTGCCATTCATCTGTGCAGGAGAGTCCTGCTAAGTGGTTCGCGTTGTAACCGGAAGCACGTTTTCGCTGCTAGTGTAAACACTACGCACATGAATGGTTACGGCTTCGTCGTGCCTCTTTAAAATATTACGTTTCCCTGAGCATTGCTGTCCGAATTTCTGCTGGAATTTGCCAGAAAGTTGAAGTATTTTTCGCCAAAACCGGCGATACGAACATGCCCCTGTATAATAAAAGCACCTACCTGAAATAAGTGAATGGTGCCTAACGTCGTGAGAATAAGCAAATGTGATTGGATGGGGCACCTATGCAAATTTTCTGTGTGTGAGACAGCGATGGTTGTGGGCGGAGCTTAAAATTAATTCTTACGTCTTAAGTGATTATAAACGTGTAATTTGCTTCCCTACACGTGGTGAGAGCAATGAAGCCGTAAAATTGTTTAAATAGAGTAAAAGGTCAAAGATCAAAGTATACTTGAACTCGACACCTCCACATTTTTATCAACAAAGTTTCCCCTGTTTCTCTCTATCTTTCTCTCTCCCTTCTTTTTTTTGCAATATCTACGATGAATCTTTAGTGCCCGTTGCGAAAATACTATTTCAATAAAGCCAGATACAGAGGAAGCACGAACAGTTATCTATTTTGTTTTATATTGCAGGAAAAAGAGACTTGGAGCTCCAATCTACGTTCAACTTGGCTTTCCCCAAGAATGGCATATGGCTCAAGGCCGAAGAAATTTAATAATCACGTACACATTTTTTCACGGACACTCCGAAATATCTCACGCCAGGTGTTTTGCGACAATCCTTTTTTTTTTCACAAAATAAAGTGCCCTGCTAATTATCACGCAAGTACATAGTATTATCTTTATCGTTTCCAAAATTCTTGCAAATTACATTGGAAATCACATATCTCAGAAAATTTTGTGTGCTCGCGATCTCTAAGCATCAAGAGAGAGAGAGATGCAAGGAAAGGCAAGGAGGTTAACCAGACGCACGTTCTGTTTGCTACCCTCCACTGGGGGGAAGAGATAAAGGGAGGAAGAGAGAGACAGAAGAAGAGAGGGAAGAAAGATACGCAGGATCACGAGCACCCTTGGGGGGACCACATCCAGTCTACAGGCGGTCGCTCAGATTTCCTGAGTTCAGGTACTTCAGTAGCGCTTTAGTTGCCTTCTGCGCTATCGAAGCACATGTCCAAGGTCCTAGAATCTTCTGTACAGAAAATGGTCTAGAGTCCACTTGGTTCAAAACCATCCGGAGCGGGCATCGCTGGGCGTCATAGCAAGCACAGCTGCAGAGGACGTGTTCGATGGACTCTTCAGTTCCGCAGGACTCGCATGTAGAGGTGTCCGCCATACCGATGCGAAACGAGTACGCCTTTGTAAATGCAACACCCAACCAGGCGGCATAAGAGTGTCGCATCGGAGCGGCAAAATTGTGATGGTAGCTGTAGCTTGAGCGAAGAATCTAGTTTGTGTAGGTGACACTTTTGGAAGCTGGTAGACGACCAAAACGTGTGTGCAAGATTCCAAGCCCGCAAATAAAGTTGTCTAAGCATTAACGTCCTCATTATGCCACTTATGCGCGGATCTGGGGCAGATGTCCGAATTTCCTAACAACACTTCTCCGCCTATGCTACAAACCACGCATCTCCTACGAACGGCAAATGCGTTTTAATGGCCTGAGGCCCAAGTGACACTCTCGTTTCTGTTCCGAGTAAATCCGGTGGAGCACTTACTTCCGGTTTTTCGAATATTCAGACAAATGTTTTTAAAAAATAGAAATCGATGGTTCTGGTTCAAGTTAATACATAGGCGTGCGCAGCTTTTCCCTTCAGGGGGGGGGGGGGGGGGCGAAGGTTCGTCGCAGCGCCCCCCCCTCCATGTTATGTCAATGTATGGGGCTGACTTGGCGCCCCCCCCCCCCCCCGAGTCGCAGCGTCCCCCTCCCTATTGCGTCAATGACTTTGCGCCCCCCCTCTTAGGTGACCAGGGGAGGCGGCCCCCCCCCCCTGCCCCCCCTCGTGCGCACGCCTATGAGTTAATAGTTACGTTGGATACATATGATACCGGAGTATAATTTTATTTAAAATAAGGGCCAGTAAACTGCGGGGATAGTTCATGAAAATGAATTGATTGAGCTCGTTGAAAAATTGTGAGCTTTGAGTTCGTTGAAAGATTGGGATCGCTGGGGTCCCTGGCGGAGCACATATCAACCACGCGCCTTTTTCTACGTGGCCCCTCTGAGATCCTCTTAGCAGCGCGCGAAACAAGGCTAAAGGGGCCATGACACGGTCAGCCACCAAATTGCGGTTTTCAGCGAAATATAGAAGTAGAGGGTCCATTGTGCCTGCACATGTGTGAAAAATGGACGGTAAAAGAACATTTTAGCGCAAAATCAGTCCTAGAAGTCACCGGCTATACGCCCCGCTTACCGCATTGTAACGAAAAAAAAAACAGCGCAGGAAGACAGGGACGAAAGGGGCAACACACACGAGCGCTGATTCACAACTGATTTTTTATTTGCCGCAGTGCATGAAATATATAGCATACGCACAACAACAAAAAGCCGTTCAACGATCTCTTGCACTTATCGTCCACTCATAACAATCGGTGGCTCATCTAACTACACAAGTCTAGAAATCGCTTTGCTTTCTCGGTCAGTGCTAGTGACGCCATGCTTACACATGCGGCTTCCTGTCAACAGACAAAATCACAAGATTAATTATCGAAGCTGCACACATAGAAAAACACAGGAGGGCGCATGGCGGACAGGTTTCATAGTAGTGGAGCTGCGATACGTTCTTTGAGCAAAGTCTCTTCTGTCTCTCTATTTCTTCGTCTCTCTCTGTCCCTCTTTTTTAATGGAATATCTAGGTTGAATCCTTAGTCGGAGCTACAGCCACCGCTTCAAAAATACTATTGTAATAAAACCAGTCACAGAGGAAACACGAACAGTTATCAATTTCGTTTATTATAGCAGGAAAAAGACTTGGAGCTCGAATCTATATTCAACTTGGCTTTCTCCAAGAAAGGCATATGGACTCAAGGTAGACGAGATTTTATAATCACATCCACATATTTTCACGGACTTACCTAAATATTCCGCACAAGGTGTCAGAACTATCTCTTCATTTCCAAAATTCTTGCGCATTACATTGGAAATCGCACTTTTTCGATAATTTTCCGTGCTCGCGACCTCTAAGCATTAACGTCATCATTCTGTCACTCATGCGCGGATCTACGGCAGATGTCTGGATATCCTAACAACACTTCCCCGCCTCGCTGATAAACTAAAATTTGTGTGCGCAGCGCTATCTTGGCGCATGGGACGAGCTTACAATATTAAGTTTTGAAGCTGTCAGTCTTCGCTTATCACCTTAGTTTTTATCACCTTTACTGTCACCTTAGTATCGCTGATGTACTTCCAAGTTCCAACCAGCTATGAAACAACCGAGACAAAAAAAAAGAACAAAGACATTAACTCTGAAAGCCATTTATCACACAAGTTGTGTTCTGTATTAGAAAAACAAAATTTGGAGCAAGTTTTCCCTTCGTTCTCGGTCACACGAACAACTTTCGGTTCAACTTGCGTAGATTCCCAAAAAGAGGGATTGCGGCGAGTGAAGCGCACCATCTGCACGTCAACCGCACATATCCGGCTTTAAATTTACTGTGTCACTCTATCGGGAAAGCTGCAAGCTTGGTTGTAGTCGCTTCATTTTGATAGACGCACTGCACACGTGTTGGTCCGTTAACTGCGCTGCGCATCTGCTTGGCAGTCAGGAGAGGACCTCTCGTTCGAACGAGTATCCTATCTGGTTTGTATTATCCTACCCTTTCCTCCCTGAGGACTGAATTTCGGCCGCTTCCATGCTGACTTTACGGTATAATTCTTTATGTGGCCCTGCTAAGTGTTGAAAACGAACATGCTTGAACAGGGAGTGTCACTGGAGTCGACGTTTCGACAAGTAAATGGCCAGCAGGGTATTGAGATCGGCTGGCAACCTTTTACACCAGTAGCGTAGCCAGTACTGTTTTTCAGGGATGGTAATGGTGAGGGGGGGGGGGGGGGTTAATCTATACTTTATGCATGAAGTTCGCGTGCGCGCTTATATGTTTGCGTTTGTATTGACTTGCAGAAGACAAGAAAGCTTGTCCAAACGTCGGCTCCAGGGACGACCCTTGTGCCAAGCATATTTTATGTCTTCAAGGTTCCATCTTCCTTGTACTAAATTCTGCCTTATTTGCTAATTGTCGTTTCGGCTGTGTTTGTAAATTATGCCGAAAAGGGTAGTTAATTTTTCTTGTGCCACAATCAAAACCCTTACTGGCGAGGGTGCAAATAAGAAGACATACCGCTTTCCAAGGTAGACAATCACGCATCGACGTCTCGTAGACTACACATTATTTCCTCCAAATATAAGCTGACAGCCAGCAGTAAATAAGAGCATGTTAAATTTTTCTACAACAACCATACATGTCTCATTCGCTTCGTTTCTCTGTTCTCCCTATCAAGCTATCGATTCAGGGACTACCATCTAACTCTCATTACTATCATATTATTATCATTAGTATTTGTGGTACACCAGGCCAGATTGTAATAGTAGGAGTAGCACTAGTAGTCCACAGAGTATTACTTCGATTATTTCCTGTGCAATACATGCTGACTGACTGACTGACTGACTGACTGACTGACTGACTGACTGACTGACTGACTGACTGACTGACTGACTGACTGACTGACTGACTGACTGACTGACTGACTGACTGACTGACTGACTGACTGACTGACTGATACCTACAGATCGTTATTATTATGCTATTTTTTCATACTGACTATCATTGAGCGGCTGTTTATTTTAATAACCACATTCCGCAGGCGTCCGAACAGCACTGACATTCACAGTTGATCACAACAAAGGGCATCAAAAACATTGTTTCAAACGTTGTGCCTTCGTGGTATCTTGCGCAGCAGTACCGCAAACAACTGGCTCGCTGCTTCAGATGCCCCAACGCATTTCGGTCTGAACGCTCTGTAAGCGGCTGAAGCTAATAACCTGGACGCCGACATCGCAAATCATGCTTGAAGCCTTGGCACTGACCTTCATCGTCGCCCTGGTTACATGGTTCTTTATGTAAGTATAAACTTAGTAATCTGTTTTGCAGGGCATGCTAATTAGAGAGAGTCTGGGCACCACGTTTGTCAACTTTGCATATGCAAGGTTTTTGCAGTGCCTGAGATGTTATTCAACTTTTAAATGCGAATGCATTTCTTAGTCGGGCTATGTCAGGCGCATCCGGCGGCGTCCGCGGAGGAGGAGGAGGAGGATAGGTTGAGGAGGTGTCCGCGCGCCGGACACCTCCGCGCGCCGGATCTCTCCGCTCTCACTCCCTCTCCCATAGCAACAGCTGCGGGCGCGCGCGCTTATCCTCGCCCCTAGCAACCGGAGCATGTGGTGCGAGAAAGTGTAGGAGAGGGTAGGTTCAGTGCTTCGCCACTCCTTCTCTCGCCGTTCGCTCTCTCTCCTTCCTGCGCCCCACTCTCCCGTCCGCTCGAGCCTCACTCTCGACCGTTCGCTGGCTGGGCGCCTCTCAAGGCGATGGCAGAAGTCGGTGTCGGCGCAAGAAATGCATTTGCATTTCCTCACGATTCCGTTCGGGGAGGTGGGGGGCATTTTTTTTCTCTTTTTTTTCCCTGTGCATTTGACTGCATGCTACAAACCACGCATCTCCAATGAACCGTAAACCTGCTTTAGTGGCCCGAGGCCCAAGTGACACTCTCGTTTCTGTTCCGAGCACTTCCGGTGGAGCACTTGCTTCCGGTCTTTCGAATATTCAGAAAAATGTTTTTTTAAAAAATAGAAATCGGTGGTTCTGGTTCAAGTGAACAGTTATGCCGGATACATATGATATCGGAGCATAACTTTATTTAAAATAAGAGCCAATAAACTGCGAGGATAGGTTAATGAAAATGAATTGATTGATTTCGTTCGAAAAATTGCGAGCTTTGAGTTAGTTGAAAGAGCGGGATCACTGCGGTACCTGGCGGGGCAGACATCAACCACGCGCCTTTTTCTGCGTGGCCCCTGAGATCCACGTCGGCAGCGCTCGAAACAAGGTTAACTCGAGGAATACACCAGGACGGACGAACATCGGCGTGCGCGGAGGCACTATCAGATACCTAAGCCAAGGATTAGCGTCACCTCCAAATATTTTTTCTCCATAGATTTTTCCACCATTGCGCTCTAGTTCATAAGAGTCAAAAATTTGTGTTGCAGCATCGAACATTTCGTGTAATATTTATTCACATTTCTTTTTTTTTTCTTTTTTTTCTTTTTTTTTTTAGACAGCGCAAAAGACGGCTGTCATTTTTCAAAGATCTGGGGATCGCAGGGCCACCTCCAAGTTTTCTTTCTGGGAATCTCTCTGAGCTTGTGCAAAAGGTAAATCTTGAGTGCTGAAAGTGCTACCTTATAGGAAACTGGTTCGGCCATTTTTTTTTTAAATCCAGAGCATCTGTAAGCTCAGGATGTTCTTGTAATGATGTTCCTGATCTCAATGAAGGCTGTGGCAGCGCTACCTTGCATCATTTGGCAGCATTGACCGCGAAATCTGCTACGCAGTGAGAACTGTTCCGTCTTACGCAGTGTGGTGTCACGTGTTCTTCGCGCGTAACTGAGCCCACCTAAAAGCGAGCGACTGCGTTCCATTATTTCGCCTTGTTGGAGTTACATAGGTTATATCACAGCAAATAGAACCCTTGCGTCGGGATAAACTCTAGAAATTGTCACAGATTATCGTGCTGTAGCGTGCTCGGAGGTATTATACTTGCAAGTTAGTTCTATCATCCTAGTTAGCTCAATTGGTAGAGCACCACCCCCGAAAAACGTTGGTTCCGGGTTCGATCCCCGCAACAGGCCAAATTTCATTTCAACTAAAACCTTTTATTTCACCCTGTAGCTTCGCGCAACAAACGGGTGATAGTTTATTATTCCTTTTAAGGATTGTACTTCAGCACACAAGACAACACTGATATTAATGAGAACAGACAATGATGACACTGAGCAGCTCTTCTTGCAATTATAGAAAGACGGTCTCAGGAGACCCTTAGTGTGTTGGAATGCAGCGTCAAAGCGAATACCGTTCGTTCGTCGTTCGGGATGCCACGAAACGAAAAATAAAACGCAGCTTAAAGCGGTTTCTTATCGTTGCTTGATTACAGGGAACTCTGACTGCGTTCAAGGAATGGCTAGACAAATACGGAGACATCGTAGGGTAAGTGTTACTTTTTCCCTTCGACAGGTAAAAGCAATGGAAAAGTAACGAAATATGGCGTTTTGTGAGAAGTGCGCATATGGCCTGACAACGATAACAAGCTCAGCTGTGGTTACCCCCTATTTTACTTTAACTAACACCCCCCGCGATTACACGAAGAAACATCCAACAAATTGGACTGAGAAGCGCCTTCCATCGTAACTCAATTGGTAGAGCATCGCACGTGTAATTAGGAGGTCGTGGGTTCGTATCCGACCGGAAAGGGTGCTTTTTCTTCCACTTCAGTTCGTTTAAACTTACGTCATAATTCAGTTAAAGACAACCATTAACGTACTATACGCTTTTCTTAGCATGATCGTCAGGTAAATTCATTTGCTTGCGTCTAACAAAGGAACTAGCTCTTCGAAAAAAATTGCACCATTTCGCGCACCCAAGTTTACTTTGTACCTAGACAGAGGTCACAGTGCGTTGAACAAATATCCGGAGGACAAAACATCCTAAACTGCTGTAGCAGTAAATCTACTTATAATGTCACGCCTGTCAATCTTTCAGGTCGCGTAGTCTGTCAAAAATCTGCAATACTGCAACATCACTGCCTTGTATGTCCTCACCAAGTCTACGCAAATTTAACTGACTTTACATTCACGCCGTTGAACAGGTTCTACAACGGGGCTCACCCCTTTTTGATCGTTAAAGACCTGGAACTCATCAAGAAGATTCAGATTGCGGATTTTAACAATTTTCATAGCCGAGGTGTGAGTACGAATGTTTGCCTTTCTAGTGGCTTCGTCGTCCTGTGAGTAAACAGTTGGGCCCCTCGGCTCCGTTCTCTTTTTTAATTATTATTTGTGACAGCCTACTGGCGTTATTCTGGCCTGTCTCTTTATAAGGGACAAACCCCAAATAACACCATAATAGCATACACAGGGCCTTGTAATTTTTGCTGTTACAAGACCCCGTCAGAAATATTGGATTCCCTCACAAAATGAAATGGTTGACCGCTGCTCCGAGGTTTCCTTTTTTTTTTTTTCTATTTGCATTCGAAGAATCTTCAGAAAGTATTACACTACTGCCGCACGGAAAATCAAAAGGACGTTGGAATGCAAGACATTTGCACGAAAAGTGTTCACACGAGGCAACACAGGGCAACGAATGTCTCAGTCCCGGTAAAGGTCCCTTGCGCGAAGGACTCCTTCAAGACCCACCAAAGGGGTAGCCTTGTGCGCAGTTCGTCAGCGACAAAGAACTTGACAAAACATTACGGAGCCTTAGTAATTGTTCCAGTGCCTGCAGAAAGTAATAATAAAGGCTCACAGGGTGCCTGATGCATTCGCCTAAGACGACTCGAAGGCTAAATCCTTCTTATTTTTCTTCTCAGTCGATGTATTGGTCCTCCCCCCTTTGAAGGCTTTCTGCACCTATTGTGGTCTTCCACTGCCTCCAAGATGGAAGGTATCGCAAGCTTTCCGCACCTCTCCTAGTTTCGCACTGCCTCCGTGATCGGCGCACCTTTCACCAAGCTACGATGTCATGTGATGACGCCATCATGTGACGTCATGTTATGAGACTTCATTATGAGATCACAAACTCTGGTGACTTGTGACGTAATGATGATGACTACATACCGTGACAGTGATTTTTTGCACAACTCGCGTTGACGACGACAGTCAGTTCTCTAGTTTAATAATACATCTAAAGATTTCGACTTCATATTAATAAATAATAATTTCCGATGTTTTACGTCCCAGAACTGCGATGTGATTATGAGACACGCCGTAGTCAACGGCTCCGGAAATTTCGACCGTGTTGAGTTCTGTAACATACACCTGAGTCGAAGTACACGGGCCTCTCGATAGGCTGGATGATCGCCCTTTGTCGGAACAAAAGGATTCTGGGACACTGGCCGAGTCCATCCTCAGCCCACAGGGCTTTGAAAAGCGTTATTACGTGTTTTGCGGGCAACTGGTCTTAACGACAGATTTTAAGCAGTGTCGTACTCTCTTTTCCTTATTTTTCATTCTCTTGCTGTCCTTTTTCTCCTTTTTTTTTCTTTGTAATATCTCTTTTCTATCATCTTTTACTCCCTTTACCCCCCTTACCCAGCACAGGGTAGCCAGCTTGTCTAAGAACTGGCTAACTTCCCTGTCCTTCCGCTTGTTTCTTCCTTCCTCCTCCTCTAGCATTTCGCCTCTAGGTCCGCCGCGGTGGCGTAGCGGTTACGGTGCTCAGCTGCTAACCCGAAGGTGGCGGGTTCGATCCCGGCCGTGGCGGTCGCATTTCGATGGAGGTGATATGCTGGAGGGCCGTGCACTGTGCGATGTCAGTGCACGTTACAGAACACCAGCTGGTCAACGGTTCCGGAGTCTTCCATTACGGCGTGCCGCATAAACATATCATAGAGTTCGCACGTAAATCCTCAGGATATAATTATATTTCGCCTCCATCGAAACTCGATCGCCGCTGCCGTAATGGAACCTGCGCCTTTCGTGTCAGCAGCCGAGCACTGCAAGTACTGTATATCACCACGGCGGCCGCCCGCGGAAACAATTGTCCATTTGGTACCGCCACGTGGTTTGCCTGACACTGGACATTTACTGCAGCGATAGTCTCGAACTGCACCTTTATACAGTATACAACGTATACAGTATACAGTATACAGCGTGATCGCCATTGTCGTGGTGTATTGCCTTTTTATATCTTCGTCTATTTATGGGTTCACGCACATCAAATTCTCGTGGCCCGCTGCGAGTTTCTTTTTGTTTTGTCTTGTTTTTAATGGCTTATGAGCACCGCACATACTTTTGCTTTGAGGTTTATTGCCCGTTGAGACGGCCGTGTCCCAATGACTTCTACACAGCTGTGCAGCAGGAAACGCTGGACACTCATTCAGGAAGCGCAAGGCAGTACCAGCTGGGCTAAACACTGTCCTTCCATCGCTGCCGAGCCGATTGCACGTTTGCAGCCATGCTCGCCTCGTGCCGTTGGCGTGTCAGGGAAGGACTTTTAAGGGGACACTAAAGAGAGAGAAAAACACGATTTCTCTCGTATTAGTAAATTACTTTGTCACGAACTTATAGATATCGAGTAGCCGAAGTAATGTGAACCTTAACCTCTCCAGGGCAAGACAGGTACAACAAAACAGAATAGAATGCCGGGTGCTGAGGGCACCTTTAAGTTCCTGCACCAGTCGCCGCGATGCCATAGATTTTGATGACGGCAACTAGGGCCCACGTATTTCCTGATCCGTACAAATGAAGTACATTGTCTTCCAGACGTAACACACCTAGGGCCAGTATTAATGAGAACTAACAGACAAAGATGCCAAGGAAAGTATACGGGAAGCTATTAGAAGTAATTGTGATGTAAATGTGAAGAAAGGAAAGTGGACGAAAAGATAACTTGCCACCGGCAGGGACCGAATCTGCGACCTTCGAATAACGCGTCCGATGCTCTACCACTGAGCTACGGTGGCGGTCATCCCCCCCGTCCATTTTATAGGGTATATATGTGTACTTAAACGTGGAAGCGTCAGTCAGCGCCGCCTGTTGCCATTACGGCGAGTGTGGAACATTCTTTTTTGCCTGTTCGCAGGTTCGGTCCCTGCCGGTGGCAAGTTATCTTTTCGTCCACTTTCCTTTCTTCACATTTACATTACAATTACTTCTAATAGCTTCCCCTATACTTTCCTTGGCATCTTTGTTTGTTAGTTCTCATTAATACTGTGTTTAACAAAGTAAACGAGCCCTTAAGTTTACAATTCTTTCTTACACCTAGGGCCAGGAAAGTTATCTGGGCCTACGCGGCCAAGATAAGCAAAAAAATTGAAATCTGTGACGTCGCCATCGGAGATTTCGGCGAGAAATTTAAAGTGACTTTTCACATTGATTTTCTGATCTCTTAATGGTGGTGAAATTAATGAAGAATTTTTGTAATAATGTTGATTGCTCTAAAGTAATTTATTGGTTCACCGTGATTCTGCAAGCGAAACTAGTAACGCAATATAATTTCAGAAGGGTTCAAAGGCGGGCTAGTTGGTATAGATTCATACTGAATCCCTTTCTGTGTCCCATTAGTTAGCGCTGCCAATATTTCAGTATGGACGTAATATAAGCTTTTAACGGTGGGGAGTGCTTCTCTCGTGGGCTGCTTAACGTTATTGTTTTGTATGTGCAGCAACTAAATGAACTGTACTACAGCATACTCGTACGCAAGAAAACGGTCGTGTGCTTGTATTGCACGTTCGCGTTGCGGCGTCTTTGGAACAAAACTAGTATCGTATGTGCGAGCATGTGACATCGTACACTCAGTTCGGACTAGAGATGAAAATGAGGACACACGAACTTTCGTTGGAGCTTCAGTAGCGTTCTAGTCGTAAACCAGTGCAATAATTGAAATGCCTCGAGCACAAAGCAGGGATACGCAGTTTCAGAAGCATGGCGTTCTTGCGCTGCTGAAGCAACAAACATGCGTAATCGACATGAAGCACGAACGACGGGCACGGATATTGCGTCCATTCATTTCCCTTCCTGTTTGTTCAGAGTCGCGCTTTCCCGTTTGTACAAGGCTATTTAAGTATCAAACTTCCTGAGCGATGTATCATTGCCGCGTGACATACGCGTTGCGTGTCTTTCTCTCTCTCTCTTTCTTTTTTTTTTTTTTTTTTTTTTTTTTTTTTTTTTTTTTTTTTTTTTTGAGTTTGAGTTGAGCTCATTTACCACATAGTTTTGCAGCACGAGGTTGGGAAATGAAAAAAACAAACTGCATGAAATAGCGTTCAAAGCCGATACGACACATTATGGGTCATTGCTCTCAATTCTACTTTATATATATATATATATATATATATATATATATAAAGCTGACTTAATATTTTATACACGAGGTAACATATAGGTGCGACGCGCTTCAGTGCATTCACAAATCTCGAATTCAAAGGTTCAGTAACCGGAACACATGCCGTCCCATTTCAAATCTAATCAAATCAAATCACTTTATTTCCCAGAAAGAAACAGGTTCTGGAGAGGTTCACTGGCTAAAAGCTGTTTATGGACAGCTTGACGAGGCCAGTGAACCCTTTACAAGACAGTTGGGACAATGACAAAGATGTGTAATAACGATAAAGTGACCATAAACTAACATTGCAATACCAAATTACGGTGTCAAGAAAAAACGTATATAAACATTAGTACGAAAACATCCTTATACCAAACATACCATAGAATATAGTTACACGGACGCGAGCAAAAAAAAAAAACACAAAGAAAAAATACAACAACCATAACACCACAACCGACAAAATAAATTACGAAATATCAGGGAAGATATAAACAAATTTGTTTTTTGTGTTTGACCTGCATCATACAATGTACATCAGATGCCATATACAACCGCCTTTGTTCGGAGCTCCTCTCATGCCAATCTCAAAAGAACTTGATGTTGGCCTAGTTGGTAGCTCATCTCGATCAGATGATTAGAAGGCAATTCGGCACACTCCAACGACACACACTCCACATCTACATAAGCGAGCGATTGCGTTGAATGATTAATGAGTTAGGCATGTGTTTGTGAGTGAGCTTACCGAACAGCGCTCTAATTATTTGATTGATACACACACTTGTCTTCAGAAATGCCACGGCATGGCCGAGAAGGCGGTTCACAATGAACTCATCTGCACTGGACCTAATAGCCGCCAGCTTGCTCAAGAAACAAGTCGTTGCAGGAAGCAGTTCTAATGGAATACATCTCATTCGTTAGCACCGGTTTCATACAAATTATTAGGGCTGGAACATTATTGCGTCAACACTCAATACATCGACGGATCAATACATCGACTGAGACGAAAAAGAAGGTGGATATTTTGCCCTCGAGTCGCCATAGGCGAATGTAAGGGACCCTGTGATACTTACGTCTTACGTGTGTAGCTCCATCTGTAAAACCAGTTGATCGATTTGCAGCTGTGTATGAAAAAAAAAAAAAGGCAGCGTGCTAACTTTTGCAGCTGTCGTCAGGCTTCGCGCGGAGCCACCCGATCAACAAACAAAGCATAGTCAACGTGGAGGGAGAACGCTGGAAGAAAATTCGAAGCCTCGCCTCGCCAGCTTTCACGACGAGAAACTTGAAGAAGGTAGGAAGGTTTTCATCTCCGTAACGAAGCACGCTCTTAGAGAATGCAGCCAAGCCTCCTACGTTCCTTTAGTTGATATATGTGCCGTAATTTTCGTACTATGATCTCATATTAATGTAAAAGCTACATTTGTCATCGTCCACTTGACCCTGAAAAAAAAAAATAGCAGCCAGTTCCGAGCCGTCGAAGCCCGACTCTCGCCCCTCAAATCACGTGACTAGCGAACGCCATCGTTTCGCTACAAAAGCTAGTCGATGCTCGAGCAAACGTAAAAAGACCCACGTGACCTAGTCCCAGTGAGCGGAGTGGAGCTATGGCTGCCTTCTAGCCACCATGGTGTGCATAAGGAACAGGCGGCGCGCCCACACAGACACTGGTGTGGCGGTGGTGGTGGTGAAAAACATTTAATAAGAAAAGAGAGGTGTAGAACCTCGTTAGAGGTCCCTACAGACAAGGTGGAGTCTCTATTCCGGGACCCCATTGGTTGAAGCCGCCGCCCTGGCTCTCTGTACCAAGGCCCGCTGAGCCTGAAGGTCTGAGCAGCCGTGCAGGGCCGCCTGCCAGTCCTCTCGCGAAGCGTTTGAGTGAGGAGTAAGGGCTGTGTTACTTTGGCAGGCCCACACCACGTAGTAGATGTCCGCCACCTCCCCACAGTGCTGGCACTGTCCTGTGACCGTAGGGTGGGAATGTTTTATTATTGCAGGACACAGCATGAAGTCGCAACCGAATGCGCTCGTCTGCTTTCTTCAACCACCGTGCGGGGGAAGGTAGCGGTGATGACTTTCTTTATAATAATCCAGAATTTCCGTATACCGGAGCAGAGGGTAACCCTCTCCGTCCGTGTCCATCGGAATTGATGCCGGCGACGACACAAGGCGCCTATGGTTGCCGCAACTGTTTACTGCGGAGAAGCGCGCTCAGGCAGAGACAGAAGCAGCTGTTGTGCCGCAGACATCACGGGGCGTTTAACCATTCAACTTTTTGTGTGTCTATGTCGTAGCCGATCGGGATGAAATTTGCCAGCTTTTCCCAGTTTCATCAATATCAGAAAGATACTGATTCACATTAACAATTATTGTTCGCATTGAGATACTTCTGGTCACATGTTTCGCGTTGCCTCTAGTGTGTCAAGACAGCTGTGTTTAAAGTGCGAGCAAGTGCCCAGTGACTGTTGTGTGATCGCATTATATAAAGGACTGTGAGATGAACTCTTCTGCAAAGCGCGAACGTTTCTTGTGTGTCTTGTGTCCGAACATTGTTGTTGACGCGTGGACATTGCTCATGACGTGAGAACATCGCTTTTTAAATGTACATTCTCGTTCGTGAATATCGCGATACTCTATTGTTATTTATAATTTCGTGACGCCAATTACTAAGCAAGAGAAGAGGAAAAGCCGGAGCCATGTATAGGCACCAACCTCTCCTTAGACAGAATTAATAAAAAAAAGACATTCACGAGCAACTTTCCATACCCAGGTGATGAAACTTATGGATGACAGCACCGATGAATTTATCGATGCCATCGAAGTCCTGCGTTCAAAGCACGAAGCTTTCGAGTTTCGCGAACTATGCCAGAGGCTTACGGCTGACGTTATGATCCGATCGTCGTTTGGCCTCAAATCGAATCTGCTGCGGAAGGATGGAACCAACAGCATTGCGGAATCGCTCTTTCAGGAGAGCGTGAAGACCTTTAAACAATTTCGTCATACGTGGATAAATTTCCTGACACGTGAGTTCATTGACGGTAGACAATTCTTTTAAGAACTTGTAGATTTCTGTGTTCGCTATGAAGCGCTGAAGATAACAGTTGAACCTTCGATCCAGGGTATCTAGGGGCTTTGAAAGAACGAAATGGAGTTAATTAAGGGTTCGATTTCTTTGTTAGGCACAAGACAGTTAAGCCAACAGACAATGAAGCTGAGGGAGGCATAGGGAGCATATTTTGGAAGCTTTTATCTGTAGTGTGGTAATCACGAAGTAAACTGAAAGAAATGAATGTGGATGAAAAATCATTTTGCCGCCGATAGGGAGTGAACCACCAACCTTCGGAAAGCGCGTCCGATGCTTTACCAATTGAGCTACAGCGACGGTCGATTTTCGATCCACTTTATTTGGTATTTCCGTGTGTAGTTCACATAGTGCCAGTTCGTTAGAAGATCATGTTTTGTGCAACTTCTCCTGGCAAAAAGAGTTTCACACTCGTCATCATGGCTACAGGTGGCGTTGGCTAACACTCCCATGATTACACACACATAAATACCAAATAATGTGCATGGAAAATCAAAGCTCCATTCGTAGGGTATCGGACGCGTTTTCCGAAGGTTCTAGATTGGGTCCGTATCTGCTGCAAGTTGATTTTTGATCATTTTTAATTCATTTCCATTTATGTCATCATTACTAGTGCGCAATTAAAAACTATAAATAATGTTCTCTATGCCTCCCTTGGCTTCATAGTCTGTTGGTTTAACTAGGTCGTGTACAACTACGGGCTTTGTGTCGAGTCCCCTGCGCCGATGCTCGCACGATGATGAACTAAACTCAGCGTATATTGGAAAAAAAATATTCCGTTGTATCGTGTAGGGTGATTGATGCAATCGAATATTTTCTGCAGTATATACGGCCGATAGAACTGCGAGCGCTAATTCGTCTATAGGTCCAAGACATTGCTACCACTATCAGTACTTGATCTTTATTTAGGGCCGAACTGCTACTTCTTTGACGTTCTCTTCCAGCATGCTTTCCAGAGTTTTCTGCTATGTGGAGAATGATTATATCATACAGTTTCCGCAACAGCAAAACTGCAACAGACAAGACTATGGATGAAATTATTCCCATCATACAGTTCCGCCGTGAAAACCCCGAGGTAGGTCTTTTGTAGGTGTGTGTGTGTGTGTGTGTGTGTGTGTGTGTGTGTGTGTGTGTGTGTGTGTGTGTGTGTGTGTGTGTGTGTGTGTGTGTGTGTGTGTGTGTGTGTGTGTGTGTGTGTATGTGTGTGTGTGTGTGTGTGTGTGTGTGTGTGTGTGTGTGTGTGTGTGTGTGTGTGTGTGTGTGTGTGTGTGTGTGTGTGTGTGTGTGTGTGTGTGTGTGTGTGTGTGTGTGTGTGTGTGTGTGTGTGTGTGTGTGTGTGTGTGTGTGTGTGTGTGTGTGTGTGTGTGTGTGTGTGTGTGTGTGTGTGTGTGTGTGTGTGTGTGTGTGTGTGTGCGCGCGCACGCGCGTACTACTCGAATGAGATGTTTGGTTGATAATAGGGGCCATGACACCCAATAACCGATTGTGATCTCTGTTATGTGGGTCGACCCTTAGAACACAAACATGCTGGCGAAATTTTATCGCAGTTTGTCGTGCACTTGATTTATAATCGAATATTTTCACAAACATGAGAGCGGCTTGATAGTTTGCCAACACTGGCGCACTCACCAGCCATGACCCGACAAGTCGCTTGCTATGCGAGCGTCTGCATTTTGGCGAACGATATTGTTCCGTGGTCAGCTGAGCGTGCGATCGCGCTATTTCAGCTTTGTTCGGCTTGCCATTGAAACCGAACGATTTGCAGCGGCTGAAACTTCGAAGACGATGGCTCCGCTCAAAGCAGCACATGACGTCACACACGCCAGGGCAATATGGCGCTCGCCGGGGTGCTGGGCGGGGCTTACAGCCACTGTCTTTTGGGGCATAGATTTTCCAGCTATTACCTAGAGGGGAACTCCGGCCGCTGTGATCGTTCCGGCCACCATAGGAATGATGGGTAACACACGGATTTGCCTAATCTTCGTGCTTGGGGCTTCGAACTTACTCGTGGCTTTGTTAACTGTTGTGTTCTGGCGTTTGTTTCGGATAAAAGGATGGATCGTTCTGAACTTCGTGAGCCGATTGGTATTGGTGAGCCTAAAAGGTCAAGGTGGTGAAGTGGAACGGCTGAACATTGGCTGAACTTCATTTTGTGACAAAGCGGCTGCAGTCCACATGGAGCCGAACGGAGCCGAAAGAGCGAAGCCTAGACAAATCCGTATACTACCTAAAATTCCCATGCTGGCAGAAGCACCACGAGTTGCAGCTTGGCATTAGCGCTAGAATTCCCTGTATTATTAGGAAACTCTATGTTCCAGGGCCCATTTTTCACTGAAGTAATCTATCACAGCTCATTTCTCATATATGAATATGCGCAATAGACCATCTACATGCATTTTTCGCTGAAAACCGCAAATTGTTGGGTTACCGTGTCATGGCCCCTCTAAGAAAGATCAAACAGCGCATGTCCGCCGCGGTGGATCAGTGGCTACGGCACTCGGCTGCTGACCCGAAGTTCGCGGGTTCGATCCCGGCCGCGGCGATCGCATTTCGATGGAGGCGAAATGGTAGAGGCCCGTGTACTGTGCGATGTCAGTGCACGTTAAAGAACACCAGATGGTCAAAATTTCCGGAGCCCTCCACTACGGCGTCTCTCATAATCATATGGTGGTTTTGGGACGTAAAAAACCCAGATATTATTATTAAACAGCGCAAAAAAAAAAAACAGACGGCATACACAGAAAGACGCACCGATACAGCACTTAATATGTGTGTCTTTCTGTGTATTCCGTCTTTTTTCGCGCTGTTTATTCTTTCATAAGCATAACTGACCGTGTGATTTCTTGTGAGAAACTGATGACTCCGCGGAAATAGGGAGAAGGGGATTAAGTTAGGAAATTCGCCTGCATTGAGTAGTGTCGAACCAGGGCCAGACTAGGACATCAGTAAGTCAACGGGAATGCTATTCGTGCTGTTGCGGCACATAAGACTGGTTGGTGCAGACACAGGCGTGCGCAGGGCTCCCGTTCAGGGGGGGGGGGGAGGACGAAGGTTGGTCGCAGCGCCCCCCCCCCCCCCTCCCTATAATAAGTCAATGTATGGGGCAGATTAAGCGCCCCTCCCCTCTTAGATGACTAGGGGGGGCGGTTGCCCCCCTGCCCCCTTCGTGTGCACGCGTATGGGTGCAGACCACGATAATCAAAAGCAGGATCGGAGGCTGGGCCCGAGCTAGTCGGTGCAGCGACATTTTGAAGCCGGTATGCGCACGAAGAGGCGGATGTGTGTCGTCTTCTTGTCCCCGTCATCACGCGCTTACCGGTTTCAAAAAGGAGGAGCTACGCGCCACTGCACTTTGTCATTTCATCGTCGCAGACAGCATGACCTCAATTGGCAAGCTGCTCCGGTTTGACAGGATTGCTAATCATGGCGTTATAGTTACGCCATGTAGAATGTTTACGACCGGTCAACGGAGACCCATGGTGTGTCAAGTATACGGGCAACACCTGCTGCCATAGGCTTGCGCAGTGTTCTCCATCAGGGGGGGACGGTGGAGAAGTGGGCAAAGACCCCCCCCCCCCTCCACCTGTGTACACTTACGCTGCTGTCTAAAGGAAGCAGAAGTTGTCGGGGAAATGGAAGCTTAATCGGATGAAATTACGGGAACGCGGGGTGTCCGATGAAGCCGACGTTTTGACAAGTGGTCTTGACTGGAATGAATTGTATTTTAATTTTTCCATCCCCCCCCAAAAAAGAATTTGTGTGTGTAGTACAAAATTCTCTATTTTTTCCGTTCACCTTCTGTCTTTTTCTGTTCATAAGTCTGTATAATCCCGTATTTGCAGAGTTCTGAGTGTGACCATGCTATATTTTCTATATTTTAGTTTTAGACTGCTTTTCCCATTTGTTGTTTTGTCTCTGCCTCAAAAAATGGGGCCGTGGACCACTTCAAGCCTTGCTGGCTTTTTGTTCATGGTCCTCAACACTGTTTGTACAATTATTGAAATAAAATTTGATTTGATTTGACTTGATTTGATCTTCTTCAAGCCTGCAAGGTCTTAGCCTTGAAGAAGACAACTCTGCTTGTCAAAACTGTCAGCTCCATCGACACCCCCCCGTTTTCAAATTTTCATATCTTACGCTGCTGTCTGCTTCGTTTAAAACAGTGATGCCTCAAAAGATCAAATACGTCAGTTTCATGTCATCTGCAGCTGTAAATATGGACATCCGATGCTGTGGCTCAGTGGTTAGGGTGCTCGACTGCTGTCCCGAAAGACACGGGTGCAATACCAGCCGCGCCGGTTCCATTCCGATGGAGGCGAAACGCTAGACGCCCGTGCACTCTGCGGTTAAATTGCACGTGAATGAACCACAGGTGGTCGACATTACGCGGACCTTTCCACTACGGCTTCTGTCATAGTTTGAGTTGCTTTCGGATATTAAACACCATCAATAAACCAACTGTGAATATAAAAGGAAATTCTCCTTCAAAATGTCTCACTTGTAATCATTTCAGAAAGATAGAAACGACCTCCTCCAGATGATGCTCAATGCGGAAGTTGAAGACGCCCCTATCAACGTACACTCCCTCACAGCATCGCTCGATGTTGATGCGACATGTGAAGGTGAGGTTGAATGCCGCAGGCTTCTAAGTGCACTTGCTATGACTTGTCAAATTGCAACACATCTATTCTCAGCTCTTCTTTTTTTCTTTTTGCAGAAACCAAGACTATTAAGACAGCAAATGAAAAAGGGAAGATCTTTTTGACAAACGAAGAAGTACTGGCCACTGGCTTCGCTTTCTTCATGGCAGGGTGAGAACAGTACTGCGTGTAACGGTTGTTTTTCAATGTGCCGAGTTAAATGAATGCAGCCAAATATTGCTAAAATGTACGTGTGTGCCTTCTACCCGAAAACAATTTGTTCTTGTAATGTAGAAAAAGATCGTGCTCACAGTCATGAGAGGTATGCAGAGCTTGCCGCTAATTATTTCTTGTTTCAATGCATTATATCACACTGCACTCTTCATTGCAATCCTCTAAGTGTTCTCTCAGTGTTCTATCAACTCAGTATTGATATAAGCCGAATATCTTTGGAAATTTCCCTTGATTGTTGTCCCGGTAATTGGTTGTGAATTTCAGGGACAACAAATCGCTCTGGTACAGTCTCTCCAGCAGTATATCACCACTGTGTTTGATATCTTGAACGAAGCCGTCTCGCGGAAATAACGTGCAACCTTACGGCCTCTTCAAGTGGAGGCGCAACGCTTATTGCAAGCACTGGCATATTATATCGAAGGAATGCTACTATAGTAAAGGTCCTGCTTTTCCTGTTAAAATTATTACATTTTAACCACGCAGCAGTGTCTGATCCCTGACAACTCTACACATTCTGGTAAAAACGACGGAAAAGTTAGAAATTTGTTGTAGTAGGATAATTTTTTGGCTACTAAAGCGCTCTAAATACCACAGTCTCTTCAAGGAGACAAGACGCAACCAAGTACTGCAGTTTCTCATCAATACGGTCTTGCTTTGGAATTTTTTCGGTGTATCAATTAGCAGGAGTGTTCCTGCTTTCGTGCTATGTAAACACATAACACATTGAAACTTCGCTCTTTCTCTGTGTGTTCATTACGCCGCACTGATTCTTGATAGTTTATAATATCTGCGGATAGAATTTCATCTTTTCTATGAAATGCGATAGGGAAACAGCATGTTCGCTCTTGACCTTCCTAGATTATTTGCGTGGTGGCGGGATTTCTCGCTTTCTACCTTAAACCGTCACTGAGTTTCAACTTCGTGTGATTTGCAGGTACGAGACGACGGGCACAACCCTGGCTTATATGTCCTACCTTCTAGCGAAACACCAAGATGTTCAAGACCGACTTAGAGAAGAAATACTTACCGTGCTGAACAGAGACGTATGATTTTACTGGATTCTGTTAAGTGGATGTGCCGATCATGCATCTTATTCGTAATTGGGTTTTCAATGAACATGCATTTTATGTTAAAGTACACGGCGACGCGTTTTTTAACTTTTGTGTACTCATTAGTGAATATTTATTATCATTTTATGTTTACTATGTATATTCTTTGTATATTCTTATGTTGAAAGTGTATAGTGACGCGTTTGGAACTTTGTATATGAATTAGTTTGACGTTTCAGATACAAGTGTTTTTAAATTATCCTTATTTTACTGGTTCTTTTATTTTTCCTGAAAGCTGCACAAACACGTTTCTTTGGATTATTTAACGTTCAGCCCTGTCTTTTATGCACATAATCTTTTTTTTCTCTTTACATGAACCTGTTCATGCAGTGTACTTTTGATTTTGCCCGGCTACTGTTTGTTGCCAAAAAAGGGAGACAGCCCTGGTGAAGCCGTTATGCTTTTTTGCTTTCTGAACGCCCAAAGTCAACTTGATCAGTCGTTTTTGTGCATACTTGAACATTGCGATCAAAAAGCAAATATTACGCATATCTGAGGCGCAACAACAATACGGAAGTATTAAGTGGTGTGTTCTTTTATAGAAAATACATAGATACTTAATTCTGAAGACCCTAGTGTTTCTTAGGCTGCGCTGAAAATGCGGGCTGCCTTGCAAAAGCGAAGAGCCGTCGTCTATCTCCGAGGTCGCGCGAAGTGCCGCGTGTTTCATCCGCCGCGCGATAGCTGGCGCAGTCTGCCCTCGTCGCTGCAAACAAGAGAATCTGTTTTCGTGGTCGCTCTGCGCGCCTTCTCAGCTTTTTACACGCTGCCAAAAACACCGCGCTTGCCGCCAGAAGACGCTTGGTCATGCCAGGACGGAAATGGTCGAGAACAGCATCACAGGTTGCCGCGGATGAGACCGGCAGAAGACTATCGTCTTTCGATGACATTTGCAGCGAAGCACGATACGCGGCCAATTTTTTTTCCTTTCATTTTTTTTCTTCTCTCTCTACACCCTTTCTTGCCCCTATTTCCCCTCCCCAGTGCTGGGTAGCAAACCGGATGCTAGTATCTGGTTAACCTCCCGGCCTTCCTCTTCATCTCTCTTGTCTGTGTTCCTGTTATGTGTACCTCGCATGGATGCGAAAATAAATAAAGTTCAGTTCAATTTGTATCCGTCAGACATGTGCCTTCTAAGCCATAGTAATAACCTTTTCTCCTTTTTTTTTTTTTTTTTTTTGTTTTCAGGGGGCGTTTGTATACGAGAACGTCTACAGCATAAAGTACATGGACC
Source organism: Rhipicephalus appendiculatus (assembly GCA_030522465.1). Classification (NCBI taxonomy): domain Eukaryota; kingdom Metazoa; phylum Arthropoda; class Arachnida; order Ixodida; family Ixodidae; genus Rhipicephalus; species Rhipicephalus appendiculatus. Next base: position 1,777,221 of record JALIZH010032968.1, read on the forward strand.
AAGTAATATCCGAATCACTTCGCTGTCATACGCCCGTTACAGGGTGAGTCTCCTTTTCACACAGTAGTAACGCGCGATGTTTTGATAATTGTTAATCAGGGAATGATTTCAAGTAAAAAAAAACAGCGCGAAGACAGGGGCACCCCTGTCCGTGACACAGGCTGTGTTTTCCTTCAAGATAACGAACCAAATATCCCTTCAACAATAATAGAGTTTCCTGTAGATACACTAGAGGGAACTCTGGCGCTGGTTTCTATGGGAGCTGCAACGCACGGCGCTTCAGACAGCATGGGAATGATTGGGTATTACACAAACTTGTCTAATCTTCGTTCTTTCGACTCCGTTTGGCTCCGTGTGGCCTGAAACCGCTTTGTCGCAAGACGAAGTTTAGCAACTCTTAAGCAGTTACGCTTCACTACCTTGACCTTATTAGACCCACCGATTCAAATCGGGTCACGAAGTTCACGCGCGTTTGTTCTTTTATTCCAAATAAAACCGAAACACAGCAGTAAACAAAGGCACAAGTGCTTTCGAAGCCGCAAGCACGAACACTAGGCAAATTTGTGTTCTACCCATCATTCCCATGGTGGCTGAACGATCGCAACGCCAGAGTCTCCTCTAGTTAATTTTAGGAAACTCTATGCTTTCAACAACCCGCCACGGTGGTCTAGTGCCGATGTTACTCGACTGCTGACCCGGAAGTAACAGGATTGAATCCCGGCCACGGCGGCCACATTTTTGGGGGAGGCGAAAATGCTTGAGGACCGTGTGCTTAGATCATTCAGGGGCACGTTAGGGAACCCCAAGTGGCCGAAATTTCCGGAGCCCTCCACTACGGCCTCTCTCATAATCATATCATCGTTTCGGACGTCCAAATTTCGACAATTATTACTACCCCTTTAACGAACCCTACTGCCAGAAATATTTGTCCTGGCGTTCATCATATCTTGGCATCTCTGAAATTAATTTGAACATTACATAATGGCGCGAATGGCCCGCAGTCATTTTTTTTTTTTGACAAGTAACATTCCAACTAGCACGAAACTTGGAGAAATTGATATTTCTATTTCGTGGATTATTTAATCCACAATGTATTGAATTAGAATGGATTAAAACAATGAATTATGATACTAGATCTATTGCGAAACGCACAATGTGTACGATCTCGTCCGCATATCACTTTTCCTCCGTCACCTCTACTAGCCAATGTTCCACGCAAGCACATATCTCCATCGAAGCACTCAGCTCGCCGCACACTATGGCCCATATTCACAAACGCTCTTCGACTCGAAACTCGACCTCAAGGGATCCTTGAGACTCCTCGCGCTGCAGAAATCGCAACGCGATACAGTTCTCAAGGATCCCTTGAGGTCGAGTTTCGAGTCGAGGAGCGTTTGTGAATATGGGCCTATATCTGTGAAGTATAAATGCGGTATAGTAATGTCCCGGTCACTTTCTTTCTCGCTGGTTCACCACGGTGGTGTAGTGGTTATGGTGCTCGGCAGCTGACCTGAATGTCGCGGGTTCGGTCCCGGCCGCGGCGGTCGCCTTTCGATGGAGGTGACATGCTAGAGGCCCGTGTACTGTGCGATGTCAATGCGCGTTAATGAACACCATATGGTTAAAATTTCCGAAGCCCTCCATCACGGCGTGCTTCATAATCATATTGGGGTTTTGGCACGTGATATCCCAGATGCTGTTATTTTTTTTTCTCGTGGGGTTCTGTGAATGGCATAAACCCGTTCCCTCGGTTCGGCAGGTTCACGACAAGAAGATGTGCCCGTGACTACGTCTACAAGGGTATCACTATACCTGCTGGAACCAGCATCGTGATTCCTAACCATCACCTGAACCATGATCCAGCATTTTGGGACCAACCCGAAAATTTTAATCCTCAGCGGTAAATATTTGTTGCAGTGCTATACCGGTTCTGCCTTCCAAATGTGAAACGCAGTAGCGAATAACTTCTTTGCATATAATCTTCTTTGCATATAAGTGACTAATGCGTAAAAATTATTAAGGCACACGCATTAGACGCCTTATCAAACGGCAAAATAGGCCGTCGGCGTCCAGAGGCTTGGGGGCGAATGATGCGAAAAATCTTCATCACGTGATGGCGTTGCCATATGACGTCAGCATGACGTCATTGAACAGCAACATTTGTGACTTCATTGTGACGTCACGTGACACCGTTGCTTGGTCAAAAGTGGGCAAATCACGGAGGCAGTCTAAACATACAACAGCGCTTACACACTGGACGAAGAAAAGAAGTGACACACACGGCGCTGAACTTACAACTGCAGGAGAATCTGTTGCTGGGCCTGTTGGTACATACTTGAAGAATCGAGAAAACCAGCTTAGGGACGCGTACACAAGAAGAGCGGTTGACAGACACACGCTAGAACTTGCAACAGGTTTACAACAAAACCTGTTGCAAGTTCCATTTTTTCGTTTGCGCATCGCCTTGCGTTGCCTTTCGTTTTCTTCTGTCCTTGTCATTCCTGGCAGCGCTTTACAAGATGAAGTCGTACCAGCCAGCTCCCAGTCGCAGCCTTATTACCAGCAAGCAACCATTCTGAAATGCATTTATGTTTTTGTTGTGTTCATGGCGTGCTCATTGCCTCGAACTCTTCGTAGATTCAGCCCAGAGAACAAAAGCCACATTGATCCCGTGGTGTACCAGCCTTTCGGTCAAGGACCTCGGAACTGCGCCGGAATGCGGTTCGCTCAGCTCGAGATCAAACTAACCATGGCCAAGCTACTGTCTAGGTACAAGCTTGTTCTGGACGACCGTCACATTCAGGTGCGCACATATCATTAACAATTTGACAATCATTAACAGACATTACACTACAGCTGAAAAGCAACAAATAACGTCCCCTTTGGTTTCTGTTCAATTCTCTTGGCTGTGCGTAAATAAAGAAACAGGTTCCTGTAACGTTTCTATTTCTTTTGTATTAACAATTTATTATAACTTCAAACAGATTGCACAACTCCATAGGAGTGCGCACACGAGGGGAAGCAGGGGCGCCCCCCCCCCCCTAGTCACCTAAGAGGGTGGGGCAGAAAGTCGGCCCCATACTTCGGCTTAATAGGAGGGGGGGGGGGACTGCGACGAACCGCCCCCCCCCCCCCCTATGAAGGGGAACCCTGCGCACGCTCATGCTCAACTCCCACTATAAGGTTAACAAAACCAAAGCGGCACTTGATCGATATTGATGCAATAACCATGACTAAGATCTGTGTAGTCTAATCGATGAACCTTTTACCAAAATGATGCTATGCCCATCAATCCAGTAACATAGCGTAACATAACATAAATATAACATTAACTAACTGACGTCGTAGGTGCCTTAACCTTGTGGGAAACTTGGCGGGAACTCTTGGGGGGGAATTCTTCACCAACCCTTGTCATTCGAAGATTGTGAGCTCGGGTCCCACCGAAAAAAACATCTTCTGTCCACTTTAACTCGTTTTAGTTCACGTCATAATTACTACATTACAGTTAAAGAGAACAAACAATATTCTCTATACCTTTCTACGCCAGATTATCCGTTGGATTAATCTGATTCTATTACACTTGAAACTTACAAGTTGGTAGCTCACAACATTGTACACAGCAGAGTTATGCGCGTTCAGTAATGCCAATGAGTCTGAGATCTTGGTCGAAGTAGTGTTGCCGCAGTATAGTTACTGTCTGAATATCAAGGTAGCCAGTAAACACACGCGGTAATTCACACATCTCTCTATTATTGCAGGAGAAAGACTTGACGATTGAAACAACCTTCATCTTGGCTTACCCCAAAAATGGCATCTGGCTAAAGGTCGAAAAACTTTGATGACCGGACTTGCTCTTTCCGCGAATACATTGCGTCGGTCAGAGTAAAGATATTAAGTATAGAGTTGTACATTGCACAACACGTCATTTGTGTAATAAAACATCGTTATCCCTGCGGCAGTCAATGGCTCACTTTAATACTGGGGTGCCACACGATGCACTGCTGATTGCGATCGAGCCAGATCAGGATCAAATTTCTCAACCGTGATTGCCTCTCATCTGCAGCTTGCGTAAGTGAGACAATCGGGATTGGGAAATTCGATCGGGATCAGGCACGATCGTGATCAAAAAGGACCGTGTGTCACCGGTATAAAACATCGGAAGAGTACGAACTGTAACAGCCATTGCTGTAAATTCAGCAAGTACAAGATTGTGAGATTGGCTGAAGTTTAAAGGGGCACTGAGATAAAATTTCAAGCTCGAGATGTGTCCTTTATTCGATTCATCGGTGTGCATGAGTATTTTTGACCAAGTTTCAATGACATCCGTCACCTAGAAGTTATTTCATTTCGAGGGCAAACAGGGTGCGGAAGCTCAAAGGCGCTTTCAGCACCCTGCGACATTGGCGCTACTGTGACGTGTTCGGTGTGGCGCATACCATCCTGAGTGACGATGCGCTAGTAGCGATGACGTCGACGATCCGAGTGTTCTTATGGTGGCGGCGCCGACGTGTGGAAATGCTCGCACTCCTCATGTCTGATCTTCGTCGTACCGCTGTGAAGGATTTTTTGAAATTACGAGACGCGAACCACCAATAAAAGACAGGTGAAAGAAAAGAGCATTATTCGACGTGTACTGTCAGTCAGCTAGTCGGGAAACCGTTGAGAGCTGCAGTCGTCTTGTTGGAAGCGCGCAAAAAGCGCAATGAGTGTGTAGTTTCATTATACGTACGGCACACGCCAACACGACCACAAACTATCAAAGTGGAGTAGCGTGTAGAGAATATCATCGCTAACAAGTAACACGCGGGATATCATTAATAGTGAACTTTAGTTCGCCCGTAGGCTTCTTTCCGCTAGCCTAATACCGGGTTACTGCCGCCGTAACCGCGAAATGCCAGATACATGGGGCCATCTGGATGGCGCAATGAAGAACCTGGCAAGCACGGAATTGTTATTGTAGAAAGCCTAACGTATTTTCTGTTTCACCGCTGGTGTGCATTCGTTACAACAATAATGCATAGACCCCTTTGCGTATACCGAAATGCTATAAACGAAACAGTGGGAGGTCGAAGGAATATAATGTAAAAGCTCGCATACCAAATCCCCTTTTGTGTGTGCGTGCGTAAATATATACATATATATATATATATATATATATATATATATATATATATATATATATATATATATATATATATATATATATATATATATATATATATATATATATATATATATATATATACGCACAAACCCCTTTTGTGTGTGCGTGTGTCATATATATATATATATATATATATATATATATATATATATATATATTTACGCACGCACACACAAAAGGGGATTTGGTATGCGAGCTTTTACATTATATTCCTTCGACCTCCCACTGTTTCGTTTAAATCGACAAGAACAACCACGTCCCAAGGATCTCTAGTCTGCTGACACCACTGCTTGATTTGTGAGACACCTCAATGCATGTTGTTTACTCTACATCACACTTCATTTAGTCTTTTAGAAGCATAAGCGGTCTTCTTGAGCTAAGCAGTGCCAACCACAGAATTCCATGGCTAGTTCCATTTTAACAGTACCTATTAGCAACCGCAATATTGTTTCTTTCGCGACAGCACGCATCCCGCATGTGCGCATGAGAAGTTCTTCACGTGACGGCGTTTGTCAATCTTGATATCAACCATTATCCCATCGAGTGCAGCGCTTGTCCTCAAGCGTTAATTGTCACGTGCATGCCAGCTCTGCGAAACGTAGAGGCGCACACCCGCGGATTAATTACCCGTCTTTGTTATCTGCAAAGATAAGCCGGATCGATAGCGCTACTCTGTAATTTCCTGCGTTGCAAAGACGACGCTACAATGTACACTTAGTTGCTCCCACAGGAAGTAAATGATTTCGTCGAACTTATTTCCGCCTTGCCGCTGAACTTATGCAATAAACATCTCATTTGCGGGATTGCTGGTTGTTTGATTTATTAATTAGACGAATTATATTTCTCATTTACGTTTATTTATTGACTTTGATGTTAGATGTTGGGTGAAAGGAAGTGCAAGATTAATTCAACGGCACAGCAGACTCACCTGCAATGGTGCAGAGCCATCGTACAAGAACATACCGAGAAGCTAGAAGTTAAAACATATTGTACCAGTTTTCATAAGGCACTCCATTTTGTAATCCAGATGAGAACTTGTAATATGAATGCAAGCGCATTATTAACCCGCCATATTTTTACATGAATGCCATTCTACCACGCAAATTGAAAATATACGTGTCGTAGGCTCTGCTCCTGACTTGCTAGGTCGTGGGTTCGATCCCTGCCGTGGTCATCACATTTCGATGGAACCTATCGGCCTGCGTGCTGTGCGATGTGAATGCACGTTAAATAACGCCAGATGGTCTAAATTTCCGGAGCCCTGAAGTACGGCGCTCCTCATTATCGTATTGTTTTAGCGACGCAAAATGTCACCAATTATCAAAATGCACTAGGAATACCCTCATCGTGTAGCCCTTAATGATAAAACGAACTTCGGTAATACGGAAATGCTGATAGCCAATGAAATGACCTCGGTGACGCCATGCGTCTTCATAACTGGGCAGTATAGTGCACTTGTGTAATGACCCAATTTATTCATTTCCGCAGCAAAAATCACTCACGAAATGAATGGCGTGCATCGAGATAAGTTCGAGGCTCTGTGCAAGGGGATGTCATTGCGGCTATCGACACGCAGTAGCTATCATGCGCTGATGTCCGCTTAGAACTTAACACAATGCATTCGGGGGGGGTGTGTTGCACCGATATGTCCCAAGGAGTTATCTTTACTGCCGTTGTATGCCTACGATGAGTATATATGTTGGAGAGGGGTGTTTTGTTGGGCTAAAACTGCGGTACGAGACGACTCACAGGTGGCCGGTAGCTCACCAACGGTAACAGCCGAGGAATTGTGTGTAGTGGCTTGAGTGGGGACTCTTCTGGAAGGAGCGCGTCAAAAATGAATCGTTTCAGCCTCGCCTGCGCGTTGCTTACGTTGTCATCTCTGACAACGCTGTCACATGCAGCTACTTCCTGCAAGAACGAGAAAAATGCCGATGTCGATTGGTAAGTGCGGATATAACGTCGTCTAACTCAAGAGACGTTCTTTGCTTGTATATCGCAACTGTGATCCTTCATTTTTTTAATATTCGTGTGTCGTTTATTAAAACTTGTTGTTGGGCTAGTTGGTAACTCGTCATATTGTAGGTAATTTAGCGCAACTTGGTAGGTAATCCCTCGAAACACTCACACATTCACGCACGCTTACACTCAAGAAACACGCACCACACACAGCGCTTACTACCAGCTGTTTATTGTGTATGACTGACCATCTAATATACGTACGTGTGTCCGATTGGTAAATGCGGATATTATATCATACAATTCAACTAACTCCAAAGCGGTCCTGTATGTATATCGCAACTGTACCGCTTCAATTTTTTTTTCCGATATTCGTGTGTCGTTTTCGTTTCGTTATTATATCCTTCTCTCAATACACGCCCCGCTAGTTTTAGCTGCGAAGAATTTCATTTTTCTCGTAATTACATTAACCCCAATTGAAAAGTTCAGAATGTGATTCCGGTAATTCCACACGTTTGCCTCATGGAGTCCATATAGAGTTCATATGTTTTCTATATAGTTTCCATATGTGTGCTCGTAAAATAAGTACGGGCACATACTCCCTAAGCAATATTCTTCCGTAAAAACTTTATGAAAACATGTGGAATTATTGGAATGGTCTACGGAACGTTTCATTACGGACGTCTTTCGGTAACCATTTCTTTTGTTGTTAGGGAAGAACTGCTCACTCTCGTAGCTTCCTTCCTGGAACGCTTAACTAGAAAACAACTTGTTCTAGCTCGATATTGCGAAGCATAATCGTTTTGCAGAATCCTTGCACATGTAGTTTGTTAACTGCCGTTTCCCGAACGCGTTTTCCTATAAATGATTTTGTTTTCTTTCTTTCTTTTTTTTCTTTTTTGAAATGCGATTACAGTCAGGCGTAGGTCGGCAAAAAATGTGGAACTCACTCATACTCACTCATGAAATATATATTTGCCTCTAGAACTCACTCGGACTCACACTCACCAAAATTTTCCCCTGGCGGGCTCACTCGGAGTCAGGCTCACTACAATTTTCTTCAACCGAACTCACTCGGATTCAAACTCTCCTAACATTACTTCCTCTGACTCACTCAGACTCAGACTCATGGTTCAATTTGAGTGTGAGTGAGTCTGAGTGAGTCTGAGTTCGTCGACTCATGAGTCCGTTAGCGTACATTTAACTTTTTTAGACCAAATGTTCAAGGCTCTTTACCAGTAATATCTCGCATAATCGGTGCTCCACTAGGCACCTTTTGATCTAGTACATTTAAATACGAGTTATCAATGGTTGCAATCCAGTAGGGGCATTTTTATAGAAAGAGTTGACTCACGGGATATTTTTATCAAGAATTCCCGTGGAAAAGCTTGCTGGGGGAGGTCGAGCCACCTCACCCGCCCGTGGCTCACGCATCTGATCAATAAATATTGAGCTGGCGTATGAACGCTAGTCCGTTGAAGTATGTGCGAGTACACGATAGTATAACGCGAGCCCACATAAGGCGGATAATAATGCAGAAGCTCATTAGTTATAAGTTACGAGTGTCGAACAAATTCCCAGCGCTTCACAACTCGCGTGAATGACTAACCTCCTACCTAAATACCGCTCTAACATTTGTTCTACACTAAAACGATTCCTATGTTCAAAACATATGGGTCCTGTTGCGGTTGATACAGTGTAAGCCTTTACTCAGAGTCGAACGCTTCTTGATATATCATAAAAAAAATGTAGGAAAGAAAAAGAGAGGACAGCAAGAGAATAAAAATAAAGGAATACAGAATACGACACTGCTTAAAGTCTGTCGCTAAGGCCAGTGGCCCGCAAGAAACGTAATAACGCTTTCAAAGCCTTCTGGGCTGAGGATCGACTCGGTCAGTGTCGCAGAATCCTTTGTTCCGACAAAGGGCGATCATCCAGTCTATCTAGTGCAAGCCTATCTAATGCAAGTCTATCTAATGTAGGCGTGCATGCGCGAACACAGGAGGCGATAATGGCATGTTCTGCGCAAACGTAACTGCACCCCTGGCTGCACTGTATCAAAAGGAACCTTTCTTTAAAGGGACGCTAAAGACCAATACGAGTTTTCTCGTATACTCTTTCACGATGCCAAATGCACCGCTTTTGAAGACGCCCAGTAAGCGAGATAATGCGATAAAACAAAATGTTGGTGGCGACGCCACCTTGAAGTTTCCGCACCATTCGCCGTGACGTCACAGATTCTGACGGCGTCTACTAGGGTCTACGTAGTTCCCAAGTAAAGTACACTGTCCTCTGAAGGAAAGAAGTGTAAACTTAAGGGCTCGTTTTCTTTGTTAGACACAATATTAATGAGAACTAGCAGACAACGATGCCAAGGAAACTATAGGGGATGTTATTTGAAGTAATTGTAATGTAAATGTGAAGAAAGAAAAGTGGACGAAAAGATAACTTGCCACCGGCAGGGACCGAACCTGCGACCTTCGAATAACGCGTCCGATGCTCTACCACTGAGCTACGGTGGCGGTGTTAGGTCTATGACCCCCCTCCTCTGCCGGGGTCATAGACCTAATATACCAAGTTTGAGAGAACTTTGTACAGCGAATGGCGCCTAAACATGATAAGTACGTTTTGAAATCAAGTGACGTCACGCGTGGCTATTTGGGTGCGAATTTTCAAAAGCGAAACATTGAACTTGATTTTCTCCCTTAACACTGAACCTATGATGCTGAAATTGACGACATTAGAGTTCTGAGAGTGGAATTTATCAATATAAGCAAAGTCATTATTTCTCTTTAGTGTCCCTTTTAAAGAAGAAGAGAGAGAGAAATATTTTAATTAAGAGCTGGAGAAGTTTGTCTGGCTGTTCGCCTGACATGCTACTCCAGGTGCTGGGTGATGATTATGATATATACACTGATAAATACATAACACATTCGGCCACACACACGTAGACTGCACTATTTACAAAGTTTCATTCAGGCTCGTTGCCCGCAAGAAAGTCAGCAGCGCTTTCGTGGCGCACTGGAGCTGCTTTGTCATGGGCCCAGAATATGTATAGGTGATTCTGTTGAGAAATAGGGAAATAGGAAGGGGGTTCGGTGGGCACGATAACTGTCTCTCGAAGAGGACACCTCAACCGGTACACACACGGGGATAGGGGATGAAAAGGAGAGAAGGAATGACAGAAAAGGAGGGCTTGCGGGGAGGTAGGACGAGGAGCGCGCTAGACTACGTCTCAACTAAGAGCTGAGACATTAGAATATGTCTCAACTCCAAGAGAGATCACGACAAACGAGAACATAAACGCGCAATCCGCCTCTTTCATTTTCCCTGTGCTGTTGTGGCTAGGATTTAGGCCGGGCCGGGACAACTGGTATCACCAGAACGAAAGCCTCTGGGATCAAGAGGCGCTTTCACGACTTTCCCGCAAGGGCAACTGCGCATGCGCCGTGGCGTCGTGAAAAAGGCGGATTGCGGAAACTCGGCGCTTTGTGTAGTCTTGATCTCTACACTTGTGCCCGCCTATGCATGCCTACCGTCTTTTATCAATAATTCATACAAACTATTTCGACTTTCTGTCGTTCCAAGATCCTTGATCAAGGCTGCTAAACATCTGTGCGTGATAAAAATCGTACTTGCATTTGCATTTGATATGAATCGTATATGCATTTGCAAGGAAGAAAACAAGGGAAATAAAGTAAAGTCGAAGAAATTACCTCGACTTTGTCCGCTTTGTCCACGTGGCGAGTGGAATAAGACAGCAAAAAGAGAGGGAGAAAATGCACGAGCGCAGAGGATTCACAAGTAGTTTGTGGTAGAAGTGAGGACGTCAGGCGTGACCTTACTAAAACACTCACGCACTTCAGTATGACCGAGAGCACGAAATTCATGGTTGTAAGCGCAGCTCCTGCACTAATTTTCATGATTAGGCAGTCTTTTTCTTCACGCTTAGACAGTGACGATGAGATTAGCCTGTCACACTTAAGTGGAACAGGCAGAGGCCTGTATATTACTTCCTTCTCCATTTTGTCTCAGCATTTTTTGTCACGCTTAGACAGTCGTTGTCTTCACGCCTAGACAACCAAGCTTAAGTAATCACGCTTAGCCTAGACTAATATACCTCAATTGTGCAGGCAGGTGCCTGTATTCTGCGTTCTTTTTTTTTTTCAATATTGAGCTTCTAACAATGTTGTTATTTTTTTCCCTACAACCGCCACGTATTCCTTGTAACCGACCATCGGCCCAGTTAAGCTGCTTTTTCAACATCTTTTAGCTAGTGGTATCCGCCGGAACCCTTGTATTTCTCGAAATAAATCTGTATTGTATTGTACTGTATTTTCTTTCCTCGCCATATTTTTGGTCACGCTTGACCAATTCGCTTTCGCGCTTAGAAAGTCGCCTAGGCAGTATTCGCACGCTTGGGCACAGCCAAGAGGATATGATCAGCAAGTGATCAAAGAACACTGAAAACCAACAAAAAGGTTGAAGGTCACCGGGTAACCACCCACCTTCACAAAACCGTTTCGTAGGTTCTTCATGTACAAGCTCCCAAGAGGTGCTCAAGATAAGCACAAAGTGAGCATTCCCAGAGGCGATGAATATGTGTACATCGATTCCACGACGCCGACGTCCACACCTTATTGGAAGATGTCTACGCACAACATCTTCAACGCAAGCAACGCACTGGCCAATACAATCGCTCCCCTCACAGCCAAGCAGAAGCCGAAGGTAAGCCACCAGCTATCGGTCTCTGATTGCTAAGGTTTCCTGTACATCATCAAATACACACACAAAAAAAATTCACTTAATGCTATCACCTTGCCCTTGGTCATACACCACCGACAAAACAAGCCTAACCCCAAATCTTGATCGCACTGGCCTATTTAAGTTTTCTTATTTCCCCAAAACTATTATTGAATGAAACTTCCTCCCCAAACCAAGTGATCAGACTACAAAATAATGTTTTTTCGGCCTTTATTGGTATTCTTCCTGTAGCTACTCGTTTTGTATTTTTATTTACCGCCCTGCTAGCACCATGAGCGTGCAGTATTGCTTAAATAAAATAATGCGCATGAATATGGCCATGCTTTCCGGCAGCATTTGACCCCGCATCTTCACTGTAAAAGTAAAAGCGGTAGCAATCCGTTAGACTGAACGCTCTAGAATTATATCAGAGCTTATTAAATAAACTCTGATATAATATTATTAAGAGCTTATAAAACTGCCGGGAATTTTCTAAAAGGTCATTATTCTGAAATATCCGTTAACTGACATTTCTACAAGTGATAGTTCACTGTACAGGAATTACTATGTATACATCACGTAACACCGTAAATGTATTCCTATGCTCTTGTACAGAACCTGACGTACGTTGTTTACAACGACCAGCCTCCCGATTCACCTGGAAGACAAAAAGTCGAGCAACGGACACACCAAAGGTTCGTATGATGACCTCCTATGCTTTACCTCGCAGACTGAGATGCGCACATTCTACTGGCTCCTTTCTGACACTCGATACCATCGCATTAAATTCATCGCAAATAGCGCAACGTGATGGGACAATAGAAGGGAACACAGGCGCGAAGGGACAATTGATTTTACCAGCGAAACTGTTTCAGCCGGCTGCAAAAAACTTTGGTGTGTACAAAAAACCATCATCATCGTCAACGGGTATGTGCCACAGAATTTGGGAAAATCCCACTGCTCACCTGGTCATAGGTTGGCGAACTCACTCATGAGTCGACTCACCCGGACTCACTCAGACTCAGATTGAGCCGTGAGTCTGAGTCTGAGTGAGTCCGGGTGAGTAATATTTTGGTGAGTTTGAGTCCGAGTGAGTCTGGTTGAAGAAAATTTTCGTGAGTGTGAGTCCGAGTGAGTCCGGCTCAGAAAAATTTCGGTGAGTCTGAGTCCGAGTGAGCCCAAAGCGCAATATACATTTCATGAGTGAGTCTGAGTGAGCTCCACAGGTTTTGCCGACCTATGCCGCTGGTACACTAAAAATTAAAAATGCAACAGACGGGTGACAAGCAGCAATTAAGATTTATAGACAGACGTAACAAATATCTGAGAAAAGTTTTCTAATGAACCGTCAGTATTAACCCAGTGACAAACACCGTGGCAGCACGTTTCAACTTCACTGAAGCATCTGAACGAAGTGCTTCAGTGGTACGCACAGCGAGAGAATACTCAGTAACTGGAAAGGCAACGGCGGCTGCGAGAAAACCCCGTTGGGATGGAATCCCTACGCGAATGACGACTTGCCCGTAGATATATGGGAAGTGCCCACGCTCGGTTTCCGCGCGAGTTTCTGTCTCCGCAGTTTTGGGACGTCCGTGCCTTGTCTGTGACTGTCTGTGGTTTAACTCGAACCTCTCTGCGCTTGAGAGGCAACCTAGAAACAACCTAGCATCACGTATAGCTACTACCTAGCAACATACTAGAAGCAACGTAGAACAACCTAGCATCACCTAGCTAAAGCCTAGCAACAGGCTAGAAACAACCAGACTTGTCTTCAATATAGTCCAGCTTCGCTGTTTCAAGCCTTGCGCTACTTAGTGCAAGCTTTGCCATTTTTATTTAAGGCACCACCGCACGTTTATATACCCACAAGCTGCGCACGCACATTCTTTCAAAGAACAATGAAGATAATCAAACAGGAAGTTATTAAACCTTCTTGATTAGCTTCATTGTTAGTTGAAACGGTGTGCCAGCGAAGCTTCTTTCAGGGTGTCTCACCTAACTTGTGGCACGTATATACTTTTTTTTTTCAATTTCGCGCACTCTAAATAAAAGGTTAAAAAAAGAAATTACCCATGGCCGTTATCTTAGCATACGTGAAACAATTCCTTGTTGCTGAACAAACGTTACCACCCCTTTTCTATTGAATTTTCTAGTTATATTTACTTTTCTAACGGTTCATTAAGCGATCTTTTTTAATTATCCCGCTCATCGCATTCGCAGTTATCTCAGTATGAATGATATATTCCGACGTTTCATAACAAGCGCTACAGCTACTGTAGTCAAGAATTTTCGCTAGAGTTAATAAATAAAAAGATAATTAAGCCAGACGTGATAAATACTCACCTTGGCGGGTCGGAAGAGACATCCTGACGTTCTGCGTACGGCTGAGAACAATGCTGAACCGATTTTTTGACACGCGTGGCGCATAGGATTCTTTTTTTAATGCTTGGGCACGTTATCTGAGATACCCTGCCCAAGTCTGTGATTCTGCATTCGACGATATGAGTTGTCAGTTTGCACCTGTCTACTTTTTAAGTACTGAACACTTTAGGGGGCCGGGCTGTCGTATGCTGTCGTATAGGCTGTGATCTTGGGCTGTCATCGTCGCTTGGCGCAACGCAGGCAAAACCACATATAGCATAGCCAGTTGTAGCATATTGAGCGCGCACGGGGCCAAAGAGAAGTCTTCTTCCTCTTGTTCTTCGAGCTCCTTGATGATGATATTGAGTGCGGGCATGACTACTATGGTTAGGTAAACACGACAACACAAACCATGTATAAATATTGAAAAAGTGCAAGCAAGCGAGATATCGAAACAGAAAGGGAAAAAACGTAGGAAGAAAAATAGAAATAAAATAAAAAACGCCAGAAAAAAACTGGAGAAGAGAACAAGAAAGGAAAAGGAGAAAAGAAAAAGAAGAACGAAGAGAAACAAAGAAAACTGTCCAGCTCCGCACTTCCTTCACGCTTGCCAGCACTAGGACGAAGATGCCTGAATTTGTTCAGTCCCGTTTCTTCACGCTATTTACCATTAATTTAATGTCAAAACACCAACTCGCTCAACATTCAACTCCTATAAAATCGTTACATTACTTCCATCGTTGCAGAACTCGCTATCAGTCATACAATGGAGATGGTTAGAGGGGTAGAACCCCCCCCCCCCCCCTTCCCGACATATCTTTTTCGATATCGCATATGTATACAAACAAGCACACATACAAACATACGCAACAACACACCCCCCGCCTAAAAAAAGAATTCTGGCTCCGCCCTTGCCGCCAGTTGAGAAATCTCTTAAGCGCGCGCTCATCTCTTGCAGGTCTCTTCATCTTCGACGAGGAGTCCGGAGTGTGGATTATTCACAGTGTGCCCAAGTTTCCCGAGATGCTCCACCACGGCTTCTACACATTCCCAACGAGCGGACGCGAGTTCGGCCAGACAATTCTGTGCGTCACCTTCCCCGCAAGTCAGCTGGAGACGATCGGTGAGTGAAGACTACGTTGGTGAAAAGCGTACAATTAGCCCGACTAGCACTGTCAACGCGCGGTTGTTACTCTTCTATTATCAGACAATCAAATCAATCAATCAGGATTTTATATCAGCGTCAAAGACACTCAACGAAGCTTCTGTATAAATTGAACGATGTATAACTGTGCAATACCATAGTCCTATATTATATTACTCAGTGAGTGAGTGAGTGAGTGAGTGAGTGAGTGAGTGGTGAGTGAGTGAGTGAGTGAGTGAGTGAGTGAGTGGTGGTGAGTGAGTGAGTGAGTGAGTGAGTGAGTGAGTGAGTGAGTGAGTGAGTGAGTGAGTGAGTGAGTGAGTGAGTGAGTGAGTGAGTGAGTGAGTGAGTGAGTGAGTGAGTGAGTGAGTGAGTGAGTGAGTGAGTGAGTGCAGTCTTTGGTTCTTGGTGGTTCTTGCGGATTGCTGCTATTATTCGCAACACACGTCTGCCAGCTCCAGCTGTTTCGCCCGGCGCGGCACGTGAGCGCAGTGTTCTGAGGCCATGGCAAGCAGCACTCCACCGGCGCCACCAAGAACCACATACTTAAACGGGTCCTGCAACACATTTTAAGTAATCGTCGAATGGCTTCATTAAAAGGGCTTATTGCCTCATGAAACGATGCAATGCCGGCTCCTCCTCTGTTGTTGCAACGCCGTTTCACCGGCTCCTCCTTTGACGTCATGCCAGATAGCGCGGCGAGCGGCGCTGCCAGCTGCGGCGGTTGCTAGGCAACGGCTGAGCTCGCGGTGTGGCCACCGGCCCCAGCGAAACGGCGAGAATATGGCCAATGTAGCTCTCTCTACAAAACATCTTGATTGTTGCTCTACGAAAGACGAACATTTGAAAAAATTAAAGGAGTACGCGTAAAATTGGGGGGACCCTTAAGCTTCGCCTTCAAGAGTTGAACGCGATAGCGATATCCCGTCCCTACTGCGTACTTCAATCACTTAGTGCATACTGTGTAATGGGTAGTATGCTTTAAACCAGGAGAAATTATGCGCGGCAAATGTGGGAAATGTTTTCGAACTTGCTATGCACCCACTACGTGGTGTTAAGGGAATACGCGCAGTAAGGTGTGTGCCGTTTGTAATGGGGTGCTGGCTTTAAACTATGGAATCGTTATGATAGTCACATATTCTGACGCCCGATGGCAATGTACGCTTGTACCACGCAATATTCCTGGGATATTACATGTTATATTGCGACGCCTATAGAAAGGACGCTTGCGTTTGCGAAGCATGGAAGTTATTTTCACTGCATTTCCAAGCAGAGGAAGTTATTTTCACAGTATTTCCAAGCAGAGGCATGGCTGTGTGGTAGAACACCTGCTTGCCACGCAGACGACCCGGGTTCGATCCTCACTCGGACCCGAAAATTTTTATTATTTATTTTATTTGCATCTTTCTCGATTTTTCGGTCACGGACAAGATGATGATTTTTTGGTCACGGACAAGATGATGATTTTTCGCTCACAACCAACGATGCCGACGCCGACGCCGGAATTTCTGCGAAACGAGCTCTTTCACGCTATCGCGTTAAAATCTAAAGAAAGTAGACGGTGCCTATCTTTCGTGCCAACTGCCGAAAATGCGCGTGTGAGCCGATATTTCGTGAAGCCAAGATTCAATGTAGAAGCCGGAGCAAATCAGCCCGTGAACTCTGGGAGGCGTACCATATAAAGAAAAAAAAGGAACTAATTGTGTTAGAGACACGTCCATCTGCCTGGACAAGAGCGAGATTGGGTATCTTGATGTCACATGTCCTTATCTTGATAAGTGGTGTTGCCTTGATATGCTCTCAGAACGTCTGCGCATCACTGTGCTATATATTTCCTTGCAACCTTTGCAATAAACCAGTAGTTAGTAGCTCCTGTGCTACCCGCAATCGTGGTCTAGTGGTTGAGGTGCTCGACTGCTGACCCGTAGGTCGCGGGAGCGAATCCCAGCCGTGGCGGCCGCGTTTTCGATGCAGGCGAAAGTGCTTGAAGCCCGTGTACTTAGATTTAGGTGCACGTAAAAGAACCTTAGACGGTCGAAATTTCCGAAGCCCTCCACTACGGCGTCTCTCATAATCAAATCGCGGTTTTGGGACGTTGAACCTCAACAATTATAATTATTAGTAGCGCCTGACTTCTCTCAAGTGTTCGTCTCTCGTCGCACAAAAAATCAAGACGATAATATTGAGCTTCCTTTTGTGGTTCTTAACCTTGTGACGCCGAATGCACCTCGTTCACGGCGCGAAACCAATCGACGTTTCCTCATTTCCAGCCACGCACTTGCGACTGCAGTACCCGAACATCTACGACAGCTACGCGCCGCCGTCGCTTCGTAAGGGTCGCCCCGCCCTGAACCTCCTGCTGGATCGCAAGTTCATTCGCGAGGCACCGTGGATCCTGACTGCCTCGCTCAAGGACGTCTCCAACAACCCTTACATCAGCTTCGCCAAGCACGGCCGCTACAACAGAGGTACGTACTTGAAAGAACGTCAGCTTGGGCCTGTTGGTATTCCATCTTAACACCTGTAGCGCACAGAAGGGACAGGAAGACAGAGACACGACGTGGACGCAGCGCTATCTTCCAAATCATTTGTTGCAAGATAGCGCTGCGTCCACGTCGGATCTCTGTGTTCCTGTCCCTTCTGTGCGCTACAGGTGTTAAAAACAGAGCTTACTTTACGACAGGCACGCTTATAGCGGTAGCCACGACCACAGTTTCACCAGCCGATATATATTGAAGTATGGCATGTTGTTGGGCTGGTTGGCTCAGCTGAAAAGTTTAAACTGCGCGAAGAAGACAACACGTAACACTCTAAGAAAAGATCGAGTAAAAAGGGCATCTTTCTGTGCCACGACAGAAATTGTCATGCATCTCGCGTTCCTTTCCTTGCATTATCGCCGCGCGCCTGGCACTTTCAGGTCACGAACGCATGCGCGCTATCAGCGTTACTTATCACTCTTGATAGCAAAGCCGCCAGCGCCGAGTTTTCAAGAAAGGACGCGCAAGCAAGCCAGTTGACGATTATTGTTTTGGGACGAAAAGACACCCTTTTTACTCCATCTTTTCTCACAGATGGGAATAATAATAATATCTGGGGTTTTACGTCCCAAAACCACCATATGATTATGAGAGACGCCGTAGTGGAGGGCTCCGGAAATTTGGACCATCTGGTGTTCTTTAACGTGCACTGACATCGCACAGTACACTGGCCTCTACCATTTCGCCTCCATCGAATTGCGACCGCCGCGGCCGGGATCGAACCCGCGACCTTCGGGTCAGCAGCCGAGCACCGTAGCCACTGTTCCACCGAGGCGGACCACCGATGGGAAGGACATAGAAGAGTTGAAATCTGGGACAGTTCACGATACTTGAAGAAAGCCAGCATAAGTACGGGACACGAGAAAGAGGCAGACGCAAACACCACTGGAACTAACAACTGCGACTTTAAAATCGCAGTTGTTAGTTCCAGCGTTGTTTGCGTCTGCCTCTTTCTCGTGTCCCGTCCTTTTGCTGGCCTTTATTCAAGGACATAGAAACATGCACACACATGAAGCGCAACCAAGCCATTTCGAGATCGCTACTCTACGCTGTGACTTATTTAGAAAATTCAGGAACCGTTGCCTCATCGGGAAAAAGGGGGGCAAGCGAGGCTTGGCGGGTGCATGCTTGACGTGCTGCTTTCTTTTAGATGTGAAGCATCTTATGGCGAAGCTTAATCCGGTGGTGGTGGTGGTGGTGGTGGTGGTGTGCCTCGAGGCCTCACTTACTGCGCATGCGCAAACCCTTTCAAAAAAAATAAAAATAAAAAAAACCTCCTCTCCCCCTCTCTCTCCTCTAGGCATCCCTCCACGCGGCAACCACACCCTCACTGCGCATGCGCCTCCCCTCCTCTCTCCCCTCCTACGCTCCCCCCCCTCTCTCCTCTAGGCATCCCTCCCCGCGCTCCCACTGCGCATGCGCGTCCCCCCCTCTCTCTCCTCTAATACGCTCCCCCCCTCTCTCCTCTAGGCATCCCTGCCCACAGCGTCCACACCCCCCACTGCGCATGCGCGTCCCCCCCCTCTCTCTCCTCTCCTACGCTACCCCCCTCTCTCGCCTCGCGACGCCGACGCAGGCAGCGTCTGCTAGCGAGTTTCTTGGTTGAAAAAACCGACTGCTCGCGCTGCACAACCGTTCACTGTCCATCCCGTATATATGGCAATGGATCTTGACCTCCAAGGTGGTGCCGGTGGGAGATTTCTCCTGTGCGTTGTTGAACAATAAAAATTCGCAGCGTGCGCGTTAACTAAAAGCCGACTGCGGGTCTCTGTGTCCAGTCGGAGTCTTCTGTCTCTCATTGCCCATTAGCAGCGATTGGCATGTTCCAGTAGGAAACACCGCTCCATCACTGCGTGCTTTGCGCCTCCTCAGTTTTCTCTCCTGCGCAACGCTGCGATAGCGCCAGCGTCAACGCCACCGCCAGTGTAAGCGTTAGCGCCCGCTGCTTCACATCTACACATGGTTCCCTTTAGCGGGAGATGGTGTAATTTTTTTTTTTGCACTGCCTGGTCGCACTACTTGTATTTATTCCCATGTGCGCTTTTCTTTCTTCCTTCCTTTCTTTCCAACGAATTTCGCAATGCTCCCTCCTAACTGTTTTCCTCCTCCGTGCCGGGAACTCGACACTCACCCTCGAGCTTAGCAGCGTAACACATCAGTTGCTTCAAGCAACAAGGACGGCCATGCGTTCACATCCAGGCTACAACGAATTGTGACAATGTGGAATGACATGTGACCTCCACAAAAGGATCAGATTGCCATGTCGTAAACTGCCGATCGCCGAAAAGCCCACGATTGCTACTAATACAACAATATCTGAGGATTTACGTGCCAACTCCACGATATGATTATGAGGCACGCCGTAATGGAAGGCTCCGGAACCGTTGACCAGCTGGTGTTCTGTAACGTGCAGTGAAATCGCACAGTACACGGGCCTCTAGCATTTCGCCTCTATCGAAATGCGAGCACCGCGGCCGGGATTGAACCCGCGACCTTCGGATCAGCAGCCGAGCACCGTAGCCACTCTTCCACCGAGGCGGACAAGCCCGCAATCGAGAGAGCATCAGCTATTTGAAAACGGCGCATACAAGTACGCATGTGATCGGCGAGGACCTCATTTCTGTACGCTCGTTTGCGGCACTTTTTTCGTGCACAGCCGCGTCCCCGTCTGTGTAGAGCGCGCGAGCAGCTGGCCTTGCTCTGCGGGGCGACACCTTGCGGCAGTTGCGGGCTCTGACGTGGTGTGCCCAGGAGCATGTGCGCACCAATAGACATGCTGACCTGCTTTGCACCGAGTGACAACGTTGCAAGGTGCGCTTGTTTAACCCAAGATGCACGCTCCGTCAGGGCGCTTTCGGCATCTCGATTCCAAATGGTGACGCTTTTCGACTGATAACATGCGCATAGGCGCATGTTATCACTTGTTTCGACTGTTCACCTGTTTCTGCTTATCACACATGTTTCGACCGATAATATGCGCATAGGCGCATGTTATCGGTCGAAACATGTGTGATAAGCAGAAACAGTGAAAAAAAAATCAGTGCGTTTTCGGCATCTCGATTCCATGCGCATAGGCGCATGGAATCGAGATGCCGAAAACGCCCTGACGGAGCGTGCATCTTGGGTTAAACAAGCGCACCTTGCAACGTTGTCAATCGTGCAAAGCAGGTCAGAATGTGCATTAAGCCGCGCATGCTCCTGGGCACACCACGTCAGAGCCCGCAAATGCCGCAAGGTGTCGCCCCGCAGAGCGAGGGCGTAAGGTCCCTCTATTTTCGAGGGCGGCTTTTCGCGCGACGTGGACGCTGCTGTTCATTTGTGAGCAATATGAGAGGGAACTGTGAAATTGCATTTTAAAAGCCATAGGGGCTAAACGCAGTTGACATGCGCAAACGTGTTTATACAGTAAATGCTAAAGCGGAAAGGTATCTCTTGGAATTCAGAAGGCCACACTTATATAGTTAAATTACTAGTAATAGTTTCATTAGGCACGAATTCGTCGTTCCCTCTCATATTGCTCACGAGTGTACTGTTTGCACTTGTTTCACAGACGTCTACTCTGCCGCCGTGGCCAGCAACCTGGAGTCCAACTTATTCGCTTCCACGTGGCGCAACGGGGCCGGTGGCAAAGTGCCCGCCGATTGCAACGACACCTACACCGTCACCAACATCGAGGCGCTGCGCTTAAGTATGGGCAAGCAGCAGCTGCAAATTAAGAACGGCGAGGACCACAGCAAGTGGGCCATCTCGGAGGAGACGGCCAAGCGGTTCGTGTGCATCGGCACCCTCAACCGCATGGTAGGCGGAGATTTCCTTTGAAACTTTATTCATTCCATCATTTGGGATGCTGAGGGCCGGGGTCAAAAAGCTTCTTCGTGGGCTTGACTAGGACCACGATCCCGTACAAAATGACTGATATAGGCAAGCGTACAGGGCAATAACACAACGTACAAAGTGAGAAACATGTCGAGTTCACATTCCAGTGCCTTGTTATAGCACGGTAACTTTAGACTAATGAACTACGGGTTTCGTCTTGATGGCGTATGGTCGAAGCTATCTTTCGAAACTAAGGATGTACTGACTGTTCGTGTTCTTAATAGCAAGCTGGTATTCTACCACAGAGCAACGTTATTTGTTGAAACTGCTTTTAAAAAAACACGATATGGATGTCATGTAGCGGAAGGAGTCTCCTTAACGCATGCAATATTGCGTGGCAGAAGCGCAGAATCGCGCCAGGCATCAAAACATGTGAACTGTGGAACGAGTGGGTGTTTTAAGGACCCACCCATTACAAAGCGCTGACATAATTAGTCATCATCAGCAGCAAAATCATCAACAAAGTGAACAGCTGCGTATGTTCGCGTGTTGCTCTACGGACTCGTAGTGGGCCCTTCACTGAATCGCAGAAGGAATAATTATGACGTAGTGGTCACTTAACAACTGCACTTGTACTAGGCATTCTAGGATAGTACTGATGATATGGACTGATTTGAAAGTCTAGGGAGCGCTTAGTTGATTAGTTGACTGGGAATATTAGGGAGAAGCATTCGTCTTGTAGTGGCAGTAGACTCGATAAATATCTAGATTAATACATTGACAAGGCTGATACGCTTTCGTACAGCATTCCCAGTACCGAAGAGGAGGACAGACGCTGTGCTTCAAGAACGCCCTGCTTCACAAGCTGCTTCTGAGGAGCGTCAGCGAGTTCGACAGCTGCGTCGTATCGAAATGACATACGGGTTTGTGACATGTTTGTGACAACGACTAAATCACCGTCCGTCGCTACGCACACGTTGACAGGAAATAAAGCTCACGCGGTCCCATATGCATTCGTCTAAGGCGACTGGAAGCCATCTCCGCCTATCTCTTTTTTCTTTTTTAGTCAATTGTATTGATCCTCCACCCCTCTGAAGCTTTCTTTTCTTTTTTTCATCTCTCGTGTTGTTGCATTGCCTCCGGGATCGGCTCACTGTTGGCGAAGCGACGATGTCTTGTGGTGACGTCATTATGTGGCGTACGTCACAAATACGGACGTGACGTCGCAGATGACGTCATATATAACAAATGCGTACCTTATATCGTTACGAAGTATTAACCAATCATTCCTTCATTTATTCTTTTTTTTATATACATAAACGGAGGGGTCGGCTTTAAAATCAGCCCAAGGAACACTATCAAACACGCGCACAGCCACTCAAAAAAGCTTTTTTGAGTGTTTGTGCACGTGGTTGATGGTGTTCTTGGGAGATGCGCATTTATGCACGTCAAGTATAAAAAAGGTCACTCTGCTCCGAAATAAATTGTTGAAAGTTTGCGCCCTGTGTGTTACGCCGTCTCTTCTTGTGTCCGTGTACTTTATGCGCAGCGTTGTACCAATTAAGTACGTCCGTGTCTACAGTTGCCTGAGGGCCACCGCCTGCGCCATGTTAAAGGGGCCGTGGCATGGTCACCCAACAATTTGTGGTTTTCAGTGAACAACGGAAGTAGAGGCTCTATTATGCCTATACAGATATGAAAAGTGGGCCTTAAAATAACATTTCAGCACAAGACAAGCCCTAGAAGGCTGTAAACCCCGCCCACTGCGGGCGACCGCTATTGTGGCATGGAGCGTGTGACGTCATGTGCAGCAAGGAGCGTAGCTGTCGTCTTCTACCTAAGTTTCAGCCGCCGCAAATTGTTCAATTTCAGTGCCGATCTGAAGAAAGCTAAAATATCTCGATTTCACGCGCAGCTGACCACGGAACAATATCGTTCGCCGGAATGCAGACACTCGCACAGCTAGCTGCTTGTTACGTCATGGCTCGCGAGTGCGACAGTGTTGCCCGACTCTCATACCACTCGCATGTTCATAAAAACATTCATCGGCTTGGCGGTCCCTACGTGGAACTAGCCGGGTGGCGCGGGGTCTCCTCTGCGTGTTCGCTGGACCTGAATAAAATTAATTCATCCTCATCATCTTCATCATAATTAATTAGGTGCTCAACCAAAGTCGCCAGATTATTTGTGAGCGCAAAAGGAATAGCCCACATAACGCATATTATGATGGAAAATTGAGTGTCATGACCCTTCAAGCTTGTCGCTGTGCAGAGGGAAGGTTCGGCAGGCCAGGTGGAGGGCCTTGCTAATTTCGTTATTTCTAGCTCGCCAAGCGGTCTCTGGGGTTGTCCCATGGACGACGGTCGCCGGTGCGGTTCGCACCTTCTTTCTTGCTAATGGATTTACTGACTCGGAGACGTCTTCGTATTTGTCTTCAACCGCGTGTACATGACATCTCCCGCTCTTTATTCTTTATTCTGAAATACCCTGCTTTGCACAAAGGCGTGTAAGCAGGGGAGTTGCAGCTTGGAAAAAGACAAGTCTTCGTTAGAAAAGCACACTTTGTCACAAGACAATTCATTCCCCTCTTGTACAGTATGAACGAAAAAAGAATTAGGATAAAAGTTCGTTCTAGTCCGGTATTCTTGAATTTTACGTAAGGTCATGATCGGATCTTCTAGACAGATAATGCGATGGTTTAAGGTAAGTGTCTTTATTAATGCCAGTCTCTTTATGGTATATCTGAAATAACATGTTCAGGGCTTTGATTTCTTTTATTCTTTCGTGACATTGTTCATTAAATAAACTTTATTTTACTTTAATTGTCCGCCCGCCATCTCGGCTAATTCCACGTTGTGGGTACGTGCCATCGTGCCTTTGTCAAAATCATCGTAATCGTGGCTCGCCTCGTGCAGCATCGCTAGACACGTGCAGAGAAGAAGAGGATAAAACGACACCCGGTACGTGCTTCTTTATTTGACATCGTTTATTTAAATAATCTTGTTGTAGTTCCAGAAGGACTGCGTCGTTTAATTCGCGAAAAAGGTGCTTTGCTAGATATGGTTAGAAATTTGGCACTAGCCATTCTATTGCTTATGCTACCGAACGACTACTGCTTAAACGTTACCGAGCTTTTGCCGAAACTATATCTTGCGAACACTCATTGCTAACGCGATGTACTCCTCCTCTTACGTGTACGGTCTGTGATCAACGAGAACTATATGTCCGCCGCGGTGGTGTAGCGGTTACGGTTCTCGGCTGCTCACCTGAAGGCTGCGGGTTCAACCCCGACCGCGGCGGTCGCAATTCGGTGGAGGCGTAATGGTAGAGACCCGTGTATTCTGCGATGTCAGTGCGCCTTAAAGAACACCAGATGGTCGAAACTGCTGGAGCCCTCCACTACGGCGTCCCTCATAGTCACCTCGTGGTTTTGGGACGCAAAACCTCAGATATAATATTATTTAACAAAAACTATGTATGTGTTATGAAGAGTGCTCATAATATGCCACAGTTAATCACGTGAAACATAAACAGGCAGTTTTAAAATAGGGTACGCAAAGCTTTGCGTTATGGTTTGTCGCCACTGCGCATGCGTCACATGCTATCCTCTAGTAATGATAGCTAAATAATAATAATAATAATAATAATAATAATAATAATAATAATAATAATAATAATAATAATAATAATAATAATAATATCTGGGATTTTACATCCCAAAACCACGATATCATTATAGGAAACTCCGTAGTGGGAGGCTACGGAAATTTCGCCCACTTGTCTTTATGGTGGACTGACATCGCACAGTACACGGGCCTCTAGCCTTTCACCTCCATCGTACTGCGACCTCCGCGGCCGTGATCGAACCCGCTACCGTCGGGTCAGATGCCGAGCACCATAACCATTGTTCCACCGCAGCGGATGCTATCGTCTTGTGTATCCCCGTGGAGTTACGTAAATAGCGTATCGTGCCAGATAAACGCGAACGCTACGAACCCTGTTCTAAAACTCTGTAATAATGATGCACTATTTTCTAATTTATTTTATCAACCGACGTAAGTGCATTGCTTACATTCTCAAATAGCAGCCATTGTTAGAGTTCGTGAATAAAAAGAAAACTGTACTTTTTGGTGTCAATCGATAATCCCTAGTAGATTCAGATTCCTGGTTTCCCTGGGCTATGCTGTAAAATAAGCGAAAGTCGACTCGACAATACCATTTCACTTGTGTCACGCAAGTTGATATAGTAGCAAAATGTCTTCACTTCACCTTAATACAGGCAAGAAGATGGAAGCTTGCAATGAGAAATTCGTAAACAAGGAGTGGGTGCTGGAGCCGACGAGTGGCAGCCTTGAGAAAGACAAGGGTTCTTTGGTGGGCTGGCTGGTTCATGAACATTGTGCCGTGCACGCGCTGTTCCGCCGCAAGGTTCATGAACCAAGCAGCCCACCCAAGAACCCTCGTGCACAGCGCTGTGTCCTGTATATTCTGCGTCCCGTCGTTTGCGCTGTTCCGCCACAATGTTGAAAAAAGACAAGTCCGCTTGTAGAAACGTCGACTCCAGCACCCACCTTCTGTTTACGAATTTCTCATCGTTAACTTCACCATGTCACTTGCATTGGCTTTCCTAATTTAAACTGCTTATTCTTAAATTGCACTAATGTACCGTATTTACTCAAACGTAACGGGAGTTCTCTTTTTCCAGATTTTTTTTGCTACCTAAAGTCACCCCTCGCGTTACAATCGAGGTCACGTTACAAAATTGAGTAAATACGGTACCTCTTTATATTATTGTGTGCCTCGTCCCACGCACGCTGAAAAGTTGCGCTGATGACACATCCCGTGCTGTTCTGGAACAAGAACTAACTTTTTCTCCCTGACAATCCCAATTTGCTGTCATTTTCATATTCTGCATAACCTAGTTGTCAGAAGGCGTCACGTTATAAACGCTGCAAGTCAGCCAGGTTTCTGTGCGCGGACAACACAATATAACTAGCGCACGGAGTACGGAGTGATCAGACGAAGAAATGTATGGTAAGGAACCCTAACTGCAAACCAAGTTCGTTTAGGAACACACGTGAAAACATGCCAGTCCAATCACGTCAGTGTCTCGCAAGCGAAGGTGTTTAAAAATAACTGCACAACACAAGAATACCTGACGTCAGAGATCAAGGTTTCGCACGGTTAATGCATGCGTCCTTCGCCTGCTAGTGGTATTATGTCATGTGTCACCTTGTAGTGACGTAGACGGGCATGTTCAGACAAAAATGCCTCGGTGCGCTTGCGCGAATAAGAGCTTCTTAATCTTTTTTTTTTTTTCGTGCACGCTGATGCACACAGGAAAATGGCTGCCGCGAAGACAGTCCTCACAGCGGAAAGTATCGCCCGTGTGGCGTGCCGGAAGTGGCATGTCATTGTCCTCGGCGTTGTCCTGGCTATATGCATCCTGATGGAAGCACGCAGGTGAGGGTAAACAATCGGTTAAAGTGAGCATTCGCAGTCCGTGTATGCCATACGGCAATGCTAAAAAACAGGTCACTGACCAATGCCAGAACAATATCAGTAAGTTGTTTTTTTAACAATGCCTTTACATGATCAGACGGTATTCTTTTGAACTCTCGACTATAGCCATATGGCTATACATACACGTGCCATATGTCGAAGATTACCATGAGAACGAATGCTCATTTAAATAACTCTTCGACGCGTTTTCTGTTCCTGTGGCTGACCATGAAGGAGATGAGTGGTCAGGTGGTTAAGCCTAACATTTCATCGGGTCTCTTATTCTTTGCTCTTTTTGTGCAGTACATTCGAGCGAAGCTTGTCACAACTCACAGAATTTGGCGGCGTCGTGCGCGAAAAAACCGAGCGCAGGCGAGCCTATTGAACGTAAATGTGGCCCTGGAAAGTGCACCGGTCACATGCGTAACTGATGCTCTCGATCGTGGGCTAGTCGGTGATCAGCCGTTTCTGATTCGCCAATCTAATCTTTTAACGCGGTCACTTGTCATTTCCCGTTGCCACATTTCATTGTTGCCAGTATATGAACGCGGGACCGTCATTGTTGCCTGTAGCAACTGAAGTGCGTGGTGGATGAAGGCGCCAAAAAACAAACAAAGGGCGAAAAACTGCGTCTCTAACAAAATAGTGTATTGGATGGGCGGCGCTTCGGTGGCACTTGCTATATCGAAGGCTAACGTCACCCTAAAACGGAAGGTCATGTGGGCTCATTGGGCCACTGCAGAGTGGGCCTTACTGTATATGCTGCCTTTACTGTGTATGCTACCTTACTGTATATGATACCTTTAGGTAGCAGAGTTACGCATAGGTCTGGCTAGCAACCACAGTTATGCAGTGAAGTAACACTCCGTTTTTTTTTTGTTTTGTTTTTTTTTGCAGGCGACATGCCTACCGTGTCGCCGTTTAGCATGTCTGACTGACGTGTCGAAGACCGGCCGATAAACATTGGCTGTCGATGACAAGGGTTAATGCACTTCTCTGCAGCGGCGGCTTCGAGAAATACGATAATTGGTCCGAGCGTCAGCTTCTCCACAATCCATGGTTGCTAGCGGTGTTTGGTAGATGCGCAACTCTGCTACCTAAAGATAGCATATACAGTAACTCTAGGCCACTCGTACAAGCACCGCCGCCCGGTGGGCGCCGGGGGTAGCTAACTGTTGCATTGCCCGAGAGCGGGAATATTCTCGACGCATGACTGCTTCCGGCCGCCAATGAGCTGTTCTGTGGTTCAGCGTAGCGCTGCAAAACCTGGCGTGGTGCTAACGGCGCTGTCCGCGGCCGAGTCACTTTCGTCAGCATCTAAAAGCGCGCAGACATTGCACAAGGGTTCTTAGGTGGGCTAGTTGATTCATGAACATTGTGGCAAAGACAGCGGGACGAAGAACATCGACCAAGCACAACGGATGAAGAACAATAACGACGAAGAACAACGGAACAGAACACAGTAGCGCTGTGTCCTGTATGTTCGTCCCGTCCTCTGCGCTGTTTTTGCCGAGATTGGAGAGCGCCGCTGGCATTACGGTGAACAACAGAACGGCTCATTGCCCACCCCAAGCAGTCATGCGTCGATAACGCTCTCGTCCTCGCACGATACCACAATGCAGCAGCAGCAGCTGCTGCGTGTTCCCATAATCCGTAAGTACCGTATCATGATAGTCAGTGCATTGCAATGCATGTACGGAGCTTTCGGTCAATGAATATGCAGCTACTGATCTGTGTCTCTTTCCACGTTCTGTTCGATTCTTCGGCTCGGAATATCCAAAGGAAGCAGGAGGCAGGGCAGGGAAGCCTATGATGAAAAAGTCGTCAACAGGGATAGAGCCAACTTCATCGCAACCTTTGTTTACGACTTTTTGGTATACGAAGTGTGGCATAAAACGCTGCTGCTTTTTCAGGCTTGTATCAGTTTTTTTTAGCACAAGTAAACATTAATTTACGCGATGCATATTACTTATTTTTAATTTTCTTTCTCGTCTATGGCTGCAGACTTTCTGAAGAGCGACGAGTTAGAAGAATTATCTCTTCGAGGAAAGCATCGAGAGAGATTACGGTGAGCAGTGTTACGACCATTCATTGTCCCAATATGGAGAGTGTGTTCCTGTGGTACAGCAGAGGGCAAAGTAATTGAATGTACTCCTTAATTACCCTTACCTCATATCGAAAGAATTCGTTGCTGTGACAGAACTTTCGATAAGCAAAAAAAAAAATACCAGAAGTTGTTCCGTGCACGAATACAACCGATGAGCGAAGCTCCTTAGAAATGGGACTCCAATGACTACGCGCCTGATCTCGCTGCTGGCTTTCATCAAGGCGGTAAAGTGGGGAGCGGGTGGGGAGAGCGTCTGCTGCGCTCGCTGGCGGGAATGACTAAGCGAGTGAGTGTGCGTCGTGCGCAGCGCAGGGAGAGGGAGAGTGGTGGGAGAGGGGTGCGTGTTTTTTTTGCGCCGCACGCGCGGAGAGCGTCTGCTGCGCTCGGTGGCGGGAACGCGCGTTCGCCGGTTTCAGGGGGGAGAGGGCAGAGACGAAGAAAGAGGGAGGCAGGGTGGGAGAGGGGTGCGAGCGCTGATGCGGCCGGGAGCTTCGACGGTGGCGACGGCGCCGCCGGGGTGGGGGAGCCTAAGGAGCTTCGCTCCTAAAATAATAGTGCAGCTTCGACTAAGGCCGGGTCACAGCGGAGTCGTTGGGCGCCCAGCTGGTCATGGCTTGGCTAGGCTTTTACCCTCTAACCTTTATCTTTCCCACCCCTTGCTATACTCACCGCACATGCCTATCCTTGCTCTCTTGTTGTCTTAAAGGGCCCCTAAACCACCAACAGACGCTCGCGTGCTCCTCTCCGTGACTTTCCTCTATCGACAACAGCCGTCATGCCGTCATATGATTATGAAATCGAGAGTTCGACGGAAACCCGTCTGGTCGGGACGAAACATGATGAATAAAGAGCAAACACCTGACCAAATAAAAGTTTTAAACCACGCCTGCATCTTGAGTCCCTCGAGATACAATCTACTGGAACAGACGCTGAATCGTAATGTTGGAAACCTTCCCTCGTGCTATGCGCGGTGCTTGCGTCACTTACTGAAACCTATAGACCAGATTATTTTTACTCGCACCCCCGTTTAGAGCAAGAATACTTAATCTTGACGCCAGCTTGTCAGCTGTCGGCGAGACCAGCGTAGGGGCTGCGGAATGGTTACGTCATAGCTGATGGCAAGCGAACACTGGCGGCCATAATGTGATAAGAACAGGCTGAATGCTAGCGTAGTCGTCCGTTCCACGTAATCAGCAGCCCCCCAGCAAAGATGTCGCCTACGGCAAGCGATGAAAATTCTGGTCTATATAGTTAGATGCTTTTAGTGTTCTTGGCTTCCTTGTGAACAAGGTATCCGTATGGAAGCCGAAACGTCGTTTCTTTTAAAACTTTTATTTGGTCGGTGTTTGCTCTTTATTCATCACGTCATATGATTATACTCGCGGACAACTTCTATTGGCAATGAAGGGAAGGCTACGGAGCCAAACTGGGTGTGTGCTACCGCAGAAGAATATAGTCGCACAATTGCGTCCGTGCTTTCCGCGTGATAGTCACAAAAGACAACATTAGCTTATTTTCTACGGGACGCTGTTTACAAAGAGACGCAGCAAGTACCAAGGAGATATTCATATTTGTTTTACTTTATCCGGTGTTATTTCGCCTTTTTACACGTGTAAAGACGTCGCACGTTTTACTTGCACCTCACAGTCAAATGGCGTCGTCTTCTTCAGGGGAGCGCTCGTCGCCCTCCAGCTATTCCGACGACTCGCCGAAAGAGCTTGTGACGAATTTCACTCACAAATGACTGTCTCCGTAGACGAAGCAAGGCCGCCATTCGAAACGGGAGCCGAACCGGACTACTTCGGCGGAGGAGTGCATGTGCAGTAGCTCCGCCCCCCGTAGCTTTCCCTTCATTGCCAAGAAAAGTTGTCCGCGAGTATAGTGAACTTCGCGATCAACAGACGCTGTCAGTGGGCGAGCCTGTTTTCTGCTAGCAGATGCGCGCGCTTCTTGCGTTTCCACTTCGGACGCTGAGGGAGGGAACTCGGAGAGGTGGACAGACGAGTCGACGAACGCAGCATCCTAGCAAAGGAAAGAGCGAAAACTAAGAACTGTAGGCTCATGCATAACTGCAAAGCCATTGCTAAATTTCGACCTCTGAGTGGTTCAGGGGCCCTTTAAGTGCGGAGCCCTTTAGGGGGGGCAGGCTGTCGTATGCTATCGTCGTCGCTTGTCGTAACGCAGGCAAAACCAGATATATCATAGCCAGCTATTGAGCATATTGAGCGCGCGCTCGCGCCAAGGAGAAGTATTCTTCCTCTTGTACTTCGAGCGCCTTGATGACGATATAAAGTATATATTTCTTGATCACTCTATCTGTCTTTCTCTTTCATTCCTTTCTTTCTCTCTCTCTATTTACCCCTCTCTCTCTTTCTCTATATGCTATACTTTACTATCTACCCTTTTCCTCCTCTTCACATCTTTCCTCCTCACCCTCACTTCCGTTTCCCACCCCTTTGCTATACTATACTATACAAGGCTATTCTATGCTCTGCTGGTGTGCCTGGATAGCCGAGCGGTTACGAAGCTCGCCTTCGGACCGGGGGGCGTAGATTCGGATCTCGCCTCTCCAAGAAATTTTTAACGCGACAGCATTAGGCCTAAATAGCTCGTTTCGCAAGAAATCCCGGCATCGGCGTCGGTGTCGGCGTTGGCGTCGTTGGTTGCGAGCAAAAAAAATTATCATCTTGTCCGTGACCGAAAAATCGAGGAAGATGCAACAAAATAAATAATAAAAAATTTTCCTGTCCTAGTGGAAATCAAACCCAGGCCGTCTGCGTGGCAAGCAGGTGTTGTACCACAGAGCCACAATATTGGGTGAAACTGCTTTGGAAAAAAAAAAACCCTATATGAATGTCATGTAGTGGAAGGACATCATAAATGTCGCGCAAAGAACCACGGACACAGAAAAAGAGCACACATACACATCGCTGATTTTGATGTCATATTACCAACTCGCCCAGCAAGACGCCCTTCTTTAGTGGAAGGAGTCTCCTTAACGCATGCGATATTGCGTGGCAGCAGCCTGGAATTGCGCGCGGCGTTAAAACATGTGAATTGAGCTACGAGTGGGGGTTTTAAAGGTCCACCCATTACAAAGCGATCAGAGGTATTTAATCATCATGAGCGGCAGAACCATTCGACAAAGTGAACAGCTGCGTAGGTTCGCGTATTGCCCTAGGGACGCGTAGTGGGCTCCTCGCTGATTGGCCAAAAGGAGTAATTATGACGTAGTGGACACTTAACAACTGTGCTTGCAGTAGGCATTCTTTGAAACGGCCAATGTTACGCCCACAGTGGCTCGTTTCCCTTACAGCATGGTTGAGGCTCGCACCGAGAACCGAAGCAGGCTAGCAGTTCAGAAGGCGAAGCGCACGAGGCCCGATTACGCTATCGCGACCTACTCTTGAAGGCGAAGCTCAAGCGTCCTCCAATTCTTTTAGTCACAAATTTCTCTCTCTCTAGAATAACTGCCAGTTGCGCGTGTTGGTATGCGTTGATGATGGTGAAGCGCTAAAGAGAACGGGGAGACTTTTGAAAAACGCCAACGTCTATTTCCCTCGTTCTTTCCCTCTCAGTACTCGTTCTCTCGCCCATCAGAGTTATTGCATCCCACGCCGAACAAACCGGCGCATGTGTCCTGGGAGCGAAGCGGAAGATGGAGAAGAGGGAAAACGAAAACGCGTGCCGGCTTATGATTATCATCATCTTCTATCTACGAACCATGCGGAAAACCTCGAGCATAGCAGCTTTGCAGTAAATATTTGATTCTTCCCTCCTCAGTGTGAATTGTTTAGAAACATAGAGAGGGGGCTTGAAGTCGAGGTTTTGACCGAAGCCCGTCTGGTCGGGAAGTAACATGATAGAATTGAAAGAAGGACACCGACCATGAAAAAGAATACGAAAAAGACGTTTCCGGCTCGACGGGAGCCTTGTTCACAAAATACCCATTGTGAACAAGGCTCCCGTCAGGGGAGCCGAAACGTCTTTTTCGTATTCTTTTTCATGGTCGGTGTCCTTCTTTCAATTATATCAGAGTAGGGCTTAAGCTTCAACTCTAAGAGTAGAGCTCGATAGCGTTAGAGTGCCCAGTTCCCACCGCATTTCCGATTCGCATGGCACGCTTCGCTTCTCTGTGGACGCCTTGACCGCGCTGTGAGGGAAGGAACGTCTGCACGCCCCACCGTAGCCGTTCTAAACTGTCTTAGGGCGCCTACTGCATTACACTCGCGAAGTACCCTCGACACGTCTGTAAGGCAATACGCGCAACTGCGACACTTTGTTGACGATCATGATGATGAGGACGAGGATGATGAATTACAGCTCGGCCCTTTGATACGGGTTGGTTGCTTTCAGCCGCCCACTCGTCACCCGATTCACATAGTGTTGCACCCGGCGCGATCCTGTCCTTCTAACACGCAAAACTCGCGAGGTCCCTTAAGCGTTCATTTAAGGACGACTCGAAGGCTAAAGTCATCTTATCCCTAGAACCACGCAATGTTGCTGCAACGTTCAAGCAACTTTCTCATTGTTGCGGCAACGTTGCGTCAACATTTGGTGCTACTAAGGGATGTTTCTTCTCAGCTGATGCATTGATCCTGACCCGCCACACTTGGAAAGCTTTCGGCACCTAACGTGGTTTCGCACTGCCTCCGAAATCGGAGGCACCTCAACCTGGTTATGCATTGCCTCCGTGATCGGACCACCTTTGAACAAACTTCGATGTCATGCGATGACGTCATCACGTGACGTCACGCCACGTGATGTTACACTGACGTCACGATGACGTCACAAATTCAGGCTATCTGCGACATCATTGGGTGGTGGCGATTTTTCGCTGCATCACTCGTTCCCGGCGCAGACAGTCAGATTTCGCGTTTGACGAAGGCATCTAAGGCTTTCGCCTTACTGGCGCATCTGTTGACGTGGCACGACATGAGGACCGTATAGAGTCTTTCTCCTAAGCACCTTCAAGAACTGGCACGCCTTTGGTGTAGAATACTTGACCACCACGCGGAATAAGGAGTATGGCCCAGATCCCAGATTTTTTAACTCCTTCCATTCATGGGGATTTTTCGGTCCCATCCAACAGCGCCGACACCGCATTTTCTTCGACGCATGTTCCTTAACGCCAACGCGTTAAAACACGGATGTTAAACGGGTTTTCATAGCAGTCGCAGCTCTGTTGGGCGTTAAGGAATACAATTTGGCATAGTGGAAATCGTGTTTGTATTTTGATCGCTTGATCGTATTTCAAATTCTATTTCTTAAAGGGCCCCTAAACAACTTCTGAAGATACAAAGAGCTATCGCGTTATTCTCTCCTTGAGCTTTTCCGTCTTCTTTTCCGCGCAATTCGCGACTCCCAGCAGCTCACATGAAGTCATGAGGAAATAAACTCTCGATTCGTCTATATACGAAAGGTATCAGTCGCGAACTGTCTCCTACCACTCTCTGCCACGCAGTCGCACGTTCGTTATGCCCTGTCTCGCATTACTATGGCACGGAATGAACTGTTGATGCATTAAAGTGATTAGTCATCTAACTGACTATTCATCAAACTGACAATGCCTCAAACTGACTGTGCATTAAACTGACCATGCATCAAACGTACTATGTATCAAACGGACTGCGCATCAACCTGACTGTGCATGAAAATGACTGTGAACCACACTGTGAATTAAGGGAAAGAAGCGTAAGTTTAAGGGCTCGTTGGCTTTGTTAAACCCAATATTAATGAGAACTAACAGACATTGATGCCAAGGAAAGTATAGGGGATGTTATTAGAAGTAATCGTAATGCAAATGTGAAGAACGAAAAGTGGACGAAAAGATAACTTGCCACCGGCGAGGACCGCCGGTGGCAAGTTATCTTTTCGTCCCACTTTTCGTTCTTCACATTTGCATTACGATTACTTCTAATAACATCCCCTATACTTTCCTTGGCATCATTGTCTGTTAGTTCTCATTAATATTGTGCACCACACTGTACTATATGCATCGAACTTACTCTGCATCAACTGACTATAGAAGATAGCACCTGTAGGATGGCTAGTGCAGGCGAAAAAAAATGCCCCCCACCTCCCCGAAGGGAATCGTGAGGAAATGCGAATGCATTTCGCGCGCGCTTCACTCCATTTATATATGGTGGTTGTGGTTCGAAGAAGGAAAAGGCGCTTAATTTCTGCAGCCCGGTCGGGAGCACGGCGCAGTGCCTTTTTTTTTTTTATAGCAGGAGCTCCGCCGAGCTCCCGCGATGCGAGCGCCCTCACGCACCAGAGCGCGCTCCTCCTCTCCACTCACTCTCCGCTACTCCGCCCGCACCACCTGCTGTGGTTGCTAGGGGCGAGGATAAGCGCGCGCGCCCGCAGCTGTTGCTATGGGAGAGGGAGTCAGAGCGGAGAAATAACACCTGCCGGCGCGGGGACACCTCCTCAACCTATCCTCCTCCCCGCGGACAACGCCGGACAACGCCAACGCCGGATGCCTGACATAGCCCGACTAAGAAATGCATTCGCATTTAAAACAAACCACTCTCACGCCTTCGAACTCTGAGTGGTTTGGGGGGCCCTTTAAATTTTTGTGCTTCCAGGATGCAGAGTGCGATGGCGAATGGAAGTCGAAGGCGTACATCAACTGTCAGCCGGACCAGGAACCTTCTCCTGCGAGTTGCATGCAACGGGGTTGCTGCTGGCTTCCTGACGAGGTGGAAGGTGAAACCACACTTTCTATTCACTTGCTGCGGACGCACAAACTGATCATTTCTTGTGTTTTGCGTGCCAAAACCACGATACGATTATAAGGCATGCCTTAGCGGAAGGCTCCGGAAATTGCGACCCCCCAGGGTTCTTTAAAGGACCCCCTGAACAACCTCTGAAAATACGAAGAACGAGCGCGTTATTCTCTCCCAGGCGTTTCCAGTCTTTGCGTCACAATTCGTGACGTCAGCTGTTTGTTCACGTGACGTCAGGATAGGAATAAGCTCTCGATTGGTCGATATACGAGATATATCTGTATCGAATTGTCGCCCACCCTGCTTTGCCCTGCAGTCGCATGCCCGGTCTGCCTTGTCTCGCATGACTATCGTGCGCGATGAACTGATTTCACTTCGTTTTCTGCATCTGCGACTGCGCGAGTGGAGATAGCAGCGTGTAGTCGAAAAGAGCGAAATCCTGACTGGCTCAACGCTTAGTGCCGACATTCCACGTGTTTTACTGAATGAATAAGTGGCGAGGAGGAGAGAGTGCTTGTAGGAAAGGGTAGTGAAAGCGAGAGAGAAAGTACTGTCTCGCCTTTGAACTCGGTGTGGTTCAGGGGCCCGTTAATCTGCACCTAAATTGGAGTACTTACACGAGCTTCGGGCATTTTTGTGTACCTCCATCGAAAAGGCGACCGCCTCGGCAGGGGATCGAACCGGCGTCCTCTGGGCCGGAACCACAAAGAAAACGATTGACATACTCTCATGAAGCACGTCAATACTACAGTATGAACCTGCCAGTCTTGCAAGGAAGTATTGCTGCAACATACTTTATAATAACAATATTCATTATTACAACACTTAAGCTGAAGATGAACCGAAAGAGGACAGATTGATCGAGGGTTCGTTTCATTAGACGCAACCTAAGTAAATTAGCAGACGACAAAAGCTAACGAAGATATAAGGGACTCTTCTTGTATGTTTTAACTGTAGTGTTCTTATTGTGACATTTGATTAATAATAACTTCTGGGGTTTCATGTCTCAAAACCACGATGCACTCTTAAGAAAAAAAGAGTCCCTTGACTCTTTTCGGGTAGTCCTGACGTGCCACGTATACGACTCTCTTAAAAGAGGCACGCTGACTTTCTCGTGGGTCACAAGACTCTCCGAAGAGAGTGCAATGACCCCCCAAAGAGAGTCACCGTGCCTCCTGAAAGAGAGTCATATACGTGGCACGTCAGGACCACCCGAAAAGAGTCAAGGGACTCTTTTTTTTCTTAGACTGTAGGATTATGAGGGACGCCTTAGTGGAGGGCTCCGGAAATTTCGACCACCTTGCGTTTTTTAACGTGATTCTCAATCTAAGTACACGGGCCTCGAGCATTTTCGCCTCAATCGAAAGTGCGGCCACCACGAGCGGGATTCGATCCCGCGACCTGCAGATCAGCAGCCCGAGCATTATAACCACTAGACCACCGGGGCGGGTCAATTAAAGTGGATGAATAATCAACTTGCAGCGGGTAGGTACCGAACCTACAACCTTTCGATAACCTAGCCTGATGCTCTACGGATTGAGCCACAGCGCCGGTGTCTTTCCAATCCACTTTATTGGGTATTTATGTTGGTGTAATGCTGGGAGTTTTCAGCCAGCGCCACTTGCAGCCATGAGGGCGAGTGTGGAGCACGCTTTTGTTGCCAGCTGGCGTGACGTAGCACGCGAACTCATT
Source organism: Rhipicephalus appendiculatus (assembly GCA_030522465.1). Lineage (NCBI taxonomy): Eukaryota > Metazoa > Arthropoda > Arachnida > Ixodida > Ixodidae > Rhipicephalus > Rhipicephalus appendiculatus. The sequence goes on from JALIZH010032968.1 coordinate 1,814,977, forward strand.
ACGAGTTGGAAGATGACCAACAAACCCGCTTTCTTTCTTTCTTTCTTTCTTTCTTTCTTTCTTTCTTTCTTTCTTTCTTTCTTTCTTTCTTTCTTTCTTTCTTTCTTTCTTTCTTTCTCTCTATCTTTCTTTCAATCGCAATGCGCAATGCTCTCATCCTCCTTCCATATCGAGGATCGGACCAAGCAACACTTCGATTCTACGGCAAGAACGACAACTTATACGTTCATATCCAGGGCAACAATCAAATGTGGCAACATAAAATGAAAAAGCACCGCGATAACCTTGATAAAATGCTACATTGCCCTGTCAGAAACGGCTGGTCACCTTGAAGCACACGATCTAAAGAACAGTTATTGGAAAACGGCGCATATGCACGCATATGTGGCCGGCTCACCTTCGAGGGGCGCATTGCTACGCGCTCGCCGGCACCGGGTCTTCTTTTTTTTTTTTTTAAGTAAGGAGCCCTTTAGGGGTCCGTGCTTGGCATAACGCAGGAAAAACCACATATAGCACAGTCAGCTGTAGCATATCGAGCTTGCGCTCGCGTCAAAAAGAAGTCTTCTTGCTCGTGTTCTTCGAGCGCCTTGATGATGACATTAAGTGCGGAACACTTCAGGGGGAAAAACCGCGTATAAAATTGAAAAAGAGGAAGCAAGCGAAAAATAGAAAGAGAGAGAAAGAAAGAAAACAATAGGCAGAAAAATAGAAGTAAATAGAAATAAAAAAGCTGGAAAAGGGAGCAAGGAAACAAAGAAAGAGGAGGAAAAATAGAGAAAACTGAGGCGAAACAAAGAAGGCTGCCCAGCTCCGCACTTCCTTAAGGCGTGGCACCAATAGTGCGAAGCTGCCTTAATTTTGTTTTTCGATCATACCAACAACGCCAACAAACACTTGTGAGACCACACAAGCTTCGCTCGTAGATGGTACCCCTGATTTTTCGTGCGCAACTTTCTTTCCAGGGGCTCCGCCGTGCGCCCTCTTCCAGCTAACGCAACGCGCTACGTCACAAGCGTCGTCATTCAAGACAATAGACTCTTGGACGGCTAACTTGACCCTTCTGAAGAACGCCTCGGCTCCTTTGCCGATACCGGAGTCAGCCACGGTGACCGTCACCTGCATCGCCTTCACCCACGAATTCGCACGACTACGTGTAAGTTCACTGCTTTTTCTCAAATGCATTGGCTAATTATTTGAAATAATTGTTTGGTTTTTGCGTGCTGAAAGGACGATGTGATTATGAGAGGCGCCGTAGTAGAGAACCCCCCCGCGGTGGTCTAGTGGTTATGGTGCTATGCTGCTGACCCGCTGGTCGCGGGATCGAATTCCGGCCATGGCGGCCACATTTTTGGTGGAGGCGAAAATGCTAGAGGCCCGTGTACTTAGATTCAGCTGCACATTAAACAACCCCAGGTGGTCGAATTTTCTGAAGCCCTTCACGACGGCGTCTCTTATAATCATATCATGGTTCTGGGCCGGTAAAACCCATCAATTATTATTATTAGAGGAGTATTAAGGAAATTTCGACCACCGTGGTTTCTTGAAAGTGCACCTAAATCTAAGAACACGGACCTGTATTATAGCATATTGCGTCCATCGAAATGCTGCCGCCGTGGCCGGTATACGGTCCCGCGGCCTTCGGTCCTAGTTGTTCGTGCCGGACCGATATAAAAAAATTGATTCATGATTGAGACGAATTCCATCAAGGCTCATCTATGTCCACGCTGTCTTGAAGTACACTCTTAAGAAAAAAGAGTCCCTTGACTCTTTTCGGGTAGTCCTGACGGTGCCACGTGTATACGACACTCTTAAAAGAGGCACGCTGACTCTCTTGTGGGTCACACGACTCTCCAAAAGAAGAGAGTACAATGACACCCAAAGAGAGTCACCATGCCTCCTGAAAGAGAGTCATACGTGGCACGTCAGGACTACCCGAAAAGGGTCAAGGGACTCTTCTTTTTTTCTTAGAGTGTAGGCTTTTTATGCTGCCTGACATTTTCTAGCCGTTTCTAGTCGCCGGAAATATTTTTTTCTGAGAGAAAGGGGCAGGGGGAGTGCCCCTTTTCATGCATGTTCGAGGGCGTATACTATATGCGCATGCAAAACCAAAAAATGTTGGGAGGGCGCTTTGAGGTTTTTTTTGTTATTTTTATGTAACCGTCTTGTTAGACGTGCGACCACTGTTCTGCGTACGCCGCACCGCAATATCCGGGAGCCTTCCCCTATTATATTGTATTCTTGTGACAAGATTGCGTAGACAACGCGAACAGTCCACTTTATTCCGAAACTGACGCGGCCACCAACGATGAAGCTGGAATCTTCCATGTCACATTGATAACTGCCGACGCGCTTTTCCCGCTTATCAGTTTATCGACGACCGAACAGTGTGCGTGCCGATATCATTGCAGCCTGAGTGTCGATCTCTTTTTGTGGTCACGTGCTCACCCACTAAAAAGTTTCATCTTTAGCGGCTTAAAAGACCCCTAAACAACCCCAGAAAATGCAAACAACGAGGGAGTTATTCTCTCCTGTCTTTTCGGCACAACTCGCGACGACAACAATCTTAGTCGGGGAATGCAGCGCAAAAAGCACGAGGACACAGGAACACGTACACAGGACGGGCGCTGAACTTACAACTGACGTCTTTATTGCCCCAACCACTCGTTTTTACAGTGCACAAAATCACGCACACCATTCCAATCAAAATCGCCACATCACAGCCATCAGGTAAGCGATCTGCATCATCACGGACAGCTAGCACGTGCACCCGAAATACACCGTACGCACGCATCTCACACTCAGATAAAAATGAACCTAGTGCAAAACAGTTAAATCCAATGTGGTCTACCAGATACCCGTTACTTGTGGACGCCAGTATATAGGACAGACCGGAAGGTGTTTCAATGAGCGAGCAAAGGAACACAATTTGAATGTGCGTAACAAAACGGGAAGCTTCTTGGCAGAACATTGCAAAGAGTGCGGATGTACGCCCATTTTTGAGAACACGCAATTTTTAAAGAAGGCGAAGGGCAAAACAGAACGTGAAATAGTGGAAGCATTCCTTATCAAGGAAGCCGGAGACAGTTGCATCAGCAAGCCATCTATTTTACTCACTGACGCTGAGATTCAATATCTCAAAGGTTTCATATAGATCATTTCTTTTACCGTGTTTTTTTGTTGGTCATCTTCTAATTTTCCATCGATTCACTCACATTGTTATCGTGGTAAGAGAGACTGTGCCTCGAAAATGGATAGTTGATAATTTGTTTTCTCCTTTTCTTGGTAATGCTTGTTAAGGCGTGGATTTATCTGTTTTGCACTAGGTTCATTTTTATCTGAGTGGGAGATGCGTGCGTACGGTGTATTTCGGGGACATGTGCTAGCTGTCCGTGATGATGCAGATCGCTTACCTGATGGCTGTGATGTGGCGATTTTGATTGGAATGATGTGCGTGGTTTTGTGCACTGTAAAAACGAGCGGTTGGGGCAATAAAGACGTCAGTTGTAAGTTCAGCGCCCGTCCTGTGTACTGTGTTCCGGTGTCCTCGTACTTTTTGCGCTGTATTCCCCAACTAAGCATGTACCAACTCGCCCAAATCAAAGTCTTGCTCGAGAACAATCTGTTCACCTGACGTCATATTGATAGCTTGCGCGGGACGTCATGAACTCACAGCATGGCTCCTGCATGGCGGCCACGGTGATGGCGGCTTAGATGACGTCGAGGCAGTCATGACCAGGAATGTGGGGACATGTGCACGTAGCGCCATCTCTCGTCGGCGACAGTGGTGGCCTGCCGTAAATGAACGGAAAACGGGCGTAAAAAATCATATCTGACGAAATAAGCTAGTTATCAAACACGACTCCCGGTTCTATACAGCAGAGACTGGTTTCAACATTCTGTTAAAATTACATTGTCGCACTACAAACCGTGTGGATTCTCAGAATCTTTATTAGTGGGGCCCCGTGTATTTTCCAATGGGCGGTGTTCAATTGTTCAATTGTCCTGGGATGCCACAGGCTTTGTAATATGGTACTGTAATTTTACCAAAATGTTCCTGTAGGTCTCTGCTGTATAGAACCCGGAGTCATTTTTCATAACTAGCTTTTTTCGAGAAATATGATTTATTTCGTCTATTTCCCATTCAATTATGGCAGGGCGCCGTTGCTGCCGCCGAGAGATGGCGCCCCGTGTAGAAGTCCCCAAATCCTGGGAATGCATAATCCGGCAGCGATTAACATTCTTCAGAGGGATGATGACGCTGCGGGAACCTTATCGGGCCTCAGTGCATGAATAACGAAGGAACCTGCATGCGGTGTACTGGGGGGGCTATTTTGTAAGCGTTCTAGCATAGAACGGGGGAGGGATCGAACAAAAGAACGACAAGGAACCGCGCGGGATTGGTCGAGGCTATTCTGACGGTCAAGACGTGAGAATAGCCACGGAATGTGCATAGAAAGGGCGGAGGCCCCGTTCTGTCGATAGAATGGATACAAGATGGTCTCCGCACGACGTGGATTGGATTGAAACGCAAGCGCTTGAGCCCGGAGAATGGAATTAGCCTGTTTTGCGCCTGGCTTACCCTATTCCCGCGCCGAAAATCACCACCGAACGACTCGTCCAATCGTGATGCCACCTAGCGTCCACTCAATACATTAACACAAATAAATTGTTAAAGTCATCCCGCTTTTCAATTTCAAGCTTTGAAAAACAATGCCTGCCAGTATTGATGTTCAGCTATATTAATTTTGCATTTCTTCATGCGTTGAAAGCATTTCTGAATTCTCTCAGCTCTCCCATTGGCTGTTTGCTCCCTCTCGTTCTTTTGTTTGATCTCTACCCCGCTCTATGCTAGAACGCTTACAAAATACCGCCCCTGATAATACTACTGTGACGCCACACAGTTCACATCCCACTACGTTGGTGCTTCAACGGAGCCGTTCCAGTGATGTCAGTGCAAGGGATATGTGTTGTTAACTGCCTCCTACCCTGCTTTGCTGTGCAGACGCACGCCCGTTCATGCCTTGCCTCGCATGACTATCGCGCACGATCGAATGGTTTCACTGTGTTTAGTGCGATTGCGAATGCGCAAGCGGAGATAACATCGTTTAGCCGAAAAGCGCGAAATTCTAATAGGCTCAATCCTAATAGCGCAGTGCTGACGTAGTGCGCGTGTTTTTATAAAGAAATAAGTGGCGAGGAGGAGATAGCGTCTGTAGGAAGGGTGGTGGAGACTGGAAAGAAGCCATTCTCTCGTCTTTGAACTCGGCGTGGTTTATGGGTCCTTTAAGTATTTGCTTTCTTCGCTTTTACGACCACGTGACATAATTACGGTTAGAAGCGCTTTGTGGCTTGCTAGGCTATATGGTGAAAAAATCCGTAAGCAGGGGTTGTGTGCTCGAGCCGACGTTTCGACAAGTGGACTTGTCTTCCTCAAGGCTAGGACGTCGGCTCGAGCACACAAGCCCTGTTTACGGATTTTTTCATCGCAAGCTTCCATCCTGCCCTTTTTAGGCTGTATGGTGTGGCTCTGCGGTTGCAATGGAAGCCTTGAGCGCGCCTCTCCTGCGTTCACGCAGATTCACGACGCGAGGCAAAATGAGTTTGAGACACCCGTACCGCCAGTCCCGCAAGACGACGGCGCTACCTACATTTCCTATAAATTCACAGCCCATCGCAAATACCTCGCCGTCGGTCCAAACAACTTTCGCGGCTACAAGTGAGTACATCGCCTTAGAAGCCACTACGCTCTAATGAAAAAAAAAAATGTCCTTGAATTTTTCTTTTCTTAATATGACCCTTCACTGAAATAGAATCAGTCAAGGGTCACATTTTAGGCAGGAACAACAACAACAAAAAAGAGTCCTTTCACAGTAAACTAGATAGGTCGTAAGAAGTATATAACTGCAGACGTCTACAAACGAGAGCCTTTGAAAACCCAGTGTACCTCAACAGCATCTATCCCAGGTGATTCCCCGACGCTGGCTGTACCCTATACGCAGACATATAACATGTACTATTTAAATGCTCACACTGCACACGGCTGTTCAATCACAAAAACCCGCACCTCCTTGACACGCATTGGCACGACGCTCTGGCTAGCTCAGAACTGAAAGACCAAGTGTGAATTTGTCGGCTAGTTGGTTAATCATATCTTAGGGGAAACAGCGCAAAGACCAGGACAGAAAATGCACACGTATAACCACACGTAGCGTTGTGGTTATCTGTGTGCCTCTGTGTCAAAAGGCTCTGTGAATCTTTCGTCCTTGGATCCGTGTGCTTTGGCCACCTGTATTGCTGTGTTGACTTGCAGAGCGCGGTCTCTGGGGTTCTGACAGCGCTACGTGCGGTTAGATGTGTGCCTTTTCTGTCCTGGTCTTTGCGCTGTTTCCCCTTGGAAGACCAAGTTTGGGCCATCCAGCAAGCCCGGGAAGCGGCGGAGAGCCTAAACCTTACCGCGACTACCCAGGTGGTCTAGGCCAGACCGCCAACCTGCAGGTTTTAAATAAAGTTTTGTCCACTCCACTCCCCTTTTTGTGGGGAGTCCTGACTTGCGACCTATATATGACTCTAAAGAGTATTAATGAGAACTAACAGACAACACTGCCAAGGAAAGTATAGGGGATGTTATTAGTAGTAAATGTAATGTAAATGTGAAGAAATAAAAGTGGACAAAAAAGATAACTTCCCACCGGCAGGGACTGAACCTTCGAATAACGCGTCGAAGGACGCGTTATTCGAAGGTCATTCGTTATTGTTCATTGTCTGTAAATAGGTTTCATTCAGTGCTAATGAAAGTTGGGTCATGTCCACCGTATGTTATGTTCCTCACAAGATTTAGCTTTTCATATGAAATGCGCTTTTCGCATCGTCATGTTGATCTGCCACGACACGTAACCAAAGTCCTCCTCTTTTTTTTTTTTCAGCAAAGCTTCAACTTGGGCCAGTTGATACGGCATTCTATAATGTATACATTAAGGCAGTCTATATGTTAGTGATCCGTTCATTTCGCTCAGCACAACTACAGCTGCGCCGAGCGAAATGCACGAAGGACTAACGATCATTTGCGCACTACTTTTTCTCTTCTCTTTTTCGTTAGTCTTCTGGCATTACGCTCAGCGCAACTACATTAGAATGCCACTTTTTTTTCCCCTGCGTAATCTTAGCTGGAGCAGTGCTTTTCTGCGTTTCTTTCCGTTTATCCTGTTCGCACGCGCGACGTGCATGGGCTACCTTCCTGATCAAATTACTGTCGGCCACTCCAGATTGCGTTTCCTGTTGAGCAAAATGTTCCACGCTAACGGCCTCAAGCAACTGGCCGTCAAGTTACCCGGCCGAATCATCTACGGTCTGCGAGGTCCGCGCCGGGTCCCATTCGCTAATGCGAGCCGCTGGAGCAAGCACACGTTCTTCAGGTCCGACGGTCAGGTAGGTTCATTTCACTGCAAGACCTTTGACTTGGCAGTGACCCATGGTGGCGTTTCACATCTAGTGGCGTTTCACCCCACATGATCGTTTCACAAAAGATTCATTCTTTCTAATAACTTTTTATATCGATATTGTTTAACAAAACTTTGAACTTGCTTCAGCCTCGCCTTCAAGAATAGAACACGATAGCGTGATCAGGCCCCGTGCGCATTGACTTCAACTGTGCCGCAAGTCAATGAACATTTGTGGGCGTAACATTGGCCTTTTTTCAAACTAACCTAGAATGTGTACTGTATGTACAGTTACGAAGTGCCCACAATACCTTAACTCTTTTTTTCTGCAAACAGGCGAAGGAGGCACTACGCGCCCGTAAGGTGCAACGCGCAGCTGCACATGCACTTTGTAATAGGTGGGCAGCTTTAAATCGCCCACTCGTTGCGCCATTCACATGTTTTGACGCCTGCTGCGATTCTAAGGTTCTGCCACGCAATATTACGTGCCTTAAGAATACTCCTTCCACTAAAGCACATTCTTACAGCGTTTCTTTACGAAGCAGATAGAACACCTGCTTGCCATGCAGAAAGCCCGGGTTCAGTTCTCACTCGGACCGAACATTTTTTTTACTATTTATTTGCATCATTCTCTAATGTTCACTCGCAAACAACGCCACTTTTTTGCTCACAGCCAACGACGTCGACGGCGGAATTTCTGCGAAGCGAGCTCTTCAACGCTCCTGCGTTAGTGATGCGTAGCTTCAACTGACCGAACGTCGCGAAGGCTGATTAAACATTGGAGGGAACACAGCGCAAAAGAAGACGGGGACGACGACGCACACACCGCTCATTAAACAGCGGAGCTGATAGCGTCGGCGCGCCTTTTACCGCTTTCGACAACACTCGGCGCGCCCTACACAGAGGGTAGTGGAGAGAGCGTAGCTTTCTCTCCCATGCTCAGCACGTTACAACTATGCTTCCCTCACACCAACTTAGCTTTACCTATGCTCTCCCTCTCAACAGGCTTCGCTCTCGCAGCAGGGCTAGAAAGTGCGGCGAGGGATCCCCAGGAATTTATCTCGGCTTTAAAGGGGCCCTGCAACACTTCTTGAGCGTGGTCAGAAAACGCTGACGATCGGTAGTGGAGGCCAGTGGCGTAGCCAGGGGTGGCACACCGGGCACGTGCCCCCCCCCCCCGAAAATTTTTTTCGCCATGGCATATATAGCGAAAAATGACCATTTCAAGGAGGTGCCCCACCCGAAATCAAGATGGTGCCCCCCCCCCCCGAAAAAAATTTCTGGCTACGCCCCTGGTGGAGGCTCCCGAAAACACGCTAGCCAAACATTATAGCGCAGCACGCGGCATGGCATTCGCAATAAATTCTCAAAGTCAGCTAAATATTGCTTTCTCTTCTCATGACAATTAAATGACGCTACAAGCTCAAAAATCACTCGTCACAGCCACTTTATCAGCCATTGGCTGATTTGAGCACGGCGCGTTCGGTCGTTACTGGGGCCGCCGCGGGAGGCCGCTACTTGTCCACGCGTGCGCGAGAGCGATCGACGGAAGAGCCGCGTATTCGAAGGAAAAAAAAAGAAGAAAAAGTGCTCAAGGTCACGAGGCTCGCGTGATGTATTTTCTTTCCCCGTGCCATCCCTCCCTGCTTAGCTTCCAGCGCTTTCGTCAGGACGAGAGAAGGGAGAATGCAATTGCAGCGTCCGAAAAATCTGTGTAACTCCGCTCGTACTGGACGGATTCTAAAAATTTTCGCGGTGGTGAATTCGTGAGGCAATGAGCTGCTTTAATGAATCCATTCCTATGACATTTTGGAAAAGTGTTGCAGGGACCCTTTAAACAGCCCCACTAAATGAGCCGTGTTTGAACTCGGTTAAACCAAACTTGTCGAGCGATGGCAGCAACTACCGCCGAAAGCGCTGCTTGCTAGTGTCCCTGTATATACTACCGCAGGTAGCAGAGTTGCGCATAACTTTTCCTTGCGCCGCTTAGAGTTATTGTATATGCTACCTGTATATGTTACTTTGTCAGTGGTCACCAGCGTAACCATACGCGCAATGGTCTTTTGGCTACGTTTGCGACAAGCTGAGTAAGGCGGCCAAGATACACCCACCTGATTGTCGACCATACGTGCGACCATTCGGTGCCTTCCGGCCAGGCAAGAAACGTTCGTCACCATGCTGAACATATTCGCTCCATTTTTCTTTGCAAAGCACCGCGCGGTAGGAAGCGAACTTTTCAGCTGTTCGATCGTAGCATGCGCATCGGAAAACTCTGGTCGTGGGATCGGCCTCCGCTGTAACATTCTCTGTGCACGCGACTCGATAAACTGACGCACTTTTGGTTATAGCCTAGCTACATGCAGCTTCACTAAATGCCTTAAACTTTCGCTTCGCTTAGGGCACCTTTGAACCAATTAACATTTCAGTCGCTCAATTCTCGTTTAATTAACTCCGTCACCTTTAGTCCACCTAATTCGCACCTGGTTCACTTAATGTACATTTTGTTGGGCGTATGAGCCACTGGCCGAGCGCTGTAAAATTATTGTTTAACGCGCCGTATTTGTCTCCTGCGCGCGCGACCGGTAGCTTCACTGCACAACCGTTGAACATAAAGGCTGACCTATCCGCGCATGCAGCTAATATAACAGACCTATGCACAACTCTGCTCCCGTAGTAGAGTGTACTGTACCCGTGGGGAGCACATACAGTAAAGGCCTGACCATACGTACGCGTTACAGCGCGTCACCGCTCAGCTTTCTGACGCGGCGCCACGCCCTCTCCCCATTGGAGAGGAGGACGCGCAGCTTCGCGTAGCCGCGCGCCCCCCTCTCTTCATAGGGTGAGAGCGCGGCGCCACGTCAAAAAGTCACGCGCTGATACGCTGCAACGCGTACGTGTGGTCAGGTCTTAACTCTACTGCTTGCCACGCGTCAGCAAGCAGCGGCGCTAGCGGCGCGCTGTCCACAGTCGCTTCGTGCTGCCGGCGCGGGAGTCACGTGGCAAAAGCAGAGGTCTCAGGCGCGCGCGGCCGCCGGCTCGCGGCCCTCGCGGACCGACGGAGAGGCGTGCCTGGGAGAGGAGAACGAAGCGACGATGCTCACGTCTGTTTCCATGACGACTCGATCACGTGCGACAAAGGTCAGCATTGAGGCCTAACGCATGCAGAAGTAACTTTCTGTATGTCAGAGGACAAGTACGTGTTTTCGTAATAGTCGCGCTGCCCTTCTCATGATCGCGTACAATTAACTAACCCGCCAGGCCACCTAAGCAAGCTTTGTGGAGGAAGGAGAAAGCTAGGAGCAAGCATCACGCAACGCTACTGAAGCCCACTGTGTCGACCCAACACGTGATTAGAACTTCAGAGCGACAGGTAGGTTTTAGCACTCCCGGTGGCGTTCTGTCTTAGAACATCCTCAGTTGCCGCCCGCCGAAGAAGCGCGCTTCGACCAAAAAGTGCCGGGCGCCAAACCCCGATGTCTCGGGCGAATCTGATTACGCGCGTGATCTTCACGCAAAAAGTCGTGTTTTGGGCCGGCACTGCTGGTGGCATTGAATCAAGTTGGCTTGCCGAGGCTGGCTGCGTCACGTAATGCGCCCTCCTTTCTTTCTTTTCCTCCGGGGCAAACTTTATACAAAAATATATTTTTCCATTTGAAGGACTGCATATACGTCTTCCTTAAAGGGACCCTGAAACGGTTTTGACGATTTTGTACAAACACATTGAGCCAGTAGACCAAGTCCTAAGGCTCATTTACAGACTAATTAAAGCTCTCTGCGTACACTGTGCAGGGGCGTAGCCAGAAATTTTTTTCGGGGGGGGGGGGGGGTACCTCCTTGATTTCGGGGAGGGCGCTTCCTTGAAATGGCCGTTTTTCACTATGTATGCCATGGCGAAAAAAAAATTTCGGAGGGGGGGGGGGGGGGGGGGGCACGTGCCCGGTGTGCCACCCCCTGGCTACGCCACTGACACTGTGTAATTGATTACAACGCTATAAAGCTGCGAATCGCTGCAGATCACTGCGGCTCAGCCCAACGCGTTTTCAACCGCCCCTCCCGAGTACGACACGCAGTCTGCGTACGATCTGATTGGCTGCGGTGTGCGCGCACGAAAAATTGGCTGGTAGGGTGGCGGCACCTGTCGGAGCAGATATCAACCACTCCGCGATGTTTCTGTTGCCAGACGGCGTGCGTGCTGCCGGGCGCACTGGGCTATGGCCTCCGAAATTGCACGCAACCTGTCGGCGTGCAATCTCGGAGGTCATCGCTGGGCGAAGCTCGAATCGTCGAGTGTGCTCCGTGAGCTCTGCGATCGCCAGCGATGCCAGCGTGTCTCATGAGTTGAGGAGGCAAGGCAGGGGTAAGAAGGAGGGTATGATATAATTGGCCGTAGCCGCCTTGGTACACGGCGTGCAGCGAAATTTGTGGTGCCAATGGTTCGATAATGCTCTAGCCTAAACGCTGACAAAGCTTCAAATAACCGTTTCAGGGTCCCTTTAACCTTGGCATTTTTTCAGAACAGAGCAACCGAAAAAGACGGAAATGAACACATCCGTTCAGAAAGATTGGTTGCTAAAGAAGTAGAGTAATCTGTGCCCGTTCATGACGTATGTGTTCAGTTCGGTATGCGACTATTGCTCTTTTTTTTTAAACAGTGTCATTATAACGACCGTCTTATCGACTTGTAACTGCAGCGGATGTCGGGGGGTGTACGAGTCTGTGCATCCTTTCCTCGTGTTGGCGAACAGAGACATCTCGGTGGGCCTCTTTCTTCGCACCAGCAACGACGTCGGTAAGTGCAAACATAAAAAAAACTGCCCCATCTCCCGCTAAAGGGAACTATGTGTGGATGCGAAGCAGCGGGGGAGATGGTTAGCTTGAGCGGGAGAAACGTCGCCGCTCTCGTTTCGCGGTAGCGGCCCGGGCGCTCATCGCGGCGCTGCACAGGAAAGAGAATGAGGCGCGCTCCGTCATTTTTATACCGCGGAACTAGCGTGGTGCGCCCAGCGGAGTATGCAGCTGTCGCAACACCTGTCGCGCGCCGCTCCGTAGAGGATTCCTAGAGGAGAGAACGGGGACGCGCATGCACTGTGGGGGGTGTGGGACGCGGGAGCCGCTCCGTAGAGTAGAGGATTCCTAGAGTAGAGAAAGCGGGTGAGCGTGGGAGAGAGCGGGAGAGGACGCGCATGCGCTGTGGGGATGTCGGACGCGGGCGCCGCTCGGTGGAGTAGAGGATTCCTACAGCAGAGAAAGGGGCTTAGCGTATAGCAGAGCGCGCATGCGCTGTGGGACGCGGGCGCCGCTCCGTAGAGTAGACGATTCCTAGAGTAGAGAAAGCGGGTGAGCGTAGAAGAGGAGAGAGAGGGGAAGCGCATGCGCTGTTGGGGTACAGGACGCGGGCGCCGCTCAGTAGAGTAGAGCATTCCTAGAGGAGAGAAATGGGGTGAGCGTAGGAGAGGAGAGAGAGGGGGGGGGGGGCGAGACGCGCATGCGCTGTGGTGGTGCGGGAAGGAGGGATGGACTAAGCCCCCCACCCTAACAAGATCAAGGAATGGAGTCAACCTGGGCGACACACACCACCTGCCTAACCATTGCTAAGCAGCCTCTCTGTGCTCTAGGCCATGACTCTGGTGACTGTAGTGGTGGTCGACGACCTTATATTGTACTACAGTGTTCTGGTTCGCATAGTGGGTGCTTCCCTACTTCGTGAAAGTGGCCGGACGCGGGACGCGGGACACGGGACGCGGGAAGGACGCGGGACGCGGGAGGGACGGACATAGCCCCGAGCATAAGATGCTTCGCATCTAAAAACCTACCCCAGTTCACCCGTTGTGAAATCTGTAGATATAGTGGAGCTGCGGCTTCCCTGTGCTTCCCTTGTGATCTCCTGTGATGTTTTAACAAGACTGTTTGTTGTCCTAGTTGGTACTTGCTTATTGACATATTTTAGCCGCGCAGTAGCACATACACAGAGCAAAGAAACGCACGAGAGGACGGGCGGCTGTGATGTCTTGTGTTGTGATGTTCGGTGGGTGCCCGTGATTACGTTGTTTGTAGAGTAGAGAGGCACGGCAAAGGACGTGTTGCAGCCCCTGTCACACCGGCCTCTGCTACAGCGACTTTAGGCCCCATTTACGCCCGAGCAGCCAGCCTCACTGTGCCGCTAGCGCTTGGTTCGCGGCAGTTAGAAGAGCTTCGCTGTTAAAATAATGAAATAAAACTTCGGCAGCATGTGACGCTGTCTGTAGCACTCTGAGGCGAAAGCACGTGGCACGCTACGTAATGCACTAAGTTACACAGTCGGTAACAAGACTTCTTGCGAGACGTCACGAGCCGTTGAGTGAGAGACATGCACTGAATTACCTCGACGTTCTCAGTCGAAGGCATTGTTCCCATACCCCTCCCCCCCCCCCCCCCACCTGACGCTTTCTGTTCAAGAGAGCAGTAAACTGGGCTGTAGTTGGTATGGATGCGTAATAATGAACAGCGCCAAAGAAACAAGAGACAAAAGGTGCACGTGGTATGCAGCTTTGTTGTTTAAGCATGGGGCACACGCAATAAATGTTTCAGTTGGCAGTCAGTGCTCGCCCTGTGTAGTTCTTCCCTCTTGTTTCTCGTTTCCTTTCGCGCCGTTTATTATGATGCTTTCTGTTCCTCACGGAATGTCGCACGACCTCCCCTAGTGTCTCACTTAAGCGACCTCATGGTGCGACGTCCTGCAATTTCGTCATAGTAACGTTACAAGTTCCAGCTATATGTGACGTCATGATGATGCCACGTGGTGGGGCTGCAACAAGCCGTCATTGATGGCATAGGTCACGCGTTCCATCTTCGCGCGCAGCTCGTTCCGCCTCTCCTTGGTCTAAGAAGGTCACGCGGGTTTTCGTACAACTTCTGGCGCCTGTCGTATTACGCATCAGGTCACCGCTGGACGAGCCACATAACGCTTTCGCATTCATAACAAACGTTGGCAATCGTAAAAAAAAAAAAAAAAAAAAAAAAAAAAAAAAAAAAAAAAAAAAAAAAAAGAACTCGCAGGGTCTCTTTGCGTTCGCCTAATACGACATGAAGGCGAAAGCAATCTTCTTTTTCTGCTTCATCTTCTCCGTCGCTTGTATTGATCTTCCCTCTGCCCACGAAAGCATTCTGCATTTAACGTGTCTTTGCAGTGCCTCTGGGATCGTAGGTATCGCAGCTTTATGCACCACAAGTGGTTTTGCAGCGCTGCCTCCGAGATCGGCCCACGTTATACCAAGCCACGATGTCGTGTGATGACGTCACCGTGTGACGTCATGTAATGTAACGTCACAATGACGAGTCGAAACTCGGGCATGTTAGCAGGACGTAATAAATATAAGGACGGCGCAACAGACTAGGACTGACCAAGAACACACACACATCGCTGTTGAAAGTCGCCGTTCTGCTTGCGTTCTTCGCTATAGTCCCTGTCTGTTGCGTTGTTCTTACATTTATTAAGGCGAAAGCCTTAGACTCTTCATCAAACGCGAAAATGGACCGGCGTACAACGCCGGCGGCGTCAACACGAGTAATGCAAAAAAATCACCATCACGTGATGACGTCGTCATATGACGTCATCCTCACGTCACAGATTGCCAAAACTTGACGTCATTTTGAAGTTATCGTGACGTCAGGTAACGTCACATGATTCCGTCATCATATTACATCGTAGCTTCGTCAAAGGAGGGCCTGATCACGGAGGCAGGGCAAAACTGCGTTAGGTGCAGAAAGCTTTCGGAAACTGTTGGGTCATGGTCGAAAACAAACAGAACATGGATTTCGCCTTCTATTTGTCTCAGGTGAGTGCATAATGGACCCTGTGAGTCTTGATGTCATGGTGACGTCCTAATGCCGTCACGGATTTCGGCAATATCATGCCGTCATCTCTGATCACGTGATATTTTGCATCGTAAGTGTTGACACTACTGGCGCCGACGGTCACCTTTCACGTTTGATGACGTAGCTTAGTAAGCCGTCGTATGCTCGGGCTCGATCGCCTTCTTCTCGGAGCGCAGAGCTGACACTGTCGCCCAACAAAGTGGCCACGTTCCGCGTCTCCGGTGGCGTGCTTGACTTCTTCATCTTCTTCGGGGCCACTCCGATCGAAGTGGTGGCGCAGTACACCCGACTCGTGGGTCTGCCGGCGATGCCCTCGCTCGGCTTCATCCAGAACGGAACACCGGCTGGCACCGACCGCGAGGTTGTTCCTTTTTCCATGCTCGTCAAGGAAGGCGTAAGTAGCAAACTTGAGCTGCATTAATGACCAGCTGTTGAGTGTTTATGCTAGTGTTGGGAGTTTATGTAATAGTGCTGAGTGTTTATGCTATCTAATACCTTCATCGTAGTAACTTTTTTAGCGCGAACTAACACACGGACAATGAGAGGGAACGACACCAGCGCTACTATCAACTGAAGGCTTTATTCAGCAAAGGAAAACATATATACCGACAATGTCACCCGCTGCCCATGTGCACCGTTGTAGGTGCAATGTCCGGAGCTATCGCGCCGTATCTGCTGCTACCCCCTGTCTTTCATAAGCGACACTTCTTTTTCTGAAATAGTTAATGACGGGTGGCTGATACCAGTAGCGTAGCCAGAAATTTTTTCGGGGGGGGGGGGGGGGCGTTCAACCATACTTTATGTATGTTCGTGCGTGCGTTTGTATGTGTGCGTGCATATATACGCAAGCAAAACTGAAAAATTTCGGGGGGGTTTGAACCCCCCCCCCGACCCCCCCCCCCCCTTGGCTACGCCACTGGCTGATACATGATGACCCCCCTGATATGGATGTGATATGCTTCCGCAAGCTCTCGTGTGGTGCGATCACGGTGCCTGAACAGAATAACTGTATCTGAAAAGCGTGCTTCGCATCCACCCCTGATGTGGATGTGATTAGCTTCCGCAAGCTCTCGTGTGGTGCGATCACGGTGCCTGAACAGAATAACTGTATCTGAAAAGCGTGCTTCGCATCCATTCCTGATGTGGATGTGATATGCTTCCGCAAGCTCTCGTGTGGTGCGATCACGGTGCCTGAACAGAATAACTGTATCTGAAAAGCGTGCTTCGCATCCATTCCTGATGTGGATGTGATATGCTTCCGCAAGCTCTCGTGTGGTGCGATCACGGTGCCTGAACAGAATAACTGTATCTGAAAAGCGTGCTTCGCGTCCACCCCTGATGTGGATGTGATATGCTTCCGCAAGCTCTCGTGTGGTGCGATCACGGTGCCTGAACAGAAAAACTGTATCTGAAAAGCGTGCTTCGCATCCATTCCTGATGTGGATGTGATATGCTTCCGCAAGCTCTCGTGTGGTGCGATCACGGTGCCTGAACAGAATAACTGTATCTGAAAAGCGTGCTTCGCATCCACCCCTGATCTGGATGTGATATGCTTCCGCAAGCTCTCGTGTGGTGCGATCACGGTGCCTGAACAGAATAACTGTATCTGAAAAGCGTGCTTCGCATCCATTCCTGATGTGGATGTGATATGCTTCCGCAAGCTCTCGTGTGGTGCGATCACGGTGCCTGAACAGAATAACTGTATCTGAAAAGCGTGCTTCGCATCCACCCCTGATGTGGATGTGATATGCTTCCGCAAGCTCTCGTGTGGTGCGATCACGGTGCCTGAACAGAATAACTGTATCTGAAAAGCGTGCTTCGCATCCATTCCTGATGTGGATGTGATATGCTTCCGCAAGCTCTCGTGTGGTGCGATCACGGTGCCTGAACAGAATAACTGTATCTGAAAAGCGTGCTTCGCATCCACCCCTGATGTGGATGTGATATGCTTCCGCAAGCTCTCGTGTGGTGCGATCACGGTGCCTGAACAGAATAACTGTATCTGAAAAGCGTGCTTCGCATCCATTCCTGATGTGGATGTGATATGCTTCCGCAAGCTCTCGTGTGTGGTGCGATCACGGTGCCTGAACAGAATAACTGTATCTGAAAAGCGTGCTTCGCATCCACCCCTGATGTGGATGTGATATGCTTCCGCAAGCTCTCGTGTGGTGCGATCACGGTGCCTGAACAGAATAACTGTATCTGAAAAGCGTGCTTCGCATCCATTCCTGATGTGGATGTGATATGCTTCCGCAAGCTCTCGTGTGGTGCGATCACGGTGCCTGAACAGAATAACTGTATCTGAAAAGCGTGCTTCGCATCCATTCCTGATGTGGATGTGATATGCTTCCGCAAGCTCTCGTGTGGTGCGATCACGGTGCCTGAACAGAATAACTGTATCTGAAAAGCGTGCTTCGCATCCACCCCTGATGTGGATGTGATATGCTTCCGCAAGCTCTCGTGTGGTGCGATCACGGTGCCTGAACAGAATAACTGTATCTGAAAAGCGTGCTTCGCATCCATTCCTGATGTGGATGTGATATGCTTCCGCAAGCTCTCGTGTGGTGCGATCACGGTGCCTGAACAGAATAACTGTATCTGAAAAGCGTGCTTCGCGTCCACCCCTGATGTGGATGTGATATGCTTCCGCAAGCTCTCGTGTGGTGCGATCACGGTGCCTGAACAGAATAACTGTATCTGAAAAGCGTGCTTCGCATCCACCCCTGATGTGGATGTGATATGCTTCCGCAAGCTCTCGTGTGGTGCGATCACGGTGCCTGAACAGAATAACTGTATCTGAAAAGCGTGCTTCGCATCCATTCCTGATGTGGATGTGATATGCTTCCGCAAGCTCTCGTGTGGTGCGATCACGGTGCCTGAACAGAATAACTGTATCTGAAAAGCGTGCTTCGCATCCATTCCTGATGTGGATGTGATATGCTTCCGCAAGCTCTCGTGTGGTGCGATCACGGTGCCTGAACAGAATAACTGTATCTGAAAAGCGTGCTTCGCATCCACCCCTGATGTGGATGTGATATGCTTCCGCAAGCTCTCGTGTGGTGCGATCACGGTGCCTGAACAGAATAACTGTATCTGAAAAGCGTGCTTCGCATCCATTCCTGATGTGGATGTGATATGCTTCCGCAAGCTCTCGTGTGGTGCGATCACGGTGCCTGAACAGAATAACTGTATCTGAAAAGCGTGCTTCGCATCCACCCCTGATGTGGATGTGATATGCTTCCGCAAGCTCTCGTGTGGTGCGATCACGGTGCCTGAACAGAATAACTGTATCTGAAAAGCGTGCTTCGCATCCATTCCTGATGTGGATGTGATATGCTTCCGCAAGCTCTCGTGTGGTGCGATCACGGTGCCTGAACAGAATAACTGTATCTGAAAAGCGTGCTTCGCGTCCACCCCTGATGTGGATGTGATATGCTTCCGCAAGCTCTCGTGTGGTGCGATCACGGTGCCTGAACAGAAAAACTGTATCTGAAAAGCGTGCTTCGCATCCATTCCTGATGTGGATGTGATATGCTTCCGCAAGCTCTCGTGTGGTGCGATCACGGTGCCTGAACAGAATAACTGTATCTGAAAAGCGTGCTTCGCATCCACCCCTGATCTGGATGTGATATGCTTCCGCAAGCTCTCGTGTGGTGCGATCACGGTGCCTGAACAGAATAACTGTATCTGAAAAGCGTGCTTCGCATCCATTCCTGATGTGGATGTGATATGCTTCCGCAAGCTCTCGTGTGGTGCGATCACGGTGCCTGAACAGAATAACTGTATCTGAAAAGCGTGCTTCGCATCCACCCCTGATGTGGATGTGATATGCTTCCGCAAGCTCTCGTGTGGTGCGATCACGGTGCCTGAACAGAATAACTGTATCTGAAAAGCGTGCTTCGCATCCATTCCTGATGTGGATGTGATATGCTTCCGCAAGCTCTCGTGTGGTGCGATCACGGTGCCTGAACAGAATAACTGTATCTGAAAAGCGTGCTTCGCATCCACCCCTGATGTGGATGTGATATGCTTCCGCAAGCTCTCGTGTGGTGCGATCACGGTGCCTGAACAGAATAACTGTATCTGAAAAGCGTGCTTCGCATCCATTCCTGATGTGGATGTGATATGCTTCCGCAAGCTCTCGTGTGGTGCGATCACGGTGCCTGAACAGAATAACTGTATCTGAAAAGCGTGCTTCGCATCCACCCCTGATGTGGATGTGATATGCTTCCGCAAGCTCTCGTGTGGTGCGATCACGGTGCCTGAACAGAATAACTGTATCTGAAAAGCGTGCTTCGCATCCATTCCTGATGTGGATGTGATATGCTTCCGCAAGCTCTCGTGTGGTGCGATCACGGTGCCTGAACAGAATAACTGTATCTGAAAAGCGTGCTTCGCATCCATTCCTGATGTGGATGTGATATGCTTCCGCAAGCTCTCGTGTGGTGCGATCACGGTGCCTGAACAGAATAACTGTATCTGAAAAGCGTGCTTCGCATCCACCCCTGATGTGGATGTGATATGCTTCCGCAAGCTCTCGTGTGGTGCGATCACGGTGCCTGAACAGAATAACTGTATCTGAAAAGCGTGCTTCGCATCCATTCCTGATGTGGATGTGATATGCCTCCGCAAGCTCTCGTGTGGTGCGATCACGGTGCCTGAACAGAATAACTGTATCTGAAAAGCGTGCTTCGCATCCACCCCTGATGTGGATGTGATATGCTTCCGCAAGCTCTCGTGTGGTGCGATCACGGTGCCTGAACAGAATAACTGTATCTGAAAAGCGTGCTTCGCATCCACCCCTGATGTGGATGTGATATGCTTCCGCAAGCTCTCGTGTGGTGCGATCACGGTGCCTGAACAGAATAACTGTATCTGAAAAGCGTGCTTCGCATCCATTCCTGATGTGGATGTGATATGCTTCCGCAAGCTCTCGTGTGGTGCGATCACGGTGCCTGAACAGAATAACTGTATCTGAAAAGCGTGCTTCGCATCCATTCCTGATGTGGATGTGATATGCTTCCGCAAGCTCTTGTGTGGTGCGATCACGGTGCCTGAACAGAATAACTGTATCTGAAAAGCGTGCTTCGCATCCACACTGCGCACAATGCATCGCCAAATGCGTCAGCGGCCTTCCCTTCAGAGACGCGAGGTGCTCCCTTAGGGGCGTATGTTTAGGCAGCGACCTGTTTGCCCCACATAGGCTTGTCCACATGTTAAAGCAGGGGTCTCAAACACGCGGCCCGCGGCTGGCACACGAGTCTTCGTCCCACATACAGTTTATGACTTCGTGACTGTTCATGACATTGCTAAATGGTGCTCGCATTACTTCTCGCCTATCGTGATTAATGACGCTATGTGCGGGCAAGAGACGCGACTGGTCTTGACTCTTTAGGACCTCTTTTCGTGAGGCACCCATGCGGCCACCTTGTGTTGAAACATAACTGCGGAACAAAAACTTTATACTTCAGGATCGGTGTGCAGAATCTTAGTCATTGTGTAGATCGGTATTGATATGCTTCTCCGAAACCTGACGCCAAATGCCCTTTAGAAATGATCAAGTATGGGAAAGGGCTGCTTTAAAATGGGCAACGTTAGCTGACATTTTCTTCCAAATCCCCCCCCCCCCCCCCCCCCGCTTCTCATTGATTCACTGTGCCGGCCCTTTGCGGTACTAAATTTGGTGACTGCGGCCCGGCAGGTGATGCGAGTTTGAGACCCCTGTGTTAAAGGAATACAATAAACAAGATTAGACGCACATTGCACAAAATTGACCCTGTGCTTAACATTGCATGTTCGTGTGCTTCCTCGTCCTACAGCATCTAGCTTGCGTCCAACCATGGGGCACAGTTTGCCCAGTTTATTTTTGGCCGTGAAAACAACGTTTAGCCCATACCTATGGGCGGTCCTTTGCTGAATAAAGCCTTCAGTTGATAGTAGCGCTGGTGTCGTTCCCTCTCTTTGTCCGTGTGTTAGTCTGCGCTAAAAAAGTTACTACGATGAATGTGTACCAACTAGCTCCCCTTTCAGTATTAATCTAATACCTGTCTGCGCATTCTTAACCAATTGAGCTGCCCATCGTCTATCGGTCAGTAAGAATGTCCATCAAACATTCAGCTACTTAGTCAAGCTGTTTACTCTACTATGAAGTCAGCCATCCAGTAAATCAGAGGATATCAGTTGTTCAACCGGTCAATCCAGCCCGCAAATAAACCTGCGAGTTACTAATGCAACTATTCAACGATCGGGTCCATTAAATTGTCATTCAATGAGTTCAGTGAGCAAAGTTTGCTCCATTCAGTCATAGTCAATCATTCAATCAGACATAATGTCCGCCGGCAAATCAATGAAACAATCAGTCAAACAAATATCTAGTCACTCCTACAAAAACTCATCCGGCAATTATATTGAATAGTCATTCATTAGGTATACTACCAGCCGCCAGCTAGCGGTAAAGAGCTCTGTTTAACGATCCCCAGTACATCAGGAACTGGGATAAATCAGCAGAAGCTCTTGCTTAATTGTGTCACAGGTCTTCTGGCATTGAGCGTTTCCATAAATGGTTCGATTCAAAATGCAAAACCCACATGCTCTGCGCACAAAAAGAAGCTAATTGGAAAACTAGATCGTCTGAGGACCATTGTTCGTGCTGTATTGCTCCGTGCAGAATAAAGCTACCGCTATAGTCGAAATCGTCATGCAACCATGATTTCAGGCAGGCTCTGGTTTGGGTATGGTCTTCCTTCAGCGCTTACACAGTAAGCTGTCGGCATAAATAATGCGATGATCTCATCTGCCCACGTTCTCTCCTGTTCCAGTTGATCGAGAACGGCGCGAACGACTCGCTCCGTTTGGCTGCCCTCCGAGACACTGGGGGGCGCTGTGCTGCCATGTAGAGTGAGTGAACACCCTTTTTGCTTGGGGCCAGGTGTCGCATAGATGTGCAGTAGTGCTTTTGTCGTTGTGTAATTTCTTTTTATTTGAGGAAAGAACATCTTAAGCTTACATTGTCTCGGGTTTCGTGTCTGAGAGCAATACAGTATGATTCACAAAGCCCACAACACGGAGGATTTCGCATTAAAGCTCAAGTGGGCTGTAGTAAAACGAAGGCAGTCTGTTAGCAAATGCGTTTAGCCTGAGAATGTGTGCCTATAGATAGCTGGACATAGCACAAGTCGCAGTGATGACATTGCATATGACATAGCTGAAATACGCAAGAGTCCTATGCGCGTAACATGTTATATTTCAGAAAATAAAAATACCATATTTGATCCATTCACGTAATTCATATGCCTACCATGGCTCCTTCTACCGCATTAAGCAGAAGTACAGCCCTGCCTGTTTGCTGGCTGCGTCACTCGAGCAGCAACTGCGAATTTTTATCATAAGAGCGTGATCTGATCGCGCATGCGCGCGCTTGACAGACATTCCTAGACGGTTCGTATGTCTCTGTACGCGCTGTGATTTCACCGCTTCCTTTGCGTTGAGACGACAGACAGCTCTAAAATCACTTCTCTCCCTGGAGCAGCCGTATTCCTTTACACCCGCGTTTTGTAGAGTTACGCGAGATCGGTTCCAAAGCCTTACTTCGTATAACATTCCAATTTGTGGACTGTCGCATTCACTGCTTCGCCCTTGCAGTGAAGCTGTGATGTATGTGTGTGCGTGTGTGTGAGCACCGAAACCGCCTAGCCACTTTCGAGCTTTTTCGTTCTTTGCTCCTACCTAGGTCTGTGTATTTTGCCAATTAGAATTTCCCTTCGAGTTTGCTGCGTGCGTTCAACTTACATAACTAATCTGGAAGTACGGGCATTTCTGCATTTGAGATACAGCACAATTGCACAAATTCCTGTTATTGGTGTACCAATTACGTCATACATCGAAAAGGTCACTTCAACGTCTATTGAGATTGCGAGGGTTGAGGCTTGGGCGAGTTGCTTCATGCTTATAACAGGGGGAAAAAAACCAGCGCTGTTGTCGTGCCTTCTACGTCTTTCGTGTCCTTTCAGAGTTTTGCGCTGTTCTTTTTTTCCTGTTATAAGGTCTATTGTGACATTTTATGTTGTCCTTACCATCCACTTTGAATCTAGAGTGGTGACAAGGTTGGAGCAAAGGCTGATCGACCTGACGCATCCGGCAGCAGAGCACGAGTGGACCAAGATGTTCGGCGCCTTGCAGGCTTTCGAAAAGCTCAGAATTGCGGGCGTAATGGTAAGCCACACTCTGTTCACGCACTCGTCGCTTCAGAACTTAGAAGCAATGGTGATGTAAATGGAGGATGGTCATGTCTTTAACTAGCAATACAAGAATCGGTGTATCAACTTTCGTTATCGGGTTTTCCAATCTGGGTTCCATGCTTTCGTAGTAAGAGTTTCCGTTTTGAATTTCTGAAAAAAAAAAAAACATGTTTGCATGCAAAGCACATTACATGGGGTTATAGATAAGACCCCGCACCTACAACACTCACGGGGAACCGCATTTTTTTGAGACAAGTTCGAGCTACCACGCACATAACCATACTATGTACAGATGAAGAAAGTTATACAAGTGATCATGACATGTAGAGGTGAAGAAGAGACAATCAATTTGTAGCGCTCACAATACTTCTTTCCGTTGAGCATCTTTTGTTTATCTTTTAACTGAATAAGGGCGCGCACACAGACACGGACACTAGAAGAAGAAAAATGCAGTATCCTTGTCTGTGTGCGCGCCCTTATTCAGTTAAAAGATGAACCAATACCAACTAGCCCAATTAGCCATGCTACTGCAATCTTTTCTTTTACAGCGAAAGCTGTTATGAGATCACAACAAGAGCCGATTCTTGCGCGGTAGTTGTCCGCCGCCGCCGGTGTCCGGAACCACTATCGCGCTAAATAAGAAAGAAACTAAATAATAAAAAAATACCGAGGACAGAATGGCTAACGCGTTATAGTACGCACAAGCAGTTATGGTTCAAACAGAGTATTGAAAAGAGGAGCTCTTCGTATAGGCGTGAGGAACAAGGTTGATCAAACGAGCATGAACCTCTTACGCGAGTATTTACAATCATACAAATATATGGCATACATCCTTTAAAGGCAGAATAGATATATTTAGGTTATATTTTTCTTGCATGTGATTTAATAGTATCGGTAAAGAAAACTGCGGCATTTGGTCGCCGTAGTTAGCTCTGTTAGTACTAACGTTCCAGGGTTCCAGTTTACGTACGTTATAAAAACAATGCTGTAAAGTGCCTTCTAACAGGATGGTGTAAGAAAGCCAGACTCGTTACCACGCTATCACTTTTTTTTTTTTAGATCCTGGATAAGCGGCAAGGTCTGTATCGGTAATTTTGAGGTTTGAGAACAGAGGACCGGTGTGACAGAGATTTGGTGGGTTGATTAATATGCATGAATGAATGAATGAATGAATGAATGAATGCCTCCCAACGCAGTGGCTGGAGGCATTCAAGTGTCTGAAGGGAACCAGCGATGCCATCGAATGTCCGGAGAACGCGAGGAAGTTCCCCTTTGACGAATGTGGCACAGCCCAGCTGCACCTCTGTCAGTACTCGGACGTGCGCAACGCGTATGGCTATCTCATGGCTCGCATGGCTCACCGGTTGGTACACTGCGTTACAGCTTAAGTGCTCTTCAGGAACCGCGTACAATCTTTAAATTGACTTATGTTTGCCACGTAATCATTGGCTGCTACGTGCTGCAGCAAAATTTTGGTTGGGCCCAGTTGGTACATAACATTCAAAGGTGGAAACTTCAGCGCAAACGAAGACGGATCAATAAGAGCATGCGCAAAGTGTAATGTATAATTATAAAAGTTAATTGGATCACGATATGATTATGAGGAACGCCGTAGTGGAGGGAATAGGAAATTTTGGCCGCCTGGGGTTGTTTAACATGCTCCTAAACCTAAGCACACGGGCCTCAAGCACTGTCACCTTTATCGAAAATGCGGCCGCCGCGGCCGGGATTCGATCCCGCGACCTGCGGGTCAGCATTCGAGCACCATGACCATTAGACCAGTGGCGGGTGGGCAAAAAAAAAGTATATGTTGTCAAAGTAAAATGTTGACAAAGGAGCACATCTTGTTACCTATCTTAACTCCTGCCGCAATCGCGCCCCGCGATTTGGTGATACGTTGATTCTCGGCAGAAGCGAGAACGAACACGCGTGGCTGGACTTAGAGGCCTACCACATCAATAAAAAAGCATATTACTCCATCGGGGATACTTACTTCATCACTTTGTGCACATTCGAATACGAATTCATGCGTGCGCATATTCGTTAATTATCACTGGTATTACGTATGCAATATGCGTTCTTGTTACGCGTGCGCGTGCATGGTTATGTGGTTAAAGCATTTATACGCGTGGTTACAAAAATAATGCAGTTGTTACCACCAGTGCTTGTCTCGTCTCTTCTATGAGGTCAGTCCTGGTTCGCGTTGGAGTTTTCACCTTAAATGCCACACGCTACACGGCTACAGGCTACGTATGGCTGTGGCATGTTCAATGAACGTCCTAAAGCCATATTTTATTTATTTATTTATTTGTAAATACTGCCAATCCCAAAGGGATCATAGCAGGAGGGCATAATTGTGATACAATGGCAACAAGTAATTGCAAAGAAAGGGCAAAATAAGAGGGATTAGTAGCACGTGATTATAGAGAAAACAGGCTCGCAATAAGTTCCATTGTGAAAAAAAATAAAGGGAGGAAACAAAAACAAAAGAAAAACTTGTGAGACCATGGTGTAAGAATTTCACACAAAGGTGCTGCAGTGCGAGGCATAAAGGGGCATACTGTGGGACTTCAAGTATAGGCAACAAAAAATAAGAGCAAAAAATGCACTCATTCACATTTCATTGGCACGTCACATAGCAGTCACTTTCAGGAACTTGAAGATATGCGACGCAACAAGACTTAACGCTGCGCAAGAGATAGCATGAAAACAGCGATGCTGGGAACAAGGAAACCGTTACGGTGAATTCTTTATTTTTACTTTCTTAGCACCCAAAGTAGGAAACTGAGCATCACTGCTATTGATTACATGCGTCTCTGGCATTTCTTGTTGATTTCCTTTTGTTGGCGCGCGCGTTCATGACCAGGATTTGGGGAACATGTGCACGTAGCGCCATCTCTCGTTGGCGACAGCGGTGGCCTGCCGTAACTGAAGGGAAATAAGCGGAAAGACTCACATTTGACGAAAAAAGCGAGATCCCAAAAACGACTCCCGGTTACGTGCAGCATAGACCCACTGGAACATTCTGGAAATAATGCAGTGTCGCCCTGCAAACCACGTAGCTTCCCAGAGTAAGAAATGGAAAATAGACAACCGCCCGTTTGTAACACGAAACCACAAGGAAATCTGTACGGATTTCTCCGAAAGAAAAGCTTCTTAGTTCCCCAAAAATTCGTCCTGGTCCCGGGTTCAAACCCCGGGTCAGGACGAATTTTTCGGCAACTAAGAAGCTTTTCCTTCGAAATCCGTACACATTTTCCTTGTGGTTTCGTGCTACAAACGAGTGGTTGTCTATTTTCCCTTTCTTAACCCTTCCACCACCTTGCGGGATTCCGCAGAACTCATTTGCAGTTACTAGCCTCCCAGACTGTTTAATATTTTACAATGGGGCCCCAAGTGTTTTCAATGAGCAGCGTTCAATTGTCCTGGGAGGCCACATGCTTTGTAGTGCGATACTGCAATTTTACAAGAATGCTCCATTGGGTCTCCGGTCCATATACCCGGGAGGTCGTTTTTCATAACTAGCTTTTTTCGTCACATCTGATTTTTGTCGCCTAACGTCTATTCATTTATGGCAGGGCGCCATTGCTGCTGCCGAGAGGGGGCGCCACTTACAGATGTCCCTAAATCCTGAGAATGTGGTTTTCAGAACGTTAAGAAGGCGCTCATGAGATGGTGCACCTTGTGACCATCCAGGGTCATGGCGCCGAAGTTAGGGGCCTATCCCGCGTTGGCCACAAGCAACGACGTGTTTCCCGGCATCGGCAAGTGGAACGTCTTCTGGGACCTCCCATACGGCGCAGGAGCGAGAAGCCTCAAAAGGGCTGTTCGAGGTGAGGCGTCTTAATACCGTGGAATGACGAGAATTTCATACAAAACAACTTCGGTTTCATTGAAGACGTTTACAGTAAGGTGCCCATCCATGGCGCATTGATATGTACACTCTAAAGACGCATAGAAGTCGTAAACAGGTCTAGAAGTTCAGAGTACAGTGCACACGTCTCCAGTTCAGAGTAAAGTCTGTACTCTAGTACTCTATGCTCAGTAGAGAGTAAACAGTTAGTGTACAGAGCGAACATTTAAATGTTCAGAGTACAGGATTCGAAGTTATTATTTGACAAGTTGTCACTGACTGTTCAAATGTATGTAACGTCCAAAACTTCTTTCTCTTTTTTCTTTCTTCTTCTGCGTCGCTATTGCAGCAACTGCAAAGTCTGATCAAAAGGGCGTGGTTGCGCGTGCTATTTAGACTGAGATCAGTCGACATACCCTCGACTCATACCCTTGTACGAGCTGTGCTCTCACCGTTTACTAAGTGCTGCAGCTAATGACAGCCCAAAAACCGCTTCTCTCCCTGGAGCGGCCGCGTTCCCTTATACCAGCCTTTTGTACAGTGAAGCCAGACCGGTCCCTAATGGACTACTTAGTTGCTAGCTTTACTTCGTATATCACTCCGTTTCTTCCGTTAAATAATTACGGTTATGTAAGACTTGTTGTTGGGCGAGTTGGTTAGCATCAATGGGGCTACATAATAGCGTCAAGAGAGGCACATGTTGCATCAGTGATACATCTGTTTCACTTTACCAAAATGAGCTGCAGCTCCTTGATATTCGAGTGTGCCACTGTTTGCCGATTTTGATGCACGTATGCGCAGAGAGTTGTTATCTGGTGGCTTGTTCTTTCGGATAAACAGTTCAAGTTTAGCGCCCGACCTTTCTGCACCCTCCTACTTCTTTTCTCGAATATGACTTTTTTTTCAAGTTCGCGCTATTATGTACCCCATTAATTACGGTTATTTCGTACAGTAATAGAAGGCATTTATTTACAGATCATTCAGAGAGTTTTGGAGCGCAAAGAGCATACAAACAGCACCGTTTAGTAGATGCCTGCGTGCATTTCATTAACAAATACATATCTCGTGTAAGGGGCCATGACACCCACTTGTTCTTCGTATTCCATGCTCTGTGGGTTAATCCTTGTACGTTCACAAACAACCTCGCGAAATTTTAGCGAATTTGTTCAAGCACAGGTTTATAATTAAATATTTTTGCAAATACGTGAGCGGCCATAGAGTCGGGCAAGAGTAGCCCACTCGCAAGCCGTGACGTAACAAGCTGCTTGCTGTGCGAACATCTGCAATCCGGTGAACGATATTCTTTCCGGGATTAGCTGCGCATCCAGTGACGCTATTTCTGCTTTCCTTGGCTTGGCATTAAAATTGAATAATTTGCAGCTCCTGAAGTTTTAGTATAGAAGATGGCGGCTCCGCTCCATGCAGCACACGACGTCACACACGCCATGCAAAATGGCTGTCGCCGGCGGTGTTGATATTCAACGCAGAAGTTAGGACTAGTTGGTGCGTGTAGAACTTGTGCATCTTAGCAAACGCAGTGGAACAAACACAAAATACAGAGACACGTAAACACTACGGGGTCTGGACGGTTGTTGATAGCCGTTGACTTCCAGGGCTCACTTTGCACCAAAATATTCTTTTAAATTCAATTTTTTTTTGCATATTTACAGGCGCAGTTGACCCTACAAGTGTGGCTCATTGTGCTAGTTGGTCACGCATTGTAAAAGGTAAAAACAGTGCGAATTAGACGTAACACAGCGCTCGTGCAGTGTGTTCCTTCGCTGTGTTACGTCTAATTCACGCTGATTTTACCTTTTACTTGATTTGAATTTTCCGCTGAAAACCGCAAGTTGTTGGATGACCATATCATGGCCCTTTGTGTTCTCGAAGTACTGTCTGGCATATGCTGATGTGCATTCTATAAACAAACGCATATTTCGTTTACGCAGACATCCAGCTGTACAGCATTCTTGGTCTCCCGTACCACCTCGTGTCCCTCTGTCCGGTAGAAGCTATATTCAGCAACTCCAGACTCGTCAACTGCAGCCTGTGGCTGAGCCTGACCGTCTTCCTTCCCGTGTCGGAACATGTCAATATTTCGACGGGATTGGACGTAAGTGTCGATGCCCCTGCCATGGGTATTAAGTGTTAAGAAGTCGAAATCGAAGCGTTCTGTCCGTTTTCCATTTTTTATTGCAATAGCGACTCTTGACAGGCTTTTCCCGTCGCCGTCAGGTTCCTGATAAAGTCTAAATCGATGGCATCGCCCCGCGCGTCGTACGCTCAACGTGTAACAGCGCGCGAGCGCTTCCGACGAACGCTGCTGAAGCAGAGATGAAACGAGCCGGCCATCTCCGTCGCACGAAGGGCGCATGCGATGACTGCCATCGATGGCTTCTCAGCAGAAAGGGAGGGAACACCACGACGGCCTTTCATCGGGAAAAGTAGCGTGAAGGGGTGACTGTCAGAGAGTGGGGGGGGGGGGGGGGGGTCGCTTAGGCACAAACTGCGAACTTCGATCAAAAGTTCATTTCTTTGCCATCTCGATAGACATCAGAGGCGCCTCCTACCCATGTACGTGCTGTGCTGTAACGGCTCCCTTCACTTTGAGAACTCGGCACCAAAGTCGCTTTGCTCTCTGAAGCGGCCGTGTTCCCTTAGGCCATAGCTTTGTGGAGTCACGCAAGATCTATCTCGAAGGAGTTAGCTGCTAACCTCACTTCGCGTACCATTCCAATTTGTTGCTGTCGCATTTATTGATTTGCCCTTGCTACGAAACTGGGCTTTTTTTTTCTTGTACCAATTTAGTGCTTATGAACTTTACACGGCTCTCAATTGACGCCAACGCCGCCAGCGTAAACATCCCTCAAAAACCATTCACATTGCGCGCAAGCCCCGCGCGAAAAGCCGATGCCTGTTTAAGAACTGAGCACCACACTTGAAAAAAACAAAGGCATATTTGGAGTGTATTCTGGTACCACAACACTGATCAGATATCTCATGTACCTTAGAAGCAGAAGGCGTCTACGGCCGTGCGGAATCTTGTAGGATGCATTAACGTACTGCTATGACTAAATACAAACAGCGGTGGTTTACGATAGTAACATTAAACGAAGAATACTTATACATCTCGACCTACCAGGGTGCTCTGGCCGCAGATGACACTCGCCCGATGAATCGTTACGTCACTGCTGTAAGAGACGCCCAGTCACTGCGCAGCAAGTTCCTTCCGTACCTGTATACACTGATCTTCAAGTGTTCCACGACCGGGGACATGATTGTGAGGCCTCTGTCCTTTGAGTAAGTCTCAAGCTAACATACTTTCACAATCCACGTCACCCTTCTGCTTTAAAGATTGCTCATTCAGTGCAACCCGCCAGCGTATGGTAGCGGCGAGGACCACGAGGAAGAGCACACCACAGCGCTGAACTTATGACAGTTTTATTTCAAGCAATTTTTCTTGCATATTTGGCAATCAACTTCATCATTCACGTCCAAAGATTAACGCTCTTCCATCAGCTGCCTCTAGACCCTTATCGTAGAGTTTAGAAGCTGATGTCACAAGATTAAAAGCGGATTGACACTCTTCCATAGTCTGCCAACCTTAATCGTAGGCTTTAGAAGTAGATAGAAGAGCGTTAATCCTGTGACATGCGCAGTGTGTAGATGATTGCCTATATATGTAAGAAAAAAGTGCTTCTAATAACATTTTTGTAAGTTCAGCTCTGTGGCACTTTCTTCTTTCTTGTCTTCGTCGTGGCTATGGACTGCCGGGTTGCATGCGACCATCAAGCTTAAAGGCCAACTCCGGAGGCTTTTCGAGGTCAATGGATCTCAATGAAATTCGCTGGGTACGTTCCCTTGCACATTTCCGTCATTTATGCTAAATTTCAAGCTTCAGAGATGCGCTGATTGTATGAATTTTAAAGATTGTCTGCAAACGCCCACCCGGCTTCCCACAATTATTGGCAACATTGCGTGTGTGACGTGTTGGTTTGCCGGTCGACGGATGTGACGCAGCCGATGGGTTCGCTAACTTTGGCCGCTAAAGCTTATATTGTGCTGGTCACAAGCTGACGGTGTTTGGCCGGCGCTTCGCTGGTTTGGTGTGCGATTTTCTGTTCTCTGTGGAGGAGCATGTGATATTCCGCGCCGGCGGGACCAGCATGCCTTGCACGACTTCCGGTTCGTAACAAACTACTACGTCATACGTGGACAGTACACTCGGTTGGGTTTCGGTTTCGATATTGCGCCTTTTTGCTTATTAAAAATTATTTTCGAATTTGCTGAGCATTTCAGCTATCGGGCACGTGACAAGAGTGTCTCAGGAACATAAAAGCACCATTACCCTGACACGGTCAAAAAATCGCCGGAGTTGGCCTTTAAGATGTCAATATTTTTGCGCGCCTTCAATTTAAGCCAAGTAGTTTGAAGTTTGAATTTTATTTCCATGTAAGTACACAAATGCATAAACAGCAAGGATGGCGGGATAAAAGCTTGACTGGTCCTACCTCCCCGTACAATATGGGCAGTAACGTGGCAATAATTTCCAATAAATAAAGTTATAGCAACACTAAGATAGAAATGTACAGATCAAAACAAAACGATAGGAATTTAGCAATAAGCAATTTATAAAAATAGGCAGGAAACCCTTCAAGAGACACGAAAGTGATGCTAACATTCATAATAATAGTTGAAGTAATGCGTTTTTAGGAATGCAACGTACGTTTTCATCGCATGGTTTATATCTATTGAGTGTTGAGGGAAGATGATAGGAAAGTGTTTGAAGACCATAGTTTGTGCGTGGCCGTGGAACTGCCCAATGTTCGGTATGCCGGTGTAGGCGAAATGGCTGGTTGGTCGCCTTAATTACCAGGTGCTTTTGCGATCACTTCCAACACCCTCATCGTCAGCCGATACTATGTCCACTTCACGACGAGTTAATACTTTACAATGTGGTTTCCAAGAAAAAACGAAAATGTATTGCATTTAAAATATATTTAAATTTAAAAATTGAGGGCCGGCGAACGTCCATAGATGCTTGAACATCGCAAGTTTGTAGTTAAATAACTTTTTGATAAGTTCCCTTCCTGCAGACGCGTATTAAAATTTACAAATTCTATTAATTCTGTCATCTATTTACTATGTGCACGAGTATTATTTATTGTCTTCGTTGTACTATGCAGAACGCGTGGATTTGAATCATAGTGCAGCTACGCAGTCATCGAAAGTCAAGCCATAGCCTAATCCCGGAACGCAACCGGGAAGGTTATACAGTGAAACCTCGGTGATACGAATTTTACGGGACCACCAAAAATATTCGTATCACCCGAAATTTGTATCACCAGAAAGCATGGAAAATTAGCATGCGACAAAATAAAGCTCGCGTACATTTTCATTTACTGTTTTTCAGGACCGCAGCAACGTCAGGAAGAACTCTGAATGGTTGTCAGTTAAGTGTTTAGATGTCGACTATCATACCAGCACTCGTAAATATATGGCCCATACGCACGTGTCTAATTAATGAACAAGGTGCGTTGTGACCCGCGATAGCAGTAGCCCCTTCCAAATTTTAGTATGCTTTTTTGCATGACATCAAAGTACTGCGGCGGAAGTAATGAAAGAAGCGCTTTGACGCGATATACATCAAGGCCACAAAATTTGAGAACCGCAGTCCTATATGTTATGATTTTGTTATCGCGGAGGTGTTGGAGATGTCTATTGGGAGATTTACAGCCGTGCCCGCACAAGTGCGACCTCAACAATCACGTATGTTGACACCGCGATTCTGACGACTTGGCGCTGCGGCGCCGCGCATGCCCACGCTTGAGTTCCCGCGATCGCACGTGCTTGGCGCGTCTTCCGCGACGGCGGGGACAACACCTCTTCGTACCTGGGCGGTAGCGTACGTTCGTATCAAACGTCTTGGGGTGAAAATTGGTTCGCAACAACCATACTCTATTACACTGCAGGCCAATGGACCTTCGCCGGGACCAAAG
The DNA here is from genome assembly GCA_030522465.1 of Rhipicephalus appendiculatus. Taxonomy (NCBI): domain Eukaryota; kingdom Metazoa; phylum Arthropoda; class Arachnida; order Ixodida; family Ixodidae; genus Rhipicephalus; species Rhipicephalus appendiculatus. The sequence goes on from JALIZH010032968.1 coordinate 1,848,356, forward strand.
AAAAATTCGTATCACCCCGAAATTCGTATGAGCTGTGATCGTATCACCGAGGTTTCACTGTATATCAAAGCGCAGACTTTAATGACGGTTCTCTAATATTATCGCAGGTTTCCAGGTGAGCAACAAGCTCCCAGCCACAGTACACAATTCATGCTTGGCCCACACCTGATGGTGGTTCCCAAGATGGAGTACCAGGTCTGTTCTTTTGTTGTTGTTGTTGTTGTTGTTGTTGTTGTTGCTGTTGCATTACTATTCGTGTTCCAGTTATCGCAGCGTCAAAGAGGCCGTGACGTAGTCACCCAAGAATCTGTGGTTTTCAGCGAAAAATAGAAGTAAATGGCCTATTATGCCTACACATACATGAAAAATTGACTGCAAAAGAATTTCAGCGCAAAATAAGAGTCGCCTGCTACTAACCGCCATCTCGCTATAGCGTGTGACGTCATGCGCTGCATGGATCGGAGCCGTCGTCTTTTAGCGAAATTTCGGCCGTTGCAAATCCTTCAATTTCAATGCCAAGCTGAACAAATCTGAAGAAGCTCTAAGATTTCGCCAGCTTCTCTGTGAACGAACGAGGATTAACCATATAACGCACATTGAGAACGAAAATTTGGTGTCATGGCCTCAGGAGGGCTTTTTGTTTCATTTTCTCAAAACTTGACGAACATGGTTCAACATTTGTTTTCGCGCCTTTGATGCTATCTTATTTTCGCGCGCGCTTCGTCAGGAGATACAGAAGTAAATTAAATTTCTTCAGACATCTCTTTCCGAAAAAATGATGAAGCTTGCATTATAGGTCGCGCAAGGCTTGGAACAGCGAAGCTTGACAATTCTGACGTCTAACCTGGTTGCTTGTCTGTTTTTGACATGCTGTAGCTAGCTGATGCTAGGCTGGAGCTTGACGATGCTAGGTTTTTAGGTTGCTTCTACGCTGTCGCTCGGGTTTTTCTAGATTGCTTATAGGCTGTTGCTAGATGATAATATGTTGCTTCTAAGTTGTTTCTAGGTTGTTTGTAGGCTTTAGCTAAGAGATGCTTGGTTGTTCTACTTTGCTTCTAGGTTGTATGTAGGCCTCAGCTAGGTGATACTACGTTTTTTCAAGATTTTCAGATTGTTTGCAGCCCTTAGCTAGGTGATCGTAGGTTGCTTCTAGATTTCTTCTAGGTTGTCTGTACTCTATAGCTATAGGTGATGCTAGGTTGCTTCTAGGTAAATGCTGTGTTGCTTCTAGGTAAATGCTGGCTCATAGCTGTGTTGTTTTCTAGGTTGCTTCAAGGCCGTAGCGGGGCTTGAGCTGGCTGTTAGGTAGTTTCTAGGCAATTGGCCATTTCGGTATACTTCAGAATCGTCCAGTTTCGCTATTTCAGGCCTTGCGCTTGTTAGTGCAAGTGCAAGTTTCTCCATTTGTCCTTTCTCTTTCTTTCTAAAGCTTTCTTTCTCTTCCTCTATTTTTTCTCTTTCTTTATATCGTTTTTTTCTCTTTCACTATTTGACGCGATTTACTTCGCTAAGCAAAGTTTTCGTCTAACGCTCGCACCTGCTGTACTCGGCAGTGGGGCTTGCCGGTGGCGCATACCCACCTGAGGAGTCCTGCACGAGGGAGCACAAGTTACCGATAGCTTAAACAGCTCTGCTGTGAGAAGGATGAAGAGTTTGCGTGCTGTTCATGGTGGATTATAGCTTTTGTACACATTTTATACACCGAGGTTTGAGCAGTTTTGCTGTTAGTCTTTGAAGAGGTACTGAGCCGAAAAATTTTCATTTGTCGTATTTTTGCGTCAAATGAATGTCCCAGCCCTGAAGGGCCTAAAAAATGCGCTGGTTAGAGTAACACCATGGAAAAGAAACGACATTGTTTTTTAAACGCTAGTTTTTCGGTTGTACCCTGACGTCACAACTCAGTATGAGCTCCTCGTCGCGTGCTCGCGTAAGACGCCGCCTTTTGCACAACCGCTCGGCTCTCGTTGGTTACGCACAAGCCACCATTTCGAATGACTCTGGTGGCGTGCCCGCGGCCATTTGCATGTTTGGATATGACGTTCGCAACTAGCCTACTGGTGTGCGAAGTCACCGTAACTGACACTGTAGCCTGACGTCACGGTAGTGTCGATGTCAGTATGTGCGCCACACGAAAATCGACTTTCACGTCGGAATATCAGAGTTTACTGAGCATCACAATTGCGCAGAGTCGTCTCTGCATACAGGAGATTTGTATGGCGGAGTGAACTCAGCTTCAAAAATTGGCTTTAGTTTAAAGGGGCCCTGCAACACTTTTTAGCACGGTCAGAAAACACTGCCGATCGCTAGTCGAAGCTACACAGAACATCTGAGTCAGACATTTAGCGGAGCACGCCGCCTGGAGTTCACAATTAATTCTCAATGCCAGCGAAAAATCGCTGGCTCTTCTATCGACAACTTAAAACCAAATGACCGCGCCATAAACGTAGAGTCCACGGCCATTGGCTGATCTGAGCATCGTGACATGGCCTCCGAGATGGCGGGCGCGCGGCGGGTTTTTCTCCGGCCGTCCCAATCGCACGGAGAGAGCGTATTTCCCGAGGTGGGCGTGGCCGCTGTTTTCTCCGCACCGCGGCGCACTTACTTGGGATCGGAAAAGCTGCCGCGCTGTTGGCGCAGCTTGCATGTGGCGAGGAAAAAAATGGTTTTGCGCTTTTATTAACCTCGCGTTGATTTGGAAATGTCTGGTCAAGGTGTACGAGAGGCCAAGTCAAAGCCGGGGCCTATCGATTCTCAAATTGGCTATTTTTTTTGCTGTAGATTTGCGCCGGCTTTATTAGAGCACTTAGAAAAGCGATGCCTGTGGAAGTGATCCGCATGTGATAGAAACTTACTATACTTCGAAATTTGCGGGCTGTATAGTATGGGGGGCGCTAGCGAAGGAGAAGAAAAAAAAGAGCGATGATGAGGCTGGGCGTGATGACGCCTGGGGCTCGTCGATGTTGGACATGGCCGCGTCGGGGTTGATGGATGACTTGCCAGAATGTTTGTAGAAACAAGTGATGCGCAAATATCTTCACTGCGGAAATCTTCAGCGGCATTTTCCTCGCGTCCTTCTTTTGGAGCCGTGGTTGATGTCGGGGTCTTCTGATGAGAGATTGAAAACTGCCGCTCTAATTTACGCCTTTTCTTAGGCGGAATAGGCTGCATGTAGCGTGGGTATTCGCTAAAAACGCTAGGCACAGCATCTGGCTTGAGGCGTCGCCGCTTAATTGTGGAACTAGAGAAATCAGAATCGACGAAGTGCAGACTGCAGACTAAACTGGTGTTAGAATTTTCATTCGGAACGAAATCCTTTCTTGATATAGCCTTCAGCCATGCCTGCCGATACGCCTCATTTCCCGGAAATTCATGAAAACTGATCCCAAGCTTCTTTTTGCTATTCGACTTGCAGAAGGGTACGCAGCAGTATGCCATATTCCTAATATTAAAGAGAAGACACAGGACCTCACAGCATTTTCTCTAACAACAACAATAAAAAAAGACAGCACTGACAGAGTTTCAGTTATATAGCCGTAAGTAGTCTGCGACTTCAATTAATAAATCACTGCTATTGGATCAAACATTCATTTCCACTTCCACGCCAAAATTTTGTCTTCTTTACCCGGAACGCCAGAGACAAGCACGCAAGCTGAGCGCGTTACAAAGAAATAAGGTCCAGCGCACGCTGAAGGGAACGCTAACTGAGCCGACCAAACTCAGCACTCGGCATCAGCAATCGTCATGCTCTCTCCTCGCGATGTCGCCGGCGCCATCAAGTCTGGCACGAAAGCCGCGCTCGCATAGCGCACAATGATTCGCACTCGCCCACGAGGCTTCCCCAGTTTCCCTTTCCAACTACCTCCCGTCGTGCCGCAGGAGACAGGGAGGAGGTTGCAGGCGGTCGCCACACGTCTAGACCATGGTCTAGACTGAGAGTCGCCGGTTCTGCGACGACCACGGACTGGTTACAGGCGCGTTTTGTTCATTTATGATCGATTGATTGATTTGGATGCAGTCGAGAGCACAGTAAATGAACACGATACTGACATTGCCATTGTGCTACCAAAACGTAAGCAAAATCCGGATGACGAAAAAGGAGGCGATGACAACTCAGGCACTTTCACTGTGAACGACGTGTGGAGTAAATGTAGGTCGGCTAATCGAAGCCTTCAACAATATTCCAGCAAAATTACTTATCATCTTACTTCAGTGACATCACCAGGGCACTCAGTTATCTAGAGCGTAACCGTATTTCGGTTGACCAACTCATAAATATCCGTACACGATCAAATAGTAAAACGATGTGTCATGATAGGAGGGCAATATGATTCAACGACGACAATTAGCCCAGTTTTCACCCATACACGTCTCCAGAAAGGAAGAATGCTAGGACGCCCCTGTATATTTCTCAAATCAAGGTATTTCGCGCCGAGACAAAACGGACCGTAATGAAAAAAAAGTAACACTACCACAGACGAATTGATACCTCCTTACAACAATTTACATCAGGAAAATTCAGCAGTTGCCGTGCTTTTCTCCGTAAATTGGGCCAAAATAAATGCAGTTACAGAAAAAAAAAATGCTTGTCTTCAGTGCATCCAGAAGATCCTGGCGGCAATGCTTGCTCGTACGCAGAAAAAAAAAAAAGAACATGCGCACGCTGTAATTCCGCGCGCTCTGCTTTCTGCCGCGGTCTCCGCTGCCGCCGGAATCCCAAGTGAGTGCGCCATCTCGCGGTAGCCGGGCGCGCGACGCTATGTACGTTTTTTTGCTGGGGAACGCGGCGATTGGGACGGCCGGAGAGAAACCCGCCGCGCGCCCGCCATCTCGGAGGCCATGATCGTGAGCACCATGTTTGCACGGCCGCCGCGGGAGGTCGTGACGTCTCCACGCGCTCGCTCGCGATCACACTGAAGCTAATCCGCGCCTTCGAAGAAGAAAGTGCTCAAGAATACGACGCCCTCTGATGAACGGGCGTGCCTTCTTGACCCTACGTAGCTTTCAGCACGCTCGCTGGTACGAAAGGAAACAGAAGAGTACGATGGAAACTTGGGCGCGTTGGTGCAGATTCATCGCGGCTAACAGCGCGGAAAACACAGACGAAGGCGGGAAGTGGACACGACACAGCGCTCACTTTCAACTACATTTTTGTTGAAAAACGAATGTACACACATTTTTTCGATAGGCAATGACCGGGTCAGTCACGAGGTGTTCTGTTTGTCTGTTATATATGTTTCGTTTTTCAATAAAACTCGTACTTCACGCATTCCAAAAAATCTGCGACAGTCTGTTCCCGAAGCGTCCACCGCGGTGGGGTAGTAGTTCCGGTGCTCGGCCGGAACGACTACACCACCGCGACCGCCGAGGTCGCATTTCGATGGAGGCGGAATGGTAGAGGCCCATGTATTGTGCAATGCCAGGGCACGTTAAAGACCAGATGATCAAAATTTACGGAGCCCTCCACTTAGGCGTCCCTTGTAATCACATCGTGGTTTTGGGACGTTAAACCCCATATATTATTCTCTATTCGTGAATCGATAATCTTCCTTGATGAAGCCATTGGATGATTACTTCTAAAGTTGTTGCGAGGCTTCTTTAAGATAGAAACATTGTTGGTTTCGCGTGGTTTTCTGTGTGCAACAGCGATCTGTTCGGTGCCCAGGTTTCAAACGGCACTGCGTTGCCGACACCGGTGTATGTGCCACGTGGCGTCTGGTACGAGTGGTCCACATGGAGACGCGTGGAGAGCCGAGGCAGTGTGTTCTTCGTGCCGTCGACGAACACCTTTCATCCAAGACTGTTCGCGCGCGCGGGAGGAATCGTGGTCACCAGATACGAGAGCAGGTGATTTAGCAGAGTATAACGTCGGGCGAATTGGTGCACATATATCTTACCGAAAGATTGGTGGCGCAAACTGAGAAGGAGCAAAAAGTGAGAGAAGGCGGTATAGGACACCTTCCACACGTAACATATATATACATATATATATATATATATATATATATATATATATATATATATATATATATATACGTAGATTATGAAGAGTCTGGCTTCGGTTACCGTAGAAAAAATAGGAGAAATATATATACGCTTCTAAAAAACTGTTTATTGGTGACGTTTCGATCGGAGACCGATCTTAGACCGGTCTCCGATCGAAACGTCACCAATAAACTGTTTTTTAGAAGCGTATATATATATATATATATATATATATATATATATATATATATATATATATATATATATATATATATATATATATATATTCAGAAATACACACGTAAACAGGGCGCAGCACATGCTAAGCTGTCACACAGCAGTACCAAAGTAAGGTATCGCACAGCGCTATCTAAAAATGATTACTCACTCTTGTACAGAGAGACTGCAGGAAAAGTGATACAGCCACAGCTGTCATAATTTTTATCACTTCATCAGTGTTCCTTCGGTCTGCCTGCACAGGAGTGAAGGCTTATTTTTAGATAACGCTATCCTCTCTTCTCTCGTTTTTCTTCCTCGTTCTCAGTTTGCGCCGCAAATCTTCAGTTAAGAGCAAGTCACTTCTCAACTTGCGATGATGGTCTTTTCGGGAAAAGGCTTTGCGATGCACCTCAGAGAAGGTCGTATGAGTGATTACCTTGATTTTCCCTATACGACGGCTTTCCAGTTTACGATAGTATGCTACCAGGTTAGCCCACTTGAGGAAAGCTCACTCGAGGTTAGCTCGCTCGGGGAAACGTCGGGTGTCCGCAAAAAATCCAACGCGCCGTTGCTTATCAGCCGCGCCCACCGACGGAGACAGCCTGCGCAGCCGCCGCGCCAGCGGAATACGAGCGACGGAAGGCCCACACATTTACCGGGGGTGCCACAGCCACCTTTGCACGTTAGTTCTGGCGCTGGAGTTCGGACATTTTTGCATAGTCTGTGACAGGCTGTGGCTAGACTCTACTTCGTATACGCGAAGGAAAGACCTAGCATCAGCCAAGGAAGCCACGTTAAAGGGACCGACAACTGCCCAGAACATCAACTGAGATGACTCCACTGAAGAAAAGATTGTGCGTCGCACTGACTCAAACCAACCCTGTTTTTTTTTTCGTGAGAGGTGGCTTTATATTTTTATTTCTTCATGGAAAGACGCGAAAAATGACCTTTGGCGCCTCTGGTGGCAAACACATGAACGAATCGATGTACCCTGTCACGTGACCGTTGATTGATGTAGACGGTTGAGGATCTTTTTGTTGGTACTGAAATATTGTTCGTTTCTTTATATTGAAAGATATTACTCCATAAAATGTATACATAGGCCTGCGTTAGTAGTATGCATTTTGGGCGGCGCTGCCTTCGCGTGACGTAACGATACCATGCTCGTCAACGCGTCTTGAGCAACTTTTCAGCGGGCTCATGCAACCGTGCACGCAGTTTGCAGGTCGCTAAGATTTTTGAGCGACATAATTTTGCTACCTACACTTCGTCTCAGAAATGACGCGCACTGCTACTCGGCGCGGCCAGCATATGTATAGTGACGTTTTCGGTGACTTGGCTTGGCTCGTGCATCGAGAGAGTAACGACGCCGGGACAAGCCACCCATGACACAGGCGCAGGCAACCTTGGGCGCGGGCGCACACAACGCGGTATAAATACAGGGAAGGTGTATAATGCCACATCATCTCATTTTAGCAGCTTGTTATTTTCAAAAATAGTTGAAAAGCTCAAAATAAAGGTGGTTAAGCACAGTTACAGGAACTCCTGCGAAAGCAGAACGACTACAGCATTCACACATCGTGCGAAGGGCACTGAAATATTGTTCGAATTGATAGCGGCATCGCTATCAATTCTCAGCGTTGCTGGAGGAAAGGTACATGTGTGTTTAGAGCCTTTCAGATCGAAAAATACTGCTTGTAAAATAACTACGTGCTTTTGGGATTAACTACTGCAGCTACAAACACTACGAAGGGTGAGCTTTCTGTGGCGCCGTAAAAAAATGGGTCGAGAAAAATCGGTTGTCGGTCCCTTTAAGCCCCTAAGATCAACCAGCTTCGCTATTTATTAAAGGGGCCCTGCAACACTTTTGCAAGTAGCCATGCAATGGGTTCACTAAAGGAGCTTATTACCTCACGAATTCACCGCCGCAAAAAAATTTTAGAATCCGTCCAGTACGAGCGGAGTTAAAAGATTTGTCGCACGCTGCAATAGCATTCTCTTTTCTCTCACCCTGACGAAAGCGCTGGAAGCTAAGCAGGGAGGGATGGCACAGGGGAAGAAAATAGGTCACGCGCGCCTCGTGACCTTGAGCACTTCTTCTCTTTTTTTCCTTCGAATGCGCGGCTTTTCAGTGCGATCGAACGCGCACGCGTGGCAAGTCGCGGCCTTCCGCGGCGGCCCCAGTAACGACCAAGCGCGCCATGCTCAAATCAGCCAATGGCTGATACTTGGCCTGGGACGTAGTGATCTTTGAGCCTGTAACGTCGTTTGTCGGAAGAAGAGAAAGCGATTTTCAGCTGACTTTGACAATTTATTGTACATTCCAGGCCGTGTGCTGCGCTATAATATTTGGCTCGCGTGTTCTCGGGAGCCTCGACTACCAATCGGCAGTGTTTTCTGACCATGTTTAACAAGTGTTGCACAGCCCCTTTAAGCTTTACACGGCTAATGTAAACATCTCACTTTTTTTTCTGTGCAAAAATAGATGTCACGCAGTCCCGTAATGCATTAGCCTAAAACGTCTGGAAGCCGCAACCCCTATCCTCTTCTTCTCTATCGATTCTACTGATCCCATTCGAAAGCTTTCCTCACCGAAAATGGCTCTGTATTGCCTCCGGGATCGGAGGAATGGGAAACCTCCTACGCCTCATGTGGTTTTTCAGTGGTTCCAGCTTTGACCTAGTGGTGATGTCATCTGACGACGTGACTACGTGACGCCACTTAATGTCACATCACGCAAAGCAACGTCACATGGCAACGCTGGCTTCACGTTTGCCAGTGAGGCGTTCATAGAGCTTCCACTCCAGAATATTTAACCTCCACGTACAGTCACGCTCAAGATAAGCTGCAACACGGTGCCCACGCCTAAAAGGGCTCCCACCCTGCTTGGTGACAATGGCAACTGATAAACTCGCATGACCAGGATTTGGGGACATTTGCACGTAGCGCCCTCTCTTGTCGGTGACAGCGGCGGCCTGCCGTAACTGAATGGGGAGTAGGCGAAAAAAATCATATGTCATGAAAAAAGCTAGTTATCAAAAACGACTCCCGGTTCTACAAAGCAGAGACTTAATTAAACATTCTGTCAAAATTACAGTGTCGCACTACAAACCGCGTGGCTTCCCAGAGTGTTTAATATTTAACAATGGGTCCCATGTATTTCCAATGGGGGTGTTCAATTGTCTAGGGAAGCCACAGGTTTTGTAGTGCGATACTGAAATTTCGCCACAGTGTTCCAGTAGGTCTCTGCTGTATAGATCCCGGAGTCGTTTTTGATAAATAGCTTATTTCAAAAGATATGATTTTTTTCGCCTATTTCCCATTCAGTTATGGCAGGACGCGGTTGCTGCCGCCGAGAGATGGCGCCACGTACGAATGTCTCCAAATCCTGGGAATGATTAATAACCGGAACAATGTCTAGAATAACAGAGAGCTGAGCTAGTTGGTGGGTATTCCATGTTCGAACACGGACACAAAGAGAGAAGTCAAGACACTGCAAACGCCTAACAATCGAGAAAAAAAAAGAATGCGCACGGCGGCAGAAAAGAAGATAGACAGAAAACCTTATCTGCGCATGCCTAGGCAACAGTCGATGCCTATCTAGCACGCGTGTTGGTATACGCGAGATAACTGTTCATGCACTTGATTCATTCTTTATTCAAGTCAAGCGACGGCTGGCTCACGTATGCGCTACCTCCATTATCCATGCGCCAAACCTCAACCATAAGATGCGTTCCTGTGCTCGTACAGAACTGCGCACTCATGCGCAGTTTTGTACAGGCCCAGGAATGAAACAACGGTGCACACAGTATTTTCTGCTAAACGCAGGTGCCCGCGAAGTACAAAAACATGCAACTTGACATGCCCTTTCGCGCGCCGTAATGTCCTTGCTCCCTAACGCTTACGTATAGTATGACGTATTGCATGCAATAGTGAGTAACATGCAATTGTTCACGACGTCAGAGAGGGCATCGACATATCTTTTAGCTCTGGCTGAAGTTAACTGGAACACCATGCACAACGTACACTTCTTCTGGAGTGACGAACGCAAATAAAAGGAAAGAAGTGGAAATTTGAGGACTCGTCTTTTTCTTTGTTAGACGCAGTACTAATGAGAACGCAAATAGGTCATGCACAATGCACTTCGACATTGTGTTTAGCATAAAAAGTTATACTTGTGGGTATATCTCTTTGAGTGTTCTTTGTGTACCGAACTGCAGAGGTCTCAATCGAGAAAGGAAAACGACGGCAGCGTCTGACACCACTTTTCTCGAGCTCACCGTTTGCCTGGACGGTACGGGTTCGGCCGAGGGGGAGCTCATGACAGCACCGGCAGAAAAAGAAGGTAAATTGCTAAAGAGCAACTCCACTGACGTGAAACCTGGGGAGGAGCCCCCAGACGCGGTGACTGAGCTCTCAGTTAACTGCGTCTAATCGCAGCCCGCAGTTTTAGGGGCTTCGCCCTTAAACTGGGCGCTCCGATTAGGCGCAGACACAGTTTCAGTAGTCACCAACAGTGATTCTGTGGTGCAATATAAACACGTTTGGCCACGTTTTCTTCCACCAAGATCTTAAAGCGAAGTCGTGGGACACTTGCAAGGGAATCGGCTGATCGAGGCTTGCTTTATCAAATTGTCCGGCAGTAGGTGTGTAAGCGTACCTTCGATCGTCTCGCACAACAACAGATTGTTTTTGTACAGGATCATTTTTGAGTTTGGCCCTCTGCGCATGTGTGTACTGTTATTTATATCGAGTGCTCTTTCGAAAATAAACCAGTTGGTAGTGCGCGCTTGTACTGGTTCCCTCGTCTGCGTATTTGTCCCGTGTTACACCGCCTTCTTATTTTTAAATAAATGCTCTGGTGGAAAAGTTGAAACGTAAAGTGACTCTAATCCAGCTCTTAAGTGTTTGGGATTACACGGTTCCATGAATTTTATATAAGATTCCAGCGTTCGTCTTCCTTGGTATATTACTTAGGCGAACTTAGTGGCCCGAATTCACAAACACGCCTCGACTCGAAACTCGACCTCAAGGGATCCTTGAGGACTGTTTCGCGTTGCGATTTCTGCAACGCGAGAAGTCTCACGGATCCCTTGAGGTCGAGTTTCGGGTCGAGGGGCGTTTGTGAATTCGGGTCAGTGTTTCGCTCGCCGCCGAACCCATGTAGAAAGAACCGTGTGGCTACGATCTGACCCGTCAAATGCCGCAACGAGCCCCATCCGCTGGGTGTTTGAGATTTAATTGCGGTTTACACTTTTACTAATAATTTGACTCATTCATCTTATTATATAACTTAATGCCTATTATATCATGTACAACTCTGAGCGAAGCCCATTTTGTCACTTTTATATGCGTCATCATTTTTATCAGTGGTTTTGGACAACTCGCACCGGTGTTATACGAATGGCCTGGAAGATTGCAAATGGTGTCAGTCGTTGTTCGTGTCACTAAGAAACCATCAAGGCTTGACGAAGGTTTCCATCCCGTCTAACGTACCGCAATAGAAGCAGTGGAGTTTTTGTAATTACTAGTCTTCTACAACTTGAAACCTGTTCTAGGTGTCATACGAGCTTGCCCAGCCTGCTATCGCTCTAAAATGTATATTCTCCCCATCCGGTGGCTAACAATAGCTTTGTTATGAAACACCAACCAATAAAAAAAGATTTTAAAACTTTTGTACGGGGGTTCTCGCTGGAGCCAACTTTCCGACACCCCATGTTCAGAGATAGTTCATCTCTTCAATCTTTTATAATCTCCTCAAATAATAACATTTTGTCAAAGTGTCTTGCTCTGCACCAATCGTGACGGCATATTCGTTTGCTTCAGCGTCCATACAAGACATGGGCACGCGCAGGGTTCCCCACTGGGGGGGGGGGGGGGGGCAAAGTATCGTTGCGCCCCCCCCCCCCCCCTTATTGCCGCCGAGTTCAAAGGAAGAGATGCTTCCCAATAGATGCCTTGAAAACATGCCTCATGCCTTGAAGACATGAAGCAATTCATCGAAGTGTGCGAAACCACTCATTTAAGAAATTAACGGTGTCTTAATCTAGCGCAACCCATGGTGCGCTTGCGTAATAACAGCCCGTTATCTCATACATAAGAGGAAACTTCAAAAGCGCAAAAGAATGAGGACGAAGTACATACAACAGGACTGGCGCTTTTATGTTGTATGTGTTTCGTCCTCGTCGTTTGTGCTTTTCAAGTTTCCTCTAATGATGGACCAACTCGCCCAAACCAAGGAATTGTCTCATTCAAAGAAACTCTTCGATTACTTCCCTCTTTTTCCTGCTCTTTTCCACATGCGCTAGCTTCTTCGTCTTGTGAAAACATGACGCTTTCAACTTACCTACCAAATTTTCATGCTGCCGCAGCCTTTTGTTCAAGCATTGGCCAGTTTTGCCGACGTATTTCTTGCCACATGTAAGGGGGGATTTCATAGACCTCACCACTTCAGCACTTCCGATAATTATACCTATGCTTAACCTCGCACTCTTCACATGACACTTGCTCAGCATTTGCTTTTTTTCACAGCCCGCGTGGTTTGTACGGTGCTGAGAAAATTTACTTTCGTCCCGTTCATTTCGCCTGTTTTCTTGAACCCATGCGCATAGACGTCCGCAGGGTTCCCCATAAGGGGGGAGGGGGGGGCAAAATTTCATCGCAGCGCACCCCCCCCCCCTCCTCACGAAATGATCGAGTCCAAAGGACAAGATTCTACACAATAGATGACAAAAAAAAAAATGAAGCGATCACGTGCCTCTCACAATGGCGTCCCTTCAGTCCCTGGCACTGTAAACCGTTTCACACCCTTAAGGGTGGATTTTCGATAAAACACCCATCGGACACCCCTTTTTTTTGCCAAGATTATCCAAAAGGGTGGAATTTCACGTAAACCACCCTTTGTGCACCCTTTTTTTCATTTTTGGGTGTACTATAGGTGTATGATCACAAATTACACCCTAGGGTGTATGTTCACAAATTCCACCCAACGGTGTTTCTTTGAATGTTACACCTATTGTTTTTTTTAGAAGCATCAATACGTATCACATGCCAACGGATACAATGAAACCGCATAGCAACTTTTCGGTGAAAAGATCGATGTTTCTGCTTTTGTTTTCATTTCCCTTTTTATTTGCCGACATATACCGCGCTATATAGCACATTTATTGTACCACTCTCTTCTTTGCATTATTCACAAGATTCCTCACACTTTCAACGGCTTCATGGGTTGACTTTGTGTGATTCGTACTAAAAAGTATTTTGCAGCCCCTCGTAACCATTCATCATTCTCACTGAAAGGATGGTAAACGAGGTGGTGTTGCGCTTAAACATATATCAGGAAACGATTACACACTGTTTTCGACAGGTCATCACGCGCGTTTTCTAATTTGAAATCACAATGAGCTTTTCTTTTAGAACACCTGTTTTATTTACAGTGGGGGGGGCACATATTCCATGACATTGAAGTATTTCACATCAATTCACAAGTCGCTGATTTTATCAGTGAGTTATATTTAAACTTATGATCATGGATCAGCTCAAAGTGACAGTATGCAGCGTACGTATTACCATGAAACTAGGCATGTTTACATTGAACTGTCTGAGCTCACTCTGCTGCAGCTGCTGTACACGCATGGCACGCCGCAGCACAGTTTAGGCGCACACCGGCTAAGCACCACAAGTGAACTTCTCCAATGGGACGCATCACTCTGCGGGCGCTTTATTTTTTATTTTCTTTTTCTTCTTTTTTTTGTCGAGGAACCCTCGTGGGTCGTACATTGTACGCTTGAGCGATCACAGACGACACTAGTACAATGTACCCGTGCCACAAGAAGCAGGAACCGCAGTTGACTTGTGGCATTGTGATTGACAGGTTCATGATTTCTTGTTGCACTGCGAATGACGAGACGAGGACGATACAGGGACTACAGGACAGGCGGTGCGCAAACTCACAACTCATTCGCAGAGCAACAAGAAACCATAAACCACCACCAACTAGCCAAATTCATCGCTCTGCTAAATGTGACTGGACAGCCCTTACCATTGCCTTACAATGCACACAGTGATAGCACATTCGTATGCTTGCACGAAATTCACCACATGAAATAAAAGCTAGCTTCATTGCTACTGCGTCGGTAAACAGAGCGTATTCTCCAAGATCTCTTATCAGTGATTGCTGAATGGTGGAATGTTATTTAAAAACAGGCTGTTAGCACAGCAGGGGCGTGGCCAGACTTTATGCAGAAAGGGGGGTGGGGAGAGAAGGGGGGTCCCTTGCACACATGCGGGGCGTGGGTGAGTCGAATACCGAACACCACTCCCTCCCCCCCCCCCCCCGCCCTTCCCTAGCCTCCTAGTTATATTTATTATGCACAGGTAACGAACTTTTAACTCCAAGTCGTCGAAAAAATGCCCCGACGACGCTCTACACGGAAAAAGAAAAGTGTGAATCTCGAAGGCTACGAATTTGCCACCTGCACACGTCAGCAGTAGCTGAAAAAAAAAAAAAAAAAAAAAAAAAAAAAAAAAAAAAAAAAAAAAAAAAACACGCTTTAAAGCTCTACTGGCACAAACATGTTGTTACACATAAAATATTACAATATGTCTTGGTTTTTCGTTTGGAACGATTATTATAAAACGGCGCTGCTAAAGTCAATTCACTGGTATAGTGATATTAATCTCGGAGGCAATGACTTTCGGTTTCGGACTCGGGGCAACTGCGCGTCACGATCATCATCAACAGGCGACTTTTGAATCTGTTGTTGACATGTCGTGTGCGCGTTTGCTGCATGCCAACGGTGGCGGATTGTTCATCGATTCACCTGCTTTCTTTTGGA
Source organism: Rhipicephalus appendiculatus (assembly GCA_030522465.1). Lineage (NCBI taxonomy): Eukaryota > Metazoa > Arthropoda > Arachnida > Ixodida > Ixodidae > Rhipicephalus > Rhipicephalus appendiculatus. Next base: position 1,863,394 of record JALIZH010032968.1, read on the forward strand.
TGTGTACTTCGACGGCTTCCACGGTGACGTAGTTCACGAATACAAAAGATATATTGCGTGTCACTGCAATCTCCGAATCCGTAGTGGATCGGCAAGTACGGAACAACGACTTCGGTGCGGCGCAGTGCGTCTCCTCTGTCAACGGCTTCCGTTGAAGCTAGTGCTCGCCGCAAGCTGAGTGCTTCCGATCAAGCATTCAACGAAGTGTACGCTGGGAGCCACACGGAGAGCGCTTTTGGATTTGGTCCTATTTCTGAAAAGGTAAGCTTTCGTGCTTGCGAGCAACGAAGCGCTACAAGTGCATGCCTGCCAACTCTCCCGATTTGCCCGCGAGACTCCTGAATTTCGGCGAACTATGGTAGTACAGGCGCGGCGATAAGTGTCCCGAAATATAGCCTTCTCTACGTATACGTAAAGAAAATAACGATGACAAATCAGAGAGGTTCTAAAATTTTTGAACGTTGTTCTATGGTGTTCGCCATGCATGGTACTTTGCTGTCGTGCGAAAGAACGTACACGCGTCGGCAAAATAAGTCGGGACGGGCGAGAGGCGACCAGAATCAGATAAAGCTGCATCGCCGAGCCTTTTAACGTCTGACGAGACATAGCAGTGCGCGTGCGCGCCCTTTCACGCTCGTAGCCCATGTCTTTTTACGAGCTTGCAGCAGGCTACGTGATTACATGCAGCGTTTTGCGGTAGGGGTCGCTTTCTTTGTTCAGTCCATCACGCGCGAAGTTCGCCGGCTGCACGTTGGCAGTGAGTAGTACACCGCTCGCTTCGCATTTATCAACAGATCACGCGTAGGAGCCGGACCTTGTCTGGTAATCGTATGCTAGTAAAGTGAAGCATGTTTTCGGCTCGACGTCTGTTCGTTTTTGGTGCCCTCGTTCGCATTTCAGTACGATTCTTTTGCATTGCAGTACGATTAAAAAAAAAAAACATGCACAAAAGGGAACTAATTCTGCATATGTGGCACCGGTTTGTCACTGAGACAAGATATGTTATCTTATAAATCGTGAAAGTGAGCACCGCGCGCTTCGCGCCAACCGAACCCCGTCGAACTGAGCGCGTGACAGATTGAACATAGAGAGCGCCCCTACCGCAAAACGCTGCATTTATTCAGCTATTGCGCTGCAAGCGCGTACAAAGACATCGCTGCGAGCGTGAAAGGACGCGCACTGCGATGTTTCGGCAGACGTCAGACGGCGCGGCGATGCAGTTTCATCTGATTGTGGTCGCCAGTCGCGCGTCCCGACTTATTTTGCCGACGGGTGTACGTACTAAGATTAGGAAGGGGCTACTCGCTGCCAGGTGAACACGGCAAACTATGTCCCTTCATTGTACGCGCCGTATAATTGCGTGTACCAGTACGATCGCTGACGTCTCAGAACTTTACTGGACATCATTACTAGCTGTATGTAAGGTTACTGCATTCCTCAAAAGCAATAACGAAAAGCAGCCAAGACAGCATCCGCGTACGCAGGGTTCCCCTTCTGTGGGGGGCGAAGGTTCGTCACAGCCCCCCCCCCCCCCCTATCTCTTATGTCAATTTATGAGGCCGGCTTCGCCCCCCCCCCCCCCCCCCACCCCACTCCCTTTCACCTTAGAGGTCCCCAGATTGACAGGTATGCAAGTGTGTTGCACGAGAATCAGGGTCCGAGCTAGTTGGTAAAGCTACATGCTGAAACTGATAAGTGCACCAAGACAAGGTAAACGAAAACGAACTCGCAGAGAGCTACTTCCTACTGATATTTATTGCAAAAAGAAGACGCCATATATGTGGTTTTCTTCGCTCATCACATAATAAAACGCATGCTTGAGAACACATTATAATGAAAAATTTTTCTTATGCATGTAGCCTTGCTTATTTCTCTAAAGATCAAAAATGTTAACATTCGCACAAATGCAGGGCGAGGAAGGCAAAAAATCTCTTGATATCATACAGGAGTAGTTTTTGACCAAGCACACGAATATGCTATCGAAGGCAAAATTGACTATGAAATTAATGGTGACATGAAATTAATGTGGGTTTTAAAGTAGCAGCCAGCACAAATGAATAGGAATGAAGCAACAAGGAATGGGACCTGAAAACGGTGTGCGTCAAGAGGTAAAACCTAACTGAAAAAAAAAGGGAGGTCGTCAGAAGATAACAACGAAATCCATTGGTTTTGCAAAAACGCAAACATTTTCTTCGAGAGCGACATTAGAGCGCTCGGTCAAAAAACTTTTCCTGCATGATAGCAAGAGATCTTAGCTTTGTCATCCTGGTTTCGTGCAAATGTTAAGATTTACAATATTTAGCGAAATAAGCTAGACTAAAAAAATTGCAAAAATTTTTCAGTGGCCTCTGTTCTGAGGCATGGGATGTTACCACATCATAGCAAAGAAAACGACACATGTGGCGTGTTAATTTTACAGTACCAGTTGGAAGTACCACTCTTTGTGTTTGTTTTCGTTGTCCTTTTCTTGACGCACTTACCGTTTTCAGTACGCAAGCGTGTCTTTCAGGCCTCTCATCTGCTGGTGTGTTAATTATGACACTTTTATTTGCTTCATTCATGTCGATATTGAGTTACCAACTCGCCCAGGCCACCACTTAATATATCGCCTTCCTCATGTGACTGTCTTCGACTTAGTGCGCATCCTTGTTTTTGCAGTGCACTAATCACGTGTCTATTTGCCAGTAGCTTGCAGCCACATTTGCTAAGAGCACGGGCTGTCTCCTGTTTTCAGTTGCCATCTTTGTATTTGAATCGTAGAAGTAGTAGTGACACGATTTCGAGCCATCGCAAATCGGACATTTATCGTTTCCTTGGAATGCAGTGTTAACACTCCTCCACACCGGAGTGTTAACACCACGTATCAAGAATTTTACTGGAATACAAATAGACGCGAACCTTCGAGGAAGAAAATTAAAGACAGAACAGAAAGGGCGTCAGTCACTCGTGGGAGCGTCAGTCAGCGCTCCCACGTTTAAATGCACATATATACCCTACAAAGTGGACGGTGGGATGACCGCCACCGTAGCTCAGTGGTAGAGCATCGGACGCGTTATTCGAAGGTCGCAGGTTCGGTCTCTGCCGGTGGCAAGTTATCTTTTCACCACTTTGCTTTCTTCACATTTACATTACAATTACTTCTAATAACATCCCCTATAATTTCCTTTGGCATCAATGTCTGTTAGTTCTAAATAATATTGCCTGTTACATGGATATTTTCAGGAATTGAAAAAAAAATATAGTATTTATCTGCCAAAGGCACTGCATCGAAACAGCTGCTCATGAATGCACTCGAAGCAGAATAAAATTAGCATGTCTTATAGATTTTTGACAACAGTGAGCCTAACTTGTGGCCTCGTAAGTGAAGTAATCGTTTTTTGACCAATAAGCAACCTGTGAAAGACTGATTATAAAAGGATCCAGTATACCTTATTTATGTAACTGGAGTAGAAGTCTACAGGTGAGCATCAACAAATACATTGTGCTGTGTTTCCAGCAGCAGTGGTCATTGTATAAGCGGTATTTATCTGCTCACATGGGGGCTTGCTCGGTCATTGGTGCATATGGGAAATCTCCCTAAAGAGGGAGGGGAGTGCTTGCTTGGGGTTTTACGCTAGTGCAAGTTTCATTTAGTAGATTGAACATCTGTGCTGGGTACATGTCTACGAAAGGATCCTTCAAGGTAAATGATGAATAATGCTACTCTTCTGTCTGAATTGTTAACATGGTTTATACAGGGTGTTTCAAGAAATGTGTCCACTATTTTTAAAAAATCAGCAAAATGCGGTATTTGCTCGCTGTCTCACAATTGCTTTTTCTGTAGCTGCAGGCATCTTAAGATGGTTGAAGACATGATTAGGGACAGTAATTAAGAAAATTAAATTAATCACCTTTTTAATTAGCGGAGTTAGGGGGTTAAGTCCAATGGGAGAATTGAAGTCCTTCATGCGAAGAACCCATTTCAGCTTTGGAATTTCGTAAAAAGCGGCCTCTAGGAATAATTGCGAGGTAATGAAATTCTCCCTAATTCAGCGGCCAAACCGAAACCGAAACGCGGAAGAGCTCAACTGCCACATTTGTCTGAGACTTCCACAATTAGTGAACGTCATTATATCAACCATTAACCGACTTCTTGGTGCGAGTGTGTGGGCTGCGCTTGCAGTAGTAGCACGCATGACGCACGTACGTCAACGAACGGGGAAGCACAGCACCTCTGTAACCGTTGTCTTGAACAGTGACGTAAGTCTAGTCGTCTGCTTGTTGCGCTCATCGGTGCTTGGGTTTCGGTTTCGCCGTGGAATTTGCCTGAATTTCATTACGCCACAATTATTAATAGAGGCCGCTTTTTCCAAATCTCACAGCTGAAATGGGTTCTTCGCATGAAGGACTTCAATTCTCCCATTGGACTTAACCTCCTAACTCCGCTAATTAAAAAGTTAATTAATTTAACTTTCTTAATTACTGTCCCAAATGAGTTCTTCAACAATTTTAAGATGCCTGCCGCTACAGAAAAAGCAATTGTGAAGACAGCGAGCAAATACCGCATTTTGCTGATTTTTTAAAAATAGTGGACACATTTCTTGAAACACCCTGTATTTTGTTTATCACCCATTGTAGTGGCTTACTGGTTATGGCGTTCTAAGCTAAGCAAGAAATCTTGGTATAAAGGCTGAAAATTTAGTATCCTGGTACATTTCAAACCTTTTGAGACGTGCATGATATGATTGGAGAAGCATTTTCTTTCCCCACCATGTATCTTTGCTAACACATTGAGTAAGCCATGGTGTAGACTAAAATGTAAAAATGCTTGCGTACGTAGATGTGCACAGTAATAAACCCAAGTGGGGAAGTAGTACTAGAGCTTTCTATTATAGGGTACCTCATAATGAGATTCTGATTGTTCCCAATATTTTTAAATGTTCAGTTTAATGTTATGCATGTCTTGTATGCAGACTGTTGAAAGGACAGCGCACTACATCGTCTTCGATGGACTGGGTGCTGACGATGCAGTGCACTCTTCATCACATCCCGAAAACTGCTGTTTCGGGTTCACGACCTCACTCAAAGGGTTGCAGCAGTGGTGGAAGCTCCTCGAAGGGTGCTGCATTTCCTTGTACATACCTTGTACATTTCTAGAACATTCCTCTGATGCGAAAGTTTCCATCTCAATCTATTTGGCCTGCCTATTTATTTTCCCAAAATAAGCACCAGTTTGCCACAAGACTAACCGCGATACATTTAGAAAACTATACTGATGCATAATGTTAACAGCATTGCATGGTTAAGTGTAGACAGCCTACCTGTATGCAACTTAAGAGGGCGATGCACAAGTAGTGTGTCATGAATGCAGCAGAAGGTTGTCTGTTCATTAAGCCCTCTATCTACCACAAAATTTATTGAAAATTCCTCTTCTTGGGCACTGGTATGACCCTGCTTTTTTAACAGTTCTAAGCCTGCTGCGCGAGCTATAATTCTTTACAGGTGCAGCTGTGGCATTCACATCTATTTACAGTACATGTTTAATGTTTGTAGCACTCTTGAAACGTAGGTTACAATCTCGGGAGGATGTACAAAGTCAGTCATTAAGCTTTGCTCTGAAAGGGGATTTACCCGGCTATTTCAGTATTGCACCTACCGTTTCCAAAATAATATCAGTTTACTTGCCACTTTTGGCTCACAGCACATTAATCACAGAGCTTCCAGAAATTTTTGACGATAGGTGTGGCCACAACGAGACGTGAAAGCAGTGGTTTAATGAGAGAGCGGACTATAGACCAGTACTGGGCTTTGTTGCGCTTTAAATATGCACACTAGCTTTTACAACTGTTCTGCAACCATGAAAGCAACTTCTACTGGATAGGCCTACTGTATGCGCAAATGCAAACACGTAGCCTGAAAACACATGATGTACAAAAACCACATGCGAGTTCCTTCTAAGCAGAAACTGTTTGCAGTTCCAAAACCTCTACTGTCAAATTTGAACAAGCGTCCCCCCTCCCACCCATAGTGGAAGATAATTGGACAAAATTTGGAGGGCGGCCTTTGCTCAGGTCGCGAACCAAAATTCGAGATGGTGGCGGAAGAGCCTCTAAGAAATATGCACACCTGTGCTCCTAATCAAATGCTTTATTAAATACGCATGAGTTTACTGTATTCCCCGAACAGGAGGGAATCCTCGCGTTAAATTTCATGTGTTATGACAAGGAGGACATAACATAACACATGACATGTGTAATGTCATGTGTTATGACAAGACGTGCGAACTGTGGCGTATCAATGTGGAGATTGCGATGTGATTGCAATGTGATTGCAATTACTTCAGTATATTAGAGAAATAAGGCATGCTGCACTGCACGACTGTTCTTGCTGTTTGTATGCTTCACTGCACTGTACTTGTGAGTTGCACTGAAACATGTTAAAACCAGTTCTTCATTTTAAAGTGCAAATAAAGGTTCTTTTGTTATATTTTGATACACATGCCTTGGTCGTTAGTGCTCCACGTCATGCAATTCGCGTCCTATTTGATGTCTTCTTTGGCCGCAAATGCGATGCCGCTCTGCGCACTCGAAGAAGGTCTCTGAACAGCCTACAATTTGTCTCTGAATCCTGTACGAGTTCTGTGTTTAATAAAGCTCGATTTCATTTTGCACTATGGATAACTGTGTAAACGTCGTGCTTTGTGAGTGTGATTACTTTGTATATTTTTGTATGTAACCCCCCTGCTGTAAAGCCCAATGGGGCGATGCAGGTATGCAATAAATAAATAAATAAATAAATAAATAAATAAATAAATAAATAAATAAATAAATAAATATGTGACAACACATTTTGAGTCATGCCTTCATTTTCAGCTACGATTACATTGTGTATGTGAGGGCCATATATCCCGTGCGTCACATGCACCATAAAAACAGCGCTGGGGCCAGGATTTTCCCACTGTGGCAGGAGCCACTATGATTAGTCTAGTGGCCATAAAAGGACTGGAGCCCTTTAGCTCTAAAGGGTCAGCTTTCTAGCGCTTCCATGGGAGCCAACTGGGAGAGGGGTACCGCTCAAATTATCGAATTTTTCGCATGGGCGTTGGGGCGTAATTCTGCATAAACACCCCTACACCCTTTTTGCCATATGGGTGTAATCTTGCTATTACACACCCATGGGTGTGAACAAGAATGTTCACACCCATGGGTGAAAATTTGGAAATACGCCCATTTTATAGGTGTAATCCTGCTTGTTACACCCATTTTGTGGGGTTGTAGGGGTGTGAGTTATAGACACCATATTACACCCATATGGGTGTAATCTGGTTTACAGTGTGGCTTTCCGGGAGTAAATATGGGAGGTAAAGAGTACTTTGAATGCAACATCAGGGGCCTTTGGTGGCCATTATCGTCAAAAACTTGACTGGTCTTAACTGAGTAAACGTATGGGGCAGACTTTGCACCGCTCGCCTGCACGCCTTTGCCCATGCGATACCGCACTTGGGACTTTAACGGGGGCTAGTCGGTAGGACAGACTTCAGTACCTCATACCAACTAGACCCACTGGAAGCACTTGCGAGAGTTATTCTTGGTACTCTCCTCCTGCATGCCGCTCTTTTTCTTAGTTACACCCTAAGAAAAAAAGGAGTCCGTTGACTCTCTTTTGGAAGCTCTGGCTTGCCACGTGTGCGACTCTCTTGAAAGAGACACGCCAACTCTCTCTCGTGGGTGTCGCGACTCTCCGACGAGAGCATAATGATCCCCAAGGAGTGTTCATGCGTCTTTTCAAAGAGAGTCGTACACGTGGCAAGCCATAACTCTCAAAAGAGAGTCAAAGAACGTTTTTCTTTCTTTTTTTTTTAGTGTAGGTGAACGTTTCGAACACACATCAATGTCTTCCTCTTTCTCTGTTTTCAGCTCCACATGCCCCATGGAGTGAGAAGATCAGTCGTTTCCGCTTCTTCTACGCCAGAGTAAGTAAACACCCGCCAGCCATACTCCGGCAAAGCGGTCAAACGTCTTTGCTCCCCGCACACATAAAAACCCGAATGCTAATTTCGAGAAACGGTTAGATACTATTACAAATCTTTCGCTAAGGATGCTGTTTTTTCTCACTTGTGGCCGCTTGAATAAAGGAACCAAACACAAATACGATCGGAGCAGCATTACAATCGGGCTTAACATTGAAAATTGATGTTTGTTTATGTATCTAAAAACTATTCTGGTTAACGAGTCCGCCGTCTGCGGAAAAAACGCAATAAAACAAATCTTACCCTTATCTAAGCATTTGATATGCAATAGTTGTCTATACACTTTTAAGCGTGCCATTCCTTTCTTACAGCGTACATATTGTTAGTGTTATATAGTGTGCAGCGTACATATCGTACATATTGTTACATTTTTGAGTTGAAGTTGAAGCTGAAGCTGGTTTATTTTTCCACACAAAGTACAAAAACAATTGCACTTGAGATGTGGTTGGGAAGGTGTTAACATTTGTTAAGAATATTTGGTCTCAAAGCTGCGTTTCGCTGGGAATGGCTCTTAAACTCTTTCTTTTTACTCAGAACACTAGTTCGGCCGTCAACGACAGCACAGCATTAGCCACATGATCAGCAAGCTTAGCCGCGAGCGGCTTAGTAGAACTACATTGAACAGACTGAGACACCCGAAAGGAAAAAAGTCTAGCCAGTACCCACGCCGTGAAAGGCATCGGACAGCGAAGCTGTCCGCCATTTCATTCGGCCCTTCCAAGACTCTTCCTTTGTTTTGTCCAGTCACTTCTAAGTCATTTCTTTGCTGTTTCTTTACAGAAGCTTACTCAGGCCTTCAATTCCACCCGACGTTTCTGGTCGGCGTGGGTCGCCCTAGGCTCTTTATTTCTGCTAAGCCGTTTCCTGTCGTCCCCAGTCGACCTTCTGCCATTTCAGGCGCAACAGCTCCCCTCTCAATCCACTGTTTGAATCGCCCGCCTTACGCAAGCTTCCTCATATGACCCCCCGTTCAATTACCTGTTTAAGTCGCCTGCCTTACGTACGCTTCATCACGTGGCTCCCTTTCCCTCTAATCCTATTATCAGACCCCCCTCCTCTCCACCCTAGACACGTGACCCTTTTAACGTGACTTTGACAACGATGCCAACGGCACGAGGTCCGCATAAACCACGTCAGTGTAGGAAACCTTCACCGCAAGAACGAACGACAAAAATTCCGGCATTACAGTATTTTACCCTTACAGGGCGTGACATTCACCCGCTATCAATGCCGACTTCTTTCCCGAATGAGAATATGAACTTTAAATACGGCTATGTACCATTCACGATCTCTCTTTCTTGCTTTCGTAGATTACGAATGACGTCGAATTAAGTAGCCGGACAGGTGTTTCACAATCAAATGAATTTTCCCTGGGTATCATAGTACTTCCATAACGTGCAAGCTTACGCGCGTGGGTATGAGTTACAGTGATGTTCCGTCCTGGACAGAAGAATTCCCTTTACGAGGCCCGAAAATTCCCTATTTCCGGCATTTTTCCCCGCATAAATCGCCAAAAATCCCCGCATATTTCCCTGCACAAAAAAAGTTTATATATATATACATATATATTGTTCGACGTGGTTGAGGCTCTTCCCATCGCTTTCTCTTCTTTCCTGCCCAACTCAAAGCATCGCCTCTGAGATCGGCTTTTAATACTACGAAGGAGCTACCTTGGAGCTCGCTTTAAGCGGTATGCGATGCGGAAAGAATGCTGTACATGCTCATGCACACGGCCACTGCATAAGAAGAAAAGTTTATTATTGTTGTTTTTTTTTTAGGTAGCAGCACCATATCGTTTTAGCGAAGCGTAGGAAATATCCGCTTTTTCGTTCATACCGTCGCATGGTCAGCGCAGCGTAATAAACTCTGCAGTGTTTATCATTACGTATCTATGCATTTTCTAAATGAACACACACACTGCCGAATACGTACGTATTTATATTGCGCCTCAAATATGCGTTATATATGCTTTTTGATTGACAATGTTCATAAGTATGAACAGATTCACCAGATCAAGATGGGCGGGCTTCGAGCACGGGCTTAAACTTTCGCCGGGCAGCTGAATCGCTGGCCACACAAACCAGCAGTCAGTCAAATCAATGTCATCAATGTTTCTGCGTTGAATTATCCCAGGAAAGGCTATGGTCTTTAAAAACCAACCTTAGAGGCTGTGGTTTGGCGCGCTACATGCGCCAGAAACGATTGCGACGTGCGAAAGCCTCATGTCCACAGTCTTTTGATCGTTATAAAAAAAAATTCGCCCCCCCCTCAAAATTCCCTGTAATATCGCGAAGATTCCCTTTTTCCCTTTCGTCCAAAATGACTGTCGAAAATTCCCTGAAAAAGGGAAAATTCCCTGCACGGAACATCACTGATGAGTTATACTCAACATGGCAAATTGACAGTATACAGCACAGTAACCTTGTGCAAGTACATGTATCATTATACCGTCGTTCTCACATAGGATATTGGTTATCCTTCATACGCCAGCTGCATTCCGTGTCTCAAATTCCTGGGCTTCAGTGTCATGCTGGAAGTATCCCATGAGAAGTTCCTAGTGTAACATTCTATCGGAACGCTGCGCATTCATCTCTTACAGAATTTCCTGGCGGGTTACTGCTCACCTTGCCTCCATGGCGACGTGCTGGGCAGAGTCACCATACTGGGCCTCACCAAAGCGCCCTCTCGAGTAGATTTGAACGGCGAGGAATTGGCCTTCAGGATTGACGAACAGGTAACTTTTACCTGACTAAAATGTAACGCCTTCTTGAGAAGCACACTTATACTTACAACAAACCATGAGGCTATAAAGCGGCTCACAGAGAGCTCTGTTGGAACAGTGCTGAAAGATCCAGTTTGTACTGTTTGGTGCGAAGAACATTATCGAATTGGACTTTATACGGGGCATGACGGCGACGGCCAAAATGTGCCCGGAGTGTTCATATAATTGCTATCGCAATAAAATTGCACGAAACTGTAAGGCAACTGAAATTCATCAATAAGAAAACGGCGCGACAGAAAAAAGAAGACTTTTACCACATGAACGCGAAAGTTTTTTAGGGGCGAAGCACCTTAGGGCCCCACAATGTCCCTCCGTCCATAAACCGCCGTCCGGCGTCTACAGCAGATGTCGCGCAGGTGCATGTGAACAAACCGATACATCTGTGAACAACACAAAGGTTATCAAAAGGCTGTTAACCAGAACAAACAAAATAAAAGGCCACAACACCGTAAAAACACGGACATATAACCACCCATCAATCAAAGCATATGACCGAACAAAAGGTTAACAAGAACAAAGTAAAAGGCTGTTAACCAGAACTAAATAGAAGGCCACGATTCATGATCCGATGCACACTGTTTCGCCCCATCATCAGCATTCACTTCGTGGATACGCGTGGATTTTTTTTTTTTTCTGTCGCGCCGTTTTCATAATGATGCATCTGTACCAGCTCGCCCAACTGTCAGTCTTACTTAAAACGGAACGTTCAGTTAATCTAGCATTCTCAAGTGAAATGGAATGCACAGTTTCGTTTTTCTTGTTTCAAATGCATACCGCTCGCTCTTGTATTTAGTGGTCGAGTGGCTAACCGGGCACCGCGACAGCTTTCGTTCCGCACCTTGTGGTCAAGGGCATAGTCGGGGGTGAGGTGGGGGAGGGGATTCCGGAGTCAGAACGAAGTTTTTCGATCGCTGCATGCCCCTTTCTCCCTTCCTTTCGGGAAAATAATTGTTCTACGAATCAAGACCGCGGAGGACAGTGTACACTCGTATTTGTATGCAGATTTTACAGTGAACGAAATAATTGCCCCTACGGCTTTATTGAAGCGGGAAAATGAATTTCATATAATTTGAGCGCAGCCTCCCTTTCTTTTTATTTTTTTACTGGTGGCGTACACCCCCTAATAATATTTGTGGCTGCGCGGCTGCTCTTGGTAACCGCTATGTTCCACTTGCGTTTCCCTTAAAATACGTGGACGTAACATCCAGCATGATCACCCGCCATGGTGGTCTAGTGGTTGTGCTACTCGACTGCGGACACGAAGGTCGCAGGATCGAATCCCGGTGGCGGCGGTCACACTTTCGATGGAGGCGAAAATGCTTCAGGCCCGTGTGCTTAGATTTAGGGGCACGTTAAAGAACACCAGGTGGTCGAAATTTCCGGATCCCCCCCACTACGTTCTCTGATAATCATATCGTGGTTTTGGGACGTTGTACCCCAACAATCATTATAATTGTTATTACATCCAGCGTGATCATGCGTGTTTTCATATCGGCGTAGCTGTATGTTCTTCTTAGGAAAGATATTCGGAGGTATCCATATCTACCGATTAGCTACGCTGTACAAATGTGATTCATAAGTCAACTCTGTCATCATAATTGCGTACTAACGCTTTATTTTCTGTGCAGGCTTTGATGGTCGAATCTGCCTACCACGTCTTGACCGAGCCTTTTGTCATGAAACTGAACTAGACACTTCTTGTAAAATTTTAAAATAAAACAAGAAGCTGCTCTTCTATCGTGGAAAAGGTACACCGTATAACGCTTCTAGAGGCGGCATATAATAGCGACCACGTGGCGTTATTTATGGGGAAAAAAGAAATAACCATCATGGTTCATTATGCATTCGCCGAACATGACATGGCGAAAACCATCTGCTTCGTCTCCTTCTTCTAAGCCATGTCGAACCCTCCCCGCTCAGCACCTTGCTGCACCAAGCGTGATTTCTAATGCCTTCAGGATCGGATGCGTTGAAAGTTTTTTTGCAACTCACGTTGCTTTTCTGTGTCTCCATGATCGCCAAGCGAAGACGCCATATGCAGGTCATAATCCTGCATATGATGTCCTGCGGTCACCGTCCCCATGTGACGTCATGTCACACGGTGACGTCATCACGGGGTGATTTCGCATCACTTCTTGTTGACGCCGCCGACGATCACTTTTCGAATTTGGTGAGGCACCTAAGGCTTTCGCCTGACGTGGTTTTTGTTGTGCCTCCGCGATAGGCCCACATTTCACCAAGGCACGGTGCCACATGCTGACGTTATCATATGACGTCACAAACTTTCTCGCTCTCAGGCGTCGCATGGCGATGTCAACCCCATGATGATCATTCTCGCGTGAGTTCGTTTCGACACCGACGCCGCCGATGTTCACTTTCCGTGTTTCATGAGGCATCTTGGGCTTTCGCCTTGATAGCAAGAACACGAATGTGATCTTGGTGTTTGAACACATGGCGGCAGATGTCATGACGGACGCTAGCTTAAATTTGGCACGTGCCCAACTCGTTACCGCTACACAGCCAGACATTAGCCCGGTGAATCCGGGTAATTGTCTATATTGCTACGATTCCTCTGACCGACGGAGTATAGTGATAGTACCATGAAAGCTAGATGGTAATCATATCACCCACGCCTCTGTAATATAATTAATCTCTGGCGTTGGTGCATGTTCTTATACGCAACACAAGTTATCATGCTTTGTGCGATCGGACACACCATTTCCGGTGGCCGTATCGTTTCCACTCGAGTGGTTAAACACGGCGGCAGCATTTCGATGGGAGCGAAGTGCAAAGTACAGCCGTGTACTTAGATTTAGGTGCACGTTAAAGAACACCAGACGTTCAGAATTGATCCGGCGTCCCTCACTACGGCGAACGTCATAATCAGGTTGTAGTTTTAACACTTAAAACCCTAGCGATTTTTAATGAATCACGTAGTTAAACAACGGTGGCTCCTATGCGAGCGATTCGCGTTCACTCGCCGCTTCTTGTAGTTAAACAAGGAAGTAGTTGCGTTCGTGCAATAACTAACACGCAAGCCCGACATAATTCGATGGACGACTTATTTATTACTTGCGTGCATACAAAATGTAGGCTTAGCCATTTTGACGGCTCGTTACGCGTGGGATCTTGACAGCCACGCATAGTGTAGTCTCGGCAGTTTCTTTCCTTTAAACGTTTTCCTTCCATGTCGTATGTGGTCTTAAGCTTTCGAGCGTCCGTCCTCCTGTGGTCACAGGGTCAAGGCGATGTGTCAAGCCGATATCTCTAGGTGCACTGGTAATCGGGAAATGCACAGTACTGGCGTCGCCGACATTGCAATGGTCACGTGTTCTTTGATATCCGGGGGAGAAGGAAACGCAGGGAACAAATAGGCGAAGCGCACTCGGAAGAGATCAGAACATAAGCAGCGGTTCGTATAGCGGCACAAACTGCTCGGCCATGGCTCTGACGAAGGCAGTCGTTCTCGTCGTCTCGGCGGCCATGTTCATGTCCAAGTGGCACAGTTCCGACGGATACTCTGCGGTCGGAAAGGTCCCCGTCGAAAATGGTAAGCCTTCAGATTGTTTCATAGTTGTTGAATGCAATATGGCGCCCAGTGTGCGTGTTTGTGTGTGTGCATAGGCGTGCGCAGGGTTCCCCTTCAGGGGGGTGAAGGTTTGTCGCAGCGCCAGCCCCTCATTATTATGTCAATGCATGAGGCTGACTTTGCGCCCCCCCTCTTGGCCCCCCTCCCTATTATGTCAATGTATGGAGCTGGCTAGGGGGCCCTTTAGAAATGAGACAACTTGTCTGCTATTGCGTCTGCTAGGCATAAGTGTCCGATGACTTACGGTGTTTTCTGCTGACATCCTGTTCCCGTCGTCATGTCAATAAAAACCTAGTCAGGATGATTTACAGATTTCAACAAACTCTTGTACTAATGTCACTCTGCCATCAACTACTTACGTGCAAAAGACTTCCACAGAAAAGGCTTCCAAAACCGAGCAGCAACAGCTTAATCGAAAAATTGACGCCCCTGTAGAGATACGACGCCGTGTTTGAAGAACTGCACCTAGGCATTTTATGTGGCGCGTAAAGCATTACGTAAACTGCCTTGGCGCAAAGTCACAGAAGGGTGTGAATGATCGCAAAGGGAGTCACTGGTAGCAGAACATTATTTAATCTTACGGTGTCAGAAGAATCGAATACGCGAGGTACATTTGTCTAACGCTGAACATGTTTACTTGAGATACAACGAGAAAAGGCTTTCTTTTTCTACAGAATATGCGTGATACACAAACGTAGAATGAATGTGACCATGAACACGTGATCAAGGTTATTTTCTCCCCAACCGAAAACAGAACTATAAGAATGCTGACACTAACCTCCTTTTTTTTTTTTTTTTTTGTGCAGTAGAAAAAGCGGGTAGTGTCAGTATTCTTACTGCCCACCACAGTGGGAAATTGACCTTTATTCGTAATTGTTGCCGACTAGGCCAAATCAATAGGAATAGGATCCAGGATCTTACCTGGATGAAGTGCAGCTCTACGCGCTTTCCACTATTTCAAAATATTCTTCCTTCTTGGTGTCAGGAACTCATTCGAGTACTTTTTGAACCTCTTGACTATAAGTTCTGAACTCGGTGCTGTTTTTTTTTTTTTTTTTTTTGACGCTAGCAGTTTGACAGTCTCCCTGACTGTTCTCTGGCCTTTTTTGCATGAGCCATGACGTGCGGAAATGACTTAATCGCCTTGAAAATAAATATGCGCTCACTTTTGAACCAGCTAATCAGTTAAATTTGTAACGGAAGGCTTTCTGTAACGACATTACCGTTAGTTTTAGCCAACTCATTTTAACAAAGTTGGACCATTAGCCTTTGTCGCGCTTTAGATATTCGTCCAGTCGAATTATTCGAAACTTCGAATACTAGCTATTGGAAAGTTGAAACGAATTATTCCATGAAGTATTATTCGATTCGAATTCGAAACTCGAATATTCGCGCACCCCTACAAATCAATAAACTTCTGAAAAGTCAAAAACCGACCACTTCCGCTAAAGCTGAACCACTCCAGCTCACTTTTAAGAGACTTCTCGTCCTTTTTCTTTCAAGGTAATTGTGTGTACAACGGAACGGAAGTACCTCCGCACGAGCCACTGAAGTTGGAGCATCCCTGCGAAGAGTGGGTATGCGACCCAGCTACAGGGGAGCTCTCCACTACAGGGTTAGTTCAACGCTTGCCTATATACCCTGCATTTATTCACATAATAAACTAGTAGATCGGGCTAGTTGGTACAGATCCATCTTCGTAGGAAGCGCAAAACTACACACAGGGACAGCAAGAAAGAAAGACACTACACAAGCGCTTAACTGCAACTAAGCGTTTATTTGGAAAAGCGTTTCTTTGGTACTTTGATAAAACTTGTATTTTATATCGCGACAAGGATTTCTTAACGAGATTGATAGTTGAAGCTTGATAGTTGATTTTGATTGTGTGAGCGCACCCTCTATCTCGCTTACGCAGAAAGAACTTCGCTTTTTGGATGGTGTGTTAGGTATTAATGGATGAGTGATGACTGGCATGACACGTGGGCTTCTTTGTTTGTTTTTGTTTTCAATCTTTTACCTTTGTATACGTTTGCTTTTCCAAATAAACGATTAGTTGCAGTTAAGATAGTGTCTTTCTTTCTTGCTGTCCATGTGTGTAGTTTTGCGCTTCCTACGAAGATGGATCTATTCAAGTAGCCGTTCTAATACGTTCGCGAATTACCAATTTTATTGTTCGATAAAGAACTCGATAGCGTCCAATTCACCTTGTTCAATCACATTACTCGTCCCAGGTCAGTTATGTAGCGAAGACGTTTTGCCCTTTGTCGCTGTACTAGCGCAAGAAGGCAGTACAATGTAGTGACATGTCAATTATTTGTGACTCAAATGGCACAATTCAATCATTATTCACGTTCTAATCACAATACACATGATTTTGCGTTCGCATAGCACTTGCACCGTCAAGGACGTGTTTAATTTCCGTCCTCTCGGTTCGCTTCGGTGGAACAGTGGCTACGGTGCTCGGCTGCTGACCCGAAGGTCGCTGGTTCGATCCCGGCCGCGGCGGTCGCACTTCGATGGGGGGCGAAATGGTAGAGGCCCGTGTACTATGCGATGTCAGTGCACGTTAAAGAACACCAGATGGTCAAAAATTTCCGAAGCCCTCTCATTAACATATCGTGGTTTTGGGACGTAAAACCCCAGATATTATTATTATTGTCCGTCCACTCGCACAGGGAGCAACACAACGACACTCGTCTTATCGTTGTTCGTAATTGCTTTTAAGCCGCGAGAGAACACAATCACGATAGAGTAGACGGGACAGAGAGCCTTTTCTTTACAGTAAAAGCTGTTTACGTTAACATAGGTAATATAGCCTGGTAGAAGAGTAAAATAACAAGGCGTCACACAGTGCCAGTTGTGTAACCAGGTGTCCCAAAATACGAATTGCGTAACGAGTGGGTCGTTGAATGCTACCAACCCATTACAAAGGGCTCAGCGATAATTCTTCATCGTCATCAGCCGCCGCATCAACAAAGCGCACATAATGCATTGCAAATGCGGGTACCTCGCTTCTCCAGAGAATGACGAACAATGGCGTTGTGGGTGCTTCCCAACTTGACAAAAAAAAATGTGATATATGGCGTTGTGGGTACCTTGCAAGAGTACTTGCATTAGTAGCCCCAAGAGAGTTTATGACAGGTTTTAGAAAGGCCGCTCTTCCAGGTTTCGCTGCGACTGGGCTGCGCTTTTCGCACAAGCCCTGGCATTTCTTCTGTGATTGTAATTGTGTCCTTTCTTGTGATTGTGTTAATTCGAGCATTAAAAGCAATTATTAATGTGCACCAACTCGGCCCGACAAAAAGTTCTAAGTGCTGTCGTACTGCTCCTCCCTGCCCGTTTTTTTTTTTTTTTCGCTTCGCGGCTAAATTATATCTGCAAGTAAATACCAACTAGGCCCGGAAACAGTGTCGTTACAAAAGACCGTCTGTCACGCGCACCTTGTGTCACACAAGACGTACACAGAACCCAACACAACACCTTATCCTGGAGTGTACCGCAATCGTTAAGCAGCCGAGCGTCGCTAATTAAGGAATATAAGCTGACTGTACGTAATAGTGTGCGACCATTGATGACTGCCTGTTTCCAAGATGGTGCGCAGGGCCCATCGAGCCCTGCCCACATTCGTGAACAAAACGGATGGGGCCTCCCGTTTATAGACATTATTTTTTCCGTGTTTTTAGTCATTTCTGGCGAAATTTTCGTCTTCGTTTTCTTTATTTTCCTATCTTTTTTCCGCTATCTCTTCCCTCCTCCCTAAAGAGTAGGCAGCAGGCGTTGTGTCAAAACAGGCTGTCACGTTTTGCCGACGCGTCTGATATGATGACTTCTTGCCTCTCTTTGCGCAATGCGCAGTTACTGTCTTTTTGATGCTCTTCTGCGCAATGCTTCTGTATATATTGCATATCCAAGCAATAAACCAGTGGTTGTTAGTTCAGCGCTTTCGTCTGTCGTTCTCTCACCGTCCCGTGTCCAGCGCTGTTTGTTCTCCTCTTTATCACCAGCCCAGTTTGGCGCACTCCTGCAATACCGTCTTGCATTACTTCTATTGAACCTGCCTTGTTTATTCCACGTGGCTGCATATATATCTACGGAATAATTTTTCGCGCTCTCCGCATCTGCAACAGCTGCGTAATTGGTTTGTTTAGCAAAGTGATTGCGCTTTTTACGCAATTATGTTCACCGCAATTCCTCGAGCCGAATTTGTATTTCTCAGTCCTAAAATTTCTGATTGCCACAACCATCGCGCGTTTTCTTCGAAAGCTTTACGTCGCCTTTGAGATTTGCGACAAATTCCAACTTGATGTGGTACGTCTCTTTCGTCGACAATGTGCTTGAATCGCTTAGAAAAACTTGATTACTAGCTCTCGATGTACTTCAATGAAATTAGAAATCTTGCTTTTTCTTTCAGGTGCCATCGAGTGGATCCGGGTCGTGGTTGTATTGCAATCAAAGGCAGTGGAGTCTATCCGGAGTGTTGCGAGCAGATAGCCTGCTACTAGAGCTCAACGTGATTGCGTGTTGCCGATACTGACGCACGCATGCGCGAACTGTTTCATTCTCTTGGCTTCGCTTTACAAATAAACAGTTGAAGCTTAGCGTCCGACCTTCTCTTATTAGTTATTCTGTTATTCAAGGTCCTCGCAGGCTCAGAAGTGGAGCATTGCCTGAGCGGCGTTACAAAAGGTTACACGATGAAACGAAGCAAGAATCTCGCCACATATGAATTCACAGATATGGTGACGGATCTTAAACAATAGTTAGTGGTTAAGGTCATATTTACTTTATAAATTTCAGGAAGGGAGAAATTGGCAAACAGTGCAGGTAAAGCAGACGTAACACCCGTTCACTTGACATGTACACTCGCCCAAATCTTAACTATCGTGCGCAGCGACGACTTTTCTGTGTGTCAGTGCCACATGATAGAACGACTTTCCAAAAAAATTGTTTTGTGGGCACGTGCTATGTGGCCATGCACTTGCCCTCTTTTTTTTTTTTTTTTTTTGGGGGGGGGGGGGGGAGGGGGGGCACCTACTTGATTTTGAGTGGGGGGCCGGGCAGGCAAATGTGGTCGGGTGCCATTTTGTGCTCTATATGCCCTGGCAAAAAAACAATGGGGCGGGGGGGGGGGGGGGGGCACGGGCCCGATGTGCCACCCCCTTCACTTCTTCTTCACTTCACTTCATTTTTATTTCCTTAAAGGCCCCCCTCAGGGGGGGGTATACAGGGGGGGGGGGGTATTACCTGGCTACGCCACTGCCTCACTCTTTTTGGAACTTGATTCAGTCATATGGCGAAGATACGCAGAAAAGATTGCGGCTTGCGTACGATAGTTAGATTTGGGCGACTGTACACATGAACAATTCAAAACCAACACTTGAAATGTGCGTTTAATTCATGCCTAAAATGAATTTCTGCTTCCTACTGTTTCTTTCTCCAGTTTTTGTTTCTGCGTTTGCGCTTTTATGTATCTCTTAGAGGTCAGTGGCCGTTTCCAGTGCCGCACTGAGATCCAAGCTTCCGCATGCTACTGGCATGAGACATAATTTGCGCTGCAAATATTGCGTGGAAATCTGCTTAAAGCATCTACGCATGCCCAAATATGTTTATGATCTCAGAATTTCCGAGCTGGTGCGCGTTCAACTTCAATAATAAGAATTCTATTCATTTTTCGTAATCTTTGAAAAAAGAGGCGATCGATGGTCTTTCGTTTTCAGCACATTTATTTAGCGTCCATAGATGATTGAAGATGAGCAGAGCAGTGTTGGCTGTGTGGAAGCGTCCTTGCTTCCTCAGATGACAGCTTCAAAAGTCCCACTGTCCCTTATGCATTTGTGGTGATACGAATGGAGTCGAAAGCATTCTTGCGTTTCTTCTCGGAGCATTGCATTGATCCCTTACCTCTCCCCTTTCCCCGGATGCATTACGCGTCCAACGTGGTTTTGCAGTGCTTCCGAGATCGGAGGCATCGGAAGCTTTCTGTACGCCACGTGTTTTTCCAGTGCCTCCGTGATCGGACCACCTTTGACCGATGACGTCATAGTAACGCTATGATGTCACAAATTTTTGCGATCAGGGACATCAAATAGGGTAACATCCTGACGTGAAGATGATATTTTGCATCACTCGGTTTGACGCCGAGTTTCATGTTCCGCGTTTTATGAGCCGTCAAAGGCTTTGGCCTTAAACAATTTAACATCGATTGGCTTTCCCACAGAGTGAGGCGAGTAACCCTCTAAAAGTTTCAGGACAGACCATGGTGGCTCGTTAAGATAAGAAATTGATTTTTTAGCATAAATTCTTCAAACACTTGGCTGTTCTCTAAAGAAAATGTCAGCACAGCGATAAATACGTAAAATTACGAAATGAGTGCTATCCTGCAAAACTTTGAAAGGCCGCAGTAACTTTTGCAAGTGCTCAATCCCACATCTTTAATGAAAAGTCATTTGCCTGAGCGATGCACCCTACACGACAGAAAGCCTACATGCAAAAACGTTAAGAAACATTCATAACGCTTGACACAACTTTATAACTAACAGAGAAGAAAGCCAAGAAAGTATAGGGGGTGTTATTTGAAGTATTTGTTATGTAAATGTCAAGACATTAAAGTGGACGTGCTCGGACTAGTGATGCAGAACTATCGATACTATCAATAGTTTTGTGCTATTGAACTCGATGGTAAAAGAAACTATCAATAGCACTATCGGTAGTAAGGTTTTATAGTACTACCTTTAGCATAAAATCAACCGCGCGAACTTATTGTAGCATAAACTTGATTCCCCGAGTGTATGGAGGAGGAGGAGCAAGCTGAAGGGCAAGAAAGTCGACAGGCTTGCGCTCCTTCACCAGAATTCTTGGCGGACAAATGACAATTACGTTCAATTATTCAGGTGCGCAGGAAACAAGACTGTTACATTTCGCCGTCCTGTGCGGCTCCAAATTTATATTGCATTTTGTAATCTCAAAGTCAAAATATCAAATAATAGGTTTGTTGATAGTACGGTGTAAGTGTTTGGTTTTGAGTATGGTTTATTTGATGGACATATTGCCGCATTTTCACGGCTAGAATACTTTTTTATTTCGCCAAAAAAGATTGCTAACAAATTAAGTAAACTGAGTACTGCTGATAGTAAGCTAGCGGGAGTGTTTTTTGGCAATATCATCGGCTACCAACAGCATAGTTATTTACAGCGCTATTGATAGTAATGAAAGTTGTAATAATCAATTACGCTATTGATAATGGCATCGATATTTTATCGATAGTAGTAATATCGATAGTTTACACTATCGACAGTTCAAAAGAAACTATCGATGTAATTGATGGTCACTTTTCCGATAGTCTTGCATCACTAGCTCGGACACGTTAATCGGAGGTTGCATGTTCGGTTCCTGCGGGCGAAAAGTTATCTTTTCGTCCACTTTACTTTCTTGAAATTTACATCCTTCTTACTACAAATAACATCCCCTATACTTTCTTTGGCTTTCTTGTCTGTTGGTTCTAATTAATGTTGTGTCTAGCAAAGAAAAACGAGCCCTTGAAATTCCCCTTCTTTCGTTCATCCATAATGCTATTTATCCATGCAACTTGAAAACTGAATTCATCTCATGAGTTCTTGGAACATGTAATGAAAAGTTTCACTCTGCATAACTAATAATACTGTGTTATGGATGTACTTATGAAATAATGATGGAAGAACGATATCACGGACATTATGCAACGGCTGCAGTGAAAAGAGTAAGTTGAGCTAGGCTTTTGTTATAATTATAACAACGTGAAATAAGCCTCGCAGTAGTATTTTGACCAGATTTGAGCTTTTTCTAAATTTTCATGGTGGGTAGACCATATGGATGCAGCGTATTCAAGCCGAGGTCGAACAAATGTTTTGTAATCGTCTCTGTGATGTATACTTCTTGACTAACAATGTTTTGCAAGTCCTGTTAGGAATTACACACGCATGCCTTTTTTTTTACCACTCCCTCGATTGCTCATTATGGGTTACAGTATATGAAAATAACATTTTTATAGAGTACGAAACAGCGTTATAATGCATTCTTGTCACTATGCAAAAAATAATGTGAGAAAATAGGACAAACGGTGCATATCACTGATTCCATATATATATCAGAGTCCGCTATCGGGGGAAAAAAAATGTTTTCTCTAATGTAATATTATGTGCGTTTACGTACCAAAACCATGATATGATTGAGGCACGCCGTAGGCGAGGCCTTCAAAAATTTCGACCATCTGGTGTTCTTTAACGTGCGAGTGACATCGCACAGTACATGGGCCTCCGGTGTTCTTTGCCTTCATCGAAACGATACTGCCACGGCCGGGATCGAACTCGCGACCTTCGGGTCAGCGGCCGAGCACCGTAACCACTGTACCACCGAGGCGGACTAACTGTTTCTGGGGAAGGTATTGATAGACAACGGAGGATACTGTCGTATTTTAATCACAGTTCACTATTCGCTTAAATATATGTATCATTATCGATGTGTCAGCTTTGCGGGTCTACGCAGGGAAATGTGGTGCTGAGATTGGCAGACCACGAAGACACTAGTTTAAAATTCACAGACCACGAAGACGGTAGTTGAAAACTCCAAATATGACTCAGAAGTTTCATGTCAATCTTTTTGTTGCCATTTTGAAGCCCACGACACTCTCAGTCGCAGATAACTTTTTCACAACAGTCTGGATAGACGCCGGTGCCTTTCACTTTCCGGCACCCGGCACCTGCTCCCACGGCACCACATCTGAAAAGTGGAAAAAAAAAAAGAATAAAAATCAGTCTGGTCGTGCGGGAATACAAATCGCAGTATCAACGGCAGCTATGTCATTTTACTGATCCATTATTTTATGCCATAAATTACTTAGTGTACTTGAGGTGAATTATTGCTTGTTAACTTCATGGACTCGCTCTTGCTCATTGCACTGATCAAGAGAAAGATGGAGATAAAGCGAACCCCGCTATTGAAAGGTGACCAGTTTGTCCCTCGCGTGTACTGCAAGTCCACTCTTCACAAGGTTCTTCCAGGTTCAGGGGGTGTCCTGGTGCCACTTTTGTCCCGTTGAAGTCGCATTCACCTGAAAAAAAAAATGTAAAAAAATGGATGATTCGATCGAGCTCCTACGAGGAGGAAAAGAAAAACGGAAGGTTGGCCAGTTCTCAGACCGGCTGGTTACACTGTGCTCTGGGGAAGGGGGTCAGGGGAATGAAAGATGATAGAAAAGAGGTGTTAGAAAAAAAATAAGAAAGAGAACACTAATACGATATACGACACTGCTTAAAGTCTGTCTCTAAGACCAGTAGCCCGCAAGAAACGCAGCAACGCTCTCAAAGCTTTCCGTAATGAGGATGGTCTCGGCCAGTGTCCTAAGACCCTTTCCTCCGACAATGGGCGATTGTAAAGTATGTCTAACACTTCGGACAGTTATTTTCTTGGCGCCCTCGGCGGCGAAACCGAAGGTCGCGGGTTCGATCCCGGCCGTGGCGGTCACATTTCGATGGAGGCGAAATGGTTAGAGGCCCGCGTACTGTGCGATGTCAGTGCACGTTAAAGAACACTAGATGGTCTAAATTCCCGGAGCCCTCCGCTACGGCGTCTCTCATAATCATGTCGTGGTTTTGGGACGGAAAACCCCAGATATTTTCTTGGCGCACTGAAGCGAGGACACTCACAGAGAAGATCGGCGATTGCAGCTACAGTTGTCGCATGTCGGGCTACTGGCCATTCCGATTCGAAATGAGTAAGCATTCGTGAAGGCCACAGGCGGCCCAGGAGCGTCTCCTCACAGTTATTCCTGACGGAAGACGGAGCTGTAGATTCGGGTCGAAGTTGTGAAGACTAGAGTCATAGATCTGTTGAATAGCACATAGGGTGGCGTGTTATTTAGGCTCTATGATCTTGTGTAAGGACAATGTTCGAGTCACGTGTTTGTGAAGACGGCAAGCCCTATAGAAAGCCGCCAAAGTTTCTCCCTGATGTCGTCACTGAGGAAGGCAGTCGTGCTCATTTCACCAACAACATTGGCGCAGCCAGGAGTGCCGAAGGCCCCCCCCCCCCCCCTTCCCCTTCAGCACTCCTGGCTGCGCCAATGTTGTTGGTGAAATGAGCACGACTGCCTTCCTCAGTGACAGGGGGGAGGGGTGGTTCCAGCCTAGCAAAAATTTTTAAATTTGACACGGGCTATATGCAATAATTCCACACTCGTTAATTCGGAAAATCGGATAATTCGGACATGTTCTCTGGTCTCGACCAGAATATGTATTGTTTAATGTTGTAGTGACGGCTAACAGCATCGGCGTCGCATAGAAAAAGACCGAGACGCTCGCACTTGCACGAGGCAAATGCCGCTGTCACGGGCCTGCACGCGCTATAGCGTTATTTAATACTGCGTACGTGGCGGCGTTGCGTACGTAAGGACGCCACGTATTGCGTAGTGCGCATGCGCAGGCCGCAATTAGAGTTTTTTAATACTGCGTAGGCGGCATTGCGTACGTAAGGACGCCACGTTTTCGTAATGCGCATGCGCAGGCCGCAACGCGCACGTATCGCGTTACGTACGTGGCCGTTACGTACGCACGCAGGCGATGCGTGCGTGCTTATAGGTAACATACGTATGCTCTTGCCGGTTTAGAAGGGGGGACGCGTGCGCGCGTCTCTTTTCTGTGTGCCTCTATACTCCGTTTCAGAAGCTCTTGGCAGTACCACGGCAGCGGCCGTGGCAGTACTGAGGGAGCCACAGGTGCCCTCAGCCAATCATGACAGAGCGCACCACATCATTGGGTTCCTATGCGAATGTCGCTTTCGTGAATCTGGCAAGTGGCCCAAAAAATGTGCAATTAACTTTTTCATTTTGTAGCAGCTGGCGCTTGGCACCATCCTGATCAGTATTTTTTTAAATTTTTGGACGGGCCGAATTCTGTTCCAAAGGGACTGACCAGGCTTTGTCTTTTTATATTTAGGATTAGGATTAGGATGTTGTAGGCTGCCGGCGGATCTAGCCTTGCGAAATTTTTATATTTAGTTTCACCTGTTCCTATGGGTTTTCGTCACATCCGAGCTTTTTTTTAAATGTTTACGCCACGGGTATAGAAAAATATTTACTTTATTCATTCAATGAATCAATTGAAGTGAATCATTGAGTCAATTAACCAGCGAATCATTGAATCAAATAATCCTAAGCCTTATTTTCCGACCTAGTAAAACATGTTTTTTTTTTCTTTATGTTTGCTACTCTAACTGCAACAATACTGAATGATCCCGTCCTGTACGCACCACGTAATGATTGCCATGAGCCCGTTAGAAGAGTTCACATCTCATCGTCCTCATCACAGCTTGAGTCTGGCGTCGCAGCTCCGCAGAAACCGGTGGCTACATTGCACAATGCGCCTCGCTTCTATGAGAAATGTGTTCCGACAGCGTTCCTTGTACTTGAAGCCAAGCTGCTTCAGCATCCTCTGCATCGTCGTTGTGGACATGGTCGGTAGCGTCTCGTCCTCTTCGAAACGCTCCACCACATTGGCGATAGTTGGAATTTCAACTCCCTCAAAAAAGAAAAAAAATGTACGCCACCCATAGAAAGACGCTCTGGTCAAGATCGTCCACATTCTTCGCCGATCATTTTCCAATAAGAACGCTTGTTCGGTGGTAGGACTCTGCCCGCGTTCTCCGCCATCGCTTTGCACCGATAGAGCGTTCACTCGCTCACCTGAGTACATTTTTCCATCTTCTTGGTGAGTGAATCCACGCTTGCAGTCTCCCCGCACTCGACGCGAAGCGCTAGCGTTTAAAGCTATCTGCTTCTCCAGCTTGCGAAAATCGCGCACGCTCGATGAATGACTCACCGGCGGCAGTTTGCGGGACACGTTCAAGACACATGACCAACTCGGGCGACGCCATGTTGCCGAAAATGAGAAAGCGCCAACGTTTGGTAATCGTACTACACCGCCCACTTAGAGTCGCTACAGCTACGGTACAGTACTGTAGCTTTAATGTAGCTAGAAATATGCCTTAATCCGGCTATCACCTTTTTTATTCGCTGAAAATTGCTGTCAACGACACGTACATCGAGTTGGATCTACCAGATGGCGCAACACGCTTCACGTTCGTTACGTACGCGGGCATAACCATGTACTAAAAAGCCCTATCACAGCACGCGACGCCACGTAACGCAAGGTGCTTGCGTGGTGCGTACGTAGCGCCATTTCGCAGTACTACAACTCTCTATTAAAATATTTCTGATCGCAGCGGTCGTGTCGGGCTCGCTCTCTGTCTGCTAACGCCGAGACTTCGCAGCTCTGCAAGGTCGCCCGAGCCAGTTTTAGTACTGCGTACGTAGCGTCCGTAACGGCGTTGCGTACGCAAGGACGATGCGTTTGGCATAGAGCGCGTGTCCACAACTTCTGCTCATGCGCACTTTGTGGAACACAGCCCCCCTTACGTGCGCAACGCCGTCATGGACGCTACATACGCAGTACTATTACCATAGTACTATAGCAGTACTAAAATTTGCTAATAAACTCGTGAATTCGGTCATGTTTGACCACAACCCGGTAAATTCGGACGATCCTCGGAGCTTGCCGAGCGCGCAGCGCCGCGAATGTGCGACGCAAAGGAGCGAAAACAGCATTCGCGGACAGTCACAACAACGGTAGCGGGCTTTCAGGAAGGCGTTGTCACCATTCACAATCGCGTTATTGGTACGTAATAAGGTACGAGTTCAGAGTACGTTTCGGATTAAGAAACGATGGTCTTGAGCCGGGATCACATTGTGAACGAAGTCGCAAACGACAAAATAAAAATGCGGCTTTTGCTGGGCTCTTATGCAAATAATTACTAGATTTACGCATTCCTCCAAAAATGAAACCGTAGTGATTTAATAACATTTATTTATTGTTTCCTTTATAATTTCGATAATTCGGCATTCGGATAATTCGGACAGTATTTCCAGTCCCGTGAAATCTGAATTAACGATCTTTTACTGTATATATACGCGCACACTGCACACATGCTCGACCTTCCATAAAGGGTAGTTGAAATCACGCCTCCCCCCCCCTTCGAGAAAAAAATTTCTGCCCACGCCCCTGTGTAGCAGCTTCTGTTTGCGAATACGGCCATTCATTGAGTGCTTCACAACACCTCTGAAAATTCGCAATGCTTTTAGTGAGTTCCAGTTTTTTTTTTTTTGTTCTTATCTTTCTTTTCTTTTTTTTTTCTTTTTTTTTTGCGTCAAGAACTTCATATTGTAGAGAATCGGCGTGTGTGCGGATTGCCCGACCTCAGAAGCTAAACCGCCGGCGCAGTATGCGTAGTGTCACTTTTAGCCGCCATATTACATCTCACCAGGAATTCGACTTTGCGAATGCAGAGTTGGGTGATGAACTTAGCTGGATGCATACATCGAGCATACATTCAAGCGCGAACAATCCCAGAGCAACCCCTATGTGCTATTCAGTTTCAAGGTTCCCCCCGCTCTCGTAACCGTATCCTAATTAAGGATCCAAAATTCATATCTGGAATTGATCCAAGCGTCTGTAGTAAGGTACAAAAGAGTGCAAAATTTTTACAGAAGATAACACAAATGTCCAGCGCAAGAACAGACTCAGTACTCCAGATTGGCGACATGTATAGGTCATCACTCCTTTTGTGTATTGTGTGTGATCTTGCGCTACACATATGGGTGGTTACAACCAAAGAAAAAGAATCACCGCATCTCCATAGAGAGAGAGATACTCTTTATTGGAAAAACAGAGATTTTTGCCAGCGTCTATATAGCGCTGACATGCTACTCTGTATAGGGATGGGGAAGGGGACTAAAAAAGATTTCAGAAGAGAGGGAAGAAAAGAATGAGAAAAAAGAATATAAACAAATAAGAACGGTAGTAACATAGTAAATGTGTTACTCTGTGGCATCTCCACGAAGTGAATGATGATGAATGGGCGAAGCAGTGGGATCGTTCGGTGTTACCGTATATTTTGTTCTGCCTTTTATTTTGTTCTTGTTAACCTTTTCTCCTGTCATATGGTTTGATTTATGGGTGCTTAAATGTCGCTGTTTTTACGGTGTAGTGGCCTTTTATCTCGTTCTGGTTCGCATAGTGGGCTCGTCCGAGAACGGTCTATTTTTAGCCCGATACGTACGTAGGCGCGTTGCGCGCAGATGTTTTGCACGTGCGCTACGACTGTCTGTGCACTACAGGGCACGGATTGAAGCCGGATGGACATAGTGAGGTCTTAAGGTGCTTCGCCCCTAAAAATGTCAGCTCCTCCCATAGCGATCGTTGCCACTCCCGCACAAAACTTGCGTAAATGCTCCATCCAATTGGCGCTTCTTCAGTTTTGTGATGTCAATCACTTTACAAGCGTTTAAGATAATTGACTTTCCCATACACACACGCATTTGTGTCGCTCGTTTTAGGTCGAAAACTTGAACGTCCTGGTGAACTTATTCTGACATCTCTGCTGAACCAAACGTAACGTTTTAGGTAGTAACGACCGGACCCTTAACTGTTTGTGCGCGTATACTATTTAAGTAAGCGAGAAAAAAAATGGGCGAAGCTTGCACTAAGCCGTGCAAGGCTTGAAACCCTGAAACTGTACCATTCTGAAGGCTAATCTGGTTGTTTCTAGGTTGTTTCTAGGCCTTGGCTAGGTGATGCAAATTGTTTCTAGGTTGCTTCGTTGCTAGGCTTTAGCTGGGTGATGCTAGGTTGTTTCTAATTCTCTTCTCAGCGAAGAAATGTTCGAGGTTAAACCACAGACAGACACAGACACGACAAGCATGTCCAAACTTCAAAGAGAGAAACTCGCGCTGAAACCTAAGCGTTCGCACCTCTCATGAACCTACGGGCACGTCGTCGTTGGCGTAGGCCTTCCATCACTTCGGGGTCTTCTCGGAGCCACCGTTGCCTTTCCCGTTCCCTAGTATTAGGGAGTTTTCGAATAGGGGCCCCAGAAGTTTGGGGCCCCAAAGCCCTTTGCGTACGCTAGCTGTGGGTCAAGCTGGAGATGAGAGTTTTCGAATAGGGTTTCACTTTTACCGAGCTTGGAGTTTGCTTTAGCTATTCCCCGCTTCACGAGCATGGGGCGGGGAATAGCAAAAGCATGCTTGATGGCATCCTTGTCAAGGTCCTGCCATCACCAATTTGAGAGCAGTTTTGGTAACCAAACTGATCGACTTAAGGCAGCAGGTTTTCCTGACCATTTGCTCTCGGGCATAGCCGAGTCGCTATTCAATGACTTGAAGCAGGGAAGGAGGTCGAAACATGCAACCCAGGAAGAGCCAAAGCCGAAAGTTTCGGCCATACCCTATGTGCACACGGTCTCGCACCGCTTAAAAAGAATCGTCGAAAAAACAGGGGTGAGGGTTGTTTTTACGGCAAGAAATAAGCTAGGATCCCTTTGTAAGCGAGTGAATTCCGAAAACACTTCAAGCGTTGGGTGCAATAAGAAGCATGCAAAAAAGTTTCTAGATTGCATTACAGGAGTTGTGTACAGCATTTCTTTATCATGTGGTCGATGCTACATCGGCCAGACTGGGCGTTGTCTGAACGACCGCCTCAGGGAGCACGCGCATCTCATGCGCGGATCTGTGGGCCGCCACTTGGCTAGTCGCTGTGCCAAGTGTGGGTGTACCCCCACGTTTGAATATTGTCAAGTAATGGCAAGATACGGGGACAGGAGGGCACGCGAAATATACCGAAGCTTTTTTTGATTCGCAAGGCAGGAACAGAGTGGGTGAGCGCTCCGTCTGTCAACTTGTTAGACAATGAATACCGGTATCTTTTGAGTTGAAGTGTAATTTCAATATGGGAATAGGCTTTTCTGCACATGCGCCGTTGCTTTCCCTTTCTCACTACTGCTTCATCTTCTCGCCCATCTGAGTGTGTACATATATTTCCGCCATCTCAGCAATTAACTGGTTGTAAGTGTGCGCTCTGTCCTATCTCAATTTTTCCTGAAACGTCTTGCGCACAAAAAAGGGTTTTCCTTTAAGTTCGCTGTTAAATGTGGTTCGGGCAGAAGCCAGCTAGCGCGACTGTCTTTCACAGGGGAAAGGGCGGGTGCGTCGCGGCTTTGCAGGCGGAGCTGACCTTTTTTCTTACGTTGTAAACGGGTATCGCCTCGTCGCGCACCTTGCTTTGATTCTACACTACGGAGAGGAAAGTTCCTCGCAGTGCTTACCATTCTCGACGGGAACCTCGGCAATCGAAACATAACCATTTGCTGCGTGCCACTCGGTGAGTACCACTGTCGCAGTGAACAGAAGGAAGCTCCGAAACCACATGGTGAGCCGAGCCGCTTGTGCGCAAACTTCGACCAACTTGAGGAACACGGCCCGCTTTCTTCGACTCGCTTCTTTAAATGCGTCGCAGAAAGGTCAAGGCAGCGTAGAAATAGCCTTTCTCGCGTCTCTTCGCCCGCCTATCAACCTCTTTCGCAGTCGCTCAAAGCTTGCTGTAACTAGATATATGTTCATCGCTATGGTACGCTATCTATGCAGTCTAACGTTTCGGTTTACGTGACCCCGTGAGCGCAGGCGTTCGGCAAACAGCTGCGCTGCTGCCCGAAAGGCACACGAGCGCTCAAGGTCGCTTTAGTCGCACCCTTTAACTTCGCCTAAATAAATGTAACGCGAGGAGCTTTTGCGATAAACTGGCTGGAGATGCTTGCGTAAGTTGATCCGTCCCGGTGGCGTAGCGGTTACGGTGCTCGGCTGCTGACCCGCAGGTCACGGGCTCGATCCCGGCCGCGGCGGTCGCATTTCAGTGGAGGCGTAATCCTTGAGGCCCGGGTACTGTGCGGTGTCAGTGCACGTTAAAAATACGCAATAATAATAATAATAATAATAATAATAATTATTATTATTATTATTATTATTATTATTATTATTATTATTATTATTATTATTATTATTATTATTATTATTATTATTATTATTATTATTGCGTAAGTTCTGCGCTGGGCAGGCTTCTTTCCCTCCGGGTGATGGACCGACCCATGGTGGAACAGTGGTGATGGTGTTCGACGGCAGACCCGAAGGTCGCGGTATCGAATCCCAGCCGCGGCGGCCGCGTTTTAGATGGAGTGAAAAATGCTAAGTGCCCATGTGCCAGCGTGTGTTCACGTTAATGAACACCTGGTCGTCAAAATTTCTGGAGCCCTCCCCAACAGTGTGACTCGTAAGCATATCGCGGCTTCGGGACATGAAACCCCAACAATTCTGTTGACCGAGAGTGCCGCTATGATCAATTCGTTTCATTTAGTCCCGGCGTTGACGCCTTGCAGTGTACGGCAGTTGGAGCTGCTGGACTAAGTTAAATTCCGTTTTATCGGGTGTTTGAAGGGTCCCTAAACAACCTCCGAAAATACTGAGAACGCTTGAGTTGTTTTCTCATCGAGTTTTCCGTACCTTTTCGACGCAAGTCGTGATGCCAGCACTGTATTTTCGCGATTTAAAAAAAAAAAAAAACTCACTCTCGATTTCTCCATATACGAAGGATATCAGTTGTGAATTGTCGCCCCTGCTTCTCCACGCGTTTGCTGGTTGTCTCGCATGACTATCCTGCGTGATCAACTGATTTCTCTTCGTTTTGTGCATTTCCGATTGCGCAAGCGGAGGTAACCGCGCGTAGCCGAAAAGGGCGAAATCCTGATAGGCTCGACGCTTAGTGCTTACAACGTTCACGTGTTTTAGAAAACAAACTGCTATACTGCATTCACACGATGCGTTTGCAATGTGGTCTATCACATACCCGTTACCTGTGGACGCCAGTATATAGGGCAGACCGGAAGGTGTTTCAATGAGCGAGCAAAGGAACGCAATTCGAACGTGCGTAACAAAACGGGAAGCTTCTTGCCAGAACATTGCAGAGAGTGTGGATGTACGCCCATCTTTGAGAACACACAATTTTTAAAGAAGGCGAAGGGCAAAACAGAACGTGAAATCATGGAAGCATTTCTTATCAAGGAAGCCGGAGACAGTTGCATCAGCAAGCCATCTATTTTACTCACTGACGCTGAGATTCAATATCTCAAAGGTTTCATATAGATCATTTCTTTTACCGTGTTTTTTGTTGGTCATCTTCTAATTTTCCATCGATTCACTCACAATCATTGTTATCGTGGTAAGAGAGACTGTGCCTCGAAAATGGATAGTTGAGTGTTTGTGTTTTTCTTTTCCTTTCTTTTTTTTTTTTTTTTTTTTTTTTTTTTTTTTTTTTTTTTTTTTTTTTGCTTTGTGCTTGGTAATCCTTGTTAAGGCGTAGATTTATCTGTTTTGCACTAGGTTCATTTTTATCTGAGTGGGAGATGCGTGCGTACGGTGTATTTCGGGTGCATGTGCTAGCTGTCCGTGATGATGCAGTTAGCTTACCTGATGGCTGTGATGTGGCGGTTTTGATTGGAATGGTGTGCGTGGTTTTGTGCACTGTAAAAACGAGCGGTTGGGGCAATAAAGACGTCAGTTGTAAGTTCAGCGCCCGTCCTGTGTACTGTGTTCCTGTGTCCTCGTCCTTTTTGCGCTGTATTCCCCGACTAAGCATGTACCAACTCGCCCAAATCAAAGTCTTGCTCGTGTTACATTCATGCACAATCTGATCTGAACGGTCACACGGCTCGCTTGTCACCAAACTCCGCCGCTGGTCTCGATTAGAGGTGCACCTAATCGCTACGATCGTCACTGACACGTACCTACGAAACCTATCTGTGCCTTCTTTCATGTTTCCTAAGACAAAGAACAGTCTTAGGGTGTGCAGTAGCCTTATGGTATGATATATAAATCTGTATATATATATATATATATATATATATATATATATATATATATATATATATATATATATATATATATATATTGGCGGGAGTGCCTGGCTCTCGTCTGGGCTATCGCAAAATTCCGCCCGTACCTATATGGACGCCCGTTCGCAGTCATCACAGACCACCATGCGCTCTGCTGGCTGTCAACACTTAAGGACCCTGCAGGACGACTCGGGCGATGGGCTTTACGGCTGCAGGAGTACACGTTCTCGGTAGTGTACAAATCTGGCAAGTTGCACAGCGATGCCGACTGTTTATCACGACACCTTGTTGATCCACCCAACTGCACTGAGTTGGAAGCCGATGCCAACATCCTAGCCATCACTGACTTTCTGCACGTGGCGGACGAACAACGCCGAGATCCATCGCTGCTCTCCATCATTGACCGTCTTCAATCCGGCAATACAGACCCTTCGCTGAGCCTGTTCGTGCTTCAAGACAATGTTTTGTACCGCCGCAACTTACACCCCGATGGCGCGGAACTTTTACTAGTCGTCCCACATCATCTGCGCAAGGATGTCTTGCAAGAACTTCACGATGCCCCAACTTCTGGACATTTAGGCGTCTCCAGAACCTATGACCGTGTTCGACGACGGGTATTCTGGAAGGGCCTTTATCGTTCCGTTCGCCGCTACGTTGCAGCGTGTGACCTGTGCCAGCGCCGGAAGAAACCTACGACTCTCCCTGCCGGTCGCCTTCAACCTATTGAAGTCCCAGCCGAGCCGTTTTATCGAGTGGGGTTGGACTTGCTAGGTCCCTTCCCAACTTCGGCAACCGGAAACAAATGGATTGCAGTAGCTACAGATTACGCCACTCGGTATGCAATTACTCGGCCGCTACCAACTAGCTGCGCGACGGACGTTGCAGATTTCCTTCTCTACGACATCATCCTTCATCATGGCGCTCCTTCTCACTTACTCACAGACCGTGGTCGCTGCTTCCTGTCTCGTGTGGTTGACGACCTACTTCGATCCTGTGCTACCCGACACAACTTTACGACTTCTTACCATCCTCAGACTAATGGACTTACCGAACGTCTCAACCGCACACTGACGGACATGCTTTCCATGTACGTTTCTGACGACCACACCGATTGGGACATTGCCCTGCCGTTCGTCACCTTCGCGTACAACTCCTCGCGTCATGAAACTGCCGGCTATTCACCATTTTATCTTGTGTTTGGCCGTGATCCCCTACTACCTTTCGATACCCTGCTTCCGCCTGACCTTCCATCGACCACTTCATACGCTCAAGATGCCGTCATCCGTGCTCTCAACGCACGTACAGTGGCCCGCGCTCGCTTCTCGTCTTCCCAGACAGCGCAAAAGTCGCTCTATGACAGTCGACATAGGGATGCCGATTTTCCTCCGGGCTCTCTCGTTCTACTGTGGCTTCCATCCCGTCGTGTTGGCCTCTGCGAGAAGCTTTTATCGCGATACGTCGGGCCATACCGCGTTGTGCGCCAGGTGACACCTGTCACCTACGAGATTTGCCCGACCACGAACCCTTCGACTGCTACATCAAGAACTGACATTGTGCATGTTTCTCGCCTGAAGCGCTACAACAGCGACACGCCCTTCTAACCATAACAGGCACCGGGACGGTGCTTTGCCGACCGGGGTAATGTCACGGGTATGGAAAGGTACCTCTGCCACGGGCGCCGAAATGACAACGAATGAATGAAGACGACGACGATGTTGTGGGGCTGAGTTTGAGCTGCCCTGTTGTGCTGCATTCCTGTGCGCTGTGTACAGTGTTAACCCGATCGGTGTTAACCTAATAAATACTTCCCGTTACAATATATATATATGTATATATATATATATATATATATATATATATATATATATATATATA
Source organism: Rhipicephalus appendiculatus (assembly GCA_030522465.1). Lineage (NCBI taxonomy): Eukaryota > Metazoa > Arthropoda > Arachnida > Ixodida > Ixodidae > Rhipicephalus > Rhipicephalus appendiculatus. The sequence goes on from JALIZH010032968.1 coordinate 1,898,452, forward strand.
TATATATATATATATATATATATATATATATATATATATATATATATATACATTATTAATGAGAACAGACAATGATGCCAAGGAAAGTATAGGGGACGTTATTAGAAGTAATTGTAATTACTTGCCGCACACTGCAAGGCGTCAACGCCGGGACTAAATGAAGTAATTTATATATATATATATATATATATATATATATATATATATATATATATATATATATATATATATATATATATATATATATATATATATATATGGGTTGTAACACAACGGAGGCGTTGTCAACAAGGATAAAATATTTATTTAGTTCCCAACAGTTCCCAACCCCTGACGAAGGGAGGTCCCCTCCCGAAACTGTTGGGAACTAAATAAATATTTTATCCTTGTTGACAACGCCTCCGTTGTGTTACAACCCATTGCTGAACCAAGACAACTGGCCCATCGAATCATTATTCTCATATATATATATATATATATATATATATATATATATATATATATATACACACAGCCACCTACATGACGGCGTTTACGGATTAGCTCATTAACACTAACGTAGCCAGGTAAAGGGGGAGCTGGGGCCGGTTCAAACTTATCTTCCAAATTTTTTCAATTTTACATGTGTGTATATATATACATGCACACATACAAACGCACGCGCGAACATTTAAAAGTATAACTGAACCCCTCACCCCACCCCCCTAAGAAAGTTTCTGGCTACGCCACTGAACTTTAAGGCTTCGTAAATAACATTATTCAAAACGCAGGAAGCTTTGAGACATACATTTTATTAGCATACCACCTTTGTTCTTTGCTTTTTATAATCGTGCTCCGTGGCACTAGTATAACCGCTGTGATTTCCTTCCGCAGCCAAACAAACTGAAGTTCATGGTCTCGTTGTCTGAACGGTCTGATTTCGGATATATATTTTCAATGTCAACGTTCCGTAAATTGACGGAATGATCAATCCTCCTTTCGGTCCAGGCGGACTACATCTTGGAGATGGGGCTTTGGACTTATGTCAAACCACTCTTCAAGCAACTTGTACCCATAGCCTCCTTAATTTACTCTAATGTTAATATTAAATGTATTATATTGCATTGTTTATTTAAAGCGAGCATTTTCTTTTGCTATTTAGTAGGAAAATTACAATCTCGTTCCTGTACATCTGCACACGAAACTGTTTACGGGATTAGAAGCCTGCAAACAGAGTATTCCTTGCAAAGCCGAAGAAGTTGCTAATTGTTCCACCACGTGTTTCGCCGCCAGCTCTGTAAGCCAGGCTTAGTTTGTGCAAAGCGAACGTTGGCAGCAGTCGGGATAGACGCCGGTGCCTCTGACTGTTCTGCATCCGGGACCTGCTCGCACCACACCACATCTGCGCATAAAAGAAGTAATTGGGCAGCATGTTACACTCTCTGTAACACTTGAAACCCGCCACGGTGGTCTAGTGGTTATGGTGCTCGACGGCTGACCATCAGGTCGTGGGATCGAATCCCAACCGCCGCTGCCGCATTTTCGATTGAGGTGAAAATTCTTGAGGCCAGTGTGGGCCTAGGTTTAGGTGCATGCTAAAAAAGAACAGGTCGTCGAAATTTCCGGAGCCCTCCACCCCGGCGTCCCTCATACTCATATCGTGGTCTTGCGACATTAAAGCCCAACAGTTACACTACATGTAACAGTTGAAGGCGAAAACCAGCTCTTCATATGGTAATGCATTGAAGGGACGCTAAAGTGAAACAATCAATCAATTTAAAATGATAAATTATACTCTGAAATCTCTATTATCGTTAATTTCACCATTATCGGCTCGCTAATACTAGAGACAATCAAGGCCAAAGTATCATTTTTAAACTTCGCCCCGAAATCTCCGCCGTCACGCATTTCAAAATGTTTTAATCGCATTTCGTTCACACAAGACTCGACGAACACTCCTGGTATGCTAAGTCTCTGGCCCTCCCCGAAGACACCGTAGTGTGTATTTACCGATTAGGAACTACGCAGGCACTAGCAGACGCCGCAAAATCTATGACGTCACCGCAATTGACGCGGGAACTGGCGTCGCCAGCAGCATTTTCTTTTTGCGCCTCTTCTCGCTTACCTCGCGCAAAGCGCTGTTATTTTGGTATTTTTAAAAAGTACTAATTTACTAGCACGAGAAAAATCATTTTAACGCGATAGCGTTGAAGAGCTCGTTTCGCAGAAATTCCGGCGGCGGCGTCGTTGGTTGTGAGCAAAAAATCATCTTCTTGTCCGTGACAGAAAAATCAAGAAATATGCAAATATAATAAAAAATTTCCTGGTCCGAGTTAGGATCGAACCCAGGACGTCTGCGTGGCAAGCAGGTGTTCTACCACAGAGCCACGCGTCTGCTTGGAAGTACAGCAAAAATGACTTCTTCTGTTTGGAAATGCAGTGAAAATAACTTTCATGCTTCGCAAACGCAAGCGTCCTTTATATAGGCGTCGCAATATAACATGTAATATCCCAGGAATATTGCGTGGTACAAGAGTACATTGCCATCGCGCGTCAGAACATGCGACTGTCATAGCGATTTCGTAGTTTAAAGCCGGCCACCCATTACAAACGGCACACACCTTACTGCGCGTATTCCCTTAAGACCCCGTAGTGGGCACATAGCAAGTTCGCAAACATTTCACGCGCATAATTTCTCGTGGTTTAAAGCATGCTGCCCATTACATTGTATGTACTACTAAGTGATTGAAGTACGCACTAGGGACAGGATATCGCTATCGCGTTCAAAGGCGAAGCTTAAGGGTCCCCCAATTTTTTTCTTTTGAGTGCCCCTTCAATTTACACAATCAGTTTCCAGAGTTCTTGTAACACTCAACGAGTAACAATGTGTGGCACACGCATTAAATTGCCTTGACGTTGCTATACTCGGCGACAACCTTTCTTGACATTGGAGCGAAGGCTACGGAGGCGGGGCTTCCGCACATTCGTGTTGCTCCGCAAGTATAGTACGGTTGCTTTCGGTTTGGCTCGCTCGCATCGTTAACGCGTTTAGAAAAACATATACATGAAAAATGTAATTGGGAGACACATTTCGATTGTTCAGTGTACATTTTAGTGCCATATTACCAGTATATTTTTCTTGGAGAACTACAGCGCGTCTGCAGCCGCACACTGACCCACTACATCGCGGACGCCATGTTTACTTTGGAAAACGGGTGGGCTGAAAACGTGATGCTGTCTAAGAAATGGAAAGAAAAGGAAGGCATTCCTGCAAAGTGAACAATAACTGCATTTTACCTACAACGTCCCGCAACTGTTTGAGTCTCATAATAAATAAAGCATCCTTTATTTCAGTAAGGCAAGCGTGAAAAGTATCAGTAAATTTAGGTACTGTGGGCATTTGTTATGTACTTCTTCCTCACCTGTGCATTATCATAATCATCATCATCCGTTTGTCTCTGTCCTCATCGTCACCGTGTCATCATGATCATCATCGGGTGTGTGCGCGCTCTGCCCGTTCGCTCCCGAGGCCTTGCGTCTAATAAACGTCGTTCCAACCAAGACGTCAAGACGTATTTTCTGGCGCGGTAGCAGGCATGCGCTTTGGTTCTTTAGCTTCTACAGTGCTGTCGAAAAAAGTTGTCACCGAGTATAGTCGATTGCATTGTTTTTGCTCATTCAATGTCTCACCTGGGGTACCAATTCACTATTTTCTGCTGCATGGGGCCCCAGTTCCGGCTAATTTTTCCAGTCGTCTCTAAACTCTCTCTCTCTAGCGAAATAATATAATGAGAAACCAACCCCGCGATGTCCAGATTCCCGGTCACCCCATCTCCAACACCACAAGTCCACATTTCGCAGGGGTACTCCACGCGCAGAGGCTCTCCTGGAGTGACTTCTGTATCGTTGTATTGGCATTTACCTGCAAAAGTGAACGCATCAATTGAATCAGATGCCGGCTTCGTTTGGAAGCGCTTCAGGCGGCGTGAGAACGAAACAAATACGAATGAGCGTTCGTTGATTGAAGCGCGAGGGTTGCTCAGAGACTAACCGCACATTAACTTTTAAAACAGTAGGGGGCGGTAAAATACGCATAATGTACCTTCCGTGATTCTAATTACTTAGCCGGTGAAAGTCACTTCCAGTGGCATCCTTGATTATCAGGCATTTTATTGCATCGTTTACAACATTGGCCAGTTTTAGCCAAACCGCATTGAAACTCTTCCCAGGACACTCATCTGGTGCCAGTATCAAATTACCACAATATACCACTCTTAATATCGCTGTCTCTTGTAAGCGGCCCAATTTTACTTGGCGAGACCCGAGCACACGCCAGACGCTCCGATGACGCATACAGACAAACAAAGATTCACTCTGAATCACAGACGACATTTTTAGCGCAAAAGTGGAAAAGAAGGGAATACTGAGCAGCTGTGGCACGCATGCGCTTAGGGGGTGTCCCGGGCTATTTTCTGAAAAAAAAATCTCAGTATTCCTTTCTTTTCCACTTTTGCGCTGAAAATGACGTCTGCGATACAACGCCAACTAGCCCAACACGAAGTTTTCTTCACTCTGAAGCCTGGCGAATGGGAAGAGGAGAAAAAGCTTGCACTTACCGTCTTTGACGGGTACCTCGCCTGTCGACACGTAACTTTCAACTGCACGCCACTCTGCCGAAAAGACAACCGCTGCGGAGACGAGGAGAAAGGCTTGAAGCCGCATGACGAGTCTTCACTACTTGTTCTCACACCTCGAGCAATACGAAGAATGAGCCTTCGGGCTTTCTGAACGCCTTCCTTTTCGACGCACTTGGCAAGGCGCAAACGTAGACTTTCTTCTCACCATCTCGTTCTGTGATCAACTACTCACGAGGGTCTTTGAGATATCGTCCACTCGGCCACTAATAGCTCGCTACACTTGGCAGGGTGCTATCTCATCTAGCGTTTAGCCTTGGCCTAAGGGACTATGGGAGCCGCAAATAGGCTGCATCCCGAGAAGACACTCCAGAGCCGTTAAGATCGCGTTGCCGTATTCAGAGTGCGCATAAATAAAATATATAATGGTGGTGAGGCGCAGAGCGAACTACAGAGATGTGCCAGCTTTGACGAGATATTGGAGATGTTCGTCGGGAAGCTAGCGGCTGGCACAGTACTTCAGGTCTTCGGGTGAAGGTTGTTGAAACCTCAAACTCAGAACTCGACACAAACAACTTCCAGAGGCGCAATTTGTCACGCAAGCACTTGCGTGAGAAATTGCACTTGCGTTCGGGCTGTTTAGCAGTTACCTTTCAGGCACGCTGCTGCCTGAAAATCATAGGAAATTTTACTCACACAATCAAGTAGCTATTGAGACTGTGTGTAGATATTGCCTCCTGACGTTTACTGCTATGATTTACACATTGTCAATAGCCTGAAAGCTTACGGCTTTACAGTTTTTGTACAATATAATCTCTAGGCATTGTGTGTGTGTGTGTGTGGGGGGGGGGGAGTGCGCGCGTGCGTGCGAGCGATTGCCAGACGCTGCAATCTTGCGACGATATTTTGGAGATTAAAATTTAAAAACTGGACTAGTTTGTTCACCACTTATTTTACCTTTTAGGGGCCCATCACAGGGCTTCACTTAACATACTTTAAAAGTTTATGCAAACATACAGATGCCATATATGTATACATATATACACGTCTCATACGACGCTTTACATGAAAGCCTGAATGGTTACATGTACAATCCTTAAACTACCAAAATTTAGTTTCCACAAGGCTATCGCCGAACACTCAGCATTGCCCTATCTACGTGCTGAGAATGACGTCTTGCTAGAGTTTCCTATAACGATGCAATGTTGTAGGACCTTGAGAAACCGCCTCGGTGACGTGTAGCGGTTGCAGACACACAGGGAAAAAACTGGCTCGTCTTCTCGCGATAACTCGAGAAGCAGGCGTATATGCGACAGCCTGCTGTAACCGACGACGTCTTCTGTTACAAACCATCCTCGACCCAAACAAGCCGTGTTAATCGCTAAACTTGAGAGGGTCGGTTTACTGCTTGGCTCCACGTTGAAGGTTCGATTCCTATCTAGTCTAGTAGACACCAAATGAAAAAATTCACGCGTTTAAGTAGGAGTCGAATGCGCGTTAAATAACAGACGTTAAAGAATATTCAGCCTTCGACGGTACAGCGTCTCTTGTAGGCCAAGCTCAGCTTTGCAAGCTGTCGTGATGTATCGGTTGTGGCTGACAGGGATGTCCCTAGCAGATTACATCTCCTTACATATATAAAAGCTTTGTACTATACTACTGCTGCCACTACGCGACACTATGCACCGAGCATAGGAATACATTATGTCTGCTCGGACAATAGACAGTAACGGGTGACAATAAAATCGTTGTGAACTGGGAGTGCCGGTCCGCCCTTTGTGTCGTTTTAGTTGCCGTATAACGACCGAAAGAGGTAGGCTGCAGCGCGCATTTCTGAGAAACACGCAACAAGAACAGAAGTCGCGCTTAATTGCAATATCGACGTAGTACGTGCTTTTTAGCGGCTACTATTGAATACATTGCAATCTGATCCTTGTGTGCAGCTGGATGTTTATGCAAAAAGGAGGCACATGACACCGCAGCGAACATACAAAAAAAATTAAGGCAGCTTCGCCCCAGTGGGGTCAAACCTGAAGGAAGTGCAGAGCTGGGCAGCCTTCTTTCTTTCTCTTCAGTTTTCTTTCTTTCCTCCTCTCTCTCGTTCTTCTTCTCTATTCCAGTTCCTTCTCTTTTTTCTCTTTATTTCCAATTATTTCTATTTTTCTTCCTTTCTTATTTCTATCTATTTCTTTCTATTTCTCGCTTGCTTCCTCTTCTAACTCTTATATGTGATTTGTCTTGTCGTATTTCCCTAGCCATAGCTAGTAGCTCTACACTTAACATCGTCATCAAGGCGCTCGAAGAACAAGAGCAAGAAGATCTCTCTTTGGTGTGAGCGAGCGCTCAATATGCTACAGCTGGCTATGCTACATGTGGCTTTGCCTGCGTTACGCCGAGCGACGACGAAAGCATGCGATCACAGCGTACGACAGCATACGACAACTTGCCTGCCTAAAGTGCTCCGCACTTTAAAAGCGAAATAGTGATTGATTTGCTCATTCCACTTGCAAAAGACACGCAAGCTAAGCCGCACCTATTTTACTGAGAAGCGAGAAATGAGGCCCTTTTCTTAAGGAATCACGTTAACAGGTAAGGAATCACGTTAACAGGTGTTGTAAAGCGTTTTAGAACAGTAAGTAACAACCAGGCGTTACACTATGCGAATTGCGTAACGAGTAGGTCGTTCAATGCTCCAACCCATTACCAAAGCCACAGGCATAATTCATCGTCGTGAGCCACAGCATCAACCAAGTGCACATAATGCGTTACAAATGTGTAGCGGCTACTGCGCTTTTCCGAAGAATGACGAATAATGGCACAGTGGATACTTCCCCACTACACAAAAGTTATGATGAATTATGGCATAGTGGGTACCATGCAAGTGAGCTTGTAGTAGTTGCCCCAAGAGTGTTTAAAAAAGGCTCCAGAAAGGCCACTCCTCCAGCTTTCGCTGTGACTGTGCTGCGCGTTCCGCGCAGTCCTTCACCGCGCGTCGTCATTTCAACTGAAATATGTGACCTGCCATGTGCTGCTTGTCGAATAATGAAAGTTGTAACACTGAATCTCCCTTCCCCTTTCTCCTTTGGCCAGGCAAGGGGGGGGCCACGGCACTTTACCCCTTGTCTCTACGTCTATGGCTCTGTTAAAAAGAAAAGAAAGAAAAGGTGAAGATACGACGCGCAAGGCTTGAAACAGCGAGACTGGGCGATTCTGAAGACCAATCCGATTGCTTACAGATTGTTTCCAGGCCTTAGCTAGGTGATGCAGGTTGTTTCTAGGTTGCTTCTTGGTTGTTGCTAGGCTTTAGCTAGCACACTCGGCACGGTCACCAAGCTAGTAAGCTGCTAGCTTGGTGACCGGAATCCAGTGCGTCAGCATTCGCTGTGATCAACGCCGTCCCTCCTTCTTTTATTCACATTTTCCAGCGCGGAGTCCAGCAGTTCAGAACGCATAATCTCGGGTCATCTTTTATACAAATAAAGTTCTTCCTCCTCCTTAAAATAACATACTTCGACCCCTTCGCTTGTCCGCTACACGCAACTCTAATTTATTTCGCAACTGAAGCTCCAGCTTTAACTTTGAACAAAAATCTATCTACACGAAACGCATGATTTTACCGAGCGCTGACCCAGCGCTTTTGTATGTCTTTCTTGTTTCGTGTCGACACTTCACCAGGTGTATGCTACCATATGCAATATATAGCGTATGGCGTGATCAACAAACTAGGCCACCACTGCATTTTAAGTAAGTTTATTTCTAGTTATTTGGACCGTTTTACACCGAATACATTGGACAATCCCATTCGCATCATAACTTTCATCACAGCTTCTACGTGCAAAGAGCCCTAGGTTTTTTCTTAAACAATAGGATTTTACCTTCAGTGGTCGAAGCTTGTCTATGTCTTTCATTTTTTCAAGTCTTCATTTTACGCGGTGTACGCTGACACACGCTATAACGATCAACCAACTAGCCCACCAGTACATTTTACGGATCTAAGAAGGTCATGCCACAGGTGAGAGACACCCACCCCTCCCTGATTCTCACTAAGCAACGTGTGGGAGACTGTCATAATGCGGGGTAGTCAGTCACACACGATCTTGTAACAGCAGTCCGGGTAGACACCAGTGCCTCTGACCTTAGTGCAACCGGGACCTGGATCCACGACGCCACAGCTGCAAAGAAAAGGCCACGAATGGTAACGATGCTGTGATCGATAACAGTGACTTACTATAACGTTTACTAACACTGCCAGGTTTAAATGCACATAAACTGCCGATAAATTTCACGGGAGCACGACCACCACCGTAGGGCATTGGTATAGCATCTCAAAATTACTTCAGCGCAAACACAGGTCACAAATACACGCGCATACACCCATACACCCAGGTACGAAACACGTACAGCACTCGGTAGAGCATCGGACGCGTTATCCGAAGGTTGCTGGTTCGATCCCTGCCGACGACAAGTTATTATATCGTACACTTTAATTACTTCACGTCTCTATGGTAATTACTACAAATATTGTTCCCTACACCTTTCTTGGCTTCACTGTCTGTTCGTTGTCATAAAGGTTATTACTGTAACGTTGAACATTTTTGAACAAGGAGTGCCGCTGGAGCCAACGCTGCGCCCTTGGTATCGTGATGCCTTTGATGCATTGATAATAATCATATCTGGGTGCCGGAAATTTCGACTACCCGGTGTTCTTTAACGTGCACTGACATCGCACAGTACACGGGCCTCCAGCACTTCGCTTCCATCGCAATCTAACTGCTGCGCCCGGGATCGAGCCCGCGACGTTCGGGTCAGCGTGGATAAGAACACTCTCTACGTACCTAAACGGAACGCAGTGTTTTCGTTGCCATTCACGTACGTTCCCTTGATATTTCCATTTACTGACAGGCATCCGTAAGCTTTACATAGGTTTCGTCCGTGCATTCGAAGGAAATTTTTTTGCCGTACACTTGTCAGAACTTTGGTTTCAGCGACACCCCCGGTTCAAGAATATTCATCTTAAACTCGAAACTCATTTGAGACTCGAGACTTTTTCACGCTTTCCACGTGAAAAAGTCTCGAGTCTGAGCATGCGTTCCGTAATCGCTTGCTTTCAGTTTTACCTTGTTTTGACTGCGTTGCCTTTTGCTTGTATTATTTTTGTTGCGAGGGCCTATCAAGATGTTGTGGCGTCATTGTGGGATGAGGTGTTCTTTCTTGGGTAGCGATGTGGTGTTTTCATCTTTGCTGGTTGCGTGGATTCTGACAATAATGTTTAGTTTGAAGTTAGCGCTCGTCTCGTGTATATGCTCGTGGCTTGTGTCTTGGTGTTTATGCGCTACCTGCTCTAATATGCATTCTTACAAACTCACCCAGATTTCCGTTCTCGTAAATATTTCATCTCTTCAAGGCTCCATCTTCTCCTGAACGTGTGCCTAGTTTTGAATACTATGACGTTAGAAGACTGTACACGTGCAAGAACAACATCGTTTGGCGAATAACATAAGGAGAGGTGGAAAGATTTGATATGGGAACAATACGGGATGCGTCCTGTTTTTGCGAGGCCTTTTCTAACCATCTTCTGCGTCCTTTACTCGCAAGGGTGCATTACTGCTGTTGGGGCATGCATCTAAGTGAACAGAGCAAAGGCGCACAAGGCTGTCTGGTCCGTCTTTGCATTATCACTAAGATGTCATTACTGCTCCTTGCACCAACCAAGCGATAAAGCATAGGGAGCATGTTTATCGTCCGTCTTGGGGCGTTGCTCAATCCGATGTAAGCGTCAGTCTTTACACAGCGCGAGCCGTCATGAATGCCCAAGGTGAGCAATCCTCGTTGAGGTCACTGCTTGATGGACGGCCGCCGGGAACTCGAAGTACGATCTTCTTGCACCGCTGACAATTCAAAAGTCGCAGGGTCCCTTTTGCGTTTGGCTAAAACGACTCGAAGGCGAACCTCCAGGATCGGAGGCACTGGAAGCTTTCCGCACCTCGCGTGGTTTAGTAGAGCCTCTGAGATCGGTCCACATTTGATCAAGCGTCGATGTCACGTGATGAGGTCATCAGGCCACGTCAGGTTATGTGAGTGTCATAGTGCGTCACTGTGCTGCGCAGTGTTATGACCGGCGCCTGGCCCAACAGAGGAGCGGCGTTCCCTGTTCTAGGAACAAGTCTCCGAGGGGCTGCTGGCCCGCTGACAGACGTTAAAAGACGTGTATTGTCCTTCCTAGCCGGGGAGTGAGGCGCCATGCAGTCCTACGCGCAAGGTGTTCGACTAGACGACCACAATGACTTTCGGTCGCGACATACTCTTTGAAGAGACGGCGGCGTCGCTGCGGATTACAACCCGTCCTGCTAATTGCGTGTCGAGCGGCGGACCTTTGATGCGTCACGTAGTGCGAGCATGGGACCCCTCATCCTGCAGCCTTCTCACGCCACCACCTTGGTGCCACTGGTGCAATGCTGTGGCAACGCCCCTGTCGGGCACGTGGACCTGGGCGGCTGTGGGCGGCACCGTCGGAAGTGGCGTGTGTCGTGCGATTGGACAGCGCAATTTGGACATGTTTCCCCCCATCTAGGGATCTGGGGAAAAGTGACTCTTTATAATGAGCCCCCGTGGGCTCCATGAGGATTTGAGAGAGAATCGGAAGGATTCGAGAGATTCGGAGAGCTTCGACACGGGCCTTCGACAAGATCGTCACGATGTAGCGAAGTCTTCATGATGTAGAGCGAAATGCTCGCCATGTAAATAATGTAATTAAACCTCAGTACAGTTTCCCTTCAGCCTCTTTATGCTGCCTCGGCATCTTCCTCCCGGGTCTCCGGTGCCTGCAAAGGCCGGTCGCAACAACTGGGGGGCCAGCGGCGGGATACCACGACCTGTATCTCGAGCTGTGACACCCCGAGTCGCAACGGCAGATACAAGGACCAGACTGCACGTGAAATCTACGAGGCTTCCGCGATGAAATGTAAAGATGAAGGCATGTGTAAGCGAGCCGTCTATTAATCTAACAGACAAGGAGTGCTGCTATCTCCGTAGCTAAATCACCCATGACTAAACGGTAATGTGACGCTGGACGCATGCGCTGCTAGAAGCTCTCATTTGTTTCCCTTCCCCGGTTTCCGTTTCTGTGTATATTCGCGTGTTTTTTCAATAAACCATCAGTTGGCAGTCAGCGCTAGTGCTGTGTTCGTCCGTCGTCTTTCACGCGCTGTTTTACATCACTGTGACGTCACGTTGACGCCACAAGTGCTGCCACCCCGTGACGCCATGATGACGTCATAGCATGATGGTTTTTTTCTGTTTGTTTGTTTTTGCATCACTGTGGCGGTATTTTGTAAGCGTTCTATCTAGAACGGGAGAGGGATCGAACAAAAGGACGAGAGGGAGCGAACAGCCGATAGGCGAGCTGAGGGCATTCAGAAATGCATTGAACGCATGAAAAAATATAGAAATAATACTGCTCAACATCAATATTGACAGGCATTGTTTTTCAAAGCTTGAGATTGCAGAGCGGGATGACTTCAACAGTTTAATTTGTGGTTAATGTCTTGAGTGGGCGCTAGGTGGTGTCGAAGTTTGATGAGTCGTTCGGTGGTGATTTTTGACGCGGGATTTGGGTAAGCCAGGCGCAAAACAGGCTAATTCGATTCTCCGGGCTCAAGCGCATACATTTCACGCATACATTTCAATCCAATCCACGTCGTCCGGAGACCGTTTTGTATCCATTTTATCGCTAAAACGCATGGAGGAAATGATATAACGGGGCCACGGAATAGAATAGCCACGGAATGTGCATAGAACGTCTTGACCGTCAGAATAGCCTCGACCAATGCCGTGTGGCTCCCTCTCGTCATTTTGTTCGATCCCTCCCCCGTTCTAGACAGAACGCTTACAAAATAGCCACCTGGCGATAACGCCGCCGACGCTGACGGTCATTTTTCGCGTTTTACGTGGCATCTAAGGCCTTAGTAAGTATGCATCGACCAGAAACTGCATCCCAGCATCCATTGACACTGCGGCGTTGACGGCTCGCATTGTGAATGCTCCTCGGAACATGCAACGGCTATCCTAATTACTCTTAAATTAGGCAATGTTTTTTTCCACTCATCAGTGCATTACTCAAAAGCACATGTAATTCGCTTCCAACCAGAGATAAACATCTTTTTTCTTCGCCTGACGCTCTAAACATCCCCAAGGTCAGACAAGCATAAAATGAGAAACGAACCCTGCTTTGACAAGTTCTCCATTCTCTCCTGTGCCCAGGTGACAGCTCCATTCTTCGCAGGGGTGCTCCAGTTTCAGTGGCTCAGACGGCGATATCTCCGTGCCATTGTACTGGCATTTACCTGCGAAAAAGTAACACTAAGTGTACGATATTACCACACGCCCTCCTTTCTTTTCATTTTTATGTTGCGGCCCCATTACACGTGTGACCGCTGTCTTGTGCAAACCACGCTTAATGACTAGGAACCATCTAGATGATCTTAGAACCTTCCCATGAGATTACGCGCACAACGCGACCATTGCAGTTTTTTTTCTGGAACTTACGTGGCCGCCAGCGATAACGCTGGAATATTCGATGGCGCATGTATAAATGCCGACGCGCTTCCCCGCTTGTCAGTTTTTCGACGACCGACGCTCTGTGTGCCGGTAACAGTGTACAGCGCACATTGCTTGCTGTAATTTGAGCTTCCGTTTCACGGCCACAAGTTCGGCCAAGTAAAGAGTTTCACCTAGAAGACGCCGACTGTTCCCTTCGACCACGTCACGACCCCGTGACAATATGGTAGTTACCTTATCTGTACAAGCTTTGAGGAATATCCGAGATAGCGTTATAATTTCGGTATAACATTTTTATTACGACAGCATGCAACGGTCTAAATGTATTATTTTCTCTTCATGGCACGCTTTCGTCATTTCTGGGAAGCCTGAAAGACTTCTGTGGAAAGAGTGTGTCTGTTAAGTTGTTCACGGCTACAACGATTTCGCAGATTAAAGGATATGCCTGAAAATGCATTAGTGCAACATATTTGCATAAATTTTCATTCATATGCCTAATACGGTGACCGTGACACAAATAAAGCTAATTGGACATGTTAAGGCATTTATGGCCTATAGCCTACAATTTTACGTCAGAATTTTTTCTGTCCGACCTTTTGTTGATGTGCTCATTTTGGTGATCTGCTTACAGTTCCTCCTAACAGGCCCGTAGCCAGGAGTTTTTTTTCGGGAAGGGGGGGGGGGGGGGAGCCCACTTGCCGAAGGCCCTGACTGTTTGGGAGACAGGCCCGTAGCCAAAGGGCCCCTAGGGGCCCTTTGGCTACGGGCCTGTCTCCTAATATTATAAAAGCGAAGGTCTTTCTTTCATGCCTTGATCTGAGTTGTATCGCCATTCCTCACATACGACAAGCTGAAGTGACGCTAGCCCCCCGGTACGTGCGAAAGAATAATAATTTAAAAAACGCTTACCGTCTTTTATGGGAACTCGTGCCCTTGCGAGGTACCCCACAGAAAGATGCCAGCCGGACGAAACTAGGATCGCTATGGCAACCAGAAGGGTCAGGTTGAAGTGCATCGTATACGTGCGCGTGTGCTGATTCGACGCCGTCGACTTTCAGAGTGAGTCTAGACTCCTCAAGTACACCCTCATTATGGCCGATAACGGCTCGAAAGACGCTGACGGAGCTTAGCTATGTTTTCGAACAACGCCGCTGTTAAGATCATGTCGTCGATTTTCCAGCATATTTTCCTCGATTCATTGGCGCCGATGTTGCATGTACGGGCGCCGTAACCTCATAAGAAAAGTTGAAGGTCAGGGTCTTCTCTGTGGCAGTACCGATGCTGTCGGCTGAAAGAGGAAAAATCCGGCTGACTTATGATCTGCGATACAAAGGTCATGGGAGGGGGGCGAGGGGGGCGCCTGCCTTGACCATAACTGGGAGAAAGAAGAGGGCTCATTATCGTAATGCTACAGAAGATTGCATATAAACACTCACGTTTACGTGTGTGTGTGCGCGTGCGTACGTGTGTATGCGCGCGCGCGCGCGCGTGTGTGTGTGTGTGTGTGTGTGTGTGTGTGTGTGTGTGTGTGTGGGTTAGATAGATAGATAGATAGATAGATAGATAGATAGATAGATAGATAGATAGATAGATAGATAGATAGATAGATAGATAGATAGATAGATAGATAGATAGATAGATAGATAGATAGATAGATAGATAGATAGATAGATAGATAGATAGATAGATAGATAGATAGATAGATAGATAGATAGATAGATAGATAGATAGATAGATAGATAGATAGATAGATAGATAGATAGATAGATAGATCATTGCCTGGATTTCAAACTGCTGCCATGTACGTGGTCTCTTAGGCACTCTCCAGTAGCTTTATAACCGCTTTTCGCCTGAGGGACCCGCAACTCTAGTTGGAAATAAAGATTTCTTTGATTTGATTTGGTTGCGTCAAACGTTTCGGCCGGCGTCCGGCCTTCGTTGGGGAAAGGCGGTGGCCTCAGGTTTGAATGCCAGAAAACCACGGTTTTTTTTCGTCATCTGAGAAACTACCTACCTGTTTGAGGCATCTGCATTTATTGCCGTGTGTCACACGCCACAGCGGTCTTGCGATTACGGTGCTCGACTGCTGACCTTAAGATCACGGGATTCAATCCCGGCCACATTTCGATGAAGGCTGCCAGTGTACCAACACCCTAGGTTGTCGAAGTTTTCCGGAGCCCTCCACTACGGCGTCTCCCATAATCATATTACGGTTTTTGGGACGTGAAGCCCTAAGAACTGTAATTATATCATGTGTTTCCGTGTCTGTATTATTCTTACAAACTTCTAGGAGGCAATTGATTTCGTTTTGCTCCTGCTTAATTGCGCATCAAAATACAATAAACAAATGCAGTTTAGACTCCGTCTCCCCTTTTTTTAAGAGCGAAGCCCTTAAGGCTCGGTGTAAAACGTCCAGCGTCCGCAAAAAAGAAAAAAAAAACACTCCGTGCCGTTCGCCCTAGCTGCGCATGCGCCGAGGAGCGGCCGCTGCCAAGCCACGCCCACCGACGGAGACATCCCGCGCAGCCGCCGCGCCTAGTTTGCCCGTCGTGGCACGAGCCCAGTACGAGCGACGAAAGGCCCGAGCTTCTACCGGGAGTGCCACTGCCAGGTTTGCACGTTAGTTTCTGGCGCTGAAGTTTAGACATCCTTGCAAGATCTGTGACGGGCTGTGGTTCGACTCTACTCTGTCTACGCCAAGGAAAGACCTCGCATCAGCCAAGGCGGCCACGTGAAGCCCCTAAGATCAACCAGCTTGCCTGTTTCTTAAAGGGGCCATGACACCCAATTTTCAATCATAATCTGTGTTATGTAGGTTAATCCTCGAGAATTCACAAATAAGATGGTGAAATTTTAGCTCATTTCGTCGAGCGCTTAATTTATAAATGAATATTTTTGCAAACACGCAAGCGGCCTGAGAGTCGGACAACACTGGCGCACTCGCGAGCGATGACATATACCAAGCAGCTGGTTGTGCGAGCGTCTGCATTCCGGCAAACGATAATTTTCCGTGGTCAGCAGCGCACGAACTCAAAATATTTTAGCTTTCTTCAGCTTGGCGCTGAAACTGAGCGATTTGCAGAGGCTGAAACCATGGTAGAAGACGACGGCAGCGCTCTTTGCTGCACGTGACGTCACAGGCGCCATGGCAAAATGGCGGTCGCCGGCGGTGGGCGGGATTCACAGCCGGTGACTTCTAGGGCCTGTTTCGCGCTGAAATATTCTTTTACGGACCACTTTTCATATCTGTATAAGTATAATAGACCCTACACTTCTAGTTTTCACTGAAAACCACAAACTGTTGGGGGGACCGTGTCATGGCCCCTTTAAGCTCTTTACGGCTACTGTAAGGTTCTTTTTTTTTTTTTCTAAAGCAATATCTCTGTCTCTATCGCACACTTTCTCAAAGTACTGCGGCCTGTTTGTATGGCTCTGCTGTCTCATTCGAAGAAAAATCTCGCCAGTCATCGATCACCGCTAAATGAACAAGGCGAATAATTGAAAAATATACAGATAAAAACTGAATGATATGCTTTTTCTTTCTTTCGTACTTTATATTCTCACAGACGGGACTGAGTACAGGCAGCCGCGTGATTTTGCCGGTTTATACTGGGTTACAAATCATCGCTTATTTTTCTCTCTGACTTCTCTTATTTCTCGCTCCTTCAGTTCTCTCTAATAATACGCAGCCGGCGTCCTCGAATAACTATAGAGAACTCTCGTTTCAAAAGAAAAGTAGGGGACTCGCGACACGCTCTCAATAGATACGCCCGAGTGCTTCGATGTGTGTCGACGCAAAACAAAAACAAAAAAAAAGAAAACGGACAAAGAATCTGTCGAGGCAACCTGCAACTGGGTCTGTGCCCGTTTACTCGGTCGCAGAGATACGGTGCACTGAGTCGAATTGCTGCCGCCGGCTTGCAACCAAGTGGGAAGAGAGAGAGAAAAGATGTGAAAGTGGCACCGGTACGCAAAAATTATGGCATCGTAGAGAGAGAGAAAGAGAGGTTTATTTACGGAAAGGCAGAGAGGTCGGCCTGAGCGATAGTATGCTCTAGCCTGCTACTCTACATCAGTGTTGCCAACCAACTTTTGAAAAATACCCTACGCCAAGGTCAAAATTACCCTACTTTACCTTACACAACTTTTTTTATTACCCTGCGTTTTACCCTACACCTAGAAATAGCGCCGTGTAACAATAACGCGCACTCTACGACGTTCAGATGTATGGGGTGCCTCCGTGGTCGGTCCGCCTATGGCCGTGCGACGATGCCATCTGATGACGCCATCATTTGACGTCACGTTGTGATGCCACAGTGACGTCACAATGACTTCACGATGAGATCGAAATATCTGGCGATATGTAATGTCACAATGACATCATGAGGGGGGCATCGTTATATCATGATGATTTTCTGCAACACTCGCGTTGACGCCGACCATCACTTTTCGTGTATGATGGGGCATCTAAAGCTTCCGCCTTTATAACTGAAGCCGATAATCGTCGCAAAATTTAAAAGTCCCTCCACGCAAAGAACAGATGGGCGATGACAGAAAGGGAAAAGACAACAAATCTAGCACACTGATGTTTGTCGTATTATGTTTCGTCTTTTGTGCTGGTGACATTGGAATTAAGACAATTCAAATTCGGATTTCTCCAGGAACGTAACCCTCCGATATGTCGCGTGGGTCTTCTACATTTTTCACTGATCAATGATGAGCGAAACGTCGAAACGTTGAAGTTACCCTACGTCACCTCCCTACTACGCTACGCTGGCCAAAAAATTCCGTATATACCCTACAAGTAGGGTAATTGCCCTACGGTTGGCAACCCTGTTCTACACCGAGGGAGGGGAGGAACTAGAGTGATGAATGACGATGGGGAGATGAGCATCTTCGCACTAGTGGTGCCAAGCCTGAAGGAAAAGCGGAGCTGGGTGACCTTCCTTGTTTCTCTTTATTTCTCTTTCTTGCTTCGTTCTCTTTCTCTCTGTTTCTCTTATCTCTTTTTTTTATCTATTTCTTCGTATTTGTTTCTTTCTAGCTC
Organism: Rhipicephalus appendiculatus; assembly: GCA_030522465.1. NCBI lineage: Eukaryota > Metazoa > Arthropoda > Arachnida > Ixodida > Ixodidae > Rhipicephalus > Rhipicephalus appendiculatus. The sequence continues at coordinate 1,916,668 of JALIZH010032968.1, forward strand.
TCTCTGTTCCTCGCTCTTTCTATCTCTCTTTTGCTTTCCTTTCTTTCTCTCTTTCTATTTATCGCTTCCTCTTTCTTTCTATCTTTCTCTGCTTCTTTCTCTTTTTCTTTGTTTCTCTCTGTTTTACTCATTCTGTATCTCACTCTGTTTTTTCTATCTCTTTTTCGTGTTTGTTTCTATCTCTTTCTCTCTCTTCCTATGTCTTTATCTTTTTTACTTTTTATGACATTATTCCCTCAATTTCCTCTATTTTTCTATTTCTCTTTCTATTGCCTTCTTTCTCTCCCTCTCTCTCTTTCACGTGCTCCACGTGGTCCGCTTCGCAGAGCAGAGCTTTCGTTTAACTGAACAAGGGTGTCAATGCAGAAGATGACAGGAGCGCCTCTTTCCTGTCATCTTCTTTCTTACCATTTTCGTACGTGGCGCTACACGGCATTGATACACGGCGCTTTCCCTGTTGGGTGAGGGCTCCTTTTTCTTTCTTTCTTTTATTTTTTTAAATTTCGCCTTTCCTTTTTCACCTCCTTCATTCATTTTCTGAAAGGGAAAGGAGTCACAAACTGTGCGCGAAGACCAGCTCTTCATAACGCCTGAAGATTCGGCGCATAAACCAGGGCAACTGTAGATACGAATATCGGCAAACAAGATAACAATGTTTGGCGGTCGCTCCGAGAATGAGATAAGAACAGGCAGGTGAACTGTCAGACACTCCGCACGGGGCTTAGCCTCCATAAGACCCTAGTAGCACCAAAGATTGTTGCACGCGCCCTAGTACAGTTTTTAGAAGAGTCGCAAATATCAAAAAGATACTGATTCAAATTTGTAATTATTGTTCGCATTGAGATACTTCTGGTCACATGTTGCGCGTTGTCTCTCGTGATTCAAAACAGCTGTGTGCGGGCAAGTGCCCAGTGAATGTTGTGTGATCGCATTATATAAAGGACTGTGAGATGAACTCTTCTGCAAAGCAAGAACGTTTCTTGTGTGTCTTGTGTGCGAACATTGTTGTTGACGCGTGGACATTGTTCATGACGAGAACATTCCTTTTAAAAGGACATTGCCGTGCCTGAATTTTACAATACACTACTGTCATTCATTAGTTCGTGACGCAAATTATTAAGTAAGGGAGGAGGAGTAGCCGGAGCCATGTATAGCACCAACCTCTCTTTAAACACATTTAATAAAAAAAGTGTTGATACAACGTTGCCGCAACATTCAGAAAGTTGCTTCAACGTTGTGGCACCATTTGGTGCTACTAGGGTAAGAGCACTGGAGTCATACTATAACAGTGTCGAACGATCACACAACCTCACTTCCCTGTGTCTAGAGGGCGGGAGTTCGACTCCCGGCTATGGCGCGGCTCAATAAAGCAGTCTTTTGGGCTAGTTGGTACAAGCTTGATATATGTTGCGGAATATTGCGCTGCATAGCTGTAACAGGGCGTACACTAACAGAGGCGCAGAAAAAAACACAACCAGAACAGGTGGGCGCAAACTATCACAAGCAAACTGTTAGTGTGCCCCCTGTTACAGCTATGCATCGCAACATTCCGCAACATATATGGCGTGGGCGAAAACTATCACAAGCAAACTGTTAGTGTGCCCCCTGTTACAGCTATGCATCGCAACATTCCGCAACATATATTTTTATTTTATTTATTTTATTTTTATTTTGTACAATACTACAGACAGTAGTCCAAGCAGGAGAGGATGTACATAAACACCCACACAAGAGCGAAAAAGATCAGACCTTTTTTGCGTAGCAAAGGTGAAGTAGATGGTAATGAATTCCACTCTGTGATTGTTCGCGGGAAGAACGAATGTTTATATAAATTAGTTGCTTATGCTTATAAATTAGTGCTTATGCTGCTCGACTGCTGACCCGCAGGTCGCGGGTTCGGATCCCGGCCGCGGCAGCTGCATTCCCGATGGAGGCAAAAAGGTCCGTGTGCTTAGACTTAGGCGCACGTTAAAAAACCCCAGGTGGTCGAAATTTCCGGAGCCCTCCGCTACGGCGTCTTTCATAATCTTATCGGAGTTTTGGGACGTTAAACCCCAACAATTATTATTTAAAGCAGCCTTGAACTTAGAATTATCAGTTATCTCGACGATAGATCGGGCAAGGTGATTCCAACTTGCTGACGTACGGGGGATGGTCGAATTGTGAAAATGGTTGGTGTGGCATGAGGGAATGCCAACCTTATGACGATGTTCAATGCGCGCAGATATACGTAAGAGGAACGGGTTATCAATTTTCTTGAGAATGGGATTGTTATGATATATATCACGGAACAGGCAGAGGCAAATTTATTACGTTGTGATAGTAGAGGTAATGATAAGCTTGCTTTCGTAGAAGTGACGCTGGAGTGATAATTAGAACGAATGAAACGAGTACTGTGCTTCCTTTCTACTACTCTGCTCGTGCAAGTCACTGCTCAAATATATTCGATTGAGAATCAGCTCCACGCGTCGTCGCGTTACAGCGTCACAAGTTAAGTTCATTGTACGAGCTATATAGGGGAGGCGGCAGGTCACGAGCATATATAGTTAACCGACAGCGTTTCTCTATACCAGCAATGTCAGACCTTGCCTGCCGATACCGCAGAAACGCTCGTTACTTCATTAGCAGCCCAGTTGCGTGCATTAGCTGCAAAAGTTAATTAGCGCTGCCTGTTTGCTCTAATGGCCCGTAAATACCCGAACAAAACGACCAATTAAAGTCGCAGGCGCAGTTCGTTACTGGTTTCAAACGTCGCTGTTAAATCGAGCACCATCTGTTCATGCTGTGACCTTGATAACGCTGCACACGTCACGACGAAGCCGAGGGTTCCAATAGACTTCGTGCATGCGAGACTGGAAAGACGGTGTCAATGTAGGCGCGACGCATGCCTTATGTATGCGCAGGGTGCGTGTGTGTGTGCCATTCTGAGAAATAATTAGGTAGGACGAGATTTAAAGTCGCTCGTAGATCAACCGAATGGAAAGAAAAGCGGTGCGCGCGAACAGCAGGCGATTGAATGCACGATCGCAGAGGCTGGCAGTGAAATGGGTGCGCAGCTGTGGCGGCGCCAGAAATGTTACTCAAGGTGTGGGACGTGGTTTTGGTGGCGGCCGCCGCCGCTGGTTTCGTCTTCCCGGTCGACGCAGCCGACATGGGATGGGACGCAGTGACCGTCGAGAACGGTGAATCATATTACAGTGTTTCAGCAATCAGCAGTGACGGTTATATATTGTAGTGTCGTGGTCGGTGCGTAGTTTTCTTAAACACTTTAGCCGCGCGAGTTGCTCACGCATACACCCGCCGCGGTGTACGAGTGGTTATGATGCTTGACTGATGGCCCAAAGGTCGCGGCTTCGAATCCCAGCCGCATTTCTATGGAGGCAAAATACTAGAGGTCATTGTGCTTAGAAAGGGTCCGCCGTGGTGGTGTAGCGGTTACGGTGTTCGGCTGCTCACCCGAAGGTCGCGGGTTCAATCACGGCCGCGGCGGTCGCATTTCGATGGAGGCGAAATGCTGGAGGTCCGTGTGATGTGCGATGTGAGTGCACGTTAAGGAACACCAGATGCTCAAAATTTCCGGAGCCCTCCACTACGGCGTCTCTCATAATCATATCGTGGTTTTGGGACGTAAAATCCCAGATATTACTATTTTCCTTAGAAAGAACCCCATGTGATGGAAATTTCCGGAAATCCCACGATCATATCGTGATCTTGGGACCCGAACAATTATTATTATTGCTGACCGCATTAGGCATCGTGGAGAAATTATTAAAGTGGCTAATAGCGGTCTTGAAGACTGAAGAAGCTGTGTACCGACCACGACGCTACCGTGCTTACCTTACTGTAAAGCGGCGCCGCTAAAACAGCTTCCTGTCTTCGCGTTTAACTTCAGTTGCCTGTCGTTGTTGCTTGCTCGTCCAACTCATTACTGCACTAAGTGTTGCCGTCTGTTCTGTCGCCTTGTCGTTTGTCCCTTGTATCTCTTTTTGGCTGTTCAGCGCCCAGGGGTGCAAAGAACACCCACGACAGTCGATGATCTTCATGCTATATTCGTAGTAGTCAACGTTGTCGTTGCTGTACATCCACCATCTTTGCAGTCGATTGGCAGTATAGGTCACTCAGGCACGGGTTTTTATTATTGCGTTTTATTATTTCGTTTCACATTACTTTTGTCGTTAGTCAATATTGCAGTGTCATAATTATATTTAGCTGCCGTGTTTGTCTCGCCGATAGGCACAGTATATATGAGAAAATATCTAGCATACATTTCTTACAGCTATAGTATATTTCAATAATGTGAGGCAGATATCGAAATTCCACTGCATGTGGGATAACTGACGAATTAGACGCGTCTTGAGCCTCCAGAGGGATACACAACTTGTCACCTTCCATTTCGCAATTCCAAAATGCGCTTTAGAATGATTCATTACATTTACCGCAGCATCGCTACGCTTTCCTGTTCAGTCATATTTTTACGCCTCGCATTATCTCACAGCGCTATTAGTGTTTGATAGCACTGACGCCAAAAAGAAACAACCACGTGCCTAGCCATAGGCGTGCGCATGAGGGGGGCAGGGCGCCCCCCCCCCCCCCTATTCACCTATGAAGGGGGGGCGGCGCAAAGTCTGCCCCATACGTTGGCTTAATAGGGAGGGGAGCGCGACGATGACCCTTCGCTCCCCCCACCCCTGAAGGGTAACCCTGCGCACGCTTATAAGCATAACTCTTAGGCCTACTTCCATGCTGGAAATTACGTGGCTTTAAATATTGTTTCATGGCCTCATTCTTTCTTACTTCTTGTCTAGATATGTATCCTATAGCGCATACTGACGCTAATACGGGAAGGTATGCCAAAATAAAGCTTCAATTCATTTAAGGCAAGTGCCAGTACAAGGGCGAGGAAATACCACGGGGACGTCACGTGGACATGGAGACGCCTTGCGAACGCTGGAAATGTGAAGTCACCGAAAACCTCGTGCTGTTCATTGGGTAAGTCGACCCCTTCAGTGAACATGTTCGTCGGTGATAAGTGCTGCGCTTAAGTTGTGCCCGTAAAGCGCGTCTTAGATTATCGTAACAACTTTGTGCCACCTGTCCCACCTATGTAGATTACAATTATTTACAACAGGGTGGCTACTTCGGCTGGTTGGTGCTGCATTCGAAAAGAAAAAAAAAAACATTTTTTTCTTTTTGTGCGCAGAACGTTTGAGAAAAGAAGTCAGATAGGACAGAGCGCACACTTACAACCAGTTTGTTGCTCAGATGTCGCGAATATATATACAATCAGGAGGGCTACGATATGACACTCAGAGAAAGGGAAAGCGACGTCGCATGTGCAAAACATCTTACGATGCACGTTAAAGAACCCCCGGGGGGATCGAAATTGTCGGAACCCTCCACTACGGCGTTTCTCATAATCATATCGTAGTTTCAGGAAGTGAAATGCGAACAATTATTATTATTAGATATCACAGTCGCCACAGCTGGAATAATTCTAATTATAAATGTTTTATGGAGTTTCCCGCGTTACCATTCCGTGATTAGACGCTCAGACCGGTAAGCGTTCCGTACATTGCACTAAAGAAAACAGGTATACCACAAAAGTTGTTTCTCGGTCCCTGTAACAAAATCTCGGTGGCAACCTTTCGAGAGAGCCTAACACATCCACTCTCCCGCAGCTGCGGTTCCTCACAGGTCGAGTCTCCTTGTAAGACCGTCAAGGGATCCGGGGTGTACCCCAAGTGCTGCCCCAAACCGGTGTGCCCTCATCATCATCATCATGGCCGGTGAATAAAGATGTGCTATATACGTGCGGACAGTTTCATAACTACATTTAACGCAATTATTGGTGAGTTTTAACAGCGAAGCTGTCCTGTTCTAGCTCTCCGCAGTCTGTGCGGTTGGATGGATGGATGCGATCAGGGCTTCAAGTCTCCCATCATTGCAGGGGGGGCCCTCATAGAGCGGCGACATATTATATATATATATATATATATATATATATATATATATATATATATATATATATATATATATATATATATATATATATATATGCGTGTTTGTGTGAAGACAACTGTCTCTAGCACAAAGAATAGTAGAGTTTTAATTTCTCCGTACGCATCACTACTGCCGAAAACATCAACGCCAGCGCTTTTCAAATGGGTGCAGCAGTGCTACAGGTGACCTGCCGAGGGGGGCCGAGCCCCACCTTAAGATATTGTAAGGGGGGGACGGGCCCCCCCTGGGGCCCCCCTGACTTTAAGCCCTGGATGCGATATTTGAGGTACGGCAAGGCGCGTGTAGCTCGCAGCGGGCGACTCCCACGTCGGGACCGTCAGGCCAAGCCTGTCGGCCACTCCGCGGGCCTGCTGGACGGCCCAGAGTTGGTCGGCCAGCAAGGAGCTGCGGAGGGCCGCCTTTCACCTGGCCGACGTAGTATCGGGTTTGCGCGGTTGGTTGGTTGGTTGGGTCCTAGAGGAATGGCTCAACCCACCACGGGGAATCGGCCATGAATCGTGTGTCAACAAAAAAACTCCTTACGTGTGTATGCGCCACAGGAATTGGGCAAAGGCCCACTACCGTGTACAACAGTGTGAAATGAAATGAATACTTGAAAGAGAGATAGAGAAAAAGAAAGAGATAAAAAATAGAGAGAAAGAAAGCGCTAGAAAGAAAGAAAGATACAGATAAAGAAAGGGAACAAAGACATAAAAACACACAAAAACGAGAAACATGGACAAATAGAGAGAGAAAGAAAGTGACACAAAGAAAGAGGAAGAGGAAAAACGAGAGGAACAAAGGGAATGAGGACATGAAAAGAAAGAGAGAAAGAGAAAAGCATAGGGAGAAAGAGAAGGAGGTAGAAAGAAGCAGACACGAAAAAGAGATAGAAAAAAACAGAGAGCAAGGCAGACAGAGAAAGAAAGAGAGAAATAAAGATGGAAAGAGCAAGAAAGAGGAAGAAATAGTAAGAGGAAGAACGAAAAAGAAACTTACACAAAAAAAAACGTATTCCAATATAATGGCTCCTTTAATAAATACTCGCGAAGAAACTTTAAACTGTATTGAAATGTAAGACATACATTCCAACTTCATTGGGTAAGGTAAACACAGCTGTGTGGTCTCCTCAAAATTTCAGAACTTTGTTATTATATTGGCAGTTCTTTCCTTTCTTTTTTCCTCTCCCTCTTTGTAATGCTTTTCACGTTTTCTTTATTATTTTTTTTCTTTTTTTTTCCATTTCTAGTATTATGTTTGTAAGCAATATTGTAGCTATCACCCATAGGACACAATATGTTTTCTTGGCCAATCCCCCAGAGTGGGTATGTGCCACAGGATAGAGGCAACAGACAAACAAATAAACAAACAAACAAACAAACAAACAAACAAACAAACAAACAAACAAAAAGAGATGCAAGAAACAGGGAGGGGGGGGAAAGATAGAGCAGAAAGAAAGAAAAAATCAAGAGAAACAAGGAAGGGCATTCAGCTGCTCTCTTCCTTCAGGCTTGGCACCACTAGTGCGAAGAGGCCATTATTTTTCTTATTGGGCACAACTTTAACGGGCTGTTTGCAATTGACATTATTGATCCTCTTTATCTCGTTCTGTTGTTAATGAACATATCTCATAATCGTGTTATGTGCGAGTGCATGAAAAACTATCGATACGGACTCCGCGGTAATCTGCGTGTCCACCCTGTGTGTATTGTTCTCTGCCCTTAGTGGCATTCTTTATAAGCCAGAGGTCCTGTATTCACAAAGTAATTCTGATTATTTTTTCTTCTCTTATTCATTTATCCATTCTTGTTTTCTTTTTTTTTTCGATATTAATGTCATCATGATGAGATAGCCAGCTCTAACGTAGCTTGCCTTCCTATGTCTTTCATATATAAATAAAGAAAAAGCTTTGCGACCCAGCTTTAACGGAGTGTTCAGCTTGTTTGAAAACTGTATTGCACTTTGCGGGGTACCGAATTTGCGAAACCTTATTGAGCGGAACAATCGCAAATTTTGATTTAATGTACCGAGTGGTGACTCGACGCAGTCGAGGTGGCTGGCGAAATATCCCGAAATTTCCATGGGAATAATTTGCACTTAAGGGGAGATGGGAGTCGAAAAACGCAAATTTTTTTCAAAAATTACACATTTTTGTTTTCATTTGCTTTCACAAGTTTAGTTTCTCTACTTTCACGACAAAAAAACTGAAGATTGTAATTAAACTCGAAGTAGGTCAAAATCGCTTTTAAAGGGCACAAGGTGGCTACTAAAAATCCTGATTGTCTAGAGTCCCCTGGAAATTGTCACCTGTCTGCTTGCCATTGCATTTCACATGAGGGGTTCACTAAAGTCACATGCTCAAAATAACCATGATTGCCAAGCTTTCATGATGGAATAAATCATCTTAAATGACAAATCTTTTCCGCATAGATGAGCTTTCACTTATACCTTTAAAATGCGTTTTTCTCAAGATACAATTCTGGGCAACTTCATGAGATTTACATCTTGTTTGTGGTACTTCTGATAGCCAGATCGGGATGAAATTTTGCCCACATATTTCTTAACATGTGCAGAGTGCAAGTATCTACTTTAAAACTTGATATCGCCAAATATAATTATTACGAACCTAAAATAAGCAATTAGCATGGTCTGAGCATTCTAAGGTTTTCACATTACAATTTTTCTTGTCCATTAGAATGTCTTATACGCGCTTTCTTGATAGTTATTTGCATTCTGCAGATAATGTGGAGCAATATGAGCCAATAATGGCTCAGAACGATAAACATTTACTGGCAAAAGAAGAGTCTACAAAAAGAACTATATTTTACACATTGTCGTGGCACAAAACGAAAACTGTAAAGCTTACTATAAAACTAATTGCATATTTGAAATCAGCATAAAATCCTCTATATACAGCGAAAATTTCACTGCCTTAGGCTACAGATTAATGCAACTTTTTTTTCCGAATCGCATCTCCTCTTAATATAGCGAGTTCCACAAAACTAATAAGGTAACGTACTAATTAACACTTTGTTGCAACCTCTAGGAGCAGTTGTTTTTTATGGCAATTTCGGAGGTGGCCACATTTTAGTGCCGACGCCGACATGCAAAGATCTCTGCTGTGAAACATGTAAAATCCGGCTCTCCTTCAATCTCGAAATATTCGCTGTCAGTTTATACAGTATGGAAGCGGAGCGCGCAGGGGTGGCCTAGTGGTTATGGTGTTCGGCTGCTGACCCGGAGGTCGCGTGTTCGAATCCCGGCCGCATTTCGATGGAGGCAAAAGGCTATGGAAGCCCGTGTGCTTAGGTTTAGGTGCACGTTAACTAAGTCAAAATATCAGGAGCCCGTCGACGACCCTCATAATCATATCGTGGTTCATATCGTGAGACGTAAACCCTGGGGACGTAGAAAAAACACTAAAAGTGCCACCAAGTTAATACTTTGTGCGTCGATACGAATGCTGATACGGGCGCGTTTAATGTTGCGTATCAATGTTTCTGCCGCAAATTTCAATCGTCACCCCATTTGTTGGTCGCGGGACTCACGGCCGTGGCTAGGATTATTAGGTCCAAGATTACACGTAAGCACATGTGTGTGTGTGTGTGTGTGTGTGCGTGCGTGTGTGTGTATGTGTGTGTGCGTGTATAATAAAGCACGCGGTTACGGTACGGGAAGTCCCGACAATAGCACGTGAAACGCGGGGAACAATGCAATAGCGCACAGGCGTACCGATCAATCATCCTACATTTACGCTACTGCGTATTTTATAGCGAGCTTACCTGCGACATCGCTGTGAGGCTGTTTACTCCGGATAAGGCCTTTTTACGCGTCCCATTTCAAGAATGCATAGTGCCACTGCGAAGTAGCCGAAGTCAGCGTTTTTTTTTTTTTCATCGGTATAGAAACTTGAAAGTCTACAAATATTACTGATTGTGGGAGGTTTCATGTCCCAGAACCATGACATGATCATGAGAGACGCCATTGTCGAGTGCTCCGGAAAGTTAGACCACCTGGGGTTCTTTGACGCGCACCTAAATCTAAATACACAGACTTCTAGCATCTACGCCTCCTCCGCGTCCTTCGGGTCAGCAGTCGAGCACCATAATCACAAGACCACCGCGGCGGGTGAGTCTACAAATGACACCAGAATTGTGCACCGAGGTACTGAAACACAATAATATTTTAGAACTGAAACTTGGGCGAGTTTTTAGACATTGATACGTGAACAAGGAAGGCACTAAGACAGCGATACAAGAAGGAACAAGATGACTAGACAAGCGCTAACTTCAAAATAAAATTTATTCTCAGATATCCAAATCTGTTTATCAATCAACAATGATCACAAAAAAAAAGCACGTCATCATCAGGGGCGTAGCCAGGGGAGGGGGGAATCGAAACCCCTCCCCCCCGAAATTTATCATATTTGCTTGCGTATATGTGCACACATACGTACAAACGCACGTACGAACATTCATAAATATGGTTGAACCCCCCCCCCCCCCCCCGGAAAAAAAAAAGAATTTCTGGCTACGCCCCTGATCAACATTAAGCGCTTATATGGCCTTCTCCTTTCTACCTGTGTCGTCTTAATGCGTTCGTTGTCCAAAAAAAAAACATAATGCATATTGTTTTTGCCCCCTGCGCAGCGATATCACGCGCCCTCAAGTCACGGCTTTCTGAGTGCGCTCGCTCGCAATACGCCCGCGTATCACGCCACCTCTGCTGGGTTTGCTCGAAACAAACGGGACAGTATATGCGTGCATATATGTTCAGTGCGGACTTCGGACTGTTTACTCCGACTGCAGTGTACTAGTTCCCTGCACCCCGACGGCCACTTGCTGCAGTTACACGTACGGCACACGCGGACGCTACATGTTGGTGAAGGAAAAGAAAGTGATCCCAACGTTACGCTTATATTTCTTACCACGTAGACTGCAAGATAGGAGTCGCTACTGATAATGTTTTCTGTTTGCTAATGTTTTTTTTTTTCGTCGATACATGCGCAGGACTTACACTTCGCTTACTCATTTGTGTACTTTATCTTGTTTACGGACTGCGCGAGTCACTTCAGTGACTTTATATTTACACGTGCGAAAACCTTGCATATGTTTTGCACAGTCTCCTATGCGTTTTCTGTTTTCTTTCTCGTTGCTTCCTTTTTTTTTAAGTCCCGATAGCTAATTAGCGCGTAAGGCTTCCCGCTAGCTCAAGGGCGTGGGTTCGAATCCCAGCCCCGGCGGTCGCATTTAGATGAAGGGAAAGAGAAAAGAAAAAACACCTGCGTGTTTAGACTTATAGGAGCACGTTGAAGAATCCCAGGTGGCCGATATTAATTCAGAATTTCCCAGTCCACCGTGTTTCTATATTGCGTCAATGTGTCGGCACGTAAAACACCAGCAATTAATTAATTTATGTTTTGAATATCTTTTGGTGCTTCTGCTATATGTCATGGGTATAGGATCGTAGCAGGCTCTACTAAAAGCTCAAATATATTCGAGAAATTGTCTCAAGAAAAATAGAAAAGAAAGGAATATCCCCCTGGAAGTTTCCGAAGCAAGAAAATGCGCTAGAAACGTGCGGACGTCGATAAGTTATTCGCGTGTTTGTTTCTAAGCCCATGCAATCCAGATTCGTTTATGGTTTGTTTGTCAGTATGCATAAGCCCATCCAGGAACAATCAGCCCGCGGAAAAGAAACACAAATCGAAAAATACCGAGAAAAGGTGTGTTTGTGTCCGCGCGTGCATGCTGATGAAGATAGCGCGCTATAGAGAAGCGGCTCGGCGCCGATAAAACGGTTCCATCCATCGGCGCTGATAGCGTCGTAGACCGCGCTATCGATCCATAGGGACACTGTTGTTCAACCCAACAACTGCAGTCGAAGCCTTCTCCCCTCCCTTCGTGGACGACTACAAAGTAGAGCACATTGTGGACGCGTCAAGACGCTGTTGCTATCGCCGCTATTGTATTCCGAAGCTATGTACGCTGTAGACGCTGTCACGGCCGTTGTCTGCGTCACGGCGTCGTTGGCGACTGTATGGTGCGTGTCTGAGGCGTACCTCCGATACGTCTACTCCAAGCGCGTCGTAGAAGGTAAGCGCCTTTTTCTTTTCTTCGTATGTGCTACCTTTATAGGAAACGTTAAAAAAGGGGAAAAAAAAGTGCACGAATTGGTGTGAATGTGGCCGCTGTTGCGACATACACTTCCCATGAGGCATATTTTGGGTCTGAAGGCGAGAGTTTGATTGTGAACAAGGCTCCCGTTAAGGAGCCGAAACGTCTTTTTAAGAATATATTTTTACTTTGGTCGGTGCTGTGTTTCCTTCGTTCATATTTTGGGTCTATATGTGTGTTAGATGTGCGCCCTTAGGCCGGTGTAACCCGCCACGGTGGTCTCGATGGTGCTCGACTGCTGACCCGCAGGTACGGGATCGAATCCCGGCTGCATTTTCGATGGAGGCAAAACGCTAAACCCATCTCCTTAGATTTAAGGGCAAAGAACCCCAGGTGGTGAAAATTTCCCGAGCCCTCCACTACGGCGTCTCTCATAATCGCACCGACGTTTTCGAACGTGAAACTCGAGCAATTATTCTGATTATTATAGTTTTGGGGGGGCTTCGGATTAATTTATACCTGCTGGGGTTCTTTCATGTGCACCTAAATCAAAGCACACGGGTGCTCTTTGCGTTTAGCGCCCATCAGTGGGCTACCGCCGAAGCCGGGAGTCGAACCCGCGCCCTCGAGCTCAGCAAAGCGTCATGTTACGTAGCTATATAATGACGGGTCTTGACAGAAATGAAAGGGGGGGGAAATATGCACGAATTTGTGTGGAGGTTGCCAATAGCTGGTTAGCCTATCGCATTGCTAATACCGTTGTGTAACATTGCGTAATATTATGTTACCTGTCCTCCAAAGTCGGTTATCAGTTTAATATAAGGTAATTAGAGCTAATCGAGTTTATTTTTTGTTACGCTTTTATCACTCGTTTATCGCTAAATCGCCATTGATTTTGTTTTTGTTTTTTTTTTCGTTTCGCTATGTCCCGACAAAGACGACAAAAAAGCGAGAGCACTCAAAAGACGGGACACAGCGCTATCAAACGAAATTTTCATTCCGGAAACTCGAAGCAATATGAACCAGTACCGACTGGCCACAGTTCACTGTACTGAATCTTTGCTTGTTATTTGCGATAAGATGTTGCACTTGGCACGATATTGAAGCACTTCGCGTATCCCATTACCCCTCACTGCTTTTCGTTGGCAATATGTTAGATTGACGACTATGGTTTCGCGCTGCATAGCTCGAGGACGATTCGATTCCTCGACCGCGGCGGCCGCATCTCGGTGGGGGGCGAAGTGCGCAAAACAACCGCGGGCTTCGATTTCAGGGCAGATTATAGAACAACAAGCGGCAAGAATTTGTTTTATGTGCCAAGTTATAAAAGTTGAATGTGGCTGGCCTACTGAATATTTACACGTGCAATATCTGCACCGTTGCGTATAAGGTTGGGTAATATTGCGTAACATTGACTACTTTTGGCCACTGCTCCCTAATGTTAGCTGGTATTGGGCTGTCGAGGTAACTGAAGGTAATTAGGGGTAATTAAGGTTAATTTAAACGCATCTATTTCATATTTAGCGCTAAATCTCTACTTAATTGTATCTAGCTATCCATCTATTTCAAGGCGGAAGCTGTTAGTTTATCCTCTGTTCAATTAGCCGTCCAAAATATCGTTCTAGAGTGCGCCAGACAGAATGGAAAATAAACAGCTCAAACGAGAGAACACCATAAAAAAGTGGGACACAAACAACGGCGCTGACTTACAGGTCTTTCGCGTTGCTTTTTTTCTTTCTTTTTCACGATGTCGTGCGAACACGCCCAAGCTTTTACTTTAGCGCCTGACAGTAGCGTTCAATTTCAGCTCGTCGTTCCGCCGGCTTTCGTAATCTCTAGATTTCAACACAACCGATTGCAGATGATACATCAGCCTTGTCTAAGTCACTATTTGAATAGAAAAATATACATCAACACGGACATGTCAACACAAGCACAAAAAAAAAGGACAAACCAATCGTTATGACAAATAGAAAAGAAAGAAATAGTACAAATAGAGAAGAGAAAAAAGACTTCCGCCTTCAAGTCGACTCAGGCGAATGCATAAAGGACCCTGGGAGCTTTTTGCTTAAAGCTGCGGGCCTACATAGACACTTTATTAAGTGAAACTCTGAATCAGTTAATACTGTTAAGCCATTCCTTGATAACTCTATTATTTTTATATAAGCGAGCTTTGGTTCGATATTAAAAGAGAAAAAGGAAGCTGAGAAGATTACACACCGCGCTTTAGTTCAGTTGGGGTGATTCACACACTGCAGTCGCATGCTTACGTGCTGCGTCAGCGTGTAGCTTTTTATCTCCGCCCGTCGCATAACACTTGACCAGTCTAGACGTGTTAACGCTACTCACCCCTCTTGACCCCAGGTTCGACTACATATCTACAACTCGAAATTAAGCTCCATAATGGGGCTTTCTCTATCAATATACGTGATACGCGCCGTCTGAAATACACTACAGTGATAGAACGAATTGTTTCTGACATTTATTTAAAAAAAGTGAAGACTATATGCATGAGTCATCGTTGAATAAAATTTTTAGATTCTTTAAAGAAGTCCCATGGTCCTTTATGCATGCACCTAAGATGTGTGTTCTCCTTCTCCCTTTTCTTCTTCTGTCTTGTCAGTCGACTGTATTGTGTTATTGTTTGCCAAATACCCTAAATAACTTCAATGTTACTTATGAAAATGTACGTACTCTAATACTTCTATTTTAAATATGCTTTGTTAATTATGTCCCTATAAATATTTCCTTTTTGTAGAACCTTTTTTTTTTTTCAAGATGTAGCGTGTGCATTGTTGGTTTCAATTGTGTTTACATTTACTTTGCTTTTGCCGACGTGTGGCCACAGTGAATCTGCGATGCGGCGCATTGTCCAGCTGTTTCATGCAGCTTTTTTTCCCTTTCCCAGCCACTTACTGTAAAACTGTATGTGGTAAATACTCAACTCAACTCAACGCCCCCCTCCCCTCACCCGCTGTAAGCTTTATGCACCTCGTGTGGTTTTTCAGTGTCTTCTCCGGGTTCGGCCCACCTTTTAAGAGAGAGAGAGAGAGACAACAACTTTATTTGACAACGCCTGCAGAGACGATTAGGCTCCCTCCGCGCAGGGAGGACGAGCTTTCATCGCGACGCGGCCTTTACGTCAGCCTCGTGCGTTGTGCTACTCGAGGTCTTGCTCGAGAACCCCCCCCCCCCCCCTTTTTTTTTCTTTTCTTTTTTTTTTCGGGGGGGGGGGGGGGCTGTACGTTCATAAGTGAGGCCCACCTTCGACCAAACGATGATGTCATGAGATGAAGTCAGCACGTAACGCCACGTTATGTGACATGATAATGGCTTCAAAGTGGCGTCACAGAATTTGGTGGTCTGTGATGTCATGATGACGTAGTATTGTGACCGCAACACGTGATGATTTTTTTTCTTCATTACTCGTGTAGACGACACCGCCACCGCCGACGGTCAAGTTCCGCTTTTGACGAGGCATCTAAGGCGTGTTCCTTAACAAAATCTGACGATATCTCAAAGTGCAAAAATTTTTTATGCAAATTGTCTCGTCAATTAGACCCCTTTTCTTCGCCTTCTTATTTCTCTTGAGATTTCACTGCAACTTTACGGTGCACCCTATTATATATCTCTCGACTCGTGACCTTGTGAGTTTGTAATCACTGTCAGTCAGTTGGCATTGCGCAAGCGTCGTCGAGCCATACAGTCACGCGCACCTGCAATTTTTACAATGCACGTGCGCAGGCCGCCTTCAAGGACGGCTTTTTATGATGCCGAGGCCGTGGACGCAAGAAAACCCGCTGAGCCGAATGACTGATCGTGTACTACATCTTTTTCTCGCTTTAGTATCTTACACGTGTCGGTCGCTCAAGGATCACGTGAACGTCGATACGTTACGCGCAAAACGAGAGGATGCCCCTTGCTTGTGTCTGGCTCGGATTCAATATTTTTTTTCTTCCCTGGCAGGCAACTTCCGTATGGACGTTTTTCAATAAAAACTTCAGTTGTGAGTACAGCGCATGTCCTGTCTTCATCTCGTCCTTCGTATTCCTTCCAGCGCTGCTCCCCTTTTCACTTCATTATGAACCTATAGAACCAACTCGCCCACCTTTCTGTGTTTCATTATGTAGCTGCACATTTGCCATTTTTCTATACAGAAAGCACGCAGCAACGCCATTTGCATGGGAATAGGCCCGACAAATGAAGGATCGCGACCAGCCTAAGGTCGTTGATATTGCTATGCAGAAGCAATCATATGCTCTCTCTCATGGGAGTCGGTGGCGTTGCCAGTGGGTGCCACACTGGGCACGTGCCAGTTCCAAAATTTCTTTCTGCCATGAGGCACAGAGCCCACAGAGACGCTTGGTCACACTTCAAGAGTATTGCTTGTTGGGCAAGTTAATACACGCTTAAATTCGAAGAAAGCCACTAAAGCGCCGAAAAAAGGCAGAAAACTGAGAGGCAGAGACAGTGAACACAAAGGTGCCTACTAACAACTGACGTTTATTTCGAAAAATACTCTCCTCCTAAGTCTGTGCGGTCCTCATTTCGTATTAAGGACGAGCCCCCCACCGAAATAAATTTCTTCCTACACGTATACGCTGATGGGAGTGCGCATGATTCTCGATCAGTGGCAGCCTAGCTTCATCATAGCTCCCCCTTTTGGTCCAGTGTGAAAGAAAGCGAGCTACTCAGTTATCATAGGCGTGCGCAGGGTTCCGCATGAGGGAGGGCAAAGGTTCATCGCTGCGCTACCACCCCCCTCCCCCCTCTAAGTCAATGTATGGAGCAGATTTTCCACCCCCCACCCATAGGCGTGCGCACGAGGGGGGGGCAGAGGGGGGCGGCCGCCCCCCCCTAGTCCCCTAAGAACCTAAGAGGGGGGGGGGGGGGCGCAAAGTCTGCCCCATACATTGACTTAATATGGAAGGGGGGCGCTGCGACGAACCTTCGCCCCCCCCTGAACGGTAACCCTGCGCACGCCTATGCCCCCACCCCCCTCTTAGGTGACTAGAGGGGGGTGCCCTCAGCACCGTGCGCACGCTTATGGCAGCGATGAAATTGCGGTCAATGACTCCAAGTTAAGGTGAAAAATCCACGAGAGACAATAATTGTGTGGGGGGGGGAAGGGGGGTATTATCGAATGGCGGCTCAATGTCAGCGCCATACCTTTACAAGGGTGGCTAGAACCCTACCTTCACTCAGTCGAACTTATCCCATCATTCTTTGAAGGGTCGCGGACTTGCAAAAGACTCCCAGGGTTCCATATGCATTCACTGAAGACGACTCGAAGATGAAAAACTATCTTTTTCCTCCCAGCCGATGTATTGGTGCTGCCCCGCCACCCTTCGAAAGCCTTCTGTACCTAACGTAGTTTTGCACTGCCTCCAAGATCGGAGGCACCTCACCTGGTTTCAGATACAATACTATCTTCAAGCGCTATTTTATAAAAATTATTTTCTATCGTATCAGCCGATGCACGCACGTGTCCTACTCCATATGTCATTTATACAAATTCTATGACATGGCTACTTCGGCTACTCTTAGCTTGAGTTCTGGCAACTTTTCAAAACCACCCAACGGCAACCCTGTACGGTGTCGGTCATAGCCTGAATCGCTATGAGGCGTTAAACCCCGTAAACTAACACACCAGCTATTGTTTTCGTTTCGCTTCAAAGCATTCTTCCAGACCACAATGTGGGCGTGTGTTATCTCAGACAAATAAGTGCCTTTGTCTGTTCGCGACCGAGTAATCAGCGCGGATCCGGTCCATTCCGCCTTGTTATCGGCAATGCGGATGACACGTCAGATAGCGTCCGTTGCGTAACGTTATCGGCTTGCGGAAACGAGGTACGCTCGATTCTGTTATTAAGTCGCGCTTATCCCCTTCAGTCACGAATTATGATGCACTGTCAGAAACGCGTCAAATTCGCATGGCATAATTCATAGCCCTGAGTATTACATTCCTAGAAAGAAAATGAAGGAATGTGTTGTTTCAGTAATTAAAGAAAATGAGTCTGTAACTAATTATCTAATTATTCTGTCACTAATCAGCATCAGTAATTGCACAAAAATAATCAACTATTAGGCCCGAAATGCATGCACAATTTGTTTTTTGGTTGTATTCGTTTCGAGCGGAGAAAAAAAATACTTTTCATGTTCCTGGAACGCGGCACGCCGAACGGTCGCAAAATGATCATCTGCAGCCACACGCAGCACAAGGAAATTAAATGAGCGCTAGTTGTCCACTCAGGAAGCCTGTAGGAATCTGCGCACTGAGTTTCAGACCATTTGAAGAAACACGCGGCGTGTGACGCGCCTTGGACGTTCGCGTACACAATTGTGTACGCCGTGACTGAAGGGGTTATTTTGATGTGCCAGACCCTGGCAGTAAAGGAGACACATTTGAGGAGAAATTTCACATTTAGCGCATTTCATATTTAGGAGAAACGTTAGTGCTGTCACGTGACACAATAACTAACCATATACCTTTCAACGTTGTCCATAATTTATACAGTCAAATCTCCTTATATGTAGCATGGGGGCCATTAGTTGTAACAGTGTAGATATAAATCGGCAATTCGGCTAGCACGCAAATCCTAGATACAAAAACGTATTATTCTAGGCTGCAAACCCATTAAAAAAAAGCCACAGTTTCGCCACTAGGGCGAAGCAATGAATGCGATAGCAAGAAATTAGTTTGTCACACGAAGAACGACAAGCAGCTCGATACTTGCAACGCGCCGCCGCAGCTCAAAGAAGGACGCTCGAAAAGGACGCATAGGTATACACAGGACAAGCGTGAATTAACTGTCGCAGTAGTTACGTGTTGGTATTTGAGCAACGCGCTGCGAGTGTCCACAAATGCAGAAGCCGACGCTGTTGTTGTTGTTGCCTATGACATGGCTCATACCCACTCAGGGGGGATGGGCCAAGGATTGATTATATGATTATATGACTTTTAGACGCTGTTTGATACTTCTTTTTCTTTTAAACTGCGGCACGTGGAATGACCCGTCTGCGTCTCCTGCCACGCGGTGGCGTCTGTCGCGTGCCCGGTGTTCTTTTGTTTCATTCTACATCATGAGTGGTACAGAAGGGAGCCACGTTTTCGTGCGCATCTCAAGGGCAGTTTTCAATTTGAAAGAAACTGTAAAAGCGTCGTGGATAGAAAACACGCTCAAGCTGTTCCGAGATCTGCGTACCGCGAGCGGCAAATGGTGCATATGAGTAGCTCGCCGTTATATCGCTGGCACGAGCATGACGTGTGGCTGTGTTGGCTAGCAGGCTGCGGAGCGAGGGGTCGCTGGTCCAAACCCCCGTAAGGTGGTCTGGAATGACGGCGTCGACATGCAGACGGCGACGGCGAAAATTAGCCGAGAGTGTCCATATAATTGATATCGCAATAAAACTGGGTAATCCTTAGATGTCCCCGTGTGGCATTTCAAACTACGCTCTTACAAGAGATTTAGTAAACAGTTAGTAAATGCGTGTATTTACCTGTTTCGAGCGTATTTTACTACATTCGTGATATCTCTTTACGAGCCAGCAGCTAAAAAGCTTGTAAATTCTGTCGTTGCTAACGAGGGGGGCTTTCTTGGTGTTTTACTATAGATAGCTAATAGGCCACTTATATGTCCAGATGCTTCGTAGACGCCGTAGTATATTATTCCAACAGTTTCAGATGGTGCTACTTACTAACTAACGAGGTTAACCTGCGCTCTACCACCTTCACTTACTACGTGGTTAGGGCTTTTTGGGACAAGTAAATGGTTAGCACTTATTTCGTGAATGGGCCAACTCTTTTTTTTTTTTAAGAGCTTAAACAGACCGAAACATGAGAAGGTGAAATTACAACATAGCAAAGTTCGTTTGACAAAATAGGCCTGCGTTCAAATTTATTTTCAGAAGGAGGTGACCACATCTGTAACCAAATTTTTAATGTTATAACCACGTTTCTAAAAAACTTTAGTTGTGCATTGCCTTTGAACAATTACTTAGCTTTTTATGACATCTTATGAGTTTAGAGCCTCGCTCAAACAAAATGTTTCTTCGTTATAGGCGATTCGTGGCCCCTCTCGCGTTTTTAGTTTCGTTATAAAAGAGAATGAATGTCACTGAATGGAAGCGGCCAACCAGAGTTCGTATTTAGTTCGCTATAACCGATAATTCGCTCTATCAGTTCCTCCTATAACGAGGTTTAATGGTGCTGGTTTGGGCGAGTTAGTAGCAATACATTATGGTCGTTTGGACGCACTCACGAGATTGCTGCACTTACAGGCTATACATTTTTTTTTTTTAGAAAAATGGGCCGAAATCTTATTTTGAAAAGTTTTGACGAATATTCAAAAACTCGAAGAAATTTTATACGGTATAGGCTTACCTTTTTTAGAAAAATGGACCGAAAATTTATTTTGATAAATTTCGACGAATCTTTGAATAATCGAAAAACAGGATATTTCAAAAGTATAGGTTTACCTTTGTGGTCGAAAATGCACTGGATATATTTTTGCCATAATGCAACGAAACTGGGCACCGTTCACAGACCAGAGGACGCTGCGTAGGCCTCATTTTGACAGCCCAGTGTGTCCAACATCAGCCGCTAGGCGCACGAAGAAAATGAGGTGCGCGCGCCCCGCTAGCCACGGCCCAAATATGCTTCATCCGCTCGCTAGGCGTGCCTTCTGGCGCTGCAGTCGCATATGAAAAACCACGCGGTGCGTACAGGGATTGGACAGATAGAAGAGTTTACGTAGGTCGACGGCGGTTGTAAATGGGGGATTCACTAGTTTTATAGTTCATCGCTTACAATCTTTCTGCAGAAAACAACCTTAGAATTGCGAAACAATGTGATTATCATGTGTGTATAGGTGTTTCTCTTTTTCAGTTTGATGCATATATGAAGGTTGGTAAATCTCTCGCTACTCACTTCGCGAATATATTGTTTGATGGTTGCGTGTTAATTTTTCAATATTAATCCCATAAAATATTCCGCGATGAGGCAGAATGATGCTGTGCTGTTATCTCTGATAAGTATTAAAGTACGTCAACCGCATTATGTGTTGTTTTTCTTGTTTATTGATATAACAAATAAATGAACTACTTGTCGCCATTTCTTTGTGCCAGACACTCCTTTTCCCTTGGTTGTTAGGGCAAAAGATATGCAGTTTTGCATTTGGCGAGTTCAAAAGTTCTCGTTTTAACATCCTGCTTCCATCGTGGGACGTCCCATTGTGGGAGACCTGAACCCGGGTAGCCAAAAACCCTGCAGGATAATGCCATAAAGTTATAAACAACCAACACAGCACACATACAAGCATACGGTGGACACTTTCATTGTAGTTCGCTCAACACCCATCCCAAGTATTAGTGCCTTCAAAAAAACTTCGAAGCACTTTCACTGCTTTATGATTTATCCGTGATGGTCATGGACCTGCATGCTCTGCTCGCTAATGAAGAAGCTCGCTCTAAGTCTAGCAAGTGGACTTCCTGTTCAAGTCGCTGTCTATATGGGATGACAGTCGAGTACCAGATATGATGCACGTCATCATCGTCACAGCCGCACGAACATGTTGACGATGGCGCACGCTGAATTCAGAATGAAAAGTGCATGGTGTAAGCAGTTACAAGTCGTAATTGCTTATCACTCACGATATACTGTAAATGGGCTAAGAAGTTCCGGCTTAGATGGGTTTGAAGTAGTCATGGCCCGTGTCATCAGTGTCATAAAATCTTTCCGGGGCATTCTGCGTCTCACGATCCTGTGGCTTGCGTCGTTTCAGGAACGCTGCCCTCCTACGCGCGTCGATCGATGCTGTCCAGATCGTACGGAACGCTGGTGGACACTTGCCAAGAGATGACTCCGTCCTACGGCGGTGACCGGCCCGCAAGCACCGACGACGCTTCGCTAAACGCCGTGCTGATCATGGAGGATTCCAAGCCTCCGCCGTACGATCAGTGCATCATGCAGGAGTCCGAGCCACCACCTTACGTGCAATGCCTGCCGGGAGAGTGAACGCTGCGAACGCTTGACCACCCGTGTGCCTAACTATAGGAGGCATAATCCGAGCATGTCGCTACATGACGCGGACGAACGTCCATAGTCAAAGCTTGACGTCAAGAAGTCACGGATGTGACGCAACGGTGACGCCACTTCCTTGCCAGCACGCGCGTCGTGCGCGCGAAGCGGTGTCACGTGACTGCCATGTTCGAAACGCCATACGTCATCGCGCCTATCCGAGCGTTTACCTGCCTCAACGGAAGTGTGAAATGTCAGTGCTGCATTTCATACATACGGCTGCTACAATAGCTAAGTGTGTGCGAATTCCTTTTAAAAAACATTTTATGAACACTCACGTTTTAACTCCTGACGCCGAAGCCCCACTGCCATGACGCCGTGCTGCTCAAGTAATAAAAGCTGTAATTGAATCGCAACGCACGTGAATTTGACGTCAAACTACTTCAGTGGCATCGAAGTACTTCAGTACAGCACGTAGCGGCAACGACTATACTATTCAACTACTGCAGTGAAGACCTGCTAAGCGTGCTGCGGTTATACAGTGTTATCAATAAAAAAAAAGCTGTTGCTATCAGTTAGGAAAGGTAAGTGCGGATATTCTAAACTCGGTTGTTTTTTTTCTTAATAAACCTAACAGATACGGGCTCTAATGAAGTTTTAACCGCATTCAGCGCAGGGGCGTAGCCAGAAATTTTTTTTCGGGGTGAGCACCTCCTTGATTTCGGGGGGAGGGGGGGGGGGGGGGCACCTCCTTCAAATGAAGCAAGGTGTGGGAGCGGGCTAGTTGGTAATCCATAATGTTAAAACTGAAGCGCAAAAAGTACACAGCGGACAAGAGAACGACGAGGACAAGCGCTTGTCCTCGTCGTTCTCTTTCGCTTCAATTTTAATTCTTGAAATGGTCATTTTTCGCTCTGTATGCCATGGCGAAAAAAAATCAGGGGGGGGGGGGGGGGGGTCATGGGCCCGGTGTGCCACCCCATGCTACGCCACTGATTCAGCGTGCTTCTGGGTATAAGGAAGTATCCACGTACACTGCAAGCTTGCCAAAGCTTGCCAACTTTGTCAAAGTTGGCAGCTGGGTCAGTCAGCCGCCAGCTTTGCATTTTGCTGATGCGCACACTTCACGAGTGTATCAAATCCGTATGATGGGTTTTTTTTTTTTTTTTATGGAAATGGCAATTCATTTTTTTTATCGGAATGTCCTGACACCTCTCGGAGTCTGCATGTGCCCCGGCGTTACGTGACAAACTCTTAAGTCCGTATATTCGCTAGGTGCTCCTTTGTCGTTAAAACAGCCAATTAGGCGCAAGATTGATTACTATTGCTAATTAAAATAATCGGTGTTACTAAAATGAATCGTATGAAAGTCGAGTGCCACCTTCTTGGAAAATAGCATGACTCGTCATCTGACTAGCGTTAACGTTGTTACAGAGTTAAAGTATTTTCGTTCAGAGGGATGATTATGTGAGAAGACAACTTCTCCCCATTTGAGCCGAGTAGCTACCAGTAAAAAACTTGTTATGTGCCTGTAAAACCCAGTAAATTACTGCAATCTGACTCTGTAATTACACTCCGAATTACCGGAAACGTCTTTCTTTCTTTTTTTTTTTTTAACGGCTGAAAGATAATCCCGCAAAACGCCAATGTGGTCAAAAACAAAAAGCTAGCGCAAGAGAATTGAAGGGAGCAAAAAAAAAAAGATTACTTCACATTTTGGGGGGCGCGAAAGCCATACAAAAGCGCCAGAAACTAACGTGCAAACCTGGCTGTGGCACTCCCGGTAGAAGCGCGGGCCTTTCGTCGCTCGTACTGGGCTCGCGCCACGACGGGCAAACTGGGCGCGGCGGCTGCGCGGACTGTCTCCGTCTGTGGGCGTGGCTTGGCGGCGGCTACTCCTCGGCGCGTGCGCTGCTAGGCTAGGCTAGGCTAGGCTAGGCGCGGCTAGGCCCAGGTGGTGTGTAGCTATGCCTTGGTTGTTTATAAGCAACGGCAAGGAAGGTTTTTTGCGGACACCTGACGTTTTACCTCGAGCTTTAAGAGCTTCGCTCTTAATATACTGTGTTTATTATTCGGTATAACCGCATTCCAACAAGCCACGACCTGCATGTTGCAAATCCGCCCCACTAGCGTAAGTTTCGCGGTGAAAGGATCGCTGCCAGGCGCGGCCGCTGCGTCCAATAATGATGATGATGATGCGCCAGGCGAAGAATTTCGGAAGAATGCTTTTCAGGAGAATTTATTCTTAGACGTTGAAAAGAACAAGGTGCAGCGCGAATTGACCAGATACTTCAATGTTGCTCAATAAAAGTATGTTGCTGAAGGAGCACGCGTATCTACGTCCTTTTTTAACCTATTTGGGTAATACGACTTTTGCATAATGCATTTTATTTTCCGGTTACTGTGTAAAACGTATACAACGAGTTTCCACTGTAGTTAGAATTTATTAGGGTTAATTAGTTAGCATGTCTTAGTGAACGTGGCTCGGTAAAGTAGCCACACCAGATGGCAATTGCCTTCGAGCCGTTTCAAGGCCTGACCACACGCACGCGTTGCAGCGCTTGGCTTGTATAGACTCGGCGCCGCGCCCTCTCCCTATAGAGAGAGAGAGGGCGCGCAAGCTTGTGGCCGCTCACCCGCTCCCTTCACAGAAAGAAGGCGCGGCGGTGAGTCTACACGCCACGCGCTGCAACGCGTACGTGTGGTCAGGCCTCTAGCGTGCCTCGACGCGTGCGCCCCTGCGCGCATCAAGGCACCATAAGTCGTCTTAGGCACAAGGCACCGTGTCAGGTTTTCCTGACAACTGCTTCCATAATTGCTAGCGAACACGCACAAAGGACGACATAGAAAGAAACAGGACAAGTTTCTTTTTATGTCGTCCTTTGTGCGTGTTCGCTAGCAATTATGGAAGCAGTCAATCAACACCAACAAGCCCAGCTCAATGCTTTAACGAATTTCCTGACAACATTACAGCTGGTCTCTTCAATACGCTGGTCACGTGGCAACGTATTAGGTGGTATCGTTCGTGTTTGCTTGGATGCGTCCCTGCACCTGAAAAAGTAAGGTGGTCGAAATTTCCGGAGCCCTCCACTACGGCGTCTCTCATAATCATATGGTGGTTTTGGGACTTTAGACCCCAACAATTATTATTATTACTAGAGCGGGCTTTTATCCAACCACCACAAGATATTTCAACAGAGCCGTCATGACAAGTGTTCTGCTTTTACTTTTCTTCATTTCTTCTTCTTTCCTTTTTTATTCTTTTTTTTTTTTTTGTATCGCGTGATAGAGCGCATTCATATGGTTCAGGTACATTATCGCTCAGCAAGCGCAGTTGTTTAACCCAAAGGGTAGGACACTCGCCTTCGGAACATGAGGCCACATGAGGCCTTAAGATCGAAACTGGACACCGCTACGATTATTTTTTAATTTCTTTACGGAGATTTCCCTTGAGTGGCTAAGTGGGGGGACGGACAGGCACAATTTTTTCATTGAGTGAGCGTAGAAAAGCTTACAGTACATACATACATACAAAGAACTTTATTCGAGTCCTGAGGGACAAGACAAAAGAGGCCAAGAGACCTCCCCAATCAAGTCGGTGGCTCCACCCATGTCGGAACCGGGAGATGATGACTCTCGGTGACGACACGAGCCCTCTGGACGGCCTGGAGTTGATGCGTGAGATCCGGACTGCGCAGTCGTTCATCCCAGGTGGCCGCATCATGTAGTGTGGAGCCCACGTTAAATGGGCACAGCCAGAGCTTATGGTCGAAGGAGTAGGTTTCGTGCCCGCACTTAGAGCACAACTGTGGAAAATCGGGATTGGACCAACTGAAAGCTTACAGTACGTTAAAAAAAATTTAGCCCATCGTACTCAATTCTCTTTACGTATAGCAACCTCGGAAACTTGTCTTTAACGTGGGTCTGTGGTCATGCCATAAAGCAGCACAACACGTGGTAAAAGGACAAAGCTTACCTGAATATCCTCAGCGAAACATTCTGACGAGCATACTTCCTTTAATGAAGTAAACTCATCCATGCTTACATTATTGGGGTTTCTGGTTTGGTGCACACACTTGGCCAGTTTCGCCACTAAAATACAAAGTAGTTTTACACTAACTCTAAGGTAGGCCCACTCCGACGACCAGGGGCGCAGATAGAAATATTTCCGGCTTGTGGGGTAGTTCAACCACCATTCGTATGTGTAATCGTTGGTCCGTTTCTATGGGTGCGTGCACATGTACGCATGCAAATTCGAAAAATTTTGGGGTGGGAAGGGGGGGCTGCACCCCCTCTCCTGTCTACATCAATGCCAACGGCCACCTCGAATCGACGTTCCGCGTTGTGCAGTCTCACAGAGTCTCGCGAACTTTCGCGAAGTTTATGGTTCAGCTCTAGAAAAACCCGTAGCACACGATTCTGCTGTGTCACAGTCCCTGGATGTCCTTACAACAACGGATGCATGAGAAAATGAGCACAGATCCCTTAATCAAGCAAAGATAATACCCCCTTCCTTGATGTGTCCGCTTTCGTGCGCATACTTAGTTATCGCGTGTTCTGATATAAGCCTTCCAGGCTAAAGGTTGTCCTGACGAGTTTACTTCACCGCAATGCATGCCGAAAAGCAGTCGAAAAAGTTAACATCATAAATGTAGCGCAAAAACCACGGACACAGAAAAGGAGCACACATACACAGCGCTGTGTATGTGTGCTCCTTTTCTGTGTCCGTGGTTTTTGCGCTACATTTATGATGTCATATTACCAACTCGCCCAGCAAGACGCTCTTCTGAAAAAGTTAAGGCCCTTATCGCCCATGATAAGGCTCAACTTTTGTCTGACGTCACAACATGCAATGGGTTAGACCTCCTCTGCTTTAAGAGCCTTCCGAGCTTAAAAGACTCCTTGTGCGTTTACTTCGCCGCACTCAATGTCGAAAGGCAGTCGAAAAAGTTGAGGCCCTTATCACCGGGATAAGGCTCAACTTTTGTCTGACGTCACACCAAACATATTGTGCAGCTGCAACGCGTGATTCATAGCCGCAACGGCACCCTGACAAAAACATGGAGAGTATCGTATATCCCATAAGCGTGCGCAGGGTTGCCCTTCAGGGGGGGGCGAAGGTTCGTCGCAGCGCCCCCCCCCCTCCCTATTACGTCAATGTGTGGGGCTGACTTTGCGCCCCCCCCCCCTGTCGCCCCCCCCTACAATGTATAAGGCTGGCATTGCGCCCCCCCTTCTCGCCCCTCTGCCCCCCCCCCCCCCCCCCGTGCGCACGCCTATGGTATATCCCACAGCAGCGACCCCTCTCCGCTAGTTGCAACAGGAAGATGGCTTCCCCGCAACACAGACCATGGGAAAATATTCTGAGCAGTTTCTGACACTTGCAGAGAATGTCCATAACATTGCAAGGTGTGACGTCAAACAAAAGTTGAGCCTTATCATGGGCGATAAGGGCCTCAACTTCTTCGACTGCTTTTTCTGCATGCATCGCAGTGAAGCAAACGCATCAGGACACTTTAGAAGAATTGACATTTGGGCAAGTTGGAATTGGTTATGCATCTTTGAACTAGCAGCGCAAGAAACGAGGACACAAGAAAAGTACAACACACCAACAGCGCCTTCTCACAACTAACTTTATCGAAAAGAACGCATAGTATTTAACCCAACACCAAGTACCACGTGCTCATACATCATTGATAGCCAAACAAAAGAAAAAGAAAAAATACACAGGAAAAATTGATCTCATGCGCGCTTTTTTTCTTTCTTTCCTTATACACAGGAAAAATACACAGGAAAAAAAAGCGCGCATGAGATCAATTTTTCCTGTGTATTTTTTCTTTTTCTTTTGTTTGGCTATCAATGATGTATGAGCACGTGGTACTTGGTGTTGGGTTAAATACTATGCGTTCTTTTCGATAAAGTTAGTTGTGAGAAGGCGCTGTTGGTGTGTTGTACTTTTCTTGTGTCCTCGTTTCTTGCGCTGCTAGTTCAAAGATGCAGGACACTTTAGCTCGGAATGTTCTTATAAGCACATGAGGCCCATCATACGTCAGACAAAAATTGGGGGGACCCTTCAGCTTGGCCTTGAAGACGCGATAGCGACATCCTCTCCCTAGTGCGTACTGCACCCACTTAAGGGAATACGCGCAGTAACGTCTGTGCCTTTTGTAGTGGGTGGCCGGCTTTGTTATGATATTCAAGTGTTGTGACGCCCGATGGCAATGTACGCTTTAAAGGTGAACATTTGAGAGACTTCTCTCTGGTTGGGAAGGAGATAACTTTGGGAAAGGGACACCAACCAACTTATTCAATTAAAGTAATAACATAGTTTTACTTTAAAATGAAGAATCCCGACGTTTCGGGTTCAACTCGGACCCTTCTTCAGGGGTGACTGAGTGGCACCAGGGAGAAACAGAGTTTTCAGCGCCTTCTTCCCAAGGCGGGGGGGGGGGGGGGGGGGGACGCTTGTTTTCACCGACGTGACGTAGCCCATTGTAGTACACACTCGGGAGCGCGCCAGCCGACCGGTTCACGTTTCCAGGAGTTGCCTGAATATGCCACGATTCCACAAAAAGCCGCTTGTGGAAACTGACCTCACAGTCGACGACGCGGCAGTTGTCAAAGGCGATGCGGTGGTCGTTGACCTCGCTGTGCTCTGCCAGCGCGCTCCTTTGTCGGTCAAACTTGCGGACGTCGTTCCGGTGCTGTCGCAGCCTGTCCGAAAGGTTTTTTGTCTCGCCCACGTACGACGCGCCACAATCCGCACAAGGGATAGAGTAGACCACTCCTTGCGCTTTCTCTGGCCTGTCTTTTGGGCGCGGGAAGAAGCGGCCGAGAGCAGACGTTGGCTTATGCGCCACTTTTATTCCCTGCCTCGAGAGAACACGTGCGAGCGCTTCGCTGGTGCCCTTGACGTAGGGAATGCAGACGCGCCCATGCTTTGGAGGCGACGGGTCAGTGCCCTCTTGAAGGGGTCGGGGGGTACGGGCCTGGCGGCTTACAACCCTCGCAATGAAAGCTTTAGAGTAGCCGTTGTTTTGAAGGTCGGATCTGGTCTTCTGTTCCTCATCTGCCCGTTTTTCCTCCGAAGAACAGACCCTCTGTGCACGGGTGATTAGAGATGATACCACAGCTGCCTTATGGTGGAAAGGGTGGTTGGAACTAGCGTCGAGGTAGCGACCGGTGTGGGTTGGCTTCCGGTACACTGAGAATTGCAGCAAACCTCCCATCTTTGTAACTAGGACATCAAGGAACGGCAAACAGTTGCTTCTTTCCCGTTCCACTGTGAACTGAATGGCCGGCTCGATAGAGTTCAGGTGGGCTGTGAAGGCGTCCACGGCCGAAGTTTTTAGGATGCAGAAACAGTCGTCGACATACCGTAAAAATACCTTCGGAGTGGTGCCAGCCGACTGCAGGGCTCTTCCTTCCACCGCTTCCATCACGAGGTTCGCTGTTGTTACAGACACAGATGCCCCCATCGCTGTACCAGTTAGCTGTTTGTAGTATTCTCCGTTGACGGAGAAGAACGTACTGCTGAGACAAACGTTCAGCATGCGGCACAGTTCGTCAACGCTCAGGCTTGTTCTGGCTTTGAAATTCTCGTCACACTCAAGGGCCTCACGCGCTGTGGCCACTGCTAGTTGGATGGGTATGCTTGTGAAGAGGGAGATCACATCAAAGGACACGAGGCAATCGTCTTCGTCAACAGGTACTGGAGAAAGGAGCTCAACAAAATGGCTGCTGTTATTCACGTGGGTGGGCGTGTTTCCCACGAGAGGTGCCAGAATCTTGTGCAAAAAGGTCGACAGGGCTCGGAGTGGCGAAGATGTGAAATCCACAATCGGTCTCAAGGGAACACCGGGCTTATGGGAAGAGCCCTGCAGTCGGCTGGCACCACTCCGAAGGTATTTTTACGGTATGTCGACGACTGCGTGGACGCCTTCACAGCCCACCTGAACTCTATCGAGCCGGCCATTCAGTTCACAGTGGAACGGGAAAGAAGCAACTGTTTGCCGTTCCTTGATGTCCTAGTTACAAAGATGGGAGGTTTGCTGCAATTCTCAGTGTACCGGAAGCCAACCCACACCGGTCGCTACCTCGACGCTAGTTCCAACCACCCTTTCCACCATAAGGCAGCTGTGGTATCATCTCTAATCACCCGTGCACAGAGGGTCTGTTCTTCGGAGGAAAAACGGGCAGATGAGGAACAGAAGATCAGATCCGACCTTCAAAACAACGGCTACTCTAAAGCATGGGCGCGTCTGCATTCCCTACGTCAAGGGCACCAGCGAAGCGCTCGCAGGTGTTCTCTCGAGGCAGGGAATAAAAGTGGCGCATAAGCCAACGTCTACTCTTGGCCGCTTCTTCCCGCGCCCAAAAGACAGGCCACCTACAGAGAAAGCGCAAGGAGTGGTCTACTCTATCCCTTGTGCGGATTGTGGCGCGTCGTACGTGGGCGAGACAAAAAACCTTTCGGAGAGGCTGCGACAGCACCGGAACGACGTCCGCAAGTTTGACCGACAAAGGAGCGCGCTGGCAAAGCACAGCGAGGTCAACGACCACCGCATGGCATTTGACAACCGCCGCGTCGTCGACTGTGAGGTCAGTTTCCACAAGCGGCTTTTTGTGGAATCGTGGCATATTCAGGCCACTCCTGGAAACGTGAACCGGTCGGCTGGCGCGCTCCCGAGTGTGTACTACAATGGGCTACGTCACGTCGGTGAAAACAAGCGTCCCCCCCCCCCCCCGCCTTGAGAAGAAGGCGCCAAAAACTCTGTTTCTCCCTGGTGCCACTCAGTCACCCCTGAAGAAGGGTCCGAGTTGAACCCGAAACGTCGGGATTCTTCATTTTGAAGTAAAACTATGTTATTACTTTAATTGAATAAGTTGGTTGGTGTCCCTTTCCCAAAGTTATCAATGTACGCTTGTACCACGCAATGTTACTGAGATATTGCATATCATACAGGACGCGTGTGTTTGTGAAGCAAGTTATTTTCCCTGCATTTCCAAGCAGAGGAAGTTATTAGGGGCAGTAGCGTACGCATTTGGGCTGGTTGGTTCATGTTTACAGAAGTGAAAAACAGCGCTAAAACAACGGGACATGAAAGGACACAGGACAGGGCGCTGTCCTGTGTCCTTTCATGTCCCGTCGTTTTAGCGCTGTTTTTCACTTCTTTATTAGGGGCTTTTAGCTTGTACGTATACATCTTTACGTTACCGTGTTACCGGATACCGGAAAGAAGCTGCGCATGCGCTGGTCTTTACGGAACGTAAACTACTCGCCGGATAGGCTTTACGTTTTCGGCCCTATCTCGCAAATCCACCTTCGTTCGTGGCTACTCGTGATATCCGCTTTGAGGAGACTCCAGCCGCCGAGTCAAAATAAGCCGAAGTGCGAGCGATCATTAATTGCTTCAGCAGGATTGCCGAAGCTACTATAACCTAGCATCGCTAGCATGCCGAAGCCGTAAACGTGAGAAGCCTAAATTCCCTGACATGCTGGATAGGTGGCGCCATCTAGCGGGGCTAAGATGAACCAGGCAATCACAGAATTGGTATTGCAGAAACATCGTGCATTCTACTTCTGATGTGAATGCCTTGCAGCGACATAACTATGAATGAGTTGCCTTTTTAATACTTTTTTCCCTCAAAAACATGGCAAAAAAAAATTGGGGGGACCCGAGTTGAACGCGATAGCGATATCCCGTCCCTACTGCGTACTTCAATCACTTAGTGCATACTATGTAATGGGTAGTATGGTTTAAACCAGGAGAAATTATGCACAGCAAATATGGGAAATGTTTTCGAACTTGCTATGCACACACTACGTGGTGTTAAGGGAATACGCGC
This sequence comes from Rhipicephalus appendiculatus, assembly GCA_030522465.1. Classification (NCBI taxonomy): domain Eukaryota; kingdom Metazoa; phylum Arthropoda; class Arachnida; order Ixodida; family Ixodidae; genus Rhipicephalus; species Rhipicephalus appendiculatus. The sequence continues at coordinate 1,948,651 of JALIZH010032968.1, forward strand.
AGTAAGCTGTGTGCCGTTTGTAATGGGTGGCTGGCTTTAAATTATGGAATCGTTATGATAGTCACATATTCTGACGCCCGATGGCAATTTACGCTTGTACCACGCAATATTCCTGGGATATTACATGTTATATCGCGACGCCTATATAAAGGACGCTTGCGTTTGCGAAGCATGGAAGTTATTTTCACTGCATTTCCAAGCAGATGAAGTTATTTTCACAGTATGTCCAAACAGAGGTATGGCTGTGTGGTAAAACACCTGCTTGCCACGCAGACGACCCTGGTTCGATCCTCACTCTGTCCCGAAAATTTTTATTATTTATTTTGTTTGCATCTTTCTCGATTTTTCGTACACGGACAAGATGATGATTTTTCGCTCACAACCAACGTCGCCGACGCCGACGCCGGAATTTCTGCGAAACGAGCTCTTTAACGCTATCGCGTTAAAACAAACGTGTTCATGACAGTGGTTGCACAAATCGTCAAGAGATGTCGACACCATCGTCCGGCAACCCGGTATTTTAACATTAATTCGCGTAGATTGGAATACTTTACACGCTAAAAAACTCGTTTATGCTTTTGCTGCAGTGGTGATTCAATCTTATCCAAATTAAATATAGTTTAAATGCAGTTGGCATCACAATTTAGTGCGCAAACGTAAAGGTATACGTTTACGTAAGAACGCAAACGTTTACGTATGGGAGCTAAAACTTTTCTAAAACATGCGTTCCGGTAACACGGTAAACGCAATCCGGTATTCCGGTAACACGGTAACGTTAAAAAGTATACGTACAAGCTAAAAGCCCCTATTTTCAATGTGTTTCCAAGTAAAGGCGTGGCTGTGTGGTAGAACACCTGCTTGCCATGTAGACGGCGTGGGTTCGATCCTCACTCGGACCAGTAAATTTTTATTATTTATTTTATATGCATCTTGATTTTTCGGTCACGGACAAGATGATTTTTCGCTCACGACCAACGACACCGACACCGGAATTTCTGCGAAACGAGCTCTTTAACGCTCTCGCGTTAAAAGTTGAGTCTTGTCACGGGCGATTTTTCGACTGCTTTTTCGGCAAGCATTGCGGTGAAGCAAAGGCACCAGGACGTCCTTTAGCTAGGAATGGTCTTATAAACAGAGAAGGTACGGCATATTGCTAGGTGTGACGTCAGACAAAAGTTGAGCTTTATCGTGGGCGATAAGGGCCTGAACTTTTTCGACTGATTTTCAGCATCTATTGCGGTGAAGTAAGTACTCCAGGGGAACATTTCGCTTCGGAAGGCTCTTATAAGCATAGACGGCCCACAATTGCAAGGTGTGACGTCAGACAAAAGTTGAGCCTTATCATGGGCGATAAGGGCCTCAACTTTTTACGACTGCTTTTCGGCGTCTATTGCGGTGAGGCAAGCACTCGAGGGGAACCTTTCTCTTCGGAAGGCTCTTATAAGCATAGACGGCCCACAATTGCAAGGTGTGACGTCAGACAAAAGTTGAGCCTTATTTATCATGGGCGATAAGGGCCTCAACTTTTTCGACTAGTTTTCCACATCTATTGCGGCGAAGCAAACGCACTAGGAGAACATTTATCACGGAAGGCAAACAGAGAAGGTCTGTTACATTGCGAGGTGCGATTTCAGACAAAAATTCAGCCTTATCATGGGTACTAACTCAGTCACTCAACTCAAATCGTTCCTTGCGAGTCGATCGCAGAAAACTATAGTCTTAACGGGTATGTGCCACTGTGCAGCCACCTGAGAACGAGTACATAGATGTAGAGAGAGAGAGAGAGAAATAAATGATGAAAGAAACAAACCGGGAGACGGAAAGAAATATATAAAGAAAGAAAAAATTCTTGCCGAAAAAAAAAAACTTCTCGCCAGGCGACATTCGAACCCGCGCACCCTCGATCCGAAGGCAAGCGACCTAACCACTCGGCTATCCAAGCACTAGCACAGCATTGCATAGCCTTGCATAGTATAGTGTAGGAAGGGGGGGGGGGGGGGTATGTGAGCGTGAGAAGGAGAGATGTGATGGTGATGAGGAGGGCAAGGAAAGGGGAGAGAGTAAATCGAACAACAGAAAGAATGAGAAGGAGAGAAATTGAGAGAAAGAAATGCAGAAAGAGAGAGACAGAGAACATCAACGAAAGAAGTAGAGGGAGAAAAAAGATAGAAAGAGGAAGCAAGCATCGCGTCGTCTCGCGACCAGATACCGCACCACCTGGCCAAGCCGCGCATGCGCAGTGGCTAAGCCACGCCCACCGACGGAGACATCGCGCGCAAGCTGGCTGCGTACTCCCGAGGAGGAAGCCGCGCATCTCGAAGCTAGACGTGTTGGTCGACGGGAAGTACGAGCGGCGACGGGCCCGTGCTTCGTTGTGCCAAGCTTTGCGCGACATGATGCGAACTGCCCGCAATTTTTGCGACTGCTTTTCGACATATTGAAAGGGTTTGCAGCACAAGCACGGTGTAGGATAGGCGTAACGCAGCGAGGAACGGAAGGCAAAGAGGGATGACACGAACACTGTTTTTTTTTTTTTTAACGCGATAGCGTTAAAGAGCTCCTTTCGCAGAAATTCCGGCGTCGGCGTCGGTGTCGTTGGTTGTGAGCGAAAAATCATCATCTTGTCCGTGACCGAAAAATCGAGAAAGATGCAAATAAAATAAATAATAAAAATGTTCGGGTCCGAGTGAGGATCGAACTCGGGTCGTCTGCGTGGCAAGCAGGTGTTCTACCACACAGCCATGCCTCTGCTTGAAAATGCTGTGAAAATAACTTCCTCTGCTTGGAAATGCAGTGAAAACAACTTGCATGCTTCACAAACGCAAGCGTCCTTTATATAGGCGTCGCAATATAACATGTAATAGCCCAGGAATATTGCGTGGTACAAGCGTACATTGCCATCGGGCGTGAGAACGCCTTTCCTTCAGCACTATAGTCGTGGACAACTTTTCTTGGCAATGAAGGGAAAGCTACGGGGGGCGGAGCGACTGCACATGTACTCCGCGAAGTAGTCCGGTGCGGCTCGCGTTTCGAATGACAGCCGTTTTCAAATAACACTATACCATTTGCCTCGTTTCCCTAGACAGCCACTTGTGAGTGAAATTCGTCACAAGCTCCTTCGGCGATTCGTTGAAATAGCTGGCGGACGACGGGCACTCACCTGAAGACAAAATATATATATAGACGCCATTTTTACTGTGAGGTGCACGTAAAACGTGCGATGTTTTTAAAGTGAGCTCACTTTAACGTTTTCACACGTGCAAAAACGTGAAGTGACACTGCATAAATTAAATAAAATACGAATATTTCCTTGGTGCGTACTGCGCCTCTTTATAAACAGCATCCAGTAGAAAATAAAGGTTGTTTTTTATGATTTTCACGCGAAAAACACGGACGCCAACTGGGACTATGTTATTCAGCGGTGGCACACGCCCAGTTTGGCTCCGTAGCCTTCCCTTCATTGCCAAGAAAAGTTGTCCGCGAGTATACCGTGCTTGCGCTGCAAACCCTTTCAATACGCACTTTAACCAACTAGCCCAAATAGCCGTTCTTCTTCAATGTTTTTCGACATATATTACGGTGAAGCAAGGGCAGCAGCGGGACCTATACCTCGCAAGGCTTCGCGCGGCTGGTCGATCGCTGCAAGTAGGGACGTCACACAAAATTTGTCATATCATGGGCGATAAAGGCCCCACCTTTTTCGACTGCTTTTTGACATCTATTGCGGTGAAGCAAATGGACGAGGGGAAGCTTTCGCCCGTAAGGCTCTTGTATGTTCGTCTATCCATTTTTCTAAAAAAAAAAAAAAGAGCCCATAGACCTTTTCACAGGAGAAAAAACGCGGCCATACTGGGCTGTGCGCGGGAGTACAATGGCTGACGTCACAGCCTCGGCAGTGCATTTTTGGGGGGGTCACGCCTATTTAGCGCAGCCTAGAGAGGACTATGGCGGCGCCCAACAGCAGTTTGTGAAAAGGTCCAACTAGTATTCAAGAATTTTATTTCAAAACCGATTTTGACAAATTTCAAGGAATCTTTGAAAAATCAAAAAATAAGAAATTTCCAAGGCCTATGTTTTTTTTTGTAGAAAAATAGACCCCAAATCAATTTTGATATCGACGAAACATCGAAAAATAAGGAATTTTCAAAGGTTGACATTTTTACAGAAAAATGGACTAAGAACTGATTCTGAAAATCTTCGATGCATCTTCAAAAAATAGAAAAAGAAATTTCCCTTTTCTAGAAAAATGGGCTGAAAACCTATTTTGATAAATTTCAACCGATCTTCAAAAAAAAAGAAAAACGGAAAATAAGAAATTTGCAAAAGCTACAGGCCTATATTTTTTAGAAAAATGGACCGAGAACTCACTTTGATAAATTTCTACAATTCTTCGAAAAACAAGATATTTTCAAAGGCTCACCTTTTCTGAGAACAATGGAGCAAGATAAACTTTGACGAATCTTCAAAAAATGAAAAATAAGGAATTTCCAAAGGGTTGCCTTTTTGAGCACAACGGACCGAAAACCGGTTTTGGTAAATTTCGACGAATATTCGAAAGGAAACTTGAAAAATAAGGAATTTCCAAATTCTATATATAGGCTTACCTTTTTGAGAGAAATGGACGAACATCAGACTGATAAATTTCGACGAATCTTTTTTGGTGTGGTCATACCCTCGACCTGAGGTGGGGGGCCGGGCAGGCAAGTGTGGTCGTGTGTCAGTTTGTGCTCTGTGTGCCATGAGAGGGAGAAGACTATTTCATAGAGTGGGCCAGCAGTTTGGTCTTGGTGGCTTCAAGTGGCAGGGTGAATTCTTTGTTTGGAGGCAGGGGGCGGCAGCACATATATGGTGTGCCACCCCCTGGCTACACCACTGGCTCCGCCCAAAGCCATCGTTGCCCCTCCCACGAGGAGAACTTCCATAAGCGCTATGCCACAGCGCTTACTCATATGCCTGATGTCAAGCACTTCTCATGCATCATGCTGGATGTAGGCACGTAGGCCTGTACCACCTTCATCCTATAGCTTAATTCCAATACACTTGCCACCCTCTCACTAATGCTGCAGTATTCCTCTATGTTGCCAGCTATATTTTTATCGATAAAAAATCCCGCCCCCCAGTTCTCTTGTCAAGTAAAAGTCATGATAGCAGAGGACGTGCCCGTTCTTTAGCAGTGTATAGGCCGCATCTGTCCTCCTAACTTCACTGAACCCTATAACGTCCCATTTAAATCCCTATAGTTCCTCAAATAGCACTGCTACTCGCCTCACTATATAACGTTCTAGCGTTAAATGTTGCCCAGTTCATACTACATGGGCACCCTCCGCTGCGTCGCACGTCTGACCGCCACCGTGGTCAGTTGCTTCGGTGTCGCTGGGGGCAGAGGGTTAATTGGTGTATTCATGTGGGAGGTAGTTCCACATGAGAGTTCAACTTGAACTGAGGACGAAGCAGTGAGCAATGGAAAGGAAAATGATAGGTGTAACCTTAAGTGACAAGAAGAGAGCAGAGTGGGTCTTAAAGACATCTTAGTCAAAATCAAGAAGAAATGGACAGGGCACGTAGCACGTAGGTAGGATAACCGCTGGTCATTAAGGGTAACTGGATTCCAAGAGAAGGCAAATTCGCAAGGGGGAAGCAGAGAATTAGGTGGGTAGATGAGATTGATAAGTTTGTGGGTACAACATGGAAGCAGCAAGCACAGTACCTAGTTGTTTGGTGGAACATGCGAGAGGCATTTGTCTTGAAGTGGGCGTAGTCAGGCTGATGATGGTGATGATGAAGCACTTCCCAAGTGTTTCAAATAGTTGACTTTTACATACAGACATGCACTTGTGTCACTTGTTTTTAGGTCAGAAACTTGAACGTCCTGATGAATTTCCTGCTCAGCCAAACGTAATGTTTTACGTAGTGGTAGTAGTAGGAGAGAGAAAGAATGGGGCCCTTGGCTGCGGGCTCCACCATCTGTGACTTCACGAGCAAAATTAAAAATGAAGTTTTCTACTACTACCACATGGTACCACAGCAATGTGGTAGTAGTAACGCGTAGGCGGGATAACTATTTTTAGTAGCGCATAGGTAGGAAACTAATTTTTGTTTTGCTCGAGAAGTTCCAGAGGGTGGACCCCGCAGTTCAGGGCTTGGCGTCAGCTCTGAACTACTAATATGTTCCCCAACCTTGCACTTCACCACACGTTTTACCCTACACAGCAGCATCCAGGACAATGTCCTTTCTGCGGAGCGCATCCCGGCTTGTACCATTCCACGTGAGAATGCCTCAAACTGGCCGGCCTACCCAGAACACCCAATCCCTCCCAGTGGAAAGCCGCTCTTTCCGGCACAGCCCTGGACGACCGACGGAGACTGATGGACCAGCTTGCTTGTGGACATGATGTGGTTATCTCGAGCAACTGCGCATACCAGTCGTTTTACCCAAAAAATTTATTTTCGTGTTTGAACGCGGGAGTACTGTACATTAGCTGTGGAAAGGTACCGTATTTGCACGACTTGTAAGTCGACCTCCTAAAATCGAACGACAAAAAAAAAAAAAAAAAAGCGCATTTCGTAAAGCAAATTTATTTACGTCGCTGAAAAAAAAAAAAAAAAAAAAAAAAAAAAAAAAAAAAAAAAAAAAAAAGCTCGAATTCCGGTGTGCAAAAGCGGCTTCACGGCACTGCTTTAAAGCTATGCAGAAAAGCTAGCTTCGCAGCAATACGCGATCATTTTTTGAAAACTCCGCGAATCGTTGCTGAGGGTGCAGGTTATACCCGAGAAAATATGGTATATGTTACAGGTATAGTCCAAACGTAAACATTATGTCATAACCATGCCACAGCGTACCTAATTTCTCGTTTGTTTCAGTTTCGATTGTAAGTTGACACTACAACTTCGGTATTCGAATTTAGATAAAATGGGTCGACCTACAATCGTGTTAATGCGGCTTGCGATTTGGCCGGAAACCGGCTAGCATGACTGTCCCTAGATGAACGGCAGGCGCACCACAGTTCCATAGGCGGAGCTTCGATTTTTTTTTAGCTTTAGCTTCTAACCAAATGCAGCCGAGGGCTGTGGTGCAGGCGCCTGGTGTGGCAGTGCTGATCACACCGAGAAATGGCCGGACAGTTCAATTTCTTCTAATTGCCCAACAATTAACAGATTTGAAAAATTCTTTGGGTAACAACCTCCCTTGACGCAACCTTACAACTTCCAGTATGTAACCCAAGATAGGAACCCTCTAAAGCATGAGATTGCTGCTTTAACTAATCAACGAAACAGAGACAACCAGTGGGGCGACAAAAACTTTTTAATGTTTTCAATTTTTCTTGCACTCTGCACACACAATCAGGCACGCAACTTTTTTGGAACCGATAAGAGCACCATGCTGTTACGTTTTAAAACCAACTCGCACTTGAACCTAAAGTACAAAGCAATCTCGTGACATTACAAGTAGCATTTCTCGATACTTCAAGTTACATCAATTAGCGCCGGTGCTTGTGACATGTAATGAAGAAACAAGCTCATGCGAAAACCAGTGCGAACCTGGTCAACAGGCAATCCATGTTTTGCACTGTACATTTAAAATAAGAAGCAAAAGAAATATATTTCGAGAACTTGAGTTCTCATAGGCTGACCGTTGGAGAAAACTTCCGTGGTGGCCAGCTCCAAAGGCATACACTCAAACCTCGATATAACGAACCCGGATATAACGAATTATCGCTTATCACGAAGTGATCAATAGCTTTGTCATAGATACAGTGTTACAAATATACGTTTATAACGAATTTTGGGTAAAGCGAAGTATTTTCGTGGCAAATGCAACTTTGTTATATGAGGTCTGAGTGTACCCTTGTCGTACAAAACATAACACTTGCCCTTTCTAAACTAAAAATCTTTCAGTCCCTCAACGAAACGTGAACACAGACTCAAGAAACAAATAAAAACAAACGCTTTGAAATCTATCCATAAAAGCTACTGCAACAGCAGATACATACTGAACCAATGGAAACAGGCATGGACTGAATACTAAGCAATGAATGATGAAATTTACACGTCGAAGAGGCCTAAACTTTTGCGATGTCATTGCCCTGAGAAGCGCAGTTCTGTTGATGAGGTGAACCACTTACAAAGCTGGTTACACCTTCAGTAGACGGGATGGGTCAGTCACTGCTACGTTGCTACACCTCGGCACTTTCCTGGCTTCTGAAATAAGCGAGATAGCTGCTTCCGGAAGATTTAGGCATTGCTGGGACTTGATGTGGGGAGCTTGATGCAGTACAAAGCCCGATGTTTTAAGTGTGAAGTGCTCAAATGTTTACAGAAAATGGTGTGGAAATTCGGAACAGAATAGATGGAGGAATGAGCGACAATGCAGTACTGAAAATGAACGATGGCGTACAGAGAAGGCGACAAGTTGCTCACACGGATCAAGATAATTTCTTCGTTCCTAGACATACCAGAACTTGAGGCACCTAGCCAAATAAGCTAGCCTCTGCAATTTCAACGATGCAACACCAATCCAGGTTAAAATTCTAATGTAAAACCTAGTACTTGTACAGGTGTAAGAGACCGGTTTTGCATGTCAACAAAACAGCAGACCACTTTACCAAACCTGGCTGAAATCTAAACGTTTAGAGACGCTTCGTGACTGCTATATACAGACCTAAACGAGATTTGTAAAGCTTACCCAATCTTCAAAGCTACAAAACTTGCGTCCAGATGCAGTAAGTGCAAAAACATAAAACATTCTTTACGACAGTGCTACGTGCGACTACAACAATGAATCACCAAGTTGAAATTCTGGTGTTTATCTGTCCCGCAGCCACAACGCATTAAAAGCACCGCTGTCATTCAAAGCAGCGTGCGAATTTCCTAGAATTGTCCTTTTGTGTGTTGCCATTTGATTTTTTACTAAATAAGTTCAAGCAATCTACTACTCAAGCTATACCATGCACGAACCCACCTCACTTTCACATAACTCGGATGCACTAAACCGTGCAGTGCCCAAAAAGGCGTCAATGAAAGAGACTTCAAAGTTTGGAGAGTGATGAGGTCTATGGGAAAAACTAATTTTACGGAGCATTGTACCAACGTGTTAACTTCAATAATGTCCTTCATTTCATTTGATCTTTGGGCGTTCGCATCCACTGTCAATTAGACCGGCTCTTTCGTTCGGCACTTCTGGGAAATAATGCCATCAGAACGGCGCTTTCACACCAACCACACTTCCTGCCACTCCCTTTCCAATCAGCACACCTCAGTAAAAGAGAGTAAATGCTTCTTAACGTGATAAACTATACAAGTATTGATGAAAAACAATGGTGGGCTTACTTAAGCTCACTGCAAGAGTGTGTGAACCTCACGCTTGGAAGCGTCACGACTCCACTACACAGTCTGCAATCGCTGCGCACTCATTTCACAGATACACCTCCCTATTGCCGCAAACAATCAACACCTATACCCTTCCATTCCTGTTCTGCAGCTACTTGGCCCCGCCTCAAACACCGCCTCCACGGCTCAGAACTGGTGCGGCCCACGGCTCCCGGGGACCGCCTCCCCTCCAGTTCGGGCTCCACATGAGACCCGCCGCACCCCGTATCTGGTGGCCCCTTCCCTGAAGACCCGCTCCACGCGCCTGCGGACCCGATCCACGACGTTGAGGCACCAGGCCCCGTAGCCGTACGCGGCGGCCGCGCAGACCGCGCACCACGTTCGGACTCCTCTGCTGCTGCGGTTGCTGCGGCGACGTGACGGCTGGGGTGGCAGCGCTTGCGGAGGCGGGGGCTGCCACGGCATGCACCGGTGGTGGCGATGAGAAGTGGGCGAGGCTCGGCGAAGGCTGTGTTGCCGCGGCTTGCGCAGCACCCTGCGGAGGCGTCGCCGTCGCTGCTGCCGAGCTCGAGGCCGGCTCGGGCTCCTCCCACACAATGCGCCGCCGCTGCGGAGGCGCTTGCTGCATTGTGGACTGCTGCTGAGGCGTCTGCTGTTGAGATGCTCCACCGGACGACGTTGCCGCAGAAGTGTCTCCACCTGAGTACGATGCCCGACGAATGAGCGCAATTTTGTGAGAAGATGATGCACTTGGTAGGATCATGCTGGTGCAATGAAAGTAACAAACGAAGTTAGAAAACCTGACATTGCTCAATTGGGCTAATCAGAAGATCCCCAGTGAGACAGGCAACAGCACTATCAGCAAATCAATCTCCTTTGCATACTTAAATATAAAATGAAAAAAAAAAAAAAGAAAGGCGGTTTCCTCACACGTACACAGTTGAACCCTCATATAACGAATTATTGTGTATAATATTGAACAGTCGTAAAATTTTCATGAAATATTTTCGATATATAAAGCATTTTATATACTGAATTACCTACATATATTTTATGCCGAGCTTTCCTGTGATCCCTAGCAGATTCAATATGTATTTGGGCTCAACTGTAACGTAATCTGGGAAATAAGGACATTCAGTAGGTGCAGTGGAGGTAGGAAACCATCAATATCGCCTGATTTATCCACTTTCGTACAACAAAATGCCGTTGACTCATCAGCAATGCAACTAGGCTTTGCTAAAACGCCAACTCACCGGATGGTGTCGGCTCCTCCGAGGCCTGTGCCTCCGACCCCGCATCCGCTCCGGCATCCGGCGCTTCCTCTTCCAATGACAGCAGCTCCTCTCTTTCCTCTGGGGTCACTGATGATGAGAAGACCACACATGCTGACATAACCGCAAAAACCACACGGGACACAGAAAGCAGCGCTGCCACCTCCGCTTATAGTGAGCGGACTTGGGCTTCTTTTTTCACCTAGTTGCTTGTAGAATTTTGCAGTCACCTGTCTTCTCCAATTGCAATAATTGAGCGCTGAAGTCAAACATACGTTGGGGCAATCAACAAGTACATAGCTTTATTATGCAATGGCAAACGTGAATTCAACCAAATAGAGACTACCCTGGAGACAATGTTAATATGTGCTTTCGTTCATAGCGGTGTATATTTTCACTGAAAAAGAATAATTAAAGTGAATATTTCAATGCCCCTTCATATTTGAATGATATTCTTTATTACAATTAAAAATATTTCAAAGAATGGTAAAATTAACTAAATTTCCACTTCTTTTGAATTTCTTCGCGAAAGTTGCCCCGCTTTTCTGGGGCTGCTCTTGTGGTGATCATGTGCTTGTTAGCTTGGTAGCATCTGGCAACCCTGACAGACAGAGACAACACAAAGTGGTTCGAGGGGGGCAAATGTTCTTTTGCAGGCAATAGGCAGAGGCCAAAGCTCTATACGTCAAAGGAGCTATGCTGGTGGTACACAGTTTGCACTGATAATCAAGTGGCAGGGAACACTTCATCCTACATCTGAAGTAATGCAACTTAGAGCCGCTTCGTGTTGTCTCTTTCTGTGTCCCATGTGGCTTTGTGGTTACCTTCATGAATCACAGACTGGCCTACACCCACACTCTTCTATGATGCAATGAAGAAGTCATGCCAGAGCAAAGCTTAATGATAACGGGATAACTGTGCTACCTGACACACACGTAAAAACCAGACACACACACAGGTAGCGCAGTTATTCCTTTTGTGTTAAAATGCACCAACTCGCCCAGAAACAAGTTCTTCTAAACTTTAATGATAACAACAGCATACGTGAAGTCAGAGGCAAATCCAGAATGTGATAACACTGACAGGGAGACCGTAGACGCAGTTTTTTTTTAGCCAATTGTATCAGAGTAAACAAGAACCTCACTCTAGCATGATTTCTTCTTTAGCGCAAGAACGTTTCAAACAAGGAACAAAAAGAATACTACAGTAGTCTGGACTACAACACAGACAAGCACTAACTTCAAACTGAATTTTTATTGTTTGAATTTTATTTTCATTCCTCGTTTCAGAAGTTCTTGTGCTAAAAAAAAGAAATCACGGATTACCAACTAGCCCGAATATACACATTACTCTAGCACGGTGGAATACGTCTTATGGTAATCAGCCCATGAATGCAAGAGATAGGTACTGCCGGCCACAAATGTTTGTGGGATCTGCAGCGCAGGACGGAGCGACGGAAAACTGCATTGCCACGTCACCTAATGTCACACGGCATGGTGTTGAGGCTATTGGCTGCGGCTTCCGATTTTAGATTCTACTGTACCAACTTGCACATCAAGCTTCACTTTTGTAATACGTACTAGGCGCACGCTAGCTGAAACACTCTGTATCTAGGTTCGATATGTGGGTTTGGCTGTACCAAGTCCTTGTGGGGTGCACTCCCACACAGCGACATTTGAGAAACTTGAAACGTCTCTTTCGTGTCGCACTTACCTTCTAGAACAGGCACAGGAGAGATGACGATAGTGGGTGGTGGTGAAACGACCGCCGCCGACTCTGCCTTCGACGGTGACTCCTCAGGTTCCACAGGTTCCTCGACAATCGGTGGCACGGCAGACGAAGAAGGCCTAGAGACCACACACAATGACGTATCGTTACAACAGCAACAAAGTCAAGAAGCTGGGATAAACGTGCCCTAAGAGCCTTTCTCCCACAAGCAAGAGCCATTAGTACTATTTATGCTGCAACTGCATTACTATTCCTGAGGCCAATAGCAATAATTACCAGCAAGGAGTGTGGCAGCAAGGATATCTGCTTGCAGTGCTGCTGCGCAAGTTTTCTGAGTCTATTGCGTTTAACTCTTCGCCATCCTTAGTTTTGTCTCTCTTCCAATAAAATTAATTACAGTAAAACCTCGTTAACCCGGATCTCACGGGACCGGAGAAAATGTCCGAGTTAACCGAATTCCGGATTATCGAATGGACCATGAAAACACAAGGAAAATGTACTCGGCACAGACAAACCTTTATTTCATGCAAAACTGCGTTATTTTTGTCCGCTTCGTCGTCGGAATTTGTGCTAGAACGATTTTCTTCAACCCCATCGGGTGGTGGTGCGCACGCTTGCTGTCGCTGGCTGCTGTGGCCGCTTCACTCCGGTGATGGTCGCCATCATTGTGAAGCGCGACGGCGGTGCAACGCGCACAAGCACAGCCGGAGAACGTAACGTGCACGAGCTCGTACGCTACGCGCGAAGTCACAACACAAAGAATCCAGCAGCATAACCCGTCCCGTCGTCCGTGCGTGCCGCCATTGCGCTTTCAATAGACACTGGATGCGCAGGCGGCCCAAGCGCTTCCGCCGGGTGGTGACTAGCGCCACCTAGCCACTTCCCCCCTCATTTACTATCATCATTATCATATTCTGCTGCAGTTGTTTGTTCGGTTTCAGTTCCTCCAAAACTTGGGTTCCGCCGTCGGTTACGGCAAGCAGGGCTTGCGCCTCCAAGCCGCCGAGATCGCGCGATTCTAAGCATGAAGTACCGATTGTGCTCTCCGGAGTTGTCCGAGTTAACCGGTGTGCGGCTAAATCCCTCCGAATTAATGAGCGTCTGACACCACTTGAAGTATACACAGTTTTGCCGGGACCGTGCTGCGAGTCCGACTTAACCGAATTTCCGAGTTAACGAGATCCGGGTAAACGAGGTTTTACTGTAGCTGCCATGATAGAGGTTGATTACCTAGGGTGTACATTGCCCTCCTCATTGATAAGTTTGTGCGAATAAACGTTATCGGGAGTTCCAATAACTAAGAGACAAAGCTGTAAGGTAGACAAAGTGCTAATTCGTAAGTGGCAACTACGTTACTGCATTGTAGAAATGATTTGCTTGTCCTATGTTAGTGCATACGGCAATCACTTCTTGTAGCCCAAAGGTTAGCGTCATTCAAAAATGAAGAAATCAAAGCTTCAAGATAAAAAATGAAGCTTTGATCTTCATATCTCATCTCGTAACCAGCCTACAGTGATGAAATTTGTGCCAGCAGAGCTCTCAGAGAATAATTTATCAGTCTAACCTTACTTGTTTTACTTTAGTTTCCTTCTAACCAACTGCCCGGTTATTTTCGGGTGACCTAGCAGGTTACGCGGGACAGCCGCTTTGGTGAAACGTAGATCACGTACCCTTCGGTGGACTCTGGAGCCTCCGCGACCAACACGACAGGTGGGCTGCGTACGACGAGTGGTCCGGCCTCCTCCTCCACCTCCTGCGAGGCTGCCGCTTCCTCGGCCACTTCTTCGGGAGGTTCCTCGACCACGCTTGCGTCACCTTGGAACAGTGAAGCGTCTCGCGATTCTGCACAGCAGCAACGTGAAGCATGAAGTTTGGTTTATTCAGCCGTGTAGGGATGAGCGAATGGTAAATTCAAGGTACAAACCGAATAGTATGCTCAAACCTATTTATAACGAAGTCGCAACTGACACGGCAATAACTTTGTCAATAACAATAATAACTCTTGGAGTTTTACGCCCCGAAACCCCAACTTGATTATCAGACGCCGTAGTGGAGGGCTCCGGAAATTTTGACCATCTGGTGTTCTTTAACGTGCACCTAAATCTAAGCACACGGGCCTCAAGCATTTTGGCCTCCATCAAAAATGCAGCCGCCGCAGCTGAGATTCAATCCCACGATCTGAAGGTCAGCAGTCAAGCACCATAACCACTAGACCACCGTGGCAGGCAATAACTTTGTCATATCCGAGGATTCGTTATAAATGTATATTCATAACACAATGTAGTATATGCAAGACTATTCTTCATCTATTTCGTTATAACCAATAATTCATTGTATCCATGTTTGCTATTCGAGATGTCAGTATAGTGATTTGGTCGGATAATTTCAAATAGAACTGTTCGAACAGCATGTATCACACAAGAAAAATTAGCACTTTTTCTGTGACCCTACTTGCGAAATATTTTCAATTATTGTAACTAGGTGAGTGCGAATGTCCCTTTTGTTTGCTTCGAAGTGGAAGCATCTTTGCATAGTAGCAACATGTGAATAGCAGTAGGGCGCAGGTTAATAAGCAGTAAATTATGCTATAAATTCATTATACTTAGGTCATATAAGCCCGTATAACACGCTTTTAAAGTTAAAAAATAATTAAGGCACAGGTAATATGTATGTTTAACCTTATGATGTGGCTTCACACCAGTGCAGATTTCACCTGTATAAGTGGTTTCACGGCACAGCATCCTCAGGATGCAGAGAAACCACATTTAGAGGGAAGATTCATGCTGCCAAATATACGTCTCTTCATTCATTTCGAATACTGTAATATCCACTTGAATATTCGAAGCGCTTGAATCTTCCTCCATGTTTAACGTATAGACTCCCAAAGCATCGCTCAATGGCGCTGCGACTCTGGACAGGCAGCGCCATCTCTGGCGGAAAAATAGAAACTGGGAATATACGTTGCGCGTTTTCCTTTCTCTCCGCCGCGCTGCTGCTCGTTTCCGTGCACGTGCAGCGCTTTCGCGCTGCGCTTGCTGCGCCTCGCAAAAAAATAGAAACTGGGGGGTAAGCGCCGCGCCTTTTCCCTTCTCTCCGCCACGCTGCCGCTCGCTTCCGTGCGCGTGCAGAGCTCTCGCGCAGCGCTTCGCTATGTACCGCTTGAAAAAGATCTCCCCGCTGGACAGGCACTTCGAAAAGCGAACGTAATCAAAGGAGAGAAGTTCGTTAATCACGGTTATCGATGTTCCACGTTGTCGACTATGAAAAACATGTGATTGTTGTTTAGATGTGCATGCTGGCAGTGGCAAACACGTACTGTAGCGAACGAACTTTTGCGGCGTGCAAAAAAAAAAAGTGAAAGAAACAAAGACTACACGGCCGTGGCACTAAAAAGCCTGAGAAGGTTCGAGTCATGCCCTCCGTACCGCTGGAGCATCACCCGCTGACTTAGCCACGAGGCAGCTAGCTTAGCTTAGCTTTAACCGCTGCGAAGCAAGTAGAACTGCTCGCCTCGTCTGTCTGTCTGTCTGTCTGTCTTTTTTTTTTTGCGCTTCTCGATTCGTGCTTGCACTCCCTTTTTATGAGAATATCGACTTTACAGGTGTATAAGACCTGCTGCGCGAACGCGGCTCAGCGTGAGAGGTGTCGAATTTCAGGCGCGATGTGGTATCGGGCGACGAGCTCGCGCAAAGCGCACCCGTAAACGCACACTCGAAGCAATGTACGAGTGCGCGGTGCGCGTGAAAGAAAACCGCACAATATCCGAAGATGGCAATAACAATTCCTGAATTAAGTGCCAGTTAGATTCAGCGGCTTAAATATATACCACCCTAACAAAGCGACAAAAACAGAACAAACCAGCAAAACGATGTGAAGTTAGCTGAAAATGCACAGGCGTTCGTTCCGGCGCGATGATGCAGCCTAGTGCGGAGTTCAGTTGAACGCAACCAACACCGCAACGCTAACCGCGGTATGAAGTTTGTGAGTGTGAACATCAACGACAGCTAGGTCTCACAAACACAAGGAATCAAAACCCAAAGTTGCTTCAACATACAACCGTAATTGGATGTAAAAATGCGAGACGGCGAGCAATCACTACTGCAGTCGTTGCATGCACGCGCCGCGTTACGTACTGATTCAGGTAGTCGAAAGAATTGATTTCAAGCCAATAATTGAGTCAGCGAAAACGGAAGGCGAGGCAGAGCTAGAACTTTATTCCTTTAACTGCGGTGATACACGCTTGTGGACTTTCTCTCTCGTACGACTTGTCCGGGAACTGATACAGTTTTACAGGCGGATCGCGTGCCTTGGTACTGTCTGCACTGCTGTGGCACACAGTAATACTTCGGACCACGCTTCCACTTTCGTAGGGTCGTTTCTACCATCGCGGAAAAGCAGCTTCGCAAAGCAAGCCTCTCGGTTCAGCGTGCCAAGCTCACGGCACAACGTCTAAGCTCCCCGCGCCGACCGAAGAACGCGTGCGCACGCGTGCCGCCGCTGTCGGCTGTCGCTGAAACAGGCGCGCCCTCCGCGGCGCTTATTCCCAGTTTCACCAGCGCTTCTCTCCAGAGCCGCAGCGCGGCGCTGCCGTCGCTCCGCAAACTCGAGCTTTGGTTCCCTATACACATAAAAATGCATCATGCGAATGAAATCAGGCCAAAAAAAAAGGGGCAAGGAGTGCTTCACGTCTACAAATACATCTCGGGTCATGAAGACAAGACAGTAGTGAATGATGAAAAACAGTGCAATGCAAACACAGTGAAACCCCGCTTTTACGACGTTCTCGGGACTGCGAAAAATCGTTGTAAAATCCAAACACGAAAATTTATGCCCACAAAAACACGTTTAGCACGACGGATTGGCGAGAGACTTCAATGCAAACTACCAACAAGCTCTACAGGGCTCTAAAACCCACAAAAGGCATGTTCTCGGACGATCGAGAAAAATAAGGAGGGTGGGGGGGGGGGGCAACTTCACTAAGTTTGACCATCGCAACTGCCGTGGCTGCGGCCAACACACCTGCAAAGCGAGATAGCAGCTGCGCCAAACACCTGCCGCGGAAAAGGTCCCATCTCCTCCAAGGAGCAAAAGGGGCACTTGCCCTCTCAAGCGATACTAGCCCATTCCCCTACCCATAAGCGTGCGCAGTGTTCCCCTTCAGGGGGGGGGGGGGGGAAGGAAGGTTCGTCGCAGCACCCCCCCCCCCCTCCCTATAATGTCAATGTATGGGGCCGCTTTGCCCCCCATACCTACTATGTCAATGTAATGGGCTGGCCTTGTGCCCCCCTTCTCGCTCCCCCCCCCGTTTGTACGCCTATGCCCCTGCCCAAGCTACACCACCCCCTAACAAAGAACCTACACAGGTTAGCAGCCCCCTAGACAAAATCCTTCCGACGCCCTTGCGCCACGAAAGCGGGAAAGAATGGGAAAACCAAAACCGCGCCCTTTTATGCCGCTTTCGCGGCTGCTCGGAGGGTGTGGGAAAGACGATCGAATGGCAGCGGAAAGCCAAAATGAACCAGTTTCCTGAGCACTTGGCATGCGAAGGGGTGCCCCTCGTGCTGGTGCGACGAAAGACACCCACAGATTTCCCTTTTGTTCGCCATTGGGTCCCCTCGCTTCACAGCTGGATTGTCGTGAAAGGCGGGTTTGGCGTAAAACGGCGTCGGTTTTTAATGCACTGCGTCTATGGAGCTTTCGCCAGAACGGGACAAATTCGTCGTAAAATGTGGGTCGTCGTGAAACCAGTGGACGTAAAACCGGGTTCCACTGTACATTGCCTGTCTTCCAGATACCTCTCTGCACCTCAAATCACAAAGCTCAATTTTAGTGCACTTTCCAAATTACTGTATTAAAAGTTCTCAAAATTTACGTTTCAAAAAAGAAGAAAGAAGAATTTGAGGGTTCTGTATGCGAAAACCCCGAAATGACTATGAGGTGTGCAATAGCAGGGCACTACAGGTTGAGTTTGATCACCTCGAGTTCTTGGACATACATTTAAACGTAAGTAAATGGATGCTTTTGCAGTTCACCCCAAAGAAATGCTGATGTGTGTGGGAATCAAACCCGCTTCCTTAAACTTAGCAATTCAAAACCTGAAAATCTGAAAACAAGATTCACTGTCTCATGCTTGGGATTGCAACATAAAATCTACCACGGTGGGTTACAACAGAAGAAAAACAAATTTGCCAGAGCATCTGCGTTACATGAGCTGGGTTAACAGCCATAACTGGAAAGAGATTCTTTTGCATAGCTCTTAATGCATGCAGTAAGGTAGAAAGGTGGGCGAGTTGGAAACAATGCATAATTGTAAAAATCAAAGCGAGCAGGATGGAGCACAAGACGAGAAGGACACAGTACAGCGCGCGCTCTTACTATGTCCTTCTCGTCGCGTGCCTATTTTCACAAACATTAATGCATGCAATATCTTCCACAAGCAACAAACACATGTCCTTAGGAATCTCGCATCTTTCACGTGCAAACATGCAGTTTGATGCCACTCCCTAAGACACTCAATTATGCCATCGGTGCTTCACTACAGCTTTTCTTAGTAGCAGACAGCTACCATTACGTATTACATAGTCATGTTCAAAACATTCATACAAGTCATGTTTGGCTGCAAACCATGCTTTGTGCTTGTCAAGCTACCTCACAGCCACACCAAATACAAAAAGAACATTGTCATTTACATTCAGTAAAATTTGATAACAGGCTAGATGTTGCACACGCCCAAATTTGTGTGCAAATAAAGGTCTCAAGCTAAACACACAAAAAAAACGAACACATTGTGACACAGGGAGCCATGCACTTAGCGTACTATGCCCGCCTATGCTTTAATGTTCTTTATTTGTGAATTCTTACACACAAATTTGAAGTGTGGTTTACACAAATGCTCACCAGGTGGAGACATCTGCAGCGGTGTTGACGGCACGCTGCGGCCACCCCCTTCCTCAAAGTGAGACAAGTCCATTCGGGTGTCATCGACTCCCACACCTGCACGCATAACCATGCATGTTATTATTATCTGTCCACATACTTTTTCATTGTCCAATAATTAGCCTTGTATGAATAGTGAATTTTAAATTCACTAGTCATACAAGGCATGGAGCGCGGACGTGGAGCGCGACATGGAGCGCGGACAAGACGGTTTGCACTGCCACCACTGCCACTGCCACCGCCACCACAGCTGCTCACTACGCCTATGCTGCTGGTTTTGAGTTGTGACTTCGCGTGTAGCGTGCGAGCTCATGCACGTTGCGTTCTCTGGATGTGCTTGCACGCGTTGCCACCACCGCCGGGCTTCATAATGATGGCGACCGTCACCTGAGTGAAGCGGCCACTGCAGCCAGCGACAGCGAGCGTGCACACCACCACCTGATGGGGTTGAAGAAGATCGTTCCAGCACAAATTCAGATGGCGAGGCAGACAGAAATAACGCTGTTTTTCATGAAATAAAGGTTTGTCTGTGCCTGAGTACATTTTCCTTTTGTTTTCATGGTCCATTCGATAATCCGGAATTCGGTTAACTCAGACATTTTCTCCGGTCCCGTGAGATACATGTTAACGAGGTTTTACTGTATAAGCATCAGAAAAGAGCGAAGGAAGGGCGGCCGGTGGCGTTGAACGTGCCATTTTGACCCATCGCCGACAACCTTATCACAGTCATCTGCAGATATCTGCTTGGCTGCACGTTTTTAAACCATGCGGAGTGACGGCAGTATAAGCGCGTCATGCTGCCGTTTGCAAGTTCGCCTCCGCCGCGTTGTGCGAGGCCGCTTGTGCGTTGCTTGCAATATGCGTGTCTTTATCGTGTTGAACGAACAGGCTACTCGCTGCACCCAAGCACAATCCAGAGTGAAGCATTCACAAAGAACGCACAAACACGCACATACACTAGACTGCAAATGGCCCGTGCGACGGCAACAGCCGGGTCAGCGACATGCTGCACACAACTACAGTGAACCCTCGTTAACTCGAACTCGCTTATCTCGAAATCTCGGTTAAGTCGAAACTTATTCTCGCCGTGCATTAACCTCCCATAGGGTGCTTTGTATTTGTCCCCTTTTATCTCGAAACGTTTTTCGGAAGGGGCGCGGATATCTCGAAATCTTGACCGGGAGGGCGGAAGGCAAAGTCCGCTTCCAACAGGCAACGACGGCTTTGTGCTAACACTTACCGTATTTACACGAATATCGGTCGACCCATTTTTTCAAATTTGACAATCCAATGTTGGGGGGGTTGACTTAGAATCGAAACCAAAACTAGAGCATTTTTTTTTTTTTTTTGCCGAGCGATTTTTGGGGGGGGGTCGACCTACATTGGAGTCGACTTACATTCGTGTAAATACGGTATCTTTTACTATATGTGCCGAACGTGGTGGTGAAGGGCGAATTTGAAATTCCCGCGGTCGTAGCGGTTTCCTATCCGCCTTGTCAAGCAACTGTGGGGTTGATCCGTGTGTGCGCCTGCACGCCAGTTCTGCGCGGTGGGGCGGCGTATGCAGCGTGAGCTCGTCATTATGCAACCTAGCCTTTGCGAGTGCGAGTTGATAATCTTTGTTTTTCCCCACGATCTGCGCACGAAGCATCTTGACTTCAGTTTTGCTGAGTAGTGAGTGGTCTGCACAACGGACGCTTCAGAACATCAACCATGATGTCCCGCCCAAAGTAGTGCAAATCTCTCACGTCGGAGAAAAAAAATGCAGCGGTGGCGACCAACGGCTCATGCGATTACAGTAGCTCTCCCGTGCAGTGGAGCTTTTGCTAGTAGCACTGACTTTTCTTTTATAGTGACCTGGCCACACATTTTCGGCTTTTTTGCTCAACTCGAAATACCGCTTATCTCGAAAAATTTGCAGGATTTTACAACTTCGAGTTAATGAGGGATTACTGTAGCCAGGGACGATTGGTTCCACGTGGCGGTACTGCGCTTCAGTGGAAAAGCATGAGTTCCTTGCAAACGTGGTTTAATTCACTCGCGAGCACACAGTGGGCGTCGCATAACACGCGAAAAATCTAAACTTGTAACCTAAGGGGCTGATAGCACTTTTTAATAAAAATACACAGGAAAAAAATGGTTTGGTCGCAAAGTGCACGTTTTTAAGGGCGAGTCCATATACAACGAACTACTGATATAACGACCACTTATCGCGGCACTTTTGAGTTCGTTATAAACGGGTTCGACTGTATGCTCATTTAACCTTGAAGTGTGGCTTCGCGGCAGTGCGGATTTTCTCTGGATAGGTGTTTTCACGACTTAGCACCCCTCTACTGCAGTGAAACCACCTTTACAGGGGGTTACATGCGGACTAATATACACCTATGCGTTCATTTCGATTACTTCCAAATTTTCAATAATTTAAATTGGAATCGAAACAAATTCAAATACTGTAATATCCGTTGGAATATTCAAAGCATTTGAATATTTGCACAAGCCTAGCAGTAACTATAGGGAAAGCTCCCTGGAATATCTGCCATAAAAATTGGTGACGCCTCACTCAGCCGTGCACGGCTTGAAACCCTGAAACAGGACAATTCTGAAGACTAATCTGGTTGCTTCTAGGTTGTTTCTAGGCTTTAGAGGTGATGCAGGTTTTAGATCACTTCTAAGTCGTTGCTAGGTTGTTTCTACCCTGATTCTCAGCACAGAGAGGTTTGAGTTAAACCACACACAGTCACAGACACGACATGGACATCCAAACTTCAGAGACAGAAACTCGCGCTGAAACCAAGCGTTTACACCTCTCATAGATCTACGGGCAAGTCGTCGTTGGCGTTAGCCTTCCATCGTTTCGGGGTCTTCTCGCAGCTGCCACTGCCATTAATGTTCCCTAGTATTCTCTCGTTGTACGTACTCAAGGTCTTCGGCTCGTCGCCGTCGCTTCACAGCCATTTGTTGTTGGGCTAACTGTGGCCTTCTTCATTTTCAGTGGACCAGTGGTGAGTAGTGGCATTTACCTAATGTCTAAAGCACATTCACGTTTATGATTACGACAGTTTTCTGGATCGACTCACAAGGAACGGTTTGCTAAACAGCTTTGCTGTTAAAAATGTTGGTCCCGATAGCACAGTCTGCCACTATACAATCGATCCCGCATATATTGAAGCCATGTATAACGAAAAATTCTGTACTATATAAAACAGTAGTAGTACTATCCCCTCAATTACATCCTTCATACATAAAATATTTTGTGTATCGAATTAACTACATATGGAACTCTTTTGCGATCCTCTTCAGATTCTATATATCCGGGTTCAACTGTACAACATGTGTTAGAAAAACAAGCGAAGTAAAGAAAGAAGAGGAATAAGACATCAAAAACAAAAAGACAAAATAACTAAAAACAATAAAATGTGAAGATTTGGGCATCTTAACAGTCTCTGATAGCAACATGTGAAACAGTGGGCAGTGCAAGTGCGACGCACCTTCCTGAGATGCGAGTTGCGACAGACCCGATGGCTCAGGTGCCGAAGACCCTTCGGATGCAGTGCCGAACACGAAGCCTCCGTGGGGCACGTGAGGAGAGCTGCATAGAAATAACGAAATGATACTGCTTAGAAACATGTTTTCCTTTTTTTTTCCTTTTGAGCGGACTTTAAGCAACTTAAACAACTTATGTATCACTACGTACTGAAACTTCTTTAGTAAGGATACCGCTGCTACCACTCAACAGACATGACACATGACAAGGGCATGACACGCTGAAAGACAGCTCTTCAGCATGACCCTGTAGATCAGGTTTCTTAAAGGGACACAAAAGAGAAATAATGAATCGATTTAGATTGTACTCTCAGAACTTTAATGCCATTAATTTCACCATCATAGGTTTATTAATAAAGGAGAAAATCAAGTGCAAAGTTTCGTTTTTAAATTTCGCGCTGAAACAGCCATGCGTGATGTCCTAAATTTCAAAGTGTATTTATCGTATTTCGGCACCATTGGCTCTACAAAATTTCCTTAAACTTGGTATGTCAAGTCTACAACCCTCTCAGAGGACAATGCACTTCATTTTTACTGATTACGAACTACGTAGGCCCTAACAAGTGCCATCAAAATTTACGACGTCACGACAAATGGTGCGGAAACATAAAGGTGGCATTGCCACCTACATTTTCTTTTGGTGCGTCTTCTTGCTTACTTAGCATCATCTTGCCGCAACCGTGGTGTTTTGGTTTCCTGAAAGAGTGGCTTACTAGTACAAGAAACATCGTTTTGCTCTTTGGTGTCCCTATAAACTCACTTCAGCTAGCGGGCCACAGTAACGAAAGTCAGTGTCCTGCAAGGACTGTGACAGTGAACAACATTGGAGCAGAGGGGAGTCTGAACAAAATGTCACATAACGTTGCCATTAGAAAGAAGACCTTTTCCAAATCTCATATATGGGTCATTTCTGAAGGGGATTTCGCGTCAGGATTTGAGGAACATATGCATACTAACTTTGGATGCCGCATTCTGAAACACAGAGCTTTTGCTCCACAGTTACATCTTTAAGATGTGGTGACCACATTGGGTGCCTCACAAAAAAATGCTTGAGGCCAGTTACCTCTGTAAAGTTAATTAACATGCTTATTAAGCAAACCTTTTAAATATGGTACGAAGACAGTCAGGTGCGAGACGGGCCGCTAGCAAGAGGTCTGTTAGCCGCATGCAGCCTGTGTCATGCCAATTGTAGACAAAGAGGCACTGGGACAGCATGCCTGAACTTACTTCATAATGATGACCAACAGCTGCGTGCATCGTACCCTTATGCGCTGTTTGAAGGGTGCTAACAAGAACCGTTAGCATTACCAGCACTGGAGCCCTGCCAGTAAGGTTGCTTAAGGTATGAGGCCAAGTGGAAAAAGAGACTTTTTTTTTCAAAATGTCATTTTTTGGTTTTTGGTCATGTTAAGCGCGAAATTTATTCCCCTTCATTTTGCTGCAAAAGGTTTCTGTCTACGCAGATTTTTTCAAAAGATACTAGGAAGAATGTGAGACCACCCATCACCTACGAAACCGAAACTGAAAGTGCCAGTTTTTTGTAAATCATAAGATTACCTTCATACGTAGTACAGTAGAACCTCGTTGATACGTTCCCGCTTAATACGATTTCCCGGCTCCTACGCTCGAAATCGCGAAAACTAAAAATGCCCCTATAGAGCTATGTGTTAATACGTTCCGCTTAATACGTTCCCGGAAAATACGATTATTCGGCAGCAACGTTCGGCATTGCGGCAAACTGCGGTCGTATGATACGTTCCGCGGGCAAAAATTCTCATTCAGGTGTGCAAAAAAACCGCTCTCACGTGCTTGTGAAGCGCCAAGTGGCAGACTGCCGCCGTGCGGCGACGGCGGTTTCTTTGCTGCGTTCAATTGTCACCCCCCCCCTCTCCCACACAGAGACCCGTCTGAGCCGTCAGTCTTCAAACGGTTTTCATAAAATGCCTGTTATTTTCTCTAGCACAGTGGTTTTCGCGATTTAGCGTGGCCTGTAAGGCTGCCGGATCATCGGTACGCAGTTGCTGCCGGCACTCGGCCTCCCGGGCCTGTTTTCATGCCCGGACTGCACAATAGCCCGGCGAATGCGAGCTCTCACGTTTCCACAGTCGGCGCTCTGCTATAGTTGTCCGTGGCCTACCCATGTGGAGGTTTTCCACAGCGCGCGTGCTCTTCCGCTCTGCGCCACGGCTGTGACGAGATCGACGTCACTCACAACGCAGCCAATGGCGCGCGTGGTTGGGTATGACGCTGAGAACGACGTAACTGATATCACAGCCAATGGAGACCACTCTGACACCGATGCTGGAACGCAGGCCCGGCATTGTGCGAGGCTGGCGAGGCTGCACGTTGCTCAGTATAGTTCGCGATTCGAGACGGTTGCGGTGGTTGCGGCTAGCATGGCGTAGAGGAAGCGCAAGCCCTTGTCGATTAAGGAGAAGCTGAATATCCTAGCGGTTGTCGACAGGAACCCGAAGAGGAAGCGAATCGACATAGCGAACGAACTTGGACTGCCAGCGTCTACTGTGAATACCGTGGTGTCGAAGCGGAAAGAGATCGAGACGAACGCCTTGGTATTCGGCGGTGAAACAAAGCAAGCCCGTGGAGCCCGCCATGGGGAGCTGGAGGAGGCGCTATTGAAGTGGTTTAAGCAAGCACGGGCCTCTGGAGTTAACTTTGATGGCAGCGTGCTTAAGGAGAAAGCGCTCGAAATTGCCGATGTTCTTGGCATCGATGACTTCACCGCCTCCAACGGCTGGATAAGTCGCTTTCGAGCGAGGCATGGCATCGCCTACCGACAGGTGAATGGGGAGGCAGCAAGTGTGAATCCAGCCGACGTCAGTAACTGGTTATCACTGCTCCCCACCATAATTAATTCCTATGATCCACGCGACGTTTACAATGCGGATGAGCTAGGCCTTTTTTTTCGTGTTCAACCTAGCAAATCGTTGAGCATGAAGGGCGAGTCCTGCCACGGTGGAAAGGTCAGCAAAGACCGAGTAACTGTGTTGCTTTGTTGCAACGAAGACGGCAGTGACATGATGAAGCCGTGGATGATTGGAAAATCCAAAAACCCGACATGCCTGCGGAACATCCCTCGTCTGCAGAAGAATTGACATTTGGGCAAGTTGGAATTGGTTATGCATCTTTGAACTAGCAGTGTTGTACTTTTCTTGTGTCCTCGTTTCTTGCGCTGCTAGTTCAAAGATGCATCCCTCGTCTACCTTGTATCTACAAAAATAACACGAAGGCGTGGATGACCTGCGAGATTTTTGAATGCTTCCTGCGTTACCTCGACGGACGCCTGGGATGCAAGGGGCGCAGTGGCGTGCTATTTTTGGATAACTGTGCTGCCCATCCGAAGGACACGTCATTCCTTCGCAACCTTCGTGTTGTGTTTCTACCTGCCAACACGACTAGCCACTTGCAACCCCTCGACGCTGGTATCATTAAGAATGTGAAACATTTCTATCGTAAATGTATTGTGCGACACTTCCTTGCTCGCGTGTCACGTGGTGATGACCCCGGGAAGTTATCGCTTCTCGACGCGATGCACTACTTAAACACTTCTTGGGAGACTGTGACGAGTGAAACGGTTAACAACTGTTTCAGGAAGTGTGGTTTTCGGCGTCAGCTTGCATCGGAGGATACAGAGCGCAGCGAAGACGACCTTGTGGCGTGCGCGTCTGACATCGACGACGACGACATCAATGAGGAGTTCCTCTCCACCGGCGCCGATGCACCCTTCGCCGAGTTCGTCTCGATAGACGACAACGTCCCGACTTGCGAGCCGCTAAGTGTCGCCGAGATTGTCGCGGAGGTGGTGGGGGGGGCGACGAAGCGGAGGAGGTGGGGGACGAGGCACCGGAAGATAGTGGCGAGAACGAAAGCGTGCGCCGACCGGCTAACTTCGCCGAAGCCCTTGCTGGACTGGAAGCTTTACAAAGCTTCTTTTGCACGAAAAACAATGAAAATGCGGACAAGGGTTTGCAATGTGTGCAGAAGGAGCTTTTCTTGTCCAAAGGTGAGAGGCAGCAGCAGAAAATAACAATGTTTTTTAAGAAATAAATGTTTTTTGCCCTTACACCTCTATATGGACTTGTCAGCCTCAATTTTTGCTGGATTCGGATCGTACGTTTTCCCGGATCGTACGTTTATTTTCCGCGTTTTTTTCGAAAACGTATCAACGAGGTTCTACTGTATTTTGTTGGTTATTTAGCAATCATATCAACTGTGAACATGTAATAATGCATGAAAGAACGTATGCTTGGGCATGTTGGTTATTCATCTTTCACTTCTTTAGCGCACTCAGGGACAAGGACGAAAAGCGTCGCTTTTCGTCCTTGTCCCTGAGTGCGCTAAAGAAGTGAAAAAAGGTAATAATGCACTAAAAGCGTTTTAAAAACATAATTTTTGCTCATAAAAGTCATAAACTTGTCACCAGGTGCACGCGTAACGTGGTACATGTGTTGATAACACTCATGGACACGTACGTGAGCCTGTAAACCACCAAATTTGCTTTGTTTGACGCTGTGTGTCATTTCAATAGTGGAAACAAAAGCACATGATACTTTTTAAGAAAATGCGGATCGATCCAGGCCTCTACACTACAAAAGCTTGCCTCACAAATGATCCGCACCGCAACGCGAAAGCGTCCCATCATGGCACTGATGCTGCAATACAAGCTCGAAAAAAAATTGAGAGTTGCCGCTCGAGCAAAGGCACACAATAGTAAGGTCCACGATGGAACTGGCAACAAATATTGAGAATCTTAGCGCTCTTGATCACCTTGTGTAAGCGCTGCACCTGTTTCAAATCTTTTTTGTTGATTTTCTCAGAACTTATATTTCCGGTATTTTTCCGTACGCGAACACTCATAACTCTTTTTCTAATAAACATTTTTCATTAAAATTTGGCACACTTCTTTATCACCTTAGTAGGCGTCCAATGAACCTCAATAAGCAAAATCGTGCCACAAGGTTTAATATGGCGGCCTGTTGTACCAAGGTGGCCCTAGTGCAAATGCATTCTTTTTTGGTTATTTTATCACTATGTCTCTAATAGTCATCAGATCTCATTTGTTTTGGTTCATTCCACAAGCCGAAGCCTTTTTCATGTCCCTGCAAAAAATAAAACCTCTTTATTGAGCGGAATTTGAGTTAGAAGTGTCCGCGTGAGGCCCACTTTTAATAATATATTTAATTATGAAAAATTAACAAAAAATGGGACTTGCTTTAAAATGCTCACAGGTGCCTAAAAAGATGTGTTTTACATTGTAGGCTAATAATCTCTAGTGATTATTGCTTTTAAAAAAATTTTTTCCGACACTTGGCCTCATACCTTAAGCGGTCCATGCTGTCCCC
The DNA here is from genome assembly GCA_030522465.1 of Rhipicephalus appendiculatus. Classification (NCBI taxonomy): domain Eukaryota; kingdom Metazoa; phylum Arthropoda; class Arachnida; order Ixodida; family Ixodidae; genus Rhipicephalus; species Rhipicephalus appendiculatus. Next base: position 1,976,816 of record JALIZH010032968.1, read on the forward strand.
TCGTAATAAATTTAGTTAAACTGCAATTTTGCTGCTGCTGATCTTTAAAGGGGCCCTGCAACACCTTTCCAAGCAACCATCAAATGGCTTCACTAAAGGAGTTTACTGCCTCACGAATCGACCAACCACAAAAATACCGTATTTACTCGAATGTAGGCCGATGTTTTAGATGCGAAGCATCTTATGCTCGGGGCTCTGTCCGTCCCTCCCGCGTCCCGCATCCCGCGTCCCCCGTCCCGCGTTCCCCGTCCCGCGTCCGGCCACTTTCATGAAGTAGGGAAGCACCCATTATGTGAACCAGAACACTGTAGTAATATGAAGACCATCAACCACTATCACAGTCATCAGAGTCATGGCCGAGAGCACAGAGAGGCTGCTTAGCAATGGCTAGGCAGGTGGTGCCTGTCGCCCAGGTTGACCCCATTCCTTGATCTTGCTTGCATGTGTTTGGAGGGGGCTTAGTCCGTCCCTCCCTCCCACGTCCCACACCACCACAGCGCATGCGCGTCCCCTCCCGCTCTCTCTCCTACGCTCACCCCCTTTCTCTCCTCTAGGAATCCTCTACCCCACGGAGCGTCCCACACCCCCCTACAGCGCATGCGCGTCCCCTCCCCTATCCTCTCCTACGCTCAACCCCACTCTCTCCTCTAGGAATCATCTACTGTACGGAGCGCCGCTCGCGTCCTGTATGCCCACAGCGCATGCGCGTCCCCTCCCCCCTCTCTCTCCTCTCCTACGGTCCCCCCCCGTCCTTTCCTCTAGGAATCCTCTACGGAGCGGCGCGCACGACAGGTGGTGTGACAGCTGCATACTCCGCTGGGGGGTGCCACGGTAGTTCCGCGGTGTGAAAATGACGGAGCGCGCGCGCCCTCATTCTCTCTCCTGTGCAGCGCCGCGATGAGCGCCCGGACCGCTGCCGTGAAATGAGAGCGGCGACGTTCCTCCCGCTCAAGCTAATTATCTCCCCGCTGCTTCGCATCCACACATGGTTCCCTTTAGCGGGAGATGGGGAAGTTTTAGATGCGAAGCATCTTATGCTCGGGGCTTTGTCCGTCCCCCGTCCCGCGTCCGCCGTCCCGCGTCCGGCCACTTTCATGAAGTAGGGAAGCACCCATTATGCGAACCAGAACACTGTAGTAATATGAAGGCCGTCAACCACTACTACAGTCATCAGAGTCATGACCGAGAGCACAGAGAGGCTGCTTAGCAATGTCTGTGGCGTCTGGTAGGTGGTATCTGTCACCCAGGTTGACCCCATTCCTTGATCTTGCTTGCATGTGTTTGGAGGGGGACTGCTGCCGTGAAATGAGAGCGGGAGATCGGGAATTTCATGAAGTAAGGAAGCACCCACTATGCGAACCAGAACATTGTAGTACAATATAAGGCCGTCAACCACCACTACAGTCAGCAGAGTCATGGCCGAGAGCACAGAGGCTGCATGTCTAGCAATGGCTAGGCAGGTGGTTTGTGTCGCCCAGGTTGACTCCATTCCTTGATCTTGCCCCCCATGTGTTTGGCGGGGGGGCAAGTCCGTCCCTCCTTCCCGCGTCCCACACCACCAAAGCGCATGCGCGTCCCCTCCACCTCTCTCTCTCCTCTCCTATGCTCACCCTCTTTCTCTACTCTAGGAATCCTCTACTCTACGGAGCGGCTCCCCACAGAGCACGCGCGTCCTCTCCCCCTCTCTCACCCACTTTCTCTACTCTGGGAATCCTTTACTCTACGGAACCCCCGTCCCGCATCCCCACAGCGCATGCGCGTCCTCTCCGCCTCTCTCCTACGCTTGCCCCCTTTCTTTCCCCTAGGAATCCTGTACTCTACGGAGCGGTTCCCGCGTCCCACAGCGCATGCGCGTCCCCTCTCTCTCGTCTCCTATGGTTCCCCCCCCGTTCTCTCCTCTAGGAATCCTCTACGGGGCTTAGTCCTTCCCGCGTCCCACACCACCACAGCGCATGTGCGTCCCCACCCCCCTCTCTCCTACGCTCACCCCTTTCTCTACTCTAGGAATCCTCTACTCTACGGAGCGGCGCCCGCGTCTGACATCCCCACAGAGCACGCGCGTCCTCTCCCCCTCTCTTCTACGCTCACCCCCTTTCTCTCCTCTAGGAATCCTGTACTCTACGGAGTGGTTCTCGCGTCCCACACCCCCCACAGCACATGCGTGTCCCCTCTCTCGCCTCTCCTACGGTGCCCCCCGTTCTCTCCTCTAGGAATCCTCTACGGAGTGGCGCGCACGACAGGTGGTGTGACAGCTGCATACTCCGCTGGGGATGCCACGGTAGTTCCGCGGTATGAAAATGACGGAGCGCGCGCGCCTCATTCTCTCTCTTGTGCAGCGCCGCGATGAGCGCCCGGACCGCTGCCGCGAAATGAGAGCGGCGACGTTCCTCCCGCTCAAGCTAACTATCTCCCCGCTGCTTCGCATCCACACATGGTTCCCTTTAGCGGGAGATGGAGAATTTTTTTTTCAAAAAAAGGGATGTGCGAAAGTGGGGGGGTCGGCTTAGATTCGAGGACCATGGTTTGACCGCAGCCGCCACATACTGTCGGCCGCAAAAGCTTACGGGATCTGCAGCGCGTGTCGGAGTGACGGAAAATTAATATCCCTAACGGAAAACTGCAGCGCTGCGTCACCTACCGTGACGGTTTTCGAGGCTATCGGCCTCAGCGATTAGCGACGGCGCGTTTAGATAACGCGCCTTTGCCGGATCTTATCGCAGAGGCCGCGGCCGATATCCTCAACACCCGCCGCGTCACGGTAGATGACGCAGCGATGCAGTTTTTCGTCGCTCCCACACGCGCTGCAGATCCCGCAAACTTTTGCGGCCGGCAGTACGTAAAGGCCCGGCCACGCTAGCGGCATGACGGCTCGCCATGTGCCCATCTCGGGCTGCCGTGTGCAGGCGGTTCTGCATGCGCGTCCGAGGCATTTTTCGCGACATCCTGCGGTAGCGTTGCACGGCGACGTGGTCGCTCAGCGACGGAGTGGTGGTCCCCATGGCTACATAGGCGAACCGCGTTGTCTGCTTCGTACTGTCCATTGTTCCGAAATCTTGCAGTCATATACCTTCATGCAGCGAGTGTTGTCGAGCCGGCAAGATTTCACGCCGGCAAAGGTGGATCGTGTCACGTGATACGTGATTGCGGCATAGCGGCGCCGGCGATAACCGTGACCCCCTCCTCTCCGCCTCTCGCGTGCGCGACAGGCGCGGGCCTGCGCGGGCGCAGTCAACGGGCGCGGGGCGCAGAGTTCGACGTTTTCTGAAGTTTAGTGCAGTCGTATTGGTAGAGTTCTGGAAGCGTCGTGCCTTAACCACGTGCTCGCAAACGCTTGCATCACATGTTCTTTTGAAGCGATGGTACCAATAAAGTGGTGCCACTGCAGCGTTGTTTTGCACGCGGAGAAAACTTCAAACCTGCAAGCGCAGCTCGAGTTCGGCGTGCTCGAAAAGAATGTGCGCTACGGAGTGCGTGCTTATGCAATAAAAATGCTGGGTTTTCTGCCCATGAAACGGCATTTCTTTCATTCGGCCTGCATTCGAGGTAAACTTTTTGTTTTTTCCTGGCCTTGCGAATTTCGGGGGTCGGCCTGCAATCGAGGGCGGCCTAGATTCGAGTAAATACGGTATTTAGAATCCGTCTAGTACGAGCGGAGTTGGCAAAGATTTGTCGCACGCTGTAATTGCTTTCTCTCTTCTCTCGTACCGACGAAAGCACTCGAAGCTAAGCAGGGAGGGATGGCACGGGAGAAGGAAGTTATGTTATGCACACATCATGACCTTGAGCCCTTTTTCTTGCTTTTTCGAACACTTGGCTTACTTTCAGCGTGATCACAAGCGCACACGCGGGCACGTGGCAGCCTTTTGCGACAGCCTTGGTAACTCTGCAGCTCACTATGTTCAAATCAGCCAATGGCCGCGGATTTGGGTGTAAGGCGCAGTCATTTAAGTATATGACATGATTTGTAGAAAGAAGAGGAAATGATTTCTAGCTGACTTTGAAAATTAATTGTCAATTCTAGGCCGCAGGCTGCGCTGTAATGTTTGGCCCGCATGTTCTCGGGAGCCTTCGACAACCAACCAGCAGCGTTTTCTGGCCACACTGAAAAGTTGCAGAGCCCCTATAACTCGAAGCCCACTAGCAATCTAGATGTTAACATACCCATGGGTAAAAAACCGCAAAGGAAGCATAGAAACGTAGACACAGGATTACCGAATGGCTCACATTCAGACATAAGTTAATAACATACCCAACAGCTTCGGCAAAGCCGTCTGTCCTTCGAGGCACAAAGAGAGTCGGTGTGCTGGGCACAATGCTGTCGTCGCCTTCTTCAAAAGCCTGCGGCACTCTGACTCTGCAGAAAGCAAACAATGCAATAGAGAAAAAGAATGTCACTCGAAAAATGGTACACCGGTTCTGCAGAAGCCTGCAAAATTGGTCAGCAAGGCTCACAGAACGGGAAAATTGTGATATAACCATTTGAAAGCACGAAGCTGCAAAAGAAATCCTTACAAATTTCAGAGAAAGTAAAGCTTCCTAGATGAAAAAAAATTTTGCCCAAGCCTCGGATTCAAACCCAAGACCAATGCCTTTTCGTGGTAGTTCATCTTGCGAAACCCATACCAGGGGTGCTATCTTATAACAATGTCACACGTGCACTACTGATTCGCGATAAATCTATTTCGGGTGAAATTTCGCAACAGTGATTGGCTGCCTTTTGCAGTTGGTTGAAATAGGCCAACCATGATAAAGCAATTCGATACGGATCAGGCCCAATCACTATCATTAGTGACCGTGTGACACCAGTATTATACATGGTCAGATTCTGCCATATTGTCAAATTCCCTATAGGCAGCGTCATAAGCCAATTCGAGAAGTTGTAGTAGCACTCTAGGCCAATGAGGAGCTGACAAGACGGCAGAATTTGACAGTGTCCAAAATAACACCCCAGGGAGGATTTTTTTTAACTAGAAAGCCATCTAGAGAAGCCATCTTTAAAATCTGCTAGAAAGCCACCTAGGAAGTCGGCTAGAAAGCCAACTATGAAATTTTTAAACTGCTAAGCGCACAAAGGCGGCGACAAGAGGACCACACACAGAGCGCTACTTCAAACTAATGACATCATCTTACCGATTTCAAAATGTCAATGTACCAACTAGCTCGGACCCAGCCTCTGACCCAACTATGAAGGTTCTTTTCTATGAAATTTGGTAGGATTCACTTTTTAGCTTCGTGCTTCAAATGAATGAGTGAATGACAATTATTTCTTTTCATAAAAAAAAATGGTGGCCAAAATTTTGCAAAAGAGGACTCCTTGTGGAAGGAGCAAGCAAAACATTCAAGTCATCATTGACTGTAACAGGGCAGCTCCACTTTCCCACCACACGCATGCCCATTTGCACAACTTTTTTAAGGTACAATGTTATTTATATGCTCCTGATGGGGACATTCTTTGGACCTACCAAAAAGTACAGGCCAGTCACACCCATACAATCACATTTTATACAGGCCCTTATACTATTTACAGGGTATAATAGTGCACGGCAGCGTGCACCAGAAACATACCAAACAGATAAAAACATAAGCGTGCATTTTTTGTCTATTTTTATTTCTTACGTGTCGTCATCCTTTTGTGCACTGCCATAAGCTACCATGACTGTTCCTTGAAAGTTACATTGCTGACTTTATTACAGTCAGGCTCATTATATTGAAGTTTGATGAACACGAAAACCTGCTGACTACTTTTGCGCATGCAGACATCTGGCCAATGTTTCACATCCAGTCACATTTTTCCTACCAGAATCGAAGAAATGTTGCTGCACTCCTTGTTAAGTGTTTCCTTCAACATTTCCCTGGACTGCCGGCACAAATGTCTACTCTGGACAATACCAAAAGAATCCAGCAGAAAATTACGCCAAGGAAAGCATAGGGAAAATAAATTGTTGTCTTTAACTGTAGAGTAGTAATTATGACATAAGTTGAAATTAAAGTGGATGAAAAATACCTTTTCTGTCAGCGGGAGCCGAGCCCCCCAACGTTCGAATTATGACTCTAAAAGATACGCCCCTCTCAAAAAAAATTTCCCTTCTTTCATTCCCTCCGGACAACGTTTCAACGACATCTGTCTAGACACGGTCTCAAGCAACGGCTTCGCTGAGCAATGAACAGATGACACATTGACAAGCAGGACTGGAGAATCAAGCAACAACGGGCTGGGAAGATCCGGCAGCGCATAACTTTTTATTAACAATTAACATGTGCTCGGGCAAGGCCCACGAAGCTAGGCCTTACGTATCAGCGGCTTCTTTATACGGACATCTGCAAAAGCCAAAAATAAAAGAAGCATTGCTTAGACACATTCTCGCAAGGTCCTGTAAGCGTTGCATTGAGGTGACCTTCAGATAAGCCTCAACAGATTATCTTGAATGACCAGCTTATTACTTTATCCCTTTGCGACACGGCGCCCTCATTTGGAGATGAGACTTACCCTTGCCATTTTTGTGCCCTAATGGCAAGGAAGAGACCCCAAACACTGAGGTGATGGCAAATTGAGCATTCTTGTTGCCAAGAGTTCCTTTATGTCACTTCTGGTTGACATATCTTGCTACACTCGATTACTTTTGGTGAAGGCAAAACAGCATTTAATGAGACTTAGGACGTGGGGCATTTCAGCAGGAATTTCAATTTTCTTTTTTTGCCTTTTAAGGAATGCTCACTGCCAGGAGATAACTATCGCACGTAATTTGATTGGGCTGATGAATTCAGTTTATGAAGAAGTACACTCAAACCTCATTATAACAAAGTTGCATGTTACACGAACATAAGTTAATTCTATCCGAAAATTCGTTATAAAGGTTTACTCCTAACACTATATCTATTGGAAGACTACTCTTCATTTACTTTGTCATAACCGATATTTCGTTAGTATATCCGGGTTCGTTATATATAGGTTTGAGTGTATAGCGTGACTGACAGCACAATATTTAGATAATTACTTATGTTGGAATCGCAATAAATTGCCGTAGAATACACTGCAGTTTATTCTACCACCTCCACTTGCTAATAATTTGGCCTCCATAACGTTGGCATCAAATTATCTAAATTTCATACATTTATGGGCAGTCAATCATAATGCGCGACAGAAAGGAATAAACAATGACCCCTCTTTCATGTAAAACCCCTTGTTAGAGCATTTTATGTGTAAATAGATAAACAAATCAGCAAATAAATAAGTAAACAAATAAATAGAGTTATAATTGGAAGACACCTTTGCATGAATGAGAGCGAGACATGTTTCTTTGGGTGGCAGATGTGACAGACGCACCGATGGGAGACGTTCGTTGCGCACTCGGGGCAGCAGGGAGGGCCTGTGCTGCTGCTGCTGCAGCAACACGGGCGCTACAAGCAGAGACGGTGGCACCTCCGCCGCAGAAGAAGTGTTGACGGCCGGCTGCAGTTCTTCCTCCACCTCGACGGGCACGGCCGAGCACGGCTGCACGTCTTCTTCCTCGGCAAGAGGCTCCTCCATTTCGTTGTCCTCGCCCGCGTCGTCACCGAGGTCTGCACGCAAGATGCCACCACGTTTTCCAACGTTTACAAAAGGGTGAAATCGATGGTTTGAACGAAACATCGTCTGGTCGGGAAGAAGTATGAGGAAACAAAAAAAATGAGTGCCGACCAAATGAAAAGGTTTAGAACATTAAAAAATGACGTTTCGGCTACCGTACGGTAGCCGAAAGCGTCATTTTTTAATGTTCTAAGCCTTTTCATTTGGTCGGCGCTCATTCTTTTCGTTTACAAAAGGGTCAATGAAAAAAGAAAAATGTCAGGCCAGAGATGATGGCGTCTATCCACATCCTCACGTTGAATTAACGGCATTTCCTAGTTTATTAACACAAAGGTATTTTATGCCGGGGTCCACCACGGCTCCAATGACGTATTTCCGTCACAGATATGACGTTATAAAATATAAACTCACAGATTGCAAAGAAAAAGCCAGAAGAAAAAGTTCCGTCGCCAGGCGTCGAACCTAAGACCCCTCCCTCCGCAACATGCGGCGCAAAACCACTAGGCCACAGAGTGAACGTTCTTCAGTTTGCTAACGGCAAGCTATTTATATACACCATATACCGTTGGTGGTCCTCAGAGCTCCCCGATTTCAGCGCGTTTTTGTCATCACTAGCGAGATGGCGCAACTGGCGCGAAGGGCCCGCTTTAAAGGTCGTGGCCCCACGCGTTGCGAGGTTCGCGCGCTTCTTTGGGGCGTGGTCGTTCGTGCACACGCGCTTATCTCTTGATGCGGTTTGTACGTCCTTGTGCTTTCCCCCAAGTCTGCGCTGAAGTTATAGAGAGCACGAAGGTCACTTCGCTCGCTGCAGCGGCCGCATTTGCGATAGAAGTGTGCTGCTCACACATAAAGAAGTAACAACTGCGGCAGTTAGTTCGCGCTCGTCCGGTTCGTTTCGTTTCGTCCTTTGTTGTGTGGGAGCAGCGCGCTTTAAGTGTTGAGCTGTGACAGTTGTTAGTCCGCGATCGTCCTGTGTATGCTCATTTCGTGCGTCCTTTCTGCTGGAGGTGCACACTTCAAGTTTCGAGCTGCTTACCGTTCTTCGCGCAACGTTACAGTTTGTTGCTGTAGTATTCATTCATTCGCCCTTGTGGCGAAACAATGCACAATAAACGCTCAACTACCACTGTGAAGACACGTTTCACTTTCGTGTTATACTGATTCATATCACAGAGGGATCAGCCATGTTTTTTTTATATACAAGTACACTCCATCCCGGATATATAAAACTCGGATATATAGAATTATTGCCTATATCAATCAGTTGAGAAATCCCCTTCAATTTCCCATGCAAAAGTATGGGACTGGTGCACACGTATATCGAACTCCCGCACAGCGGAACATCCGCTATATCGAATGCTGCACCGCGCCAAAGCCCAGAAAGTGCATTCTTCCTAACAAATATAGATCCTATTTCAGCCGCGTTCTAACAAGTCCCGATCTCTCCTCGCGCGCAGCTGACGTAAAGGCGGTGTTATGCCATCACGTTGATCTGATTCGTTGCGCAGCGCTTGCGAGTGCACCGGTATCTTTGATGTGCGATCCGCAGGTTATAACACGCGCGCATAGTGTTTTTCAAAAAGACCGATTGCCGAGGCACCAAAATGAGAATGTGAAGTGACTTGACCATCTCCTTGCAATGTTCACATTCCCTTCCTTGTTTGTTCGCGCACGATGGCATGTGGGCCCGAAAAGCATGGCCTTCGAGATGTGCAACCTCGTGACGTATTTTTCGTGTTTTCGGTTTTAGAACGCATATCTCGGAGGCTACGCCTTTTCTGGCTTTTTGTACCAAAGCAGCTGAAAGCAACGACTGCCTGCTACAAAGCCACAAGTGACATCGATATCGCCAACATGTCAATGTGGGAACTGTATTTTTTGTGGGCAGCATTCTGTGTTGCACCTTGTGGACTTGTGTACTTATCCCCTCATTCCTGATAAATCCTCATTCGGGAGTTGAACTGAACATTGACCCGCTCGTAGCGATAAAAATTATGACTGGTGCTTGGAGTGACGTCAAGTAAAGCACCATCGTAAACTGTTTCCTTGCAGGCTTTGGTGCCAGGTGACGACTTTGGGTGCGTCATGACCGCTAACGATGACGTACGGCGCCTCAGTGAATTCTGCGACTTATTAGCATTTCCGGGCACCATCTCGGACAGCGAGCAACTTCATCAGTGCAGATGACTATGTAGCTGTTTCTGACTGCATTGATGCTGAGATCATGGCAGACGTTGCTGGTGCCGCAGAGGTGTACCCGTGTGGTTATGAAAATGCCAATGCCGTCGCTGCAGCCGCTAAGAACCTTTTACTGCGCCACATAGCTTGCATCAGCGTTCTGTGTCAATCTACGCTGTTTTGGCCGAAGGAGCTGAATTTGCTTATTTAGAAAGCTTCAATGATATTAAGGATGACTGGAACTTGACAGCGCGCAAGAAGCAAGACAAGTTTACGGACTATTTTCATGCGAAATAAAGTATGGTAACTTGCAATAGAAGTTCACACCTTGTTCTTTATCATACTGTGAGCGAATCGTTATGTTAGCGCTTGTTACGATTTCCGAAAACTGTTTCGCGGCCTGAAATTCTTTAATTTAGGCCTTAAATACGCATACCGTATTTACTTGTGTAATCCTCGCACTCGCATAATTCTCGCACCCCCCACATTGCCCAGCAAAAATATGTTTTTTTTTTCGCGAGTAATTATCGCACCCCTGAAAAATGCAGCAATAATGTCGTCTGCTACTTCCAACCACTGATGATGATAGCGCACTACAGCCTAGCGCCATCTCTTAAAGGGGCCCTACGACACAAATTAAATGTGTTGTTTTCATCGCTTCTTCTCGAACTGTGGAATGCACCGATATCGTTGCGCGAATGTCAATGCCAAAAACAAAGCCATTATAATTTTATTTCTACGGAGAAACCACACTATTTTCGGACTAGAGCGACACATGGTGGCTATTTTTGTGATCGGAAGTGACGCTTCACCACATGGGAGTGACGACATAGGCCGTGCGTTTCGATCGGTTGAACGCCCCAAGTCGCACGCAATATTCATACAGTTCCAGACAGGCCACACTATTGGGCGCTAAAGATTATAATAGCACTCTTGATACTTCCTCAGATACAAAAGGATTTCTGTTTTTAAATGTTAAAATGCAAAACCAGTTGAAAAACGACGCTAGGAGCGCTGCACAATGACGACCACGAGGTAAGTTGTCCGGTATGTCTCTGTAAGAGGTGCGCAGTGATTGGAAACGGCCTTTGACGTCAGTGGGAGAGTGAAACGCGAAAGGGGACGTTTTCTCTCGTAGTCTGCTGGGGTGTTGAAGTTTGAAGGCTAATAACTTTCGTTACCGTGTACAGATTTCGATAATTCTTTTTGCGTTCATCTCAGCATTCGGCACTACATGAACTGCAGCGCTGCAGAATCCAGATAAAAAAGCATCGCAGGGCCCCTTTAAAGGGACCCTGAAACGGTTTTGACGATTTTGTACAAACACATTGGGCCAGTAGACCAAGTCCTAAGGCTCATTTACAGACTAATTTAAGCTCTCTGCTTACACTGTGTAATTTATTACAACGCTATAAAGCTGCGAATCGCTGCAGATCACTGCGGCTCAGCCCAACGCGTTTTCAACCGCCCCTTGCGAGTACGACATGCAGTGTCCGCACGACGTCATTGGGGCTGCTGGCGACGTCATTGGGGCTGCGGTGTGCGCGCACGAAAAATTGGCTGGCAGGGTGGCGGCACCTGTCGGAGCAGATATCAACCACTCCGCGATGTCTCTGTTGCCAGACGGCGTGCGTGCTGCCGGGCACACTGGGCTATGGTCTCCGAGATGCATGCAACCTGTCGGCGTGCAATCTCGGAGGTGATCACTGGGCGAAGCTCAAATCGTCGAGTGTGCTCACGTGAGCTCTGCGATCGCCAGCGATGCCAGCGTGTCTCATGAGTTGAGGAGGCAAGGCAGGTGTGAGAAGGAGGGTATGATATAATTGTCCGTAGCCGCCTTGGTACACGGCGTGCCACTAAATTTGTGGTGCCAATGGTTCGATGATGCTCTAGTCTAAACGCTGACAAAGCTTCAAATAACCGTTTCAGGGTCCCTTTAACTATCATGCGTACTATCAACGCACGGAGCCCTAATCCAATCCAAGCCAAGCCACAAGTCCCGTGTAGCATACGTTGCTGCGTCCGTTCTGGGGTTACGCTATGGGCCGATACGGAAACTACACGGCAGCCTTCAAGTTGAAAGTGATTGATCCTGCACCAAAAAACGTCAACAGGGCCCGCGGGCAGGCACTTCGGAGTCGACGAGTTTTGTGTTCGCTACTGGCGACGGCAGCACGAGCAGTTGAGCAGCGACGGCAAACGCGGCCCTGTGGCTTGCCAAGTCCGAACCCACGCTAGTGGCCGTACTCCTGTGAGATACGTGCACACTACAAGGCCAAGTAAAGATAGCAGCATGAAGCAAGTGATGGAACAAACCATGCAATTTCGTTACCAAACACTGCCAACAAAAGCATTGTGTCTGACGAAACAACCACTTAACAGGATGTTTTAGCAGTGACAGTAATACCGTACAGTAAATACAGTAATACAGTACCATCATGGACAGCAGGCAGCTTTTTTAAACCTTTTCCTCTGCAAGGGTTGCTTGTTGCGTATAGTAACCAGAGATGATTGAAGTGGCTCATAGAGATTTCACAGACAAGGAAAGCTTCGTGCAAACAGCAGCGGTGCAGTATTTTCACACTTACCGTCGAGTACTACCATCGCTGCTAAAATGGCCTCATGATGGAAGGTTCCATTGAGCCACAAAGTTGATCAAGAAGACCACTCAATTCTAGCTGGGTACCCATTGACGTTTTTCAGTAAAACCAAAGGAAATCTGCACTGCTACAGATTCAAAGTTGCTTCACTATTCAAGGTTGCTTACGCTTTAGACCAAAAAAGTGATGTTTGCACAAGCCTGGTTCTAATTCTTAAAAGTATTGTGCAAGTTTGTTGTGTCATGACGAAAATGCTCATTTAAAAAAAAAAAAGATATACTATATGCTATTTAAACTATTCAAAATTATTCAACCAAGTCACTATTTGCTTCGAATTTGCTTCGAGCCTCAAGTTTACTATTCGCTTATCCATAGATATGTGACATGGAAAACGTCCAAAGCCTGCGGTGCGCGCCATCAGCACTGTCAACTGCTCCGTTGGGCACACTGACCTACGATCTCGATCTCGTTGCCATCGTCCATTTCCCGCTCGGCGTCGTCCAGCGACTCCGGCTCTGCCATGTCCTCCTCCGGCACGTCCGCCTCTCCAGGGCCACGACTCTGTGAACAGATCATCACCATGACAGAGCTTTCCCATTCCATTCAGTCACCCATTTTATTTGCTCTTTACAACAATTATACCATTACATACTGTGAAAAGGGCCAAAGATAAAAGCCATTACTTGATGGCTTGATAACAACCTCCATCTCGTACTTAGCATACACATAAAGTAGCATTGCCAATGAACAAGAAAACAAACTAGTCTACTATATTTTTTTACTCTCATATAATTGGCCGCAATGAAAAACAATCTAATACTGAAAGTAGACCAGCTTTGAAAAAGTCGCTTCTGTTCAATGCATGAGTGATAACATCAAACAAATGTTTTGACATCTAAACAATGCAATTTAAACAAGGACCAGTAAAAATATGTAGAGAAAGCGTTATGGCATTTTACTTGTCCTTGCCCTTTATTTTCTGTATCTTTACCTGTACTGCATAGTTCGCTTTGACCTGTGCAAATTACAAAAGGACACGTAAAAATACCAATGCAAATTACACAAGTACGTAAACGTAAAAATACGTCGACAAACTGCTACAGAATTTTACGTGTCCTTGCACTTTTTTTTTACGTCATTACTAATTCTTGTGTAATCTGTACGTGAAAAAGCGGAGCAGAATACCCACATTTCGAAAGTTGCATTCTTTTAGCAAATCTAACTACTGTAAAATAAAGCAGATGACTCACCGCACCACACGTGACATTCATTTCTTCATCCTCGTAATCATCCTCCATGCCAGATTCGGCCCCCCTCCAACTGTTCGGTCTGCATCGCAATTAGATAGTCACAGCATGCATCAGTCTACTAGAAACATATTGACTTTCCCAGCCTCGTGTTCCTGTTATCATTACTAAACTGTTAAAAAATGGGAAAGCTTTAAATAAAATGGTTTGTGGGGTGTGTACTATGCTACATTACAGAGCCACGCTGGCTGGATGGAGCCTTACTGGAAAACTGCGACCAAACTTTTCGACGAAAAATCAAGATAAACTATGCTGCTAAGGCAGGAACGGTGAGGCTGTTACCACCCAGGATCATGTTAAATTGCACCTCACCTGAAGACCAACTACAGGGGAACCCTGGTTTTACGTCCCCCGCTTTCACAACGACCCGCATTTTACGACGGATTTGTCCCGTTTCATCAAAAGCCCCATAGACGCAATGCATTAAAAACCCCAATTTTCCAACGCCGTTTTACGCCGAACCCGTGTTTCACAACGAATCCAGCCGCAAAGCGAGGGGACCAAATGGCAAACAAAAGGGAAGTTCCGCGGGCATCTTTCGTCGCACCAGCAAGAGGGGCACCCCTTCGCATGCCAAGCACTTGGGAAACCGGTTCATTTTGGCTTTCCGCTGCCGTTCGTTCATCTTCCCCTCACCCTCCGAGCAGCCGCGAAAGCAGCGTAAAGGGGCGGGGTTGTGGTTTCCACATTCTTTCCCGCTTTCACTGCGCAAGGGCGTCGGAAGGATTTTGTCCTGGGGGGGGTGCTAACCTGTGTAGCATCTTAGTGGGCGGGGGGGGGGGGGGGTGCTGGTGTAGCTTGGGTAGGGGAATGGGCTAGTATCACTTGAGGGGGGCAAGTGCCCCTTTTGCTCTTTGGAGGAGAGAGGACCTTTTCCACAGCAGGTGTTTTGCGCAGCTGCTATATCGCTTTGCAGGTGTGTTGGCCGCAGCCACGGCAGCCGCGATGGCCAAACTTAGCGAAAATACCCCCCCCCCTCCCCCCCCAGCCCTCTTTTTCTTTCTCGATCAACCGTCGGAGAACATGGCCTTTTGTGGGTTTGAGAGCCCTGTAGAGCTTGTTGGTAGTTTGTATTGAAGTCTCACTAATCCGTCGTGCTAAACGTGTTTTTGTGTGCATAAATTTTCGTGTTTGGATTTTACGACGTCCGCATTTTACGACGATTTTTCGCGGTCCCGAGAACGTTGTAAAACCGGGGTTTCGCTGTATACATTACAGCTCTGAGGTCACGCTAATAGGGTAATGTTTTTTATTTTCTATTATTCTCCATTGAAATGAGAAAACAATAACAAGAATCATATATGGTTAACTGTTATAACCTAGTGATCTTGGTAACCCTGCTTGGTTTCCAGTATATTCTCCGTGCAAACGCATTACTCCCTTTATAGGCACATCAAAGCGTTAAAAAAATCTGAAAAAACCCCAATGATATTTACAGGAACTTAAGCAACATTAAATTCGTGTCAGACTACAACAATACTGCAACGTTATGCACACTTTAGGAATGCATGCCTGCAAAACAGCCATGTTACTCCCATGCTAACTTATTTCTTCAGTAGAACCTTATAATCCCGATTAACCCTTTAAGCACTTAGATATTTCGAGAAGTTCTCTCCTTAATTAGGATGGTTATTTTTTTTTTTGAAAGTAGATACTGAATATTTAGCTTCTAAAAAGGAACTTTCTGCTGTTGAAAAAACAAAACAAATTGAAGCACATAAGAGGAAAAATTAACTTAATAAAGTTTATTGTTAATCATTGAAAGAAGACCAGGTAAATTCTAATAATTAAAAATGAAAAACAAGAAACACTGTTAGATTTCTAGAATTTTGAAAATGGTTTCCTCATTCGACAATTTTAGTTATTCTAATGACGACAAAAAGATTTTTCGTCAAATGGATGAGCTACACTCGTCCAGAACAATTTGGGGACAGTTCAACTCGTTCGAAATGGGGAAGGGGTTAAGAAGAATTGCACAATGCGAGGAATGCAAGAGTGCGTTCCAACCTTCGGCGGCTCCTCTTCAATCACATCGTCATCGCTCTCAACGACAATGACGTCATCCACAGCAGTGGATTGCTGCGGCTCTTCCGCACTTGTTCCGGCAAGAGAACTTGACACACCTGAAAAGAAAAAAGATTAGGGGTGTGCTAATAATCAAACTTTCGGACAGTTTTCAAATTAGAGTTTGCTATTCAGTTTGATTCGGACCAGAATATGACTACTGAAAGTCTTTGAACTTCCGGAAGGTAAATACAGTCAATGTCCGATTTTTTCGACTCCCTAGGGACTGCAAAATAGTCCGAAAAATCAAGCAGTTCAAAAAACGAATTCATCCATTTTTGCTCTGCTCAAGCAGTCAGATCCCCACAGCCATGTCGGAAATAACTTTAGGGCCTCCCAGTTCACTTATCAGGCATTTTGGTGCGCGCCCAGGCTCTCGTGAATACATACGGTACCTGCCGTGAACTCCGCTCAGTTACGTGCCAAATTTGCGTCTTGTGAGGAGTGCCACTGATATCAGCAAAGCATGGAACAAATTGCGGCTCTCTCGCATGGAGCGCTTAGAAACAATGACGCAGGAACACAATGGCTGTGGGGGAAGAACGGACGACTCATCGGACTTTCCCCGATGTGCTCACACATCTCCGAATCTCTGCCAATACGCATCATTTGTTGACGCGTGAAGGCGATCATCCCTAGTTATATGCAGCATATTGTCAACTAAGCTGACGCCGTCCCTGCCAAGGCACTTGCTACCGCATGCACACATTTGTCATGAAAATGTCCGCAAGGCCCACTCCGTTCCTGACTGCACATGAGTACGGTGATGGTGAGCTGCTTACTTTCGTGAAGGCAATGCGTCTGTGTGACACATTTAGCAGGTTCGCACAAAGAGGCAGCATGAATGGCGGCGAGACGCATATGGGTTATCGCCTACGAAATGCGTGCAGTACACATACCACTGCGATAGGCGATATGCACTACATACTGAGTATTTAGCTGAAGATGCCTATGAGAAGGGTTGTCAGTCGGCTTGTGCGAATAGTGAATTTTAGGTTCAAAGCGAATTCGAAGTGAATAGTGATTTTGGTCGAATAATACATATATATCACATATAAGAAAAATGGGCATATTTGCCATGACCTAACTAACATGCACAATATTTTTTAAACATTGAAACAAGGCCTGTGCAAATGACCTTTTTTTTTTCTTCTAAGAAAGTAGAAGCAACTTTGAATAGTAGCAGAATTTGACTTTCGGTAGAATGCAAGTGATAGCCTGTAAAATATGTTACGTTTTAAAATTTACTATAGTTAGAGCATATAAGCCGGTATAACAAACTTTTAAGCTTAAAAAATGAATCGATGCGAGTCGATTCATTCAAAAAATTAATCATTTAACCGTGAAGTGGGGCTTCGCGGCAGTGCGGATTTCCCCTGGATACGTGTTTTCACGGCTTAGCACTACTTCACTGTAGTGAAACCACCTTTACAGGAGGTTAAATGCGGAGTAATATACTCCTGGTAAGGTGCTTCACGGCTTAGCACCTCTACACTGCAGTGAAACCACCTTTGCAGAGGTTACATGCGAACTAATATGCATCTATTCGAAATTTTCAATAATTTAAGTTTGAATCGAAGCGAATTCGAATACTGCAATATTCGTTCGAATATTCGAAGCATTCGAAATATTCGCACAAGCCTAGTTGTCAGCGATTCAGCCACACTGGCACGTTTACCGCCTGCCGCCATCAGGTCTCTGTGCGTTTCCGGTGCTTATCCGTAAAGACATCACCGCACTAGCTGCACCATGACAATGGCCCTTTCAGATTTTCAATATGCTTCCCCAGCTCACATTCTGGCATTGCAGGCAAAACTGACTTTCGGACTCTGCCACGGCCACAAACGGGTTGAATCACGATAGTGCTGGTTTGAAGCTACAAGATGATAGACGCAGCAGATGTGGTGCCTTTAAGTTAATGTTGTTTAGGGCCTAAAATTTAAGCAGGAAGTCCAAAAAATCGGACTCTGAGGAGTTTCAGGTTCTGAAATTTTAGATGTTCTCGTACACTGACGCCTACATGGGGCACATTAGGAACTCCGGACTCGAAGGGAGCAAGCCCCTATCCGCCACATCAGTTGGGTGGGCCTCCACAGAAGTCCAAGGAGAAGGAGAGGTCAGAGTCTTTTCCTTCCACGAAGTAAAGTGTTGTGAACACCACATTGGTTGCACCAAATCATGTAAATATAAATGCAATTCGGCCTCTGCATTGCCTCATTCTTGATAAGACAACTAGGGAACACCAACCTCCAGCGCTTCACCAACCTAACCAAAAGAAACGCTTTCATGCTTCTATCTCATGAGAATATGCTTAAAGGGCCCGTCAACAGGCTTCTACTTTTTTTTAACACCCCCCCAAACAAGCTTGCTAATTCGTACAGTAGACCGCGGCAATCACGTTTCCCGAATATTACAGCGCTGCGCGCCGCGCAGACCCTCCATTTTGAAAAACAATTCCCGCGCTGCTTTCCTACACCTGACCAATCCTCCTTGTACGCACAGTGACGTCAAGTCGGCGATCGCCGACCTGACGTGGCACTGAGCTCGTCGATTGGTCTTTTGCCCTACGAAACGGTGCCTTGGCCCTGCGGTGATGCAGTTTTGGCCGCGCAGTACGCATTTTCATTTTCCTGTGCTGCCCTCTGCCGTGTTGTAGAGCCCGAGACTACCGGGAGAAGCGGTATTGCCAGAACGAAAGCCTCCGAGATAAAGAGGCGTCTCGCTACTTTACCGCTAGGGAAAGGGTCGTCTCTTCGCATCGCGCTTCCTCCCTGCGCCGATGACACGTGCTCATGTGGGGGAAGGCCCTGCTCGGTCGTTGGCTGCGCGCTGATGACGTATCACTGACGTCGTGTCACGTTGCCGAAATGGGCGGAGTCCCGACGACGGGCTACGCCTCCCCATTTCTACAGCGGAGAAGGGTGGCGAGGCCGCGCGAAAATTTCAAACCAGCTGAAACGGATGTTCTAACCCCTGTAACTTCCTTATTATTGCGCGTATTCGCAAAATTCTTGCGGCAGCATGTTCACATAGCAAAAGTGCACATATTTCTCTCTATAACAATTTTTGTACCTCGGGGTTGTTGACAGGCCCTTTAAGAATCCCCTGCAACATTTTTTTCCAGTAATTTTGCTCTGAAATATTAGAAAAATATTCTATTTCGCTTCACACTCAAAATTTTAATAGCACGGCTCTACTTTGTGCACAATTAATTAGCCAAGCAATACAGAGTCTTTAACGCGACAGCAGGCGAGCTGGGAAGAGACCCACCTTCCTCAATTGGTTCGACCAATGGCGATGCCTCCTGGATGCAGACCACCTCGGCCGTGCTCATGGAAGGTTTGAGCTTCTTGGAGAGCGGCGATTCGGATCGTGGTGCAGTCGACCCCAGGCTGCTTTGTGTGTCCGAGCTGCACAAACACCGCCTCTGTTCGACTACTGCAACGCTTCCGATAACGTGGGTACAACAAGGGGAATGCACATCGCACCAGAAAATCAAATACTTAAAAGATGAAGATACAGCAGACTCATTAAATGGAACCTGAAGGGACCAGGAAAATATGTTCCATTTAACAGGAGTTTCGTTTACTGAGAGATGAACAGAGATGCAGAATTCAAGTGTGAGAAGAATTGTACTAGAGGAAGTTCCATTTAAGCAGAAATTCCGTTTAAGAGATTTTCGATTACTATAAGTCTACTGGACTTGTTCAGATGAGAATTTTTAAGGACGCCACCTGCAAAAAAGCTAAGCTTTGGCTAAATCAGTTAATATGCCACAAGAACTTAACATTAGCAAAGCTAACATTAGCAAAGCTAACATTAGCTCTGCCAATCCCAAGTACAATACTTCGCCATGAACGTTTTTCACTGGATCGTCTCCGACATGCACCACACGATCGGGTCAAATTAGCAGCTTGCTGACATATTTCCTCAGTTTGCAAGAATCAAATGTCCGACACAGTAAATGTTACACACGCGTTCATAGACCAATTACAATCACCTCATACATACCCATACCTTGAGAACGTACACCAAACTGTTTTTTTTAATGCATAAGCAAATCTTTCTCTGCCAAACATCCATTCTACTGCCAAACACATCCTGCACTCGCATGCATTCCATTGGCAAGGCATGCCTTGTAGGTTTCAAGTTTTCGACCAAATAAATGACATAAGACATCTTACCTGGATGGCTCCTGGTCCACATCCCGCGGCCGCTTGTGTGCTCCTGCAGCTCCAGAGGCCGAAGATGGACCCTCGTCTGGTGCTGCAGAGGAACAACACAACACAACATTTGATCATGCAAGACTGAAGTCATGGGATACAGTTGCACGCGGATACAACAACCCCCAGTGTTACTGAATCTCTCAGTTTCTATTCAACAATTGTAATACGCATGTTTGAATTCAGGGGAGATGCTACTCGAAGAAAATGTTTCTTTATTCCGTAGCCTAGGGCAATGAAATTTTTGCTGTTCACATAGGTTTTTAGGCTGATTTAAAATATGTCATCGGTTTTACAATAAGCTGAATAGTTTTCGTTTTGTACCATGACAATGTGTAAAATATAGCTCTTTTTGGACACAATTTTTATGCCACTAAGCTTTTATGGTTATGAGCCATTAATGGCTCATACTGCACCACATTAACTGCAGAATGCAAATAACTAACAAGAAAGTGGGTATAAGACATTTTAATGAACAAGAAAAATTGTAATGTGAGAAGTCTTAAAATTCTTAGCCCATAGTAATTGCTTACTTTCTGTTCGTTATAATTATATAACTGTTATAAGGTTTTACAGGAGATAATTGCACTCCTCGCATGTTAAAGGGGCCCTGCAACACTCTTCCAAGTAGCCATGGAATGGATTCACTAAAGGAGCTTATTGCATCACGAATTCACCGCCGCAAAAATGTTTAGAATCCGTTCAGTAGGAGCGGAGTTACAAAGATTTGTCACCCGCTGCAATTGCATTCTCTCTTCTCTTGTCCCGACGAAAGCGCTGGAAGCTACCGTATAAACCGGAATATAAGTCGAGATTTTTTTCAATAAAACACCGAGCTAAAGTCACCCCTCGTCTTATATAGCGGTGTTTAGCCGACAGTGCATCGCCGTCTGGCAACATGTGGCTTGCATGTGTGTGAAAAGCCACCCACGGCCGTATCCACATCCAAATCCAATAGCAGGCATTTTTTTTTCTAGTCTCTCTGGTTTCTTTGTGTTCGTGCTGTGCTTACCGATCTGTTCCGAGTTTTCCGCCAACGTTGCGTTTGATATGAGTAGCGGCACGAGGAGGCAGTTCTCAGCTGCGTTTAAACTAAATGTTGTTGAGTTTGCCGAAGCGAACGGCAACATGGCCACTCAGCGCCGCTTTGGTGTTTCGGGAAAAAGCTGAAGTGCAACCCTTGGAAAACGTCATTTCGTGGGCGAAGCGCAGGTTTATCCGCAGCTGGAGGATACGCTCGCGGAGTTTGTGCGGGAAGCTCGCGCGCTCGCTGCCAGTTACCGTGAATACCATTCGCAACAAAGCCGTGGAGCTCACTCGAGAAGCTGGGCTCACGAGAGAAGAGTTCCGTGCACCAAACTCGCGGGTCCATCGATTCATGAGACGCAAAGGATTTTCTCTCCACCGGCGCACATCCATCTGTCAAAAGTTGTCGGAGGAGTTTGAGGACAAGCTTGTGAACTTCTAGCACCTTCGTGAAACGCCGATGAGACCCCCGTGCTTCGTCTATGGTGGTTGAGGGGAGCTCCAACGATGGGTGGGCGTTGCGCCCGATTCGCAAATAAATGTGTTGCGGCAATATTGGATTGTTTTCTTTTTTTTTTCTTTTTTGGTCACCTAAACTTGGGGGGTCGACCTATATTCCCACTCGACCTATAGTCCGGTTTATACGGTAAGCAGGGAGGGATGGCACGGGGGGAAAGAAAATACGTTACGCGCGCCCCGTGACCTTGAGCACTTTTAAATGCGAATGCATTTCATAGTCGGGCTATGTCAGGCATCCGGCGTTGTCCGGCGGCGGGGTCCGCGGAGAGGAGGATAGGTTGAGGAGGCGTGGTGGTGGTGTGTGGCGTGACCACCCTTACTGCGCATGCGCAAACCCTTTAAAAAAAAATAAAAATAAAAAACCTCCTCTCTCCCCTCTAGGCATTCCCTCCCCGCGGCAACCACACCCTCACTGCGCATGCGCCTCCTCTCCTCTCTCCCCTGCTACGCTCCCCCCTCTCTCCTCTAGGCATCCCTGCCCGCGGCGTCCACACTCCCACTGCGCATGCGCGTCCCACGTCTCTCTCCCTCTCCTACGCTCCCCCCTCTCTCACCTCGCGACGCCGACACAGGCCGCGTCTGCTAGTGAGTTTCTTGGTTGAAAAAACCGACTGCTCGCGCTGCACAACCATTCACTGGCCACCCCGTATATATGGCAATGGATCCTTGACCTTGCAAGGTGGTGCCGGTGGGAGATTTCTCCTGTGCGTTGTCGAACGATATGAAAATTCGCAGCGTGCGCGTTAACTAAAAGCGGACTGCGAGTCTCTGTGTCCAGTCGGAGTCTTCTGTCTCTCATTGCACATTAGCAGCGATTGGCATGTTCCAGTAGGAAACATCGCTCCATCGCTGCGTGCTTTACGCATCCCCAGTTTTCTCTCCTGCGCAGCGCTGCGATGAGCGCCAGCGTCAACGCCGCCGCCAGTGTAAGCGTTAGCGCCCGCTGCTTCACATCTACACATGGTTTTTTTCTTTAGCGGAAGATGGTGTAATTTTTTATCTCTCCGCTCTCACTCCCTCTACCATAGCAACAGCTGCGGGCACGCGCATTTATCCTTGCCCCTAGCAACCGGAGCAGGTGGTGCGGGCGGAGTAGCGGAGAGTGAGTGGAGAGGAGGAGCGCGCTCTGGTGTGTGAGGGCGCTCGCATCGCGGAAGCTCGGCGGAGCTCCCGCGTGTGTGGAGACTGTAGCAGAGGGTAGGTGCAGTGCTTCGCCGCTCCTTCTCTCGCCGTTCGCTCTCTCTCCTCCCTGCGCCCCCACACTCCCGTCCGCTCGCTCGCACGTATATATAAATGGAGTGAATGGAGTGAAATGGAGTCTCTCGTCTCCTACGGTTCCCCCCCGTTCTCTCCTCTAGGAATCCTCTACGGGGCTTAGTCCTTCCCGCGTCCCACACCACCACAGCGCATGTGCGTCCCCTCCCCCCTCTCTCCTACGCTCACCCCTTTCTCTACTCTAGGAATCCTCTACTCTACGGAGCGGCGCCCGCGTCTGACATCCCCACAGAGCACGCGCGTCCCCTCCCCTCTCTTCTACGCTCACCCCCTTTCTCTCCTCTAGGAATCCTGTACTCTACGGAGTGGTTCTCGCGTCCCACACCCCCCACAGCACATGCGCGTCCCCTCTCTCGCCTCTCCTACGGTGCCCCCTGTTCTCTCCTCTAGGAATCCTATACGGAGCGGTGCGAACGACAGGTGGCGTGACAGCTGCATACTCCGCTGGGGGGCGCCACGGTAGTTCCGCGGTATGAAAATGACAGAGCGCAGAGCGCCTCATTCTCTCTCCTGCGCAGCGCCGCGATGAGCGCCCGGACCACTGCCGTGAAATGAGAGCGGCGACGTTCCTCCCGCTCAAGGTAATTATCTCCCCGCTGCTTCGCATCCACACATGGTTCCCTTTAGTGGGAGATGGGGAATTTTTTTTCTTCGAATGAGTAAATTTACAGTGCGATCGCGCGCGCACGCGTGGGCAAGTTGCGGCCTCTTGCGGCAGCCCCGGTAACGACCGAGCGCGCCATGCTCAAATCAACCAATGGCTGATACAATGGCTGTGACGAGTGATTTTTGAGCTTGTAACGTCATTTGTCGAGAGAAGAGAAAGCAATTTTCAGCTGACTTTGAGAATTTATTGTGAATTCCAGGCCGCATGCTGCACTATAATATGTGGCTCGCATGTTCTCGGGAGCCTCGACTACCGATCGGCAGCGTTTTCTGACCATGCTCAAAAAGTGTTGCAGGGCCCCTTTAAGGAATATGTCAGAAAAATTTCATCCCGACCGGGCAATTATAAGTACCAAGAACATGATGTCCAAACTCAAGAATTTGCCCAAGATTGCATCTTGAGAAAAACGCATTTTAAATGCAGAAATGAAAGCTCATCTATGCGGCAAAGATATGCTTTTTAAATAATTTCTTCCATCGTCAGAGCTAGGAATCATGGTTATTTTGAGCATGTTGCTTTGGTGAACTCCTCATGCGAAATGCAATGGCAAGCAGCAAGGTGACAATTTCTAGGGGACTCTAGACAATGAGCTCTTTTTAGTAGAGCAGTGCCAATAGCAAAATTTGTGGATGCGAAGCAAATTCAAATATTGAAGTGTGAATGCGAATCAAATCGAATATTTTTGGAATATTCCTGGAATACTTCGAAGCGAAATTGCGATAAAAAAGTTCCCCATCACCCGCTACAGGGAACCATGTGTGGATGCGAAGCAGCGGGGAAATAATTAGCTTGAGTGGGAGGAACGTCACCGCTCTCATTTCACGGCACTGCACAGGAGAGAGAATGAGGGGCGCGCGCTCCGTCATTTTCATACCGCGGAACTACCGTGGCGCCCCCCAGCGGAGTATGCAGCTGTCACACCACCTGTTGTGCCCGCCGCTGCGTAGAGGATTCCTAGAGGAAAGGACGGGGGGGATCGTAGAAGAGGGGACGTGCATGCGCTGTGGGGTTGTGGGACGTGGGAGCAGCTCCGTAGAGTAGAGGATTTCTAGAGGAGAGGAAGGGGGTGAGCGTAGGAGAGCATAGAGCAATGTATAGGGCGCAAAGCCAGCCCTATACATTGTAGGGGGGGGGTGACAGGGGGTCGCAAAGCCAGCCCTATACATTGTAGGGGGGGGCGACAGGGGGGGGCGCAAAGTCAGCCCCATACATTGACATAATAGGGAGGGGGGGGCGCCGCGACGAACCTTCGCCCCCCCTGAAGGGGAACCCTGCGCACGCTTGTGGCTGGCAGGGTGGTGTTTCATAGTTGTCTTATCAAGAATGAGGCCATGCAGAGGCAGAATTGTATTCATGCTTATGATTTCCTGCAACCAATGTGTTGCTGACAACACTTTACACGTGAAAGGCAAAGATGCTATTTCCTCAGCCTCTCCTCCTCTTTCAACTTCTGTGGAAGCCCAACTGATGTGGCAGACAAGGGTGTGCTCCCTTCGAGTGCGGAGTTCCACATCTGCCTCGTAGACGTCAATATACAGCATAGACTGCTTATAACGTAAGTCGCCGGAGTCGCGAATATCCGCACTATAAGCGGTACCGCACTATAACCAAAACAACGTTTTTGAAAGGTTGCGCGTGCGCAAAACATGACCAAGAGACAGCCGCGCGATTCCGACTATCGGGGCATGCGACTGGGACTTACTAAGTTTGCATCCGCTTAAGTTTGAAAATGTTGAACGGTTAGCGTCCGCGGACCTGCGGTGCCGACATAACGAACGCGCAAAAAAAAAATAATAATAAAAGAGGCACCGTAACGGAAAGATGCCAACTAACTTTTTGGATCTCCTCAGTTATGCGGAGTTTGCCGCGATACCACAATGCACAGAAACTATACGTCAAACGGCAATTGAAGTTTCCGCACGCTTTCGATTTTCCGGGCGCGTGCGCGATGTCGAAAACAGTGGCGACCACGAACCGCCACACGAGTGTTAGACACACAGGCCCTCATTTGCGTCGAAGATGTAAGGCACCCCATCTAAATGTAACAAGTGCGAAATGTTCCGTTGACTTGGCACCAAACCGCAACTTTGATAGTCCGCGGCCATCACCGACGAGGCAGCTAGCATTCGTTAGGCCTAGCGCGTGCGTTGCAATGTGGCATGACGGCACGAGACGCTTGCCCAAGAAACACGGAGATAGGGCGTAGAAGAGATCGTTTCACGCGTGCTGCCCTCGGTTTAGCTCGTGAGTGCGCAATTATTTTCCTGCATAAAATGAATCAACTAGCCCCTGAAGACGTCCTGATCAACGAAGTTTCGGTTCGCGGTCGGGAGAACATCCGCCGCAACTATCCTGAAAAAAGTCTTCCAAGCTTGTGAGTCCGCCTGTTGGTCGTCGAAGGCGAAAGTGCGATCGCGTCTCAAAGCATTGTCACTAGCGCGGTAATCGAATTCGCACGCGCGAAACTGCGCTCTACGACGACTATTTTTCCCTATAGAAAACTGAAGAGACAAACAGCGATGGACGCGCGGGCGCCCGTTCGTGGCGGGGCGCGCATGACAGGCGGCCGAATCAAAAGCGGCAAAGGCTTCCCGGTCGCCTACGCAACCAGTCCCCCTCCACACACCCCGCACCCGCGTAGGGCAGCTGCACCCCCACCCCCCGTAATCACCCCTCCCCCCCCTTCTTCCTCCCCCCTCGCGCCTCGGTCATTCTTTCTGCGTCCCCTCCTTTGTAACGCCCCCTCCTTTGGACGCTTTCTGCGTCCCCTCCCCGGCCGGCGCACCCGTGCTGATAAGCGCGCTCGTCCCCCTCGTTTCTCGGAGGAGTTGCGGGCAACCGCATTATAACCGGTCTTTCATCTCGGGGGACTGCACAATAAGCTGTATATACATGGAGTCCTATGGGAGGGTAAACGGGAGTCAGAAAAAACCGCATTATAGTCGGTCCTGCACTGTAAGCGCGGTTACGTTATAAATGGTCTGCGCTGTATAAGAACATCAGAAATTTGGATGCTAAAAATCTTCGGCCACCGCTTTTTCGGGCATCCTGCCCAAACTTCAGGTCCAAAACAGCATTAATTGAGCTCCCACCTCTGCAACATCTATCATCTCTATGTTAAACCGGCGTCGAGTCAATACATTTGCTACCATAGCGGAGCAGGAAAGGCAGCTTTGCCGCAATACGACGGTGTGATGAGGTGAAGCATATTGAAAATTTGAAGGGCCCACTTCGAATTGGACATTGACTGTAATTCGTCTTTGGGAAGTTTGAATAGTTTGAATAGTAAAATTCCAGTGCGAATCAAATCGAATAGCAAACACCATCCGAAAAATATTCGAAATTTCGAATATTCGCACACCCCTACTTTTTAGTTTTTAATAGCCACCTTGTGCTCTTTAAAAGAGAATTTTAACCTACTTAGAGTTTAATTACAAACTTGATTTTTTTTTTGTGTAGAGAAACTAAGCTTGTGAAAGCAAGTAAAAGCAAAAATATGTAATTTTGGAAAAAACTTGCGTTTTTTTAGTAGCATCTCCGCTAAAGTGGTTTTAAAACATGCAGAATTAACTGACAGTTTCATATCAGAGTTTGAATTATCAAGAGCCTACTGTATTTCTTAGTTGTAAATGAAGGTGGCGGATCTCGAAACCATAAAAAAAAAAAAAAAAAAAAAAAAAAAAAAAAAAAAAAAAAAAAAAAGAAGGCTAGCAGGCAGCAGAACACTTCCAACAATTTCCTACAGCAACCTTTTCTTGAAACCACTTTCTTTTTTTTTAGTTTGCGTGATGACGCAAAGGATAGTCATGTGGGACAGAACGTTCCGACATTTTACTCCTGGCATCATTTGCTGCTGTTTGATACAGCTACTGGGACCCAGTCTGACGTACCAGCATCGCAAGGAATGGAGACACACTCTTATCGAGCACATTCTACTCCTCAAAAGCAGCAACAACCACACCATTATGCAAATGACTCTATACGTACCAGCCGCAGTGCTCGGCTCTGCTGGTTGTGCCGATGGCGTGACGGTGACCGACACCGTACTGGTTGGCACCACAAGCTCTACGCCAGAGTCTGTCCCTGTGAAATGAAGGCGGGAAGAAGTGTGATCAGACACATCGTATTGCCAGATGCAATTATTAAGGCGAAAGCCTTAGATGCCTCATCAAACACGAAAATTGACCGGTGTCACGCATCAGTATCCCACTTTAGCGGCACAAACATGAGTGACGTAAAAAATTATCGTGCGATGACGTCATTGCAACGTCATATGATGACGTCATTGCACAGTGATGCTACCGAGGTCTTCTGATTTGGAGCAATTTTTGGAGCAGCAAAAGTTTCATTTTGGAGCACTTTGGAGCAGCAAAATTTCCATTTTGGAGCACTTTGGAGCAACTAACATCCTAGAGTAGACTGGAGAAGCAAGTTGCATTTACATTCAAGGACCTGAATAACTATTTTGGGGCTCTTGTGAAGAGCTAGAAATATTTCGATTCATTGCAAATCTCAAGGAACCAATCATCTCAGGAGCACTCCCTATTTCACTCCATGATGCAGAAATGAGGGCGTGATGCGGTTGAGCATGTTGGGACAACTTGTTCAGCGATTATTTTCGTAGCATATAAACAGAATACCAGTTCAATAAAATCGTACTTTATGAAATACCATTCTAAATACATGTATGTGGTAATCAGCACACATTGTAGACAATCGCTGCGACGTACAACAATGCCTCAACGCTAAAGACTCACACTGTCCCAAATGCATTGCCCTAAGACGACTCCAAGCAGAAAGAGAGGTTCTTTTTCTTCACGATCGATTATATTGCTGGGCGTAACATGACGTCACTTAGCTAGCCTCATAAGCCAACCTCCTCCGACACTCCTTTCCCTCTCTCTGAGGCCTGGAGCAAGAACATTCTCACAGTGCTTCTGGACTATCGTTTGCGCATGCGCAGGGTTGCCCGGATATGGAGATCCACTTCAATCGAGCTTCCGCGAAAGTGTCAGAAAGTTCGTTCAACAGTGGACTGCATGATTTAACAAACTTCGTTGTCCTTTTGCAGTAAAGTTGTATATGGCTATGGAATTCTGTTTGTACACCGAAAACCCCCTGTAGTGCCCTCTAGAAAACAGGGCAAAAAAAAAACTCACAGGGAAGGTCCATTCACCTAAGACGACTCGAAGGCGAGAGCCATTTTGTTTTTGTTGCGACAGCAATTATATGGACATTCTCGACTTTTGCCGCCGCCGTCATGTTTTGTTTAATATCCAAATCGATAACATCCCCCCCGCGCATCGTATGTTTTACACTCGGGTAAAAGCGCTCGAGGACGAACGCGGCTGAAGCAGAGATAAAGAGAGCCGGCCTATCTCCGTTGCACGGAGGCCGCATCCGATAACATCACCGCGCGCGCCAGGCCTGCCATCGATTGCTACTCAAGCAGACAGGAACGCTCCACCCGTCTTCAAAGAGCATGAAAGAACGCAAAGGGAGGGGCGGTGGGGGGTGTTGTGTCGCTAGAGCAGCAACACTGAACTTTGACTTCAAGGGCGCGGTCGCGATCGCTGGCGCGCGCTGTTTCGGCAGGCATCACAGACGGCTCGTATACCCGTCTACGTGTTGTGCTCTCAACGCGTATAGACTGTGCGAAAACGCTTCTCTCCCTGGAGCGGCCACTGATCCTTGATCCGCAAGGCGGCAGTACCATCGCCGCGCCATTATGGAGGTCCGTTCATACGCACCGTTCGTGCTGCACGTACATCGGCGTGCAAGAGGTGTTCCGGAGGTCTCTAGTCATCCAAGTCGCCGTATACGGGTCTCGAACAAAGCGCGCGCAGAAAGCTTTTTGCGCGTGCGGCGAGGGTGCGGACTTTCAAAATGGCGACCCCGCCGCTAGCGATTCTCGCGGATGACGTCAAGCCTTACTTCGTATAACAATACAATTTGTTGGTATCGCATTCACTGCTTCGAGCTTAAGCGAAACTAACAAATTGTATTGTTACACGAAGTAAGGCCAGCAGCTCTTTTGGACCCGATCTCGCGTAACTAAACAGAACGCTGGTTAATCGGAATCTGGCCACTCCAGAAGCCGAAGCGGTTTTCGTGTTGTCAGTTCTTTAAACACGAAGAAAACGTAGAGAGCACAGCAAGATTACGAGGAGTCTCACCATGACTCGAGATAGCGCGCCAGCGACTGCGCCCTTCGAGAGACGCAGCCTCCCGCCCCCCCCCCCCCGAACGAAGCAATGAATGCGATTTCCAAAAACTAATTAGAGCGCAAACACCCGGCACATTCACACACGCACACACGCAGGTACCAAACACGCACCTGGGTGTGTGGGCGTGTGTGAATGTGCCGTGTGTTTGTGCTATTTTTTTGGAAATCAGCAACCAACTAGCCCAACGAGTTCTTTTACTATGAATGCGATACCGTGATTTTATAATTTTTCTTTAACCATCAGCTATTGATCCTGGAAAGCGAGAGGCGGAGGTGTAACATTGTATCTATTCCTATGGTGTTCCCAGATTTCATTCCGCGATGTCCAGAAATAGACGTGACAAACATTCTGGCGGCACGCGTGCAGTTATTAGTGAAAATATTGCTTTAATTACGCGCAGTGCGACTGTGGAAACGAGCTATCAGCAGCGTTTCTGGAAAGGACGACGTCCGCCGATGAATCGCCGCCACACTTACACGCCACCGATTCGCCAAAACGTCACGAGCCACTGCGGAGAGCGTGTTTTGTCGTTGGGCCGACTTGCACAACAGAAGCTGCATCGGCACCGAGAAAAGGATCGTGAATTACTTGGGACGAAAGCGCGACCACTGTTTATTCAGCGGAATAATTCTTGGTACGTGGTTGTGACTTTGGCCACCCCGAGAACACGCTGCACATGTTTTACGCGCCGGCGTGGCTATTGCTGGTGATATAACCCCCCCCCCCCCCCCCCCCAAATCCGAGTCTTTGGCGCAGTTTGGCGCAATTTCCGTTGATATTATCAGGATGGCGCAGTAAATCTGATTTGGCGCACTTTGGCGCAGTTGGCGCAGGAGTGGAATCACTGCATTGCAGGACATCATCGCCCGGTAAAGAGTGGACTGATCCCGGAGGCAGTGCAAAGCAAGGTGAGTTGCAGACAGTTTACAATGCCACTGATCCTGGAAGCATTGCAAAACCCCATTAGTTGCAGAAAGTTTTCAGAGAGGGGCGCGGGAGATTCAGTACACAGACTCAAAAAGAAGAATAATAAGATGGCTTTCACCTTCAGGTCGACTGAGACAGATGCATAGGGGACCCACCCCGAGTTTTTCGTTATTTCGATGTGACTGGGTTTGACCCACAAAAAGTGCAACCACCACTCGCCGTAAGTCACACAACAATGTTAGGGAAACCTCTACAGTGAAACTCCGGTTTTACGACGTTCTCGGGACCGCGAAAAATCGTCGTAAAATGCGGACGTTGTAAAATCCAAACACGAAAATTTATGCCCACAAAAACACGTTTAGCACGACGGATTAGCGAGAGACTTCAATGCAAACTACAAACAAACTCTACAGGGCTCTAAAACTCACAAAAGGCATGTCCTCCGACGGACGATTGAGAAAAAAAAAAAAGAGGGCGAGGGGGGGGAGGGGGGCATCTTCGCTAAGTTTGGCCATCGCAGCTGCCGTGGCTGCGGCCAACACACCTGCAAAGCGATATAGCAGCTGCGCCAAACACCTGCCGCGGAAAAAGACCTATCTATGGCGCGATTTTGTACGCATTCCAAATAAGCACGGGGGCGTGTCCATGCTTAACGTCACAAACACGTGACCGTCGTGAGGGCACGTTCCGATCCAAGTCAAGCCGTCTGACAGCCATTACAATCCGTGCTTATCGGTTTCAGACGGTAAGTCAAGCCGTCTGACAGCCATTACAATCCGTGCTTATCAGTTTCGGATGGTGCCGAGAACCGTCCGAAACTGATAAGCACGGATTGTAATGGCTGTCAGACGGCTAGACTTGGATCGGAACGTGCCCTCACGACGGTCACGTGTTTGTGACGTTAGGCACGGACACGCCTCCGTGCTTATTTGGAATGCGTACAAAATCGCGCCACTAATACAGCGCAACCATGCGCGTCAGCAGGGGAATGCAAAAACGGCACTTGTCCCCCCTCAAGCGGTACTAGCCCATTCCCCTACCCAAGCTACACCAGCACCTCCCCCCCCCCCCACTAAGATGCTACACAGGTTAGCACCCCCCTAGACAAAATCCTTCGGATGCCCTTGTGCGATGAAAGCGGGAAAGAATGGGGAAACCACAACTGCGCCCCTTTACGCCACTTTCGCGGCTGCTCGGAGGGTGAGGGGAAGACGAACGAACGGCAGCGGAAAGCCGAAATGAACCGGTTTTCCGAGCGCTTGGCATGCGAAGGGGTGCACCTCTTGCTGGTGTGACGAAAGACACCCACGGACTTCCCTTTTGTTCGCCATTTGGTCCCCTCGCTTCGCGGCTGGATCGTCGTGAAACGCGGGTTCGGCGTAAAACGGCATCGGAAAATTGGGGTTTTTAATGCATTGCATCTGTAGGGCTTTCGCCGTTTTACGACGGACAAATCCATCGTAAAATGTGGGTCATCATGAAACCAGGGTACGTAAAACCGGGGTTCCACTGTAGATTGTTTTGAGACCATTCTCATAAGATTGCATGCACGACATGAGCAACCTAGTTTATTCTGGAGCTGATGCAAGCCCCAGTGATAATGCTGGAATTTTCTACAATTGATACTTAATGCACAACGCGTTCTGCCAACAATCAGATTACGGATGGCCAATACCGTATATACTGCGTAATGAACCCACTCGCATAATGAACCCACCCCCCACTTTGGTCCTTGAAAAATAAAAATCTATTTTTTAAGGTATGCATCTGTTCATTTTATTTCGGAATGATAGCCAGTGCCGTTGACGATCGAAACAACGTTAAATCACGCCATTATATCACAAAACAACGACGCAATAAAAGTTCACACAAATTTTAACAACCATGCTAAACAGTTGCGAGCAGCGCGAGCGCGAACGACGTGAATTAAAATTTAAAAGTCGCGCCTTTTGTGGCGGAGTGCCATCTGTCGAACGCAGAAGAAACCTTGCTGACAGCGCCACGAAAGCACAGCGGCATAAAAACAAAGCATAAAACAAAGCGCAACCCACGCCGACGGCGCGACGTGCACCCGTAAACGGGCTTGCGCCGCCATCCGACGCTGCGTGTTGGTTGTCGCTACGGCACCTCTATGCCAGCGTAAGTACGTAAAGCGTACGAAGTAACGAAGGAACGCTGCCATCGAGGCGCCCTAGTTGTCGGGTTCTCGCGGTGAACCTGGGTGAACTTCGTTGGACGCCTGCTGCGTACGGCACGCTGGGCCGCTACGCTAGCTGCATGGCCGGCTTTAAACTTAAAAGTTGGTGAAACATGCGCTGGAGCATGAGAACGGAACGACTGGACGACACTTCAGCGTCGATCCGTGTGCGTTCGTTACTGGATAAAGCAAGAGGATGAGCTTCGAGCTACAAAAAGAGGATCGTCGCGCATTTCACGGGTCAAAACAAGGAAAGTTTCTCGTTGTGGAGAGCGAAGTTCTCGAATATGTTAAGAGGCTCCGCAGTCAAATCATTCCTGCCACTGACTTCAAGGCCGGCAGCGGTTTCACAGCGAGTTTCTTAATAATTTCACGCAAAATTTCTGCTCTTATAACTCCCGCGATTTTTTTTCCCGCGTAATGAACCCTCCCCCCCAAATTGGCGTCAACTTTTCTGGAAAAAAGGTGGGTTCATTACGCGAGTATATACGGTAACTGTGTGCGCCACTATCAGTGTACAAGGGCGTATTGCTTGCACTTTGAGTTTTGGTTTTCTGGGCACGGGTTAGCCAAATGAAGAATTTCATCATTACCAGTGTGACTGCGGCCTTCTTCCCTGTCACTACCACGCGACAATACCGTATATACTCGCGTAATGAATGCACTTTTTTTTCCAAAAAATCGAAGCAATGTTGGGGGGTGCGTTTATTACGCAGGGGTAAATTTTACGAAAACTTTTTCGGGATGGGCAATAATGCGGTAATGCAAAAAAAGTCAGTTTCACCGCAAGGGTGAAGCAATGAATGCGATAGCAACAAATTGTAATGTTATACGAAGTGAGGCTGGCAGCTAACTCTTTTGGATCCGATTTCACGCAACTCTAGAAAACGCTGGTTTAAGAGCATATACGGCCGCTCCAGGGACACTCTGCTCACCACATTCTCTTCGCGTTGAGAGCGCAGCACGTAGAAGGGTACACCGGCCCCCCGCTGTCGGCCGCCGAGAAGGGGAGATAACGCGCGCGCCCGCGACGACCGCGTCGTAAAATCGAAGATCGCTCCGAGGGACTCTCCCTCCTCTCCCCCCCCCCCGCCTTGCGTCTTTTCACGCTCACAAATGACGGGCGGGGCCGGTTATATATATACATATAGTACATATACGGGGCATGACGCTGACGGCGAAAAGCAGCTGAGAGTGTCCATATAATTGCTATCGCAATAAAAAAAGAAAAAAAGGTAGGTAGCTTAATCTTTCGCAATTGACATGCGCGTACACTGTTCGGAAACAGCTTCTTTATTGCACTTCACTCATCTTCGGTCGTTGATGGCGCTATCTTCTGCAAGCTGTCCCCGCTCACTCCATAAAAGCGTTTCGCGATTTTTTGTTTAACCGCGACAGTGGATATCTGCTGTGATCTCGAGAGGCGCCCGGCAGCGTATGCTACGACGCCCTTCACAAACTCTGTGGCAAACTCGCACTCGCACCGCTCGGACGAATAACGTTGACATTGCATCAAGCTACCACCGAAGCATCAAAACAAACCGTCGATAACAAGATTAACGACAAAATACAGCCGCTGCCTCGCTCTCAGCGTGAAATGTGAATGTGAAAAAGGTAGCCTACCTCTTGCGTTACTTGAAGTAGGCGCGGATAACATGCATGAAGAGCAAATTGCAACCGAAGCGCGGATCAGGGGTGCTACCATGTTACGGAAATCGTCACTCGTCACGCTCTTTTCTGGGCGACAACCGATTTTTTCAGGGTTTTCCATAAACTTGCGACGCGACGGATGGCCCTTCGCGACAGCAAATCCTGTCGCCGTCGCTCGAAAATCGCGTGCATGTGGTTGAGCCCTAAAGTTTCGTATTTGTGACCGTTGGCTGGCGCGGGCAGTTCCGTGACCTTCGCTCGCTGTGTGCGTGTGAGCCGCGATGTCTCTACTAGAGCTGTGCACGGGCCTAATTTTCAAGCCCGAGCCCGGCCCGGGCCCATTGACTGCGTCGCAGGCCCGCCCGAGCCCGACCCCAAAGGGCTTCGAGCCCGTCCGGCCCGGCCCGACGTACAAAAACACAAAGCCCGGGCCCGGTCCAGGCCCGACACTATGAAAGTTTGCTGCGGAGACAAGATATCACTTTTATTGCGATAGCAATTATATGGACACTCGCGGCTGGTTTTCGCCATCGGCGTCGGCGTCATTTGCCGTATATGTATATGTATATATATAACCGGGCCCGCCCGTGGTTCGTGAGCGTGATAAGACGCGAGTGGGGGGGGGAGGTCCCTCGAGCGACCTTCGATTTTACGAGCGGGGGCGCGCGCGTTATCTCCCCTTCTCGGCGGCCGACAGCGGGCGGGGGGGCGACGTTCGATTTTACGGCGCGGGCGCGGGCGTGCGCTTTATCTCCCCTTCTCGGCGGCCGGGCCGGCGTACCCTTCTACGTGCTGCGCTCTCAACGAAGAGAATTCTCTTAAACAAGCGTTTTCTAGAGTTGCGTGAGATCGGATCCAAAAAAGAGTTAGCTGCCAGCCTCACTTCGTATAACATTACAATTTTTTGCTATCGCATTCATTGCTTCACCCTTGCGGTGAAACTGTGACTTTTTAATGTGTATGCACAGACTACAAGTCCTGTAAAAATAACAAGCTGCGCCGTGATTCGGACTTCAGTGAAGTACGGTGCGTCACATATCCTGTCGAACTGAAGTTCCGTTCGCTGCTCGCACTGGTAGCCGGAATCGCTAATATCTTTTTCGCAAGCATAACTAGCTTAGAATAATTAGACTCCTTGTTCTTCCAGCAGTTTATTATCTATGATGCAGGACAGGAGGATGATTGCATGGATAAATAATCACAAAGGTGACCTGTGTGCTCATCGCTAAGTGCTAGAAAACAATTCCGGCACAACGTCTATCTTTTTTTTTGGTTTGATGCGGGCTTTGCACCTGGCCCGGCCCACCCGATGCCCGAGATGAGTAGCCCGAGCCCGGCCCGGGCCCGAGTTGGGAAGACGTCCGCATACCCGAGCCCGGCCCGCGGGCCGGGCCGGGCTTGGGCTTTCGGGCTACCCGGAGCCTGTGCACAGCTCTAGTCTCTACTCTCGCACCGTTTGCGAATCCGGCTGTGGTGCACGGATAATTAAAAAAAACAGGTGACGTGCCGCGCACTGATAGAAAAAACAAAGAACTGTGCGCGGCAGCGGGCGAAGGGGGGAGGGAGTGAACCTGAGGGCGGTCGGCAGAATAAAAAAACGGAAACGATCAGCGGGAAAGGAGGCGCCACGTGTCGGTTCACGGGACTGCAGCGGATGAATGTAGGGGGTGCGTTTATTACGCGGGAGAAAAAAAATAAATAAAATTTTGACGACTGAAGTTGGGGGGTGCGTTTATTATGAGAGTGCATTCATTACGCGAGTAAATACGGTATTTCAGAAATGCCGTAAAGTCAAACTTCAATACAAAGAGCTAAACTAATGTAACCAACAAACAATGAAACAGAGAAAATGTATGGGGGGATATTATTTGTAGTTTTAACTGTGGTGTAGTAATTATGTCATAATTGGAAAGGAATTAAAGTGGACAAAAAAAGCAATGTTGCCACAGTGGGGACCAAACCTACAACCTTTATAACACATCCAACTCTCCACCAATGCAGCATGATACAATGTACAATTTATGTGTAAGACTGATGCTTCAACAGTTGGGAATATGTTGGTACCTAATGAATGAACTGTAGGTGGCTTTATTAGATGCGAAGCATCTTATGCTCGGGGCTATGTCCGTCCCGCGTCTGTCCTGCGTCCGGCCACTTTCATGAAGTAGGGAAGCACCCACTATGCGAACCAGAACACTGTAGTACAATATAAGGCCTTCAACCACCACTACAGGCACCAGAGTCATGGCCGAGAGCACAGAGAGGCTGCTTAGCAATGGCTAGGCAGGTGGTGTCTGTCGCCCAGGTTGACTCCATTCCTTGATCTTGCTTGCATGTGTTTGAGGAGGGGGGGAGGGGCTTCGTCCGTCCCTCCTTCCGGCGTCCCGCACCACCACAGCGCATGCGCGTCTCCTCCCCCTCTCTCTCTCTCCTCTCCTACGCTCACCCCCTTTCTGTCCTCTAGGATACTCTACTCTAAGGAGCGGCGCCCGCGTCCTACACCCACGCAGTACATGCGCGTCCCCTCCCCCCTCTCTCTCCTCCCATACGCTCACCCCCTTTCTCTACTCTAGGAAACGTCTACTCTACGGAGCGGCGCCCGCGTCCCACAGCGCATGCGCGTCCTCTCCCCCCTCTCTCCTACGCTCAGCCCCTTTCTCTGCTGTAGGAAATCCTCTACTCCACGCAGCGGCGCCCGCGTCCGACATCCCCACAGCGCATGCGCGTCCTCTCTCCTACGCTCACCCGCTTTCTCTACTCTAGGAATCCTCTACGCTACGGAGCGGCTCCCACGTCCCCTCTCTATCTCCTCTCCTACGGTTCCCCCCCCATTCTCTCCTCTAGGAATCCTCTACGGAGCGGCGCACGACAGGTGGTGTGACAGCTGCATACTCCACTGGGGGCACCACGGTAGTTCCGCGGTATAAAAATGACGGGCCACTGCCGCGAAACGAGGGCGGCGACGTTTCTGCCGCTCAAGCTAACCATCTCCCCGCTGCTTCGCATCCACACATGGTTCCCTTTTGCGGATCGTTCTAAGCAGAAACTTATACTAGTTGGCGAGACACCTTATTAAGCGCAAATTTACACTAACACATTGAACAGACACACACACAGGACAGCCTATCAATTCTATGTGTTTCATTGTGTTAGCACTGCTTTATGCTTGTTAACATGTCTATGTTCACTCCATTTACATCCTAGGCGTACACTTGGAACCATGCTATGCCTAGGAACCAGCTTGAAGGTGATTACGCATTGTAGTACTTCCATTTGATTAGGCATAACATGTGGTTTGTTCAGGTAGTTCCCAGTCGTGTTTCAATTTATGCTTATCGCACGAACTGGCTTGACTTAACACCCTCAGTGCATACCGAGCAATGAGACGTCGGGTGTTGCCGAGCTCGCCTCCTGAACGGGTGCCACGACCACCGTCGCTGGCTGCACCTCGGCTTGCTGCATGGCGGGTGAGGGAGTCGCTGCAACAGCGACTGATGCAGACACCGCTGAGGACACCGCAGTGGACACCGACGTAGAGGTTGCCGCAGTGGGCACCGCAGCCGCCGTCACCAGAGTTGGCGCTGTCGACACCGCTGGACTCTGTACTTCCACTGCACGCAGAGAGAGCACAATTGAATTGAATTCAAATCGATTTATTTATTGCATACAGTGTAAGTGCATTTCAGTGCCTATTTTATACAGGAGGAGGTCTCAATGTCAAAGCCTGCAAGGGCCGAGACGTACAGCCAAGTGCATAGGTATTGCATTGACAGATCAAACAAAGCAAATCCTGCGAGTTTTCCGTGAATTCTCACTCGTAATTCAGACACACATATCTGTGAGGATCGACACCCTGAACTTGCATCAAGACGTGACATGAAAAGACGTAGAGACAAGAGGCTATATAACCCAAGCATGCTTACAAATGAATACGTACGTGGAAATGTGTGGCGATGTCGATACACGGCTAAATGCATATGTGGATACATGGCTAAATGCATATGTGGCTTCATGGATACGTGATTACACGTATATATGGCTATGTGGACACGCTTACAGCTGAAGATGTGGACAGAAGGCAACAGCCCATGACAGACTCAAATAGTCGTCTTCCCACAGTTGGGCACCTCACCATCACCGGTACTGGTTTGTAACATGATTGTGGAAGATCTTAGAGGTAGCCAAAGTATATCTACAGGGTACTTACGAAAGACGAGTAAGAGGGCTGAAGGGCCATACACGCAAGTGTTTTTAACACAATCGTTGTCTTCACTGTTTCACTGAGCGCTGTATTTACCAGTGTCCACGATGCTTTGCGGCTGCAACAAGTTTTAGTACTCCATAAGTTGTGTACGTAATAGCGTTGCGTACCCAAGAACACCCCATTTCTCATAGTGCACATGAGCAGAAGTTCTGCACATGCGCTGTCTACAAAGTTCTGCCCATGTGCTATATGCAAAATGGGGCGTTCTTGTGTGCGCAACGTAATTACGGACACAATGTAGGCAGTACTAAAACTCACTAATATTTTCGTCATTTGAAACTAGGCTCTTTATGCAGTCAATAGAATATTTTGTTGTACAGTTCAACCTAGTTATAATGAACTTTAACATAGCAAATTATTGGTTATAGGGAAGAAATACAAACCATTGTAAGTCACGCTTCATTTCAGTAACATTTATTCTTTCTATAGTTAAAACCAAAGATGAGAGAACTGCCGCAATATCAGCTGTAACAAATATTTGGTTTGCGTGAGCCTCAAAACTCAACAGGTAGCACACAAAGTAAAATAAATATTGAAAGACAATTCACAACCACCTTCCTTTTAATCATTGGAAAGAGTTGCGAAAATTTTGGTCATTCAGCGTCTATAAAAACGCATTTGACTGGTTCTGTCACTGTGTGAGCAGACTGGGAGGACTTTGCAAGCTAATGTGACAGTAAGGAGACAGGCAAGGCTTTACTCGCTTGTAGTCAGTTCAAAGCCTAGAATAACGTGTTTTTTGTATCTAGGATTTTTGTGCAAGCCAGATTGCCAACTTGTTAAAAGCCGATTTTTATCTCTCGTGTTACAACAATTATAGGATCAAACAATCTAATTTATTGTCCCGATGGTACTTCGTTATAACGACATCCGAACTGCACAGTTAAACCTCAATCCAACGAAGTTGGTAAAAGCTGCAATTTAATTCGTTATATTGAAACTTCATTTAATTGAAATTCGACCTTTTCAGCAAAGTACACTTCCAAAAGGCCCCTTTTTCTGCAAGTGAAGTGCCGGATGAATGTTTGAACAACACAGCTGTACAAAAGATAACTGCAACATGAAAAAAAAAAAAAAAAAGACTTTCTTGAACCTGAGATGCAACGACCACAGCTTGATGCTGTGGCAGCGAAAAAGTCCTCCTCACAGCCGGCAAACGTCATGCGTGAACAGGAAAGAAGCGCAGGTCCAGCCCACTGTCATAATACGGTGTAAGCGTTCGCAAAAACTGCGTGCAACTCAATCATATGAGCAGTGGCGGCAGCATGACTCGTTATATCGAAATCCCCTATAACATGCTTCGTTATCGTTCAGTCCCTGCAGATGGCAAGTTATCTTTTCGTCCACTTTTCTTTCTTCACATTTACATTACAATTACTTCTAATAACATCCCCTATACTTTCCTTGGCATCATTGTCTGTTAGTTCTCACTAATATTGTGCTTAACAAAGCAAACGAGCCCTTGAATTTACACATCTTTCCTTCATTCATAGCGAGGGTCTCATTCTGGCAGATTTGATGCCTTCAGGTAGTATGCGAGGGATTATTAGTCAGCTGCCAGCTCGTAATCGCGTGTTATGTGACGCCAACAGGCAAAAAGAGTGTTCCACACTCGTCGTAAGGACAACAGGTGGCACTGACTCACGCTTCCACGTTCAAATGCACATATATTCCCTATAAGTGGACAGAGGGATGACCTCCACCGTAGCTCAGTGGTAGAGCATCGGACGCGTTATTCGAAGGTCGCAGGTTCGGTCCCTGCCGGTGGCAAGTTATCTTTTGGTCCACTTTTCTTTCTTCACATTTACATTACAATTACTTCTAATGACATCCCCTATACTTTCCTTGGCATCATTGTCTGTTAGTTCTCATTAATATTGTGCCTAACAAAAAAAAAACGAGCCCTTAAAATTCCCCTTCTTTCCTTCATTCGTTATATAGAGGATTCCGTGATATTGAAGTTTGTCACATCGAGGTTTGACTGTAGCTGTTTTTTAAATGGTCGCTAAACCAACCAGAAGGTTGAAATTTAGTTTCAGCATTGCAGTTGTGCACAAGCCTTCAGCAAACATGTAGCCGCGAAAATGTTTCGAAACAGTGCCGTAATAGCAGAGTTACATGCGTTTGATGATCCTAAAGAGGCCCTCGCTCATATCGCTCTTTCCTTGCTACGACCCGTCTGTCAACTAGTCTCTCCTCCTGCCCAAGCGCTCCTTCTCACAGTGCAAGGAGGAAGAGCTGTGAGTGAGCATATCTGCGAGCAGACAAACGGTTTCTTTTTGTGGATACTCAACAGACTCGAATGTTGATGTCATGGCCAAGACTGGGGATTACTGAAAGGCCCGAAGAGGACAAGGGATTGTTTCTTGAAATTTGTGATGCGCCCGCGGCTCGTAGCGATGCCACATTTGGCATTGTTGATCATTCTGAACTCAATGCGCGCGTTTGCTTGACATGTTAAAAAATTACCAGAGGTGGTTTAAGGGCACTTTAAAGGCCAGTCCAGCACCACAAACCACTCACCCTCTGGAGGTGGAGCGGCTGCGGTCGGTGCCACGGTGGCAAGGCGGGCAGCCTGGGTGATGGGCCGGATGCTAGCAGTAGGGGTAAGCCGCGCCCCGCTGGGTCCCGGGCGCTGCAGCACGGCTGCACTCTGTGCCGGTGGTGTCAGCGGCCGCACGTTGGCCGTGACCGGCTCGCTAGGTGCGCCACTCCCATGGCCACTGCACGCATGATTTATGCGTGATTTACTCTTTAAACGGCGGCGT
The DNA here is from genome assembly GCA_030522465.1 of Rhipicephalus appendiculatus. Lineage (NCBI taxonomy): Eukaryota > Metazoa > Arthropoda > Arachnida > Ixodida > Ixodidae > Rhipicephalus > Rhipicephalus appendiculatus. The sequence goes on from JALIZH010032968.1 coordinate 2,018,275, forward strand.
ACGAAAGAACGATAACACAAGAAGGAACACAGACACAGCATTATCGTTACTTTGTACACCACTGTTCTAAGACGAATTACCAAATCGTCCAGCAGTTCCATCCCTCTGAAACGATTTACTCGCTGAGTTCTTTGCATGAAGTCAATTCCCACAGTGCATGGAATCTGCCAGAATTTCTTTCCAATTTGAACCACATGTTCGTGCCATACATTTCTCATCTACAGTGTTCCTTTTTTCATGCTTCCATGACACACGTATCAGAGGGGTACTGATATGATGAAACATAAAGATGCAGCATTGGATCAGTTGCAGCAGTGCAGATTTTGGTTTGTATGCACATGGCTTAAGACACCCCCCACAAGCAAAGCAAAACACCTAAACATTCGTGGCCTGTAGTAGTATTTTTGTCAGGAGACTTCTAAGAACGTAGCCATAGACTGCTAAACGAAACTTTCTCACTAGTGAAATTCATCACATGTGACCCAACCCATAAAGTTTACTTAAAATTCACAGATTAGCTGATGTTTGTATGGAAGATTAGACAAAAGCAGTGAAGTGATGAGAGATGAAAATGTGTATCGTAAAATCCCGAGCGAGCGCCCCCCCCCCTACAGTGAAAGATAATCCGACAAGATTTGGAGGGGGGGGGCCCTTGCTCGGTCTCCGATCAGAATTCAATATGGCGGCGGAAAAGCCACATGTGCTTCCAATGAAATACTTTATTGAATACGCATGCATTCACTGTCGTTATTCACCCTCGTTGAGCGAATAAAAACAGTGAATGAAGCAGCGGAAACGGCGAAAGGGGGGGGAGGTTTTTTCAGTTATCGGCGATTTCAAATCTCCCGAAAAAAGGGAGGGGGGGCACTTGCTCAGGATTTTACAGTAGTACAGCCAACTTACCTTGTTCTCTCCACAGGTGCAGTTACCATGGTTGGTTTAGCTTGCTTCTGCTGCTGTTGATTCAGCTGCATCATTTTTTTTTCAAGAAATACATCAGCCCCTACTAGATTATGTATACACCAACACATGGCTTGGCATGAGCCATGCCTGGCATGCTAATACTGTTGAACCCCTTTATAAGAGGTATGCTCCGGGCAGCAATTATTGCCTTTTATATGAGGTGTCTGTTATAAGCAGGGTACCATGTTTGCATTTTCTTATCAACCCGCATTTTACTGTAGGCACACTGGTGTCTCTTATACGCATTCGTCTCTTACATCAGTGCCTCTTATAAAGGGGTTCGACTGTATAGGTAATAGCACTGAGCCAAAGCTTTGAAGAATGATTTTGTTGTTAAAGGCCGATCAAAGCACTAAAGTCGTTTGCTGCTTGGCAATCATGACTAAAGAAAACATTTCAAATACTCAATGGTCCGAGCTTTGTAGAACATGCCACACATTTTCTTGCCTTTTCCAAGGCCTAGCTGAACAACTACTAGAATAATGGACAAATGAAACACAAACAAGAAATTACAAACTAGAACATGGCTTTCTGTGCCATATCAGTCCTACGTGATCCCACAAGGAATGGGAAGAGTTATGAAAGAGAAAAACCTATCTGGAGCACTAAGCTTCAAGGACAGCGACTGCCTTTGCAAGGTGCCAGTTTCAAGTCCCAGATTGGCACGAATTTTTCATAACTAGGAAGCTTCCCCTTTCTAAGAAATTCACAGGGATTTTTAAGTAGCTTTGTGCTTCAAACAGGTGAATGGCAATTCTCCCTTTCATAGAACAGCTTTTGCAAGCAATAGCTTGCGAGCACTGTCCCACGCCTTTACCGTATTTACTCGAATCTAGGCCGATGTTTTATTAAAAAAAACGATGTGCAAATGTGGGGGGGGGTCAGCTTAGATTCAAGTACCATGGTTTGACCGCAGCCGCCGCATACGTAAAGGCCCGGCCACGCTAGCGGCATGACGGCTCGCCATGTGCCGATCTCAGGCTGCCGTGTGCAGGCGGTTCTGCATGCGCATCCGAGGCTCATTAGGGAGTTTTCGAATAGCGTACGCTATCCGTTGCAGTCGCTGCCACTGCGCATGCGTCATAACGCTAACCGCCGTTAGTGTTTTGCAGTCCGCCCGCAGGAAATCCGAAATAGCGTGCGGCCCACAAAGGCCCCTTTGCGGCGTCATCGCTTGTGGGGGACAAACGCTATTCTAAAACTCATATGGCGCCCTTACGCTAACGCTACGCCCGCTAACTTAGCGTACGCTATTCAAAAACTTTCGCGACGTCGCGGTAGCATTGCACGGTGACGTGGTCGCTCAGCGGCGGAGTGGTGGTCCCCATGGCTACACAGGCGACCGCGTTGTCTGCTTCGTACTGTCCATAGTTCCGAAATCTCGCAGTCCTACTGGTCCTACGTTCATGCAGCGAGGGTTGTCGAGCCGGCAAGATTTACTGCCGGCAAAGGTGGATCGTGTCACGTGATTGCGGTGCCGGCGATCACCATGCACTTTGACACCCCCTCCCCCCTCCTCTCCGCCTCTCGCGTGCGCGGTGCGTAGAGCGCGGAGTTCGCCGTTTTCTGAAAGCGATCGTTTACTGCAGTCACATTGGTAGAGTTCTGGAAGTGTCGCGTCTTAACCACGTGCTCGCGAAACGCTTGCACCACATGTGCTTTTGAAGCGATGGCACCAATCAAGCGGTGCCACTACAGCGTCGTTTTGCACGTGGAGAAAACTTGAAACCTGCAATCGCAGCACGAGTTTGGCGTGCACAAAAAGAATGTGCACTTATGCAATAAAAATGCTGGGTTTTCTGCCACTGAAACGGCGTTTCTTTCATTCGGCCTGCATTTGAGGTAAGCTTTTTTTTTTTCTGCCCTTGCGAATTTAGGGGGTCGGCCTGCAATCGAGGGCGGCCTAGATTCGTGTAAGTACGGTAATTACACTTGAACCCTATTACAATGAGGTCACATCTGACATGAAAGTGGCTTTACTACATAAGAAAATTTGTTATAAATGGACATTACACTCAAACTTCAATACTATAATGAACACGGATATAACGAATTATCGGTTATAATGAAGTAAGTAAACAATAGTTTTCTCATAGATAACTGTGTTACGAATATACGTTTATAACGAATTTTCGGATATAGCAAAGTATTTTCCTGGCAGGTGTGACTTTGTTATAATGAGTTTTGAGTGTATAAACCTTCCAAAAAATGTCTGAGTGGGGGGCTCACCTTCTGGGTGAGTTCGTCCACCTGTCGCTGAGCCCTGTCGAGGGCCTCGCGGGTGTCGCGCATCTCCTTCTCCTGGCGCAGCAGCCGACCCTCGAACTGCGACCGCAGGCTGCTCTCCCGCAACGCACTCTCCTCTGCACAAACAATGAAAGCGAAGACAACCTTTATCCGTTCATTGCGTCTGCAATCTCTGGGCCAATGATTCCAGTAGGGATCTATATACAATGGCAGATATCCGAGTCATGAAGTGTTGGTCTAGTTGTCGCAATGTTTGTGGAAAGGTGAGCACTGAAGTGGTACAGAAAGAAGAAAAGGCGTCGACAAGAAAAACACTCTGAATCATCTATACTATCCAACTCTTTTCTTCTTTACAGCAATGGGTAATCCTTTCCCTGCTAGCATCAGAACAAACATAAAGCAATAACAGGGCTGCTGTTCCACAGAAATGTGTCTTTAATAAAAGGGTTTAAAAAGGTGCAATGCAATGTGCTAGTACAGTGCAGTCCACTTATAACGATATCGAGAAAACCAAAAAATATGATCGTTATAACCGGTGATCGTTATATCTGGACTGCCGCAAAAAAAATCGTCGCCGGACGTACCTTTTGTAGGTCCGGGCTCGAATTCGCTATTTGCACCAATTAATAAATATTGTAGATAGTAGGATGTCAAAAACAAGACTTTATTTCTTACTCCGAAGAGCACATCACGGGTTCGGCACGCCGAAGAAGTCTGAAATCTGCAGTTGCTTCCGCGGAAGCTTAAGCTTTACAACCACGCTGCGCATAGCGGCATAGCTTCCAGCTGCTGCGAAAACTCTGGCGGCATTCCCTTGGTGTCCGTAAAGTCAATCAGCGATTCGATTGACGTCAGCGCACTTTGCGTGGTCATCGACAGAGTCGTAAAGGCTCTGTCAACCTCCTCATCACTGTCGCTGCTGCCGTCGCACAACACCGCCGTCTGTCGCGACAACACATCCGCGACGATTGCCTAGTCGATGTGTTCATCGCAGAACAAAGCAGCACTGTCTGCCGTCAGGAAGTCTTCAACCGACGCGACACACCCGCTATCCGCGTCACCAGTAGCGACGTGCTCCCAGAGCTCCGTCAGATCGGGCTCTAGCCGTTGCTCGTTGCTCGCGATAGAGACTGACCAACGGGTGGGGGGAAGCACGGGAGGAAGAAAGTACAGCCGAATGCCAACGAGGCCTCGCCCCGATGCCGCCGCGCGCTTCGCCTTTTTTGTTTTCTTTCTCTCCCCTTTCCCGCTTTCGTTCATAGAAGGCGGGGAGCCGCGGAGCGCGCCGCTTTGCTTTCACATTTGTTTTTTTCTTTTACCCCTCTCAGCCTCTCTGCGGCCGACGCGCGGTCGGCGCGGTGACGGCGAGGCGCAAACACAGCTGGCGCCATCTAGTGGCGCGCCGCGCCAACTCGCGATACTCTCCTCCACTTTTTGAATGGCCGGGACGCGCTGCCGGCGGTGCGCTGCAATGGCGCGAGATACGAACTCACCTACGCTAACTTTTCGTCTTGACTCGCATTGATAAGTTCCAGAGGAACTTATCAATGTAAGTGTTATGATTATTCTGAACGGAACATGCCGTCCAGACGGCAAACTTTTCATCGTTGTATCCGATATTCGGTGGATAACATATCGTTATAAATGGTTTTTTTCCCCATAGCCCCAATGCATAAAATGAGATTGTTAGGTAGACCCATCGTTATAACCAATATATCGTTATATGTGGTATCGTTATAAGTATAACAATTATGCAATAAGTGAAACGGGTGGCTCACGTTTCAGCTGCTCCATGGAGGCGATGCGCTGGTTGAGACCCTCAAGGTTCTGCTTCAGGGTCTGGTTCTCCTTGGTCAGGGCTTCGTTCTTGGCTAAGTCACAAAATGGAGACCCCGATAAACACATGTAGACTGAACGATGACACTGCAACTTTCCTCCACGGTGCCAGCAATAAAAGTGACAGAAGGGGTGACAGAGTCAACAGGGTCATTACGTCATTAGGCTTGTGCAAATATTCGAACGCTTCGAATATTCGAACGAATAGTGCAGTATTCGAATTCACTTCGATTCGAATTTAAATTATTGAAGATTTCGAAGTATTCGAAACGAACGAATAGATGCATATTAATCCGCATGTAACCCCCTGTAAAGGTAGTTTCACTGCAGTGGAGAGGTGCTAAGCGGCGAAAGCACCTTTCCAGGTGTATTTAGGTCCACATGTCCCCTCCTGTAAAGGTGGTTTCACTGCAGTGGAGGGGTGCTAAGCCGTGAAAACACGTATCAAGGGGAAATCCGCACTGCCACGAAGCCCCACTTCACGGTTAAATGAAGAGATTACCGTCACATAGATTCATTTTTTTAAGTTTAAAAGCTTGTTTTACCAGCTTATATGCTCTAGCTATAGTAAATTTTCAAACGTTACATATTTTACAGGTTATCACTAGCATTCTACCGAAAGTCAAATCCTGCTACTATTCAAAGTTGTTTCCACTTCCCTTGAAGCAGTGGCCTATTGAATAGGCTATAGCACCCCCCACCTTTATTTTTTTTTTTATTCGTGGCGTCTATTCTCCTGTTCGCTTTCCTTTTCCATCTTTCTTTTTTCTTTCCCCTCCCCTTAGTGCAGGGTAGCAAACCGGATGCTTCACTTCTGGATGACCTCCCTACCTTTCTCTCTTTTTATTCTCTCTCTTTCTTGAAGCAAGAAAATGGCATTTGCACAGACCTTGTCACAATTTTTTTTTTAATATTGTGCACGTTAGTTAGGTCATGACAAATATGCCCATTTTTCTTTATAGTAATATGCGATATATACTATTCGAATTCGATTCGAAATTATTCGACCAAGATAACTATTCGCTTCGAATTCGCTTCGAGCCTAAAATTCACTATTCGCACAAGCCTATACGTCATGCAATAAACTGCCGAGAAACTAAATATTAAATTAAATCCTGCTGTTTTACATACCGCGACAACAATGTGATATTGCAAATCTCGAAAGCCTTGTACACTGATAAACAGTGAGATCTGTGGATAGGGGCGTTAAAAGAAAACTAGCAGGGCAAAGAAAGATAAGTCAGAGAATTCGTTTCGACGTCGCACACTTACTGTTGAAGTCGGCGATGCGCTTGCGCGCCTGCACGATAAGGCCCTTGGCCTGGCTGGCCGCACTGTTCGCCTGCTCCTTCTCGGCAGCAAGCTGCACACTTTCCTGCACACGAGACGGCATGCACACGCATCCGTAAATTTTTTTTTTTTGCCTTTTTTTTCAGCAGCTATGTGCAGTGAATCACTAGAATCGGAACAGAACACAAGGATTTATCAAGCAGCCATGCATGACAGTCGCAACTTTTATCACATTCATTTTTATGCCAGGAAGATCTTACAGAAGGGCAAGATGATAGCCTCTCTAAGTAACATTCTCACAGTGTAATATAAATGGACATGCTGACATGTACGCAAACGCCCAAGAGAAGGGTGTCTTAAACACAAGTGCCCACTACCAATTGTTTATTTTCGCATTGTGACACCCATATTCACAGGCATGCACAAGGGGGGGGGGGGCACCCCCTAGTCAACTAAGAGAGAGGGGGGGCGCGAAATCTGCCCCATACATTCCTTTAGTGGGGGGGGGGGGGGGAACTGCAATGAACTTTCGCCCCCTCCCCCTGATGGGGAACCCTGCGCATGCATGCCTATATTTTTGCAGTATCCCCACAAATGCTCAATAATTCTAAAGTCATCCTTTAACCCAGGGGTCTCAAACTCACCTCAGCCAGCGGGCCGCAGTCGCGCAATTTAGTCCCACAAGGGCCGGGAGAACAGTGAAGATGGTGAGAGAGGAGGGGGGGCGGCGGGGGGGGTGTTGTGCAGTTGGCGAGAAAACGCTGGCCATTGGCCATTTTCAAGAACGCTTTCCCATATCTCATATTCAGGTCATTTCTGAAGGAGATTTGGTGCCAGGATTCCAACATGTCGATACCGATCTCCAATAACTCAAATCTGGACGCCGATTGTGAATATAATTTTCGTTTCATGGTTATGTTTCAAAACCAGGTGAACACGTGGGATGCCTCACTGAGACAATGCCTTAAACCAATCAGGCCTGTGTAGCTCACGAACATACTTAATAAGAAATTTAAAAAAAAAGTGGGGCGAAGGCAGTCATGTGCAGGCCGCGGGCCGCAACCGAGAGCCTCGCGGGCCGCGTGTTTGAGACCCCTGCTCTAACGTGTATTCTTTCAAAAAAGGATGCAGAAAAAAATTTTTTCTGTCACCATAAATCATGCTATATTGTCCTTGTTGAACTGCATTGCAGTTATTGTATTATTACTTTTGTTGTTCTACTTATTGCTATTTTTTACAGTTTAGCTTTTGCTGAAGATCAAAGCACAGCAGCCGACTGCCTCCGCGACTAAATATTCCCATTCATGCATTCGGCAATGTTCTCCGAAGACGGGTTTCGCCAGCCGTACAGCTCATGACATCAGTCCGGAGTGCGTGCACGTTCGGACAGGCTTCTGCACGTGCGTCTTTGAAAAGGAAATGCTGCAGACTTCTAAAGTTGTAACCGACTATAGTCTGTAAAACACCTCTTTCATTTTGTGTACTGCTACTTTGGCAACAGTAAACTTGACCTTGAACGGTCACTTTAGGGGGAAAGGGGCACAAAGGTGCTCACGGCCTTGGCACGGTCCAGCTCCTGGCTGAGGCTGGTCTGGCGCTCCTGCAGCTGGCGCACGCTGGCGTCCAGGTCGGAGCGCGCCTGGGCCCCTTCGGTCTCGGCCTTCGCTTGGGCCTCCTCCAGCTCGGAGCAGCGCTTCTCCAGGGACTCCTTGGAGGACTTCAACTCCTCAAACTGGCTGCGGTAGTGGCGCGCTATCTTCTTCACCTGCACAGTCAGCAACAGCGCAGGAAATCAGTGTGTGAACAACTTCTCACGTCCTTCTGATCAGACTGCACGAACACGGATTCTCGCGTTACCGTGTTACGCGCAACATGGCAGAACTTGTAGGACGAGTGAATCATAAATTTGAGTTCATTTTTTTTTTTTTTCAATCAATCAATCAAGGGAACTTTATTTCCATGAACAGAATAATAAAAATACAAGGTTTGGACAGACAGCCTAAAGTGGCCAGTAGCCGGTCCAGTAAAAAAAATCGAACAGGTTCGAAGCAAACAGTGATTTTGTCGAACAATTTCAAACTGAATCGTTCAAGTAGTATACCTCACACATTACAAAGAAAAGCTGGCATTTTTGTCAGGGCCAAACTGAATTGCACAATATTTTTACAGAACTGGAACAAGGCGTGAGCAAATGTACCTTTCTTGGCTCAAAGTGATGTGGAAACCAATTCGAATAGTGGCAGGATTTGATTAGTAATAGGACGCAAGTTATAGGTGGTAAAACATGTTATGTTTTATAATTTAATACACTTAGTGCATATGAGCCCTCATAACATGCTTTGAAACTTAAAAAGTAGTTAAGGTGCATGTAATATGTACATTTCAACTAGGCTTGTGCAAATAGTGAATTTTAGGTTCGAAGCGAATTCGAAGCGAATAGTGATTTTGGCCGAACAATTTCGAATCGAATTCGAACAGTATATATCGCACATTACAAAAAAAAATGGGCATATTTGTCATGACCTAACTAACCTGCACAATATTTTTAGAAAATTGAAACAACGCCTATGCAAATGCCATTTTTTTGCTTCAAAGGAAGTGGAATAGTAGCAGGATTTGACTTTCGGTAGAATGCAAGTGATAACCCATAAAATATATTACGTTTTAGAATTTACTATACTTTGAGCATATAAGCCCGTTTAACAAGCTTTTAAACTTAAAAAATGAATCGATGTGAGGGTAATCTCTTCATGTAACGGTGAAGTGGGGCTTCGCGGCAGTGCGGATTTCCCCTAGTTACGTGTTTTCACGGCTTAGCACCACTTCATTGCAATGAAACCACCTTTACAAGGGGTTACATGCAGACTAATTTACACCTGAATAGGTGCTTTCACGGCTTAGCTTCGCTCCACTGCAGTGAAACCACCTTTACAGAGAGTTACATGCGGACTAATATACACCTGGATAGGTGCTTTCACGGCTTAGCACCTCTCAATTGCAGTGAAACCACCTTTACAGTGGGGGTTACATACGGACTAATATGCATCTATTCGTTCATTTCGAATACTACAATATTCGTTCGAATATTCGAACCATTCGAATATTTGCACAAGCTTAATTTCAACCCTTAAGTGTGACTTTGTAGTAGTTCAGATTTCCCCTGGATAGATGGTTTCGCAGCATAACAGCCCCACGCTGCAGTGAAACCACTTCAAGGGGAGGGTTACGAACAGTCAAATCTACGTCTATCCGTTCATTCCGAGAAATTTTAAATGATTCGAATTAGCATTAAAGGGGTACTGACACAAAAACTTTGGCCTCGCGTTTTTTTGCTGCAATGTGTTGCTGGGGTCCTGTTAGTCATAACACGGCACCTCGTTTGCTGCAGCGCGCGACAGATATTTAATTACAGGCTCCTCATTACCGACTAGTTTCAGTTTCGGTTTGAGAGAGCTCGAAAAACGACAAGCCGCCGGGTGCAACTATCACCACCTAGCGTGCGCAGCTCTCGATCACGTCAGCACGCAGAACTGTGACGCACTTCCGCATGGTCTGCATCAAGAAGTCCTTTCGAATAGGAAAACGGGACAGCAGTGTCGCCAAACACAAAACTTTCAACGCTTGCGCCGCGGCCACGGACTCGCGACCAGCCGCCAAGAAGTATAGACCACTGGAACAAACGCGGCAAAAGAAAATGGCCGCTATGACGTCATCACAACTTGTTGCAGCGTGGTCACGTGAGGGAAGTAGGGGGGTCACCGAGGGTCACCTCTGATGGTGTCAGGAGCGCGAGGAAGTCGATCGCTCACGCAAACTTCAAAATTAATTTAAAATACCTTCCAAGCTATATTCGCTGTTGATATTTTGCAGATGATGTACACATGTTCACGGGAATCGAACCCGCAGGCTGTCTCGGCCGCGAAATTTTGTGTCAGTACCCCTTTAAAGCAAATTCGTATAGTGCAATATTCATCTGAAAATTCGAAGTACTCAAATATTCGCCCATGCCTAACTAAGATTAATTGTTTTCCTCTGGCAATCAACTTGCAAGGTTGTACCTGGACAATGGTCTTCAGCTTCTCCTCCTTGTCTGCGCGAAGTGACTGAAGCTCGGTGGCTGCCTTCTCGGCTTCAGCCTTCAACAGGTCGGCTTCCGCACGGACGGCCTGGAGCTCCTTTTGCGTGTCCCTCTGCAGTGCGGCAATCTGCGATGACAGCTCGGCACGCACTGCTTTGGTCTCTTCCACGGCTGCATTGAGACGCTGCTTGTAGTCCGCCACCTCATCCCGGTACGTCGCCAACTGCCGCTTGACGGCGACCAGCTCCTCGCCGCGGTTGTGTGCCTCCCGCTTCAGGTTGGTGTTCTCCTCCCTGAGTGAACGAAACGTGGTTGAAGAAAAATTGCTGCAGCTTGCACTGGTGGTGCAAGGCTGGAGTGAACAGTGGAAGCTGAGCAACCTTTCTTGTTTCTTTCTCTCCTTTCGTCTTTCTTTTGTCGATCTTTTTTTCTTTGTCTGTGTTTCTTTTCATTTCCTTCTCTTTCTTGTTATTCCTGCCTTTTTTCTTTTTCTTGCCTTAATACTTGAAAAACTTTCTTGCCTTAATACTTGAAAAAAGATTAAGATAAGATGTTTACTGCCATTCGAATAAATTCCAATCGAATTCGAATAGTATACACAGTGGAACCCCGGTTTTACTTCCCCCGGTTTCACGACTACCTGCATTTTACGACGGATTTGTATCGTTCCGGCGAAAGCCCTATAGATGCAATGTATTAAAAACCCAAATTTTCCAATGCCGTTTTACGCCGAACCCGCGTTTCACGACGATCCAGCCGCGAAGCGAGGGGAACCAAATGGCGAACAAAAGGGAAGTCCGCGGGTGCCTTTCGTCACACCAGCAAAAGGGGCACCCCTTCGCATGCCAAGCACTCGGGAAACCGGTTCATTTCGGCTTTCCGCTGCCGTTGGTTTGTCTTCCCCTCACCCTCCGAGCAGCCGCAAAGCGGCGTAAAGGGGCGCGGTTGTGATTTCCCCATTCATTCCCGCTTTCGTAGCACAAGGGCGTCGGAAGGATTTTGTCTAGGGGAGTGCTAACCTGTGTAGCATCTTAGTTAGGGGGGGAGGTGCTGGTGTAGCTTGGGTAGGGGAATGGGCTAGTATCGCTTGAGGGGTCAAGTGCCCCTTTTGCATTCCTCTGCCGACACGCATGGTCGCACCGTATTAGAGGGGTATGCACACGGCTCCTTGGAGGAGATGGGACGTTTTCTGTGGCACGTGTCTGGCGCAGCTGCTATATCGCTTTGCAGGTGTGTTGGCCGCAGCCACGGCAGTCGCGATGGCCAAACTTAGCAAAGATGCCGCCCCTCCTGCCCCACCCCCCCCTTTTTTTCTCGATCATTGGAAAACATGCCTTTGGTGGGTTTTAGAGCCCTGTAGAGCTTGTTGGTAGTTTACATTGAATTCTCTTGCTAATCCCGTCAAGCCTAACGTGTTTTTGTGGGCATAAATTTTTGTGTTTGGATTTTACAACGTCCGCATTTCACGACAATTTCTCGTGGTCCCTCAAACGTCGTGAAACCCGGTTTCACTGTATTTTTCTCGAATATTACTCAAATATTTTTCGAATACTTCGAAGTGAAATCGCAGAGGATTCCTAAGCATATTTTTATGAGATAGCAACATGAAAGTGTTTCTTTTCGCTAGGTTCATAAAATGCTGGCGGGGTTGAGTTTCACAGTTTTGTTATCAAGAATGAGGCAATGCAGAGGCCGTATTGTATTCATGCATATGATTTCCTGCAACCGAAGTGTTGCTGACAACACTTCGGTTGCAGAAAGGCAAAGATGCTGTCTCCTCGGCCTCTCCTCGTTTTTCAACTTCTGTGGAAGCCCAACTGATCTGGCGGACAAGGGTGTGCTCCCTTCGAGTGCAGAGTTCCACATCTGCCTCGTAGACGTCAGTATATAAGAACATCTGAAAATTTGGATGCTAAAAATCTTCGGCGTCCAATTTTTTCGGACTTCCTGCCCAATTTTCAGGTCCAAAACAGCATTAACTGAGCCCCCCACCTTTGCCACATCTATCATCTCCATGTTGGAACCAGCGTTCTTTTTTGAGTCAATACATTTGCGACCATAGCAGAGCCTGAACGGCAGCTTTGCCGCAATACAAGAGTGTGACGAGGTGAAGCATAATAAAAATCTGAAGGGGCCACTTGCAACTGGACGTTGGCTGTATTTGTCTTCGAGAAGTTCGAATAGTTCGAATGGTAATATTCCAGCACGAATTGAATCGAATAGCAAACACTATTCGAAAAATATTTGAAATTTGGAATATTCGCATACCCCTAATAAAAACCCTCTGTAAAGGTGGTTTCACTGCAGCATGGGGGGAGACATACCGTGAAACCACTCATACAGGGGAAATCCGCACTGCAAATATAGCAAGTTATAAAAATGAAACGTATTTTACTGCATATAACTTGCATCCCACTGCTATTCAAATCTTGCTACTACTGTATTCAATGAACAAAAGGTGGCATTCCCACATGCCTGCTTAAATTCTTAAAAATATTGAGCAAGTAAATTGAGTCGTTACAGAAGTGCTAATTTTCTTTTGTAATATGTGATATGTACTATTCAAGCTATTCAATTCGAAATTATTCGAACAAATCACCATTCGCTTCAAAGTCGCTTCAAACCTCAAATTTACTATTTGCCCATGCCTAGTTACGCCAAGTGTGCTGCATAATGTGCAGTGAGACCACTATGAATACAGCATATGAAGAGACACTCCCACGACATTGACAGCAGAGCATGCAAAGGGAGCAAAGCCTCTTGGCCAAAATGGTGAGCTGTGCCAAACTCACGCAAGCTTTCGGAATGCCTCGGGGTCGGTGCGACTCGACTGCTCGAGCAGCTGGTTGGTGCGCTGCTGCCAGCGCTGCACCTCCGTCCGCAGGAAGCCCGCGTCCGCCTGCAGGGCCTCTGCCTGGGCGACACGGGTGCGGACCTCGTCGCGGAGGGGTCCCAGCTCCCGCTCGAGCTGCGCGCACCGCTCCTCCAACTGCTGCTTGCTGTCCACCAGCTCCGTGCGCTCGTCCCGCAGCGCTCGGTTGCTCTCCGTCAGCAGCTGCACCATCTCCACCTTGCGGAGGAGCTCCGCATGCTGCGCGTCACTCGTGGCACGGGCCTGCGCGCGTGCGACCGGGTTAGTACGGGCAAACTGTGAGCGAACTGGCATGCAGAGATATAAGTCGGCAAAATCCCTCACTCGGACCACGGAGCAAGAAACATTTAGGATGTGCAACTCCACTATTTGAGGCGACCAGATAATGTCACGCTCCCAGACGGCCACAACATGCTAGCAGCATCTGGCCTGGCATTTTGGATGCCAAGAGAAACGATCATGTGCGCTGCTTCCATTCAGACACAGTCACAGAAGGTGACCACGGTGCACATTCGGCTGCATTTGTCTGTTTCTCGCCCCCATCACCGTGGATTCCGTGATTAGGTGAACAGAAACTGATACAACAAGAAAATTATGTGCGTGCTAAAGCAAACGCTGCTGTTGTCTGTTCACAAATGCTGCCAAAGAGAGCAAGCGGAGGCGTGCTCGCCCGACTGATAAAGTTTTTTGTGTTCCTACTTCGTGGTTGTGGCTCTGTGTTGTTAAGTGTCACTGTCACGGAATGCCACTTTTTCGACCCCTCGTCATGCTTTAACGCGCGCCGCACCCAACCCGCTGACCGGCGCACCGTCTTGGACGTCAGGGACTTGTTTTTCGTAGAGCCGCGAAGACAGCGGAAGGGAGTGTCGCTGCCGAAGTTGGCTCTTTGTTCAGTACGGAGGCGACGGCAGGTATACGGAAATCCGCAGTGAGCCCCGAAGTTTTGGCTGTAAGACGCTCGGCATGAGAATGGAGGCAAGATGCGTTCCCACTAAAAGAGGTGCACGTGCACGAGCCGCCTACGCAGTCACCGTAAACGGGTTGTCTCGTTTGATTAATAGAGTACCCTCCCCTAATTAAAAAGGGGCGTCATAAATATTTTGAGGGCGGAGTTTGCAACAATGGAATGCGCATGATTGGACCCATGTTGATGGTCCCCTTTTCCCCAGGAAGAGAGTGAGGGGACACGAAGGGGATTTAAGCGCAGGATATCGCCCTGCTAATCAGTCTAGCTGCTTGACAAGCATGGAGTAGAAGTAGATCAACGAGTATCTCTCCTATAGAAGTTTTTAGTGTGCGCTTTGTATCGGCTGGCCACCTAAACTTAGCCGTTCGCCTAGTTGAGACACGTCTGCAACGTAGGCATCGGGACTTCAATCTCAGGTTAGCTCAACCTGCCTGAGATCTCCTTCAAGCGCTAACTCCCGGAAGCATCGGCGTTGCAACTCGGACCCACCGACATTGGAGTCGTGCCAGATATCTTCGGGACTTCTCGCATCCGATCGTCGTGGACGCAACGCTGCCGGTCATCACACGTATGCCTTCACCTGTTTATATCATCGAACTTTCACGTCTTTATTGTTAATCTCATTCCATTGTTAGTTTTTAGCGTTAATTCATTTTGTGTATTTTTGTAAGCTCATTGTTTAAGTATTTGAATATTGTTAGTTCTTTTGAAGTGTTGTAGTTAGAGCGCTTGTGCCGCAATAGCTCAATTAAAGCTGCTGTTTTGTCCAAACACTTCTCCGATCTCTTCACTGGTTCTACTTGCGTACGGAACGACCGAACCCGCTGTCATTCCCGTCGCCGACTTCGCGCTGGCGACGCTTGAGTGATAGCAAAACCGTAACAGTCACCCATTGAAGAGCATCTGTCGGCGCATGCTATTTTTGTGACATTACCTGGTCCACTGCAGACGGTCATTCTGACGGGAGTTGCACATTCTCACTGTTTCTTGTTCCATGACTCAGACTCACTCCAACTCCGACTAATTGGCGAGGTGAAGCCAGAGCAAAATGGCAGAAAAAAAATTCTAACAAATCGGTGTCTGAGAAAGCTTGGCTGAGTGTGATTTCAGTGAATTTGAGTGCAAGTTGCAAGTTCAGTTGACTCTGATTCTTGTGATCTTGAGTCCGAGTAAGATGCGCTGAGCAGGATTTTTGAGTGTGTTGAGTCCAAGTGAACCCAGCTGAATAGAATTCTGGGGAGCATGAGTCCGAGCGAGCCTGGTTAAGCAGAGCATTGGCGAGACTGAATCTGAGTGGCTTTGGTTGAGCTGACAACTGGTGATCTCGAGAACCCCGCTGAGCAAAAGTTTAGCGAGTCAGAAAGTTAGTGAGCCCAAAGCAAAAAATACTCTTTGAATGAACCTGAATGAGTTCCAACTTATTTTGCCTACCTCTGAACGGAGAAATGATTCGAACTTAAAGGGGCAATGGCAACACTTTTTCCAAGTAGTCATGAAATGGAATTTACTAAAGAAGCTTATTGCCTCACGAACTCACCGCCGCAAAAAGTTTTTAGAATCCATCCAGTACGAGCGGAGTTACAAAACATTGTCCCACACTGCAATTGCATTCTCTCTTCCTTCATCCCGACGCAAGTGCTGGAAGCTAAGCAGGGAGGGATGGTGTGGGGAAAGAAAATACATCATGCGCGCCTCGTGACCTTGTGCACATTTTTTTTTTCTTTTTTTTTCTTTTTTTTTCTTCGAATATGCGGCTTCTCCGTGCGATCGCACGCGTGCACGCGTGAACGAGTTGTGGTCTCCCGCGGCGGCCCCAGTAACGACCGAGCGCACCATGCTCAAATCAGCCAATGGCTGTGATGAGTGATTTTTGAGCTTGTAGAGTCATTTGTCGAGAGAAGAGAAAGCGATTTTTAGCTGACTTTGAGGATTTATTGTGAATTCCAGGCTGCGTGCTGCACTATAATATTTGGCTTGCATGTTCCCGGGAGCCTCGGACTAGTGATCGGCAGCGTTTTCTGACCATGCTCAAAAAGTATTGCAGTGCCCCTTTAAGGATTAGTAAAAATTATGCGTCGTACCAGTGCCCGCTCGTGCTCGGTGCGCAGTTCCTGTTGAGCTTGCCGGAGACTGGCAGACCGATGCTCCAGTTGGACGGTGAGCCGCGCGCACTCAGCCTCGGCCGCTTCGGCCCGCGCCGCCACCAGCTCTTTCTCGCGGCGCAGAAAGTTGACCACCTCGCGGAGCTGTTCCATGCTGCGGTCCCCACTGACAGTAGCACCGGCCACCGCACCATCAGCAACCGGAGCGTCAGGCCACGTCTTCTGCTGCAGCACTGCCACCTGCACACAACACGAACACCCACAGTGAACGATGGCGTTGGGAGACCTTCTCGTGGATGACTAGCGCAGCTTCTCAATTTACAGCGAGTGAAAGAAACATCAGGCAGGACCTACTCGGGTTCTGTGCGCGCGAGAGCTTCTTCAGACTAAGATAGAATATTTAATGGTAATACATGTATTGCTGTTATAATAACAATAGAGAGGTAGCATAACACTTACCATCGCTTAGCCAGCATGTCCAATTGTTCAGCCATATTCAGTCAAAATCAGGCTACACAAGCCAGTGCTAAGCAGTACTAGTAGTAATATGAGAATAAATGTGGTAGGCCAAGGGAACAACTGTTTACAGAGTATTCTCTGTTCACAAGGGGGGGGGGGGGGGCAGGCAGTACACTAATGCTGAGCTCTAGGCTTGTGCGAATATTCGAATGCTTCAAATATTTGAACGAATATTGCAGTATTCGAATACGCTTCGATTCAAATTTAAGTTATTGAAAATTTCGAAATATTCGAAACGAACGAATAGATGCATATTAGTCCACGTGTAACCCCCTATAATCGTGGTTTTCACTGCAGTGGAGGCGTGCTAAGCCATGAAAGCATCTATCCAGGTGTATATTAGTCCGCATGTAATCCCCTGTAAAGGTGGTTTCACTGTAGTGGAGGGGTGCTAAGCCGTGAAAACATGCAACAAGGGGAAATCCACACTGCCGCAATGCCCCACTTCACGGTTAAATGAAGAGATTACCCTCACATCGATTCATTTTTTAGATGCGAAGCGTCTTATGGTGGAGCTCAATCTGGTGTG
Organism: Rhipicephalus appendiculatus; assembly: GCA_030522465.1. Taxonomy (NCBI): domain Eukaryota; kingdom Metazoa; phylum Arthropoda; class Arachnida; order Ixodida; family Ixodidae; genus Rhipicephalus; species Rhipicephalus appendiculatus. The sequence goes on from JALIZH010032968.1 coordinate 2,035,678, forward strand.
CGTGTGGTGTCCCCGCCCTTACCTGCGCATGCGCCAACTCTGCCCCCTCTCGCGTGAGCACGAGGAGGTGGGAGGACCCTCTCCTCGGTTGAGCCCCCCACGAGGTGGTGGGGTGGAGGGGGTGGCGTGAGCGCTGCCTCCGCTTCGTTTCTCCTCTCCCGTTTCCCTCTCTCTGCAGAGCTGTGCGCTCGTATATACTGCGGCGTGTGCTCGCTCCGTTGCACTCTCCTTCGCAACGGCACTATGGCGCCGTTGCTGATGACGTGGGGGAATGGTATTCCGCAGACGCGCGATGAACCAACGCGTTGTATCCTAGTCAGGAACGCGCTAGCATGTTCGGGCCGGTGTAAGGGGCTGGGTAAGACGCTGTGGCCTCTCCCCCTTACACTCTCTCAGCAATCACGCGATGGCGTCGGTGAACGAGATTCTGCAGACGCGCGATGAACCCACACGTGCTCCCGCGTGGCGTGGCGATGAACACACATGGCTTGCTCCAACAAGAGTTCGGGACGAGTAACAGCAACAGAAACTACAGCGAATTCATGGTGTGCTCCACTTGCAAGGACGCGTTAAATCGGGCAAGGTGCTCGTGATGAACGGAACTTTAAGTCGACCCATGCGTTGCTTCGCATCGCCTCATGGTCTCCTTTAGCAAGAGATGGTGTAATTTTTTTTAAGCTTTAAAAGCTTGTTATACCGGCTTATATGCTCTAGGTATAGTAAATTTTAAAACGTAACATATTTTGAAGGTTATCACTTGCATTCTACCAAAACTCAAATCCTGCTACTATTCAAAGTTGGTTTCCACTTCCTTTGAAGCAAAAAAAATGGCATTTTCACAGGCCTTGTTTCAATTTTTTTTTAAATATTGTGCAGGTTCAGTTAGGTCATGAAAAATATGCCCATTGTTTTTATATGTGCTATATACTATTCGAACAAAATTATTCGACTAAAATCACTATTCGCTTCGAACCTAAAATTCACTATTTGCACAAGCCTACTGAGCTCTGATACAAGGCATGGACATTTGTAATTATCGTTTACATTGAACAGTTGCAACATCACCTTGGAAATGCCATGCCGAAGCAAAGCAGTGTACCACATGCAGAAAAAAAATCACAGCATATCCACGGAGTGAATGATGATGAGTGGGCGAAGCTCCGGAGGTTCATCGGTAAACCGTGAATCTTCCGTGAAATTTGCCCAGTACATCATCAAAGACGTGACAAACACTGTGTGTATATATACAAGAAATTTATATTTTATTCGTGAGCCGTGATTTTCCTGTTTTGTTTTCGTTTCTTCGTTGGTCGTGGTTACCGTTTACATAAGCCGTGGCTTCTGTTCCCCCCTTCATTATAACGGCTTTATGGTCGGTTAAATGGAGGGAGAGCGGTTCCTGGATGGGTCGTAGTGGAAAGTTTGCAAAGACGAGATCGATGCAGGTTCCTCGGATGGTGGTTGGTTGCATGTGGTCAAACGATATGCATGTGAGACCATATCGCGATGCCATGTGTTGTATGGCATCGCGATCGTCATCGTCATCAGCGTCATCGTTGCATGTACTGTGCCATGATGGCAGCGTCATCGTCATCGCACAGGAGTGGCTACGACGACGACGATGCAGGACGACGCCGGACTAGCCTACGCCTTAAGGAGCTTCGCCCCTCAAAACGAAACTCATGACTACTCTTCAACCACTACGACACACTCCACCTATGCAAGTAACACTTCTCCTAATGGAACCCCAATCACTTCTGATGACATCAGAAACGAGAAATGGTATTTCTGGCAAATGCTTTCCAGCAAGGCACTGAACCTGAAGTACGTGTCAGGGAGCAAGACTGATCGAGGCGGCTGTTGTAAAATTGGAATGGCTCGTGCAGCAAAGGTCTTATTTGCACTCCACAACAACCCATTTCAAACAGCCTTCCAACAGACAAAGAAAACAGCGCTGGGTGAACAAGGACACGAGAAGAAGATGCAATGAAACTTGCTGTGTCTTGTCTTTATTCACCCTGCTGGCCGAACAAAGACACAATAAGAAGACACGACCCAAGGGCGCTTGCTATGTCCTTGTTCACCCCCCACAAAGACACTGTAAGTGTCATGTCATATTCATGCGTCCCTTGTTCAGCCAGTGGGTGAACAAGGGCACAAGAAGGCACAACACTTACCGTGTCTTTGTTCAAACATCTGAGTGAACGAGGACACAAGGAGAAGACACAAGGACACTTACTATGTCCTTTGTTCACCCAGTGCTGTTTTACTTGGCGATCGCATACCGCCGAAGTTTTAACTGAGCAAACTTCAATAAGTTTCGGCAAAACTTCACTGATACAAGAGACCTTTGACTCAAGGGCCTTCGCAACACTGTGTCGCAGCATGCTGATCATTGCCAGGACCTCACGCACCTGCGAGCTCAGCATTTCCATCTGTTGGTGCAGCAGGGAGTTCTGATGCGACAGCTCCTCGACCCGCTTGGCCAATGCATCCTTCTCGGCGCGGAGCTGCTGTTCCTGCAGGGACCAGGACTCGCGGGCCGCCGTCAGCGTCTCCTCGGCACCCTTGGCCTGCTGCTCGAGCCGGGAGATCTCCTGCCGCACTTGGTCCAGCTACAGGTATGAAAAAAGAAAGCCGTTAAAGGAAAGCATAAGTGTCGCGAAAATGCAGTAACATGCCCTCCTCCCCTGAAGACGATGACCAAAACGTGAATGATAACCATCACCAAGGGTGTCATAGTGCTTCACTCAACAAAGCATGTTGTGGTGCTATTTAGTGATACATTCTTGCTTAAAATATTCCATCGATACTTTTGATGAGGACAGGACAGAGAAGCACTGTCCTCATTATGCAAGTCCTGTCGCACACTTCTCCATCCTCAAAATTGTCAGTCAAAAACAAAAAAAGTTCTCCATCCTGTCCTCATCAAAAATAGCGCTGGAATATTTTAAGTAAGAGTGTTATTCTGGACAGAGTAAAATTCTACCATACAGTCAAATTTGATAATGCTGTTATGCCAATCAGCGAGCCTGTAGTAGCCCTCTGGGCCAGTCAGAGCTCACAAGATGGTGGACTCAACACCAAGGTGGCGTTCGACATTGTCCAGAACAGCACCCCAGGACAGCACCAAGAATGTGAATGATAGCAATGACCAGGGGTGTTATTCTGGACACTGTCAAATTCCAACCATATTGTGAAATTTCACAATGGAGGCCAATCAGAGAGACTGCAGCAGCCCTCTGAGCCAATCACAGCTCACAATGTGGTGAATTAAACAACAAAGCCAAATTCGACATTTTCCAGAATAGCACCCCAAGCTTGGGATCGCAACTAGCCCAACTTTCGCTTCTAGTAGCACCCCAAGACAGCACTGGAACACCATGACAATAATGACCATGGAATGGCAACAGCAACAACAGTACAAAGATAACTAGGGTGTTACAATGAGAACCACATTATGATACTGATGGGGGTACCCCCCAATGACCAACTGAAGAACTTCTTTCGCAAATCTCAAAACCCCGCCGTCCACATAAAAAAAAAACAGAGTAGAGTGGGGAAAAGTATTGAACGGCTCTTCACATACTGAAGAACAGAATGCTCACATTAGTGAACCTTTTTTTTTTTTTTGGCAGAGGGCAAGCGTTAGATACAAGAAAGTAGAGCAAAAACAGAATCGTCACAGTTCACAAACCTCTGCCCTTGTCGCCGAGAGGGCTTCAATGTCAGCCGCATGAAGCAAGACTTCCCGTTCGTACTTCTCCTGGGCCTGCATAAAAGACGCAACAAAAATAAAGCAAACTCGTGAACTAAGGGTTAAATATTATGTGAAAAAAAGAAGGAACAGCACCTCTTTCTATTGAACACGGGTTGCAGCATGCATAATCAGTAAGCTTAACCAATTGATTGCTACAAACTAAGGCTTGCAAAGTCTAATACCAGTGTCACACGGTAACTTTTGATCCCGATCGGGCCTGATCTGGATCATATTTCTTGATTGTGATCGGTTTCTTTAAGAAAGCTGCAGAGGGGAGCCAATCACTGCTGAGAAGTTTGATTCTGGTGGGGTTTAATTGCGATCAGCAGTGCACCGGGTGACACCAATAAAATACTGGTGGCACACGGGTACTTTCGATCACGATCAGGGCCGATCCAGGTCAGACTTCTTGATCACGATAATAAGTTGGTCACTGCTACGCGGTACAGCCTAATAAAGATCAAGTATGGCGCAGACGTCAGCCAAATCGTGATGATAGAGCCAGATCGCAATGCACGGATTGTGATCGTCCTAATCCCGATCGGACCTGATCGCGATTAAATGACCGTGCAGCAGCACCTGATCCGGATCTAGCCTTATCCTGATAGGCACTGATCGCGATCGAAAATTCCCGTGTGACACCGGTATTATACATAAACAGGCGACAGGTTGATCTTACAAGCGATTCAAAGAAAACTGTCACAAGCTCCAAAGCCACTTAATATAACTATACGTGGCCACTTTGCAGCAGAACAACAAATTCACAAAAGTCCCAAACCTGCTTGGCGAGCGAGAGCTGCACGTCCTGGTCGAGCACATGCTCGGCGTCCCTCCGGGCCCGGTCGGCAACCTTGCTCTGCGCTTCCACCAGCTCGTTGCGCGTGGCTGCAAGTTGTTTTTCCAGATCTTCAACCTGCGCGAGACATGCGAAGCAGTTGTTATGTGCACACAATAGATTCACTGTGCTTCTGTGTTATGTGGTTCATCAGCAAGACAACAAGGACACTGGGACACGCGCAATAATGTGCCAACGTGGCCAGCTTGGGAGGAGACGAAAACGAAAGGCAGATGGTGTTTGGTGTTCGACACAGTCGAGTGACCAGGCCCAAGAGTCAAACCTGTGCGACATGGTCTACGAGTTCAAGCTACAGGCTTCACGTGGCCATTAAAGGGACACTAAAGTGAAACAATGAACTTCCATCCAAACTGTGCAGCAGACAGGACACAAAGAAAGAACAAGAAAAGGCAGATGAGTGCAGACAGATGAGCCCTTACCAACTCACCCAAGCATTTCAAAGCATGAAACAATGAATCAGTTTAGACTAATGAGTCAGTCTGATAACTCTATTGTTGTTAATTTCACCATCATAGCCTCATTAATAGAAGAGAAAATCAATGTCAAAGTTTAATTTTTAATTTTCATGCTGAAATCTCAGGATTTAAAATTGTTTTCGTATTTCGGCTACACTGATTCAACGAAATTTCCTAAAACTTGGTACGCTTCGTCTCTGGCCCCCCTCAAGGGACAACGTACTTCATATTTACTGATTAAGAATTACGTATGCCCTGGTAGACGCCGTCAAAATTTATGACATCACGGTGATTGGTGTGGGAATATCAAAGGTGGAGTCGCCACCCGCATTTTCTTCACATTCGTTTTCTAGCTTACCAAGCCTCTTCTCGAGGTTAGAGTGGCGATTTTGGTATTGTGACATTGTAGTTTACTCATACGCGAAAAATTGTTTTTCTTTTAAGTGTCACTTTGAATGTTTTCCAATGCTCTGAATCAGCAAGGCTCCTGCTTCATTGACAGCCTTCACAAGCAGACAATGACTTCGTCGAAGCCACCTCACACCGCTCTTCAATTGTACCTCGTCGCCTCACCTCACTGAAGCCCTTTTTATGTGACAGTGGGTGAGCTTGTCTCAATCCAGACTGCATTGCCATCCTGCTTAGAAGTGATGCTTATTATCTAGCTCTTGTTTCTTCTGCGTTTGTATGGTTTAGCTTGGTGTGTGTGTTTTCGTGTTTGAAAAATGCAAAGTAACATTCGAGACCTGCAAGCAGCCTCGTCAGTCTTGTGGGACCGTCCACGTCCCCAACCTGAACATTTCTAGGAGCCACGCCATTCCCACCACAGCAGTGCATCTTTTCAAGGTAACGGATGTCCCGACAAGCAAAACAGCTAATAGCGGCACTCGTAAAGACAAGTTAGCATGTGATAGTTCAAGCTCACGTAAATTAACACTCGGACCAAATGGAGGAACTTTTCGAAATTTTGGCACGCTAGCTATGTTTCAAAAACTTTCTTCAGCTTGCGCGACCTCACAACTGCAAACTCATTGGAACAAAAAAACAGCGCAAGAAGACAGGGACGAAAGGGGCACACACACGAGCGCTGACTCACAACAATGCTCCCAAACCAACTCGCCCACCGACAAGCACTAACAAAGTTAAAAACTCATCCTCCCCGTGCACTCCTTCCTGCCTACATCTGACAAAAGGTGAAGTGGCGAAGGGCGCGTTGCGGGAAACACTCGTGGAATTCTGCGAAGACCTACCTTGGCCTTGTTTTCCTCGAGCAGGCGCACCTTCTCGTTGGCCAACTCGTGGCACTGCTGCTCCAACCGGGCCACCTTGTCCTCAAGCTCGCTCTTTGCTGCAAAGCACGTGCAAATGCAAATGTGCAAACACCTTCCTTTACGAAAGAAAACACACAAGCGTGTGCCCAGCACTCCACATCGGCTCCCTAGCGACCTGGGACATGCGGTTAATAATAATTAAGGTTTTACATCCCAAAACCACGATATGCCTATTAGAGACGCTGTAGTAGAGGGCTCCGGAAATTTTGACCATTTGGGGCTCTTTTAACGAGCCTCTAAATCTAAGCTGACAGGACTCTAGCATTTTGCCTCTGTAGAAATGTGGTCACCGCGGCCAGGATGCGATCCCATGACCTTCGGATCAGCAGCAGAGCACTGTAACCACTAGACCACCGTGGCAGGTGGACATGCAGTTAGAAAATTTAGTTTTATTGCTTATTAGACAGTAACAACATACATGGGTTATAGAAACATACAATAATTGACAAAAGTGTAAACGTTGAAAATGTAAACCAAAAGGCTAAAAATGGTTAGTAGTGCTAGTAATGCATAAAAGCATAAAACTACCAAAAGGCTAAAAATGGTTAGTAGTACTAGCATTGCATAAAAGCATAAAACTGTAACAGCGCAAAACAATAAAGATCACTTCTCGAATAAAAACTAAGTACAAAGGCCTATGTGGCTGAGGTTATTGCCATGGAAGGTAGTACTACCAGAGCCAGCCATCAGTGGCTCGGAAGAACAGCTAATGCCACGCTACAGCAACAGTCGAGTGAAAAAAAAAAAAGAACTTGAAACACCTGTAGTCGACACTAATGCCTATGGTGCTTATGGCAGACATCTTGTAAATACAGCACGCTCTCAGACCAGCCTGTACCCCTTGTGGAATCTTTTTTACCCACAACAATCCTCACCTTACATGCTGTGGTAGCCTAGTGGCTAAGTTGATGCGATAATACTGAGCTTGAGGAAAAATAATTAATTGAGGAGCAGGTAATATGTACATTTAAAGGGCCAGGCAACAACCCCGCATTTCAAAATGAGCGATGAGGCAATAACTGTGCACTTCTACAATGTGAGCGTGCTGCCACAAGAGTTTTCCGAATAAGTGCTGTAATGAAGGAGTTACAGGGTATAGAACAACCCACTTTGGCTGGTTCCAGTGTCTTGCTCGGCCTTCCAACCCTTCTCCGCAGCGGATAGAGGTAGGCATAGGCCTGTCGTCAAGACTACGCCCACTTCTAGAAACTAACACGACGTCGCCGATTACGTCATTAGTGCACGGCCAACAACCAAGCAAGGCTTGCTCCGTGTGTCACTCGTGTCAGGGCAGCACTGAGGTCACCCTAGCGGCACAGTGAAGAAGCACGGTCAACGCACGGCCAAAACCGCATCGCCACAGGGCCAACGTGCTATTTTGCAGTGCAGAGGACCAATCGACGAAGTCAGTGGTATGTAGTTTCAGCACGCCGCACCCGACGACTCGATCCCCTAAATAATATGCCCTTTAGAGCTATTTTTAATTGTTTTAAGTTTTCCTTTTTTCTGTGGACCGTGGATCTATGGAATGAGCTTGATGGGTCTCTGCGCAGACTCGGTGCACAGTAATTTGAAAAAAGAGTTGCGTAATCATGTATTTTGTTTTATTGTGTTTTTTTTTTCATTGTGTTGAACATTTGCATCCACTCCTGCTATGTCGCACTAATTGAGACAGCAGTATTTGTAAATAAAATTTAAAAAAAAATAGTTTCCCATGGGCAAGATTACATCACCGAGCATACGAGGAGGATTGGACAGGCACTGGAGAGGGGCGTGAGAATAACTTTTCGAAATGAAGCATCTGCACGGCGTGCAGTGCTGTGATATTCATGAAATATGATCACCACGGCTTTCTGCACGAATTGCCGAGCTTGTTCGGGAAATGTAAAATACAAAACAAAAAAAAATGTCTGAGCCTGTTCATCAGGCAGCATCAGGCAGTTCATCAGGCATGTGCAGCTTTGCAGCTGTGTGAATTTCCCCCGGATAGGTGGGGTCGCGGTACAGCAGACTCACGCTGCAGTAAAACTCCCTTTACGGGGGGCTACAAATGGCCAAGTATTCGCCTATTCGTCCATTTCAAATACTTTGAAATTTCCAATAATTCAAGTTCGTGTCAAAGCAAATTCAAATATTCAAAGTGCTAGAATATTTGGCCAAGCTTAACTAAAACAACTCACCTTGCTGTGCCTGTTCCAAGGCCTCTTGAACATGATTGCTGAGGGTGTCCTGTTCGGCGAGGCGCGCTTCAGCTTGAGAGCACACAGCTTGCAAGGACTCAGAGTGCTGCCGCACTGCTTGCAGCTCGGCCTGGAGCTCTGGAAGCACAGGTAAATGCAGTGGGCATTCAAACGCAGAGCACAAGAATGAACCAAGGAATGAGGAGGTACAACCAGGGCCATCAATACCTTTTTTCCAAGGGTTTTCCTTAGGCTTGTGCGAATAGTGAATTTTAGGTTCGAATCAAATTCGAAGCGAATAGTGATTTTGGTCGAATAATTTCGAATCGAATTTGAATAGTATATATCACATATTATAAAGAAAAACGGGCATATTTTTCATGACCTAACTAACCTGCACAATATTTTTTAAAAAATTGAAACAAGGCCTGTGCAAATGCCATTTATTTGCTTCAAAGGAAGTGGAAACAACTTTGAATAGTAGCAGGATTCGACTTTCGACAGAATGCAAGTGATAACCTGTAAAATATGTCACGTTTTAAAATTTACTATACTTAGGGCACATAAGCCGGTATAACAAGCTTTTAAACTTACAAAATGAATCGATGTGAGGGTAATCTCCTCATTTAACTGTGAAGTGACGCTTCGCGGCAGTGCGGATTTCCCCTTGATACGTGTTTTCACGGCTTAGCACCACTTCACTGCAGTGAAACCACCTTTACAGGGGGTTAAATGCAGACTAATATACATCTAGATAGGTGCTTTCACGGCTTAGCACCCCTCCATTGCAGTGAAACCACCTTTACAGTGCGTTACATGCGGACTAATATACGCCTGAGTAAGTGTTTTCACGGTGTAGCACCCCTCCACTGCAGTGAAACCACCTTTGCAGGGAGTTACACGCAAACTAATATGCATCTAACAAAACTTGGAACTCGGCGAGATGGTGCATAATTTGACGGGAAAATTTGAGCGCACAGAAAACAATCACAAGAGCGAGACAACAGGACAAGCACTGCAGTCAACTTGAGACGTAGCATTTGACGGATCACACTGAAAAGGGCCTTCATGATATGAAATATGGTTTAACAAAACTTGGAACTCGGCGAGATGGTGCATAATTTGACGGGAAAATTTGAGCGCACAGAAATATGCATCTATTCGTTCGTTTCAAATACTTTGAAATTTTCAATAATTTAAATTCGAATCAAAGCAAATTCGAATACTGCAATATTCCTTTGAATATTCGAAGCATTGGAATATTCGCACAAGCCTAGTTTTCCTAAAAAAGGCCCTGCAACACTTTTTCAGCGTGGTCAGAAAATGCTGCCATTCGATAGTCGAGGCTCCTGATAGCATGCGAGCCAAAGGTTATAGCATAGCACGCGGCCTGGAGCTTACAATAAATTTTTAAAATTCAGCTGGAAATTGCTCACTCTTCTCTCGACAAATCATGCCATAAATCCTAATGACCGTGTCATAAACACAATGTCCATGGCTATTGACGGACTTTGAGCATCGTGAGCTGCATAGTTACCATGGCCACTACCGGATGGCGCCACGTGCCCACTCGCACACTTGCGATCACACTGAAAAGTAAGCCGTGCGTTCGAAGAAAAAAAAGAAAGTGCTCAAGGTCATGATGAGCACTGACAAACGGACCCATCTTCTTGCCCCTTTGTCATCGCTCTCCCTGCATAGCTTTCAGCATGCTCGCTGGAACGAGAGGAAAGCGCTTAAAGCGTGCGACAAATCCCTGCAACTCCGCTCACACTTGACGGATTCTAAGTATTTCTGTGAAAGTCGATTCGCGAGGCAATACGCTTTTGATAATTACTTGAAAAAATGTTGCAGGGCCTCTTTAAAGGCATTCAAGACATCCACCCTGTCCAAAGCATTTTCAAGGTTTAAAGCTCAATGATGCCTGGAAGCTCGAAAGCAAAGCACTGTCTTAAACACGAGCAAGCATTTTTCTTTTTACAGCACATAGACTGTTGAGACATTTTCGCGTAAACAATAATTCGCCAGCACAAACAAGACTGGCATAAATATGCTCAATGGATAGGTGCACAGTAAAGGTTTGATGTCGACTGAACAGCAGGTAAGCTTGCTGGTGCATTCAATGCACACTCAACGCATTAATTTCAACAATAAATGCCTCGCAATATCTGAATAGACCCGCTGCACAATTGTAGAGGTAGCTTTCCTGTGAGATGTTTTGCCAAGTCAATGGGGACATATTACATTCTGTGTACAGTTAGTTCCTTCATATTACAAGAAAAACGTTGCAATGGAACTATATGCATAATAAGACAGGCCTCGGCATGCACTACTGGCATTTTGCTGTCACAACCGGTACCACGATCAGTGGTGCAAACAAGGAGAAACCATTGCAGGGTCTGACCTTTGACCTTCTCTTGGGTCTTGGTTAGAAGACTCCTCAGAGAGCTCACTTCTGCTGACTCGGCTGCAATGCAAAAGAACAACTTTATGGCCGATGGAGTACGACACACAAAAACACTAGCGACAGACGGTGCATGTGGCACGTTCGTTCAGGCAAAGTGAAAGCGCTTCCTGTACTTTCACAAACGTACAATGGTCCCATTGTGGATGCACCTATCACATTACAAAAAGCTTTAATGAGCTCAGCGCTAAGTACTACTTTCGAGAGAACTGACAAAATGGATGTAAGGGCAAACTGCAACACTCTGGTTAAAGCAGTCATAAATGAGCAGCATATACCGTATTTTCTCATGTATAACTTGCCCCTGCATATAAGAGGCGCCCCTCTTGCTACAAACAATGGGGAAAAGAAATTTTTAAGGAACCCCCGTGCATTGCCGTGAAGCAGTGCCGTGAACCCAACTTGCACACCTAAACGTGTACGAAAAATAAACGAAAACAGCAAGCACTGCAGTATTGAATAAAATGTTGCAAAGCACTCACCTGCATCTTCGCTTCGTGCTTGGTGTGACTGCTTCTCAGAAAGCTGGAAACAGAATGAAACAATGAGAAGCAATTTCAGCATACCCACCTCAAAGTACCAGACACACGACATGATAAACAGACAAATGAGCAGTTCACAAAGCCTTAGGCAGCTTCATTGGCCCACTTTGGGAATATACACTCACACCTCGATATAATGTATTCAGATATAATGAATAATCAGTTATGACAAAGTGAGAGAAATAGCTTTGTCATGGATACAGTGTTCCGAATATACGTTTATAACGAATTTTGGAACAAAACGAAGTATTTTTGTGGCAGGTGTGACTTCGTTATAATGAGGTTTGAGTGCATCCCACCCATCAGTCAAACAAGACACTTTCTGCAACTGGTAAGAGCTACCATATTTTCTCGCATATAACCCGCCCCCCAGCATACAACCCACAACCCCAATACAACCCATGTAACAATTTTAAGCAGATCCCCATGTATTACTCGCACATTTCAACTATTCAAGTTAATTCACGGACTTAAGAAGACGGGGATAAGCACACACTACCAACTTAATGATTATCTGGAAAGCAATGAAATACATACAGTAAGACCTCGTTAATTCGAACTCGGTTATTTCAAAATCCCGCTTAATTCGAAAGATTTCTGTGGTCCCGTATTTAGCAATGTGAGTTTGAGCGGATAATTTGAAGCTGCGGTTAGCGCCAGCTCGGTTAATTCGAAAACTTTGGATGCCATGTGCCGATTCCCGATGCCGATTTCGCCGCGAATCCGTGGAAACGACGGCTCTTAGGAGCCACAAGGCAAGGAAGTGTAGCGATACTGATGAGTGACAGGTGAAACCCCACCTTCGCTGCTGCCAGCACAAAGAAAAAAAAAACGGTCTCATGGTCAGCTGAAATGAGCGCCTGCGGAAAAGACGTGCTTCACTGCAACACAGCGGTGACACGCGGGCAGCATATCGCATGCTTCTCGCAACGTCAGCGCATCATGATTTACCCATTCTTTCTGGGAATATAAAGAAATTAAATGCGGACAGTCTGACGGAATTCGCAACGTATGCGAAACTCCGATTGGCTGTCGCTCCAGAAATTTGCGCACTTGCAATGCCGGCTTTCTTGTGTGCAACGCCTACATCGAAAACTCAGTTCAAAAACTTCAATGATCATGTTTTCCAGCCAAAACCCATCGCGAATTCCGTCAAACTGGCCATTATTAAATTCTTTATTTTACCAGAAAGAATGGGCGAATGGTCGCATCATGACGCGCTGACGCTGCGAGGAGCAGATGACATGCTGCCCGCGTGTCACTGCTGTACTGCAGTGAAGCACGTCGTCGTTTTCGCAGGCACGCATTTTAGCAGACCACGAGAACGTCTTTTTTTTTTTTTCCCGCGCTGGCAGCAGCGAAGGTGGGGTTTCACCTGTCACTCATTAGTATCGCTACACTTTCTTGCCTTGTGGCTCCTAAGGGCAGTCGTTTCCGGGGATTCGCGGCGAAATCGGCATCGGGAATCGGCCCATGGCATCGAAAGTTTTCGAATTAACCGGGCTGGCGCTAACCGCAGCTTCAAATTATCCGCTCAAACTCACATTACTAAATACGGGACCACAAAAATCCTTCGAATTAAGCGGGATTTCGAAATAACCGAGTTCGAATTAACGAGGTTTTACTGTATTTCTCGTACAATGTGTAGTTTTTAAAATACAAAATATATCAAGTGTGTTTTGGGGAGCAAATTTTTTATAGAATGAGAGAGTTAGAAAGTACATCAGCACATCACAATAATCTGGAATCAGAACTGTATGCAGTACAAAAAACGTGGATGTTCTAAACCTATCAGAAGAAAAGTTACGGCATGTTGAACATTTGGCAAGTCAAATCCCAGCTTGACTCACATGCAAAAGTTCAACTTACCATAACTATTTTTTAAATGGATTTAGAACGTTCATTTTCATTGCACTGCATATGGTCCTGATTCCAGATTATTGTGATACGCTGATTTACTTTGTAGCTCTTTCAGTTTAGAAAAAATGTTGCTCCCCAAAAGGCACGTGGATTATTTTGTATAAAAACTACTTATTATACTGAAAAAAATAATTGCGTATTTGAAATCAGCACAGAAATATACAAAGTCACCGAATTTCATCAAAATCTATTTAGAAATCAAATTTTTTGAAGTGCAGTGTCCCCCCGTCAATGAAAAGCAACCGTACTTCTTGTCGAGCCTGATGGAGTTGTGCGTACGCATCGACCAGCTCATCCGTGGACTTGCGCGAGCGCTCCGCCTCTGCAGTGGCACGCTCCTGGGCCTCGCGGAGCTGCCGCTCCCAGGCAGCCGCCAGCGAAGTCTGCTGCTCCGCCTGGGCCTCCAGCTGTCGTTGCAGTGACTCGCACCGAAGCTCCAGCTGGGACATCTGCACCACAAGTGTGACACCTGCTGACACCAGAAGGCGCTACGCGCAGATCACCCAATACTAGACTTGTGCGAATATTCGGATGCTTCGAATATTCGAACGAATATTGCAGTATTCGAATTCGCTTCGACTCGAATTTAAAGTATTCAAAATTTCGAAGTATTCGAAACGAACGAATAAATGCATATTAGTCCGCATGTCACCCCCTGTAAAGGTGATTTCAGTGCAGTGGAGAAGTGCTAAGCCGTGAAAGCACCTTTCCAGGTGTATATTAGTCAGCATGTAACTCTCTGTAAAGGTGGTTTCACTGCAGTGGAACGGTGCTAAGCCGTGAAGGCACCTATGAAGATGTGTCCGCATGTAACCCCCGGTAAAGGTGGTTTCACTGCAGTGAAGTAGTGCTAAGCCGTGAAAACACGTATCCAGGGAAAATCCGCACTGCCGCGAAGCCCACTTCACGGTTAAATGAAAAGATTACCCCCCCCATCGATTCATGTTTTAAATTTAAAAGCTTTTTATGCCGGCTTATATGCTCTAAGTATAGTATATTTTAAAACGTAACATATTTTACAGGTTATCACTTGCATTCTACCGAAAGTCAAATCCTGCTAGTATTCAGTGTTGTTTCCACTTCCTTTGAAGCAAAAAAAAGTAGCATTTGCGCAGGCCTTGTTTCAATTTTTTTTAAAGTATTGTGCAGGTTAGCTAGGTCATGACAAATATGCCCATTTTTTTTTTATAATATGTGACATATACTATTCGAATTCGATTCGAAATTATTCGACCAAAATGTCTATTCGCTTTGAACCTAAAATTCACTATTCGCACAAGCCTACCCAATACCTTACTTTACTCACATTACAATCACACAATTTACAGCAAAGCTGTCTTCATCGTCATGGTAGTAGTATCTTAGTAGTAGTAGTAGTAGTAGTAGTAGTAGTAGTAGTAGTAGTAGTAGTAGTAGTAGTAGTAGTACAGTTGAACCTGTTTTATTGTAAGAGACATGCACTGGGCAGCAATTCTTGTCTTTTATATAAGGTGTCTCTTATAAGCAGGCTACCACGTATGCATTTTTTTATCAACACCTATTTCAATGTAGGCACAATGGTGTCTCTTATGCCCATTTGTCTCTTACATCAGGGTCTCTTATACAGGGTTTCGACTGTAGTAGTAGCAGTAGTAGTAATAGTAGTAGAGGCAGTAGTCATGCAGGTCACGTGACCAGAGGGGGAGTGATTAAAGAAATAAAACAAAATGATGATTATGGTGTTGCTTTTCTGCAAATAAAAAGATTATGATGGTGATGATGATGATGACACTCAAAATAATGATGACAACTTTTTCGTACCAAATGTCATCACCATCAACCTTACAGCTTTGCTGCCCGATGATCTTCATGGCGTGGAACTAGCTGAATTTTTCATTTGAAAAAAAAAAAAAAAACTGATGCAGATGTGAGGGTACGATCATAACATTGGATAAATTGCAGGAATCAACAAAAGTTGCACGTTGAAGTTTTCACAATGGCTACGTGACTAAATGCACTGAAAAATTAAGTTTATTAAAATTTGAATTTCAATAAATTGCAATTTGATTCATTAGACATTGCATGAACCCTGGAATGCTTGGCACTTACGCAGGGGATTGCAAAAAATGAAAACAAAATTGGAAACCAGTAGTTTTGGCAGCTCAGATGCCTCTTCTACACTTTGGAAATGATTTAGCCAAAAACGCAGGGCCCTGTGATGGGAAAAGTAATTTCGCAAGCACAAATGACAAAGAAGGCGCTCAAAATTTGGTATAAACGCTGAAATTTATGTGCAATCCTCAATTTGCATTAAAACAATGCAGTGTTTACTTAAAGGGACAGACAACCGCTGAGAACACTAATTGGTAGCCCCACTAATGGAAAGACTGTCTATTGTATTGTCTAAAACGAACCCTGCTTTTTTCATTAAGGGGGAGACCAAAAAGTCAGCAAAGAAAAAAAGTAATTTCTTTATTACATTTTTGATATCTACAGCTATAATTTTGCATGTGAAGTTAGAAGGTCAGTATTTCATTCCTAGTTTCTATCTGTGCGACGAGTGCGAGCTGAATGTTAATTGTTTCTGGGTCACTTATTTAGCTTGTCGGAGATATGTTTTATGATCTAGAACAGCTAGAGCTCTAACTGCTTTTTTACCTTAAAGGCCGAGCTGAGCACCACAAAGTGCTGAGAGCAGAATTCTCATTTCCTACTAACAGATTTTAAAATTTGATTTGGTGTTTTTTGTTTTTATGGTAGTCGTGGTACAAACACTGAATTTCGATCATCTGCAGAATGACTAGTTTAATTCGATCTGAAAACTGTTTGCAGGGTTGCACTTATCGCATATCGTAGTATCTAGCCATGCCATAATATACACTTTCTGCTGAATGGTCTTTTTCCTATTGTCTCTGGGAACAATAGAACAGCAGTTTTGTGTATATCATAAACCAGTTTACAGACAAGAAAACTTATTGCATGTTTGAAATCAGCATGAAAAACTAAACATGTCTATTTAGTTTCATCGGGTTTGAACATAAAATACAGAAAATATCTCCACACGCCATGTCCCCCCCCTTAAGGGGAGATGCGAGTCGAAAATTTTTCAAAAATTACATATTTTCGTTTTTATTTGCTTTCACAAGTTTAGTTTCTCTACTTTCACGACAAAAAACTGAAGATTGTAATTAAACTCGAAGTAGGTCAAAATCGCTTTTAAAGAGCACAGGGTGGCTACTAAAAATCTAAGAAGTCCTGATTGTCTAGAATCCCCTGGAAATTGTCACCTGGCTGCTTGCCATTGCATTTCGCATGAGGGGTTCACTAAAGTCACATGCTCAAAATAACCATGATTGCCAGGCTCTCATGATGGAATAAATCAGCTTAAATGACAAATGTTTTCCGCATAGACGAGCTAACACTTATACAGTTTAAAATGCGTTTTTCTCAAGATACAATTCTGGGCAACTTCATGAGTTTTTACATCATGTTTTTGGTACTTCTCATAGCCAGATCGGAATGAAATTTTGCCCACATATTTTTAAACATGTGCAGAGTGCAAGTATATACTTTAAAACTTGATATCACCTCATATAATTATTACGAACCTAAAATGAGCAATTAGTATGGTCTGAGCATTCTAAGGCTTCTCACATTACAATCTTTTTTTGTCCATTAAAATGTCTTATACGCGCTTTCTTGATAGTTATTTGCATTCTACAGATAATGTGGAGGAATATGAGCCAATAATGGCTCAGAACGATAAATATTTACTGGCAAAAGAAGAGTCTACAAAAAAAACTTTATTTTACGTATTGTCGTGGCACAAAAGCGAAAACTGTACAACGTACTATAAAACTAATTACATATTTGAAATCAGCATAAAATCCTATACATACATCAAAAAATTTCACTGCCTTAGGCTACAGATTAACGCAAAATATTTTTCCGAATCGCATCTCCCCTTAAATGCAGGTTTATATTTCCATTTCTTCACTCAAGAATGCTTTTGGCGACTCCTGCAGCAAAGAGGTGAAAATGCACTTGTAATAGCAATAATATCTGGGGTTTAACGTCCCAAAACCACGATATGATTACGAGGGATGCTGTCGTGGAGGGCTCCAGAAATTTCAGCCATCTGGTATTATTTAACGTGCACTGACATGAAAATGCACTAGTTGACGATCACGTGACCTTTTACTGATGCATGCTAGTAACTGTTTCTATATCAGCATTGAAATGCAGCACACTTTTTATTATAATCTTTTCTAACTTAAAACATGCAGATATGCATTCATTTGCACTGAGCAGAACAGTGGTGCCGCCTTCGCTTGGCATATGATCCGATGCTCACGAGTGGCAGTATGAACGTTTTTAGCTGAGGGCCTAGCAGCAACTGCCGATGAGTTGGAGAAGTACGAAGAGTGCCTCGCGGCCTCCACGATTCGCCTGAGCTAATCACGGAGGCCACGAGCGCCTGACTCACGAGGCAGTAAAGGGACCTCACGTGACGATGAGCGTTTAGAAAACTTATTCAACCTGCTTTTTAGTGTTCAAAATCTACACTCAAACCTCGATATAACGAACCCGGATATAACGAAATATCGGTTATAACGAAGTAAATGAGGAATAGTCTTGCAATAGATGCAGTGCTAGAAATACACCTTTATAACGAATTTTCGGTTATAACGAACTTATTTTCGTGTAAGATGAAACTGTTATAATGAGGTTTGAGTGTATTCAAAATGTCAATATGACAGTGGTTAACCACAGTTTCCCTCACTCTTCTGAAAGCAGAACCTTGAGCATAATGCGAGGAGGGCTATCGACCTCGCTATTGCTTCACAGTGTTGCTGGAGGACGTCTATGTGCAGTTTTAGAGGCTTTTTTAGATAAAGAAATACTGCTTATAAAATAACCACTTGCTTTTGGGATCAACCGCTGCAGCTACAAACACTACGAAGGGTGAGCTTTCTGTGGCGCCGTAAAAAACTGGATCAAGAAAAATCAGTTGTCAGTCCCTTTAAGCTCGCTGTTTTAGAATATTTTTAGAGTAAACTGTTCCCCATGAATGCACAGCTCTTTTCCTCTCTAAAAATGACACTTTGCTCACGACACCTCACTCACCTTGGCCTGGTCAGCAGCGTTGCGCTCCGAATCCATACGCTCCAAGTTGATCTGCAGCGTCTGCAGGTTGGAGAGGATGCGTGCCTGCAAAAAAGATACAAGAAAGCCTCATAACAAGAGACACGGTTACAGGAGACAAAAAACACTCAACGTTTTTTAGTGATACGAATTTCAGCTGATACTAATCATTTTCGTGACCATGCGAGATTCGTATTGTCAAGAATCTACTGTATAAATCCCATGTTCTTATTCCTTTCTAGGAATCTCCAAGGTCAGTCTCACACCTATGTTTCTAATTAAAGAGCGTTATTATGGTAGATCTAACAGCAGCATCACTAACATGAGAGTACTTTCTTAAATTTTATATATGTATTCCCGCAATTCTTGCCTCCCCCCAAGCAAAACAAACAAAAAAAAAAGGCCCAGCTGCTTGAATTCCCATACGGATCCTTATGCAGGTCAATGAGAGTTTAAGAACTGAAACACTTTTCATTTAAACAACAAAACATTCTCTCAGGGCTTTGTATGGTGATAATTTTTCACTGATTGTCATGCCATACCTGAATGGCACCATGTAATAATTAAAGCTTGTTAGGACTAACATCAATGTTACGCACACGTTGCTTTTATAACATTACATTTCTCACTCACTATGATTTCCCTTATCTCCAACTCCACTCGCACCGAATGAAACATACAGTAATGTATGGCAGCATTCATATCTTGCAAAAAAAAAAAAAGAAACATGATCTGATGGCGTTACAAGGAGTCCTTTCTTCTTTCTGCCAAGCGAGAGTTTACAAATTGAAAATAGGATGTGGGAAAAGACATTTCCAGAGAAGTTGAATACCCTCTCAGACGTACAAAAGAGCACTTTAAGTGTCTTTAAATTCACTCAAGACACTCAAAAATGTATTCTGAGTGCAAAACCCTCAAAGTGCA
This sequence comes from Rhipicephalus appendiculatus, assembly GCA_030522465.1. NCBI lineage: Eukaryota > Metazoa > Arthropoda > Arachnida > Ixodida > Ixodidae > Rhipicephalus > Rhipicephalus appendiculatus. Next base: position 2,055,234 of record JALIZH010032968.1, read on the forward strand.
TTCAGACACTATAAGAGTACTTTCAATACAGGACACTCAATGTGCACTGTAAGAGTCTTGCACTTTGAGTGTCTTGAAGACACTCAAAGGGCACTCAGAGTGCAAGACATGCAAAGTGCACTTTCAGCGTCCTTGAGTGCACTCAAGACACTCAAAAATGTACTCTGAGTGCAAAACACTCAAAGTGCATTCAGACACTCAAAGAGCACTTTGAATGCAAGACACTCAATGTGCACTAGGAGTGCAAGACAATCAAAGTGCACTTTCAGTGTCCTTGAGTGCACTCAAGGTGCACTCAATACATCCAAAAATGCACTCTAGTGCAAGACACTCAAAGGGCACTAAGAGTGCAAGACACTCAAAGTGTGCTTCGAGTATCCTTGAGTGCACCTTAACACTCATAAATTTGCTCACAGTGCAAAACACTCAAACTGCATTCAGACACTCAAAGTGCAGTTAAAGTGTGCTCAGAGTGCACTTGTGGCCACGAAGGCAGCAAAGTTTGCGCATCTCCAACAAGAAGCAGTTGGAGAAACGCTGAACTATGACATAAATTGAAAGGCATGCTGTTGTACTTGGCAATGTTAATGTACGTTTCACAAGACTTACCTGGGACCCTTTCTCATGACGCAGCGACTCCAGGTCACGCTCCAGGCGCAGGTTTGTTTCACGCAGCTGGTCGCGCTCAGCCCGTGCGCTCTCGAGCAGCACCTCAGCACGAGATGCCACTTCCTGTGCCGACGAGAGCTCCTGCGCAAACAAGATGGAAATGAGAAGTACACCATTATCTCAACACACTCACTACAGACTTATTTCAACGCAGACTCCGTAAAAATGAAGAGAATATCTCGTCATGAGATTTTAGGAGGTGAATGCTCCTACAATCACATATTGGGGAGGTTGTGGGCTCAGTTCCCAGCAGTGCCAAGTTTGTTTGTTTTTTTTTTTCTTTTGTCCACTACATTCAATGTCCGGTTTTTTGGACACCCTAGCGACCGTAAAATCATTCATAAAATCGGGCTGCTCGAAAAAACGAATTTACTTGTTTATTCCACTCAACAGGCCAAATCGACACAGCCCCGTCCGAAACAGCTTCAATACCTGCCAGTACACTTATCAGGCATTTTGGTGCGCGCCCAGGCTCTCGTGAAGAAATTCGGTACCTTCCGCAAATCTTGCTCAACTACATGTGAACCGGCAATTGCAAATTAGCATCTCGTGATGAGCACTGCTGATGCCATCAAAGCAAAAAAAAAAATTATGGCTTTCTCTCAAAAAGTGTTTCAAAACAATGACACGGAACACAAAGGCTGTGGCGGAAGAGTGGACAACTCGTCCAGCTTTCCCCGATGCGCTACTGCGCGAAGATTTCCACTGTCACACCACATCTGCTGCCGTGCAAAGCCGACCGCTTCTAGTTGTGTGCAGTACATGGCACTTGCTGTATCGTACACATGCGCTTGCCATGAAAGCGTCCGTTATGCCCACTAAGTTCTTTACTGCACATGGGCACAGTGATGGCGAGCTGTTTTCAATCGTGAAGGCAACAAGGCGTTGGTGAAGGCAACACGTCTGTGCGACGCACTCAGTGGTCTCACGCAAAGAGATCGACTCTGGAAAGTGCTGGACGAATCTACGTGATAATAGATGCGGCAGTGGTGTCAACTAATGTTGTTTCGGACCTACAATCTGGGCAGGAAGTCCAAAAAGTGGAAATCAAAGAGTCTCATTTTCATGCATGTCAGAAAAATTGGGCGTTCGAAAAATCGGCAGTTGACTGTATTTTGCTTTGTCTTATAGATACCACACCTCAGTAAAACACAGCAAGGTACCCCTATGCTTTCCTTGGATTCATTACCTGTAAATTAGTCGAAATACTCTTAAATGTGATAAATTCTGTTACACTAAGATATACTCTTGCAAAGTCTTTCTTTTTTTTTGTTACACTGTGCCGCTGTTACACTACACACCTGGAGGCCCCGCCAAAAAATGTTTACACATTAAAGGAATACTGACAGGAATTTTGAATATTTTCAGATTATTGCTCTAAATAAAAAATAGTGGCGTTCAGAACCCTAAGAAGGGTATCGCAGGGCCTGGGAATGCATTAATTATATTTTTAATACCTCTACCTTAAAAAAAAACACATTCAGTTTTGATATCGAGAGGGCAGCTTCGCAGTGATGTGTAAACACAGTGTGACATCATGGGAAGACAGCAACCTGCAATGTACTAACAGCCTCTTTGTTGTCTGCTGTCAGTTGCACGAGGTGCACGTAAACAACGAGTGAATTGTCGTCCAGTGACTCCCGGGTGCAATTTCTACGATTTAGGCTGCATGCAGGATGCAGAGTTTTTAACCCCAGTGAACTGTGTTGACTCATTCTGATAATGTCTACTGTGGTAGTGCTGGCTTGCCGATGCTGAGCAACAAAACCTTTAAAATCAAAGTAAAATATTCTCCACGTGTTTTCTGGCTCCGGAGCGTCTAGAGTGGTAGCCTTAACGAAAGAATTGTGGCACAAACTGAGATTCAGTGCCCCAATTCTTTCATTAAGCTATGCACCAACTTGCCCAATGGTACGCTTGGCTAAAGTCCTAGCATTGCATACCAAGGAGACAAAAAATGCCCCTTTTGCAATGCCTTAAAATCTAGTCAGTACTCTTTTAAAACTCAGGGACACCAACCTGTCTTAGAGTTGTAAGTGCCTGCTGGTGTTGCACAAGGGTGTCACCGAGGTGGTGCGAGCGCTCGCGCAGCGTTGCGGCCTCCTGCCTCAGCGGCTCGAGACTGTCTTGAGCCAGCTTCAGCCGCTCCTGCACGTGCTTCAGTTCGGCCTCCTTGCGAGCCACGTCCAGTCGCAGCTGCAGGCTCTCTTCCCGGGCCGTCGAGAGCTGCTCCGTCACCATCCTGCGCGACAAACGTGCACAGGCACATTTGCTGATGTGGCGTGATGATGACTTCAATGGCAGGACTATGTCAAATAAGGTAGCAGTTCAGGGGAAGATGGAATCTTCAAGCGATGAAAAATCCTTGGAACACAGGGTGTCGCTGAAGTCAACGTTTCGACAAGCAGACTCGTCTTCTTCAAGGTTGCAGCCTTGAAGTAAACTCGAAACGTTGGCTTAACCCTTTCAGACGCCACCTATGATTAACTGTCTGTAAATGGGTCAAAATATTACAACTTTATTTCAAGGCACTCAGTATACTATTGCAACAAAAATAATGTCATAATATGTTCATTTATGTGCGTTATAGTAACTTATTTTAATTAAGTTGTAATTAAATATCTGTTTATCCTGAAGTCATCCATGGTTCTATTTTGGCATAAATAGAATGAAATCTCGGGCTAGAAATATAGTACCAATTCATTTTTCGTTATGTCCATTTAGAGCAAAGAAAAAGTATACTTTTAACATGGCTCGCAGGACGCGGCTCATCGAACGACTCGTCGAACGGGCTAGTGCCTTCAGAAAATGTGATCATACGCAACAGTACGCTGCGAAATGAAGTTAAATGAAGACAAATTATTATGCAGCAGGTTCAATCTATCCGAAGCTCAATGTATCTCGCTCTCTCTTAGCCCCTAGTTAATACAAGGAGCAAAAACAAATCATGTACACAATTGTGTACATAGCATCTCAAAGGGTTAAGCGACACCCCGTATTCCAAGGATTTTTCATCACAACAATGTCATGCTTGTTAACAAGCGTTTCTCATGTGATCGACCAAGGCTAGAAAATTGTAATACCACAGTCCTTTATTAATGCAATAGCGTTAAAAGCTCCAGGAGCAGAAACCTGGAGGCTTACAAAGAGGGTTCAACTTAAACTGAGCACAACGCAGCTAGCGATGGAAAGGAAAATGATAGGTGTAACCTTAAAAGATAGGAAGAGAGCAGAGTGGGTCAGGGAACAAACTGGTACGATAGGAGAGAGAAAGCACTTTAAAGCGTGCGAAAAATCTTTAACTTCGCTCATACTTGACGGATTCTAAAAATACTTGCGGTAGTTGATTCACACAGTAATAAGCTCTTTTAATGAAGCCATTAAACGATTACTTTGAAAAGTGTTACAGGGCACCTTTAAAATGGTTAAAGTTGCATGCACAGATGTTCCTTGGCTTGCAGCATGGCTAGTGAATGAGAAGGCGATGAGAACGGGGGCCCAATTATGCCATCGTGTTCTAGTACTATTTAAGGTGAAGCTAAAGCGACAAAGCTTTCATAATTTTCTTTTTGCAGCGGGGTAAGGGCTGCTTTTCGGAGATTTATGGCCATGTCCGCAAGATCAGGGGGATTGCTCACAATTTGGGAGTCTCCTGGCCAAATCAGGAGAGCTGACAGGGATGCACTAGCAACGTTCATGCAGCAACCAAACAAGACATCCAAAGCAAGCAACCTACACTTGGGGACAGCTCGTCTTGGCAGTGGAGCGAAGGCTGCCGAGGCAGGGCTTCTGCATATTCGTGTTACACTTCTAGTAGCATTGCAGCTTGCAGCTGATTTCCATTCCAGTTTTGGGTTTGCTTGTTCGCAGCAGCGTTAATGCATTTAGGGAAACATATGCATGCAAAATGTCAATGGGAGAGAGAAATTTTGATTGTTCAGTATACACTTTGGTGTCACATTTGGGGTATATTTTTCTTGGGGATCTGAACGATGAACTTGCAGCTGCACATCGACCAATACACGTCAGGGACCCTATGTTTAGTTTGGAACACAGGTGTCTAGAAAACACTGTGCTGTTAAAGAAATGGAAAAAAAATTCTTTTAAAGTCAATACATAGTACATTTATATTACGAAATGACTTCCTGTAACTGTTTTAGTCCTGCAATAAACAAAGCAGCATTTAATTTAGCAAGGCCAATGAGAAAGTTATAAATAAAATTAGGTAGTGTTTCTTGGCATGCTAGCAGGCATGTGCTTCGCTTCTATAGCATTGGTTCTGTAGCTAAGAAAAGCTATCCCCAAGTGCGCAGCACCTATAGGGGCGCCACTGAAAGCCGCGTAGCGGCGGCCGTCAGAACTGCAAGCGGGTCGCGTAGCAGACGCCTCCTTTCACTGCAAGCATGACGGAAGTGCGCGCGTGCGATTTGCCGCTTTTGCGCGTCCCAAATAATTACTTTTGCGGCGATAGTGTGCGCAAAGGAGCCGCACTTTATAGTGAACCAACGCCTGAACCAATGTTTTTTCTCGACACAGTAGCTTCGTTTACGTGCCATGTGTTTATATAGTAGATTTTGAGGGAGCGCTGTCGCACCGGCGCATGGATTTCACGCGAAGGGTCAGCGTTGGTAAAACTTTGAAACCAGCACGATAAACTTGTGAAAAAATATTTTGGCAGCTTGCGCTAGTGACGCGAGACCGAGTCACTGCGGAGCTGGTGGTCACCTAGCTTGTTATACCAGCTTGGCTACGTATTTGCTAGGTTTTTTGCAAGCTATTACCGAGTGTTGCAAAATGGCGTTAGGTTCTACGTGATAATACGCGGTTTTGGCGGGAACATGTCACGTGAGTAGATACGCAAATTACGTGATTCTTGCGAGAACGTTTCACGTGATTAGTTACGTGACTTTCACGTGATTAGTATACGCACCAACATATACTCACCAATTACATGCTAAAGAAAACATAGCAACCAGTAGCTAGCACCACCAGCAAGAATAAAGAAAAGAAAACACGTCAGTTTCATAATAGGCTCCACTCAGGTGTGCGCAGGGTTCCCCATCAAGGGGTAGGGGGGGGCAAAGGATATTGCAGCGCCCCCCAGGCCCCACTAAGTCAATGCATGGAGCAGATTTTGCGCCCCCCCCCCCTCTTAGGGAATAGGAAAGCCCCCCCCTTCCCGTGCGCACGCCTATGGCCCCACTTCTGTAAAGCGAATGTAAAGCTTCTGTAAAGCGAATGAGCATTAGTGGGATACATCAAGGGTTTCCTATTAGCATGAAGTCATGTTACGAGGCATTCAAAAGGAGGTTGAATCGGTTGAATGTCCTGTCAAAAGCCTTCAATGCGCACAGGTGCCATGTTTTACAGCCAATATGCATATAGTTGAGGTGAGCGCACAGCGAACATTCTGCACCGGTGATCGCATTTCAGTGCCATCAATAGGTAGAATGCAGCCGATTTCGTGCAGCATACGTGTGATTCCACGGCGCTTTTGTAAAAGAGCCGTCACCTGCCCCACATTTTCTGGCATTGCACTTCGCGCCATTCCTTTTTCAAGAGGGCCCAGGCATCGCGTCTCATCAGCAATAACAACCTCATGAGCATTGTAGCGTCTACAATGCAGGCGAGGCGACCAAGTGTAAACGTAGTAGCGTTCGCTGAAGACGTAGCGACATAAATGGAGAAATAAAAACACGTTAACCGTTCTAACACTGCCGTAAACAAAGCGCGATTGCGCACCTTTTTCGGACAGCCGCAATCAACCGCCGCCGTCGCTCTCGCTCATGAAATAGCACCGGAAACCAGTAGAAGTGCGTTCCTGGCGATTTTTTGTATGTGTTTGAGCAGCCAACAACGCAGCAGTTATTTTTCGGCATCACTGAAGCCCGACAGAGTCGTTAAATCGCGATAAAAACACATCCATCCGTGCACTCGCATACACGCTCGCGAAAACTGCTCGCCCGGACCCGCAAACGCTTCCGAGCCGTGGCGGCAGATGGCGTCGTCGGCGCTTTGCGCATCGCATGTAGCAAGCAAGCAGGGTGAGCAAGAATCGACAGGCTATGTTTTCACCCACCTGTGGTTCTCGGCCATTTCCTTCTTGTAGGTGTCAAACTCTTGCTGGAGTTCGGCCAGGGCAGCCTTGGGGTCCTGTGGCACCACCCTGGTGGGCTTGCCTGCCGCCCTGTCAGGTGTGCGCTTGCCGCTGACGGCCGGCGTCGATGCAGCATGCGGCTCGAAGACACTTTCATCTTCCTGCCAGAAACAACAGAAAGCAGGTAGCAAAAAGTTACCTCACAAAAAAATTAGACGAAAGGGCTCTTGTGAATGGATGGATGGAAACAACTTTATTGTGGAAACAACTTTATAGCCTAAGGAAGATTTCTAAGCAAAGTAAGACGACGCCGTCTCTTTTTTTAACCCCCAGAGGAATTATGACTCGGTGCAACATCTCTCCCCTGTCAACATAATGAAAACTGGTATAGGGTACCTTCAACCCTTTTTCTGTTTCCGTTTCTTTTACTGAGATAGCAATTACAGTAGACTACCAGTAAACGGAAATCTGTTAAACGGAACTGCTGCTTAAATGGAACAAGTGCTTCTAACAAGATTAGTTTCGTGCTTGTATTCTGCCCCCCTTGTTCATCATCATCATCATCATCATCATCAGCCTGTCTACGCCCACTGCAGGGCAAAGGCCTCTCCCATGTTTTCGCCAATCAACCCGGTCCTGTGCTTTCTGCTGCCACGTTATACCTGCAAACTTCTTAATCTCATCTACCCACCTAATTTTCTGTCTCCCCCTCACGCATTTGCCATCTCTTGGAATCCAGACAGTTACCCTTAATGACCAGCGGTTATCCTGCCGACGTGCTACGTGCCCGGCCCACATCCATTTCTTCTTCTTGATTTCAACTATGATATCTAGGCTTGTGCGAATAGTGAATTTTAGGCTCGAAGCGAATTCGAAGCGAATAGTTATCTTGGTCGAATAATTTCGAATCGAATTCGAATAGTATATATCGCATATTACTATAAAGAAAAATGGGCATATTTGTCATGACCTAACTAACCTGCACAATATTAAAAAAAAATTGTGACAAGGTCTGTGCAAATGCCATTTTCTTGCTTCAAGAAAGAGAGAGAATAAAAAGAGAGAAAGGTAGGGAGGTCATCCAGAAGTGAAGCATCCGGTTTGCTACCCTGCACTAAGGGGAGGGGAAAGAAAAAAGAAAGATGGAAAAGGAAAGCGAACAGGAGAATAGACGCACGAATAAAAAAAAAATAAAGGTGGGGGGTGCTATAGCCTATTCAATAGGCCACTGCTTCAAGGGAAGTGGAAACAACTTTGAATAGTAGCAGGATTTGACTTTCGGTAGAATGCTAGTGATAACCCTGTAAAATATGTAACGTTTGAAAATTTACTATAGCTAGAGCATATAAGCCGGTAAAACAAGCTTTTAAACTTAAAAAATGAATCTATGTGACGGTAATCTCTTCATTTAACCGTGAAGTGGGGCTTCGTGGCAGTGCGGATTTCCCCTTGATACGTGTTTTCACGGCTTAGCACCCCTCCACTGCAGTGAAACCACCTTTACAGAAGGGGACATGTGGACCTAAATACACCTGGAAAGGTGCTTTCGCCGCTTAGCACCTCTCCACTGCAGCGAAACTACCTTTACAGGGGGTTACATGCGGATCAATATGCATCTATTCGTTCGTTTCGAATACTTCGAAATGTTCAATAATTTAAATTCGAATCGAAGTGAATTCGAATACTGCACTATTCGTTCGAATATTCGCACAAGCCTAATGATATCCTTAACCCCCGTTTGTTCCCTGACCCACTCTGCTCTCTTCCTGTCTCTTAAGGTTACACCTATCATTTTCCTTTCCATCGCTCACTGCGTCGTCCTCAGTTTAAGTTGAACCCTCTTTGTAAGTCTCCAGGTTTCTGCTCCGTAGGTAAGTACCGGTAAGATGCAGCTGTTATATACCTTCCTCTTGAGGGATAGTGGTAGACTACCATTCATGATTTGATAATGCTTGCCGAATGAGCCCCATCCCATCCTTATTCTTCTAGTTATTTCACTCTCATGGTTCGGCTCCGCGGTTACTACCTGTCCTAAGTAGGCGTACTCCTTTACAACTTCCAGTGTCTCGCCACCTATCGCAAAGCGCTGTTCTCTGCCAAGATTGTTCCACATTACTTTAGTTTTATGCATATTAATTTTCAGACCTACTCTTCTACTTTCTGTATCCAGTTCAGTAATCATAAGCTGTAATTCGTCTCCCGCGTTACTCATCAATGCAATGTCATCAGCGAATCGCAGGTTACTGAGATACTCTCCATTAACTCTTATCCCTAACTCTTCCCAATCTAGGGCCCTGAAAACCTCCTGTAAACACGCGGTGAATAGCATTGGAGAGATCGTGTCTCCCTGTCGTACGCCCTTCTTTATTGGGATTCTGTCGCTTTCTTTATGGAGGACTATAGTGGCTGTGGATCCGCTGTAGATTTCTTCCATTATGTTTATATAGGCTTCGTCGATGCCCTGATTCCGCAGTGCCTGCATGACTGCTGATGTCTCCACCGAATCAAATGCCTTCTCGTAAGCGCCCTTGTTCATCTCTCAGTAAATGGAACTTCTGTTAAATGGAACATACTTTCCTGGTCCCTTCAGGTTCCATTCAACGAGAGTCTACTGTATATGGTCCCTCTTGGCGGGTTTTTGACATCGCCGTTGCTGTCATGTTCCGTATAAAGTCCAAAACAATAACAATGCCCCACGAGTCTTATGTTCTACATGCTAGTGAGAGCACAGAAGCGCTGCGGACGAATGCTGCTGAAGCAGAGATGAAACAAGCTGGCCATCTCCGTGGCATAAAGGCTGCATGCAATAACATTGCCCCGCATGTGGGAGCTGCCTTCAATCGTTCCTCAAGCAGAGAGGACACACACGCGATGTGATGGGCGTCATTACATTTTCAGCAGCTTTCAGTAAGCAGTTAGTACTCATCCTATATCCTTACGCTCTCCAGGAGCTGTTTTTTTCGTCACACCACCCTTTAATTATGCAACCATCCAACTAGCCCAGCCTTCCGCCGCCCTGACGACAAGAGAACGGTCGGGCACCCACCATAGGTGTGGGCAGCTCGATGTCCTTGCGGCCACTGCTGGTGAGCAGGGCGCGGTACATATCGCGCTGGCGCGTCGTCGAGGCCACCAGTGCCATCTGGCGGTTGCGCTCCTGCTCCAGCTCCTGCAGCTGGGCCATCACGGCTTCCAGCTTCTCTCGCAGCTCACAATTCCTGGACAAAGACACAGACAACGAAAAGGTGAGGCAAACATAGCTCCACAGCAAGCATTCCAGCAAGTCTTTGCCCACAAGGTAATATGTTCTGAAACACTTTGCTGCAACAGCAGCTTATAGCTCAAACTTCAATCACGATTTAGTGGCAAGTGCAAGACAGATGTGTTACTGTTACCCTTAGTCATCTCTAATTACCTCCAGTTTACCTTGATAGCCGAAATTAGCCAACACCGCTGGCTATTATGTGCATAAATACAGTAGGCCAACCACAAGCAAACATGCAGACTTCTGTGCAACAGATCCTGTGTTTGAATCGACTAAGAACTTCATTTTAAGGGGCTGAAATCTGAATCTAAGATGCAAGAAACTTGGTCAGCACTTGTGGCAATGCCTGTATGTTACAAAAATACTATATTCAGAAAATTGATTGTTTCCATGATTTTTCAACAAGACTGATGTCCCCTCCTTAAAACAATAGGGGGTAGTTGGCGGTACATCTTCTTGGGTAATCGTGCTTTTGACGTCCTCGGAAGGACCAGAGACACCACAAACACAGCGCGCAGAGAGCATCTTCAAATTTTCAATTTTTAGTATTTTACTTACTGATTTATCCACTGTGTTTACCTTCTATTCTTTATGTTTCATTTCCTTTTTTAAGTTTTTACGTTGGGGGGGCCCTGCTATCGCAGACAAACAATTCATGCATGCTTTTTCTGAAGTTTTGGCTCATGAAGAGGGGTTCTCAGAGTCAGGCATTAAAAAGGGCAACTCTTACACGAGTGTACAGTCACTGACCATTAATTAGGATGCTGAAAATTCGCACATGCTCGTTCATTCGAACACCTTTGTGGCACTGCCACTCGTCCCAATGAAGTAATGCAAACCCACGACTCATCCCACAACTCACAGCTGGCTCATCGGGTGCCACGTCGAATGCCATGATGCACGGTCGGCGATGTTTACAATATTTTCGCTAGGTTGCCTTATTTTAGAAGGGTTGCACTGGCTAGGGCTGAAGGTCATGACAGTGTTAAAGTCCACGTAGAAATTAAAATCACCGATCTCAAAGGCTACGTTTGTCGTATGGCTGGAGGTCATGCCAGTATCTAAGTTCATGCAGATTTTACAATCGCTGATACCGAAGGCTATGTTTGTTGGCTATGCGTAATGGCTGCCTTTCGGCTCTAGCCAGACGAATATCCATTGAATGGCTACCTTGGCCAAGCCACAAGTCATGCCAAGCCACACTTGGAGTCAGCTTGGTGTGGCGTTTGAGAATGACCGCACGTACGACACAGACAAGAGGACTACACCGCGAGCGCTGCAGCACTAACTAGGCTGACATCATTTCCTTTTGGCATTTGAGGGTTTGCATTGTCAGTTGTTTTTGCAGCTAGGCCTGATCTACATCTCAGGCTTTGTGTCTCGCTCTCTCGTATGTTGCTCAGTGAGCAAGGCCCAATCTGCTGATATGGCTCTGACGCCACCTGCTAATCTGAAACCGTCAGTACTAATGAAGAAACACGGCAACTACGAGACACTGATGATGGCAAAGAAAGCAGTGATTATTTGCCAGGTGGAAGGCGGCCGAATTCAATCCGATGTTGCTCGGGACGATGATGAGATCGTCTGTCAGGTCCTCCAACCGGCGCAGGTGGACAGTAACTCCAAAAATGCGCCGCCCACACTACAGTTATGAAATGCAGATTTAGCGCAAGCCGTAACAGTGCTATTGACAACCTACAGCGATGGCCAAACACTGCCTGAAATACAGGCTGATTTGGTTGTGCATGAGCGTACTTGCTTGCAGACATGCACTGAAAAGGTTTTCCAGCAATTCGGCCAATAAAGGCGGGTTTTTTTTTTCTTTTTTTTTTTTTTTTCCTGGTGAATCCTTTTTTTCGGACTCTCGATTATTCGGACTTTTCTGCAGTTCCCGAGTCCGAATAAATGGTCAGCGACTGTATATGGTACTTGAGGGTCACCCACCTCTCCTCGGCGGCCTTCTTCTCTTCTTCCTCCTGCTTCTCACTCAGCTCTCGCACCACAGCCAGCAGCTCTGCGTTCTTCTGTTGCAGCTCCTCAATGTTCCTGCACACACCAACAGTAAAGGACACGTCACACTTAACACTGTAACAACATGTTACACATAAAACTGTGACAACCCGTCACACCTAACACTGTCCAACTTGTGATGCGACACGTCACACCTAACAAACCATCAGACCTAACAGTGCAACAACCCATCCCACCTAACTGCACAACAATCCATCACACCTAACCTAACACTGCAACCGCCCATGAAACCTAACACTGCAAAAGCCCATCCCAACTAACACTGTAAAAGCAACACTCTTTAACACTGTATCAACCCATCCCACCTAACACTGCAACAACTGAAATGTGCTTCCACATAATAATGAATGGGGAGAGCGTCATCCAACTTGGCTAGCAAACTCAGCGCTATAATCTAACTTACTTCTTGGAAAAAAGTTATGGTAAGTAACGCTAGATATTCTGATATATCTCAAATGCTACTAGCAAGTCCAAGAAGTGATAAGCGACTGCGGTAAAGTGACAGGTCCCGACCCATGCATTACCGTATTTACTCGAATCTAGGCCGATGTTTTTTTTCAAAAAAGGGATGTGCGAAAGTGGGCGGGTCGGCTTAGATTCGAGTACAATGGTTTGACCGCAGCCGCCACATACTGTCAGGCCGCAAGAGTTTACGAGATCTGCAGCGGGTGTCGGAGTGACGTAAAACTGCAGCGCTGGGCCACCTACCGTGACGGTTTTCGAGGCTATCGGCCTCAGCGATTAGCGACAGCGCGTTTAGATAACGCGCCTTTGCCGGATCTTATCGCAGAGGCCGCGGCCGATATCCTGAACACCCGCCGCGTCACGGTAGGTGACGCAGCAATGCAGTTTTTCGTCGCTCCGCCACGCGCTGCAGATCCCACAAACTTTTGCGCCCGAAAGTACGTAAAGGCCCGGCCACGCTAGCGGCATGACGGCTCGCCATGTGCCCATCTCGGGCTGCCGTGTGCAGGCGGTTCTGCATGCGCGTCCGAGGCATTTTCGCGACATCCTGCGGTAGCGTTGCACGGCGACGTGGTCGCTCAGCGGCGGAGTAGTGGTCCCAATGGCTACACAGGCGAACCGCATTGTCTGCTTCGTACTGTCCATTGTTCCGAAATCTCGCAGTCATATACATTCATGCAGCGATCAAGTGTTGTCGAGCCGGCAAGATTTCACGCCGGCAAAGGTGGATCGTGTCACGTGATACGTGATTGCGGCATAGCGGCGCCGGCGATAACCGTGCCCTTTGACACCCCCTCCTCTCCGCCTCTCGCGTGCAAACTTATTTTCATGTAAGATGCAACTTCGGTATAGTGAGGTTTGAGTGTAACAAGTGGTCCTGATAACCACAGGACCCCACCTGAATGTGACGAGATGCTTGGAGATGACTTCTGAGGCAGTCAGTGGAGGCGAGGCATCATCGTTGGAAGAGCTGACTTCCTCCTGCGACAGAGGAACACCACCACCGCGTGCATCCTCCACCTCTCGTATGAGCTGACACACCTGCAACACCAACACATTTCCACATGAATGCTCCATGCTTGTCACCAAACAGATGACAGGGATGGTTTGGCAGTACAGTAAAACCTCATTTATCCGGATCTCGTTAACTCGGAAATTCGTTTAACTTGGACTCGCTGCGCGGTCCCGGCAAAACTGTGTATACTTCAATGGTGTCAGATGCTCATTAATTCGGAGGGATTTAGCCGCACACCGGTTAACTCGGACAACTCCGGAGAGCGCAATCGGTACTTCACGCGTAAAATCGCGCGATCTCGGCGGCGCAAGGCCTGCTTGCCGTAACCGACGGTGGAACCGGAGTTTTGGACAAACCGAAACCGAACGAATAACTGCAGCAGAATATGATAATGATGATAGTAAATGAGAGGGAAGTGGCTAGGTGGCGCTAGTCACCACCCGGCGGAAGTGCTTGGGCCGCCGGCGCATCCAGTGTCTATTAAAAGCGCAAAGGCGGCACGCACAGATGACGGGACGGTTAACTGGGTTTACGCTGCTGGTTTCTTTGTGTTGTGACATCGCACGTAGCGCGCGAGCTCGTGCGCGTTACGTTCTCCGGCTGTGCTTGTGCGCGTTGCCACCGCCGTCGCGCTTCACATTGATGGCGACCGTCACCGGAGTGAAGCGGCCACAGCAGCCAGCGACAGCGAGCGTGTGCACCACCACCTGATGGGGTTGCAAGAAAATCGTTCTAGCACAAATTCCGACGACGAGGCGGACAAAAATAACGCAGTTTTTCATGAAATAAAGGTTTGTCTGTGCCGAGTACATTTGCCTTTTGTTTTCATCGTCCATTCGATAATCCGGAATTCGGTTAACTCGGACATTTTCTCCGGTCCCGTGAGATCCGGGTTAACGAGGTTTTACTGTAATGCATGCCAGAACGCAAACACTTCTAAAACACTTTTAAGCTTGAATAACTCCCATTGTGCCAAAAGCCCAAAGTAGGCAAACAATTTATTTGCCTTAGTGCATAATTTCTTTCTTATTTAAAAAAAAATTTTTAATAATCTACAGGGTGTCCCAGCTAACTTGAGCCAAGCTTTCAAAAAAAAACGTGTGCTTTAGGAAAGTCCCGCCTGTTGTATATTAGTGGTAGTCGTGTGTACATAAACCTGTATTTTCTTCATGACTGAGTATAATTAACTACCGTATATACTCGCGTAATGAACCCACTTTTTTTCCAGAAAAGTTGACACCAATTTGGGGGGGAGGGTTAATTACGCGGGAAAAAAAAATCGCGGGAGTTATAAGAGCAGAAATTTTGCGTGAAATTATTAAGAAACTCGCTGTGAAACCGCTGCCGGCCTTGAAGTCAGTGGCAGGAATGATTTGACTGCGGAGCCTCTTAACATATTCGAGAACTTCGCTTTCCACAACGAGAAACTTTCCTTGTCTTGGCCCGCGAAATGCGCGACGATCCTCTTTTTGTAGCCCGAAGCTCTTCCTCTTGTTTTATCCGGTAACGAACGCACACGGATCGACGCTGAAGTGTCGTCCAGTCGCTCCGTTCTCATGCTCCAGCGCATGTTTCACCAACTTTTAAAGGGGCCCTGCAACACTTTTTGAGCATGCTCAGAAAACGCTGCCGATCGGTAGTCCAGGCTCTCGAGAACACGCGAGCCAAATATTATAGCGCAGCACGCGGCGCGGAATTCACAATAAATTCTCAAAGTCTGCCAGAAATTGCTTTCTCTTCTCTCGACAAATGACATTGCGTACCCAAAAATCACTCGTCACCGACGAGAGATTTTTTTGTATCAGCCATTGGCTGATTTGAGCATGGCGCGCTCGGTAGTTACAGAGGCCGCCGCGGGAGGCCGCGACTTGTCCACGCGTGCGCGCGATCGCAATGAAAAAACACGTATTCGAACAAAAAAAGAAAGAGAAAAAGCGCTCAAGATCACGAGGCGCGCGTGACTTATTTTCTTTCCCCGTGCCATCCCTCCCTGCTTAGCTTCCAGCGCTTTCGAAGGGACGAGAGAAGAGAGAATGCAATTGCAGCGTGCGAGAAATCTTTGTAACTCCACTCGTACTGGACGGATTCCAAAAATTTTTGCGGCAATGAATTCGTGAGGCAATAAGCTCCTTTAATGAATCCATTCCATGGCTACTTGGAAAAGTGTTGCAGGGCCCCTTTAAGTTTAAAGCCGGCCATGCAGCTAGCGTACCGGCCCAACGTGCCGCCATACTGGCCATACGCAGCAGGCGTCCAACGAAGTTCACCCAGGTTCACCGCGAGAACCCGACAACTAGGGTGCCCATATGGCAGCATTCCTTCGTTACTTCGTACGCTTTACGTACGCTGGCATAGAGGCGCCCTACCGACAACCAAAACGCAGCGTCGGATGGCGGCGCAAGCACGTTGCGCGTGCACGTCGCGCCTCGTCGGCGCGGTTGCGCTGGTTGCGCGGGTTGCGCTTTGTTTTATGCTTTGTTTTTATGCCGCTGTGCTTTCGTGGCGCTATCAGCAAGGAGGTTTCTTCAGCGTTCGACAGATGGCGCTCCGCCGCAAAAGGCGCGACTTTTAAATTTTGATCCACGTCGTTCGCGCTCGCGCTGCTCGCAACTGTTTAGCATGGTTGTTAAAATATGTTTGAACTTTTATTGCGTCGTTGTTTTGTGATATAATGGCGTGATTTAACGTCGTTACGATCGTCAACGGCACTGGCTATCATTCCGAAATAAAATGAACAGATACTGCATACCTTAAAAAATAGATTTTTATTTTTCGAGGACCAAAGTGGGGGGGTGGGTTCATTACGCGAGTGGGTTAATTACGCGAGTATATACGGTATATTAACTTTAATTAGCCAAGTTCTTTATTCTTGCTCGAATAAGTAAAATATTGGCTTTATGTTGTACCTCGCCCCGAATTACCCCAAAATCAAGCCTTTATTTTTTGCTGAAACCTGCCTGGTTGTTTTTTCAGAGAAAAAACAAAAGCGCGAGAAACACGCAAAATATGAAATAGACGCGCGCAGCGCGCGTCTATTTTAGTCAGTCTTAACTGACTGAAATAGACGACTGCAGAGTGACTGAAAGTTCAGTCAGACTTAACTGACTTAACTTTCAGTCAGTCTTCACTGACTGCGAGACTGCTGATTACTATGTTACAGAGGCTGAAGTAAGTACTACAGAGACACTGAAAGCTATGCAGCGGGATTACAATAGCTGCCATAATGACAAACAACAGAGTGCAATATGAACTAGCGTCTCTCGTATATTCAACCGTGGCCGCTGTGATTAGCTCCGGGTACGTGCCATTGCCGGAGCTAACCACGAAGGCCACTCTTCAACAGTGCTGTTGTTGCAGATGGCATGACATACTGAGAATGATGTCACCACGGTTGTTCAGAGTCTCAAGATGCCCACCTGCTGCAGCCGCTGTTGTTTGCCAAAAGTTGCTATTTTCTTAAACGCTTCAGCTTCCCTTTAATCAAAAACACAAATTCTCGTTATTTGACATCTACTGACATGCTTGACATGCAGTTAAATTCTGGCACTTCATGACTAATATTCGATTAATGTCTCAACGTTGAACATTCGCATACCTCAATTACCATGTAGCATCCAAAAACAAAGCTTACCTGTCGCGAGAGGTCCTTCGCTTGCTGCTGCCAACGGCGAAGCTCCCGCTGAGCGTGGGCAAGTGCAGCTCGTGCCTCGTCTCGCTCTTGCGCTCGTTGCTCTTGCTCAACCAGGGCACCGGTCAGCTGCTCCCTCAATGTGGCCACGCAGGACACGGCTTTTTCATACTCCTGCAGACCACAGATAGACTTGCCATTGGAACTCACACTACAGAAGAGTCTCGGTAATTCGAAATTTTTATGTTCTGATTGGCAGATAATTTGAACTGTGGAGCTGCTATCACCAAAGCTGTATGTACTTGAATTGGAAAGGACATGCCACGAATTCATATTCTAAAAACCATGCAGTGGTTACTTGAAACAAAATTTTTTCCTCCTACCGACCACATTTTGCAATCAAGTGGTCCGTAACTGCTGCCACAGAGAGCACACATAGCCGCCCTCCCCAAATCTCTTGTAACAAGATTTCTTTACCTTAAAGCAGTTCTTTTTAATTCCACAATGTTAGCACCACTTGGTGATCGTCACCTGTCACACGCTTAGCCTCATTCCCATTGCCACGCACCATCAGGTAGTACACAAGAACACCGGTACTGTCCTTGTGAATGTGAACAATGGATGTGTGTCGTGAATGTGAATGTGAGCTAGCACAGCATCGATTAGGAAGTCACATGGCTCCCCTGCGATACACTCTGAACTTTGGAAATGGGGGTTTCAAACATTTTGAATGAGTGTCTTGCCAATACAATTAATTTTTAAAAATGACTCCTAATTGAATTCAAAGTAACGGGAATCAAATATTTCAGATTTGAAATAATGGCACGCTACAGTTAAGATTCTGTTAAGCCGCACTAACATTCGTTATACTTCTTTTTTGCCAACAACAAGCTGTGACTGGAACCACCTTCCTACCTCCGTTGCTGTAATTGAAGAACCTGCCACCTTCAAAATTGCCGTTACAGTCAAATCCCACTACAACGAAATTGACGGGACGCGCGCAAAAAATTCATTGTCGCGGAATTTCGCTGTAGTGAAATTTCATCTATAGACCACAAAATTCGGTAGGATCTGATGATTATGACTCGTCCTTTGGTCCCAGCAAGCGCATGCATTGAACTTTCGCAAACTCAGACGTACCTGGCCGCACACGGAGTGAACGTATTTTCTCATGTATAACACGATCAAAATATACAGAAGAAAAAAAATTGGCGCTTAACTCGAGGTGCGGGTTATACGAGAATTGTGGTGCGCAAGTTGGCTTCACGGCACGCCTTCACGGTAATGCAAGGAAGGCGGCCATACGTCAATACGCGAGTACTTTTTTTTTCTCCCGCGGTTTGCAGTCGGGGGTGCCGGTTATATGCAGGGGCGTGTTATACACGAGAAAATACGATATTCAGACGACCCTTGGGGGCGTGCCGAGTGCGCAGCGCCGCGAACGAGTGTGCCAAAGCTTCGCTAGAGGCCAACTGAAAACTGCAACTGAAAGTGCCGAAGCTCCGCACTACCATAGCCATAAGCGAACGACAGGAAAGCCGTCACGCTTCGTGCCGTTTTACGGCTTTATTGCCCTTAATCTACGGCTGTGTTAGCTGCGCATCTTCGGAGCGTAGTCGCTATCGATGAACTCGACGATTGCGACCGCGGTTTCCTGCGCAGCGGTTGCGGCAAACGATAGTTCCGTTTTCAATCTGTGCGTGCTGCGCTGGCCGTGCGCGTGCCTTCAGAGCTACGTCGTTGCTATCTTTGTTCGCATCGACGCTTTTTCTCCGCAGCGTTGCAGCAAGCAGTATTGGGTTGAGTCTGTGCGCGTTGGATGTGTGCGTACTTTCGTGGTCGTCCGTGATCACGTCCGTAACGACCGCATTTGTGTTCGCAGCGGTTGCAGCAAAATGTAGTTACGCTTGGACTAGGCGTGCGCTGGCCGCGCGTGCGCCTTCATAACACCGTGGATGTCATTCACGATCGCAGGGCTAGTGACGACGAGCGCTAGTTTTGTTTTGAGCGCGACGTCAAAGACATGGCAGGAGTTCTTGAAGAATGATTCTGCCACGGCCCGCAAGTGCATCAAACCCACCAGCAGCATCATGGTGGATGGGCGATGTGTCGCCGAGCATCTCAGTGAGGAAAAATTTACCGGAATACGCGTGTGGTGGGAGAAAGCGTGTCTCCGATGAAGACAAGGGTGTAGCGATGCGGCCGCGCGCTCTGGAAGTCACGAGCCAACGAGAAATGGCCAAGTTGGTAGCGGAATTTCGCGGCAATCTTGGGAAGTTCCTTTTCCTTATGCGGTATAGTACTCGCGAAAACTTCGTTGAAGCGGAAGTATCCAGGAAAAGTATTCGTTGTGACGAGACATTTTTTGCATTGTTTTCTATGGGCGGCTGACGGGGAATCGAAAATTATTCGTTGTGGCGGAAATTTCGTTGTAGCGGACTTCGTTATGGCGGGATTCGACTGTACTGATATAATGTTGTTAGACCACTCCTCTCTGTAATGCCCTCGAGCCCTGAGAGTGTGAAAATAAATAAATAAATAAATAAATAATTTCTCATGCAAAAGCTGTGCAAAACAAACAGAAAACTTGGAACTAAAGTTGGGGTCCGGGTAATACACAAATTTTTGTGCGAAAGTTGGTTTTACGGCACTGCTTCACAGTAATGCAAGAATGACATTACACAAGCATTTTTTTTTTTTCGAATTCTGTTTTTTCGCAATTTGCAGTTGGGGGGTATGGTGCATATGCAGGAATGGATCATACGCAAGAAAGCACCATAATACTTAACCTATTAGCAACACCTTCCCCTCCCCCTGAAACTAGAAGACTTGCAAGGACGCCACTTGCCTGCATGTGCCGTGCCACTATAGGGACCTTGTCAGCCAACTCCTGGGAGAGCTCGTTGAGCTGCTGCTGCAGCGCGTCCTTCTCGCGGATGGCCTGCGTCAGCGCTCGCTGCTGCTCCAGACGCTCCGACAGCAGCTCCGTCAGGCTCAGTCCGGACTCCCGCGCCAGGCTTGACACGTGCGCAGCAGGGAACAGCTTCTCCACGACGCTGCCTACGGAAGCACACAACGCAGCTAAGCGCTGGTAGACCTGGTACACGATGACCTACTGATTGTTTTGTTTGCTTATTTATACATGCCACAGCACTATCAAGCACACATCAGGGGAGGTATTTTTGATGTGTTCCTCTCATAAACTGTCCACTTCAGCCGCCTCTGATTCGCTGAAGCTTGGCAAGCAGCGCGCCCCCGTTTCCGGTTCTTCCACATCATTTTGACGTTATAGTTTTCACAATTCTCGACACAAATGAGAGGGACAGAATGCACTTCAACTCAATGAACACAGCCTCCTGGGGATCTGCTTTTGGCCGCATGAATCTCAGATGCCATGCATTAACTCCGATTCTGTGATCATCTTAGCTCTTGAGTTAGGTTTAATGCAGCTGCCCATTAATGCATCCATGAAGATTGGTGTGCATTCCGTGCATCGTTGTCAAGCATTTGAGACATGCTCGTACGCACGGACAGACTTGTCAAGTTTGACGTGTTCTGTGTAGGGCTTGTGCGAATAGTGAATTTTAGGTTCGAAGCGAATAGTGATTTTGGTCGAATAATTTAGAATCGAATTCAAATAGTATATATCACATATTATAAAGAAAAATGGGCATATTTGTCATGACCTAACTATCCTGCGCGATATTTTTTAAAAATTGAAACAAGGCCTGTGCAAATGCCATTTTTTTTTTGCTACAAAGAAAGTAGAAACAACTTTGAATGGTAGCAGAATCTGACTTTCGGTAGAATGCAAGTGATAACCTGTAAAATATGTTACATTTTAAAATTTACTATAGTTAGAGCATACAAGCTGGTATAACAAGCTTTTAAACCTAAAAAATGAATCGATGTGAGGGTAACATCTCATTTAACCGTGAAGTGGGGCTTCGCGGCAGTGCGGATTTCCCCTGAATACGTGTTTTCATGGTTAGCACCACTTCACTGCAGTGAAACCACCTTTACAGGAGATTACATGCGGACTAATATACCCCTGGATAGGTGCTTTCACGGCTTAGCACCCCTCCACTGCAGTGAAACCACCTTTACAGGGGGTTACATGCGGACTAATGTGCACCTATTCGTTCGTTTCGAATACTTCGAAATTTTCAATAATTTGAATTTGAATCGAAGCGAATTCGAATACCGCAATATTCGTTCGAATATTCGAAGCATTCGAATATTCGCACAAGCCTAGTTCTGTGAATGTACATTTCGTACACTTTCTTTCTTCTAATGCTGGGAATGTGCTGTGCGGGTGCGGTGCATCGATGTGGTCAAGAGCACAGTGACGTCATGGCTTGCCACTGTCTGTAGCAACTGAAGGTGCTCTGCTGAAACGAACAAATCCATTAGATGGACAGTTCGAGAATAGCTCCTCAGGAGTTGTAAAAAGTGGAGAGCAGTAAACTGAAGCAGTCATATAAAAAGCAATACAGTCTACGCTCGTTATAACGGACTCGGGTACAACAGACTTTCGGTTACAACGGACCATTATTCAGCCCAAGTTTGGTCTGTGTATTAGACTAATGGAGCGAAGTTCGCTTTTAACGGACCACGATACAACGGACTATCGGCTACAGTGGACGAAATCAGCTGTATTTTTTGTCGAAATTGGGCGCATAAAGCGGACTTTTGCCGTATTGACGCGGGCTGGCAACAGACGACCACGCCGCTCTCTACGCAATAAAGCTGCGGTAATTTTAAGTTGCGGCTGGCAACATTGGTGGTTTTCGGCCAAGCCAAGCCTGCAGCCAAGCCAGTCTGAGAGCGCGTTGGATGCGTTGGACATGCGAATGGTTCAAGTGTTTCAGCTGACTGAAATGCAGTGCCGCGGTGCGAAGTGATTGTATCATCGCTCAAGGGTGCCCGCCAATCTCATATCGCAAATTTCTTTTCGATCTAAGTGTAAATAAAAAGCTTTTGTTTGTGGTTTGCGTTAGACGGTCGTCACTCACTGCATTAACGTAGTCAGGCATCGCGACCAAAGTTTTGAAAGAAATACGTTCTCATGCACCAAGCAGGTGAGTTCCACTGTTAAATTAGTATATTAATGTTAGAGGTGCCTTGGGCTGTTCAGTTCAGAACTCTCTGAACAAGTTTGGATTGTCCAGCGAGCCGTGGAGGCTGCGCTGGAGCAACAGCTATTTAAATATGCCTTCCCGTCCGCACAAATAAGAAATAATTTATTCCAAGCCGATCAACAGAAGTGGCTTAAAAAGCCTGCTGGAAACACATTTGAATATTGGGCTACGCTATGCTGCTGTGCAGGGGCCACATAGCGTCCCTGCACCTACCGTAACTGCAATCGCTCATTAATTACAACTGGCGCTGCAATTTTGTTCATATCCGCTGCTGGTGATTGAAGTCTTTCGTAACCATGCTGTCGAATACGTTCAGCATGTATCAGCAGAACTAGCGTGCCCTATACTACTGACGATCGTCACACGGTGACGCACCCCCCCCCCCCCCCTGCGGAGTTTGGATATTACGGACTTCGGATAAAACGGACTCATTTTGCCGGATTATCATGGTCCGTTGTAACGAGAGTAGACTGTATATACGCCTTGGTGGCTCAATGGGTAAGCTAATAATACCTTGGGTTTTACGTCCCAAAACCATGACATGATTATGAGAGACGCTGTCGTGGAGGGCTCCGGACATTTCGACCATCTGGTGTTCTTTAACGTGCGCTGACATCGCACAGTACACGGGCCTCTACCATTTCGCCTCCACCGAAATGCGACCGCTGCGGCCGGGATTGAATGTGCGACCTGCGGGTCAGCACATCGGGTAAGCTGCCGAAGTGCAAAGCAAGAGGGTGGGGTTTTGATTCCAGGCTACAGCAGCCATGTTTCGAGGGGTGTGAGACGCAAGAACACCCGTGTGTTTGGATTTACGTGCACAAGCACCCCAGGCGGTCAAAATTAATCTGGAATCCTCAATTATGCATAACCACGAGCGAAGGGTCTGACCAAGTTGCAAGAAACACAACTCATGAGAGTTACAGATGTAGTCTTGTAACAAACTGCGCAAATCCCACGCGACAGATCCAGGATCTTTCAACAAGGACTGTAGACATTGCGGGGAGAAGGCAGACTTTTAACAAATGGCGCAAACCTGCCAAAAGAATTAGACCTCGGATATTCTAAATCTGCCAACTATTGAGGAATGGCTGGCAGGTCCGTACAATTTGGATGTCAAGAGCTAACAAGAGGTTACCAAGAAAGCATGGGCAGCATCCTTCATCAATAAAGTTCCAGACTATATTCCGTTCCATACATAGCAGTCAACAATGCAGAGGCTACGCAAGAAGTTCGATCAGCAAAGTATATAACTCCACGTGTCTCATAGCCATGTTTCGTTGTTTTAAGTGCTCATGCGATCAGAGCAAGGGCATACGTGTCAAGCATCGCAACACTTCAAACGAAAAACAAAGAAACGAAGACAACAAGATGCTGAAAGATATAGAGCAACATATTCACAGCTATATAACAGTTGTTTATCTCTAAATGAATGAATAAACTTTATTTAAAGTGAGTCCGGCAGTTTCCTTTGGGTGACGTGGGGGGGAAGGCGCAAAAATTTCAGATTCATTATTCTGGGCAAAACTGAAAGAAGACACATAGTGGGTGCGAAGCAAGAATGAATTCTTTCCAGGTGCGAGCACATGCACTACAAGAAGTCTCACTACAGTGAAACCTTGTTAGTACGTACCCGCTTTAAACGTACTAACGGTTAAAACGTAGTTGCGACGAATCCCCGGCCGAGTCTCATAGAGACTAATGCATTCGCGGACCGCTTAAGCCGTAGTGGTTCGTCTGATGCCTACCGGTTAGTGCGTACCAACTGCGTGCAGCGATAACATTTTGCGCCATAAAAGTTTTCAGCGCCGTTGAACTTGCAGGCGCCACAGCGTCCCGCAAACGGTTTTCCGTCATTTTGACAAGTGCGGGAATCGGCCGATCAACTATTCCGACTTCCGCGCGATTGCGGCGGTGCCTTTGCGGGTAATCATACGGGAAAAAACGAAGGCGAGGTGGCGACCACCGACAAACGCGCCGCTATGGCTTATCGCAGACGAAAAGCCTTATCACAGTAAGCATCACGCGTGTGGCATAGCGCCACTTTAAGCCTACTGCATGCTTTTCATAGGCGACTACCTGAACGCGCTGGGCCGCCGAGCGCTGCCGCCTGGGACCGTGTTCAAGCGCGCACCGCTTTACAGAAACGCAAGCAGCTCGCTGTTGCGGACTTTAGCGTTGCGGGCCGCGGGCACCAAGAAACCTCGCTAACACGCGCAGGATACAGCAACCGTAGCGCTGTTGTAGCCATACTGCACGCTTTCATTAGGCGACAGACAAAAGCGCCTCCGTCCGCTGCCAGGACTGCTAGAGCATCGCGGAGTGCGCATCGCTTGCAGAAAGCTCGTCATCGCCGCGTTAACCCAACAAGCTACTCGCCGCATCTGTGCACGGGCTGAAGTGGAGCAGGCATATTCTACAGCAAGCGGACCGGTAGTCACGGCGTGCGCCGAGTAGGCGAAGCGCTGCACGCAACTAGCCAGTAGACGATTTGGCTCTCTGCGGCCATACCGCGGTTCAAAAAACCTGTGCCAGTTTTCACTTAGAAGCAGACCGCGGAACACATGTACCACGGACAGCCGATTATGTCCGTTCCGTCGCTATATACCACGCTGCGTATCCCGGACCCCGCAGTAGTTTCGAAATGGTCTTTGGCGTCGCCACCGCGTGCTATATCGGACTTGTGTGCGAGAGTGACAGAATCTTTTCTGCACTTGGGCAAAAAGAAATAAATGGCTTAGTGGTGGGCACTTTAAGCAATATTTGCTGTGGCACTGTATTTATTCTTTTGTTGGCCCGCGATGGCGCACCTCGGGAGATGCAGATTTGTAGCTGGTGGTTAATGCGTAGTACGTTTAGTGCGTAGTTATGCCGCCGTTCCGGGCAGGTACGTATTAACGAGGTTTCACTGTAGTATCCACAGCGTTGACTGCTCTGCATGGAACGGAGTACTATAGGGGAACTCAAACATGACGAGCCTCTTTTGAAAAAGCATTACAGGGAAAATAGACAACCACCCGTTTGTAGCACGAAGCCACAAGGAAATCCATACGGATTTCTCAGAAAGAAAAGCTTCTTAGTTGCCGAAAAATTCGTCCTGGTCCGGGGTTCGAACCCAGAGCCAACGCCTTTCCGGGGCGGTCACTCTAAAGCATGAAGCTCAAAAATCACTGAAAAAGCATGAAGACTGTCATCGTCATGACCACAGTTAGTGTGTACAGACGGAATCACACTTGTCTAGAGCGCCCAGCCGGCCGCTTCAGCTGCCGTTTTCTGCAGAAACATGCAAAAATTGACGCCATAAGGATGCCTAACATAGTCATACTGCATGCTAGGTCCTTGAGCTGTAATTCAAGC
The DNA here is from genome assembly GCA_030522465.1 of Rhipicephalus appendiculatus. Taxonomy (NCBI): domain Eukaryota; kingdom Metazoa; phylum Arthropoda; class Arachnida; order Ixodida; family Ixodidae; genus Rhipicephalus; species Rhipicephalus appendiculatus. The sequence continues at coordinate 2,080,902 of JALIZH010032968.1, forward strand.
ATGGATAGAAGCTTGTAGCTAACGCGAGGTAACAGCCGGTAGACAACCACAGCGTCCACGGCCACGCGCTGCACGGCTCTAGACAAGTGGTGATTTCGTCTGTACAGACGCTTTGCCTTACCTTTACCCTCGAGCAGGCAGTTGGCCAGATGCAGCTCCTTGCGCAGTGATTCGATGATGGCTTCCTTCTTGGCTAGCTCCTCTTCGTGGCTGGCTTGGCATTCCTTCAGGGCCTCCTGGGAGCGTTCGGCCGCCGCCCGAGTTTCCAGCAGCAGTGCCTGCATCTCCTCCAGTGTGGCCACCAGCTCGTCGATGCGCTGACGCCGATTCTCGGACAGCTCCTGCACACAAAGCCAATGAGAACGGATACCCATGAGCATGCACAGAAGCACCAACAACAGCATCATCATCATCACCATCATCAGCCCAGCTACGCCCACTCCAGGCCAAACAAAGGTCTCTCCCATATTTTTCCAATTACCAAGGAACACTCCATAATGATTTCTTTTTTTTTCAAATTCTTGACTAATTTTGATGAAACTTGCTGAGACTATTTCTTGCTAATAAGCAAACACTTGCCAAAGTTGCTTTTCCAAATAGTATTCCACGATATCCGTGTCATTCACTCTTCCGTTTGCGACGCCATACGTGCATGCGTGAATTCACTGTGCCGCGTGCGTATGGAATGGCCCCCGACGACGTTCAGCTCTGCAATTTTTTTTTTTTTTTTTTTTTATGCGGACAACTGTGTCGCCACTACTATGTAGATGTCAGATTAGACATTTGTGAAAACTGTCCGAGACCACAGTGACAATGACGGGATCTTCAGAGGTCGACTCGTCACGCGCTTTACAATCTTGCACCGCGAATTTGCTAGGTCGTAGCCTTCGCGATTAGCCGATTAGCTCTGGCAACACAACAGCGCACTGTATGCAATGCACTGAATGCGGTAGCAACAAGTTGTGACGTTATACAAAGTAAGGCTGGCAGCTAACTCTTCTGGGTCCAATATTGCGTAACTCTACAAATTTCTGGTGTAAGAAAATATGGCCGCTCCAGGTAGGAGTGCTCTTTTCGCTTGCAGAGATAGCGCGCACATCAGCTATCGCGTACGCGCCCTTAAAATCAAATTTTACTGTTGCTACTCAAGTGACCCCCCCCCCTCCGCGTCTTTTCATGCTCGTTCAAGACGGGCGGGGTGTTTCCTCTCTGCTTGAGCATTCGATGGCAGGTCTAACACGCGGGGGGTGTTATTGCATGCGCTGTCTCGGCCGGCTTCTATGATCTCTGCTTCAGCAGCGCTTGTCGGCCCCGCTCCGGTGCGCTCTTACACGCAGGTAAAAGTTACAATGTGAGGGGCATGTTATCAATTTGTACTTTATACGGAGCATGGCAGTGTCGGCAAAAACCCATCGAGAGTGTCCATATAATTGCTATAGCAATAATAACACAGTTTTTTACCACTAAATAAGTGTTTTGGATGAGATCTGCCTTCAGATCCCCTTTTGCTTACTTTGCGCGTATCTTTTTCAAATTTTCATGCTGAAACTGCATATAACAAAAACCTGTTAGTAACGAATTTTTTCGGGAATTAGTAAGTTTCAATATATCCAGATTTAACTATATTCAAAGTATTCGAACTTCCCAAAAACAGTCAACCCCACTGCACTCTTGCATTGCTGTAAAGCTGCCTTTCAGACTCTGCTATGGCCACAAATGTATTGACTCAAGAAAACGCTGGTTCCAACATGGAGATGAGAGAAGCAGTAGAGGTGGGGATCCAATTAATGCTGTATTGGACCTGAAATTCGGGCAGAAAGTCTGCAAAATCGGCCAGCGAAGATTTTCAGCATCCGAAATTTCAGGTGTTCTTATACATAGACATCTAAGAAGCAGATTAGGAACTCCGGACTCGAAAGGAGCGCACCCTTGTCAGTCGAGCTTCCACAGAAGAATAGGAGAGCCTGAGGAAATAGCATGTTTACCTTTCACATGTAAAGTGTTGACACCACTTTGATTGCACCAAATCATGTAAATAAATACAATTCGGCCTCTGAATTCCTACATTCTTGATAGGACAACTAGGACACACCACCCCACTAGCGCTTCACCAACTAGCCAAAAAAAAGCTTTCATGTTGCTATCTCATAAGAATATGCTTAGGAATGCTCAATTTTGCTTCTAAGTATTTGAAAAATATTCAATTCGATTCGCACTCAAACTTCAATATTCAAATTCACTTTGCACTCAAAATGTTGCTATTCACACAGCTTTAGAAAAAAGTAAATCAAATGTCAGACATGGCTACATTTCCCTGAAGCTAAAAGTTGAGGAAACACCTTGTGCATGTCGACTAGTCTCCGCTGTGCCTGTAGCTCAGTCTGGAAGTGGGTCTCGAGGTTGGCTTTGGCCTCCCGAGCTTCGTCCAGGAGAGCAGCCGTCGTCCTCGACCTCTCCTCCATCTCGGCCACACTCGAACGCCAGGTCTCCAGCTGCCTGGTCAGGGAGTTCACCTACAAAGCAAACGTGAGACCGGTGAGCCCATGTGCATGCTCTACGGAGCACTTAGTGATGGAGTGCTTAGTGGTAATGTAACTGTCATGCAAGCAATGGAGTGCTCACTGGTAATGAATGGGCTTTTGTGTCGTGACCATACCTATCGAAGATGTTCTCGGTCACGACGGCTGCATTTCAATGAGGGCGATGTGCCAAGAACACCAATGTGGGCTTAAGTATAGGCGCACAGTAAAGAATTAACCTGTAGTCACCCACTACGCCGTGCCTCATAATCATATTGTGGTTTTGGCACGTTAAACCTAGCAGTTATTATCAGAAAAAAAAATAATAAAATAATGCGGGCCAACCTGCTCCTTCTGGTGGTCCAGCTGCGCCTGTAGATCAAGAGCAAGGCCTGCCTTGCTGCGGCGCAGCTGCGCCGCCTCCTGTCGGTGTGCAGAGGCCTCCTCCCGCAGCTCTTCGAGCTGGGCCTGAATCAGCTCCCGCTCCTGCTGAAGGCGCTTCTCCGCATGCTGCACAGAGGCAACGAAAGGCCAAATCAAAGGATGAGCACTTTGTGAATTACACTTACGAATGCACTCGTACGACCTGGCTCAATGCCATGTCTTTGTCCAGGACGGGCACTTAAAGGGACCGAAAAGCAAAAAAAAGATTTTTCTCATACTAATAGTAAAGCACTCTTTCGCAATACCAAAATCCTCACGCTTGTCACATGATGACACTAGGCAAGCATGAAAATGCGCAAAAATAAAATGCGGGTGGCAACGACACCTTGAAATTCCCGCACCAATCGCCATGACTGCATAGATTTTGACAGTGTCTACTAGTGCCTACATAGTCTCTAATCTGTAAAGATTAAGTAAATTGTCCTTGGAGGGGGCCAGAGACTTAACACAAGTTTCAACGAATTTCATCAAGCCAAGGTCGCCAAACTACAAAAAATTGGCTTTCAAATTCATGACATCATGCGCGGAGATTTCGGTGCAAAATTTAAGAATGCAACTTTGACATTGATTATCTCCTGTATTACTAATATGAACATATGATGGTAAAATTTAAAACATTCGTGTTTCCAGAGTATGCTTTATCAATCTACCGTAAAATTCCGAGCAAGCGCCCCTCCCCCCCCTGCAGTGAAGGATAATCCGACCAGATTTGGAGGGGCGGCGCTTGCTCGGTCCCGGACCGGTCACTGGCGCTTGTTTGGCGCTTATTTCAGATCTCCCGAAAAAGGGAGGGGGGCGCTTGCTCGGGTGGGGGGCGTTTGCTCGGCATTTGCTTTAAACTAACCAGATTCACTGTTTAACTTTAGTGTCCCTTTAATGTGCGGCCACAACAAAAGCATTGACGATGGTGACTTCATAAGAGTGGTTGGTGCTACGGGTACAGAAGTGTTGACTGTTGGGCCACCGTGAAATCATTGAGCAAGCCGACACAGTACAAGAAGAAACATCACAGACCTGTCCTCAACGTTCCTTTCTGTACTGTGTTTCGTTTCGCTAAACGATTTCACACTGATACAGGTACCCGGCATTCATGATTTCAGGGTAGGCCATGGCTCGTATGATGCATATTCTGTGTTCATGCCAGAGTGAGCATGAATATAGAATGGCCTGAACACAGAACATGCCAGGCAGAAAATAGCCTGGCATGAACAGAATAGCCTGGCATGAACACAGAACATTCTGTGTTCATGCCATGAACACCAAGCACGCGTTGCTTGGGCCACTCATAAAGAGCAAATGAAAAGATCCGAATAGACCCTTTATCATTTAAAGCGCAGCATGAGTTAAGATTTCAATGTCATACTAATAATGATGGGCTCCGAGTAATTCAAGCCGTCCCAGTCCAAATCGATTTTAGCAGCAACAATACGAAGAAAGAGCCTACTGTACGGTTAAAGCTCAAGAACCAGAAAGTGTTTAATTAAATGGAATTGCTGCTTAAACCTCATTATTGCTCCTCTTTTTGACAGTTTTGCATCTGGTACTGCACACCAATGCTACGGCCTTCTCTGTGAACGTAACTCCTGACGAAACATACTTTCCCAGTACAATTAGTTGCCACAGAGCTTCTACTATATTCTGCATTTTTCACATGGCATCTGTACAGTTATTACTTACCGTATTTACAAGACTGTAAGCCGACAGTAATGTAGTTCGACCTCGAAAATTGTTCATCAAAACAAAAAATATGCGCTAGCGCATTTGATAACAAAAATTTTATGACACCAACAATCGGCAGTTCAAAAATGGTGCGCACAGCTCATATGGGAGTGTCGATCGTTGATGTAAGAGCTGCACTTCCAACCAGCAGTGCCACTTTTAACGGTGAACGGCTTCGTAATAATTCAAAAAGCAACAAAAGATTCTTCAGAACAAGCGCACAAAAATCATATGCTGCAAGCAGAGCAGAAAGGGTATGCGACACAGTAACCATGCCGCAGGGTGCCTTTTTTTCCCGCCGTTACTAACGGCAGCACATTCATTATCGATTATATGTCGACCCCCCCAACTTTGGATTTCAACTTTCAATAAAATAAGTCGACCTACAGTTGTGTAAATACCGTACTGCATTATATTTGGAATGATATGCAAATGAGCAGACAAGCTGCACGGATGTACTACCTGTGCACTGAGCAGCTGCAACTGAAGCTCCTCAAGGCGCACCGCCTGCTCACGCTGCTGCTGCTGGCTGCTGCTCAGCTCCGATTGTAGAGACTCCACTTGTTCTGAAAACACAAAAAAAAAGCACACACACTCACAAACAGATCTCGGTTCCCACTCAACAACGAAGCAATCATTATCTTGTACAACACAAACTTTCAAACCGCATAGTTGCCAGCATGTAGCCGTGTGATAAACACCAACGTTTCAACAATGCAAGCATGCAGTTCTTATGCATCAGTCTTGCAAGGAAGGGGAGAGCTGTGTGAAGCTGTTCAACAACACAACAACAGTGATAAATTCTCTAGCACTAATTGCAAATGAGTTCTGCAGAATCCCGCAAGGTGGCAGAAGTGTTCTGAATGGAATACATTAGGCTCTCAGTAAACGGAAATCTCTTAAATGGTACTGCTGCTTAAACGGATCAACTGACTCTGATATGATTGGCTGCATACATGAATTCTGCACTGCTGTTCATCTCTCAGTAAACGGAACTCCTGTTAAACAGAACACATTTTCCTAGTCCCTTCAGGTTCCGTTTAACGAGAGTCCACTGTAATTGACAAGCACCCCCTTTGTACAACGAAGCCACAAGAAAAACACCTTTTTGTGGCTCTGCATTACAAGAGGGTGGTTTAAGCAAAATGTTGGGCAAGTGGCATGGATTCATGAGGTATAAGACAAGGAACGGGTTGTCCTGCTGTGAGGTTGAAGTCTGGGTCAGTTGGTACATAAAGCTAAAAGAGTACACCAGTCAAGAAGACAACGGGCAAATGAGAGAAGTGGCACACACAACAACGAGTGGAGTCATTGTGTTCTCTCCTTTGCCCGTCGTCATCTTGACTGGTTTACTCTTTTAGGAGGTAGTCCTGAGCATACCTCTGGGAGCTTGTTAACGCAGCTGACGCTGCTGCTCTGGGTCAAGCTGTCAAAGATGCAATTATTTCAAAAAGCTAATTGCTAGTTTGTGCGACTTTCTGACGTACCATTGAGTGAGGACAACTCTTGCGTACGCTTCTCCATGGCCTGCAGCAATTCCAGCTTCTCCTTTGTCACCTGCTCCAGGTTCTTCTTGCTCAGTTCCTAACGAACACACAAACAAAGAAGATCAATGCATCTAATAAAAGCCATGGTCACTGACCAAGACAAAAATTAGGAGCCCTTCCTTATCAGGAAAATGGGGGGCAAGCAAAGCAAGGCGTGTGTGGGTGCCTGAACTACTGCTTTGCTTTCTTTCTATAGCATTGCACGATGCTCCCTCCTAACTTCTTCCTTTCCTCCAGGCCAGGAATTCGACCATCATGCACGTGCCTAGCAGCACAACACATCATTTTGATGACGAATGATCACCATACAAAAGCAGTGCTGTCAGTTGAAAGGACACTAATGCTCAGTTTAGAATGATAAGTTACTGTTTGAGAACTCTACTGCTGCTAACCCTATTGAGATCACGCCTGGCACACCTGCACTCAGGCGGCTCGCGCTACGGCAGCTCAAGGTCCCTGCGACGCGATGAATGATCTTGGGAGACATGGTGTATTCGAGCCTTCGCTTGAAAAAAAGGAAGCCTACACTGCAGCTATTGAAGCAGCGAGAAGAAATGGCTCTCAATGCAAAAAGCCAGAGGCCCTCACCAGGTCAGCCTTGGTGGTCGCAGTCGTCGCTTTGGCACCTTCCAGTTCCACTCGGCAGGTGCCCAGCTCGGATGCTGAAGAAACAACAGATACAGTGTTTCCCGTACGCTTAGCCATCGAGGATACCAAAACTCACTCCGTGGTCTTATTCACATCACTAATAATAATAATATCTGTGGTGTTACGTCCCAAAACAACATGTTTATGAGGGACGCCATAGTGGAGGGCTCCGAAAAATTTTGACCATCTGGTGTTCTTTCACGTGCACCAACATCGCACAGTACACGGGCCTCTACCATTTCGACTCCGTCTAAATGCGACCGCTGTGGCTGGGATCGAACCTGCGACCTTTGGGGCAGCAGATGAGCGCCGTAACCGCTACACCACCACAGTGGACTACTCTACTTCAAATGTGAGCACTAGGCTAAGATTGTACAGTGCTCACAGATCGACATACAACTATTTACGGCCAAGTAATGCACATATCAATGTGGAAGGTCGTTATAACAAACAGTTATAGAGGAATTGTCAATTATAGCAAACTAAATACAAGCTCTTGTTGGTCACGCTTCATTTCAATAACATTTATTATTTTTGTAATGAAACCAAAAACACCAGCGTCACCATGATATTGGCTGTAACAAAAAAATATTTGGTTTGTGCAAAGTTCATATCGCAAAAGGCAGCATAAACAGCAAAACAATTATAGAAAGACAATTCACAACCACGATTCTTCTTTTTGTTTAATCTGGTTGTGACATTAGAAATTTCATTAAAAATGTGGCCATATCCTTCTTCTAATAAATGTTAACACAGGCCTGTTTTGTGAAACAAACTTTGTTCTGTTGTAATTTCACCTCATGTTCGGTATGTTTAGTTTGAAATGCCACAAGGAGACGGGTAAGGATTACCTCGTTTATAGTGGATTTCAGGACTAGAATAATTTGTTTTTCAATCTAGGATTTCCTTGCAAGCAATATTGCCAATTCATTAGTGCCAATTTCTATCTACTGTTACAACCAATATCGAATGTAACAAACTAATTTATGGACCCGATGCTAATTCATTATAACTACGTTCGGCTGTACAGTGTTGGCTGTTCACAACAATGATAGCCGATTTTGGTAGTGATGTTGTCCACCACCAGCAGAGGTGTCCATCACAGCTATCGTGCACAATGAGGCAAAGAAAAAAAAATAAGATAGAAGCTAGAATTGAACTCAGGGACGTTGTGCAGCAGTCTGGTATTCTACCACAGCTACGCCAGTGGCTGAAACTGCTTTGGAAAAAAACCTACACAGGCATCATGAAAAGCAGGCAATCTCGTTAACACATGTGATAACACATGTGATTGCGTGGCAGAAGCGTAGAAACGCACCCCACCATGTGAATTGTGCAGTGAGAGGGTGATTTCAAGGCCCACCCATTACAAAGCACTCAAGCATAATTGACCATCATTAGCAACAGCATCAACAGGGTGTGCAGCTTTTGGGTACTTCACTGATTCACAGTAGGATGAATTATGGCGTAGTGGGCACTTCGCAATTGCACTGGTAGCGGCCAATGTTACGCACACAGATGTTCCCTTCCTTGCAGCATGGCTGAGGTCTCCACCGAGAAGGGAAGGCAGGCTGGCGATTGAAAAGGCGATGCGCACAAAGCCCAATTAGGCTATCGCATTCTACTTTTGAAGGCGTAGCTGAAACATCCTCAAGTTTTCTATGTCACGTTTCAATCCGTAAGCGCTGTACATCATTCAACACACAAGGATTGGAAAGATCAGAATTGGCAAGAAGAAACAAACAAAGGAGAGGAATGTTCGTACCGAGCTGTGCAGCCTGCTGCTTGGCCCTCTCGCAGGCATCTTCGAGTGCGGTGACCTGGGCGCGGTGCTCAGAGAGCGCTGCTTCTAACTGGAACGAGCTGCGCTCTGCACAGATCAAAACGTAAAGCATGTATGAGCCTCGCAGTGAGGTCTACGCTGACAGCAAAGTTAAAGTGGTACTGACGCCCATTTTTGAAGCCGAGTTAACGCCGTCATGCAAATCTCCGTATACACTGACGCCTCTATGCCAGTGTGAAACTCAGTGAATGCTTATACGATGGTTTACTTCATAATAAAGTCGATTTTCTCATGGCGCACCTACTCAGATTAACACTATTGTGACATTAGACTACAGTGTCAATTCTGGTGACCTCAAGCACAAGTATGGCTAATTGTGGTGACTTCAGATAACAAAAAATTCAAGATGGCCACTTGTGCGTCACAAACAGTCCATTTGAGTGAAGCAGGCGTGATAACGTCGCGATATCTTGCGTAAGCACTTGACAACAAGCTCCATACCATGTGTGCTGTCAGGGTGCGGTAGGAACCGAAACTAACTTTTTAGAAGCATACTGTAATAACTTTTCCAGGGTGCACTCACACTTACCAGAATATTTTCTAGGCTGTTGAGGGCTCAGCCATTCATTTGAACCAAGAAAGCGACAACTGAAAATTTTCGTGTCATTGCCCTTTCAAGCTAAATCGGTGTACAAGGTTAAAAGCACATCATATAATGCAGGAATTGGGCAAAATGAAGAATTAAGTCTATTGAATGGCTGATGCTGGCTGACTCAAGCCACATGAGACACTTTCAAATGCAATCAAGTTAATTCAGGAATGAATTCTTCAATTACACTGAACTGTATGCCCTTCCCAAATGCGATGAAAACATTCAGTCCCAACTGATTTTAATCATGAATGATTGAAAGCACATCGTTAGACAGGGGTAACACATGGGTTATATATAAGATGCTAAAAAAAAAAAAACTGAACGATCTTTGACCCCTAGGTGTTCTTAACGTGCACCTAAATATAAGTAGTCGATCATTTCTGCGTGCAACATAAATCCGGATGTGGCCAAAGCATCTCAATATATCAAATATACCATGAGCTCACATTCACAGAAAGAACACAATAAACACTTGATTACTATAAAACACGGCCAAGTGGCTCTTATAGAGACTGTTATAGCTTCTTGTCAATCATGTAACAGGTCGCATGTAATTGCTTACAGTATTACATGTAATGAATTACATTTAGTGGCAGTTGATTAATAAATAAGTTACTCCGTGTTGCTCGATAACGTTTCTTGCAATTCAATTGGTTAATAGAAGCCTGGCTTTGAGTAAAGATTCTGTGCGGGGTATTATGACGGTAAGTGTATGCTATAAGCCCATCAACTATGAATAGACTAGCAGTCAGCACAAAGGCATCCAAATGAGAGCAAACCTTCATACGGTGCACTTAACCGGTTATAATTAAACTCAACCTTAATGCACTCCACTATGATGTGTTCACTGGGCTTTTGAACCTTTCATGTGCTCTCTACAAACTGTAGAAATATGAAAGCCATGAACAGTTTTATACATTTTTTCTGTATTTGAGTTCAGTATGGTAATGAACCAGCAGACACTGACCATGAAAGAAATATTTTATAAGAAACAAACAATGTTTCAAAAGATTGGCAAACAAAAAATATCATCTGCTCGAGATGCAGGCATCTATGTTAGTGAAAACATTTGTTTAAACAAGTTAATTCTCATCCAGGTGTCAGCTCGACAGTGAACATAAACACAATTAACCAATCAAACAAATTTCTTGCGGCCTCTGTTGAGAAAATGAGCTAGCAATTGTTATGACTTCTATGCCAATGACATAGTGAGGAACTCTAGAAGAGTAAATTTAATCTAAAGCCTAGACAAGTCCGTTAGTAAACAATGTTAGTAAACAATGTTAAAATAGATGGGTTGTCACAATCATTCGAGGCAAAATCACAAGAATAGGAAACCAAAGCTACAAAACATGGGCAATCGTCATCTTTCGTGTCTACGACTATCACAGCCTTGAATCAAACTAAAAAAAGAATGTATCAAAAGCCTGCACAAATCAACGGAAAAGAATACTAACATGACCCATCCAGCTGGTTAAGTGTTGATTAGCTAGTTCAATTGCAGATAGTTAACATTAAATACAAGCACAACTCATATGCTTGCTTTGAGTGTACAGTGGATTTCCTTCGCAGTAAACGTTTTATACCCAGACAGAAACAAATAAATGGGTCAGACTTAAACATGTCACCATTGCCTTGGTTTCTGTGACACATAGGTAGCAGGAACTCTTGTAAATGTGGGCCTTTTTGAGGCTGTAAGCTCCACGTAACAAAAAGTGATTGGTTTGCTTCAAGTTAATAGTGACAAATTCCTCTAAAGCTACAGCAGGTACAAGCTTCAATCTCTCTAGGATACGTGTCCATTGGGCTATAAAGACACACGCGAGATAATGAATCCAGGCGAGTTTTCATTTAGTAACACGGCAAGCACGTTTAAAGCGTTACGTAACATCAAGAGAAATGCGCAAAAACGTCACAGACAGGATCTGTGGTTAGGTTACAGGTGAACGGTCTCGTTAAATTATGCGTAAGCGTTGAATGCTTCAATGTTATAAAAATTTCAGCGCTAAAGCGAGAAAATAAACAAGGGTCAATCGCTTGTCCTGTGTTTACATCTCCTTTCGTCCCATCGTATTAGCGCCAACTTTTTTTCTTTTATTAGATCAGTTCCTACACGCCCAGCTACCGTTTCTCCTGCATCGAGCTACCCATGGTGTTATACCTTCAACAATCCATCGTAACTTAACACGTAAACGTAGAAGAGCTCTGGATATGATTAAGAAGCAACTTTAATACAGGAATTTCGAATTTGGTACGCGAATACTGCACCGTAACGTAGGTTGTCAACAAGATAACTGTCAACAGAACAGTCGTAAGTTTAAGGTGATATTTTCACGTGCGTGATAATATCGCGTCATCTTCGTGCTGATAAAAGCGCAGCTGCGTTATTTGGCGCAAAGGATGACGAGATAGCTGTAATTGTTAGACGCTGCCGGCTTACCGCATCGCGCCTTGAGTTGTGCGTTTTCCTCACGCAGTTCCTCGGTGGTTTTTGTGTTGAGGGAGACGTAGCTCTCGAGCTTGGCCCTGCTGGCTTCAGCGAGGAGCTCAATTTCCTCCACGTCCAGAATATCCGTCAACATGACGCCGACGGCTGCACTGCCGGCACGACTTCAAACGATTAACGGCGAGAAATACCCGCCATGTGCCCAAAGACGCCGGCTTTTCGCGATGATGACCGAATCCGAATGGTGGTGGAGCGGAAACGGAAACGTGGGGAAACAAATACCACGTGATAATTGAAGCGCGAAATTTGAACTTGTTTTTTGGGTGGGATTGCTCGAAGTGCCCGATCGAATTGAAGTGCTTCAAAATGGGGCATAGCGCTAACACACGGATGAAGAAGAGACAACAGGACAAGCACTTGTCCTGTTGTCTCTTCCTTGTCCGTGTGTGTTAGCGCTATGCCCCATTTTGAAGTATATAATCAACTAGTCCAAAAAACCACGTTGGCAGAATTGAAGTGCCAGCACTGCAATCACGTTCGGACATAGGCGGGCGCACGGAGGGAGGCAGGGGGGGGGCAGCCGCCCCCCTAGCCACCTAAGAGGAGGTGGGGGCGGGGCAGAGCCTTCCCCCATACATTGACTTAATGGGTAGGGGGGGGGGGGGGGGGGGGCGATGAACCTTCGCCACCCCTGCACACGCTTATGACGTCGGATATTTGCTCCGTACGGTAGGGCACCGCGCCCACAATCCCAGCCTGAAAAGCATCGCACCAGATAACACATCCACGGTGCAAAGGGAGGCCACCCTAGTCAATCCGGAGATTATGGGCAAAGATTGTCGAAAATGTCTCACTGACAGGGCAACGGAGTAGACAGAGCAGGGGCGTAGCCAGTATTTTATTTTTTATGACAGGGGCCGACACGTTGCCCCCCATCCCCCCCTCTCTGTATATGTGTGTGTGCAACCTAACCTAGCATAACCAGCAATAAAGATATATCTTGTGTATATCAAGGCGCGTTTGTATCATGAGCGTCGGCAGTGGAGTAAAAAAGGTACACTTGTTCCCCCCCCAAGCCGCTCCAGCAAATCCCCCCCCCCTCCTTTCCGATGCAACACTGGTTTGCAACCCGCAAGATAAAATCCTGTCAACACCCACGGTTTCCATTATCTCGCTTCATTATCTATTTTTACGCAGACGACTACTGTATAACAACTTGGGACAGGATCGGCGTTAACTGCGTATTATCCCCTTCAGCGGCGGTGGCTACGTTTCTGTACGCAACTTGCTTATGCTAGTTCTGTCAACTTGTGGCCAAAAGAGAACAAGATACATCGTTCATTAGATGAATTTAACCTTCTGCATAGTCAATATGACTTGACTTAAAGGGACAATAAAGAGAAACAATGACTTGGTTTGGATTGACAGACTGCACTCTGAGAACTCTAATGTCATATGTTTCACTATCATGAGTTCATTATTAGCGGAGAAAATCAAGGTTGAAGTTTCATTTTTAAATTTCGCGCCGAAATCTCCGCGCGTGACGTTGAACATTTCAAAATGTATTTTTCGTATTTTCGCGACATTCGCTCAATGAAATTTTCTGAAACTTCGTATGCTAGGTCTATGGTACCCACAGATGGCAATGTACTTCATTTTTATCGATTAGAAGCTACGTATGAGCCTACGGACGCCTTCGAAATCTATGACGTCACGGTGTTTGGTGCGGGAATCTCAAGGTAGCGTTTCCACCCACGTTTTCCTTTCGGGCGTTTTCTCGCTTACCGAGCGTCGTGTCGCGGTAAGAGTGATGTTTTCGGCATTGTGAAATTGTACTTTACTAATAAGCGAAATATCGTTTTACTCTTTAGTGTCCCTCCTTTAACCTGAGTGGGGTGCGTATGACTGTGGTCGATCACTTTGGTGAAGGCACTACGATGTCCGACAGGTCGTTCGACATGCCGCGTTTCAGAACCAACGTGAAAAGTATTACTTTTCTTTTGTCGAAATGAATGCAATCAAGAACTAATTGCGCACACATGCGGATCCTATGAATTCAATTTTTATGTCAAGATGAAACATGACTGACCTGCATAATGATGAAGTATTTAAATACATGCGAATTAATTGCTGAAACTCGCCCAAAACAGCACATTACTTCATTTTCTTTTCTTGGTATGCGATATTGAGTGCCTTTGAATTTGTGATGTGAATTTGACACATTCGTAGACAGTGCATCATAATTCGCACCTGAAGGGGTCATACTGGATTCTATATTAGCACGCGCACTTTTTATTTTTTTTTTATTTTTGGGTGAACCGGTCCGTTACACCTAACACCACTGCCTTGCGCAAACCGCGCCCGAGCGTCTCAGAACTTTAGAATCTTCTGATAAGCTTGAGCGCGCAACGTGAACAGTAGAGTTTATTCTGAGACTAACGCGGCCCCGGACGATAAGGCGCCGAAATCCTGACCACACGTAAAGGCCTGACCACACGTACGCGTTGCAGCACGTCAGCGCTTGGCTTTTTGACACGACGCCGCGCCCTCGCCCTATGGAGAGAGAGGGGGCTCGTGGACGACTACGCGAAGCTGCGCGCCCTCTCTCTCTCCAGGGCGCGCAGCTTCGGACTAGAGAGGCTAGAAGGGTTCTCTATTCAGACGCGACATGTATTAATTCCGAAGCGCCTTAGCGCATTATACCGGCGACAGTGCTTGCCGCTATCATTGTACAGTGTTTATTGCATGTACTTTTAACTTTTCATTTCCTGCGCACAAGTTTGCCCGAATGAAGTTACGTCTCGAACACGCCGACTGCCGCTTCATCGCCACGACGACGTGACGATTTGCATTGGCGTAGCCTGAGTAGGGGAGCGAGGGTAAACACTCCCCCTTCTGGTAAGCTTTAAATATTTCATGCGCATATTTACGCGCGCACATACAAATACACGCAGGAACATACATAAGGGTGCTTAACGCTCCCGCCTCTGCGAAAAAAGAAAAAAATTCTGCATGGCTACACCCTTGCCCACATGCTTGAAGTTAAATTATCCAATTATCGATCGTTGATCCTGCAACCACCGTTTTTTTTTTCTTTTCTTTTTATGCTACGTTTCTTCGTAACTGACAGCAGATATTGTTGTTAAACAATCTGATTTCCAGCGCTTCGAGTGACTGACGCTATTATACAGTAGGTATAAAGGCAGAAACAGTAAAACGCGTGTGTTTTTCAAAATAATCGGTATTACTTTTTCTCACAATTTTCATTATCAGTGTGAACCCCCTCTCTCAACCAGCTTGGTGGTCTGCATTCACAAGCGCGCGCGAATGCGGACTGAATGTGATTTTGGTCACTCGCTTGCATGTGCTGTTGTAGTGAACATCGCGAAGCGTACGAAGCCGAAGCAAAAGAAGAACGGGGCATGGCGACGCCAGGCAGCAAAGAAGGTGCGGCCCAACTGACCGGTACGGCAGCTCCGACCGTGTCTACCGGCAGTTCTGGTCCTGACGGCACGGATCCAAGGAACCGCGACGATGCGCCGCATGCAACGACGAAAAGCCCCACGGGACCTGAAACCGCTGCGAACGCGTCGTGCCCCGACAAGACAGCTACGGACGCTTGTACGGCGGATGCTGGCGCCGCTAGGCCTGCCGGTCCTACGCCTACGAGCGCCGCAGCACCGGAGCCCGCGACATCTGCTGCGGCACTTGGTGGTACGACCCTCAACAGCGTGAACGTTGCTAAGCCTATCGGAACTGCGGAACCTGGTCTGCCGAAGGACAACATTTCTAGGGGTAGTGGCTCCGGTTCCGGTGGTGCAGTGGAGATTGCGACTCGTGGTGTGGTTTCCGGCGCTGCCGAAGCCGTGGCTACCACAACCACGGGTGCGAAGGCGTCCACATCTACAGACGGTACAGCAAGAAGTCCCGCTCGCGACGCGCCTGCCAGTGCTGAGAACGTCGACGTTGCGGGTCCCAGTGGAGTGAAGATGGTTAGAGGTCCCGGCGTATCACGCGCGATCGCCACCGCATCTGCCTATGAGGAGCCCTCTCCTGGGCACAGCTCTCCGAAGGCTCGTCGCATTGCCGGAACGTCACCACCGACGGCGATGAAGTCGGCGGCTACCGATCGTGTCCTCCAGGAGCTGGAACAAGTCCTCCGTGAGCCACCGCCTTTCTGTTCGGTTGGTGCCGTGAATGACAACCTTTTCAACTGGCGCGCCGTCATGATGGGTCCGGAGGGGAACGCCTTACGAAAGAGGGGGTGTTCCAACTGGACATATCATTTCCCGACGACTACCCTAGCAACCCGCCCAAGGTAACATGCGGTTTACAAACATCTTTCTCGACATGCATGGGTCGCGTTGGGGAGACTTGTGACGTTTCGCTAGTATGCGCGAGGTCGCGGAATCAAATCCAAGCCGGTGTAGGTAAAATGCAAAAAAAGAAAACTATCACGTGCCTCAACCGTGCTCGAGGAATACCAGCGGTTCAATATCAATTCATATTCTCTCAAAAATGTCAATCTGGCATAGCGCTGACACACACGGACGAAGATGGGACAACAGGACAAGCGCCAACTTTCAACTGATTGTTGAAAGTTAGCGCTTGTCCTGTCGTCTCTTCCTCGACCGTGGTGTGTGTTAGCGCTATGCCACATTTTGATGCACATAACCAACCAGCCCAAAAAGCCATGTTGGCAAACCATATTCTCTCAGTGCGGCGTACCTTAATTTTACCTTCGGCTCGTAAAACTTTACAAATTGTTTGCGGGTTGACACAGACTATATATATATATATATATATATATATATATATATATATATATATATATATATATATATATATATATATATATATATATATATATATATATATATTCAAGTAATATTTTTAGATGCACAGGTTCATATGATAAATTATATGGATGACAAATTCGAACGCGCATGTCAGAATTAATATTGCATTATAAAGGCAACTGAACAGTACACTTCCGCTGTGTTTAGAAATAACGTGCTTATGCTTTGTGTTCTCTGCTGAAAAGAAAAACAGCGCGAGAAGACGGGGGGTGGAGGGGGGGGCGGGGTAGTTACATAGGCGTGCGCAGGGTTCTCCTTCAGGGGGGGGGGGGGGGGCGAAGGTTCGTCGCAGTGCCCCCCCTTCCCTATATATGTCAATGTATAGGGCTGGCTTTGCGCCCCCTCCCCTTCCCTATTATATCAATGTATGGGGCTGACTTTGCGCCACCCCTCTTAGGTGACTGGGGGGGGGGGGGGGGGGGGCGCCCCTCGTGCGCACGCCTATGGGTACGTACACACACACAGGCGCTGACTTGAAACTCCCTTTAGAGCGCAGCACTTAGGCACCAGTTCCTGTGTTGAGCGGCGCTGCCGTTGGCGTTGTCGGCGCTGGCGTAACGAAAGCGAGCGCGGAGTACGTCGTTATCGCGAGCCACTGGCCTCTAAAGGACTGACCACACGTGCCCGTTGCAGCGCGTCAGCGCGTGGCTTTTTGACGCGGCGCCGCGCTCTCTCCCTATATGGAGAGATAGGGCGCGCAGCTTCGCGTAGCCACGTGCCCTTTCTCTCTATAGGGAGAGGGCGCGGCGCCGCGTCAAAAAGCCACGCGCTGACGCGCTGCAACGGGCACGTGTGGTAAGGCCTTTAACCTCGCTTTCTTCCTCCGTCACGCGCGCTGCCCCCTCGGTCGGAGCTCGTGCGCATGCAGGGCTGGCACGTGCACTTCGCTTGCCGTAACAGGGCTGTCGGGCGTCTCGCTTGGTTCGCGACGCCTGCAACACACAGTGTAGTGCGGAGCACTCGAGCGCTGGCAGTTTCTGCGGCAATATGTAACGAATGTCACATTGCTACAACTGGAAGATAGCCTAAACTTCGTACACAGTTGTCGTGCCCAAACTCGAAGCTGCGCTCAGAATTCGAATTGGGGAGTCAGTGGCGTAGCCGGAAGGTGGCACCCCGGGCCCGTGCCCCCCCCCCCCTCCCCCCCTAAATTTTTTTTCGCCATGGTATATAGAGCACAAAATGGCGCCCGACCACATCTGCCTGCCCGGCTCCCACTCTAAATCACGGAGGTGCCCTCCCCCCCCCCCCCCCACCCCCGAAAAAAAAAATTCTACCTACGCCCCTGTAGGGAGTATCGTAATCCTCGGTGATTTTTTTGGGGGGGGGGAGGGGAAGGGGGGGGGTAATAGTGGATCACTAAAAATTTCAAGGGGTAGCTCCCCCTCTGGTACCGTCACTGTCCTGCAGTGTCACGGCCAAAATTGTGCACTGCATACCTATCTTGGCAGAAATCGTTCTTTGGCCGGTATACATAAGTTCGATAAAAACCTACGCTCCTAAGTAGGCCTAGCAGAAATAAACAGGCTCTTTTTTTTCTGTCAGTGGTGCTTATAAGCGGCTAGGTTTTGCTCGAAGCTATGCCTAACCATTTTTCCACTGATTCCCGCAGAAACATTGTGTTCCTTCCTGACATACGCGAAATCTCGATAGGTTGGGGTGCAGAGTCGTGGCCACAACTTTTTCTTTTTTTTTTTTTTTTTTTTTTTTTTTTTTTTTTTTTTTTTTTTTTTGGGGGGGGGGGGGGGGGGTGTTTAATTAAGCTATATGACCGTCAATGCGTGTGCTTGTGTGTGTGCGTGTATGTACACACATCCAAATTGCAAAATTTTTCGAAAAAAGAAATCGGAACACCCTGGCTGCGCCAGTGACGGTGAAGAACTGCACTAAGGTTATGCATCTAACACTCGGTGTCTTACTGGTTATTAACTGTGCGGCCTAGCTAGACCTACACCTCCTTGTGTGCATATCTGCGAACGGTTCTTGAACATGGCGTATATGCACAATTAGGTAATATTTAGCGCAAGGTGACACAAGGACGAGAAGGCAGGACACAACACGTGCGCTAACTTTCAACAAAATGGTTTATTTCAACCGAAGCACGAATATATGCAGTGGTGATGCTCACACGCTACAGCCAAATACAAACCGTGATGCACTAACCTAGACTAACAGTAGAAGCCGCCAAAATCGCAAAGTTGGGTAGCGATTGTGTAAGCACGCCGTCCCTGTCCTTGTCAGAAAAAGAATTGCATTTTTTGAACGTGCATTAGTTTTGTGCTCGGTTCGCATATCTTGTAAAAAAAGATTATGATAAGAAAATATCACTTCTCTGCGCGTCTCCTGTAAGAATCAGAATGACAAAAAGTACTTCTTTGCGCATGACATCTGGCTGTAGCGTGTGAGCATCACCACTGTATACTATATTCGTGCTTCGGTTGACATAAACCATTTTGTTGAAAGTTAGCGCCCGTGTTGTCCTCCCTTCTCGTCCTTGTGTCACTTTGCGCTAAATATTACCTAATTTCTTATACCAACAAGGTTTAATTTCTCCCCTTGTATATGCACAAACCAGATGCCTCGTTGCGCAGGTTACCTTCGCGACCAAAATTTACCACCCCAACGTGAGCACCGAGGGCCACATCTCGCTGGACGTACTCCTCTGGAACTGGTCGCCGCAGATGACGGTGAGCCAAGTGCTGCTCGCCATCGGCTGCCTGCTGCGGGAGCCGGACCTGGACAACGCTGTCAACGAAGACGCGCGCGTTTACTACGCGGAAGATCGCGACATGTTCTACGCAATCGCCGAGCAGTGGACCGAGATGCACGCCATATGAGATCTTTGTAGCCGGAGCCATCGGTTTGTAATGGCACCGCCTGACCTTGGCTTAAATATGACTAGCCTGACAAGGCTCCCATGCAGATGTGTCCTCCGAGATTGGGCGCGCGCCGCTACGTAATCTCGGAAGCGATGTATTGTGTATGCTGTCTTGACGGAGAGCAATTGTACAGGCCGTCTAGTTTATCGCTATCAAGTGTGTGTCTTGTGAACGATTCTTTTTTTTAATCGACGGTATGAACTTTTACGGCGAGATTAAAGGTACGCTTGCGCGTACAAACGCGTTATTCTACGGGAAATAAACGTGATATTCGAGTTAAAGTTCTTTGTTTCTGTTCTTCGTACTCGTTCGTTCCTACATGGAGAGGCGTCAAGAGTATGAAGTTGGGCTTGTTGGTAATGCATAACTGATCACGTAGCGCAGAAAATTTGACACGAGACGAGCGAAGGGTCGAAGACGAGCGCTTCGTTTCGTCCCTTCTCTTGTCCTGTGTCAAAGTTTTGCGTTACGTGATCAGTTATGGAGAGGCGTGGTTATATAGGGTACGGGGGCAGGGGTGACCACCTCTACCACACAGGGCCGCATGCCTTGCCAGCTCCATTGTGATCAAGAAACGCAGATATTCTGCTGAGAAAGTTGCGTGGATAAATTTCCGAGCACTGATTGTATAAAAGGATTATTAGGTGTGCTTCCGTCAATGTTCAGGCAACTTTTCCAAGTGGTTATGTGTGAAAGAAGGAAATAAGTAAGTTTTTAACGGCTCGTATTCTTTGTTAAGCACAATATTAATGAGAACTAACAGACAGTGATGTCAAGGAAAGTATAGGGGATGTTATTAGAAGTTATTGTAATGTAAATGTGAGTAAAGAAAAGTGGACGAAAAGTGGTAGAGCATCGGACGCGTTGTTCGAAGGTCGCAGATTCGGTCCCTGCCAGCGACAAGTTATCTTTTCGTCCACTTTTCTTTCTTCACATTTACATTTAATTATTACTAATAACATCCTCTATACTGTGCTTGGCATCACTGTCTGTTAGTTCTCATTAATATTGTGTCTAACAAATAAAAACGAGCCCTTCAATTTTCACTTCGTTCCTTCGTGTATGAACGGTGTAACCAGGGTTGCCGTTGGTGGCTACTTTGTGCCAAATTGGCTACTTTTGGACCCCGTTGGCTACGAAAATTTCCAGTTGGCGCCATGGCTCTTTTTTAAACATGTGGTTTAACTTATTCATAGTAGTTTTATTTATTCATCAATAGTAAAGACTCTATTGATAATACTGCTTCTGTTATATTTGGCTAGAAATTTGGCGATAATATGAAATGACATGGCTACTTTTGGCGTGAGTTCTGGCGCCTTTTCATGTCCACCCAACGGCAACCCTGGGTGTAACTCTTACAAGAAAGAAGGCTCTTGAAGACCTGCCACAGCTGAATCATAGTTACACTGTACTGTATCATAGTTATGGTACATGCGCCGTATGATAGACCAATGGTGGCCACGAACAGGCCAGGCAAAGTATGAGCGGCAGTTCTCCTCTCCTAGCCGGTTCCCTCCTCGCCCACTCAACTCCCTCACCACACGGGGAAGAGAAGGGCGAGGTGAGTGAAGGGAAATAATGAATAAATCAGTTGAAAGTTGGGATTGGACGCCGTGCGGTTGCGTTTCTTTGCCGCGCGTACTCGCGTCCCGACATGCGCGATCATGAGTTCCAGTAGCATAGCCACACATTCTTTTCGTTGGGGTTATACCATGCTTTATGCATGTTCGTGCGTGCGTTTATATGTGCTCGTGCATATATATGCGCATGCAAAACTGAAATATTTCGAAATAGTTTGACCCCCCCCACCCTGGGTGGGGGATGATGAATGCTGTAGTATCGCGATGAAAAAAGAAATTTAAAAAAAAAACGCGAATAGCGGAAGCCGTGGGGTTCGGGCCAGTCCAACTCAGACATGCCTTGACTCTCGTTAGGTGAATCTGCGCTTTCAGCCGGCGTCACCGCAGCGCTAGAATCTTGCGCTTAGTGGCGCTATCGCACCACATCATCTGCCAACATATTATGTAGTATAGGGAACCCAAGCTCAAGTTTTGACGCAACGCTCGCGCGGTCGAGCTATGTGTTACTGGGGATCGATAGATGTGCCGGCGGATTTGGCAGCGGTGCCGGCAAGGAGACGTGCGCGCATGCGCTGCTCATTCGGCCCGGAGCAGTGCTTGTCAGCAATAGTTACATTGTGACGCACCACAGATGCAATCCCAGAGCTCTGCGCTTGCGCTAAAGCGGGGCCGGCAGTGTTGTGGCGAAAGGAGCACCGCGGATATTCCCAGTGCACCGCTCGTCGTTGCTTTGGAAGCCTATATACTATATAGTGTGGAACAATAGTACTACGCGTCGATGCGTATAGATAGTATGCCTGGCGCTCGGAACACACACGCGGTGTGATAGCGCGGGCCAGAGCAAGATTCTAGCGCTCCTGCGACGCTGGATGAAAGCACAATTTCACATCAAGGTCACGGTAGCGATAGCAAGTGATTCCATGATTTCGAGTCGGCCGAAAGCCACGCTGTTCGCGTTTCTTTCCATCGCGTTAGCGCATGCGTGATGCGCAAGGATTGTTTCGGTGGGAATGCTTTTGAATAGAACAGCAGTGAGACGAAGACGGTGAAGAAGAATGGGTATGAGCCATAGCAGAGGAAACGACAACAACATGAATTACTCTTAATTCTGAAAATATCCTTTCCCTCGGGGCTTATTCTCTGGGCCACAGCAACAGGAACGTCTGCATAGCCGTCTGCGAATTTCTTAGCGACACAAGAATTACTTGTTAGGCTATTCCCAATCAAAATTTGGTACTTTGGACTTGTCATTAATTTATTGAATTTCCATTAATAGTCCTATGCTTATTTTATTCGTACGTAACCTTATCATTCTTCAATTGTTCTATATTCCCTAGATGACTGATTAATTCATTTTCCTTCACCTAAATTTCAAATTTCTTTTTCACCCTTTTATTAACCGCCGGTTTAACGGGCAATCCCCCCGTAGTGGGTATGAGCCAAAGCAGAGGTACGAGCAAGCAAGCAAAAATGGACGAGCCAAGCAGGAAAGAGCCCGTTTCAGTGCCAAACCCCCACGGTGGGTCGCACCACGTTACTCAGGGACAACCAACCGATCAACCGGGCGCTGCAGAACAGACCGCTGCGCGAAGAGCACCGACTGGACCTTCAGCACCGTCGAAGCGCGCCGACTGCGCATCTGCAGAAGCCAGCGCCGAAACGACGAGCGGCTGCTCTTACTACTCGACCGCACAAAAAATAACGACGCGGAGCCCCGCGCTGGGAAAACTGCCAGCGTCATCCAGAGTGCTGCGAAAGAAACACGTGGACCAACAAAGAGCCCTGCAAGCTTCGCTACGGAAAGGGGTGCTGGTGCGTTTCCGGTTGGTTTGTCATCACGTGGCGCGCGCCTCACGGTCTTACTAACTAAAACAGGAACTAGTATAAACTCTATCACTAGGACAACCATGTAGAACGGCGCAGCCTACGGTCCAGGCACGGGGGGTGGAGGCGTGTCTCCAAGATTATCTCCTGCCCCCCCCCCCCCCCTCCCCTGCTTCCCAAGTGCACGCGTACTCAAAAGACAACGCATAAGCTCCTCTCCTTCAGTAAGCGCTTAATGTCGTCACCTTTATTGTTCGCGAGTCCTAGTTAGCGCTTAAATTTTCAATGATGCATATGCACTATCTATCTATCTATCTATCTATCTATCTATCTATCTATCTATCTATCTATCTATCTATCTATCTATCTATCTATCTATCTATCTATCTATCTATCTATCTATCTATCTATCTATCTATCTATCTATCTATCTATCTATCTATCTATCTATCTACGTACCTACCCCCTACCTACCTACCTACCTACCTGCTTGCAGCAACAACAGCCACGGGCCATCCGGTCACTGCAGAGCCTAGCAAGGTCGCCTCCGTTCAGCCCGGTACTTCGCAGTCGCCGCAGGATCCCACCGGTTCGGCCTCATCGCCCAAGACCGAATCGGCAGCCCAGAGGCGCCTGAGCGAGGAACTTGCGGATTTAGCACGCGACCCGCCACCCGGTTGTTCGGCACATCTGGTGAATCGCGACTACGTCTTCAAGTGGCGCGCCGTGGTCACAGGGCCCAAGAACACCCCTTTCGAAGGAGGGACGTTCAGCATGGACATCACCTTTCCCCAGGACTACCCGAACAGCCCTCCCAAGGTACTTTGCCATAGATACGTTCTGACCGATAAGAAGGAAGTGGTTAACGCGATGCTAAAGATTAGGGGTCGGCTATCTGCGGCCCGCGGCTGGCATGCGGCCCACAAAGCAGTATTATGCAGTCCCCGGCACGACGTCAGAACCTATCCCCCCATCCCCTAGTCACTTTGCATCTGAAGGCCGACTTGACATTTTTTACCTCCAATGGCGTTTGCACTTGTAAGCTATGTTTGTAAATTGCAAGCTTGTGACAAGCGTGCAGAAAGTAAGCATGATATCTATTCCAAATTTGTACAGAATTGACAATGCGCCAACTTTTTTCCTCTCTGTCGCCAACCCCCCCAACCCCAGTTTGTCGTCCCGCCACCGCAGTGTAGGCTTCATGCAAAGTGGCCCTTGGCTTGAAGAAGTTGCCGACCCCTGCTCAAGACCTTTGCATCGGGCGAGTAAGACCGGTCTGGCAACCAGCGCTTTCCTCCTTTCTGGTTCGTGCGTGACGGCGCGCAGTGTGCGGGCTGGTGCTCGGACAAGTGGCGTCGTCGAAGAATTTTTGCATGTTTTAGGTCGCCCTGCAAATTTTCATCTCTTCTGTTGCGATGTCGGCCAGATGAAGGTGAACGGGAAACCACTGTGCTGTTTCTGGTTGTTCTAACAACCACAGGAAAAAAAAAAAAGGAAAAGGTTGTCTGAATAAGTATGCGATAAGCATCAGCAAACGCGGAGTGTTCTCGGCTGTGGACTCTTCAGGGCACATCGTTTCTGTTACGTTACAGGCTCTAAATCGGCAAGTGCCGCAATATATCCAGAATGCCCAGGGTTCCATGCAGTCAAATGACTATCAGATATGACCAGATTGGTGAACAAACATAAGCGGTCAAGTATGACCCTGTCCGGTAAAGTGCGAAACATCTTAGCCCTGCTCGTGAACTAACATTCCTGGGTAGCCACCTGGGTTATTTTCGCTTCCTTTTATTATTATATTTTAATATGATGTGCGTGGTCTAACAATTGGCCTGGTAGATCGGCTCAACGCGGTTATCGCTGCAATTGATGTAGCGTTATTAGCACGGTCGAGAATTCCCTCACTTCGCAGCGAGGTACCTGGCATCATACATTTACTATGTGCGCACTGGCCCTTGTAAAACCCGGACATTCAACGAACGCTACAGGAAAAGGGCGTGACGAGATCCTTGTCGTGGGGTTACAACTTCCGCAAGACAGCGGAGTGTATCGTAGACGATATGCGATATGAAACCGAACAGTAAAAAAGAAAAAAAAAACAATTTGGTCGCTTCGTGTGCAGAGCAGCTTTTCCTTGCTACATTGGGAAGACAATTTTTTAGGTGGTCAAGAACCGTGTTCGACAAATCCCACAATGATATTCAACATGGTTCATTCTTTTTAAGCGACGAAACAAGAACCACGCTGTTACTAACTTCTAATTTTGCTGCTCAGCTCTGCAAAGGTTAGCAAGAATTTCGCAAAAACACTACATCTGGTAGGACGACATTACTGAAAAAATAATAAACCCGAATCACCTCCGATGCCGATCATAGCCCGAGCGCGCTTTGTACCTCACCGGCAGAAGAAATTCTTCAACCATCTTCACCTTATCGCCTACGAAAGCATAAGCGTGTGCAGGGTTCCCCTTCAGGGGGGGGGGGGGGGCGAAGGTTCGTTGCAGCGCCCCCCCTCCCCTATGAAGTCAATGTATAGGACCGACTTTGCGCCCCCCCCCCCCTCTTAGGTAACTTGGGGGGGGGCGGCCGCCCCCTCTGCCCCCCTTCGTGCGCACGCCTATGGCCGAAAGCCAAAAAAAACGCACAAGGGGAGAAATTCGGCCTTGTTGGTAAGACATTAGGAAATATTTAGCGCAAAGTGACACAAAGACGAGAAGGGAGGACACAACACGTGGGCTAGCTAACTTTCAACATTTTTGTTGAAAGTTAGCGCACGTGTTGTGTCCTCCCTTCTCGTCCGTGGGTCACTTTGCGCTAAATATTACCTAATACCAATAAAATATCGCGACTTTCTCAAAAGAAAAAAGAAGCTCGCTGGCATGTGAACATCAGCATTAGTTCTTATACACCAGCACCTTCCTGTAAACAGCTGTAACTTCGTCTACACCTGAGGTCACTAAACGAGCGATTAATGAACGCTCACTTCATAGCTGAGAAACAAGATAGACGACAATTTGCGAGTAACGAAAAGATGCCGTCCTCGCCACGAAATCGAGACTGCGCACTCACGCACGACCGCATGTAGTCGGTGCGACAGCATAAACAAACCGTGAATGAAAAAAAAAAAAAGGTAAAATATTAGTCCATAAACAAGGTCATCGTAAAGGGTGCCAGCACTTGATTACCCTGCTAGGACGAGTCGAAATATTGGCGTGGGTTTCCAACAGAAAGACAGCGCCGAAAAAATGCGACATCGCCCGCTTGCGACACGTTCGCGCCGCCGTATAATAGCATCATTGACCCTTAACGGATTAAACCTTTTCAGTACGTCTCATAGACTCATATCTTACCTAGACTACATCACTTTGATACGAAATTCAGCGCGCCTGAACGAAAAAAGCCAACTGCAACTGCAGCCGTGCAAACGTGGAGATTCGCACAAGCCAGTGGGTTGCCAGACCAGAGACGGCGCCGGCCGCTGCGCAAGATGGCGGCGCCCAAGAAAAGAAAGGTCTATAAGGCGCGAAATTTCAAATAGGTCGTGCACCTTCTGTAGTGCTTATTTCGTTCGTACGTCATGCTCGTCAGCTATTAATGCGGAGGCGTTAGATGCTTCACAAAACGAAAAAATTGACCATGCGTGTCGGTATCAGAGGCGCCAACACGAGTGATGCAAGAAATCGTCATCACGGGATGACGTCACAGATCGCCTAATTTTCTGACGTCACTGAAGCGTGGCGTCATCAAGATGACGTCATGATATCGTCGCTTGGTCACAGTCGGGCCGATCACGGAGGCAATGCAAAGCCACCTGAAGTTCAGAAAGCTGCAGTGAAGAGGGGCAGGATGTTGGGATCGGCTGGGAACCAGCAAAGTATTTTAATGCGTGTATCTCACACTGTGGACTCTTGTGTCTTGCAGGAACTACGGTCCACGTATGCATAACTTAACGCGTTACTAAATGGGCAGCCAGTGGGGGACCCACAGGGGAGGGGCGATCACCCCCCTCCCCCAAAGCCTGTGCCTGTGCGGGGGGGGGGCATAAGCGTGGCTGGATCCACCCTTATGTGCAGCAGCCGGCTTTCGGCTTCAAATGTTGCAGAGAGGAACACGCTGCCAGTTTTTCTTTGGTGCTCGTTACGCAGATAAAGTTCACCACCAAAATCTACCACCCGAACGTGAGCGAGGACGGCGACATCGGCCTGGACATCCTACGCAGCAAATGGTCGCCGTCGGTGACCGTCGAATTCGTGCTCGTCGCCATCGCCGATCTCATGAAGGACGCCGGACATGAACTGCGTGCTCCACCAGAAGGCGGCCCAGCACTACCGGGACGATTACCAGCTGTACGACACGATCGCCCGCGAATGGACCCAGACGTACGCGAGGCCGGATGTGGAGGATCCGGGCGTCTGGCCACCGGTCATCTAGTGGACGCTGCTCCTCTCGTAGGCGCATCCACGAAGCAAGGCCTCCAAGACTAGTAACCTCGGAGGCGTCTAGATAAAAATGAATAAAATGAGCTTGATATTGGAGGTCGTGTTCGGGGATGCTACTGGCTGCCACGTCAAGCGACATGGTTCGTTGTGCTGTGTTTTACAGCGAAAGCTGTTATGAGATCACATGGGCCGTTTTTTGCGCCGTAGTTGTCCGCTGCCGCCGCCGGTGTCTGTTAGCCACTATCGCGCGAAATAAAAAAAAATTACACCATCTCCCACTAAAGGGAACCATGACGGGATGCGAAGCAGCATTGGGGGTGCACACCAAGTTTCCGTTTATGTTCACTCGGCCGTCGAAGCCAAGCGTCGGCGTCGAGCTACCGCTTCCGCTACAGAGAGACAACGCGAAGTCTGCGGCGAGGGTAGCGAGGCTTTCGAGACAACTGCAGCGACCGGGAATCGACGGAGCGACCGCACGATTCAAGCGTGACTTCCTCGACCGAGGCACGCGGTTCCATGAAATAGGGGAGGGAGAGGATGCAGTGGGTTTACAGGCTGCAGCGCGGGGGGGGAGGAGAGGAGAGAAGGCGACCGAACGCCTGCGTCAACGACCGCGTAAAGGAGGAGAGTGCGCGGCCGCAGCGCGGGGGAGGAGGAGCGCTCTACCCGGCTTTATATTCACACTTGAAGGAGAGGAGACTAGAGGAGGAGTAGCGCATGCGCCGCGAGAGCAGAAGCGAGAACGCAGGAGAAGCGCAGGCAGGTGGTAGGAGAGAAGTGGAGAGAGTAACGCGCAGCTGACGTCACGGTCTGACGTCACACACGCGGAGACAAGAGAATTGTATTACAATACACAAGAAACACGGAAAACAATAATGACACATCAAACGCTACCACGGCCGTCAAGCATGACAAAGAACATTGCGACTTAAAATTCCTTCATAGTAAGCAGGGCTTCTACCCTTCCCAACCCTGAAGGAACACGTTCATTTGTTCTTTGTACCTCGATAAACCTTGCTATACTTTCTTTAAAATAATGTCTTGCCGGTCTCCTGTCGGGTTTTTCTTTTTCCGTGAGGCAAGCGACCCCTTCCCGCTAACAGTGTGTCAAATAAGATTAGGCAGACTGTTGCCCGAGTTTGTTGTGAGCACTCAAGTGATGACAGGTGCAGTACAAGGCTATATGAAGGAAGTTGTGGCCAGCGTGCGATTTTTGAGTGTCCGTTTTTCGACAGGCTGTCTGTGTACTGTTGGAAAGAAAAAAAAAACTTTAAAAGGATTTATGTGACCCTGTGCTCCTCATCCCAATGTACAGAGCGCTATATTCTGCAGGCAAGGGTAAGAATGTACTTAAACGCGTTAAAAAAAAGGCAAGTAGCTCCAAATGCAAAAACATTCTTTTTTAAATTACACACCGGAACACTTCCAGTAAGAACTTTTCTAGAGGAACAAGGTTTTTCTATGCCATGGGGATCCGACCGTCTAATCTGTAACCAACCGGAAACAATCGACCACGTTTTTTTACACTGTTGGGAGGGGGTATACTTTTGGGATGTTTTGCAGAGGACAATAAAGAAAGAATTTCAGTTAGACCCTCATGGAATTAGGTATTTAGCAATAGAGAATTGAGGACGGATTACCATTTGACTTAATCATGATGACTGCCCTGCACAGTATATGGCGCTCTCGAATGGCTCAATTTTATTGTGACACTGAGCTACGCCGGTGCTTGAAACTGCGTTGCACACCCTATGCAGGCTTCATGTCGGGTAAGGAATCGCGTTAACGTGTGTAATAAAGCGTTTTAGAACAGTAAAGTAACAACCACGCGTCACACAATGCGAATTGCGTAACGAGTGGGTCGTTCAATGCTCCAACCCATAACAAAAGCCTCAGGCAAAATTCTTCATCGTCGTCAGCCACAGCATCAACAAAGTGCACATAATGCGTTACAAGTGTGTAGCGGGTACCGCGCTTTTCCGAAAAATGGCGAATAATGGCACAGTAGACTCTTCCCCACTACAAAAAAAAAAAAAAAAGATTTATGGCGTAGTGGGTACCATGCAAGTGTGCTTGTAGTAGTATTCCCAGGAGTGTTTAAAAAAGGCTCTAGAAAGGCCGCTCTTCCAGCTTTCGCTGTGACTGTGCTGCGCGTGCCGCGCAGGCCTGGCGGTTTTTTTTTTTTTTAGCGCCGATCGCACAAAAAGCCTATGAGATAAAGGCGTAACTAATCCTGTATAGGAGCTAGCCTGCATGATGGGCTCCTTCCTTCCTTCCTTTTCTTTCTTTCTTTCTTCTCTCGCATTGCGCAATGCCCCCCTCCTTTCCTTCCTCCATTCCCGTGATTGGATATCTTCATCCACGTGCTTCGCAGCGTTGTACTTCAGTTGCTACTGGCAACAACAAAAGTCATGCGCTCGTATCCAGCCAACGTGAAATGTCAAGTGACCTCGATAAAAGTTCATCAGATCGCATTATCAAAAACCTGTGATCACAAACGGCTGATCAAAACAAGCCGACGATCGAGTGAGCATCTGTTATTCGAAAACGGGGCATGCGAATACGCGTGAGACCGTCGCACCTTGTCGAGAGCCCAAAAAATATTTTTGTGCTCTCGACGACTGTAACCTCGCGCCACGTGTTTCGAGCCACGATGCACAAACTGGCCCAACATAACGTACTGTCAAACTACGATACCGAAGTCGGTGAGTTATAACATGATTTGCCTGACTAAAAGAAAGCGTGGTTATTAGCAGGTAATCGCGAACGCTAGTTACTTTTATCTAAAAGGAGACCTTCGTGAAGAAACGCAAACGGACAAGAATGAAAACTTCGACAGCAGCAATGACCTTTGATTTCCTTTGTTTTTCGCCACGTTCGTACCCCCCGCAGTAGGCTTAAGTGCATCTCGAGGTTGCCTCGTTAGAGCGACGAAAACCGGATGCAATACGTACACGACACAGATTGTTGAAGACGACGTCGTCTTCAAACTTCCTGGCGGTAATGAGCCACGGAGACTTGTAGGACGTCGTCAGGATTGCGCGAGTTTCCGAGCGGTCGCTGTGGTCACACAAGTAGGAACGTTCGGCTTCCAAACGTCTCATCTCTTCAAGGTTCGAGTGTTTTTCGAAAAATG
Organism: Rhipicephalus appendiculatus; assembly: GCA_030522465.1. NCBI lineage: Eukaryota > Metazoa > Arthropoda > Arachnida > Ixodida > Ixodidae > Rhipicephalus > Rhipicephalus appendiculatus. The sequence continues at coordinate 2,111,376 of JALIZH010032968.1, forward strand.
ATGATGCCCCGCGTGTTCGCCGTGGTTCTAGTGTTCGTCAGTGTTTACGCCCTGGACACCACGACCCCGAAACCACCGGGTCCCGGCGAGGGCCAGCCCCCGTTCCCCGGTCCGGTGCCCATAATCGAAGTCAAGGACGTCGGAGTCATTGGAGGTGAGATCTGTGACGATTCGCTGTATAGCACTACGAAGTTGGTCAGTTTTATCGTAGAGCGATAGAGGCACAGTGTCACACTAAGATTAACTTTCAATTTGAACAGCGAAGCTGTACTCAGTCGAGGCTCTCATGTTCGGGAGCCGCCGTAGATCGTAAAAGGGTATGTGCCACAGAAAGTGGGTGCCACATACTCCTCCCACCACTCCGACTGCTCACTACTCGCCCAACTCACCACTACGCCCACCATAGGCGTGCGCACGGGGGGGGGGGGGGGTGCAAAGCCAGCCCCTTACATTGACGTGATAGGAAGGGGGGGCGCTGCGACGAACCTTCGCCCCCCTTCCCCCCCTGAAGGGGAACCCTGCGCACGCCTATGACGCCCACTACTGCTCCTGCCATTGCTCCCACTTCATTCCAGCTTCCTTGCCACTTCATCCCACTTCGCTCAACCCCACTGCATTGACATCCCACTACATTCAACCATGCAGCTGAAATAATTGACGAAGCGATAGCTTCTTTGTAAGCCACCAGCTTCGCCATTTCATCAGTGTCCGCCAAACGGAACTTTTTTCAATAATTTCATTATTCGCGTGAAGATTGGTTCATCAATTATGCTATAAAGGAAGGACCACCATAACACCCGTAGGGGTTAGTTGCGAAGGGGGGCCCTTATGTCATATTCTCTTACACGAACCGTAGAACGGGAGAGGACAGAGTGTAACGGTAGGAGTACGGAACATTCTCATCAGGGAACTGACGCGAATATGAAAGAACGTGGACTGGTTTTGTAACAGCTAAATGTCTGCGGTTCTGTTAGGTGTGTGGGTGTCACAACATTATTGTCTTTAATTTCGCTATCATGGGTTAATTATTTGAAGAGGAAGTTAGAGACAAAATCTCATGTTTGAATTCCAGCACGTTAAAGGGGCCCTGCAACATTTTGTTATCATGGTCAGAAAACACTGCCGACTAGTGGTCGCGGCCCCTGAGAACATGTAAGTCAAAAAATTGTAGCGCGACACGTGGTTTTAATTATACAATTAATTCTTAAATCCAGCTAGAAATCGTTCCCTCTTCTCTCGAGAAATCATTCCATAAACCCAAATGACCGCGCCATAAACCCAAAGTTTGCGGCCATTGGCTGATTTGAACATCGTGAGCTGCATAGTTACCGTGGCCGCCGCAGGATGCCGCCACGTGTACGCGCGCGCACTCGCGGTCACCCTGAAAGTAAGCTACGAGTTCCAATCGAAAAAAAAAAAGAAAGAAAAGAAAGCGCTCAACCTCATGACGTGCGCTGACGAATGAACGAATCGTCTTGCCGAACGAATTTCTATGCGGAACGAATCCACATAGAGGCTGCTGTCTAAAAAAAGAAAAAAAAAAGAAAATTTAAGGCAGCTTCGCACTCGTGGTGCCAGGCCTGAATGAAATGTGGAGCTGGCCGGCTTTCTTTGTTTCTCTTTGTTTTTCTTTCTTGACTCCTCTCTTTCCTCTAATCTCATCTCTCTATTTTTTCTCTTTCTTCTCTGTCTTTGCTCACTTCTATTTGGGTCATTCCATGCCGACTGTCCCAACCATGGCGCTCGCCAAAATTCGCTTTCGATAAAAAAAAGATCTGAGAAAATTACACACGTACATGCATTAGTTGTAGAGTATTTTCCCAAAATATTTTGTGCGCCAAAATTTTTTTTTGCGCACGCGACCACCATGTGACATTCACGAAACGGTGGGAAACCAGGTATGAAAAGAAAATTCCCTATAAATCGACCGTTTCGCGTATTTTTTTAACACTTGCCTTTGGCGTTTTTCGAGCATCGTGCTTTTATTATAGTTGAGTTCCTTATGGTAGTTATCTATTTTTAACTCCTTAGCGCGCAGTTAAAATTGAGTAGATTGTGGCGTTTTCGAGAATTTTCCTACAAAAGACGATTATCGATAAAACTCATAAATTACTTTTATCAAACTCTTCATGAAATATAATATATCCTTTTTTTTTTTTTTTTTTTTTTTTTTTTTTTTTTTTTTTTTTTTTTTGGCTGTGTGCGGCACATAGGCTCTAAAATAAAATCCTAAACTTGGCGAATACACCGCTTCGGCGTACGTTGAGACGTCTGTAGGTGGTCCAGGAAAAAAAAAATCAGAAGAAAAGCGCATACGATTGAGAATCATAGCAACTTTGGTCACAGAAACTTCAATCGAAGTAATTTTTTGTTTCAGAGGTGAAAAACAAATAATTTTTTGAATTGCAATGTTTTGCTATGGGGGCAATACAAACCAACTGAATTTGCTGCAAAAAAAAAAAAAGAGTGGCAGTGTATACGCGGTGCATGGTTTGAAGTTCTTTTTGTTAGTACATTATTTTGTATCGAAAGATATCAGGCATTCCTAAAAGTGTATTTGTTGACGGGGAGCTTCTTCATCGGGAGACAGAAAGATGTTCGCCACCTTGAAAGCGCAAACACCTGAACCACTAACACGCTGTCTTACACTCCACTAAGCCACAGCGTCACCCATGTTGGCGCGTTTCTCGAAGTTTAACCCGTCGACATCCTCCGCCTCTCGCAGCACACGCAACCCTCTCTTTCCTACCGAAGCTCACTCTCGCCACAATACGAAGCCATTTTGAACAATACGTTCACTTTGCCAACATCTTAAAATTCATTTGTTAAATGGTTTGTCTGTTTAATCTGTTTATTTGAATTCTTTGTTTCAGACAACTTGTCATTATTCCTTCTATTGCCTCACGTTTTTACGCACAATTTTTGTATATTTTACTGCTCTCTCACCACTGTTTGCTGACTGATAACTAATCCACTGTTTACTTTTTGTTAGGAGGTCCCCCCCCGACAGTTCTTACTTTGGGACCTCCGATTGTTCAATCACCATGCAAAAAATGTATATATCACAAGACTTATGAATAAACTTCAACTTCAACTTCATGTGATCAGCGCTGCCACAACCCCAGACACGATGAGCATCTACTAAGAACAGCTTCGCTGTTAAAAAAATCATATTACTTGTGGCGAAATAATCCAACCCTCTCTTGGTGCAAGCGCATCTAGTGCAAGAAGTCTTGCTGGCTTCCGTAGCGTTGCGCATGATCTAAGAAAAGGAGTTTAGCTCTGAGCAAGCGGCGATATGCGTTTGCTTTTGTTGTTGGCTCTTTCACTGTCACTTTTTAGGTGAGAGTGTCCGCACGGATGCCCTAAGATCCCGAATCTGAATCACAGATAGCTTCGCTGCGAACATTAAAAAAAAAAAACACATAAAAGAACAATTGACTGAAACAAAGCTTCCGCCGTCTAGTTGTCTTAGGCATAAAGGACCGAGGGACTGTTTGTCTTGGTCTCCGTAATTTGTTTATTTTTTATTTTCTTTCCTATCTCCTTCTACGCGTTTTAATTTCCTCGAAAGGGTAGGCCGGTGTTACGTCCCCCTTCGGTGGCAGTTGCAAGCCTGCCCCCTCCATATTTCCTTCGCGCCCTTGCATGCATGTTTGCGTATACGTTTCAATTACAATAACGATACATAACTCTGGGTGCTGCTTTTTTTCATTTCCTTTCTAGGAAAGTGCTCCTACGGCGGGCTAATGCTGGAACCGACCACGCTGAACCTGATGAAGGAACCCTGCGAAGCCTGGACTTGCGACGCCGAAAACTACACAATCACCATTCAGAGGTCGGCTAAACCTATCTTCGCTTGAGTCTGTTAATTGTTACACGCGATGTGCTCCAAACGTTTAGAAAGGTGAATGCCTTAAATTCCTGATCAAACGCGGAAAGTGACCGACGGCACATGAATGATGCGAAGAACATCCCCATGCGATGACATCACCATACTACGTCATCATGGCGTCACCGAAATTTGTGGCGTCAAAGCAAAAGCAAAAGCCTTATATGCTTCATCAAGCGCGAAGATTTGCCGGCGGCCTGCGTCGGCGTCGACACAAGTAATGCGAAAAAATTACGCGATGAAGTCACTACGTGACGTAATCACATCATTAATTAGAACTAGCAGACAATGATGTCAAGGAAATTATAGGGGATGTTATTAGAAGTAATTGTAATGTAAATGTGAAGAAAGAAAAGTGGACGAAAAGATAACTTGCCACCGGCAGGGACCGAACCTGCGACCTTCGAATAACGCGTCCGATGCTCTACCACTGAGCTACGGTGGCGGTCATCCCTCCGTCCACTTTTATGGGGTATATATGTGCATTTAAACGTGGGAGCGTCGGTCAGCGCCGCCTGTTGCCATTACGGCGAGTGCGGAACACTCTTTTTGCCTGTTGGCGTCACGTAGCACGTGAACTTATTACGTCAATGTGTGACGTTATCATGGCGTCACTCTAATGTAACATAACATGACGTCGCATGATGACGTCGTCCCATGACATCGTCACTTGGTCAAGGTGGGCCGATCACGGAGGCAGTGCAAAACCAAAGGGAAGTGCAGAAAGGTTTCCAATGCCTCCGATCTTCGAGGCAGTGCAAAACCACGTTAGGCGCAGAAAGCTTTCCGAGCGAGGCAGGGGAGGATAAATACGTCGACTGAGAAAAAAAAAAAAAAAAGACATGGCTGATCCCTCTGTCATAAGAATCGGTATAACACGAAAGTGAAACGTACCTTCACAGAAGTAGCTGAGCGTTTATTGTGCATTGTTTCGCCACAAGGGCGAAGGAACGACGTTAACGTATGTAATATAGCGTGGTAGAAAAGTAAAATAACAACCAGGCGTCCCACAATGCGAATTGTGTAACCAGGCGTCACACAATACGAACTGCGTAACGAGTGGGTCGCTGAATGCTTCCGACCCATTACAAAGGACTCAGCCGTGATTCTTCATCGTCATCAAGCCACCACATCAACAAAGCGCAAAAATGCCTGGCAAAAGCGTAGCGGGTGCCTCGCTTCTCTGCAGAATGACGAATAATCGCGCAGTGGGTGCTTCCTAACTTGAAAAAAATTATGATTTATGGCGTTGCGGATACCTTGCAAACATACTTGTATTAGTAGCCCTAAGACAGTCTACAACGGATTCTAGAGATGCCGCTCTTCCAGCTTTCGCTGTGACTGTGCTGCGCTTTCCGCGCTGGCCTGGCGTTTTTTTATGAAGATGTTGGCCATTTGCTGTCCCAATGCTTTTGTCAGGCCACGGTCCAAGTAAATTTTGTAATGTGAGACGGCGTCTGTCCAAACCTGCTAATTTTTTTGCTCGAGTTCTTTTTTTCTTCTTTAATTCGCATACATACATTACGCATTCCGGAAGCATCAAGCGCAGCTTCTCGCGCGCGATGCTCTGAGGCTGCTTGTTCAGCTGTACCACTGGTGGCAGGTTGTTGTTTACTTCAGATGCATTCGTCTTTCCATTCATAGAGTTCTACACTTCATATAAAAGAACAGAGATAATATACGCCAGGCTTTCCCTGGTTTCATTCTATGTTGGATTCGAAAGGTCACAATGGAATGAAGGTACACAATAGAAACAACGAGAGGACACAACAGAAACAAAAGGCATTTCACGTCGCTTTGTGCGCAGCCGGCTCACTGTCCAACCAAATCAGAGTGAGATCGAAACCGGTGACGTCACCCGCTTTCTCTATCTGGGACGCCAAATGAAGTGCATTGTGTTCACTGGGAGTTATACTAGTCACGAGTGATTGGTGATCGGAAACCTCGCCTCACGTACAGCGACAGGTGTGACCTTTTGTATGAGATACGCACTGCAAAGACACGACTTGCAAAAAAAAAAAAATCAAGAAGAGCTGCTCTATTAATTTTTTTTTCTTTTTCATTGGCTTGTATGTTTGACATTATGAATGCAAAGGCTTATTCACAGGAACGCTCTTTGGCTCGAGTGGGGAAAAAAAATCTCGATTCATTAATTCAAAACCTTTTGCTGGAGGTTTACGAAAGTTCGTAAGTTCTCAAAATTAATTTGAGAGAGAAGTTTACTTAAGCTGTTAATCCTTTAGCGTTCCGCCAAATGAAGCCAAAGGCACAGAATCTTTCTTAGATAACCAAGGCAACGAGAACGGAGGATTTTTTGGAATGAGTACGTCCACGTATGCAGGCAAGAAACTTTATTGTGGGCCCAATGAAAAATTACTCGCCTGGTCTAGTGCAGTGGTACAATTAAAACAGTGACAGTCACCACGATAAAAGTGGGTCAGCCATGGGAGACGTTATCCTTCTGCTCCTTCTTTTTTGTTTATGTTCTTTTGTGTTTGTTCTCGCAGATGCGGGGATTTCCGGGTGCCACAACACTGCGAACTGGAGGCCGCACTCGAAGCCTTCCCCAAGCTGCTGTCCGATTCTCATCTGTGGAGGGATCTGAGCGCACATGCCGCTCGATGGAAGGAGCGCGAATTTCGTTCGTGAAGGCTTTGAAATAAACTATACGATCACTGGTATATAAAAAAATAAAACTAAGGCTATTCGCAACCTTAATGGTGAGTTATGCCACGGTTTTCACTTGTGGTACACTTCGAATGAGATGCCCAGGGGAAGTGTTTTTTTTTTTCTTCTTTTTTTTTTCATGTACTGCTGACCCTAAGGTCACCCGCTCGAATCCCGACTGTCCCGACCGCATTTCGATGGAGGCAAAATGCTGGAGATCCGTGCGCTTTCATTTAGGAGCACGTTGAAGAACCCCAGGAGGTCGAAATTTCCGGAGCCCACCACTAAAGCAATGATATCGTGGTTTCTTTGGACGTGAAAACTGTAACAAACATTTCTTATTAGGTTTTCCTATAGTGTGGAGCAACTCGACTTCCCCACACGCATCCGTAGGGTTCTCCATTAAAAAAAAAAGGGGGGGGGGGGGGAGGCAAGTTCTGCCGCAGAGCCTCATCCGCTTTAATGCAATCATAAACTATGATGTTGTTTGTTAGTTGGCCGTTGTTAAATGTTTGTGTGTGAAGAGTTATTCATTGTGCCCTTCCTGTAACAACCCTCAACAGAGGGTTAACAGTATGACTAAATAAAAAAATAAAATAAAGGAAAACCACTTTTTTGTGAGCGACACGTTTCAGGAAAAAATTGAGAAAGGACAGAGAGCACTATCTCAATTTTTCCCTACCTCATTCTTTTTTTCCTTTCCTTTGTCCTATCTCAATTTGTTCCTGAAACGTGTTGCGCATAAAAAAAAAAAGGCGGAGGGGGGGGGGGGGGGTTGTTCCTTTAGGAATGCAGTACCAACCAGCCCAAGCGGCTACCCTGTTGCCGCTTTTGTGGTCGAGACAAAAAGGAAGTCAGTGGTGTCTTGACTTCTTGTGTCCGTGTTTGCACGCCCTGTCTTTTTAGAATGAATGCATACCAACTAGCTCAGTTCTCAGTTATTCCAGGTAAACAAGCTTTGCGATGGGTGCAGGAATCAAAACTAAGCGATGAGGCGCTTGCCAGAACGGCCTGCCTTTGGTCTCCGGCTTTCTGGGGACAAACGTGGGAAGTGAACAGTTCTTGGGGTGCGACACGAGGGGGGTTGAGCTACCATTATCGTCAAAAACCTGCATGGCCAAAACCTTGCACTTTTATAAACAAAGGTGTGACAGGTCCTACAGAGCTAAGATAGTGTGTAGTAGAACAGGGGAGTGCTCGGAACGACCTTCGGAAAGTGAAGCCCAAACATGGTCAAGCCGCTTGGGGCGCTGGGATCGGCAGTCTGCAATGTGTCGTCGTTTTGAGAGTTGCGCGCGGCTCCGTCAAGGTGGTGCAGAGGTAGAATGCCCGCTTCCACTCAAAAGCCCCGGGTTTCGAATCACAGCTGTAGATGGTGGGTTCTTATACTTAGGGTGTCACTTCTTATAGCTGTATTGCTTTCCCTTTGGTTCCTTAAGACTGCCTTCAGTTGCTACCGATTGCTACAAAAAGTGACGTGAAATGGGAAGCAAAATAGAAGAAATTTAACAGTGAGCGTAATTATTTGCAGCGCGCGCCACCGCACGGCATTCAACAGAAACGTAAAGTGTGGCCTGCTAGATTTTTGCGAATACCAGACTACGCGACGGGGGTCTTGAGCCGCGTTCCACATTGGGAACGAAGTGTCAAATGGCGAAAATGGCGGCTTTCGCACTGCTCTTATGCAAAATAAGCGCTGGATTTACGTATTCCTAAAAAAAATGAAAGCTTATTTATTGTTTTCTTGATATACTTTCGATAATTCGACATTCAGTTAATTCGGACAGTTTTATGAGTCCCGTGAAATCCGAACTAACGAGGCTTTTACTGTATATCATAAATCACGCAAGATTTTTCAACAGTCTGTGCATAAAATAAAACAGCGCCAGGTATAGAGAAACGTGCATTTCAGTGGCGGAAAAACAAAGGACTCTGCACGCTTTCTTTCTTTCTTTCTTTCTTTCTTTCTTTCTTTCTTTCTTTCTTTCTTTCTTTCTTTCTTTCTTTCTTTCTTTCTTTCTTTCTTTCTTTCTTTCTTTCTTTCTTTCTTTCTTTCTTTCTTTCTTTCTTTCTTTCTTTCTTTCTTTCTTTTTTGTACTGCCAAACACTAAGTACGTAACGGTAGGTTGTGCAGTCGAACTTAAGTCATTAGCCTGAAAGAATTCGAGGAGTCTTTCAGCATTTTCTTCGAATGTAGAAAAGAAAATCAGCGCAATAGAATAAGCAACATTCACTAACCAGGCCTGTCAATCGCTTAACTAATCCTACGAAAGACGTCACGGTCTGCGCGTACTAGTTGGTCCAATTAACACCTTGTTCCCTGTCAAATACTCACAACAAACTAAACGAGCGTGATCCTGAGCGATATGAGTCCCTCAATTAAGTGCTATTGTTTTGTTAATTAAGACAACAAGAACGCTACGTAGGAATTGTTCTTTTTCGGCCGGTGCTGATGAACGTAGCGAAGATTTCGCTTCAGACTTTTGTCTCGCTTCTTCAGAATATGCGCCCGCTTTGACAGCTACGCTTTGGATGCTCACATGTTATATGTGCACCATTTTTCTTATTACCGGTCGACATCGGCAAGCGTGTCTACAAATTAACAAAGGTGTGTACAAGGACAAAGGTATGTACTAACAAAATGTCATTGTTGTTTTTTTTATAGGGGCGAAGCACCTTAGGGCCTGGGCTTGTCAGCGTGTCATGTCGTCGTCACGGTCCACCATAAACGGCTATGCGCCACAAAAATTGGGTAAATCGCGCTACTCGCCAACGGTCCCGTACTATACATATTATGAGTAAAGGTTCGTCGTTGCTGCCTAAAACGTTATGTTTGGCTTTAGCAGCGGTGTCAGAATCCCCGACGAAATTTACCAAGGCGTTCAAGTTTCTTATTTAAAACAACAGAGACAAACGTGCATCTCTACGGTAAAATCATCTATTTGGAAACACCACTTCTCGAAACTTATCTTCAAAGTAGTGGTGCGTTAGTGTACCGGTGGCGAGTAAAGCAGTAAAGGGTAAAGATTTTGCTGTGGGAAACACCGGCGCACACTGCATGCTTCGCCCCTCCCCAAGTTTCACGTTAGTGGAGCTGAAACACCCTTCCCTACATGCTTCGCCCCTTCCCCAGCTTTTCTTTTTTTTTTTGTATTTCCTGCTTGGATATACGCAGTCGTACACGTGTAACCATGTGGGAAGAATTCGTAACCACCACAGAGTTTGTATAGAGGGAAAGATCCCTATGGGTAATGGAGCTCATGCACGGATTCCACAACCGCATGAGGGCCGCCATGACACCTCGATTTGACGCTTGCCTGCTGCTCGGACGCCCATCATACTTGGTGATAGTGCCGAGCATCGCTGGAGCTAGAGGGTGAGGGGGGGTGGTGGGAGGAATGTTCAGATCCCCCCCTCTCCCCCTGTCTGCCCAAAAAACTGTTTTTTTTTTCAATTTATCATGCGCTGCATGCGCATATACAAACACACGCACGGGCCTACATACATAGTGGTTAAACATGCCCCCCCCCCCCCCCCCCCCGCCCTTCACCCCCCCACCTCTGAAAAAAATTTCTGGCTACGCCGCTGGTGCGGAGTTCTATTAAAGCGAAAGCTTTACATGTAGCACACGAACGTGGCATTGAACTAAAAGCAGGCATGGGAGAAGTGAAGCAAAAAAGATCGCGTGACGTAAGGGGAAGCGAAATGGAGGCAAGAGCGAGTGAAAGCATGACTGTGCTTACATATGACGCTAATAAGAACTTCTTAAGTGAGTGTTGAGCTGGTAATGGAAAAGTTAATTAGCGATATTTAATTAGTGAACGCTGTATGTTGATATATAGGGCATGGCAAAATACTAGCCCCGCCGCATGGCTTTCCGGCTTCAAGTCGTCTTAAACGAATACATGCAGAACTCGGTGAGTTTTCTGTCAACTTAGTACATGGGCAGATGACAGCAAGTTAAGACGCCTACATACGCAGAAGCTCGCGCACACGGAGCTTTAATTAATGTCATCGGCTTTCTCTCAAAAGCTTGCGCACTAGAAACCAGCTAAGGAAGTACCAAAGGCGCAAAGCGACCGTATTACTCTTCGTTTACTCTCTTTTGACGTCGAATACGGAGTGAACTGAATTGTTCACTCCGTAGAGAACGAAAGAGTTCTACGTTATCTGTGCTCTGCGCTGTTGACAGTGTGGAATGCACGTTCTACTCTCGCAGCAAAAAAAAAAAAAAAAAAAAAAAAAAAAAAAAAAAAAAAAAAAAAAAAGGAAAAGAAGAAGAATAATAAAGCAAGACGTACACTGTGGGTGCAAGAAGCCCGTACGGAACATGTTGAGGTATCAATTAACAGAAATAACTGTACGGTTCACACGAATGTGCCAGTTGAAAGAGCCTTAATTTAGCACTATATTTTCCCCTACTTCCTAACGCGTTAGGCATTATGGGAGCCAAAGTGGGGAAACATGTGTATGTGTTCGTGTGAAGCCTAACGCATTCGCTAGCATATCATCAGCATTATTCACTGACAGCGTATTTACTTCCTAACACCTGTATCACTGACGTTTATTGATGACGTTACTACTGACTGTGTAGCGTCCGAATACTTTTGGTTATCAAAGTAAGTTATTCAACGTGGCCATTGGCGCAGCCAGGGGAGATGTGGTAGACGGCGGTTCAGCCAACCCCCCCCCCCCCCCCGAAGTTCTTCAATTTTGAATGCGTACATACACACACACACACAGCGATACGAACGCACGCACGAACACACATAAAGGGTAGCAGAACCCCCCCCCCCCCCTCCTCAACAAAATATAAAAATGAAAGGGTTCTTGCTACACCCCTGAATATCTGTTATCAATGTAAGTCAAAGTAACCTTATTGCCGTAGACTATCAAGGTTGTGATGGTAATAAGAGATAATTAAACGTAACGATAACGCATTTCTTTCGTACACTTACCGCTGAATCGTCATTGATATATTTCACTCGCAAATGCACATTAATTCACCGTCAATTTATTTCTGTAAGCGCTTATCGACCATGCCAGCGTCGCCAGCGCCGTTCGATTGAGGCTCGTTTTCGACCTCGCCGAAGCGGAAGTCGATGTCGCAGATGCAAAACATCCCGTTGCACCAGGCCTCCTTGGCGCCGCGCAGGAAGCACTCGCCTTCGCACTCCTTTTGCGTGCAACACGTGACCGCGGAGATCGCCACCACGCCGCAGATTACGGCCATCGTGAGAGGAACGCCGGCAACCGAGAACGATTGCCGGTGTGCCGAGCCTCGCATGCCCCGGCCGGACTGTTGACACTTCGTACTTTTGTGGGGATCGATGTTCGTCTGTTGAGAACACAGATTAGTACGCAACATATACAGATAGCAGAAGGGTATCTTTTATGGTGGGTAGAGGGTAGTATCTTGAAGGGCGAATTAGTATGCGTTATATCAGATACAGATAAGTAAGACGAACACGAATGAGTTGCGGATACTGAGGTTGAATCATCTTTCACGTCACCTAAGGAAACGTGGGTCGTATAAACTTCACCTCGTCTATCTATCTATCTATCTATCTATCTATCTATCTATCTATCTATCTATCTATCTATCTATCTATCTATCTATCTATCTATCTATCTATCTATCTATCTATCTATCTATCTATCTATCTATCTATCTATCTATCTATCTATCTATCTATCTATCTATCTATCTATCTATCTATCTATCTATCTATCCATCTATCTATCTATCTATCTATCTATCTATCTATCTATCTATCTATCTATCTATCTATCTAATTTCACATTATTTTCACTTTCAGTGCTTTATTTTAGATCCTTAAAAAAATAAGCTCATTGATTCCTTTTTGGGAGTCCTCAGTTGTAACGATTATGACTCTCTTTAAAGAGACACACGAACTCTCTTTGGAGATCATGAAACTCTCGTCGGAAGATGGGGAGAGTCAAAAGGGCGTTGACGTGTCTCTTTAAAGGGAGTCATACACGTGGCAAGTGAAAACTCCTAAAAATGGAGTCAAATGATTTTTTTTTTATTTCTCATAGCGAGTAGGTTAAGTAACGTGACTAGAATTGCCAGGGCGCGACAACATTAAAAAATCGGCATTTGCTCCACATTTTTTTTTAAACTATACGAACGTACCACTGCATTTTCTGAAGAAAAAAAAGACCTACCGGAGGGCTTCTTTGTACTTTTGATATTGGCAATTTCAGGCACATGGCCTGACTCTGCGTGGCACGAAGTACTTTACGCTCATTGGTCCTCAAAATCATGAAGGAGAAATTCTAGGACACAAAAGGGCGTCATATTCAAAGGCGAGCGATCGTTTCTTTTCTTTCTTTCTTTTTTTCTCTCATTTTAGAAGCGGTGCTGAGTACAAAACACCCGCAGTTAAACGAATATGCGCTAAGAATAGCGCAGATTTGTTGCTGAACTGCTCGTGAAAGGCGCGAATATTTACGCAAGCGAGCTTTACTCGGAATCGCTCTAAAGCGTTGTGGAAAAGGAAATATAACAATTTCTCTGGAATTGCGTTTGAAGCAACGAGAACACGGCCGTATTTCATGTAGCGAGACTCGAAGTCACCCGAGCAGTTTGCCGAACGCGAGAACTCGGCGCGCTCCAGATGTTAACATTTTATTTCACTTCGCCACGAAACAATATTGTGCTGTTAAACACGAACTACATGAATTAAGTAATACGGCCTTTCGACCACTATCATAGTAAATATAGCGTTCAGTTTGCGACAATTAAGATAAGAAAGATAGCATTAGATAAGAAAGGAATAGGTTTAGACTAAAATAATCGTCACAATACAATCATAAACTAGATGTGCTGCTGTTTAATGCGCTTTGCAGCGTTCACAGTTCACTTGCGTTCACTTTACTGCGTTTTACGTGTCGCTACGAAATGCACTCGCTTCAGCGTAGGCAGGCATGCATCGGTGTGGCAACGCTAAGTGAGACTGGTCTTTTGTGAGTATTTTGCGACCAGTCAGTGTCAACAACTTCTATCAGGGCTGTCATAGGTATTCTTAGAGGGCCCCTCACCAGCTTCTGAAGATACATAAAATACATGAAAAAAGCGCATTATTCTCTCCTGGCGTTTTTCCTCTTTCTGACGCACTTCGTGACTCAAGAACAGTGATTGCCGTGACGTCTATATTGTACATACTCTCGAGTGGTCCATATACGCGAAATATCAGTGGTGAATTGTCTCCCCGCACTGCTTTGCCACGCAGCCGCCCATCCGTTCTTCCTCGTCTCGCATGACTATCGTGCGCGATCAGCTGATTTCACTTCATTTCGCGTGTTTACGACTGCGCAAGCGGTGATAACAGCGTGTAGCCGACAAGCGCGAAATCTCGACAGGCTCAACGCTTAGTGCTAACATTGTATCGAAAATGCGGCAGCCGCGGCCGGTGCCGCGACCTGCGGGTCAGCAGTCGAGCGCCTTCACCACTAGACCACCGTGGCGGGTCTCTCGAGGTCGCGTGCTCTCCGGTTTCGTTCACCGCCCAAAGGAGTGGGCTACAACGACGGCATCGTATGACGGTTGCGTAACATGACGACGCGTCAGAATTTGTGACGTTGTTATGACGTCACAATTTTTTGCGAACTGTCACGTCACGATGACTTCATATGGTGATGTCATCACGTGACGATGATTTCTGGCATAACTCGTCCCCGACGCCCGGGACAGTCGCCGGCGACGGCCAAATATCCCGTTTTATGAGGCACCCGAGGCTTTCTCCTTCATAAACTTTATAACAAAAGTTGGCATGTTGCCTTGTGTCATATTTACGAGAGCTTATAATTCAAACAAAACTCTGCAGAGGGTCCTCTCGAGCTTAAATTGTCTAGAGACTGCTGTGTGTAAGAGAAGCCACCATTGCGTTCTTTCTTGTCGGCTCCTCTCGGCCCGTTTGGCAGACGTGAGAAACCGAAACAAAAATAAAACGTACTCGTTTGCCTTTTTTTCTCTTCCGAGCGAAGCCCTATGGGAGCGAGTGCGCGGCGACGAATGGGCCCGTTTTTATGTGGATGCAAATGGGGCAGAATAGCGCCAGTTATGTCTTGTGTTCGGGATAATTTACGCTCTCGCTGAGGCGCCCGCGAGAAGGCTGCCATATGCAAACTGCTGCCGCGGTCGAGACGTATCTTGTAGGCGAAAAAAAAAGCGACTTAAATGCGGAGAATAGAAAGCAGCTCTGCCGTCTTCGAGGTTGAAGAAGCCTCGTAGGCAGGGTTGCCAGTTCCATAGAGTTTCCTCTAAATACACTCTTAGGCGTGCCCATAGGCGTGCGCAGGGCTCCCCCTTGAGGGGGGGGGGGGGGGGGGGGTTCGTCGCAGCGCCCCCCTCTCATCATGTCAATTTATGGGGCTGACTTTGCGCCCCCCCCCCCCCCCGAGTCGCAGCGTCCCCCCCTCCCTATTATGTCAATGTATAGGGCTGGCATTGCGCCCCCCGTGTGCACGGCTATGGGCGTGCGCACGAGGGGGGGGCAGCGAGGCGGCCGGCCTCCCTATTCGTCTAAAGGAGGGGGGGGGGGAGGGGGGCGCAAATTTTGCTCCATACATTGATTTAACAGGGAGAGGGGCGCGCAAAGTCTGCCCCAATAGGCCTCAGTGTGTTTTGCTGTGTATGTCAAGCATTACAGAATATTTGAGTTTGAACTTCTTCATGTGAATTGACTCTTCCTACCTGAACTTGTGATACAACACTTGTGCGCATATGAACCTATTAGACTTATCTGAACTCTCATGTAATGTTCGGTTGTGCTGTATTTTCACATCGTGTGTTCTACTGTATTGCATTTTGTGCCCTTATTATTTTTCTTAGTACATATTTTGTCTGCTAAGCGAGAAGGAGTAGCCGGTGCCACCATAATGGCACCAACCTCTCCTATTTCGCCATTTCAATAAAAAAAAAAAGGGGAAGGGGAGCGCTGTGACGAACCTCCCCCCCCCCCCCCCTGAAAAGGAACCCAGCGCACGCCTATGAATGCATTTAAGGGAACTCTGGCGCTAGTGTCTATGGGAGCTGCAACGCATGGCGCTTCAGCCAGGGAGGGAATGTCTAATCACACGGAATGTACACGGATTTGTCTAATCTTCGTTCTTTCGGCTCCGTTTGGCTCCGTATATGGCCTGCGCCCGCTTTGTCGCAAAACGAAGTTCTGCAAATGCTGAGCATGCAGCTCCACTTCACCAACTTAACCCTTTAGGCTCACCAGTTCAAATCGGCTCACGATGAGTACAACGATCCGTTCTCCTATCCGAAATGAACGCTAAAACACAATATTAAACAAAGCCACAAGTGCGTTCGAAGCCGCAAGTACAAAGATTAGGCAAATCCGTGTACTACCCATAATTCCCATGGAGGATGAACGATCGCAGCGCCAAAGTTCTATCTAGTAAATATTGCAGGAAACTCTATGGCCAGTTCCACTTGTAATAGGCGGATTTGGGCTTCCATTTTTTCGCCGAGTCACTTGAAGAATTTTCCAGTCACTTGTCGCGTTTTGCTGGGCTTAATTGCATTTTCTCAGCGAGTATAAATATTTTAGTGATGATCACTTTCACCAATAGCGCGTTTTGTCATTCACTTATAATGTGTGTCGATGACTGAGTAGTTCAATCAATCAATCAATCAATCAATCAATCAATCAATCAATCAATCAATCAATCAATCAATCAATCAATCAATCAATCCAAATTTTATTTTCGCAGTAGACAATACAGTGCATTGTAAATGCGAAAATAGAAGACCAGAGAAAAAAGCTGCGCTTGCGCAGCTTGACTAAGCTCTGGTCACCCGTACAGCAGCAGTGACAGTACGAAACATATCAGTGTTGAGTGTTGAAGTCAAACATATTGAGTGTTGAAGTTAAACGTACGCTGGGGAACTCAACAAGTAACATTACTCACGCACTGGCAAACGTGCATTGAACCGAATGGAGACTATACCACGAAGACAATGTTAAAAAATAAATATGCGCTTTCGTTCATAGTTGCGCGTATTTTCGCTGTACAGAATAACTAAAGCGATATTTTAACTCGCCCTCATACTTGAGTGACTGTTATACCGATTAAAATATTTTCAACAGTGGGAAAACTCAATAAATTTCCGCTTCCATTAGGGCTTCTTTTAGGACGATTAGTTGCTTGAAATTGTCAGCTAGGTAGCATCTTTTGACTGTGGTCGTAGGGTCAGTTTTAGAGTCCCGGAACAGCCTCAGAAAATACATAAAACGAGCGCATGTTCTCTCCTGGCGATTAAAGTTTTTTCGGCGCAATTCGTGACGTCATCAGACGCGAACAGCAGATAAGCCCTCGATTGGTTCATATACGAGAAATGTTAGCTGTCAATCACCTCCTACCCTGCATTGTCATGCGCTCGCACTCCCGTTCTCCATTATCTCGCGTTACAATCGTGAGCGATCAATTCATTTCACTTCGTTTTGTGAGTTTTCGACTGCGCAAGCGCAGATAACAGGGTGTAGCCTGAGAGTGCGAAATCCTGATAGGCTCAACATCGTCGTTTTCGATGGAGGCGAAAATGTTTCAGGCCCGTGTGCTTAGATTTGGCTGCGCATTAAAAAACCCCAGGAGGTCGAAATTTCCGGAGCACTCCGCTACGGCGTCTCTCATAATCATAGCGTGGTTTTGGGACGAACAACACAAAGAATTATTATTGTTAGTGCTGACATCGTCCATGTGCTTTATGAAGAAACAAGCGACTAGGAGACGACGGTGCCTGTAGGCAGGATAGATAGATAGATAGATAGATAGATAGATAGATAGATAGATAGATAGATAGATAGATAGATAGATAGATAGATAGATAGATAGATAGATAGATAGATAGATAGATAGATAGATAGATAGATAGATAGATAGATAGATAGATAGATAGATACGCTCAAAGTCGCCGAAGTTTGCTAAGAAATGCTTCGCATTTAAAAACTACGGCGTCAGCTCGAATGGTACAAAAATTCATATGACCCCGAGGCATGCGAGCTCTGCGCTGAGTTCGCCTTTGCGAAAGCGTGTAACCGACGGCATAAAAAAGTGATTTTTTTTAATGGACACAAGTTTAATGAGCTCGCTATAAATGTCATCACTACTCCCTTTCATATAGTTCTGCGCTATTAATGAGCATATCTCAGTCATGGTATATGAAAGTGCATGAAAAAAGCTACCTGTGCAGACTCTATCCGCGGCAATCTATGTATTGGTCCCTGGCCTTCGACTCTGCTCATTCTTATACACCAGATATCGCATATCACTTCTGCAACCGTGACACGACGTCAGTGAGAAGTCATCGGCGCGCAGCCCAACGACCGAGCAGGGCTTCCCCCACATGAGCACGTGTCAGCGGCGCAGGCTGGCGCAGGGAGGAAGCGTGATGCGAAGAGACGACCCTTTCCCTAGCGGTAAAGTAGCGAGACGCCTCTTTATCTCGGAGGCTTTCGTTCTGACAATACCGCTTCTCCCGGTAGTCTCGGGCTCTACGAAAAGGCAGAGGGCAGCACAGGAAAATGAAAATGCGTACTGCGTGGCTGAAACTGCATCCCCGCAGGACCAAGGTGCTGTTTCGTAGGGCAAAGGACCAATCGACGAGCTCAGTGCCACGTCAATTCGGCATCGCCGACTTTACGTCACTGCGCGTACAAGGAGGATTGGTCAGGCGTAGGAAAGCAGCGCGGGAATTGTTTTTCGAAATTGGAGGGTCTGCGCGGCGCGCAGCGCTGTAATATTCGGGAAACGTGATCGCCGCGGTCTACTGTACGAATTAGCGAGCTTGTTTGGGGGGGTGGTAAAAAAAAGTAGGAGCCTGTTGACGGGCCCTTCAATCGACGGCCTGGCTATCTTCCCACTGCATGGGCACAAACATTTTTTACTTTCCACTGCTTAAAGCACCCCTGAACAACCTGTGAAAAGCTCAAATCGTCGAGTGCGCTCATGAGGGCTCTGCGATCGCCAGCGATGCCAGCGTGTCTCATGAGTTGAGGACGCAAGGCAGGGGTGAGAAGGAGGGTATGATGTAATTGTCCGTAGCGGCCTTGGTACACGGCGTGTCGCTAAATTCGTGGTGCGAATGGTTTGATGATTCCTCTAGCCTAAACGCTGACAAAACTTTGAAAAACAGTTTCAGGATCCCTTTAAAGAGCCCCTGAACAACCTCTGAAAATACGAAGAACGAGTGCGTTATTCTCTCCCGTCGTTTCCCGTCTTCGCCGCACAATTCGTGACGCCAGCAGTTTGTTCACGTGACGTCAGGATGAAATAAGCTCTCGATTGGTCGATATACGAGACGTATCTGTTGCGAATTATAGCCTACCTTGCTTTGCCATGAAGTCGCATGCCCGCTCTGCCTTGTCTCGCATGACTGTCTTGCGCGATAAGCTGATTTCACTTCATCTTCTGCGTTTGAGACTGCGCAAGCGGAGATAGCAGCGTGTAGTCGAAAAGCGCGAAATCCTGACTGGCTCAACGCGAAGTGCTGACATTCCTCTTGTTTTACGAAGAAATAAGTGGCGAGGAGGAGATAACGCTTGTAGGAAGGGTAGTGAAGGCGAGAAAGAAACTGCTGTCTCGCCTTTGAACTCGGTGTGGTTTAGGAGCCCTTTAACGCGACGCGCTCTTCATCAGCCGTGGCTACGTACTTCTATCTCGAGAGCAGTATATCAACATGACCATAGGCGTGCGCACGAGGGGGGGCAGAGGGGGCGGCCGCCCCCCCCTAGTCACCTAAGAACCTAAGAGGAGGGGGGGGGGGGCGGAAAGTCTGCCCCATACATTGGCTTAATAGGGAAGGGGGCGCTGCGACGAACCTTCGCCCCCTCCCCCCCCCCCCCCCTGAACGGTAACCCGTGCGCGCGCCTATGAGCATGACTGTTATCTGTTCGCAATCTTTCTCACGAAGTGCTATCTACCCAACGGCACACCGTTCAAAGCATGTCGCATTAGCTTTTGACTCTGCTGTCAAAACAGAAGCGTGGCGCTCATACCGCAGATAAGCGCTTTGTGTGAAAACAACAAACTTGCTGCACGGCTGTAGAAAATTGATATACCAGTGAGTAACGAGGAGTCCCGTTTCCGGCTTAGCACTGTGGTCGACGGTAGATGGCGCATCGTTACGTGGAGCGGATAGGCAAGGTGGCACGCGCTCGCGTGGTCCCTAAGCTTCTTGTGGTCGACTGTACATAGTGCTTCTGGTTGGTTCTTTTTTCTCTTTTTTTATTATTTGATTCGCTCTCAATTTTATTGTTTTTTGTGGGTTTCTTCAAGGCCCCTATCATGTTTGTGGGATAGCCGACTTTAATTGTAGTCTACCTTCCCATGTATTTTTCATATATAAATAAAAAAAATATTGAAAGGAAGGGTCAGGAGGTCTTCAAGAAAAACAGAATTGAACTAAAAAAATCAATTCGTCCATTAACTTGCCTTGAGTATGTGTCTTATGGCTTCCAAGACCTGGCACATGCATTAACGTTGCACGCAGAACGATTTTTGAATACAACAGAAGACTTTGGAAGCAGAACCAGCGAATTTTTTATTGCGATAATGTTTGCCCTTAAAGGGACCGACAACCAATTTTAATGGTGCCTACTTTTTTTAGCGCAACGGAAAGCTTACCGGTCAGTGAGTCTAATCACGGAATGGTAAAGCGGAAAACGCCGCGAAACATTTGTAATCAACATTTTTCTATCTGCAGCGAATTTGCAGTCGTATACTCACATGCTGCAAACAGAGAGCGCGAGAGCCGTTCGTGTTCGAGCGCGCTCGTTTACTGCGCATGCGTGCACTCCGCGCGCATGCGCCGCGGCTCGACTTGGTCCGCTGGCGGTGGCGACAGCAGCGCCGCTTCTCACCGTGCAACTCCTTTAACGTCGTAAGCAGCACAGAATTGAGCGGGGCTGGATAAGAATATACATATTTTAATTTTGAGGACGGGCGCCCATGACAGCATCAGCCTACGCGACTACGTACAGTAAATTGATCGACTCCATATTCCATATTCCAGCTTCAAGGCTCTTCCGCTAGGCTGCGCGACATGACGGTTTTTGTCACTTTTAAGCACGGTTTAAAAGCATAAATCCTAGTCACAACGCGAAAAGAATGCTGAAATCTGTCACTATATTTCATGGTCTTGTCATTTCCACTAGGATCTAATCACACGTTCTGGCCAGTTGTCGGTCCCTTTAAGGCATTCGTGTGTACATGTGTATTAGATGTGTGTTGTACCGACTGTGTTGTGTATGAATTGAAGCAGTGCCTTGGGAAACTGTTATAATGTATCCAGTGGCCATAGCTACTCCATCACAAATGCTTAATTGGTTTACCTTAAGTGTTAGCGTTTTTAAACGTCTTGAAAGCAGGGCGAATTACGACACGGGCAAGATAGGATAGAGTGACAAACCCCATTGTTTCTATTAGCGTTACTTATGGGGCCCCAGGGATTGACTATATTTTATTTGGGACCAGAAGGGATTTTCTTACTTGAAATACTGTAGCGCTACATTTGACGAGGACATGCCAGGGAAGAACCCGACAGGACGTCCTGTCCTGTCATGTCCTGTCTGTCTTATGCTCGTCAAATGTAGCGCTATCGTATTTCAAGTAAGCATGTATCACCAACTAGCCCCGCAACGTGTTTTGTTAAGTGAATCCAGGGATTTTATTTTATTTATTTATTTTTTCATTAGACACATTCTTTAAATGGGACCCCTTCCGCCGACTGTCCCGTCTCCTCTCCTACGTTTCTGAGAAATGAGAAAAAAAGAGAAAGGAGTTGATTTAAGCGACTCAAAGTGACGGCGTCTGCCTCTTAAAGAAAGAAAGAAAGAAGGCAACATGGCGTCGCGTCGAAGACACGTTGTAATGAGTGAAATACACCTGCGGCGGCGGCGGGAGCAGTCATCCTTCTGCCTCACGCCGGGAGCCGCTCACAAAGGCGTCGTGCGCGGCTCGAAATAGGACGCGAATGAGACCTTGTTCGCGGGTCTTTACTTCACGCCAATGCACGCCCGCGCAACCACTGTGGCAGCGTGGCACAGAAGGGCGAGCAAGAAGAGAGAGACCTTTGGACTCGGGTGCCATTGTTGTCGTGTTTGTTTGTTTTGTTTGGTTTGTTTTGTTCGCGCGTTACGCTCGCTTTTTCTCTCTCGTCGCGTAACTTGGACGGCTTGTGGAACTTGCCGAAGGTGAGGCATTTTGTCGGGGGGGAGGGAGTGGTTATGGACAAGTGTGGTTTGCCAGGAGCGCATTCCTGAGCGCAGCCCGCACTGCTGAGGATCTGACTCTGACCTGACTCGCCGAATGCTATTGTGATCCCAACGGGATTTCGGGTCCGCGGATTCGTCCATGCAACAGCGTCGTGGCTTCCTGTGACGACAATACGGTATACCTGAAGTGGCGATCCAGCGGGAGACTGTGGCCAAGACAATCCGGGACATCTCAACCGTCGAAGACGGTTGTCTTCGCTTCTTGTCGGAGTCGCATCGCTCCGTAAGCCCTTGCGTTTATTCGGCTACAAGCTAACTTGGTTTTCTTGGCGTTCGAGCATAGATGTAAATCAGGGTTCTCAAACACGCGAACCCGTGGACCTCTCGATAGCAGTACGGCCCGCACATGACTGTCTTCATCCCATAGACTTTATTTCTTAATAAGTATGTTAATGAGCTACAGAGACGTGACTGGTCTCAAACATTTTTTCTCGTGATTCACAGCATGCGGTCATCAGTCGTCAAGTGTTGAAACACAGCCGTTGAACAAAAGCTGCATTTCATAATCGGCGTCCACTCAGTCTGTAGATCAGCATCGATGTTTTTTTTTTTAATAGAGGCGATATGCCTGTCCTAAATTACCCATCTATGAAACATAAGAACATCTTTCAAATTGCAACGTTAGCTGACATCTTGTTAAACTAGCCCCCCACCACCACCCCCTATAGCTTTTTCCTTTTGCTCTTAAGTTCCACGAGTGAAGCCTGCTAGCTGAGGTGAGTTGAGTCTGAGGCCCCCTGATGATGAATATCAGGAGTTGGCCACTAAATATTTCGGTCCATATGGGAGCTTTCCGTTTGTGGTGTACTCGTGGATTTCGGGTTGGAAAATGCGCGTATGCTTATCTGGCAGCGGGACACTGCAGTAAGATATTAATGCCGTAGAGTTCTTCCTCTCTGACCATTCTCTGATCAATTGCACATCTAGTTTGACTTGCCGAGAAGCTACGTCAGCTAGCACGCTGTTCAACTTGATCTATCTAAATTTTCACGATGTTGTGATGAAGGAAACTGAATATTCCGCCTACTTCAGCAGGCTGCCTTAATTTTATATAGGAACCACCTTCTTCAAAGCGCGCAGACAGGTACTGTGCAGTTCGACCAAACGAAGTCAGAAACTGCTGGGATATTCAAAGTTTCTTTTTTGTTTAGTTTTTTATAGTCTCTAAAATTCTGACGCCGACTGTACTTGCAAACTTAACTTCGTTTATTTTCTGTTGTCAAGTGAACAGTCTGAGCGGCCTCTACGACGCCGCATGCGAGCTGAAGGATGTTGTTTTCAGTAAGCTTAAGCATACATTCTTTTAAGCAAAACGTGGTAAAAGAGAGTACTTGCAACGTTTACTACCCCTTTGGCACGTTCACTAGATTTCGCTAATGTTTTGTACTGTAGATGCTGTAAATATTGCAGTCCCTACTTTGCGTGTCGGGGCTAGTAGAGGTTGACTACTGGCGCACGGGACGAGCCAGTAAATGTTACTACCTCTATGCGGTATGTTGAGCAGCAATCGTGTTGTGAAAGTGTTGGGGAAAATTTTGCCCAAGTATATTTACTTAATAATGTTGGAAAGACAATTTTATGCGACGCCATGACGCATGTATATGCATGTAGCGAGGTATAGAAATATGGGTGTCGAAAATATCAAATGTGAGTCTGAGTCCATAGTTATCTGACCTTTAAAACGTGTGCTACTCCAACTTAGGGCTGTATATACCCTTAGGGTTGTTGTCAGAGTTTGTGTCGTGTGGCAGCCTTGACATTCTGCGCGTAACTGTGTGTTTGTGCGTGTATGTGTGCGTGTATGTGTGTGTGTGTGTGACTGTGTGTGCGTATGTGCGTGTGCGTGCGTGCTCTCCTTACTGGTTCGTTCATGCTCCTACGCATTTACCAAGGTAATCACATGAAAAGACAAAACAACATCGTCTCGCCTTTCTATTAAAGCTTGTCAAGGTAGAAACTTACTAGTTTTGTATTACTACTTCCCTCTATGAGTGGTGTCGTGGTAATAAAGTTGCTAACTTGACAGTTAGTACCTTCAGTTACTACAAGTGTTAAATATCGTGACAAGCGCTTACTGCTTCAACGTTAGTAAGTACCACCACTTATTTTTTTAATAGTGTGGCGTCTTTTTAGAATGGGCACAACGCATGAACCAAGATGGGGTGTTTTTCGTCAACCGCAGCGTGACGCAAAACCGTTAGAGAACTAAACCTGCGGTCAATACTGTAGCGATACGCAAACTCCTCTGATTGTGTTGATTAAAGAAAAATATAATGTGCAGGTAGCGACAGTTCTGGGTGCAACTTGAATTCTAAAGCTCAATTGCAACAAGAGAATTCTACACTCGGTTACAACCTAAAAAAAAAAAATATAGGCTTCGCCCACAGAACCGGTGCGCCAGCCCTTCACACGTGAAAGACAGGCGTGCTATAGTTGGTTTCCGCTCGAACTGTGAGTACTTTTTCTCGGCTAATGTAAACACTACGCATATCATTACAACCTAAGACATTAAATTTGGCTGAGCAGCAATGTCGTATATATAATCCCTGTCGAAATTTACCACGTCGTTAAAGTTTCCGACCTAAAACCAGCGACACAAACGTGCGTCTGTATGGGAAAGTCAACTATCTAAAATACTCGAGAAGTACCTGACGCCACAAAAATTAGCAAGCGCTCTCGGATGGAGCATTTATGTGTATTCTCTGTGGTAGGGACGGTGATGGCTGTGGGATGGAGCTTATATTTATTTTCTTAGGTTATAACCGGTTATAGAAACCAATACTTACGGTTATTAGTAGTATTTGTTGATTGAATGGAGGAGAATTCGAACAATATTGTAGTAAAATTGCCGATGTCAAACGCATTCCGAGGTTCTCGCACTAGCGACACACTTTTTAGATTGAACGCTTTTGAACGACCTTTTGGGTGTGTGGACATTTATGAAGTTGGTGGGTAAACTTTTGTATTGTAGTACTGATTAAGGATGCGAATGTCCATTCATGTGTAAACATGTACTGTTTTACGGTTATTGGCAACTTCACGATGAACACTTGTGCAGGAAAACAGGAGTAGCCGGAGCCACACCTCTTAAACACATTTAACTTTAAAAAAAAACATCGTGAAGTGTTAACATTTCTCGCACTAAGTGAATTTTGTCTCTCTGCATGCCTACACGAAGTTTTAGGCGTCACAGCTACGGAATTAGCAGCCAGGCGTCACTTTACGATTTTGTTTTTCTAGCGCAATCTCCGCGCGTGGCGTCACGGATTTAAAGATTCGCATCTTTGGCCAGAGTGGCTCAAAGAAACTTTCTAGACCGGCTGTACTCCTTTGTGCGCAAAGTGATCTCCTTCTCTCTCTCTTTAATCCCCATTCCCTTATCCCCGGTGCAGGGTAGCAAGCCGGACGCTCGTCTGGTTAACCTCCCTGCCTTTCCTCTGCTCCCTTTCTCTCTCTCTCTTTGCTATGCTTAGTCTCTGGCACCCTGAAGATGGCAATTTACTTACTTTCTACCAATTAGGAACTACGCAGGTCCTAGTAGACGCCATCAAAATCGATGACATCATGGAAATTGGTGCAGGAACTTCAAGGTGATGTCGTCACCCGCACTTTCTTTTTACGCATTTTCTCGCCTTGTCAAGCAACCTCTTGCGGCAAGCGTGGCGATTCTGGAATTGCGAAATAGTAATTTACTAATACGAGATAAATAATTTCAGAGCGAAGCTCGAGGTAAAACGTCGGGTGTCCGCAAAAAACCCTCCGTGCCGTTGCTTATCAGCTGCACCCACCGACGGAGACAGACCGCACAGCCGCCGCGCCGAGTTTCCCGGCGTGGCGCGAGCCGAGTACGAGCGACGAAAGGACAGCGCTTCAATTGGGGGGTTAGTTCTGGTGCTAGATTTTGGACATTCTGGCAAGGTCTGTGACAGGCTGCGGTTCGACTCTACTTTGTCTGCGCCAAGGAAACACCAAACACCAGCCAAGAAGACCACTTTAAGCCGCTACGTCGTTAAGATCAACCATCTTCGCTGTTTCTTAAAGAGGCCCTGCAACACTTTTACAAGTAGCCATGGAATGGATTCACTAAAGGAGCGTATTGCCTCACAAATTCACTGCCGGAAAATTTTTTTAGAATCCGTCCAGTACGAGCGGAATTACAAAGAATTGTCGCAAGCTGCAATTGCATTCTCTCGTCCCGACAACAGCGCTGGAAGCTAAGCAGAGAGGGATGGCACGGGGGAAGAAAATACGTCACGAGGGCCTCGCGACCTTGAACACTTTTCCTCTTCTTTTTTTCTTCGAATGCACGGCTTTTAAGTGCGATCGCACGTGCACGCGTGGACAAGTCGCTCTGTATGTCATGGCGCTCTGTATGTCATGGCGAAAAAATTTCGGGGGTGGGGCGCACGAGCCCGGTGTGCCACCCGCTGGCTACGCCACTGGCCAATGGCTGATACTTGGCATGGGACATAGTGATTTTTGAGCCTGTAACGTCATTTGTCGAGAGAAGAGAAAGGGATTTTCAGCTGACTGAGAATTTATTGTAAATTTCAGGCTTCATACTGCGGGATAATATTTGACTCGCGTGTTCTGACCAGCGTAATATCGGCAGCGTCTTCTGACCATGCTCAAAGAGTGTTGCAGGGCCCCTTGAAGCTTTACACCGCTAGCGTAAACTTCTGCCCCCCCTTTTTTCATTTAAAGAATGAAGCGCGAGTGATCATCTTACACCTGTGTTAGCCTGGCAAGGCGTACGTAAATCATTCAAGGTAGAGAAAACGGCCTTTTTTGAAAAGCGAACCTAAATATCGTTTTCGATAGGTGCAGTAACCGTTACTCGCTTGAGTGAGTGATTTACAGGGTGCATAAACTGCCAACGAAATCATCGCTCTTGTATGGGCGCGCTTCTATTTTTTTCCAGTGCACAGTGGGAAAACCTGCGCTCGTTTGTGCAAGTAAGAGAAAATCGTAAAAGCAGTGGCCTTCAAGATGAGATCCAACGTGAAGGAGAACACACTATAGCTGTTCTAGTAGGAAAAACGTTCTTCGAACTATATACCACCTCAAAAGACAAAGCCAGCTTGCAAAAAACAAAGAACTTTTGTTAATAAGTAACATCCTAAATAGGGCACTGATTGCTCGCACATTACTATGCCAATTGTATAGCCAAACCTGTCTATACAAAGGACACAAACGTCACGATCACCTGAACTGCATAAATCAATAGGTATTCATATATGTTTATATATATATATATATATATATATATATATATATATATATATATATATATATATATATATATATATATATATGCGTGTGTATATATACATGTGTGTAAATAGATATACTTTGCTAATCTATTTGTATGTACTCTGATATGAACCGACCACTAGCCAGTTAGGCTAACGGTCTAGATAGTTTGTAATCATTTGTGATCATTTATCAATAAATTTGAGATTGAGTTAAAAAATAAGAAAGAAAACCCTGAGGGACAACTTAAGGAAACTTGTCATAAACAATCTTCGCTTCGCGCGTGCAGGTTTCGCTTGTAGGTTTAGTGCTACCAAACGGTAAATGAATGCTAGACGATGATAAAGAATTAGACGTGCCACAATTTTCGGTCTGTGAGAGGGAATATGACGTAATAATAGAAAAATTTGCTGTCGTAATTGTTGCGGTGCTACTTAAGTATGCGTAAGCGTTGTGGTACTTGCTGATATCTCCATCGATTGGTATATATATATATATATATATATATATATATATATATATATATATATATATATATATATATATATATATATATATATATATATATATGAGCAAAATTGCAATAAATTTGGGGGTGGGGGGCAGTTGGTATGAACAACTGCCCTTTCCCCATGGCTACGCCAGTTTACGGGTGTATGTTTCCAGTCTATCTGGTAAGAGGAGCCCTATCTGTCTCCTCTTACCCTTTCCTAAGTGCGGGGTAGCAATGTAGATATTCGTCTTCAGGTTACAACCCCATGCTTTCTGCATATGATCTATCTATCTATCTATCTATCTATCTATCTATCTATCTATCTATCTATCTATCTATCTATCTATCTATCTATCTATCTATCTATCTATCTATCTATCTATCTATCTATCTATCTATCTATCTATCTATCTATCTATCTATCTATCTATCTATCTATCTATCTATCTATCTATCTATCTATCTATCTATCTATCTATCTATCTATCTATCTATCTATCTATGGGAAATGCGTTATTACATAGAGGCTACAGGCAGACAGATTTCCCGGGGAAGTAGCCCAAGAATGCTTAACGCAATGAATATCGTTGCAGGCGTCATATCTCCGCCGCCCATTTCATGCGCAGAGCCATGCGGAGACTCCCAACCCGTGACAAGGCCTGAGTCGACGAGTTTTCTAGGGCACCCCCGAGAAGAATCAGGCAAGTCAGGGCACGGCTTCTGTAGCAGCGACAGGATTCGACAGCGATGAACTCTGCAGCCTTTCTGGCGCTGACCGTGGCGTCTCTGACGCTGCTGCTAAACAGGGTGAAGTGCCAGCAGCCGGAGTGCAACTTGAAAAGTTGCGAAAAGCAGTGCATGTCGCTCCAGGCCTGGCGGTGGAGTTGCGAGGCGGAAGGCTGTCTTTGTACGTTTCTGCTGAACGAGGCGAAGGCTATGTGCAGCAAAGGGAGCGGAAGCGGTGGTGGTGGAAAGGAGCGTGACAAGGATCGTGATTACAACGATGATGATGAGGATGATTACGACATCTTTTACGACGACCACCATGATGGCGGCTCGGGAGAAACCGGAAGACCCCCTGGCGGTCAAGGCGGCGGCCACAAGAGCACCAAGACTCCCGGTCAGTAGAAAAAAAAAAAAAAACTTCCGTTTACTTCGTTATGGTTAAAGCAGCGCAAAAGAGAGAGAGAGAATAAAAAAAGAGAGAAAGGCAGGGAGGTCAACCAGAAACGTAGCATCCGGTTTGCTACCCCTGCACTAAGGGGAGGGGGAAAGGGAAAAGAAAGATGGAAAAGGAAAGCGAAGAGGACAGTAGACGCGCGAATAAAAAAAAAAAAGAGGGCGGGGTGCTATAGCCTATTCAATAGGCCACTGCCCCGCAAAAAATTCAGTAAGGCCTTGACTGATTTTCTCTGTGCAAACTACACATACCAAGAAGGATACGCAACAAGCGCTTACTCGCAACTGAAAGGTTTAGTAGTAGAAAAAAAAAAAAAGAAGGTGAAGTCAAACGAACTGCGCAGTCGTCGCCTCGTAGAAAACTTGCCAACTTGCAAAAAGGCGAGAAAAAAATATTATTGACTAAACAAGTTAATATCTGGCAACAGCACAAAAAGGTAGCGCATATGAGTGAGAACATACATTAATAATATGTATTCAAAATCACAGCCAACCAAAATATATCTACCCCACCCCCAAGAAACTGATCTTGCTTCTCGATAAGGCCACTGAAGGAGAGGTGACGCAGCTTTTGCCAGCATTCCTAATAAATTTTGAACTGGGATATAGAAGGCATTTTTTAACGTATGTTGTTATTATTATGTGCTACTTTGTTTTTAAAACTCTTGCAAGATGTTAACCCTAGCAGCAACAAATGCTGACACAACGTAGCCGCAACATTCGGAAAGTTGCCTCAACGTTGCGGCAACATTTGGGGCTACTAGAGAAGTTTGTTTAGTCAACCATATTCTTTTCTCTTGCGAATTTGCAACTTGGCAAGTTTTCTACGGTGCGGCGACTGGGCAGTTCGTTTGAGTTAACCTTTATGTTTCT
Source organism: Rhipicephalus appendiculatus (assembly GCA_030522465.1). Taxonomy (NCBI): domain Eukaryota; kingdom Metazoa; phylum Arthropoda; class Arachnida; order Ixodida; family Ixodidae; genus Rhipicephalus; species Rhipicephalus appendiculatus. The sequence continues at coordinate 2,141,041 of JALIZH010032968.1, forward strand.
TCTAATGAATTTGCAGTTGCCAGTGAGTGCTTGTTGTGCATCGTACTTGGTCCGCGTTGTTTGCGTCAACTTAACCATAATGGAACCATACCAACTAGCCAAGTTGTCGACTTTTCATTTATTTATTAAGACGTAGGGCCTCGCATGTCTCGTGCGAGAGGGACCTATCTGGCCGTTTTCGAAGTGGTACGCATCAGTGACTAGTAAAGAAACCTTATTTTTCTTACGAACAAACAGTATCGTTTATGTAATGAAGTTCTAGATTTTACAAAGTGCGTTTTGGGTCTCACACACTTCGTTGACACTAGTTTCAATTTCAAGTCCTTCAGAGCGTCATCATCGTAAGTTGTCAGTAGACAAAATGTACATCAACGAATTTTAAGAATCCTTTCTTTCAGCAACTCAAGTAACGCATTTAATTTTGACGGAACGATCAAAACATGGTTATACGGTTGCTGAAGGATACTTGAGGAGAACTTCTTCTTGGCCTAGTTGCTATTGCTTGCTGTATGTCATTCTGCCTCTAGAAAAAAAAAACATACACAGAACATACGGTGAAGGATGTTTGTGCAGTTTGAAATTTGACACAACCACTGGCTTCATGAACGTTCGCAATTGGTTTAGCGCTGGCTATTTTACAATTTTCCACACTAGCTAAAGCCCTGCGTACTCCAACATAAACAAACTTGTAGGCTGATTGAACCAGTGGCGTAAGGAAGGAAGGAAGCAAACAAAGGGAGAAGGCAGGGGGGTTAACCAGAAAGACTTCCCGTTGGCTACCCTACACTGGGGGGATTAGGGTAGGGGAATGGAAAGATGAGAGAGAGGAGGGAAGAGGAGGAAAAAAGAGAGAGGGGCAGTGGCGTAGATCAAGAAGAATCCCAAGGGGGGGACACATCTAGCAGCGGTGATCATTTCGTTTTTATGAATATACGTTTTGTTTCTAATCATATAACAATAAATATAGTGCTTTGAAATAGAATACAAAAACAATCATTATATTTTTTTTCATTACGCCATCATAGTCGAGCAATCGGATTCATTATTTATTGTCTATGGTTTCCGCTAAATCGTCGACATAAATAACGGTAGGTGATCGGGGTTCTTTAGTTATTTTGCATATTAAAGCGCAGCGTAGCGAAATATTTGCGGCACGCTAACCCGTAGCATTTTAAAAAGCTCATGCTCTACTGTGCCTTTTGCAACTAAAAACAATTTTCACTCTTTTACTGCATTACTGCTCTTTGGAAGGGCTTCAGTTTTCAGGGTCGGTTTTACGTAGAATGCGCTACAATTCACTGTCAAGAAACTTAAATGTGATGTTTGAAAGATGGATCTCAGAGGGGGGGCTACTAACAAGGGGCGTCCCCTCCTCCCAAATCTGAACGCAAGGGAGGGTCAGAAGCCCCCCGACGCCCCATGATTTGCGCCAGGGAACTGCACGCTCGAATAATTTAACACGCTAGTTGTCTTCTCTAGGTGGCAGTAAGAAGAGCAAAGGCACGACCAAGCGCCCAGGAGGCGGTGGAAAGCGAACGAAGAAGCCAGGACCGGGTGGCAAGCCACCCGGCGGTGATAAGGGCCACGTCACACCACCGGGTGGGGATTACGAGGAGTCTGATGAGACGCTGAGTACCCCCGAATATAGTACTACGGAGAGCACGCCGAGTACCCCCGGATACGGCACTACCGACAGCAGCAGCATGCCGTCTTCCAGCGAAGACGACTACGGTCAGGAAGATGTCGGCCAGAAGGGATACGGCCAGAAGGAATACGGAGGCAGGGCTGGGGATACTCTCAGTCTGCTGCCCCGAAAGGCGCTGGAACCGACGAGAGGAAGAGGCGGCAGACGCGGCAGCAAGGGCAGCAAGATACACATGCCGTTCGTCGTCAAGAGTCTGAGCATGCCGCTGTCCCCCAAGCAGGTGATGGAACAGCTCAAGCGGCAGAAGGGAGACATTCCCATGAGGAAGATCCAGGATTTCCTCAGGAAGGGTGGGCGTTAATAAAGTTGCTAAACATTGTTCGCCGTTGTATTTTTCTCTGATAAATGCAACGCGACTTAGATGAAGACAGGAGATAGATACTCCTATATAGAGATATATGTATATACAAGAATATAGATATATATATAGATAGAGAAGACTCTATAGATAAATTGCTAAACTGCAGAACGCTAATTCCGTACGGGACATGGGAGAACACACACAGCACAGAACTCGAATAAATTAACACGCAATTAAAACTTTCTTCCAAGTCCCGTACTGAGCTTGCGCTCTGCATTTTAACATTGTGAACCAACTAGGCCAGCAACTAGCCCGAAACACATAGATACAGACGAGCGCCGTTTGTATCTATAGGCTGGTTTACACCTGCGGCTGGAACTGGCCCCGCGACCATTTTGTGACTGGTGATTCAAAAGCGACTCAAAAGCGACTGACGTTCACAGCTGCGTTCGATTTGTATACCCGTCGCCACACAGAATTCCACGTCTGCTCGCATATGGCTCGCATAATAGAGTTTCCCAAAATTAACTAGAGGGGACTCTGGCGCTGCGATCATTCAGCCACCATGGGGATGATGGGTAGTACACAAATTCGCCTAGTCTTCGTGCTTGCGGCTTCGAAAGCACTCATGGCATTGTTTATTGTTGTGTTTCGGTTTGGTTTCGAATAAAAGAACGGACCGTTGTGAACTTCGTGAGTCGATTTGAATAGGTGAGCCTAAAAAGGTGAAGGTGGTGAAGCGCAACTGCTGAACCTTTGCTGAAGTTCGTATTGCAGCAAAGCGGATTCAGGCCACACGGAGCCAAACGGAGCCAAACGAACGAAGACTAGGCAAGACTAGGCAAATTTGTGTACTACCCATCATTCCCATGCTGGCTGAAGCGTCATGCGTTGTAACTCCCATATAGACTAGCGCCAGAGTTCCCTCTAGTGTATTTATAGGAAACTCTATGGCTCGCATTGCCATTGCCCCCTAAAATAATCCGACGCCCTGTTTCTGCGCATATGATTGGTTCAGAGGTTTGTGACTGCGGTATAGCGCGACTGAAAAATCGAGCAGCGAGTGAATGGGCCAAATCAGTCGCTTTGCAACCGAAAGCGGCCATTCGCGAATAACTTCATGCTAGTCGCATGTGTGAACGAGCTTCTATCTGTGTCTGCTGTCTTCATCCAAGCCGCGCTGCGCTTGCCCGAGTATGTACCAGCTCGCCCAAGTCGAGGTATTATTGCATTTGTCTGCTTTTTTACGCACCAACGCGTATTTCCATATACTAAAGCACGCAGCAGCTGAAATTTCCGTCGACGCCACGTGCGCGGAGAGTCGCGTGACACGGACAGAAACCACCACTCACATCACGTGAGAGCCGTACAGTTTCAGTGAAAGAAAAAGGCTGTACCTGGCTTCGAATAAGTATAGCTATATCGCTTGTGTCACATGGTCGACCTTGAGAGCATCACCGCAAAATTCGGAGCAATCCTTTTGCACTGCTAATTTCACATTTCTGGCTATACGGTGCTCGGCTGCTGACCCGAAGGTCGCGGGTTCGATCCCGGCCGCGGCGGTCGCATTTCGATGGAGGCGAAATGGTAGAGGCCCGTGTACTGTGCGATGTCAGTGCACGTTAAAAAAAGAACACCAGATGGTCGAAATTTCCAGAGCCCTCCACTGCGGCGTCTCTCATAATCATATCGTGGTTTGGGACGTAAAACCCCAGATAATAATAATAATAATAATAATAATAATAATAATAATAATAATAATAATAATAATAATAATAATAATAATAATAATAATAATAATAATAATAATAATAATAATAATAATATTATTATTATTATTATTATTATTATTATTATTATTATTATTATTATTATTATTATTATTATTATTATTATTATTATTATTATTATTATTATTATTATTATAACGAATAAATTGCCTCTCGTACGTTAAGAAAAACTTCCCGCTTTTCTGTACCATTCGTCAAAACACGATATGGCAAAGCTCTTAGAAAGGTCTATGTCCCTACTGTTTTTAATGACCTCCCCGACAGTGTTTTTTCTGCAACGACGAAACGCAGTCTACGAAACATCATAAAGTCACTTTAATTGCTGCACCATTTATCGCATTACAATTTTTCTTTTAGTTTCTTTCATGCCGGTATAATCTGTTCAAAGTAGATCAATCCTTATCTTCATATTCTGCTGTTTAGGTAGTATTGCTCCCACTAGTTTGATTCGTGTATCTTATTTTGTTTAAATGTAGTGTAAAAGAGTTACATGTCTTCTTTCTCTGATTATTTTACGTGACAAGCTTTACAATATGTATGTCATCTCTCGTTTGCCGATGTGCCGGGCCTAGTCCTCCAAGCCTTCGCCTGGCTTTGACAGGCCTGTTATCTGTGTGTACTACTTAAGATGACCATAAAGATATTATTATTATTATTATTATTATTATTATTATTATTATTATTATTATTATTATTATTATTATTATTATTATTATTATTAATTTCACATTTCCACGCCTCCCCTGCAGAATGGTGTGTAAAAAATACACGTTAATTATGTGATGCCGCATGAGAAATATTCACAAAAAATGCTGTTACGCTACAACTGTTAATAAGATAGAATTCCAGTCTAACCCAATCGTGGTCGTATTTATTACTCGTGCATAGTGTACGAATCGAGGAGTGTAGTGCACGCATCGAAGCAAAGACAGAGAAAGAGAGAGAAATAAATGTAAAGGAAATACAAGGAGTTTGTCCAGTGGATATTGGTTGGCTGCCCTGTACCTGACAAGGGGTAATGGTGTGCGAAAGAAGGAAATAGCATAAGAGTCTGTGGCGACACTACTGAGTCACGCCAACAGCACTATCCAAGAAGTGAACACAAACATTGTCAGCGAGCAGTTGCAATGTCAATGTGGCTTTTTGGGCTAGTTGGTTGAATGCATCAAAAGGTATCATAGCGCTAGCAGACAGGAACGAGGAATACAAAACGGGACAAGCGCTAACTTTCAACTGTATGTTCAGAAGTAGCAGCCTATGTGGATCCGTACAAAGGAGAAGGCCCAATCGCCGCACACGGAGACCTGCCACATCCAGAAGGGCGAACTGCCGTAAAATTCCGAGCAAGCGCCATCTCCAATCTCCCTGCTAATGAATTCGCCTTTCTGGAGGCGGCGGGTTTCCATGTGCGGCGATTGGGCCTTCTCCTTTGTACGGATCTACATAGGCTGCTACTTCCTGAACATACAGTTGAAAGTTAGCGCTTGTCCCGTTTTGTATTCCTCGTCCCTGTCTGCTAGCGCTGTATCTTTCGAGTCAGTGTGTTGTTCCTAAACTAACCTAACCAAAGGAGCCGTGCCAGTTCGTTTCAGCGTGTAGAGTTGATGGTCACGTCATCTATGAGTTCTTGTGGAGAATATGTTTGCTTCTCGAAAGACGCGTGGGCGTTCGTTCCGGTACTCAACTGTTTTTGCGTTACGATAACTTCTATTTGGTCACTGCTTGTGTAGCTCACTCCCAAGTTCATAGGCGTGCGCAGGGCTCCCCATAAGGGGGTTGGGGGGGGGGGGGGTGACCTTTAGCGCAGCGCCCCCCCGTCCCCCCTTTGGCCAAGTCAAAAAGATGAAGTGCTTCTCACAATGTTCTGCCATTGGTCCCTGACTTTTCTGGTGCAAAGATGAGAAGCAAACAGTTCTTGGAAATCAACATCAAGGGTCTTCACCAGCAATTATCGCTAAAAACATACACAGACATCACCTTGCTTTTTAAACACTCACGGGGCCGGTCTGACTGAGTAAACGTTTGCCGCCTTCTCAAGCATTATAAATTAGCCCCCCAAAAAAAAAGAAGGAAAACGAACACTAAGAGAATAACCCCAATTCCTAAAGAAGACGCTGAACAAAAGGCGCCACTTACGGCCGTTTAGAAATGCCGAGCTGCAAATGCAAGCGTCCATCCGGACACGTCAGCGTAAATGAGCTTTGGGGGAGCAGCTGGCTCTCACACAGCAGCTCAGGCGAAGGCGACTAATTGCATTAACCTTTTTCATTAGGACTGCCGACAAAAGGGCCGACTCGTAGACTGGTTTCCTCGTTAGGCCTCGCTGTGGGAGCCTATTTCAGTATATAGGGGTAGCGATGTGAGCTTGTTGGTAGGCGATTTTCACTTTGTGATAGCACAGCAAAGAACGAAGGCACAGAGGGAGAGAGACATCTGACGACGCCATAGGCGTGCGCACGAGGAGGGCAGGGGGGGCGGCCGCCCCCCCCCCCCAAGTTACCTAAGAGGGGGGGGGAACGCAAAATCTGCCCCATACATTGACATAATAGGGAAGGGGGGCGCTGCGATGAACCTTCGCCCCCCCCCCCCCCCTGAAGGGGTGGCCTGTGCACGCCTATGGACGACGCAAAGCGCTATCTTTCAACGAATGTGTTCAAGGAGAATTCGTTGATGGGCTAGTTGGTACATGGCTTGATATATACTGAGTATTTGCAGCGCTAAGAAACGAGGACAAAGGAGACACAGACTTGCGTAAGTGCTCCAAGTTTGTACATAACTGACAAAGAAATGGAGTTTTTGTTCGGTCATCTGTGATTGCGTGTTCGCGTGTTGATAATATGAGCGCATGTATAAATAAACTGGCTTTGTGCTTTTCAACAAATATCGGTTGGAAGAAACAGCGCAAGTCTGTGTCGTTTGTGCCTCCTTTGTCCTCGTTTCTTAGCGCCACAAATATTCAGTATATATAATTTCAACGAAGGCTTATTTTCGTTTGCAGCAGTATTTATAATAAGCCCTTGACACATCGAATGACACGCGAACATTGCATAGCAAACAAAAGAAAAAAAGAAGAAGAAGAACAAAGGAAGAAGAAACATCAAATCAGCACTTTTCACCCTGAACTATTCAACTGAACAAAGCACCGAGAAAATTGTTTTGCTCGGTAGATTAGTTCACAGTTAGATGTGCTCATCTATGTTTTTTTTTTTGTGATTTGCAATGTCCACGTGTCATTCGATGTCACGCCCCACCAGTTTAGCGTTGTGCAGCTGAACTAGGTGGGGTGAGGGAGTTGACTCCATGCCACGGCAGTAGCATTTCGATGGGGGGCGTAGTTTTAAAATGTTTGCGTAAATAAATTCAGGTGCACATCAGAAGCACGACCAAATTATTTCCGGAGTATAGAATATACGGTGCGCCTCACACCGTAGCTATGGCGCGTAATTTTTTAGTGGTTCGAATTAAATTCTGTTGCTTAAAATATGCTGCAATTGAAACGGCACTGGTTCAGAGTGCTTCCTTTTTTTAGGAGCGAAGCTCCTTAGGCCGGCACCCCGCCGTCGCCGTCGCCGTTGAAGCTCCCTGGCACGGTGCCAGCTGTGGCGTCTCCCCCTCACGCGGGAGGATAAATGAGCTTTATGAGCGCTGGAACGCGGATGGCGTCTGCACGATGCGTGAAGCGCGAGAATACGAAAGCATGGGAAACGGAGGCAGATTAGTCACCTTCTACCTCTTTCTTCTTCTTTTTTTTAGAAAACAGGGTGTACCTCCTCTAAGGATGTGTCGTAGTACACCGAAGCTTGCACTCGAACACGGGTTAGTATATCATAGTTAGTATGCTAACCACTGTCGTTGACAAACCTGACGCATATATTAAGGAAGAGGAAGGAAAGGCAGGAAGGCCAACCAGACGAGCATTAGGTTTGGTATCCTATACTGGGGGGAAGGGGATTAGGGGATGAAAAGATAGAGAGAAAGAAAGGAACAGAAAGAAAATCACGTGAGCTTAAACTAGACTGCTGCGTTCGATAGTAGTGAACGCAGGACTTCAGGTGTATCACGTTTCACTGTAGATCGTCGGGACATGGTGCATACTGAAGGCTTGCAGGCACTGGACATAGAACATCCAGTACCTGTAGTACGGACTCAGCATGCGGCGACTTCAGCCTGCCGACGAACACTTGAGGTGTGTCTAACAGTGATTGAAGAACTATCAGGATTGATCTGTCTTCTTCTGACAACTTGTCAGTCGGAGACTCAGGGGTTCACTCTTGCCGAGGTGCACTGCGAATCCGCATGTCGCTGCGACTTCGGCAACGGAGGCCAAGCTGCGTCAGTTGTGTCCATGCCTTCCATAGTGTTCTGGTTGGCACCGGCTGGCATGAAAGAGAATGCAATGAAAGGCATGGTTGCTGAGGATTCAACTTGGCCTACATTGCCGAAGCCGTAGCCACACGGATCAACGAATATATTAAACTCGTCGCTATTCTATATACGCTCATTGAACTAACGTGCAGACGGGTTCATTGTTAAAGAGAACGCTTGCGTGCAGGATATGCGTCCAGATTTCGCTTTCTTGCAAAACTATAGAGGCTTAGATTTGCATAAGACTACTGGCGGTTAACAGTTCTGACTCATTTTGATTGAGTGGTACCGTGCGCGAACAATTTCTCCCCATCCGCTCGCAGTTAGAGGGCCAGCAATAGGAAAGGCGTTCGGTCGAGCGCACCCCTTTAATTGGGGACCGTACCGTACAGCCCCGATAAATTTTGAGCAATATCGCAGAACACATTTCGCCTTTCGGCTTGTAGTTTACCGTGCAGAGCTGTGAATACTGGGTGAGGCTGAAGGAGTACGAAAGTAGTGAACTGATCATTTTATAGTGGTTTTTTCACGGCGCTACACAGCAAACACCCAAGTAACGCCGTCACATCTCCTCAATCACTGCCTTCAACTACGACCACCCCTCGATAGTGATCTGAGAGTTCCTTCGTTCTTGAGCTCTTCGGGGTGCGGACGCACTTGCACACATCCGGCGCACCGTTGCCACCCGGTACGCAGCACTCGCCGGATTCCCAGCCGGCCTTCAGGCACTCCGTCGTGCACATTTCCTTGTCGCACGTGCAGTGGACGGCCGGTAGAAGCGTTGCCATGACGACGAGAGCACTGAACAGCAACGCCACCTTGCCGCCGTAGCGGGAAAGGTCTGGTCGTTTTGGCAGGAACGCTCTTGTACGCAGCATGTCGACCTGCCTTCCTCCTGAAAGTGCAAGTCAGGACACAAAACATTCCTGCGCGTCATTTCGATGCAACAGACTAATAAGGTATCGAATAGTCGGGTACAACTTTAGAAGACAGGAGAGGCCCCGCCCAGATGACCGAAGCGCAGCAGGCAGTTGCCTCCGCGACTAAAGAAATAGTCACGCTCAAAAAATTGTGACTGCTTCTAAAACGCGTATTTGTCGGTATAACTAAGATTTGTGTGTCTTGACGAGTGCTTTGGTAAAACTGTCACGATAGAAATGCTACAGCACATGCCGGATCGCGAGAGAAAAGTAACTTCGTGCCTTCTACAACGCTGTGCGTCGTCTGCTACAGAGCAAGATCGACGGCACCGGGCGTGTAATTATAAAGCAGTCGCTGGCTTAATATCATAAGATTCATATATACTTTTTGTGTGTTTGCACAAGCTTATTTTTTTTTTCAGTGTGTTGGGCTTTCTTTTTTTTTTTCTCGGTTGTGAACCTGCAATCTCGTGAGTTCGCGCACGTTCGCACACGCCAGTTTCCCGCCATGGAGCCCAGCGAGGTGACATCGGAACGCGATCCTTAGTTGCCGAACCAGCCTTGTGTCGCCTCGGTGGCCACACCACCAAGGAGCCTCGGCAAGCACAAGAGCGGCCACATCCTGAACAGCATTCAGCACGTGATGGACTTGGAGGCAAAGTCCAGACTTGATGCGTCTGGGAGTGAGCACATTCAACCCATCATCATCCAGCTGGGTGAAGATGGCACTGAAGAAAGCGACTTCGACTGCGAGCTGCCTGGCATTGAGCCACTCGACGAAGCATAGCGGCTTCTTATTAACGAAAGAACAGCCCTTATTAGGACTACCAAATTTTCGCCGGTGGGTTGGCAACAGCCAACCATCCATTCCGTGACCTTTAAAATATTTTAAAGGTCACGCAGTTTCACTTATGGCGTATTCCTTATAATAGAAGCTCAATTCTGATAAGCAACGTCCTGCACAAATCGTGCTTGATTTAAGAAGTGGCACAGAAACACATTTCAAAGCTGGCATATCTGAATTGAAACACTATTGTTATCCCTGATTATCGTTGGTGAGCTCAAAATGCTCATTCGGGCACCTAGACGCTCGGCTATCTTATCACACTGCTGCCAACGATCGGTCGTTTGCGCGTTGAGCTGGCAGCAACGATGGCAGCATGTTCTCCGTCGGTGGGGCCACCAGCCGTCCGGTTCATGACGTCACCTCAAGTGCGCGCTTATCAGTGTAGGCTCGTGCGCATCCGCCTTTGAGGGGAAAATGCCGCTGCCTTCTAAAGTTGTACCCGACTATAGTCATGTTCAGTGACAATAAAGATCACCAACATTCAGCAGGATCCCACAAAATACGTCGTATCACTTTCGAGTGAGCAGCTGAGCACCGTAACCATCGTACCAGCGCGGTGGCTTCCTCTAGATGTACTCGCGGACAACTTTTTTTGGCAATGAAGTGAAGGCTACAGAGCCAACTCACGCGTGTTCTACCGCTGATGAATGTAGATCCAACATTGTATCCGTATTTTTTTATGCGAGATATAAAAGCTACTCTTTTATTTTCTATATGCAGCTTTTTTAGAGAGAACGTAGCAGACACCAATTAGATATTTGTACTTACTTCATTATATACGCCTTTTACCCTAAGTGCGCTAAGCGCGCGTCTGCAACGCTGATTGCACTCGGCCATCACTTTCCACAGCGGTACGATACGCGCGCCAAACCGGACTACTATACTTATGAACATTTCGATGAAAAAACAAATCTTACGCATATCTGAGGTGCAACATCAATACGTAAGTAATAGGTGGTGTGTTCCCTTAATAGAATATACATAGATACGTAATTCTAAAGACCCTGGTGTTTCTTAGGCTGCGCTAAAAATGCGACGCTATGCACGAACTGCGACGCTATGCACGAAAAAGCCTTCTGCCGACGATATGGTGCTGCCGCTGCCACTGGCCCTGGGTTCTGCACAAGCTCATGTTTCCCGATGCCACAGCCAGATGGCGTCCATATCTCGCGGAGCGCCTCCTCTATTTTATCAATGCCAGCCAGATGCGGCCGATTCAACATAGAGGAGGCGCTGTCTGAGGCAAGGCAAAACATAGTAGTACGGCCGGCAGAAGACTATCGTCTTTCGACGACATTTGCAGCGAAGCACGCAGATACGCGGCCAATTTTTTCTGAGAAGACATTGAAACGGCGTCATTCCAGGCAGACTCATTAACTTGCTGTTGTTTGGTTAAAGAATGAAATGTAAGCATACTTTCTTCTTGCAGTATTTTTTATTGCATAGTTTAGAACTAAAGCTATGTGGATATCGAGTAGAACTCTATAGTAAAACCGGCTCAAGCACGGAGACTTTTCATGATGACTTATGCCAGGCATGCCTTTCATCAATGCATTCATAAACATCTCGGCTGGTAGGTAAGGTAGCATGCGTACGCAGCTGCTCTCGCAGCAGAGTATGAATACTCTGAATGCGTAGTTAGTGACACTAAAAAAATTCACTGTCGTATGCGATACTGCCTAATGCGGATTCTGAGCTCAGCGTCGTGTTGGGGTAACGCCAACTGTGTTTAAGGTGCCAGCCACCCGCAGTTGTACAACATTCGTTACATATTGCCACAGAAACTGCCAGCGCTCGAGTGCTACGCACGCCACTCTGTGCAATGCAGGCGTCGCGAACCAAGCGAAATGCCGGCAGCCCCGTTACGACAAGCGAAGTGCACGTGCCAGCCCTCATGCTCACGAGCTCCGACCGAGGGGGCAGCGCGCGTGACATAGGAAGGAAGCGATGTTAGAGGACAGTGGCCCGTGATATCGACAGACTCCGCGTTCGCACTCTTTCGTCCTCGTTCGCTATATCGGTTGAGCCGACGCCAACGGCGACGGCGCTCAACGCAGGAACGGGGACCTAAGAACTTGGTTGGTAACAACTTTATTGTTAGTCCGGCAGAGCTTTCGCCGACCGGGCCTTAGGTCTCCCACGTGGGGACGTCGAGGCCTTGCTTCAGCGCCGCCTCGCGGGCCTGCTGGACGGCCCAAAGTTGGTCTCCGAGACTGCAGCTGCGCAAGGCAGCGGCCCATCGCGGCGGAAGGGTTCCGGTGCTAGCATCTTGCGGGTTTTTAGTACAGTCCCAGAGCATGTGGGTTAATGTGGCAACCTCGAGCAGCGCTCTAAAATTGTACCTCTCGTGTTTTCTGTTTCAGCGAGAAATCGACGACCCATTTATAACGGCTGGAAACCTCGTGGACTCGAGCGCACGATGGTTAATTTTTTTTAGATGTTTTCATAGTGCGAAGTCGCAGTTTCGATTTCAGAGTTGAGTGAGGGGCCACCCATAATTGTTTTCGTGTAAACATTTATAGCTGGCTACGTGAGCACACAAAACCGCGTTCCTACGAGCCCCGTGCGGACAACCCTTCCCAACGAAGGCTTTCTGGCTGCTGCTATAATCCCCTCCGAGACGTTGCAAATATGCGGGATCCCTCAAGAATGCACTTCCGAGGAAGGACGTCAGCCTGCTATGAGATAGCGCTCGGAAGGATTGTTGCAGCCAATACAAACTCGTGACGCAGGTGGCGGTTGGTTGTTTACAAGAAAACCAAATGTGCGTTTCGCGTGCAGTGGCGCGACACGCACTTCAAAATTGATTTTAAATGTGTTCTAGGTTATATTATCCGTTGATTTCTCATAGATTATAAGCGTGGATCCACGCAAATCTTTCCCGCAAATCATCTCACCCTCAAAATTTTGTTTCAGTGCTCCTTTAAATCGTTAAAGGGGCCATGACACCCAATTTTCGATCATAATCTGTGTCACCCTCTTTCGCGTGGCGTGGGAGTCAACCGCATATTTCCGGAGCGTTTTTATGAATCTTAATTTAATTACTGCGATTACGTCTTAGGTTATTTTTGTTAATTATACTAATTAAGACCTTGTTCGTTTATTGTAATCCGCTTTTGAGCATCGCTAGCACTGTCTTTGGCCTGTCTCGACCCTTTGGTATTGAGCACGATCACGCCACATGAGATCTATGGATGGACGACAAGACGGCTCCTAAAGTGTTGCGCACTTAAAAACTCCTAGCCACCCTGCACGAGTTATAAATATTGCACTTAATTCAGCTCCATTATCGAGAAACTTCAGGAAGTTGTGCTACCTCAAGTCGATTCCGACGGGTTGCCCGTCGATTCCCTCGGCAATCGCGCGCTTACCGAGGCGGTGGCGCCCTCTCTTGCGCGGCGAGGGTATCAGCCATATGCTTCAGTTTTTCGTGGTTTTAAGTAAATTATTTCGATTAATTCATGTAGTTTATATTACTTTAGTCCTTGTTAGATTATTTCGTGCCGGTTTTTGAGCATTTTTATCCTTGTTTTAGGCCTGTATTGACCACTGCGTGACCATGCGACGTGAGACGGTGGATGGACGAGAATCCGGGCCCCTGATGTGCTACGCACTTGATATGGGACTGACGAATGTGCGAGTCGGGCAGCTAGCGAAAGGTGCACGGGCCACCTGTTTGAAAACCCCTTTTAAACGACAATCGCGAAAGTTCACAAACATTCCGGCGAGGCAGACACAGAGCGGTGGTTGCGCGCGTTATAGATTGTGTAGATGAGGCCCGGTCACATGAAAAGAGTGAAACAAGCGCGAGTGGTAATATTTAGATCACGCTTTAATAAGCTAAGACCATAGAGTTTCTTATTATTTCATAAAAGTAACTCTGGCGCTGCGATCGTTCAGCCATCATGGAAACGTTGGGTAGTACGACCGATTTGTCTTACTTTTCGTGCATGCATGCGGCTTCTAACGCACTTGTATTGACTTTGTTTACTGCTGCGTTTTGGCATTTCTTTCGGATAAAAGAACGGATCGTGGTGAACTTCGTGAGCTGATTTGAATAGGAGTGCCTAAAATGTTCCCGTGGTGAAGTGGAACTGCTGAACCCTTGTTGAACTTTGTCTTGCGACAAAGCGCCTTCAGGCCACACACAGCCAAACGTAGCCGAAAGAACCAAGTTTAGACAAATCCCTGTACTATCCATAATTTCCATGTTGGCTTGTAGCGGCATGCGTTGCAGCTCCTATATAGACACCGTAGCTCTCGGAGTTCCTTGTAGTAAATATTGCAGGCAAACTCTATGGCAAAGACGGCACAAATGGCCTCACAACGTAGAGGCGCCGTGATCCTTCCGGAGTGCTTAAGTTCTGTCTCACACTGCGTCTTGCAGCTGCACGCCCCGACCAAGATGTATACGGTGTTGTCGACAAGGCGTGAAAGTTGTATAGTTGGACCCGTTTATTTTACTGCTTGTCTAAACACAGATGTGTGGGAGACTAATCTTACGGCTTACACGAGCAGAACGAATGGGAGAAAACAGTCACGCGACGTGTTTACGGGTGCTATTAAACTGCTCCCAAGCAAACAAGATGGTATCTGGGGGGAACATTCCGAGCGACAGTAAATACTAAATGCCTCTTGTTTTACTCTCAGTACGATTCGTCATTAAGGAAGCAGGCGCGTTAGAGACGCAGCGTAAGTGTCAAGAGGAGTGCGACTATTAGAAAACTTGTAAATACCAATCGGTCTTCAGAATAGCTTTCGTTACGAACACTTCAGAATGTTAACTGTACTAGAAAAACTCAGGAACCATTGCCCTATTGGGAAAGTGGAGGCTAGCGAAGCTTGGCGCACTGCTTATCTTTCTTTCTTTCTTTCTTTCTTTCTTTCTTTCTTTCTTTCTTTCTTTCTTTCTTTCTTTCTTTCTTTCTTTCTTTCTTTCTTTCTTTCTTTCTTTCTTTCTTTCTTTCTTTCTTTCTTTCTTTCTTTCTCATTTTCTCTTTCTCTCTTTTTCTCGTTTTCTCTCCTTCTTGCTTTCTTTCTTTCTCCCTTTCTTTCACTCACTCTTTCGTTCACTCTCTCTTTCCTTCTTTCTTTCTGTCTCTATCTCTTTCTTTCTCACTGTCTCTCTCTCTCTTTCTTTTTCTCACTCATTCTCTCCCTCTTTCCTTCTCTCTCTCTTTAAAATTTCACAATGCTTCTTCCCAACTTCATTCTTCCTCCATGCTGATAATTGTCCCTTCATACGCGTGCTTAACCGCACGACACATCAGTTGCTACGATCAACCACGATGGACATGCGTTCACACGCAGGCGACAATGAAACGCGGCAACGTGAAATGACAAGCGGCCTCGATAAGAGACCTGACTGTCGTATCCGAATTGGCCGATCACCGACAAGGTCACGATCGAGAAAAAACGCACTTTCGAGGGCCACTTCTATGGATCCTCGCCGGCGCCAGGTTTCAGCAGCCGAGCCTTTATTTAAGCTCTACGTTAGGCCGTGCAGAGATATCAAAAACTATCATCCTCGCTCGGCCACCTCGCGCTCTCTTCATTCTCTTCATCATCGAGGTTATTAAAATTAATTGTTAATTACGACTTTGCTAATAAGGTCAAGCTATTTGATACATGGTGATTGAAGCATTGGTAATTAAAACATTGCTAATTATGACATTTTTATGCAAGAACTTCCTAATTATAACCATATTTATTTACCATTGTTAATTAAAAACTGATTATTCACGTATGGCTAATTAAGAACGAGCTAATTAATAACATCGTAATTAATTGTTCACTTCAGGTAGCCACAGCGAACCTTCGCTGAGAAATATAGTTCTACGCTTCAAATAGCCAAGCCTTTCAATGCCTAGCCAAACCCAGCAACGACTTAGTCGAGCTTGTAGAAGCCGAGAGAAGCTAGGTCGGTCACAACCTCCGCTATTAGCCCAGTCTTGCAAACTAGTGCAAGTTGCCCGCATTTTTTTTTTTTTTCGCATACGTACGACGCCGCCGAAGTCTGTGACTAATAACAAGTTTCGCGTTGAAAAAAAACATTCCGCTAGACCTTTCGCTCAATTTCTGAAGGTGTGCCAATGTACGTAGGCTATTCCATTTGATGTACTCTAAACTAGAACTGGCAACAAGAAGAAAACTTACAGTACTAAGTTAAGGAACGAAGAAGAAATGACAGGGTGTCAGAACGAGGACGTGCATCAAAGACGTGGCTTACCGATACGAAGAACTCTTTTCGTCACGCCCAGGCTGTTCTAAATAAAGGCTCACGCAACTCTAAAGCGCCGTAAAGATAGAACACGTCTTTTCATGGATGATTCTCCGAAAAGTATTTCTCGAGGCGGAGCCGAAAGATAAAAAACGTTAATGCCCAGACACCTTACACAATCGTGCTTTCATCGCGGTTAATATGTGCGAGACTGCTTTGTCAGCAGGCTCACAAGCGCTTGCAAACACGAGCAAGCAGACGCACGTTCATATATATACACTCCCATTCACCCGTATTTTCAACGGTTAGTGTTATGCTGTTTGTATGTATATAGTTTATTGGCGATTGGCATCACGCTTTGGCCCGGTTTGCAAAGATCACTATTGGGCTGACAAACGCGTTTTCCATTTTTTTTTGTGTGTTCATGTTATCTCATGCATAAAGTGATAAAGACAAATTGATTTCGTTTATTTATTAGAGCGAAGACTTGTCGCCTTTACAGACGCCCCTCTCCCCTATACTTTTATCGACACGCACGCACCAACACACACGCACACATGCATACACACGCACGCATGTACATACGCACACACAGACACGAGCGCACTTTGCAGCTGTCTTTCCTAGCGCAGAGAGGGAGTGTGGGAGATTTATGAAATGCGAAAGGCGGGGAGGTTAAAAGAAGATGCAGGAAGACGTATACTCAGTTTGCTGATTATTTATGTAAGAAGGTAAAGACATAAAGAAAAGACAGGATAGAAAAAGGCTGAATATAAATTACGCGTAATAATTCGAAAGTTGTGGCTTTGTCTACAAAAAGGGCGACTTTTCGTCGACTTCAATTGATTTCAATTTACTTCAAAATTACTACACTGCAGATGAACACACCCGCCACCGTGGCCTAGTGGCTGTGGGGCTCGACTAGTGACCCGCAGGTCGCGGGATCGAATCCCGGCCGCGGCGGCCGCATTTTCGATGCAGGCGAAAATGCTCGAGGCCCGTGTTGCACCGAGATTTAGGTGCACGTTAAAGAACCCCAAGTGGTCGAAATTTCCGGAGCCCTCCGTTACGGCGTCTCCAGTAATCATGCGGTGTTTTTGTGACATTAAACCCCAACGATTATTATATTATTACTACAGCTTAAGACATCTGCTGTCCCTTTTGCATTCCTTGGCCTAATTGTCTGTTGGATTCGTTTGGTGACGTGAAGGTTCGGGCGAGTTCGTGATGCATAGTGAACCACAGCGTAACACGATAAGAAGTATTCTGTCCACGATAAGAAGAACGATAACAAGTATTGTGTCCTTGTTCTTATCGTCTTCGTCTCGGTGTTGCGGCGTGGTTCACCAGATTGATTTGGTTCTGTTCGTGAAATGTATTTGTTCACCAAGCACAAAGGGTGATTCGGGACGCCTTTAAAAGCAGAGGCCCGCCACGGGGGTCTAGTGCTTACGATGCTCGACTGTTGACCCGAAGGTCGCGGCATCGAATCCCGGCCACGGCGGGTGCATTTCGATGGAGCCGAAATGCCAGAGGCTCGTGTATACCTACATTTAGGAGCACATTAAAGAATCTCAGATAGTCAAAGACTCCTATCTGCTCGTCTTCGCCATTACTGTCAGCCTTACCTGAATTCATCTTTCTACTCTCGTCTACTCACACGTATTACAAAGCAGTATCGTTCATACGCCATTTCAATATTTATTGATCAGAAGCGTGAATTACGTAGGGGGGGGGGGGGGGGGGTGCTTTGACCTCATCCCCGCCAATTCTTCCAGGAAAGTTCTTGATAAATACATCTTATGTTGTCATCTATTTCAAGAAAAATTTCCTTAGTGGTTTGCAACCACTCATAACTCGTATTCGAAGGTACTTTATCAAAAGGCACCAAAATAAGCACGAAAGACGTGAGATATTGATGTTAAAGAGTATTGAAACCATGGTATAAAAAGTGAATTCCAGCCTAACAAACTCATGAGTCGACTCACTCGGACTCACTCAGACTCAGATCGAGCCGTGAGTCTGAGTCTGAGTTAGTCCGGGTGAGTAATATTTTGTTGAGTTTGAGTCCCAGTGAGTCCAGTTAAAGAAAATTCGGCAGATCCCAAGTACCTTGGGAATCGATGTTATGCGAAGCATGCGGAGGCAAGGTGACTGGGTTGTAATTTTTTTATTGAGCGAAACGTTACGAAATGACGCAAAAATTATGTACAAATGTTGTACGCATAGAGATATGTTGAACAGTCGCATATGTTTCATTTAACCAGTTGTTTACAGCTGCGTAACGATGCCAACAGAAACATGGATATTACCAACACCAGAAGCGCTAAGCTGATATGTCGCACTTGTGCTTGCGAGGATGGTAGCCCTGGATAGTGCTTCGTGGACCAACTACAGTGCATGGCGCTTAAGTATACAATTGACGTTAACCTGACATGACGCCTGCCTCATAGGAGTACATATGTAATGTTTATGAAATTATATAGCCAGCACTGCAATCACAATTGACGTTTCACCAACACTACGCCTGCATAGGGTCTTTTTCCAAAGCAGTTCTGAGACCTGGCATGGCTCTGTGGTAGAATACTTGATTGCCACGCAGATTGCTTGGGTTCGATTCCTGCTGGGACCCTGATATTTATTTTTTGCATTCGTATGGTCAACGTTGCCGACGCCTGTTTTTCTTAACGCTCTCGCATTCAAATTACTAATGTCTGTCCTCGCCGTTCCTGGGTAGATATAAATTGTCAAACACCTGTGGCGCATACCCGCATACCGCGGCCAGTGGTATACGGGTATGTGCCACACGTGTCTGCAGGAAAGGGTTTGACGACGTAGGCGGCATGATTTTCACGTCATTCATCTGATGACCAGTCAGACATATTCGTCAACACCTCTTACCCTCCCATACAAATTTTGGTCTACTCATAGTTAAGGAGGCGATTACGAGAGCACCCAGACGTAGGCGGCTAGATAGATAGGTAGATAGATACGTAGATTGAAACGCAAAAGTGCTTACAGTACGCAAAGAAATGCTCCGCATTTAAAATTTTGGTGACTGTGAGTCCGAGTGAGTCCGGCTGCAAAATATTTTGGTGAGTCTGAGTCCGAGTGAGTCCAAAGCGCTAAATATATTTCGTGAGTGAGTCTGAGTGAGCTCCACAATTTTTGCCGACCTATGATCAAAGTTTCCAGAGCCCTCCGGGTGTCCCTCGTAATCATCTTGCCACGCGCGTTTATAAACTTTATTTTGGTGTACTCGGGTTTCAGCCACAAAAACTGTTAGCAACGCCCGGCGCAGACCACGGCGCATTGTTTGGGAAGCTTCGAGATTGTTTGAGATCGTTCTGTTAAGATTACGCGCAGGACACGAATAGTGAAGTTTATTCGAGAGCTTACGCGAGCACCAGTGGTAAGGCTAGAATGTTCGATGACTGCTATATAAAATACGACGCGCTACACCGATGATCAGATCATCCGCGCTATCAGTGTACAGCGTGTATTACTTGTATTTGACTTTTCGTTTCCCAGGGACAAGTTCGCCCAGATGAAAAGTTTCGTTTTGAACCTGCCGACTGTTGCCTTCTTCAACGTCAGGACCACGTGATAATGTCGTGGAGTTGCGACGTAAAACTTCAACGATTATTATTATTAAAAGCAGACTTCAGCATTTGAACCATTTATTGGGATAATTTAAGTAAAAATCAATATCTTTACATACGACATGAATGGCAGACACACTAATTAGACACTGATAAGG
Source organism: Rhipicephalus appendiculatus (assembly GCA_030522465.1). Lineage (NCBI taxonomy): Eukaryota > Metazoa > Arthropoda > Arachnida > Ixodida > Ixodidae > Rhipicephalus > Rhipicephalus appendiculatus. Next base: position 2,160,949 of record JALIZH010032968.1, read on the forward strand.
CGTGGTGGGGATATAATTATGGAATCCTCGCGATCTGTGCTTAACTCCACAAAAGGGTAAAGAAATGAAGCGAAAGCCAAGCGAAAGCTTTAAACAAAGCATTTTCTGTTTTTTTCTTTTGTTCAGTGAACGCCGATTCCCTCGCAGATTTCTATTTTGTTCTCTCCGGCATATTCACAGCCATATGTTGCACAGACGCCTCGTGGCGGCACGTTAAACGACAAGAAAACAAGTCTCCCAGTTGTTCCTTGTAAATTACGAGCGACACGTATTCACTCATCTCTCGTTCGAACCTTAGATAGAGGAAGGGTGATTACAATTATCTGCCTGCCACTATACCGGTAAGTAATTAGAGAACACTGGCTATATTGTTTCAGTTTTAAATGCGATGAATTTCTGGCTGAACCCAAGGCACTTCGGCCGTTTCTTTCTATCTATCTATCTATCTATCTATCTATCTATCTATCTATCTATCTATCTATCTATCTATCTATCTATCTATCTATCTATCTATCTATCTATCTATCTATCTATCTATCTATCTATCTATCTATCTATCTATCTATCTATCTATCTATCTATCTATCTATCTATCTATCTATCTATCTATCTATCTATCTATCTATCTATCTATCTATCTATCTATCTATCTATCTATCTATCTATCTATCTATCTATTTAGCCCATGGAAATGCGGGTATGAGCCAAAGGTGGTTCACAGTTTGTGTCAACCCAGAAACGGCGATAACAGACTTTCAAAATCTTTGCGCGATCGCGTTAGGCAGCTTGTGTCGCGGAAAATGCGGGGCCGGCGTTGGCAGCGTTGTCCTTGAGAGAAATATCGGAGGGACGGAAAGATTGAAAATCACGGTTAGAGCCGCAGCTGAACCCAGAGATTTCGCGTGGCAGTCAAGAGTATTCATCCACAGAGTTATACCAGCGCTTGAAACTGCTTACGAAAAAAAACCCCGTAACGGCGTCATATCGCGGCAACGTCAACCGAGGTTGCAGCCGTTCGCTATCGGCGTTTGGTAACAATGTAATAAAGGTTACATATTAACTCCTGTGACTCAGCAAGCTATGGTCAACCATTGCTCAATCCGGAGGAATAGGGCAAAAAGCGCTTCTTACGATATGCACATCATTGCATTATAGCGTGAAGTTCATTTCGATAACTGACATCTGTGCTCTAAGGTGAGTATACAGATGTTAAGTCGGACCATACTGTACACCCCCTCGGGCGTCAGTGTTGTGGGCGTGCCTGGTAAGCCCACTATCATTCGCGCAGCCGGGAACGGGGGTAGGGGAAAAGGGGAGGGGGGGGACCCTCGCCCATTTCATTCCACTTCATTCCCACTTCATTCAACCCCACTTCATTCAAATCCCACTTCATCCAACGAGCTAAAGTATTTGGTGAAATGAGGGCTTCTTTGGAAGCCACCAGCTTCGCTGTGTCATCAGTGTCCGCCAAGTGGAGCTGGCTGAACTTTCTTTTCTTTTTTCTCTCGACCATTAGTGTCCTACGCGAGTGCACTGTGACGCAACTCCTAGAAGGGGGCTGCAACAGAAGCGATGCCCTCTTGGTTCCACGACATGACGCTGTCGCCGACGCGGAGCTACCTCAGCCGCAAGCCGCTGACGTGTCGCGGAACGTCGTTGCGGTTGTCCCTGTTCCCTTTCCTCGCAGTGGTGACCTTGCTTACGACGATGCTTCCACGTGCGACAGCCATGGGGAAAGGATGCAACCACTACTCGTGTACCGCGATGTGCGTCGGCAAAGGGTTCGACGCTGGCAGATGCAGCCGCGAGCCCGACTACAGGGGCATGTGCCGCTGCGGGTACATCCTCGGAAGAGCGCCCAAAGAGCCTCCTAGCGGGGTGGAGTAATATGAATGTACGGACGTGAACGAAGGAAAAAGATGACCGGCTCGCACTGAGCCGCATACGCGCTTGGCTAAAGTGAAATAAAGTTTTGATGCATGGACGGGGAAACAAAACTCCTGCGCTAATGTCGTTTTTGTGTAGGTCTCGGTGTAGTATAATCCGGCGCTCAATGCAGCTACACTGCCGCGAAACCCGAGGATGTGCTTATAACAGAAAAAAACCAGCGACTCCTTAGGCAATCGTGCGCTTGCCACTGGCTTGGCAATCGCGTGCTTGCCGAAACGTCGGCACCCTATCTTGTGCTGCGCTAGTCTCAGCCGGACGTTTCAAAAGCGTTTTTCTAAATTTTAGTTCAATTATACCGATTAATTCTTGTTTATTTATATAGTTTATTTATATCATTTATATCTTAGCTTATTTTTCACTGGTTTAGAGCATTGTTAGCCTTGTTTTAGGCACGTAATGATCACTGCGCGACCATGCGATACGAGACGGTGGGTGGACGACAAGCCGGGCCCTTAAAGTGCTACGTACTTCAAACTTCATTCGAGTTCGGTACAGGGTGTTACCACCTGCCTGGCTAGCGCCATGTTGGGACAGGGAGGCCAAGCCTCCTAGCCCTACCACCGGTGTACTGGACAGCTAGGAGACTTGAGGGATATGAACAGGTTCGTCTACGGTATCGTCGCAATGAGCACATTTTTACGCAAGGAACGGACATTGGTTAAAGCACTGATCGGACGTCAGATAGATAGATAGATAGATAGATAGATAGATAGATAGATAGATAGATAGATAGATAGATAGATAGATAGATAGATAGATAGATAGATAGATAGATAGATAGATAGAAACATCCTGCTGAGAAGCGTCTTGGGGTATGGTAGATGGCACGGGTACGAGATCGAAGCTCCACAGGCATCGAATGGGAGCACAGCACTCTCCACCAACTTTGTTAAGGTGTTTATTTGCCGGCACTCAGCGGATAATACGTAATGGCGACAGTCACGGCCATGCAGGCACGGACTCTCAGCGCGAGCGGCGTCCTTTTGTAGATGACCCACTAGAAGGCGCTCGAGAGTGCAACCCATTTCTGAGCTCCAAGGCTTCGCAACAATATATATATATATATATATATATATATATATATATATATATATATATATATATATATATATATATATATATATCCGGGACATGACGGCGACGGCACAAATCCGCCGAGAGTGTCCATATAATTGCTATCGCAAGAAAAATTTTGTTGTCAGTCAGCGCTGTGTTTCGTGTACCTTCTTTCCTCTGTCCGTGCGTGGTTGCGCTGATGGTCCATCATGAACTTCAAGGTTGCAACAGAGGGGCCTAACACGAAGCCATGATGACAAGCATGTGTTCTATCCACTTTATGAGCTTCTTCAGGATACAGTTGAGTATGTCTGGTTATAAGAACCGACGAAATTGCAGTTCTTCCATAAGTACTAGGCTTTTCGTCTTCTTGTTTTCGTCCCAGCTGTGATGAAGCGTACAGCCTAATGTGCTATTCTTCAGAGCGGAAAATGATCTGGCGCAGGTATCAGACGAAATGAGTGCCGACCAGAGAACCTGGAAAATGAAACAAGAAAAGCTTCGCGCTCAGCGAAATGAAATGATGACACGATTTTCAGAAGCTGTGTTACGTCAAACAAGATTTCAAAGCGTGCAGGGGTGGTCAGTCTTCACACTTTCTATGTGTGCCTCCGTGCCTGTGTCTTCGGGCTACATCGCGAGCTTTTGTTTTAGTGATGTTCAGCGAATAATCTCAAAAATAAATTTACAGGGTCCCTTATGCATTCACTTAAGACGACTCGAAGGCGAAAGCCATCTTCCTTTTCTTCTCAGTCGGTATACCGATCCTGTCCCATCCCCCTCCAAGGCTTTCTGCACCTAACGTGGTTTTGCACTGCCTCCAAGATCGGAGGCACCTCACCTGGATTTGCATTGCCTCCGTGATCGGACTCCCCTTGACCAAGCTACGATGCCATGTGATGATGTCATCATGTGACGTTACATCACTATTAATATGTAACGTCACTATGATGTCATGACATGACGTCACAATTTTTGGCATCTATGACGTCATCGTGACGTCATTGGTGACGCCATCACGTGAAGATGATTATTTGCATCACTCGTCACCGACGCCGCGGTAAGCTGACGTCGACGGTCAAATATCGCGTTTGATGAGGCATCTAAGGCTTTCGCCTTTAAATGCGCATCGTCGAAAGAGTTCAATTCGTCTGTGGGCACGCATGAAAACAATAAAGCGCTGGAAGAGCTGTTCTCATCTTTCCTCATCCTTGCACAGCGCTTGCCTCTAACGCGCCTTCCTGTAGAATAACCGCAATACTTTTTAAGGCGAAAGCCTCAGATGCCTCATCAAACGGGAAATTTTACCTTCGGCGCCGACCGTACCGCGGCGTCGGGGACGAGTGATGCAAAAAATCATCATCCCGTGACGATGTCACATATCGCAAAAATTTGTGACGTTATCATGACGTCACAAATCCTGTCGTGACGTCATGTGACGTAACGTCACATGGCACCGTCGTAGCGCCCTCCTCCGGGCGGCGAAAAAAGAACTGGAGAGCATGCGACCTCAAGAGAAGAAAATGAAGATGGCGCTTGGCAGTGGCACATGAAACCATGGCTCGTGGTCGCTGCTCCCTTATACATCGACTGAGTAGAAAAAAAAAAAAAAAAGATGGCTTTCGCCGTCTAGTCGTCTTAGGTGAATTTGAAGTCGAAAGTTTAGATGCTTCATGAAACATGAAAACTGACCGTCAGCGCTGTCGCCGTTAACATGAGCAATAATGTCGAAGTCTCGGTCAGTTTGGTACATGACGCTTAGGCAACAACCAGTCAAGACGGCGGACAAGAGATAGAAGTGACACACACAACGACTGGACCAGTCGTTGTGTGTATCCCTTCTACCCTTGTCCGCCGTATACTTGACTGGTTTTTGCCCAAGAGTTAACACGAGCCGTGCGAAAAATCTTCATGCGATGATGTCACCATCCGATGTCATCCTGACGACCCCGTATCACCTCAATTTGTGATGTCATTCTGACGCAAGCATGGTGTGAATTTACACGGCGACGTCAGCACATCACATCGTCGCACTTCAACAAAACGTCACTTCTTTAATAGGCGGCGAGAATTGTTAAATTTGTCCCGCTGTGGGCGCATGTCTTAAGAACCATTTCCTAATGCGAAAGCCTTATATGGCTCATCAAAAGCAAAAATTGACCGTCGTCGTCAACACGAGTGATGCAAAAAATCATCATGTCATGACGTTACTACATGACATCATCGTGACTTCAGAGATCACAAAAATTTTTGACGCCATTGTGGCGCCACTGACGTCACATGAGGTGACGTCCCTAGATGGCGTCATCACGCGTCCTCGTCGCTCGGTCAAAGGTGGGCGGATCACGGAGGCACTGCAAAACCACGCAAAGGTGCAGAAAGTTTGCAGTGCCTCCGATCCCGGAGGCAGTGCAAAGCTACGTTAGGTGCAGAAAGCTTTCTCAGGGAGGCTAGAGAGGATGAAAATATCGTCCGAGAAGGAAACGAAGGAAGAATGCTCTTGCTTTCATGGAGGAAAGAAAAATATTAGAAAAATATAGAAGGGAAGCACGCCTAGCGTCCACAAGCCAAACTCCTCTGAAGCCGCTTGCTCCTCGCGTTCGTGTCTCATTTCCCATAATGCTCCTGTTTCATCTCCTTTGGTCGGGCTCATGATCAAAAACAAAGACTGGACGAGCGCGCGTGCCCACAAGCCAACCTCTTAGGACGCCGCTCCCTCCTCGTTCTTCATACGCTGCGCGGAATTCCCAGCATGCTGCTGTTTCATTTTTTTATGGCGAAGCTTCAAAATTTTCACGCAACGCTCCCTCCTAGCTTTTTTTTCCCCTTCATGCTCACCTTCGAGTTGTCGTAAGCGAATGGATAAGGAACCCTGTAAGATTTCCGTCAACGCTTACCACACTTATACCGTTAAATGCACAGAGTTTCCCATAAATACACTAGAGGGAACTCTCGAACTAGTATCTATGGGAGCTGCAACGCACGGCACTTGAGCCAGCATGGGAATGATGGGTAGTACACCAATTTGCCTAGTCTTGCCTAGTCTTCGTTCTTTTGGCTCCATGTGGCCTGAATCCGCTTTGCCGCAATACGGAGTTCAGCAAAGGTTTAGCAGTTACGCTTCACTACCGTGACCTTTCTAGGCTCGCGAATTAAAATCGCCTCACGAAGTTCACAACGGTCCATTCTTTTATCCGAAACAGAACCAAAACACAGCAATAAACAAAGCCGCAAGTGTGTTCGAAGCCGCAAGCACGAAGACTAGACAAATTTGTGTACTACCCATCATTCCCATGGTGGCTGAACGATCGCAGCGCCAGAGTCCCCTCTAGTTAATTTTAGGAAACTCTATGGTTAAATGCATACACTCATTTAGTGGACAGTTCTGTTGCTGTTGTTGCCGCTTTTGCTTTTACCTTCTAGTGGCATTCGGTCGTGGCGGAAGTGTGAACCAAACGTCCGAGCAGTGACATCGCTTCTCGCCCTTATAAGGCCAGAACTCGAGACATACGCCCGTCAGATGGCGCCAGGCGACGCACAGCCTGCGACAAAAGGCCTCCTTGCAACGCCCGGAATCGTCTTTTGCAGCTTCCGCTAACACTAACGTGGCCGCCAGAATCACCATCATCATGTCGGTCGTTGTCATGGCGACCGGAACAGTGACGAGATCTGATTACTGCACTATATCTATATGATGGGTGTCTTTCTGAGTGAGTCCCCATGGCATTTTTATACTTCCGAAGAGCTGGAGCACGTCTGAAAAAAAAAAAAAGACGAATAATAAAATTGTCGTTTATTGCAACCGAGTTGTGCCAATTTACCCTGTTGGGCAAAAGTGTGCACCCCTTTTACCCAGCTTTTACCCAAGTGTCCCCCCACTTTTACCCCCCCAAAGAATAGTTGAGTAAAAGTGGCCACCGCTTTTACGAAATTATTTTTTGCGTTTACTGCCATGTCCTATTCTTTCGTTTTTCTTTTGTTTAATCGGATTCAATTGACTCTTCCTAACAGCCAAATGTTATTTCTTGCATTTAGATATTAGATTTTCATTTTCAACTTCGGTTTAAATTTAGTATAATATTGCAGCTTCTCTTTTGTATATTTCTGAATGACCCCAGTACTTGCCCTCGACTATGGGACCATACAGTTTGTGCATCATTTGTACAAGAAAATGCGTGCAATAAAGAACATTCATTCATTCATTCATTCATTCATTCATTCATTCATTCGCAACGAGTGCGAGTATTTTATATCATCGACACTTAACCTATGAATGTGCGCAGAAATTGCCTACCACGCTGAAATTTGGCATAATATTTTCTGCCCTTTCTCTCGTTTGCGGCGTGGCGCGTCCATTAATGCGAAGCATTACTGGGGAAACTCTCGTACGGTAACGCGAAACCTCGCCAGGCCCCGCGAAGTACTGCATGCTCGGTCGCGCGATGTCTCACCAGAATTTTGGTTTACCTTGAAAGACATTTCGGTTCACCGCAAAAGGCAGGCAAGAGGAAGAAAGAACGACAGGAAAACAGACCGACGAGAAAAACGCACTTACATACATACATACATACATACATACATACATACATACATACATACATACATACATACATACATACATACATACATACCACATACATACATACATACATACATACATACATACATACATACATACATACATACATACATACATACATACATACATACATACATACATACATACATACATACATACATACATACATACATACCACGTGTGATACACACATACGGGCGGACGGACGGGTCACGGATGGACAATCAGACCGACGCGGACTAAGGCCCATAACCATGGCGAACCTTGAGCAGCAAAACATTACATCGCCTAGCACACGGCATGACGACAACGTGCGGCATACTTGTCGCAAAAAGTAGGGTTAGAAAACTCACTCGCAAACAGAAAATGGCGCCGTCCTCTGAATGCCGTTGAAAGCGGCAGTGACGTTGACTTTAATCCATGCCGGCTTCAGAAACACGCAGAGTTCTTCCTCTAACGCCCCGTCAACAAGTGCAAAAGGGGAGAGTGCGAGCTCCGTCACTGTAAACTGCAGCTGTTGAAACGCAATTACCTATCTCTATGGGCCGTGTAGCGGTGCTGTCAAGACGTCCTAAAACAAAAAGAGAGCTTCGCGAAAACACTCGTCCTTGAATTTCCTTCCAGCTGGCACTGAATGTGTGTTCTTCGAAAGACATCCGACGGATGAAAAGAAAAGCAAAATGATAACAGGGAGTTCTTTTCATGCGCGGCAATCAAAGAAGCATACATCATTTATATAGGCTCAACATATAATATTTCGTAGGTTAACTAAAGCTTTCATGTGCGCTTCCGCTACTTCCAGAGCCGCGAGTTAAATTGTAGGTGTCTTATTGCTATATCAACTAAATGTACACTATCGTCGGGTTTTTGCCGTCGTCGTCATGTTCCGTATAAAGTCCAAATCGATAGCAGCGGCCAGCGCATCGCATGTTCTTCGCGCTAGTAAAAACGTGCGAGCGCTGGGGACGAGCGCGGCTGATGCAGAGATGAAACGAGCCGGCCATCTCCGTCGCACGAAGGGCGCATGCGATAGCATCGCCCCGCGCGCGAGATCTGCCGTCGATGGAGCCTTAAGCAGAAAGGAAACATCCCGCCTGGAGAAGGAAAGGGAAGGAGCGTAAACGGTGCTCACCTGGGGGGGGGGGGGGGAGGGGTGTGATGCCGGCGTAAATTTCTTTCAAGTTACGAGTGTAGTGATGTGGGCTTGTTGGTGCATAATGGAAAGGCAGTTTCTTTGTTCGACGCGATCAAAGAAATAAACTTTATTGTTGTGAGTAGCGCCCATGTGCCTAGTGTCTTCCTATTTGTCGTCGTCAACATCAGCGCTAAGAAAGTGCCTTTCAAGTTACGACAGCACAATGAGAAATATGAGGCTTGCGCCTTAATAAATGCGGTATATAGCGAGCTATTCATAGAATGTGTTGCTAGCTTAAAACGTAGGTGTGTAATTGAAGAAAGAAAAAAAAAACGTGCAGGAAGATTGTGTGACGGCGTCAATGTACCATTACCGCGGCTCGCAGCTAATCCAATTTCGTCAATCGAAAAGCAATGGTAGCCTGGACTTTATTAATGCAAAAGCCTTGTATCCCTGATAAACGCGAAAGTGACCGTCGGCGTGAACACGAGTGACGCAAAAAATCATCACGCGATAACGCCATCATGAGCAAATTGTAGATTACCTTGTTATTTCAACTTGTTTCAGTGTGCTATTATGCTATTCTTTTTTTTTTTTTTGTAGCTGCTCATTGTTCATTTTGGGTAACATTTGTTTGTATTTTTTTTTTTTTTGCTGCAGAACTCTATATAGATATGGAGTAGCCGAGGTAATATGAACCTCAACCTCTCTACAGCAAGACACAACGTGGCGTCACAGGTCTCCAATATTTGTCATGTCAAGCGACCCTGTCATCACCTGACATGGTCGCTTGGTCAAAGGTGGGCCGACCCCTCCCGGGGGCGCTGCAAAACCATGCCAGGTGCGGAAAGCTTCCAAAGCCTCCGATCTCGAAGGTGCAGAAAGAACGTGAGGCGTGGGAAGCTTTCGGGGGGGGGAGGGAGGCAATCAGGACAATGGACTATGAACAAAAGGAAGAACTGCAACTGAGTGGAATGAACTCGGTAGGCACGTAGTAACGGTAGTTGACAGTGATAAATTTGAGGCTCTCCTTGAATTGTAACCCTGGTGTATTGCCAAAGGCTTGTCTGCACTTTGTTTCTTGATGTAAATTTAGACATTTCACGTCAGTTGAATTATTTTGTATTGTCTGAATTCATTGTGTGTGTTAAGGAAACCTTGTTATATGTTTTGTACCACCCTGCTAGAACCCCTATCATTGGGGTTAGCAGTATTGAAAATAAATGAAATAAATAAATAATAATAAGATGGTTTTAGCCTTCGAGTCACCGCAGGCAAAGTCACAAGAAACCGTGTTTTATTGCTCATCAACGCGGCACAGTGCATTCCCAGGATTCGGGGACATCTGTACGTGGCGCCATCTCTCGGAGGCGGCAACGGCGTCCTGCCATAACTGAATGAGAAGCGAAAAACATCATATCTGACAAAAAAAAAAGCTAGTTATCAAAAGCAACTCCCGTTTATATACAGTAGAGACCTACTGGAGAATTCTGGAAAAATTGCAATCCCAGGACTATTGAACACCGCCAATTGGAAACACATGGGGCCCCATTCTGCGCCCGTCCTGTCAACTTCTTATCCTTGTGTTCCGTACCCCAGCACAGTTTTATATCAGTTTCAATGTCGCACCAACTACAGTCGGCGACAAGCTAAGAATAAAAAGTAAAGTGTACCACTATCCATTTGTGTTATGCGCGTCCAACTAGAGCTGCCGTTTGCTATGACGTAATAGTTAGGACGAACCAATAAAAAATTCAGCTGTTATCCACACGTACACAGCGTCATCCTCGCCGGTCGTCATTCGATGCAGTTGAAATTAGTGATTGTGCCGCGCTTGACGACGTGCACCGAAGCGGCAGCAGCTCGGAGTGTTTTGCAACGCTTTATCGCCTTCCGTTGTTTCCGCAGCGTGAAGTAGCAACACGGCGGAAGCATGAAAAATAAGGGCAATGCGGCCTCGTGGGCGGAGCCGATGTTTATTCTTGGGCTGTCACCGACTATAGACCTTTTCACAGGAGAGGAAAAAACGCCGCCATGATGGGCTGCGCGCGGGAGTACAAAGGCTGACGTCACAGCCTCGGCAGTGCATTTTTGGGGGGGTCACGCCAATTTACGCAGCCCACAAAGGACTATGGTGGCGCCCAGGGAGCAGTTTGCGAAAACGTCTATAGTCCCCCCAACGCACGTTACTTGACCCCATTGTTAAATATAAACACTCTGGGAAGCCACGCGGTTTGTAGTACGACACTGTAATTTTACCAGAATGTTCCAATGGGTGTCTGCTACGTATAACCAGCAGTCAATTTTGGTAAGTGGCTTTTTTCCCCCGATATAATTTTTTCGACTCATACGGCAGGCCACCGCTGTCGCCGACGAGAGATGGTGCTATATGCACACGTCCTTAAATCCTGGTCATGTCTGTATCTTCAACCCTCCTGTGTCTTCATCACCGGAAGTCTATTTGCTGCTGTTGCTACTGCTGCTACTGCAGCCCATTTCTGCTCCGGTAGTCTATAGAAGTATTGCTCATCTGCCAAGTGATAGTCGATGGTGTCGGAACACGCGCAGCCCATGTATCTCACGCTGTTGTGGTAGTGGCTCAGGCACTTGCCCGGTCCTCGGCCACTGTTACGACACTGCTTGAAGCACGCGTAGCTGAGGCACTGTCCCCGAGACAGAGACGGTAGGGCCGAAACCGCGACCATCGCCGCCAGCAAAGCCGAGGCAAACGACGAAGCCCCTTTGGGACGGAATCTCGAGGCCCCGGTAATCATCGCAAGTGGTATCTTGGCCGATGTTCTGGAATGTTCGCAACTGCGGTGAAAATATAAAGTTCCAGGTGTGAGTTAGCTCGTAACATCTGCGCATATTTCACTCATAAGCTGCACACAACATTACGGGCTCTTGCGCCCACTCCTCGTGGTGCACAGGTGTCAAACCTTGCTTAATTAAATGTCACGCCGTAAGCGAACATACTTTGGGTGAAACATCAATTTACCCGCCGGGGTGGTCTAGCGCTTATGGTGCTTGACTGCTGACATGAAGGTCGTGGGATCAAATCCAAGCTGCGGCAGGTGCATTTTTGATGAAGGTAAAATGTCAGACATTTAAGCGCACGTTAAGTAACTCCAGGTGGTCAGCATTTCCGGAGCCCACCACTATGGCGTGTCTGATAATCATATCGCGGTTTTTGGACGTAAAACCTCAGCAATTATTATTATATATCTTAAATAAACATCGGTCGAGTTATATGAAGACGGCGCCACACGTGAAGAGTGCAACAGAAGTTTCTTCGTGTATGTTGTCTCGAAAAATAAGCAGACAAGGCACAGTGTGCGACCCATAGATTCGTTGTCATCGGTTACAATCGCGAAACGTTTTCAAATGCCACCAGGGAACGAGACAGTCCGGCACGGCAAGTCAACGTCACCAGCCGCCGTCGTGATGCCAAACTTGCAATGTGTTCGAGCAAGACGTTCAATGAGTGAGCCCTACGGAACTGACGTCATAAGTGGGACTGCCGGTGACCCCGCCTTCGCATCGAGTGCAAAATGAGCGAAACTATTTCTTCAGTCGCGGTGATGATCGACTGCCGCGCTTCGGTCGTCCGAGCCAGTGGCGTAGCCAGGGGGTGGCACACCGGGCACGTGCCGCCCCCCCCCCCCCCTCCCCCCCCGAAATTTTTTTTCGGCATGGCATATATAGCGAAAAATGGCCATTTCAAGGGGGTGCCCTCCCCGAAATCAAGGAGGTGCCCCCCCCCCCCCCCCCCGAAAAAAATTTCTGGCTACGCCCCTGGTCCGAGCGGCGTCTCTCTGAACTTCTTAAGTCGTATTCGACTAGAGGTTCCAGAAATCGAATACAAACTCACCTCGAGATGCTTTCAAGGGCGTTTCTTTTTTTCTTTGTTTTTTTCGTGGCCGCTTGAAATTCTAGTCGAGAGCTCAGTGGCCTCTTGAGCCGACACTCGAGCGAGGTTTATGCAGCTACGCCAAAAGGTTCCCGTTTCTTTTATACGCTAAAGCAGTACCAACCAGCGACTCAGGAATACGAAACGTCGCGTCAGGAAAATGCGAATCACGAAGAAATTTTTTGCGCTTTCTCGCGCGCATTTAGCCTCGACGCCGCGCGAAGTGAATCGAGCCAGAGAGTGCAAAAGAAAATTGTTTTCATCCCCCCCCCCCCCCCCCCACACACACACACACAAACACAGGAAAAGAGCCGTAGAATTTTCGTTGCCGTTACGCTTACGTACCTGCTTGCGTTTTTTTTTTCTTTTTCTTTTACAACGCCGCTTTTGAAGCTTTCTCTCCTTACGGCGCGAGATTGCCGAGGCCGCAGCCATCCCGATGAAGATAAAAATCATTGGGTGAATCGAGAAATCTTACAGTTAAAGAGGAAATGAAAACGTAGAAGCAAAAGAAAAAAGAAACGTCATAATGACATCCGTAATCTTTCAATTACTCTCAAGAAAAAAATATTTATTGCAAAAGGACATTACTATTCCTGCGCCTTATCAAAGTTCATTAAAGAATCACCACAGCGTTTTTGGCGTCACCTTGCTCCGTCTCGTGAGGATGTGACGTATATTACGAGTAATGGATGTATAATTGCAGACTCCGCGCAAATTTCTGATCAGGACAATGAATTTTTCCAACCTGTTTTCGACCCTTCTATGCCTTTACCTGCACAAACAAGAGGTAAAATGGATAATGCACATTCAGACATGCAAGACTATACGTTATCTGAAGAAGGCGTACTTTCACTTCTGTTGAAACTAGATATCAAGAAGTCACCCGGCCCGGATGGCATTCCTAATGAATTCCTGCGAAGATATTCGGAATGGACCGCCGAGTATTTACTGACAACTTTCCACGCGTCTCTTGAGCAGCATAAATTACCGCATGATTGGCTAATGGCGCGAGTCGTACCAGTACACAAAAAAAAGGTGATAAACATAAATTACAAAATTATACACCAATATCCATTACATGTGCATGCTGTAAAATATTCGAGCATATACTATCAAAAAGCTTGTTTAGTTATCTCGAAAGCTCAAACAAGTTTAATTCTAACCAGCATGGATTTAGGAGCCGCTTGTCTCAGTCACCCAACTTGCAGCAGTGCACGATTTTGCTGACATAATTAATGAAACAGGTCAGATAGACGAAATTTGCTTAGACTTATCGAAAGCTTTCGATCGCGTTTCCCACTCGGACTTACTTGGTGAAGTACTTGATCTCGGAGCTAATTTAAATATAGTTAAGTGGATTCAATCATACCTAACTATTAGGAAGCAATACGTGGAGGTGCAAGGGAAGAAATCAAAAGCCTTAATGTAACATCTGGCATCCCTCAGGGGTCGGTATTAGGACCTGTTTTAATTATTTGTTATATTAATGACATTACTAATGGCCTTAGTACCAAAATTACTGTTCGTTTATTCGCAGACGATTGTCTAATATATTCTAAAACATCATATCATGAGTATAAATTAGAGTTGGCTTCAACACTACAATCAATTACGGATTGGTGCACACGATGGAGAACGAAAATGAACCACGAGAAAACTGTATGCGCGTGCATAACTAGGAAAACAAGAAATTTGTTAATTTTTAATTACATGTTAGACTGTGGGTAATTAACGCAAGCGAGGCACTTTAAGTATTCAGGCATTATGATATCACATTGCTCATCTTGGAAAAAGCATATTATTTTAAAATAAAAAGAAATGAAAGAACAAAAATAAGAAACATATAATATAAAAGCAACTTATGTAACGCCGCAGAGGTTAAACTTTGGTCATTAAGACGTAAGCTGAAATTTGCACCCCAAGATGTTAACTGCATGCCTGGCCTTGATGCGTCCCGCACTAGAATATGTTAGCATAATATAGGATCCACATAGAAAGAACGAAATAAAGAAAACTAAAAAAAAAAAAAAAAAAAAAACAGAGGCGTGCAGCAACATTTATTATGTCTTAATATAGGTACAGAGATTCAGTAACTGAAATGCTCACACAACTAAACTTGCCTGAGCTTTCATTGCGGCCAAAAGTAGCTGGATTACAATTCATTCACTTAATGCAACGCAACTGCTTTAACTTTAACCCTCAAAGATACATTCAAAACAGAATGTCACGTATTTCGCGGTCTTTTAGATCCAGCCATGAGGACCAATTTGTGTCCATACCTACAAAGGTTGACTCCTTTAAATACTCCCTCTTTCCGAAAACTATTGAAGACTGGCCTTAACCAAAATTAATTCTTCAGAAGATTTTGAAAAAATGGTACTGGCCTATTATTCTTCCATGTAACCATATTTAAGCGTTATTATCTTCCTTTTTTTCAGTGACAAGCGGCATGTATGCTTTGACATGATTTCACATAAATGTACGTGATGTTGAAAAAGTTCCTGACTATGATGTTGAAAATTGTGATGCATATGGCACAGCTTTCATTGAGTGTAGTGTTTGCAGTTGTGTTACTATATGCTCATCGTTGGTCACTACTGTGTAAAAAACTTGAATTAATTTACGTGTTGTACTTTTGGTTGGATTTGCCCTTTCTTTGAATTACGATTTGTATGGTCTGTATGGTGTAGGTATGTTTAAAACTGCCAGATGTGTTGTCTTCCCTCATTTAATTGTGTAGTGCTTGTATCTTCAACGATGCGTAAAGTGTATTTCATTACTCCACCCTGTATCGGCCTTTGGCTAACAGTATAAATAAATAAATAAACAAACAAACAAACAAACAAACAAACAAACATATAAAAATAATAAATAAATAAATAAATCACATGGGTACGGCTATTCAAATCAGTGTGCGAGTTTACGACGCAACTAGAAGGATAGTAATTTTTAATAGCATCCCGAAGATGTTAGCGTGGTTAATCCCCTGGCTTGGTACAGCTGGCGCCTGGTGATGGACATATGGTATATACAGTGATCGAATATACACTCAAACAGAACGTACAATCACACACACACACACACACACACACACGCACATACACGCACATACGCACAAAATAGTCATTCATAATGTTTTGTTCACGTGTGTACTCCTTCAAGGCACCAATAGACGCAGATGTACAAGCAAGCAAGTCTCCAGGGATGGATGCACATGCAAGAGCCATATAATTCTTGAAGAATAGCTCAATTGTTACCGTGCTGGAAGAATACCTCGGCGTGCTACACTTTCAGATGTGAGAGCTGCCCCACTGAAATACAACACCCAGCACCGTGTCTGTGGCTTCATCTCGGCCCATCTTAAGCGCTGTCCTATTCTTCGTCTCCCTATAAAACACCCTGTATGCATACAGTCATCGTGCATAGTCCCTGGAGGAAGACATTTACAGCAACTCTACCCAGAGCCATAGACGTGCGCGAGCAAGGTTTGAAAAAATTCTTTCTTTATAACCTTCTTGGGTGAAAGGATCCGTATACGGCAGGGGCCTCAAACGCGCGGCCCGCGGGCCGCATGTGGTCCGCGGCTCACGCACGAATCTCTTCGTCCCATTTTTTAAATGCCAAGCATTCTTTGCGTACTGCAGACACTTTGAGCGTATCTATCTATCTATCTATCTATCTATCTATCTATCTATCTATCTATCTATCTATCTATCTATCTATCTATCTATCTATCTATCTATCTATCTATCTATCTATCTATCTATCTATCTATCTATCTATCTATCTATCTATCTATCTATCTATCTATCTATCTATCTATCTATCTATCTATCTATCTATCTATCTATCTATCTATCTATCTATCTATCTATCTGTCTGTCTGTCTGTCTGTCTGTCTGTCTGTCTAGCCGCCTACGTCTAATGTCTGGTCATGGCATGAATAATGTGAAAATCCTGTCGCATACGTCGTCAAACCCTTTCCTGCAGACACGTGTGGCACATACCCGTATACCACGGGCCGCGGTATGCGGGTATGCGCCGCAGGTGTTTGTCAGTTTATATCTACCGAGGAACGGCGAGAAGAGACAGTCGCAATTTAAATGCGAGAGCGTTAAGAAAAATCGAGATTGGCAGCGTTGACCCGACGAATGCAAATATTATATGTTGTGGCCCCAGCAGGAATTGAACCCAAACGTTCTGCGTGGAAATCAAGTATTCTACCACAGAGCCACGCCAGGTATCGGAACTCCTTTGAAAAAAAACCCTATGCAGGCGTAATGTTGGTGAAACGTCAATTGTGGTTGCAGTGCTGCCCATATAACTTTAGAAAAATTACATATGCACTCAAATGGTACAGACGTCACGTCGTGTTAGCGTTAATTGAAGTTAAGCGCCATCCACTGAAGTTGGTCTACGTAGCACTATCCAGGGCTACCATCCTCGCAAACACGAGCACAAAATTTCAGCTTGCCGCTCATGGTGTTGGTAATACTCATGTTGCCCTTGGCATCGTTACACAACTGTAAACAACTGGTTATATGAAACATATACGACTGCTCAACATACATGTGTGTACGTATAACATTTGTATATATGTTTTGCATCATTTCGTAACGTTTCGCTCAACAAAAAAAATTACACTTCAGACGAGGTCATATCCCTCGAGAGGTTTCCTAAGCCGGATTAATCAAGATATCGATCCACAGTGCCCGGATTGCGGGGAGGAATTTATCACTCTAGCACATATGCTCTGACAGTGTCCTTCGTTACGGGACACGTCCCACACCAGCGAACAGGACTGGGAAGACGCCATCGCAAGTACTGCCCTCGATATCCAGTCAACGGCCGTCCAGAGGGCCCGTGAAAGAGCGGAGAGGCATGGCCTCCCGATTCCGACATGGGAGCAGCCAGCGGCGAGCCGAGGGCCCCAGCGGGTCCTTCCCGGCTAGTCCCTCAGGACTTCAATAAAGTTCTTTGTCTGTCTGTCTCAGTCACGTCCCTCCGTATGCAATGTTTCGCATGACATCGATTCCCATGGTACGTACGATCTGCCATATCTTTCTATTTAATAAGTATGTTAAGGAACCTCTCAGCCATGACTGGTCTAAAGCATTTCTTTTTTTCGTGAGGCACCGCCTGTGGTCACGATGGGCGCAAATTTTAGTCATTACGGAGATAGCTGGGTATGCGTATGTTGAAGTCCCGGTGCCAAATCCCTTCAAAAATGACCCATATATGAGATATGGGCAAGGTCTTCTTTCAGATAGCCTTCTTTCAAATGGCCTTGAAAGGTATTCTTTCAAATTTCGAACACCCGAGTGCGAACCCATACATGCTTCGTCAAAAAGATCAAGAACCTTACCGTTAGATGAATTTCACTCTCCGCGGCATACCTCGAACAGTTACAGACGTGACCCCCCCCCCCCCCCCCTAAAAAATAAATAGATAAAAGGATATAAAATGAGACAAGACCTAAGCTGAGCCACGCACCGCTTGCTCTTACAAAGCACACCTAGAAATTAGAGTCACGAAACAGATGGTTCCTCTATCGTGAAAGCATGTGATTTTTTTTTTGAAAGGGTTGCGGAGTCTCTCAGGTAACCACAGCACCGAGGCCACGCTCAAAGGCCGCCGCCGCCTGCCAACTGTAATTCGTCCTTCCTGGCAGAATAGCTCACGCCTTCATGCATTTAAGAGTTCCTACCTTGTTATATAATAAACAGAAGCTTGCATTTTTGTATTTTATATTAATTTGCTTATCTTTCGCCTGGAATTACTTACAACATGACATATTAATAAAGGAAAGAAATAGAGTATGCAGTAACACGTCTGTGTTATCGGCCACAGGCAAAGCGAAATATGTGGGCTTGCCATTCTCTAAATGCATCGGCACTAAGGCTTTCGCCTTCAAGCCTTCTAGCGATCCCGCATAATTTGGCTACGTCTGCGCAAAATGCGTGAACATTGTGCAAGGCTTGTTTCTGCAGGCAGTACATAACAATAGCGCCGCATGGTCGATGTAATAATAATAATATATGGGGTTTAACGTCCCAAAACCACGATATGATTATGAGAGACGCCGTAGTGGAGGGCTCCCGAAATTTCGACCAACCGGGGTTCTTTAACGTGCACCTAAATCTAAGTACACGAGCCTCAGACATTTTCGCCTCCATCGAAAATGCAGCCGCCACGGCCTGCTCGATGTATAAACAGTTTTGTATTATTATGTCTTGCATGTTATATGTTTTTTTTTGTGTATTAATAATGTATGATGTTATTTCTGCTTGTCCGCGCTCTGAGTGTGTGTATTCTGGTGCTAGGGTCCTGTCAGGCAGATAACATCTGCCTTTTGCCCTTGTATCCGAGACATTCTTGTCTGAAATAAAGAGCTGAATGAATGAATGAATGAATGAATGAATGAATGAATGAATGAATGAATGAATGGAACACAGGCTTCATGTTATAACGGGCTCTGTTCGTAAATTGCCCACTATAACTTTCATCATGTCAGCGTAGGAGTCCGACAGAGTTGCCCACAGGGTCCGTTCGACGGCTTGGGCAGCTTTTGCCGCGAAAATGTCGTCCACGTCGGGATGAATGAGGACGCTGCGCATTTTCTGCATAGTCATGTTGACGGAGTTCAGACGGAACTCGGTGAGCTGTGTTCGCCTTCCTGATGGAAAAAGAAAAAACAGAAAAAAGAAGGACGGTTGAGGCCTCTTTCCCAGGAATTGTCTATAACACGAAAGTGGGTCATTACACGCCAAACGTCGCAGTCATTCTGGCGGCCATCTCAAACGTGTTCAAAAAAGGAAATCGTGCGTATTAGTTGCATCGAAAACACTGAGTCGCTATAATTTTTCCGAGAGAAAAAATTTTAGTAACGTGGGAGCCTTCCGAATTTCGCATAATTTTGTCTGAGCGATGTTTTTCTTAAATTTAATTGGAGCATATCGTTTCTCGTTTCGATACCAATTTTGGTTTACATATTGAAAAAAAAAGTCATTTGTGTGAGGCGTTGCAAGCTCATTAATATCACTGCTATTTTTATGCCATATACCTCATCAGAAATCTTGCCCGAACCTTTTATGTTTTGCATTTTTTTCATTGTATTATCAAGCAATGAATGAATATCTGAGTAATTAATGCTTCCTCTACGGAAGTTATATTTCGCGTGAAAAATATTTTCACACTATTGAAGTTTGTAAATGCTACAATAAGAAATTGCGAACTTGAGAAGATCTTCATTTTGGTACACAGTGGGACGCCATTAACACCAAGTGATGTTCCAATTAAAAATCAGCCTTATACCTAAACCGAAAGATTAAACAGAAAGTTCTTATTGGACAAGTTTTATCATTTCATTTCTTGTCCTAAGGAAGGAAATAAATTTTGAAGTTCCCCAAAAATGGCAATGGGGAACTTAATGAGGAAGCTGCCGTATGAACAAATGGGAAGATAGCCGTCAACGGGGAATTTATAAAATTATTTTCTTCCTTTTACAAAAAAAAATGTAACGACATCAATTCCCCACATTTTCTCGAGATTGCGAGGGCTTCTGAAATTTTTATTAATTAGTTTTTCATGCTTCACCGAAACGCCAGAGCAAAGTTCCTCCCGAAAAGCTTGCATCTGTAATGCCTATCGAAGCATTCCCAGCGACCGCCTTGCCAAAATTTATAAGTGCATGGTGCATCCATTTCTCTTCCGCCGGAGAAATTACAACGTCTCAGAGAAAAGTGATAGGCAGAGGTCAAAACACTCCTGAAACGCCTTGATAAAAGTCATATTGTATCAAAACAGTCATTTGGGCTAGTTGGTGCCGATTCATTTTAAAAGCAAAAAAGTGGGGCACACTACGGAACAGGGACAAGAGCAGAAGACGTGCGCCTGTGTTGAAGTCTTCTGCTCTTGTCCCTGTTCCGTAGTGCGCCCCACTTCTTTGCTCATATTGTATGCTTATTAGACACAATTTGTTAACGAAATCAGCCAATGTGGCTATCATAAATGTTCAGGATATGTTGAGTGAAATCTTGAAGATGTGCACCATTTGTCTCCAATTAAGTAACAAAGAGGACTACGGAAATTTTGACCTCCTGGGACTCTTTAACGTGCACCTAAATATAAGTACACACCGGCCTCAAGCATTCTCGCCTCTATCGAAAATGCGACCGCCGCGGCCGGGATTCGATCCCGCGATCTGCGGGTGAGCAGTCGAGCGCCATAACCACTAGACAACCGTAGTGGTGGTGGTGGTGATAAACATTTTATTCAGAAATATTCCAGAGAGTTACTGTGTGCCTGAGTGGCATTCCCTAGTCCGGGATGCCATGGGTGGCTACTATGAGTGCACAGCTCGTACTGCGTGCACTTTGACATTTCATTTCCGGGGCACAAGTACTCCAACTGAAGAGTCTTGCCTTTCGAGCGCCCCTAAACAGTCCGCCTCGGTGGAACAGTGGCTACGGTGCTCGGCTGCTGACCCGAAGGTCGCGGGTTCGATCCCGGCCGCGGTGGTCGCATTTCGATAGAGGCGAAATGCTGAAGGCCCGTGTGCTGTGCGATGTCAGCGCACGTTAAAGAACACCGGATGGTCAAAGTTTTCGCAGCCCTCCCCTATGGCGTCTCTCATAATCATATCGTGGTTTTGGGACGTAAAACCCCAGATATTATTATTAAGGGCCCCTAAACAGCCTCTGAAAATACAAAAAACAGGCGCGTTATTCTCACCCAGTGTTTCTGGTCTTTGCGGCACAATTCGTGACGCCAGCAGTTTGTTCGCGGGACGACAAGATGAAATAAGCTCTCGATTGGTCGATATACGAGAGATATATGTTGTGAATGGTCTCATACCCTGCTTTTCCATGCAGTCGCACACCCGTCCTTCCTTGCATCGCGTGACTATCGTGTGCGATAAACTGATTTCACTTCGTTTTCTGCGTTCGCGACTGCGCAAGCGGAGATAGCAGCGTGTAGTCGAAAAGCGCGAAATTCTGACTGGCTCAACGCTTACTGCTGACATTCCATGTGTTCTCTGAAGAAATAAATGGCGAGGAGAAGACAGCGTTTGTAGAAAGAGTAGTGAAGGCTACAAAGAAACTACTGTCTCGCATTTGAACTGGGTGAAGGTAAGAAGCGTAAATTTAAGGGCTTGCTTGCTTTTTTTAAACACAATATTAATGATAACTAACAGGCAATAGGAAGGAAGGAATACAAAAGGGAGAAGGCAGGGAGGCAATGATGCCAAGGAAAGTGTAGGGGGATGCTATTAGAATTAATTGTAATGTAAATGGGAAGAAGGAAAAGTGGACGAAAAGATAACTTGCCACCGCCAGGGACCGAATGTGCGACCTTCGAATAGCGCGTCCGATGCTCTACCAGTGAGCTCCGGTGGTGGTCATTCCTGCCTCCATTTTATACGGCATATATGTGCATTTAAACGTGGGAGCGTCAGTCAGCGCCGCCTGTTGCCATTACGTCACGTACTGCGGTTTAGTGGCCCTTTAACAATTCGACTGCCGACTTCACCGTCACGACCACGTGACAATGTTTGTTTTTGTAATATAGGCACAAGATGGCTGAAACACCCTGTATAACAAGGGAACAGAACAAGAATCTAGGTTCCATCAAACCCACCTGGACTAGCGGTGATCTCGATTGCGCCGAGTCCCTCGTGGACGAAGAACCGCAAGTCACGGCTGTCAATGCCGGCAGTGCCCGGATGAAGGACGTACGTAGCCGTCAGCCCGGCGAACGACAGAGGACAGGTTATGACGGTTCGAGCCTGCTGACTGCACTCTGGCGCAATCTCCCTGACGCTGAACTCGGCGGCGAAAGCGGCTGGCCGTACCGTTGGACAGTTCGAAAGGGTAGAAGTCTAGCACGGTGTCGTTCTGTACGTCCACTTCGAAGTAGGCGTCTCCTAGAGGGAAGGAGTCGCGTGGTGCGGCTTGAAGCAAGTTGTCCATGAAGTAGTTGAGTGTAGACTGGCCCGACTGCACACCATCTGTTTGTAAAGGTGCGCGAACGAGAAATAAAGCGAGCCTTAAAAAAGTGCTGATATGGATCGCCTTGTGATCATACGCAAAACTTTATTAAAGGGCCCCTGAACCTACCCGAGGTCGAAACTTAGGGTGTTGCAGTTGTGCGCGAGTCTTCAATAAACATGCAGCCGCTGAATTTTTGAAATGGTGTCATAATAGCGAAGCTGCACGCGTTTAATCATCCAAGTGCGAGCCCCCACTTGCTTCGCTCTTTCCTTTGCTAAATTCCGATGGTCGGCTCCTCTCTCCTCCTGGCGAGAAGGCGAGAAGGCTCCCCTCTCCTCCCTCCGCGCCGGGCGAGAAAGGACACTCCCGCGCACTCTTCGCTCTTCCTCCTCGCCGTGCAGAGCGGCGAGTGCGCGCACGTGCGAGCCAACAAGTTCTTCTTATGGATGACGTGACCAGACGCGAATGGTGACGTCATCACAGACGCTGGGGATCACCGAATGGCCCGGAGAGAAGAGATTGTTTCTTCAAATAAGTGGCGCGCCCGCGGCTCGCCGCGCTTGGCAGTATTCATCGTGACGGCATTCTGGAGTCGGTGCGCTCGTTTACTTTAAATGTTAAAAAAATTATCGGACCGGGAGACTTGGTAAATAGAGATCCACCAACTACTTACAATGAAGTTACCCAGCACTTCGCTATGGATAGGAGAGTTTTTCCACCTCCACATAGGAAGTTAAATAGAGCGCAGGCACTGACATTGAGATTACTTCAAACGGAAACGTATCCCAACCCTGCCTTTCTCCACAAGCTTTATCCTGATGTTTATTTAACTAACTCATGTTCGAAATGTGGCGGTTTAGCCACCTTACACCACATGCTCTGGGAGTGCCCTTCGGTACGTGGCACTGATACCGCATCGGCCAGCAAGTGGGGCTCCGCTCTGAGGAGTCCGGACATCCAATCACAACTTTGGGCTGTCCAGAGGGCCCACGATGCGGCAGTAGGTCTCGGCCTTACTGTCCCGTCGTGGGAGCGGCCCGCCGTGTGCTAGGGCACACGCCTTCGGACATTTATTAATAAAGTTTTTTCCATACCATACCATAGATGGTTTAGGGGTCCTCGAAGGCGCTGAAAAATCGTTGGAATACGGAGTGTCGCTGGAGTCAGCGTTCCGACGGTCTTCGCTTCTTCAAGGCTGCAACTGCCTTCTTTAGCGCGTGTATGTGTACACTTCGTACTTTGTTTTGCCGTACTTCGTAGTCTGTTCTGGTTTGCGCTGAAGTTCTAAGAGAGAAGCTCTTAAGGCGCGTTCACACCGAGCGCGGATCCGGAAAGCGGAGAGGCGGATCCGGAAAGCGGAACGCGGATTATCCGCAAAAGAGGAAAATCCGCGGCCGCTTGCCCGGATCGCTCCCAGACCAATTTTCTCCGCGCGTAAAACTTGGCCGCTTTGGCCACAGCCAATCAAGCATCGAGACGCGTGCGTGCAGTATCGCATAGTGCCGCAACATGGCGACATGTCCACCGTAGATTGGTGGATTGCTTCGCCCCCGCGCAGAGCGAGCAGAAGGCAATGCGATCAGTCTGAACAGCCGCGCGCGCTCGCTGCCTCTCCGCTTTGAAGATACGCTTGCCCACTTACGTGCTCCGCGTTCGATGCGATCGTGCCTTTAAAGCTCGAGGTAAAACGTTAGGTGTCCACGAAAAACCCTCCGCGCCGTTGCCTATCAGTCGCGCCCACCGATGGAGAGAGTCCGCGCAGCCGCCGCGCCGAGTTTGCCCGCCGTGCGAGCCGACCACGAGCGATGAAAGGCCCGCGCTTCTACCGGGGGGGGCCACAGCCAGCTTTGCACGTTAGTTCTGGCGCTCGAGTTTGCACATTCTGACAGGCTGTGGTTCATTTTCGACAGGCTGTGGTTCGACTCTTCTCTTAGTATTGCCGTTTTTTGGGCGTGTTGGTAAACAGAACTTGAAAACATATTCAGCACCAGCAAACAAGGACGTAAGAGAGACACCACAAGCGAACTGTGGTGTCTCTCTTATTTGCTGGTGCTGAATATGTTTTCAACGACTCTTCTCTGTTTACGCCAAGGAAAGACCTAGTATCAGCCAAGAAAGCCACGTTAAGCCCCTAAGATCGACCAACTTCGCTGTTTCTTAAGCTTTACACGGCTAGTGCAAACTTCGCCGTTTTTACCTTGAATACATAAGGTACCCTCCGATTTTTTTTTTTTCTGGAAAGGTCGCACAATATGTATCATGAGAACCAGACACTCATCGCCATTTCACAATGTGGGTCGCAAGACCAAAGATGCTAAGTGGTGCTAAACGAAATGATAGACCAGGCGTCGGATACCTGCGGCCCGCCAGGCAGTATTATGCGGCCCCCGGCCCGACGTCAGAACCCCACCCCATTTCCCCCCTGTCGCTTCCTATCTCAAGGACAGACTTAGCTAGAATTTAACCAAAATTTAGCCAAAACTGAGGCAGTTTTGTACATTATTGTGACTTCGCCGAATTTTTTCTATAGCCTGCGAAGACCCCCCCCCCCCCCCCCCCCGCCCCCCCTTGATTTGCCGTGCAGCCACCGGCTGTGTCGGCTTCATGCAACTTGGGCCTCCGCCTCAAAAGGTTGCCGACCCCTGTGTTAGCCCATTATTGGCGAAGTTCTAGAGTGGCACTTCGCGTTTGCAAGATGTGTCAACATTGAAAGGGCGAAAGAGCACACCGCCGAACTACAATGTAGAAGAAAGTAAACGCAGCGGTCAACACCATCTGGACTTATCCAACGAGTTCCGCCTGCCTTCATGAATTCCGACGATTTCTCTTACATACCTAGGTGATATCGCTTGATTTCGAGGCACCATAACCACTTAAAAACTTAAAAATATAAAAAAATTAAGGCAGCTTCGCACTAGTGGTGCCAAGCTGAAGGAAGTTCAGAGCTGGACAGCCTTTTTTTTTCTCTCTCTCTCTCTTCGGTTTTCTCTTTCCTTCGACGTCTTTCTTTCCTTTTGTATTTTCCAGCTTTTTTAGATGTGAAGCATCTTATGGCGAAGCTTAATCCGGTGGTGGTGGTGGTGTGCCGGCGTGACCACCCTTACTGCGCATGCGCAAACCCTTTCAAAAAAATAAAAATAAAAAACCTCCTCTCCCCCTCTCTCTCCTCTAGGCATCCCTCCCCGCGGCAACCACACCCTCACTGCGCATGCGCCTCCCCTCCTCTCTCCCCTCTTGCGCTCCCCCCTCTCTCCTCTAGGCATCCCTGCCCGCGGCGTCCACACTCCCCACTGCGCATGCGCGTCCCCCCCCTCTCTCTCCTCTCCTACGCTCCACCTCTCTCCTATAGGCATACCTGCCCGCGGCGTCCACACCCCACTGCGCATGCGCATGCGCGTCCCCCCTCTCTCTCTCCCTCTACGCTCCCCCTCTCTCCTATAGGCATCCCTGCCCGCGGCGTCCACACTCCCACTGCTCATGCACGTCCCCCCCTCTCTCCTCTCCTACGCTCCCCCCTCTCTCCTATAGGCATACCTGCCCGCGGCGTCCACACTCCCACTGCGCATGCGCGTCCGCCCTCTCCTCTCTCCTACGCACCCCCCTCCTCCCTCGCCTCGCGACGCCGACGCCGGCAGCGTCTGCTAGCGAGTTTCTTGGTTGAAAAAATGCCCCCCACCTCCCCGAAGGGAATCGTGAGGAAATGCGAATGCATTTCGCACGCGCTTCACTCCATTTATATATGGTGGTAGTGGTTCGAAGGAAAAGGCGCCTAATTTCTGCAGCCTGGTCGGGAGCACGGCGAAGCGCCTTTTTTTTTTTGCTTTTTTTCTGGTTTTTTTTCTTCTTTTTTTTATTTTTTTTTAATTTTTTCTTCATTTTCTTTTTTTCTTTTTTTTTATTTTAAAATTTTTTTTTCATATATAGCTCCGCCGAGCTCCCGCGATGCGAGCGCCCCTCACGCACCAGAGCGCGCTCCTCCTCTCCACTCACTATAACACCTGCCGAGGCCACCGCGGACAACGCGAACGCCGGATGCCTGACACAGCCCGACTAGAAATGCATTCGCATTTAAAACTGGGGGATGCGTAAAGCACGCAACGATGGAGCGGTGTTTCTTACTGGAACATGCCAATCGCTGCTAATGTGCAATGAAAGACCGAAGACTCCGACTGGACACAGAGACTCGCAGTCCGCTTTTAGTTAACGCGCACGCTGCGAATTTTTATTGTTCAACAACGCACAGGAGAAATCTCCCACCGGCACCACCTTGGAGGTCAAGATCCATTGCCATATATACGGGGTGGCCAGTGAACGTTTGTGCAGCGCGAGCATTCGGTTTTTTCAACCAAGAAACTCGCTAGCAGACGCTGCCTGTGTCGGCGTCGCAAGGCGAGAGAGGGAGAGAGGCAGAGGGGGGGGAGCGTTGGAGAGGAGAGAGGTGGGACGCGCATGCGCAGTGGGAGTGTGGACGGCGTGGGAAGGGATGCCTAGAGGAGAGAGGGGGGAGCGTAGCAGGGGAGAGAGGAGGGGAGGCGCATGCGCAGTGAGGGTGTGGTTGCCGCGGGGGAGGGATGCCTAGAGGAGAGAGAGGGAGAGAGGAGGTTTTTTATTATTTTTTTAAAGGGTTTGCGCATGCGCAGTAAGGGTGGTCACGCCGCACACCACCACCACCGGATTAAGCTTCACCATAAGATGCTTCACATCTAACACCTGCCGGCGCGCACACCTCCTCAACCTATCCTCCTCCTCCTCCTCCTCCGCGGACAACGCCGCACAACGCCAACGCCGGATGCCTGACATAGCCCGACTATGAAATGCATTCGCATTTAACCCTTTCAGTCCCTGTGATTCCAATTGGAATCATAAATTATGTAGGTCAGTCAGCAAGCATCTGGTAAAGATAAAGCTTTGTTCTTCCTCAAGAGCCCGTATTTAGCATCTGCCCTACATGTGGTGTCAACATGGTACATATAATAAAGGCAGGTCACGTCTGAGCGAAGAAATTACAGAAGCGGTCGTGCTGCTCGCGCATTTCGCTGAGGCAGCGTCTTCTTTCACCGTGCAGAGATGGGGCATTAATTTTAGTTCTGTGTCGGAAATTTGAATTTTGGCTGTTGGACAATATGCTATCCTATGTAAATAATATTTTATGTAGTAAATGAAGCAAAAATTATGGACTGATTATTAAATAATAATTATTTGTTAAATTAGTTGACACGTTAATTACTCTTCTCTGAAAAGTATGAGCGAATAGTTTTTCAGTTTTTTAGGACTACCACGATCATGCTCATCTCAAAATGTAAGAGCTAGTTGCTTACATTGAAAATATTTAATTCGGGACTGAAAGGGTTAAAAACCGACTGCTCGCGCTGCACAACCGTTCACTGGCCACCCCGTATATATGGCAATGGATCTTGACCTCCAAGGTGGTGCCGGTGGGAGATTTCTCCTGTGCGTTGTTGAACAATAAAAATTCGCAGCGTGCGCGTTAACTAAAAGCGGAGTGCGGGTCTCTGTGTCCAGTCGGAGTATCTGTCTCTCATTGCCCATTAGCAGCGATTGGCATGTTCCAGTAGGAAACACTGCTCCATCACTGCCTGCTTTGCGCCTCCCCAGTTTTCTCTCCTGCGCAACGCTGCGATGAGCGCCAGCGTCAACGCCGCCGCCAGTGTAAGCGTTAGCGCCCGCTGCTTCACATCTACACATGGTTCCCTTTAGCGGGAGATGGTGTAATTTTTTTTCTCTTTATTTCGATTTGTTTCTATTTTTCTTCCTATCTTTTTCCTTTATTTCTCTCTCTTTCTATTTCTCACTTGCTTCCTCTTTTTTTTTTCAATTTTTATACGTGGTTTTGCCTGCGTTACGCCAAGCGACGACGACAGCATACGATCAGAACATACGAGAGCCCTCCTAAAGTGTTCCGCACTTAGAAGAAACAGAAAACTTACGAAGCAGCAGCAGTAGGATGGGAACTCCTAAATGCAGCATATTCTTTATTCTGAAAAGTAAAATGCAGTTTGTCTTGGTTATTATAACGGCATTTGTAATGACCAGTCTAAGGAATATTCCGACGTACGCGTTCGTGAATTTAATGAAATAAAGAAGCCAGTTGTATCGCTTCACTGGACGGTACGTGTAGTGCTTTTTCCAGAATACACGGTGCTGGTGAGACTGTACTTTAGTTGAACTAGGCGTTATGCCCTGGACTGTATTTTCTGTTGTATTCTGTATCGCAACGCGAATGGACTTCGTAAATATGTGATAGTTTTATGTGGCCATAGTTACATGAGCTCCTCCTGGGGGGCTTTTTTATGTAATTTTTTTCATTGCTGTGCTTTTCATGAATTCTGTCATCTGTGAAAAAGGAGTAGCCGGTGCTATATAAAATCACTAACATTTTCTAAACAACATATAACTTTAAAAAAGCCATTGCCAGTGTAGAACTATTCCATTACATAAAACTGTGCTACAAATATTCGCTCCGAAAGCACAGTGAGTGTGTATTTTAAAGCGCCTAGCAACTAACGGTCACTCACCTTGGACAATAACTCGTTGGTCTATAGCCAATCTCTTGGTCCGACATCCGGCTGTGTCCGCGCCTGCTTACAGTTTATCGACACAGTTTCGTATTCCAACAGTTTGCGAGTAGAGTGTGGACTGATGACGCAGTGGGTCTTCCCCCAGGACGTATCTGTATAAATGCCAATCTTTACCGCAGAATTTATCAGCAGTGTTTGCTCCGGAAAGATTTGAAAGGCTTTCCAATCCGATAAGGCTGATATGATCTGCTTACATTCGACGACGCCACGCAGTAGCGCTGTTACGGAAAAGATAAGCCGGAAAAAAGTACGCTCACGTGCTTGGAATATACGGTACTGCTGTCCCCTACACGTGTCGACCCCTCCGCGCGTGTGTTCAAGTGGACTAGCGCGTGCAAATGAAGTCCAGCGTTACCTTTCTGCCGAGAAATTGCGGATAGCGAACACGTAAGAAAATCCCACGGACATGCGTAAAACGAAGCTAGAAACGTAGTTGAAACGGAAGAGCAGGGGCGTAGGCAGAAATTTTTTTCGGGGTGGGAAAGGGGGGGGGGGGGGGCACCACCTTGATGTGAAGCGGGGGGCCGGGCAGGTAAATGGCCATATTGCCCTCTGTATACCATGGTGAAAAAATATTCAGGGGGGGGGGGGGGGCACGGGCCCGGTGTGGCACTCCCTGGCTACGCCACTGCGGAAGAGTCTATTTGACGCGCCGCGGTGGACTTGTTATGGTGCGCGACAGTTGACCCGGAGGTGGCGGTACAGAATCCCGGCCGCGGCGGCCGCATTTTCGATGGACGCGAAAATGCTTGAGGCCCGTGTGCTTACACTTTGGTGCACATTAAAGAACCCCAGGTGGTCGAAATTTCCAGAGCCCTCCATTACTGCGTCCCTCCGAATCATAGCGTGGCTTTGGGACGTAAAAACTCCGGATATTACTATTACTTTTGCCTACTTCAACGATTCAGCATGCAGCTATTATTTTGTTACGTTATTTTCAATCGACACCTTTGCCCTCGCCTCAACCCAACGTCTAGTTATCATTTTTCCAATTCTTCGTGAATGCGGGGTTGCCTGTCACCATATCGGGCAGCCCTTGGACTTTCCGAACGCAGCGCACCGTATTATCGACCAGGAGAATGTATTTGTTCATTACGTTTTCTCCGCCTAATAGATAACGATGTCTGGTTCACAGCGCAACTGCCTCCTGTCGCCACGTGCCCATCGTGAAATGTTTTCAAAGGCCTGTGCGATAGCAGCGGGCCGTTTGTTCTACCAACAGCCTCACGAAGGTGAGTGCGGGAAAGCCGAGCGTCGTCGCAGCTCCCCGCTGTTTCCTAACATGTTTATTTACAAGAGAACCGATTATTGGGCGAGTTGGTTTCGCATGTCCGAATACTCAAGCGCGTGCACAGAATGTTATAGGAAGGTGATGGCAACACAAGCGCTTACTTGCAAGTAATTTGTTCACAAAACTGCATAATGCGGACACTTTCTATCGTGACGTCACATGACGTCATAAAATAAGAGCCAAGATGTCAGGGAGATCATAGACACTGATTTGATTACAAAGGCGCGCCAGTCATGTGTCAGCACACCTTCCATTATTTTATGATCTAAAGAAACGCAGTTTCTGAGCATGCTCACCTGATGTCGGCATTACAGTCTTGTGACGCCATGAAAGAATGTGCTCATATTATGCAGTTTTGTGAATAAATAATTAGTTAGAAGTAGAGTGTACTAGAACAGGGGAATACCCGGAACGAGCTTCGAAAAGTGAAGCCCAAACAGGGTCAATCCGCTCGTGGCGCTGCGGTCGGTAGTCTAGTTTGCAGTGTGTCATCGTTTTATGAGTTGCGCGCGGCTCCGCCGAAGTGGTGCAGGGGTAGAATGTCCGCTTCCCACTCCCGCCGTCTCGGCGGGCGGCGCACGCTGCACATCACTTGTCCGCTGTCCTTCGCCGGACTGGTGGCTAGGTACGACGTGAACCACTTTGGCGGACCCGCGCGCAACTCTTAAAACGACGACACATTGCAGACTACCGACCACAGCGCCACGAGCGGATTGACCCTGTTTGGGCTGCACTTTCTGTACATTGGTGCTGCGGCCGTTCCGTGTACTCCCCTGTTCTAGCACACTCTAGTTGGAAGTAAGCGCTTGTGTTGTCGTCACCTCCCTCTGTCCTTGTGTGAGCGCGCTTAAGTATTCTGCCATGTTGGTTTATTTGTTTGTCCGTATTAGCCTACAGGTCCCAGAGGAGCATTGAATGGGGAAGGTTCAAGAAAAATGACTATAAGTAAGCCGTAAAAGGGAGTACATAGAAGGCCAAACAAAGAAAATTTGTACGTTAGAAGGGAAAAAGAAACGATATGAGCAATGGTCATAATAGAGAAAAAAAATAAAACGCATCGTTATATAGGCTACAAAGACATCGCAACATATGAAGTTGCAATTGTTCATGAAATTTGGCAGCATTATTTAACGAAGCAGCATCACCTGGAAGGTTATTCTGTAGCGCGACGGCGCGCGGCTATGCAGTATTATTGAACGAAGGTGTACGGCGAAAAACGCGCCTCAAACTGGGATGATTACGGAGTCGACTAGATGTGCGTGGCGGAATTTCAAGCAACGCAGTAACGAATGATTTATATAAAAAAAAGGCTGTGGCTTAACTCAGTTATGCCTGGGTGTCCGTAGCGAGAGGTACGGTTAATCTTATCGTTTAGCTTGGTTCTCTGCACGGTTACGCCTCTCGAGGCGTGCGGCTCGTTCTTCCTCCGTCTCCTCGGCTCGCTGCCTCCTCTTTGTTTCATTCCGACGACGAAGTCTGGCTTCTTTCAGTCTATTCGACTCACTTTCCATATATGCCGACGAATCCCACCGGACCGCCCGCGCTTCTATATACAAGATGCAACGCCGGCTTCTCCTCTGTTGTTGCAACGCGGTTTCACCGGCTCCTCCTCTGACGTCATGACAGATGGCGCGGCGAGCGGTGCAGCCAGCTGCGGCTGCTGCTAGGCAACGGCCTCAGCTCGCTGAGAGTCCACCGTACACAGCGAAACGGCGAGAATACGGCCAACGCAGCTCTCGCTACAAAATCCAGCGAAGTTGGTTCGGGGCGGGCCTCAGCTCCGGCCGACGCATTGGTCGCGAGCTCAGGGTATTTTTTAAAAATTGAAATTGAAATAGCGATTGAAATTGTTCATTTGCAATCTTGTATGGTTACAAAGTACTGATAGGGGGGATTGGAGAATGAAATCTGTCCTCGAAGAGCTTGACGAGTCTGTCTACAACCCTTTCATTTGGCAGGGAGGCAATATCACATATATCTAGATACACTTATAAATACTTATACAAACACAAATATATATATATATATATATATATATATATATATATATATATATATATATATATATATATATATATATATATATACCGGGTGTCCCAGCTATCTTTAGCCAAGGGTTAAAAAATACAATATTTGAGGCAGGCGAGTGAAATCAGTTGAATATTGCTTACAGCTATCTTGCGCACTACACGCAATTTTTTCTTTTGTAATTAACGAATTTGTTAATTAGGGATTAATTTACTAAATTGATAAATATTCACTTTACGCAAGAAATGAGAGTTGCAAAATTGGAGGGCGTCTTCAGAAACCCCTATTGCATCATTTGCGATAAAGAAAGGTTTACGCCTACCATTTTTTCCATGCTGTAAAGAAAGCCCGCGAAATACAAAAAAAATACCACGTGACTAGCGCATTCGCGCGCCGCGACCGTGCTGCTCTCAGCCGTGGTTTGAGCGAACAAAATCAGCTGCGACCACGACCCGCCGGCTGCGTTGCAGCAGTAGGCCGATAAGTTTACGGTGGTTTCTTGGCCCGTTGCCAGCCAGTTGGCGCGCGTGACTGTGCAAGTTGTAGCGAGCGCGTGATTTTGCAAGTTGTAGCGAGTGGGTGCTTCCCTACTTCATGAAAGTGGCTGACGCGGGACGCGGGACGGACGCGGGAGGGACGGACATAGCCTCGAGCATAAGATGCTTCGCATCTAAAAATCTTCCCCATCTCCCGCTAAAGGGAACCATGTGTGGATGCGAAGCAGCGGGGAGATGGCTAGCTTGAGCGGGAGAATCGTCGCCGCTCCCTATTCGCGGCAGCGGCCCGGGCGCTCATCGCAGCGCTGCACAGGAGAGAATGAAGCGCGCGAGCTCCGTCATTTTCATACCGCGGAACTACCGTGGTGCCCACAGCGGAGTATGCAGCTGTCACACCACCTGTCGTGCGGGCCGCTCCATAGAGGATTCCTAGAGGAAAGGACGGGGGGGGGGAGCGTAGGAGAGGAGAGAGAGGGGCAGGGTACGTGCATCCGCTGTGGGGGGTGTGGGACGCGGGAGCCGCTCCGTAGAGTAGAGGATTTCTAGAGGAGAGAGGGGGGAGAGGACGCGCATGCGCTGTGGGACGCCGGAGCCGCTCCGTAGAGTAGAGGAAGGGGGGTGAGCGTACGAGAGCATAGGGGGAGGGGACGCGAATGCGCTGTGGGGGGGTGTGGGACGCGGGGGGCCGCTCCGTAGAGTAGATGATTCCTAGAGGAGAGAAAGGGGGGTGAGCGTAGGAGAGAGAGGGGGGAGGGGACGCGCATGCGTTGTGGTGGTGTGGGACGCGGGAAGGAGGGACGGATTAAGCCCCCTCCAAACACATGCAAACAGGATCAAGGAATGGGGTCAACCTGGGCGACAGACACCACCTGCCTAGTCATTACTGAGCAGCCTCTCTGTGCTCTCGGCCATGACTCAAGGAATGGGGTCAACCTGGGCGACAGACACCACCTGCCTAGCCATTACTAAGCAGCCTCTCTGTGCTCTCGGCCATGACTCTGATGATTGTAGTAGGGTTGACGGCCTTCATATTACTACAGTGTTCTGGTTCGCATAATGGGTGCTTCCCTACTTCATGAAAGTGGCCGGACGCGGGACGCGGGACACGGGACGCGGGACGGGGGACGGGGGACGGACAGAGCCCCGAGCATAAGATGCTTCGCATCTAAAAAAACAAAGATGCGCTTTGTAGACGCTGACACGATATTTTTTTTTAATTCTTTTTTTTGAAAATTCTGACCTTGTATATTTAGCGCTGAGAAATACATGCATTACTTAGCAACGGTAAAGAAATTCACTTATTGGCGGCAAAGCGCAAGAAATGGCGACCAACTTGGAGTTGTGATTCCTATTACGCGAGATTCCTGCGTCATGAATATTGGCGGAGCTCAATTTTTTTTTTTTTTTTTGACAGACTGTTTTTGTCGGCGCATACGACGATTCCGGAGAAGTGTAATCAAGTGAAACGTGGTGGCCTTAAGAATTACCACGTCACTTTCTTTCAGGTTCGCCAAGATGATGTTCATCGTCGCACCCCTGATATTGCTACTCCGTAAGTAATTGTATTTATTGTGTGCGCCTATATTAGGGAAGATTTGGCAGAGACGTTGAACGCAGGTTTCCGGTCATGCCACGAAAAGACCGTTTTGTTTGAAGAGGTACCTCGCTTGACATATTTTGCCTTCAAAACCTTCCTTAATAAAAGAAAAAAATATGAGCGTCAAGATTAAGCACTAAGCAAGAAACCTTTTTTTTTTTCCTTTTTTGCCGAATTGCATTAGAACTGTTATCATTAGTACATACCACTCGAGCCTGGTGGCAACGTTGCCCTATGGCGCTTTGTATAGTCCATAACATTTTCATTCAGTGGTCCCTGAAATTGCGTTTTGAAACCGCGTAAGGGCCTGAGCTACTAGCTCAACGGGTTTGTGAAAACTGGAATGTATTAGGAGTGTTGGTTTACCGGAGATACCGTACCGTCCTGGTCCGATGGCTACTTTTTACAGTCAAAGCTGTTATGAGATCTCAACAAGGGCCAATTTTAGCGCCGAAGTTGTCCGCCACCGCCACCGCCGCCGGTGTCCGTAACCACTATCACGCGAAATAAAAAAATCACAGCATATCCACGGAGTGAATGATGATGAGTGGGCGAAGCTCCGGAGGTGCATCGGTAAACCGTGAATTTTCGTCCAGTACGTCATCAAAGACGTGACAAACACTGTGTGTATATATACAAGAAATCTTATTTATTCGTAAATGGTAGCTAGACGTGGCTTCCGGTCCCCCCTTCATTGTAACGGATTTATGGTCGGTGAAGTGGAGGGATAGGGTTCTTATATGGCTCCGTAGAGGATTCCTAGAGGGGAGAGAGGAGGTGAGCGTAGGAGAGGAGAGAGAGGGGGGAGGGGACGCCGATGCTCTGGAGGGGTGTAGGACGCGGGCGCCGCTCCGTACTGCTCCGTACAGTAGAGGATTACTAGAGGAGAGAAAGGGGGTGAGCGTTGGAGAGGAGAGAGAGGGGGGAGGGGACGCGCATGCGCTGTGGGGTTGTGGGACGCGGGAAGGAGGGATGGACTAAGCCCCCGCAAGCACATCCAAGCAAGATCAAGGAATGGAGTCAACCTGGGCGACAGACACCACCTGCCTAGCCATTGCTAAGCTGCCCCTCTATGCTCTCGGCCATGACTCTAGCCACTATAGTGGTGGTTGACGACCTTATTGTACTACAGTGTTCTGCTTGACATAGATGGCCACACCGCCCGCGGGACGCTCTGCTTCCTCGGTGCACACGATGGGAACTAGAGGTGGTCTGGAACGCGCTTATTCTTCATGGTCATCAGCGTCATCGTGATCACGTTGGCTGTTCGGGAGATACTGCCGGTTACGCCTGACGCGGGACAAGGTTAGACTAAGAGGAGCTTCGCCCCTAAAAAAAAAACTAACTAAATAAAAAATACCGAGGATGGAATGGGATTCAAACCCGAGATCTCTGCGTGGCAGTCCAGAAGTCCACCACTGAGCTACGCCGGTTTTTTTTTTCTTCTATTTTCTTTATTGCCTCACATAGAATGACATAGAATGTTCACACACTTGTATATCAGGGAATAGTAGAATGATACACCATCATCTGTTAGCTGATTACATGTTAAAACTTTGGCATGTGTAACAATGATTCCACTATGAAAACCCACTTCGGTGCATCCATCTGCGCTTTCCGAATGCCGAATAATGGCATAGCGGACGTTTCCCAACTACATAATTGTGATTTATGGCGTAGTGGGTACCATGCAAATGTGCTTGTAGTAGTTGCCCTAAGAGTGTTTAAAAAAGGCCGCTCTCCCAGCTTTCGCTGTGGCTGTGCTGCGGGTTTCGTGTAGGCCTGTCGTTTTATTTTTTATTTTATTTTTTTACGTTTTAGACGCGCGAGGAACTCATGGCTTGCGGTATATAGCATCATAATATGATCAATGCGCCTAATAGAAGTCCTGAACAGTTCAAAAAAAGAAAAAGAAAAAAAATCTCCGTGCCGAATATGGCGGTATGGTTATACCGTACTTACCGCACACAGTAAACCGGCTCTGCTAAAACACCTTGCTGGAGAGTTTTAGCGCCGGCGCCCCAAAACGGCTTACGTAGGCAAGCCCTTGCGTTGCTTTGTGTTCTGGTTGGGTGTGGCTGGGAGTATAATGAAATGCAAGAGCGTGCGCACGTAAGTGGTTTGGGGCCCGCGGCACTAAAACTCTCTATTGTCAAAATCATCTCAGCGCCCCTTTAGCTATGTTGTACTAAACAAATTTCCATCGCTCACGTGTTCCTCTTTGAACAGACGGAGGGTTGTGTGGTCACTCGTCGCAAAACAACTTCGCGGACAACTTGTTGAGTTTCGTCCCGCGCGACACCTTCCCACTGCGAGACGTCGGCTTCGAGGTGGACGTGGTGAACGACACCATTCTCGAGACGTTCCCTTTCGAGCTGGTCAACGGCACCGCCTGGCGGTTCCAGCGCCGCGTCCAGCGTGCCGGCGACTGCGAAAGGACTCTCTCGGCTGGCGGCACGCTGCACGTCGCTTGTCCGCTGTCCTTCGCCGGACTGATGGCTAGGTACGACGTGGAAGCCGCTACTCTGCCCCGCGAGGAAAGCCTCGAGCTGCAGTTCTTCGTTCGCGAGGGTCGCGGAAGAATCGAGGTTGCAGCCGCACCGGGTAAGTCTCGTTCATAAATTTGCATGCATTTTAACAGCGGAGCAGTTTAAAGTATCACCCGCCACGGTGGTCTACTGTTTACGGTGCTCGACTGCTGATCCGTAGGTCGCGAGATCGAATTCCGGCCGCGGTGGCCGCATTTGCGATGGAGGCGAAAATGCTTGAGGCCCGTACGCTTATAGTTAGGTGCACGTTGAAGAACCTCAGGTGCTCGAAATTTCCGGAGCCCTCCACTACGGCGTCTCTCATAATAATATCGTAGTTTTGGGACATTAAACTCCAAGAATTATATTAGTTTAAAGTATCGCCCTGTCGTCGTCTCATGGATCGTATTGTAGTCATGAAGCTTCTCGCGTTGGTGCCACGCAGGTCCCACGTTTGATACACATTAGCCGAGCAGGCTGCGCGTTTGAAACGACAGCGTCGCGAAGGGCTGATTCGTCTGCCTGAGTCAGCGAAGCGACATCGAAACGCCAGTGCCGGAAGGTAGATGCTCTGCTCTCGGAGTAGCAAGCAGTAGAGAAATAGTAGAAAGTAGACCATAAAGATATAACATGTAATGTAAGTACAGGACGGAAAAAAAGGTACGAAAGTGCAGATAAATGCAAGAAAAGAACACAACAAAAAGAGCAGATGAGCCCACTATAGACACAAGGGAAACACTGGCGATTCAACGCTACGCAGTTCTTACAGATTGCACTTGGGGTGGAACTGACTTCGATTTTTATTTAGCTCAAACGTTTTTTAGGCCGGGGTTGCAAGGCTTCAATGAAATCATTTCCGTCACGGAAGTGATGTCGGTAAAATGTACACGAACCGATGACAAAGAAAAAGTTTCGTTCATTTGGGTGACCTGGTAATCGAACCCACGACCTACCGGTCGGCGACGACAGGAGCCCTTCGCTTGACCCACTTCACCACCGACGCACACGCACGAGCCTCTACAAGCGCATCTTATATCTCTCCCCTCCCTCTCACAGTCATAGCGGTGTGGTGTCGCCGTCTAGAAGCGGTGAAGTGAAGTACTCCGTCATGACACTACGAATGCCGTCAGGGAGCGAGCGCTTTGGTAGTTTTATGACGATAGAGGCTTTGGGTTTGATGACGACATAGTATGTGCTTTGCCTTTCGCGTTTGTGTTAGTGTCACGACTCGTCGACAGAGTATCTTCCACATGCACCAACGGCGTTTTTCCATCGCCTACTGCTTCAAGTGCGGTACCACCGACTATTGAGACTGTTGCGATAAGCGGCACAGAAAGGTAATGACGTAGACGGGCGAGTGTCGCACTGTGGGTGTTTTGGTGAAGCGAGAGAGACGCCAGCGGTTTGAGGAGCGCCTTGCCGCGTTCATGGCTCAAGCTACGCGCGGTTCCTCTCGCGTTCCTGAAGCGCTGTGTGGTATAGGCACCGAGCAGTGGAATTTTCCAGTGTGGATGCAGCGCCAGAACGGCCAGCCTAGCTGATAAAACAAAGCAAACATCCTGACTTTAGCGCTAAAAAAGACGAACACATGTGAGAGACAGGACAGGCGCTACTACCTGTCCTGTCTCTGACATGTGTTCGTCCTTTTCAGCGCTAAAATTACGATTTTATGTACTCACCAACTCGCCCAACAACAAGTTCTTATTACAACTAGCAGTTCCGTGTACGAATACAACCGATGAGCAAAGCTCCTTAAAAATGGGACGCAAACGACTATGTACATTTAGAAACTGTTGGTGTCGTCGGCGCTTAGATTCGGCCGCTCTAGCACGTACGGCAGGATCCCGTCGGCGTAGCCGTTGTAGCTCCGCTCGTCGTGCTTTAACCGCAGGATCCTGTTGCCGGGCTCGTCTTTCTGCCGCTGCTGTGGCTTTGCGTTGCGCTACTTGCCAAGCTGCTTATCGTCTTCATCATCTTCATATTTACGTGTCTGAGGATGACTGTCCATGTTCTGTGAGCAGCCCTAAGCAATGGGGGTGGTGGTGGTGGTTGTGATGTTGCAACAGGCGGGGTTAGCCTGGCCTAAATGGCCGGCCATTGTTCCGCCCTAAGCAATGTCAAGTGGGTCCGTATTTTTTTTATATATGAACAAACATGGTTTTCGATTAATTTTACTGTCGTTTTAACTCGTTTATAAACGCGAACTGTTTTTGTGCCGTGCGCCTTTCCTTTTTTTTTTTTTTTTCGCTGGCGCCGGGTGGTGAGAGCGTCTGCTACTACCTTCGAAAAAGCGCCCGTACTGCGCTACAATGATGGTTGTCATTTCACAATCCACGATAAAGATGGTGAAAATGAAGACGGCCTTTATAACCAGTTGCGCACAGAGCTTATTTCTTTTATTTAACCACGAATTTCTGGTGCGCTAGAGCGAACCGCTCGGCATTTGGCGCGCGCGGCGTTTCATTGTCTTTTTGCGCCGGCTTCAACGGCGACGGCAGGGTGCGGGCCTAAGGAGCTTCGCTCCTAAATACAAAGCAATACTGAGACAGGGCCAGACAAAATGGAATGCGATGCGCGCGTCTCCCCCTGCATGAGTGGGCGGACTGTCGCCGGCTAGAGGGGGGGGACGCGTGCGCGCGTCTGTTTTCTGCGTGCCCCTAGCGGCCAATGTCAGCGAACTTGGGACGGGCCACTGCAAGCAGTGCTGCTCCCTCTGGTCAGTGCACAGGCGTAGGTTGCCGTGTTACAGGGAAGCGCACGCCTTGGCGTTTGTCTCGTCAGATGACGACGCTTTGAGTCAGTGCATATCGAACATTCACTGAAACTGTGAAGAGGGACGTGGTAACTGGTGGTGCTATCTCTTCCTCCCCAGAAACCGAATTCTCCCATTCAGTTTCTCTAAAATTTTAAGTACAGCCGTTCTCAATACCGATGCCATTTGAATAAGTGCTGTTAGAGCTTATGGCGCTAGAATTAACGGGAACTTTGCTGAACATAACCTTCAAGCCTCTATATAACCTCTCTGTTCATTCCATTTTTATTCTGAAATTAATATTCTGTGTTCTTTCACTGTTTATTCTCATTTCATTACCAGGAAAGCCAACGCAGCTAACGGCACTCCGGCTCTCTTCTCTCAAGTTGCAGATGAAAGAACTGAACCGGGCTTCTCGTCCACCCCGACGTAGACAATGTTTTCGTGCTCAAGGCAACTGAGAACGTAGAAAGCACGTTGTGGGAAGTGCTGGAGATATCGTACGCGGCTTTGATAAGCGAAATGCTGCAAAGTATACGACCCAGGCTGCCAACGAGCTAAGAAACTGTAGGATACTCATGGTTATTTGATGGTCAGTGGCATTCGCAGGCTGGACTTGCATTCGCTGAACTTTTGCCGTCATTTCCATTTTCCAAGACGCAGTGAGAGACAGAGGGACGAGAAAAAGAAAAGGCAGCGAAGCCAACGGCAAGCATGTACAGTTTGCTAAGCTACAAGGAATGAAGGCGTTTTAAAGGTAAAAATTCAAGGAACTCAAGAAAATTCAAGAAAGCGCGATGAGCGCGGATTCTTTCATATCGCCGTTCTGGCAGTAGCCTCATCGTATTTACTAACAAAGTTGTGCCCGTACTTCCA
Organism: Rhipicephalus appendiculatus; assembly: GCA_030522465.1. Lineage (NCBI taxonomy): Eukaryota > Metazoa > Arthropoda > Arachnida > Ixodida > Ixodidae > Rhipicephalus > Rhipicephalus appendiculatus. The sequence continues at coordinate 2,201,742 of JALIZH010032968.1, forward strand.
CGCTTTCATAGTAACAATTTTTTTCACTTACGTTATTACATTTAAATGTTGTTTTTTATTTCACGTTCAATAGAGGTTTGGGATTTTCTATCCGGTAACATTCGCTCTTCACTACTAACAGATTTTATAGTTGCAATTGAAGAGCATTTTGCTGACATGTAAAATACTTCGTTTTTTTATGGGCAGAGTAGCTTAGGGTTTAGGCTTGTCGGCGTGTCGTGTAGTCACGGTATGTCATGTCGTCACGGTCCATTATGCACGGCGAGAGAGAGGGCTATACGGGAGGAAGAACATTACCACAGAGGGGGCTTGCGACGTCGCGCGAGTTTGGTCTCAAACTCATGCGACGAGGCTTTGCGACGCCGGCGTCTCATGTCGTCACGGTGTGCCATGTAGTCATGGTCATAAACGGGTCTGCGCAACAAAAATTGGGTAAATCCCACTACTCGCCACCGGTCCACTAAAAATGACGAAGGTAACAGTTAGCCCAACAAATAGCCGACGACGTTAGGGCAGCTGAAACACCCTTCCCTACAAGCCGTATGGAAGTAAAACCGGGCATGAAGGGAATAAGAAGCAGCAGCGCTTTAGGGTAAGCTGCATCCTGACGCAGTTTTCTGAAGAAGTTAGTGGAGCGGAAACACCCTTCCCTACATGCCCGGTTTCAGGCTTGGCACCGCCACCGCCTCATCAGAGAAATCTCTCTCAAAACACTGCACGCTTCGCCCCTCCCCAGGTTTAGCGTTAGTGGAGCTGAAACACCCTTCCCTACATACTTCGCTCCTCCCCAGTTTTTTCATTATTGTTCTCCTGTGTGTGTATTTGTTTTACCATTACAGTAGTGTTTTCTTGCCGATTTGGTTGTTTGTTGTCTTACTAGCATCAAATAGCGTTCCCATTCCTGCAATAGCCCTAAATATGGCCGCCGTACACGTAAATAAAATAGTTACTTAAGAGTACAAAGCATATTCTCACTAGTCCCTGGGTTCTGTAGAGGTCAGTTTACGAGCTTTAGGTATTGCATTTTCCGCATGAGCCTGGCCATCGCACAGACAATGCATGTGAGGTCCGCGCATACGTAAGTAAACACTGCAAGGTGGTCACTGCGCCATGAATGTGAAATATTTTGAGATATAACTCAGCACTAAGCTGGTGGTGGCCGCAAATCGAACAACTAATTGAACATTGGGGTGGACATCTGGTGCGTTCACTGATTGTTGAAAAGCAGATGTGTAATTGCGCGCTGATGAGTTGACGCTGATAGCTCTATTAAAATTCATAATGACCGGCAACATTTTTCCCTCTGTAGTAATTAATACGTACATCTGCTGTTGGATCAGTTTTTTGTTGCCTTGTGTGAATTTCGATATTTCTACTCGTTTAGACATTCGTCTTCAGGAATCATGTGCAGAGGGTCTCGGTATCATCTCCAGTCGTGGATATCCCCTTCGCCATGTTTATTTTCATGTGATCATGCTTTGCAGCCTCAAATAAACTTACTTAAATAAAAAAAATATGATTTCATGTTTATTCATTGGTAAAAAAAAATTAAAGCGCGCGCGTACCATACCTCAAATACTTCACTGGCTTCCGAGAAAATCACAGCAACACGTAAAAAGTTGGTGAGTAGGCCGCGGTGCACTCTACTGAGACATGAAAAGTTGTGGGGATAGCGTCACATCCTGGATAGGCGTCGGTATAGCGAGTCAGGTATATTTTATGCATGAAGTGCAGATTTGGGAAATAACGGATCTGCAGCCGGCGAAGTGCGACAGCCTCCTCTCGTGTGAAGGACACTGGTGGGAATTGGTATAACTCTCGTTGGCGTATGTAATGCTGTGCGACTTCGGGATATGTAGGAAGTGGGGAACATAGCTGTGTGTTGGCCGCCTCACTGCGCAGGGCTGCTCGGAGGGTGAGTTATGTGTCCCTTCGTCAGCGCGCGTCATGACCTTGAGCCAGGCCCGTAGCCAGAATTTTTTTTCAAGGGGGGGGGGGGGGGCACTTGTTGAAGCTCTCGAAAAACACCTATTTTCATTATCTATTCTCTGTAAAACACCCCCTTCCATCCAAATTTCGGGGGGAGGGGGGGTGGCTACGGGCCTGCCTTGAGAACTTTCTGTACTGATTTTTTTCTTCGAACATGCGGCTTCCTTTCAGTGTGATCGCGAGCGAGCGAGCGAGCACGAACGTGGCGGCATCCCGCGGCAGCCGCAGTAACTATGCAGCACACCGTGCTCAAATCATATAATGGCCGTGGACTTTGTGTCTATGGCGCGTGGTCACTTGGGTATACGTCGCAGCATTTGTCGAGATTAGAGGGAGTGATTTCTAGCTGACTTCGACAATTAAGTGCGAATTCCAGGCCGCGTGGTGTGCTATAATGTTTAGCTCACGTGTTCTTAGGAGTCTCGACTACCGTTCGGTAGCGTTTTCTGACCATGCTGAAAAAGTGTTGCAGGACCCCTTAAGAGATCTTTAAGAGATGGATCAGAGAACTAACTGGGGTAGCTGTTAACACGAAGCACAGATAGTCGATGAGCAACAGAATGGGAACCGAGATATGGGAAACGCAGCCGATAGTGGCAGTGGGTCATGTGGGGCGGATGAAATCAGGAAATTCGTCAGCAGCAAAATGAAATCAACTCGCGCAGGACAGGGTAAATCGGAGATCATTGGGAAAGGCCGCCATCAGGCAGTGGACAACAAATGGGTTTTTGATTATGAAGATGTCGATCATGATAATGGTGGTGGTTGTGATGGTGGTGGCCAAGTGCGGTAAGGGGCCTTTCACTTCTCACTTACTCTAACGATTTCATGAAGTTTTTCTTGCAAAATTATTTTGAGCTTCTTGTTCATATATATACACCATCTTGAACGTATTTGACATGACAGTCCTCATGTCTTCCTTCACTTCACCAATGGCTGCTATTTTCGGACCAGAAAACGTCGTTTGGGATGGAAACACGTGGCCTGTTTCTAAATTCCCAGTTCAAATCCTATAGAATTCTGACTATTAAACATAGACGAACATAGCTAAAGAAAACCGAATTGTTACCCCGACAATGATATGTATCGTCTACGTACCAGAACTACACGAGTCGTGCCGCTCAGAAACATCACGCATGCCGCTACGCCCGCTAGCGAGCACAGACATGTTGTGAACTTCCAACGCCAAAGAAAGCGACTAGACGCGCTTGAAGAGTTCTCGAAGAGATGGACAATCCTTAAACATTGCGTGTGGTCTTGCCAGTTTGCCAGTTGCCAGAGGAACATGGAGTGTGGTCGACAAGTGGTCTTGCCAGTTTGCCACTTGCCAGTGGAACATGGGTGCTGTCGACAAATAGACATGTCAGTTTGCCAGTTGCCAGAGGATCATGGGGTGTGGTCGACAAGTGGTCTCGCCTAGTTAGCCAGTGGAACATGGGGTGTGGTCGACAAGTGGTCTCGACAGTTTGACAGTGGAACATGGGGTGTGGTCGACAAGTGGTCTCGCCAGTTTGCCAGTCGAACATGGGGTGTGGTCAACGAGTGGTCTTGTCCTCTTCGATGTTGCTGCCTTAATGGAGACAAGAGTACTTGTCGAAACGTTGGCTCCAGCGACATCCCCTGTTCAAGGATTGCTCTCCTCTTCAAGCTTCCATATTCCCCCCAAACTTCTGCCTTATTTACAGAAATGTGGAAGTAGCGTATAAGGGTTGGTCGTTACTTCAAGCACCATTGGTGGTGGTTGTAAAATTTTAATTCCCAAATAAGGGTCCTGGAGGGCACCCAGCTAAGCAGCTGGTGTGGCACCTCCCACATTGGTACGTAGAGCCCGTGGCTCTCGGCCACTTCACGAGCCTCCTGGACTGCCCATAGCTGGTCTTGCAGTAAGTGAATCCTGATCGCTCTGTTGCAATGTTTCATGTTCCTGGCATAAAAGTCACCTGAGGGTAGAAATACAACATACGATTTAAGTCTGCATGTTCACTCCAGTTTTCACAGACATGTTGTCCGTCGTAATTTGGGCCGGTGTGCTTCATATGCCATGGTTTGGGGTATTAGCACCAATGCCCGCGCTTATTTCTTTATATCTGTGCGTGGGTGGCGCTGCACGTTTTTCAAGCCTGAGCCAGATGCCACCGGTCACAAATGTGGTGATGAAAGCGGAGCTCAGCTTGATAGGTTCCTGCATAGGGTTATTAAAAAAAAGTCAAATAAAACAGCGAAGTTTATGTCGTTCTTCACGACGTAATCATAGAAACGCAGTGTCTCGCTCTCACCTTGTGATGTTGTTCGTCGACGGTCACTTTGAAATTGGCGAGGAATTTGGACAGCATCAGTTTCATCTCGACGAGAGCGAAATTTTTGCCCAGGCATTCTCGGGGTCCTTTACCGAATGGCTGGAAGCTGGCCGGGTGGATGTGTGGCTTGTTTTCTGGGCTGAATCTAAGAGTTTTGGAGGAAGGTAAAGATTGTGCTTCTAGTTTTTAATTCCCAAGAAAAGAGAAAGGTGAGCGTATTGATATTCTTCAAGGACTCAACAAGACGAGTCTCATTAGCGAAATGCTGGCTCCTCTTTAGCCCCCCCTCTTACCGTTTAAGCCTTGGATAAGAGATTATACCGGGATAATAAAGGAGTACAAGTCTCCCCCATATCTGCTCTCCCTGGCATAAGAAATCAGAAATACACCTTGCGTTGGCGGTATGCTACTTTCTGTTCTTCAGCCGTAAGTAAAACTCTTTCTTCCTGAGCTACGCTTCTCATAATAAGGTATCTACCCGTTGTTCCCATTTTATTGTGATACCAATTATGTGTGCACTCGAACGCATTTACGTAGTGGCCGTCATATTCCGTATTAAGTCCGAATCTAAAACATCGTCCCGCATGCCGCATGTTCCATGTGCGAGCGACAGCTAATGAAGGCTGCCTACGCGGGTGCGGCTCAATCAGAGATGTAACGCACCGGCCGGCTGCTTCGGGCGAAGGAGCACGAAGGGGTGCCGGGGGGGGGGGGGGGGGGTGCGTCGCTCTGGCAGCAACTGCAGACTTAGACCAATAGGCCGTGGTCGCGCGCGCTATCTCGACAGAAATCAGTAGACGGCTTCTACCTTTGTACGTGCTGTGATTTCACCGCTTACTTCGCATTGAGGCGACAGACAGTGTAAAAACCGCTTCTCACCCTGGAGCGGAAACACTCCCTTAAGCGACGCTTTGTAGAGTTACGTGAGATCGAATCCAAGAGAGTTAGCTGCTAGCCCTACTTCGCATAACATTCCAATTTGGTGATATCGCATTCATTGCTTCGCCCTTGCGACCAGACTGAGCCTTTTTTTTTTACAGGCACAAAAATTGCAGGAAACAATGCGATAGCGTTTATCCTCACCTTTCTGGATCAAATTTTTCCGGCTCGTTCCAGACTTCGGGGTCGTGATGAAGATAAGTGACGGGAACCATGACGCTGAGACCTTCGGGAATGGTGGTGCCCTTGAACTGAAAGTCTCTTGCGGCACGCCGTGTGACAAAGCTGCGCAAATTTCTCCCCAACTTGTGATATACACTTCGACGGCTACGTAATCTGTTCTGGCCCTCTACACGGAATCGAACTTAGTCGTACGGCAAACGCGCAGTTCGCACTATGTTAACTTCAGTCACTGCTTGGAAGCTTCAATAATTTCTCAAGCGCCAAGCTACACCTAGACTTACGAGTTGAATACAAAATACATCAAATAGCTAGCATGGTTCGCTGAGAGAATCGCTAAGAACGTTTACATGGTGAAACAATGGGCTTACATCAGTTGTTAGTATGCATGTTTTTACTGTTATCTGCCGTCTCAAAACAAAATCATGAGTCCACCTGAAGAGCGGTTTGCAGTTGAAGTCAGAGTAGTCTGTATAGACAACTCTGAATAGCTCATTTATGCTATTAGTTCATTTTCGGCTAGTCATAAGGACTAGGCTGTTTATATTAATTAGAAAGTAATACCCACAGAGAATGTATTTACAGCGCTGTATTTACAACCATTTAGCAAGAAGTACATGCTTTGACATCGAAACATACTTTTGCGACAGGCACTCACCCGACCACTCCTGTGTAGAAGCGCATTGACTCGTTCAAAACCATATCCATGTAAGGCATCTCCATTACGTTCTTTGATGTAAACTTGCCCTATAAAATTGAGAGCCCGCGTTGTCATCTGAACAGACTTCGCAGAGGTGTACTTATTAGAAGCAGCCTAGCAATATTTTATAAGAACGACGCTGTACCTTACAACCATTCTTTTTTTCAATAGTTCACCGTTAGGAGAAGCAAAACTGGCAACCACACCATCTAAAGGATTTTTACTTTAACGCGGCAATCAGAGTAATAATAATAATAATAATAATAATAATAATAATAATAATAATAATAATAATAATAATAATAATAATAATTGTTGGGGTTTAACGTCCCAAAACCTCCATATGATTACGAGGAACGCCGTAGTGGAGGTTTCCGGATATTTCGACCCCTTGTGGTTCTTTAACGTGCACCTAAATCTAAGAAGACGGGCCTCAAGCATTTTGGCCTCCATTGAAAACGCGGCCACCGCGGCCGGGATTCGATGCCGCGACCTTCGGGTCGGCAGTCGAGCACCATAACGACTAGACCAACATGACGGGTGGAAATCAGACTAGTGCAATCGAACGTCGGCAGTGTAAGCATCGCAAAAGACGACATAAATATATGTAGATTGCCTGAAATCTCCGAGCGATATGCAAGTCTGTTCAACTTGCAAATAAACGATACAAATAAATACAATATGTGAGAGATGATAGCAGGAGTAGTTTGGTTAGGTATGCTTAAATGTGGCGCAAAATACGTTTCATGAAAAGGGCGAAGAAGAAATAAGAAAGTGAAGCATCAATGCTCTTGCCGCTGTTCACGAAATGCATTTCGCGCCACATTTAGGCATACCGAAGCAATCTAAGCACCAACTCGCCCAAAAAATAAATGCTTTTGGAATAGGAGTCGTGTCCTCCTGTTTGCTGATGCAAAAATACCCAACATGAAGCACTTCGCTTGTTATATATTTCTGTGTCATATATTCGTAACTTTCGGTTGATGTGTAGTTAGCGGGGGGATGAAAGCATATCTGAATTAATAATGTCACGGGTATACGGAAACAAAACAGCAAGTTGGGCGAGTTGGTGCGTATTCATATTTGAAGAAGAACAGTGCACTGAAAAAACGAAGACAGAGAAGAGAGTGTGTGCTCCCTCTCTTCTTTGTCTTCGTTTTTTTCGGTGCGCTGTTTTTCTTCAAATAGGTATACGGAAAGGTCACTCTGGCGCGGACGCCAAAATGACACCGAACGGGTGAAGAATTGTGGGGTTGAGTCTAGAGCTGTCCTGTTCACTTGCATTCTTGTGAGCTGTGTGCAGTGTTAACACGACCGTTGCTAACTGAATAAATACTCCCCGTAACAATGTGGACGAAAAAAAAAATGAGTCTGCGTCAGAGACGAGGTCTCTTTTATGGAAGCTATTTTTCGACTCCCACCAGGCGGCGCCATCGGCGCCATCTCGGGAACACAGCGCCAGCATTCGATCGACGGTGACTAAGCTAACTACGCTAATAACGACGCGTGAGCACCGGGAGGCGAAAATGGCTTTACAGGTGTTGATAGCTACCCCACAAAGTAACACGACCGAAAGTCGCGTCTCTCACGTCTCTCTGAAGAACTTCGGAGATCTCAGCCTGCAACTTGTCCTGAACCTCGGGGTGCAACGCGATGAGGTGCAGAGTGAGGCCCATAGTGTTCGGCGTTGCTTCCAGCCTACGAACAGTAAAAGTAGGGCATGCTGTAGAACACAATTTGATTAGAAATATAGTTTGATAACAAGGACCGTCTCGAAGCTGTTATGAACAGCCGTTGGCTAACCGCAGACCTACGGGAATGCTCAATATCAGTTATATTATTTTGTTAGCTCATTTCACTCCTGTTGAAGTCGAGGAACGTGATATGTTACAACTGTTCGTAGCCCAAGATGTAATAACAGCCGTAATTACAGCTGCAAAATAAGCAGTTCTGAAAAGAGAACAACAGAAAACGAACATGTGACTATAGTTCCGCAAGCTCACACATGACTCAACTCTCTCAAACTCAGATCTGGCCGTTGAGTCTGAGTGAATCCGGATGAGTAATATTTTGGTGAGATTAAGTCCGAGTGGGTATGGTTGAGAAAATTTTTAGTGAGCCTGAGTTCGAGTTAGTCCGGTTAAAGAATATTTTGGTGAGTCTGAGTGAGCCCTAAGCGCAAAATATATTTCTTGAGTGAGGCTGAGTGAGCACTAGTTGACCTATGCCTATGACGGATAATAATGCAATAATGACCGTTGGGGTTTAACGTCCCAAAACGATGATATGACTATACGACGACGATATGACCATAGGCGTGCGCAGGGTTTCTCTTCAGGGGGGGGGGGGAAGGGGGGGGGGGAAGGTTCGTCGTAGCGTCCCCCCTCCCTATTATCGCAATGTATGCGGCTGACTTTGCGCCCCCCCCTCTCGCCCCCCCCCCCCCCCTGTCCCCTACCCCCGTGCGCGCGCCTATGGATATGGCTATGAGGGACGCCGTAGTGGAGTGCACCGGAAATTCAGACCACCCGGGGTACTTCAGCGTACACCTGAATCTAAGTACACGGATGCAATGACGACACGCTTAGGGATTCCTTCGCCCGTTACTCTGGCCCGTTTTTGCTAATGCGCTCGCATCTTGCAAATGTTGTAGCTCATCCTGCGCATCTTGTAGCGCATCTTGTAGCGCATCTTGTAGCTGTTGAAGATAAGTTCAATGGGCTTCGTACTACCGGAGTATTTTTTCCACGAAAGGTCTTACTACCTTGTGGTCGCATATACAGTATAATTAATGCACGAAATAAGTTTGTTGAGCACTTACTTTAGCGCAGAAAAGTTTCACTTACCCTGCAATTAAATAGAATGCGGAATTTGCGATTACTTCTTCTCTCGTTAGCGCCAGCTTTGTTTTCCCATCGAGTCCTGTTTGAGAGATGACATAAAATATTGTCCCATTGAACTGCGTTTCTTGATATGTTGCGATTGAGGTCATTTGATACGTTGCTTTACGGTTAAGATGGTTTTCTTTTTTACAAATTGACACGATAGATTGTTACCACACGTGCCGCTTTCAACCGGGTAACTCAGAATGCTACTGTCATCGTCATCATCATCATCAGCCTGACTACGCCCACTGCAGGGCTCCTCCCATGTTCCGCCAATCAACCCGGTCCTGTGCTTTCTACTGGCGCGCTATACTTGCAAAGTTCGTAATCTCATCTGCCCACCTAATTTTCTGTCTCCCCCTCACGCGTTTGCCCTCTCTCGGAATACAAGTCAGTTACCCTTAATGACCAGCGGTTATCCTGCCTACGCGCTACGTGCCCGGCCCATGTCCATTTCTTCTTGACTTCAACTATGATTTCCTTAACTCCCGTTTGTTCCATGACCCACTCTGCTCTCTTCCTGTCTCTTAAGGAAGAATTTCTCTTAAAGGGGCCCTGCAACACTTTTTGCGCATGGTCAGAAAACGCTGCCGATCGGTAGTCGAGGCTCCCGAGAACACGCGAGCCAAATATTATAGCGCAGCACGCGGCCTGGAATTCACAATAAATTCTCAAAGCCAGCTAAAAATTGCTTTCTCTTCTCTCGACAAATGACGTTACAAGCTCAAAAATCACTCGTCACAGCCATTGTATCAGCCATTGGTTGATTTGAGCATGGCGCGCTCGGTCGTTACTGGGGCCGCCGCAGGAGGCCGCGACTTGTCCACGCGTGCGCGCACGCGATCGCACTGAAAAGCCGCGTATTCGAAGAAAAAAAAAAAGAGGAAAAGTGCTCAAAGTCACGAGGCGCGCGTGACGTATTTTCTTTCCCCATGCAATCTCTCCCGGCTTAGCTTCCAGCGCTTTCGTCGGGACCAGAGAAGAGAGAATGCAATTGCATCGTGCGACAAATCTTTGTAACTCCGCTCGTACTGGACATTTCTAAAAATTTTTGCGGCGGTGAATTCGTGAGGCAGTAAGCTCCTCTAGTGAATCCATTCCATGGCTACTTGAAGAGGTGTTGCAGGGCCCCTTTAAGGAAGGAAGAATGCTTCTGTATGTAACACTAACACAAGTACCGCATGTGTGCGCAGCTCTGCGACGTCTTGGGATCTTCAGTGAGCTTCCTCACACATTCAGTTGACTTCCTTGAAGCACAAATAAAAGACAGGTGTGCTCCTCGCACTCCATTGTAATCAGCATCAATGCCCCCTCTCTTTCAGTCCCCCCGAAATAACAGGTAATAGCCAATGTGAACTAGCAAGACTTATAATAGAAGTTGAACAGATTGCTGCGCTCGGAAATATGTGTATCAGCAAGCCGTCATTGGCAACATCGGACGAAGAATTTGAATATCTGGGCATGCCTAGAGACATCAGTGTATCTTTTCGCTTTGTTCACTATGAGACTCGTGAGGCGAATGCATAAGTGTACCCTGGTTGCCGCAAAATAAAAAAAAATTAGGACAGCTTCGCACTAGGGGTGCCAAGCCTGAAGAATGTGCGGAGCTGGGCAGCCTTCTTTGTTTCTCTACGGTTTTCTTTTTTCTTTCCTCCTCTCTTTCGTTTTCTCCTTTTGCGTTTTTCTATCTTTATTTGTAGTTACTTCTTCCTGTCTCTTGATCTATTTCTTTCTCTTTTTTGCTGTTTCTATTTTTCTTCCTATTTTTTTCCCTTTCTCTATTTTTCTATTTCGCGCTTGCTTCCTCTTTTCTTTTCTATTTTCACGCGTGGTTTTGCCTGCGTTACGCCAAGCGCATTAGAACTTTTTTTTATTTTTTTTATTTTTTTTTTAAATTTTGTTGGTGACGATAAGTGATCATCATTAAGGCGCTCGAAGAGCAAGAGGAAGAATACTTCTTGGCGAGAGCGCGCGCTTAATATGCTACACATGGAGCATTACCCCAAGTGACGACGACAGCACACGACAGCATACGACGGCCCGGCCCCCTAAAGTGCTCCGCCCTTAAAACATCGATGGAAGTTAGCGCACTGTGTTTCCATACATGCCTACATTTGTCATGTATTCTATTTGCGCTACAAGGAAGCCTACTGAAGAAAGAAAACCTACTTGGAGCTGCCCTTTTTGGCACACGGCAAATTTGAGGATGAAGACTCTGCACGCCTGACGAAGGCAACACGATGACGTAACGATGACGTAGCGGACTAATGGATGGGCTCAACATCTCGGTTTGACACTGAATGCTGTCACAATGAACACCTTCTGCTAACCTATATGGCGCTATTTGCTGTCGCCATCATCAAATGGACGCTGTAGTGACTACTTAGGTAATGCAAATAATGTAACGCTTATAAGGTATCGCACTTTAAGCAACCAAACACAACCGGCTGCTGTGAGACTAAAACGTCGAGAGCTTGATGATATACTGGAGTCCATTTAATCAAGTAAAACTACTTTCCGCTATGCAAGCCATTGCCATTTGAATGAATGAATGAATGAATGAATGAATTAATTAATTAATTAATTAATCTTTATTTCATCTTGAATACTTTTTCAAGAAAGGTACAGCAGCTAAAGGCGAGCAACGCCTGACAGGGGCTCCTGCACCCGCAAACGTTAATACACCATATTACATTATATAATGTAGTTCATTGACAGTGAACGAAAAAAACACAAAATCGTAATACATTTGCGGTACAATTCATCAGGAAAACAGAAAAACTTACACACCATTTCGCTCGCAGAGTTATTATGCTACTATTTTCTTCAAAACGTAGACCATGACATATGAAAAAAAGAGAAATGTCAAGCTAAAATTTTCCGAAAAAACGCAGAGTGAAATCTCACCTTGTGCGTCGTTCTTGAACAGCTGTCCTGTGCTTTCTCTGTTCAGGAGAAGCTGCAGAACATCAACTTTTTCACGCTGAAAAAAAAAATTCAACGAAACATAACTTGACGAAAATGTGTACCCAAGGCAGGTACCATGCGCCATTGCAGTTCCCTAATATACTCTTGTGAACGCCAAAGTTGTTCGTTCTCAATTCTCTGCGAAATAATTCCGATCATCATACAGCATGGCGCCTTCGCATTGTGTTACAGGTCGAACACCTGAAAGACCAGTAGCCTGTTACAACACCACCTTTTGTTTTTCCCACACATGCTGTACCAGTACCTAATGAAGAGAGCGAGAATAGACAAGCACCCATTTGTAGCACGAAGCCACAAGGAAATCCACACGGATTTCTCAGAAAGAGAAGCTTCTTAGTTGCCGAAAAACTCGTCCTGGTCCAGGGTTCGAACCCCGGACCTCCCATGCGGCAGGGAGCTTCGACGGCGGCGACGTCGACGGCGGGTTCCAGGCCTAAAGAGCTTCGCTCCTAAAAAAAGAAAATTCTGGCTACGTTACCGGCCAACGAAATCTTCGACGAAAATTCTCGTGCCTAGACCATTCGGGTGGAACATGATCACTGACGAAAGCAAACTCTGATAATGCACTAATTAGGAGGTTAACGTTAAGGCTCCCGCACTGTAGCCTTTTAAGCATGAAATGAGTTCAGCTGGTAGGGAGATCTGCGAGTGACCTTGAACCAGAAGCCGGAGTTGTCATCCGGGCACTCCTACGAGAACATCCGCGCGTCGTGACGAGAACAAAGGGAATTCGATTGGCTATATATTGACTGACTATACATTGGCTACGATTGACTGATAACAATAGTCCGCGTGAACGTAACCTTATCAGGAACACGAACATTTTACAGAGGAAGCGTAAGGGAGGAGGAGGAGGAAGGGAAGGAATGAAAGACAGGGAGGTCAACCAGACGCGCGTCCGGTTTGCTAGGAAGCGTAAGCATACACGAAGACATCGTTATTGTCTCTCCTATCGCAGTCTATTTCCGACCGAAACGAGATCATCCGGGCAACCAGTCAACGATACTAAAATGGGGTCTCTGGCCCATTACGCAGGCTAGTTGCGACCCAAACGCGTTGCAAAAAATATTGCTTCCGAGTTGTTCCTAATGTTTGTTCGTAATATCACTGAAGCTGTTGATCTAGCGCGCTGAATTTGTCATTTCCAATGACGACGTTCCAAAGACAGGGCAGCATACAGTTGACGTAAGCTTTGCGCGCTGAGACAGGGTTGTGTGCGCTCTTTCGAACGTCAGCGGTCGGTGGGTTTCGCGGCGCTGACTTTGAGGGACAGTGCGACGCTGCGAGAACACGCCGGAAACGCGTATTGAAATACAATAGACCATGCAATGGACTGACAATGCGTAGACCATGCAATAGACCATGCAATACATTCTTAGCCTTCGAGTCGTCGAATGCATAAGGGACCATGTGACCTTTTGAACAGCGACGCTGTTCTTCTTCGAAGTTTTCATGTCCGGGGTTGGGGAAACACACGCAGCCCTCCCCTTCCTACCTAGCCTCACTCTCGGCACACTGCGAGGCCACGTGATCAGCGCTACCCCAACCCCGGACATGAAAAAGTATGTCCTTTATATATTGCCCTGTTCCCGCAATAAACTTCAGTTGATAGTCTGCGCCTGTTTGTGCCTTCTCTTCTTTTGTGTTACCGTCCGTTTTTGCGCAGTTACAAAATGAAAGTATGTCGAGTGGTGAACCTTCGTGAAACGCGACAAGATGGGGTAGCGGTGAGGCGCGGTGGAGTGTGTCAGTGTTCAGGAGTTCGCGCTTTCAAGATGGCGAACATTTCTCGTTCGCCCGATGAAGAAGCCGCCCGACGTGAGTGTCAGCGAGAGCTGACGCCAGAAGGGGCATGTCGTCGCCGAGCCAGCCGCGACGTTCGCGCAAGAGAGACCGAAGCTATAAGCGCCAACGAACGGAAGACTTGAAAAATATAGACGTACGATAAAGCCTGATGAAGGACGGGCGTAAGTTTGGCTTTTTAGACAGTGTCCGCGAAGTGGAGCTGGTCAGATTTTCTTTTCAATTAGCCACCTGCAGCGGAAAGTGTTAAACGGCCCCTCACCGGCCTCTCAAAATACATAAAAAAAAAAGCGCAATATTCTCTCCTGGCGTTTCTCTTCTTTCTTGCGCACTTCTGTGACGCAGACAGTGATTCCCGTGACGTCTATAGTGTACGTGCTCTCGATTGGTCCATATGCGCGAAATATCAGAAGTTAATTGTCTCCTGCACTGCTTTGCCATGCAGCCGCCCATCCGTTCTTCCTTGTCTCGCACGACTACCGTGCGCGATCAACTGATTTCACTTCATTTTGTGTGTTTACGAATGCGCAAGCGGCGATAACAGCCTGTAGCCGACAGGCGCGAAATCCTGATAGGCTCGAGCGCTTAGTGCTGACATTGTTCACGTGCTTTTAAGAAATAACTGGCGAGGAGGATACATCGCCTGTGCGAAGGGTAGCGAAGGCGAGGAGGAAACCACTCCATCGTCCTTGAATGCGGGTTGGTGAGGGGCCCTTTAAGGCGAAAGCCTCAGATGCCTCATCGAACGCAAAAAAATTGACCGGTGTCCCGCGTCGGCGGCGTGAACACGAGTGATGCAATAAATCGTCGCCAAGTGATGGCGTCACCACATCACGTCATCAATCACGTTATATACAGCCAAGACTTGTGGCGTCACTGTAACATCATTATGACGTCACAGCGACGTCGACGTCACATCACCTGATGATTTGATCCCATGCATCGTAGCTTGGTCAAAGGTGGGCCGAAAACGGAAGTTCTGCTAAACTAGGTGAGGTGCCTCCGATCACGGAGGCCGTGCAAAAATTGAAGGACACTTTGTACATTCCAAAGTGTGTTCGGCGAAAGCGTGTGGCCATTCCACTGATTATGCCATGTCTTTTTTCTTTTACACTCTCAGTGGGATAACACACAAACCGAATGTGTGCGTGTTTTCTTTTTTAATTTTTTACCGCGAATCGCAGCGAGACTCATCTTCCTCCGTTCGCATGCGTTAGTATTTTCTCGCGCTTTGCGCATCGTGCAAACGCCATCCGCGTTCCAGCTCTTAAACTGACGGACCCTTTGGAAATTCGAAAGTGCATTCCGTGAACGCCTGGGTCCATTGAGACGGCGTCGGTCAGAATGATTGCAAACTCTGGGCACAGCGACGCTACGCAAGCAAAGCGCGAGCGCTATAGAGTCCGACGCGACCGGCGTCCGTTTGCGCATCCCGGCGGCCACCTGGCTCCGTGCCAGAACTCAGATGGACGGACGGACGGACGTCGGACCGACACAGGACGGACGTGAGCATGAGACATTAAAGGCTTTCGCCTTAAAGATTACACAATCTCCCGCTAAAGGGAACCATGTGTAGATGTGAAGCAGCGGGCGCTAACGCTTACACTGGCGGCGGCGTTGACGCTGGCGCTCATCGCAGCGTTGCGCAGGAGAGAAACCTGGGGAGGCGCAAAGCACGCAGTGATGGACCGGTGTTTCCTACTGGAACAGCCCAATCGCTGCTAATGGGCAATGAGAGACAGAAGACTCCGGACTGGACACAGAGACCCGCAGTCCGCTTTTAGTGAACGCGCACGCTGCGAATTTTTATCGTTCGACAACGCACAGGAGAAATCTCCCACCGGCACTACCATGCAGGTCAAGATCCAGTGCCATATATACGGGGTGGCCAATGAACGGTTGTGCAGCGCGAGCAGTCGGTTTTTTCAACCAAGAAACTCGCCAGCAGACGCTGCCTGCGTCGGCGTCGCGAGGCGAGAGAGGGGGGGGAGCGTAGGAGAGGAGAGAGAGAGGGGAAGACGCGCATGCGCAGTGGGGCTGTGGACGCCGCGGCGAGGGATGCCTAGAGGGGAGAGGGGGGAGCGTAGGAGGGGAGGGAGGGGACGTGCATGCGCATTGAGGGCGTGGCCTCCGTGGGGAGGGATGCCAAGAGGAGAGAGAGGTGGAGAGGAGGTTTTTTATTTTTATTTTTTTTGAATGAGTTTGCGCATGCGCAGTGGGGTGTGGACGGACGGACGCAGGACGGACACCGGACGGACGTGAGCATGAGACATTAAAGGCTTTCGCCTTAAAACCACGTTAGGTGCAGAAAGCTTTCGGAGGAGGGCGGGGCAGGAACAATACATCGACTGAGCAGAAAAGGAAGGTGGCTTTCTGCATGGAGTCGTCTTAAAATGAATGCATCAGGGACCCGGCGATTTTTCCTTAAGGCGAGGGAGGTCCGCCTCTTGCTGTAATACATAGCTCTGCACGAGAAGAAAAGAAAAATTTACGTTCAGGCGAACCTGTAATAAGGCGCTTTGCTAAAAGTGACAATCTTCTGTCTCATTCATCCGCCATCGCTATCACGCATTAGACTAATAGCGACAGCATAGTTAGAGGCCAACCGCAAGATTCGGTTGAGAAACTGTGGCGGTAGAATAGGATAAGGATTAAGTGTAGCATTTTTTCTTAAGTGGCTGCAAACACAGCCTTGACAGAAGCTGGGAACAAACGAACGCAAGGCGAAGAAGCTTTCCTCAGAAGGTGGCATGCATGATACATATTGAATTTCCTCTACTGCCGCTATAAAAGCGATAGGCACGGGGGGGCAAAATGAGTCTAGTATCATAGGAGCCATCCTAAGGTCGACACACGCGTGATCGCCGCATGTTTTGAGTGCAAATGTAGCATTTATTCCCAACTGATATGTGATTCTGTGCAAACTTAGTGAGTTTCTGTGTTCTCTTTCTTTTCATCAGTGACCCGTGAGAGTGTGGCAGTGCCATAAGTTACATCGTACCTGTGCTCCCTGCCCGTACGTGCCGTTAAAGTAACTTTTGGTACCCGGTGCTGTTGTATTTACCTGAACTGGTGTTACTAGTATGCAATAAATTTTCTTATGTGCATCGGTGCTTGAGGCAGTGACGCCAACCTTAAGGATTTATCCCTAGGTGTCATTCAGGGACAGCGTATTGCTGTCCCACACCAGAGGGCGCATAGTACCCTAAAGCGTTGACCATTTGTTTGAAACGTTGACCGCCTCATAGTAGAGCTACAGTGGTGGAGCATAAAGTGCTCTTAATCGTTTCCGCTTGTCCTAACACACATAGATCGATTGTTCAGGACAGCTGCGTACAGCTCTCACATAGCAGAGTACGACGTACTGCATATCCTTCACCTCTTAAAGGGACCCTGCAACACTTTTCCAAGTAGCCATGGAATTGATTCACTTAAGGAGTTTACTGCCTCACGAATTCACAGCCGCAAAATTTTTAGAATCCATCCAGTACGAGCGGAGTTACAATGATTTGTCGCACGCTGCAATTGCATTCTCTCTTCTCTCGTCCCGACGAAGGCGCTGGAAGCTAAGCAGGGAGGGATGGCACGAGGAAAGAAAATACGTTACGCGCGCCCCGTGACCTTGAGCACTTTTTTTTCTCTCTCTCTCTTTTTTCCCTTCGAATACGTGGCTTTTCCGTGCGATCGCGCGCGCAAGCGTCGACAAGTCGCGGCCTCCCGCGGCGGCCACAGTAACGACCGAGCGCGCCATGCTCAAATCAGTCAATGGCTGATACAGTGGCTGTGACGAGTGATTTTTCGAGCTTGTAGCGTCATTTGTCGAGAGAAGAGAAATCATTTTTTAGCTGATTTTGAGAATTTATTGTGAATTCCAGGCCGCGGATCGCGTGTTCTCGGGAGCCTCGAGTACCGATCGGCAGCGTTTTCTGACCATGCTCAAAAAGTGTTGCAGGGCTCCTTTAATGCGATGCCCTTGAGTGTCACGTTGAACGGAACACGGCAGGCGAATGAAGCGTACAAAAACCCACATCACCGACGACGTCACGTTGTGACGTGAGCATGCGATGTCATAGTGGCGTGAAGTCGCAGATAACATAAATTTGTGACATCATGTGACAACGTAATCACATGGCATCGTCCCTTGGCCAAAGGTAGCCGATAGTTTCCGAAAGAGGAGAGGGTAGGAACCATGGAGGAAAGAAAAAGAAAGGAGGTAGCAATACCTCACGCAGCCAACCTTGGCAAGCCAACCCGTTTCGAAGCCAGCAGTGTCGGCCCAACACGGGACCTTTTGCGTAAAGATCACGCAAGCAATGAGATTTGCCGAAACTTCGGTGAATGGCGCACGGTAGCTTTTAATCGAAGCGCGCTTGTTCGGCTCACACCGGCCGGCTCCCGGAGGAGGTTCAAAAACGGAACGCCACCGCGAGTACTAAAACCTACCGCGCGCTCTGACGTTTTGATCACGTGTTGTGCCGACACGGTGGGCTTCAGCCGTGTGACGTAATGCTCTTTTTCCTCCCTCCATGGTAGGAACACTGCAGTCGACTAAGAACGTCAAAGTAACACCGCGGCTCGTTACGTAGCAATAAATGTGGTCCACGATTGTACACTATAACATAATGTGAGAAGCGGTGTTAGCGGTGTCAAGTGTTACAGAGTGTAATATGTTTCCGAACTTTTGCTAACTCAGTTCAAGGCACCGCCCTGTCGTCGTGTCTCGCGTCGGCGTTGCGCGGGTAAGCAGAGCTGGCTGCGCGTTTGGAACGCCGGCGTGCGCTTGCCCGTCGCACAACTCGCATTCTGCGACGCCTGCTGGTTGTTATTTTACTCTTCTACCACGTTATATTGGTTATGTTAACGCGGTTCCTTTTCGACATAACGCTTGTATAGGGTTTTTGTGCGCTTGTGTTTCGAGCACAGGCATGGCTCAGTGTTAGAATACTGGGTCGGCACAGAGCGGACCTAGGTTCGAACCCCCGCTCCACCCTGGATATTTTTTCTAATTTAGTTTTTTTTTTCTTGTTTCGTGCGATAGCAGTTATGGACACCGTCGGCGGCGGCGGCGGCGACGGCGGCGGCGGACAACTACGGCACGCTTGTTGTGATCTCACAACAGCTTTCGCAGTAAAACAGCTTTCGCTCACCCACCCACGCCTTCGAGCGTCTCTCGGACATCACCGGCTGGATGAGCTTCGTGGTGAGCGTGAAGTAAGGGACCACCAGCCGTGACGTCACCCAGCTGAGAAGGAACCAGATGAGGTGCAACTCCGGGAAGCAATCTGGAAAACAATCAGAACGGTTTCGGCAGACTTGATGCCTTCAGGTAGTATGCCAGGGACAGGCCCGTAGCCACAAATGTTTTTTCGGGGGGGGGGGGGGGGACACTTGTTGAAGGCCTTGAAAAAACACGTATTTTTATTATCCCCTTCTGGCGCGAATTATGATGCACCGTCCGTGAATGTCTGAATTTCGCACAACATAATTCTAAGGCACTCGATATTACATTCCCAATAAAGAAAATTAAGAAAAAATGTTTTTAGCGAGCTTTGCTAATTAATCTTAATTAGCGTATGTTTAAATATTTAATTATTCTGCAGCCAGTCATGTTCAATTTTTGCACTAAAAGAAGGAAATCTTATGCTCAAAATGCACACGCAAGTTCGTTTTTGGCTGTGTTCATTTTGAGCAAAGAAAAAATAATACTTATGAAATTGCTCCTGGAACGCGGCACGTCGAGCGACCCGTCGAACATCGTGGTGGCTTCACCAAAGTAATCAGCAGTGTATGACTGCACCTGCAGCACATTGGGGTTAAATCGCGACGCGTTAACTATGCAGAAAGAGAGAGATAATAAAAACAGAGAAAGGCAGGGAGGTCAACCAGAAGTGTAAGCATCCGGTTTGCTACCCCGCACTAAGGAAAGGGGGAAAGGGAAAAGAAAGGTGGAAAGGAAAGCGAAGAGGAGAGTAGACGCGCGAATAGAAAAAAAAAACAAGAGCGGGGGTGCTATAGCCTATTCAATAGGCCACTGCCACGCAAAACGTTCAATAAGGCATTGACTGATTTTCTGTGTGTAGACAGTTCGCGTCGGCATTCGAGCACTGACCGCTCTGACAAGGGTCTGTCGTCAAGGCGGGCCAACACTGCAGCTAGCGGCAGTCTATGCGCGCTGTAGCGAGGGCAGCGAGGGCAGCGACAAAGAACGTGGTCAATAGTTTCATCGCTGCCGCAATGGTCGCAAGCAGCACTGTCTTCCATGCCTCTTCAGAAGGCAAAAGATTTGGTGAAAAGGTTCAATTGATCCTATGCGCAATGTATCTTGTCCTTTCTTTCCCACTGGTCCGAGGAACCAAGTTGCGTCCACATATGTGGACGCTGCGCCTCAAGGGGTTATTAGATGTGAAGCATCTTATGGCGAAGCTTAATCCGGTGGTGGTGTGCCGGCGTGACCACCCTTACTGCGCATGCGCAAGCCTTTCAAAAAAATAAAAATAAAAAACCTCCTCCCCCCCTCCCTCTCCTCTAGGCATCCCTCCCCGCGGCAACCACACCCTCACTGCGCATGCGCCTCCCCTCCTCTCTCCCCTCCTACGTTCCCCCCCCTCCCTCCTCTAGGCATCCCTGCCCGCGGCGTCCATACTCCCACTGCTTATGCGCGTCCCCCCCCTCTCTCTCCTCTCCTACGCTCCCCCCTCTCTCCTCTAGGCATCCCTGCCCGCGGCGTCCACACTCCCACTGCGCATGCGCGTCCCCCCCCCCCTCTCTCTCCTCTCCTACGCTCACCCCCCTCTCTCGCCTCGCGACGCCGACGCAGGCAGCGTCTGCTAGCGAGTTTCTTGGTTGAAAAAACCGACTGCTCGCGCTGCACAACCGTTCACTGGCCACCCCGTATATATGGCAATGGATCTTGACCTCCAAGGTGGTGCCGGTGGGAGATTTCTCCAGTGCGTTGTTGAACAATAAAAATTCGCAGCGTGCGCGTTAACTAAAAGCGGACTGCGGGTCTCTGTGTCCAGTCGGAGTCTTCTGTCTCTCATTGCCCATTAGCAGCGATTGGCATGTTCCAGTAGGAAACACCGCTCCATCACTGCGTGCTTTGCGCCTCCCCAGTTTTCTGTCCTGCGCAACGCTGCGATGAGCACCAGCGTCAACGCCACCGCCAATGTAAGCGTTAGCGCCCGCTGCTTCACATCTACACATGGTTCCCTTTAGCGGGAGATGGTGTAATTTTTTTTTATCTTGGGTAACCCCCCCCCCCCCCCCCCCCACCTCATCCGAATTTCAGGGGCGGGCCCAGGCCCCTAGGGCACCCCCCCTGGCTACGGGCCTGGCCAGGAATTATTGTTAAGCTGCTAGCTCCTTAAAAAGATCACGTTCTACGTGCCACTAGCTGGTAAAAAAAAGAGTGTTCCACACTCGCCATTATGGCTAGGAGCCGCGCTGACTAAAACTCCCAGGTTTGCATGCACATAAATACTCAATAAACTGGAAAGCAGGAACGACCATCGCCGTAGCTAAATCGGTAGAACATCATATTGTAAGTAATAGCGCAACTTGGTAATCCGTGTGTGAATGTGTGAGTGTTTCGAGGGATTACCAAGTTGCGCTAAGTTACTTGCAGTATGACGTGTTACCAACTAGTCCAACAACAAGTTTCAATAAGCGGTAGAGCATCGGACGCGCTACCCGAAGCTGCAGGTTCGGTCCCTGTCATCGGCAACTTGTCTTTTCGTCCACTTTAATTTCTTGACATTTACCTGTAGAGCACAATTACTAGAATGCAATTAAAGGACTACAAATAACGTTGGCCTTCGTTGGGTTAATTCATTGTTGGTTTTCATTAACCTTAGTACCTGAAGATACATGACAGCTAGATCATCCGTGATGACTTCATAATCAGCCTTCTTTTCGTTAGACGGGGTCTCGTTCGTCCTGCCAATCACGTGTTTGGTGTGATAACGTTTTAACACCTATGTCGTTGGGTCGGTGCTATGCTGCTGATCTAAAAAAAAAATAAGCAGATCTGTCAGGATGAAAATCTTTAAGACACACTGTATGTGAAACAACAATTCATGCTTAGGGACTGATAAGTTCTTTCAGAATTTTGTTGTTCCTGATTTCGTTACTGCATAGGTTCGTTATTGAGCGATCATCATTTCGAAGTAAAACGCCTGAAGTGCCATTCATCGTCTTCTGTCAACTCATCAATTTCTCCCGTGGACATTCACTGCAACGATTAGCCATCAGACATCGCGAGAGAAGCGGGCATAAAAAAAAATCCAAGATCTACTTAGGTGTGATGAAAATTTGTGGTAATATCTTGCTGATTATTCTTCTGTTGACGACTTCTTTCGGTGCTATGCCTGATACTTTTCGCGAGTGCGTTGGTCCTGATGTCTGCCGACGATCGTGGTCTCTTCGAACATGGCGGTGCGAAATCATTGAAGCCGCCGAGATAAGTTCATCATGCATCAGTACGGCATCTGCCTGTTTGTCGACGAAAGAATGATCTTTTTTGGAGGAGCACGTGCGATTATGCGGTAAAATCTCGTCATGCTTTAATGTTTTTTTTTTTTGAAAAATGCTTTGCCTTATATATTTTCCTTTCGTGTGCAATGAAAGTTCAGCTGAAGGTCAGCGCTTGTCCTAGTTGTTTCTTTCCTGTGTCCCCGTGTAGATTATCGCGCTGTTCGTATTTCGCAGTGCAAAACCAACTAGCCCAAAGCTTCACTTTGCTAACATTATATGCTGGTTTTCATTAAGGTTGTACATGAACATCTGGTGATTGAATTTCTCTACCTCGCGTCTCTGTATACGAGTGTAGATATGAGAGAGAACACATGCAGTCTGAGGAGGAGGAATGAAAGGCAGGGCGGTCAACCAGACGCGCATCGGGTTTGCTACCCTGCGCTGGGGGAAGGGACGAAGGGATTAAAGAAAAACACCGCCAGGCCTCCACAGAATGCGCAGCACAGTCACAGCGAAAGCTGGAAGGCGGACCTTTCTAGAGCCTTTTAGATGCGAAGCAGCTCTTTGACTAGCCTGTGTAACGCTGTCCCTCCGTGCGTCCGTACGAACGCGCCGCAACGCGCTCCCCTCGCCGCAGGTGTTGGAGCGGTGCCAAGAGTAGGTCACGCCGCAGCTGCGCGTTGACGTCACGCTCCCCTCGCAGTGCGCGCGCTGACGTCACTCTCTTTCTCGCCTGCCGCGCGCTCGCCGCAGCGCCCGCAGCTGCCGCCTGACGCGCAACGACAAGACCTACGCCAGCCATCGCTTCAAACGAATCTTCCAGCGCTCACCGCAGCACCCGCGTTAGCGCCGTTCAACCCGTGACGCCACCCGTGCGCAACGCTGCTGCTTCGCATCCCGTCAGGGTTCCCTTTGGGAAGATGGTGTAAATTTTTAAACACTCCTGGGGCAACTAAAGCACACTTGCATGGTACCCTCTACGCCATAAATCATCGTAATTTTTGTGTAGTGGGGAAGTGTCCACTGTCCCATTATTCATCATTCTTAGAAAAAGCGCGGCACCCGCTACACACTTTTAACGTATTATGTGCACTTTGTTGATGCTGTGGCTGACGACGATTAAGAATTCTGCCTGAGGCTTTTGTAATGGGTTAGAGCATTGAACGACCCAATCGTTACGCGATTGGCATTGTGTGACGCCTGGTTGTTACTTTGCTGTTCTAAAACGCTTTATTACACATGTTAACGCGATTCCTTACGGGACATAAAGCCTGCATAGGGTCAGTTTGCAACGCAGTTTCAAGCACTCGACGCTTGTGTGTGTTTGCCTGACTTTTGAAATACTTGCTACTGTTTGGAAGAATGTGGGTGTTGTGTATGTTAAGGTAATTCCAATGTGATGAATTATGTTGTGTGCAGGGCATAGGTCGGCACTTTAAGGGGAGTACTCACTCAAACTCACTCACCACAATTTTTTCAGCCTTCGCACTCACTCACGTTCACACTCACGTCCACTCACACTCATGAGTACTCACTCACGTTCACACTCACGACCACTCACACTCATGAGTTTTCACTCACGTTCACACTCACGTCCACTCACACGCATGAGTACTCAATCATACTCAACTCACCACGTTCAAATGAGTGTGAGTGAGTGTGAGTTGAGTGCACTCATGAGTGAGTGTGCCGAGCTATGGTGCAGGGCACAATAATTACCAGTGTTGATTCCATGCATTAAAGAAAAAAAAGACTTGCGTAGCTCAGTGGTAGAGTGCTGGGCTGCCACGCAGAGGACCCGGGTTCGATTCCCATTCTGTCCTAGGTATTATTTATTTAGTTTTTTTTTTTTTTTTTTTTTTTTTTTTTTTTTTTTTTTTTTTTGTGCGGTAGTGGTTACGAACACCGGCGGCGGCGGACAACTACGGCGCAAAAACGGCCCTTGTTGTGATCTCATAACAGCTTTCGCTGTAAACTAAAGAAAGAAGAGGGAAGAAAGCACCGTCAGGGTACATGTGCGCCTGTCCATCGCACGCCTACCAGCGGTCGCTTAACCCGGTCTATTAAAAAAAAAAAAAAACGTAGCAATGCTCGTGTCGCTTTGCTGGCCTGCGACACGTAGAGCCGCGATCCGAGGATCTTCTCTTCGGAAACGGTCTATCGTCTAGTTTGTTGAGCGTATCGCGTAGACGAAACCGCGGACTTCGGGGGATTGATTGAGCACTAGTTTCTTTTCTTCAACACCGCTTAATGAAATCAACAAACAATGAAGCTAAGGAAGGTATAAGGAGTATAACTTGTATGCTTTAACTGTAGTATAGTAATTGTGACGTAAATGGGAAAGGTATTCATGTTCATAGAAAATCAACTTACCGCAGGTAGGTACCGAACCTACAACCTTCAGAACCGCGGCCTTAAAAAAGTCAAAGTTTCGCCGCAAGGGCGAAGCTATTGATGCGATGGCAACAAATTGGAATGTTATACAAAGTAAGGCTACCAGCAAAATCAATTAGGAACCGATCTGGCGTAATTCTACAAAAAGCTGGCATAAGGGGTACTGCCGCTCCAGGGAGCGGAGTGGTTTTCGTCCTGTCGGTTACTTCAACGCGAAGCAAGCGGTGAGAGTACAGCGTGTTCAATGGTACGAACCGTCTACTGATCTCAATCGCCACCGCCCCTTTTACTCCTTCGCCCGACGTAGCCGGACGTCTATAAAAGCGAAACCCGTGCAAAAGCGAGTGAAAGCACGACTGTGCATGATAATAAAGGACATTAGGTGAGGTCATTATCGAAGGTTAGTCCAGTGAAATCCAGCTTGAAAGATAGTTAATGCATGTAATCATTACCGGGATCTTACGTCCCAAAACCACGATAAGATCATGAGAGACGCCGTAGTGGAAGGCACCGAAAATTTCGACTATCTGAGGTTCTTTAACGTGCACCCAAATCTAAGTACGTGGACGTACAGAATTTCGCCGCCATCTAAATGCGACCGCAGCGGTTGGCAGTCGATCCCGCTATGTTTGAATCAGTTGTCAAACACCATAACCGTTAAACTACCACGTCCGCTTGATTAGTGAATGTTAATTCAATAGTTCATTATATATAGTTAATTATTTATTGCTAATTAGCGAGAGATAACGGTTATATAAGTGCATGGTAAAATAGCCACACCGCGGAAGGCTTTCGCCTTCGAGCCATTCTAGGCGAATGCATGAGGGACCTGGTGTGAGCCTTTTTATTCGGATGGCAACCATCTTTCTAACTGATTTTTAGTTACTTGAAGTACGAGTACGTCACTACACAAGGACACAAGAAGACCGGGACAGCCGTCTTGTGTCCCTGCGTAATTACGCGCTCGTATTTCGAGTGTCTCGAATCACCAACTCGCCTGCAGATCAGCCATTCTGACTTTTAGACTATACTACGGAGCCAGCCGACCGCTCACTCACTGGAAAAGAAGCTGATTCCTTGCAGGGGGACCCTCCGCAGCAGCGCCCCAGCGCCGTCGCCCATCTGGTCGAGAGGTCCTCCGGGAACACTGCCTTGCACATTGAGGTCGATGCCGTAGCCAGCCTTGAACATGGTGTCCATGGTGGCACGCCTGAAGGCCTTCGACACCTCCACGGCCTCACCCGCCTCCGCCTTCCGGTGGAGAAGCTCAATCATGGTGTCGCTGCACTCGTCCATGATGACAAAGATCTGCGTGGAGTGTAGCATAAGCTAGAGTGGCGCACCAAACGGAATTCTGGTAAGACAATGAACGATTGAAATAAAACGTTTATATCCGAAACAGTGTTCATAGCGTGCGAGCCCAGGGTCCCTCTAGGGCGAAGGGTCCTTTATTCCAGGAGCCTTCTGACCGCAATCGCATCCCGGGCTCTGGTGACGAGTCATCGTTCGTCGTCAAGACAGAAAAGCTTCTAAGCCGGGGGTGCTTTCCGGTGTCATTGCGGAATTCGGCACCAGCGTTCTATAAAACAAACCGACACATTGTAGCGCTGAAACGAGAAGACGGGTCGTGCGCTCTGCCGCCTTTTTGCGTTCCCTCTTGTGTGTATGTGCATCAGCTGCTATATTATGTCGGTTGGTAAAAACCAACTTGACCAGCAACGCGTTCTTCAGCAACTCTTTGAAATAGGTGATGGTATGAACTTTGACAAAGCTATACGATGACCGTGGTCATAGACTACTTGATTTTTGTGTCTTCCCATTCTCGTGGAAGATAGGCAATGAATTAACTATCGGTTCTTCTCGGCGTATACATGCAAGAGGTAATGCTCTGAATGTGTTTTTTCTATATTCATTGTCGAAACGCTCTTCGAGTCTGATCATCTAGGCCAGGGGTCGGGAACCTGCGGCCCGTGGAGCAGTTTTATGCGGCCCCCGGCACGATATAAGAACGCCACCCCCCCCTCCCCTTGTCATTTCCTGTCTGAAGACCGACATGGCAGTCTTGACATCGAATAATGTTTTCGCTTGCAACATATGTTTGTAAATTGCAACCTTGTGACATGCGTACTGGAAATAAACAATTTTATGTCCGGTTTTGTACATTATTGTCAATTCGCAAAATTTTTTCTACTTGCCTGCAAAGTCCCCCCCCCCCGCCCCCCCCCCGAATTTGCCGTGCGGCCCCTGCTGCGTCGGCTTCATGCAAACTTGGCCCTCCGACTCAAAAGGTCGCCGACCCCTGATGTAGGCCATTGCAGATTTTTTATAGATATTACGGCCTTTCAGCAGGGCTGTATTACCGTACGGTGAGTACAGCTGTACCCAACTGTCGTGATAATGATAACACCTGGCGTTTCACGCGCAAAAACCAAGCTATGATCAAGAGGCACGCCGTAGTGGATGGCTCCGGATATTTCGACCATCTGGTGTTGTTTAACGTGCGCTGATACACACTCACAGGCCTCTAGCATATCGCCTCCATCGACGTGCGACCGCCACGGCCGGGATCGAACCAGCGACCCTCGGGTCAGTAGCCGAGCACCGCAACCACTGTATCACCGACCGAAGCGTCTTGATGGGTGCGCAGCGATGCTGGTCTGGAACATCTGCGCTATCCGACCTCATCGTCTCGCAAGCTTACCATGGGAATCGAGTAACTCACACGGCTAATACGTTTCCGTATCGCGCTACATTTAACGAGGAAGGGTAATGGCATATAGCGTAGAGAGGGTGCGGTATTACCAACACTAATTAAAGATCTCACGATATGCCACTTGTGAAAATTCGTATAGAATCCACGCCACCGTACCTCTTCCTTAGTAAAGGGCAATAAGAACGCGATTTATGGTATATACGGATGCTAACAAGTTACTGTCCATTTGCTGCCTACCTTAACTGTACAAATCGAAGCGACGACGTATTAAAATGTGCAAAATCAACACCGATCTTAGTAAGAAAGAAAATATTTTCTAGTCGCAGTATAATGAAAAAGGTATGTCGTTGAATGCTTACCTGCGACAGCTTCTTGGCGGTGAAGGCAGGACCGAGCACGGCGCGCATTTCGCGCCATCGGTTCACCGGTGCGGTGACGATGAGCTTCTGTCGGATGTCGGGCACTGACTGCACCTCGATGACATTCTGGACAGAAACGGCAGTAGGGTGACCAAAGGGGTTTATACTCAGTGCTATGATATAATTTTTTTTCAGAATCAGTTGGTTCGAAAAGTTCTCAGCGCTGAGTCCTGCACAATAGCCAAGTCCAGCGGCTGGTAGAACTTCAAACCAGAATCCTGCATGTGGTTCCCTGGCTTACATGGTAGAGGCATCAGAGACCCAACGCAACCTAAACGAGACGGCACACGCCAAGGCGCGCGAGCTGTCGTACCGCGCCGGCGACCGTCGTCTATGGGGCAACACCAAAGACCGCTTGACGAGCTATAATTAACTTACCAAGGACTTCTGAAGCTGAACAGGACGCAGCCCTCAAACAACTGCAGACGCGCAACCCGCACTGTGTAACAGACTATAACCTAATACATAGCCGACATAAGCAAGGTCTGCCACACTGAGGTCGCCAATTAACCCACATGCTCTGGGACTGTACCAAAACCCGCAAGGTGCTAACA
The DNA here is from genome assembly GCA_030522465.1 of Rhipicephalus appendiculatus. Lineage (NCBI taxonomy): Eukaryota > Metazoa > Arthropoda > Arachnida > Ixodida > Ixodidae > Rhipicephalus > Rhipicephalus appendiculatus. The sequence continues at coordinate 2,230,075 of JALIZH010032968.1, forward strand.
CCGGAACCCTTCTCCGCGGTGGACCGCTGCCTTGCGTAGCCCTAGCCTCGGCGGCCAACTTTGCGCCGTCCAGCAGGCCCGCGAGGCGGCGGTGAGGCAAGGCCTCGACGTCTTCGCGTGGGAGACCTAAGGCCCGGTCTGTGAAACCATGTGTATATCTCCCTAACCTGAGTAGTATGCCTTTGTTCCCAGGCCACCGGTACCTGGGTCCCGGGAATCCACTGCGCAACGGATATCCGGTGGACGAGGACGACGGCATAGCCAAGTCGCACGACGAAGCCTACGAGCGGGCCAAAAGTCACGTGGACGTCTTTGCGGCTGACCAGGCATCTGCGGCTCTCTTCTTGAATGACTTTAGACGCACGGGTAACTGGCACTCTGCATTAGGTGCAGTTGGTCTGGGCACGAAGAATATTGTGGAACAATACGTTTTGGGCCGCAGTCTTTATGGAATGCCAGGAGACAGACGGAAACGTGCACATAACGGGGAATCAGATACAGCAGACGCAAAGCGATACCTGCCTGACTCAAGCACCGGCGACACCGAAAGTACGCAAATGTCGCACCAGATGCCCTCAGACGCCCCCATCCGTCAAGGCGGAGCAGGAATTGGAGGTAACGGTGAAAATTCCTCAGAGCTCGTTCAGCAGATTTTGCGCGTACCTCGCGACCACGGAGTGGTCACAGTCTTCCGTGACAGCAAAATACTCACCACTTGGGCCTACGCAATGATGAAGACCAATTTAGTTTATGACACCGAGAAAACGTTTCCAGGAGTTTTGACTAGCCTGTCACGCTTGCCAGTGGACCGGCCGTATCTTTATATTCCTCACGGCACCTACCTTAACCTACCATCTCACACAAGAGCTGTGACTTGCTCTGTCAAGGTAACCCCCTCATGGGTTACGCACGCCTTGGAAGACTGGCTCTTCAGTTGTCCAACCTGTCAACTCTGACATGCTAGTTTATGGCCTTAGTTCCGTCGGATTGAACCACTCCATGGACACCGGCATGTGCCGCGTTAAGAAAGGCGAGACAAACAACCCGATGAAGCCGCAGTCTTACACACCATTTCAGGAGAAGGACCATTCCGATCTGGCTAAGAGCTATTGGGGTCTTAAAATCACACCGGGAACCGAGGGTCAAGATGGCGACGACGAAAAGAGCATACCTGCGTGCATGGGTGTGCCGCGACACAACTTTGCCTACGATTTTATTCACATTGAAAAGGCTAGTCCCCGATTGACCAAGTTCGTAAACCAGTTTCCTTTCAAAGGTCACGTGGGCACACCTATAATTAACTATGAGTACCAGTTTGGCACTGATGCGTGGCTAAAGATGGGTCCTACTTATAACGCGGGTAACGAGTTGCTAACCCGTACACAGCTTGGCCTGCCTACTGACGTTGCATCCTACACCACCAGCAACATGTCAAACTACGAATCGTACGAGCAAAAGCCAGATCCAAACGTCACCATGCGGCTTCGACGCGACGATATGCATACGCGCCACGTGAGATATTTGGACCCCATGGAAAATACTTACTTCACCCGAGGTCTAAAACCAATGACGCACTCCACTATTCAACCGAGTTTGAGTTTTGGCGTGTTGGCGGTAAGCAAGTCGAACAAGGACGACCCCGGCAGTACAGAAACTTTTCCAAGATATTGCCGCCTTTTTTTCAAATTGACACAGAATTAGTGCTTCATTCTGACGTAGACACCATAGTTGCCGACAGCGTTACTCTGCCATCGAACGTGGGGCCGTACTTGCGTCACTCCAACGAGAACATCAAAGCAAGTTACAACAGCCTCACACGTCACGGACGTCCAGTCAACCTTGCTCGCACGGAGTCCGAGGTTACCGAACACAAGGCAGAGCTGCAAAAAATTGCACAAGAGCAAATGAATGCATCGAAAGAAGCTGTTACAAGAAGCCTACGCTCAGTGCCATTTTTTCCGCAATAAAAGGAAATTTAAAAAAAAAACATTTTGTTCCATTTTCTTATTTACTTAATAATACTGTGCCGTTGTCGTTGTCGTCGAAGACTAAGAAGGATATGTTTAAATATATATATATACTTTTTTCTGAGTGGAACTACAACGACAACGACATACAAAAAAAAACATGCCGTTGTCGTTGTCGTCGAAGACTAAGAAGGATATGTTTAAATATATATATATACTTTTTCTGAGTGGAACTACAACGACAACGACATACGAGGAAAATGCGTATTAAAAAAGAAGCGCGTCAATAGCAAGAAACAACGTCATTAAAATTCTACTGAGCGGACGCTAACTAGTTGTCTCGCAAGCGTAACCAGTTACTGCTGGGTTTTTTACACTAATTATAACAGGCTTCCAAGGCCGCCACAAGGGGTATATAAAGGAGTCTCCAGCAGCTAGCAACTCACAGTCTTCAACAGGCTGTCCGCTCAGGAGGACCTCAAGTGGACACTCAAGACGCCTTCGGTAAGACTCTGCACTTTATATATTATTCTAGACACTGAATTGTTGCTTTTTCTTACTCTTTTAATAGAGACCATGGCAGAATCACGTAAACGTCAGCATGACGATCAAGATACAGAAGACGAGGTACCCCTATATTACCATTTGGAGTTATTTTTTGGTGACGCCATCTATATTCCCAGGGACAAACTACAGACTTTATTGCTTCGAGCCACGAGAACAGTGCCTATGACATTAATGAAACCATGGCGACAATTACGGAACCTGATCGAGGCGTGGGAGAAGTATCAAATCCAAACGTGTCCGAACCAGGAACTGGAGGAGATGGAAAAAGTTTACAACCCCCCTCCACGCTGGGCACTGCAGTTACAGTCAGTTCCAAAACGAAGAAAGCTTGTGCACGACGTCTTTCCCGCTAGAGACGACAGAGAAGCTCAGACAATTTGTAATGACATTGTCAGAGGATTTGAGCAAGGCCCCACCCAGTACGGAATCGCTGCCGTCGCACTCCACACACGAGGAACTACACTCCCACACGTCCACGTCTTACACGACTGCAGCTGGAGCAACGGCACATGCCGATGTATTATCTTCGCTGGCTTCGTCCGACGACCAAATCGCTCGTCAATTTGGTCTACAAACGCCAGCGCATGGGACCTCTACCATCTCATCAAGTATTTCCATAGTGAGCCCCGATTATTGGAATACATTAAAGTGGGAGGAAATGATTGGGGTCGCGACGTTAGAGATGAAGTTTTGGGACAACTCGAAGGTTCAGGACACGAGCCCGGCCGAGTTTTGGAAATACTGCACCCGAAACTTCCGCATTCAGTTGCATGTGACGACGCCCATGGAGGTCAGACGAGCGGTGGAGACACTGACGAAGTATGCGCAAGAACGGGTGCAAAGTGCCGAAAACGTTCAAAAGGAGCGTCGGAAGAATCCATCTATGAGTGGCTACGCGAAAACCCCGTATCGCCGTTGACCAACATTGTGCGCACCCCCAAGTGGCTGGCAGACCCGGTGTTTCGGTTTATTCGCCTGTACGACAAGCGCCTCCAACGAGCCATCCAGGTGTTTAACGATGAAATGTGTTCGTACTCAACCCTGGACTTTATTGAAATGTACAAGAACACGCAGCCACTCTTTGATGCCCCAAACGGTGACCTCGCTACCTTTTACATGGATGCGCCCGCGTCATTTGATGCCATGATGGAACTGCTAAACTTTCAGTTTCACGGCATCCACGAGGAAGTGTCGGCCTTTGTAAACAACTTGTATAGCCTGGTCGAGAAGGCGGTCCCCAAGAAAAACTGCATGGAGATTGTGTCCCCTCCGAGTGCAGGAAAAAACTTTTTTTTGATCCCATTCTTTCCTTTTACATTAACCGCGGTACCATTCGTAACTTTAACCGCTACACTAGCTTTCCACTACAGGACACCGTGGGCCGTCGCATCCTGGTATGGAACGAGCCAAACTGTGAGTCGTCTGCTTTTGATACTGTCAAAAAAATTTTTGGTGGTGACGTAGACTCGGTGGCGGTCAAGTATTCTGCCGACCAGACCATTTCCAGGACGCCCGTCATTGTGCTCTCAAACAACGAGGTGTTTCCAGATGACGAGGCCTTCAACCACCGCATGTGGCGCTACAAGTGGCGAGCCTGTCCTCCACTGAAGAAATACGACAAGAAAATCCACCCGATGGCCCTGGTGCTCCTTTTTGATACTTTTGTACTCGAAGAAACATACGTCGGCACGCGCCAACTTGATCAATAAACAGCTTTTTTGAACCTAACATCCTGAGTACTTGGTCAATGCTTTGCATTTTCCGACTACACCGACAACGACAAGCGCAATATCTGTCAATCAGTCAGTTCAGTCAGCCTTTCTTCTTTCTTTCTTTCTTTCTTTCTTTCTTTCTTTCTTTCTTTCTTTCTTCCTGTTGCATTGTGCCATGCTCCCTTTTAACTTTTTTCCTTCTTCCATACCGGGCCTCGGACCATCATCATGTCGGGACCATCATTCCGGGAATCAGACCATCAACTGCTAAGCCCTTGGATATCATCCACGGGCTTAGCAGTCCCTACAGGCAACAATGATGATCGTTCGTCCATGTCCAGGCAACCATGCAATGTGGTTGTGGGAAATCGATAAAAGATTATATTGCCGTATCGGAAACGGCTGATGGCCGACAAGCCCACAATCGAGACAGCATCAATTATGATAAAACCGAACAATGCAAGTACGCGTGCGTCTAGCTCACCTTCGTGAACCGCACTTCTGCACACTCGCTGGCGCCAGGTTTCTCGCGAACGACGCCGCAACCGTAATCTGTTAGTTGTACGAGCTCCGCTTCGAAAATTCGAATCTCTAATGATTCTTGACGATGAGGCGCGCGGTCTGGTAGCCCAACTTTACGCAAGCGAAATTCTGGTGAAGGTTCCTTTAGACGAATTCGCATTGTTCACCCTTTTTCTTGGCAGCTTTTGGAATATTACATATCACTACTAATTACTCTTTTCAAGGTGGATGACCAGCCAAACTGTAGCCCATAACACAAGGTATGTCACAAGGTATGTCACGGAACACAAGTGGATATGCTATGCTCGGCCGCTGCTGCTTTTATATATCTAGAAGCAGTTACGTCAGGTCGACTTTCCCCCACCCCGGGGGGGAGAAGCCTATGCTGAGGCATATAGATAATTAGTTACTGGTACTAAACAGCTATTAATACTTTTTACTATTGTTATTAATAGGACTGGAATGCTCGAAGTTTGCTTCATGTCGTCGGCCCAGTATTGAACCATCCACGACATTGGCCCATCACTGGCGTAGGCAGGAGAAAGGCTGGGGGGCTTCAATACCTCCCCCCCCCCCTCTCGTAATTTTTTCAATCTCGCACGCGTATATACACACGTGCTCATAGAAACGCACTCACGAACGTACATAAAGTATGGTTTAACCACCACCGTGGCGTTTTTTTTTTTTACTTTAGCAGATTCGGCTATATTGTACTAATGCGCTACACTCACCCCTCGCTCGGCGAAATTATAGAAATCTTCGATTTCTACACTCTTCAGCAGCTCCAGGTCATTGACGAGGAGAAAAGGAATGGCGCCATTGTAGAACCTGCAAGCCGGCCAAGATGACACAGCGGTTGCAATAGTACAGCTAAGGAGTTTGATTAGAGCGAACAAAACAAAAGTTGTGGTTAGATGATGTTTCCTCTCTGCTGGGGCAATGAATGATCATTTTTAATTTCAAATTGCCTAAATTACCGGTTCACGACGACATTTCATGTGAAGAACTGCATGAATTTCGCGCCCACTGCAGGGCAAAGACCTCTCCCATTTTCCGCCAATCAACCCGGTCCTGTGCTTTCTGCTGCCCCGTTATACCTGCAAACTTCTTAATCTCATCTGCCCACCTAATTTTCTGTCTCCCCCTCACGCGTTTGCCTTCTCTTGGAATCCAGTCAATTACCCTTAATGACCAGTGGTTATCCTGCCGACGTACTACGTGCCCTGCCCATGTCCATTTCTTCTTCTTGATTTCAACTGTTATGTCCTTAACACCTGTCTTTTCACATTCGGCAAGTATTCTCAAATCATGAATGGTAGTCTACCACTATCCCTCAAGAGGAAGGTATATAACAGCTGCATCTTACCGGTACTCACCTAAGGAGCAGAAACCTGGAGACTTACAAAGAGGGTCCAACCTAAATTGAGGAGGCGAGATAACCACTGGCCAATTAGAGTAACAGACTCGATTCCGAGAGGAGGCAAGCGCGCGAAAGGAATTCAAAAAGTTAGGAGGGCACTTGAGATTCAGAAGCTGAGGGATAACGTGCCCGCCGCAAGCACAGATTGCAGGAAGATGGGAAATGCCTTTTTCCTTAAATGGGCGTAGCCTGGACGATGATAATGATGATGATTATAATGATGATGATTATAATGACGATGATGATGAGAGCTCACAAGGCATTCGGGCGTATAAAATTATTCCACCACGTTTGGATGTGTGGTCACGTGCCAACGTACCCTACAATGTTTCCGTACTTCTTTATCCATTCAGCAAACATCGTCGCACCACCCTGTCAAAGGAAATGAAGACAAACTAAGTGCGCGCAATGCATGATTTGTAAATGTGTGTAACAACGCGCTAGTGATAACACACATCCGGCATTCCCGCACATGTGTATATCGCATTGTATAGGCGAACATAGTGAAGTAGCACGATGACCGTAAATTAATACGTTATATCCAATATTCGCTATATCCAATACTCGAAGAGTATATATAGGAATCGACACAAATAAACCGGCATTGTGTCTCGCGCCAAATATTTACGAAGATGAATTACTCTACGCTTCAAAGCCATGGTGAACGAGGTAGCCCTCACCTGTCTCCTTGTGGCATTTTCAAACTAAAGAGACCGAAGATGAGAGCGCGTAATTGCAGCAGACCAGGGCTAGTTTGAAAAAACAGACCTGCGTTTACATTTATGGATATGACAACACCATTAACCAAATTCGTGACATGTTACTAGTTATTTATCTCATTCGGTCTATCAAGTGTATATATCATAATCATCACCCAGCACCTGGAGTAGCATGTGAGGCGAATAGCCAGGCAAGCATCTCCAGCTCTTCATTAAAATATTTCTCTCTCTCTCTCCGGAGGGCTCGCCGTTATGTAAATGCAGTTAAGTCCTCGTGTTTGTTTGCCCGATGGCGTGTACTGCCTCCGTTTCTTCTGTGAGTGCCTTTTTTTTTTTTAAAGACCCCACAGCGTGGACCTACGTTTGCACGAATTCATTCAGCCGCACTTTCACTGTAATCCGCGAATGGGGGCAAAGTTGGGCGGGTTGTGAATATATGGCTTGAGTGCTCGCTATGATTCTCTACCCACAGTCCCAGTTAAACACTACATATCCGGTGGCTTTCACATATGGGCAGCAGAAGGTTTTCCTTGACACAAAGCCAGGGCATTTTAGAGCTATCGTAATGCAGCTGCTGAAAAGGTCGACGCCGTGGAAGAAGGTCAGAGTGTTTGTTTGTTATTTGTCCTCTTTGCGAGCGTGATTCAATATACCGAGTCGAATGCGCAGCAAGCGCTTTTTTCCTTCCCCTCTTCGTCATTTTTTTTTAATCAGGCGACGGCCTAACCCCAATGTTTTACAGCTAATAATAATAATTGCCGTTGTTTTGCGGCCCGTAACAAGGATGTGGTTATCGCGGACGCCGTAGTAGAGGGCTCCGGAAATTTCGACCACCTGGGCTTTAGTGCGCTTACATTTAAGCACGTGGGTCTTTGGCATTTTCCCGCTATGTAAATGCGGCCGCCAAGACCATGATCCGACCCCGCGACCTTCAGGTCAGCAGTCGATTCACAGCGAAGGCGGGTGTCCCAAAAGTCGCGTGTTTGCGTGAGCTTCTGGACCTGAGGTCGCCCGGGCACGAATAACCTTCAAGCACCGCTAAAATGACGTATAACTAAGGGGCATAGCGAGGGGGTCCCAGCAAACTACTTGGACGAGGACAGAAGGGGAGACGACACACCTCGTCCAAGTAGTTGGCTGGAACCCCCTCGCTATGTGCAACCAACGAGCTCAGGCAAGCACATTTCTAAGGGGCATGCTATATACCGCCAACGCAAGAGCTGAACATCATCTTAACGCAGGTCACAACATTGACTGGAATTCAGCGACTATCATCGACACCGAAAAATCGCTGTCATCTGGCAGTCTTTTAAAATCATTATTATCCAATGGAAGCTCCATAGACTTAATCAGGCACGTGGAAATCCACCTGATACTGGATGGATGGATGCTATGAGCGTCCCCTTAATAACGGCGCGGTGACAAGTGTGCCACCAGGCTCGTCAAATAAAGAAAAAAATCTTTTTCTTTTCTTTTTTTAAGTTGGCCTAATGCCTCAATTGTCTATTTTGATTAAATCTATCTTATTATAGGAAAAATGAAAACGCAAATTCATATCCCAGTTCTCTGCCCTTTACGGCAGAATGTCCTTATTTTCCCCACTATTTATTTTTGTCCCTTCTCTCTAGTTTTCTGCCGCCAATACTCTAACCGCCTCTTACTTATTCCTATCGCGTGCGTGTTCAGCTTTACTGACACCAGATCGTTGCGCCACCTACTACGCATATAAAGGCACGGTCCAACTTCATTCGCTTGTACGTGAACAAGAGACCCGTAGTGGTCTCGAAACGTCGTAATGTTGAAACTTTGACGAGCCTTTGTTTATTCGCGAGAAATGCCAGACGCTGTTCGCCAGACGCTGTTCCGTCGAACCCTGGACTATTCGCAAACAATAATCTAACCGTGCTGCAATCTTATGAATATTTAAATCCCCCCCTCCCTTCCCCCCTTATGGAGTACCTTACGCACGCCTATAAACTCAAGTATGGACGCGTATTTCATTGATATATTATGATGCTGCGTGGCAACCCAAGAGTAACATTAATTAATTTTGACAATTTTCGCAATATTAGAGACGTTTAACGGGGTATGACGCGAAAGCGATAGTGATGAGAACTTTCGGGGAACTAGACAAGGGCGGTAATCCAGGCTAATTGGTTGTTCATGATCGTAAAAAAAAAAACAAAAAAAAACAGCTCAAACACAACGCACGAGCACAAAAAGACATACCCAGCGGTGGCTAGATGGTTGAGTGTCCGCTTCCTGTACGGTAGCTACCAGGTTCGACTCCCAGCGCCGACCGGAAGATTATCCACCGCTTTTTCCTAATGGTCATAGGAGGACACCTACCTAGCGCTCGGTTGTTTATGGGTACTCATCTCGAAAGGGGCCCCACGATGTTCTGTGAGGCCGCACCTTAACGCAACATACCCCTGGTGAATTAGTCGAGAATCCGACATTGCTGTGGGATGGATGGTTTAGAACGGTGCGACAAATCAGACGAAAAGACTATTGATCACACGAACACAAGCGCCGACTGACAACTGAAGTTTATTCAATAGCACAGAGCACATATATACACACACGTGGCTACACACAACGCAAAAGAACGAACAAAAGCCAAAACAAGTTATCCATTGAGGTACAAGATTTCTTTATCCTGTGGCGCGATTGAGGGACAGCTGATACATGAATCATTTCTATATTGGATGCGCCATGCCTCGATTATTTCCCGAGTTATCTTGTCATGATGCCTTGAAATGATGCTTGTGAGGTTAAACATAAAAATGATGATTCATGTATCAGCTGCCCTCAATCGCGCTACAGGATAAGGAAATCTTGTACCTCAATGGATAACTTGCTTTGGTTTTTGTTTGTTCTTTTGCGTTGTGTGTAGGCACGTGTGTGTATTTATGTGCTATGTGCTATTGAATAAACTTCAGTTGTGAGTAGGCGCTTGTGTTCCTGCGATTAATAGTCTTTTCGTCTGATTTGTCGCGCCGTTCTATATCCATGCATCCGTACCAACTTGCCCAGTTGTCAGTGCTACTTGTTGCAGTGGGAGGCGGAGAATTGCTGCCGCCAAGTACCTACTGGTGAAATAGGTACAAATGCACTTACGGCCTGGTGCTCCGCCTTGCTTGGGAGGGCAGAGTCTGAGGACGGGCTAGTTGGTATTCCATTTCAAATGTGATTACAGCGTAAGGGAAGACATGGGACAAAGAGACTAACGAAGACGAGCGCTGACTTCCAATTAAAGTTGTATTGTGAAGAACAAGCAATTTATGAAAAAGACTCATCATAGAAGCCTCAAGGCTCATCACAGAAGCTACGAAATGACGCTCGAAATGACGCTCAACATATATACAAATGTTATACGCTCATACATTCATGTTAAACAGTCGCATATGTTTTATATAACTAGTTGTTTACAGTTGCGTAACGATGCCAAGAGCAACATGGCTATTACCAACTCAAGAAGCGGTAAGCTGAAATGTAGCGCTTGTGAGGATGGCAGCCCAGGATAGTGCTACATAGATAAAGTTCAGGGGATGACGCTTAAGTACGATTGGCGCTAACCCTACGTGACGCCTGTATCACTGGAGTACATATGCAATGTTTATACAATTAGATGGGCAGCACTGCAACCACAATTGACGTTTCACCAACATTACGCCTGCATAGGGTCTTTTTCCAAAGGAGTTCCGAGACCTGGCGTGGCTCTGTGGTAGAATACTTGATTGCCATGCAGAATTCATGGGTTCGATTCCAGGTGGGACCGTAACATATATCCTTTGCATTTGTTGGGTCACCGCTGCCGATGTTGATTTTTCTTAACGCTCTCGCACTTAATTTACTAATGTCTGTTCTCGCCGTTCCTCGGGAGATATAAACGTTCATGCACCTGTGGCGCATACCCGCATACCGCGGCCCGTGTTATACGTGTATGTGCCACATGTGTCTTGAGGAAAGGGTTTGACATCGTACGCGACGGGATTTTCACATTATTCATGTCATGACGAGACAGTAATAATCGTGAAACCCTCTTACCCTCCAATACTAATTTTGGTCTACCCCAAGTCATGGAGATGATCACTGGAGCACCCAGACGTAGGCGGCTAGATAGATAGATAGATAGATAGATAGATAGGCTAAAAGTGTCTGCAGTAAGCAAAGAAATGCTTCGCATTTAATAACAGGTGGTTGTACTCAGGAGAAGTAGTCAGTGCAGGGTCTGAGGAACTTTGCCTGATTGTAAGTGTGCGAAATCGCGCCACCGTGATGCGTGCTGTAAGTGGGAAAACAGGAATGATCGAGGCTAAGGAAACGATTATTTGTCTTCTTTTATTGTTTTTTTTTTATTTTTCTTATCTTTTTGTGTATCTTGTATATTACTACCATGATGTTGGGATAGCCGGCTCTAACGTAGCCTACCTTCTTATATATATATATATATATATATATATATATATATATATATATATATATATATATATATATATATATATATATATATATATATATATATATACTTTTTTTATATAAAAAAAATCCTTGTCTTCTTTTCCCACAGCTCCTCTTTCTCGCTCCAGGGGCGCCGTTACAGTATTTTAGAGTGCTTGCTCATGTTGGCTTCGTTTATCGGTCGGGGGGGGAGGGGGGCATTTTTTATGGCATGATCTAGTTTTTCATGAATTACTTCTTCACAATAAAACTTCAGTTGGAAGTCAGCGCTCATCCTCATCGGTCTCTTTGTCCCTCGTCTTTCCTTGCGCTGTAATCACAGTTGACTTGGGAGGGCACCCACCGTGTGGTGAATTGGTGGCATGGTGATCTGAGAACTCACAGGGTTTCTTATGAGTCCGCCTCACCATAGGCGTGCGCAGGGGGGCGAGAAGGGGGGGGCCGCAAAGCAAGCCCCATACATTGACATAATAGGTAGGGGGGGGGGCGCTATAGGACGAACCTTCGCCCCCCCCCCCCCCCTGAAGGGGAACCCTGCGCACGCCTATGCTCCTCACTATACTAGAAGGCGAAGGGCATCGCCTTCTTTTTCTTCAAAAACCCTCCTCGCACCTCTTGAAAGCTTTCTGCATCTAACGTGGTTTTGCAATGACTCCAGGATTCGAGGCATTGTAAGCTTTCTACACGTCACCTTGTTTTGCTTTGCCTTCGGGATCGGCCCATCCTCGACCGAGCAATTATGTCGTGTGAAGACGCCACCATGTGACGTCACGATGACGTCAACACGTAATGGTGTTTTTTTTTTGCATCACTCGTGTTGACGGCGACGCGGGACACCGGTCAGTTTTCTCGTTTGATGAGGCATCCAAGGCTTTCGCCTTAAAATTTAGGGTCTTCCTCTTTTTTGATACATATATGTCACCTTCTATTTGTTCGTTGTGGGTGCACTGCTTTTTTTTTTTTTTTTTTTTTTTTTTTTTTTTTTTTTTTTTTTTTTTACGATCATAGACTAGACAGAATGTGAGAAGGGCTAGGGTGCCCACCTGCACCACTACTGTATCGCAGGTTTCATGGACTAGACAAAAAATTTATAGGGGTCAGAATCAGGCAGTGAACAGAGACATGTTGAAGCCACAGAGGCTTATCTGAATTCGGTAGAGTTGTCAGCCGTCTACCGTAGCGCCCAAACGCGAGACATTAGAACATTTAAACGCATCAGGGACGTGCTTAGGGCATGACAAGGTTATCTGCCATATGAAGATACTGTGCTCTCACCTGTCGCTTTATCTCCATCAGATTTCCAAATATCAGACTCGGTTCTGGCCCAGGCACACCCAGCTCCTTGAAGTAAGAAAACTTCTTTCTGCGCCATCTAAGAATATAGGAGAAATGCAGTTTTAAAGGGGTAGTGACACCATTTGTCGGAGGTGACTTTACACAACCATACAAATCTCTTGTGTACAGAGACGGCTCTGATCAAGTGTTGAAGCTCAGCAAATGCTGATTACATATATTATTTTGATATTAAAGTCAGCTTGTCCCATTTCGCAGCTACCGACATCGACACTAGCTTGACGTCAGGCTACAGTACTAATTCTGGTGACTTCACGCAGCATTCTGCCTAGTTGTGATAACGTCAGGCACCAGAAATTCCAAAATGGCCGCTCGTGCGTCACCAAAACATTCAAACTTGGCCGCTTCTGCGTCACCAATGAGAGCCATGGTGCGGAACTGCTGTGAAAACGTCACGATATCTCGCGCCAGCACGTGACGAGAAGCTCGTACCGTATTGTGACGTCAGGGTGCATTGGTCGAATAGCCTCGTGACAATTGGCGTCCGCGGCGACAGGACGAGGCCGTTTGTTCCACTTATTGCTCTACACTGGGATAGAAAAATGAGCAGGGCCGAGCTAGAAGTGTTGGCAAAGTGCATGGGGTTAGAAGGCGAGGAACTCGCGAGAGGCGAATTCGCGTAGAGAGGGATGCGGAAATAAAAGACAGTATCGAACAGATGAAGTTCCAGAGTGAAATTGGAGAGAAGGAAAGAGAACTTGAAAAGGTGGGACAAAGAACGTTGCAACTACGGCTTAAACTGGTGGAGGTCGAAACGAGGCGACAAAGAGCAGGTACTTGATGTGTGCTGCGAAGGCGAGGAAAGCAGACTTCACGAGGAAAGCAGACTTTCTCTTTGGTAGCAGTCTTGAAAACTCCAGCAACCACACTCTAGGTGCAGACAAGCAGATGGAGAGTGAGGGCGTGACCAACCGAGGTGTAGGGACGATGCTAAGTATGGCGTCGCAGAACTTATCAAAAAGGAACAGTCGTGTTCCTTGGAAAGCAATGCCGCTATGGGAACTGGTGCAGCAGAATGCACATTGATTGAAGAGACACATAACCCTCTAGTTAGCCATGGTGAAAGGCCAATCGATATTCGCATGAAGTGCGCACTTGAAGACCGTGGGGCGGCAGCTGGAGAAGATGCCGAGTCTTCAAACTATATCGAGAGCAACAGAAAAATGCGGCATAGCAACGTGCGTATGTCATGTAGAAAACTCTAAGGCGGTGGCCGCGGAGTGTTCCTGTGTAACACTGGCAGCTGTAAGCGGTGGCACAGGCATGGTAGAGGACCATACATATAGCTCGCCTCAAAATCAAGTGACGCTTACGTCAGGAGGAAGTATACAGTGGCGTTTCGTGCTAGGAGCAAGAAACAGCTATTAAACCACTCAAAGTAGAATGCAGAACTATGATTTAAGTGCAGGTGACCTGTGCACGAACAGTGATCTCCGGAGTGGAGATATCACTGTTCAAACTACCCTGCTCGGGTGTAGTGCAGGGTTGTTTGAGCAACGGCGGAGCTCACATGTATTCTGGCGAATCAGGTGAAGCAGAAGCCATTCTCGCGGAGACGTTTGAGGCATTGTTGATATATAAGCTTAGGGAAAGATGCGGACATGACTAAAGATGTCATTGGAGCGTTTCAGACCGGTAATACTAGGAGCATACGACTACCGTTGCGGTCCGATCATTCCCGCACTGAGGCTAGCAACTTGTCTGAACGTTAAGGTATTCTGAGGCAGAATTACAGACAGGCGTCTGTTCGGAAACACCACCAAGTGTCTCTTTTGCTTTCCGATGAAATGAAGAAATATGCTGTTCGTCTAGTGTGGGACGCTATAACCTGAGCGTCGAGTTCAAATAACCGGTCGCTGCATCCGGATTTCAACTGCGGACAACGGAGTTATATTTTTGTTAGATATTTGAGTTTGTGAACTTGCATGTTATGTGAAGAGTGACATTGTGTATAATTTTTGGCATGATGCCAGAAATGTGCATGGAAACGTGTGGTGGACTTCCAGCATATTTTTGTGGGAACATTCAAGGTAGTTTAAGATTGTTGCAGTGGGACGTTGGGTAGGACCAGAGCCGTATATATACGGCTCTGGGCAGGACCAGAGCCGTATATCCCCTTTGGGAGAGTTCGGCGCTCCTTTGATCTCGCCGCCAGTCTGGAAACTGCTGCATAGAGTCTGGCAACAGCGCGCTTCCGCGCCGCCGACGTCATTTTGTGCCGAGGTTCCTCGTGGTGCTGCGCCCATGAAGTCGATGTCGGCAGCTATGCTTCGTTTGTGACCGACCTGGGGCATCTGTGCTGCTATTCGTGCACGTGTCGGCTGCGGAGAACATCGTAAACATGCACGGAAATCGCAATGGAAACTTGCAGCAGCTGCTCGAACTCGCAAAAGAACGGGTTCGCCCTTTACCGTTTTCCGCAAGGCGACAGGAATCGAGCACGGCGCCGCGTTTGGGAAGTAGCAGAGCCGTATAAATGACTCTGGTACTTCCGAAATATACGGCTCTGGGTAGTACGACCGAAGCGAAATAAATGAAAAACCAATGACAACTCGCGCTTTTGTGAGGTAAGTGTGAAAATTAGTCGGCCCAATATGATGTGCGTTCATGGTGTACATACATGTGTGCGCATCCGTTGCAGTAGACCTGCAAAATTTGATTAAGTGGTAATGCTTGGCCCAGCTGTTTACCTGAAGGTATGCAAATCAAGACAAACTTTCCTTCAGAACTCACCCCGTTTGGCATGAGTGCATTTGTACAGTCAATATTGGAACAGCCTTCATCCCTTCAAGCCCTGCTAATTTCGAGCCATCAAACGTCTTTTTCCACGATGATGCCCTTTGCTATGGCCCTCCACTGTTCATGTAGCAAGTTTAAATAACCGAATCAAGTGCATACCTCGGGTGTTAGTTCACGAAAACCATACGAGTGATAAATGTTCTATCACTGTTTCACTGCGCACTAGCAAAAACTTCACGTGCTGACGCCCGCCGAAGTAAATGCGCTGTATTTTTCTCGGTAAGCGACGCAGTTGAGTTTTTACTGGCTAGCAGTGAAAGCTTTGATTAAAGCACGCACAGACAAAACCTCGTTGCGTTGTCAAGAGAGCGCTTGTATCAAACATTTAATACCGAAGGTTACATACATGTCGAAATGTGGAACGTACAATGCCTCAGTGCCTAACAGAAGATTTTTATTTGGTTCCTATAAAATAAACTGCAGCAGTACTCGAAGCTGGCACACAGCGAGGTGCATGCCAAAGCTGCAGATCTACTGCGAATCAAAACAACAATGCGCAGTTCATTTACACTCGCCCACGCCGTCCTGCCTTTGACGCATGTTAAGCTAGGCTTCTTTAAAGCTAGCTTTCTGTGAACATGTTCAAATACGCGCGTGATCTGCAGTTATTTTTTTCGATGAAAGCTAGCCAGAGACTGGGCGCTAGGACGCTCGCCAACGCGAGCTTAGGGCGCCTCGGCACAAAATGGCGGACAGCGCCGCCGCTAAATTTGGATGGTTGTTAGCTCCGCCCCTCCGCCGAACTCTCCGAAGGATATACGGCTCTGGGCAGGACGTGCGTTGTGTGTGGCAAAACGCGCTCTTATCGGCAGTTTTTCCATTGAAAAAGAACTTTTCGAAAGGGGGGCTTTTGTGATGTGCAAGTGCGCGTTTCAAAAGTGTGCCGCTCCATCAGCATAAACCGAAGAGGACAAAGAAGGTGGCGCGCGGCTGTGGCACGTGTGAGCGTGAGCACTCTAAACCAATAAGGAGCCTCCCCGGAGATTCAGAAGAAAAGCCACGGGTGTAGAACGGCGAAGCTAGGCAAACGTGGCTGAGTCGGGACCGAGTGAAGAGGGGGGCCAGGGCGCGGGAGTGGCGGCCGGCAGAGTTCCTGCATCAAGGCCGCTGCGGGATCCCACCTGGACTCAGATCCAAGCTTCTTCTCGTTGTCTGGCGTTGGCCAGGCTTGTTCCCGTCGTCTGGCGTTGGCCAGGCTAGCCCTACGTCTCCGGCTTCGTGTCCAAGCTGCGGCTGTCGAACGCCGAAAGGTCGCTGACCCCTACTCGCCGACGCTTCTTTTCCTTCCACGTGAGCGTCTGTGCCGCATCTCAGCCGTCGCCGCGTGCGTGAGTGCGTCTACGCCTTGCCTCGAAAACCTCCGCTGCAAGCTCCGCGTCCCATGACTGGTGAAAGGGCTTTCTTTTTTTCTTTTGAACGTTTATTTCCACGCACTGTTTGCATCGTTTAACCATTTGTCATTCTTGTTAACTTCTTTCTAGTTTTGCATGTTCTATTCTTTTTCTGTCACTTGCCATCTTTCTTTGTGTTGTTTAAATATATTGATTGTTGGGAATTTTGTGGACACAAATGGTTCCGTCTCTCCTTTCTTGATGACGGTTATGTCATCGGTTTTTGGTTAAACACGAACCTACACAAGAGCTTACTGATTGAGTAGCCCCGTGACAAGTAGGAACCAAAACTAGCTTTTAAAAACATACTGCAATTACTTTTTTAGGGTGCACTCACGCTTGCAGCACATTTTCTAGGCTCACGAAGACCTGGCCTTTCATTTGACGCAGAAATGCGACAACCGAATACTTTCGTGTCAGTAAACCTTTCAAAAATTGGAGGCAGCCCTAACCCTTCACTGAGATGTCTGGTAGTGGCGCTCCCACTTCGTTTGCCCTGATGAATTTATCGGGTTGACTTTCGCGCGCTGCTAAAGGAGATCTCGGAGGCCACGTACAAAGAAGCTCGCGGTTGAGATTTTTTCCGCCAGGGGCCGCAGCGATCTCAGCCGCTCTCATCGAAAAACCATCAGCTTTTTCGATGAACTCATCCAATTAATTTTCATTCTTTACGCTAAAAGATTATTGGTCCTATTCTTAAGTATTTCTAAGCTCCGATATCACGAATATTCAACATAAATCTTTAACTAGAACCATCGCTTTCACACCAGTTTTATTTCTAAAACAAATTTCTGAATATTAGGAAAAAGAACGGAAGTGCTGGATTGAAAGTGCAGTCTCACCCGTAGCTCGTGCCTCTAAAGATGGCGTTATTAAGGCTGAAGCCTCATATGTCTCATGCGAGCGTGGCCTCAAGTGAAAATCCGCGAGTGGTAAAAAAGTCACGTGAACACAGACGCACCCCGTGGCGCTAAGCGCACGAGCTGCGCGTTCAGCTCGTCTTTGCGGCGTTTTCTTGACTAAAACAAAAGACACAGTTTTGTCGCAAGATTTGGCAAAATGGCTGATTGGGCGAGTTGGTGATACATGATACTTGAAATACGACCGCGGTAACGTAGACAGAGACGTAGTACGACAAGGACATGCGCATACTATCAACTGAAAGTTTATTCGGAATGTACTTTAAAAGGGTATCATTGAAACTTGAGCTTGTTTGCTTGGCTTCATAGCAGGAAACAACGCAGATACACGAGACAAGAAAGACTGACAATACTTGGCGCTGAAAAAATGCAAGCAGGTCTTTTTTTTTTAACGGAAAGTTGTGACTTTTCTGAACGGAAAGTTGTGATTCGGAAAGCTGTGACATATATATACTGACAGATAAAAGTTCCGTACAAACATATGACAAGAGAACACAACGAAAAAAGCCGGCAGATCCCACGCACTGTGGGAATCGATGTAATGCGAAGCTGCCAGGAAGGAGCAAATCCTGCTTTACAAAATTTGCATGTCATGTTTGACATGTTAGGACCTGTCATTTATGTTCGTCATACAGTCACGTCGCGCAATAGCAATTTTGGTGTATATCAAGCTAGCGAACTGGACGCAAGCGCACCATGAGCGTGGCATGTAAATGGGGTAGTAGATGACACGCATGCCAAGATTTTCATGTTACCACCTGCCACTTATGTTCGTTATACAGTCATGTCACTCAATAGCAAATTTGGTGTATATCAAGCTAACGAAACGGGCGCGAGCGCGCCATGAGCGTGGCATGCAAGTCATGTCGCACATGACAAGTCATGATTTTCATATTACCACTTGTCATTTATGTTCGTCATACAGTCACGTCACTCAATCCCAAATTTGGTGTATATCAAGCTAACGAAACGGCCGCGAGCGCGCCATGAGCGTGGAATGCAAGTCATGTCGCTCATGACATGTCATGATTTCCATATTACCACTTGTCATTTATGTTCGTCATACAGTCACGACACTCAATACCAAGTTTGGTGTATATCGAGCTAACGAAACGGCCGCGAGCGCGCCATGAGCGTGGAATGCAAGTCATGTCGCTCATGACATGTCATGATTTCCATATTACCACTTTTCATTTGTGTTCGTCATACAGTCACGACACTCAATCCCAAATTTGGTGTATATCAAGCTAACGAAACGGCCGCGAGCGCACCATGAGCGTGGCATGTAAATCATACTTTTCATGACAAGTCAGTCATGATTTTCATGATATGACCAGCCATTTACGTTCGTCATAGAGTCATGTTATGCCATACCAAATTTGGTATAAATCCCATTAACGATACGGCCGGGAGAGCACAAAGTCGTAGGCGGCTAGATAGATAGATAGCCAGATAGCTAGATAGATACGCTCAAAGTCGCCGAAGTTCGCTAAGAAATGCTTCGCATTTAAAACATACAAACAACCGACAAAAAGTATAACTGCCACAGCTTGCCAAAGCCCGCATTGCCTTGCAGAAAATACTTAACGCCTACGGCATGTGCCACTTTCCGCAAGAGCGAAGCAACGAATGCGATCGCAACAAATTGGAATGTTAAACGAAGTAAGGCTAACAGCAAACTCCCTCAGGATCCAATCTGGTGTGACTACATAAATCTGGCGTAGGGGAATACGGCTTCTCCAGTGAGCGAACCGGTTTTCCCGCTGTCTGTCGCCTCAATGCGAAGTAAGCTGTAACAGCTGTCTCTTTTCGTGCTTAACTTTTCGTGCTTCGACGCGAAGTAAGCGGTGAGAGCACAGCACGTACAAGGGTGCGCGCCATCTACTGATCTCTGTAGACGTAGCGCGTGCGACCGCGCTCTTTGGATCGAAGTTCGCAGTTTCTGCCGAAGCGACGCAGCCCCCCTTTACCGGAACCGCTCCACGCTCCTTCGATCGATGGAGCTGGCCGGCGCATTTATTCTCCGCTTGAGACGCGCCCGTCTGCGGCCTTTGCAAGCACTCACAAGTGCACGCAACACACCATGCGAGGGGCGATGCTATTGATTTTGACTTTATATGGAACATGACGGCGACGGCAGAACTGTGTTTAGAAAAAGTTTATTTCATCGTGGTACGTAACCAACAATTAGAAATAGTGTATATACAACGAGGACAGTAATGAACACAGAAACGACTAAGCACAATATACATGAAACGTTATCACAAATATGTCCAAGTCCACAGGATGTCCGTAACACATGCTACTATGGACTAACACACACACTTATCACAAGCATACACAATTTACATGACGATATATGTACACAATATACATAACTGCGTCTCGAGTGTTTATATGTTCGCGATCGCCATAAAATTAAAAGGTGGCGTGTGCACGAATAACATATAAGGGACCCACAACCATTTCACGGATTGTCGTATTCCCCTTTCAGAAATGCTTCAAATAATTATCCACTTATAATAAATAAATTTCAGGCTGCGCTCCAGGGTCACACACACACACACGTTTTTTTAATCAACAAGGCATCCGGACGGTCGGCATTGTTTCTTTTGGAGCGGTGCATGCCGCAGAGATGTTCTGAATGCGCTACTCAAATTCATTGAAGCATCCGAAAGATTGTGCTGCTACTGCTACCGAGCAGATGAATTAAAAAAGAAAAAAAAAAGAGAAGGTTTTCCGCACTCTTTAAGTCGTCTCTGCTTGGGCTAGAATTCACTATATAATATTTATTTGCAACAGGTTTTATTCTACTTTTTATGGCATATAGTGTTTAATATTGATTTCTCATTCTTTGTTGATGCATTTCTTTTAAAAACTACCGTGTGGTCAATTCCCCTCGTGGGTATGAGCCAGCTTTCCTATAGGCTAAAGCCACAACAGCAGCGTTCTTACAGCCGAGCGTTGAAGATGAGAATGTTCTTTCCGAACTGCGCCACAAACTGTGCAAGGACGCTTGGTTTGATGAGCATACAAAGACTTCACTATTATATCAAATAGATCCGTTTCTCCGATTTACACCCAATCAAAAGATCGATAGACCAATTGACTCGCTCCTGCACCGTCTACGATTAGGTGTTGCATACACACCTCACTTCTTATGCCGCATCAAAGAAGAATGTCCCCGCACTGCGACCACTGCGAACATCCCGATGCGTCAGTGGAGCACATTATTATACAATGTCCGCAATATGATGAACAACGCGCTCAACTGAATGATCGATTGAACCGCCTCGACAGACGACCACTTACAATTAGCAAAGTGCTTGGACCGTGGCCACATCCTGATAAACAAAGGCGCGCAGTGGGCGCTCTTCGTGATTTTTTAATGGACACAAATTTAGTGAACTATCTATAGCATATCATAGTCAAGATGCAAGTGCATAACTCATAGTCAAGTGCATAAAATTATCTGTACGGACTCTATCCGCGATCTTAACATGCTATATGAACTGGACTATCCCCATGGACTGTCATGCGTTACATGCCCTATATTGTATATATGTACATAGTGCTTCTGATTATTTTTCTTCTTTTATTGTTTTTATTTTCTTATCTTTGTATGTATCTTCTATATTGCTGCCATGATGTTGGGATAGCCGGCTCATACATAGCCTACCTTCCCATATTTTTCATATATAAATAAAAAAAATTGATCTAAATACACCACACAGATTTTTACGCACGTGTACAGCACCCATAGGGCGGTAGCGACCATCACGACAGAGACCCAAGCGACCATGCTCTTCTGCTTGCTTCAGCGGACGATCCGTCAGAAAACTGTGGCAGCAGTGAACGCCAATGCAACTGCGTGTGAGCACGGCGTAGTGTGTATAAGTAGATCAGTTCGTGGTCTGGCATTGCAACTCGGAAATTTTGGAGTAAGAACAGCTGTGCTTTTACAACCACGCATGCCCGTAAACATCAGGAGGAAGAATTTTTTTAAAGAAAAAAGAAATAAAAGGACTGAAGCCTCGACTGTTTCATGTGCGCCATGGCCATATGGACGGGACGAGTTATAAAACTGAGAACGACAAACAACGTTGAGCGAGTTTGTAGAGATTAGTCACAAAAGCTGAGGCGTGGAACATCACGGCAACACAAGTATGAGAAAACAAGACAAGACGACAGACGTGTTCTCCAACGTAATTCCTGCATCGCCCTATTGCCTCGTTTACTTCCCTTGCGTCTTTTTTTTAATTCTTATGGCGGTGTCACACGGCCACTTTTCATCGTGATCGGGCCGGCTCCCGATCAGATTTCACGATAGCAACTGGCTCCTTTAGGCAAGCTGACGTCATGCACTTGACGTCATCCGCGAGGAGCGCTAGCGGCGGGGTCGCCATTTTGGAGGACCGTGCACTCGCCGCACGCGCAAAAAACTCGCTGCACGCGCTGTGTCCGAGATCCGTACGGCTACTCGGATGACTGGAGACCTCCGGAAGCCCTCCTGCACACCGACACACGGACAGCAGGACGGCGCGTACGAACGGACCTTCAAAATGGCGAGGCGATGGTGTTGCCGCCTTGCGGATCAAGGCTCAGTGCATACCCACTACAGCAGGGATCTCAAACTCATCTCAGGCAGCGGGCCGCAGTCGCAGATTTTAGTCCCGCTAGGGCCGGGTCAGGGAAGAATGTAAAGAGCGGGGGGGGGGGGGGGCTTAGTTCGTACACATTGTCACGAAACACTACCATTGAAAATCAAACGTTTCCCCGTATCTCATATACGGGTCATATCTGAAGAAGATCTGGGGCCAGGATTACATTCCACAACATGTCGATACCGATCTCCAAAATGAGTAAAATACTGACGCCGATTCTGAAATACTGTTTTTGTTCACGGTTGCGCTTCAACACATGGTGACCACACGGGGTGCCTCACGAGAACTATGCTTTAGACCAGACGTGCCTGTGTAGCTCACGAACGTACTTATTATAATAATAAAAAAAATATGGGACGAACATAGCCATGTGCGGGCCGCGGGCAGCAAGGGAGAGACTCGCGGGCCGCGCGTTTGAGACCCCTGCCCTGCAGAGTCCCTTTGCGACCATTTGCAGCCAGTCACGGTGCGGCCAACTTGTTCGCACGTCCGGCGCTAGTAGCAGGTGTGAACGAGCCTTTAGATGACTCATCAAACGCGAAAAGTGACCGTCGGCGTTAACACGCATCATTCAAAAAAAAAAAAAACATCATGCGATTATGTCACCCCGTATGACGTCCCCAGGACGTCACAGATCCCCAAACCAAAATTTCGCCATCACGACGTCATGATGAAATTTCGTTGTCATGGTTACATTATCATGCGATGACGTCACCGTGTGACGATGACGGAGGCTGCAATACCACATGAAGTGTATAATAATAATAATAATAATAATAATAATAATAATAATAATAATAATAATAATAATAATAATAATAATAATTATTATTATTATTATTATTATTATTATTATTATTATTATTGTTGTCTGTTGTTGTTGTTGTTGTTGTTGAAGGAAAGAATTGTAAATTTAAGGGTTCGTTTGCTTTGTTAATCGAGTTCGGTCGCTGCCGGTGGCAAGTTATCTTTTCGTCCGCTTTTTTCTTCACATTTACATCACATTTACTAATACAATACTAATAACATCCCCTATACTTTCCTTTGGCATCATTGTCTGTTAGTTTTTATTATTATTATTTTAACTTGTGGGGTCTTACGTAAATTTCGAATATTATGTAAAATTGTGCTACATTATCTTGTGTGTTACATGGTTTTTTTTATGGAAGTTGCTTCATACCGTTCCATTCGTATTGCTATTACGATAATTACTTCACTCCTCTGTGGTTGTGCTTCTAGTGCGCCTATGGCGCTGAGATCCTAGTCAGGGGCGTACTTCCGCGCTTTGTCCCAGGTGCCATGGCGATCGTGTAATGTATTGCGAAAATAAATAAATAAATAAATAAATAAATAAATAAATAAATAAATAAATAAATAAATAAATAAATAAAAAGGCCTCAATGTGATTATGAGAGAGGCCGCAAATTTGCACCAGCTGGTGTGTTTTTTTTTTAAATGCGCCTCAATGTCAGCACGCGGGCCTCATCGCCCGCGCGGAAATTCGGTCGCCTCAGTCGTGATTCGATTCCGCGACCTTCGCGTCAGCAACTGATCACCGTGTCGGGTGTGAAGTGCAGAAAGCTCGCGATGTCTCCGATCCCGGGTGCAGCGCAGGAGCTGTGATTCCAAATCGGCGGCGTTTCCTCAATATGTTCGAAAGGTGTGGAAGGGCCCGTATGGAGTGAAACAAAAACGGTACGCGAGCGAATTTCATATTCTCCCGTGACCGGAAAACGAATCGCCGGTGAGTTGCTGCGTGTATATACGCGTGTAGCGCCTGTATTGGAAAAAAATACGACAATGACTGGCATCGATCATTTATAAGTATAACAAACAATAAGGAAAAAATACTGAGGAAGACCGCTCTAGGCTGACTGGAGTTTGCGCAGACTCGTGCAACAGCAAGATCAAGCGAGGGGCATTCAAGTCTGACGTCAAAGACTGCACAAAGTCACTTGTTAGTGAACTCAAATCGCAAGGGCAGGCTGTGTAGAGTACACACACAATTCCTCGTGAACTGCATCCAACGCGAATCCCAGCAGTGGCTGCACGGAGTAATTTTCAGGCGTTTATGAGATCCGTTTTAGTGTTATTAGAGTTCAACAAAACAGCACAAGCATTGCAACTGCCTTTTCAGCGATGAAGCGGTCATTTATATACGTGCTGAAACGATCCTATTCGTTCACATTTTATGTCGCCTATTTCCTGCTGACATTAAGTGTTGCAATGGAAAAGGTTTATCCGGTTTGCTTCTGTTTAACTGCAGCAAGTATGCTCCTGCAGAAGGCAGAAAAGAAGAAAAAGGACAAAATGTCGATGTGTGTCTGTACCGATGTCGGCTTCGTGTTCGGAGACTCAGCTGGAGCACATTGGAGGAGGCCGTAGCCAGAAATTTATTTGCTTGTTCATATACAGGGTGTTTCAAGAAATGTGTCCACTATTTCTAAAAAATCAGCAAAATGCGGTACTTGCTCGCTGTCTTCACAGTTGCTTTTTCTGTAGCGGCAGGCATCTTAAGATGGTTGAAGACATGATTTGGGACAGTAATTAAGAAAGTTAAATTAATTAATTTTTTTAATTAGCGGAGTTCGGTGGTTGATTCCAATGCGAGAATTGAAGTACTTCATGCGAAGAAACCCATTTCAGCTTTGAGATTTTGAAAAAGCGGCCTGTAAGAATAATTGCGAAGTAATAAAATTCTCCCAAATTATGCGGCCAAACCGAAACCGAAACGCGGAAGAGCGCAACTGCCATATTCGTCTGAGACGTCCACAATGAGTGAACGTCATTATATCAACCATCAACCGACTTCTCGGTGTGAGTGTGTGGGCTGTGCTTGCAGTAGTAGCACGCATGACGCACATACGTTAACGAACGGGGAAGAACTGCACCTCTGTAACCTTTGTCTTGAACAGTGACGTCATTCTAGTCGTCTGCTTGTTGCGCTCATCGGTGCTTGGGTTTCGGTTCCGCCATTGAATTTGCCTGAATTTCATTACGCTACAATAATTAATAGAGGCCGCTTTTTCGAACTCTCAAAGCTGAAAGGGGTTCTTCGCATGAAGGACTTCAATTCTCCCATTGGACTTAACCACCTAACTCCGCTAATTAAAAAGCTCATTAATTTAACTTTCTTAATTACTGTCCCAAATCATGTCTTCAACCATCTTAATATGCCTGCCGCTACAGAAAAAGCAATTGTGAAGACAGCGAGCAAATACCGCATTTTGCTGATTTTTTAAAAATAGTGGACACATTTCTTGAAACACCCTGTATATATATATATATATATATATATATATATATATATATATATATATATATATATATATATATATATATTTGTCCGTAAAGTTTCGAGACTGCTTTGGCAGTTAGCCCTTGCGAAGCCATAAGTGCGTTCGAAGCCGCAAGTGCGAACATTAGGCAAATCTATGTATTACCCATCATTCCCATGGTGGCTGAACGATCGCAGCGCCAGAGTTCCCTCTAGCTAGAGAGAGAGAGATGGGATGCGGAAAAGCAGGGAGGTTAACCGGAAAATCAAATATCTGGTTGGCTACCCTGCACTGGGGAAGGGGTAAGGGGAGACAGAAAAGTAAGGAAGAGAGGAATGAGAGAGGGAGGGAGAGAAGTAGAAACCCACACACAAACACAGGAGTGTCACAAGCGTTCAAAGAGGCGGGTCGCTCGCACGAACTTCAACAGCGCCTTCGTCGCTTTCAGGCGTGAAGCTCGATCTCCCTGGCATTTCAAGATTGTCTTCTCAGAAAGGGGCTGGTCGTCGAGTCGCGAAAACACTGCTGCGAAGGACTGTCTCTGAGAGCTGTACTGAGGGCACTGACATAATAGATGTTCAATGGTTTCGTCAGTACCGCAATGTTCACATGCAGCACTGTCTGCCCATACGATGCGGCAAGCAAAGGCGTTCGTAAACGACACCCCAAGCCACATGCGGCATAGAACAGTCGTCTCAGATCGGGGTAATAATAATATTTGGGGTTTAACGTCCCAAAACCACCATATGATTATGAGGGACGCCGTAGTGGAGGGCTCCGGAAATTTCGACCATCTGGTGTTCTTTAACGTGAACTGACATCGCACAGTACACGGGCCTCTACCATTTCGCCTCCATCGAAATGCGACCGCCGCGGCCGGGATCCAGATCGGGGTAGGCCAGATGGAACTGCAAGTCGTAGACACGGATCCAGGCTGTGGAGACGGGTGTGGAGAAAACCAGGCGTTTTCCACATAGATAATAATAATAATAATATGTGGGGTTTTACGTCCCAAAACCACGATATGATTATGAGAGACGCCGTAGTGGAGGGCTCCGGAAATTTCGACCATCTGGTGTTCTTTAACGTGCACTGACATCGCACAGTACACGGGCCTCTACCATTTCGCCTCCATCGAAATGCGACCGCCGCGGCCGGGATCGAACCCGCGACCTTCGGGTCAGCAGCCGAGCACCCTAGCCACTGATCCACCGAGGCGGACCGTTTTCCACATAGACGTTGCGACATCATGCGCGAGCATATTAATCTTTGCTGCTGCGTCGCTTCTTGATAGTGGAATAGGTTCCGTTTCGCCATTTTCGTGAGCATTCTTAGCTGCGACGTCGGCATGCTCGTTACCAGTGATGCCACAGTGACCTGGTAACCATTGAAAAGTTACGTAGTGCCCCTTGTCTATTAGCTGATGGTATAGTTGTCATATTTCCAGCACCAATTGGTCTTGAGGCCCACGACGTAGAGCAGTTCGAAGACACTGCAGAGTTGGTTTCGAATCGGTAAAAATGGCCCACTTTAGTGGTACTTCTCGATCAATCCTGCGGGCTGCACTGCGGAGCTCCGCGGCTGTCGATGTCGTCTTGTGTGATGTTCGAAACTGGATGCTTCCGGCTTTTACTGGAAAGATCACAGCTCCTGCAGATCTTCCAACAGTTGTCGAGCCGTCGATCCGTGTAAAGTTTAACATGGTCTTTATATTCTTCGTGCAGCATGAGTAGAGTCAACTGCTTCAGAGCTGGCGACGAGCGCTCCGCCTTCTTGCGGATCCCTGGCACTGTCAAGCGCAGTTTTGGTCGGCCCAAACACCAAGGGGGGTGTCAGGATGCCTTGCGGAGGCACGTGGTCTGTTGGAAGGAAGTCACGATAAGTCAGTATTCTCTTACAGAAGGAGGCACTCGGTAGGTCTTCTGGAAACGAAGCGAGGTGGTGGGCAGGGGCGCGAGCAAGGGGCCTAATATGCGCTCTAAGCGCCTCCAATGTGCATTGTGGCCGGATGATCTTTGTCGATTGCGATGGTCTCCGCTGTTGATGTGCAGCGTGGCAATCCAAGACAAACTCTGAGTGCCTGGCCCTGGGCGTTTTCGATTGTGCGTACATTGGTCTTGCAGGCGTTCGTCAAAACTGGCAAGCTGTACCGCAGGTACACCAGAAACAGCGTCCTGTATAACTGCAACATCGCATGCACTGACGTGCCCCATGTTTTTCCACTGAGGAACTTGACAAGTTGTGAAGTCGAGAGTTTGGCGCAAACCCGCCTGGCCGGGGAAAGACATTGACGAAGGAAACACAGCGCCGACCAAAAGTAAAAATATATTCTTAAAAAAGACGATTGTGAACAAGGCTCCCGTGTGGGAGCCGAAACGTCTTTTTTAAGAATATATTTTTACTTTTGGTCGGCGCTGTGTTTCCTTCGTCATTGACAAGTTGTGCTGTGGCTGTTAGGCGCGTCTTTAGAGTGGCGACATGGGGACTCCAGCAGGAAACTCTATGCTGTCAAGAACCTGCGCGAGCAGAACTTTGACCATCACAGCTCATATTAAGGTGAAAGCCTTATATGCCTCGCATTTCGATCTACCTTTAAAATACTCCGTCAGCCCTTGCCATTCATGAGTGATTGCCATTCATACGTGATTTACATATGCCAAACTTCCCCGCTAAATTACGTTTGAGCAAGTACGGAGAAACCCTACGGCGACCAATTTTTGGAAGAACCAAAATATCCCAAAGGTACTAGAACTTATATGAACATTTTCTTGGCATTATTATAAACCAGTGTTCTTGGCTACATATTTCTTGCCATTTTCGTGTTTGTGCACCATTTGTTTTGTGCAAACACAACTGCGACAGAGTGTTAAGGGACAATTTGTAAGTGGCTTATGATCCGTTGTGATCGGATGCGTGGATATTTCGTTTGTGTGAATATTTGTGTTTTGCAAACGTTTGTGTCGAGTGGACACTTTTTCTACTGAATAACTGGGAGTATATGCGTCAGTGTTCGTTTGCAAGCCTATTTTACAGCAGAGCTGTTACGGTCCAGGTCTGCCGTGTGTTGTAATAGAAAATGATCATCATCATGAACCGGCACGCGCTCTATCACCGCCCAAGGGCTCGGTACCGATGGTTGACAAGAGAAGCTGCAACGGGCGGCTCCTAATCGGTGTTGATCGCCGTGTGTTCCCTTTTTATACTTTAGTGGACCAGTGGGGTGAGTGGTGACATTTCCCGTTCCTGTGGTACATACGCGCTGTACGAGTTTTACAGCAAAGCAGTTATGGTCGAGAAGTGAAAAAGATAGCAGGCGAGAGAACCACTACAGAGAGGGAGAGAGAAAAAGAAAGGGAAGAAAGACGGAGAAACAGATAGACGTAGAGAGAAGGTAGGTAGACTAGAGAAAGGATTAAAAAACACAGCAAACGTAGTCATGTATAGTAGAGTATAGTATAGTACAGTGCAGTACAGTATAGTATAGTATATCAAGAGTTGGGAAAGAGACGGGTGAGAAGGTAAAAGCCTGGCCAAGCCAGGGCCAACTAGGAGCCTACCAGCTTTGCTGTCACCCAGCCTTGCGCGACTCGGCAAGCTGCGGAATTTTTTTTTTATACTCCTGTGCTTGTTCGCTACTTTGCGACGGCAACTATTATGCAAGAGAAGAGGAGTAGCCGGCGCCACGCATTGGCACTGACCTCTCCCTATATACATCTAATAATAATAATATATAATAAAACAGGCATCGTACACTGGTTTTGCGGCCATATCGGCACGAAATCGCCATTACCTTGACACGTACCCGGGAAAAACCAGTCGAAGGATTGCGCACGCGCGCTTCCTGATTATCTAAAAAAAAAATGAATGACAGACACATTCTCCTCCCCGGTGTCAACAACTCGCCGAGTTGAGAGTGAAACGCGATACCGTAGAGTCCGTTCGACCGTCGCCGACAAGTAGTCGAAGGTCACCTGGTTGCTCCGACGAACGTACGCTCGTGACACTCAACTCAGTTCATTCATACGGGTGACACAATGGTCAGCAGCCTAGCTCCAGCTTTATTTCTGCTTGCGGGTGAGTTTTGCATGCTTGTTGTTGTTGTTGTAGGTTAATAATAATAATAATAATAATATTTGTTGGTGTTTTACGTGCCAAAACCAGGTCATGATTATCAGGCACGCCGTAGGTGAGGGCTCCGGAAATTTCGACTACCTGAGGTTCTCTAAAGGGCCCCTAAACAGCCTTAAAAATAGAAAAAAAAAAGCGAGCGCGCTATTTTCTCTATTGGCGTTTCTCGTCTTTTCGGCGCACGTCGTGAAGTCAGAAGGGTGATTCACGTGACGTACTTAAGGTACAAAGCGACGATTGGCCCATACACGAGGGATATCAGTCGTGAATTGTCTCCTGCTTTGCCATGCATTCGCCCACCTTGTCTCGCATGGCTGTCGTGAGCGACCGATCGATTTCACTTCGTCTTGTGCGCTTCCTACTGCGCAAACGGAGATAACGGCGTGTAGCCGGCAAGCGCGAAATCCTCAAAGGCTGAACGCTTAGGCCCGTATTCACAAACCAACCTGATCCTTATCTTATGTTTTCCTTGACTTTCTGTACACTCTGCATGGGTTTTAAGGGCACAGAAACGTTAACAGGGCAAAAGATAACTACAAGAGTTGGTTTGTGAATACCGGCCTGCTCTGTTAATCAAACACACAAAAGGCACAAAACCAATATGGAAAACGCGAGATAAGGATAAGGCATTGTGCACGCGCTTTGTGAAGAAATAAGGGGCGAGGAGGCGATGTCGTCTGTGGAAAGGGTGGCGAAGACGAGGAAGAAGCCGCTCTCTCGTCATTCAACTCGGAGTGGTTCAGAGGCCCTATTAGCATGCACTGACATCGTACAGTACAGGACCTCTAGCGTTTCGCCTCCATCGATGCGCGACCGCCGTGGCCGGAACTGAACCCGCAACCTTGGGGCCAGTAGCCGAGCACAGTAACAACTGTACCTCCGCGGCGGACATTTTTGTAGGTTGTCGAATATTTTGCTGTTCCACACTTTCATTTCTGCTTTAATTAAAAGTGGATGGATGGACCAAAAAAAAGAAGAAAAATAAACTTTATCCAGGGCCCTCTACAGAGTGTTGTCACCCGCCCGGCTTTTCTCGTGTTGTGCCCGGGAGTTCAAGTTGGACCGGGAGGTGACCCCGTCACGGGCGTATTCGAATTCGCTTTTCTGAGAACAATGCACAGTTGTGTAGTACGAGACAACTTATGCGCGTTTTAGTGTATCCTGAGCAAAAATATATAGTAGCTGCTTTTTGGGGGGCGTGCATAGTTACATGGTTTCTGTGTCCGCCTCTGAGGCTTGTGCACCTCTCACATACGAAAAAAGCATGCATATTTTGTGTAATTGTACTTCGACCACTGAAAGCATAGGTCGGCAAAAATTGTGGAGCTCACTCAGACTCACTCATGCAATATATTTTGCGCTTTGGACTCACTCGGACTCAGACTCACCAAAATTTTCCTCAGCCGGACTCATTCAGACTCAAACTCAATAAAAATGTTTCTCAGCCGGACTCACTCGGACTCAAACTCATCAAAGGATTACTCTCCCGGACTCACTCAGACTCAGACTCACCGCTCGATCTGAGTCTGAGTGAGTCCGAGTGAGTCGACTCATGAGTGAGTTCGCCGACCTATGACTGAAAGCATTTATTTTTGTGCATTCTATATGGGTGCACCAAATTTTCTGTAAGCCGTTCTTCACTGGGATTGTTCAGCATGCTTCAAAATGCAATTCCCTGTTATAATTAAGTCAATACAGACATGATGTCTATAACTTTATGTAAGAATAATTCCTGGGTTTAACGTCCCATAACCACGGCATGGTTATGAGGGACGCCGTAGTCGACGTTTATAGAACTTGATTATAGAATAGAACTTGATTATAGTCAACGTTTATAGAACTATAAACGTTGGCCGTAGTGGAGGGCTCCGGAAATTTTGATCTCCTGGGCTTCTTTAACGCGCACCTAAATCTAAGTACATACACGGGCCTCAAGCATTTTCGCCTCCATCGAAAATGCGGCCGACGCATCCGCGATTATATCCCGCGACCTTCGGGTCAGCAGTCGAGCACCGTAACCGCTATGTCTGTAACTTATACACTGTTCTGTGAACCACTTCACACCCTTAGGGGGTCTTTACCGTGTCTATAGAACTAACGCCCTTACACTCTAGAATAAAAGCATTTTCACGAGTCCAAACACCTATATCTGCTGCCAATCGTCTAAACACCCTTATCACTAAAAAACAAAGGCTAATTGTCGCGGAATATCCGGTGTCATGACGCTCATCACCACCACCTGTTCTGCACAACTAAACAATGAACATTTACAGAATACGCGTTAATTTGTGGTAAGCTGGTAGGTTGTCCTAAAACGGACACATCTGTTAATCTAAACTAGCCCAATACTCAACGTCTTTTTTTTTTAATAAGCGAATTCCAATCATCAGCAACACTTGTTTGTTTCCGGTGTTTCGACGACTCATGACACTTTCGCCTCCTGGAAAATGTTTCGGCTAAAACATTAAACTTTCCGCAAACCAAAAGGCTATTTGAAGAAGCAAGACATCCTTAAATCCCCATTCATTCCACATTCTTGTTTGGCAAAAGGGTGTTTAAGGTGCTTGAAACTTTCCAGTGTGCCCTTGACCCTCTGGCTTTTGCTCCCAGCATATTCAGGAACGCAAGCTGCCTGGAGTGGCCAGTCTGAGGCGAATTACTTCCTGGATGACATGCTGGCCTATCCAGAGGACAATTACACACTGCCAGACTTTGGTCTCGATGTCGATGTCATGGTAAGTTCGGCTCAAGTGTATCATGCACTGCTGGGCCGACGATTTGCGACGTGTAATTTCCGATGGGTTACATTTTGCTCAAACAAGGCTAAAGTGTAATGAAGGAAAGAGAAACGGAAGCCACAAAGAAGCCCATACGGATTTCCCTGCGGCTTCGTGCCACAAATGGTTGGTTGTCGATCTCCGGGCTAGGACAAATTTTTCGGCAAGAAGCTTTCTTTCTTAGAAATCTGTATGGATTCCTTGTGGCTTCATGTTATAAACGGGTGGTTGTCAACTTCCCTTTCCTAACCCTTCCGCCACCTTGCGGTATTCCGCAGAAGCAATCGACAAGGCCAAAGTGCTCAGTGCCGTGTGCTCAGTGACGACTAAACTGATTGAAATTTGCTGGTTAAAGTGTGATGTTTGACAACTGCCGTAGGTACACGGCATCAATTCTTCGATCAACGATATAAACATGTGCATTATAGAATTTTAGAATGACGGTACAGCGCGCAAAATTAACTCCCATAGGCGTGCGCACGGATGAGGGGGGGGGGGGGGGCGCCCCCTAGTCACCTGAGAAAGGGGGCGCAAAGCCAGCCCCATACATTGACATAATTGGGGGGGGGGGGGGGGGGGGCGCTGCGACAAACCTTCGCCTCCCCCCCCCCCCCCCCCACCCCTCCGAAGGGGAACCGTGCGCACGCCTGTGTGAACGCCGATATCAGTGCTGCCTTTGTCGAGACATGCATGATCCATGATTAATCCACCAAATTCTGGGAAACGAATGGCAGAATCTCTTCTTTACACACAGGTGGATGACTTCCTCGACTACGTCCAGTTCGAGTTCTCAAACGGGACCGCCAGTCGCTTCCAGAGGCGGGTTCAGCGCCAGGGAGACTGCCACAACCCGTACGGACAGCGGGTCGCCTGCAACCTCAACCTGGCCGGTCTCTACGTCCGTTACGGCGTCGTCAGAGTCCTTAGGTCCAGCGGCGACAAGTTCACTAGCGCCGAACTTTTCGTCAACAAAGGCTCCGCTGTCATCGAAATGAGCTTCCCGAGAGGTACGTTCAACGCAACATGTCGTTCATGCACGAGTACTGGCACAAAAAAAAAAAAAAAAAAAAAACTGACAGCGTCCCTTATGCATTCGCTGAAACGACTCGAAATCGAAAGCTATTTTCAGGGTTGCCGTTGGTGGCTACTTGGCACTAAATTGGCTACTTTTGGACCCCGTTGGCGACGAAAATTTCCAGTTGGCGCCATGGCTCTTTTTCAAACTTGCGGTTTTACTTATTCAAAATGGTTTTATTTATTCATCAATAGTAAAGACTGTTGATAATACCGCTTCTGTTTTATTTGGCTAGAAATTCGGCGATAATATCAAATGACATGGCTACTTTGGCTACTTTTGGCATGAGTTCTGGCGCCTTTTCATGTCCACCCAACGGCAACCCTGGCCATTTTCTTCTTTTTTTCTCAGCCTATGTATTGATTCGTAGGATATATAGATAGGTTCAGTTAGGTTAGGTTAGTTAATGCGGGGATATATTCGGCATATAGAAGAAAGGTGAGAACGTGAAAGTAAATGAAAGCAAGTTATTCCAATTTAAGCAATCCGAAAATTCTAACTAGACGCGATGTGCATACCTTGTGCGAGATGTTTAGACCGGAAACGAGGCAGCTATAATCCTCAAGTAGACTTAAGAGCTGTAAAAATTGCATAGCCCTAAGTGGT
This sequence comes from Rhipicephalus appendiculatus, assembly GCA_030522465.1. Lineage (NCBI taxonomy): Eukaryota > Metazoa > Arthropoda > Arachnida > Ixodida > Ixodidae > Rhipicephalus > Rhipicephalus appendiculatus. Next base: position 2,264,437 of record JALIZH010032968.1, read on the forward strand.
CTTAAGGGTTATGCGCTCTGTTTTGAGAGTATCAAACGGGCAAAAAGTTACCCTGCAGTACCGAATAAGAAACATCATACAAACCAATGCAGGGCATCGGTGATACTGCTTAACGGAATGGTTGCCTGTATTGCAGTATTTAAAAGCCGTAGTTTGTAGTGACAGCAGGTAACATGCAGTGTTGAGTATCTTCGTGCTTGTGGCTTTTTCTTGCGGCTTCGTGTTCTTTGGTTATTGTTGTGTTTTGGCTCTTGTTTCGGATAAAAGAACGGCTCGTTGCGAACCTCGTGAGCTGATATGAACTGGCCAGCCGGAAAGGGTCAGGGTGGTGAAGTGTGGCTGCTGACCTTGCTGAACATCGTCTTGCGGCAAAGCGGCTTCAGGTCACACGAAGCCGTATGCTGGCTGACGACCCATGCGTTGCAGCTCCCAAGGACACTAGCGCCACATTTTCCTCTATTGTACTATTTTGAAACTATATGCACACGCCTTATGCACCAGCGCGTAATCGCTCCCTTTTTTTTTCTTTTTTTTTTTTTTATTCAGGTGGGAAGAGCAAAGTGGAGTCGTTCCGTGTCAAGGATCTCAAACTGAGCATGCGCAACCTTCCCGAGGTGTTCGTCAGCGCGGAAGTGGACAAGGTTTTCGTGGAAAAGACGATCCAGAACTGCGAGCGGATACTGTGGCGATGCATACAGGACGATTACGCAGGATTTTTAGCAGCTTTAATTGCGAGAAGAGATTCCATTGGAATATAAAGCCAGAATCAGTCCATCATCGGGTGGTAGGGAAAAAAAAAAGCTCACAGGGTCCCTCATGCATTTGCCTCGAAGATGTAGATGTAGATGTAGATCCTATGCTTCTGGCTCACACCTACACTGGGGGATTGGCCAAGAATCGGGTAGCTTAAAAAAAATAGATGATAAAGAAGCTGGAAAAGAGAGTAATTCCTCGTTTCGGGAAAAAGTAAGATTTTTTGAAAAATTATTTTTGTTTAAATACAAAATGTTCGGTCGAATTGATTCTTATCGAATAAGCAATAAATGAGTAATATAGAAAAAAAATATTTTTGGAGTCTCGTTTGGTTAGCTGCGGAGCTTTAGAATCGTGGTTATTATGTAAATCTCTTTGTCTGTTCTATAAAATCTTGCAAGGCCTCGCATACTTTCCCGTTGCTGTGCCCAAGGGTCAGTGCACCTAGGGATAGCAAATTTGCAGTTGTTAAGTTTAACCCAATGATGCGCAACGGCGTTTCTAGAGATACCTTTCTTACTGCAGAGTACTTTCGACAATAGATCAGAAAGTGTTCTATTGTTTCGTCTTCTCTACAATAAGAACAAAGCGGGGAGGGTGCCAAGCCGGCTCTGTATAAATAAAAATTTAATGATGGAATACGACAGCGTAACCTGGTAATTATGACTTCAAGGCATCTGTTATGACATGCGTTACTTTTCCAGGGTGTCGATAGATGATTGAAGTCTGGAGAATTTCTTAGAGAAGGTATATCGAATTCTCGCATCATCATTTGCCTCCGAAATCTAGCTGCAATTATAAAAGCTGATGTAGGGGTAATATTAATAGCTGGTCCATCTAACGCCGCTTTCGCTAGTGCATCAGCTGTTTCATTTAGAAATAGTCCTCTATGTCCAGGTACCCATACTAATCGAACATTAGTTATGTGGCCAGGTACTAGGGAATTGAACTCTTTCAATACTTTCGATTCACCGGATGCCGTGAGCGCACTGCACACACATAATGAGTCCGTTATTATTACAGCGGAATTTATTGATGTCGTCAGTTTACGAAGGGCCAATACTACCGCTAGAAATTCTGCAATAAAGATGGGTGTGAAATCTGGAATTCGGAGGGAAAACGACCAGTTGAGAACAGGGCAGAATATACCGATGCCACTCTTTTCATCTCTCTGCGATGCATCCGTCGCAATGATGACATTTGTTTGCATTCTTCGCAGGTAGTCCTGTAGAGTAGCTCTTAACATATTACTCGATAGGTGTTTAGCACTATTAGGGAAAATGTTATCAAAGTAAATTTGTAGAGGATTTTACGCATTACAAACCGGAATAACCTCCCTTATCTGGACGGACAGTGGATCGAGAAGAGATTGTACAAATTTTGCTTGAGGTGTATGAAATCTGGGCCAATGCAAATCATAGAATAAACCAGGAAGCGCAATGAAAACTGTTTCATTACGCCTTAAAGGGGATTCATATGTCGTTAAATATGTTTGTACAGCCAATATTCTGAATCTAGTTATGAGTGAGGGGATTCTAGCTTCCATATATAAAACATTATTCGCTACAAATTTAGGTAGCCCTAAGCACATGCGCAGAGCCTGCTTTTCCAGACGAACAAGGGGACGAAGCTTATAGGCAGGTGCCCCAGAGTATAAAACACACCCAAATTCCAGAACCGGTCTCACATACATGCGGTATATTGATAATAACGTCGCTCTACGCATTCCTGACCTCCTGTTGCTTATTCTCCGTAATATACCAACTGCCCGAACACCCTTTGCTGTAATATATTCTATGTGATTTCGCCATAAGAGAGAGCTGTCATATATCACTCCCAAATATTTGACATTTTGAACTTGTGGGATGATGTCATGTTTGTATGAAAGAGATATATGTACTGGGTCTTTCAGAGGGAAATACTAACAATGCACACTTCTTCACGTTTATAGAGAGATGAATAGCATCGAGCCAGTGTTCTATTTCAGATAAATACATTTGCAGGTTTTGATAAAGAGCGTGAATGTCATTAGCTGATGAAAAGAACGCTATATCATCCGCATAGACATACGTGTGTACTTTCTCGTTACATGGAATCGAGCTTAATAAAATATTGAATAATAGCGGTGACAGAACCGACCCTTGGGGTACTCCTTTTTCCTGTTTATACGTACTCGATGCAACTCCATTCTGAGAACAATAAAATTTCCTATTATTTAAGAATTCTGTTATCCATGCTTCTAAACACTGCGGTAAATTGATTTCTCTCAGACGACTAACTAGTACGCTATGTTCGACACTATCGTACGCTTTTGTGATGTCCAGTGTAACTAAAGCTGCATACTGCCCTTGACGCCGCGCCAGATGTATCGGACTTTCGAGATCAATATGCGCTTGCCATATGGAACATCCCTGCCTGAATCCAATTTGACATGGGCGAAGGATCATTTCGCCGTCTACAAACTTCATTATCTGAATATACAATGCTCTTTCTATTAACTTTACAAAATTTGACGTTAATGCAATTGGCCTGATATTGTCTAGAACATAACCTTCACCTGGATTTTTGAGAACAGGAATAATTTTGGCGATTTGCCATTCAGTTGGAATCCAAGCTTCTTTTACAGAATAATTTATTATGTTAAGAAGCATCCTCCCGAGACTCTTTGAATAAAATTTTCAGCATTGCCGAAGTAACTCCATCGGGGCCTGGAGCAGCCGCGGGAAGTTTCCTTATGACCTCTGATAATTCCTCCATCGATATTTCGGTAAAACTATCAGCTGAACGCGGAATTAATCAAGGGGGGATGAACCTTAGATGAAAATCGTTTTTCCAACCCTTGCGCTATGTCCTCCAATGATTGCGTCAATTCCTGTGGTGATAAAGTTTTGGATTCAACATTTACTGGTTGAGGGATTAGTTTCTTATGTCTTAGATAGCCAAATAGTGCTCTTTTCGTTATTTGATTTCGAGAGAAATTCAAAATGTTTTTCATCGTACTCCACTTTCGCTTTCGCCACCGTACGTTTAAATGTACCTGCAATGAATTTGTAATCTGACCAGTTTTTAGGACATTGATTGTGTAATAGCTTCTTCCAGGCGGCTTTTCTACGCCTGTAATCTCGAGTGCAGTCATCATTCCACCATCGCGACAAAGACTTTTGTTCGACTGAGTTAACCTCGAATTCCGCTTTTCTACGTGACTCCTGTAAAACTGAACAAATGCTTAATGCTTTTTGTTTTGACGTTGCTTCTGCCAGAGAAGCCATAGAGCATCGCAAGCTCTTTTTAAACGTGCTGTAATTTATACACGTAAGTCCTCTAGAAGCTACATATGTTACTGGGCATATTATCTCAAACATCACCGGAATGTGGTCGCTATTGGTAGCACAATCAATGGTCGTCCAAGATGAGATACCAAGGCCTGATCCCGAAAAAGTCAAATCTAGAGAAGAATTAGCCATCCCTCTGATAAAAGTAGGGATGCCTGAGTTGTGACAAGTGAGATTATTACCCAGCGACCAATCCCATAACCGAGTTCCGCATGAGTCTGTCCGTAAGCCCCATGTTATGTGATGGGAGTTAAAGTCACCCGCCAATAGGACATTATTACCGCTAATACCGATTACACTATCCAAAGGCTTTGTGTCGTGAACCCCTGACGGATAATATACATTTGCTATGAAAAACGTTCTACATGATGGAAGGCTCAATGCAATTACTAGAATTTCATGTTCCGATGACAGAAGCTGTAGTGCTATTTTTGCCTTGTGGCAAAATCTGGTTGAAACTAGTGTAAGCAATCCACCCCCCTCTTGACAGTCGGTCTAGACGAAATGATCGATAACTTTTTTACATGGTAATACTGATCTGGAACTAACCAAGTTTCTTGTAATAATATTATATGAGGACTTTTTTCAACAATGAGACAAGATAAATCTGTGGAAGCTGACAAAAAATTGAACGACAATTCCACTGTAAAACTTTCAAAGGCTCAATGATTGGATATACCCACAGTAGAAACAATCTTTTCAAGCGCTGGTGTCGTTCCCTCTCTTTGTCCGTGTGTTTGTTTGCGCTAAAAAAAGTTATTAAGATGAATCTTTTCAAGTATGCTTTCCTTTATGACCTTGCTTGGCGGAGCCTTTTTTCGATTTAATCTCGGATGAGGATGAAGATGATGCGTTTAGAGGGGATCGGCTACGTTTCTGGGCACGCGAATCGATTTCAACGTCAGTGTTGACACTCAGATCTAGGGTGTGAAGAAAGAAGGCCACAGCCTTAACTTCTTTTCCCTTCTCGGTCGACGTATCGATCCTCCCGTCATCCCCTCCGAGATATTAAGGCGAAAGCCTTTAATGTCTCATACTCGCGTCCGTCCTTCCGTGCCCTGGAACGGTGCCAGCTGTGGCCTCTCCCCCTTACACTCTCTCACCAATCACCTGATTGCTGAGACAGTGTAAAAAATAAAAAAACCAAGGAAAAAAAAACAAAAAAAGAAAAAAAAAACAAGAAAAATTAAAAAGACATCGCATAGTAAGCAGAATGGCCACAGGCTTGCGCCGAACACGCTTCGGAAATTTACAAAGTGTCCTTTCATTTTTTTCTCTGCAACTAACGTGGTTTGCCACTGCCTCCAGGATCGGAGGCACTGCACGCTTTCTGCACTTCACCTGGCTTTGCACAGCCTCCGTGATCGGCCCACCTTCGACCAAGCGGCGATGCCATGGGGTTACGTCATCGCGCGAAGTCACGTTATGTGACGTCATAGCGGCATCATCGTGACGTCACAAATTTCGGCGCCATGTCACGTCATCATGGCGTTATATTTTATTCGATCATTCGGGTTGACGACGACGACGCCGCCGAAGCCACCGGTCAATTCTGGCGTTTGATAAAACGTCTAAGGCGGTCGCTTTAAAAGTAGAAAAAAAAATTTAAGCTAGTTTCATTCCAAGCGAGAGCTGTACGAACACCGGAGCACTGATTCGCCTGTGTTTTCCATGTGTTTATGTTACGTTTATCTCCTCTTTACTGCTCTTTTATGTCCTTTAGTTGTCTTCATCTGCTCTCTTATGTCCTTTTATTGTCTCTATTTGCTCTTTTATGTCAGCTATATGTAGTTTTGCCTGCGTTAACATCATCTTGAAGGCGCTCGAAGAACAAGAGGAAGAAGACTTCCCTTTGGCGCGAGCACGCGCCCAAATTGCTACAACTGGCTATGCTATATGTGATTTTGCCTGCGTTACGCCAAGCGACTACTACAGCATACGGCAGCATAAAATAGCCTGGCCCCCTAAAGTGCTCCTAAAGAGCAAAACGATTTTTCGCGTATCAGTAAAGTACAATTTCCCAATCCCGAATACAGCCCTCTTACCGCGACACGACGCTTGGTAAGCGAAAAAGCACGCGAAAAGAAAATGCGGGTGGGGACGCCACCTTGAGATTCCCGCACGAAACACCATGACGTCATAGATTTTGAAGGCGTCTACTGGGTGTTATGCAGCTTCTAATCGATAAAAATGAAGTACATGGTCATCTGTGGGTGCCATAGACCTAGCATACGAAGTTTCAGAAAATTTCATCGAGCTGATGTCGCGAAAATACGAAAAATGCATTCTGAAATTGTCGACGTCACGTGCGGAGATTTCGGCGCGAAATTTAAAAATGAAACTTCAACTTTGATTTTTCTCCGCTAATAATGAACTTATGATAGTGAAACATATGGCAGAGTTCTCAAAGTGCCGTTTGTTAATCTAAACCGAGTCATTGTTTCTCTTTATTGCCCCTTTAATATTCAGTGCAAATGCGCTGGGCCATACTCAATAGGACGTGTGCACTATGCGATCGTTTTGTTGTGTCAAGAATTACGTTAAAGGGCCCATGAAGCACTCCGAGTCCAAAGACGAGATAGTGGTTTGATTCTCAGCTTCACTGCTCTTCCTGCAGGAGCTATTCGTCCGCCTCGGTGGATCAGTGGTGCTCGGCTGCTGTCCCGAAGGTCGCGGGTTCGATCCCGGATGGAGGCGAAATGGTAGAGGCCCGTGCACTGTGCGATGTCAGTGCACGTTAAAGAGCACCAGATTGTCGCAATTTCCGGAGCCCTCCACTACGGCGTCCCTCGTATTCACATCGTGGTTTTGGGACGTTAAATCCCAACAATGATTATTATTGCAGGAGCTATTCCTCCTCGGGAGTTATTTCTTTATAAAAAAAAAAAAACATGCACATTATCAGCACTGAGCGTTGAGGCTATCAGTATTTCGCGCTTTTCGACTACACTCTGTTATCTCCGCTTGCGCAGCTCAACACGCATAAAACGAAGTGAAATCGGTTGATCGCACACAACAGTCATGCGAAACGAGGCAGAACGGCCGTGCTTGGCAAAGCAGGGTGGGAGAATTCGCAACATCATATCCCTCAGTTAAGCAGCAATCGAGAGGTTATTTCTTCTTCAAGGTTTCACGTGAACAGCCTGTATACGTCATGAATTGTGCCGAGAAGACGGAAAACGCCAAATAATTCGCTCGTTCTTTGTATCTTCCGAGGTTGTTTAGGGGGCCCTTTAAATGTATTACGCTTCACTCCCACACGTAGTCTGTCTTTCAATCAAAACAGCTTAGGCAGCTTCCAATTCCATCGACTTATACCTCTAGCCACTTAAAGCAACATAAATATTCCTGCCTGCTCTCTTGGGCTGTTGATGCTACGGGAGCGTTGCATAATCAAAATTAGGCATTGAATGCATACATGCCTGCAACAAACATGTATGGGAAATGCAAGCAGTTAATTGCTGCGCCACTTTAAATAGTGAAAAGTTTTTTACAACCTATCGGTTGATAATTACAAGTACGTGACGCGCGACTTCACACATTCACAAGGAAGATAACGGTAGGAACAACCACCGAGGTGATTGTCACTGACGTTTGCTGTAGCTTGTATACTACAGCTGAAGCGGAGTATACACCGCTTACTGTACGTAAGCACCACTATAGCAGTGACTGCGGCTGTACATATTGGATACGCTAACACTCACTGAGCAAATATGTGGCAGATGTATGCGCTACTCGTCTGGTAAAGCTAGAGAGCACCACCGTCAGCGGCGTAGCCAGGAGATGGCACACCGGGCCCGTGCCTCCCCCCCCCCCCCCCCCACCGAATTTTTTTTTTTCGCCAGCGCATACAGAGCGAAAATTAACCATTTCAAGGAGGTGTCCCCCCCCCCCCCCCGAAAAAAATTTCTGCCTACGTTCCTGACCACCGTACACACATTGCACCTCGTAGCAGAACACGTGGGCTACGAATTCTCAGATTGCTGCGAGCCGCACCATTCCAATCCGACGTTAAGCGCTGAGCGTAAAGGTGAGCGTGAAATGAGAAAAAATGAAGCGTAACAACTTCCATGCGCGATGCGCTTTTGGTAATAATCGGGAGCGGGGGGGGGGGGGGGGTTGATCATTGCCGAATCTTTAGTCCGACCCCGAAGTCGGCATTGTCAGTCGTACTCACACTCACACATAGGGGTAAGCAGAAACTATGGTATAAAGGCTACGGTTATATTTTTCCTTTTTACATGCCGATACGGCACGCCTTAGTGTATAACAATATTTCAAAAGCTTTCTCGTTCGTAAAAGTCAAACGAGATGGGAGATTAATCTTCTTAAGACGCGTGGAAAAGCTCCATAGTACCGTAACAAAGCTCAAGGTAAGACAGCATTTATTTCTATTACTACAATCTCAAAAAAGCGAATTAGATCACGAATCATCTCAAGTGGGTTCTTTATGTTAGTCCTCCCTTCCGCCTCATCGTAGTGAAAAGGAAACAAAAACAGCAGCAGTGAACTAGTAACTTCGCGTTCGCACGTTCTGTTGAACTTACACTACTTCAACGCAGAACACAAATATCCCGTTGCAACTTCGTCGCATCGACATGGCCGTACGTACCTTTTGCAGTGATGAAAACCCACAAAAATCGTGCAAGCGTGACGATGACTTCTGCACTGCCGCACGAAACCATTGAGCCCACAATGAAGCATAGAAACCGAACGAAAAAGTGCGGCTGCAGAACACCATGGTTGCTTACGACTTACTCAGATCGAGCGTTTTTCCAAGTAAATGTTGAACAAAATCATCCAGTGCAAACAGTTACGAAACAATGCTTCGACAAAGAAAGATCGTTGTAGCGCTGCAAAAATAAATTTGCAAAGGCACACTCTCACGTAAAGCATTCAGACAGATTTTTTTCTTTTTTTTGAAAGACATGCAACATGGTGGCAACACTGACAAAAAAAAAGAGAGAGACGGAGGTGTCATTCTCGAATCCGTTGCTTCACGCGCATGCGTCACTTTGTGTGTGTGTGTGTTTTTTTTTTTTTTTTTTTCCACGAAAGTATTTTCCTCCCGCAGGCGCATTCTGGGGATCAGTGTGAGCTGTTTTCTTTGGATGGTGTTTCTATAAAATCGTTGGTCCCGAGATGAGTTTCTGGAGCTCCTTTTTGGTGCTGAGTGAGTGAGAGAAGAGGTTTCAGCAACATTCAATTAGGAAACACTCATTTGGGAGCCCCACATTCGGGTAATTTCGGTATATCTGAGGGAGGTAGCGTGGTTTCTTTATTTATTTATTTATTTTTTTTTTGGGGGGGGGGGGGGGGGGCAGGTTGGCAATTTCTGGCGATTCAAGCAAGCACCAACTCTCTCCAAATTTGTTTATTTTTGTCTCCCTCAATCTCGCACATCAGAACGACTTCGTCATTGCCGTTCACGTGCCGATCTCCGTCCCCGACGGGCAGCTTCTTCCGGAGAGCGCACGACTTCAGCCATCGCCGAACCTGCTAGCTATAGACACATTTAGTGAACCGGAGGTGGTTAATGGAACTTGCCCAATTTCTGTGGCACATACCCGCGAGGCACAGCGAACACGACGCTCTGTGAGCATGAACGCCGTCTTTTAACCGCTCCGCTGTTAGAAATAAGGATATCTTGTACTAAGTTATAGTCACAACTCGGTTATGCAATTCCACCACTGTCTACATATCATTTCTACTGTATATTTATTAGTGCTAGTATTTTTGTATATTATGTACCACACGCATGCGATTATTCTGTGCGGTGAATGCGTGTATGGCGCTAGAGGCCTAGTCAGGTGACGTTTCTTTCAACGTCACCTTTTGCCACAAGCACCATGACAATTTGTGTATTGCTGCACAAATGAAGAAATAAAATAAATATGGTCTGCTACACAAATCTCTTCAATGTCGCTTACAAATGAGTTTACACGTGTGCGGAGAAACCCCGTTGCCGCCAACACGCTTTGCAAGCTAGTTTTACGGTCCTCTTTCACAATGCCAGGTGAATTCGAATACGTAAGGCGTGACGTATGGGCGCGAAATCGCCACCGCCTTGACACGTGCCTCGCAAACCAGACGAAGGAACGCTCGCTTCCCGGATGACTAGGTGCACTTATCTACAAAACTGAACGACAGGCACTCTCTCCACCGGAGTCAATGACTCGCCACGAAGCGAGCGAAACCAACACCCTCAAACTCAAGGCCTTGGCTCTCTTCCCGTTACGTCACACGAAGGGGCGGATCGCTAAAAACACGGAGAGCTGTCCTCGCAGATGCATCGTGCGAACACCTTCTTTTTTTGTCAGAACGAGTATGCATGTATTTTGAAAGAAACTTGACCACATGAAAATTATAGAAGCAAGACATTTATTTACACAATCCAGTTTCGTTTTTTTTTTTTATTGCGCTGTATCAGGAGCAATACACCTATTTGTTGCGAAGAGTTCTGGCTCTCCTTTATTTTTTTTTCTTGACTTGTTGGTGGCGTCGAGAAGTTTGTCATTTAGCTTGCCACGAGAGTTCTTCAGCAAAACGTTCATGCTGCATCGCAGGATGTGTTTTAGCGGTCTCTGCAGCGTCCTTCCTTTCACATTTGCAACGCTCGCAGACACTCAACCCCGTGTTGTCAAACAAGCCTCGACTCGAATTTCACCCTTCACTTGACCGAGCTTAGCACAGCGCTCAACCGAAAATGACTCAGCGGTTCTCACGAAATGATACCGGCTGTCGCTCATATGCAGTGAACGTTCCTGCCGAAAGGTGAATGTGCCATCGACATTCGCGAGTCAAGGTCGAGCGCCGAGTCAAGGGCCAGTATTCACAAACGCTCTTCGACTCGACACTCGACCTCGAGGGATCCTTGAGGACTGTTTCGCGTTGCGATTTCGGCAACGCGAAACAGTCCTCAAGTATCCCTTGAGGTCGAGTTTCGAGTCGAGGAGCGTTTGTGAATACGGGCCAAGGGGTCTGCTAGAATATGGGGGTCAAACACTCACGGCGACAGGCAGAACACGAGCGAGGAGATGCACGTCGTACAAAGACGCGCCGGGGAATGCCGATTCTGAGGAGCAGTAGGGTAACTCTCCAGCCGGACGCGTCATACATCGACGCGTCGCGGTGACTGGTGGAACTCGTTTGCCGCCTCATACAACCGCGCCATCTGCTGACGTAGTGCGAGTGGATAGGGCGCAGAACTAAGGCCTTCAGAGTCAGCGCCACCTAGATAACAGAGTCCGTTCGACCACCGACGACAAGCAGTCGAGGTTACATGGTGCGACGAAGGAGAAGGAGGATGTTGTTGGTTGCAGGCGGATCCAACCTTGCGAGCTACGCAGGCAATTTCCCCGCCCCATCGGAAACACGTTTATCCTCCGAAAGCGCAGCGCGGGCAGGCGAACGAGAAGACACGCTCCGTGCGACAGTATAACTCGCATTCCAGCTGCCCGTTAGCCGTCTCATGCACTTTCGTGAAGTTGAATTAATTTTATCTATACAGGTGGCAATATGGTCGGCAGCACTGTTTCAGCTTTGTTCCTCCTTGTGGGTGAGTTCTGCATCTTACTCAATGCGTAGCATTTCTTGGCGACACCATGGCACATTAAGCGCATGCATCTATCTATCTATCTATCTATCTATCTATCTATCTATCTATCTATCTATCTATCTATCTATCTATCTATCTATCTATCTATCTATCTATCTATCTATCTATCTATCTATCTATCTATCTATCTATCTATCTATCTATCCGCCTACGAATTTGTGCTCTCGTGAACGTTTCATTGTCTTGATATATACCAAATATGACATGGCATCGCATGAGTGTATCACAAACATAAATGATAGATCATAACATGAAAATCGTGTCATGCACGTCATAGCGAGGGGGGAACAAGGAAGTTGCAGGGTGTAGAACAACCCGCTGCGGCTTGTTTCGGTTTCTCGCTCGGCCTTCCCACCCTTCTTGACAGCGAATAGGGCTTAGGCGTAGCCCGTTGTCGTGGTAGGAACAGCGCGAACGTAAAGCACGGGAGGGACACACGACGGCACGAGGGTTGGTTAACTTTATTTGCTGCGTTGGCCGCATATAAATATACATGAACGATCACTCAGCAAGTCTCACATGCATATCGTTTGACCACATGCAACCAACCACCATCCGAGGAACCTGCATCGATCTCGTCTTTGCAAACTTTCCACTACGACCCATCCAGGAACCGCTCTCCCTCCATTTCACCGACCATAAAGCCATAAAGCCATAAAGTTTGTCACGTCTTTGATGATGTACTGGGCGAATTTCACGGAAGATTCGCGGTTTACCGATGAACCTCCGGAGCTTCGCCCACTCATCATCATTCACTCCGTGGAAATGCTGTGATTTTCTTTGGTCCCGGCAAAGGCCCTGCAGTGTAATGGAGTACGATTGTTGCGAACTGATTTTCACCCCACAACGTTTGATAAGAACGTACGCTACCTCCCAGGTGCGAAGAGGTGCTTGCTGTCCGCGCGGTCGCGGAAGATGCTCCAAGCACGTGCGAGCGCGGGCACGCAAGCGCGGACATGCGCGCCGCTCCGCCAAATCGTCAGAATCATGGTGGAAGAAAAATGCTTTTCTTATGGTCAGAATAAACTTTAAGAGACGCGTCACGGCCTCCGAGATTGTGTGCGCAAATCTTTGAGTCTCTAATGTGCCTCCGTGTTCCTACGCGTTTAAATTACAGAGGGCATCGGCGCCATACTTTTTTTTCTAACGCGTTGGTGTGGACTGCTTTCGTTGTACTGTGTTTTATGTGCCTACCACGTTGACGCAAGTCATGTATGTCCTTGTGCATCCGACATCCTATGAAAGGTGCACGAGAACCGTAAGAATACGAGGACGGTCTTGGCGAAGGAACTAGTCCTCACAACTTCAATGAGGTTGCACTTGTGCGGGCACGGCCGTAAATCTACCAAAAACATCCCCAACACCTCCGCGATAACAAAAGCATAACATAGGACAATGGTTCTGAAATTTTGTGGTTTTGATCTATCGCGTCAAAGCGCTTCTTCTACTACTTTCGCCGCAGTGCCCGAAGGTGTCATGCAAAAAAAGCACACTAAAACTTGGAAGGGGCTACGCTGTCGCGGGTCACAACACACCTGGTTCATTAATTAAACACGCGCGTACGGGCCGTATATTTGTGAGGGATGGTATGATTGCCGACATCTAAAAACTTTAATGACAATCATTCAGAGTTCTTCCTGACGTTGCTGCGGCCCTGAAAAACAATAAACGAAAATGTACGCCAGCTTTCTTTCCTCGCTTGCTAATTTTCCATGCTTTCCGGTGATGCGATCGAATTATGGATGATACAAATATTTTTGGTGGTCCCATGAGATTCGTATCACCGATGTTTCACTGTATAGGCCAGGGGCGTAGCCAGGGGGGGTGCTCCCCCCCCCCCCCCCGCTTTTCTTTTTTTTTTTGCCATGGCATATAGCACACAATATGACGGTCAACCCCATACCTGCCCCCCCCCCCCCCCCCACTTCAGATCAAGGAGGTGCCCCCCCCCCCCCCCCCCCCACTTACTGAAAAAACATTTCTGCCTACGCCCCTGCTATAGGTCTATATACGCATCATGCCTATAACTTGTATACCGTCGTTGACCCTCTGGCTTTTGTTTCCAGTATATTCAGGAACGCAGGCTGCTTGGAACGGCCATTCTCAAGCGGATTACTTCCTAGATGACCAGCTGCTGAGTTTTCCGGAGGACACTATTACACTGCCAGATTTTGGTCTTGACGTGGATTTCCTGGTAAGTTCAGATTGAAAAGTCTCAGATCGAGTGCGTCGCTCACTCATGGTGCTGCCGATTGTCGACGTGCGATTCTTGATTGTTTATACTTCGGGCAAACTAGGTTAAAGTGTGATGTTTGCAAATCGGCGTATACGCGCGCTAGTATTCCTCGATCGACGATATAAATGTCGTAGAATTTTAGAACAATGATACAGCGGAGGAAAAATAAACGCCGATACCAGTGCCACGTTTGTAGACAATTAGTCCGTGAATAATCTGCCATTATTATATAAAAAAAATGTCAGATGGTTCTTTACACATTCGCCTAAGGCGAGCCCAAGGCGAGAGCCATCTCCTTTCTCCTCAGTCTATAGTAGTGAGCCCCCCACCCATTTCCCGATGCTATATACACGTCACGCTGCACTGCTTCTGGGATTGGCCCACCTCTAACCAAGCGATGATGTCACGTGAACGTCACTAATGACGTCCTGATGCGATGTCACATCACGCCGCCTTCAGATGACGTCGAGTGACATTTGGTCATGTAACGTTTGGTGCGCCGACGGACACTTTCATTCACTCGAGCATAGAGTGTTTTTAGGAGCGAAGCTCCTTAGGCCCGCACCCCACCGTCGCCGTCGAAGCTCCCCGCCGCATCACCACTCGCACCTATATCCCACCTGTCTCCCACTCCCTGCGCTGCGCGCGTCGCACACTCACTCGCTGAAAGAAAGCCTGACCGCACGTACGCGTTGCAGCGTGTCAGCGCGTTGCTTCTTGACGCGGCGTCACGCCCTCTCCCTATTTAGAGAGAGGATGTGCGGCTACACGAAGCTGCGCGCCCTCCCTCACCATAGGGAGAGGATGCCACGCCGCGTCAAAAAGCCACGCGCTGACATGCTGCAACGCGTACGTGTGGTCAGGCCTTCAGTCGTTCCCGCCACCGAGCGCAGCAGACGCCCTCCCCACCCACTCCCCACCCTACCGCCTTCATGAAAGCCAGCAGCGAGATCAGGCGCATAGTCGTTTGCGTCCCATTTCTAAGGAGCTTCGCTCATCGGTTGTATTCGTACACGGAACAACTGCTCGTTTTATAGGCGAAAGCTTTGGATTCCTCATCACACGCGAAAATTCACCGTCGCCGGCGTCAACACGACCAATGCTATAAAGATCGTGACGTTATGACGTCACCATGGACGTCGATATGACGTCACAGATGACCAAAATTTGTGAAGCCATCGCGACGTCACATGACGCCCTCGCTTGATCAAAGGTGGGCTGATCTCGAAGGCAGTGCAAAAGCAGGTGAAGTGCAGAAAGGCTGCAACGCCTACGATCCTGGAAACAGTGAAAGACCACGTTAGGCGCAGAAAGCTTTCGGAAGGATGGCAGGATTAGCACATCGAATGAGAAGGAGATAAAGGTAGATGGCATTCGCTTCTTGTCGTCTCAGGTGCAAAACACCAAAGGACAAAACACCAGAGAAGGAGACACAAACAAGCGCTGACTAACAGCTCAAGGTTTATTCCTTTTCGCTCGGTTTCAAGATTGCAATGGCAGCAGCACGTGTTGCTTCCCAAGAAACTTCCGGTCACTTCAATTATCGCTCTCTAACACCGAAGCAGAAAGCTGGTTTTTGCGTCTAGAGTAAGTAAAAACTCTTTCTTTCGCTTTCAGGTAAAAGGAAGGCGCTTAAAGTTAAGGGCCAACTCTATTGATGTTGTGTGTAGCTTAGAAGAAAGTATATTTGAAATATTTGGCCAGTCACAGGGAGAAGAGTGTTGAAAATGAGCGGTCTACTCGCTAAGGCTTTTGTTCCCCGCCAGTGCTACTAGGCTGCGCAGGCGCACAAAACCGGAAGCCGTCTAGGACCTGTGTTTGTAAACAACAAAAGGGTCTGAATACAAGAAAAGCGCACAGAGACTGCGCAAATAATCTAGGATAGAAGGAGAAAATGAAGGCGAGGGGACCCATGCAGAAACGAGAGCCATCTTAAACCACGCGTTGCACACCCTTCAAACAAGTCCAAGATACTGTATCCCTTTTTCTTGCAATGTCACGGAGTGCACACTGACGCACAACTGCGACTGCCTGTGGATATGCGCAGCTTGAACAAGTTCACTTGCCCTTGGATTTGTGTGTCTAAACAAAATCGAAGAATCGCCAAAGAGCGGAATGCGCCCACATTTTCTGCAAAGCGCCGACGGATGCAGGGCCAGCGTGGCATTTCAAAGAATTGCAATGTTCTCTGAGTAGTGTCCTTTCTGACCTACATAGACGCGATTGCGTGAAAGAGACCCCATGAGTTTTGACACCACAGCTGACGAGGTCTCATGACAGGTCTCCCCAAATCTGGCAAAGCCTCTTCAATCATACGACATATGAGACATATTTCAACAAATGCCAGAATCCTTTCTTTCGGCACAGGATGAGGACGGCTTCCTGGACTACGCTCGGTACGAGTTCTCAAACGGGACCGCCAGCCGCTTCCAGAGGCGGGTTCAACGACAGGGAGGTTGCCGCAACCCGTTCGGACGGCTGGTCGTCTGCGACGTCAACCTAACGGGCCTCTACGTCCGCTACGGCATCGTCAGGCTCGTTAAGCCTAGCAGCGACAAAGTCATCACCGCCGAACTTTTCGTTAACAACGGCTCGGCCGTAGTCAAGATGAGCTTCCCGCAAGGTACGTTCTACGCAGCACGTTGTTCATGCACAAGACCTTTCACTGTTTGCAAATGCGGGCCCTCAACGGCTTCTGGCATTAAAATTTTCTATTATAGAGCTTTAGTGCCGTGTACCCCAAGCCGCTTGCGTACGCACGCTCCTGCGTTCCTTTGTACTTCCAGCCGCACCCAAAGATAATACAAAGGAACGCAAGTGCTTACGTACGCAAGTCTATTTGGGGCCCCGGCACTAAATCTCTTCATTTTTATAAGCATGGAAGATTTAACTTAACGTTACTTGCTTGCATGGGCGTAGCCAGAAATATTCCGAGGAGAGCGGTTTGGGGGGGTGGGGGGGGAGGGGCGTGATTGCGAATTTCATGGGCATGATTGGGGGGGGGGGGGGGGGGGGTACATGTGTGCGCGTACATATATACACACAAAATGCGAAAATTTCGGGGGTGGATCAGAGGTGCAACGAGAGGCGTGGTTTGCATACCATCCCCTTGGCTACGGCACTGTTTGCTTGCCACGTGTTTACACTTGGGAGGTTGAATATGGCGCCATCCACTACGCAGTATATGGTACACACACGTTTATATAGATATGCTTAATCACTGCTTTTTACTTTCTACGCAGGCGAGAAGAGCAAGTTGCTATCGTTCCTGATTGATGACCTCAAGATGACCATGCGCAGGCTTCCAGAGGTACTCGTCAGCGCTGAAGTGGACAAGATCTTCGCGGAAAAGACGACCTCGAAGTGCGAGCGGATGCTGCGCCGAATATTAGAGGGAGATTACGCAAGCCTTCTAGGAGCTGTAATTGGGAACGAGACGTCCATTAACATATGAGGGCGTAAGCGGGGTCCCTATTCTCCGAGCTTGTCATCGGGCGGTACAAAATAAGAAAAAAGAAACCCACCGGGTTCCTTATGCATTCGCCTAAGGCGACTCAAAGGCGACACAAAGGCGAAAGCCATCCTCTTTTCTTTTTCTTCTCAATAGATGTATTGATGCTGCCCCACCCACCTCCGAAAGCTGCCTGCGCATAAGGTGGTTTCGCACTGCCTCCATGATCGGCGCACCTTCGGCCAAGCGACGATGTAACGTGACAACGTCGTCCTGTGACGTCACGCCATGTGGAGTTACGAGGACGTCATAGTGGTCTCATTATGACAGCACAAATTATTTATTTATTTATTTTGGGCATAACACATACACTGGGTCTGCCCGCGAGGTAAGGCAAAAAGGAGGACTTAAACCTCGCCTTACCACGCTGAGGCAGCATACGCGACGGAATTGAAAACAATAAATCAACTTTTAAGCATAATGAATAAAAGAGGACATAATCATTAATACAGCACAGTAATGACATAATGACAGTAATGAACATAAAGTAATGATTTTGACAATCTGTAACGTCATAATGACGCCATATGTGACGTCAACGCTTGATAGTTTTTTTTACATCGTTCGCTTTGACGACGCCGACGGTCAATTAAGCGTTTCAGCTTAACCCTTTGAGGCGCTATGTACACAATTCTGTACACCACTTGATTTTGTTATTTGTATCAACTACGCAGTCTAAGAAAGAGCAAGATTTATCAAGCTTTGGATGAATTGAACCGCCCGCATATCAAATTTGTCTTCCTTTAACTTCATTTTGAAGTGTACTGTTGCATATTATCTCTTTGCTGAAGGTATATTCACGTTCGATGAGTAGCTCGACATGCCGCTTCCTGCGAGCCATGTGAGCAGTATAATTTTTTTTTCTCAAAATGGACATAACCAAAAATGAATTTGCGCTGTATTTGTAGACTGAGATTACATTCTGTTTATGCCGAAACAGAGCATGAATGACTTCATAATAAATATATATTTAATTACATCTTCATTGGGATTAGTTGCAATAACACGCATAATTAAGACATTACGACATTATTTTTGTTCCAACAGAATATTGAGTGCCTTGAAATAACGCTGTATCAATGTGACACATTTACAGACAGTTTTTCATCGGTACCACCTCGAAGGGTTAAAAATTCAGGAGCCCTATCGGAAAACGAGGTCAAGCGAAGCGTGGCGTGCCTGACGTCCTACTTTTTCTTTCTATCGCATTGCGCAACAATCACTCCCACCTGTTTCCGCCATCTGTGCAGGCCATCAGACGTTCATCCACGTGGTTAGCAGCGCAACACTTCAGAATTCCTACTGGCAACAACGACAACAGTGCTTTCATGTCCAGGCAACTATGAAATGCGCCAACGCAAAATGACAAGTGACGTTGATGTAAGATCGTATTGACATATCAGAAACGTCCGATCACCGGCAACCCCCCGATCGATAGAGTATCGATATAAGTTATCGCAGATGAAAGGCTCAGAATTAGAGCGAATCTTGTATCAACTGACCTGTATATAGCAGTCTTAACACGCAAAAAACCCTCCTCACTCACAACTGGCGATAGAACCAAAGAAATATTAAATAAAACAAAAAAAAATCGCCAGGCCTGCGCGGAACACGCAGCACAGCCACAACGAAAGCTGGTAGAGCTGCCTTTCTAGAGCCCGTTGTAGACTCTCTTGGGGCAACTAGTACAAATTCATATGGAAAGTACCCACCATGCCATAACCCTTTACGGCCTGACCCGCACAAATGT
Organism: Rhipicephalus appendiculatus; assembly: GCA_030522465.1. Classification (NCBI taxonomy): domain Eukaryota; kingdom Metazoa; phylum Arthropoda; class Arachnida; order Ixodida; family Ixodidae; genus Rhipicephalus; species Rhipicephalus appendiculatus. The sequence goes on from JALIZH010032968.1 coordinate 2,283,637, forward strand.
GTGAGTCAATAAAGACGCTCACGAAACGGCACCTGTTTCAGTTTGGGTTTCATAGCTCTGTGCCGCTGAAGTCAATGTTTACGGCAATATATCTGTTTCAGTAGTTCAATAATTTCGGCACCAGAGGGCGAGTAATCTTCCGTCAAAAATGCCGTCTGAGCACGTGCGCCGACAGCAGCTACCTCAGACGTGTAAATCAACGCTCCTTCTTGTTGTACATTTTTTTTTTCGGGAGTGTATGCATATGAAAGGAATATTAAGACTTAGAAAAACATGCTGCGCTAAAAAAAGTACGCGTTCCTACCACACACACTGTGTACTCACGCGTGAAAAAGTCACCCGCACGTTTGTGCGGGCTGGGCTTTAGTTCTCGTCAAGTGCACGGCAGAGCGGCGCAGGTTGGCTCGTCCGCGCGCGGTTGCGCCTGCGCATTCTGTTTTTTTTATTGCGAATAGCTTTACTGGCGTCTTATTGGCACTTTTTTGGTTGATGTTTATTGATGTTTTCTTATATCTGAAGTTAGCGACGCGAAGTGATGTGCGTGAATTGTGATCACCATTGACGCAGAAAATATTTGTTTTGTGAATGTGCTGTGACAACAGGCATTATATTTCAAAGAATTACATTTTACATTGGCTATGATATAGAGTTTCAGTATCGCCAGTGAAATTCTAAGGATAATAAATAATATTGAGGGTTAAAATTGCTAAAATTATCTAACTTAGGGAACAAGCTTCTGTGGGCGCTGAATTTTCTTTTTTTTTCACATGCCGAGATTTTCAAACCAGAGAATGAAGAAGACATAGAAGAGATATTGAGCCTCCGGATGTCTTGCATCAGAATTGGGTAGGGACCACGTTGACGAATTGACAGAGATTCATATTCGTCGTTCGAGCCAACTTAGTGATGAAAACTGGAGTATGGAAGGCGAGTTTTGGAGCAGTCGCCTCCGTAATAACTGGGCCAGGTGACCACTCACCCTATCCAGTCAGTTTCAGTGAAATTGATGTCTTTTGGAAGAACACATTCGGCTGCAAAGCATCACCTGCTTGGAAGTGGTGAGACAGCCGACGTTCTTGTTGTTCTCAAGACTCCTTTGTCAACTTTCTCACACTAATTTAATGCAACAATCTTTGAAGTTACGGCTGAAAAAACGGCAGTGTGCCCTAGTTAGATATGAAACAACTTTGCAAGTGGCTGTGCAAAAGATCAAGCAGCTTTAGGTATGGACCTGATCATGGGCTGCATCCGATCTCTGAGGAACTTTGGTCGTCACCAGGCGCCCAAGAATTGAAAGCGGAAAGAAAAATGTGTCACAAGATCAATCCTTAGACAACTTTACTGGAGTGTAAAAGGCGCCCGGCATAGTCAAGAGATTAGACTCAGCTGTACGTACCACTGGCGATCAGTACACAGCTTGACATTTGCACATCACTGCAGGCTGTCAAGTGCAGCTTCTTGCTCAAAGACGCGTTGTATGAAGTGCAACTTATACCTGTGCCTCACAAGTGACACACAATACTTTAAAATGTTGCATTCGCAGCACTGACCACGCATTTTTTGCTTTGTCTTTGCCGTTATGAGTGTATTCCTCGCTGCGGTGAATCACATGAATAAAAGCCCAGCCCGCACATATGTGCGGGTCTGTTTTCTGGGGCAAAAACTCCAATTCTTACAATTTAACCTTTGAAAACTTAATTACAATAGAGCACACGTCAATAATTTTTGAGCAAGTTAGCAATTTCTCCATTATATTTTTCTCGGGCAGGAAAGGGATAAATCATCGTAACTTTCATGAAGTAGGGAAGCATCTACTATTGTTGTTGTTGTTGTTGCTGCCTTTCACATGGCTCATACCCACTCCGGGGGATCGGCCAAGAGTGGATTATATGAAAATGTTAGACTTTTTGATTACTGAATTTTGATTACCAAAAGAACCACGTATGCAATCAGAAAGAGTGCAATAATTGTTTTTCACCCATTCAGATTAGACACTATATTTCTCTTGAATATGAATTAAAGCGAAAGTTAAAAATAAATGAATAAATAAAATAACAAACACAATAAAATAAATTAAACTTTCATTTAATTAATTCATCACTGAAATAATAATAGATACACAAGTAAGAATTTAAAGTCGCATTCGTTTCGTTTCATGAAGGTAATTACAAACGGCAACAAAAGCGTTCTTGTGGTAGAAGCCCAGATCCGAAGCACCGAAGGAAAGTACATTGTCACTTGCGAAGTTCAGCCCCTGTTTAGCAAAAGGGATAAGAAGTCTTTTTCTTAGTAATCTGTATCGGCGACATGACAATAAATAGTGCTAGATTGATTCCATTTCTAAGGAAAAGTTGCAGAGGGGTGATATCGCCAGACCAGCCCTATATGAATATAAATTTAACGGAGGGACACGACATCGTAATCCAGTTATTATGACTTCCAATTGTCTATTATTACACCACTGGATTTTCTACGGAAATTGTAAATGACTGACTTCTGTCCATGACGCTATTGCTTCCATGGCGTCTGCGCGAAGCGAAAATTTTGTGTATTTTGTTGCAGTTATATTGGCCACTACAGGAAGGATCGAAAGTACTGGACCATTCAATGCTGCTCGTGCTAGTGAGTCAGCCATTTCATTTAATTCTAATCCACAATGGCCAGGTACCCACAATAATTTTAGGATCTTCAGCTGTGGAGGGACTAGCGTAAAGAACGTCTTTAAGGCAATTGATTTTGATGAGGCTGTAAGGGACGTACATACTGACAAGGAGTCAGTAAATATTATTGCGTTATGGGCGTTCAAAGGTAACTTCCGCAGCGCTAGAATAATTACCAAGAGTTCAGCTTCAAAAACGGGGGTATATTCCTGGTAATCTTAACGCAAAAGACCATCCAAGTAAATGGGAGTATATATCTACGCCTTTCTTTTCGTCCACCACTGAAGCATCTGTGGCTACTATATTTTTTGTTTCCGCGTGTGCAAGATAATCTTGCAATCGGCCATTTAAGACCTTGTATGATTGGAGTTTGAGCATCTGCTATGCCATTATTCTTCGTTCTCTGGAGAAGAGTGGTACCCGCTGCACATTCGTGAGGCATTATGTGCACTTTGTTTGTGCTGTGGCTGAAGACGATGAATAATTATGGCTGAGCATTTTGTAATGTGTTGTATGCAATGCACGACCTACTCGTTGCGCAATTCGCATTGTGTGACGCCTGCTTGTTATTTTTATTTACCATGAAGCAATATTACACATGTTTACAAAATTGCTTGTCCGACATGATTGTGTAGATGGCGTTTTTCCGAAGGAGTTTCGAGCACCATCGTGGCTCTGTGGTAGACCACTCGACTGCCACGCAGAGGGCCCGGGTTCAAATCCCGTTCGTTCCTAGAAATTTTTTTTCTCACTTCATTTTTTCTTATTAACGGTTCCGGACACCAGTGGCAGCGGCGCCGGTAGGGGCCAGCTACGGCGTCAGAACTGGCTCTTGTGATCTAATAACAGCTTTCGCTATAATATATAATATATGTATGGGTCTCAAACACCATCACTGTCACCAGAGCCATGGCCGAGAGCACAGAGTGGCTGCTTACCAATGGGTGGTGGGTGGAAGCAAAGAATAACACGCACCACCTGTGGTATCTGTCGCCCAGGTTGACGCCACCGCGGGATCCTGAAAAGAGAGGTTAAGGGCATGGTTCCTATCCCGCTGGTATAGAGCTGCTCATGCTTTCGTTATGATGGTAGTCAGGAAGAGTGGCCGACGAAAAATTTTCTTCTCGTTATTTTTTTTTTCGCGCGATAGTGGTTACGGACACCGGCGGCGGCGGACAACTACCCCACTGCCACTGCAGTTGTGATCTGATAACAGCTTTCGCTGAAAAAGTTAGGCAAATCTCAAGTATCATGGGAATCGATGTCATGCGAAGCATGCGGCGGTAAGGTGACTGGTATGGTATGGAAAAACTTTGTTGTAATTTTTTTTATTGAGCGATACGTTGCGAAATGGCGCTGAAGATATGTACAAATGTTGAACGCACAGACATATGTTGAACAGTCGCGTATGTTTCACATAACCAGTTGTTTACAGTTGCGTAAGGATACCACCAGAAAACATGGGTATACAACACCAGAAGCGGTAAGCTGACATGTAGCGCTTGTGCTTGCGAGGATGGTAGCCCTGGATAGTGCTACGTAGACCAACTTCAGTGGATGGCGCTTAAGTATACAATTGACGTTAACCCGACATGACTCCTTCACCATAGACGTTTCACCAACATTACGCCTGCATAGGGTCTTTTTCCAAAGCAGTTTCGAGACCTGGCGTGGCTCTGTGGTAGAATATTTGATTGCCACGCAGAATGCTTGGGTTCGATTCCTGCTGTGCTCTGATTTCTATTCTTTGCATTCGTCAGGTCAACGCCGCCGATGTCAGTTTTTCTTAACGCTATCGTATTTAAACGAACAATGTTTGGCCTCGCCGTTCGTGGTTAGATATAAATTACCAAACACATGTGCCTCATACCCGCATACTGCGGCCCGAGATTAACGGGTATGATCCACACGTGTCCGGAGAAATAAGTTTGACGACGTACGCGACGGGATTTTCACGTTATTCAAGTCACAACCAGCCAGACATATTCGTCAAATCCTCTTGCCCTCCAACACTAACTTTGGTAGACCTCAAGTTAAGGAGGTAGTCACGAGAGCACCCAGACGTAGATAGATAGATAGATAGATAGATAGATAGATAGATAGATAGATAGATAGATAGATAGATAGATAGATAGATAGATAGATAGATAGATAGATAGATAGAAACGCTCAAAGTGTTTGCAGTACGCGCAGTACGCAAAGTGCTTCGCATTTAAAAGGCATAAATATTTCCGCGCACGCTCGTTCGCAATCATTGAATATTAAACTCGGTCAATAAAAGATATCAAGAACCATTTGATTATAGATGTCCTTTATAATTGTTTAACGTGGGAGACATTAAAATGAGGTTCCGTAACGAAAATTACAGCAACGCCGCTCAGATAAGCAGGGATTAAAGCACACAAGAGGAAAGGCTTAAAATATTACGCTGCTGTAAGAAAGGTCGCCGCTGCGTCCACGTATTACAAAGCAGATTTCTCGCCGCTTGCTTGAGTCTGAGGACGGCTTAACGCTGCTCTGTCTTTCGCCTTGATTGGCCGGTGCTCGACGGGTTCCCTTGGAAGAGGCACTAGCGTGTCACGCATGGCACGCTTAGCACCTTCGGACGACGGGCGACGTGAGCTGTTTTCTTGCGACGAGCGTAGGCGCATCCAGTAATCGAAATCGCAGGGTAAGAGTTCGGCGCCGATCACGAAGAGCGACATCAAAGCGCCCGATATGGCCAGCCGCAAGCTCTGGTCGTCGGTTATACGTGGAGTCAACTGGCCTAGTGTGTCTCCGAATCGGATAGAGGCGAATAAAGCGGCAGCTCCACGGCAGCGCGCCATCACGGGAAGTGTCTTGAGACACATAGCCATGAAGAACGTGAAACACACGTTGCCGGCTACCTTCATCGGGACTACCAGCGAATCGCTCAGTGTGTGTCCTCCCATGTGCGTCGCACCAGCGAGAGCGGTCAACGTCAAGGCGAAGCCGAGCGCTGAGCCGACCACTGTGTTTCTTAAACCGAAGTACGTTACGAACGGTACGGCGGCGACACACGCAGCGGCTGACAGAGCGAGACTCAGGCTGGCCGCAACGTCTCCCGTTGGAATGCCATCCCTCGCGACGAACGTGTCGAAGCCGAAGCATAGCGCCGTCCACATGAAACACATCAGGACCACGCGGGTCCTCAGTTGACCGCTGCAGAGACCGCTGCTTTCCGCTGTCTGCCAACCACGTGCGCGGAGGTCTGCTATCTGACGCGCCATGAGCTCGTGGCAAACCTCGGCCGAGACGCTGTTCGTGTTCGCTGCACGCAAAGCCACTCGCTCGGCTGCCTTCACATTGCCGGTCGCCAAAAGCCAGATGGGAGATTCGACGACGGTGTAGTAAAGCAGCATGAGCAGAGACGTTGGGATCATGAGTATGAACTGCACGGCAACCCACCCTGTCCTGGCGAGATGAGCGGCCAACATTGTCACAGGCATCAGCACAAAAGAGAGCATAAAGACCGCGACGATGTATGCCGGAAACTTGTCTATCGTCGATACATCGGCAACCAGGACAATCGCAGGTGGCACCAGAGCACTCGTCGAGGCGGAGACGACGGCGCGCACCATCATGAAGAACTGCAGGTCGTTCGGCATGGCACTGGCAATGGCAGATACGAGGACCACGGGAATGGTGACGAATAGCGCCGTCCTTCGACCGATGCTGTCCGCGAACGAAGCGGCTGCGACCAACGGGATCACGCTTGCGGCCGCGTACACGAACCTCGCAAAGTCGATGAGCCAGATCCGGTCGCACACCAAGTTCCAGGCGCTGACGATGTTGTTCCCGTACTGGGTGTAGTCGTACTCCCACGACGAGCAACGCACGACGCGCGCCTCGGGGCCTCCGTCTGGCGGGTCGCGAACCGTGCAGTGGCTGTACTCGCCGTTCTTGTCCACTGGTATGGCCAACTGCTTCCACTCGTCCACGCTGAGGTTCGCGAACGAATCGGGCCTTCTGCACCAGTGGTCCATGACGCCAGCCGTAAGAAGGAATATCTCGCTGTGGAGAAAGTAGTTGCCGAGGACGATGGCTGCGTTGAATACGTTCATCAGCTGGAACACGCCATCGCCGAACGGAAGCTGAATCTCGCACAGCCACGGCGTTCGTGATCCGGACTTGGAGCTGGAAGCGGGAGTGAGCCGTTTGCCGGGGGTTGCAGCCATCACCCAAGAGCTCTCTTCTTCTTCTGCTGTTCGAACCACGAGCGCACGAGCTGTAGGTACCACGCACAGGCGATGTGATATGACGATATTTTGGCGAGATTGTTCACTAAATCCAAAAGCGACTGCACCAAGACAAGAAAACTTGAAGTGCGTCCCAATTAGAGAAAAGTGGTTGAGCAACGTAACAAGAGGCTGGTTGAGGAATTTTTGTTGTGTTTTAGATGCGAGCACCTTATGCTCGGGGCTATGTCCGTCCCTCCCTCCCGTGTCCGGCGTCCCGCATCTGGCCACTTTCATGAAATAGGGAAGCACCCATTATGCGAAACAGAACACTGTAGTAATATGAAGGCCGTCAGCCACTACCACAGTCATCAGAGTCATGGCCGAGAGCACAGAGAGGCTGCTTAGCAATGGCTAGGCAGGTGGTGTCTGTCGCCCAGGTTGACTCCATTCCTTGATCTTGCTTGCATGTGTTTGGGGGGGGACTTAGTCCGTCCCTCCTTCCCACACCCCCCACAGCGCATGCGCGTCCCCTCCCCCTTTCTCTCCTCTCCTAAACTCACCCCCTTTCTCTACTCTAGGAATACTCTACTCTACGGAGCGGCGCCCACGTCCCACATCCCCAGAGCGCATGCGCGTCCTCTCCCCCCTCTCTCCTCTCCTACGCTCACCCCCCTTTCTCTCCTCAAAAACTTCCCCATCCCCCCTCTAGGGGTAGAGGGGGGAAGTTTTTTTTTTCAGCGGGGCACCCGATGGGGTCATCAGATGTTCAAACATAGCCGCGGAAGAAAATCTATGTATTTCAGAATCGGTGTCCAGATTTGAGCCATTCTGGATATCAGCACCTACACGTTTCTCGAATCCTGACGCCAAAACCCCTTCAGAAATGACCCACATAGAATATATGGGAAATACGGGAAACGCGTTCGTTTCGAATGACAGCTTTAGGCGCCATTTTGTTGAAACACCCCCCCCCCCTCCCCTGCCTCTGGCCAATTTTCTTTACTGTGCCTGCCCTTGCGGGAACCAGTTGTGCAGACGACCGTGCAGATGACCGCACAAGGCGAAGCTGACTGATGCCGCAGCGACATAAATTTTAATTCTGCATCAACGCACTGCAAGTCTCGCCAAAAAAATTGCACTGACTTTCACATTAGCTGGCGTGGTTTCACGCCCAATGTCTTGCACAAACAACAGTGAAGAAAAGCTACATACAAGAGCAAGAAAGCCAGGTACGATTTACAACTAATAACACAGCATCAAGTCAATCTAATAACACATTTCTAATTGCAGATGTGATAAAATGTTGCAACGCATTTTAGACGACAATCATAACTGTGCTCACAGGCGAGGCACCTACGGTAGAAGCGTTGCACATTGTCAGCAACAGGCCGACATGGTTGTAAGCCAGCAAGCACTCGCTCACACACACACACCCACGCACGAACTGTAGCCCGCAGAAAAACAAGATGACCCAACATAGGGCGATGATACGATTCGCACCGGCGCGTCCTCCGTAGTTGCGCGTTCGACCAAGATTCAACCACCAGCAAAGAACGGATATTTAACGTCTTAATTACAAGACAACTAAAAGGTTCCAGTAGTAATCACGAAAAGTCAGGCGCACTTAATTTCACTTACCGAAAGAAGTATACGTTATCGAAAACGTGCGACGTTCCTAGCTGCAGCGAAGGTGGCGAGCAGATCCGGCCAATGTTGCGAAGAACCGTCGCCGAAAACACCCAGTAGAGCTTCTTTCACGAAACACTGACGGAAACTATGCGGCAAACATTACGAACACAGTCAGCGCCTCCTGCACAGTTGATGCCGTATAAAGCCAATAATCCGCACTGAAAAGCTGGCAACGCCACACAAAATGCGAAACGATGGCTGCTGATCGAGCCACCGCGTACCGTTGCGGTGGAAGGACATGTCGACAAGTTTCAACATTAGTACTGCCTAAGCTGATTGCGCGCAGGCGCAGCGTGCCGTGCGTGCGTTTTGTCCTGCTGTCAGTCGCCGTTGCGGGCGTGCTGCTGGAGGCATCGTTATGATATTCTCACGGGGTCGTGACGTCGACGAAGGCAGCAGTCGGCGTGTCCAAGATGAAAATCTATTTGGCCGAACTTGTGGCCACGAAACGGAAGGTCAGACTACAGCAATGCACACTGTCTACTGGTAGCGGCGAACAGAGCGTCGGTCGTTGATAAACTGGTCATCGTTGGGCCGTGCCGTCTTTTGTACACCCGCCGGCTAATAAATCGGGACGTTCGAGCGGCGACCACAATCAGATAAAACTGCATCGCCGCGTCGTCTGACCTTAGCGTCTAGTGTGGAGACATGGCAGTGCGCGTAAGCGTCCTTTCACGCTCGCAGCCATGTCTTTTTACTCGCTTGCAGTGGACTAGCTGATTACCTGTAGCGTTTTGCGGTAAGCGCGCTTTTTTTTAAATGCGAATGCATTTCTTAGTCGGGCTATGTCAGGCATCCGGCGTTGTCCGGCGTTGTCCGCGGAGGAGGAGGAGGAGGATAGGTTGAGGAGGTGTCCGCGCGCCGGCAGGTGTTATCTCTCCGCTCTCACTCCCTATCCCATAGCAACAGCTGCGGGCGCGCGCGCTTATCCTCGCCCCTAGCAACCGGAGCAGGTGGTGCGGGCGAAGTAGCGGAGAGTGAGTGGAGAGGAGGAGCGCGCTCTGGTGTTTGAGGGCGCTCGCATCGCGGGAGCTCGGCGGAGCTCCCGCGTGTGTGGAGAGAGTGTAGGAGAGGGTAGGTGCAGTGCTTCGCCGCTCCTTCTCTCGCCGTTCGCTCTCTCTCTCCTCCCTGCACCCCACTCTCCCGTCCGCTCGCTCGCACGTATATATAAATGGAGTGAAGCGCGCGCGAAATGCATTCGCATTTCCTCACGATTCCCTTCGGGGAGGTGGGGGCATTTTTTTCAATCCCTCAAGCGCACCACTCGACGGGGGCACAGTTGGCGGGAAGCGTACGCTGCTCGCTTTTCCCGATTAAAGATGACTTACTTTGTCTCAGCGTCAAAGCGTCGCAACATACAGCATAGGTGGCTTTCTCTGCATGTTTTATTCTAGGTGACACCGTATCTTGTGATACTGAAATACAAACGAGGGCAACGGAATCAAACAGGCGTTGAGCCGAAAAACATTCTTCAGATTACTTTCATAAGATGAGATGGTCCGGCTTGTTATCTGTCTGATAAAGGTAAAACAAGCGGCGTACCATTCACCGCCAGCATGTCCCTGTCGAACTGAGCGCGTGATGGATTGAACAAAGAAAGCGACCTCTACCGTATAACGCTACATATTTTGCAAGCGAGTAAAAATACATGCCTGCGAGTGTGAAAGGATGTGCACGCGCACTGCGATGTTTCGACACCAGACGCTCAACGTCAGACGGCGCGGTGATGCAGTTTTATCTTTAGTTTTACCTAAGAGAGAGAATAAGGATAAAAGAAAGGCAGGGAGGTTAACCTGGGCTGAGCCCGGTAGGCTACCCTGCACTGGGGATGGGGGGGGAGGGGGAATAAAAGTTAGAAAGGAGGAGAGAAAAAGTCACTGTTGCCGTCGACGTAACGGCAGTTCTGTGCTTAACATCACAGACGGTGAGTCAGTCCTGTGGCGTAAATCAGAGCAGCGCATTTGTTGCTTTACGCAGCTTGTATGCGCGGGTCCATGCATCCAAAATCTTGTCGATGGTGAAGCCATGGTAGTGCTGCTAGTGTTGTCAAGCAACAGATTTCTGAAGGCTTGCGAGAACTGGAGTTATGGTGTCGAGCAGTTGCAACACGCTTCGAGCTATCGGTGTCTGCATCTTGCTCAGCAGCACGCGAATAGCACTCACTAGGGTGCTGACCATGCCGACGACTTGTCTTTCTTCGTCCGTCATTTGATCAGGTACCGATGAAGTGTCCCTCACTGTCGAAGTCTGATGTCGCTCATCAGGTGCATGCAGCTTTGGGAGTTCGGGCCAAGCGTCAGCTGCATTGCCGGTAGAGGCGTCACTGGCTTTAGACAGGGCTGCGTTTGGACTGGGTGGTATGAACGAAGCGTCAGATCCATTGCTAGCAGAAGCGTCTTTGTCCTTAGACCCGACAGAGCTTGACCTGAGTGGAGGAGGTGGAGGTGGTTTTGGACGTGGTTCACGAGGCAACGAGGCTTTGGTGCAGCGCCGGCGACGGGACCGTCGTCGCGTAATGGATGCAGCTGCTTCTCGGTGTGAGATGTCATCTCTAACCTTTTTCTTCAGTATTTCTCTCTCTCTTCGAATAACAGGGCAATCCTTCGAAGAGGCATCATGAGGCCCGTTGCAATTTGAACATCTGAGTATCGTGGCCTGGCACGTGTCCGCGGTGTGGTGCCCAGTGCATCGGGAACAGGTGGTAGCCTTCGTGCACACACTACTCGCGTGACCTAACTTCATGCACTTCCAGCACTGAAGCGGTTTCGGTACAAAAGGGCGAACTGCGTGTCGGAAGTGGCCCACTTTTACGTGTGATGGGAGTGATTCTCCCTGAAATAAAATCCTGACGCATCGTGACGTCCCGATACGACATACACTTGCAATAATGGTATCTTCTGAAGCCGGCTTGATCAGAACTGGTAGGTCCGCGTTGGTAATGGCTTCGTCAACATCATAAATTACTCCAGTGCTCATTTCCTTGCCTAACGGTACATGAGAGCGGACTCCCATCCCATTAAGGTCCGTAACTTCGCGCAATGTGTCTAGCGCAGTCACATGATTGACGTCAATCGCTAGGATGTTCTTGCGGCTATTCACTCTGACCTCCTTTATTTCATTTGGCACTAGTGCCTCTAACTGTGCAGACACGGATTGCCGGTTCAGACATCTCATGTTGTCACTGGCGCGAACTGGCGCGAAGAGGACGGTTAATACCTCGGTATTCCGCGAAGATCGCATGGTGGACGCACTCGAATTAGATGACGTGCTCAGAAATCGTCTCTTAGCCTTACGGCTCCTCACCAGCTCGAAGGTGTCGTCACCAGATTCTTCACTGCTGACATAGTAGTGCACGGTGTCGTCGCTGTCAGTGCCGCTCTCGGAGCTGTTGCGCTTCCTGGAAGCAACACCCGCGGGCACTCCGGTGTCCGGTGGTCGCGCGTGGGGCTCGACCTCCATCGCACACCAGTAGGAAGCCGCACTTGACTGGTGAAATGAAAATTATTCACAAAAAAGCTTGGAGCTCAAACACTTGGCGTTCTGCCATACTGGCACTTCGTTTTACCTAAAGTTTTAGCTAGTTTTATCTGATTATGGTCGCCGCTCGCAAGTCGCGACTTATTTTGCCGACGGGAGTACATCCCGCATCGAACTTCCCAGCCTTATCTCTAGTGGTCGCGCAAGCTCTGTAATAAACATGACTCTTCGCGTCTTGCGCGTAATCTTAACAAAACGATCTACAAGAATCGCGGAGCTTCTCGAGCAATAAGGCGCCGTCTGCGCCGAGTTTTGCTGACAGTTTTTGCGGGTGTAAACCGAACACAGCAAAATTGAAACAAGAAACGCGCATGGCAATATGAGCGTCTTGGCTGCCTTGGCTTGAAAAGAATATACTTACCCAACTGTTGATAGTAATATATCTACAGGCACGCTCGCGTTGCGGTCTGAAACCGATTACTTTGGGGGGGTTTGGTAGCTGCGTCATTCGTTAGTAACACCGACGGTCACCGCTCTTTTGACATGCTGTTCTAGCATTTTGGCGCTTCTCGACAAAAAATTCGAAGAATCATGGAGGCAGTCGTTGTGCGCTCGCACTGCAAAATGCCTACAAAATGTCTCGAAGTAGACGTTATGAACTTATTTGGCAGAATAGGCTCTGGCTATGCCGTAGCTGTTAAAACCGCTAATAACCAGTATGCAAGCAATTTCAGGCGCAAATCGTAAGTTTCGAAAAAAGAAATGTCTATTTTACGCCTTCTCCTAAAGCAAGACGTCTGTAGCCATTTGTAGCCGTCTCGAGAAGTTTTTTAGAGGTTTTGTGTTTCGTGGGCGTGCCGAGAGTGGCGAGGCTGAATGGGTGAACTATACTCGCGGAAAACTTTTCTTGGCAATGGAGGAAAGGCTACGGAGACAAAGTGAGCGTGTGCCACCGCTGAAGAATGTAGTTCCCCAAATGAGTCCGTGTTTTCCGCGCAAAAATCATAAAAAAAACAAGATTACTTTATTTTCTATGGGATACAGTTTATAAACAGACGCAGCACGTACCAAGAAGTTGATCATATTTGTTTTACTTTATGCATTGTCATTTTGCGCTTTTGCACGTGTGAAAACGTCGCACGTTTTACGTGCACACCTCTCAGTTAAAATGGCGTCTTCGTCTTCGGGTGAGCGCTCGTCGCCCTACAGCTACTCTGACGACACGCCGGAGGAGCTCGCGACGAATTTCCCTCACAAATGGCTGTCTAAGCAGACGTAGCTAATGGTATGCAATTTTATTATTCGAACACGGCCGCCATTCGAAACGGGAGCCGAACCGGACTCCTTCGCGGAGGAGTACATGTGCAGCGGCTCCGCCCCCGTAGCTTTCCCTTCATTGCCAGCAAGAGGGAAAGTCAGGGCTTGGGGAAAGAGTGAATCAAAGAGAGGCGGGGTGACAATGAGGCTCAGCGGAGGTACCATAGCGGAGGAATCCAGCCGTTCTGCGTGAAGTAGGCCAGTCAGTGCGTCGGTGAAGTGTAAAAGAGAACACCGGGTTTTTTTTTCTTTTTTTTTCTTTTTTTTTTTTTTTGTAGTTTGCACTTCCTTAATGTCCAAGACTGATGATCCCTAGGAAGAAGCCGCCTGACGTGTTGGCCAGAGCTAAAGGCATGACCAGACGTAGCCATTGCAGCGCGTCAGCGCGTGGCTTTTTGACGCGGCGTCGCACCCTCTCCCTATGGAGAGAGAAATCACGCGAAGCTGCGCCCCTCTCTTTCCATGGGGAGAGGGTGCGGCGCCGCGTCAGAAAGCCACGCGCTGGCGCGCTGCAACGGCTACGTGTGGTCAGGCCTTAACGCGTGAACGGGCATGTCGCCACCGCGCCAACCGCGATGTTCGCGCAAGTGAGGCCGAAGCTAAGCGCCAACGAAGCGAAGACTTGCAAACAAAAGAAGAAGTACGATAGCCTGACGGAGGAGGGGCGTCAGCTTCGCTGTTTCGACAGTGTTCGCGAAGTGGAGCTGGTTCGATTCTTTTCTTTTGATTTATTTTTTCAATAGGTTACCAATTATAGCCCAATTACACACATTCCTTACAATGAAGTCAACAAACGAACGCCAAAAATAGTCTTTCAACCATCACAAGTTGGAGGACGCTTGAGCTTCGCCTAAGAGAGTAGAACACGTAATCGGGCCCCGTCTGCAGCATCACCATCTCAATCATTGTCCTGGGTTCGCGTGGCTTCTCGGTGGACACCTCAACCGCGCCGCAAGAAAACACGTTTGTCCACGTAACACCGGTCATTTCAAACTATTCTAGAATGCCTACTGCAAGTACTGTTGGGAAGTGCCCACTACGCATCCCTAAGGCGCCACGCGCAACTGTACACTTCGTTGATTCTGTTGCTGATAATTATCAATTGTGCGTCAGTGCTTTGTAATGGGCGGGCCTTTAAAACACCCTCTCGTTGTGTAATTGGCATGTTTTGGCGCCTGGTACGATTCGACGCTTCTGCCACGCAACTGTCAGACATGCGTCAAGGAGGTCACTCCCCCTACGTTACATTAATATAGTTTTTTTTTTTTCGAAGAAGATTGAAACAATGTCGTGGCTCTGTGGTAGAACACTTGCTTGCCACACGGGTGGCCTGGGTTCAATGCACAATTAAATAGAAGTTATTTGTTATTTAATTTATTTGCTTCTTCGATGTTTCCGTCACGGACAACGCTGACTGTTCGCTCACAACCAATGACGCAGACACCGAGGCCAGAATTCTAGCGAAACGAGCTCTTTAACGCTGTCGCGTTAAAATTCGTTGTGCGTAAATTGCGTACGCCGTGCAGGTGTATCCTCTTGCAGCTAAAAAAAACACAGAGTCAGACATGTTTGTGCATTGAATGCTTTTATTCGAAAGACTAAAAATGTGCGCCATTGTCAAAGCTAAAAGATGTGACGTCATGGGCGAACCATGAGAGATGCGCAGTAGCGTACAACATGTAACGCATACGCAAGAGACTGCAGGTAGCTGCTTTCAAACTTTGAACTTATAAAGCAGAGTAGATTAACAAGTTCGACACATGCAATCATTTCAGACAGAATCACGCGCAGGGTTTTTTAGATATCGCGTCGTTAGAGCACTGCGCACGTAGGTATGAACACGCCAAGCACAACACGGTGATGATTTTTACAACAGCCGAGCGTCGCAGGCCTCTTTGTCAAATACTGCACGAAGAACTCCCTAAAAGAAAGCAACGTCACGGGAAGTCCGCGGTCACCAGAGCTTCGACCAAGCTCGTCGCATCAGCCTCGTCGACGGAGGCCAGTTCTTGGACTCTGTCGATCAGAGCCCGACTTCTCGGGATGGAAGCCAAGGCTTCCATGCAGCGATTGGCGTCCGTGAATCTCGCCACGTAGTGGGACGCGCGCGTGACGAAACCCACGTTGCCGCTGAGAAAAGCTTCGATCACGGCCCTTCCCTCGTCTTCAGTTTCGTCGCCGGAAGTGTTGGAAATGCGAAGACGCAATAGCGTTTCGTTCATGTCGAACTCGGCGGCAAGCAGCCGAAGCAGACTGTCGTTCTCGGAACGATCCCAAGACGAGAGGTCGAGTTCCGTCAACGTATCGTTGCAAAAGACCACGTCGACCAGAAAGTTCAGGTTGACTTCGCCCAAGCGAATCTGGCTCAGTCGAAATGTTCGCAGGCTCGCGTTGGAAAAGATGACCTCCAGGAGAAGGCTGTGGTTGGCGGTTACTACGCCGAGGCAGGTACTCAGGTCTGGCTCGTCGCAACCCGTCAGTTCGAGCTCCTTGAGCGCGGCAGTCTCGTTCACGAAGCAGCACAGAGACCACATCATGAAGACGTCGCCCATGGCTTCCCGGGAAATCACGAGCCGTAGCGTAGTCAAGTGGTTCCAGGAACGCACCTGATGTACGGTCTTGCGGAATGCGCTCACGCTGGTCTCCTCGAGACAACTGACGGCGACGTGACGTACTGATTCGCGAAACTCTTCGAGTTCGGTCAGGGCCGCGGAGTCGACCAGGTACTCGCTCGTTATGCGGACTTTGTCACCGATTTCGGCCTCACGAATAGACCGTAAGACTTCAGGAAGTACGTTTAGCGCCACGTCGTTGATCGATATGGTCTTGAGCGAATCGACGGTGTCGGCCACGAAAAAGAGAGTCTTCAAGTCGCCTGGCTTCAAACCGCTTACGCCGACTGAGAGGTGCGACAGCCTGACTTGCTCGGGTTTGTCGAATGGTTCCAGCCGCGCGCAAGTCGGTTCGGACGCTTGGCCATCGTCCGTCGCAGCGTCTAGGCTCTTCGGCGAACCGTCCAATACCCACCTGCAGCCGCTGATATCGAGATGCCTTATCGAGCCGCCCTGTTTAGCCACGAACCGAGAGAGCAGGCATGCGCAGCCGCAGTCTAGAAGGAACCCGGAAAGCTTGAGCTTCTTGAGGGTACCGGGAACTATTAGAGGAGCCAATACACTGGCTAGCTCTTTAAGAGTCTCTTCCGGCTCCGCATTCGTGCCCTCTAAGCTAAGAGCCGCCAACGTAGTGCTTTCCATAAGGTAGAGGGAGAACCAGGGCACGTCCTTCGAGTTCCGCGAGTGTAGAATGCTGCTGTGCACGGACAAGTCCGTCACCGTGCGGTTTCTTTGCAGCGCAGCCAGTAGTAACTTCGAGTTTACTGCGTCGAAACGTAGCCACGAGAGGGACAGGGTTGACAGACTTGCCGAGTGCAGCAGGGAGCAAACGAGGTCCACTAGGCGGGAGACCGCGTCGCCCGTGGCCGAGATGACCAGCTCTCGCAGCTGAGTCATTGAGCCGATGTTGGCGAATAAGTCCTCCTGAATGAACCTGGAGAGAGACATGGCAGCGGAGGTTAGATATTGTCATAGGCGTGCACACGGAGGGGGGGGTCGGTGAAGAAGACGGCACTCGGGTTGTTAAAGAGGAAACATTTCATTACGTGAACTTGTGCGCAGGAAACGAAAAGTCCAAGTACAAGCAACACGCGCTGTACACTGATAGCGGCCATCACAGCGTCGGCCGTCGGTAACCTCCGCGTCGGCATTTATGCATGTGGCATCGATGGTTCCAGCCTCATCAGGGGCGTAGGCAGAAATGTTTTTCCGGGGGGTGAGGGCACCACCTTGATCTGAAGTGAGGGCCCGGCAGGCACACGTGGTCGAGTCTCATTTTGTGCCCTATATTTCATAGCAAAAAAAAAATTCGGGGGGGGGGGGGGGGGGCACGTGCCCGGTGTGCCATACCCCTGGCTGCGCCACTGAGCCTCATCGTTGGTGGCCGCGATAGTTCCAAAATTAGCTGTATTGTTCGCGTTGTGCGCCCGAGCTTATCAGAACAATCTACATCAATCGGGAATGTACAGTGCCGTCCACTGTTAGGGTGAACACGGCTCAGCGTGGCAGCGTAGAACGAGCGCATCGAGGCACTCTATGGCAGCGTAGGGTTCCTCGATGCGCGCGCTCCCCTCCGCCGCCGTGGGCGCGCGCATCGAGGAACCCTATGGCAGCGCTCTGTGGAGCGCCAGTGCAGCCGGCGCGGCGGCGCATCGAATCAAAGTGGCGCAGGCGCACACAAGCGCGCCGCCCTTGCTGTACTACAGACAAGCGGGACCGGCGCCTGGCTACTACGGAACGACACGCCCGAGCGATGTAGCAGACGAGATAAAGCATCTCCCGTGTGTCCGCACGCGCATGCGCGGCTACGCTTCAATGCGCGGCCGCGCCGGCTGCACTGGCGTTGCGCGGAGCGCGGCCACGGTGAGCCGTGTTCACCCTAACAGTGGACGGCACTGTACAGCCGCCAGCACCTTTAACTGAACGCTCCGATGCGTGGCCTCGGCTCGCTTGGACTGAGGTCAGCGCCGCCAAGCGTTGAAAATGATATGCTTGCTGCAGTTACCGATAGATGGAGCGCGCGTCGGTTTCCCTAGTAAATTTCTGTTTCCAGTCTGCCTGACCGGCGGGTCGAATGCACTCACTTGGCATCCCGTTTTCGCCATGTTTCCCTCGTGGCTACGTTGCGCGCCCATGGCGTTCGTTGTCGTATACTTATCTCGACAATGAACCATTGCGTGCGACAGATTACGCACCTTTCGAGTTTGAATTCGCAGCTGCTGCTCAAAAGAAATCACATGTATAAAAAGCAGAGCAAATGCACGTTCATAAATAAATCTGAAATGCGGTGGCGTTGTTCATGTTCTGATTCATTAATTTTCAGACAGCGTGAATTGAACTGTTCTCGCAATTTAGAGTGTACCTTTCTGTTCGGTTCACGCTGCACGGAAGATGTGGTCTTGGAGCGCAAGATTTGTGCGTGTGATAATATCTGGGGTTTAACGTCCCAGAACCACGATTTGATCGTGCCATGAACGTGCGTTTGCTCTGCTTTTTATACGTGTGATTTCTTTTGAGCAGCCACTGCGAATTCAAACTCGAAAGGTGCGTAAGCTGTCGCACGCAATGGTTCATTGTCGAGATAAGTATACGACAACGAACGCCATGGGCGCGCGCGATAACGTAGCCACGAGCGAAACGTGGCGAAAACGGGATGCCAAGTGAATGCATTCGACCCGCCGGTCAGGCAGACTGGAAACAAAAATTTACTAGTGAAACTGACGCGCGCTCCATCTATCGTTAACTGCAGCAAGCATTTAATTTTCAACGCTTGGCGGCGCTGACCTCAGTCCAAGCGAGCCGAGGCCACGCGTCGGAGCGTTCGAGTTAAAGGTGCTGACGGCTGTACCTAGACACACCAGCAATGGTTACACGAGGAACGCGTCACTCACGTAAACATAGAAAAAAGCTCCCGCGGCAATACAAAGTGAACGAATCGCTTCAACGCACAAGCCGACGAAACATACGAAGTCCCCGAACAGAGAATCGAAGGAAATCATGTGCAAGTTCCTTCGATAAAAAACAGCGCGAGAACGGGACAGAGGGGAAGAAGCACACAAGGCAAGTACGCTAAGAAAGGGAAAACAGACAACCACCCGTTTGTAGCACGAAGCCACAAGGAAATCCGTACTGATTTCTCAGAAAGAAAACTTAGTTGCCGAAAAATTCGTCCTCTTCCGCAAGTACGTTATTTCCCATCCAAGTAACATCTATTGCCACACTCCCTTCTCACGTTTTATGTTACCGGCCCATTGCACGTGTCGATACTGTCTTGCACCCATTCCAGATTTGAGGATCATCCCATAGGCTTGAGCGTGCAAACGCGAACAGCCGAGTTTATTCTGAAAGAAACCAGCCACCAGCGATAATGCTGGAATGTTCGATGCCTCATGTATAAATGCCGACGCACCTTGCCGCGGATCAGTTTTTATCAAAGGCCGACGCTCTGCTCATCGATATCAGTGTACAACGCGCGTTCCTTGCTGTAGTTTGAGTTTCCATTTTCCCGGCCACAAGTTCGGCCAAATGAAGGGTTCCACGTTTGAATCGCCGTCTCTGCCTTCGTCAACGTCCCGACCACGTGAGAGTATTAACTGGCCCTTTAACATACCCGTCCGCAATTTGCGTGCAAGCTATGAAACAATGCATTCGTAGGCGTGCGCAGGGTTCCACAATAAGGAAGGGGGTGCAATGTTTTATCGCAGCTCCCCCCCCCCCCCCTCCCCCCCGGGTCGAGTCCAAAATGATGCTTCACAAGGATGAAAAAAAAAAAAAAAAGAAGCGATGCCATGTTTCTGACAATGGCCTGCCTTTGGTCCCTGAATTGTCGAGGACAGAAATGGGAAGCACACAGTTTTTGGAATGCAACACCAGCTGCCTTCGGCCGCCATAGTAAAAAAATCTGCGTGGCAATAACCCCGATTTTTAAAGAATGACAATGCAGATCTGACCAAGTAAGCGTATAGGGCAGACTGCGTTCTCCTTTAGGTGATTGGGGGGCAGCGACACCCCCCTCCCCCTAACTTCGCCCGCGCTCAAGACTATCTTGCCACGCATCTCACTTCTTTCTATCTTTTCTTCTTCCTATCATCTTTACTCCCCCATCCCCAAAGGCGCTGAGCCGTGCCCCCCACGACGGGAGGCAGAAAATAGTGTCCTTTTTCTATCTTCCTCTTTCCCAAAACCACTCTCTCTCTCTCTCGAAGTAGCCAGCTAGAATTGTGGCGAATTGGGCCTGTTGGTTGATCATCACTTCGTAGCGCAGGAAAAACAGACACAAAGAAAACGACACCAGACAACATACGAGCGCTAACATGTTGTCTGTTGTCGTTTTCTTTGCGTCTGTTTTTCCTGCGCCGCGAAGTGTTTAAGATGGCCAGCTAGGTAGGTCTACAATAGTGAAAAGCACACCCGTACCTGTAGTCGCCGAAAAGGCTGACAAGGTTCACCGACCGCAGGCTCGTGTTGTAGCGAAGCGGCGACAGGACGCGGACTCGGCACTCTCGGAGTCCACTGCCTTCGACCAGAACTTCGTCGAGCTCCACGCTGACGACGCATCGGTGGCACTCCAGGAGGACGTGAAAGAGAAGGCGGCCGTCGCGACTGTGCTGTTCCTGCCATCGGCCTCCGTCGCGGGCCACGCGTACGAGGGACAGTTCTCCGGGCGCCGTGAGCTCGCGCAGCTGGAAGCCGGCGTGCCAGAGGACGCGGTTCCAGAAGCACAGCCTGTCTAGGATGTGGCAATAGGACGCGGGACTAGAGCTGCCGTCGACTTCCGCGGTGCAAGGAAGGGGAAGCCCTAGTCCTGGGAAGAGCGCATCGATGTCGTCTTCGTCCAGCCACACCTGGTCGTACATCTTGCCCGCAGTCGTCGTCACAGCGGTGGTTCACTTTTCGAGGACGATCGAGTAATGAAAACGCTTTCCAAGTTATCAAGGCATCTGAAGAATTGTCCACCCTTACGCTATCTGCTTATCAACTAGTCTAGGGTTCGACGAAAGCACGGACGACACCAGATGCTGTTAACAGGACAGACGTAAATATGACCCACATTGATGGACGTTCGTTACGTCCCATGCTGATCTAAATTAGAGTACGCATGCGCCATGCGGAATCCAGCTCATGCCATTCTCATTCAAACTATCGAAGCCATGCATTCAGGGTCACGCAGCCCGTTTCATTTTATCCAATTGTTCACGTCAATCAGTGGCGTAAATCCAGAAAAATCGCAAGGGGGGAGACACGTCAGACTATGACGGCCATTTTGTTTTTATACGTGGGAGTTGTATATTTATTTACGTAAGAATCAAACGATGCTTTGAAATAGTTTTTTAAAAACGAGAATGGGATACCAGGTCGCGAGAAATTGCATTCTCGTTGGGGATGTAGATGCGGTCACTGACCAAGTCAAGGTGAAAAACAGAGAGACGTTTCGGAACCCACGGCTCCTGCGTCTTCTCAACTCTGTAGAAGCCGCCATAGAGTTTACCGCAGAATATGAGTGTGACAGCAGCCTTCCTTTACTCGATGTCCAGGTGAGCCGTACCGGAACTAGCCTTTCGTTTGCTGTGCACAGGAAAGCGACGCATACCGGACACTACCTGAATTTCAATTCGTGCCACCCAGCCTGCCACAAGCAATCCGTTGTTTCTTCCCTGGTGACGCGGGCATTTGCTCATGTGACGATGCAATGAGGAAATAGCTTCAAACAATACATCGAGAACTATTGACGAACGGGTACCCGAAGAAGTTTATTAAGAATGTTGAAGATCGTGTCGTCCATCCTAACCCTTCCCAGGGCAGGTCGTTTCGAAGACGCGCCGGCGTCCCATATGTTCCTGGGGTCAGCGAAGCCCTAAGCAGTATCTTTTCAAGATATGACCTCTCGCGTTGCGCACATGCCGGCCAACAAGCTCAGGAATCAGCTTGGGAACGTGAAGGATCGCCTAGACAGCAAGCGATATCCCGGTGTTGTCTATAAGGTGCCATGCGCAGACTGCAGTTGCAGTTACATCGGCGAAACTGGCAACCTCACCAGGAGATTAAAGGAACACCAAAGGGACGTGGGCTACAGCAAGAAAGCGTCAAACGCCTTGGCTGAACACGCCGATAATCTCGGTCATTTCATCGTTGGGACAACGCCGCTATAATAGCCAAAGAAGAGAATTCGACCACGAAACTACTTTTGGAATCTGTTTTTATCCAGACGACTGAGGACACTATCAACAGGACAGATGGGAATCTACCTGCCAGCTACGCCCGTTCATTAGGTCACATTTTAGCATAAAAAAAGCGACATCGGCTCTTGCCTGTTTAGTGTGAACAAGGAACCCGTATGGGTTCCGAAACGTCTCTGTGTTTTTCACCTTGACTTGGTCAGTGACCGCATGTACATCCTCATCATGATACCTGACCAGACGAACTTTCGTCTAACTCTTGACTAAATTGCATTCTCCTATTCAGTTATGATACGGTCGAGCGGGTTTTTTTTTTATTTTTATAGTATCACACAGCCTAGAGGTATTGAACACGAGTGCACACTAAAAAATAATCAGCTATAAAGAAAGAGTTGAATGCGGTATGCTTAACGATATATGATGTTCTAAAGCAAACATCTAAAGCTAAATCTCTAGGGGGCACACTTGCAAGGGGTGTTCATTAAAGCCATGGCGCTGATAAGACAGGGACCACAGAAAGAGGACGGGACGTCCTCTTTCTCTGGTCCCTGTTTTGCGGTCCCTACAGAATTATTTCTGTAGTTTATATTATTTTAAACCTTCTTCGTTTACTTTGCACTGGTTTTGAGCATTGCCAGCCTCGTTTTAGGCCTGTATAGGCCACTGCGTGACCACGCGACTAGAGACAGTGGATAGACTACGCACTTAAACCTCCGTTTCTTAAGTGCGCAGCCCTCAAGGGCCCCACGCTGTAGAATTCTGACATCGTCGTATGCTGTCGTAGCTTCGCGTAACGCGGACAAAACCACATATAGCATGGCCACTTGAGCGAGCGCTCGCGCCAAAGAGAAGTCTTTTTCCTCTTGTTCTTCGAGTGCATCGATAATTATAGAAATAGAGAGAGAAAAAAAGACAGAAAAATGTAAAAAAACAAAGAGAAAGAACGAGAAAAGGAAAGGAAGAGAAAACCTGAGAGAAACAAAGTAGGCTGTCCAGCTCCGCACTTCCTTCAGGCTTGACACCAGGGGCGTAGCAGGGAAGGGGGGGGGGGGGGGGGCTTGGGGGTTAACCCCCCCCTGAAATTTTTCAAATTTGCTTGCGCACACATACACGCACACATACAAACACACGCACGAACACACATAAAGTATGAATGAACCCCCCCCACCCCCCCGAAAGAATTTCTGGCTACGCCCCTGCTTGGCACCCCTAATGAGAAGCTGCCTTAATTTTAGGGGCGAAGCTCCTTATGACGTGGGTCGTGCGTCCCTTGTAGTTTGTAGCAACCTGGTTCTAGTAACGTTGGTTTGTAGTACGTAGTAGCCACCTGCGTAACCAGCAGTATCTCCCTGTGTGATGACGATGACGCTGCCATCACGGCACACCACATGGAATGTACCCACTATGCGTCATAACGATGACGCTGATGACGATGGCGATCGCGATGCCATACAACACATGGCATCGCGATATATGGTCTCACATGCATATCGTTTGACCACATGCAACCAACCACCATCACGTCTTTGATGATGTACCTCCGGAGCTTCGCCCACTCATCATCATTCACTCCGCGGATATGCTGTGATTTTGTTTACTCGGTCAGGGACCGTAATTTTCATTCCGTGTAATTGCTTATCAACTGTAAATG
Source organism: Rhipicephalus appendiculatus (assembly GCA_030522465.1). Classification (NCBI taxonomy): domain Eukaryota; kingdom Metazoa; phylum Arthropoda; class Arachnida; order Ixodida; family Ixodidae; genus Rhipicephalus; species Rhipicephalus appendiculatus. Next base: position 2,307,421 of record JALIZH010032968.1, read on the forward strand.
CAGTCCAGATAGGACTTGCGCGAGTGAAATCAAGCGTCAAACTTGTTGCATCAGCATAACTCGCCGAGCCCATTTCTCGAGTGTCCTTGCGTACCTCGCATTTCCACGTGAAATGCGTGTAAACCCGGTAAAACAAACGAGGAGATCGATGTTGGCGGGTTCTCTGCGAAAACATTTGCGCATGTGCGGTCCGCATCGCTATCGTCAAGCTGGCCTACCGAATATGCTGACAGGTTCATCTGCGAAGTTTCGTTAGCGTCTGTTTCCGTAACAGCGCTTCACTCTGTAAAGCTCACCACATCGAAATTAAAAGGGTCATTGCTTTCTTTTTCACCTTTAATAAAGGTGCTACCTTTTAGTGTGCAGCTCTTAGACGCCCGTTCTTGCATTGAGCGGTGTCGCCGTCGCCGTCGCCGTTGCCGTCACCGTCACCGTCTGTGGCGTAGCTGATCGAGATGAAAAAATAAAAAGAGACAAAAAAAAGATACCCAGGATCGAATGGGATTTGAACCCGGGCCCTCTGCGTAGCACTCGAGCACTCCACCACAGAGACAGGCTGGTGCGCGATACCCATTTGCAAGAAGACCCTATACAGGCGTCATGTCGGGCAAGTAATCGCGCGTTAACCTGTACGCTAATATAGCGTGACACAAGAGTAGGATAACAACCACGTCACCACACAATGCTAATTGCGCAACGAGTGTGTGTGGTTTAATGCTTCTCACCCCCTGCAAAAGTGTTCGGCCATAATTCTTCATCGTCATCAGCCACATGCCACATGTGCACATAACGCCTGACAGATATGTAAGAAGTACCCGCTTATCCGCAGAAAGACGAATAATGGCGTAGTGGGTGCTGTCTTACTTCCAAAAAATTGGTTTATGGCGCAGTCCACCGCGGTGGTGTAGCGGTGCTGGGCTGGGCTGTCGCGGGTTCGATGCCGGCCGCGGCGGTCGCATTTCGATGGAGTCAAAATGGAAGAGGCCCGTGTACTGTGCGATGTCAGTGCATGTTAAACAACACCAAATAGTCAAAATTTCGGGAGCCCTCCACTACGGCGTCTCTCAATCATCTCGTGGTTTTGGGACGTTAAACCGCAGATATTATTATGATTTATCGCGTAGTCGACACCTAGCGGAAAGCCACAACTTCAGACACAGTTGGCCTTGCCCCAACACGAAGCTGCGCTCAGAATTCGCATTGGGCAGTTTCGTAATCGTCGGTGAACTTTTTCCCTTTCCCCTTAGTGTTGGGTAGCAAGCTAGATGTGAGCGCAGGTGCATCGAAATGGAGAGAGCGCTGACAGGAGAGGCTTCAGTGTTTGCCTCCAGAGCACGGACCTCGGATAAGAATAATTTTTGGGCTTTAACGTCCCGAAACCACGATATGATTATGAGAGACGCCGTAGTGGAGGGCTCCGGAACTTTCGCCCACCTGGGGTTCTTTAACGTGCACCTAAATCTGAGTGCACGAGCGTCGAGCATTTTCGCCTACATCGAAAACGCGGCCGCTGCGGCCGGGATTCGATCCCACGACCTGCGGGTTAGCAGTCGAGCACCATAACCACTAGACCACCGTGGCGGGTAGAGCACGGATATCGTCCACGTCAACAGCCACGATAGCTACCGCAGTATCGCATGTTGACAGCCGTGTTGCGACAACCTAGATAGTTACCGAGCTCGCTTATTGGAGACCACCCCCCACGGTGGTCTAGTAGTTTGCTCGATTGCAGACCTGGAGGTCGCGGGTTCGAGTCACGGCCGCGTTTCCATGGAGGCAAAATGCTAGAGGCCCGTGTGCTTAGATTGAGGCGTCGCTGATTATCATATCATTGTCTTTGGACGTAAAACCCCAACAACTATTATTATTAATTAGAGTTTGAGGTTCACACCTTCGCTAAGTACCGACACAGCACCGAGAGGAGTCCGTCAGGTAACTTCTAGAACTATTAGAAATATTACGACGATATTCGCTAACGTGGCCTCGATGCTAACCTGCACTATACCACAGACCACGACCCGCGTGCCAAGGCTGTTGGAAAAACAAGCCACGCACACCTACACAGTCATTAGGCAACGTATCGCATCCGCTCGTGCGCGCTATAGCGGAACCCAAGGAAGTCCAAACACAAGCGGCAGCTGCCGTATCTTACCGCACAGACGCGCGAAATGAGCTCGAAGCTGCCATGTTTCAGCGTATAATAATCGATTGGAACTTCTTATACCATCACACATTGCGACAGACCCCCGACCTAACCGAGTTTCAAGACCTAATTCACTCCCGACTTGCTGATGTATATGAATATATGAATATATATGTCGCTTTATTTTTTCTTTTTGTAAAAGTGCTAAATGCAGAACCCGGAACTAGGCTAAATTTCACGGGAATCGGAATCACGCCCATCGAAGTACCTTTCACTTTCAGTAATCAGAGGCGATTCCTGATTGTAAAGCGAACTTTAAGAATAAGTTTCGAATAAGAAATGAGCCAAATCTGCACCTGTTTGTATCAAACTGAGCCAGGTACATTAAACAAGCGGCGCATCAACAATCGCGAACAAAACATGCAACGTGGACGCATCCAATCTGTTTCATCTGTGTCGTGGTGACTCACCGTCATGGCTGAGTGTTCCACACTCGCCGTGATGGCTACTAACGACGCTGACTAACACTCCCAGGTTTAAATGCACACCTATACCCGATAAAGTGGACGGGGGGCATGACCGCCGCAGTATAAATCAGTTGGTAGAGCATCGGACGGGTTATTCGAAGGTCGCAGGTTCGGTCCCTCCCGACGGCAAGTTATATTTTCGTCCACTTTTATTTCGTCACATTACAATTACTCCTAATAGCATCCCTTATACTTTGCTTGGCATCGTTGTCTGTTAGTTCTAATTAATGTTGTGTCTAACAAAGAAAAACGAGCTTTTATAAATCCCCCTCTGTCGTTCGTTCAAGCTGGACAGTGTAATATAATATGCTCATGTGTTTCGCAGGAGCAAAAAGAGTCACGCAACGGGCTGTATACACACGTCCTTGACGGTATAAGCGTTCGCACTAAGATACACGTTCTCAACCAACGTGCCTCGTGCCTGTTTCCTCGGGATAAGGTGTGGCAAAATTTTGCATGTTGTTTCCGGTGTTAACCGCAACTCGCACTTATCACACATCCGCTCTCTCTCTCTCTGCTTTCTCCTATTCAAGGCGCAACTGTGCGTGCCCCGTCGCTGTAGTGGTTCGCGTGACGCCATTTGTAGGGTTCGACGTGGATGCACTGACTATTAGGTTGACTCGCATTCCTTCGGGTGCACCGCATAAAGAGCAGACCTGCCACCGTTCAGCCGTCGTCCAACTACACGAGTAAGTTTTAATATCGAGACTTCGAGCATGCGTGGCCTAGCTACATTGCCAAGGTTACATTTTGGTCTGTTTGCATGCTAATTCTGTTAGCATTATTTGTGTTTTAACTCCACCCGAAGGTCGCGGGATGGAATCCCGGCCGTGGCGGCTGCATTTCGATGGAGGCGAAATGCTAGAAGCCCGTGTACCAGAGTTTCCAGATGCTACCGAGCTAGCCAGCGAATAATCACCACAAAAAGAAGCCCAGAAAAGCGCCGCCAATCTCGCGAGGAAGCCCAAAAGAAACGGAAATCGTAATGAATTTTTTTCATTCTTGAAAACATTTTTAATTATAATAAAAATGTCACTAAAATACGAAGGGGAGTTAAAAAGTCGCTCTATTTTGAACATCGAAAATATGCTCAGCTATGAACAAAAGCATATTTTCTTTTAACATTGCCTCAAGAATAGTCTATACATTCGGTTGAATGCACCTTTGCCAGTGCATGAATAACGTCATTTGTTGATTCCCCCTCCATATGTTTGATTTGAACACTGAAATACACAGTCATCGACAAACGTGAGCGTTATGATCACTGAAACAACTGTATTTGTTGTAAAAATGCGAATAAGCCCCCCAAAGAAGCGCGTCAAGCGACTGGAATGTTCTACAAGCAATTCGGAGAAAAAATAAACCCTAATCCGCTTATTGTAAGCGGAACTGGCAACTCTGCCGTGTACTTAAATCAAATAATAATAATTGTCGAGGTCTTGCATTCCGAAACCACGATATAATTATGAGAGGCGCTGTTGTGGAGGGCTTCGGAAAGTTCGACCACATGGTGTTCTTTAACGAGCACCCAAGTGTAAGCACTCGAGCCTCTAGTATTTCGGCTCTATCGAAATGCGCCCTGGATTCGATCACGTGACCTTTGGGTCAGCAGTCATGGAGGTGGTCGGAATTTCCGGAGTCCCCAGTTATGGCGTCCATCATAATCATATCATGGTTTTGGTACATAAAGCCCCAACACCTATTATATTACTGTCTTTTAACCACACCAGGTGGTCTAAATTTGTGAAGCTGTCCACTACGGCGTCTCTGACAGAATCGCTTTATGACGTTAAACCATACGAAACAACCAACCAAGTTGTTTAAACGGGCCATGGAACCCAATTTTCGCTCATAATCTACATTGTGTGGGTTAGTCCTTGTGCTTTAACAAATAAGCTGGCGAAATTTTAGCGCATTTGGTCGAGCACTTAATTTATAATTGAATATTTTTTTCTAAAACACACGAGCGCCATGATTGTCGCGCAACACTGGCACACTCGCGAGCCATGACGTAACGAGCAGCTCGCTGTGCGAGCGTCTGCATTCCGGCAAATGATATTGTTCCGTGGTCAGCTGCACGTCAAACTGAGACATTTTAGCCTCCTTCAGCTTGGCACTGAAATTGATCGATTTGCAGCTGCTGAAACTTTGGTGGAAGATGATGGCTCCTTTCCATGCAGCACATGACGTCACACACGCCATGGCAAGGTAGCGGCCGCCGGCGGTAGGCAGTCAAGGAGGTTCAAAAAAGATTTTCTGGAGTGGAAGCTCTCTCAACGCCTTGCCAGCAAAAGTGAGGCCAGCTTTTGCCCTCCAAAGATCTCGGAAAGATGGTCTTTTCTGTTGGTGCCCACTAAGTGGCTTTGATCGGTTATTTCTAAAATCGGTACCAGTTCTCTCACCCATCAGAGTTATTGCATCCCACGCCGAACGAATCGGTGCACGTGTTCTGGGAGGGAAGCAAAACAGGACGAACAGAGCGCGTGCCGGTTCATGATCATGACAACTTTGTTTCTATATATATGACACACAGCAAACCTCGAGCATAACAGCTCTGTTGTAAAAAAAAGAAATTAGCTGTTCCTCTCGCAAGTGGTCGGTCTCGGCGATGCGCGCTTCCCTGCGCCCCCCGGCGTGCGCCTTGAAGTGAAATCTTCGGGTATAAATGTGCAGCGCGGCACAGACAAAGAACGAGAAACGGACGACACGATCTCAACTGAAAACTTTATTTCGTGCACGAACAACAACGCGTTTAAGTCACATGGTGATTGCCAGATCACGGCCGCTGAATGGGCCAGATAAACAAGAGAAGCGCGGGAATAAGCCATTCGAAAATTCTATTGCTTTTTTTATGCAGGGCAATCGAGGTTTGGCTGACACAACGAGCGGAATCCACGTGCGTATGATAAGCCACGCTGCACATTTACCCGAAGATGTTAATACACCAACTCGCCCAGATCGCCGCATTAGTTGAAGTGAAAACCAGGATGCTCCAAAGTCACGTGACAGGCGAGCGGTACATTTTTTGCGCCTCACGCGGTCGCCCATCCGCCCTGTTCTGTATGATGTGCCGCTAGCGTGCGCCTGTTCAATGCCGTGGAACGTTTACAGAAGTAACGCCGTTCCCTCTGCCGTTCCCGCGTAAGCGTGAGGAGTTAACGTTATAGTTCCACCGATCCTGAATGGAACGGTGGCGTTCCTCCGTTCCTCCCGAAAGGAACTAGTTCCTGGAACGTCGTTCCGTACAACACTACGTCTACGTCAGTGGAGCGGAAACACCCTTCCCTACATGCCCAGTGCCAGGCTTGCCCCCCGCTAATGCCTCGTCAGAGAAATCGCTCTGAAAACACTGCATGCTTCGCCCCCCCCCCCCCCCCCCCCAGGTTTCACGTTAGGGGAGCTCAAACACCCTTCCCTACATGCTTCCCTCCTCCCCAGTTTTTTTAGGGGCGAAGCTCCTTAGGCCCTCACGAAAACCGTTGTCGTCGAGGCTCGCCGTAGTCCCTAGTCGAAGCGCAGGTGCGACCCCACTTTATGTGTACATCAATCAAGCATTTCTTGCAAATAAACGTTCATTCGCCAAAGTTTCTAAAAAATATAAAGGCACGGCCCAATTTATTCGCATGTATGTGAACAAGAGACGCGTAGTGGTCTCGAAACGTCATAAAATTATTTTTTAGAAACTTTGGCGAGTGAACGTTTATTTGCAAGAAATGTATGCCCCTCGCCAGACGGTGTTCCGTCGAACCTTGGACTATATCAATCAAGCATATGACAGCACGATAAAAGGCTGTTTACCAGAACAAAATGTGTTAACCACGACGCCGTACAAACACCGACATTTAAGCACCCATCAATCAAAGCATGGGACTGAACAAAAGATTAACAAGAACAAAATAAAACACTGTTAACCAGAACAAAATATTGTCACGTGACGTCGACGAAGGCAGCAGGCGACGTGTCCAAGATGAAAAACTTTATTTGTCCGAATTTGTGGCCGGGCAACGGAAAGTCAGATTACAGCAAGCAAGCCACGCTGTACAATGATAGCGGCGAGCAGGGCGTCGGCCGTCGAAAAACTGACAAGCGGTGAAGCGCGTCGGCACTTATACATGTGCCGTCGAATATTCCAGCGTTATCGCCAGCGGCGCCGTAAGTTCCAGAAGAATCTGTAATGTTCGCGTTGTGCACGCGTAATCACATCGGAAGATTCTAAGATTATCTCGATGAGTCTTCGTCAATAGGCGTGGTTTGCGCAAGGCAGCACTTACACGTGTAATGGGGCGATAACAAAACTTGAGAAAGGAGTGTGCAATATAAGGCCACAATACCATAAAAACACCGACATTTAAGCCCCCCATCAATCAAAGCATATGACAAAAAAGGTCTAGCAATACACTAATATCAATCATAGTTGTGACAGAGCAATAGAAAACACCTAGAAGCACAAGCCCTTTATACTGGTCGGCCATTTCAACGCAGACATTATGGACCTTAGGACCTAGCTTCGCCCCATCATCAGCATTCACTTCGTGGATCTGTAGCATTTTTTCTTTGTTCTTCTCGGTCCATGTGCTGATGCTCCCCTGCCCCTCCGAAATGTTTCTGCACCCTATAATGCGGTTTTCCGATAACTCCGGGATCGGAGGCAATAGACGCCTTCTGCACCTTACCAGGTTTTACACTGCCTCCGTGATCGGTCCACCTAAGATACAGCGACGACGTCATGGGATGACGACATCGTGCGACGTCACGTTATCTGATGTAACAGCGATGTGACAAACTGGCATCACTGATGTCATGAGAGCGCCATCACGTAATGGTGATCTTAGTATCACTCGGTTAGACGGCTACGGTAAATTTTATTTATTTATTTATTTATTTATTTATTTATTTATTTATTTATTTATTTATTTATTTATTTATTTATTCATTTATTTATACGATACTCCGGACAACAAGTCCAGGCAGGGTGAGCAAGATGCACACGATTGTGTACACATAAGAAAAGAATGATACAATGTTGAACCCCGCTTTTGACATAATTTCTATAGGGCCGTAACGTAGAGCGGGGGTCGGCAACCTCCGGCCCGCGGGGCGGTATTATACGGCCCCCCGGCACGACGCCACCCCCCACCCCTTTCCCATGTCACTTCCTATGTGTAGGTCAATGTGGTAGTTTTGACCTAAAACTGGATTTTCGCTTGCTACCTATGTTTGATTGCAACTTTGTGATATGCGTGCTGAAAATAAACACGATATCTAATCCAGTTTCGCAAATTATTGTCTATTCGCCGAACTTTTACGCTTTGCCTGCAAGGCCCCCTCCCACCTATTCGTCGTCTGTGTCGTCTTCAAGCAACTTGGCCCACCGCCTGAAATGGTTGCCCATCCCTGGCGTCGACGATTAAGATTAAGAAAGAAAAAGAAAAGTTGAACAACTTGATTAAAATATATCTCTATGCGAGCCATGAAATAACAACGAGTTGATGAGGAAAGAAAAACATTATTAACGAGAACTAACAGACAATGATGCCAAGGAGAGTATAGGGGATGTTATTGGTAGTAACTGTAATGTAAATGTGAAGCAAGAAAAGTGGGCGAAAAGATAACTTGCCCCTGGCAGGGACAGAACCTGCGACCTTCGAACAACGCGTCCAAAGCTCTACCAACTGAGCTACGTCGGCGGTCATCCCTCCGTCCACTTTATGGGGTATACATGTATATGTGCATTTAAACGTGGGAGTGTCAGTCAGCGTAGCTATAGTAGCCATGACGGCGATTGTGGAACACTCTTCTTCTGCCTGTTGGCGTCACGTAGAAGGTGATCTTAATACGAGCTCACACCATCGGAGGCGTTATTCGAAGGCCGCAGGTTCGGTCCCTGCCAGCGGCAAGTTATCTTTTCGTCCACTTTCCTTTCTTCATATTTACGTTACTATTAATATACTAATAGCATCCTTTCCTTAGCATCATTGTCTGTTAGTACTCTTTGATATTGCGTCTAACAAAGAAAAACGAGCCCTTAAATTTCCACTTCTTTCAGAAAAAAGAGTAAGTAGGTCACACACGTCAAGCGTCGCTCGCCCCCATTTTACCGATAGCGCGTGGGCTCCTGAATTATTTTCCACGCTTGCACGTTCACCGTGACGGCTAACTCCCATATCGTAGAGTAGAGCACGTTCTGCTTCGTCAACCATTTTTCTAAGCACACAATTGCCCGTAATCGCTGACTCGTTACAAGACGGCTTACGACTGCCTACTTGATAAACGCATAGTGAACTCGAGCCTCCTGATAAACTTAGTGCTGACGGTTTAAAATGAGGCCGCAGCCTTGGAATGCTCTTACCGAAAAACGGGAGGCACGAGAGGGTACGCTCTATTTTCCTCTTATGTTAATCGACTTCTTGAGGCGCCATCTTCGAGTGTCCCAGCGTCTAGCAGCTCCACGCCCACGCATTTGTTCGAAGAGTCTACGACTGACAATTCAAGTCAAGGGCCGCGTTTCAGACCTACTAGAGGTAAGTCGCACCCGCCGCGGTGGTCCTAGTGGCTATGGCGCTCGACTGCTGACCCGTAAGTCGCGGGATCGAATCCCTGCCGCGGCTGGCCACATTTTCGATGGAGGCGAGAATTCCAAAGGCCCGTGTACTGTGCGACGTCAGTGCACGTTTAAGAACGCCAGATGGTCGAAATTTCCGGAGCCCTCCAATACTGCGTCCCTCAGAATCATACTGTGGTTTTGGGACGCAAAACCCCAGATATTAATTAACCACGTTGATTGGCGGAACGTGGGAGAGGCCCTGGCCCGTAGGCCAGAACTTTTTTTTTTTAAGGGGGGGGGGGGGGGAGGGGGCTATTTGTGAAGGCCTTGACTATTTTAGAAAAACACCTCTTTTCATTTCTTTTTTTTTCGGGAATACACGCCCCTCCATCAAAATTACGGGGGGGGGGAAGGGGGGGGGGGGGGAGGTGGAAGCGGGCTTCTAGGGCACCCCCCTCCCTGGCTAAGGGCATGGAGAGGCGTTCTGCAGTGGGCGACGTCAATATGATGATGATGATGATGATGATGATGATGAAGCAATGGGAAGACTGCTTTTCTTAGTGTTTCTAACTGATAGACCGATGCATTGCTCAGGCGTGTTTAATTATTCGTAAGTGCATCAGTCATCGTGACTTATAGCCTCATCGTATGTGTTGCTCTTAAACTCGCAACGCTGAAATGAAACAACGGCGGTTTTCGACTCGCACCAACAACTGCGCAGCAAGTTCGACTGGACTTCCCGCAAAAGATGCGGCTACACATAAGCACAAAAAAAAAAAAAAAATTAAGGCAGCTTCGCCTTAGTGGTGCCAAGCCTGAAGGAAGTGCGGAAGCCTTATTTGTTTCTCTGTCTTTCCTCCTCTCTTGCTTTCCTGTTCTTTTCTGGTTTTTCCTCTTTATTTCTATTTTTGTTCCTATTTTTTTCCCTGTCTTTCTCTCTATTTCTCGTTTGCTACCTCTTTTTTTTCCCATTTTTATATTTGTTTGTTGTAGCTTATGGGCGCGAGCGCGTGAACAATGTGCTACAGATGGCTATGCTACATGTGCTTTTGGCTGCGTTGATATCATCATCAAGGCGCTCGAAGAACAAGAGGAAGAAGACTTCTCCTTGGCGCGCGCTCAATAAGCTACGGAAGGCTATGCTATGCGTGGTTTTGCCTTCGTTACGCCAAGCGATGACGACAGCGTCCCGTCACACCCTACGACAGCCCGGCCCCCCCTAAAGTGCTCCGCACTTAATAAGGAGAATTGTTCGAGGGTCTCATGTTAGACGCAGCTAATGAACCCAACAGGAAGTTTAGGGGACATTATATGTTGTTTTCTTTAACCGTACTGTAATGATTTTGACCTTAACTGAAATGAATTAGAGTGGACCGAGATATAACCTTTCCGCCGGAGGGATATGAACCCGCAACCTTCGAATTACGCTTCTGGTTAAGACTCCTGAGCTGGCTAACAGTACCAGGAATTCAATGCACATAAATATCCAAAAAAGTGGACGAGGGAGCACCTTCCGTCGTAGTTCAATTGGTAGAGCATCGGACACGCATTTCGAGGGTCCTGGGGTTCGTATCTCACGGCCGACAGGGTGATTTCTCGTCCGCTTCAATTCCATTTCAGTTTAGGTCCAAATCATTAGAATACGATTAAAGAAAACGACAAATATGCTTTCCTCGGCATAATTTTATCAGAACGATGCATTAGTTGGGTGAGTTGGCGCACTTTCATCTTGAACGAAATAAAGATAGCGATTAAACGAGTACGAGCAAGGAATGACAAACACGGGCGCCGAAACAACGCTCCATTACCATTTCGCAATAGCGAAAAAATACCGATGGACACTGAAGTGAAACAATGAGTTGGCTTAGATTTATAACTTTGTACTTTGAGAACTCGTGTCGTAGACATCGTGCGTTTATTAATAGACGATGAAATCAAGATCAGAGTTTCATTTTTAAATTTCACGCCTAATTGTACGTTGGCGCCATGTAAAAGAGTACCACGTAACGTTCAAAACATATTTCGTAATTACAAGAGTGCGTTCATAGGCGAGCGCACAAGGGGAAATGCGAGGGGGAAGGGGGGCGTCAGTAGCAGGACACCGTCAGGCCCGTAGCCAGGGGAAGGAACCTAGCCCCCCCCCCCCCCCCCCGAAAAATATTCCTGGCTGCGGGCCTGGGCACCGTAACCGTTCTATCGATGTACGAAATCTTGTTGGGATAGTTGGTTCATAGATTCAGAAGACACGTCTAAACTGTTCAAAGAAGACAACACGTGAGAACCCCGAAACACGCGCACACACGAAACGCAGTGTGCGCGCGTTTGCGCTGTACCGTTCTTTCGCGTCCGCGTTTGCGAGTGTTACTTTCATTTACGATACATGCGTATAGCACACATACACGTGTTTGTCGATTACGCAATACGTGCTCTGACAGCTTGTTTGCGTTGATCTATGCACGTGCACGGGAGGGGTCAAAGAGGGGCACGCACCCCACGGAGAGGGAAAGGACGCACGAGAAGGCATGCGACTGGCGTGGCGCCAGAAGAAATAATCGATACACCGACTCAGTCTAGATCCGGCGCGCGTACCGTCCAGACTGGCTCGCCTTGTCCCATCCGGCTCCGTGTTAGTGGACCTCTCGACGTACACACCGTCTACGGCCCCCCTGCAGGAAGGCAGTGAATGTAAGTGTGACAACTCGAAGGTCCGTTTCTATTCGCCAGTGCGCGCGCTGACGTTGCCCGTTTAAGAAAACTATTTCGACGGTTGCTGTACGTGAATTCCGTCGTTGAAACCCTGTGGGCGCTGCTGTGGAAGATAAAGCTGACGTTAGTGAATCGCGTCCACCGCGGTGGTGTAGCGGTTACGGTGATAGGATGCGGATCCCAAGGTCGCGGGTTCGATCCCGGCCGCGGCTGTCGCCTTTCGATGGAGGCGGAATGCTAAAGGCCCCTGTACTGTTCGATGTGAGTACACGACAGAGAGCACCAGATGGTCGAGATTTCCGGAGCCCTCCACTACGGCGTCCCTCATAATCACATCGTAGTTTCGGCACGTAAAAAAGCCAGATATTATGTTAGTGAATCGACACTATGTAAAAAAGAGTTACTGCGCATACGCAAGTGAATATATTGCCCCGCACGCTTATTTGATTCATTTCAATGTGATTGGACCTCACTCACGAAAATCGGTTGCGCTCGTCGCATGCCGCGTCGCAGTGTTTAGAAGCTTCGCGATTGCTTCAGTCTGTTCTGTTACGATCACACGCAGGAACCCGAGTAACCGAGTTTATTGTACAGCGAGCGCGAGAAGCAGCGATAAGGCTGGCAGGTTTGATAAAGCATGTAGAAAAAGCTGACGAATTTCACGGACGAGCTGATTACCGACGGCCGCGATCGCCGCTATCACAGTGCACTGCACAGATACATTGCCCGTGCTTTAAATTGGTTTTCTGGGAACAGGTTTGCCCAATAAAGAGTTTCGGCTCTACCAGCGTGACTACTGTCTGCTTCACCGTGCTACCATGTGACACTGTTTTCCCAGCCAAGGCAGCCTCTACGATCAGTGGCGGATCCAGAGGGGGGGCGGTAAGGGCCCCCCCCCCCCCCCAAAAAAAAAAAAAACCATCCCCACGTCCCTTCAGTGTATTACCGATTTGGGCAAACAAGTGGCACCACTGTGAGCACAAATTAACAATATTCATGCTGTGATGGGGTTCTTGTGATGGTAGTAACTGCTGAAAACAAAAAAGTCTACCCCCCCACCCCTCCCTCTGGTTGTAATTTAGGCGACCGCATCTCCTAAAATAAATGGCTGTAACCGTCCCTGTATACGATAAACTCAAACAACAAACTCTTCTTTTCAAACTCTTCTTTTCGCGGAGGGAGGGAGGGAGGTTTTTCTCCCTTTCTCTCTGTACAACATAGAGTTTATACTATGAAGCGTGACATTTCCGCAGTAACCTGTGAAAGTCCGTCGTGGTGCTCGCGCACCTTCGCTCGAATCTGGAGGGGTACGTGCTTGTATGGGTCAGCGTGTACGCACATGCAATACAAGGGCGCAGCCGGAAATTTTTCTCAAGGGGGGGGGGGGGGGTGGAGTCAACCACTTTTTTTTTGTATGTTCGTGTGTGTTTTTATTTGTGTACGTGTATATATATTGAAAAATTTCAGCAGAGTTCGGACCCCTTCCTTGCTACACTGCAGTGATGCAAAATGCAAAAATTTTCCTTACTTCCTTTCGTCCTCGTCCTTAATTCCTCACTTTTCCTGCTTCTCTGTCATGACTTCCATACTTCACCAGACTCCAATACAGTGATGGCAACCGGAAATACACTTTGGTTATAAACCTTCTCAACGGATAGAAGGATCACTTCCTTTCTGGACTGTTGCACGGTAGTAGCCGACGTCACAGTCTCGGCAGTGCATCTTTGGGGGGATCACGCATGTTAACAGTTCAGAGAATATTACGGCAGCGCCCAGGGAGCCTTCGTTGACAAGATGCATACTTCCAAATTCTTTTAGAAGACTGTATGATTGGGCGTGTTGGTACGTTATGAGTGGAAATCAGCGCAACCGACAGGAGAGGACAGAAGAGAGGACACGGACGAACAAGTGGCTCTGTGTCCTCTCTTCTGTCCCTGTAACGAGGCTATTTAATTCGTAAGCTCTCGTGTAGGTTCGTGTAATCAGCGACGACGTAAAAGTCATCAATAAATGAAAGACGAGACCATTTGTGTCCACAAAATCCCACAACACTCGATATATTCAAACAACAGAAAAAGATAACAAATAACAGCAAGAAGAACGGAGCATGCAAACGAGAAGTAAGCTAAAAATGATTCAGAAAAGGTCTAAGGACGCGAACAGTGCGTAGAAATAAATGTTCAGAAGGAGAAGACAGCTTCGCCATTCACGGGACGCGGATCTAGAAGCGGAGGCTTTGGTGGCAAGGAGTAGACGCACTCACGCACTCGGCGATGGCTGGGATGCGGTAGAGACGCTCACTTGTGTAGAGGCGGTAGAGGGAAGGAAGCGTCCGGCGAGTCGAGGTCAGCGACCTTTCGGCGTTCGCCAGCCCGCAGCTTGGACACGAAGCCGGAGACGGAGGGCTTGCCGGGCCAACGCCAGACGATGGGGACAAGCCTGGCCAACGCCAGACGACGAGAAGAAGCTGGGTCTGTGTCCAGGTGGGAGCCTGCAGCGGCCTTGATGCAGGATCTCTGCTGGCCGCCACTCCCGCGCCCTGGCCACCTTCTCTCGGTCCCGTCTCAGCCACGTCTGCTCGCTCTGCCGTTCTGCACGCTTGGCTCTGCTTCCAAATCCTCGTGGAGGCTCTTCATTGGACCTAAAGTGGTCACGCTCACACGTGCTATGGTCGTGGGTTGTCGTCTTCTTCGGGGAGTTTGCGTCGCGCCCTTTTCAAACGCGCACTTGCACATCACAGTCCCCTCCTGTCGGTTGCGCTGATTTCCACTCATAATCATGCTTTCTTTTACACGTGTTTATTTTCGTTCCAGGTCGAGCTGATATTGCTGCGCTAGCTGACAGAAGTGAGGAGCGAGGACAGAAGACAAAATGGCGGCCGAAACGACTGAACTCTGCCTGGTGAACCTTCACATGACGCCACTTAAGGCGAGCCACGGCGCTCAGGAACTGGTCGAATCCGGCGTCGAGCTGCCGAGCTGGATCCAGCACTGGGCCATCATATTCCTGTGGGAGGAGCAGGATCGCGCCTTGCGAGTCGAAGGCATCGAGGAAGAAGGCAAGTGCGAGGTCAAGGTCAAGCAGATGAGCTACCAGGAGGGCATGAACCAACCTGGGACCAAGGTAGGTCCGTAATTTCAGCAATGCTGAGCACAGGGCAATTGCGATCCCGCCGCAATGCCAGACATTTTTTGGGTAGTGGTATTCTAGTTCACTGTAGCTGTGGGCCAAGCGCTCCGCTAAATGGTTCATTGTGAGCTATTAAAGCAGGGGTCTCAAACACGCGGCCCTAACTGATGCAGCGGTCAATTTAGGCCCACTCAACCCTCGTTTGTATTGTATTTCCTGATCACGTGTGGTTGCGTGACTAGTCCTCTACTACACCCGGATACAACTCAAGAAAAAGCGCGGCTCGGTGTGCCACCCTCTGGCTACGTTACTGACTGGTGCTATAGTAGTCAGATACTAGTAGCTAGCGTGACTATTCAGCTAGTCGGGCACATAGCAGCTAGCAAAGCGTTAGAAACACAATTGAGACCCGCAGTACCCAAATGGGTATGCTGAACTTTTGAAGACACTGCATTATCATTGCGTGCAACAAAAATATATGACCGAAGTTACTTCGAATATGATCTTTCGGGCGTCCATAGCTAAAGGAATGTACTACAGATGGTGTCGTTCATGCTACAACTAAGAAAACTTTTACATATCACGAGGACGCAGCCGAGCGCTCGTGCCGTGCGCAGTCATTTTTGTTTACTCGTTTTACGAAGATGACTGGACATATGGCGCTATCTCGCTGGACTTAGGGAAAGCAACGTATGCCTATTGTGGCAAGACGAATTCGAACACGTGAATTTTGAATTGTGGTGATCTGCAGCCTTTAAAACAACGGTACCCATTTGGGTACTCTGGAACCGAGAAGGTTATGAAGGGTTCCGGATCAATAATGATCACCTGAGGCTTTTTATGAACACACTGTCTTTTAAAAGAACCCCTGACAGCGAAATTTTTGCTTGTGAATGTCTTACTGTAATTTGCAGCGTAGGCGTGCGCACGAGGGGGGTCAGTGGGGACAGTTGCCCGACCCGTCACCTAAGAGAGAGAGAGGGGGGGGGGGGGGGCGCAAAGTCTGCCCCATACATTGACTTAATAGGGAGGGGGGGGGGGGGGCGCTGCGACGAACCTTCGCCCTCCCTGACGGGGAATCCTGCGCACGCCTATGATTTGCAGCCTTGTGTCTGATAATGCCGAGATTGAGTCGTAAATGATCTAACGTATCGTATAATGAACGATAGCGCCGTTAATTGTGACCAATTTTAGAGTCACTTGAAAACACCCGCCTAAAACCATAAGAAACCTACGCCCCACAGCGGGGGAGCGCCTGAGACCACGTGCGCTCAAGCTTCTGTGTCGCTGAACGCGCAATTTTCAAATCGGAAGACTCGCGGGCGGTTAATTAAGAATGAAACGGTGTGGGTGCTTTGAGCGTCTCCCCCCTCAGGAAAAAGAAAAGCATTCTCGGCGTAAGCTGCCAACAGGGCCGTACCCAGAAATTTTTTTCGGGGGGTGTTTATGAGTAGAACGGCTAACTTTGGCAACTGGTGCTCGATGCGAAGGCGTGTAAATGCTTTGGTATCGCCCGAAAAGTTAAAGCATGACAAAATTTCGGGGGGGGGTGTCAGAACCCCCTCAACACCACCCTAGTTACGGCCCTGGCTGCCAAAACCACTTTGAGAGCAGCCCGAGGAACAACAGCCCTCGTTGGGTGCCAGTCGTGGTTTCATGGGCGCCCCGTTAATGTTCTGCGACGTTTTGCGCAACATCACAGCGGCCTCTGTCTACGTCAAACTAGTGACGATGTCGCGAGGGGCTGAATACTAAGATGATCACTCACGCTTACTTTAAAGCCAAATCAAAATATCTTGAAGGCAGCATTCGTTATTCATAATCGCTGAGAAGTGTCTACGCATGCAGGACTATCAAATAACTCAAGCATCGCGAGTTTCCGCATTTGGTTTCAGGGGTCCTTTAAACAGCCTTGGATATCCTCTTTTCACGCAGGTTGAGTGCGGTACTTATCCATTGACCTTCGAGCAAGTCGAGAATGTAGCAGCGGAGAAAGGGGCCAATCCACCCGACTACGATCAGCTCACGGCCAGCTGCCAGACTACGGCCAAGCAGGTGAGAAGCACAATCGCTCGTTTTGCGTTTTCTAAGCTATATGCCAGTACAAGGAAGTATTCTTCCCTTCAATCACAGCGAGGGTCTCGTTCTGGCAGGCTTGATGCCTTCAGGTAGTATGCGAGGGATTATTGGTCAGCAGCCAGCTCGCAATAAGATCACGTGCTACGTGACGACAACAGGCAGAAAAAAAGTGTTCCACACTCTCCGTTATGGCTCCTAGCAGCGCTGACTAACACTCCCAGGTTTAAACGCCCATATATACCCCATAAAGTGGAAGCGGGTATGACCGCCGCTTGTAGCTCAGTTGTTAGAGTTCGAAGGTCGCAGGTTCGGAGCCTGCCAGTGGCAAGTTATCTTTTCGTCCACCCTTCTTTCTTCCCATTTACATTACTACTAACACAGCGTATAATTTCTTTGGCATCGATGTCTGTTAGTTCTCAATAATATCGTACAAGGTAAATATTCCGACAGATCTCACGATTTGTGGGGATCGATTTCATGCGAAGCAATCGGTGAGTCGCTGCCTAGGCCGCATTTTTTGGCTTTGCTGTCTGGATCGACGTGTTCGAGTTAACTGAGTAGTTGTGTGAAAATCCCGCGCTTGGCAGGCCGATCGACAACACTAGTTTCTGGTAATTAAAATGTACTCGTGGGCTCCTTGGATGACGATTAATAGCGTATGTCAGCGCACAACAGGTGAAGGGGCAGCACGAAACAAGACATACACGAGCGCTGAATCTTACCACTGGCGTAAATCACAGGGGGGGGGGGGGGGGGGGGTCCTGGCCTCCCTTGTGCTCAGGCTGGGGGGGGACACCACTTTCAAGTGTCCCCCCTTGAAATTTATCTTTGAAACATCATATATTTGAAATGCTCAACAGTTACGTAGAGCGCGTTCAACTTTTTTTACTGCTCATTTATTTCATAGCGAGTGCCTGTGTTTAATACCCCTCAGCTGTGTAACACTATTGAAATCGCAACTGCCGCTCGACCGGCTTCAGAGAGGACTCAATAACTATGGTAATAGAACAATACAATTATGCGAGCTGGAAACCCATGTTCGTTTTTCAATTTGATTTCAAAGCATGATTTTTATTTTTAAATAAGTAAAATAAATCCTATATTTTCAAAAACAACGTGGCCGCCATGGCAAGATGCGTTTCCCAACGTTTATGTGTGTTCCGGCCCCCCTTGCGATTATCCTGGATTTACGCCACTGATCATTACCTTTTGTTTTTTCACGAGTTTGTGTGCATGTGCATACCAGCGTTGACTGCAGCAGTGTATCTGTGGGTACTAAACAAACATTTTTTTTGTAATAAGGCCTGTGAGACAAGTCCGAGTTCCATTCAGGGCTAAGTCGACTTTGGCCTAACGACAAGCGTCCCTTAAAGGGGCCCTCCAACACTTTTTTAGTAGGGTCAAAAATCACTGCCGATCGGTAGCCGAGGCTAACGAGAACACACGAGCCAGGCATTATAGCGCAGCACGCGGCCTTGAATTTAGAATCAATTTTCGAAGTCAGCAACAAATTGTTCTCTTTTCTATTGACAAGTGACGGCATAAACCCAAATGACCACGCCATAAACCCAAGTCCACGGCCATTGGCAGATTTGAGCATCGAGAGCTGTATAGTTGCACTAGCTACCGCGTGATGTCGCCACGTGCCCGCGCTCGTGGTCACACTGAAGGTAAGCCGCGCGTTGGAAGAAAAAAAGAAAAAAGTGCTCGAAATCATGACTCACGCTGACGAGGGGACCCACCTTCCTGCACCTTTCTCATCAACCCCCTTCGTAGCTTTCAGCGTGCTCGCTGGTACGAAAGGATGAAGCGCTTAAAGCGTGCAACGAATCCCTGAAACTCCGCTCATACTCGACGGGTTCTAAAAATAATGGCGGCAGTCAATTCGTGAGGCAGTAAGCTCCTTTAATGAAGCCATTGCACAATTACTTCAAAAAGCATTGCAGGAATTGTTTTAAGGGGGGTGTTTAGGTGTGTAGGGCGGCAACTGGTGGTCGATGTGAAGGCGTGTAAATACTTTAGCGAGTGCCTCGAAAAGCTAGAGCATGTAAAAAATTCGGGGGTGTCAGAACCCCCCTCAACTGGCCCCTAGATACGGCCCTGCCTTTAAGTGTGTCCATGGTCCTTCAACACTTGTGTCAACCGTTTTCTCCCTCTCTCCTTTTTTGCAGATTCTATCCGACCTGGGCGTCACTGTGGGAACGCAGAGTGCGATGGAATCTGCGCTCACTCTGATGCTGTCCCTGGGAGGAGAAGAGGCGGCCGAAAAGCTGCAGAGTGCGGTCAAGGTCATAACGGCGCCATAGCCAAGCCGGGCAAACGCCAGGAGGAACGCCGGCACATGCATGTCAATACTGAAGCACGCATTTGTTATTAAAGATAGGTTGACCGAAATGGCACGATTACTGAGTTTCCTCTCTCTCGTGTTTCGTTATGATATCAGTTATAAGCACAATCGAAGCGAAAATTTGCCGTCGGCGTGATGTTCCGTGTAAAGTTCACGTGCGACAAAATCCCACCGCGCCCCGAGCAGAGTAGGCTACGGGATCAAAAGAATCAAAGCGAGAAAGAGCGGCACCTTTGCGCGCCGTACAGGCACATATAGTACAGGACTTCAACTCGAGTGCGGTTGAAGCCCCAAAAGACTTACTACGCCTAGGAACGCGTGAGCATGGAGGAAGGGCAAAAAGGTCTACGTTCCTACAATCAGGAACGTAGACCCCTCACTAGGCTTCAGGAGCAGCTAAGGAGGGGCGGGGGGAGAATAGGTGGGACGTGACAATGGACGAAAGGAATGTACTGTGTTGTTGTGCTCAAGCTCCGGGAAGCGATGAGCCTGCGTAGTGAACCTTCACAATGTACCACTGGAATGTGCTTAACGTGCCCACCTGGACCATCGATGTATATCTACATATTTTTGGTTTGTTCACTTTTTTCTTGAAACATGCTTCTTCGTATATCTTGGTATGTGCCGGGGGCACCACAGGAATGTACTTAACATGTCCACTTGGTGTTTTCGTTTTTTTTTTTTAGAAAACACGTCTTTATGTCTAAGTATGTAGAAATACGCGCACATGGTCGTGTGACCACTCTCTTTTTTGGCCACTCGTTTAATTTTGCTCCGTTTTTTTTTTTTTTTTTTCAAATACAGGTGCTATGCGCATGTAGCAGTACGAGCACGTGGTCGTGTGACCACTTATCAGTATGTACGCTTCTTCTCACTTTTTTTTTCTTTCTTTTTCTTTTTTTTTTCTCTCTCTTTCTCTCGGCGCGGCGATGATATAAAAGCGCATCGGCGCCTGGTAAATTTTGTCTTGATGAAGATCGGTCTCCGATCGAAACGTCACCAATAAACAGTTTTTTAGAAGCGTATATATATATATATATATATATATATATATATATATATATATATATATATATATATATATATATATATATATATATATATATATATATATATATATATATATATATACGAGAGCTCGCGCCTGCTACGACTTTCCGGAAGATCGAATGGCGTGTTTCCGACTCTCTTCTCCGATGAAGTGCGTTCTCCTTCCCCACTCGTTCCTACCGCGGAAGCAACATAACAGTCGCCTTGTAACGCTTTCGTGCCCCCGAAAGCAGTCGGCACGAAATCGCCGCTAAGCTAAGCTTTCAAGGCGTCGCACTCGAGCGAGTCTTTAGGAGTTCGGAGCACGCTATAACTTAACGCGCCCAATTCAGCGATTATTTTAGCCTAATCCTACCCAGGAGGCACCACGCACTGGTCGGGAGGGACGGCGCCAGTGGAGAATGGCTTGCCGAGGTTAGCGGAATCACACGGCGCTCCCTCATGCAGTCGGATACAACTTTGGAAGTCCGCCGCATTTCCTCATCAAATGCACACACGCCTGCGCCAACAGGCAGGCACTGACATCATAAGCCGGACAACCTGCGACCACACCTTCGGAGAACATTGCCGAGTGCATGTGCGGGGCTACTCCAGGGCTTAAAGTCTCCCACTTTGGAGAGGGGGGCCCTCATAGAGCGGTAATATATATATTAGCGTAGTGAAGCAAGCTGCCTCTTGAATTAAGTTAAACAGATTCTTATGTATATGTTATACAAATAACAATACAGGTATACAAGCTCGTTAATTCAAACTGGGAGCCTTTTGTTTTCATCGCTCCTAGTAGAAGTCGGCCCACAGTGATCCATTATGTGTCGCAAAACCAAGCCAAAGCAAATTTAATAGAAATCTGTCGAGAAATGCTGCTCTTTCGGTGTATTAATACACCGAAAGAGCAGCATTTCTCGACAGATGACAATTCGGACGCTGCACAGGAGCTCTTGTGCAAGCTGCAAACGATGCTCATGGGGTCACTGCAGCAGAGGCACGTTTGTGTCGCACCACATATCCCAAATATTCGCGATTAAGTCATTATTAATAAAACCGGAGATTTATAATTTCCCCGCACAAGGCACCACTGCAAAAAAAAAAAAAAAAAATCAACTCCAGCGCTTTTCCAATGGGTGCTGTTGTGCCGCAGTTTACCAGCTGAGGGGGGCCGAGCCCCTCAAGAAATGGAGAGGGGGGCCGCCCCCCCCCCCCCCCCCCCCGACTTTAAGGGCCGAGGAGATCGGCTCCCGCGCTTCGGTCATCTGAGCCGGGGCCGGACTTCTCAAACCCGACCACCGTTCTTTCCTTCCTTCATGCGCGTAAGCGAGCGCCGCGCACACTCGAGTCTCCGGCGGAGGAGAAGGGTGCGCACCCAGACACGATGCGCAAGTTGCCGAGTGTACTTGCGTGTCGTAGCGGGGGCGAAGGCAGAATGAGGGGGACAAAGTGCGCCGTAGAGGGGGGCGCTGTGAGGGGGGAAGTTCTTAAAGCCCCTGGGCTTTAGAGGTTCTGTATGAAGGTTGTCCTAAAAGGATCGGAAATCAGCGCAACGGCCTTGCGGCCGTGGGTGAAAATGCTCAGCGAGCCGAGATGGCCGGTCACTATGTGGTGGTAGTCAACGCGCACCTCCTGTTCAAGTTCGCGCAAACAGAGGCGACCAAATGGTGCGTTCGCCCACTATTTGCGGTATCATGAAGAGGTGCTGATGTGGGTGCACGCGTGAGTGTATGCAAATGTCCAACAACTATGAAAAAAATTTCACATTTAGGCCTATGCAATAAAACATGTCCTAGGAAAACTGCACCACGGCGAATTGTCGCTGTTCTCCAAACATACATGTTCTGACAGCACCGCGATCGTTCTAACTAGATCTAAAGCTACGCCACCTAAAAAGGCTGCGAGAGTTGCATAAAATAGATTGGGACACGAAATTTCTAATCGCGCATAAATGTTATCACTACATCACATGCAGGTTCTTTTGTTATTCATGCGCAGATTCCAAAAACATTCCAGCGGCGTTATCACAATGTAGCGAGTTAATCATCACGTGGCAATTCTGCCTTGGCGTCATCAACGCCGCCATGTTAAAGTGCCAGTGTATTAGGAACCTGCGTCCGACGTCGCTTGCAAGCTAATATTGACCAACTGTGTGTGTGTTTTAATATGCACCCAAATATAATTACTGCCAGTCTCCTTATAAAACGCTCCAAGAAAGTAAAATGCAAGATTACACGGAGATTAATTTTCACGGTTCTCACAAGGGTCTCGCAAAAGTAGGCCAGTTCAAAATTGCCACACGACAAATATCGTCTGTATTTCATGCTCCGTCAACATACAACATGAAATCTCAGTCTCAGTGTTCCACATTGGCAAGAAAGACAATAACGTGTGGGCAGTTTACTTATATGATCTGTATTGACCTGCCCAAAACACATTTTCACCGGAAAAGTCTTGAAGGAGTGATTTGGGAATAGCACCACCGCATTCCTGTGCACTAAGGGACACAATGAACCATCCCAGAAATGGCTGCAACAATATGTTGTCCATTAACTCCCCATCCAAGCAGTTTGAAAAGCGATGTTATCCACGTAAGGCACCATGAGCTCCTGTGGAACGCATAAGCATGTGCCACATGCAAAAACGTATCTGCAGACATTCCCAGTTCCACCAAAGAAAAAAAAAAAAGAAGAGAAAATGTAAGTCCACGTGGCATCACCAGATACCTGCACTTTATAAATGAACAACATTGCAAGACAAAACATATCACAGAACAAGCAGGATACCGTCATCTAAACATGAAACCATCACACGAAAAACCAAAAGGCAGAACGAGTGCTAAGAGTGCAGCTGAAGAGAACTAGTAATACAGTAAAACCTCGGTGATACGATCACGGCTCGTACGAATTGCGGGGTGATACGAATTTTTCTTTGGTACCGGCCGAGGCCCATTGGCCCGCAGTGTAATGGAGTACGGTTGTTGCGAATCGATTTTCACCCCGCTACGTTTGGTACGAACGTACGCTACCGCGCAGGTTCGAACAGGAGCAGGAGCTGTCCGCGCTGTCGGGGAGCACGCGACAAGCACACACGGGCGCGTGAACCCAAGCGCGGTCTTGCGCTGCCAGTTCGTCAGAATAAACCTTCAGTGTCACGTCGTAGCCTCCGGGATTGTGCGCGCCAATCTTGGAGCCTAAATGCACCTTTGTTGACGTCGCGTTTCTTTTTTTTGTTCTTATCTTTAACGCGTCGACGCGTGCTGCTGTCATTGTACTGTGTTTACACGTGGCTGCCACGACGATGCAAGCTATGTGCTCGCGCATCAGACATCCTATGAAAGGTGGACGACGACCGAAAGAGGAAGCGGACGGTCTTGGCGAAGGAGCTAGGCCTCACAACGTCAACATGCACGATTGTTGGGCACGCGCACACCTGCCAACTTCCCCGTGGTGCTGGCATGGCCGTAAATCTCCCGAAAAACATCCCAAACAACACCGCGATAAGAATATAACAACAACAAAGGACAGCGGTGCTAAAATTTCCAGGCATTCATCTATCGTGTGCAAAGCGCTCCTTAAGTCACTTCCGGCGCAGTACACTCGTGCCTTGCGGAAAAACGTACTAAAATTCGTTGCCGTCAAAAAACTTCACTGGCAATCTTTCAGAGCTGTTCGTGACATTGTTGCGGCACTGACAAACGATAAATGAAAAAGTACCCCAGCTTTTTTTTTCTTGCATGCTAACTTTCCATATTGCCTGGTGATACGGATTTCGGATGACGCGAATATTTTTGGTGACCCGGCGAGATTCGTAACACAAAGGTTTTACTGTACAACCTAGCCGTATATATAAATATGTACATATACAGACATGTTTCAAGCCCCGTGCATTTGTAAAGCCAGAAACCATATTCATGTGAACTCTAAACTGATTTGTGATGAGATACACACAGGACAGGCGCCTGTCCTGCGTGTATCTCTTCTTGTTTCCCGTGCTTTTCGCACTTCTTGAGCATGAACTGCAGTCAATTACAACCTAAAAAATAAATGTAAGTACCATTCACAGTCATTCCTGTCCCATCCAGAGAGAATCTGCATAGATGCCCTACTAGTCGCATTTGCTTATTTTTGACACTTGCCAAATTTCAGCAAAGATTCTGACAAGATTGCCCAACAAAACGTGGTATTTCACATGGTGACGAGACACTTTTAATTCTTACCATGCCTAGTAGTTATGTCAACAGCCAAAGGTACTTAAGGTGTGATTGGAAACCACCTACCACAACTCCCTTACACAGATGGCAGGCGAGTGACAGTTCGGGGGTGGAGCTTGTATTTACTCTAAGGTTGTAGCCGACTACAGTGGCTCGTGGTGGCCGTGAAAAAAATCACTAAATGTGTCGACAGCCAGACATCCTTCCATCTCGCCAATTCTTGACCAACGATAGATTTCTTTGTATTTGTGATAACCACGGCAGACTTCAAAACTTAAAAGCGTACAACTCGGCAAACAAACACTAGCAAACTGCGAAAATAAGAAAGGCACAAGTACATGGAAGTCTTTGGGTCAGTGCTATCACAAAAAAGAAACTAGAAAAAGATTGTGAGGTAGGTGCAGAAATAAGCAAATATGTTATGCTGAAACAAAAAGTAATGTTTCGCGCAAAAAGCTTGTTCATGGATACCTTTAGTGGTCGCTATACTCTTCAGCAGGAGTGTTTCTAGAAAACAGCAGCCAATAAATGCTGAATTATTAACTACAGTTTGGCACATTTTTTTCATTACGTTTCATAAAGTAAATTTTCATAACACCTTAAGCTGTTCGTGCACGTGTACCCCACGTCTTCAACCGCTGTTGTGAGCTAAAGTAGTGGTAGAAGTATAGTTACTCAGTAAGTTGTACAGTGGAACAGCTCAGCGAAGAAAATGTTTTTACAGACCTTCTTGTATTATGTGATATCTGGCTGCGATTTTACTGCGCATGATTTTTTAACCATTATTACATTCAAATGTACATGGGAAGTCATTGCATTATGAAAGCATGTTAATAGTTTCAAAAGTAACAAAATTTCTTTACGACTATAAATCGAGAAGGCGCGTGTTCATGCCAGCTGCAACGCTTCTGCTTAATCAACCATCACAGAGCAATGAGGTTTCACCTATTTAACTGTTTATACCAACACCAAAAGAGGTAGAGCTAGTTATGACGTATAGTTTAGGCAGACTTTTCCAACAGCAAACAAAAAAAAACCTGAGTATGTTCATGTTTTCTTCTACAATAACTCAGTAAGCTAGTAACAAAAAAATATATAGTTCATCGTACGAATTTCAAGATCTCAATAATGTGAACTGAAAATTGTGCAATAAGATGATCGAGCCCAATATAATGAATGGCTCAGCCTCTGATATCATTGTTAGCAGTACCACCCAGGTAAAGGCAAACTGCACGAAACTATACTATCAATAAAGGCCAGTCAATATAAGTCATTTGCGTGTTGTCAAGTATTATTGTATTTCCTTGCAAATCAGTAGTAAATATCAGCATGGATTCATCTATGAATGCACACTCTGCTAACAATGCAGTGATCATGTTGAAATGTTAAAAAAGAAAATACATAAATTACGGTTGTTTACTGCACTCACTCCCAACTGGTGGTTTTAGATTGCCATAGCTAATAGTCCAGATTTTTTAGCGCTTCAGATTTTGAAAACTTGAATAGCACTCTCTATATCAAAGTAAAACATCACAGAAATTTGATGCATATAATTATTTGCACAATTCCTGAGCTGTTAAGACCATTTCTCACATTTTAACACATCAGAAAGTACAGCTTGAAATTAGTGGTTTCATAAACGATATGACTCCATAAATACATTGAAGGATAACCACATAAATTATGGCTCAGAATAAGAAAAAATAGCTAGCACACCCTCTGAACTGACTGAAATTATCAGATATTTCAGAAATCTTAAGACTTCTTCGATTACCAAAAACATCTCACCAGAAGGCATGTTCACAATGTCTGCGGCCTTTTTCCCCTTGTAAACCAAGAAATCCAACACCTTGACAAATGAGCAACATTAAATTAGTCATTGCCATCGAAAACCCTTCATTCTAAAAAGACTAAAGAGACACAAAGTATATTGACAGAGCAAACTCCAGTCAATCAACATAGGAGGCAATAAACACGTATAACTACCAACAAGAAGAAATTAAAAATGAAACATTTAATTTGAATCCTACCCGGATTTCTGAAAATTACTGGGCCGATGATTGGCCAACAGCGCGCAGGCAGCAGTTACCTTCTACAGACGCACAATACTGCAACAGAAATATAATTTCAGTGTTTGACACAATCGCACGACATTTCTACAAGCTTACTGCAATTTCAGAAAAACAGCTACTACTGGTCATTGAAATACTAAATTCCTCTACACCGCTGCCCCTGCTAAGTAAATAGTGTGCAAGAATCAGTGGCTGTATTTGGTCATTTCAATTCATAACTTGCTTTAAAAATGTTAGCAGCACCGTATTTTAAGATCACTTATATCTAGCAACACTAGATTTTGGAACAATTGTTGATGGGATGCCACATTCGCTACAAAAGGCACGCAAACCCCCCAAAAATGGTCGTGCCGGTAATGGCTCTTTCTGCATAGGCGGGCTGGAAAAGCCGCGCGTGTGCGAAACTTACACAACGGCAGCAGTTAAACTTTCACACGGAAGATGTCAACTGACGCCGTAATCTCTTCGCGACGCGCTTATAAAACATAGACATTTCCCAATGTCCTGATGAGTGTGCGTCACATAAAACTGTCGACGATAAACGTCTCTTCGGGAAGGAGGCAGTTGGTGGGCACCGAAAAGTCACCCGGCACCGCACATATCGAAGTTCGATGCGACGAGATGAAGTCATCCAGGCTATGTGCACCAATCACTCGGAAAATTCGTTGCTTGAAAAGGAACAGCGGTAGTCTGCACCACTGGTGTTCGCAACCGCAGTAAATTTTAAACAGTAGTGTCAATAACGCCCTACGACGACCACAAATATCATGAGCGCCCTCTTCGTCGTAGTCGAGACAGGAGCATGCTGCGTAACGTCTTTTCCCTGCGGTGCGTCTCGGCCACCTTGGACGGCGGAAGGTTCAGTCTGGAACAGCGCAGCCGCCAGGCCTGAAGCTTGCGCAAACTCCGCAAAAGGCAGAGACGCGAATCACACAGGGTCGTCACCAGCTGCCTTGCCACCTCGTGACGAAGATGGCGCAATATGAAGTGCACGAGATGTGTCGTCGTGACGAAGCCCGAGTACTGGACACTGTCCGCTTTCCTGAAAGAGAAATCATGATGGGTACATCAAGCAAATTAGATGATCATTTCCTGCGTAATAGTATATGGCCTGTGAAGGGTATTGACCAGGGGCCACATTCTGAGATGACCGACACTTTCGGAGATGGTGTCACTTAGCATCACAGAGTTTCACGTGTTCAATAAACGAAACAACTACTTGCCCGAAACGTCATTGTTGTGCTGGTCGTTGGCAACACAAGAGTGAGCACACTGTATGAGCGCAGAGAAACGTGAGTATGGCATTTATGAGGGCACTGGCTTCTAAATAATGGCTATGCTAGGCTCTGGCTACTTAAAATATAAAATGTGTCGAAAGTGCATCCGACATGCATGTTACTGTTTAAAGCACACATAATTTTCAAAGAATGCATGCTTGCGTAAAAAGCATTTTCGTTGAGAATTGAAAATGGTGTAGTACTCCCAGAGTTCGGCAGTGGTGTGCTGCCACAGCACCATAGTCTCAGCATGACAGCCCCATGGAACAATACTAGAAACTACCAACTACATCAGTGAAGTGCTACACTTCACCACCGACTGGCAGTGAAAATGTGTGATCGTGAGACCTAACAGCTGCAAATCAGTGCCGCAAACTGTGCGGCACTGATTCACAGAGAAAGATAAAGCAGCATAAAATGAAGACAAACATACAAGGTGGCATAAAACAACTTTAATTGAAAACATGTCACTAAAACAGTACACGTAAGAGTTAAAATTGTCAGCATTGTGCCACTAAATTTTCCAAACAATATCGTGCCACTGCTGTTGTTGTGCCATTGGCCTGAAGCTGCTGTTATAATTTAGTGACAATCACTGTTGTCACAACAGTGACCAATGGCACAAGATTTGTCGCTGTTGTGGCCTCTACTGCTGAAACAGGTTATCGCTGTTTTGACCGTGCAATTCACTGCACACCCATCAGTGTGTGGTGAAGTTCCCCTTGCATATTACCTCCATTAGAAGGTACCCCCCATTGGCTGATTATTAATCAGTCAACCTGCTACTTTGTAATAGTACTAACTTTATGGCTGTCCTGTAGCTAGAGTGAGCAGAACGTATGACTTACACTACAGCATCATAGAAGAATTAAAAAAAACACTGGAGATGATAAGAAAAAGAAGTATGCACCCACTACAATAATATCTTGAGCAAGTGCCCCTACCTAAACAAGCAGCCCCTTCATCTTTTCAGGAGATTTGAAATTGCACCAATGACTGAGCAAGTGCCCCCCCTCTCCCCTCCAGCAATTTTTTTTTTCAACCTGTTCTCCCCTACAGAATCCTGCAGCAGCAGTCCCCAAGGACTCAAGTTGTGAGAGTCTTTAGATATGTGGTCGATTTATTAGTAATTTTATAGTGTGATGCCTCGAAGTTGCATTCCAAGTTGTCACAAATTGTCAGAGCATTTGAATAACGTCTTTCCCCCCCGTGTCCCAGCACATGAAATTTCACACGAGTCTTCCCTCCTGTTCAGCAAACACAGTAAATGCATGCATACTCCGTAAAGCATTTCATCAGAAGCCCCAGGTGTGCATTTTTATTCCTAGCAGTTCTTCCACCACCATATTGAATTTTGGTCCAGAACAGAGCAAGAGCCCCCCCCACAAACCTTGTTCGCCTATCTTTCACTATGGGGCCTCAGGATTTTACGGTAAAGAGATAAAATGAATGCTACAATTTATAACCAAGTATTGTGCCACTGCAAGAGAGGCTACAATCATTGCAGTGAGCACAGATTAAACCTCCAAGAGACGTGTTCGTTGCCTTACATCGATGCCAGAAAAGAAGAACACTTGGTTAAGGCTTCAGCTTTCTAGCCATATAAGTGAGCATCGATGAATCTCATGAAATTACTGTGCACAAAGCAATGTCTAGCATAGAAAACACTGGTTTGTCATGGAATGCTCGCTCTGCAGCGACAAACCTGAAGCAGTCTCATGTTGCCGCACATTGGTACCAAAGAAAAATTAATACGTATATATGCACAAATTAACAAAGCAACGTGAAACTTGTCAGGCTCCTACTGAGAGATCCTTTTTTGTACAAATGCAAATTTCCCTGGAACTGGAGCTTGAAGAAAAAGCACACAACTTAAAATTCAAATAGTCGGAGCTTTCGAAAAACTATGGTACTTCTTAAGTATGGCATAGCTTACGCATAAATAAATTACATTACTGCAGTTTGTAACACCAACTTGTTTTAGGAGCTTGTAATGTCAGAATCATTCTACTGCGCAACGAAACGTTCAGATTCAGGTCTGCTATACCAAAACGGTGCAATGTTGGATGTAAATAAAGCTTAAAATTAAAAATCTTACACTAAAGTGAGCTGTGATATGGTAAAACCTGTTAAGGAAAAAGTTTCTTACTTGCGTGAAAAGAAAATGATGGTGGGATACTGTTGTACAGTGAACTCCCATGGCAGGTCATTCTTGAATGCATCGACCCTAAAAAGAGAATGACGACAAACTTTAAGCACGGAGCTTGATGTACATGTACTTATAAAAGAAGAGTAATGGTATGCTTGACTAGTCGCTTTCAAGACCTTTTCATCAATCTTGCTGCATAGTTTTTATTAGACTAAGTCAAGCTCCTGGGGAGCTATTCTCGATCTGTACACCTAGTGGACATGTCCACTTTGGCAGAGTTCATTCAGTTACTCGAAAAAGCAGCGAGCCGTGGCACTCTTGACCACGTCGACACACCAAACCCACCAGCACATTCCCAGCGTAAAGAGAAAGAAAGTGGACGAAATGTACAGTAACAGGACTCTTAAACAAACTTGACAAGTCTGAACTTGCGTATGAACGTGTTGAGATGTTTGATGAACGATGCATGGAATGCGTACCGACCTTCCAGGTCCGTCAGGTGGGCGGCCGCGTTAAACCTAATTTAAGGGCTAACGTAGAGTTCATGCACGGCCTCCGAGACGTGCATCCGAAAGCGGATCACTGGGGGCAGCATTCGTTGCGGCGAAACTAGGCTTGTGCGAATATTCGAATGCTTCGAATATTCTAACGAATATTGCAGTATTCGAATTCGCTTCGACTCGAATTTAAATTACCGAAAATTTCGAAGTATTCGAAACAAACGAATAGATGCACATTAGTCCGCATGTAACCCCTGTAAAGGTGGTTTCACTGCAGTGGAGGGATGCTAAGCCGTGAAAGCGCCTTTCCAGGTGTATATTAGTTCCTTAAAATGAACTTGTGGGCTAGTTGGTTGGTCATAATTACCATAAAACGGCAGCGCACACCGGGTTGAGACACAATACACGAAACACAAAAGGACGACACAAGCGCTGAACTTCAACTAATCTTTATTGACAACCACCGTTTGCTTAAATAGAATCTTTTTGCGCGTGCGCATAGCATATTGGTAAGAGCAAAACCCAAGACAATCTCAAGCGCAACAACCCCGGAAGCCGCAATCAAATCACAATGCAAGAGCGGAAGGATTCAAGATAGGAGCAACCAAAAACCAACATAAAAAAACCTAAAAAAATAAACAAACCATACCTCATCACCTGTTAAAACCTAAAAACTTCCTCTCTTTTGACGATAGAGCGACCGATGGGCAGCTAATGCAGTCTTCTTTTCTTTCGAACATTTCTGCCGCTTCTAAAATTTCACGTGCGATTTTTCCTTTTTCTTTATACACCACCCTCGTGTTGCCCAACATGGGTGTGCAGCCGCAGTCCCTGCAGTGTATGGCAAGGTGGCCTGCATCTTTTTTGGAGCAGTGATAATTGTGCTCCGTGAGCCTCGTGTTGAGGCATCTGCCCGTTTGGCCTACGTACACCTTATTGCACGTCAGCGGTATCGAATAGACGACACACTCAGTGCAGGTGACGTAAGGGTTCCTGTGCTTTATCGAGCATGCTTCCCTCTGTTTGCTCTGCGAATTGGCTTTTTTGCAAAGGGCTGACAGCCGCGCAGGCGCAGAAAACACCACATCCAACCCAACCTTTAGGCCGAGCTTGCGCAGGTTGTGCGACACAGTGTGGACATAGGGAATCACAAGAACGTTTTTTGGCCGAAATCGAGCGTCGTTGCCGCCAGTGGCTGCGGCGGAGCCGCTCCTGGAGCCTTTAAGCAGCGTTTCCGCCACTGACGCCAGAAGGGCCATCGGGTACCCTGACTGACGAAGGCGGTGGGTCTGATTAAGAAAACTCGTCTCACATCGGTGGATGCATGATTTAATTAGGGCATGGTGAAAACATGAACGCGCGATAGCTCTTTTAACTAGCTTCGAATGGGCCGAATGATATGGAAGAACTGGTTTGCTGCCTCTCGGTTCATAGCTCCAACACACATGATCGGCAGAGCAGTGCAGACTAAGATCTAAAAACCTTATACAGTTATTCTTCGGGACCTCATGGGTAACAACCAAGGGTTTCAGACAATCTGTGAATACTTCAATTGTGCTGTACATGGCATTGTCAAAACCTTCTTCGTCATAACGTAACAGTACTAAAAAATCGTCGACGTACCTAAAAACACGGACCACATTTTGATTGTCAATGCGCTCTTTGAGATTCTTGTCGCGTACAGCAAGGTACAGGTCACTCAGGATGGGAGCTATGCATGATCCTATACAAATTCCGTTTTTCTGTGTGTAAAGAAAAAGGAAAAATTGCACGTGAAATTTTAGAAGCGGCAGAAATGTTCGAAAGAAAAGAAGACTGCATTAGCTGCCCATCGGTCGCTCTATCGTCAAAAGAGAGGAAGTTTTTAGGTTTTAACAGGTGATGAGGTATGGTTTGTTTATTTTTTTAAGGTTTTTTTATGTTGGTTTTTGGTTGCTCCTATCTTGAATCCTTCCGCTCTTGCATTGTGATTTGATTGCGGCTTCCGGGGTTGTTGCGCTTGAGATTGTCTTGGGTTTTGCTCTTACCAATATGCTATGCGCACGCGCAAAAAGATGCTATTTAAGCAAAGGTGGTTGTCAATAAAGATTAGTTGAAGTTCAGCGCTTGTGTCGTCCTTTTGTGTTTCGTGTATTGTGTCTCAACCCGGTGTGCGCTGCCGTTTTATTGTAATTATGACCAACCAACTAGCCCACAAGTTCATTTTAAGCAAGTTTATTTCTAGTTACTCGGGCCGCCTTCCGCCGGATACCTTAGACAGTCCCATCCGCACCGTTACCCTCATAGCGGCTGCTTCGTGCAAGGCAAGAGCTCTAGGTTTTTCCTTAAGAAATAGAATTCTACCGCCGGAGGTTTCAGCATTGTTTGGCGGGTTCCCACCATCCTTCAGCCATGGGAAACGAATGTGCAAGATTCTTCGAGCTGAGTGGCAGCACCAAGTGCGAACTTTAAGAGAACACCTGTTCCTTCACACCCATCTCAAGCCGGGACTTCTAGAGTGGCGTGAGTGCGTCAGACTTATTGACCGGAGCACCGATGTGTTGTGGAACTATGTGCTAACCCAGCTGCGTAGACAAGTCCCCAAGAGGAGCAAGACGGCAAGAAACCCCGTTCACTGCTTGGGAAACGCCGAGCTGTCCGAGGCTGCGCAAGAAGTCCTGAGTTGTGGACCAAAGTTCGCCATGGCACCACGACTGACCCGGCAGGAACAACTCGCGTTGGTCAGGCAAGTTGCGGGAAAAGCTCCCGAGTCCGAGTTTGACCGGTGCATTTCTGAAGGGGTTGACTTATTAGAAAGGGCCAGCTGCCCGAGGTCTAAATTACCGGTTAAGAAGGCTTTGTCATTTCTAAAAAGCAGATCTTTGTTTCTTTTGACTGCAGACAAAGAAGGGGGGCTTCGCTGTGCTTCCTAAGCAACTTTTCGACACGAAGGCGTCAGCAGCGGTTTCTACGGTGTTCTCTAAGTTCCCTGAGGTTGATCTGAAGAAGGTAAAATCAAGGGCGATTAAGCTATGCAGCCAGTTCAAACTAGAAGCCCTTAAAAGAAGTCTTAGTGAAGGCTCAAAGTTAAGCTTAGACCTATTCTTCTCTGCAAAAACTCACAAACCTGAATGCCCATTGAGGGTCATTGTTTCTGAGAGGAATACCTGGCAAAAGCAGTTAGCAAGCTTCCTGCAAGAAAAACTTAGGATTTTACCTATTAATGACCCTTTCCGAGTTAAGAACTCCGAAGAAGTCATTCATTTTTTAACTGAGCACTCAAATCAAGGTTACCTGGCATTCTCTGTTGACATCAAAGACTTATATTACAGCATTCCACATGACGATCTAATGACAACTGTTAGCGATTGCTTAGACAGGCACGGCGCGACGAAGTTTCAGAACGAATCCGGAATCCATTGCAGTCAATTTTTAGAATTAATTTCTATGTATCTCAAATCCACTTTTACTGAATGGAATGGTGACATTTACCTACAGAAAAACGGAATTTGTATAGGATCATGCATAGTACCCATCCTGAGTGACCTGTACCTTGCTGTACGCGACAAGAATCTCAAAGAGCGCATTGACAATCAAAATGTGGTCCGTGTTTTTAGGTACGTCGACGATTTTTTAGTACTGTTACGTTATGACGAAGAAGGTTTTGACAATGCCATGTACAGCACAATTGAAGTATTCACAGATTGTCTGAAACCCTTGGTTGTTACCCATGAGGTCCCGAAGAATAACTGTATAAGGTTTTTAGATCTTAGTCTGCACTGCTCTGCCGATCATGTGTGTTGGAGCTATGAACCGAGAGGCAGCAAACCAGTTCTTCCATATCATTCGGCCCATTCGAAGCTAGTTAAAAGAGCTATCGCGCGTTCATGTTTTCACCATGCCCTAATTAAATCATGCATCCACCGATGTGAGACGAGTTTTCTTAATCAGACCCACCGCCTTCGTCAGTCAGGGTACCCGATGGCCCTTCTGGCGTCAGTGGCGGAAACGCTGCTTAAAGGCTCCAGGAGCGGCTCCGCCGCAGCCACTGGCGGCAACGACGCTCGATTTCGGCCAAAAAACGTTCTTGTGATTCCCTATGTCCACACTGTGTCGCACAACCTGCGCAAGCTCGGCCTAAAGGTTGGGTTGGATGTGGTGTTTTCTGCGCCTGCGCGGCTGTCAGCCCTTTGCAAAAAAGCCAATTCGCAGAGCAAACAGAGGGAAGCATGCTCGATAAAGCACAGGAACCCTTACGTCACCTGCACTGAGTGTGTCGTCTATTTGATACCGCTGACGTGCAATAAGGTGTACGTAGGCCAAACGGGCAGATGCCTCAACACGAGGCTCACGGAGCACAATTATCACTGCTCCAAAAAAGATGCAGGCCACCTTGCCATACACTGCAGGGACTGCGGCTGCGCACCCATGTTGGGCAACACGAGGGTGGTGTGTAAAGAAAAAGGAAAAATCGCACGTGAAATTTTAGAAGCGGCAGAAATGTTCGAAAGAAAAGAAGACTGCATTAGCTGCCCATCGGTCGCTCTATCGTCAAAAGAGAGGAAGTTTTTAGGTTTTAATAGGTGATGAGGTATGGTTTGTTTATTTTTTTAGGTTTTTTTTATGTTGGTTTTTGGTTGCTCCTATCTTGAATCCTTCCGCTCTTGCATTGTGATTTGATTGCGGCTTCCGGGGTTGTTGCGCTTGAGATTGTCTTGGGTTTTGCTCTTACCAATATGCTATGCGCACGCGCAAAAAGATGCTATTTAAGCAAAGGTGGTTGTCAATAAAGATTAGTTGAAGTTCAGCGCTTGTGTCGTCCTTTTGTGTTTCGTGTATTGTGTCTCAACCCGGTGTGCGCTGCCGTTTTATTGTAATTATATTAGTTCACATGTAATCCCTGTAAAGATAGTTGCCCTGATGGTGCTCTCTTCCCTCTCCTCTCTTTCTTTCTTTTACTCCCTTCGTCCCTTCCCCCCCAGTACAGGGTAGCAAACCGGACGCGCGTCTGGTTGACCTCCCTGTCTTTCATTTCTTTCATTCCTCCTCCTTCACTGCAGTGAGGTGGTGCTAAGCCGCAACAACACGTAACCAGGGGACTTGCACTGCCGCGAAGCCCCACATCATGGTTAAATGAAGAGATTACCCTCACATCGATCCATTTTTTTTTAAATTTAAAAGCTTGTTATACCGGCTTATATGCTTTAAGTATAGTAAATTTTAAAACTTAACATATTTTACAGGTTATCACGAGCTTTCAACTGAAAGTCAAATCCTGCTGCTATTCAAAGTTGTTTCCACTTCCTTTGAAGCAAAAAATGGCATTTGCACAGGCCTTGCTTCAATTTTTTATTAAATATTATGAAGGTTAGTTGGGTCATGACAAATATGCCCATTTTTCTTTATAATATGTGATATATATACTATTCGAATTCGATTCGAAATTATTCGACTAAAATCGCTATTCGCTTCGAACCTAAAATTCACTATTCGCACAAGCCTAGGCGAAACGCATTCCGTCTTTCTCATTTGTGTCGAGAGTTGTGAAAGCTACGTGACGTCAAACGACGTTGCGGAAGAAAGACCGGAAACGGGCAGCGCGCTGCTAGCCAAGCTCCAACCAAACAGTGGAGGCCGAAGTGGACAGTCCACTAGGTGGACACCACGAGAATCGCGCCCCTGGAACATGTTTACACCTGCTCATTTGAAAGGTACACTCCAGCTTGGTGCCCTTAAGGGTGCCCCGAGTTCAGAGCCAGTTCCAAAGCTGCAAATAAATGGTGCTGCCAATTTCTGCAGCGTAATGGATTTCAAACAAATTTGACTTGAACAACTGAAATTAAAGAGTAGAAGAGTGCAGTTGTCAAACCTTTAGTGCACACTCATGAGTGGCACAAGTGTCCATGTCACATAAGCATCAAGCAAGCACATTTATCAAGCCGTAATTCATTGAAACTTTACATAGTAGCCTTGCATGCTTGCCTACCTTGGCACAGGGCAGCTCAAAAGTGCTTATCTCCAACACATCAGAAATGTCGCTATTGGTTTTACATTCAGTTCACAGCCATTCATCAGAATTTGAGGTTACCTAACTCAGCGTACTAAAAAGAGTGAGTTTCAACATAAGGGGGGGGAAGCAATGAATGCGATGACAAAAAATTTTGTAATGGTATACAAAATAAGGCTAGTGTTCACTCCTTTGGCATCTGACCTGCCGTAACTAAACAGAATGCTGGCATAAGGAAATGCAGCCACTGCAGTGTACAAAGCGACTTTTATGCCGTATAACACTTGGACGCAAACTGAGTGATGAGAACACAGTGGCTACAAAGGTATGAGCCTTATGCTTATCACTATCAAGATAGGGCTCACGTGACCATGTTCAGCTGCTCAAAGTACAGATTTCCTGCCAGAGCCATGCAGTCTCCACTACCTCCCTTGACACCCATGGGTCTTTCGCGCAACAACAGATGGCTGACACGTTTCCTTCCCTCTTGAGCCGCAAACGTCGACCACCCTCACACCCTTTCACTTACACATACGTAGAACATACGAAACGCAAGGTGATGTTATCGCCCTTCGACTTCTATGTAATCTGAAGGCAACAACAGAAATGTGCCTGAGGTGTCTAACTCATTGCTATTGAAATAGAATGATATGTTGGCCTTTATGCCCTGATCTGTACAGAGTGTGAAACTGTTGACTCACCTAGCAAAGACGAGGCCCTTGAAGCCCCTGAAGAACCTTGCCGTGGCAAAGAAGTGATGATAGATGGCCTTGCAGAAGCCGCACCAAGACGCATAAAACAGGACAACTGCATCCTGGAAGAGTAGTGACAGAGGAAAAATGTTTTATTGAACTCTCGAGCTAATGCGAAAATGAAAAGAAGAAATCTGTAACAACAAACAGCCTTTGATGCCAATCACATGAAGAGGAGTAAGAAGTAGTCTAACCTCATTACAGCGAAGTAGCACCAGGACAATAAATCAGTTTGTTGTACTGGATGTTCATTTTAACAGTAGGTTAAAAATCAACTCGAACATAATGGCACTCTGGCTCACACAAAAATCCTATGTACGAAAATGCATTATATAGTATCCTAGATACCCATTCAAGGTAAAAAAAAAACTCAGTGGTGCCACCCTTCGTCATAACGTCAGCTTCCAAAGTTTTTCTCATTCTGTTCATGCGGTGGCGCTACCAGTCAAATCCACATTTTTTTTTTCGCTAGATGACCAAAATTTCTGCAGCTTTCTGTAACGATTAAAAGAAATGTGGTTGAGAACTGTTTTTCCATATTTATGTTGCTTTTTATGCTACATTGAGGGTTGCAAACTTCACGTGAACCAAATATTTCTTCTTCACAAATGATACTCCGATGGCTCTTGTGTGTTTTCGGTTTCGTTCTAGAAAAATAAATGTTACTGAAATGAAACCTGAGAAAACAAAGTTCAAATTTAGTTTGCTATATCAGTCTTGATTACAGAAAGGTCCAACTGTATCACTTTTTCGATGCCTTAGAATTGCATCATCTTCCCCAAATTGTGCCTCACAAGGGAACTACATCTGATAACTATAAGCCTTCCAAGCAGGAATGCAGAGTTGAGTCATTTGACTTAAGGGGAGATGCGATTCGGAAAAAAAGTTGCGTTAATCTGTAGCCTAAGGAAGCGAAATTTTTTCTGCATATATAGGATTTCATGCTGATTTCAAATATGTAATTACTTTTATAGTAAGTTGTACAGTTTTCATTTTGTGCCACGACAATGTGTAAAATATAGTTCTTTTTGTAGGCACTTCTTTTGCGAGTAAATGTTTATGTTTCTGAGCCATTATTGGCTCATATTGCTCCACATTATCTGTAGAATGCAAACAACTATCAAGAAAGTGCGTATAAGACATTTTAATGGACAAGAAAAATTGTAATGTGAGAAGTCTTAGAATGCTCAGACCATACTAATTGCTTATTTTAGGTTCGTAATAATTATATTAGGTGATATCAAGTTTTAAAGTAAATACATGCACTCTGCACATGTTAAGAAATATGTGGGCAAAATTTTATCCCGATCTGGCTATTAGAAGTACCAGAAACATGATGTAAAAAATCATGAAGTTGCCCAGAATTGTATCTTGAGAAAAACGCATTTTAAAGGTATAAGTGAAAGCTCATCTATGCGGAAAAGATTTGTCATTTAAGATGATTTATTCCATCATGAGAGCGTGGCAATCATGGTTATTTTGAGCACGTCACTTTAGTGAACCCCTCATGCGAAATGCAATGGCAAGCAGCCTGGTGCCAATCTCCAGGGGACTTTAGACAATCAGCACTTCTTAGATTTTTAGTTACCACCTTGTGCTCTTTAAAAGCAATTTTGACCTACTTCGAGTTTAATTACAATCTTCAGCTTTTTTGTCGTGAAAGTAGAGAAACTAAACTTGTGAAAGCAAATGAAAACGAAAAATATGTAATTTTTGAAAAAACTTGCGTTGTTCGACTCGCATCTCCCCTTAAAGCATGTGCCATTTAAACATGAAAGTTTGCAGCCTGACACACTCAGAAACAAAAGGCATCAACGTTCTCACTTGCGTAGTGTCCAACATGAGCTTGCGGAAGCCCTTGCTGCTGAGTTCGGCAATGAGGCCATTATTGCCAGCGAGTGCGATCGAATCTGGCCCAACCGAGTTTAAATGGCGGTCCAGGACCCGGTCGGTGAAATCGACGACGAGCTTCTTCAACGTTGGCGCAGTCACGGGTCCGCGAATGACGTACTGGGCCTCATCCTGTGTTTACATAAAGGGGAAAAGAAAAAGCATTCCGAGGTTGTAGAGTTAGTGTCGAATTGATGTCGCTAATGTCATTTTCTGTTTAAGTTTTGTGTCATTTAGTTTAAGTAGTACTCCAAATTTTCTGGCACTATTTTTGTATAATACTACATATCTCATTTTTTTATGTATTGCAAACCACTCCCCTCGACAATGCTTCGGCGACTCAGGGTATGCAAAATCAATAAATAAATGTTTCATACTATGGTGACCCAGTAAGTTTTCTGAAAAGGAAAACAAATACCCACTTTTGCATTGGAAGCATTCATGCAAAAAAAGACAAAGAAGTGTACAAGAAAACATCGAGAAATGTACCAATTAAAATAAAAAATGTTACAAGATGTTCTATTCCCATAAACAGAAATAAAGACAGTCAAAGCATTAGAAATACTAATGCAAAACAGAGCAGAAACAGAATGGACATTGTTGTAGTTGCTCATCAAAAGAGTTCAGTGTTTGAGCTACTTTAATGTGTGTTCAATTTTCGCACTGTTTTCTTGAGTATGCCTTTTTACAAACAAACCAGACACTACATTAAAGGTGCCCTGCAACACTTTTTGAGCATGGTCAAAAAATGCTGCCAATTGGTAGTCGAGGCTCCTGAGAACACGCGAGCCAAGTAGGTATTATAGCACAGCGTGCAGCCGGGAAGTGACAATAAATTCTCAAAGTCAGCTAAAAATCGCTCTCTCTTCTCTCAACAAATGACGCTACATACTCAAAAATCATAGCGTCACAGGCCCAAGTATCACACCATTGGCTGATTTGAGTATGGTGCGCTCGGGAGTTACTCAGGCCGCCATGGGAAGCCGCAAGGTGTCCGTGCGTGCGCGCACTATCGCACTGAAAAGCTGTGTGTCCTAAGAAAAAAAAAAAAGGAGAAGTGCTCAAGGTCACGAGGCACGCGTGACGTACCTTCTCCTGTGCCATCCCTCCCTGCTTAGCTTCGAGCACTTTCGTCGGGATGAGAGAAGAGAGAAAGCAATTGAAGCGTGTGACAAATCTTTGTAACTCCACTTGTACTTGATGTATTCTAAATATTCTTGCGGCAATCAATTCGTGAGGCAATAGACTCCTTTACTGAATCTATTCTATGGCTACTAGGAAAAGTCTTTCAGGGCTCCTTTATGGGCAAATATGCTTTATTTTAGATAAACTGCTGATTCACAAGCTCAGAAACAGTACATGCAGCAAGACCAAAAGTGCGAGGCTGAGCTAACTCCACTGGAGCAGCAATATTTTACAGTTTATAATGGCAATATTTAGCAGGAACACATATGGTAGTCAATAACCTCTTGAAGACACGTGATGACATGGGAAATTACAACAGATTCCTAAAAAAATAAGTTGTCATGCAAGAAAAACACAAGGTGCATCCTCTGGCTCCCACATTGTGCTATATGGAAGTGGAAATGATGGAATTTTTTTTTTGTAGGCTTCTGAATTGGCAAGCTGCAATATGGCACGTAATAGCTGGCAAGCTTGGAAAGGATAGCAATAATGAGTTGTGAGAATGTACCTTTGCAGCGTAAATGACGGCAGTGGGGAGGCCATCAGTGAGGAGGCCTGGTGGCGCAAACTCGGAGTGCCTGCCGTCCAGGGCCACAAAACTGACCGTGCTGTTACTCCGGCAACTGAGGCCCGAGAAGCGGCCTTTCAGGTCACATGACTGGTAGTCCTGAGACAGCTGATGCATCTGCGTGACAATATGAGGGGATTCTAACTTTGCTTGGAGAAAACACGGAAAGCACTTTTTGTGCAGGCACACTAGCGCTGTTTCTGATGTGCTTCTGAATTTTAGAAACGGTTGCTACACTGTTGAAAACACCCCTCCGCCAATACATTTCACTTACAAGTGTGGTACGTATACAGAAATTCAAAGGCGCTATCCACAGTATGAAAAACTATTTGCTAAGTTAACCATGTTGCAATAGCTCGACTGTCTCATGCGACTTCTGAATGAGCCCATTACCACAGAGCGTGTAACAACTCTTACTACTTTCCTGGCAACAGTTCTTGAGTTAACTGCCATTGTCCTTGTATATTCAAGAATTTGCTGAAGCAGACCGGAACACACTTTCTCTTCTGATTCCTCAGTGGTGCATTTAAACTTGGACAAAAAACAGACATTATTTACAGCTAGGTATTTTAATTATTGTTTCTATTACACTGCCTTATACCTCTCTTTGCCATTAACTCTAACCAGATAATTTAAAGCTTCCACCTCATACCTGAAGACATATGCGTATACACATCCTAAGAGATCAGCATTGAGTACATGATATTATGCAGAACAGGCTGTATAATAACTGTCAGTACGACTTCCGACTAATTTAATGGTTATAAATGCTTCCATATGCACTTATAACCATTAAACCGTATGCACTTATAACCATTATAAGTGCTTCCATATTCACTGCCAAAAACGTATTCATGCGTGCACCAGACACACACCTGAAGATATTCTGGGCTGCCATGGTCTGTGTAGAGGACGAGTGTTGACTGGTTCTCAATGAACTTCGAAAGACTCCTGCTTTTCAGGCCAGAGGGAGCCACCCAGTGAAGTGTTCGAGCCTGCACACCAAATTCACAATCTAACGAGCAGGCCAGTGGTTGCAAAAACGGTGAAGCGCAATTGAATGCTTTATGGCCATGCCTGCGAGTAGGAAACACTCTCCAATACCTCTCGAGCCTTGTTGTAAGTCCAATCAAGCGCTGTCTTGTAATCCGTGCCTTTCTCGCTGTAACCCTGCAAAAAAAGAAGGCCCTACCATCAGTTTTCGTTTTTCAGACAAACACAAAGAATCATTTAAAAATTTCATCTTTAGGGCTAATTCCAACTTCACCACAAAAATGTTCTCAGCATTAGAATAGAAGCTTGAATGAGTTGGTAGGGGTTCACATTTGTAAATGTGTGCACTTCATGAAGTTCGAACGAGAGATGAAAGTCCAAACATCGTGAAACATCGTCCAAAATTTGCGAAGAGCACTATAACACATGAAAAAAAATTTACACCATCTTCCCAAAGGGAACCCTGATGGGATGCGAAGCAGCACCGTTGCGCACGGGTGGCGTCACGGGTTGAACGGCGCTAACGCGGGTGCTGCGGTGAGCGCTGGAAGATTCGTTTGAAGCGATGGCTGGCGTAGGGTCTTGTCGTTTCTTCAGAGTGGACACGGGCGCTGGACCGGAGCTTGCGTGCGTTTCGCCTTGACTACCATGGCCTTGTGATCGGTGAAGTGCACGCTGAGAGGTTCCTGCAGACATTCGACGTCGAAGTTGGCAAAGACCAGATCGATGCACGTTCCCCTTATCGTGGTGGGTAGTTTCCGTTCCGCCGACACGCACTTCAGCGAGTGCACGTCACGCATGTAATCGACGAGCCATTCTCCTCCTCCTCCGCTGACGTCAACGTTGAAGTCTCCCGCGACTATAAGAGGCGCGCGTCGACACGCCTCGCCGCAATCAGTCAGCGTCTCCTCGAGACAGCGCTCGAGGCGAGCGCACGGCAGGCGAGGGAGAGAGTGACGTCCCGCTCCCCTCGCAGTGCGCGCTGCTGCGGCGTGACCTACTTGGCACCGCTCCAACACCTGCGGCGAGGGGAGCGCGTTGCGGCGCGCTCGTACGCACGCATGGGACGGAGGGACAGCGTTACACAGCCTAGTCAAAGAGATGCTTCGCATCTAAAATATGTTCTATGCCTACAGGTAGTGAAATAAAGGTTCTTAATCTGCTCAGCTCATTGGCACAGCCTAAGGGGTGTTTCTCGCTTTGTAATAAACATGGAAGTGGAGATGCCTGTTAATATACAGACTGTAATTCTAAGTGTGAATTACGGTGTGCCTAAACAACAGAAGACTATGTGCTGCAATATGAATTACTCTTTTGCACAGTTCGTAAGGTTGACCACCAGGCAGCATGACGTGCCGGTTTTTGTAACTACCAAGTGCAAATTGAAGATATGAATCTGATTCAAATCCAAAAAAATCCAAAAACTAATGCTGGATTCTGTCATTATAATTAACGGTCTTGGCATATCCACTAGGCTCTAATCGCATGTTCTGGCCAGTAGTGAGTCGCTTTAACTTATAGTTATGGTGGAGGGTTACACTGTGTTATGCTTTCACAACAAAAGCCGTGCCGGTCAGTCAGGATTAATATCCATCAATACGCTACGGTATCGTTCATGGATGACTTGGCAGTTACGGAACGGTAAAACCTCACAATTCCATCCAACTACGATGACTACCAACTATGCTAGGTTAAAACATAAGAAAAACTGTCAGTTCCGCCCACAGAACTGAGGCACGGCATGCCCATCCTTCACTTGTGAAAGAAAGTTGTGCCAGCTGGTTTCTACACAAACAGTAAGCAAGCTAATGTAAATTACTATGCATATAAAGAGTTGAAAGTTTGGCATTACTGCCTAAAACATTACACTTGACTGAGCAGCAGTGTCAGAGTCCAAGACAAAATTTACCAGCATGTTCAAGTTTCCGACCTAAAGCCAGCAACAGAAATGTGTGTCTGTAGTGGAAAGCTAACTATCTCAAACACTCGAGAAGGGCTTGACATCACGAAAATGAGTAATCGCTATTGGTTGGAACATTTATGCAAATTCTGTGAGGGAGGGGACAGCGATGGCTGGGGACGGAGCTAACATTTATTCCTTGGTTATAACCGAGTCTAGATATCTTGCACGTGAAGTCATGTATACAGCTTCGTAACGTACTGGTACTCCCACATGGCGGCTTTGATGACGTAAGGATAATCACAATCTGGTTAACGTGCCTCATTACAATAATGACGTGACAGGAACATCAATGGCCCCTGTGTGTGAACAAGGAAAGAACCTGCATACGAGACACTCGTAACATTAACAGGACTTCTGAAACTTCATGTCCCACCACGCGGCATGCCAACATGGCAGTTTTAGTGACGTCAGTGCATGGAATCTCTAACAAGAACCAACTCACTCGCGAAGATGACGCAGCGAGCAATGGAAAGGAAAATGATAGGTGTAACCTTAAGAGACAGGAAGAGAGTAGAGTGGGTAAGGGAAGAAATGGGTGTTGAGGATGTCTTAGTGGAAATCAAGAAGAAATGGACATGAGCAGGGCACGTAGTGCGTAGGCAAGATAACTGCTAGTCATTAAGAAAAAGACTGGGTTACCAGAGAAGGCAAACGCGCAAGGGGGAGACAGAAAGTTAGGTGGGCCAATGAGATTAAAGGGGCCCTGCGATGCCTTTTCATCTGCATTCTGCAGCGATGGAATTCGTGTAGTGCCGAATACTGAGATGAAGGCAAAAAGAATTATCGCAATCAGTACACAATAACGGAAGTTATAAGCCGTCAAACTTCAAAACCCCAGCAGACGATGAGAAAAAAAGTTCCCTTTTGCATTTCACTCCCCCACTGATGTCAAAGGCCATTTCCAATCGCCGCGCGCCTCTTACAGAGAC
This sequence comes from Rhipicephalus appendiculatus, assembly GCA_030522465.1. Lineage (NCBI taxonomy): Eukaryota > Metazoa > Arthropoda > Arachnida > Ixodida > Ixodidae > Rhipicephalus > Rhipicephalus appendiculatus. The sequence goes on from JALIZH010032968.1 coordinate 2,352,408, forward strand.
GTACCGGACGACTCACCTCGTGGTAGCCGTTATGCAGCACTCCTAACGTCGTTTTGCAATTGTTTTCAGATTTTCATATTTAAAAACAGAAATCCTTTTGTATCTGAGAAAGTATAAAGAGCGCTTTTATAATTTTTAGCGCACAATAGTGTGGTCTATCTGGGACCGTATGAATATTACACGCGACTTCTCGCATCGCACCAATCAAAACGCACGGCCTATGTCATCACTCCATACCTGCCAACCTAGCAGCATGAAAATTCGGGAGACCACAGCAGGGGGGGGGGGAGGGGAGTTCATATCGGAAATTACTGAGACCGAGACATTTGCGACCCGCTTTCGTTGCTCTTTCGTTCACTGCGATTGCGAAAGCACAGCGTTTCAGAGCCTCCACCATTGTGTTTTTGGCATCTGTAGCTATTTCCCCGAAGATGGCAGTTGTTTTCATACGTCCGCAACCGTACCACTTCACGTACTCGCACTTCGGGAACATTTTCCGATACAACGGTCCTGCGTCATCACTAACGCTTATATGTTCCACAAGAAATATCGTGAATGGGCATTCTGCGCGGACTGCACTGTCTTCGCAATTAACTCTTTTGGAAGAACTGATGTTGCCCTGTCCTTCCGCAGCACGAACGTAGTTCTGATGCTTCTGTGAAGCGATGTGCACCTTTATGTCGGCCTTGCCGCCGTGCGAAAAGCTTACATCACAGGCGCACGTGGTAGAGAATCCGTACTTGTCACCTTTCCGCGAAGTCACAAAGCACGGAAACTCAGCTGTGTACGATGCAGAAACACTTGCAAGTACTTCATTTCTTTTGATACCGCCATCAACCTTCACTCTGAAATCGGGGAAACACGCAACCCCCACAACCACGTAACAAACACAACTGACGCCGAGGCAAGCAGCGTAGGCCTAGCGTACAAAATGCGGGGGGCCAAGACAGACAGACGCAAAAGTTGTGGTACCTCTTCCCTCGCCTTCTTTTGGTACGTTGGCAAACACGTCTCGCGGCCGCCGGCCTTCACCCAGATTCTTGGTACTATAGTGCCTAGAATATAATTAGCGGTACTCCACGGTATAGTTACAATGACCTAGAAGTGTAGTGGCGAGTGCTCTTCCGCAGCGCCACAACTGTCGCAGCAGGAAAGGCTGACGTCCGCGCGTGATTAAAAAAAAGGCGAACGCCTCTGCTATGGCGGGCACTTTTCGGGAGATTCGAGATAGCATTCGTACAATCGGGAGATTAGGTCGAAATTCGGGAATCTCCCGGACAATTCGGGAGAGTTGGCAGGTATGTCACTCCCACGTGGTGAAGCGTCACTTCCGATCACAAAATAGCCGCTGTGTGTCGCTCTAGTCCGAAAACAGTGTGGTTTCTCCATAGAAGTAAAATTATAACAGCTTTGTTCTTGGCGTTGAAACTCGCGCAACGATATCGGTGAATTCCACATTTCGAGAAGAAGCGATAAAAACAGCACGCTTAATTTGTGTCACAGGGCCCCTTTATGAAGTCCGTGGGGATAACATGACCGCAACAAGCATAGGACTGGATCGGTTGGCGGAACAACGGGAGAGACCTTTGCCTTGTAGTAGGCGCAGTCACGCTGATGATGATAATGAACTCACCAGCGATGCGTTCCACGTGAACAGCGTCACCGTGTGCTCGACGCCGATGTCCGCGGCGGCGCGACGGTCCACGGCCACGGCGAACGCCACGTCCCGCCAGGGGTCGCGCGTGAGGGCCTGCAGCGCGAACCCGTAGAAGCTCTCGTAGGCGCGACCTCTGGGGTCGCCCACGATGCCCAGGACGACGGCCGTGTGACGTCGCAGCAGAGCGGCGAGGTCGACGGCGCCCGTGACGCGCACCAGCGGCGTCGAGACGTGCATCAGGAAGCCCTCTAGGGTCCGCGCCGTGGGCGTCACGTTCATGGGGAAGACGACGTCGCCCACGTCCCGGACGTGAGCCACGACGACCGGGTAGAGCGACGGCGAGTGGCGCTTTCGGCAGCGCCCGTTGGGCCACCAGCAGTTGACGGCGCCGAAGGCGAACTGGTTCCCGTACCGGTACGCCAGGTACTCGAAGGCGTCTCGGGCCCGCATGCTGGCCGCGTCCCAGGGAGCGTAGTAGAGGACCAGCGAGACGTCGTACTTGTGCACCCGCTCGGCGTCCAGGTGACCTCTGCGCAAATAAAGCAAGGCGGCGTGTACAGACCGGCTAGGTTCCTCTTAATGCAGGACTTGTCTGTTAAAGGTGGGCGTGTATGTTTACGGCGTTGCCGATTACAGGTTCCTGTTTCCAGTGGTTATTGCCGAATTTCCATTTTTTTTTTTTTCTCTTAAGAACCTCCGGCTTCCCCATATGATCACGCGTGTGTTGTGACGCTAGCAGCAGTCATCGAATCGAGCTCCCAACAAGCAAATGAGTAAAATGCCTGGCTTATTTCCTCGTTCAGTATCGATCATTGATTTCACACAACAAAGTTTGTTTACACCACGGTGTTTTACACAAATACATGCGATACTGTCTATAGATGTCCTGCAGCGCACGCAACTACCTGCGCCGAGGATACAGCGCAGACGTGCACTGATCCTCACGTCTTTCCCGCCTCGTAAACCAGGATGACGCTCACAAACAATCTGCAGGAAAGTGCGAGCCGTATCTGTGCGGCGTGTTGCCGGACTACACTGTCGTCAATTCTTTCGTTTAAGTGTTTCATTTTCATTCTGAGTAATTGACAGACGTGTTCTCGAAGCCGACCGCGTACTCACGTACCTGTAGGAGTCATTGACAGGCGAATGCTTCGCGAAGAAACGTCGAGGAGGCGACGCCGGTCGCGTCTTCTTGGCCGTCTCGTGCAACGCCGCCCAGCTCGCTAGGAGCAGGAGCGTAAGGAAGAACAGTTCTCTCGCGTAGGACGTCATAGTCCTCCTACGCTGTGTGTCCCCGTCGACGACGACGACCGTTTCGGAGCTTTCGGAATCGGAGTGTTGCTCGCGCGAAGCGACACGTGGATTAGCGTCGTCGGTCGTCGCCTCATCGCTGTCACTACCGCCGTTGGTGTTTTCGTCGAGCTCTTCCATCGTGACGTCATTGCCTCCACCTTTCGCCGAATAAGCCTAGCGAGATCGTCGAACGGACGGTGCGTCGAGCTCCGGACACGACGCAATCCCCGCCGGCAACTACACGGCGATCTCGGTGTACTCACGGCGGCATGGATGTTGCACGAAGAACGCGTTACTTCGCGATCAGTTTCGATATCTGCCGATTAGGCAGCGCCATGTTGGCTCGCCGGTGGTGCGGCTCGGCTTGATAGGACTTTTGATGTCCGTTTACAGCCAGTGATATTTGCAACACAAAATTACATTTTTGTTAAAAAGTAAAAATTTATTAACAAAATTTGCTCCTTGTTATTGTTATGTGAGCAAAAAACAGCTTTAAAAAATCTGTGTAGTGAGTTTTTACGGTTTTTACAATTAGCAGCGTTTGAACTCTACGATTAGCTGACCTGGCAACAAGCGCAGCTTCAAATAACGCAAGATGGCGGTCACACGAAATCGAAACTGCCCGTGAAGGCACACCTCTCCTCGAAAATGACAAACGGTTTCGCGAATATCTTCCTACCCGTGCAACTGTGCCAGGGCACGGGCGTGCTCGTGGGATGCGCAGACGAAGCGGAGACCAACATAGCGTGCGTCGCGTCTCTCCTGCTGCCCGCTTCCAAGGCGACCAAAGCCACAGTCGACGTGTTCAGGGACTGCTTGGCGCGGTGCGCCGAATCGTGCTTCGTAGGGCTGCTCACGAGAGGCGAGGACCATGTAGTCTTGGTGGCTCACGCCAAGGAGACGCTCGACTTCTGCATCCAGGTCGACGATTACGGCAACGTCGTGCAGTCCTTCGTGAGGCAGCCCTCGACGAGGACGATGGTCGTGTTGTACGACGCCCACGCGTTGGAAAGCACTCCCAGCTTTCGCGAGAGCGGCGTGAACGCCTTGGTCGGCTGGTTGCTCGAGTGTCAGGGGTTCAGACTTCCCGAAGGCGTCGTAGTCGCCGGCACCGACGTCTTGTACGCCAGTGCCGACCCGGAGGAGATCTCCTTCCTGTGGCAGCCGGCGATATGCGCCGGTTCTTTGATACAGGCCGCGAAGACGGCCATCAAGCGCAAGCTACCGACTCGGTAAGCGTTACACTGTACTGTCTGTCCTCGTGCGTTCGATGAGAATAATGTGCCAGTTGATCAATACTGCAAACACACTGGCCACAATTAGACACGTTGCTAAACAACGCTCGATAGCGAACGTATACACACGTAGGTCACACGCATTGTTATATGCGCATATTTTGGTAGGCAAAGGCCAAAAAAATAATAAAGAAGGTGCCCTCCGTGAGAGATGACGCCAACCAGTTGATGCAACGAACAAAAATACTGCGATTTCAAGGTTACAACCGTCTGTGAGTTCATGGATAAACGTAAGGGCTCGAATAAAAAAATATTGTATAGAAATATTACTATTTTACTATTCTATGGCGCGACGTATGTGTACGTATATCAATTAAGTGATACTTACCGCTAATACTTTTTCTTCATAATCTTAAAGGTAGCGTAGGGGCATTTAATTTTACGTTCTTCCGTAATGAAGCGACACTTTGTACTCCGTGCATAATTTGTACTGCGTTATTACTTGTTTCACAGCTTCGTTATTTTTGTGCCATATCCTCCGTCCCCCATATTTTTACGATAGTACAAAGTGTTTAAAAAGAAGAGAGAGAGTAAAGCTGCGACATTTGCAACACTTTTTTCATGACATACGTGTAGCCACAACGACAATTTCTTTTTACCGGCTTTTTTCCAGAAAGCTCATCGTTTAAGGAAGCTTTTCTATGTGGTAAAAATACATTTCTAAAAATCTTCATTTTGGTCGTAACAGCAACTTCACTTCGTACGGTGTGAAGCCGTTCTCGAATATGTCGCTTTGCCACATGACTTCTAGCACTGCAGGAAAGCTCCCTTCGGGGACTCGTACCAGAGCGGAAAAAGGTGCCGCCACTGCGTGAGCCTCTGTGTGCGCATGCTATTCGCAATGCCCATAGACTGTCGCGCCCCTAGCGGAATTTAGGAGCGTCCTCTCATGGATGATCAGTAGACGACACCATGGCAGCCCTACGCAGTAGCGCACTTGTTCGGCTGTGTTAGCAGGAAAGAAACACTACGAGTTTGCATGTTTCCTGCTTCAGTGAACAAACCGGGCCCTCCGTGACACGATAAATATGACTCGTTCTTGCGAGACGCGAAGTTTTCGTGAAAATACGTGCCAACTCGCGCGTTCAACGATGACCCACATCGTACAAATATCAGCTTCGCGAGGTTTTGTGTAGCCACGTAGGTTAGTTAAACGCTGTCGTCTGACCTTCTCAGTTGAAACTCACCTTGTTTTACTTGCATATAGCATTCGTCAGTGCTTTTGTAGTGCATGAATTTATAACATTGCAGGCGGGAAGTCGCGCGAGCTAGCGATGTATAACTGAGTAATCTCAAATTGGCCAGCGCTGCGCCGCTTGTTTTTGTACTTATGTTGATAGATGGCAGCACTCTGCAAGCGATTTGTTTGTTGACCGGTGTGAGAGCAACAAGTTCTGCGCGCCCAGATAACGTTGTGACGAGGACTAATCGAAGTCGTTCGGCGGAGGAAATTCTTCAGATTGCTTTCAGCAATGATGTTAAGAGGAACCACCTTGACGACGAGGATTTTTCACTGGACGGAGAAGGCTGTGAAAGCGTGTGTGTGTGTGTGAGAAGGTGTGTGACAGCGACGATGAACGATCAGCTGCTAACTCACGAGGAGCAGGTTGCACTTCACGTCCCCTCGCGCGCTAATGTTTTTTCACGCTCGTAAGTCATTTTGATTGTATTTAATGTATAGTATACTTTAGCGAGATCAAAATAAAAACATACTTTTTCTTGTGTATTTATTGCACGTAGCGCAATTATTGTGGATATTATCGAGCGCCGCATGCCGCCAAAGCGCTCGAGTTCGGAACAGGGAAGCGAAATGGTTAGAGCGATGAAACGTGCACTCACGGCCACAATCCACGCCTCTCCGCTAACTTCTCCTGTACTTCACCGGTACCTTCCGATCGGCATAGTTGTTCGACGCATTTTCGCAACGTCGAAGAATTCGTCGTTGCGAAAAGCATACGTGCGTGTTCTTTTCGATATTCATGTTTCGATCGTGCTGATCGAACCTGCGGCATCCGAGTGCAGCGAATTGCGCACGGCTTGAGTCTGAGCATGGCTGTGATACAAGCGCTACTAAATAGGGTGTTAAATGCTTGTGTTCCGTTGAAGAAGCAACTCCGCGTTCCTGACTGCGCAAGTAATGACGACGGCGTATGTTTGCAAACCATCGCCACGTTAAACATTCGGTCCCGTGCAGCAGCGATGACGCTACTCGCTAGCGGCCTACCACTGCGGCAAATCCGTCAGGCAGGCTCGGTACACAGTATCTCGGAGTGCCGTTCAGGTCACACGTCAATTCTAGTTCATGAAGTTTTCTGCAGCACGCACAGGATTTCGCACAGCATCGCTTATGCACGGTAACGGAGCTGAAATATAACCTTACACACCGCGGCAAATAATTAGGTGGCGAGCTTCCATGGTTTGAGAAAGCATTTCGGCCTCATATAAATTTCAGTGGAGCTCATGACTTCATCCGGTGAAAGTGGCACGGGCCGTACGTACGCACGTCCTATCTGTTCCTATGCTAACAAACGGATTGACCCTCCATCGGGCGCCATCTTGAATCGTACAGCGCGCCACCTATAGTTCGTGGGCATTGCGAATATTTTCTGACGTCACCTGGTTGCCAGCTTTGACGGGTGTTTCACCTCTTCCATAATCTTGCTCCGAGTCTTCTGTGCACGTTTCAACAACCCCTCCACCCCCTGTTGTCCACGGCTTCTTAATTTAATGCGAAATAACAAATGTTCCTGAACACAACCAAATGAACTCGTCGGACATTTAAGCCAGGAAACCATAGGTGACATTAATTGTTGTCTTTCACTGTAGTGTCGTAATTAATGCATCAACTGAAGCTAATTAAACAGGATGTAAAGATCACCTTTTTGATTAGTGGGATGCGAACCCACAACCTTTCGAATTACGCGTCCGATGCTCTACCAGTCGAGCTGCGATAGATCCCACTGACGAAAAGGGTGATTTTTCGTCCGCCTTAAAGGGACCCTGAAACGGTTATTTGAAGCTTTGTCAGCGTTTAGACTAGAGCATCATCGAACCATTGGCACCACAAATTTAGCGGCACGCCGTGTACCAAGGCGGCTACGGACAATTATATCATACCCTCCTTCTCACCCCTGCCTTGCCTCCTCAACTCATGAGACACGCTGGCATCGCTGGCGATCGCAGAGCTCACGTGAGCACACTCGACGATTTGAGCTTCGCCCAGTGATCACCTCCGAGATTGCACGCCGACAGGTTGCGTGCATCTCGGAGACCATAGCCCAGTGCGCCCGGCAGCACGCACGCCGTCTGGCAACAGAGAAATCGCGGAGTGGTTGATATTTGCTCCGACAGGTGCCGCCACCCTGCCAGCCAATTTTTCGTGCGCGCACACCGCAGCTCCAGTGACGTCGCCAGCAGCCCCAATGACGTCGTGCCCACACTGCATGTCGTACTGGCAAGGGGCGGTTGAAAACGCGTTGGGCTGAGCCGCAGTGATCTGCAGCGATTCGCAGCTTTATAGCGTTGTAATAAATTACACAGTGTAAGCAGAGAGCTTAAATTAGTCTGTAAATGAGCCTTAGGACTTGGTCTACTGGCCTAATGTGTTTGTACAAAATCGTCAAAACCGTTTCAGGGTCCCTTTAATATCAATTTACATCGTAATTTTTACACTATAGGTAAAGACCACAATTAATGTCCCCTATACTTTCCCTTTCCTGATTGTCTCTTGGATTAATGCACAGAAACGAGCACCTACAAAAATTCATCTGGTAATGTTGCTGAACATTAACGAGAACTAACGCAGTAGTAATTGCAGTGTAAACGTGAAGAAACAAAAGTGGACGAAAAGATAACTTTTCGCCTGGCAGGGACCGAACCTGCGACCTTCGAATGACGCGTCCGAGGCTCTACCGACTGAGCTTCAGCGGCGGTCATCCTCCCCGGCCGTTGTGGCTACTGACGGCGCTGACTGACACTCCCACGTTTAAATGAACATATATACCCTATAAAGTGGGCGTGCGGATGACCGCCGCCGTAGCTCAGTTGGTAGAGCATCGGACGCGTCATTCGAAGGTCGCAGGTTCGGTCCCTGCCAGCGACAAGTTATCTTTTCGTCTACTTTTCTTTTTTCCACGTTTACATTACAATTACTCCTAATAACATCCCCTGTACTTTCCTTGGCATCATTGCCTGTTAGTTCTCGTTAATATTGTGTCTAACAAAGAAAAAGCAAGCCCCTAAATTTTTTCGACTTCATTCCTTCAATGTTGCTATGGTGGCTAGAATAATGTTGCCGAATGTCACTTACAGGACGACGTCGATATTGTCGACGTGTGCTCAGGCGACGTCCACGGGCGCGCTGATCTGCAAGCGACTGGATGACTTCGCTGCGGTCGCCGACAGCGTGCGAACACATGGCCGCATCACTCTTCGGTAAGTCATTCTGCTTGCTTCGTGCGTGCTCTCCCGAGTCACTGGCCGGCGTAAGCGTGCAATTCGATAAGTTCTTTGATGAGAAATTGGATTTGATGGAAAAAGGTGAGAGAAAGACACTGACAGATTACAAATTAAAAAAAAATGCTGAAGGCGATCCTAATTGTTGACTTACTTGCCTTGTAGCGGCACTCACGCGCATTTCTCTCGTAGTACTTCCCTTGCATGTATTAGGGCGTGTCTAATTGTACATTTTGTTCTTTGTTTCGTATCTAATTGGACAAGACATTCATAGCGGATGGGATTTGACTCCTCAGTTGAAAGTCAGCGCTGTCCGTGTGTACTACTTCAAGTGTTTCGTCCTGTATTTCGCGCTGTGCAATGCGATCCCATCCGTTATGAATCAAGACCAACTAGCCCGACTTTCCGTTTTGTTGCATAAGAAACGTAGAATAAATGTCATTGTTAAAAAAAAAATCCCGCCAGTTCCACTTCGCGAACACTGTCGAAACAGCGAAGCTGCGCCCCTCTTAGATCAGGCTATATCGTACATCCATGCTTTTGAATTCCGTTCGTTGGCGCATAGCTGCGGCCTCTCTTGCGGGAACATCGCGGTTGGCTCGGCCACGACATGCCCGTTCTCGCGTCAGCTCTCGCCAGGCCCGTAGCCAGTATTTTTTTATTTTTTTGGGGGGGGGGGGGGGGGGGGGCTAGGGCTAGGGAACCCCTCTGCCTACGGGCCTGGCTCTCGCTGACGCTCACGTCGGGCAGCTTTTTCATCGGTTCAACGAGAAGGAGAAATGTTCGCCATTCTGAAAGCGCAGAACACCTGAACATGGACACTGATACGCTTTTTTTATACTCCACTGAGCCTCAGCCTCACCCCATATTGGCGCATTTCTCGTAGGTTCACCTCTCCTCTGAGCCTCGACATCCTTCGCCCTCGCAACGTTCGCGCTTGTGCCCTGGGGTATTGCTTGGGTGTGATCCCAGAGGCCACGTAGAAAGAAGCGCTTGATTGTTGTCTGCCCCGCCAGGTGCCGCGATGATCCCAGCAGCTCTAAAGTCCCTGAAAAAAATTAAGTAGCGCCAACTTCGCCCTTCGCCTCCTCTCCTAACGCAAAATCCCTCTATCTTATCCTAACAGGGACTTTATCCTAACAGCTGCAGCAGCGTCTCTTGCGTGTCCTTCAGGAAACTACGGATTTTTTCCCGCCGCAGTAAAAACAGCCTCTTTCCGCGGTTGTACCTTTGTTTGCTATCACTGGCGAAGCAGGTCGGCATACCGAAGCATCCAGAACCACCGTGCGAACAGACTCGAGCGCGATCGACCACGCGCCGCGCACCGATCAAGTGAACAAATCAGACGCGGACGTACAAGGTGGCGCTTGCATGATCATCTAAAAAGCTCGTGCACCGCTCTTAAAAACTAGCAATTTCTTTGCGCCGCCGAGTTTGTAGGGGCGCTGCCATCAGAAGCGAGCACTTCGGCGCACTAGTTTAACTCTACCGTACATTTTCATATTGTTGGACACTATGAAAATACGGCACTTGCTTCTGTATACATTACATAGTCGTATTTATCGCGGTTTTTCGTACTCTTTATTTCGCGGACTTTTCTCACTGCGTCACATAGAACCGCAGCGCCCTCGAGCGCTCTAGCGCAAGAATTGCACCGGAGCTCAACTAACTTCATTTGCAATCTACAAAGAGCACGGGAGAGGATGTGCCTGTACACTGACACGAATAGCGCTACCTTATTTATTTTTAGGGACTTTAAGATGTTCACTATCCTTCAATGAACTCAATGATTTAATGTTCATCAATTATCTTAAGTCAAGTTATCAACCGATCTCGTGTACGTATTCGATCGAAATGCATGAAATATCCGTGTACTTAGATTTAAGCGCAAACAGCGTAGGTCCGTTGTTATATCTCTTCTCTCCCTTTTTCTTCTTTTAAATGATTCACTTGGGCCTAATTAGCCGTGACGAAACTTCGAATATTGGTGCCGTTCGTATGAAATCAAACGCGCTCGATACGATCGGCGCATGCGCAGCTGCAGGAACCGGATGTGCAGCGTGCTCCTGGACTGCCTGCTGGGCGCCTGCATCGCCTGGGTGGTACACTGGGACAACGGCTTCTCCGAGGAAGTGCCCTGGGCGTCGCTCGAGTGGACCGAGGTCGGTGTCCGTCGGCTGCTTATAGTCAGGGGCGGCGGCGCGACATTTTTTTTTTTTTTTTTTACTGATATACGGGGGGGCGGGGAGGGGCGCACACAAGACACGTTTCTTTAAGGTTGGAGGCGGGGAACTTATGTGTTTTGACTGTTTGCTCTTTGGTGGGGGGGGGGGGGGGGGGGGAGCGAAGGGGGGGCAGGCGAAATTTTTCTTCAAAAGTACAGACTGATGGGCTAGTTGATAGTGCATAATTTAGAACAGTAGCGCGAAGAGGCACACGGACGGCGACAGATCGAGACGGGACACAGCGCTATGTCCCGTCTTGATCTGTCACCGTCCGTGTGCCTCTTGGCGCTACTGTTCTAAAGCAATCTTTTTTATATCTTTTTTTTTTTAGGGGGGGGATTCCCCGTGACCCCTTTGGCGCCGCCCATTTGTATAGTTCACCTTTAGTACGTTTGGTGCCGGCCTTCGGTGTCGCTCCTGTCTCTCTTCTGTCGCCATAACCATAGGCACGCGCACAGGGGAGACAATGGGTCGGGAGGTCGGGTGCCTCCCACTAATCATCTAGGGGGGGGGGGGGGGGGGGGTAAGTCTGCTGTATATCTTTACGCAGTCTGACCTGCCCGTTCAAAATGCACGGTTGTAGCCACGCACCGTAATGGCAGCCGAGGTCTCGTCCAAGAACTGTTTGCTTCCCATGTGAACCCCCCGCAGATCAGGGGACCAAAGGCAGGCCGTTGTGTGAAGCACGTCGGAGCTTCATTTACATTTGTGCCGCCTCCGTCGCGAAGCTTGCCTTATTTTAGATGAGGCCAACGGGAGCTGGTCGACGGGTGGAGCGCAGCGGCGAAACTTGGATTTCCATAATGGAGAACCTTGCGGACGACCCGAAGGTCGCGGGTTCGATCCTGGCCGCGGCGGTCGCACTTCGGTGGAGGCGAAATGCTAGAGGCCCGTGTGCTGTGCGATGTCAGCGCACGTTAAAGAACACCAGATGGTCGAAATTTCCGGAGCCCTCCACTACGGCGTCCCTCATAATCATATCGTGGTTTTGGGACGTTAAACCCCAAATATTATTATTAACCTTGCGGACGCCTATGGCCATAACAGCTTTAGCAATTATATCCGGCTTAAAATAGATTATAGATAAACTTCAAGCTTAAAAACAATAGGACCAGCGGGGCCCTTGTCGTCTTGCAGACGGTCGTCCAGCACCTGCAGACTCTCATCCAGTGGCTGATGGGCGCCCCTGCTGGACTCAAGCTGAACACGGCGCTCAACAACGCGCTGGGGCGCTTCTTTCTCTACCACATCAGCCTGTGGAAGAGTGAGTCGCCTCCTCCTCTCTTACGTCATCACTGTGACAGCTATGGCATGAACGTTTACCTTCTTTCCACAGCTCAGTCTTTAAAAAGAAACAATGACTTGGTTTAGATTGACAAACTGCACTCCGAGAACTCTAATGTCTTATGTTTCGATATGATAAGTTCATTATTTGGGAAGAAAATCAAGGTTGAAGCTTCATTTTTAAATTTCGCGCCGAAATCTCCGCGCGTGACGTCGAAAATTTCAAAATGTATTTTTCGCATTTTCGCGACATTGGCTCGATGAGATTTTCTGAAACATCGTATGCTAGGTCTATGGCACCCACAGATGACAACGTACTTCATTTTTATCGATTAGAATCTACGTAGGAGACGCCTTCAAAATTTATGACGTCACGGTGTTTGGTGCGGGAGTCTCAAGGTGGCGTCCCCACCCGCATTTCCTTTTCGCGCGTTTTCTCGCTTACCAAGCGTCGTGTCGCGGTAAGAGTACTGTATTCGCGATTGTGAAATTGTACTTTACTAATACGCGAGAAACCGTCTCGCTCTTTAGTGTCCCTTTAAAGGGACACTAAAAGTGTCCCTTTAAAGGGACACTAACGGTAAACAATAAATTAGCCTAGATTGATAATGTATGCTCTGAAAACTCTAGTGTCGTTAATTTCAGCACCATACGTTTATTAATAGATGATAAAATCGATGTCGAAAGTTTCACGTTTAAATTTCCCGCCGAAATCTCCGTCGGTTACGTCAGGGATTTCAATGTATTTTCTTTTTTTCGTTTTTTGGCCACGTCCGCTCAACGAATTTTCCTGAAAATTGGTATGTAAAAGTCTTTCGCTCCCTGGGAAGGCAATGTAGTTGATTTTTTTACCGATTAGGCACTACAGTTGCCATAGTGTAGACGCCTTCGAAATCTGTGACGTCATGGCGACTGGTGCGGCAACCTCAAGATGGCATCGCCACCCGCATTTTGTTTTTTTGCGCGTAGCAGAGTGGTTTTTAAATGGGAAAAAGAGCGCGAAAGAAGACGAAGCACAAGCGAACGAGCACACAGGACGAGTGCTGCCTGTGCGTTCCTTCGCTTGCGCTCCTTTGCACTGTCCTTCCTGTCTACAAGCGTTTGACCAGCTAGCCCAACGAACCGCACTTCTACAGTGGTTTGCATCGGTGTGCATAACGTCTCGAATCTAACACGGTCAGGCCCATAGCCGGGGGGGGGGGGGGGGGCAGGGCCCCCTCCCCCCAGAATTCGGATGGAGGGGGGTGTTTTGCCAAGAATAAGTAATGAAAGTAAGGGTTTTTCAAGGCCTTAAACAAGTGCCCCCCCCCCCCCCCTCCGAAAAAAATTCCTGGCTACGGGCCTGAACACGGTTCTCATAAGTAAGCCCATAACACGGCTTATGCCGCGTGTGTGTAATCGTAATGTACATAGCCTTTTGCACCACACGCATATAGACCTTTTGACAGCAGATAAAAAAGACGCCGCCATGCTGGGATGCACGCGAGAGTGCAAAGGCAGACTTCACAGCCTCCGCAGTGCATTTTTGGGGGATCACGCCCATCGAGTTTCCTACAATATTTACTAGCGGAAACTCTGGCGCTGCGATCGTTCAGCCACCATGGCAATGATGGGTCGTACACGGATTTGCCTGGTCTTCGTCCTTGCGGGCTTCGAACGCACTTGTGGCTTTGTTTATTGTTGCGTTTTGGTTTTGATTCGAATAAAAACATTGGAGCGTTGCGAACTTCGTGAGGCGATTTGAACTGGTTCGCCTAAAAAGGTGAAGTGAAGTGTGAACTGCTGAGTGTTTGCTGAAATTCGTCTTTCGGCAAAGCGGATGCAGGCCACACGGAGCCAAACGAAGCCGAAAGAACGAAGTTTAGACAAATCCATATACTACCTACCATTCCCAAGCTGGCTGAAGCGCCGTGCGTTGCAGCTCCCACATCAGCGCCAGAGTTCCCTCCGGTGTATTTACTGGAAACTCTACGGTCGCGCCTGTTGAGCGCAGCCCAGAGAGGACTATGGCGGCGCCCAGGAAGCTGTCTGTGAATAGGTCTATAGACTATTGCCACGCGCGTTTCTTATTTTCACTTTTGTTCTATTCGGTTTTCACCCTCAAAGACTGTCAGCAATGCCCAGCTCAAACCGCGCCTTATTGTTCTAGAAGCTTTGCGATTATTGTAGATCGTTTTGTTAAGATTGCGCGCAAGACGCGAACACACGAGCTTATTCCAGAGCTTGCGTGACAAGTGATAAGGCTGGAATATTCGATGACACACGTAGAAATGCCGACGCGCTTCACCGCTTGTCAGTTTTTCGACGACCGACGCTCTGTGCGCCGATATCAGTCTACAGTGTGCATTGCCTGCTGTAATCTGAGTTTCAGTTTCACGGCCACAAGTTCGGCCAAACAAAGAGGTTCACCTCGAAGAAGCCTACTCCTGTTCTCATCCACGTCACAACCACGTGACACTATTTTCCCTAAGACACCTGGGCGCCGCCATCTTGGGCTGTTAAGCCGATGTTTTCTTGTTTTTGTATATCGCCACGTGAAACATCGTATGCGTCTACCGTAACATTGTTCGTTAGGTTGCTAAAGATGCAAAACACAAAGGTTAACAGCACAATATGGCGGCACTCAAACCATATCCGTAAAATAGTCTACACTGCAGCTGTGGCGCTCTCGCAGCGTACGTGGGCGTCGTGGATCCCTGGGTCGGGGCCCTGTTCAGCCTCTGGCCGGGCAGCCTGACCCTGCACCTGGCCCTGGCCTCGGACCTGCTCGCCCTCGCCACGGTGCACATGTACTGCTTCTACGGCTACGCCTGCCGCCTCTACCAGGGCTGGGTGCGCGCCCTGGGCGCGCTGTGGAGGCTGTTCCGCGGACGCAAGTGGAACCCACTGCGCAGGCGCGTCGACTCGCACCGCTACGACGTGGACCAGATGTTCGTGGGCACGCTGCTGTTCGGCGTCCTCTTCTTCCTCTTCCCCACAGTGGCCGTCTACTACGTCGTCTTCATGGCGGTCAGCCCCTCCTCCCATTATACACACTTCTAATTGCGTAGCACTTTTGAGGGCCCGGCCTGTCGAACGCCCGTAGATCTCATAGAGCAGGGGTCGGCAACCTTTTGAGGTGGAGGGTGTGGGGGTGCCATCACCCCCTGTGAGGTCGTTTGCGCGCGTCTCGCTGATTGGCCGCAGCTCGTGTTGACAGCCGCCGAGTGGAAGGTGGCGTTGTGCTCGCGCAGGTCATCATCATCATCACTGAAGTTAGCGCGGTAGCTCCAGCAGCGCCGCCCGGCGGCGAAGATAGGTGGGCGCACGGGAAAAGGCAGCGACAGCAAATAAGGGGGGGGGGGGAGGAGGAGGAGGAGGGAGGAGGGCATTTGCTGGCAAAGAGTAAAAATTCGGCAGTGTGACACTAATTTGTAAAACTAGTTAAAAATATCATGTTTATTTTGAGCGAAAATTCCATTTTAGGTCAAAACTGCCATGTCGGCCTTCAGATAGGCGGAGGCAGTGGAAAGGGGGGGGAGGGTGTTTTACGCCGTGCCGGGGGGCCGCATAAGACAGCCACGCGGGCCCCGGGTTGCCGACCCCTCTCATAGAGCCTGGTCACGCTCACAGTCAAGTGGTCTATAAAGGTATAAAACAATGCTAGCAACGCTCAAAACCGGGTTAAAAGAAACGGTATTTGAAAACATCTTTTGCGCTAGCAAACAAGGACGTAGGGAGACGACAACACAATGCGCTGCTAAAAGCAATGCAATGGCAATGCAACGCAATGCAATGCAATGCAATGGCAATGCAACGCAATGGCAATGCTAAAAGAAACGAACGAGGTCTAAAATAATACGGTTAATAGAAATAACCAAGAAATAGTCGCGATAATTTGCCTAAAATTGCTGAAAACGCTTCGAAAACATGCGGCTGACACACCCGCCGCGCAAGAGAGCGTGCCACCATCTCGCAAGGCGCAAAATCGCTCCTCGCATCGGCGCTCTCGCCGCTACATACTGCCACGCGCGTTTATAAACTTTATTTTGATGTATTCGGGTTTCAGCCACAAGAGCTGTTAGTAACGATGCAGACCAGCACCTGTGACGCGAGCACCAGTGATAACGCTGGAAGCTTCGATGACTGCTTTATAAAAGGCGACGCGCTCCGCCGATCAGATTTCTCGACGGCCGACGACTCTTCACGCCGCTATCGTTTACAGTGTGAATCGCTTGCACGTTGCACTTTCATTTTCCGGCCGCAAGTTCGCCCGAATAAAAAGTTTAGTCTTGAACACGCCGACAACTGCTTCCGTCAACGTCGCGACCACGTGACAAATGCGAAGGGGGAAACAACCTGACGGAACTCGCTGCGGACGACTCGTATCTCAACTGCCGTAGCAAGCAGGAAGACTATAAATCGCAGCAAAAAGTAGCGCGCATATCGCACACCTGGTTCGCGAATCTCCAGAACAAGATTCTACTCGTGCCGGGAAAACCCTACATGCCAACCTCTAACGTTGACGTCATCGACGGTTTGGGAAACGAAGCAGTGCTCTACGAACGGGAATCGCTGGGCGCCCGCGCTGCGCACTTCCTCGGGTTTCACGTTAGCGGCGCTGCATTTATCGCAGGACTTAATACTACACCAATATCTACACAAGAACGACATTGACGCTGGATTTCTCTACGTCCATAGACTTCTCATGCAGGGCCTTGATTACAGTGCGTATGTGAATAAGTAAGTTAATTTTTTTCAAAGCAGGCTCCCCGGTGTGCCGCCGTAATCCCATCTTGGCTGTGGTAAATAGCTGTGAGCCCCCCAAAATGCACTGCGGGGGCAGTGACGTCAGCCTTTTTACACCCGTGCCACTGTTCAGAAAAGAGGTGCTTCATTTCCTCCTGTGAAAAGGCTGATATTTTTAAGGGAGAGGAGAAGCACGCGCGTCCTTAAAGTGAACGAAAAAGTCACAGTTTCACCGCAAGGGTGAAGCAATGAATGCGATAGCAAAAAATTGTAATGTTATACGAAGTGAGGCTGGCAGCTAACTCTTTTTGGATCCGATCTCACGCAACTCTAGAAAACGCTTGTTCTTCGCGTTGAGAGCGCAGCACGTAGAAGGGTACACCGGCCCCCCGCTGTCGGCCGCCGAGAAGGGGAGATAACGCGCGCGCCCGCGCTCGTAAAATCGAAGGTCGCTCGAGGGACCCCCCCCCCCCTCGCGTCTTTTCACGCTCACGAACGACGGGCGGGGCCGGTTATATATATACATATACATATACGGCAAATGACGGCGGCGGACACCGGCGGCGGCCAACGGCGACGCCGACGGCGAAAACCAGCCGAAAGTGTCCATATAATTGCTATCGCAATAAAAGCACTTCCCATCGCGATTGGATCCGAACCTAAGACCTTAGAGTTGTGCGTCCGACGCTCTACGCCCGCACCAACTACGCAAATGAGATATTAAAGCAAGATATTCACACAAGGATTCGCGTAATCCGAAGGTTGTTGTGGGTTCGTATCGCACCGCCGGTAAGGAAGCTTTTTCGTCCACTTTTAATTCCTTTTGATATGGGTCATAATCATTACACTAATGCTAAAAATAACCAATAATGTCATCTATGATTTCGTTAGCTTAACAGTCTGTTGGTTTCTTTGGTTGTGTCTAACAAAGGAACGAACCCCTCGCACAATTCTTCTTGTCTCATACTTTTTTTTTATTTAATCACATTTCATTAGTGCTGAAGTCCCTCACTGGCGTATTTTTCGCGCCTCATTGGTTCCCCGCTTTTCCGCCGAGTCTTACTCTTACCTTTCCCACAACCCTTTCCACTAAGTGGAAATGGTTGTGGCAAAGGAAAGAGTGAGGGAAGGGTTGGGGTAAAGGGCTAGAGTGAGGCACAATTAATGGAAAGAGTTGTGGCGGTTTCCGCGCAACTCTTTCCACTGAGCCTCATTCTCGCCCAATGACTCCTGACGCGCCAACGACGTCAAGGTACAGGGCCAACATAGACAGCTACGCCGTGAAACAATATGGCTGCCGCCTTGCCCCTATGTCACAACGTGATGTTCATGAAAGCAAGTCATTTCAGGCGAACGTGTTCCGCGTGTCTAGTCTTAAAGGAGCACTGACACAAAATTTGAAAGGCGAGATAATGAGTTAGATAGATTTATGTAGAAATGTGCACAACATGTACGAAATATCAAGGTCAAATACAGCCTAGAACATATTTAAAATCAATGTTAAAGTGCACGACGCGCGACTGAGTGAGAGGCGGAGCCCCTCGCGACGCCGACATCAACACGGCGGCAATGTAAACAAACCTACGTCACGAGTTTGTGTTGTCTAGTTGCTGGCATGCGCCTTGCGCATGCGCAACCTGTTCTATGAGTGGCTCCCAGAACGGAGCCACTCATAGAGCAAAACCACGACGAATTCGTCGTGATTTTGTTTTATGAGTTCACTTTGTTCTATGAGTTTATTTTGTTCTACTTTGTTCACTGACGTGCCAGGCGTCAACGCCTTACAGGTCAGTGACGGTTGTGCAGTGTTCCTGCTAGTGACAGCGGACGAAACATTCGCGCCCCGCAAGACGAAATGAGGACATCACATATGCGGTTTCGTGTTCGATATGTTTACAGTAACAACTTGCGCGTATTAAAACGCGTTTTCTGTTTTGCTTGCGATGCTCGCTTCTAGCAGTGTACTCTCGGCATTAGAGCGACCGCGTTCAAGTTGTCATTCGCACATCTGCACCGTGCACAAGGTACGTCACTGATCGCATAATGCTGACGCCGGTGAGCTTTTACATGGTACACGGGCACGGTTACCGGGCGCCGGTTGAGAGACGACATGCTCGTCTCGACACATCGAGACGGGTATTGATGACTTAACCTTCAATAAAATTTGCCAAGAATTCGAGGCTAACTAAGGAAAACTAGTAACACAGAGACACACTTTGAGCAGTATCTGACTCGAAAAGGTTCCCACACTAAAGTCGTCGGGCGCGCGAGGAGAACGCTCCGTCTCCGTTTCCAAACGCCGACACTTTATCATGAACCCTACTAAGATGGCGGCCGCCATCTCTCGGTGGGCACGTCTTCACTATTGGGGAATAGTTTCCACTCCAGCAATATTTTTAACCTCCTTGGTTGAAACCTAAGATTAAAAGAAAGCTGCGCGCCCACCGCCGTTGGCTTCTCACCCAGAGAAAATTTGCGTGGGTGCCCCACCCAATTGCGTTTGCTCATTTCCGTGACGTAGACGTATTTCAGGTCGGTGATTTTCTTGACACCTGTCCGTGCCACCGGCTCTCAGTGGAAAACTTGAACTTCCTGGGAAATGTAAACAAATATTCCGACATCACTGCTCGAGTAAACGCGAAATTTTAAGTGGGAACGACGAACTTTTAATTGCTAATATGTATAGCATTTACCTGGCAATGTAAATATTATATACTATAGCGTTCTACTAAAGCGATCAGCGAAAAAAATGGAGTGTTTTCCTCCGCTGTCTTACGAGTTTCAAGAATAAATTTTTAGTTTGAAGGTAGTGCCTCACAAAGAGTCAACATAGAGTACCAAATGAATAACAGTAACGCATCACAGAAATGCTTAGAAAAGGCTTGCGAAGAAATGCAATAGCCTGACGAAAAGGGGCATCAGCTTCGCAGTTTCGCCGGCTTTCACGGGAGTGGAGCTGGCTGTATTTTATTGCGATATCAATTATATGGACACTTTCGGCTGGTTTCTGCCGTCGGCGTCGCCGCCGCCGCTGTCCGCCGCCGTCATCCCCTGTATATTTATATGTATATATATAACCGGCCCCGCCCGTCGTTCGTGAGCGTGAAAATACGCGTGGGGGGGGGGGGGGGGGGTCCCTCGAGCGACCTTTGATTTTACGAGCGCGGTCGTCGCGGGCGCGCGCGTTATCTCCCCTTCTCGGCGGCCGACAGCGGGGGGGCCGGTGTACCCTTCTACGTGCTGCGCTCTCAGCGCGAAGAGAATGTAGTGAGCAGTGTCCCTGGAGCGGCCGTATGCTCTTAAAGCAGCGTTTTCTACAGTTGCGTGAGATCGGATCCAAAAGAGTTAGCTGCCAGCCTCACTTCGTATAACATTACAATTTGTTGCTATCGCATTCATTGCTTCACCTTTGCGGTGAAACTGTGACTTTGTTTTTATTTTTTTACCTTCCTCCCTTCCTTCTTGTCCGGTTGCAGCTCCGGTTGGTCGTCCTGTGCGTCCAAGGATTGCTGGGCCGCGCTGTTCTTGTCTGGGACTCGCTGCCTTTCTACACCCTGGCGGCGAGAACTGTCACCGGACGACCCATTGTCGGTGAGCTATACGGGTGTGCTCAATTGGGTCGCCGAATGGCACTCGAAACCGATTGTAATACGTAAACACGCCTCGTGATGGTTCGATACTTAGTACGTCGACATGTGCCCATACTCATATGCGTGCGCAGGGTTCCCCATTGGAGGGGGGGGGGGGGGGCAAAACTTCATCCCTCCCCCCCATCCTCTCTAGTCGAATCCAA
The DNA here is from genome assembly GCA_030522465.1 of Rhipicephalus appendiculatus. Taxonomy (NCBI): domain Eukaryota; kingdom Metazoa; phylum Arthropoda; class Arachnida; order Ixodida; family Ixodidae; genus Rhipicephalus; species Rhipicephalus appendiculatus. The sequence goes on from JALIZH010032968.1 coordinate 2,373,138, forward strand.
ATTAAATGCGCCGAAATCGAGGAAAAAATGAAAGTGAAGCGAGATTGCGTGCTTGCCGCAATGTCCTGCCTTTGGTCCTTGACTTTCCGGAAGTAATGGTTCGAAGTAAAGAGTTCTTGGAATTGCAGAAGAGTTGATAGGTGGGCTAGTTGGTATAGATTCATTATGACACTTGGCAGCGCAAACAGACGGGACGAAGCGCTTGTTTGTGTACCTTCTTACTTCGTCCCGTTTGCGCTGCCAAGTTGTCATAATGAGTTCTTGGAATTCAACTTCAGTGTCATCGGTCACCATTACGCGGTATGGGGCAGGCTTTGCCCCCCCCCCCCTCCCCCCGTGCGCACACCTATGCCTATACTCGCCTGCAGGGAATTAAGAAAAAACGGACTTCCGTAATCCATAGATTACGCAAAGTGTTTCTCGTAAACCTTACTGGCTCCCAGCTGCGCTTCTCCGGCTAATTGGTCGCTACATCTTATACATAAACAACCTGACCAACTCGCTGCAGACTACGCGTATCTAAACTGCCGTAACAAGCAGGACGTCGATAAAGTGCTGCAAAAGATAGCGCACGTGTCGCGCGAGTTTGCGAATCTCCCTAACAAGATTCTACTCGTGCCGGGGAAACCCTACGTGCTTACCTCAAACATTGACGTCATCGACGGTTAGGGTAAACGGAGCAACGAGAACTCTACGAACGGGGATCGCTGGGCGCCCATGCTACGCACTTCCTCAGGTTTCACAGTAGGGCAAGCTGCATTTAGCGCAGAATTAAGAACCACACCTATCGCTACGCAAGAACGACGTTGGCGCTGGATTTGAATTGCATTGAGTGCTACCTTTTTTTTTCTCACAGGTACCTACACATGCGCAGAAAAAGAAACAGACGAATTCAAGCATTAATTATGTTCTCATTATTCGTATCGACGCCCGCGTGCTCCAGTAGCATGCCAGAGTTCTTCAGCGGACCTTACCAATTGTTGCGGCGTCATGTGCAGTAGAAATTCAGTGATTACTGCGTCTTGCTGCTGTGTTCAACTCATTGTATCAAGATGAAAACATACTTAAGTCCGTAGACACAGTCATCTACCACCAGGATCGTGATCGAGTAGAAATATCGGTAAATTCGGCTCGATGCTGGGAAGCGGCAATGCGCCGCTGGGTGCATCGTGCCCCAGGTTGACTTACCTATTCGTCGCTGTAGCCCGTGAGTTACGTGCAGCGCACCTAATTCACAAGAGGTGTATTCGATTCACCTGCACCTCCTGCACCGGTTCACGGTGCACGACACCACAGTCCTCGATTGCAGCGTGGTGCCGGAGTGGTGCAGCCGCGGTGCAGAGAATCCCTGAACCTGCTCGTTAGGTGGTGCCGTCGCGGTGCAGCTTAGAAGCAGACGACACGTTTCGCCGACGCTTGGTTGAACATGGCGTTGATCGTGGATGCAAACGGTGTCCAATACTGAATATCCACACTGCCGTCTGCTATCTGATAATGGCAGACGGCAGTGTGGATATTCACGCAGCAGCTGGTGAGTGAATTTATGCGTTTTCGGATCAATGCGGGCGCAGGAAAGACGACGTACACGCCGTGAGGGCGGGCAGAGCAGACGACAGGCGATGCACCAGCGCCCTCGATTGAAAAGAGAAAGACGCGATGGCGCTGCACCTGCACCATCTGAACTCTTGCAGCACCGGTTCCGCGCACCACGCCGGAATCGAACACACCTAAGCTTTCCACCTTCGAGAAGGAGCGAAGGGGATTGTAATCACTCGTGTGTGATGCGGCCCGGATGCTTCAGGACCACGGCGTCCGATGGACGCGCATGCATACATCTCCGCTAGGCTTGAAGGAACCGAGCATGAGAGAGAACTTCGCCTGGCAACAGCGCGCCACGGCAATGAGAGGAAAGGATATCTACCTCTCCTAAATCCTCCATCTTGTCTGTCCGAGCGCTCCCGTATCGCTGCTCTTCGGCGTTATCAGTGTTCCTTGCCACTAGTGGCCTGTTCCGCCAACTAGCAGCGTTTCTAGCTAACCTCGAATAGTCAGACTCGTCAGGGAAGGTAGCCCGCCCTCACGTGCCTAAACGGCTGGTCCCGTGTGTGGCATGGGTCGACACGATGCGCTTAATTTGCCAAGGCTCTACCTTTTATTATTTATTGGTCCTAGCGTGCCACTTAAATGGAATGGCCTATTTAATACTGACCAGTGACGCGGGGTTGCCAGGTCGAAAAGACAAAAAAAAGTAGCCAACTTTAGTCAAGGGCAGTAAAGGTAGCCAAAGGTAGCCACGCGTGTGCGAAAACAAGTTCGATGTTTTTGTTTAAATGACTAATTACAAAAAGCCTTTCAGTGTGAAATGGTAATATTTACTGCATGAACACTTCAAAATCAGAAGGGCTGAGATTCAAACATAAATTGTTGGCTTCAGCAGTCATTTCGTGCAGGATGACAATAAAAATGTGTATATGGCCACACAGCGTTGAAAATCGCAGTTGTTGGGATTGAAGCATAAATTGTAGTGACTTTCCCAATCGTTTGTAGTCTGATGATGAATTCCGAGCAGTTAATATTCCAGAGGACTTCGTCGAATATCCGATTTCTAATGTCGATTACTGCAGAGCGCCCTGGACGCAGAACGCGGTCGATTCCTGTTTTTTTTTTTTTTTTTTCTGAAAACTGCTCAGTGTCAACACATCGACACTAAAGAGAAAAAATAATTAATGGGTTTAGATTAATAAATGGTACTCTGAGAAGTCTAATGTCGTTAACTTCATCGTTTATTACGTTTATTAACTGAGGAGAAAACCAAGTGTTCAAATATACATTTCTAAGTTTCGTGCCGAAATTTTCCGCTTGTGAAGCCACGGATTTCAAAGCGTATTTTTCGTATTTTGTTGACACGGCTGAATGAAATCTCCTGAAACTTCGTATGCTAAGTCCATGGCCCCCCTCAGAGGACAATGTACTTCATTTTTACCGATTAGGAACTACGTATCACCTAGTAGGTGCGGTCAAAATGTATGACGTCTCGGCGAATGGTGCGGAAATTTAAGGGGGCGTCGCCACCATTATAGGCGTGCGCAGGGTTCCCCTTCAGGGGGAGGGGGGTGAAAGTTCGTCGCAGCGCCCCCCCTCCCTATTACATCAATGTATGGGACTGACCTTGCGCCCCCCCTCTAAGGTGACCCGCCCCCCGCAGTCGCACGCCCATTCTGCCTTGTCTCGCATGACTGTCGTGCGCGATCAGCTGATTTCACATTGTCTCGTGCGTGTTCGTCTGCGCGAGGGGCGATAACAGCGCGTAGCCGATAATAATAATAATATGTGGGGTTTTACGTCCTAAAACCACGATATGATTATGAGAGACGCCGTAGTGGAGGGCTCCGGAAATTTCGACCATGTGGTGTTCTTTAGCGTGCACTGACACCGCACAGTACAGGGGCCTCTGCCATTTCGCCTCCACCGAAATGCGACTGCCGCGGCCGGGATGAAACCCGCGACCTTCGGGTCAGCAGCCGAGCACCGTAGCCACTGATCCACCGTGGCGGACCAGCGCGTAGCCGAAAAGCGCGAAATCCTGATAGAGTCAACTCTTAGTGCTGCCATAATCCACGTGTTGTATTGATCATGTGGCGAGGAGGAAGAGATAGCGCCTGCCGTGAGAAGGGTAGTGAAGGCCAGAAATAAACCACTCTCTCTTCTTTATACTCGGAGTGCCTTTGGGGGGCCCTTTGAACGGCTTTGTATAATGTGCACGGAGAAAGTTTTTTTTTCAAGTATTTTTTTTTTATGTCGCAGGGGACGTCCGCTTCGATGCCTTGTCATCCGGGCCGGAGTTCGCACTCTATATGCAGGTGCGTCGCCATCTGGTTTATGCGTGGCATTTCTAATCTATTAGAATTTCTTTAGTGGCAGGATACGTGAATACAATGGCGGCGACAGCCGAGCAAAATGTCGTACTTATGTTTGCGTGCGTGCGTGTGTGTGTGTGTGTGTGTGTGTGTGTGTGTGTGTGTGTGTGTGTGTGTGTGTGCGTGCGTGCGTGTGTATGTGTGTGTGCGTGCGTGCGTGTGTGTGTGTGTGTGTGTGTGTGTGTGTGTGTGTGTGTGTGTGTGTGTGTGTGTGTGTGTGTGTGTGTGTGTGTGTGTGTGTGTGTGTGTGTGTGTGTGTGTGTGTGTGTGTGTGTGTGTGTGTGTGTGTGTGTGTGTGTGTGTGTGTGTGTGTGTGTGTGTGTGAGTGAGTGAGTGAGTGGGCGACGGAGCTCTCTTATATCATTGTAATGTACACATTAGACTGTAATCTACTTCTGTAAGGACACGTTTTACTTTCGTGTCATACCGATTCCTATGACGGAGGGATCTCAAGGAAATCAAGCCTCCCGATGCGTATGGAAAGGGGCTTATTTACAATAAACCGCAGCCCGACTCCGTGGGTCGCTGCTGTAGCGCGTGAGTTCTAAGCACGAGAGTATCTTTTGGTTGTTCTTCGTCCATCTTTTTCCAACAGGATCAACCATGTTTTCCATTCGCTGTGTGCGCAGGTGACCGGTGGGAGCGTGGACTTGCTTCCAGAACCCCTGGGCTTCCCCTCGTGGAAGGACCTGTTGGCCGACCTCCTCGTTGGACGCATCGTCTATCCTCTCTGAAGAGAGCACCTCATTGGACACTCGTTGTTTTACGTCACAGAACACGTGGCTTCCAAGCACCCTTAGTGAAGGACGTGCTACATCCTAGTCGACGAACTACGTTTAACATATATACTTACATATGTTATCACGCGCAAACAAAGTGCCGTTTCACTGAAAACGACGATAGCGTTATTCTTCGATAAATGACGAATCCAATCCAGCGGGAGCCATTCTGGACATTCCAATAGCTTCCAGCTTTAATTACGCAATATGTTCTTTCTCTGTCGCAGCATGCCCGAGCTTCGTTTAAGCGTAGTCAGTCAGGGAGGCCGTGTACAGTCTAACCTCGGTATAACATAACGAAGAAACTATAAAATGTTACTCGGGGGTGTGAACGTGTAAAAACATACACGCTTATAACAAATGTCGGGTATAACGAAGGACTTCGTTATAGCTAGGTTGTGGCTGTATCTGACAATAGTTATGTGCCATGCGAATACATGGCGGCTATAATATTAGGTACCATGTTTTCCTGGAAGATTACAAAGATTACACGACAGGGATACGAGGTCATAATGGATACCAAAGAACGGCATCGCCATTGAACTTCCTTCTTTCATTTTCATTTGTGAGTTGTGTCGTTTGAGTTGCCCGTTTCTTGTGGCTTTTAGTCTGCCCTTGCATGTGCCATTCACGGCTGTGAGATAAGCGAACGCCCACCTCTCAGTCTCGGAGGTCGTATGCACGCGTAGCGGAATCCGCTGGTGGCGAAATTCGCGCACTAAAACCTCGTGTACGTGTAAGCCTGCCGAAGCGGTTTCAGAGAATCGCGATACATGCACAGATACGCCTGAGTTTGACGCAAGTGATAAGTTTTATGCGTTGGCCTGATTTCCAAGAGCCTTTCATAGGGAGATGAAAAGATCCACCGACGATTGCGGTGCTTCCTATGATGCGAATTCTGAGCGCAGTTTCGTGTTGGGACAACGCCAATTGTGTTTAAAGTTGTGGCTATCCGCAGTTGTAGCAATGTAATATATCTTTCTATTTCTATGTCGTTTTCTATCTCTCTTTCTCTCCTTTTTTGTCTTCGTTCTATTTCTCTCTATTTTCTATATATCTTTCTCTCTATCTCTCATTTTCACGTGTTCGTTTCCGTTTGACACTGCCACATGCTGTACATGGTAGTGGGGCCTGCCCAACTATCTTTGTGTATCTTTTGTCGTCATTGTTTGTACGCGCTGCTAAAATTATTTGCTAAGTAAGGCCGCTATTTGGTATCGTAATGATACGGCGTGGGTGCGCGTCGACACTCAGCGGGGCGATAAACAGGCTCAGGGACGACTTCGAGATGAACTGTGTAGGAGACATCATCGCATGCGACCAGGCTCTGTGTGCAAGATCACGTTTCGAGCTTATGCGTCCTAGACGTCCCACAATGTTGGTCGTTGCGCAATTTTTCATTACTTAATTAAGAAAATATGAGAGCATGGCCGTCGTTGTTGCCTGCGGCAACTGAAGTGTTGCACTGCATAAGCACGTGGATCAAGAAGGTTCCATTCCCGGCTTCAGTGAGGAGGGAGCATTGCGCAGTGAGATGCAAAGGAAGAAGGAAAAAGAAAGAAAGAAAAAGAAAAGTAATACGTTAGGCACGCACACGACAAGCTTCGCTTGCCTCGATTTTGCCGATAGGCGAAGGGTTCGTACGTAACCTTTTTTTTTTTTTTTTTTCTTAACAGTGCTTCCACTGTGTTCTGTGTTTACCGCTAAATTCAGTCAGATGTGAAGCTTCTGTGACAGTATCCGCTTTTCCAGTAGGGTTGGTCTTCCTCCTTTATTTAATGTTATTGATTTTTTCATTGATGACTCTAGCCTTTTCTGTCTGTACTTTCACACAACACACAAAAAGTAGCTGCGAAGGTTCGTGGACATTATCCGACATTACACTCGGACTTCATAGTCAGTCTCATGTCTGTTTTTGTGCCGTTTCCTCGTCAACGACTGACTGCGCATGCGCAGACGCTCGCCGCGTGCGAGTCATTCCATTTTTACGGATCGACGGACGATGTACGTGTCTCCTTCGTAGCGTTGCCAAATAAAAGCCTGCAAATGATATTCGACCACTTTAATGTCTTCTGTGCGACTGCGAAGTTGTGGCCGCGTGCGAATTACAGCGTCTTGCGCACGTTCAACGCTCTAGCTATTAGGGAGTTTTCGAATAGGGGCCCCAAAAATTTGGGGCCCCAAAGCCCTTTGCGTACGCTAGCTTTTGGTCAAGCAGGAGATGAGAGTTTTCCAATAGGGTTTCGCTCTTACCGATTGCGTCTTGCGTTTCTAGCGCCACTACGGCGTCAAAGAGAAGCTACTACAAAAATAAAGGTAAAACGTACCTTTTAATAATAAAAAAAATAACCTCAAGTGGCGTTTCTCCGTATTTAAATGCAAAAAAAAAAGTTTTTTTTTTTGTATCAAAAGCAACTTTTTTTCTCTTAAAGTAACCAAGCGCGCTTATATCAGCCAAGTTGATCAGCTTTTATCACCCAAGAGCACGCCGAGAACCGTCACTTCAGTGCGTGTCGCCATGAGTGTTTGACGCAAAGCTTTTTGGGGCAGGCTTTGGGGCTCCCGCTAAATTCCGGAAATAGCGTCCCCAACGGAAAACCCAAACGCTGTATGGGTTTCGCGCATGCGCAGTGGCCTCGACGCCTTTTCTTAGGGGCCCCAAAACTTTTGGGGCCCCTATTCGAACACTCCCTATTGAAGGGCCCCTAAACCAATCCGAGTTGAAAGACGAGAGAGCGATTTCCTTCTCGCCTTCACCACCCTTCGTACAGGCACCATTTCCTCCTCACCATTTGTTCCTTAATAAAACACGTGGACAACGTCAGCACAAGGCGTTGAGCATATTAAAGATTTCGCGTTTTTTACCTTGTGCGAACGGGAATTATCGTCATCATTAGACACTTTTAGACTGCCATCCGTTTCTAATGGCAACCTGCGTCCGCAGAGCTGCGGCGGACGCCCAACTGAAACTGTCTATTAACCGGTATACGCGCTCTCTTCGTCCTCTTCAACTTGTGATTCGCACCCACAACACGTGCACCGATTTTTCCGGCATAGAATACTGAAACTAGGATGGGCGGGTGTGTTACGGGACTAAAATTCGCGTGATATCGCGTTACAACTAGTCATGACTGAAATCACGTAACATCACCTAACAACCAGTCAAGTGACAAGATACCACGTAACATCACTAACAATTGCATGATTTCACTGTTCAAAGCGCACACCGACAAAGACGAAAGGAAAGACAACAGGACAAGCGCTTACTCGCAACTGAAATAATTTTTTGAACAAGGAATCATATAAATACAACAAACAACTGACCGACGCATGCGTGTCAAGACAAAGGTGAAACATGAAACTAGTGAGCTAACTAATGCGATAAACTATCAACAATTGCTGTCAAGGAAAACGAACTCCTTTTCAAGCAACAAAACAGAAGGTTGGCTCACGCACTGATCTCTTTTTCTTATATGGAAAGCTTCGGCCATCTCACTTGTTAGCTGATTGCTACTTGGAAAAATTATTTCACTCTCGTGTTGAACTGGACAGCGGCCGCACTCCCTGCAATGTATTGCCAGATGTGAAGTTCCTGAAGACTTAAATGCTGACTGGTGCTCTCTTCGGCGTACATTAATGCAGCGTCCCGACTGCCCAATATACTTTTCCACAGCTAAGCGGGATCATGTATACCACGTCATGTTCATGTATACCACGGGATCATGTATACCATACACGGTCTTAATGACGTCTTGGGTATCCGCAAGACGTCATTAAATGTGTGTGTCACAACATTGTTAAGAAACTAAAAACCGGAGGGGATCAGTCGGGCAACCGTGGTGACCAGCGTAAGGGCAAGAAGATAGCAGTCATTCCTTATCTACATGGAACAGCGCACAAACTTAAACATGTAGGGAATAGCTTCAATGTAGACGTGCTCTTCTCCGCAAAAAATAAACTGCAGTCAATTTGTTCTCGCATTCCGCAGCGAACTTCCTCAATGCAGTGTAAAGCACAAGAAAAAATTCGTAGACTGCGCGGTGGGCGTGGCATCATTTCTCGGAACACCTTCTCAACTGCAGCGATCGCTCGTGAAACAGCTTGGATCTACACAACGTGAGCGCGAGCACTTGTTGTAACGTTGCGGCGTTTTGCTGCACGTGACGCAAAAAACGAATAGTAACCACGAAAGAAATAAAGCATGGTTAGGTTTTAGCATACGTGCAGCGCCGCATGCAGACAATGCAAGCCGCCGCACAATCACACGCATCACCGACCCAAGCACGCAGCGATCGCGGCGACCGCCTCGTCCGGTCGTCTTCCGTAACATTTGCTTGCTCGAGCGACGTGACATGCACTAGCGAACGCGTTGCCGCATCTGATCTAAGTTGGCAGCTTATCCCGTACACAGGGCGACCGCGTGAAACAAGCTTTTCAAGAGCCCCTAAAAATCCTCTCAAAATACAAAGAACGACACCTGAAGAAAGCCAGCAAAAGCACGAGAAAGTACCGTGCTCGTGTACCGTGCCTTTGCATACTTTCTTCAAGTATCGTGAACCAACTGGCCCAGATTTCAACTCTTCTACAAAGAACGAGAGCGTTATTAAAGGGACACTAAAGAGAGAGAGAGAAGTAAACTTTAACTTAGTACCATGTGCGCGTTCTCTCAGCCCAGAGGTCGGTGCCTTCCTTATTCCTGCAGCAAGGTCGACAGCTGGGCTAGTAGGTATGCTTCCGTATTATTTAAAGCAGCGCAAAGGACAGGACGAAGAAGTGGACACAACGAACGCTTACTCGCAACTAGAAGGTTTATTAGAAGAAGCATAAAAAGTAAACATAAAAAAGAAGTTACGAGTGAAAAACAGCGCTAAAAGACGGGACAAGAAAGAACACGGGACCACGGCGCTGACTAACAACCATATGTGTTCCGTGTTCTTTCTTGTCCCGTCTTTTAGCGCTGTTTTTCACTCGTAATCATGAACCAACCAGCCCAAATGCGTACCTTACTGCAATAAAAAGAAGTGACCCAAACGAACTGTGCAATCGCCGCCTCGTGTGAATCTTGCCAACATGCGCGAAGGCAAGAAAAAAAAAAACGATCGGTAAACAGTTTTAAGGTCTTAACACCAGATAGGCACCAAGTAGCCGTGGCTTGCAGCGGACGCCCGAGCTCTGCCCGCCAGCCGGAGCTGGTCCTCGGGTCCTTGTTGTTGTGAAATCAGAAAAGCGTGGTCCACAAGAGCTTGAAGGGCAATTCCTAATATGTTTAGGCAAATTTGGACCCTCTTTATTTTGCTCAACATTTATTTCATGCTCCCTGCAAAATAAAGAGGGTCCAAATTTGCCTTAACATATTAGGAATTGCCCTTCAAGCTCTTGTGGACCACGCCTTTCTGATGTGCGGGTTATCGCTAGAAGTAAAGATAGGACAGCCAGAGAATTGATGGAAGCGTTTCTTATCGGCAAAAAAGGCGACATGTGCGTCAGTGACACTTCCGTAGTGCTACATAAATCCGAGAAAAAGTTTATTGAGCATGGCTTACGTCACCACCATTGATGTGTACATGTTTTCTGCGCACTAGGTACGTGTATTTCTGCAAATAAATCAGTTGTTAGTGGCGCTCTGTCCTGTGTTCTTCCTTGGGATTGTGTTTTTTCGCGCCTTAAAATATCAAGTATGAACGTACACCAACTCCCCCCAAGAAAAAGTTCTCTTAAGTCTGTAAGGTAATATGTGCACTTTGTTGATGCTGCATGTGGCTGACAACGATGAATAATTATGACTGAGCACTTTACAGTGGATGGGAAGGATTAAACCACACACTCGTTGCGCACTTAGCATTATGTGAGGTCTGATCTTTTTTTTTTTCCTCTCCCTTCATCCACGCTATATTACATAGGTTAACGAGGTCCCTTGCCTGACATGACGCCCACATAGGGTCTTCTTGCAAATGGGTCTCGAGCACATTCTTCAGTGTGAGGCAATAAAGAAAAAGAAAACCAGCGTGGCTCTGTGGTTGTAATTTTATTATATAACTTCGCTTATTCTAAAGTTCCGAAGCATTTCATGAGACCACTCAATTCTTGGCCAATCCCCCCACAATGAGTGTGAGCCAAAGTTATAATGATAATACGTGGGGTTTAACGTCCCAAAACCACGATATGATTATGAGAGACGCTGTAGTGGAAGACTCCGGAAATTTCGACCATTTAGTGCTCTTTAACGTGCACTGACATCGCACAGTACACGGGCCTCTACTATTTCGCCTCCATCGAAATGCGACCGCCGCGGCCGGGATCGAACCCACGACCTTCGGGTTAGCAGCCGAGCACCGTAAACACGGTTGTTCCACCGAGGCGGACCTGAGCCAAAGTTGAAGGTGAACAAGAATACTCGACTTCCACGCAGAGGATCCGGGTTCAAATCCCTTCGATCCTGGGCTTTTTTTTTTTCTTAATTTTTTGAATGTCTATCGGTACGCCACCGACGGCAACGGCAACGGCGACGCCGCTCAACGCAGGAACGGACGCCCAAGAGCTGTTCTCTAAAAGCTGCATTCACGCAGCTTGACTAAGCTCTCGTTCAGCAGCAGCGACAGACTTGACTGACAGAGTGATTTGTAGCGACTGGCGAGAGCAAATTTGTCTACGTACGATAAATATTTCGATTGAAGGCGCTGTCGATTCGTTCTTTGCCGTTCACGATAATGCCTCGCTCGCTATCATTTCCGGCGGATGCATTTTACTACCGCCTTGTCTCGAAAGCCGCCTCAATCTTTCCTTGCCTTCGTGAGATAAGCAGGGTGAACTATATAGATTACTCAGAGTCGCACGCGGAACCGATATGCACCGTTGCGTTGCTATTGCTCTGTGAGTTGGGCCCAACTCAAATACTCAACACTTCCGCGCGCACATCGACTGGCAGCAGCCGGTGAGTCAGAACATATAATATCTGGGGTTTTACGTCCCATAACCACTAGACAATTATGAGAGACGCCGTAGTGGAGGGCTCCGGAAATTTCGACTTTCCGGTGTTCTTTAGCATGCACTGACATCGCACAGTATACGTGGGCCTCTAGCGTTTCGCCTCCATCGAAATGCGACCGCCGCGGCCAGGATCGAACCCGCGACCTTCGGGTCAGCAGCCGAGCACTGTAACCTCCATCGCGGAGGACGGTGAGTTAGAACAGTAAATCCTATTCGCCTTCGCAGAAAAAAAAAGAAAGGTAACTGACAGGGTCCCTTATTTCGTATAATATAACAATAATTGTCGGGGTTTCATACATCCCAAAACCACGACATGATTACGCGGGACGTCCGCCACTGTCGAGTAGCAGTTACGATGCTCGGCTTCTAATCTGAAGGTCGGGGGTTCGATACCGGCCGCGGCGGTCGCATTTCGACGGAAGCGAAATGCTATAGAGGTCCGTGTGCTGTGCGATGTGGGTGTATGCTCAATAACACCAGATGGTCGAAATTTGCGGAGCCCTCCACTATATGGCGTCCTGCGTAATCATATCGTGGTTTTGGGACGTTAAACACCAGATATTATTATTATTACCAGGGACGCTGTAGTGGCGGGCTCGGAAATTGTTAAACCATCTGGAGTTCTTTAACATGCACCTAAATCTAAGTACACGGGACTCCAGCATTACGCATCCGTGTAAATCCTTCGAGTAAGCAGTCGAGCACCGTAAACCACCGTGACGGGTCCGAATTTCGATTAAGCTGAAATTCTAGAGGCTCGCGTACTGTGTCATGCCAGTGGACGTTAAGGAACCACAGGCAGCCGAAATAGTCCGGAGCCCTACAGTATACGACGCGCCTCATAATCATAACGTGGTTTCGTCACGCAAAACCCCAGCAAATTATTATTTCGCGTTTCGCAGTGCTGCTATTCTTGAATCAGTCATGCATCAACGAACCCAGTAAAATGTTACGCAGTACTGAGCCGTGCATCGTGGAACACCTAGCAGCGCAACAGAGTTAGCATGCGGGCAGTAGCGTAAAAGAACACAACGCGGAACTCGCCACTAGATTTGTATCCGAAAAAGAAAGAACTTACGTATACATAACAGTAAGTCACCGAAACTGAGCACGTGTATCGTAAGATGACATGAATCATGTCTTGCCTAATCGGTAATTGTACTCTTAATCTAGAACAGTGATTGATGGGTGGCTTACACAATTTTCACGGCATCTTAAAATAAAAAAAGGCTTCGTCTGTTTCACGCGTGCGCTGATTCGGACGTCTATAGCCTTATAGTCTTTTCCTTAAGACACGATCCATGCTGTTTTGCAACACATGTGCTGAGTTTTGATTGTTATCTACATACGTTCTTTTATTTATGAAAAAAAATGCAGTTGCGAGTTCAGCGCTGTGTACTTTTATTCTACTGTCCGTATTCTAACTCTGTCACGCTGGTAGATATCGCACGATGAACATCCACTAGCAGCCCGATTCGCGATTCCGAACCCGCCACTGTGGTTAGAGGTTACGGTGCCCGACAACTGACCCGAAGGTCGTGGGATCGAATCCCGGCCGCGGCGGCCGCATTTTCGCTGCAGGCGGACAAGCCAGAGGCCCGTGTACCTCGATTTAGGTTCACGTTTAAAAAAAAAACAAAACAGATGATCAAGATTTCCGGAGCCCCTCCGCTAATGCGTCTCTCATAATCATGTCGTGGTTGTCGTACATGAAACCCCAACAATTACTATTATTATTCCCTCGTAATTTAACTATAGTCCCCCCCCTACCCGCCGCGGTTGTCTAGTGGTTATGGGGCTCGACTGCTGACCCGCAGGTTGCGGGATCGAATCCCGGCCGTGGCGGCCGCATTTTCCATGGAGGCGACAATGCTAAGTCTCGTGTGCTTAGATTTACGTGCACGTTAAAGAACCCCACGTGGCCTAAATTTCCGGAGCCCTCCACTACGGCGTCTCTCATAATCATATCGTGGTTTTGGGACTTTAAACCCCACCGATTATTAATATTACCAGCTTGAGTCGCGCATGCGGCCCTAACGGAGGCTTCGAACAACGCTCGCGCGGTAGGCGATACGCACTGGTTTGTCCCTGGCATGCGCGGCTGATATGAAACGCGCTCCCACTCACTCGATCGTGGCCACCTGCGGTTCACGGACGAATGGATACACGCGCAAGAATCGGGAAAAAAAGACATAAAAAAAAGAGCCACCGTACGACACAATATTGTGTCGAGGCGTGCGATTCCGTCGTCGCCGTTCGCATGCTGTCTCATCCGCGGTGATTTAAAAAAAAAAAAAAAGTGATGCCGATAGAGAACGTAGTCCGATGCGAGCTCTAGTGTCACGTGACTTAGTTGCTCGTCGTCTCGTCGTCTCGTCGCCGCGCCCTCGCCTCTTCCGTTTTACGCACCGTGAAAGCACATGTCGCACCGGCGCAGCTAGAAGCCGGTGGGAACGGGAGCCGGCCGGCGGTGTTACCAATTTGCGGCATATTAGGGAGCTGGAACAACACTGGAGCGGTGTTGTACTTACCTACGGAGTGATTGAAAGTGCGCTGTCTGCGCTTCACTGGTGAAGCGGGGCGGCTGAAAAGTGACAGCGTTTGCACGAGGTACGTACGTACTTCCAATTCAACTTTATTTTATCGGATCTCGATGGTTTCGTTGGAGATTGTGAATTGAATTACCTTCGGGGTCTCTGACACGCCGCTGTGGTCTAGTGGTTAGGGTGCTCGACTGCTTACCCGCAGGTCGAGGGATCGAATCCTGGTCGTGACGGCCGCAATTTCGTTGGAGGCGAAATGCTTGAGGCCCGTGTGCTTAGATGTAGGTGCACGTTGAGGAAACCCCAGGTGTGCGAAATTTCCGGAGCCCTCCACTATGGCGAGCCTCATGATAATATCGTGGTCTTGGAACGCTAAACCTCAACAATTATTATTATATTATCAGATCTCAATTATTTCATTAGAAGTTGTGAATTGAATCGCCTTTTCGATCCCGTTCACCTGTTCATGTCCCAACGCACCATTTGTGTTAGGATAAGTTTAAATCCTGCAAATGCGCTCCTCAAAGCGGGAAAAACTTGGCCTTTAGCTTGTACTAGTTTCTCTAGCCTTGTACTAGCTTCTACTACATTCTCTATCCTTCGTGGCAAAATGTTTACGGTGCTTTATTGCTGACATGAAGGTCGCGGGTTCGATCCCGGCCGCGGTGGTCGCATTTTTATGAAGGCGAAATGCAACCCGTGTGCTTATATTTAGGTGCACGTCAAAGAACCCCAGGTGGTCGAAATTTCAAATGCCCTCCCCTACAGCGTCTCTCATAATAATATGCTGGTTTCGGGACGTAAAACTCGAACAGTTATACTGTTCGAGTTTTACGTCGAGGTATACTGTTCACTTGTCATGTCCCATTGCGCAATTGATGTTACGCTACGTTTAAATCCTCAAAACGCGTTTTTAAAGCGTGGAAGAACTTAGCTGGTACCAGCGTTTTATATGCATACGCTGTCGAGTGGATCGTTGATCACAGAGTTCAGTGAACCAGTTACGAATGAATTCCTGCACAAACGGAGTTATTTCAATTTTATTGCTTTAAGGGCCAAAGTATGATCTGATTATTATGCAAAACCGCTTTGGGAGACTGGATTCATTTTAACAACCATGAATTGTTTAACGTGCACCTGATTTACATATTGCACAGGAAGCGGAGTTTTTTTTTTATATTTAGGCCCCCCATCGAAACGCGGCGGCCGGGATGTTAGTCCCGCCACATCGTGCTTAAATTAGTGAAGTTCTAACTGGAATATTAACGTGCCATTTTTTTTTTTTTTTGTACGACTGTATTTCCGTTGCCAGGGCTAAAAGTGAACGCAGTTTGTTCATAATTCACCGGGTTGTACGAGCCAGAGAGAGAGAGAGAATAAGAGTAGAAGAAAGGCAGGGACGTTAACCTGGGCTGAGCCCTGTAGGCTACCCTGCACGGGGGAAGGGGTGAGAGGGAAGGAAAGTTGCAGAGGAGGAGAGAAAAGTCACTGAGCCGACGTAACAGTTCCACGTTTGATGACATCACAAACGACGAATCAGACCGGTGTCCTTGAGAAAACGCAACAGCGCTTTCGTTGCCTTTCGGAACTGTGATGGGCAGCCCCATGGTCCCAATACCCTCTCGACTATGAAAGCGCTTCCGTCCAGTTGATGTAGAACAGTGCGGAGGTGAAGCCTCTCGTTTGCGTATGTCGGGCAGCAACACGAAATGTCTTCAATAGTCTCATCGACGGCACAGTCGTTGTACTCGGCGTTGTCGGCCATCTCAATCTTAAATGAGTAGGCGTTGGTGAAAGCTACGCCCAGACGCAGACGGCACAACACTGTACCTTCCTCCCGGGAAAGACCAGGGAGTAGCCGCAGTCGTAGAGATGGGTCGAGAGAATACAGTCGATGACGTGTGAACTCTGATGATTGCCACTTCTGGAGTGTCATGTTCTGCGCCAGCTTACTTAAGTATCGAGCCGCGTCAGTCCTGGATAAAGGTATAGAAACAAGGTTTGTTTCTACGTGTGCTTTTCTGGCAGCTTCATCGGCGAGGTCGTTGCCGGAGATACCGCAATGACTTGGTATCCATTGGAACACAACGTTGTGTCCTTTCTCGATCGCATCGTGCAGCATTCCTGTTATCTCCCACACAAGTTGTTCGTACTATCCGCGATGAAGTGCTGACGAAAGAAACTGTAGAGCCGCCTTTGAATTGCAGAATACTGCCCATCGATTAGCCGGTTGTTGCTCGATATAATCGACGGCACCTCGCAGGGCAACAATCTTCGCACCAGTCGATGTGCTCAGGTGACAAAGTTTGTAGGTGAGATTGATGTGTCGTGATGGGATGACGGTGGCGCCGGTGGAGCTAGTCTGGGTGGTAGAGCCATCCGTGTATACGTGAGTTCTGTCAGCATAGAAAGTGAGCAAACAGTCCAGAGCAGCTTGCTTCAAGGCCAAAGTAGAAAAGTTTTTCTTGTTTCTTATTTCTGGGGCGGAAAGGCGCACATCGGGTTGACGTAAGCACCACAAGGCGGATGGTGAACGCGCCGAGGGTGTGAAACCCGATGGTAACATAGCACTGTGAGAGCTGACGACATTGGGGAACGACGCGTGCGGTCGTTCGTCTGGCAGGTACTGCAGATGGCTCGACACCATCCGTGAAATATGTCGAATATGCGCTCTTAGCGCGTCGGCTGTGACGTAGGTCGTATCCGGATGGTCCCGAGCCAATATGACTGTTCCGGCTATTGAGGTGCTTCGTGGTAGGCCGAGGCAAACACGTAGTGCCTGCGCTTGCACGCTCTGAAGTGCTCGAATATTTGACATGCAAGATTTTGAAAGTTGTACGAGCCAAAACCACGATATGCTTACGAGGCACTGCTCAGAAGGGTAATCCTGATTAATATAGTCCGCTTGGGGTTCTTAATGTGCCCCAACATCTAAGCACACGTGTGTTCTTCGCATTTCGCCCCCCGTCGAAATGTGGCCGGGATTCGAACCCACGCCCTCGAGGTCAGCAACGTGAACACAGTTAGTTCTTTCCGTACTGTGAGATTCTGCAGTGTATAGGCCTTACATGGTTGAATAACTTGTCAAATTTCGCCACGCTGAGCTTTCCTCGGTGACCGCACATCGCCGAACGGCACATCAGAATATCGAAAACTTGGGCTGGTTGGTGTAGCACTGAAACCCACTAGCGTGCAATCACGACGAGTACAAGAAGCAGTACCACACCATGGCGCTGAACTTACAACAATTTTATTAGACGCACTTCTTTTTTTGCGTATCGATGCGTATGTCACAAGACGTTGGCGGAATGAATTCGCTTGCACCTTCGTGAAAGTGGAAGCTTGATACGTGTATACTCGCTGCGGTGGTATAGTGGTTATGTTGCTTGACTGCTAACCCGAAGGTCGCGCGTTCGATCCCGGCAGCGGCGGTTACATTTCGATGGAGGAGAAATGGCAAAGACCCGTGTACAGTGCCGTCCACAGTTAGGGTGAACACGGCTCAGCGTGGCCGCGCTCCGCGCAGCGCCAGTGCAGCCGGCGGGGCCGCTCATCGAAGCATAGCGGCGCATGCGCGCACGGACACACTGGAGCTGCTTTACGTCGTCTGCTACATCGCTCGAGCGTGTCGTTCTGTGGTAGCCAGGCGCCGGTCTTGCTCGTGGCGCAGCCACGCCGGCGGCACTGGCGCTCCGCAGAGCGCTGCCACGCTGAGCCGTGTTCACCCTAAGAGTGGACGGCACTGTACATTTTTTGTCTGATGTGCACTACGACGGGGAGGGACGTCCTCAAGAAGGAATAGCCTTGCAGACGATGGTGGTGGTGGTTGTGATTAGAAGGAAAAAGGCACCTAATTTCTGCAGCCCTTTCGGGAGCACGGCGCATTGCCTTGAGGGGGGAGGGGAAGGGGAGTGATAGGATAGAGAGGTAAAAGTGGTAAGGGGTGAGGAAGAGCACTCAGAGTACCGCAGGCGCGGCAAGGGAAGGGGGAGCTGTCAAAGCAGCAGCCAGGCACAGGCACTACGACCCAGTTGAGCGCGCTTCGTGCACATGCGCTTACCCTCGCCTTCGTGACCCGAAGGTCGAGGGATCGAATCCCGGCAGCGGCAGTCGCATTTTCGATGTAGGCGCAAATGCTCGAGGCCCGTGTGCCTAGTTTTAGGTGCAGCTGCCCCCCCTCCCCCACCCTTCCCGAGAGCCCGCCGCTGGCGCCAACCCTGGTGGGGCGATCTTAAATCAGCACCATATAACAGATGGCTCTATCAAATGTTCCGCCTATCAACCATAAGGCGTCTCTCATAGTACCCTTCAGGGAGTTGAACCCTGTAATTGAATTTCAATGCGTCGGTCGGCGTGCCTTCCACTTTGATTGGGCGTATGAGTGATCGTCCACTCGCTCCAATAGGTGTGTGACATGTGCCGGTGAATTATAGAGTGAGCGAACAAAACCCGTTAGTTGGTTTACAAGCTTCGGTGGCACCCGCTGCTGTGGTTGAGTGGTTATGGTGCTCGACTGTTGACCCTAAGGTCGCGGGTTCGATCCAGGCCACGGCGGTCGAATTTCTAGGGAGGCGAAATGCTAGAGGCCACTTTACTATGCGCTGTGAGTGCACGTTAAAGAACCCCAGGTGGTCGAAATTTCCGGAGCCCTCCACTACGGCGTCTCTCATAATCATATCTTGGTTTTGGAACGTAAAAACACAGGTATTATTATTATTTTTGTTATTATTACCATTATTATTGTCCTGTATCTTCGGTTTTCGCGCTGTTTTGCAGACAAGACTCAAAATTAACCCGAAGCCTTCCACTGTACAGCGTGCCCACAATGTGAGATGCGTAAAATTTATGTGATGACGCAGCTCGGCGATCCGCGAGGCGCGATCGTCAAGATAGAGCATACCATCAGCGCGCGTCCGACGTACGATAAGGCAGCTGCCTTATCGGCTGCAGATTGCGCCAAGACCGAAAGGGAATTATCTCGTTGCCAGTGGCAACCACCGCGGCGTGCGCGGAGCGTTCGAAATCACTTGCGGAGACAGGCGCGGCATATGTTTTGCGGAGTGCCATATGGCGGGACTCGGATCATACGTTGCGTCGGAATTAGGCAGTTTTAGAGTAGGATATGCAAAGCTTTGCGTTACCGTTTGTTGCCACCGCGCATGCGTCATACGCTATCCTCTTGGGTACCCACGTTAAGAGACGAAAATTGCGTATCGTTCCCAGCGGTCGCTTTCTCTGCGTACTAGTGATGCTGAACTATCGGTGGTATACTGTCGATACTGTCGATAGTTCAGCAGCTGCCGATTGCAAAAAAAAAAAAAACTATCGATATAGCGCTATCGGTAATAAGTTTGATAGTACCACTGATAGTATAAAATCAACCACGCGAACTCATTTCAGCATAAACTTGGTTGCCCAAGTGTGTGGAGCAGGAGGCTGAACGGCAAGAGTGTTGACATGCTTGAACAATTAAGTTGACATGAACAATTAAGTTGAATTGTTCAGGTGTGCAGTAAACGAGATCTCGACATTTGACGGAAGTGTGCAACTACAATTGTATTGCATTTTGTAAATTTAAAAAGAAAATATCAACAACCATCGGTTTGTAAATTTTAAGTTGTAAGTGGTTACTTTTGAATATGAAATTAGTGGCCGGCGAATTCCTGCAATCGCACTGCTGAAGTAATTTTTATTTCGCTAGAAAACTGCTCATAAATAAGTAAACTGAGGACTACTGATAGTGGGCTATCGCAAGTGATCGTTGGCAATATCGTTGGCAAATGCTCGTTGGCATAATTATTCACAGAATTATTGCGAGTGATGTCGGTAGTAATACTACCGACGGTATTTTCGCTAGCGCTATCAATAACAGTGTCGATAGTTTATCGATAGTAGTAGTATCGACAGTTTCTTTACCCTTTGGATAGTTTGTAGAAGATCTTCCCGTTCTCCCGAACCTTCCCACGGAAAGGTTTGGTGATCGGGACACCTGCGTATGTGTTCGGGGAACGGGATGATTGACAGCACCAGACTGCCCCTTGCGGCGAGGCCAACGAGAGAGGGAGAGAGAGTGGCCGGTGCGGGGCGGCCGAAGAGGCAGTGACAGACTTTTCGAACAACGAAAGACCATGGATTCTCGGCTCCCTAACGCAGTTGTAAATAATGTAAATAAACTTCTTGTCTCATATATAGAACCTCATCGTCATCGAGTTATTGAATCGAACCCTTTTATATCATAGTTAACAAAAAAACTATCGATGCTATAGATTGTGGATCTTCCGATAGTTTGGCATCACTACTGCGTACCCTAGTATAAAACTGCCTATTAAGCTGCCGTCACAAACTTCCAATACGAGAGGAAGGCTGTCGCAGCCAAATTAAACGTTGTATTCGCCGCTGTATTCTGCGGAAGAGCGTTTCGCTAAGCGCTCATTCGCGCCTGCGACGAGCACCGTACGCGCGACCATTTGAGACTGTCGACCAAGAAGGTCCGCCGCGGTGGTGTAGCGGTTACGGTGCTCGGCTGCTGACCTGAATGTCGCGGGTTCGATCCCGGTCACGGTGGTCGCATTACGACGGAGGCGAAATGGTAGAGGCTTATAAATATATAAATGCTTGTAAATATATAAAAAACGTGCATAGTCGTTAGCGCCCCGTTTCTAAGGAGCTTCGCTCATCGGTTGTATTCGTACACGGAACAACTGCTAGTTTTCTTCTAGTACACACTAGAAACACCCTCCGGAGCTAAAATCTGCCTTCAGCATTTTGAGTGGACCCAGGAGGCGCTGTACATGACTCTGATGACAGTGCAATAAAAGTAAGCATTCTTGGTACAAAATTAAACATTAATTTGACGCTCTCAGATGCACTCATTACGACAGGATATAACATTCAACAGCAGACAGCGCTGAGGCTTTGTTGTACATATTGCGAGGAAACAAAACCTGGTTATTTTTATCCGCGTCGCTATACCTGAAAATACCCGCCACGGTGGTCTAGTGGTTATGGAGCTCGACTGCTGACCCGCAGGTCGCGGGATCGAATCCCGGCCGCGGCGGCCGCATTTTCGATGTGGGCGAAAACGCTCGGCCCGTGTACCTAAATTTAGGTGCACGTTAAGGAATCCCAGGTGGTCAAAATTACGGGAACCCTCCGCTACGGCGTGTCTCATAATCATATCGTGGTTTTGGGACGTTAAACCTGAACAATTACTAATATTAACAATCACAACGATTTGGCTTGTTGGTAGAGCAATTGGCTTGAGTTTAAACTGACATCGCAGTAAAAAAATTCGCCGACGATGACGATACTGCCGAACGCAGCTTCGTGTTGGGGCAGGGCCAACTGTGTTTGAAGCTTTGCCTTTCCGCAAGGTATCGACGCAGCCATAAATCATAATTTTTGTGAAGAAAGACCGCACCCACATTATTCATCTTTCTGCGGATAAGCGAGGTACCCGCTACTCATCTGTGAGGTATTATGTGCGCTTTGTCGACGCTGCATGAGGCCGATTACGATGAAGAATTATGGCTGAGGACTTTGCAGTGGGTGGGAAGCATTGAACAACACAATCGTTGCGCAATTGGTATTGCGTTATGACTGGTTATCTTACTCTTCTGTCACGCTATTTTTATACATAAGTTAACGTGATTTCTTGCCCGTCATGACACCTGTTTAGGGTCTTTTTGCAAATTAGTTTTGAGCACCAGCTCGGCTCTGTGTTAGAATGCTCAACTGCCACGCAGAGGACTCGGGTTCAAATCCCATTCGATCCTGGGCATTTTATCTCATTTTATTTTTCGACGTCTACTGGTTACTGTTTCATGTCTATCGGATGCGCCACCAACGGCGACGGACTGCGACGCCGCTCAACGCAGGAGCGGGCGCCTAAGAGCTGCGCTCTAAAAGAAAATGTACTGAGAATTAGCAAACAAAATGTACTGAAAGTCCAGTCTCCATCAAGCTGGATACGGGCCACTGTGGCGCTGCACGTGCAAACGTTATGAGCGGCACCTCAAAAAGGTGGCGTATGTTCAGAGTGCAGCAGTCGCTGCGTGAAATGAAACGCCGCTATCGCGCCAGTCTAAGCACAAGGCCATGCGAGCTGGCGGCGAAAACGTCGCAGCTGCAAGCTATATATAGTTGTGCTGGTTATCCCGCATCACTGCTGCGCAGTAGCCTAGATAATTCGCCACACCGAGACGCTGACGAGGTCGCTTTCTTTATTTTTAAAGGAGCACTGACACGATTTTGAGGCACCCGAAAAGGGACATTTCTCGTTTTCATGGTGTGCATAATCAATGCTCTCCACGCAACGGAGCCAGTCGAAACGTGTAAAATATTTTACTTTGATTTGAGTGTTTCCGTCGCCCAGCATCTGCAAGCCAATCCCACCGCAATGGACATTATCCCGACAAGTCAGCACAGCTCTCTGGGTTTGCGAGATCTGCGTCCCGCATGCAGCCTGAATCGCAGAAATCGCTATCAGAGTCTCTGGACAACCATTCACTCGTCGTTGTTTACGTGAACCCCGTGCGGCTGACAGCAAACTGACAGCTGTTGCTAGTACTGCAGTGACGTCGGACTTGTGTTGACACTTCACTGCGATGCCGCCCCCTCGATACCGAAACCGAAATTGCTATTTTAAGGTAGCGGCATTGAAAATATATTCAATGCGTTCCCTGACAGCCGTGTTTTTATTTAGAGCAATAACCCGAAAATATTTATAATTCGTGTCAGTACTCATTTAAATGGGAAGAATTTCTTACGCGTCGTGATTGCGCGCCGTGATTGCATTGCAGTGCTTTCTAAATAGTTAAAATCTATCTATCTATCTATCTATCTATCTATCTATCTATCTATCTATCTATCTATCTATCTATCTATCTATCTATCTATCTATCTATCTATCTATCTATCTGTCTATCTGTCTATCTGTCTGTCTGTCTGTCTGTCTGTCTGTCTGTCTGTCTGTCTGTCTGTCTGTCTGTCTGTCTGTCTGTCTGTCTGTCTGTCTGTCTGTCGTTATCATATAGACATGTGGCATGTCCGCGTGCATTAATTTGTTGTAGTGCTCGTTAGAGCTGGCTTCTCCACAATATTAGTCGTACTGAGGGGGAAGCCTGCAGCTCACATTTCACTGGCTTTGAGGGGTAAGGGGATGGGTGTTATAACTACCAGCGTTCAAAGTAGTCTGCGTGCTTAAACGCTGCGGTTGCAAATGGTAGGTGAACGTGATCATAGAAATCGCTTCATCATGTTTTTGTTTGTTTGTTTGTTTGTTTGTTTGTTTGTTTGTTTGCATGCTTGCTTGCTTGCTTGCTTGCTTGTTTGTTTGTTTGTTTGTTTGTTTGTTTGTTTGTTTGTTTGCATGCTTGTTTGTTTGTTTGTTTGTTTGTTTGTTTGTTTGTTTGCATGCTTGTTTGTTTGTTTGTTTGTTTGTTTGTTTGTTTGTTTGTTTGTTTGTTTGTTTGTTTGTTTGTTTGTTTGTTTGTTTGTTTGTTTGTTTGTTTGTTTGTTTGTTTGTTTGTTTGTTAACCCTAGAGTCATTACAGGAATGGATAAACACTAAGATACAGTTCAATAAATCATTCTGTACTGGGGAAAGAGAGAGTCGAGTGAAAAAGAAAGTTTTGTTTTATTTTCTTTTGTTTTCAATGAGGTAAATATTGGGAGGCAATATTGTCCTGTGTGTAGAATATATCCCCGAACACTACCAAACAATCATATGCTGCCAAAACCTGGAGGGAGATCACTGGCACTGATAACAGCGAGCGAAATAAAAATTTTCCCTCCACCAGTAAAGACAAGACACGGCACATTGGGACGCTGAAGGTTGAACGTTGAAGTGTTGTTGAAAGCTACATTGTGGTCACATGTGTTTATGAAAGTGTGGTTGTACACGTAAACATGTTTTCGGCCGTATGTAGCGCGAGGTTACGAAATACGAGGTCGAACCTTCACGGTTCACAGTAAGAAAAACCTTTTCAGTTGAAGAATAATGCGCACTTATCATGGATTCGAACCTAGGACTAACGCTGTCACGAGTCAGTCGCTCGTACCATCTCAGCTTATCAACAGTGCAATCGGAAGAGAACGTCGAGGTGATTTAAAGTGCGTATCTCAAACTACAGCTCGTTGTCTTGCAAGAAGTCTGGTCTCTGGTTGTTCAAAGGGGTCATGAAGCACCCCTCGGGCTTATAATCATGATGTAGCGCGAAAAGACACAACGGACACAGAGAACCACAAACCACAGGCGCTACTGACAACTTTAATGAAAAATTGAAGACACACAGAAGATATATGCAGTTCCAAACGCGCAGGCGCGAAAGTGACATCCGGCAGGCTACAGGGGGGCGCTAGACAAAGATTACATATCAACAGTACGATTGAAAAAACGCATATTCCGCGGCAAACAAGACAACAGACGTCTGACTAACACAATCATTACCTTTTTCTTTGATAAAAAACGCTTCTAAAAGTTCTCGTGCTGTTCTATCTTTACTCCTACCCAGGATCTTGACATCATGAAACCCTGGCGCACATGTGCAGCCTTTGCAATGCGCGGAAAGATGTGCATTCATGTCCTTGTTCAAATTATTTGCGTGCTCCCTCATTGTCATTGACGCAGCGACCAGTTTGCCCTACGTAGCACTTGCCGCAAGACAGGGGGATTTCATAAACCACCCTGGTGGCGCAACGCACATACGGCTTGGCGTGTTTTACATGGCAGCCTTTCAAATGGCTGCTCATGATGCGGGGGACACAATTGGGCGAGCCTATTGGGAGCACAAAAGACGATGGGTACACTGTACCTACTGGCCACTTTTTTGTAATTGTGACTCATTTTGTGCACATAAGGCACAACTTCAGGCCTTGGGCCACTGAGCTCACCGGCTCTAGCACCATTCGCAGGAGTGCCCGCTTTAATCTATTGCAGGAGCGATTCAGCCACAGACATCAAGACAGAACGAGGGTAGCCTGCTTTGGATCAACTGTTTTTCAAAACTGGCCTGCATGTTGTGCTCACAAGATCTCTTGAGTGCCGACCCTAGGCAAAGTGAAGCAATAGCCATTTTTACGAGCTTAGAATGCGCGGAGTCGTAGGGCAAAAGTTCCTTTTTAGCTCGTGGTGAGTAGCCCCAGCACACATGATCCTTTGAAAACGTAAGACTTAGGTCAAGGAACTGTAGGGTGCTTTCAGAGGGGAGCTCATACGTGAAAGACAGGCCTTTTCCATGAAGCTGAAACGCATCTAAAATGTTACGAACATTTGACGTGGTCAATGTACACCCTGGATTCATGACAACTAAAAAATCATCTACACATCTAAAAACCTTAAAAACGTGCAAATCATGAATATTGTGGTCAAGTGCTTTGTCTAATTCCGACAGGAATACGTCACAAAGTAACGGTGCCACGCACGAACCAATACATATGCCCATTTAGAAGAGTTGCTTGTTCGGCAAGTTGGTACATACTGTGACTCATTTTGTGCACATATGCCCATTTTTTGTAAAAACACCAACTAGCCCAAAAACAAGTACTTCTGCAGAACATCCCTCGGGCTTGTTGAAATATATAAACGGGAAGCTTTTGAGATTTATTTTATAATTTGTTAATAAACCTATCGGTGAAAATAACGGCACTAAAGTTTTCTCAGTGTAGTTTATCAGTCTAAACTAATTTGTTGTCTCACTTTAGAGTCCCTCGAAGTGGTATCCGACTGTCGAAGGTGTGACAAATTCCGTCCGTCGCGGTGTTGTAGCGGTTATGGTGCTCGGCTGCTCTCCCGAAGGTCGCGGGTTCGATTCCGGCCGCGGCGGCCGCTTTTCGACGGAGGCGAAAGTCTAGACATTCGTGTAATTAGATTTAGGTGCACGTTAAAGAACCCCAGATGGTCAATATTTCCCGAGCCCTCCGCTATGGCGTCCCACGGACTCCCACCTAATCATATCGTTTGTTTCAAACTGTTTGCTTGATTCGATTTTCATTGTGTTCTTTTTTTAAATAAGTGCCAATGTATAGCAAGCTAGTTACAAGCTAATAAGTATGCATGTCTGCAGGAAAAACATGCATACGTGTGTTTTCTGTATTTATATGATTGTTTTTGTTTGTTGCCTCAAAGCTGACCTGTACATTTTTTTGTTGCACATTGTATTGGACCTTGTACTGGGCATTTTTTGTTGCACATTGTATTGAAAAAAAATGCCCCCCACCTCCCCGAAGGGAATCGTGAGGAAATGCGAATGCATTTCTTGCGCCGAGAGATTTCGCCTTCACCGACTTCTGCCATCGCCTTGAGAGGCGCCCAGCCAGGGAACGGTCTAGAGTGAGGCGCGAGCGGACGGAAGAGTGGGGCGCAGGGAGGAGAGAGAGCGAACGGCGAGAGAAGGAGCGGCGAAGCACTGCACCTACCCTCTCCTACACTCTCTCGCACCACATGCTCCGGTTGCTAGGGGCGAGGATAAGCGCGCGCGCCCGCAGCTGTTGCTATGGGAGAGGGAGTGAGAGCGGAGAGATAACACCTGCCGGCGCGCGGACGCCGCCGCGGACAACGCCGGACGCCTCACATAGCCCGACTAAGAAATGCATTCGCATTTAAAAAAACACATCCTGCGAAAGGCAGATACGGCTATGAACTGCTCAGCCAAATATTGCAGTCGTGCGCGCCGCGTAAAGGTTACAGGCGGAGCGCGATGTTGCTGTTTTCTCAGATGCCCTCTTTTCAAACAGAGGTCGGTTCTCACTCTCGTCAGTGGGCGGGCGTCTGTCATCGGACGTCACGTTTCTGTCATCGGACGTCGCAAAATATTATGGGCCAATAGCCGACATAAATCAAGAGCGCTGTTTGGATCAGATGCGCTTGTTCCTGTTGACACTGTGTATTTAGTTAGTTAGTTAGTTAGTTAGTTAGTAATTTTGATTTTTTGTTTGTTTGTTTGTATGTTTCTTTGTTTGTTTGTTCGTTCACAATACCGTCAACTCTCTTGCGAGGGTCCTTAGAGAGTGTAACGTAAAAAAGAAAAAACGAATGAACATCATTCACAAATACACAAATGCAGGAAACGTCAAGATCAAGCGGTGTTCGAATTTAGACAAATCATTCTGTTCCACAACGCACGTCGGCAATTCGTTCCACATTTCAATTACACAGCCATGTTCCCTGTAGAAATCAACTTCGACGGTGTGACAAAACTTATTAAATCACTAAAATCATTTTCCGCGCCAGGATCCGATCAAATTGAAGCAAAGTTTCTAAAGAGTACAATGACCTATTCATCTGTCTTATTAACTATGATATTTAAACAGACTCTTGACACTGGTTCTCTTCCGTCAAACTGGAAAACCGGGAAGGTAATTCCATTCTATAAATCAGGTAACAGGCATTCCCCTCTTAACTACCGGCCCATCTCCCTTACTAGCATACCATGCAAACTTCTTGAACATATCCTGTTCTCACATGTGGTAAACTTCCTTGAATCTAACTCGCTTTTTTCATCATCACAACACGGATTTCGCAAAACCTACTCCTGTGAAACACAACTAACGTCTTTTGTGCACAAATTGCATATTATTCTAGATAACTCTTCATTCGCCGACTGTATTTTCCTCGATTTCTCGAAAGCATTCGACAAAGTTTGCCATGAATTACTTTTATATAAGATTAGTCTACTTAACATTGACCCTAAACTTCTGACCTGGATTGAATGTTTTCTTCACAACCGGTCCCAATTCGTTTCAGCCAACAACACTACTTCAGGACTTAGCGCTGTCAAATCTGGTGTTCCGCAAGGTTCAGTGCTTGGTCCCCTTCTTTTTTTAATATACATAAACGACTTACCTTCTTGCGTTTCCTCAAATATTCCCCTTTTTGCAGACGATTGCGTAATCTTTAGGAAAATAACTTGTGATAACGATATAAATGTCCTTCAATCTGACCTTAACGCAGTCTGTTTACGGTGCAAGGATTGGCAAATGGAACTAAACATAACGAAATGTAAATTTATGCGAGTAACCCGGTCGAAAACAATTCAACCTGTTTATAGACTCAATAGCGAACCATTAGAACATGTGTCATCGTACAAATATCTTGGTGTACACATAACGTCTAACCTAACCTGGAATGATCATATCCGCACATATTCTGAATAAAGCAAATAGCATGCTCGGTTACATTCGTCGAAATTTTTCAAGATCACCTTCATCCTTAAAGCTTCTCTTATACAAAACACTAATTAGATCTAAGCTCGAATATGCTGCATCAGTATGGGATCCATTTCATGAAAATCTCACACACGCACTAGAAATGATACAGAACAATTCTATTCGTTTTATTTGCTCTCAGTACAGTCGCACCGCTAGCATAACAGCAATGAGAAGTAATCTTAATTTACCATCTCTCGCATCTCGACGTAAAACACATCGTCTAGTTCTTTTTCATAAGCTCTACTACCATCCCTACTTGCATAACGAACTAATTAATCCTCCGCAGTATGTTTCCAGTAGACTAGACCATATTCATAAAGTCGGAATTCCACTATGTAGAACTCACGCTTTCATGAATTCAGTCATACCACGTACATCAAAAGAGTGGAATTGCCTTCCCGCACTAACGGCTGAAATTAAAGATTCTAAACTTTTCATGCGTGCTTTACCAGTGACATCATAAATTTCTTTTTAATTTTTTATTTTTTTTTGCTGCATTTTAATGTACACAGTGTAATTGCTGTTTCATTATACATTATGTACGGCAGTATTTCACTTGTCACTCTTTATTGTGTTATTCTTAGTTTTTTTTTACTTTGTTTTCCTCTTCAAATGTCAGTGTGTAACATTGTTGGTTTACTCATTGTGTTATTTGTATTGCTAATGTGTGCATATTGTGCAAACTTGCTCTATTATTGTATAAATGGGAATAACCACTGCATTTGTAAATATAACCACTCCCCTCTGTAATGTCTGTTGACCCTGAGGGTAAATAAATAAATAAATAAATAAAAACGTACAATAGTTGTTGTAGTTAAATAAACAGGCTGAAATATGGGAAAGCTTCGTTGCGAGTTTTCAACAAGATGGCCGGTAGAGGCCAACTGTCGTCTGCTGAAAGCGCGTCCGCGCACGTTCGAGCGTAGCTTAAGTTTGGCCGCAGTGCCTTTTCGGTATCGCAGCCTCTTGTGCCTCGCTTGTTTCGATTAGTTTCGAATGTCATTGCTGGCCTCAAATCTTACAAAACTTGTGTGTGGCGTTTAGTTCTAACGCCACGGATCTCGCGCTGACTTGATCAGTGCGTGCACAGATTGAGTTGCAAGCAGGTCGCCACCGTCGCCGTCATGCCCCAGATATGTATATGCACTGTCCGGAAATGTCTAAATTTCGCACAGCATATTCTAAGGCACTCGTTATTACATTCCAAGAAAGAAAATAAAGAAATATGTTGATTTTTGCGAGCTATGCTAATTAATCTTAATTAGCGAATAATTAATTATTTAATTATTCTTCAATCATTCAAATATGATTTTTACACGAAAAGAAGGTAATCTTAGGCTGAAAATGCACACGCAGTTCGTTTGTGGGTCTGTTCATTTTGAGAAAAGAAAAATAACACTTTATAAGTTGGTTCTGGAACACGGCAAGCCCAGTGACCCGTCAAACATCGTAGTGCCTTCATAAATGTGATCGGCTGGAGTCGTATGCAGCACATTCGGGTCAAGTCAAGACAAATTGACTATGGAGAAGGTTCAATTATTCCTATGCACAATGTATCTTGCCGTTTCTTTCCAACTAGTCCGAGGAACTGGCAAAAACAAGTCGCGTCCCCATATGTGGACGTTGCGCCTGAAGGGGATATAAAAAGGCACAAAGAAAAATTTACTTATTTATTTATTTATTTATTTATTTATTTATTTATTTATTTATTTATTTCACAGTACATAAAAGGGGTACTGACACGAAAATTTTCAGCTGCAGTTTTTTTTGCGTCAAATGAAAGGCCGAGCCCTCAAGTGCCTAGAAAATGTACTGCTAAGCGTGAGTGCACCCTGAAAAAGTAATTACAGTGTGTTTTTAAAAGCTAGTTTCGGTAGCTACTGTACCATGACGCCACAACATTCTGTGAACTTTTCGTCACGTGCTCGCGCAAGATATCGTGACGTTTCCACGGCCGCTCGGCACCGTTGCTCCGTTGGTGACGCACAAGCGGCCATTTTGAATGTTTTGGCACCCGACGTCATCACAACTAGCCAGACTGCTGCGTGAGGTCACCATAATTCGTACTGTAGCCTGACGTAACGCCAGTGTCGATGTCGGTAGGTGCACCACGGAAAAATTGACTTTAGTATCAAAATAAAATATCTCACCAGCATTTGCTGAGCTCCACACTTGCTCAGAGCCGTCTCTGTATACAGGAGATTTGTATGGCAGTGTAAACACACCTCCGACAAATGGTGTCAGTACCCCTTTAAAGAAACACTAAAACGATTTTTCGCAAATTACTAAATTTGTCTTTCACGATACCAGGTTCACCACGCTTGCTGAAAAAAGACGCGTGGTAAGTGACAAAACTTGCAAAAAAAAAAAATGCGGTTGGCGACGCCACCTTGAAGTTCCCGCATCATTCACCATGACGTCATAGATTTCGACGGCGTCTACTTGGGCCATCAGTAATAATGTAGTACACTGCCTTTTGAGGGAGCCAAAGATATACCAAGTTCCAGGAAATCTTGCTGAGCCAATGCCGCCAAAATACGAAAAAGCACTTCGAAATCCATGACGTCACCATCGGGGATTTCGGCGGCCAATTTAAAAGAGGCACTTGTTAATGGAAAGGTAGTTTCTTAGCGCTGGTGTGGACGAGGACAAATAAGAAGAGACACTAGACACATGGGCGCTAACAGATCCGCGCCAGAGTGTCTCTTCTTATTTGTCCTCGTCCACACCAGCGCTAAGAAACTACCTTTCCATTATGCACCAACAAGCCCACATCGCCACCCTCGGCACTTGTTAAATTGATTTTCTGGTCTATTACTAAACGTATGATCATAGGCGTGCGCACGGGGGGGGGGGGGGGCGAGAGGGGGGGCGGGGAGCCGGTTCCATACAATGACAGTATTGGGAAGGGTGGGCGCGGCGACAAACCTTCGCCCCCCCCCTCCTGAAGGGGAACCCTGCGCACTTCTATGCCTATGGTGGTGAAACTAACGACAGTTTTTAGTGTGTAATTTATCACTCTAAACTAATTCATTGTTTCACTTTAGTTTCTCTTTAACGCGTTACCAAGCGTGTATACTTATAGACTTTCTCCTTCAAGTGTTCCAGAGAGTGCAATATGCTGCCTCAACTTTTGTGGTTCTTTTTTTTCTTTTTTCAAAACGAAGCGGGGGGCATGATCCGGCGAAGCAAGGTCCACCCCGCGGTCCTGATCGCGCTGCCCTTCCTGGCCACGCTGCTGCTGATGACATCACCTCCTTGGGGCCTGCTCGCGGGTCGCGGTAGCGGCAAGGTGCCCCCCGGAGTTCCTAAAGCACCGTTACTGGAACTACGACCCGGAGACACAGGAGCCCAGAGATCCGCGCCAGAGTTGTTCGCTGCCCGCCCTGCACCCGTTCCATCCAGCCGTGTGGCCGTACCTCAACCCTGTCACGCCCGTCGTGTGCAAGGTTTGTGTGGCCTAGGTAAAGAGAGGGAGAAGGAAGCGAAGAGGGAAAGGGCAAGGATGTTAGCCAACAGAATCCTGGTTTGAGCTAGTTACTACTGGTTCATAAGTGAAGAAACTTTTTGGCGCAAATTAAACGAGGACTGGTGATGCAAAACTATCTGTAAATGGACTATCGATAGTATCGACAGTTTTCTTTTTTTTAACTATCGATAGTGTAAAGAAACTATCGATAGTACTACTATCGATAAACAATCGATATTATCGACAGTGCAATCAATAGTACCATCAGGAGTACTGCTGCCGATAGTATAATCAATATTGCTGTGACTAATTATGCTGTTGTTGGCCTCCGATATTGTAAAATCATTTGCGATAGCCTACTATCAGCAGTACTCAGTTCGCTTAATTCATGAGCAATCTTTTGGCGAAAGAAATAAATTATTGTCGATATCAAAATGGTGGAACATGTCGATAAATAAAATGATATCCATAAATAAATTTATATTCATAGGCACCCTGTTACACCTCACAATCAAAAACATTGCTTTTGATATTTTCCTTTTGAAATCACAAAATGCAGCATAAGTTTGAAGTCGCGCAGTTTCACCACATGTGACGGCTTCCTTGCTGCTAAAGCTGGACAGTTACGCTTAATTATCACGTGTCAGCCAATCATTATGCTGAAGGAACGCAAGCCTGGCAAATTTCTTGCCCTTCAGCCTGCTTCTCCTGCTCCATCATATAGTACCAAACACTCTGGGAATCAAGTTTATGCGCAATGAGTTCGCGCGGTTGATTTTAAACTATGGATAATACTATGAAACTTACTATCGATAGCGCTATCGATATTTTCTTGTACCATCGATAGTTCGATAGTACCATTGTTAGTTCTGCATCACTAACGAGGAGACATCACACAAAAGAACAGGACGGACGCCAAGTTCCAACTAATTTTTATTCCACAGTGGAAGGAAGACTACAGCACAGACAAACCACATGCTGATGTGCGCGCGCATCACAGTTTTTTTCTTAAAAATAACCAAACATCCACAACGTGTTGCTGAGAAAACTAATCTCTTTATCCTTGAAGTGATAATGAAGGACGTGCCTTGTTATCTGCTACCTCACCGGACTTGTTAGAAAGGGGCAACGCAAAGACGCAAGGACAAATAAGGACATAAGGACACAACGCCCGTAGCATCTACTGTTCTTATTTGTCCCTGTAGCTGCGCTGTCCACTTCCTAACAAATTCGACAATGAACCAACTAACCCAAACCAAAGTACTGCTACTACCTTATACAATTTAGGAGGGGGAAGGAGCTTTAACTGATATTCTAGAGAAAAAAAAAGTAAGAACCAGTCAATGTACGCACAAAAAAACGCGTGCGACTATCGTGCGACTAAGATGGCCTCACAGGCTTCAGCGGGCTGCGAGGTGATGGAAGTGTTCTGGCAGATCGCGATTTTGGTGTCGGTGCCAGATGCAAATAGAGCAATGAAAGGAGCACTTATAAGGCAACATATTGGCTGATTATTTGATCAATTGATTGACTGATCGGTTGATCGTATAGCTTATTTGCAATGTGATTGATTGATTGATTGATTATTGATTGATTGATATATTGATTGATTGATTGATTGATTGATTGATTGATTGATTGATTGATTGATTGATTGATTGATTGATTGATTGATTGATTGATTGATTGATTGATTGATTGATTGATTGATTGATTGATTTGATTTGATTCAACGTCCCTAAGCAGCACAGTGAGTTACGAAAGTCGTCGTGGCAAGGGACCCGGTCCGTGTTAACATAGGCCACTCGGTTCGTTCATGGAGCCCTGAAACATTTTTTTTTTAAACTGTATTAGGAAAGCGCTGCCGATCTGTCGACGAAGTTCCTGTGAACACGTCAGCCGAACATCATTGTATTTCATGCAGCAAGCAGATTACAAAGTACAGTAGATAAGGCTTTCTGAATTTTCCAACATGTAAAATGGGCCGCCGAGGTACAGAATCGAACCTACGGACGTCTGCGATGTAGCAAAATCATTAAAATATCGCGGTAGTTACGACAACGTGATCTTTCTTTCTTGTTTGTTTGTTTTTTCTTTCGTTCTCTCTTTCCCTCAAGGTTCGGCAGCCCTGGCTGACGTTCATCGATTCGTCCGGCAACCTCCGGTTCAACACGTCGTCCGGCTACTCGCTCTCTAACCTCCACTGCAGCTACAAGTCCGTCCAGCGGGTCACCTGACAACAAGATAACGTACAGCGACGCAGTACCTTTCACCGAAGACAAAGTACCTATGGTGGACGACGTAATCACCGTCAGTTGCAGCAATCTCCTGAAGTGGCCAGTCTACAGCAACATTCACGCCGTGGTGGTACGACGCGGCTCTCCCGTACGCACCGGAGTGACGGCCGCCAACAGGCGTGAACGAAGACCGAGGCGTAACTCGAGGTCTCGAGGTACAAAACGTGTTAGTGGTGGACAGCTTCTGAGCCGAGGAAAAAAGCCGAGGCAGGCGTCGCCAAACGTTCTGATCTTCGGCTTGGACTCCGTCTCGAGACTGTCCATGATGAGGTTCCTTCCCAAGACGTACGACTACCTGGTCTCTCAGCTGAACGCCGTCGTCTTTAGGGGTATGAACAAGGTCGGGGACAACACGTTTCCGAACCTGCTAGCGCTTCTCACGGGTCGCCGAGTCGAAGACGTCGTGAAGCCCGGACAGAAGGACAAGCTGTACGACGACGTCCACATCGTGTGGCAAGACTTCAAGGAAGCCGGTTACGAGACCCTCTTCGCGGAGGACTTCCCGGCCTACGCCCTGTTCAACTACCTCGCCCGAGGATTCACGAAGCCCCCGACGGACTACTACCTACGACCCTTCTGGCTCGCGGTGTACGAGTCCTTCCTGCTCATGTCTAGCTCGGCGCTGTGCTTGGGAAGCACGCCGAAGCACATGTTGCAGCTGGACTACCTGAGGCGTTACTTCGACGGCCGCAACGCAAGCGACGCCAGCGACAAGCCTTTCTTCGCCTTCTCCTACCTGGTCGAGATCAGCCACGACTTCTCGCAGCAGGTCGGAGCCGCTGACGACGACTTCGTCGAGTTTCTGGACTACCTACGCTCCAACGGCCACCTGGAAAACACGTTCCTCTTCTTCCTCTCGGACCACGGTCATCGATTCGATTCGATCCGATCGACCTTCGTGGGTCGGATCGAAGAGCGTTTGCCCTTCTTCGCGCTCGCCGTTCCGGACGGAACGGACTGGCTCGAGTCTCCTCGAGGATCCGACGCCGCGTCCGAGTCGACGTCGCCGCTGGCGCGCCTGAACGCTTCCCAGGTCGCGTCCAACCTCGAGTCCAACGCGGGTCGACTGACGACGCCCTTTGACACGTACGCCACTCTCAGGGACATTGCCACGTTCGCCAGTGGAGGTTCGGCGACCTCTAGGGTAGACGACTCGCGTTACGGCGTTAGCCTTTTTGGCAAAGTATCTCGAGACAGGACTTGCGAGCGGGCGGGCGTCCCTTCCGAGTACTGCTCCTGCGGCTCGGAGGTTCCGGTCGAGCTGAACAACCCTGTCGTCCTGAGGGCGGCCGCGGCGCTCGTCGAAAAAGTCAACGACCTCTTGAACTCTGACCAACTCGACGAACCTTTCGTGAGCGGCAGGAAGTGCGCCAGGCTTAGCTTGCGTCGCGTCCACGACGCCCAGGAACTGTTCGTCGTAGACGACGTCAAGGAGACGGCTGACGGCACGCGACGCCTCAGGGTTACCGTCGAGGTCCTTCCCAGCGCGGCCATGCTTGAAGGCCTGATGCTCGTCGATGGCGACGAGCGGTTCGACGTGTTCGGCGACATCAGTCGCATCAATAAGTACGGCAATCCAGTCTCGCTGCATCCGGCACGCCGTGTTGCGGAAATATTGTTACTGCCTAGAGCAAGGTCCTATGGACGACCGGACACTGGGAGACTACGAGGAACATACGCTGACGACCGCCACCTAGAAGGGTGACTAGCGAGTTATTCTTTTTGAAGACGATGTGCATGACCCGGGCGAGTCATAAAGTTTCGTTTTAGTTCGAGTACAAGATTGTACCGGACGTTTCTCGGTGATGTGAGAATATGCAGTTGAAAACTGCGGCTCACGACAAAACAACTCAACCATTTGTGTACTTCTGTTGTGGAGACAGGCCGTAATCTACGTTGCCAACTCTGAGGTGGAGACCATGTACTTACTTAAATGGAGACAACATTCCTACGTATGTTATTTTCTATGGCACGAATCTCGTTTACGCTGTTTGGAATCGATAAATGTGCGACGCTTTGCCTGCATGGAACTGTAAGTGGCTCCGTTATACGAGCGGAGCAACACAGATTACTGAAGATCTTGTGTGATACGACGAAGTCTAACCAGAGGACTCCGGCCCATGGCTAAAGGCCATAATCAGTGTGTGTTTCCATGATCATGCGAAACGTGATGTCCGATACGACAAGTTAACTAAATGTGACAGTTACAGCTGGAGCGTATAACTAAATGTGACAGTTACAGCTGGAGCATTCATCACTGTAACAGCCCAGCGTGAAGGTTCAGTTTGAACAGATAGATCGAATCTGCCTGAAGTGAATTGTGTGGTTTTGTGTGGGCTCGTGCCAGCGCTGGACACATTTTCTGAAGCAGGATCTCTCGTCCCATGCTTTTGCGAAACGCGCCCTCGCAGACCAAGACCAAGCAAGTGATACATTGCTACAATTGGTTGTGTGATCTCACGTGGGCTGGGACGTACGTGTCAGTTGTTTTGTACCATGTGTTCTAGCACATTTGTAAAATGGTTGCGAAGACTGCATATGTTACATAGCGAACATTGACTCCGTATCGATCACATTTTTTTTTCTTTTCTGAACAGTTGTGATGGTTGTCCCGTGACCGGTGCATATATTTGTGTTATTTAATATGACGCGACGTCTGTTTGTTTTGGCGTTCGCATCACCCTGCGAAACAAATTCCGGAATAAATTCTGGCAAAAGGACGTTATTTTCTGTTTTATTTCTTTTTTAATTTTCTTTCTAGCTGATTTATCTCCTGGTGGGGAGAGCGTGGGACTGGGAATTCGATTTTAAATTAATTCTTATATAGCCTCCAGGTGTGTTCTACATACTTGCGCCAGCAAAAAGTCAGGCCGCACCTTGTGCTTTCGCCTGCATTTTAGATGGAAGCGAAAATGCTTGAGGCCCGTGTGCTTAGATTGAGGTGCACGTTAAAGAACGACAGATGGTCGAAATTTCCGGAGCCCTCCCCAAAGGCGTCTCTCATAATCATATCCTGGTTTTGGAACGCTAAACCCTAACGAGTATTATTATTATTATTATTATTATTAGTAGTAGTAGTAGTAGTAGTAGTAGTAGTAGTAGTAGTAGTAGTAGTAGGCCCGTAGAAAGGAATTTTTTTCGGGGGGGGGGGGGGGGGGGGTGCACTTGTTGAAGGGCTTGAAGAAAACTCATTTTCATTATTTGTCCTTGATAAAACACCCCCATCCATCCGAATTTCGGGGAGGGGGGGCGGCCCCTAGCCCCCCCCTCCCCCTGGCTACGGGCCTGAGTAGTAGTAGTAGTATTACTTACGGTTTCGCGTATGACGAATGAAGGCGAAAGCCGTCTTTCTTTTACTTGTCAGTCAATTATTATTAACACCGCCACCCCACACCCCAAGATTTCTCTGCACCTTACGTGGTTTCACTGTGCCTCCCCCACCGGATACATTTCAAGCTTTAAATTTCTGCTCCTCAAGTTATAGAATAAAAGAAGGACACCGACCACGAAAAAGAACACGAAAAAGACGTTTCGGCTCCCCTGACGGGAGCCTTGTTCACAATGAAAGCGAGGACGAGTGAAGCGATATGTTTATGAGGGCTTTAAAATGTGACGTAAGCAGCGGGCGTAGATAAGAGGGAGGGTTCCGTCGTTTCGGTTCAATGTATTATCCGTCGTTTGAATCTCGATGGATTCTAAATGGAGTCTTGCGGATAGTTTTTTTTTTTTTTTCTCTTTTTCTAAGATCATGGCTTTATCAAAATCGATTTGATGGCCCAAGTTTGCAGTGTGCTCGGCCAAGACATTCTTGACACTTTTTTTCTTGTTGACATCATTGACATGCTGTTTGACCCGCTGTTCAAAATTTTTTTAAATTTTTTTATTGTCCTTCTTTTATTCTATCATGTTGCTTCCCGACCAGACGGGCTTCCGTCAAAACCCCGACTTCATGCTCCTCGCGTTGTTTTACACTGCCTCCGGATCAGCGCACCTTGCGTGATGTCGTTATCGTGTGACGTCAGGTTACGCAACGCCACGATGAAGCCATGATGGCGTCACAAGTTCTGACAAGCTGTGACGTCGTGATGATGTAATCTTTAATCAGGTGACTTCTTGCATCGTTTGTGTTGACGCTGAGACCGCCGACGGTCACTTCTCGCGTTCGATGAGGCACCGAAGGCTTTCGCCTTCTAACGTCATACTTACCAATTCGATATACCATCAGTGTCGTGGGTCCTCACTTCCACTTTTAACTGCCAGGTATGCATAGTTTAAGTCAATAAACGATAATGATAATAATATTTGGGGTTTAACGTCCCAAACCCACGATATGATTATGAGAGACGCCGTAGTGGAGGGCTCCGGAAATGTCGCCCATCTGGTGTTCTTTAACGTGCTGACATAGCGCAGTACACGAACCACTACCATTTCGCCTCCGCCGAAATGCGACCGCCGTGGCCGGGATCGAACCCGCGACCTTCGGGGAGGTAGAAATTTTAAAGGGATATACTTTATTTATTTATTTATTTATTTATTTATTTATTTATTTATTTATTTACCCTCAGGGCATTTCGGCATTACAGAGGGGAGTGGGTTACAGGGGAAACTAATGAAAAGCAGCGAGTTTCAAAGGTAACATAGTTCATGATTAGTACAAAGCTTGCTAATCATAAAATGTTAGCTGAGTATGATAAATATCGCGCATAACGAGAACATAAATAAAGATAAAATGCGTGAATTTTTGCTTATACAATATTGGCTGGGTATGTGAAGTACAGTGATGGAACAAAACTGCAGGTTCACTTACAATGGGATGATGAAATTGACAGGTGCAGCATTTATAGCACTCCGTAAAATTGGACAGGTGACATTAGTCCATACAAGTGCTTGTTACTAGCTGTACAATGTTGTCTAATGTTTTACGAACTTGTGACATGTTCCCCCCCAGCCTGAACACAAGGGGGAGGTCAGGGACCCCCCTTTGTCTTGTAGGAGGTGTGCACTGGCGTAAATAACGGGGGAGCATAGTGTCAGGAAGTCAGAGCCCCCTGACTCCATTGCAATTTACGCCGATTTAACAACGAAAATTGGCCGTCGCCGTTATTTTCTGTGCAAGTACAACGCGATAAGACCTTGGACTTACACAGATGCAGATGAGGAAAGACACGTAGTACAAGAAGTTGAACGAGTGGATTGCGGCCACCATGAAGCGGGTAGTGTTGAGTGATCGTTATTGCTAACACATTGTCGAGCGATCCCAAACAGTTACGTTTCCTTTTATTTTTTCTTCTTTTTTTTTCTTTTTGTTTGTTGACCCTACAGCTAAGAAGACATAGAAACTGCACTTCAAGCGAGAGGTCTGTAACCTTCCGCGATGGTCCCGATAAGCTAGACAGTCCGGGTTGTGAGCGTAACTCCGTGCCATTGCTCTCTTAAGGGGAGAGGCTACTCGGGGAAAAAAAAAAAGTTTCTTTAATCTGTAGCCTAGGGAAACGAAATTTTTGCTGCATACTTAAGCTTTTATGCTCATTTCATATATGTAATCGTTTTTATAGTAAGTTGCATGGTTTTCCTTTTGTACCATGACAATGTGTAAAATATAGTTCTTTTTGTAGACTCTTCTTTTGCCAGTAAATGTTTATGGTTCTGAGCCATTATTGGCTCATATTGCTCCACATTAACTGTAGAATGCAAATAACTAACAAGAAAGTGCGTATAAGACATTTTAATGGACAAGAAAAATTGTAATGTCAGAAGTATTACAATGCTCAGACCATACTAATTGCTTACAATAGGTTTGTAAACATTATATATGTGATATCAAGTTTTAAAGGAGATACTTGCACTCTTCATATGTTAATGTATATGTGGGCAAAATTTCATCTCCATCTGGCTATTAGAAGTACCAAAAACATGATGTCCCAGCTCAAGAAGCTGCCCTAAATTGTATCTTCAGAAAAACGCATTTTAAAGGTACAAGTGAAAGCTCATCTATGCGGCAAAAATATGTTTTTTTAAAATGATTTCTTTCATCATGAGAGCTTGGGAATCATGGATATTTTGAGCATGTGGCTTTGGTGAACCGCTCATGCGAAATGCAATGGCAAACAGCCAGGTGACAATTTCCAGGGGACTCTAGACAATGAGCTTTTTTTAGTTTTTCGTAGCCACCTTGTGCTATTTAAAAGCAATTTTAGCCTACTCTGAGTAATTGCAAACTTCAATTTTTTTGTCTTGAAAGTAGAGAAACTACACCTGTGAAAGCAAATAAAACCAAAAATATGTAATTTTGGAAAAAAACTTGCGTTTTTCGACTCGCATCTCCCCTTAAATGGTGAAACACTATCAGCTCGGGCGCAGGAAATTCGCGCTCCCACACCCAGAGCTCACTAGACATCAATCTTCTACACTGAGAATGCCACAAATAGGATCTTTGCCGTCGAGAAAACTTTTAGCTGCTTTGCTCCGGACACCGACACACACCACCCTGTGTGCAATGAAGAGTACTGCTTGCTCGTTAGCACACTATTGCTCTGGCAATTTCCTGAATTACAACATGCCTCTTATAATAAACGAGAGGACTGGGAGGAAGCCGTCAATAGCTTCGATCCCCAGGAACAATTAAGGGCCGCCCATATTTGCGAACGGGCGGTGGACCATGGTCTTCCGGCCCCGACGTGGGCGCGGCCCGCAACTACGACCCTGTAGTTCCTTAAGACCTCAATAAAGTTTGCTGACCGACTGACTACGCTCAGTTACTCAGCGAAGTCGAGACTTCGGCGTAACGTAGCGCACAGACCTTCTGATTGCTCCCGCTCACAGATCTTTCTGCTGAGAATCGCAAAAGTGTCCGCAATCGTTCAAGAACTCTCTCAGAAAGTATGTGTAAGGGAATTATACTATCAAGGCTGTTGATGGTGCGCACGACGTTATATCGAACACCGCGAAATGAAACAAACTTTGTGAGGAGCGCTGTTAACACATTCCCGTCCACACGCGCACACACACATCATAATCATCCTCATTACGGCTCATCTACGGCACAATGTGGCAAAGGTACAGTCAACAATGCACTGATCAACAATCATCTGTAAAGTGACACAAAAAGAGAACCAATCTTCAGAGCAATACGTGCGAACACGCTTACACAACAACGGCCGCGCTCCTGCAGCCAACAGCGTCATCTGCACAATTTCATCGTTTCCATGGCCCCCCTCCCTTGATGCGCCGCACACAGCACGCTTCCCATTGTAGTACACGCCGAGGCGGGGCACGAGTGTAAGGTGGGGGGAAAGGATTATAGCAACATGTTTATTCGCGAATAACGCAAGGACGCCGCAAGGTCATTGAAGTGCAATACACAGGTTTGTACACACATATGCATGTTTACAATGTCATAAGCGTATTTGAGAGAGAGTCGACCTTCACTTCAATACACAATTCATTCATGCTACAAACTCACTATTCACGAATGAATGACGCAAGGACACCGGAAGGTCGATCAGAATACGTACACAGCCACACACATACGCTTTCTTTCTTTAGCAACGACCTTGACCCCATTACGCAATTCATTTTGTTACGGAACCCATGCCAATTATGAGTAATACAAGGACGCTGCAAGGCGCCATCTCAGAGCACGTACATACTCGCAAGGTCACACTGGTATTTCACTGCTGCAACACAACTTAGACGAACACAATGCACGTGACTTTTTCGAAGCGACGAAGCATATATATTGACTGAATGGCGACCCACCATGGTGCCAGGGTCGTGCATCACTCCTCTTCGTCTCTTTTTACATCTTATAATTAAATAAACGTTGAATAACCGATGTCATAGTGTGTGTTTTGTTTGGAAACGCTGATTCGTTAATCTAAAGCCGCATATTGTAGAACTTGGTAATTACAAACTTTAAATTGTGACCGCCATCACCTCTCGGAGCTAGCGTTGTCGAGAGACTGAGCGCCAAAGAATAGCATTTCTCCTTCCACCGTTTTCGACACCTCCGCTATTGCTCCTCTCTGACTCAGCTCTGTTTTTCGTCGTTGCTGTGGGAGGGCGCTGCTGGCACATTACAAGCGGCGATACAGGCAAGACCCGTCGCCTTCGTCGCGTCGAATCCTTTGGAGAGCTTGACATTAAAATTGCATTTAGTGCTGGCACAATTGCATTAAGTACGATTAGCCTTGGAATCGTCAAACTTTCAACGTGTCAACGACAATGCTTTTGAGGCAGTTACAGCCGTCCCATTTTTGTGTACGTCCGCGGGTCGTGGGATATAAGAAACAAGATGGTTTCCCATTTGACGGCGTTCTTTTGAGAGCAATTTCGATAAAGTTACGTGAGCGGAGAAACTAGAGCTACATCGCGGTAACCACTGTAATGACCACAGCTCATACTACTTGTACTATAATGTTTTATATTGCTGTATACCCCAATCTTCGCTTGGCATATCGACTAGCGGTCACGGCGCACAGTGGTGTTATCGTTGTTCCGTTGGTTACTGTTTCTTTGTATTTGGAATGCCGTTATCACGAACGTAAGTGATAGTGTAAGTAATTACAGGTTGTTACGCTAGTGCACAGCTGTTACTTCTGAGAGTACATTTTATGTGGAGTTTCACACGAAAGCAGATGCTTGTCTAGGAGAAGCACGCTCTAATGACACCTTCCGAATTCTGAGTGATAAAATACGTGCATTTGAAAACGCATGTGATTGAGGAGTGTAACATAATCGAGATAAGACTGACGTCGTCGATTTTCGACCTACCCGTTTCAGTAGATTTTGAATCTGTAGCAAAACGACTCACAATAATTTATCAGTATTTACGTCATTGCACACGTGCGAGAATTTTTTTTTCTACCGGTTACAGTGATTCGAATATTACCTGTGTCAATAGCGTACGAAAGCAGAACCACGTTCGTGATACCACCGGTATCATCATCAGTGTCGCTACAATGTATCTTGAAAGGGTTGACGCTTGGGCAAGTTGGTGTGGATTCATTTAGAAATGTTAACAGCGCAAATAACCTTCCTAAACGTTCTTTGCGCTGTTAACATTTTTAAATGAATCCACTACAATGTCAGTGTCACTACAATCACTACAAATCAGTGTCACTACAATCATCAGACTGTCACTACGATTTCCTCCACTAATGCTTCGAACATAGAATTTCATACTATGTATTATTGTATGAAACTCTATGGCTTCCGAATGTGGACTCCGAGATCAGCTCCGGCAGCGCGTCCTGCCAGGACTTTATTTCAGAGGTTAACGCTTCGAATTTAAAAAAAAAAATTTGTTACACC
Source organism: Rhipicephalus appendiculatus (assembly GCA_030522465.1). NCBI lineage: Eukaryota > Metazoa > Arthropoda > Arachnida > Ixodida > Ixodidae > Rhipicephalus > Rhipicephalus appendiculatus. The sequence goes on from JALIZH010032968.1 coordinate 2,416,650, forward strand.
ACCAAAGGAAAGGGCAGAACACAGTGATTTGAGACCTCCCTCCTTTTCTGCAGCTACCATTTTGTTTCGAACGATTAATATATTTGCTCTAAACTTAGCATAGGCGAATATTCGAGAGCGTTTCGAATATTCCAACGAGTATTGCAGTATTCGAACTCACTTCAACACAAATTTAGATTATTCAAAATTTTAAAGTATTTGAATTGAACGAGTAGACGTATATTTGACCGCATGTAACCTCCCTGTAAAGGTTGTTTCACTGCAGCATGACGTTGTTATGCCGTGAAACCACACACACACACACACACACACACACACACACACACACACACACATATATATATATATATATATATATATATATATATATATATATATATATATATATATAGAGAGAGAGAGAGAGAGAGAGAAAATCCGCATCTACGGTTTCACGTCGTAGTGCCAGAAATGTCGGTCATCTGGTGTTCTTTAACGTGCACTGACATCGCACAGTACATGGGCCTCTAGAATTTCACCCCCATCGAAATGCGACCGCCGCGCACGGGATCGAACCCGCGACCTTCGGGTCAGCAGCCGAGCGGCGGACTCAAATCTCACATCTGAAGGTTAAATGTGCAATTTGCTTTCACTTCGATTAATTCGTTTCTAAGTTTAAAAGCTCCTTGTACAATCTCATATATATGCTCTAAATAGAGTAAATTCTAAAACGTAAGATGTTTTACCGGATAAAAATTGCACCCTACTGCTATTCAAATCGTGCAACTATTCAAAGTTGCTCCTACATCACTTCGAACCCAGAAAGTGACATTCGCGCCTGCTAAGTTAAAAATGCGCTATGCAAGTTGGTTGGATCATGACAAAAAATGCAGATTTTTCTTTATGTTATGTGCTAAGTGTTATAATACATACTATTCAAACTATTTGATTCAAAATTATCCGACCAACTCACTTTTCGCTTCTAAATTCAAATTTGCTAATCGCTCGACCTTACTCAAAATCAAATGCTGAGAGATTTTCGCGAGCACTGTTTACAACATCCACTAATATTGTGGTGGTTGTTCCCATATCCGACACCCCTTCAATACCGCTAATGTTCAAATTCTGAACGGGGCTAGTGTAACTGATTGAAGGTGCACTACACAAGCAATAAGAAACGTGTGCGTCGGAACGAACGAAGGCGATGAAAAAAAAACAAAAAAAAAAAAACGGAAACGTGGCTTTACAGAAGTATATACTTTCTTAGTTGTGTATTGATGTATGATGTCATACATCAATACATGTAAAATGTCATTTGGTGTTTGGCACAAGCCCGTAGCCAGAAATAATTTTTCGGGGGGGGGGGGGGGCACCTGTTGAAAACCTTGAAAACCCCCTATTTTCATTATTTTTTCTCGGTAAAACACCCCCCCTCAATCCGAATTTCATGGGGGGGGGGGGGGGGGGCTAGGCACGAGACATTTCGCCAAGGCACGACATTCGCCCGTCGACATCATTACCTTTCTGCGGCGCTTATTGCAGCAGTTTTATTAGCCAGCACGTGCTATCGCACTCGAAGCAGTAGGCCACGGAGAAACACCATTGCTGCATGTACGTGGAAGCTGCACTACTCCGACAACGAGCCGTCACACCCTAAAACGAAGCGAAAGGCAAATAACGTAACTGCGTCTAGGGTGACTCCTCGATACTAGCGTGGCCAGCGTGCCTCGCTGAAATCGAGACGCTTTAACTGCGTCGTCGCTGAATCGCTCCCTATCGGCGCTCGTTAGTGTCATGTCATGACGCAGTACTTCACTTCACCGCTCACAGACGGCGCCTTGCACCGCCAACAGAGAATGCCGTGCGAGAGAGAATTTGTGAGGGATATAAGGCGCGTTTGTGGAACCTTGTGCATGTGCGCTGGTAGCGTAGTCGGTAGAGTGCCGGGCGCCCATCGTCGCGGACCGAGACGTCGTGGGTTCGATTCCCGGCGGCGAAACTTTGTCTTTCTAACCCGTTAGTTCGCATTTTACCATCGTCATATTCGTGACAGAAATACGTCAGTGAAGTCTTCGTGGACCACACCATAAAACAACTCCGTGTTTTAAAAAAATGCTGCTTTTGATCGGAACAATGATACAACTGAAAAATTATTTTGTTTCGGAGTGAAACCAAAATATTTTTCACCGGTTTTCGGTTCAAGGGAACACTTGGCAATCCGGAACTGAGGCCATGAAACGTGAACATTAATGCACATCTGAGGCAGGAATTTCAAACTCAATACGAGTTTAAATTTTGGAAAGAGCGAAAAGACTGGCAGCCAGAGCTAATGCAAATGGCCCCTGGTCTGCCAGCCACACAAGGTCAGCGTGAAGAGGGCATTCTCACCAATGAAGTTTGTTTTATCAGTACAGCGGTATTGCATATCACTCAACGGCGTGCTGCATCTGAGACCATGCTCAGTCCCTTGATGCAGGCATTCAGCCTGCTCCGAGACTTTCTAATTCTCTTAAAGGACCCCTGACACCAAATTTGGAAACTCGAGATGTTCGTGTTGTTTGAGACTCCTGCATGCGGGCGCACTTCTGACCGATTGTTAGGGACGAGCGTTGCCTGTAAGATATTTTAGTTTAGTTTTAAATTAAAGGTCAGTGCTCACCCGAATATTCAGGTGCAATCGACATTTTCTGTGGTTTGACGTAGACAGAGGCAACGTTGACAGAGGCTCCCCTCATGACGTAGCGGATGTCAAGCAAGTATTGTCGATGCAGAGAACATTTTCGGGGCGCGCACAATACCCCGACTGGCACCCGGTGAGGACTATTGTTCGTCACCCCCCTGACTTTGTTGTCGGGCTGCTGTCAAGGTGGTTTTGGCTGCTTGCGCCTGGAATGCTTTTTCTTTTTCCTGAGGGGGGACACGCTCAAAGCACCCACATCGTTTCATTCTTCACCGTCCGCGGGTCCCCCCTATTTGAAAACGGCGTGTTCAGCGTCACCGAAGCTTGAGCGCATGTAGTCTCAGGTGCTGCCCCGCTGTGGGGCGCTAGTTTCTTATGGTATTTAGGCGGGCGTTTCGAACTGAAGCAAAATCGTTCTGAATTAACGACGCTAGCTTTAATTATACAATGCGTTGGAGCATTTACGATTCAATTTCGGCATTACCAGACGCAAAGCTACAAATTACTGTAAAAAAGTCGCAAACAAAGCTTTCGCTGTCAGGGTTCCTTTAAGAGGAAAAATTAATCAAATGTTTTATTGTAACTTTAGTTTCAAATTTTTTGCATGCATATAAACCATTACAGAACATTTCCCTTTTTCGTTCCGGCACAGAAACTGGATGGAACTTTTTTGGTGGGACGAAACCAAAAGAAAAAAACATTTCGTACCGACACCTTGAAAGAAACAATGGCTTTTTTGTTTTATTCGATTGGGCACAGTGTTTTCCGAACATAGTGGTACTTTGTGGGAGCAATCAAAGCAGCACACTGTGGACCTTGCAAACAAACACTGGGATGGGTCTATTTCTTCCATCCACCCAGCCATCCCTTTGACAAAGCCTGTCAAGCCTTGGCCCTTCTTGGTGTCAACAACATCGTCGAGCGATGGAAACTCGATGTGGTTGAGCGCGAGGTCGAAGAAGAGCGGTTTGCACGGAATGGGCTCGAACGGCGGCGGGAAGGCGGCAATGTTGGGCTTTGAGGTCGTCAGACTCTTGTCCTCGAGATAAGTGTCCAGGCGGTCCACCAGCAACTGAAAGTCAAGTAGAAAGGTAGTTAACGGCATTTACGTACGTTACTCGCGAAGTGACATGCGACATCACTTTTGTTTGTATAATGCCCTGCCCTATGACATCGTCAACATTGCCTCATCATCTACTTTGTAAGAATGCATCACTGATCATCTGCAATATTAATTGAATCATTGCTGTTTTACTTGTAATCCCACCCCTTATGTAACACCCCCTGAATGCGGGCCTTTAAGGAAATTAAACAGAAACTGAAAAACTGGACGACTTCTATGAGAACTTGCTCGTTATAACTGCGTCGTGTCACTGTAAACCTGGCTGCTAAAGGTAATCTTGCCTCTCATGTGCTTGAGTCCAAACTTCACCGATACTAAACTAGCTGTAGACACTGGAAAGCGAAAGTACAAGGATTACTTAGCCCGAAATTTTCACGTTTCAATCAGTGAGTACCATACATTAGTACACACTGACACACATATTGGCAATCCAAAATGTCACCTTTTTGTCACTAGTACATCCTCTGAACTGCGCACAATGAAAGCACACAAACGCAGTTTGCAGTAGCCGGGTTTTTGGGTTTTTTTATTGTTAGAGGTAGATTGCTATGTATACACTGCACTACATACTAATTGTTTAGGCCTTCTACATTTTTTTTATTGATATTATGTGTGGAGAAGCTGGCTACTCCTTAGCTCTTGAAGGATCAAACATACAACTCGCAACTTTCTCACAGTAACACCAAGATAATAAAAAAACAAAACATCACACAAGCTTCTTACAGTGCCATCAGGACACAAAGTGATGTGTTGCACATACGATGGACAATTCAAGTAACACTGATAATGTTCAAGAAAATGCCTTCTACTCCTCTCGTCATCTATCAGTCCACCAGCAATGGTATCTTTGGTCAATCTCAGCACCACACAAGACCTACAGTCCTGCTCACTTTGTCGCCAACACGATACAATACATTGGCACTATGCTGTGCGCAGTGGTGCCGCAAAGGCTTTCAAATGATTAAGCTTGTCCAAAATATAGGCACTTAACACTAAGGAGTTATCTTTACATCAAAATAGGTAGAGAACGCAATGAAAAGCTCTTTGCAATACAGGATGTCTAGCAAGCAGTACAAAAATATCAAGCATTTTTCAAGCAAACGTACACACACACACACACACAAAAAAAAAAGGGATGCCTGCAGTCAACGTAACATTGAGAAGAGCAACAGAGACAATATAGGCTTAATGAGAAGTGAATATTTATAATCATGTTTTTAATTCCGTGGGTGGAATGCTCCATTATACTGTGCCCCACACTTGAAATTCTTTACTTAACACACACAGAAAACTGACTGGTTGCGCTGAACTTGCAGTTAAGTGCAGTACACCAACCGGTACCCACCTGAATCTCCCTGTTGTCCTCGGGTGTGGGCGCTTCGGCCTCAGATCCGAGAATGCTCTGAGCATGCACCGAATACACCTGGCCCTCCAGGATACCGTCCAGCTCCTTCAATGAAGCCACTGCCTCCTGCACAAGAGACGATACAGTTGCTAGGTTGTTGAAGTCGTCACGATCTTAAACAGCAAATAGTGCAGATTCAACGTACGACAAAACAAGAACAGCGACGCACAGGACAAACGCTTGTTCTCTGTCCTGTGTTGGGTCCATACTATCCAGTATTTAAGACTACGAACCAGCTAGCCAAGCAACGAATTTTCCTAAGTCATCACCATATTGCTCCCAAGTCCATTCTATCACGTTCTTGAATTGTGAAAGGGAAAAGGGAAAATGCACTCTCTTCGATTACAACAAGATTGCAATGCCAGTCAATGTCTATGCACACAGGCTCAATGCTAGAGCATTCAAAGCTTGTTGACTCACTCTTGTGTCGTACTTCCAAAGGAAGCACCAAGGAAGACATGTATGCAGAAGATGATACACATCCAAAGTGCTTTGCTTGTTTACATATCTCAATGCATTATTAGCTCTTGAATGATTGGGCATGAAAAGCTTTAAGTTCCAAGTTTTCACTGTTACAGCGGCCACAAAGACAAAGCATTAAGAAGAACAAACACTCGAGTGCTTTGCCTACAAGTCCTTTTATTGCGGTTGTGTTTTCATTGAGCAAGAAGGATGAGCCCATTTGAAATGCTTACTCATTAGACACAACCATATGAAGAAATGGAAAAATTTTGCTGCTAATACTGTTTCTTCATGCAGTTGCATCACTTTAAAGATGCCCCAATGACAACTGCAAGAAATGACAATCCCGATCGCTGCGTTTCAAGTGGCGCTGGCTAACGCCCCAAGGTATTACACATACAAAAATAATACCATACGAAGTGGACAAGGAAGTGCCTTTTGTCGTAGCTCAATTAGGTAGAACATCAGACACAAAATTCGAAGGTAGCGAGTTTGGATCCCACCTACGGAAAGGGTGATTTTTTTCACTCACTTGCATTACTTTCAATTTACGTAGTAATAATTACTATATTACACTTAAAGAGAACAATTAAAGGGACACTAAAATGAAAGAATGAAGTTGTTAAGATTGATCAATTGTACTCTGGAAGCTGTAATATTGCTTTCATCATCATAGGTTTATTAATAGTGGAGAAAATGAATAACAAAGTTTCATCTTTAAATTTTGTGCCGGCATCTTTGAGCACATCACGGATTTCGAAGTGTACTTTTCATATCTTGGTGACATCGGCTGAACGAAATTTCCTGAAACTCTGCATGTTAAGTCTATGGCCCCCTGTAAGGTCAATATAATATATTTTCACCAAATTAGGAAGTATGCAGGATTAAGGTGCACGTCGTCAAAATCTGATGTCACGGCATTTGGACTGGCAATGCCACCCGCATTTCCTTTCTTTTTACGTGTTTTCTTGCTTACCACGTGCCTTATCATGGACAAGCATGGTACTTTTGGAAATGTGAACGAGAAACTTACTAACATGAGAAAAATAGTTTTGCTCTTTAGTGTCCCTTTAACGATCCCTGTGCTCTCCTTGGCTTGACACATGCACTGTTAGCAGTGAACTACTGGACCTTGCTCAGGTGAGAGGAGACAGCAAGAGCTTGCTGGACATAGTCGCGACCGCGCCTGTACAGCGCCATGGCCTCCGGGTAGCGACCCGCCTGCAGCCAGCGCCTGCCCGATGTGGCGCACCCGGTGCGCCTTGTAGAGCAGCAGCTCCGCCTGAACCTGCTCCGCAAAGTCCGTTCCTTCTTCCACGCCCGGAAGCTGCAGCATCTCGCCCAGGCACTGCGACAACAGCGGTGAACGACGACACGGTCAATAAGCCGCAACCGACTATGTCTGTTCCGTTACCGCTTTTAAAGATTACCCAGCAGGCACCTCGAAAGCATGTTACCATTTCAAACAATCACTTAGAAGTAAAGAAAAAAAAAAAACAGTAAATAACGAGTAAAAAAACGAACACATGCTTTATGCATCACCAGTGTAGCCACGATTTAAGATATTGGGGGTCCACTTTCACCCTTTGCATAATTTTTAAATTTTGCATGTTTATATGTAGTATGTACAGATATACACACATAGACATACATAAAAGGTGATCAACCCCCCTCCACCAGAGTGTAAGAAACATGGATATAACAAATTATTGGTTATAGCGAAGCAAATGAATATGAAGAACAGTCTTCCCATAGATGCAACATTACGAATGTATGTTTACGAGTTTTCAGGTATAATGAAGTTATTTTCGCGTCAGATGCTGCTGCTTCATTGTAATGAGGTTTGAGTGTATGCCCCCCTGTCCTTCCTGCATCTAAGCAGTTTTATTTACCAAAAAAATTCTCAATGTACACTCTATTCCGCACAAAATTGACACGGAAGCTGCAATCATCATCATCTCGCTGCGCACAGTTGCGCAGACTCACCTGGACAATGATCTCGTACGGCCGTACAAGGTCCTGGGGCTTCTTGGGGCCTGACTCGTTCTGCTCCAGCTGTTGAATGAGCAGCAGGTTGCGCTCGACCGTGGTGCGCTGGGCGCAGATACGACAGGTACGAGTGCAGCAGCTGCAGTGCGGACACCTGGGCCCTTGCCCGGTTGACCACCACCCCCTTCAGCACGTAGCTCCTCACGCAGGAGCTGGTCAGACAAGACAGAGAAAAAAAAAGGGGAGAGGTTTACACTAGCCATGTAAAGCTTAAGAAACTGCGAAACTGGTCGATCTTAGGGGCTTAATGTGACCTTCTTGGCTGATGCTAGTTCTTTCCTTGGTGTATAGACAAAGTTGAACCACAGCCTGTCACAGACCATGCAAGAATGTCCAAACTCCAGTGCCAGAGCTAGTGTGCACAGCTGCCTGTGGCACCCCCCAGTAGAAGCGCCGACCTTTCATCGCTCGTACTCGACTTGTGCGGCGGGCAAACTCGGCGCAGTGGCTGCGCAGACTGTCGGAGAGTCGGTGTGCGCAGCTGATAAGCAACAGTGCCGAGAGCCTTTTGCGGACACCCAACGTTTTGCCTCGAGCTTTAAGAGCTTCGCTCTTAAAAATGAAACATTACAATCGAGGTGCCATCAAATGTGCAACGAGTAAAGTGACTTTCGCTTTCACAAAGACTACCCACAAACAATGCTGCCTGATCTGGCTGCAATAACGACATGGAGGTCCTGTGGTAGGCATTGTACAGGGCCTGTCCATAAGTTAGAGACCGGGCCTGGTAAAAAAAAGAATTTATTAAACCGACTGGCATACATTGTACTGAGCAGCATACAGCCCAAGTACAATGCGTTTCCCATGCTGCAAAGGACTCCCTGAAAGTCAGCTACCGCGACCTCTCTCAGAGACTCTCTCACAGCTGAATCTGCATTTTCCATGCCGTAACGCAAGCAAACTGCACTTGAACACGCTGTTTGCAGAAGCGATTAGCAGCCATCAGTCGGGCTATATGCATTGCAGGAAAGCTAGCTTTAGAATTATGAAAAGGGTTTATAATAATTTAATTAGGATCAATTACTTTAAGACACATAATACAACATATAACAACATTATTTTTGTTGCAATAGAATATCGAGTGCCCTGAAATAATCTGTAAATTTTGACACATTTATAGTCGGTACGCATTTCATAGGTCACGCCTGAAAGGGTAAACCTTTTCGTGACCATTGACGAGTAGCATAGTTGTCATGAGATTTTTCTAACAAACTTTACCAATGACGACTGTACTCAACATCAACAAAAATTGGGCCCACTTGAAACCAATAAGGATTATATTCGTCATACTTGCGTTTCTTGACGCTAGGTGGCAACACTTGTTCGTGTTGGTACATTAGTGTCTCTGCTTTCATCGTACTGCCACGCAGTGAAGCCACGTTACAGTTATCTTTTTCTACGAGATTAGTGAAATAAAGAAACCATATTGAATTGAAAGAATAGTAATTGTTTTATTCAGAAAAGAAAAAAAGCTCTACAAAAGTGAGCAAAAAAATTTTTTTGGCAATTTCAGCATGGTTTTTCTTCTTTGCTTTTGGTCATAAAAGGGTTAAGGACGAGGAAAAAGGTAAGCAAACGGATAACTCGCACTGGATAAAATCCCATCAAAGATAAAAGCCCAGCATAGAATTTAGACACAGCTTATCGCGCATTGAAGCAGTAGAACACTGTCGTACCTGTAGCGCGTCCTTGCAGTCAAAGAGCAGCCGCTCGTGTACGGCAATCTTGGCCTCGATGTCGGGCGCCTGTGCCAGTTCACGGGGCGCCTCCTGTGCGGCCAGCAGGAACAGGCGCACCTTCTCGTGGCGCACGGGCACCGTGCGGCCCAGCCACGTCACCTCCGACAGGCTGCTTGCCTGTTTCTCACGTGCCTGCTCGATCAGGTGCTGCAGGAAAGAAGCGAGCGGATGCCACTAAGTTAGTAATCGGCCAAGCAAATCGTGACTGAACTACAGTGAAACCCCGATTTTACGACGTTCTCGGGACCGCGAAAAATCGTCGTAAAATGCGGACGTCGTAAAATCCAAACACGAAAATTTATGCCCACAAAAACACGTTTAGCACGACGGATTAGCGAGAGACTTCAATGCAAACTACCAACAAGCTCTACAGAGCTCTAAAACCCACAAAAGGCTTGTTCACCGATGACCGAGAAAAAAAAAAAGCCGGGGGGGAGGGGGGGGCGTCTTCGCTAAGTTTGGCCATCGCGGCTGCCGTGGCTGCGGCCAACACACCCTCCAAGGAACAAAAGGGGCACTTGCCCCCCTCAAGCGATACTAGCCCATTCCCCTACCCAAACTACACCCCCCCCCCCCCCAAGCTCAGATTGCCGGGGACACCCAGCCTCCCAGGGTACGCACGCTTCTGGGTTCCTTTGTACTCCCAGCTGTACCCACGGAGAATACAAAGGAACGCAAGAGCGTGCGTGCGTAGGCGGGAGGCTGGGGGTCCCCGGCACTCCTTCCGACGCCCACCCTTGCGCCACGAAAGCGGGAAAGAATGGGGAAACCACAACCGCGCCCCTTTACGATGCTATCGCGGCCGCTCGGAGGGTGAGGGGAAGACGAACGAACGGCAGTGGAAATCCGAAATGAACCGGTTTCCCGAGCGCGGCATGCGAAGGGGTGCCCCTCTTGCTGGTGCCCCGAAGGACACCTGCGGACTTCCCTTTTGTTCGCCATTGGGTCCCCTCGCGTCGCGGCTGAATCGTCGTGAAACGCGGGTTCGGTTCGTAAAACGGCGTCGGAAAATGGGGGTTTTTAATGCATTGCGTCTATGGGGCTTTCGCCGGAACGGGACAAATCCGTCGTAAAATGCGGGTCGTCGTAAAACCGGGGGATGTAAAACCGGGGTTCCACTGTACTATGCTCTGTGTGTTTTTCTTGGTGTCTTCGACGAGGCGGTGATTGTGGAACACTCGCCACTTGAGCTATCTTAGAAGAACTTCTTGTTGGGCGAGTTGGTGCATGTCTTATTGTAGGATATGTGCGCAAAGGTCGGACGAACACAGGAAAAATGAAGTAGACAGAAAGAGCACGAACTATCAACTGGTTTATTTGTTCTTGAAACAGCTTATATAAGCTTCTTCAAATGTCACAGAGAAAGAGGTTAAGGAGAGAATGCAAACAATCTATGCCCGCCTCGTGTCAAGCAAAACCTGCACAGGAAATTGCCTTCTGTCTTATATATAGGTTAAGCGAAGTGTTGCTTAAGCAATCATCACCCTTCTCTACAAGCGGTGCTGGCTAACATTCTTACATTACAAGCGCTCACTAACACTCCCACCTACGAGTGGCGCTGGCTACACCTCCCAGGGAATTGCACACACACTGTTCAATTCATTTGGCTGAGTACTTGTTGTATGTACCCCTAAATATTTGGACGTTTGTTCACACTGGTACCGACTTTTTTGGGTACTGCTTACTTCTACACTAGTAAAAATGAAGGACGGCCACTCACGTCCAGCTCGGTTCCCATGGTGACGTTGCCCTGGAGCCGCATGCGCTTCAGGTCCGAGATGGCCGTCTCGTCGCCGATGTTGTACGCGCAGTAGCGCAGGCTCGGGCTCAGCTCGTCCACCCGCTGCTGGTAGAGAGCGCGTGGAACCTCTCCGAGGGCCTGAGCCAGCTTTTCGTAGATGGTCTGTGCCTTGCTGAAGCTCTCCATGGCTTCCTGCAGAACAGAAAACGCACAGAGTGAATGACATCTGGTGCTTACGTCACAAACATCACAACACGCAACTGCAGACAGTACAACCTGTGATGCTCGGAACATCATATAAGCTGTGCCCTGCTTGATACCTCAAGACAACAATTCAAGCAGTAAGGAACAACTGCTTAGCCCAGCGGTCTTAACCACGTGGCCTACGGACACTTCACTAACGGCACGACCTGCTCATGAGTGTCTTCATATCATATTTTAATTTTCTTTACTAAGTACGTTCATGAGCTATACAAACGTGACAGGTTTTGAGCATCTTTTTCTTGGGGCACCCCGTGCAGTCACCCAGCGTTGAAACATCACCGTGGGACGAAAACTCTCTAGAGTAGACTCTCAGTTAGTAAACGGAAATCTCTTAAATGGAACAGCTCCTTAAAGGGACACTAAAGGCTAATAACAATTTATGTCAGAGTGAAAGCTCAATGTATGACAACGTCTAAAACGGCAATATTATCGACAGCAGTGCCCTACTTACCGAGAAATTAAGCTAAATGTATCACATGACGTGCGCCACGAGTGGCACATTTGCGAAACGATCCGTGATGACGTGAGAGCTTCTGGCTACAATAATCCGTAGTAATCACTACAGCTGCAATAAAAAAAGAAGCTTCCGTGCATTACAACACGTAATAAAATGATCCTTGTCCGTTTCTGTTTGATTCATAGAGAAAGGAACCGCCTAGGAAAGGCGCGAGTGGTTCAAAAATTGCGTTTTCGCTTGGTTAGGCTGGATAGGTGGCGCCATCTAGCGGAGCCCAGTTGCACCAAGCAAGCAGAGTATTGTTCAATGGCGGTTGTTGTTGCTGTGGCTCCCGCTACTTTCGCTCTGCTGCTGCTAGTGTCGGCGGCCGCGCAGTAAAGGCGGGCAACGTTGGGCACGGAAACAGTGACATCAGAGATTCCGAATGCTTAGGCAGGTGATTTGAAGTGCGCTAACGCGATGCGGACCACTAAAACGTGATTTTATTTCAAAATAAGCATTTCCTTGGCACGAAAGTAGCATTACGAGGTTTCTGGACCGCTATTTGAGCAATCAACGTCGACTTAATATTTCACTTTAGTGTCCCTTTAAATGAAACAGCTGTTTCTAATAATTTTTGGTTTTTCACTAGCATTCATCTCTCAATCAACGAAACTCCTGTTAAACAGAACACATTTTCCTGGTCCCTTCAGGTTCCATTTAACTGTATTTGAGAATCGGTGCATGAAGATTCAGCATCGATATGTTTCAGCTGATGTGAAATGCCATTCATAAATGACCCACATATCAGATATGGGAAAGGCATTCCTTCCAAATGGCAATGTTAGCTTACATTCTGTCTGAGCTTTCCCCCCCTCCCCTAAATTTCCAGATTGCCTAACTGCGGCCTGCTAGCTGAGGCGAGCTTGAAACCCCTGCCCCACTGCCTGTAGTACCGTTCCTGATATGCGGTGAAGAGTCTTCAGTTGTAGACTGCTCAGCTAATGAAATACCAACAGATAACTAATTCCTATTAGAGTTCTTAACTAAAAGTTATCCACAGTTTCTAATCTATGACTGTCAGATGCCAACCTAGGCGTGGTGTTATAAAAATGAATCACACTAGGATAGAAAGACTGAAAGCAACAATAGGCAGCACATTGGTAGAGCAAGTTCACTGCTTCGAACTATGTTTAACTGAAGCCATTGACAAACTCCTGCCAGGGAGGAGATACTCCATTGAGATAGAGTTGTGGCGTTTTGATGGCCATCGAATGGATGGCCTTTCACAAGTGCCCATGTGACACAGGTATAGGTCAGCACTGCCAGTCAAACACTTAGCGTGAGCACTTGTCGTTAGTCTGGGGAGCTCTCACCTTCCACTGCTGCAGTTCGGTGTGGAGGGTTCCCTCGAGATAGGCGCAGTAGGCCTGGGCTTCCAGCTTGCAACGAGCGTCGCAACGCGTTGATGCTGTGCACAGCATTTCCAAGGCCTGCGTTTAGGAAAAGCACCAACACAATGAGAAAAAAGTCTTGGAAGTTGTGAAGGCTCTTGAACAGGTGCACCATTGGTGAAGCCAATGGCCTTCCTTTATTTCTTTCAATGCCAGTGCAAACGCGCGCTCCTCAACGGGAACCGTCAGTCCGCCTTAGTTAGGGAGTGGTCGTGATGCGATGCCACATGAAGGGTAGGGTTGCTTGCGTCACACGTGCGTCCGAGCGCTTTAGCACGGAGATGCGATAGACGTGTTTCCCTCTCCAATATCGTACGTGTGTCAGATTTGTTTTTTCGTGCTCCTTCTTTGTAGCTCGAAGCAATGCCGCCACTGCCTCACAGCGCTCTTATAGTCAACGCATGCAGCAGCGTCGCACTTATGCTTCCCCATTGGTTGCCCGCACAGTGCCACAAACTGAGACACACTATCTCAGAACACCGTGTCTCGTACAGAGCCAGCGTGACCACCAAAATTGTGAACACGAGGAATGCAAGACGCCGCCCCACGGACCTGTACACAACTGAAAAAAAAAATTACTTCATATGATTTCCGTCGTGAGGCACCCCTCTCCCTTATGACCGCGAAGCACACGCGAAGGCTAGGCGATGGGCGAGAGCAGGAAAGGGCTAGAGGAGAGGGTGGTGAACGACTGGATCGGGCCCATCTGGCTGGCATTGAAAAAATAGAGGAAATGCTTGGTGAAGCTGAACGTAGATCCTCTGGTTGTCGCATAAATATATTCAAGGTCTCAGCAAAGGCTTTTCTAGTTAGGTGTTGTGATGAAAGGCAATATCAGATGTTACTGACTAAAATGAGCAAAATGGCGAACCAAATAAAATAAAACAGAAAATAATGCATTGTCTAGTCATATTCAAAGAAGCCATAAAGGCTCTGAAAGGTTAATCGTTCACATTTTGTCCCTCTGGTTTGGCCAGCAACATGTATTGTCATGTCTACAATAGTGTGTCAATACATGCTGCTCCTTTCTTTAAGTATCTTGAAAACAGTTGCTATACTCTTATTCCTGTCTGCAAGCACTGAATTGCATTTTAGGTTATGGCCAAAGCTTATGCAGGTAAATTGCTCAAAAGAGCCCATGCTGACAACTTCAATGCTTTTAGAAAATCCATCACAGATAATAGCTTGGTAAATCAATACTGCGGCAATCTGCAAAATGCAGTTAGCTTCATGAAAACAAGTTTCATCACCCACCTTCTGTCATCCCCTTTTGTAGATCATAGTTCAAGCTCCACTTTCACGGCTGTTTTTACTCTCTGCTGAATAATCAGGCACAAAGACCATCTGAGGGGTTTGGTTACCAAACAAACGATTTGGAGACTTCCAATGACTCTTTGCAACAAGTGGAAACTGGTGCTTCAAGGGGCCCTGCAACATTTTTTTCAGCATGATCAGAAAACACTGCTAATTGGTAGTCGAGGCTCCCGAGAACAAGCGAGCCAAACAAGCGTAGCAAGCAGCCTGGAATTTACAATAAATTTTCAAAGTGAGCTGGAAATCACTCCCTCTTCTCTCGACAAATGATGCCATATACCCAAATTACAATGCCATAAACCCAAAGTCCATGGCCATTGGCTGATTTAAGCATCGTGAGCTGCATAGTTACCGTGGCAGCCGCGGGATGCTGCCACATGTCTGCGCATGCTCTCGCGATCATATTGAGAATAAGCTGTGCATTTGAGGAAAAAGTGAGAAGAAAGTGCTCAGGGCGATGACCTGCGCTGACGAAGGGACGCGTCTTCTTGAACCCTTGTCATTCCCCTCCCTGCGTAGCTCTCAGCGCGTTCGCTGCTGCGAAAGGAGAGATAAAGCACTTAAAGCATGCAGCAAATCCCTGTAACTCCTCTCGTACCTGACGGATTCTAAAAATTTCTGCAGCAGTAGATTTGCGAGGCAATAAGCTTCAATAGTCAGGCCATTCGATGACTACATGAAAAAGTGTTGCAGGGCCCCTTTACTAAAGCATTTGAGGGCTAAGGTAGTGATCAGTAAAGCAGCGAAGCCCAGCACATAATCACCTGTGCATGCTTGACGGCCTTGCGCAGACGTCCAAACAGGTGGAACCGCTTGCGCGGCTCCGTGTTGGCCTCCTGACGCAGCTGCATGGCGTGCGCCCACGCCCGCTCGCACTGGACGACGATCATGAGCAGGTAGCGGGCGTCGCCACCCCCGAGCAGCTCGTCGGTCACCTCGCGCCCCTGGTAGCGGTGCTTGTTGCCTTGCAGAAAGTGCAGTGACTTGCGCAGCCGACGAAGACGCCTGCTACAGTAACCCCTGAAGGAAAAGAATCAATGTAAATTTAAGACGCAACCCAAGGTGAAAAAAGAATTACACGCAGCTTCAACTAACATTGTGAAGGGTGATTAAATGGCGGAGCTGGTGGCATCAGTGTGCCTTTCCTTTGCTTTCGCCAGCGCTCAGCGCCCCCTTCCTCCTCTCTCACCAGCGCCACCTGTACACAAGCGTGCACTACCATTGGTCAACTCCTTTTGCCAGCACAGCCAATCATGGCCCTACTCTCTCCTCCACCCCAGCTGGCTCCCGCCATCATAGAACTTCCTATAAATACACTAGAGGGAACTCTGGCACTAGTGTCTATGGGAGCTGCAACGCATGGCACTTCGGCCAGCATGGAAATGATGGGTAGTACAGTCAAACCCCTTTATAAGAAACACTGATGTAAGAGACAAATGGGTATAATAGACATCAGTGTGCTTACATTGAAATAGGGGTTGATAAGAAAATGCATACGTGGTACCCTGCTTATAAGAGACATCTCTTATAAAAGACCGGGATTGCTGCCCGGTGCATGTCTCTTATAAAGGGGTTCAAGTGTACATGGATTTGTCTAAACTTTGTTCTTTCGACTCCATTTGGCTCCACGTGGCCTGGAGCCGCTTTGTCGCAAGACAAAGTCCAGCAAATATTCAGCAGTTGCACTTCACCACCTTGACCTTTTTAGGCTCGCCAAGTCAAATCGGCTCACTAAGTTCACAACGATCCATTCTTTTACCCGAAAGCAAATGCCAAAGCACAACAATAAACAAAGCCAAAAGTGCGCTCGAAGCCGCAAGCACGAAGATTAGGCAAATCCATGCACTACCCATCATTCCCATGGAGGCTGAATGATCGCAGTGCCAGAATTCCCTCTAGTTAATATTGGGAAACTACATGCCCGCCATATTTTCACCCTCTCTACCCAGCTCTGCCCTCTCCACTTCACCACCCTCTCTGTATCAGGCTCAACTCGCCACACTATAGGCTTCCCTTTCACCCACTTAGCCTTACACATGCTCTCCCTCTTGTCAGGCTTCACTCTCGCAGCTGGGCTAGAAAGTGCGGATGACAGATTACCAGGGATTTACCTAGCTTTAAACAGCTCCGCTGTAAAGAAAATAATATCTCGGGTTTTACGTCCCAAAACCACGATATGATCATGAGGGACGCCGTAGTGGAGGGCTCCGGAAATTTCGACCATCTGGCGTTCTTTAACGTGCACTGACGTCGCACAGTACACAGGGCCTCTACCGTTTCACCTCCATCGAAATGCGACCGCCGCAGCCGGGATCGAAGCTGCGACCTTCGGGTCAGCAGCCGAGCCCCGTAGCCACTGTTTCCACCGAGGTGGACACAGCTCAGCTGTTAAGAAGACAGGAACGTGCATCAAGGATTAAGCATGAACAAACTAGCTCAACAACGCGTTTTAAAAGGAATCGGACTGTACTCGGATGTCCCCTTCAGGCGCGAATTATGGTGCACCGTCTACAAATGTGTCAGATTCACATAGTATCATTTCAAGGCACTCACTATTACATTGCGAGAAAGAAAATGAAGCAACGCGTTGCTCCGTGTGAGTTTCAGTAATAAATTGTAATTAGCATGTAACTAAATATTTAAGGGGAGATGTGAGTTGGAAAACACAAGTTTTTTTCCAAAATTACATATTTTTTGTTTTTATTTGCTTTCACAAGTTTAGTTTCTCTACTTTCGCGACAAAAAAACAGAAGATTGTAATTAAACTCGAAGTAGGTTAAAATCGCTTTTAAAGAGCACAAGGTGGCTACTAAAAAACTTAAAAGTGCTCATTTTCTAGAGTCCCCTGGAAATTGTCATCTGGCTGCTTGCCATTGCATTTTCGCATGAGGGGTTCACTAAAGCCACATCCCCACAGAAACCATGATTGCCAAGCTCTCATGATGGAATAAATCATCTTAAATAACATACCTTTTCCACATAGACGAGCGTTCACTTATACCTTTCAAATGCGTTTTTCTCAAGATCCACTTTTGGGCAACTTCTTGAGTTTGGACATCAAGTTTTTGCTACTTTTGATAGCCCGATCGGGATGAAATTTTGCCCACATATTCTTTA
Source organism: Rhipicephalus appendiculatus (assembly GCA_030522465.1). Classification (NCBI taxonomy): domain Eukaryota; kingdom Metazoa; phylum Arthropoda; class Arachnida; order Ixodida; family Ixodidae; genus Rhipicephalus; species Rhipicephalus appendiculatus. The sequence continues at coordinate 2,434,413 of JALIZH010032968.1, forward strand.
ACATGTGAAGCATGCAAGTAGCTCCTTTAAAACTTGATATCGCCTGTATAATCATTACGAACCTAAAGTAAGCAATTAGTATGGGCTGAGGATTCTAAGAATTCTTGCATTACAATTTTTCTTGACCATCAGAATGTTTTATACACACTTTCTTGATAAGTTATTTGCATTCTAGAGTTAGTGTGGAGCAATATGAACTATTAATGGCTCAGAACCGTAAAAGTTTAGTGGCATAAAAAGTTTGTCCAAAACGAACTATACTTTACACATTGTCCTTGCACAAAACGAAAACTGCAACTGACTATAAAACTAATTGCATATTTGAAATCGGCATAAAAGCCTATATATACAGCAAAAATTTAATTGCCCTAGGCTACAGATTAACGAAACTTTTTTTTCCGAATCGCATCTCCCCTTAATTATTCTACAGTCAGCCACATTCCATTTTGCCAAAGAAAGAATGGAATCATAGGCTCCAAAGGTGTGCGCAATTAGTTTTTGCTTGTATTCATTTCAAGAAAAGAAAAGCAATCCTTTTAATGTTGGTGCTGGAATGCGGCACGTCGAACTGCCCGTCAAACATCGCAGTGCCTTCATCATAGTGATCGTACGCAGCACACTGAGGTTAAGTCAAGACATATTCACTATGAAGGAAGTTCAGTTCATCCACTGAGCTGCGTATCTTGCTCTCTTTTAGACACAAGTGGACACAACTAGCATAAACAAGTTGCGCACACAAACATAGCCACCGCTGCTGAAGGGGATATCTGATGTCTCGTTGAGAACGCTGACCTAAAATCTGTAAACTGGAAAACAGGTAAAAGCACCAAGAATATGCTAAAGGTCAGATATACGTCACCTGTGACTGCTCACGTAAGGAAGGAGTGGCATCACTGAGTTTCTAACGGCTTTACTTGGGTTAAGTGTTCCGTTAGATGCACCTAGCTTTTGATCTTCCTAAAACGCAATGCAAAACAGTTCTGGTCATTGTGTCCATGCTATGCTTTGCGTGTTCAACTGCCTGCCTTCAACAAGAAACAGATTGCAAGTCAGTGCCAATGGTTTAATACAAGTATGTGCCTCCTGTGCAGGCAGAAGCTGTCATTATCACCAGGTAACTTCCAACACGTCAAGATAATCAAGGAACATCAGCATGCGTGAATCAGGAGGGTGAGGTGGGTCGATTTCTAAAGCTATCTCCACGCAAACAAGAACGCTCTGAAAGGTTCATAAAAGGAGTTGGCATAACCTGTTTATGAGGCTACATACAGCTTCCTAAACATCCTGTGTTTAAGAAGCCATATGCAGTACTTAAGGTGCTCATATCAACAACAAAAAATTCAGTACAAGTCCAGTACCTGTAGCGTTGGTAGTCTCCATGCCTGAGCCCATGCTTCTGTTGAGCGTCCTTTATTATCTGCAGGACTGCAAAACCAAAGGCTAAGGAAAGTTGCATTTCTAAGTTTTCAAGCCAGGTTCTAGGTTCAGTCTATCAATGCTGCATCTTCGCTGCTACTCAGAATTTAACGGCACAGTAATATAGAAAACAATGCGTCGATATTTGAAGAGCGCGTGCTAGAATGTCCTAGTGACAGCTTACTAGGAAGCCAAGTGTCAGTGCATACTTGCTGTCAGTGTAAAATAAAACGGCACTGACAAGTAATCTGACCTCAGGCAAACAATCCCGTGAAGAGGCTCAATACAGCGGCTCGGTGTAAACTGCCGGCCGGTTATTACTCACGCTAGGTATCATCCCGCATTAATAACCGTAACTGTACCTGTTAACACCCGAAAACGCGAATTTATCGCGTTGTAACCAGTTTACGAGCACACGTATGATTACTCGTTCGAATGCGAAGGAGCAATCGATCCATTTGAACCGGCACATGCGGCAAATCGATCGCGTTCCGTAACACAACGAATTCAAGCCGTCAGCAAGTCGATCTATTTAACCGAAACCGCATTCGCACCGGTAACCACAGCGGCAACATATGGCCCTTACGGTGCCGAAAGCAAGCATCGTTGAGCGTTGAGATTCCAGGTCAATTTCTAAAGCTATCTCCACGAAAACAAGCACGCTCTAAGAAGCCGCTGCAAGAGCATGGATCTAACGCTATAATCGACACGTTATCTCGGTATTTAAGCCGCGTATTTCGTGCCACGTTGATGCTAAACACCGGTGCGACTGCTTGTCACGTCGGCGCAGTAGCCGGCGTTCAAGGATACTTTCGAGGGTCAGTACAGTCTTTGGGGGGCTCCTCTGAGGGCTTGGTGTCACCGGACTGGTCCACCGGCGTTTTTTCGACTTCGGCGGGCATAATGTAGGCGTTTATCGAACTTCAGCGACGAACAAACTCGCCGTATTTGAGAACATACACACGTAGAGAAGAGGAAGTGGAACGGCCTGTACGACCTAGCGGGCCTGTCGCGTCGAGCGAAAAAATAGTTTCGGTTTAGTTTACAAGTTTGCCGCTAGGTAGGTCTAGTTGCTGCGTAATTATAACATCGGTAGCGCAATTTTAAACAAAGCTCGATACACCAGCAATTTCAATTTTCACCGGTAATTTTAACCGTTAAAAAGTATGCAAAAGCGGGCTGCTTTCGCTCGACTGTCGCATGGTCGAAAACGCGGGAAATTCGAATTGATCTTGTGCGGTAGGTTTGGTTGTTTGGTTGCATTGGATGGTTCGTTGGTCACTGCGTTACAAAAAAAAGTCACGGTTTCACCGCAAGGGTGAAGCAATGAATGCGATAGCAACAAATTGTAATGTTATACGAAATGAGGCTGGCAGCTAAGTCTTTTGGATCCGATCTCACGCAACTCTAGAAAACGCTTGTTTAAGAGAATTCTCTTCGTTGAGAGCGCAGCACGTAGAAGGGTACACCGGCCGCCCGATGTCGGCTGCAGAGATGGGGAGATAATGCGCGCACCCGCGACGACCGCGGTCGTAAAATCGAAGGTCGCTCGAGGGACCCCCCCCCCCCCCCTCTTCGCGTCTTTTCACGCTCGCGAACGACGGGCGGGGCCGCTTGAACAGTTGGGGGGGATCTTATCGCATGCGCCTCGGAGCGACGGAGATGCCGGCTCGTTTGATCGCCGCTTCAGCCGCGTTCACCGCTCCCGCTCGCCCGCTATTACCCGCTGGTAGAACGTACGATGCGCAGGGGGTTCTTATCCATTTGGACTTCATACGCGACTTGACGGCGACGGCAACGGCGACGGCAAAAACCCGTCGAGACTGTCCATATAATTGCTATCGCAATAAAAAGACAACACATGTGAAAAAATAAGGCACAGGTTATTGACACTAAACCCGTCCATTTAATGGCTTTACGTCAACCATTGCAGGGTAGCAAACCCTAGAGCAAATCTGCCTCCCCCCCCCCCCTCTTATAATAATAAAAACAAAAAAAAACTGGAGCATTGCCTTGCTCACTCCTGAACTACAATTACTTGAAAAAGGAATTGCGCTGTTGAAGTTTCACAATTTCGCTGGCTTGTTTCAGCTGGTTAATAATGGTTAAAAGTTATCCAGAATTTTTAATTGAGCTAAATCTTCATCTGGCATGCATGCTCTCTAGAATTAAAGACAGTCAAGGTAATGGAGGTCACTTATCAAAGCATGTTGGGCTAGTTGGTTCATACTGTGAGAAAAGGTGAGAATGCAAAGCAAGGTGAGAAAACAACGAGGAAAGGAAAGAGCCCCAAAGTTTTTCATCTTGCATCATTGCATTGTTGCCTTTTTGCACAGCAACAGGAGTCAACTGCGTCTGAGAGCTTTTGGCAACAATAGTGGTGAAGTGTGTAAAATATCAGACACACACTGTGCAGAGTACATAAATACGTAAACTGCGAAAACCTGCATACTTAATTGCAGCAAATTAAAGCTGTAACAGCTGTGAGAGTGACACACGTCACTGTCAGATTCATGACTGAAACATCGCAACACTGAAAACACGTGATTTATAATATTTATTTGATTCAATTAGTTTATTAGCCTATATATGTAACGCCGTTGTGGCAACCAATGCCCATGAGTGATGGAGAGATGTCGGTGATCAGAAGAGTGGTCGGAGCAGCGGCATCAGAAGCCGGACCCAGAAAGGCACGTGACGGCTCGGGTTCTGAAATGTGGCGAGGGAGACGGGTGCTGCAAGGTCATACAGCCTTTGCTGCTCCTGCGAACAAAAGAACAAGCAGAAAAATGTCAAGCATTCTCAAGTACTAGCCCCCTTAAATGCTTATTAAATTACAAAAAATTGTTCAAAAATTTCCAAATTTTTTTATGCCGTGAAATGCTTAAATAACATGTTCAAAAAACAGAAATATACTTGCGAAAACATTTTGCGGCAGCTAATAGTGCCTTATTCATCATTTTTCACACCGTCATGTAATACTCTATAGCTGGAGCATTTGAGGTGTATTCTGAAATAAATTTCGAACATAACAAAAATAATCAAGCACAACACCAACATCCTCATCCCTCGCGCTTTCATCTAAAGGAGAAAGATTTCCCACACGAGAATGCTGTACAGATGTGGCCATGTTCGGTTCATAATTATCATCATCATCAGCCTGTCTACGCCCACTGCAGGGCAAAGGCCTCTCCCGTGTTTCTCCAATCAACCCGGTCCTGTGCTTTCTGCTGCCATGTTATACCTGCAAACTTCTTAATCTCATCTACCCACCTAATTTTCTGTCTCCCCCCTCACGCGTTTGCCATCTCTTGGAATCCAGTCAGTTACCCTTAATGACCAGCGGTTATCCTGCCGACGTGCTACGTGCCCGGCCCATATCCATTTCTTCTTCTTGATTTCAACTATGATATCCTTAACCCCCGTTTGTTCCCTGACCCACTCTGCTCTCTTCCTGTCTCTTAAGGTTACACCTATCATTTTCCTTTTCATTGCTCGCTGCGTAGTCCTCAGTTTAAGTTGAACCCTCTTTGTAAGTCTCCAGGTTTCTGCTCCGTAGGTAAGTACCGGTAAGATGCAGCTGTTATATACCTTCCTCTTGAGGGATAGTGGTAGACTAACCATTCATGATTTGATAATGCTTGCCGAATGAGCCCCATCCCATCCTTATTCTTCTAGTTATTTCACTCTCATGGTTCAGCTCCGCGGTTACTACCTGTCCTAAGTAGACCTACTCCTTTACAACTTCCAGTGTCTCGCCACCTATCGCAAAGCGCTGTTCTCTGCCAAGATTGTTCCACATTACTTTAGTTTTATGCATATCAATTTTCAGACCTACTCTTCTACTTTCTGTATCCAGTTTGGTTATAACGCACTGAAAATGCAAGGTGCACATTTCGTCATTTAGTGTGCACTCTCATTCAATAAAAGTGGCAACCACGGCACTCATGCTGCCATCTATGTTTTGAACATGAATATGCAATCTGACGAGCTGGGCTCGTCAAAAGCCTTTTGAAACATTGCCGAAGAGCCATGACGAGCACAGGTTGTCATAGGCACCTTTTCACTCTCACATAGAAATTTAACTTGAAAGAACATGAGCTTGGGCATGTTCTTATTCCACCTTGACACCTATAGTGCACGAAAGGAACAAGAAACAAAGGCACAATGCGCTGTGTCCATGTTGTAGCTCTGCATCTTCTTCATGTCACGCGCTACATGTGTTGAGATAGCATAAATTGTTATTTACCTTTAGTGTCCCTTTAAGGAAGGACAGAATGAACAGTTTAATAGCGTGGAATGCATGCAAAAATAACTTAGTTATGTCTGATACTCTTCATAAGCATGTTAATGCACTTAAACCTCATTATAACACTCACATTTGACATGAAAATAACTTCGCTATATCGGAAAATTCGTTATAAGCGTATATTCGAACCACTGCACCTATTACCAAGGCTATTTTTCATTTACTTTGTTATAACCAATAATTCGTTATATCCGAGTTCGTTATATCGAGTTTTGAGTGTATTGTGACATATCATATCTTTCTGATACCGAAGAGAAATGTTTAAAGTTTACTTCGCAATACCAAATGATTCGCTATACCCAATAAGTCGCTATACCTGTATTTGTTAGATGGGAGGAAAAACACCAACCTTTAAAAAAAAGGTTTGTTTTAAAACATCTCAAGTGAGGTATGCTGGGGGGCTAGTTGGTATGACATTTTAACCGAGTTAAAAATGCAAGAGGACGGAAACACAGGTCTAGTTCATCTACCCTGTGTTCCATCCTCCATGCAGTTTTAATTATGTTAAAATTGTTTTAAATAAAACAAAAACCAGTCCCCCCTTCCCCTCACACACACCTAAAAGATAATCCAAACCCCGCCCTGCCCTCCTTGCATAGATATCAGCTATGGTGGGAGAGGAAACGCCCCTCCTCAGAAAAAGCCCCAAGAACTATTTATTGGTGCTATTTCTGAGCCCCAAGAAATAATTTACTCATGTGCAAGACACTGCCTATTTGTGCAGCCCAATTAACCCTTTCGCGACTGTCGACAAGTACAGTCGCCACGACCAATGACGGCTATACTCATTATCAACAAAAACTGGTCCCGCGAAATCGATGAAGACGATACTCGTCATACTTGTGTTTCTTGACGCTAGATGGCCACACTCGTCCATGTTGGGACATTTGTGTCTCGGCTTTCATTTTATTGGCATTTTTCATTGTAATAAAAAGCGGTGAAGTCACCTTCGAGTTGTCTTTTTCTATGCAATTAGCGAAATAAAGGAACACCATTGAATTGAAAGAGTGGCACCGTTTTATTCGGATAAAAAGGCTCTACAATTTGGCGGAAAAAGTTTTCAATGATTTTGGCACTTTTTTTTTTTTTTTGGTCGCGAAAGGGTTACTCATACAGCGAGAGGAAGTTAACGAAGATAAGTTATGCAGTATACTTACATGACCCAGCTGTCTTTGAAGCTTCTCATTTGTTGTGACGATGGCAACCTGCGCTTCGAGATCTTGGTAGACGGACCGAAAACCTGTACATTCATCGAGAAGGGCACAGAAACGGGCTAGGTTTTAGTGAAAGGCTGTTCTGAGGGGCACTCAATCGTTAGTTCATAATCCGCAGTGTAACGCTGTTGCATAAACCACAGTGTTGCAGGAAAGCTGGCTTACAGTATACTGGGTGCATCAGAGTTGCCAGATGTTACTAAGCTAACAAGCAAATAATCATCACAATAGAAGCCCAAAACAAGTGGCGTGACTTTCAAGAAGAAGGGGAATTTCATGTTCCCATTCTTGAAAATATTTCTAATTATAACAAAAAAATGTCACTCAAATACGAAGGGAAGTTGGAAAATCACTTCAATTATATTGTACAGCGAAAACATGCGCAACTGTGAACGAAAGCACACATTTACTTGTTAGCATGGTCTACAGGGCAATCTCCACTCGGCTGAATGCATGTTTGTCAGCGTTTAATTAATGTTACTTGTTGATTCCCTCCACGTATGCTAGACTTCAACACTCAGCTAATCAAAGTCATCGACAAATGCACAATTAGTGATAGACAAACGCACTATTGGTGAACGTGATGGTCACTAAAATAACTATATTTGCTGGAAAATTGCAAACGAGCCCAAAAAATGCGACAAGTGACCCAAATCCACTTATTTTATAATAAGCGGATTTCGGCTTCTTTTGTGGAACTGGCAACTCTGGGGTGCATAAGCCCTTTTACTTGTTTGCATTACTGTGTACCACATCGTTTAGCGTGAAAAAAGAAACAAGCTTCAGTATGAAAATCTCACCGATCGGGCGCTCTGTAATGATCGCCCGTTTTTCAGACAAGTACAATCGCGACCAGCAGTAATGTTCTCTCACCAAAGTTTGGCGATCCGATGAGTGACAGGCATGGCCAGGGATGGCCGTCCCTCCAGAGCCACAAGCCCTTGCCGTGGAAAGTCCACTGGGGCCGCTCGTACTCGCCAACCCGAACGTGAGCGTGGGACGGCCCGACACGCTGGAAGAACTGGCGCAGCAGAAGGGTGTACACGGTCGGGATCACGCCGCTGATTCCTTCCGCACCATAGAAGCCGTTCACCTGAAAATCCAGATGCACATGTGGTGTTTGAAGTTCACTGTAATCTTTTTTATTCCAATAGCAATTATATGGACACTTGTACAACAATTACAGGGATGGGTTTTTGCCATCACCGTCATGTCCCGCATAAAGTCCAATTTGATAACATCCTCCCGTGCATTGTATGTTCTGCCACGGGTAAAAGCATGTGAGCGGGGGGCACCGAACATGGCTGAAGCAGAGATCAAACGAGCCAGTCCATTTCGATCGCTCGTAGGGCGAAATACGATAATATCACCCTGCTCAGAAGGCCTGCCGTCAAAGCAGAAAGGAAACATCCCGCCCATCTTTAACTAACATAAAAAAGCGCGATGGGGGAGTGTTGCTCGAGCAGCAACATTGAACTTTGATTTTATGGGCACGGTCGCGATTGCAAGCACGCACGCCATCTCGGAAGCCATCAGCAGGGTGGCTCGTATACCCTTCTGAATTGCTGCGCTCTCAACGTGAAGAGACTGTGCGGAAAGAGCATCTCTCCCTGGAACGGCCTTATTCTCTTACACCAGCATTTTGTAAAGTAACGTGAGATTGGATCCAAAAGAGTTAGCTGCCAGCCTTCACTTCCTATACCTTACAATTTGTAGCTATCACATTCGTTACTTCGCGCTTGCAGTGAAACTGAGTTTCTTACGAGGGGCTCATTTATGTTGTAATGTTTATATTGTTGTGTTAGACACAACCAAACGAATTGAGCAGACAGTTAGGAACAGGGAAAGCATACATGACGTTAACTGTTGTCTTTAACTGTAGTGTGCTAATTGTGACGTAAATTTAAATGAACTGAAGTAGGCTGAAAAATCACCCTTTCCATGGGTGGATTATGAAGCCACACCCTTCAAATTATGCATCCCATGCTCTACCAACTGAGCTACGACAGAAGGCACTTCCATATTTTTCGTACACTTCCATTTATTTAAATTTGTGTCACAAATTAGCTCACAACAGTTAAAGACAACAATTAACGCACTGCATGCTTTCCCTGGCCCAAATGTCTGTTCAATTCATTGGAGTCTATTGTGAGATACATTCAATTTTACACTTTTAGGAATACAAAATTGTTAAAGTATCCCTACTCACATTAGTACATCAAAAACACTGAACGGCAACAACGTGGAACAAGAATACTTCAGAAGTATTAATAAAATGGCAAGTACACACACATGTATATATACACAATATGGCATGATATGAAATGGCTACTGCTATTTAACAACGTAAAGTTGATGCAATAATTTGGGGTGAAATTAAGACAAAAAGGAATTCATCATGTATTGCATATGCTGAGAATCAGTGAATGGATGTATAAATATTGGCTACCAATCATTATGGAATGGATGAATTCATATGGAGTGAATTCTTTAGTCATGACAGGAAAGAATGAAATAGAAGGGCTGTATTTATATTTAGCAAGGCTATTCCAAAAAATAGCTCTGAATTCCTGCATTGGCCATTGGGTTAGTGATGTAACTAGAATGAGATCCTGCGATCAGGCTAACACTACATTTGGAACTTGATATACACTGAACATAAATCAATCAATCAATCAATCAATCAATCAATCAATCAATCAATCAATCAATCAATCAATCAATCAATCAATCAATCAATCAATCAATCAGTCAGTCAATCAATCATGCTGAAACATACTGGAAAGCTGATATACATAGTACCATCAATATCCCCTTAATTGCGAGACAATCAGTTGAAGCTTAAGCTACCTTGGGTGATGCAACGAGGAGGTCAAAACGTGAACTCTGGTTGTTGAGGATAATGTTGGAGTAGCGCTCGGTGAGGTTGAAGTAGCCCGTCGCGAGCCTCAACGTTGATCGTGCCGGAGCATGAGCGAGCAACCGCTCGGTGACTTCTTGGTCCTGCGAAGAAGCAATAATAGAGGATCTAGTGATCCCCATACCCTAGCCAAGCCAAAAATGAACAGCAACAAAGATAAAGAAGACAATAGCCCTGTAAAAAGACAGAAGAGAAGAGGAGGAAGACAGTGAGCACGTAGCCTTCACCAATGGCACACTGATTTCATAGATTTGCATGTTTAGAGCAGTCAAGTACTCAACAAGACATGGGTGATGTGGTACAGTGAGATGGCCGACCTATCGTTGCAGACTACAAACTCGACGGAAATTTTTATAAGTGCGTTGTAAGTGCATACGCTTAAAACTACCACTAACGAACTTATGCTGAAAGTTTCAAGCTTCTCACATCAAACGTCTCAGTTCACTTGAAATCAATCTGCAGTGGTTTCTATCAAGTCTTCATATGTGGTTTGTTTAGCGATGAAAGTAAACGCTGTACAAACAGCATTTTTTCATTTTCTTCTTTTTTGCTCTTCTTAAAATACATGTCAGTTCCCTCCAAGAAACCAAGGTTATTTATGCATAAAAAACAACCAGTCACTCATCACACGAAGGCCTTTAACTCTATGAAACCAAAAAACAATGTCAGCTTTATTTGGTTCAGAATTGGAAGCTACTATACCTGGATATGTGACTTTCTTGAGAGTGACTGTAAGGCTGCTGCACTATAGCAAACAAATGTGCACTAATCATTAAGTCAGTTTAAGATAATTTTTCACAACCTCAACATTTAATTCTAAAGTCAGGTATGCTTCATTAATTAACTATTGCACTCTCGATCCCTCAAAGCCTTTACAGGGAGGAGAGACAAGAAACAATGCAAGTGTAAGCCAATGTCCTTACGATTCTTGGGTTAGATATGGCGGCAATGAAGGCAGGAAGATAGTTCTAGCCTTGACAAGATTCTTGAAACAAAGTAGGTATAGTAATTAAGTGATTACTACACGTCTACACCTGCATAATCTCTGAAGGTCCTACGTGAATGCTTCGCCCTGAAATTCCTGCCCGATTTTGTGTTCCGTAGATTTCTACGGACTGTTCTACGTACCTGAGTGATGCCTAGTGGTGCCATCTGGAGCAGCGGAAAGACCCAAGTGTCAGTCGAACCGCCACGTGGACTTGGTTGCAGGGGCGTCTCCCTGTTTGGGCTTGATGAGTTCGGAGAGCCGCCGGTTTGCAGCCGACACAAATTCCTGATGGCTGTCTGAAGTGCAGAGTTTTTTAAAGAGCTTAATAGGTGCAGAGCAACCATCTGACTGTACAGACAGGTCCACTGCTAAAGAGAACACTTGCACACAGGGCATGTTCGTATTTCGCTCTCTTGCAAGAGCATGGTGGCTTAGATGTGCATAAGACAACTGGCGGTTGGCAGTACTGGCTCCCTTTGACAGACTAGTGCCGTGCACGAACAATATTTCCCCACATCCACTTGCCGTTAGGGGGCCAACAATATGAAAGGTGCTGATTCAAGTGTTCTCTGTAACAGCGTACCGGAAAGTACAGTAAAGCCATGTTACCTCGAGTCTTCTTGAGCAGTGCTCATGGAAATGAAACATGAAATCAAGACTTTCAGCATAATGATTATACGCAATTGCTTGAGACAACTGCGTTGTGTTGCTACAAATCAGGCCACCAAAGGTGATGCTGGCCCATATGTAAGAGTACGAGCCAACATTACGGTTGATGTGACATAAACTAAAGACGGTGGAAGCACAAGTGTGCATTACTTAGGCCTTCATTGATGCGTTTAAATTCCGTGAGCCCTCTGTACACAATTCCAGAACACCGAGACAATGCATCAAAAGCAAATGTACTAATGCAAAATATTACGCATTGTGTACATCTGGAAATGCTTTCGATTGAATGACTCCTGTAAGGGCTGCAGGAAATGACCTTCAATGTTTATATGGTCAGGCACTTGCTCTCGGAGTCAGTTTAGTGACAATCTCCAAAAAATTAAATTCTGGCATTTTATGAGCCAAAACATGATATGATTATGAGGCATGCCATAGTGCGGGACTTTGGATTAATTTTGACAACTTGGGGAATCTCTTTGATGCACCTAAACTTAAAGGGACCCTGTGACACAAATTAAGCGTGTAGTTTTCATCACTTCTTCTCGAACTGTGGAAATGCACCGATATCGTTATGCGAGTGGTAACGTCAGGAAAAAAAAAAAAAAAAAAGAAAGAAAGAAAAAAAAGAAAAAAAAAAGCTGCTATTAATTCTATTTCAACGGAGAAATCACGTTGGTCTCGGACTAGAGCGACACACAACAGCTATTTTTGTGTGCAGAAGTGGCACTTCATCATGTGGGAGTGATGGCATTGGGTGGGCGTTTTGATTGGTTTGATGCGACAAGCCACAATATTCATATGGTGACAGATGGGTGACGCTATTGTGCGGTAAAAATTATAAAAGCACTCTTCATACTTCCTCGGATACAAGAGGATTTCCGTTTTTAAACAATAAATTTAGAAAAGAATTGCAAAACGGCGCTAGGTGCACTGCACAACCGCCACCACGAGGCGAGTTATCCGGTATGTTTCTGTAAGAAACACGCGGTGATTGAAACCGGCCTTTTGACGTCAGTGGGAAAGTGAAATGTGAAAGGGAAAGTTTTTTCTCGCTACCTGCTGGGGTTCTGAAGTATGAAGGTAATCGTTACCTTGGACCAATTTCAATAATTCTTTTTGTGTTCATCTTAGTATTCAGCACTGCACACACTCCAGCGCCGAAGAATGCAGACGAAAAAGCGTCGCAGGGCCCCTTTAAGTATGCGTGTTTCTGCATACCAAAACCCACCGAAATGCGGCTGTCGTGGCCTGGAATTCAACCTGTATCCTCGAGCCTAGTGGTGCACACTTTATCCACTAAGCTATTCCAACGGGAATGTTGACATGTAGCCATTTCATTCCTTTTGTTGCTTTCGCGATGCTTTAGATCAAGCCCACAATCCTCGCAACAGAACACTGCAACGGCTGATTCATTTTAGTGACACGAGCATCGAGTAACACTCTTGGTTCTCTTCTAAGCCCATCCAATCAAGCACTTCTGGTTTTCTGAATACCTTCATAAAAAGTCTTTTTAAAAACAGAAATCAATGGTTCTGCTTCAAGTTAAGAGTTATATTGGACATATATGATATCGGAGCATAACTTGACTTAAGATAAAGGCCACTTGACTGTCAGGATAATTAGTTAAAATTAATTGATTGAGTTCATGAAAGATTGTGAGCGGCTGGAATGGCTGAGGCATAGAGTTTCTTAAAATGAACTAGAGGGTACCCTGGCACTGCGATCATTCAGCCACCATGGGGAGATGATGGGTAGTACTACACAAATTTGCCTAGTCTTCGTGCTTGCGGCTTCAAGGCACTTGTAGGCTTTGTTTATTGTTGTGTCTTGGTTCTGTTTTGGATAAAAGAATGGACCGCTGTGAACTTCGTGAGCTGATTTGAATTCTTGAGCCTAATAAGGTCAAGGTGGTGAAGCGTAACTGCTAAACCTTTGCTGAACTTTCGTATTGCAGCAAAGCGGATTCAGGCCACACGGAAGCCGAAAGAACGAAGATTAGACAAATCCGTGTACTACCCATCATTCCCATGCTGGCTGAAGCGCCGTGCGTTGCAGCTCCCATAGACACTAGCGCCAGAGTTCCCTCTAGTGTATTTAGAGGAAACTATATGGGCTGAGGCACCCTGCCGAGCAGATCTCAACCATGCGCTTTTTTTTTCTACATGGCCTCTGAGATCAGCTTCCGCAGTGTGCAATACACAAAGTTAACCCACGGAATACAATGCGGCACGTGAACGTCGATGCACGAGTGCCACTATGAGACACCTAGGTAAAGAATTAGGATCGACTCCAGAATATGCTTTTGCTTCTTACACACAATGTACCTTTGAAAGGATGTATGTTGAAGCTGGGATGAACAGGAAACAGAGTTGTCCCCTTGGAGTTGCAGGGAGAACGAGGAAACGGTCTGGACGAGACGGGAGAAGTAATCGGAGAGGTGCGGACAGTCCCGGAAGACGACGTAACGGTCCTGCCGGTTCCGGAAGTACTGGTCACTCAGGTTGGCCCTGCAAGAAGGCAGGAAAGGCAAGGGATAGACAGGAAACAAATTGTGACAATATGTAAATAGGGTGGCCACATGAGTGTTTCAATAACCATTATCACCAGACTCACTACGCCCACTGCAGGGCAAACACCTGTCCCACGTTTCACCAATCAACCCGGTCCTGTGCTTGCTGCGGCCACGTTGTACCCGCAAACTTCTTAATCCCATCTGCCCACCTAATTTTCTGTCTCCCCCTCTCACGCGTTTGCCTTCTCTTGGAATCCAGTCAGTTACCCTTAATGACCAGCAGTTATCTTGCCAACACACTAAGTGACCGGCTGATGTCCATTTCTTCTTCTTGATTTCAACTATGATGTCCATAAACCCCGTTTGTTCCCTGACCCACTCTGCTCTCTTCCTGTCTCTTAAGGTTATACCTATCATTTTACCTTTCCACAGCTCGCTGCGTCGTCCTCAATTTAAGTTGAACCCTCTTTGTAAGTCTTCAGGTTTCTGCCTCCGTAGGTGTGTACCAGTAAGATGCAGCTGTTATTGTGTTTATTTCAATAAGTTGTATTCTAATTTGTTTATAGGCATATATGACAGCACGGACAGGCGAAGCACACAAAACACCACATAGTGGTCACAGGGTTACAAGAAACAACGTAAACTTTATGCTTTATGCATTTTGTACCATTAAAACCTTCAGGCACGAATTATGATGGAGTGTTGAAAAATACACCAAAATTACTAATAATTATTATGAGCCATTGGACACGTAGTTGCGAGAAAGTTTAGGAGACATGATGTTCTGTAGATACTTCTACAGGGCCATGGTAATTATGGGGTAATTAAATACCAGTCTATTGCGCAATTGGTTACGCAGCATTTTTTGGCAAAAAGGGTGATTGAAAGAGCAACTTGAAATACCTTTGCAAGTTAGTTATTGGCTGCAAGCATTATGAGAAATGGGGGAAAAAAAAGGATTCCTTACTCCTGTCATTAGTGGCCCGTCAAACATCTCGTCAGACGCGGTAGTGTTTCTATCAAGATGATCGTATTTAACGACACGCAGCACAGTGAAAGTTAAATTATAATACAAATTGGGTAGGAGAGGGTTGAATTCAGTCAACAATCGATGTCCGTTCCTTTTTCTTCAGCATCACGGTTCACAACACCAATTGTCACAACATTCATCATCACAAGCGGCAAAACCAAATTGCGCGAACAAGTGTACATATGGCGCCCTGAAGGAGTTGACAAAAACGCCGGCGTAAATTAGCAGACAATTAATGGCAGGAGTAAAATCACCTGCTCACCCACTCAGGATGAGGGTGTCGTCGAACAAGTAGACCTTGAGATGACTGAGTCCGACAGTCTCGTTCCATCGTGCCGGTAGTAGCCAGCGGATGAGGCCACGGAGCCGTGGACTGTGATACAGCGCCACCTGCGAAAAATTAGTGCTGATGTAAAGTTTCTAGCAGTACCATTATTGCTTGTCAACGGAAGTGCTTTGCTCAATTTCATTTATGCTTTCAATGGATAAAATTTCAGCAAAGTCGTAACTCAATTAACGAACATGGTTATAACAAATTATGGCGTATAGTAAAGTAATCGTGAAACTCTTCTCGCCAATACCAACATGAAATGAATACAAGCATGAGCAAATGTTAAGTATGACAAAGTGTTGGCTAACAACCCTGAGGCAGCGAACATTTATAAACAAATTACCACATTTAAAAAAAAATGTAACATTTTTCTCGCCAATGTCAGCACAAACAAATGTCCCGTCTTGAAGTCTCCAGATTTAAGTTGCACATCACGCAGATAGCATCAGCAAGAGTTGATGAAGGTGAGAAAATTTTAAAACTTATAGAAATACATTTAATTCAAAAACACATGCAGTAAGTACAACATCTGTATAGCTCGTATTGAAGACAAGAGTCTATAGCATAACAAATAAAAAAAAAACATGACTCTAAAGACACATGTAATTCAAAATTAGCGCTTCTCCAAACTTCACACAATAAAATAAGTTATCTTACACAAAACTTAATTTCAATTATGTCCTCCCTAATTGCTCTATCAGTCACAGCAAAACTTCAACTAGGGCAAGTTGACAGCTTTGTGCCATTCACTCAATACAACTATCAGTCACAGTCTGCAGGTCTTGTGAGAGGGTTGAACCTTGAATATTACGATTTATCAGATTGCTATAATCAAGTTGATAGAGCATTTCATCACTGATATCAGTGCGTAAGAAGTATACGCTTATACCAAATATCATCAATAATAACCCTCATAGTTTTACGCCAGATACAGTTTTCATTGTATCCAAGGTTGGGCTATACCTGTTTTACTATCGAAATATGAAATACTGCAATGTCCATAGACTAAACAGACTAACGAAATGGATAGCCCACATTTGTTATTAACTTTTTTTTTCCGACTAAAGCATTCAAGCATTCATCACATGTCAAGGCCACAAACCTGAACTTGGCTCAATGACTCCGCATGTTCACCATGATCACCATGATCACTAGTGCTGCTTGTCGGAGCACCAAACTCTTGCAACAGGGGTGTCAAGAGCGTGCGTGAATTTATCTCGCCCCGCGATCCCCTGGTGTAGTCCAGCAGCACCCGGATCTCCACGTTTCGTTTGGCTGCCGCATGCAGTTCCGAAACCTGTGTCAAGGGTATTTAATAAATGTATTGATGCTTTGTCTTGATGTTAATAAAATATTATTATTATTATTATTATTAAAGGCCTTTAAAGGTCGACTGCACCTTTGTCAAGGGTTTTTAAAAAACACCTTGTCAAGTACACCTGTGCCAAAGGTTTTTAATAAAGGTCATTAGACGTCAAGTACACCTGTGTAAGAGGGTTTTTAAAAAATCCTTTAAAGCTCAACTACACCTGTCTCAGGGGTTTTTAAAAAAAGGCCTCTAAAGGTGAACTACACCTGCGTCAAGGGCTTTAAATAAATGCCTTTAAAGGTCGACTACACCTGTGTCAAGGGTTTTTTTAAAAACAGGAGATCTTCAAAGTTCAACTACGAAGTTTTATAGACTGCGTAAAAAGCCTCATTTCAGATGACATAGACCTGAAAAGGGCTCCATGCATGTATTTTAGACTTGAAATATGAACGAATGTAAAGAATACATAAACAGCATAAAGGGCAGAAACTATGGTATATTATTTATGTTACCACACCAACTCGACCAGCTGTCCCTGCTTTTGCAGTAAGTGAACATGCCAATAAAAGCTAGCGAAAACAGATGACCGTGGTATTGAAATTTAAAAAAGTAAAAAAAAAAGCCATTACTGTACTGCTTGCCAAAAGCGGTGCATGACCCGGAATGCATGTTGTGGACCAGCGCAGCTCCACCATTATTAGACGCCTGAGATTAAGCAACGGCCATGGCAAGCTGAGAAATCTCAAAAACGATGTGCTTGGATTTATAATATCTACAACCACCAGGTGTACAAGCCAACTGGCCTCATGTTATTTAAAAGCTATTAAAAAAAAAGTTTAACAGGCCTGCAGCCTTCCGAAGATTGCTTCTTTGGTATGTAATGCTAGTTTATAGCTAATGTAGTGAAAGTAAAACTTCTTTGCAGCTGGTCTTTAACTGAGTGGACTGATTGTGTTAATAGCAAACAATATAATATTTATACTAACCCACACTGATGCACTCAGCAAGAAAGCAGCAACACTGGCAGAGTAGTGTAGAGACAGACATTTAAACGGTAATGTACATATGACTAGCAAATGTGTTTATTCTAGGAGGAATTCTGTTCATTCAAAAATTTATGCAGCAGTAAACAGAAAGAATGCAAAAAAAAAAATCATCTGTTTTCATACAACACATCATAATAAGCCCGCCTTCACATAACTGACAACAGTGTGACGAGTATCTTCATACTCAATTGAGTTGCGAGTTTAAATGAAGGGAAGAACCAGATTTGAGGCCAATTTATTTGAGTTATTGGTATTACTAATTTCATGCATTGAACGTAACAAACGTAATCTCA
The DNA here is from genome assembly GCA_030522465.1 of Rhipicephalus appendiculatus. Classification (NCBI taxonomy): domain Eukaryota; kingdom Metazoa; phylum Arthropoda; class Arachnida; order Ixodida; family Ixodidae; genus Rhipicephalus; species Rhipicephalus appendiculatus. The sequence continues at coordinate 2,452,450 of JALIZH010032968.1, forward strand.
GTTCTTTTTGTAATGTGGTGCCCCTCAGATGGGAATTACACTAAATATTTTCAGAGTACTCACCAAGTCCTTCTCAAGTTTGCCATTTCCGAGGTAGAGAGATGCCAGGACGATGCGCTTACTCGCAGACGCTGTCAGCTTCTAAAAATTTGGAAAGAATAAAAAAATGAGCATGCCTCATATTTAAACAATTTCGTTTTTAACGATTTCCCTCGGTTGAAAAAGAGAACTCCTCAGCTAAGCTTCCCTTTTACATAGATCCTTGACAATTGTAATCAAGAATGTAAAGACACATGGCGCTTAACAATAAAACCCACCTGTCAGTTGGTTCGCATGTGTAGATTACCATCAGATGACAAACACAGATTAGATAACTGAAGTAGTCAGATAACTGATTGTGGTTGAAACATACAAATCTTTTCAAATTTATGTTGTAACAAAAATTTGGACAGTGATTTTCAGTTAGGTTTGAGAAGTCATCTTAAGGCTGGCATTTGTCTGGAACTGGTGTCATTAATAGTAAACTTATAAAAAGATTTAAACTTCATTGTCATCCTACCATCATATCTTCATGATCCTGCCACTATCATTAATGCTTTAATAACATGCTCCTTGATACCTCCATGTTGGATTTAGATGCGTTTGCATGATATGTATTTTAAAAATATACAAACTCTATTTGATTACACTGTACATGTGACTCAACAGTTTTCATACTTTTACAATGTATAAAAGGCGCATTATTTTTTGTGTTTTTTGCCATGTACTTATGAATGAATACCAACAATTTCACGGTTAAGTTAGATGTTGTGTCACATGAAATTATGACAAAGATCAATTCAATTCGAGGTGAGGTTGGTAGGGATTCACGGAACACAAGGTAACATGGATTTTCAAAGAATGAGCACTTTATGGTGCGCATGCACTGTCTTTGTTTTTCTGTCTTGTTTACTGACACAAGCCACGCTGTATCAATTAACAAGCACACGCTTCTGATGCTTGATTCTTTTTTATTCATTTAGCTTTCCATGCCAGAAATCAAAATGAGCTAATAAACGTACAGAGAATGCTCTTTCTGATGTCACAAGAGACACTTCAGTTCAATTAAAACTAGCAGCACTAAGACAAAACAAGTGACTTTTGCACAATACTAGGTAGTAGAGTCAAACCTTGCCCCTATCACAAAAACAACTTCCATATATCCTGAAGATTCGTTATAAACGTATATTCACATCACAATTCATGCCAAGGCTACAATTAATTTACTTCCTTAAAACAGAAAATTCGTTATACTTGGTATTCATTATGTCGTCGTTAAAGTGTAGCATTCTTCATGCTAAAGAGGAATGCCTTGGTGAGCTTAAAGAACTTGTGTTAAGTGTATGTGTCGCAGTTGACAGCATTCATGTAATCGTAATTAATTGTAATGTAATTAACAGCATTCAGTAATTGATATTGACACCATGAGTGCACTGTATGGTGTCAACGTCACGATTACATGAGCTTCCACGTCGACAGCATGCACAAGGGGCCGACAGAGACTCAGCAGTGTGCAACAACATACCTTGAGCTGCTCATAGAACTGGCTTGGCTCGTGAAGCACAGTGACATTGTCGCCTGAAACGGTGAAACCAGGGCCGAACTTCCACAGCCAGTGGAAGTCCTCCATGGTGCCCGACTCTGCCATCAATGGTTAGCTGCAGTCCGGATAGGAAATCAATAGAACCTTTAGCTTCCAAATTATATCGTGCGGATAGCTGTGGCTACATAAGCAAAAGTAGAAAAGGAAAGAACTTAATAATACTATCTTTTCCTCTGTTCTTTTTCTTTCTTATTTTTTTTTTCTATTGCAAAATATATCTAAGGCCACTGCTGCACGGTCGAAAACTAATCCGTACCATGTTTAGCACGGATGTCAGCCAAACTCTGCGTATCGATATCTGGGAGCCAGACCGCTATGCACAGACCGTGATCCTCTTGATCCCAACATGGGCCTTATCAAGATTAAAGGTGACCGTGTGACACCAGTATAGTACAGGAGATCCTAAAAGTAAAAGCTGTCAGGGAGAGCTACTGTTCTCACACGTATCAGAATGTAGAAAGATGTGGATATCAACTACGTCAAAAAAGTAGAAAATTGAATGTGAATCAACATATCTGAGGTAAATAATAAATGAAACATCATATATCAATGTTAACTGACCTTAGAAACTGTGTAACATTTAAACAACAGACCTAATTAAACACCAACATGAGGTACTTCTAAGGTAATGCAGAATTATACAAGAAATATCCTTTTTGAATTGGGATGGAAATATTAATTAACAGAAGCGCCATTTTAAGCATGTTAGCCATGTCTAGGCTGATATCTGCAGAGCTAAAATATGTAGCTCTGCAGATATCAGCCTAAACATGGCTTAAGGTGAGAATTTTGCCTCCAGCTTTAATTCAACTGGAATGAAATGGTATGAGGTCATTCCAGTTTTAATGTAACAAAAAATTCGGCAGATCCCACGTACCTTGGGCATTGATGTTATGCAAAGCATGCGGAGGGAAGGTAACTGTGGTGTAATTTTTTATTGAGCGAAGAGTTAAAACTGACGCTAGAGATATGTACAAATGTTGTACGCACAGACATAATGTTGACCAGTTGCATATGTTTTGTATAAGCAGTTGTTTACAGTAGCGTAACAATGCCAATAGCAACATGGGTATTACCAACAGCAGAAGCAGTAAGCTGATATGTAGCGCTTGTGCTTGCGAGGATGGTAGCCCTGGCTAGTGCTACGTAGACCAACTTCAGGGGATGGAGCTTAAGTATACAATTGACGTTAACGTGACGTAATGCCTGTATCATAGGAGTAGATATGCAATGTTTATAAAATTGGATAGCCAAGAACTGCAACCACAATTGACGTTTCACCAACATTACGCCTGCATAGGGTATTTTTCCAAAGCAGTTTCAAGACCTGGCATGGCTTTGTGGTAGAATACTTGACTGCAATGCAGAATGCTTGGGTTCAATTCCTGCTTGGACCCTGATATTTATTCTTTGCACTCATCGGGTCAACGCTGCCGATGTCAGTTTTTATGAATGTTCTCGCAGTTTAAATTACCAATGTCTGTTCTTGCCGTTCCTGGGTAAATATAAACTGTCAATTGCCTGTGGCGCATACCCGCATACCGCGGCCCGTAGTATATGGATATGTGCCACACGTGTATGGAAGAAAGGGTGTGACGACGCACGTGACAGGATTGTCACGTTATTCATGTCATGACCAGACAGTCCTATTTGTCAGAGCCTCTTACTCTCCCATACCAATTTTGGTCTACACCCCATTAAGGAGGCGATCACGAAAGCACCCAGACGTAGGCGACTACATAGATAGATAGATATGCAGATAGAAACGCTCAAAGTGCCTGCAGTTCACCAAGAAATGCTTCGCATTTAATAAATCTCCATCTGGTCAGCAGTTCTTATTGACACGTACTGTTCCAATAGAACTGTAACTGATATTGTACGTGAGCCCTGGTTCCAGCAGAATGCTACCACTTGACAGTATAAGATGCACTACCTTGGTATTGTTAGACATACAATCAGCTCATCAATGTGTCACATAAAGGAAAAAGAAAAAAAAATTCACCACATTTAACTCACAATAAAATCGACATTATTCAATGATCTGGCCACGGGTGATGTCAATTAGACGAGTAGTCATACTTATGAAAATTGATACGGTTTCCCACAATGTGCTTAAACACATGATGTAGCGTAAGTTCCCGAATGAATCAACACGAAGTCGGGCAACGAATGTGAACTTGGAACGACGACTGCCGTAGAACTGCTGGGCTTTCCTTCCTAAAAGCTCAGCAGTAAGTGAGCACTTAGGTTTTACTGCAAAGCCACGCACATGCACTTTCGCTTAGCTAAGCTGACACGTCCGTCGCTGCAGTTAAAGCGCTGATCCAAGTGTTTCGAGGAGGAGAACCACTGTCTAGATACGATAGCGTGAAACAACATAACGCAACGACACGTCCCGATTTTAATTTAGGAGCAGTGTTACGAAATGTGAAAGGATCGTGAAATGACGCAATTGCATGGGGCCGCGGAGTTCCTGGCCGCTACGAAATGTACGTCGAGTGACATTCAAACACGTATAGCGTAGCTTGTACTTCAATTTGTGGGGTCGATGCGCGTTGAAGCACATTCTTAGTGAGGCCTGCACGTGTGATCGAACTTAGAGGACAATGCAAATGAAGAAGAACTACGAACTTACACGAGAGATGCCGGAGCGAGCACGCTTCTACCAGCAGAAGACAGCGTCGTTCACAAAAAGAGCGCTGTATGTCGCCAGCATCGACAAAAATCCATATAATGTGAGGTAAATATGGTGGTCATGACGTAAAATTTGGCACTTGCCAATGCTCAAAAGCATAGCCTTTGAGATTTGTAATCAAAAAAACATTGTTTTGAACTTATATTTTGATGCTATATTTTCAAAGAAACTAAAAAGCAAAAGCAAACATGTCATAACATTTTAAATAAAAATTATTATAGTAATTTAATTTACATAAAAGCGTAGCGCTAATACTTACGTGACCAAGTCGAGAGAGAGACGAGACAATCCATTGGCCAAATCGTGATGGTCGTATGCGTGTTTACGCGCGCCCGCTGCCTGTAGGTTACGATACGTTATCGCACCTCACGGTGACGAGAAAAATCGTGTTTACTCCACCTCGCTCATGGAGTGGTAATCGCGGCGTTCCCAAGCAACGGAAAATACGACGTCCACCGACGGTAAAATGTAATACACGTACGTAGTTCCCTACCACCGTGTGACTTCCAAGCGCGATCCCCGACAAACCTTTCCGCCCCAGTGTGCACTCTTCCGTAGATTTGAAGAAAAGAAATGTCGGATACTCGCTTCTGCATCGAGTACGCTAAACGGGGCACCGCGGGTTGCAAGAAGTGCAAGCAAAAGATCGAAAAGCAAGCGCTGCGCATCGGCAAGATCGTACCGAACCCGTTCTCCGATAGCGGGGGCGAAATGAAGCAGTGGTTTCACGTGGAGTGCATCTTCGAGCAGCTGTCGCGGGCCCGTGCCACCACGAAGAAGATAGAAGACGCCGGAGACCTCGAAGGTTGGAGTGAGATCGAACCGGAGGACCGCAAGCTAGTCCTGAAGCACATCAACGAACTGTCTGAGAAGACCGGGGTCGCCGTAAGCCCCGGTAAGCGAAAGACCAACAACGCCGGTGGCGGTACGCCTTCTAAGAAGCCGAAAGTGCAGACGACGTTGACGTCTCAAGGATCGGACGACACGGAGGAACAGCTAGACCTGGGCGACCTAGAGGCGTCGTCCGAGCGGACGTCGAAGACCAGCAAGGACGACGCCTTCAAGGAGTTCCGAAAGCTGTGCGCCGCCATCTCCGAGGAGTCGACCTACACGGGCAAGACGGCCATAGTGGCGAGGTTCTTCAAAGAGGGCTGTACCCGCAAGGGCTTCACGGGTGACCTCTACCTCTGGGTCAAGTTCCTCCTTCCCATGGTGAACAAGCGGGTGTACAACCTTCAGAGCAAGCAGCTCGTCAAGGTCTTCAGCCGCATCTTCGGCAACGGTTGCCACGAGGAGATGATCGAGGACCTCGAACAGGGTGACGTGGCGCGCACGGTCGGCGCCTTCTTCGAGAAGTACGGCTCCCCGGCCAGCAAGAGCACGCTCACCATGCAGGACGTGGACGCCTACCTGGAACGTCTCTCGAAACTCACCCGAGAGGACGACCAAACGCAGCTCCTGAGGCACCTGAGCGCCCGCTGCACGGTCAACGACCTGGTCATGATCGTCAGGCTCATCAAGCACGACATACGCATCAACTCTGGTCCGAAACACATCCTGGAGGCCCTCCACCCCGACGCGTACCAGGCCTTCCAGGCGTCCCGAAACCTGGAGGACGTCGTGAGGACCTCGAAAGAAGGCAACGTCAGCGTCTCGGCCAGTCTGATGACCCCAATGATACCGATGCTGGCAGAACCCTGCGGTTCGGTGGATGATGCGTTCGCCAAGTGTCCCAACGGCATGTATGCCGAGATCAAGTATGATGGCGAGCGCGTCCAGCTACACAAGAAGGGCTCGGAGTTCTTGTTCTTCAGCAGGAGCCTGAAGCCAGTGTCTGCACATAAGGTGCAGCATCTCAAAGACTTCATACCGAAGGTACTATATTCTCAATTACTTGGTACGATTCGAAGATGTCCATAAGCTAGTTGAGTGCCAGTCATGCTGGAAATGCTGATAGGCTGAGCACTTACTGTTATAAAGCTGGCTGAATTGATTTATTTAAAATATTCTCAATTCCTGAATGCTGTTACCGAGAGAAGTGGTTAATACATGTACAGTCAGTCACAAAAGTTTATGGACCACGCGAGTGTGTGTGAAACTGCCTGTCTGCACCACCTACTGTTGACTGCAGCACTGTGTTGGAAACGGGTCTTCTTGTTATTCACTGGCATATCAATTTTCTACTGTCCCATAGCGCATTGTTAGTTCATTGCTTTCGCGCTAAGCGTTTGTCTGCAGTATGACTGTCACACTTCTGTTTTGATAGCAGAATCACAGCTATAGCGGGGTGCCTGGGCAGTCTATCAGCATAACTGTTGGACTGATACACTGCTCTCCAGACAAAAGCACGTAGACCCAGCTGCTGCCGCGCACGTCATGCTAAAAAGAGAAAGGTGGAAAATATTTGTGCCCAGTGAGAAATTAGCCAGGGTACCGATTAAGGGAGGAATGCGTCTTGGGTGTACCACTGCCGTTAATCACTGCTAAAGTTGCGGAAATGTCACGAGAATGCTCTTGGTCAGACGTTTGCGTGATCCGTTAACTTTAGTGGTTGTGTGTACATTATACAATGTTATGCAAGGCAGCTTGAAAAGTTGAATGGTCTCAATTGTTGGTGACAGAGGTGGTTCCATTCAGATGCTGTCTGTGGCAGGAATGAATTGAAGAAAAGGTTTTTCTGGCAACTTGGCACTAGGACTTTTAAGTCGTGGTTGATTCGCGTTAATGTGTTAAGTGGGTTGTGCGAGAATTCGCTTTTTAATTCCGGGTTCGCAAAATAAATTATCGAAGAAAGACAAGCAGACATTCTTCTTTCTTGATTTATCCTATGTTGGATTTATCCTGTGTGAATAAGCACGTAATTCCAATCAATCTGCAAAAACTAAAATGCATCAGGTTTCCTCAAAATCTGAGTCTGCCATGCACACAAAAAAATTCGCGAACGCGTCATGAAAAACAGAGGGGAGCAATCAATGAGTTTCCTGCATACACACACGACTAGCGCGGCAACTACAACTAGTAATCTCAGAGGCTTTGTATCTCTGCTTACCATAAGTTACTTCAGGGTGCAGGGACAGATGGAGACACAGTAGTACAGTGTGCTCTGGCACCGCAAGCTTCATTGCAAAAAGAACCACGTTTTCGGTCCCAGATGACACACTGTTGCATTCCAGTACTCCATATTAGAACAGTCCCGCTGTTAAAATGTGCTTGGAGATCCTGTGCAACATTTTTTTGTCTGCTTCCTACCTGGTAGTACTGGGGGGGCTATTTTGTAAGTGTTCTATCACAGAACGGAGGAGGGATTAAACGGAAAAACGAGATGGAGCTGCACGGGGTTGGTCGAGGCTAGTCTGATGGTCAAGACGTGAGAATAGCCACAGAACGGGCATAGAACGGGTGGAGGCCCCGTTCTGCGGTTAGAATGGATACGAAACGGCCTCCGGACGACGTGGATTGGATCGAAACGTAGGCGCTTGAGCCCGGAGAATCTAATTAGCCTGTTTTGTGCCTGGCTTACCCCAATCCCACGCCGATAGTTTGGGAAAATCACCACCGAACGACTCGTCAAATTGTGACGCCACCTAGCGTCCACCCAATACATCCAACACAAATTGTCAAACTCATCCCGCTCTTCAATCTCAAGCTTTGAAAAACTATGCCTGCGAATATTGATGTTCAGCTATGATAATTCTGTATTTCTTCACGCGTTGAAAGCATTTCTGAATTCTCTCGGCTCGCCTATTGCCTGTTTGTGTCCTCAAGTTCTTCAATTTTATCCCTCCTCCGTTCTGGGACAGAACCCTTACGAACAAAATAGCCCCACTGTTCTCCAGCTACACCTGCTCTCTCTGACATCCCCACCTGCAGGCTTTCAAGCACGGCCACGACCTGGTCCTTGACAGCGAAATCCTCATGGTGGACACGCACACAGAAAAGCCGCTGCCCTTTGGAACGCTGGGCATTCACAAGCGGGCAGCCTTCAAGGACGCGTCTGTATGCCTCTTCGTCTTCGACTGCCTCCACTACAACGGCAAGAGCCTGCTGGATCGGACATTGCGCGAGCGCCGGGAGATCCTCCAGGCCAACATGACGCCCATCAAGAACCACGTCGTGTTCAGCGAGCAGCACGTGATCACGACGCGAGAAGCTGCGAGACCTCATCAACGACGTCCTCTCTCAGGGTCTGGAAGGGCTCGTGCTCAAGAACCCCGATGGTGTTTACGAACCAGGAAAGCGGCATTGGCTCAAGGTTAAGAAGGATTACCTTAAGGTGAGCGTCAAGTATTGTACCAGTGTCACGTGGTCATATTTTATCATGATCACGCCTGAGCCCTGATCGAATTTCTTAATCATTATTGGCTCCTTTATGCAAGCTGCAGTAGGGAACCAATCACACTTGAGGAATTTGATCCCAATTGGGCTTAATCGCGATCAGCAGTGAACTGCGCGACACTGGTCTTAGGCCATTCTAGCCTCTCTGTATTCACATAGACAGAGACGTTATCGTAATTTACATTAAGAATAAGGAAAGGAGCTGTGCTGACCTACATGTAATGTGTAGAACGACATGTTACTGGAGGTCAGTCAGCGACAGAATGGATACAAACGGTGGAAGGCATAGCCGAAGATTGCTGAGAATTAGGTAATGTCATCAAATTAAAAAAAATTGAAGGCATAAGATGGAACTGGCTTATGTGAGACAGCGCTAAGTAAGACTGCTAGGAGAGGCCTTGGACTTCCACTAGACATAGAACAGGCTAACGACGATGATGCACAGATGTAAACATGAATAGCGTTGGTGTCACCATCTTTTGACACCGAGTTCAGCTGCAGCTTACTGCACTTACAGTGAATCTTGAATACATAGTATAGTGGAACAAAACACGGGACACAGAAAGATGCACACAGCAATGAGTCTGTTGTACTTATCTGCCAAAGGCATTGGCAATCTTTCGTTGAAAATGTTTAAATCACAAAAGAAATTTTAATGTGTTGTTGTTCAACAAGACACCAGAAGAGGGTGTTGGAATATGCCACCGATCTTTTTAATTTTCGTATGAACCTTTGAGACAAGTCACATGTATGGCACCAGTGCAGCTCGTTCCCTGTGCTTCATAAAGTGATTATCAACACTGGAAATAGCAATTAAATAGTAAAAGTCACTTGTGTAGGTAATAAAGGAAGAGTTATGTTGGAACAAAGCTTTGCAAAGTGTGCTGCCCTTTTCATATGTCAGTGTTAAAAGTTTACCACAAAGAGCCTTTTCCCTGTTTGACTTCGCAGTTGTCGTGACGTATGTTGTGACAGGAGGCCGATATGTGAATATCAAGGTAGTGGTGTTATTGCTCATTGGCTGCCCTCCTATTCATTATTTTACCATTTACTCTGCATTGGATTTTTAGTAAAAGTAGAGCGCCAGGCATAATTGCTGCTGTCAAAGCAGCAATTATGCCTGTTAGTCAAACCGGCCGAAAGGAAACCTGTAAGTCAAACTATCTTTTGTGTTCCTCTAAGTGCAAGATAAAACATTAATTAGAACTAACAAACAAGAAAGCTAAGGAAAGTATAGGGGATGGTATTTGTAGTAATTATGATGTAAATCTGCAGAAAGTAGAATGGACAAAAAGATAACTTGCCGCTGGCAGGGACTGAACCTGCGACCTTCGAATAACGTGTCTGATACTCTGCCAACTGCACTACAGTGGTGGTCAACCCCTCATCCACTTTATGGGGTATATATGTGCATTTAAACCTGGGACTGTTAGCCAGCGCCGCTAGTAGCCATGACGGTGAGTGGGGAACACTCTTTTTCAGCCTGTTTGCATCACTTAGCACGTTATCTTTCTACGAGCTGGCAGCTGATCAATAGTCCCTCGTATACTACTCTAAGGCATCCAGTCTGCCGACAAGTTATCTTTTCGTCCACTTTACTTTCTTCAGGTTTACATTATAATTGCCACAAATACCAATATACCATCCTCTATACTTTCCCTAGTTTTTTTTTTCTTCTTGCGCTCCTTTCTCTCTGTCTCTCTCATCTTTCTACTCCCCTTTCCCTTTTCCCCCCAGTGTAGGGTAGCCAACCAGACTGCTGTCTGGTTAACCTCCCTGCCTTCTCCCTTTTGTATTCCTTCCTGGTTTGTTAGTTCAAATTAATGTAGTGTCTAACAAACAAAAAAAAAAAGCGAGCCATTAAAATTCCTCCTCTTAAGTGCAAGATTTGATGTAATGTACAGGGTGGCAGCATGGCAGATTCAGCCGACCTCGCGGTGCTGGGAGCGTACTTTGGCACTGGAAGCAACGGTGGCATTATGTCCATCTTCCTGATGGGCTGCTGGAACCCAGCAACGGGGCGCTGGTGCACCGTCACCAAAGTCCACGGCGGCCACGACGACAAGACGCTCGAGCGGCTCCAGACGGAGCTGGAGATGAAGAAGATATCGCGGCAGATGGAGCGTGTGCCGGCGTGGCTCGACGTCGAGAAGGTGCTGGTGCCGGACTTCGTCGCCAAAGATCCGGACAAGACGCAGGTCTGGGAAATCGCCGGCGCCGAGTTCACCCGGGCCGAGGTGCACACCGCGGACGGGATCTCGATCCGCTTCCCGCGAGTCACGCGCATCCGTACGGATAAGACGCCGAAGGAGGCGACGACGCTGCCGGAGCTGCGGAAGATGTTCCAGAACTCTAGAGCAAAGCCCTTTGACCTGGACCTCGGTGAAGATGAAGACAGCGTCGGGAATGCTTCGTTCGCCTCGACCGAGAAGTCGTCTTCATCGGAGAAGTCCGCTTCGCCGAGGAAAAACAAGTCTTCGAAAAGGTCCGACTCTCCAAAGCAGATGCCTTCATTGGTTTCGAAACGAGAGCCTGAAGACAGTGTCACGAATGCTTTGTTTGCCTCTACCAACAAGTCCGCTTCACCGACGAAAAACAATTCTTCAAAAAGATCTGATTCTCCGAAGCAGACACCATTGCTAGATTCGAAACGAGAGCCTACATTTGCCAAAAAGCGCCAAGAAGAAGGAGCGCCAAAGAATGTCGTCAAACCCGAAGCATCTGCGGAAAAGAAGAAGATTTGCGACTTTCCTGACGTCTTCACGGGTGTCCGAATGTGCCTCCCTCCGAGCAGGCTGCTAAGAAGGTACTTCATTGCATACGACGGTACGCTCGCGGAAAGCGAAAGCGACGACGTGACCCACACGTTGTCGTCGCCGAATGTGGGCGTTAGGCAGTCCACTCGTTCTGCGAAGACTGTTACCGTAGATTGGCTGTGGGACAGCATAAGAAGACAGAAACGTCAGGACGAAGCGAGGTACTCTGCGTGAATGCGATTCTCGTTTTTGAGCCTTGGGCTCCTTTCATTTGCTTTTGGAGCTGCAGTCTATGCTTGCAATATCGAACATTGAAGTTCACAAAGTATTGGTGCTGAAAGTCCTGCTTGCTATGTGCCTTGTGAATGTTTGCATTTGCCTTCGAAGAAGACTGCTGTAGAAATAATTCATTCATTACGCTGCTGCCATATCTGTTCATCGACGTACTTGTACAGTTTTCCTTTGTGTAAATGCTTTTGGAGCCATTGATGTTTTCTTCTGAATATCCTTATTTCTCTCGAAGTGTGTTACAGTCGAGCTCTTTCACAGCGATGCTCAGCTGCCACAAAATTTTGTTATTATAGCCAGATTGCAAAGAAGGAAAAAAAAAAACGCAACAGCAGAGCTGCTGTTACTATAATAGATAGGTGGCCAGTGCCCTTTTCCCTCCTCCTTCCAGCTGTAGATGGTGTTGGCTCATATAACTCAATAACTGAGCCTTTAGGTGTGTGAAGTAGAGGCACAGCTTTTCCTTCTATACTTTATTGACCATAGCAGACATGGAGTTTCTTATCGCAGTGGCCAACCTGCGAGGAATGTGAAATCAAATGTGCTTGATACTTCAATAATGCATGTTGCTGGGCGAGTCGGTCGTACATGATGAAACAAGGTGCTGTGCAAAGGACACAGGGACAAGGTACGAGGACGGGCGCAGTCGCGAGTCTGCGCCCGTCCTCGTTCACTTCCTTGTCCCTGTGTCCTTTGCGCAGCACCTTGTTTCATCGTGCTTGATACCTTCAGGTTGTGATGTTGTTGGCTGTTGGTGTTGAAGGTTTACCAGGAAAGTTGAAGACTTAAACTAGCAAAAGTTTACAACCAGCCCCGACTTTCTGGGAGTTATCGAAAGCTATCTCGAAGGCCATACTTTCATGTAATGCAAGTTCTAGAAATGATTGCAGGAACCGAAAATGCGTTGTGGTTGCTGTGTTTTAGGCACCACTTGATATAGAGACTTACCATGATGAACTTTCCACTCTGGTTATGAACAAGTGTAGTACCATGCTCTTGGAACAGTTCTGGCAAAGTTACAAGATCTGTAGTTAATTTTTTTTTTATTAACAGCCTTCAACTAGTGCCTTCGCATGTATCATGCACATGTGATCGTTAGTTGGATATGTCAAACCCCTGGACACGTTGCCTCTAAGATTTGAAGCATGCCATGGGTGCCGCATGATCTCAGAGGTTATGCTGACAAGCTGCACTGGTTCTGAACCTTTACTATAGGCTATGTCCACCCCAAACTTAATGTACACAAAAGTAATAATCATAAACCTGGTATTAAACTGAGTTCTCATTGATGCTTCGAGCACAGGTGCTTGTTGGCGTACAAATAAGTGAATGTATGCTTTTGCATTTATGTGTATGTGCTAGTGCATGTGTGTAAGATCAAACTGCATTTATAATATTATTATTCTTTAATTGTACTTAGTTGAAAATTTGCACCACATGCAACTTTTCAGTCTTTTGTTAGTCTTTTGTTCTTGTCAGTTTGTGCATCTACGTCTCGAAGAGGGAATTTCTCTTAAAGCTAATTGCCAATTAACTAATGGCGTCACGTCGGTCGATGTGTTGTTTTGTCAAGGAGACTTGTGAAGCATTGGCTGTTAGACCGTACTGACTTGTTCCTTGGCTGCAGTGGCCGTTTTTGGAACACGATCTAAACATATTGCTATGTTTAGCCGCCTGACAGGCATAAGCCCGTCAAAATGACAGGCTTATGTCAGGCTTAACATACTGTACTTAGCAGCTGTTCTGTCTCAAAGTATAATATGGATGGATGAATGTGTTAACTGAATTGTGAGGCAGGACACTGATGAAGATGGAAAATGACTTTCCTTTTTTGTACATAGTTGGCACGTGCCTGCACATACTTTCCACACGTCGGTTCTTGTGCAGACTCCTTGTTCACATTAGCCAGGGGCCCTGTAACGCCATTGTACATTATTTGCAAAATATATTTTGCGTGTTTCCGTGTGGGTTACTTTGCCCTCTAGGATGTTTGCGAAATGTTCATTTTCGATTTACACATATACACACGTTAATTATTGTCACTTTGACAACAAGTATATTGAGCACTTGGCATTCTACCTGGTCCAAAATGGTCACTGTTAATCTGGTGTTACAGCAGTAGTGTATTCCAAATCCTATGTTTTCATTACAACACACATTGTGCAAGTCTTCACCAGCAGTATTTGCTAGATATATTTACGTATGTTAATACATTTATGAACGTTAACCATGGATAAATATTCTTTTCACCTCTTATGTGCAGTGTTATTGCAGTGTAAACTAACACAGTTAACACGGCTGGATGCTACAGTTAAAAAACTGCAAAAACTTTGTTTTTCACTGCACTGTTCTGTAATCACAGTGCTGTGCTGTTGTGGTTTTGTGCCTGTGACGACACCAAAAAGAGACAAGGGTGTGGTGAAGGTAAGCTCCCCCCTCTCACTTGGTGTTCTAGATTTATTCTATGGCTAGTTCTAGATTTATTCTATGGCTAGAAGTGCCCCCGTCACCTCCCCCCCCCCCTCAGCTGCCGCCCCCTCAGGGAAAAAATCCTGGCGCTGCTCCTAATATACATAGGTTGAAATGTAACTGAAAAGAACCTCGTACCTAATTTTGTAGCATATACGTCTCCAAGTTCAAGACATGCACACGTGTGTAACAATGTTACCAAAGAAAAGTCAGCATGTTATGGACCTGATTTAGAGAACACTATTATGCACCAAGACATTACTACTACATCCCTACAGCATTGTACATATAACTAAACGGCAAATTTTTTTTGTAATATTTGTAACAGTCAATAAGTTCTAGCTTCATGCAATGTGTGTTCTTTCATTGCCATAATCTATGTCTGCATGACTGCCAAACCTACCCGCGGAATTTTCATGATGTGTTGCAACCAGGCAGAGAAAACCTGAATAAACGCTTTCATATGGTTTTCTATGATAGTCCACATTTTGTCACATGTGGGTAAGAAGTGCCTTTGTGTATAGTACTTAACAAAATTACAAGCTAAGAATATTTTTTGGCGAGAGCTATGATGCCCGCTTCAGTAAACCTTCACATGGTCTTCGCAGGCTTTATCACTTTGTCCTTGCCATAGGATGTCGGGAGAATGGGCACGTTTGTCATTATTAGGACTCAATCCTGCATCCACAATGCGTGAGTGATCATTGTCATCGGTGGCATCATTGAGCGGCTGCCATGATTTCTTGTGACATTCTTGCCTTTCATTTGGGAAGACCTCTACAATTCTTTTACGGCGAAAGCTGTTATGAGATCACAACAACGGCCGCTTTTCGGCACCATAGTTGTCCGCCGCCGCCGGTGTCCGTTACCACTATCGCACAAAATAAGAAAAAAAAGAAAAAAAAAGAAATAAGAAAAAAACATCTAGGATGGAAAGGGGCTCAAACCTCGGCCCTCTCCGTGGCAGCCCAGTATTCTACCACAGAGCTATGCCGGTGCTTGAAACTCCTTCACAAAAAGACGCTATAGGCACCGGGCGCGGGGACTGGTGGCGCCGCTTTCGGTGGCAACGGAGAACTAATGGCATGTGGGCGCCGGAACGGGCGCTGGCGCTTGCTGCGGGGGCGCGGGCTGGATGTTGGTTTCACTTCATTGTGCTCTCGTCGTTTGTGTCGTGCGCTGCCAAAATCTAAGTGTGCACGAAGACTGAAGATTACAATATCTTAAGGGTCTGCGAAGGATCGAAAATAAATGGAAAACATAACAGGAACGGGGGCGTGCAAAACTACAACTGAGGAACAAGTGCAATCGGCGAAGCATCCAGTAAAGACGAAAAGGGAATGGGAGACGTACGCTCTATTTTTTAATGTTATGGGACAATGTTAACGTATAGACAAAATAACAAAGTATTAGGAAAAATTCGGCAGATCCCACGTATTGTGGGAACCGATTTTATGCGAATCAGCGAGTCTATGCTGCATTTTAGCTTTAAGTCAAGCGTAACGAGGTGGATCGACGTGTTTTTGTAGATGGAGTAGTGTGCACATAGTGTGCTTACTAAGCATGCCGACTACACTGACGTTTAAAGGCTAAATTGTGGTCTGACGTAATGTGAGCGATCATGTTAGAGAACAGACGTCAGTGTTATTGAAACGAAGTGCACGCTACGGTGCGATTCACATTTCGTGCCGATGCTGTGAATATCATACGCGTAGCGTTTGTCAGAGTATTGTTCCGGGTCTAGCAACGCTTGAATATAGCTTGCAGACTCATAGGAGCACATATGTAATGTTTATCTGACGTGTATAAAAGCGGAGCCAACGTTGAAATCAAAGGGGTACATAGTAGCATAAACTTAGAAAATAGACACGAGAAAACAAGTACGAGGGAGCGCCCGACCTTTCTGCTCCCTCCTACTTCTTTTCTCGTGACTATTTTCTAAGTTTGCGCTACTATGTACCCCTTTGATGTTAACCAACTCGCCCAACAAGAAGTCTTAATAAAACCAAGATTGGCGTTAAGCCGACGTAACGTCTGTTTCATATCAGTACATGAGTAATGTTTATTACTTTGTCTTGAAATTAGATAGTCAGCACTGCAACCACAATTGACGTTGGTTGCACCGACATTTTTCTTGCGCATAGCTAGGATCTTTTCAAAAGTAATTTCAAGTCCTGGATTGGCTCTGTGGTTGAATATTTGATATCCGCTCAGAGTACCTGGTTTCGACTCCTGCTGGGATCCGGATTTTTATTCTTTGCATACGTCGGGTCCACGCGGCTGATGCCGGATTTTCTTGACGTGCACCCACTTAAATTATCAATGTCTGTTCTCGCCGTTCCTGGGTAGATCCACTGTGAATCACCTGTGCCTCATACCAGCATCCCGCGGCCCGTGGTATACGCCCGGTATATGCCGCACGTGACTGGAAAGATTTTCGCGCTACTCATACCACCATATCACAACCAGACAGCCATGTTCGTCTTATTTTCGTACTCACCTATGCCAATTTTGGTTAATGTCAACTTGAGGCGACCACGAGAGCGCCCAGACGTAGGCGGCTAGATAGAGAGATAGAGGCATTTATAGATAGAGATAAGAAATGCTTTGCGTTTAAAATAGAAATAGGAATGGGGATACTTAGATCTAGCTCCACATCGTAACTTATCGCATTGAACTTCGTCTGCGGGGTGCACTTGCAAAGCAATTTGCAGTATTTGTCGCTTTTATATTCCGTGATGTCAAGCACGTGGCCAGCTTCGTGCAAGCGGTGACCCTTCTCTAGAGCAAACGCATGAAAACGCGTACGCCGGCTGGTCAAGCCTTGAAAGCCGCAACGCAATGTAACTGGCATAGCCATTAGTGTGCGCTGTCAGTACTCGCCTTCCCGCAAGGAGCCCAACAGTGAGGAGCAGCGAGTTTGGCAGTTAAAATACAAAGATGTTTATTTTACAACACTTTCGCCAATCGGGCCGGTCTCATTTGCAGTCCCGAAAGGGAGGAGGCATCGTGCCTCTGGTCCGCCTCCAAACGAAAGCAAACGCATAAAAGCACAGCACCACGCAAAGAAACCTAGTCGATTGACGTTCCGACGGTGCTCCTGGGTGTGAAGACATGAAAAGAACATGTGTCATCCTTTCTTGATGACTTGGCGACCATTGAACGCTGCCACGACCGCAAACGACTGCGCGGCAGTCTCCCTGAAGCCCGACGACGGGCCCCGTTATCTGAACACATGTCCGACAGTCGAACGTTTCGTGCTTTGTTCAAGAAACACTGTTGCTGCCGCTTCTCTTTGCCTTGGGCGACAAACGAAACAGCGTACAGCTTGCGATTGTCCAAAAAGAAACGCCGTCGCTACTACTTGAATACGTTGCCGAAAGTAGCAGAGACTTCTCCGCGTCGTCTGCTTCCCATGCCAGTGCTTTCGCTGCCGCCGCTAGGGGCGCTTTTTCGGGACGGGCGCCGCTGGCGCTCGTACGACGGCCGCCCGGTGCCTATACAGGCTTCATGACGGACAGGAGCGACGTTAACATATGTAATATAGCGTGGTGGAAGAGTAAAATGACAACCAGGCGTCACGGAATGAGAATTGTGGAACCAGGCACCACACAATGCGAATTGTGTAACAAGTGGGTCATTGAATGCTTCGAATGCATTAGAAAAGGATCAGTTATAATTCTTCGTCATCAGCCACCGCATCAACAAAGTGCACATAATGCCTTGCAGATGTGTAGCGGGTACCTCTCTTCTCCGCAGAATGACGAATAATGGCGTAGTGGGTGCTTCCCGACTTTGCCAAAATTATGATTTGTGACGTAGTGGGTACCTTGCAAGTGTACTTGTAGGATAGCCCCTAGAGAATTAACAACAGGCTATAGAAAGGCCGCTCTTCCAGCTTTTGCTGTGACTGTGCTGCAGTTTCCGCGCAGGCCTGGCTTTTTTTAACAGCAGCTGTACAGAACTCACATTGTGTTTGTCTGCGCTATGCATTGGCATTTGTGCCATTGTATGGTATCAGGCCACTTCCTGATAACATATGGTATCAGGCCACTTCCTGATAACGTATGGTATCAGGCCACTTCCTGATTGTAAGCTGCACTTGTTCCATACAGCAAAAATATTCGCTCATCACTACTAGTTGGGATTGCACTTGTTCACTTGTTGTGACAATGTGTAACAATCACTGCAGTGTCATACCAGCATTCATGCAAGGTTTTCTGTGCTGTGCAGATTGTACAAGTTATAGTGCCGATGTATTTACTGCAGTGGTCGCAGTATAAGCAATACCACACTGAATTAGGACAATGTGTGGGTCATAATTAAGCTGTTCTTGAGTACATGGCAGTATCTGCTGTTCAAGCCTTCTGCTGAAAATACAGTTTCCTACTGTAATATTTTAATGTATTTCTTTCAGGTGTGAATTATGATTTACTGTCCGAAAATGTGTTTACACAAAATACTTCCAAGGCACTCGATAATGCATCCCAAGAGAGAAAACGAGGTAAATTGCTGTTTTGTGCTAGTTTCAGTAATTAATTGTAATTAGCTTTCAATTATATATCTAATTATATTGCAATCAGCCATGTTCCATTTTTGTATAAAAAGAATCAAACATTGGGCTCATAATGCATGCCCAGTTTGCTTTTTCGTTGTGTGCGTTTCGAGCAAAGAAAAATAGTACTCTTGATGTTGGGCCTGGAGCGCGGCATGTCGAATGATCGTCGAACATGGTAGTGTCTCCAGCAAAGTGAGCCACTGCAGCAATATGCGGCACGATGAAGTTGAATGAACGCTAATTGTCTTGTCAGGAAGCATGTACACATGTGCACACAACATTTCGAGCCATTTGAAAAAACACGGTGCACAACGTGCCTCCGTAGTTGATGTGTACTATTGTACACACCACCGCTGAAAGGGATATTGCATGTGACCCTATGCAATTTCTTGGACTGCCTTTTTCACCAATCTGCTTGTCACACGTATGTTAGTCCACTGTCCAAAATATGCTGAAGATGCATTTGCTAAGGGGTACCAACACCAGTTTTTGAAGCCGCATTTATTCCACTGTACAAATCTTCTGTATACAGAGATTGTTTCGAGCAAACGTGAAGCTAGGTAAATGCTGATATTTTATTTTAATATTGGAGTCAAATTTCGAGTGGTGCATTTACTGACATCGACATTAGCATGACATCCGGCTGCAGTATGAACTCTGGTGACTTCACGCACCACTGTGGCTAGTCTTAATGACGTCGGGTACAAAAACAAATAAAATAACAATTTGCACGTCACCGACGGAGCACAGAGTGTAGCAGCCGTGAAAACATTGCGACATCTTTCGTGAGCACGTGACTAGATGCTCTACCGTGTTGTGATGTCAGTAGGAACCAAGACTAGCTTTTAAAGCATATTGTAATTAATTGTTCAGGGTAGAGTTACACTCACCAGTACATATTCTAGCCTCTTGAGGGCTTGGCCTTTCATTTGACAAAAGAAAATGACAGCTAAGAATTTTCGCGTCAGTGCTCCTTTAAAATATTCTCGACTGTTACCAGTTGGCAATCATGTCTTCATCTTGTTGTTTCATGTTGCAGTTTCGCTTTCATTGAGCATCAGTCAAACGCGTCGGTGAAGTGTGGCCTTTTGTTTCGACTCAGTATTTCACTCTGCACTACCTTGTAATTTCAAACCGTTAACATTGCTGTCATGAACAAGTAGATGCAGTCGGCTCTCGTTAAACGAAAACCTGAAGGGACCAGGAAAAAAAGATCCACGCATCTCCACGAAGTGAATCATGATGAGTGGGTGAAGCTAGGTCCTAAGGTCCATAATGTCTATGTTGAAGCCGACTAGTATAAAGGGTTTGTGCTTGTAGGAGTTTTATATTGTTCTGCCACAATTATGATTGATATTAGTGTACTGTTCAACCTTTTTTGTGTCTCACATATGCTACCCGAGCATTGCCCCATATAATGTAAGTTGAGTGACATAAAGTGGCATAAAGAGTTGATACCAAAGCTTGATACCTAAGGTCCATAATGTCTACGTTGAAGTCGCCGACTAGTATAAAGGATTTGTGCTTGTAGGAGTTTTATATTGTTCTGCCGCAATTATGATTGATATTAGTGTACTGTTCAACCTTTTTTGTGTCTCACATATGCTACCCGAGCATTGCCCCATATAATGTAAGTTGAGTGACATAAAGTGACATAAAGAGTTGATACCAAAGCTTGATACCTAAGGTCCATAATGTCTACGTTGAAGTCGCCGACTAGTATAAAGGGTTTGTGCTTGTAGGAGTTTTATATTGTTCTGCCACAATTATGATTGATATTAGTGTACTGTTCAACCTTTTTAGCCTCACATATGCTACCCGAGCATTGCCCCATATAATGTAAGTTGAGTGACATAAAGTGACATAAAGAGTTGATACCAAAGCTTGATACCTAAGGTCCACTAGTATAAAGGGTTTGTGCTTGTAGGAGTTTTATATTGTTCTGCCGCAATTATGATTGATATTAGTGTACTGTTCAACCTTTTTTGTGTCTCACATATGCTACCCGAGCATTGCCCCATATAATGTAAGTTGAGTGACATAAAGTGACATAAAGAGTTGATACCAAAGCTTGGTCCTAAGGTCCATAATGTCTACGTTGAAGTCGCCAACTAGTATAAAGGGTTTGTGCTTGTAGGTGTTTTATATTGTTCTGCCACAATTATGATTGATATTAGTGTACTGTTCAACCTTTTTTTGTGTCTCACATATGCACCCGAGCATTGCCCCATATAATGTAAGTTGAGTGACATAAAGTGACATAAAGAGTTGATACCAAAGCTTGGTCCTAAGGTCCATAATGTCTACGTTGAAGTCGCCAACTAGTATAAAGGGTTTGTGCTTGTAGGTGTTTTATATTGTTCTGTCACAGTTATGATTGTTGTTCGTCTATTGTAAACCTTTTTTTTAATTCACATACACACATTTCGACTACAGCAACGGTTTTCTATCCACCATGACAGCGGACAGTGAGCGTCGACGACAAAGCTAGGTCCTAAGGTCCATAGTGTCTACATTGAAATCGTCGACTAGTATAAGGGGTTTGTGCTTCTAGGTGTTTTATATTCTGCCACAATTATGATTGATATTAGTCTATTGTTAAACCTTTTTTAGGGGATTTTACACGGTGCTGTGACGTGAGCACGCACACCACACAACGGACAACCCTAGACCCTAAGGTGCTTTGCCCCTAATGCAGTAGACTCTCAGTAAGCAGAAATCTTTTAACCGGAACTGCTGCTTAAACAGAACAACTGCATCTAATATAATTGGTTGCATACTTGGATTGTGTACCTTTGTTAATCTTTTAGTAAACAAAACTCTTGATAAATGGAACACATTTTCTTGGTCCCTTCATGTTCCGTTTAACAAGAGTCTACTGTATGTTCCGTTGAACAGGCGTGCATAATTCAGGTATGAAACCAATCGTATCAGAGATAGTTGTTCCATTTAAGCAGCAGTTCCGTTTGAGAGATTTCCATTTACCGAGGGTCCACTACTGTACTAAGAAAGAACACAAAATGTCACTCAATAGTTTTCAAACATTTCTCTTTATTGCCAACGTTTCACTGCAGGCTGCTGTTACACTGTAACTAACACGAATTTGTAGCCACAAGATGACTGGACTAAGGTAATAGGCCAGACTGTCTAATCCTCAGGTCTTGGAATGCGATAGAGAGCCTCAGGTTGTAGTGCCAAGGCATTGGCAGATACAAACTGTATGATTGGTCCTTTGCACTCTTGTGTGCTTTTAGCACATTTTTAGCTGTGCAAATAAAAGACGTAAACAGGAACACAGATGCACACACAAAGCGCAGACTTCCAGCTAGCTTTATTTCGTGAAGGCAGGTGATTTGTAGGGTTTCCAGTAGGAGTGTGCAAATATTCGAACTTTTGAATATTCTTCTAATAGTGTCGGCTGTTCGATTCGATTCGCAATAGAATTTTACTATTCGAAGTATTTGAACTTCCCGAAGACAAGTACAGTCAACGTCCGATTGGCCCCTTAAGATTTTTTATATGCTTCACCCCATCACACTCTCGCATGGCGGCGGAGCTGCCTTTCAGACTCTACTATGGTCGCTAATGTATTCACTCAAGAAAACGCTTGTTTGAACATAAAGATGATAGATGTGGCAGAGGTGGGGGGCTCAATTAATGCTGTTTCGGACCTGAAATTTGGGCAGAAAGTAAGAAAAATCAGACGCTGAAAATTTTTAGCACCCAAAATTAAAGATGTTCTTATATGTTGACGTCTATGAGCCAGATTAGGAACTCCGAATTCGAACGGAACGCTGCCTTTTCCGACAAATCAGTTGGGCCACCACAGAACTTGGAGGCAGGGAGCGGTGGAGGAAATAGCGTCTGTTCTTTTCATGCGTAAAGTGTTGCGACACCACATTTGTTGCACCATATCATGTAAATGAATACAATTCGGCCTCTGCATTGCCTCATCCTTGATAAAACAACTAGGGAACACCATTCCTCCAGCACTTCACCAACCTAGCCAAAAAAAAAGAAACTTTCATGTTCCTATCTCATAAGAATGTGCTTAGGGATCATCTGCAAGCTTTTTTTCTGTAATTTCACTTCGAAGTATTAAAAAAAAATGTTCAACAAAATATTCGAACTGGAAAAATATTTGACTCGATTCGCACTCAAACTTTAATATTCGAATTTGCTTCGCACCCAAAATTTTGCTATTCGCACAGTTTTAGTTTTCAGTATCAGAAAACAGCAAAATGACGAACAAGTGAAAAGTAATTGACAAAAATAGCAAAGCCACGTGTGCATTAAGAATGTTTTTGCTGTTTTTCTATTCTTAAGACCCTATAAATCACCCCCTTTTTGCATAATGCAGCCAGCTGCAAGTCTGCACTTTGTGCATTTATGTTCCTGTTTACATCTTGTCTTCCTTGCACAGTTAAAAAATTTGCTGAATCTATAAATTAATTAGGCCAACAACATTTCTTAACTTTTGTGCTTTCTTTTTGTGGTTTAAGTTAATCAATGCGTGGGCTCCTTAATCTGAAACTCTCTAACAAATCAACGTTTTGGTGCAGGCAATGGGCCTGGGCAACAAATGCATTAACTTGGCACAATACTATGCTGTGTTGCACTAATCAAAAGTACTAACAGATCACTGAGCACTGGCCCAACTGTTTGGAACGATACAACACAGTACTGCGTGGCACGGACGAATGGATCAGCCCTCCAAGCTGCAGACAAAGACTTCTTTCTGGAGCGATGAATTCATAGCACTGCCAGAGACGACCTCTACGTAAAACTAAACCGACCACACTCGCCGAGCACAAAGTCCAAACGTAGTGGACTACACAGTGCAGTACACTGTTAAAGGAAACACTGCAACGTATGACCATCTCTTAAAGGGGCCATGACATGGTCACCCAACGATTTGTAGTTTTCAGCGAAAACTACTGGTAGAGGGTCTATTATGCCTATACAGATATGAAAAGTGGGCCGTAAAAGAATATTTCAGTGCAGAACAGGCCCTACAAGTCACCACCTGTAAAGCCCGCCCACCACCGGCGACCGCCATTTTGCCATGGCGCCTGTGACGTCACGTCACGTGCAGCAAGGAGTGGTGCCATCGTCTTCCATCACCATTTCAGCCGCTGCAAATTGTTCAATTTCAGCGCCTAGCAGAACAAAGCTCAAATATCTTGATTTCACCGCTGCTGACCACGGAAAAATATCATTCGCCGGAATGCAGACTCTCGCACAGCCAGCTGCTTGTTACGTCACGGCTCGTGAGTACGCCAGTGTTGCCCGACTCTCAGGCCACTCACGTGTTTGTAAAAATATTCAATTATAAATTAGGTGCTCGACCAAATGCGCTAAAATTTAACCAGCTTATTTGTAAAAGCTCAAGGATTAACCCACATAACACAAATTATGATCGAAAATTGGGTGTCATGGCCCCTTTAACAACGGCGCTGTTTAAAGCCGAGGTGAATCCCAAGGAATCCGTCGTTCACACTTTTCTAGCCCAGCTGCGAGAGCGAAGCCTGACAAGAGAGAGAGCATGGGTGAGTTAAGGCTAAGTGGGTGAGAGGCAAGCCTAGTGTTGTGACTTGCACCTGGTAGAAGAAGGGTAGTGACATGGAGAGGGGCGTAGGGACGTGGCTAGCAAAGGCAAAGCTATGGCGGGAGTGGAGCACTTGGTGTGGAGAGGAGGAGAGAGCAGGAGCACAATCGGCTGTGCCACTAAAAGGAGTCGACCAATGGCAGAGCAGGTGCTGGTGAGAGAGGAGGAAGTGCGCGTCGAGAGTTGGTGAAAACCGAGGAGAAATGCACTGATGCCACCAGCTTCGCTATTTAATCAGCCTCCGCAACGCGTAGTCAGTTGAAGCTGCGAATAACTTTTGCGAATGCTGACTGAAGCTAACATGTGAATGCCCCACATATGGGTGTGTTGCAAGCGGCATTAAGCAGATGTGACCAGCCAGGCTTGCTCCTATACAGGCGGTCATTCCAGAGCATGGCGTATACACGTACCGTATTTCCTCACCTATAACCCGCATGAATGTTATGAAATATTCAGAGCCATACTCAGGGTGCGAATTGTATGGGAACTTCGGTGTACAGGTTGGCTTTGTGGCAGTGCTACGTGGCAATACCCCCCCCCAGAGGGGCTGGGAAGGAGGGATGTTCTTTTTAATCTTTCTGCAGGCTGTAGTTACCGGAGCAGGTTATATGCAGAGGTAGATTACACACGAGAAAGTACAGTACAGCAGACTGAGTGGGCTGTAGCTTGTGTCAGAGTATTACTATGTCTCACTAGCATGTGTCTACCCTGTGTGTCGCGATCATGACACAGTTGACCTTGCAGAAAACAAGCGAAAATTGCTGTAGGTTTTATATAAATTGCCTATTTAGGGTACTCCGAGGTTGCTAGTACAGTATTTTCCAGGGCTTATAGAGGTCAGGCACCTTCATTCAAAAAAAAAAAAGGGGGAGAGCTTGAAATTATCAATGTTCCTTTAACAGTGAACTAAACTGCACTGTCACTTGTACGTTTCCTAACCAGCAATCTCCATTTCTTTTGCGACACCATCAGCTTTGAATAAGCTTGAGCTAAAGTGAACAGGCATGGGAGACCAAATAGTACTAGGACGCATGCAGTTCATCAAAGGGGAACTGACAATGGAAGAGACGTTTACGTTTCATGAGTATGGTCTGTGCTATTGGGGTAGGGCATGGTTTATTTACAGGGTCCGTAGATGTGGAATGGAATGCCTGATCAATATATGTTAGTAGTACATTCGATGAACAGGTACTGCTGAAGCAAGAGTTGGAATACCACTCAGGAGCATGCTAACAATACAAACACCTTGCCTAAAGAAGCGTTTTATGGCACTTCAGTCATTCTGCTGCTAAGGAAGTGAGGGCATTCAACGGACTGGAACACAAAGCAGAGTGTTCGTTCCACACTGCACGGAGAATGCCCCGTGGCTGGCTTTACAAGTGCCCTTCCGTTTTTAAAGGCAAAAGGTACATGCGGAGGCTTGCAGTACCTCCCTTGTCTAACCTAGCCTAACGTACTGCTCACTGTAGCTAAATGTAGTTAAACACTGCACTGGTTTTTGATGAGGCCGCTGTCAGTTCATTTTGTGTGGCATCTAATAAACAGTACTTGCGATTATGTTCAGTCCACTACAGACATCGGTCCGTTTCTGCTTTCTTTACTAACCTTGAGAGAGTAGCTAGTTAAATATCACGCTGATTACGACTTTTAATCAGTAAGGAGTGTTGTTTGCACTGACGCCTTTGGTGAAGCACTCTTATGGGCAGGCATCAGACACGTCCTCAACACTCTACACGGTCCTTTCTTTTGTGTTTCAAACTTTGCGGCAGGAACGCGTTTCAGCGAGCGTAGTCACCAACTAGCCCTGAAGCAAGTTCAAGGATATTGTCAACACAGTCACCTTTCAGGGGTCACTTGCACGCAGCCGAACGATTGAGACTGTTCAAGAAACCCTGGAAATCACGCAATGCTCAAAAGTTGAGAGTGGCGAGAGCTTCAATGGCAGCTGGAAATACCAGACCATGGCAGGGACATTCAACACGCGTACCTTCTCTCACCAACTCAAACAACGGACTCAACAGGGAAGTTCTGGAAGCCTGTAGTTCACAATGCAACAACGTGACACTTGGAACAAAATGAAAGCACCACACGAAGTTTGGACTATGCACATTTGCCGAAGCATGAAAATGAATAAACGGGTGAGGGGGCATCTGTCGTGACATCGGTTTGACTCTTGAAACAGGGCAGGTGTGTTTCTCTGAATGCTGGTCGTTGACAGATGGATGAAATGGAGCCGAGAAAGCCATTTAAAGTTGCGGACCTGGCTGCAACGCATGATGAGCCTCTTCAATGTTGTTCGGAACCTCGCTTCTTCAGCCTGGCATGCCTTCCTCCATTTCCAGCTGTGAACTCGTGTCGGAGAAGCGGCTGAGAGCCTCTGCAAAAGACGGAAAGGATGCAAGTGGCCATTAAATACTATGTTTCATGGCAACTTTAACATTTTAACTTTAGCCTGTTACCAAGACTAAAAATACTAAATATCCTCTAAACTGGTGAACAGCTGACACAGAGTGGATATCAGCCCACTGGTGATTCACAAACATAACTACAGAAAAACAAACAGTGCATCATGTCTGTTTCCATGTACTAGTTCTCTTTCTTCAGTTCACACTGAAGAAAGAGAAACAGTACATGGTGTGTATGTCTGTGTGTATACGCCCATCGTGTGTATGTCTCTTCTGTTGTCCGTGTTTTTAGCGCAGCCATGAATCAAGTTACACACTAGAAGTCAATGCCTGTCACACCTAATCTCCTGCAGCATGTAATTCATCTAGACTTTACCGCAAGTGGTACCAATGATGAATGAAAGATACACATATATTCACATCCTTCATCACTCATTACTACAATTACAGTAGTAGACGCGGAAATATCTTAAATAGAATTGCTGTTTAATTAGAACTGTTTCTAATATTGTTGGTTCCACACTTGAATTCTACCCCCCTGTTCATTTCTCAGTAAATGGAAATCCTGCTAAACGGAACGTATTTTCCTGGTCCCTTCAGGTTAACAAGAGTCTACTACTGTATGTCCATTCATACTGGCATTCATATTCAGCTACAATCACTTGCATAAACGAAACTAGTATAAAGCTTCCCATCACAGACTTTAGTTTGTGCTTGTTATAACCGGCACTCCCACTTAATAAAAACATCCACTCACATCTTTAATCACTCATTCAACCAGTGAAATGATTGCAGAGTGAGTGTGAGTCGGTGTACTGTGAGTGAGTGTGCTGATCTACAGTCTTGCATAAGCTTAATCCGACCTTAACAAAGCTTTTCCCTTCAGTAAGCCACGTACGACTAGCTCTATGTGACCACAATCCTGCACAACCATGAATACCTTCAAGTACGTCTTGTTATCGTTCGAAGGAGACGTATCAGCTCACCAGGGTAAGAACCGGCACTTTCCCGTCCTCCGCCGCCTCCTGCCGCTGCGTCGTTGCCGGCGCTGGTGGCGTGCAGGGCCAGGGCGTCGAGCGCTTCCTCGAGGCCGTCCAGAGCAAGGTTCTCGAGGGCGCGGGCGGCGGCCATGCGCACCTGGCGCGAGTCGTCCTCGAGCCTCGCGGCCAGGGCCCGCACGGCCAGCTGTTCGGGGACGCACGCTGCGGCCACCTGACAGGCCAGCATGCGCACCTGAGGCTGACTGTCCTCGAGCAGACCCAACACGGCGGTCACCACCTCGCCCGACACCTGCCCCGGAGAAGCGACGATTCGATTCATTCCACAGTGCTAAATGGTGTCAGTGACTTAAACCAGTGCATTATTGCGTGTGATTACGCTCACAGCCGTACGTCATGAGAATAAACAAAGCTCATGCTGATTTGCTAACAAAATGTACAGTGCTCATGGATTGAAACGCAACATCAAAACCTTTCGTACATCCTATAATGAACAGTATGTGCAATCCGCCTTTCTTCACGATGCCAAGGCTCATGCACCCTACCCCTAGAGGAAAAGTCGTGAAACGTCTCCATCTCGGAGCCTTTCGTTCTGGCAATGAATCCATCTACTATAGTTAATGTTGGCTCTGATTAAGTGTTTGAGTCCAAATTACACTGATATGAAACTAACTAAAGGCAGTGGTAACGAAAGTAGGTGCATCACTTAGCCCTAAACTGATGCATTGAAATCTGTGAGCACTGTAACTCTGAGTTTCGGCAATTTTACATAGAGGGCAAACACCTAGCCCTGTGGATTGCAATTTTCTGCTACACTCAAACCTCATTATAGCAAAGTTGCATCTTACACGAAAATAAGTTCGTTATATCCGAAAATTCGTTATAGACGTATATTCATAGCACTGCATTCATTACAAGACTGTTCTTCATTAACTTCGTTATAACCGATATTTCGTTATATCGAGATTTGAGTGTATTGCCATTGTTGCCGCTCGGTCAGTGAGCCTTCATGGAAAGGAAACATTATTTTGATAATAATCATTTTATTATCAATGTTATTACAGTTGATCCGCATAGTATATCGAACTTGTTAAAAAATGGGAATTAGTTCGATATACTATATTATTTTATATGTATAAAATTCGTAAAAAGATTTCTGAATTTTTTATGCAAATGTGCATGTTGGCTTTATGGAACTGCTTTACAATAATGCAAGGAAGGCAGTTTAGAGAAACACACAAGGATTTTTCTTTACTTTTCTTTTTGTGTGCGAACCGTCCTTAGCGGTGGAAATTACATGCAGGGGTGGGTTGTGGGCGAGAAAATGCGGTATCAATATGGCCCTTCTATTCACACCGTTCACTCTCCCAAATCCATGTGGGAAAGTTCCCTTTCGTAAGAACAAAGACAACTTCTTTGAGCTTTTCACACTGCCCTATATTCGGCATATCAAGTGTTCGAGCTATTTTCGTTTCATGTAGCCGTAAATTTTCCTATGCATGGATGTTAAAGCACTGTAGTGTTCAAAAATAGCTTGATATAAAGGGTAATTCGATTTAGCCAAGTTTGATACAGTAGGATTTAACTGTAGATGAAAATGTGGTACTATGTGATGCGACAATAATCAGCTGACCTGCAGTGACGGTATGCACTCCAGCAGTTGCAGGAGGCACCGTAGTCCGGCGGTTCGTGCAGGAACACTGGGTCGTCCCGCAGCAGTCAGCAGTGGCAGCAAGGCCTGCAGCGCTGCATTAGTGCACTGAGGAGGCATGCGTCCGACGGAGAGTGCTTGTTGCAGCACCGTGGCTGCCTGCGGTTGCCACTCCGGCCTCCGCTGAACCGCGTTGAGCAGTGCAACGAGCGAGGGAACCAGGTCTCCACTCTGGGGACCTGCAGCAGTTTATCTAGTTCAGACATTCTTTCTTTTTTTTTTTTTTTTTTTTTTTTTTTTTTTTTTTTTTTTTTTTTTTTATGCAACAGCATATGAAACAGAGTTCTTCTGTCATATTAGCTGTGAAGCTCCCCATAAATGAGTTGCAAAGCAAAGGTAGCTTTCCTGCACCACACATATTCATGAGCAATGGCAGCGTGTCTTGCCCTCGCTGCAATTGTTACATGCAGTGTAGCGTTTCTCTTGATTGGTCATGACCGGGTCTAGAGGGGGTATGTTACGTGCACTCTCCGGCGCACGTTGCATCTCCCCCTCTAGTCAGGCCAGGGCAGAACATGAGAAACGCTACACTGCACGCAACAATTGTAACGAGGATAAGACGCACAATCATTGCGCAAGAATTTTCTGCAGTGCAGGAAAGCTACCTTGGAAGATCTTGCAACTCATCTGTAGTATCAAAATTCAGGCACACCATTGGCTGAAATCGCGGGTGTCTGCCGAATATGGCACCACCTGTAGGCAGAAACACAAACTACAGTAATAACGGACAAGTTTATGTGTTGCGTTGCACAAGCCCACAAGTGATACCACATTGACGAAGCAAGCAGTGCAGTTTTGCAGCTTATGTTTTGCAGATGATACTATGGCCATTGAATTTTTTTACCTTCCTTGAAAGTACTTCCCCTAATTCTTGCTATGGCAACTCACGCAATGGCAGCGAAGGCTGCAGTGATCGTGGCGATATCGTGTGTTTTCTTTTGTCACTCCCAGCTGGCGCAACAGATCGCTATCCTGCATTTTTTCATGGGCATGTCTGGGTTTTGAAATGGAGTTTTGCAACTGGTATGATTGAAGAATTGATGAAAACGGTCGTTTATCATTCAAGAACTTAAGAGAAACAGAGAGAAAAAAAATATAAGGCTTTTAGAATACCCGCAAGTGAGACGAGCTCTCGCACGGCATCCCACTGCGTCGTCTTGGTGTGCGGCCGATTTTCCGACAGGTCTTGGATCATGTCCTTGCCGTAGCCGACGCACATGTCCTCCACGCAAGGGAGGTTCAGCATGTCTGCAAGCTGCCTCAGCAGCAGTGACACCTGCACGTGAAATCCAAATGTGCTAAAATGTTCATGTGATGGATGACACGTGCCCAAATGTTGCGTACTAAAATGTTGGGTGAATTTAAGAGAAGAAATATTTGCGACTGATCCATATTTTATTGTCTATCAACCGCAACTGCATACATATAACCTGCACACCGAGATACAAAATGTGTAAAAAAAAATTAAAAATAAATCGCTACACAGTCGTGACATTGCCTTCCATGCGGTACCATGAAGCCAACTTGCACACTGAAATTTGCATATAGTAGCGTGTACACTGACACAAGCTCCCAATTTTCTGTATAAGTTGTACCGGTTATCCGCAACAAAATACGGTATGCAGAAAAATTGATAAACTTCCCCTATGCTTTACTTAGTTCTAATAGTCTGTTGCCTTCACTGTGACAGTGGGTAACAAAAATTGAGCCACTTCGTTCACCTTCTTCTCATATGGAAGCACTCACTCACACACATACTACACACTACTACAACTGAATCATAAGATTGCACCTAATTTGTTTGGCACTACTATTTAGCATTCGTGTGCATGTCTTGTTGCACTCAGCGGCGTGAGAATGATGGTTTGCTAATGATGCTATGCCCACCCTTGTTCATGCCAAGAAGAGAAATAAAATTCTACAGAAGCCACACCACTGAACTCCGTGCATGTTTTCCCCTGCAAATGCTGTCGCACCAACGAACAAACCTTTTCAGCCACGCATTCGTCCTGAGAAGAGCAGGCCTGGATGCTCAGACAGCAGGACAACAGTTCCTTCACCGACAAGTCCATGGGGTCGCACACGCACGACAGCAGGGCGTCCATGATGCCCAGCACTTCAAGTTGGCTCCTCTGCACAGCAGGAGATTTGCAATATAGCGAGTTTTCTACTGACATGTAATATATGCTTTGGCGTACAGCGTTACAATTGCAACTGTTTTAACAAACTTATATCCAATGCAAGCGTATTCACTGCAGCAGACTCTCATTTAACGAAACCTAAAGGGACCAGCAGAATATGTTCCATTTAACAGGAGTTCCATTTGCTGAGAAATGAACAGGGGTATAGAATTCAAGTACAAGCCCAATCACATTAGAGCCAGTTGTTCCATTTAGAGGGGCCATGACATGGTCACCCAACAATTTGTGGTTTTCAGCAAAAACTAGAAGTAGAGGGTCTGTTATGCTTACACAGATATGAAAAGTGCGCTGTAAAAGAATATGTCAGTGCAAAATAAGCCCCAGAAGTCGCTGGCTGTAAACCCCGCCCACCACTGGTGACCGCCATTTTGCCATGTGCTCGAAGGAGCAGAGCCGTAGTCTTCTACCCCAGTTTCAGTCGATACAAATCATTCAATTTCATTGCCAAGCTGAAGAAAGCTAAAATATCCCGATTTAATGCGCAGCTGACCACGGAGTCACATGCGTGTTTATAAAAATGTTCAATTATAAATGTGCTATAATTTCACCAGCTTATTTGTGAATGCGCAAGGATTAACCCACTTAACACAGATTATGATTGAAAATTGGGTGTCATGGCCCCTTTAAGGAGGAATTCCATTGGAGAGATTTCAGTCTCCACTGTATATGCAATGTTTGCTACAAACATATACAGTTGTACCTCGATATAACGAATGCAAATACCTATAACAAATTTCCAGTTATAATGAACTACACTCAAACCTCGATATAACGAACCCGGATATAACGAAATATCGGTTATAACGAAGTAAATGAAGAATACTATTGCAATAGTTAGTGTTAGGAATATACCTTTATAACAAATTTTCGGATATAACGAACTTATTTTTGTGTAAAATGCAACTTCGTTATAATGAGGTTTGAGTGTAAATGAGAAATTGCACTGCCATTCGCACAGTGCCGTAAATGTGTGCTTATAATGAAATTTTTGACATTTCGGACAGCTGGCAGTAGTGTACTATTCTGGGTAGAATGTACCAGAACACTACTCTTTCATGACACTTCTTTGCAAGGAATATTACAGTACTTTGACATTGCAAATAATCTGAAATGACATGTTTGCAGTGGATTTTTTGATGACTGTACTAGGAAGCAATGAGGGTGAATAAAATATGGCGACACGCCAAGGCACCACCACTTGTAATTTAAATGAGTGACAATGCGAAACTTCCTTAGCTTTGCAGGCTTACACAAAAATAATTTGCCATATTCCGTATTCCTGTCCTTCGAGTCGTGATTTGCTCTCACGGTGCGATCCACAAGCTTTCTGCTTAACTAAAGTGGTAAAGAAACTGCCACGGAGGGGCATCGGTCCTGGGTTTTTAAACCGCTCGAGGACAAGTTTTCCATCATCTAGAAGATCTGTTTGTTAAGACCATAGGTCGGCGAACTCACTCATGAGTTGACTCACTCGGACTCACTCAGACTCAGATTGAGCCGTGAGTCTGAGTCTGAGTGAGTCCGGGTGAGTAATATTTTGGTGAGTTTGAGTCCGAGTGAGTCCAGGTGAAGAAAATTTTCGTTAGTGTGAGTCCGAGTGAGTTCGGCTCAAGAATATTTTGGTGAGTCTGAGTCCGAGTGAGTCCAAAGCGCAAAATATATTTCTTGAGTGAGTCTGAGTGAGTTCCACTTGTTTTCGCCGACCTATGGTCATATCTACTCATAGTAAACATTACTATCAGCCTTTCCTGGATTACGTTTATACCCACGTCCACTCACACGTATTCCAAAACAGTGTATTTCATACACCATTTCAAGATTTCTTGATCAGAGGCGCGAATTACGTAGGGGAGTGCCTTGACCTCCTTCTCTTGCCAACTCTTCCAAGGAAGTTCTTGATAAATATATCTTATGTTGCCATCTCTGTCATGAAAAATGACCTTACTGGTTTACGAGTACTCATAAGTCGTATTCGAAGGTACTATATCAAAAGGCGCCAAGAAGAGCACCGATTACGTGAGATATTGGTGTTATACAGCATTGACACCAAGATCGAAAAAGATAATTTCAGGCTGACGGACTCATGAGTCGACTCACTCGGACTCACTCAGACTCAGATCGAGCCGTGAGTCTGATTCTGAGTGAGTCTGGGTGAGTAATGTTTTGGTGAGTCTGAGTCCGAGTGAGTCCGGTTGAAGAAAATTTTCATGAGTGTGAGTCCGAGTGAGTCCGGCTCAGGAACATTTTGGTGAGTCTGAGTCCGAGTGAGCCCTAAGCGCAAAATATATTTTATGAGTGAGTCTGAGTGAGCTCCTCAAGTTTTGCCGACCTATGGTTAAGACAGCCGTAAAAATTCTCTTTCTGTGTTCTTATTGCGAAAAAATCTGCAAATAGGGGTTGTGTGCTTGAGCCGACGTTTCGACAAGTGGACTTGTCTTCAAAGCTAGAACAGGACCTTCAAGGCTAGAACAGTTCTAGCCTTGAAGAAGACAAGTCCACTTGTCGAAAAGTCGGCTCAAGCACACAACCTCTATTTGCGGATTTTTTCATCGCAAGCTTCCATCTTCCCCTTCCTGCCGTTTTTAGGTTCTTGCTGGGAACACATGGAGAAACATTTTTCCTTTTCAATGCACAATTTATAAGCAGAGGCTGGGAGCTCCCAATCAGGATAGCCCTTTACGTGGCTACTCTGTTCTAGGCTACTCACCGTATCAGCCGCAGCACCCGAGTACTCAAACAGGATGGGGAACAGCTGCTGCGCGTAAGGCCTCAGCCGGTCTGGTGGGCAGGGTCGTACGAGCGCAGCCAGGGCATGTAGCGCACCCGTCGAAAAGGGAACTGACACTGCCTCCAGCCAGCTTTCGGGGTCCACCCACCGAGCGCACGTTTCCAGGCTCTTAGTCAGCTGCAAACGAAACATTAAAAATCAAAGCCAGTTCCAGAATAAGTGAAGGCTGCAGGAACTGCAGAGCATCGATTTGCTAGTGTTTTCCTTGTGCTTATTTTTGCGTTTATCTGCTCTTTTCTGTTCTCATGTGATTACGTGATATTTCATATCGTTTTCCCTTCTTTTGTTGTAATTATCTCATTTTTTTGCGAATATCTATCTTGTGTTCAATGGTCTCCTTCGTAGCGTTGTTCTACTATTTTCCCCGCTCCATGCATGGTGTGTCTAAGTCCCGGCGGTGATGCTTCAACTCCGCTTCTCTCTTCCATAGATACGCGTTTAATTTCCGACGCTGGCGTTTTGCTGGCTCGGACAGACGGATTATCCCTTTGGCGACGCTGGCGTTCCAAACGTGCAGCCAGCTTGGCTTATGCGTATCAAACGTGGGACCTACGCAGGACATGACAGGGCAGTCCCTGAAACCGCTCCGCAGCTAAAAAATGCATTTGTAGTGAGATTACGATATACTTTTCTAATTAGTTCAGAAGGTCGTGGGGCACTCAGATCTCTCATTTTCCCAGACGTTATGCTTCTCCCCATGACACACGCACGTGATGGTGGATGTTGGTGTTGCAGTTATGCTGCAGATATGTCGCGAGACGGGGTCGTCTGTTGTCAGCATCTCTTTGAAGTCGAGTTATTTTACATTATACGATGTATATCCACACGATGTCCCGTGTGTTCGCGCTGTTTCCTGTAATGAAGGTAACAGGCGCTTTGTCCGACAAAACAATTCGGCTTAGTGGGTACATAACTTTTTTTAGGTGAAAAACTTCAGTGCCAACCAGGACAGACAACAAAGAAGAGACGAACCACAGCACCAGTGCTTTTCTCATCTCTTCTTTGTAGTTCGTCCTGATATGCGCTCAAGTTTTTCACCTAAAGAGGTGCTCTGCTGTTTGCATACATAGTGTACCAATTACTAGTAAGTAAGGTGCGTTGGGGGGGGCTAGTTGGTATGACATTAAAACGGTAAGAAACTGCGTGGTTGACGGAACACAAGTAGAAGTCTGTGTGCCTGTCCTGTGTACTACTTCTACTTGTGTTCCGTCAACCGCGCAGTTCCTTACTGTTTTAATTACTATAGTCGGTGACAACCTAAGAATAAATATAAGCTCCGCCCTCGAGGCCGCATTGCTCATATTTTGCATGCCTCCACGCTACAAATGAAGTAGTTCCTAAACAATGGCATTAATTTTCATGCATATAAACCTTATTTTCCAATACTGCACTGATATTGAAATAAAGAAAGCAAAGCTAGATAACAAAATTGTGAACGCACGGCGTTCGGCGTCAAGCTTAACAATATATCTGTTATTTAAATCGCACCCTCCGCCGCGGTCATCTCAGAGTCTACGAAAAAGTAATGTGCGTCTTAAAGGCGACGTTTCTGCGCAGCGCCTAATATGGTATTAAAACAAAGAATGCTACATTTAACGTATAAATTAATATAAAGGAACCGTTTCTTTACGGTTTCTCAAAACGACGCAGGGACATTAATAAATTTTAATAAGGCTGCTGGCAATTTTTTTTCTTTTTTACGAAAATTTCGCCGCCAGTTTTCTTCATTGTCTGCAGTAACTATGGCAACAACGACTCAAAGCGAAGAATAGCGAAATGCTCTGAGATTGCCTTCGCGAATTTCGATTCTTGTGTTGCCGTGAATACCATATTTGCGTCTGGAGTTGCCGTGGTTGTCGTCGTGTTTGAGATGAACAACAAGGCTTCATTTGACGTCGCTTCAACGAAATAAAAGCGCGTGGCGCTCATGGTGCTTAACTGTACGGGTCATTGGATACGTTGCCGTTAAGTTCACGCCAAGGTGATGTACACGGCTGAAGTGGCAGTGACTAAAAGCTTTACGTGAGATTGTTTCTGGCTTTGACAACTTGTACTGGCGCTGCCAGGACTCCCTCAGCCCTTGAACGTTCAACTTTTTCATTTATTTATTATTTATATATTACATACCTGCATCGCCCCAGTGGGCATTACAGCAGGGGGGCCCAGTTTTACCTTCTATGTATACGTGTCTCTGCGCAAAGGTGTATATATATGTATCCATGCATGCATGCATGCGCGCGTGTGTGTGCGTGTGTGTGTGTGTTGCGAAGTGGCTGTCTTCGATTGCCGTGAGACAAACAGGAAAAGGAGATACGCTTCTAAAAGATACCGTTTATTTTTTATTTGCTAACGTGTCAATCGGAGACCGATCTTTATCAAGGCAAAATTTACGAAGCTTCGATGCCCTTTTATAGCATGGTCCACCAAGCAGGGAGAGAGAGAAAAAAGGAGAAGACAGAAAATAAAAACAGCAAATTTAAAATGAAAAATTGAGCAGCCAAAAGACCATACAAAAAAAGACGTGCATCACAAGAAGGGCAAGCATTTAAAAGAAACTACGACCTATAAGCTTCACGAGAGTGCACTGCAGTTTAAGATAAACAAATTATCACTGATTAATATATGCATACAATACACACAAAATACAGAAAACGCAAGTTCGACAAAAGCAGAATTCTAACGTGATATCGTGAAGTATGATGCAACTCCATCATAAACAACAGCTGTTTTTTTTTACTCAATGATAGTTTTAGCGGAGTTACTTCAGTTGTGATCGCGATATATGCAATCGAAAGTTCCTGCGTCACAGCGATATTATGTAACGCGCACCATTTCGCTCTTCGTAGACAACGATTACCTAGCACGGCGTTTTTCATGCAAGGCGTTCGTGCATCGAGCGTGAGAAGACTTACGCGACGGGCACCTCAACCGAGCACATCATTCTGGGCTGGGGGCACACGTCACATAATCACACATGCACCGGATGACCACAATTATCTCCTTATAATGCACACACCACAGCATGTTCTCCCCACCTGGTTTGTTTACTTTCGCACTGCGTTGCGCTAACGGGTTATGATGGTCGCTCTTTCTCTTTCGCTTCGTCTGCACATACTCCATGCATAGAGACGCACAGCACCGCGTATTGCGCAATAGATCACCAAGATTCCCACGTTGCGAGCTCGAAGTAACATACGCGCACACATGTGGCAACGCTAATGCCATGGCTTTTGCAGACGGCAATCGAACACAGACGCGCACATTCCGACTCACAGCACACGAGTGAACGCGACAATCGCCATTATGGTGACACTCAGGCGATATGCTTGGTGCATCCGGAGCGATGGAAGGAACACACGCCGTGATGCAACTTGACGCTGCCGAAACGACGGAACGCGATGGAGCGTCCGAGCTGCTAGCTTGCCGCTTCGGTGCACTTCAAACGCGGCACAGTCACACGCTTCTACTGCATCGAATGACGACCGGCGACGATGATACTGCATACGAGCGGATAACACTGGGAAAGAGCTTCTTCTGGAAGAAAAACACCACAGAAAATTCGAATCAACGGCTCTCGGTCTCGGTGCTGCGGTACCTCGCCTCGTCGCGGACGGCGCCATGTTGCGTTTTTCATTGGTTCGTCTTAACCGTTACGTCATGATAAAGAGCGGCCGTAGTTGGACGCGCATGATACAAATGGACAGCGGTACAGTTTACTTTTTATTCTTAGCTTGTCACCGACTATAGTATGTAATTCAAACCTCGATATAACGAACTTGGATAGTATAACGAAATATCAGTTATAACGAAGTAAAATGAAGAATACTCTTGCTATAGATATAGTGTTAGGAATATACCTTTATAACGAATTTTCGGATATAACGAACTTATTTTTGTGTAAGATGCAACTTCGTTATAATGAGGTTTGAGTGTATTACAAATTTGAAAACATTTGGTCTATATGTTGTTGTTCCTGTTTTTCTTTTTTTAAACACCTTTGCATATAGTTTTAATAGAAACAATTGATGCACTTGAATAAGCAGATGAGAATGAGACAACACAAATGGTGTTAATGTTGTTTGCTTCTCTTCTCTTCTGTGCACCTTTCTTGTCTGTGCGTGTTTCCCTTATAGAGATGAGCGCCTTAGATTCCTCATCAGATGTGAAAATTGACATTCAGTGTCGGTGGCGTCAACGCGTGTGATGCAAAGGATCATCACCTGATGATGTCACCATACGATGTCATCATGACATCATAGATCACCGAAATTTGTGACGTCACTATGACGTCACACAACGACGTCATCGCATGACGTTGTTGCAAGGTCAAAGGTAACCGTATCACAAAGGCAGGATGAAACCAGGCGAGGTGCAGAAAGCTTGCAATGCCTCTGATCCTGGCGGCAATGCATTACCTTATTAGGTGAAAAAAGCTTTTGGAAGGGGAGCCGGGGAGGATCATAAACGTCGACTGAGAAGAAAAAAAAATAAGATGTCTTTCGTCTTCGAGTTGTCTAAGCAAACGCATAAGAGACTCTTGGAATTTCTTTTTGTCAGGGGAATCCCCTCCATTTCCTCCTCACCCAGTGCCTGAGGTCCTGTTCGTCCCGGCAAAGCACAGTCGTGAGCGTGGGCAGCAGCGAGCTCAGGTGGTTGGCTGTGTGTGCCCCGGCGTGCCGAAACGCTTCGCACAGGAGCTTGGCCGCACGCAGCTGCTCTTCCAGCCGCCAGCCTTGCAAGGAATCGTGCACGACACCCACCAGGTACGGGAGGTGCTTTTGTACCAGCAGGCGGCAGCCCTCGCTCTCAATGGCTGCAAGAGAGCTCGTGAGATTGACAATGTATGCTACATCATCATTTTTAGCATATTTTACGTCCACTACAGAATGAAGGCCTCTTCCAATGATCTCCAGTTTAACCTATAACAATCGAAACAATGTTATAAAGAAATGGATCATTTGTCTGAAGCCTACCGTACTTACTCACATAATACTAACACTAACCAATCTTGGCCGACCATTGGCTATCTGCTCTTGCAACAATGTAGACAATGTAATAATACATGTGTGCCTCTCCCCATTAAACACTTTGCACAATATGCAAGAGCTTCCAAGGTAAACTGTCATGCAGTCAAACCTCGATCTACCATATATGGATATAACAAATTATTGGTTATAACAAGATAAATGAAGTACAGTCTTGCCATCGATTTTTGGTTATAACGAAGTAAATTGTGAATTGTGGTCCCATTGGTGCCATGCAGCAAATTTATGTTTATAACAAATTTTCTGATACAATGCCATTTTCGTGTGAAATGTGACTTCGCTGTTGTGATGTTTGACTCTACAGTGTGCAAAACATCAACTGGAACATCCAAAAGTTGGCAAAATGTTCCGAGTAATGTAATACAAAAAACAAGACAACAACAAAAAAAAAATAAAAAAATAAAAAGCCGTATCTCTCTATGGGCAACAGTCGTATAGCATGTGAGGCATTTAACCAAGTGATACAGAGGTGTAGTTACTAATTTATAATTAATAAACTTTAATTAAAACCTTAAAACAACACCCCTGTGCTTACTTTGGCTTCATGTGGTAATGACTTACACAATGTCTTATACTATAATTGAGTAAATTATGGCTTGACAATTTAACGGTAGTATTAGTGGCAAAAGCAGAAAAATAGAAATCATATTAACACAAAAAAAGATTATTTGCTAATTCGTTATGTATTAGCACGTAGTTCAGAATGTAAGACGTTAGTGAATCAAAACCCGCACTCATCAGAGGAAAAACACTAAGCTTCTGGAGTTAGTTTAGAAGCAAGTTAGACTGATAGGAGTCCTGGGACAACTGGCTGACTCTGAGTCTCTGCTACATGTTCTATATATGTAATCAGGTTTTGACAAACTCTAATAGACTTGAACTTGAAACAATGCAAAGAAGGCCTGGCTTTTTTGAACTCTTAAAGATATCAATACTCACCAGGCCTCATTGCCTGGTCGGTTGCATACAGTTTTCCGACTGCATGCCAGAGGTCACTTGTTTTGGCACTAACACTGAAAAAGGAAATTCATTTTTGGCATGAGACATACTGCTCAAAACACTTTTGTCACTGCTTCAAGAAAGTGAAATCCACACTTTCATATACTGTAACCTCAATATAACGAACATGGATGTAACGAAATATCGGTTATAACGAAGTCAATGAAGAATAGTCTTGAAGTAGATAGTGTTAGGAATATACTAGGCTTGTGCGAATATTCGAATGCTTCGAATATTCGAACGAATATTGCAGTATTCGAATTCGCTTTGATTTGAATTTAAATTATTGAAAATTTCGAAGTATTTGACACGAACGAATAGATGCACATTAAGGCCTGACCACACGTACGCGTTGCAGCGTGTCAGCGCGTGGCTTTTTGACGCGGCGCTGACCATGCGCTGACACGCTGCAACGCGTACGTGTGGTCAAGCCTTTAGTCTGCATGTAACCTCCTGTAAAGGTGGTTTCACTGCAGTGGAGCGAAGCTAAGCCGTGAAAGCACCTATCCAGGTGTAAATTAGTCTGCATGTAACCCCTTGTAAAGGTGGTTTCATTGCAATGAAGTGGTGCTAAGCCGTGAAAACACGTAACTAGGGGAAATCCGCACTGCCGCGAAGCCCCACTTCACGGTTACATGAAGAGATTACCCTCACATCGATTCATTTTTTAAGTTTAAAAGCTTGCTATACCGGCTTATATGCTCTAACTATAGTAAATTTCAAAACGTCACATATTCTACAAGTTATCACTAGCATTCTACCGAAAGTCAAATTCTGCTACTATTCAAAGTTGTTTTCACTTTCTTTGGGGCAAAAAAATGACATTGGCACAGGCCTTGTTTAAATTTTTTGAAAATATTGTGCTGGTTGTTAGGTCATGACAAATATGACCATTTTTCTTTATAATATGTGACATATACTATTCGAATTCGATTAGAAATTATTCGACCAAAATCACTATTCGCTTCGAACCTAAAATACATTACTCACACAAGCCTAGAATATACCTTTCTAACGAATTTTCGGATATAGCAAACTTATTTTCGTGTAAGATGCAACTTCGTTATAGTGGGGTTTGAGTGCGTTTCCATCTGCAGTAGTAGTACTATACTCAGGTTATAACCTAAAGAAAAAGGCAAGCTCTGCCTACAGAACTGTGACGTGCCTGTGCTTCACCTGTGAAAGACAGTCGCGCAAGCTGCTTTCCCCTCGAACCTTCAGTACCTTTTCTCGGCTGGTGTAAATACAATGCATATTAAAAGTTCAAGGTTTGTCGTTGCTACACAAAACATTACGTTTGGCTGAGCAGTGATATCAAAATCACTGATGAAATTCAGCAGGACGTTCAAGTTTCCGACCTAAAACCAGCGATACAAAAGTATGTGTGTACAGGAAAGTCAACTATCTGAAACACTCGAGAAGTGCGTGACGTCACAAAAATGAGCCAGCGCTATTGGATGGAAAATTTATGCCAATTCTCCGTGGGAAGGACGCCGATGGCTGTGGGTGGAGCCAACATTTTTTCATTGGTTGCAACCAAATATAAGTAGTATCAACAGTACTAGCAGTACAAGTAAGTAGCTCTTTATTTGTAAAAACATGTATAGTTCAAACAGGAGGGAAGGAAAGCGGAAAGTTATGCTCTTGTCCAATAAAGAAGGAATTATGTTTTTAATCTGGCTCTGAAAGTCGTGAAAGTATGGACAGCTGGTGTCACTTGACGGCAATGTGGTTCAAGCTCTTGGTAGGACCAAAAAACCCTGCATGTAGGCTTATTTTGCTCGAAAACAAATTTTTATAGCCGAAAATGGCATTTTAAGCACTTTTGGTACCTTTCCCTGGCGCCAAAGAGTAACTTTAGGTGTTTTTCTCTTCTTTTTTTTTTTTCTCGTGCGTTGAAAGAGGCACCGGGAGGTGCTTTTGGCGCTGCATTCACCTGCCTGCCTACCACGGAGAAACGCAAGCATGGTGTCCAGCGCCGCTCAGAAAAAAATATGTCTGAAACATGTGATCGCAATTGAAGAACGGTAAGGACCTTCTCTTGTGTGAAACACTTCTCATGTTCATTTCAGTCGCAAGTTTGGCATGAGTGGAACCACTACAGTTTGTTTCACAACAGTGCCAGCATATTAGTGTTGCTAGAGCACACCACGTTTTCCGCTCGATTGCGGTGCTTTTTCAGGCTAACTAAACAAAAGCTTCAAAGAATGCGGTAATAATACTTCATTTGGCAGTTTACGAGCTCTAAACTACCATTACGGCAGTTGTTTTATTATTAAACAAAGCCTAGTTCAGCCTGCAGAAACTGCTCGTGGTTCTAGTTTTCGACTTTCACGGGCACAACCATTGTCATCGTGTGCAGTAACCAGTATTGCAGGCGTCTCCACGCCAATAGAAGATGACAGAACGTAAATTGCTAAATTCTGTTTTAAAAATTCCTACTCGCTCCCCAGAGAAACCGTTGCAAGGCTGGACACTTCAGACAGTATACTTTCTGTTTCGACACAAAACAGAAAAACATTAAAGCATGGTACACAGTCCCTTTAAACTCGTAAGGTGTGTGTGCAGTAATAGCTACCTTTTGTTCACTTTAGGATTTAACGCGCCCATGGTACGATGGCAGAGGTCTAACTTCACTTTTGGGACATTGATTTCGACTCCAGCATTTTTATTTCTTTTAGAACCTCCTTGGGTGATGCATACCAACCTTTCAACAGGATCCGTAAGTGCTATTAGCACAATTGGCAGAGCGACAGGTCCGAAAGTCTTAGCCACCCATCTAGCCGCTGCCGTAGCCAGGGCCATTCGGACGGCCGGAGAGCGGTCATCGAGCAGTTCTGCCACTGAAGAAATTACTGTTGGCGTGAGCGAGTTGCAGTCGTTCTGCTCGAGAATGGGGCCTGCAAAAATGTATGAATATGCGACGTGAATCAGTGGTAGAGTAGTAGTTCTATGACTACTTGTGTCGAGTGCCTGTTTGTAAATTATGAAATCCATTATGAAAAGGCATTTGATTCATGGTATAACCATGTGTAAAACTCTCTCAAAATAACACAGAGGAGGACCGGAGAAGCACACCCCGCTCCTCCCTAAGGAACTCACTTGTTGTGAGCCTTCCCCCCCCACACCCCCCAATAAAAAATAAATCCGGGTGCCGCCTTTAAAATAACAGCACAAAGTAAGCAATGGACAAGGCCTCAGACAACATGCACGCTGACTCACAGGTAAGTGCTTTATGTAATTATACACGAAGCATATATCCATGCACTACAAAAACAGCATCAGCGAATTAATCACGCCAGTCTCACGGTATGAGTGAATGTGGACAGGAAGTCTGTTTCCTGTTGCCATTTTATTACGACGCTCAATATTGTATGCTGATGCATTGTATGTTGAGTATTCCGACCACGTGACGCCGAAGGGTTAATGAGCTTTGGTTTGAGCGGCC
This sequence comes from Rhipicephalus appendiculatus, assembly GCA_030522465.1. Lineage (NCBI taxonomy): Eukaryota > Metazoa > Arthropoda > Arachnida > Ixodida > Ixodidae > Rhipicephalus > Rhipicephalus appendiculatus. The sequence continues at coordinate 2,496,396 of JALIZH010032968.1, forward strand.
TCATCCCAGATGCTATTAATAACTAGGGCGATAAGCACACAAAATGAAAACAACAAACAGGCTAACAAAACAAGCACAACGGTCAATGCAGTTAATTCTCATCTATAAAACAGCATAACCTTGGAACGAAGCAATGCATACCTGCTGTTAACTTCTTTCTAGCCGCGGTGGTCACATTTTGATGGAGGTGAAATGGCACATGATGCACTGCTGACCGCGATTACACTCGATTGGGGTTAAATATGTCAACAGTGATTGGCTCCATTCTGGAGCATGCACGCGTTAAGAAGCCAATCATGATCGAGAAATTCAGTCAAGGATCAGGCCTGATCGCAACAGAAAGTGATCGGTATTAGATTTTTGAGCACGTTAAAGAACTCCAGGAGGTTGAAATTTCCGGAGCTCTCCACTACGCCGTGCCTCATAATCATATGGTGATTTGGGCAAGTGAAACCCGACATATTATTACTTTTTTAAAGTGCAAGAAAGGGAAATTGAGAACCACCCGTTTGTAGCATGAAGCCACAATAAAATCCATATGGAAATCCGTATGGATTTCCTTGTGGCTTTATGCTACGATCGGGTGGTGCGTAGCTCTTTAGTGGCCCAGCTTGTTGTCCCTCCACAGTATTATGTTGCATGGACACACAGTGGTCAATACAGGACTAAAACAAGGCTAACAATGCTCAATACCAGTTCAATATAAACTAACAAAGGTCTAAAATAATATAAACTACCGAAATAATCAATAAATAATCGCCATAATGTACATAAAATCGCAAAAAACGCTTCTGAAACATCCGGCTGATACCCGCGCCACGTGAGAGGGCGCCACCGCCTCGGCAAGCGCGCGATTGCGAAGGGAATCGCTGGGTTGCCTGTGCTACGCACTTCATCGGGTTTCACGGTAGTGGAGCTACATTAAGCATGGGGTTTAGAACTACACCAAGACCTGCACAAGAATAACATTAGCGCAGGATTGAGCGCGGGATTTTAAACTACACCAGAGCCTACACAGGAAGAAAACTAGGGCAGGATTTAACTGCCGTATTTACACGAATGCAGGTCGACCCATTTTATATAAATTTGAAATCCGAAGTTCGGGGGTCGAATTTTCGATTGTAAGGTCGACTAACAAGCGAAACCAAAAGAAACGTGAAATCAGGCACGCTGTGGCACGGTTACATTATGCTTCCGTTCTGGCTCTACTCGTGTACAACCCGCACCTTCAGGAACGACTTACAGATACGCTGTGGCATGGTTACATTATGCTTACGTTCCGGCTCTACCTGTAACACATGCCGTATTTTCTCGTGTACAACCCGCGCCCTCAGGAGCGACTTGCAGAAAATTTTCGAAGAATGATCTCCCCGCGCATTGCCGCGAAGATAGTTTTCCTGCATAGTTTTGAAGCACTGCCGTGAAGACACCTTTGAACACCAGAATTTGTGTTTTGTTTTGTTTTTAGCGACGTCGTAAATATATTTCCTTTATGAAATGCGTTCGCGCTTTCTTTCCTTCTGCCGTGCAATTTTAGGGGGGTCGACCAACATTCGAGTAGACTCACAATCGCGTAACTACGATAAAATGCGATCGACAGTCTGTGCCTATGATCCCGAATGGCGAGATCACCGCGTCTTACCCAACGCCTGCACCGCAAGTGAGCGCAGTGCCGAATGTTGATGTCTCAACGCCTGCACTAGAGCCGGTAGCATGGAGTCGCACTGGAGGTGAAAGTGGTTGGGCACGGCTTTCTCGAGCTGAACGACGCAGCGGCAGGCTTCCTTCTTCACTTCCACGAACGGGTCGACGAGACAGGAGCACAGGGTTATGAAGATGTCGTTGAGGTGAGACGCACACCTCGCACCGGCACCCATGACGGTCCTCGTGAGCGCCTGGGCTTCGAGGAGGCGCACTTCTTCGGCCACTTCGCCCGCGCCGCTCGTCAGGGGCTCGACGCCGGCCAGAAGTCGTCTCCGCAACGCCGTCACGATCAGGGCTACGACGTCATCGGAGAGAGGAAGCACGGAGGTGATGTCGAGAAGCAACTGAGCGCCAAGTTCGCGGCACCGCTCGGTGGGATCGGTGAGAGCGCCTATGACGGGACGGATGATGACGGAGACCAGGACCTTGCGCTTGTTCTCGGGCAGGTCTCCGTGCATGGCGTTCACGGCCGAGCAGATGTTTTCCAGGGCGCGTTTGCGCACATGCTTGTCCTCCGATTCGAGCCGCTCGAGTTCGAGCAGCACATCTCTGAAGTCGTCCGCCGCCATCTTTGAACGCTTCGCCGCCGTTGCCCCTGACAACGCAGCTTGTGCGCAGTAATCGCTAAAGGCCGCGTAAGATCATAAAGCTGCCTCCTAGATTTTCACTTCCGACTTCTCTTATTTGTAACAGGAATGAGTAAGTTCAGTTTTTTTTTAATTATTAAACATTGTGTTATGTAAGTAGATAGATGATAAAGCCGGTTGTAAGTTGGTGATGTCTTTCACTTCCAAGACAAGTTATGTCAAATCCGCAGCGTATCCTATTATTTCGCTAGTACAATGCTCAGTTTAATTCACTGCTTTTCATATTTTCCCCTGCATTAAACCAAACAGCCACTTTTTGTCAGTAAAAGATAAATATTTAGGGTATGGTAACCAGCGCCATCTTGTAACATAGCGGCGCTTAAACCCAGCAACGTGCACCATCGTGCACATTCGCCGCAAAATTTTTGCGCCGTTCAGTGCCGCCGACGCAGCCGAAGTCTGCACAGCGACCTGACGAGAACAATCAGACCGAAATAATCGGGGCCAGGCGACGCAAGCTGCGATACAACAGCCGTCCACCTGGCGGTGCCTTTGTGAGGTCTCCTCTACCCCTCCGTGCTCGTGAACATGGCGGCAATCACACGGCTATGCAGGCAGAGCCTGAAACTCGAGAAAATGTGGGCCGTCGCGCCTCCGCAGGCCCGCTTCTTGACGTCGGCCGTCAAGCATAGGGCACCCTGTCAACCGCTGTCGGCGTCGTCGCACCCAGCACCCCAGGCCCAACTGTTATATCAGGTAAACTCGGCACCGGAGGCCTAAGAAGTTGCAGTGCGTCCGTTTACCAGTAAAAAACTAAATTTCTGGGGGGTTACGCTAGTTTGCGGGACACTCCAGGAAATGTGCGAGCGTGATGCCAAGCTCTTAGAAGTCGCCTTGGTGTGTCCACCGAAACTTGTGCGGACGTGAAAAACTTTGTTTCGGCAACTGTTTTTGGACGTCGTCTTCTCATGCCGCGAAATCTTGGCTTGACCTTGCGGCTAGGAAAACGTGACCGACGATCGCAGACCACCGGTGCCGTTTCTCGCGGTGATTATCGCATCTTGCAGTTTTGCGCCACGTAATTGACTCTCGTTAGTTACGGAGCACCGATCTTTTATTAGCGACCAGCGTGCGGGGAAAGCTTGTTTTCGGACCGTCTCGCGACCGGGTTTCAGATCTCACCGTTTCCCTTGATGCCGTGAGGTCAATGCACCGTTTTATTGCAAGTTTTGGATCGTTTGGAGACCGAAACAAACCTTGCTTTCACCAAGACGAAGAGTTCACCTCTGGGTGGAAAAAAGTTTTCCGTTATGGTTCGCATCGGCCACATGCGGTGCCGTGCCTTCGCCATTGTGTGTAAATGTGTCTACTACAGACGCCGAAGAGCAAACAGATAATTTAAAAAAATACAAAAGATGGACGCTCTTATCGTCTACGTGCTCGAGCATTTGTCGCAGTCTGCGGATAGGGTATGCCTTCCGATAACGCCCACGCAATGCTGTGCTTCTATTTGGTTCTTTTAAAGTAAAACAACTACGTCCCTCAATGTAAACTTTTTCCCGTGTTTAGTAACTGACGAATTGCAAACTCTCTGGCAGTTCTGTTTATAATAGAATTGTCTTATGACGTTAATAAATGTGTTTGTGCACCACTGTCCTAATGTGTAAATTTAGTGCTTGCTAGAAATGATACTACTGCATAGTCGTAACCACCGCATAACCACGCCTATTGCACGCCCTGATGCTGTTGTGCAACTTGGCAGCCTTTAGTTAAGCTGTTACAATCGTCGTCAATTAGTCAAACAAATGATAGCTACATGAAGCAGATGCAATACCTTAGAGGTGCCATGTTTGCAGCAGTGACTGCCAAGTTATTTATGATGGACAAGTGAAGAATTATGGCCTCGGTAGTTTTAATTAAGCTCGCTTATTGAATGCAGGATTTGCTAATCTGTGCTGCTTGCTTCAAGCGTTCGTCACTGGGACATTTAATTACACTTGATTGTAGGCATGCAATGAAACTGAAGCTTTCTGCAGACTGATTGGTAATTGGTAAATTACACTTCTGGAACTACAGATTATGCGATCGCATTTGAAGTGGCGGCATTCTTTCAACAAAAAAAAGATGAGTAGTGTTTTACCCTTGGAATTCTAGTGTGAGCTCCATGTTAAATTTTAACACTGCTCCGTTAAAACTAGCATATTGTTAACATAAAATGATGTGATAGTATTAAAGAACAAATCAAGTTTTTCTGGTCTTTGTAGACCTCTTGCTACTCGGAGAAAGACATCAAATGAGCAAGTTATGTGAGCAGTGTCCTTATTGAGATGCAAAATGCCTGCCGTGGTGTCGAAATAGCTTTGATATCCAAATAGATGTGGTGTCCAAATAGCTGATGAACCCACGGCAGTGGGTTCAGTTCAATGCTGCTACATTTTGAAAATGGCAAAGTAGGCTACGGTTTGAGTACTTAACTATTTAATTGCATGACATAACGAATCCTGGATGGTCACAATTGGAATGGAGTTGTCCACTGTGATACCCTCTACATTAGTGAGTAGCATTGAACTCCTGCTAATAGTTTGCATGCAAAACTTGCCCAGTTTTTTTTATACTTAACAGGGCACTAAAGAGAAATGATAAATCAGTACTGACCGACAGTCTTCTTTTCAAAATGAATTTCTGTCAATTTCATCGTGAGAAGTTAACTGCTAAGAAAAAAAAATTGGAAGCCAAACTTCCAAATTCGAGTTTTCTGCCGAAAATATATCACCTGTTTGTCAGTATGATGTCATATACACCGAAGTATCTTCTAACATCTGCGTTGTCGTGGTGTAGCAAAAGCTCACTAAAAATAGAAGTGTAAGTTTCTGGCTTCTTTGCAATACATTGTAGCTTGCCTTTTAATGAAAAAGCATTAAAGGGGTACTGACACAAAAAATTTGGCCTCGCGTTTTTTGCTGCACTGTGTTGCTGGGGTCCTGTTAGTCATAACACGGCACCTCATTTGCTGCAGCGCGCGACAGATATTTAATTACAGGCTCCTCATTACCGACCAGTTTCAGTTTCGGTTTGAGAGAGCTCGAAAAACGACAAGCCGCCGGGTGGAACTATCGCCACCTAGCGTGCGCAGCTCTCGATCACGTCAGCACACAGAACTGTGACGCACTTCCGCACGGTCTGCATCAAGAAGTCCTTTCGAATAGGAAACGGGACAGCAGTGTCGCCAAACACAAAACTTTCAACGCGTGCGTCGCGGCCACGGACTCGCAACCAGCCGCTGAGAAGTATAGACTGCTGGAAAAAACGCGGCAAAAGAAAATGGCCGCTATGACGTCATCATAACTTGTTGCAGCGTGGCCACGTGAGGGAAGTAGGGGGGTCACCGAGGGTCACCTCTGATGGTGTCAGTAGAGCGAGGGAGTCGATCGCTCACGCAAACTTCAAAATTAATTTAAAATACCTTCCAAGCTATGTTCGCTGTTGATATTTTGCAGATGTACACATGTTCACGGGAATCGAACCAGCACGCTGTCTCGGCCGTGAAATTTTGTGTCAGTACCCCTTTAACTTTCAGGCCCGAGCCCTTCAGAATTCATGAAGTCATCATTGGTTGGTTGGGAACTTCAAGTTGGCATTATAAATCTCTCATTTTAGCATTGTTCCTCTGTTAAGGGGTTCCCTTCCTTTATTTGCATATTTTGAAAGCGTTTAACAGGCCACTAAAGTAATACAGCTAATGCTAATTTTATCTTTAGTGTGTCTTTGGTTTTCTGAAACTGATAGGCAGTCTTTTTCCGTTCAAATGCGAAGGGGATTTTGAATAATTTTTCAGTGCAGCTCGAAATAGTGTTTTTCCGCTAGAGCCTTCTTCAAAATAGGACAACGCATCTCTGCGAGTTTTCAGCTGTGGCATATGAGGCCAAACCAACTACCACTACCTTATTTTCTTTTTTCTCGCTTTCCAAACCAATTTCGTTTGGGCTGGAATGAAGCGGAAATGTACAAAAGAACATAAATCGATGGAGACAAGTCATTATTTGAACACGCCGGCCTGTGCCGCTTCATATCAGGCTGCTAAAGATAATGGCAGTCCTGAAACTTCATTTCTGGGGTGAATGGTACAAGTGTGGCATAGATTGGATACGAAAACACATGTCGTCAGCATGCCTATTACTTTTTGTTTCGTTTTTTTGTTTTTCATCCCACAGCAAAGCAGCGCAGCTGTTTCACGTCCGAGTGAGATTTGTGACAGGATGTATGTAACGCTTGTTAGGGTCTCATAGGCGTGCCATCCTACGTTTTCTAGCCGTAGCCAGGTGTTAGCTTTGCTTATGCCGGCCCATTTTAATGGTGTAATAGACTCATCCGGCTTAGTACTAAGGATGAATCGTCAAATTATTCAGGAGTATTGTTGTCCATCTAAGAGTACTTCGTTGTGGGACCTATACTCAAGCACATGAATGCCAAGTTGTAACGTAGCTTAAAAATGCTAGGCTGTTTCTTCTTCGAAAAATCTAGAAAGGTTACTTAATGTTACGGAAAATGTTGAAGCTGGATCAAAACATTTGACAATATGCAAAAATCTGCAACTTGACTTTCCTGTGAGAACATTTTACAAACGAAAACTCTCTAGTAATTATGATGTAGATTAAAATGGAAATAAATTGGACAAAAAAAAAAAAAAGCCCCCCCTTTCCTCGATGGGTTCAGACCCGCAACCTTCGAATTATACACAAATTTTAAGTTTGTGGGCTTGTGTCCCTCCAGCAGAAAGGGTGTTTTTTTTTTCTCTGCTTTAATTAAATTGAAGTGGGTGTGGAAGCACCTTTCCTCGTAGCTCACTTGGTAGAGCAATGGGCACATAATTTGAAGATCGTGGGTTTGGATTTCACATATGGGGAGTGTATTTTTTTGTACGCTTTAAATTAGCTCAGGTTTACGTCATAGTTACCGCAATACAGTTAAAAACAAGAATTAATATCCCCCCATGCTTTTGTTTACCTAATTGCCTGTTCGGTTCATTTGGTTGAATCGTTGATTATTTGATAATTTCCTGTCCAGGGCAGGCAGAGACCACTCACAATCTACTGTTGTTTGTCTCGGCCTCATGCGCAAATTTGTGCGCAACAGTATTCACCGCTTGGTGTTAACTTTGCACTCATCGACCTCTCGCAGGTGCAGGCGTCGACACAGTTCCTCCCGTCACGGTCGTACAGCGAAAAGCCGCCTCTGACATTAGACTCCATCCGCGACAGAACCATGCTCGTGCTGAAGTTGTATGACAAGATCGACCCCGAGAAGGTTGGTCATCTTTTGTTACAACCGCAAGACATCGATTTCTTCAGTGATGCAGTACTTCTAAGTCTCTTGCGCATTTCTATGAGTAAGTCGATAAATTTGCTGAGGAATATGACTTTTATCTCCCTCTCTTTTTAATAACGCCACGATAGTGTGTCCAACTGCCACAGCCTTTTTTTTTTTTTTTTCGGGGGGAGGGGGAGGCTTGTAGAGTACTTTTCTACACAAAAGAAAAATGAGGTGCTGCTGCTAGCTTTTTGCATGGCTGAATCGATAGAGTGAAATTCTGCGAGATCTGTCCTCAACCTCCTCCGCGAAATGATACCATGCTCTTGATGTGTACACGCAATAATCTTGTTCACATTGGGTCCAAACTGAACATCCCTGTGTGTTGTTCAGAATAACGGAGAGCTGAGCTAGTTGGTAAGTATTCATTCTAAAAGAAACGGGGCGTGCAAACACGGACACAAGAAAGACGTCCCGACACCACAAACGCCGACTAACAACTGAAAATGCACACTCAGGTGGAAAGGTAAAAAGGCATGAAAACTTATATGCGAACATATCACTCTGGCACGCGTGGGGGTCTACGTGAAAAATAACTGTTAAGGCATTTGATTTCATCTTTATGCAAGTTAATTGATGGTTGGCTCAGGCATATGCTACCACTACTATCGATATGTCATGCCGCAGTCATCAGAAGCGTTTCTTCATTCCTTTGCCGGGACAAAAATTGCGCGTTCATCGAATTTTGATTGCAGTTACACTCTTGACAATGTAAAGAAAGATTAGAAGTTCAGCCTCCGGTTAGCGATCTCTTATGTTCCAATAATCTCTGGTTAATGCAACGGCCTGTCTGTCCTACGTAGAAGTGGCCACAGCTGAAAGGAGCCTTATGCACCACACCTGTACGGCAGTCGGTGGATTTTGTGTTGTGATGGGAAAGATAACTGTTGTGGTTTTCTGTGAAAAGGTCCATGTCGCGATGACGACCCGCCGTGTGAGGCACGAAGTAAAATTTCATTTCCTGACCTTTCCGTGCAGCTCACGCTTGAATCGCATTTCATCTACGACCTGGGCCTAGACAGCCTGGACTGTGTCGAAGTCATCATGGCCATCGAAGATGAGTTCGGTTAGTGCCCATCGAATTTCCGTCACCATGCTTGAAATAGAAGCTCTTGGAGTTCTGCATTTATTCATTCGTATGGCAGTTACACAGGAGTACGTATAAAGGTAGTTTGGTGGGATGGAAAGAAATAGCTGCGTATCACAGCATGACTGGCTTCATCGCAGAGAAAAACTAAGCTACAGAACAGATGTGAATGAAGCGGGAAGCAACAGTATATATAAGGCAGATATGGACTTTCGCAGGCTGCACTGTGTGCTGGGATGATAGCCGATGGCCTGATGTATAATGGCTGCCTAGGTATTTTGTGGGCACAATATTAATGAGAACTAACAGACAATGATGCCAAGGAAAGTATAGGGGATGTTATTAGTAGTAACTGTAATGTAAATGCAAAGAAAAAAGTGGACGAAAAGATAACGTGCTGCCGGCAGGGACTGAACCTGCGATCTTAGAATAACACGTGCAACGTTCTACCAACTGAGCTACGGTGGCGGTCATTCCCATCGTCCAATTTATGGGGTAATTATGTGCATTTAAAACCTGGGAGTGTCAGTCAGCGCCGCTAGTAACCATGACGGCGAGTGTGGAACGCTTTTTCTGCCTGTTGGTGTCACAACAAGTTATCTTTTCGTCCGCTTTTCTTTCTTCACATTTACATTACAACCACTACTAATGACATCTCTTTTACTTTCCTTGGCACCATTGTCTGTTAGTTCTTATTAATGTTGTGTCTAACAAATAAACACGAGCCCTTAAATTTCCACAAAATTTGTGGGTGTAACTTTGAATCGGCTAGTGCAAGACAGGCATAACCAAGTTCGCTGTACGAAGCAACTCAGTTGCTTCTCTTCTGAGCACGGCAGCACAGTTCGATTCACAACCATGGCGAATGCATTTCGGTGAGACCAGAATTCAAGAGCACGTGTGGGCTCAAAATTAGTCGCACACGAAGGGACCCACCGAAGTCAGTATTAATTGCTATTCCCCACCAAGGTGCGCTTCATAATCGTGTGGTGTATTTTAGCCACTTAAACACCGGAACTTAAATGTTTAATAGTGAGAACTAAAGGTATGTGGGGGGGAGGCTTTCAAACCGTGGTAAACACAAGATAAGCTAATAACGTTGTGTCAACATTCTTGTGCAAGTAGCAGCGTGTAAGTTGATTTCCTTGCCAGTCATGTTCCATCTTAACCGGGGTGTTGTGGTTTGCGCTGCAACAGGTTTTGAGATTCCGGATACGGATGCGGAGAAGTTGGTGAAGCCTGCGGACATAATCCAGTACGTGGCCGACAAAGAAGACGTTTACAAATAGGCACTGCCTGCTACTATAAAAAGGTAAGCTTTGGTGACGCTGCATTGCTTAAAATTGGTGTCTCTTATACCCCTGTCACACAGGCCAACTCAAGTGCACTTTTAGGAAGCGCACTTCACTGCTGGTGTCATTCGCGAGCTGTCATACGGGAACGCTTAGTGACGCTCTCCGCAAAGCGCACGCGTCAACGACTGAATTCACCAAACTCATTTCACTCTGATGGAGTGTCTAGCCTCGGTAGCGATGGTTCGAGATTAAAGAAGTTATTATCCGAACGTGGGTTCATAGTATTTTTTTAAACTATCGTTTTCATTGTTAGGTATATTGTAATGCCTTAAAACATACATACAACCAAATGTATCCAAAATGAAACCAAGGGAAACCAAATGAATCTGCCTTGACTACGGCTGGCGCTTGGTTACGCTTCCAGGGATTACACGTACACAAATACCTCGCAAAGGGGATGTGGAAACGCCTTTTGTCATGGCTCAATCGGTCGAGCATTGGACACATAATTTGAACGTTGTGGGCTTAGATTCCGCTGACAAAAAGGGTGTTTTATCGTCTTTTTAATTACAGTACACTCGTTAAAGACCAGGAAAATGTGTTCCATCTAACAGGAGTTCTGTTTACCGAGAGGTGAACGGGAGGGCAGAATTCAAGTCCGAAACCAACCAAATTAGTGGCAGCTCTTTTTAAGAGATCTTCGTTAACTGAAAGTGTACTGTAATTTCAATTTCCGTTATAATTACAACACTCAAGTCAACAATCAAACTTTCCTGTGCTTTGCTTGGCCTGATTGTCTGTTGGATTAATTTGGTTGTGTCAAATAAAGTAGACAGTGTCATTCTGTGGCATCACTGTAACCTGGAGCACAAACTTGAAGATGACATTTTTACCTGCATTTTTTATTTTGCCTGTTTTCCGGTTGGTGAAGCATCTTGCAGCAGGCGTGGCGCCTTCTGTACTGCAACAATGTAATTTACAGATGCGAGCAATGCTCCTGTCATGTGTTACATCAATGACATCCGTACTTCAGCGACAGGTGTCACTAGCGTAGAAAATTCCAGCTGTTTGGGGCTTGTCTGTGTGTCGTTCAACCTATCCCTTTCTCCAATAATGTGGGCAAGTGAAACTCATTCTGGTGACTCATAGCTTAGTTCTTTATTGGCAGACCCACACCCACTTCAGTGCAGAAACGTTGTGCAGTTTAATTCTGTTCATTTGTCGTGGATGGTATGAATGACTGGTTAGTGAAACGAAATTTATTATTGTGTTTGCCATCCCAAAAGAATGCCTGAGCTGCTGGAAAAGCAATCACTGGGGTGAAGAATTTTAATTGACATACATCTACGCCGCTAATAGAGTGAGGGTTTTGACATTCTGTTTCAGTTGAGCGTTTACTGACACATTGGGAATTAACGCTGTGATACTGTGCCTGTTAGTATCCTCACTGTCAATCACGCTTTCACAGTTGACATTCAGTTTCTGGGAGTACTGTCACGCTTTCAAATTGCTGGTTGTTTCCGATGCAGTAGAATGAAAAGGCATTGATTGCTGTCAAATCCCACTACACTCGAACCCTTTTATAAGAGACACTGATGTAAGAGACAATTGGGTATAGGAGACACAGATGTGCCCCCCATTAAAATATGGGTTGATTAGAAAATGCATATGCAGTACCCTGCTTATAAGAGACACTTCATATAAAAGGCAAGAATTGCTCCCCAAGGCACGTCTCTTATAAAGGGGTTCAACTATCCAACAAAATCGGCGGGACTCTCAAAAAAGTTCATTGTCGTGGAATTTCGTTGCAGTGAAATTTCATGTATAGACGACAAAAGTTGGGAAGATCTGATTATGACTCGACCGTTGGTCCCAGCAAGCGCATGCATTACATTTTGCATCGAACTCTCGCTAACTCAGATTTACTTGGCCGCGCACCGAGTGAACATATTTTTTGGCATATAGCATGCACAAAATGTACAGAAAATTTGGAGCTAAAGTTGAAGTGCAATACACGAATTTTGGTGCGCAAGTTAGCTTCATGACGTGCCTTTGCAGTAGGCTTGTGCGAATATACTAATGATTCGAATATTCGAACAAATATTGCAGTATTCGAATTCGCTTCGATTCGAATTTAAATTATTGAAAATTTCGAAGTATTCGAAACGAAAGAATAGGTGCATATTAGTCAGCACGTAACCCCCTGTAAAGGTGGTTTTACTGCAGTAGAGGCATGTTAAGCCGTGAAAGCACCTACCCAAAGTGTATATTAGTTCGCATGTAACCCCCTGTAAAGATGGTTTCACTGCAGTGGAAGGGTGCTAAGCCGTGAAAGCACCTATTTACATGTAAGTTCGCATGTAATCCCCTGTAAAGGTGGTTTCAATTCGGTGGAGGGGTGCTAAGGCGTGAAAGCACCTATTTACGTGTATATATTAGTTCGCATGTAACCTCCTGCAAAGGTGGTTTCACTGCAGTGAAGTGGTGCTAAGCTGTGAAAACACGTATCTAGGGGAAATCCACACTGCTGTGAAGCCCCACTTCACTGTTAAATGAAGAGATTACGTTCACATCGATTTATTTTTTTTTAAATTTAAAACCTTGTTATACCAGCTTATTTGCTCTAAGTATAGTAAATTTTAAAACATGACATAGTTTACAGGTTATCACTTGCATTCTAGCGAAAGTCAAGTCCTGCTACTATTCAAAGTTGTTTCCACTTCCTTTGAAGCAAGAATATCCCGCATTTGCACAGGCCTTGTTTCAATTTTTAAAAAATATTGTTCAGGTTAGTTAGGTCATGACAAATATGCCCATTCGAATTCGATTCGAAATTATTCGACCAAAATCACTATTCGCTTCGAACCAAAAATTCACATATATGGTTTTTTTTTCTGCTGCAGTTTGTAGAGGGGGGGAGGGGAGGTGCCAGTTATACACAAAAAAAATACGATATTCAAACTACTGTTGGTGCGGTGCAGCACTGCGAACGAGCGTGCCAAAACTTCGCTAGAGGCCAACTGAATGAAAACTAGATGTCGAAGCTCCGCACTACCATAGTCAAAAGCGAATGACAGGAAAGCCGCTTCGTGCCGTTTTACGACACAGTGGAACCCCGGTTTTACGTCCCCGGTTTTACGCGACCCGCATTTTACGACGGATTTGCCCCGTTCCGGCGAAAGCCCCGTAGACGCAATGCATTAAAAACCCCAATTTTCCGACAGCCGTTTTACGCCGAACCCGCGCTTCCACGACGATTCAGCCGCGAAGTGAGGGGACCCAATGGCGAACAAAAGGGAAATCCGCGGGTGTCCTTCGTCGCACCAGCAAGAGGGGAACCCCTTCGCATGCCAAGCACTCGGGAAACCGGTTCATTTCGGCTTTCCGCTGCCGTTCCCGGTTCATTTCGGCTTTCCGCTGCCGTTCCCGGTTCATTTCGGCTTTCCGCTGCCGTTCCCGGTTCATTTCGGCTTTCCGCTGCCGTTAGTTCGTCTTCCCCTCACCCTCCAAGCGGCCGCGAAAGCGTAGTAAAGGGGGCGCGGTTGTGGTTTCCCCATTCTTTCCCGCCTTCGTGGCGCAAGGGCGTCGGAAGTGCCAGGGGACCCCCCAGCCTCCCGCCTACCAGCCTCCCGCCTACGCACGCTCTTGCGTTCCTTTGTACTCTCCGTGGGTGCAGCTGGGAGTGCAAAGGAACCCAGGAGCGTGCGTACGGGTTAGGCTATGTGTCCCCGGCACTAAAACTCTCTTTTGTCTATGGGGGGTGCTAACCTGCATAGCATCTTAGCTGGGGGAAGGGGGGGGGGGAAGGTGCTGGTGTAGCTTGGGTAGGGGAATGGGCCAGTATCGCTTGAGGGGCAAGCGCCCCTTTTGCTCCTTGGAGCAGACCAGACCTTTTCGGCGGCAGGTGTTTGGCGCAGCTGCTATATCGCTTTGCAGGTGTTGGCCGCAGCCACGGCAGCCGCGATGGCCAAACTTAGCGAAGACAACCCCCCCCCCCCCCCTCTTTATTTTTTCCTCGATCGTCGGTGAACATGCCTTTTGTGGGTTTTAGACCCCTGTAGAGCTTGTTGGTAGTTTGCATTGAAGTCTCTCGCTAATCCGTCGTGCTAAACGTGTTTTTGTGGGCATAAATTTTCGTGTTTGGATTTTATGACGTCCGCATTTTACGACGATTTTTCGCGGTCCCGAGAACGTCGTAAAACCGGGGTTTCACTGTATTGCCTTTCGTCTTCCACTGCTGCATACTATCGGAGCTTATTCACTATCGATGATCATGATGATAGCGTTCGTCGTTTTCTCCACAGTGGTTGCGGTGAATGGTAGTTCCGTTTTTGAGCTGTGCAGGTGCCTTCAAAACTGTGTTGTTGCTATCTCTGATCTCGTCTACTGCAGTTTTGTCTGCAGTGTTGCTTTCAGTCGGTGCGCGTTGGATGCGCGCTTACTTTAGTGGTCGCCCATGATCGCATCGAAACGACTGCATTAGTGTTCGCATTGGTTGCGGCAGAATGTAGTTACGCTAGGACTAGGTGCTCCCTGCCCGCGCATGTGCCTTCAGAATGCCAAGGTTGTCGTTCACGATCGCAGGGCTAGTGACGACGAGCAGTAGTTGTGTTTTAAGCACTACGTCAGAAACATGGCGGGAGTTCTTGAAGATTGATTCTAGCATGGCCCACACACGCATCAAACCCTACCGGCAGCATCGTGGTGCATGAATGATCTGTTGCTGAGCATTTCAATGGCGAGAAATTCACCGGGATGTGCTTGTAATGGCATAAAGCATATCTCCGACGAACGCAGAGGTCTTGGATGTGGCCGCATGTCTCTGGGACTGACGAGCCATGAGAAATTGTCAAGTTACTAGCAAAATTTCCCAGCAATCCTAGGCAAGCTCCTTTCCTTATGTGATAGCACTCGCGGAAACTTCGTTGAAATGAAAGTATCCAGGAAAGACATTCGTTGTGACGAGACATTTTTGGCATTGCTTTTATGGTTGGCTGACGGGGAATCAAAAATTGTTCATTGTAGCAGACTTTGTTACTCAGTCGAATCCCTTTATAAGAGACACTGATGTGAGAGACAAATGGTGGTATAAGAGACACCAGTGTGCCTACATTGAAATACGGGGTTGATAAAACGCATATGTGGTACCCTGCTTATAAGAGACGCATCATACAAAAGGCAAGAATTGCTGCCCGGTGCATGTCTGTTATAAAGGGGTTCAACTGTTGTGGGTTTTGACTATACATCAGATTTCAAGGTCATTGAAAGAGCAGAATTTTGACCAACTGTTTGAATGCTTGGCTGTACAGTGAGACACATCTTAGATCCCTAAGGACAATGTAGCAGAGTTCATTTTGTCATATTCACATAAAGCCACTTGCTACATTAATTAAATGCTCTCATTGATCACACACTTGACGTGCTACTTGTAACAGAAAGGGCTGCTCTAGCGAACTGTGTACTCTCGACGGCAAAAGTTTAAAGTTTACGGGACATGGCTTTTACTGCAAATACGAGTTTGTGCTCGTTTAGAGCACGCTGCTTCTAATCTAGCAGGTAACTGTATGTCGCAAGCACTACTACAGGCTGGAGCATCTAATGGGAGGCTAAGTTGTCAGAAAATGAGAGAATGTAGCCTGTGCAAAAGTTTCACATCCTGTAAGCTTTTGCTGCAGGGTGGAACTAGAATAGAACCACCATGTTATTCTTCAGGACATTGCCTTGCGAAGCACACGAGAGTTGTCAAAACACATTACCGTACCGTATTTACTCGAATCTAGGCCGATGTTTTTTTTCAAAAAAGGGATGTGCGAAAGTGGGGGGTCGGCTTAGATTCGAGTACCATGGTTTGACCGCAGCCGCCACATACTGTCGGCCGCAAAAGTTTACGGTATCTGCAGCGCGTGTCGGAGAGCGACGTAAAACTGCAGCGCTGCGTCACCTACCGTGACGGTTTTCGAGGCTATCGGCCTCAGCGACTAGTGACGGCGCGTTTAAGATAATGCGCCTTTGCCGGATCTTATCGCAGACGCCGCGGCCGATATCCTCAACACCCGCCGCGTCACGATAGGTGACGCACGCGATCACAGTTTTTACGTCGCTCCGCCACGCGCTGCAGATCCCGCAAACTTTTCCGGCCGACAGTACGTAAATGCCCGGCCACGCTAGCGGCATGACGGCTCGCCATGTGCCCATCTCGGGCTGCCGTGCGCAGGCGGTTATGCATGCGCGTCCGAGGCATTTTCGCGACATCCTGCGGTGGCGTTGCACGGCGGCGGTCGCTCGCGGCAGAGTGGGGCTACACAGGCGAACCGCGTTGTCTGCTTTGTACTGTCCATTGTTCCGAAATCTCGCAGTCCTGTACCTTCATGCAGCGAGTGTTGTCGAGCCGGCAAGATTTCACGCCGGCAAAGGTAGATCGTGTCACGTGATACGTGATTGCGGCATAGCGGCGCCGGCGATAACCGTGCCCTTTGACATCCCCTCCTCTCCGCCTCTCGCGTGCGCGACAGGCGCGGGCGCAGCTCCAACGGGCGCGGGGCGCAGAGTTCGCCGTTTCCTGAAGTTTAGTGCAGTCGCATTGGTAGAGTTCTGGAAGTGTCGCGCCTTAACCACGTGCTCGCGAAACGCTTGCACCACACCAATCAAGTGGTGCCACTGCAGCGTCGTTTTGCACGCGGAGAAAACTTCAAACCTGCAAGCGCAGCACGAGTTCGGCGTGCCCGAAAAGAATGTGCGCTACGGAGTGCGCGCTTATGCAATAAAAAACTGGGTTTTCTGCCGATGAAAGCGGCATTTCTTTCATTCGGCCTGCATTGAGGTAAACTTTTTTTTTTCCTGGCCTTGCGAATTTCGGGGGTCGGCCTGCAATCGAGGGCGGCCTAGATTGATAAATACGGTATTTACTCGAATCTAGGCCGCCCTCGATACTCGCAAAGAGCCAGGAAAAAAAAGTTTACCTCAGAATGCAGGCCAGTGAAAAAATACCGTTTCGCGCTTTTTATTGCATAAGCGCGCACACTCCGTAGCGCACATTCTTTTCGTACACGCCGAACTAGTGCCGCGCTTGCAGGTTTGAAGTTTTCTCCGCGTGCAAAAGGACGCTGCAGTGGCACCGTGGCACCACTTGATTGGTGCCATCGCTTCAAAAGCACATATGGTGCAGCGTTTCGCGAGCACGTGGTTAAGGCGCGACACTTCCAAAACTCTACCAATGCGACTGCACTAAACTTCAGTCTGCGCACCGCGCCGACCGCGCCCGCTTGACTGCGCCCGCGCAGGCCCGCGCCTGTCGCGCACGCGAGAGGCGGAGAGGAGGGGGTGTCAAAGGGCATCGGTTATCGCCGGCGCCGCAATCACGTATCACGTGACGCGATCCACCTTTGCCGGCGTGAAATCTTGCCGGCTCGACAACACTCGCTGCGAGATTTCGGAACAATGGACAGTAACAACGCGGTTCGCCTGTGTAGCCACCACTCCGCCGCTGAGCGACGACGTCGCCGTGCAACGTTACCGCAGGATGTCGCGAAAATGCCTCGGACACGCGTGCAGAACCGCCTGCACACGGCAGCCCGAGATGGGCACATGGCGAGCCGTCATGCAGCTAGCGTGGCCGGGCCTTTACGTACTGTCGGATCTGCAGCGCGTGGCGGAGCGACGAAAAACTGCATTGCTGCGTCACCTACCATGACGCGGCGGGTATTCAGGATATCGGCCGCGGCCTCCGCGATAAGATCCAGCAAAGGCGCGTTATCTAAACGCGCCGTCGCTAATCGCTGAGGCCGATAGCCTCGAAAACCGTCACGGTAGGTGATGCAGCGCTGCAGTTTTCTGTCGCTCCGACACGCGCTGCAGATCCCGTAAACTTTTGCGGTCGACAGTATGTGGCGGCTGCGGTCAAATCATGGTACTCGAATCTAAGCCGACCCCCCACTTTCGCACATACCTTTTTTGAAAAAAACATCGGCCTAGATTCGAGTAAATACGGTATTCGTTCTCCATGTCGAGTTGTCATATTGTCACGTGGTTGCATGGAGGAAGGAAGACTGAGGAGAGGCCGTTACGTCACATTTTGTGAAGCCGGAAGTGGGGAGGGTACAGGTCTCCTCCTCGCAAGGTTGGGCACGCTTCGGCGTGCTCGCGCATGCGCATCTGGCGCCGGCGAGAGAGAGGCGAGCCGCGCGAGCGGATAGACGAGCTGGAAAATTAAGCGAAACTTTTGTGCCGATTAAGAGCGAACGTGCTGCGATACTCGCTTGTAGTGTGTCTGGGTGCCACTCGCAGCCTCATTACGACCCATATTGTGCATCTGCAATAAACTTGCAGCTTTGCACTTTGTGTTTAATCCGCTGAATGCAAGACGGCAACAGTGCGACTCGGCCGGATAATCGCCACGGACAGGCCGTTTTTTTCTGCAGATACGGTAAGTTCGGGGTACGGAACACAATGTAACAGTGAAATCTTATTTGGTCGTGCTATTTATATTTGACAGGACGAAGCGCCTCCTAATCATTGTTTGCCCGTGTGTGTCACGATACGTTCGCCCAAGCATCATTCGCAGCAGCGCGGGAGTCGGCCGATTGCGACCATATCGTAAAACGTAAACAGGATGCGATTATTCAAACAATAAATCGCCTTACTGTGTCGAACACTATTGGGTCAGGCACGTCTGTAATTCTTGACTCTGGAAGCTTCGGTGAGCACATTGGGCCACTGCTTTCCGAAGCTGTGACCGTCGTACACGGGAACGGATCACCACCGCCTAGAGCCGTAGGCGCGGCCGTTCTCATCTTGGAATTCTAGCCTTCCATTGCTGAGGCATGCAATAGCACAGTGCCGAAAGAAAACAGCGAAGGTGCGGCGCTAACCGTTTTTCGGAGGAGCGGTCGCGGTCTTCAAAACAACCGCGTTCGACCGCAAGCAATATGAACTCATCTCGCAACCGTGAATACCAACGCTCACTGTAGGCTTCCAACACACTGCATCATCTTTGAAGTGCAACAGCTGCACAAAAATGTGCGTTCGGAACTCCAAAGCGACTCTCTCAACAACGCGGTCATATGGGTGGTGATGCAGACGACACGAGACGACGGCGTGACCAAGGAATCCCACAAGCCCCTACAAAAGCACGTGACTTCCGCCACACTTTTCGTTCACTGCAGCTCGGATAGAGGGCCTCTCCTTAGCTTTCCTTCCTCCATGCGTGGTTGTGACGTCAACGAAGGCAACAGCCGGCTTGTCAGAGAAGAAACTCTTTATTTGGCCGAACTTGTGGCCGTGAAACTGAAGGTCAGACTACAGCAATACACACTGGCACTGCTAGCAGTGAACAGAGCGTGGGCCGTCGAAAAACTGACAAGCGGTGAAGCGCGTCGGCATTTATACATGTGCCGTCGAATATTCCAGTGCTATCGGTAGTGGCCACATCGGTTCCAGAATAATCTGTAATGTTCGCGTTGTGCGCATAATCACATCGGAAGGTTCTAAGATTATCTCGATGGTTCTTAGTGAACCGGCACTGTTTGCGCAAGGCCGCACTTACACGTGTAATGGGGCAAAAACAAAACTTGAGAAAGGAGTGTAGCAATATAGTGCTTGACAAACAGGTGGCAGGGAGTGTTTTTTACATTAACAGATTATCGTCACAGTTAAATAATTGTGCAAGCTGCTTTGAGAGGAACGAACTGGGTGTCACTTGGGTAGTAATTTTTATCAACAAACATGAAGAAAACTGTGCTCAATGGTAAAGCATGAAAAAATGCCCTTGAGCATCATACCCTTCCTTAATCATAGAATATCAACTAGCCCAAACCACCTACCTTTTACTTGGGCATGCATAGTTGTTAACTGTCAAAAATAAAGTATGTTATTTAGGATGACGAAAGCATTAACTCGCCAAGTTTCAGGAAACCTTTTGTCAAGCCAATTTCACTGAAATATGCAAAAAAGAACTATCCAAATCTGTGATGTCATGCTTACGTCCATGTGCAGAGATTTCAACTTGAAACTTAATGATGAAACTGTATCCTTCATTCTCTCTTCAATTATTAAGCTCATGACGGTGAAATTAATGATAGTAGAGTTTTCACGGAATAAATTCATTGGTCTAAATTCATTGTCTTTCACCTTTGTGTCCCTTTAAAAAGAAGTATTTTGTCGATTTTCTTTTCTTTACAGGTTGCCGAAAGATTTGCACGGGCTTGGTCATGGGCTCGTTCATTTGAACAGTTGTCGGAGGATAGTGCGCACCTTTTCTTTACTTATTTTTTTTCTGTGTACAGTAGACAAATAAATCTTGGTTTGTTCTACATTGTGCCCAGGGCAAAAGTGCTCCTGCCAATGTTGCACAGCCCACAACTGCATCTAATTGTATTGTGCCAAGCGTGAATCTCTTGGGTTCTTCTGCAAAGAGAAGCTGGCCAATCGTATAGCTGTCACTTCATTCACTGTAGTCCTTGCGGAAAAAAAAAAAGACTACTGCAGCTGTACAACTGTATGTCATTACTGTATTTTCTTGCATATAACCCGCACAAAATGTACAATAAGTTTGAAGGTGATGTCTAGGCGTAGGTAATATGCGAATCTGGGTGTGCAAGATGGCGTCATTGCAATACCAGAGATCCTTCTTTATTTATTTATTTTTTTTTATTCTTCCTCAATTTGTAGTTGAGGTTGCGGGTTATATGCAGGAATGTCTCACACATAAGAAAATACGCTTATGCACTTGCCGGAATTTTTTATACTTGAGATAATTGCTTTAAGCCGACATGAGTTTTTTCCGTAGCCCCACAGCTATAGCGCATGAAATGCAATGTAGGCAAAGCAAATGTTCATGGATTGTCGGAAGTTGGCATATTGACTATTATCGTCGGTTCTCCAATAGAAAAGTTGGAGCCATTCTGCTCTGTAAGGACTGGCGACTGGCGGAGTGGCCGAGCACACTCCCATCTCTGCCCTCTTTTGCGTTCTTCGTAGGTGTGCTGTTCCTTTGGAGTTCTTGCAATGCGCTTGTTGACCATACTCGCTTCGCATAACTGCACAACACAGCGCCTGGACTCTACTAACACGGCAAAGCATGTTCGAAAAGCGCACCGCCCCACTTAAGTTTTCTGCGCAGCTTCCGGGATCAGCCCACGTTTGATTGATTGACGATGTCAATCGATGGTGTCATCGTGTGATGTTTTGTAGTGAAGTCACCATCACAAGCTTTGGCGATCTGTGATGTCATTGTGCGAAGTCATCGCTTCCTCAAAGGAGGTCAGTTTTTTTTTTTCTGTGTGGACGGACGCCACAAGTCAAGCAAATGTTCCATCTATGGCTCCGCCGTAGAAAGTGCTGTAGTGAAACCTTTTACTTGCAAGTTTGTTGCACGAAATTATCACAAAAGACCTCGAAATCTTAGCGACAGAGCAGGGAAGATCACTAAATATACTTAATATGCTTAGTACTGTATTAATACACGTGGTTTTTTTTTTCTTCCTGGACAGATGCCACGAATCAAGCAAGTGTTCCATTTACAGCTGTGCCATAGAAAGTGCTGTCATGAAACTGTTTTACTTGCAGGTTTGTTGCACGAAATCATTGAAAAAAACCTGGAGGGTGCTTGAGCTTTGCCTTCAAGAGTAAAATGCGATAGCGTAATCGGGCCCCCGTGCGCATAGCTTCGATTCTCGGTGCATGCCTCATCTGTGCCGTAAGGAAACGAACGACTGTGTGCGTAACGTTGGCCGTTTCCAAACTATCCTAGAATGCCTACTGCAAGTACTAAAGTTAAGTGCCCACTAGGCCACATTCCTTTTTGTGAATCTGTGCGTCTGTAAAAGGCAACACGCGAACTTACGCAGCTGCTCACTTTGTTGGTGCTTTTGCAGCTAATGATGATTAAATATTCATAGAAGAAAAACAGCGCGAAACAACAAAAACAAGAGAGAGCAAACAGGACTAGCGCTGCCTGTTTCAGCGCTAGTCCTAGCTGTTTGCTCTTTCTCGTCTTTGTTGTTTCGCGCTGTTTTTCTACTGTGAATATGTACCAAAAAGCTCAAGTTCACACGCTTCTCATAATTAAATATGTCTGAGCGCTTTGTAATGGGTGGGCAGTTTAAATGCACCCACTCGTTGCACAATTCACATGTTTTGACTCGTGGCACGATTCTATGCTTCTGCCACGCAAGTTTACAATGCTTTGAGGAGACTCCTTCCACTACACTTCATATTGCCACGCGCGTTTCTTATTTTCGCGTTTGCTGTATTCGGTTTTCGCCCACAAAGACTGTCGGTAACGCTCGGCGCAGACCACGCCTTAGCATTCGAGAAGCTTCGCGATTATAGTAGATCGACGGCCGACGCTCTGTTCGCCGCTATCAGTGCCAGCGTGCATTGCTGTAATCTTACTTTCCGTTTACCGGCCACAAGTTCGGCCTAATAAACAGCTTCATCTTGGACACGTCGTCTGTTGCCTCCGTCGACGTCACAACCACGTGACAATATAGTGCTTTTTTTTTTTTTTTTCCCGAAGCAGTTACAAGCAAATAACGTGGCTCTATAGTAGAACACCTGCTTGCCTCGCAGACAGCCTGGGTTCTATTCTCACTCGAACCGAAGGTTTTTATTATTTATTTTATTTGCATCGTGTTGAAATCCTCGAAATCTTGGTAACAGCACCGGCAAGCGGCTGAGCACTGGAGATCTCTATAATATACTTAATATGCTTAGTACTGTAACTAATACACTTAGTGATATACTCAGTATCAATACTCGGGACATTTACACTAGATGATGACATGGTCATTCTGCTTTCATGATGGCCACGGCTTCCATGCAAAATCTGCCTGTGCACGTAACATACTCGGTAATGTAGTAGACGACATGAACAACCAAGTGAGAAGAAATAACCTAATTATCAAAGGGCTGCCCGAGGATGCACAGGAGGGATACGCTGAATCGGAACATATTGTTAAAGAATTTATTAGAAAGCACCTGGGCATTGAGGCTGAGGACATCGAACGTGCGCACCGTGTAGGCAGCGTTCGAGAAGGTGCGAGACGGCCCATAATTGTGAAGTTTTTGAACTTCAAGTCAAAGATTTAATGCTCTAGCTGGGTAACGCCAGCAAGCTGAAGGATCTGGATGCACCTAAAGTTTGGTTAGACGAAGATTATTCCCCAGCCGTCCAGCTTGCGCGAAAGAAACTGCGTGACTCCGCGAAAGATCATGCGGAAGCCAAATGAACGCTTTTCTATGCATTTTAACAAGCTACACTTGTGCAGCGGAATTTACAGGTATGATGCTGCCTCGGGCAAAGTAATCCGTACCGGAGAAGCCGAAAATCGTCAAACCAAATGACAATTGACCTTCTACTACACACAACGCGCAGACTAATGCAAGCCCGGCATCGCTGCTCCTGGCCAACTTTCGCAGTATCTTTCCGAAACTTGACACATTGAAAGCGATCATTCATTCTACTTCGTCAGACATCATTCTTGGCACTGAAACATTGGCTTTCTGATGATATATATATAGTATTGACCTTGCGTTCCTCTCATCATTTGTAATCTTTCGCAAAGATAGGACTGTTTCTAGAGGATTTGGTGTGCAGTGAAAGAGTACTATCAGTCGTCTATCATTGCAGTCGACTCTCCCCTAGAGGCCCTCTGGTTCTTGCTCAAGTTCGGTTATTTACGGTGTGTTTCAGGTGTCTGCTATCGGCCACCTGACTGCGTTTACGTTGCATGTAGTCTCACTAACTGTTAATTTTCTTTTTTCTTTCTTCTCTATCTTATCTATTATTCCCCCCTTTCCCCCCACCCCACGTGTAGGGTAGCAAACCGAGCTTAGCTTGGTTAACCTCCCTGCTTTTTTCCTTCGTTTCTCTCTCACTGACCTATTCAACGAGTCACTCGAGCTTGTTACTAACAGGTTTCCTGACTGCCTCCTAATATAGGTGGTGATTTCAATTACCCTGCAATAGACTGGTCAACAACATCGATTAGTTCACAATCTTACCGCGCTGAACACCTTAATTTGTTAACTTACTTCACTATCATGGTCTCACGCAGCTAGTTCACGACCCACGCGGGGTAATCACACTTCAGATCTTTTATTCACAAACAGCCCCGATATTGCCAAAACACATGTCGTAGAAACCATTAGTGACCACAAGGTAGTGCAGTGCTCTTTCTCGCTTCATGTGCTGACAAAACAAGAGTTAAAAAATGCATTCTTAACTACGCGCGAGCTGAAACTGAGAAGATCAACCAAGTGCAGGCATTCTCAAACGACTTCCAAGAAAACTACGAGGACCGTTCGACTAATGTCAACTGGTGCATATTTCGCGATTAGTTAAAGGAGATAGAAGACTCCTGCATGCGCAAACGTATCATATTATTAACACGTGACGACGATCCATGGTTCACGCAAGAAGAGATGTTTAAATAAGAAAAAAAAAGGTAACACAAGAAGGCGTCGCAAACAAACACCTCCTCTGACTGGCAGAACTATACAAATCCATATCTGTACTGGCAGAACAAGCTATTCATGACTCCAAAAATGAGTACTTTAACCTCACGCTTCCTAAAATGTTAAAAAAAAATGCCCCCCACCTCCCCGAAGGGAACCGTGAGGAAATGCGAATGCATTTCTTGCGCCAAGAGTACACGGCGTAGTAATTTTAATGGCGTAAATTCGCCTTCACCGACTTCTGCCATCGCCTTGAGAGGCGCCCAGCCAGCGGACGGGAGAGTGGGGCGCAGGGAGGAGAGCGAACGGCGAGAGAAGGAGCGGCGAAGCACTGCACCTACCCTCTCCTACACACTCGCACCACATGCTCCGGTTGCTAGGGGCGAGGATAAGCGCGCGCGCCCGCAGCTGTTGCTATGGGAGGGGGGAGTGAGAGCGGAGAGATAACTCCCTCTCCGCGGACGCCGCCGCCTGACATAGCCCGACTAAGAAATGCATTCGCATTTAACCCTTTGTGCGGCAGTGGGACATATACGTCCCACTTTTCCATCTGCAGTAAAAATTTTCTCCCAGATGACCCGTTGCAATTAGCGCAACGCTAAGTCACTCATATCTTACCTAAGTCTTTGTAATCTCAAGGAAAGTTCTTTTACCATGCTTTCGAAGGGTGGTTGTAGTGTTACAATGGCGTTGTATTTCGGTCAATTTTTTTTTATTGGAGCTTCTGAATTTTCCTATTTTTCAGACTGATAGAACTTAACAATCAAAGTGCCGGAGAATTTCCTTTTTTCTGGTTTTTCAGAGGGGTGACTTTAGGTTCCAGTCCCCAAGTGTTTTTGTAAATTTGCGCAATAACTTGACCGATAAATGCATCGGAACGATCCCCTGCCAAATTGCCCCGCACATCCCTCAGCGCAAATGTGGATATTGGTGCATGGAAATATTTACATATTCAGGGACAACAGCCGTACTCGCTAATTCTGACAGCAAAGGCAGGGACAGCAAAATGGACAAAAATAGTTGGTGCATGCGGTGAAGTAAGCTTTACAGGAACAGACCACAGCGCTATGAAAGCTCACAAGAGGCGCAACTGCAGGTGGTGTTCGCCTGCTGAAACGAGGTCCACCCAACTTTCCTTTTCCCAACTTGCGCAGTGACACTCAGCAGTGCCACTTGCTTCGGCCGTTTTATCCCAAATACATTTTGATGCAGTCGCGAGATGGTGCCTTCATGAGACAGTGGGACAGTGTTTTCCCACTTTTTTGAAAACACTTTCACGAGTTTTTTTCAGTAAACTATTGGCTTGATATTGATGAAATTTGATTCAAACAATTTCTTTGTAGTATATATGACTATACCACAGCCGCTTTTTATATCATCGGTACAAAAATATAGGCCAACCTACAAAGGGTTAAAACGATCTGTTAACATGTTAAAAAACGTCTGCATTGCGACGAACGATTCTCTTCCGTGGTCAGTTGCGCGTGTAATCGAGCTATTACAGCGAAAGCTGTGTATGGCTAGGCGAAACGAAAAACCGTTCGCCACAAGTTTCGATAACGGTGTAATAACGGTCTCCATTGGCTGCGCCGTCGGTTACGTCGTTCTTTACGTCGCACCCAAGCGCGCCCGCCATTGGCAGCGCCGTTAGTGACGTCGTTCTCTGCGTCGTACCCAAGCACGTGCGCCATTGGCTGCGCCGTCAGTGACGTCGTCCATCCCGTCGCAGCCGTGCCGCCGAAACCGCGCGCGGCAGTTTCCACTTACAACTTCCACATGGGTAGGCCACAGATCGTACGAACTTCCGAACAGCAGACAACTTTCGAAGAACAGCGCCGACAGCAGCAGGGTTGCCGTTGGTGGCTACTTTGCGCCAAATTGGCTACTTTTGGACTCCGCTGGCGACGAAAATTTTCAGCTGGCGCCTACTTATTCAAAATAGTTTTATTTATTCATCAATAGTAAATACTGTTGATAATACCGCTTCTGTTCTGTTTGGCTAGAAATTCGGCGATAATATTAAATGACATGGCTACTTTGGCTACTTTTGTCGTGAGTTCTGGCGCCTTTTCATGTCCACCCAGCGGCAACCCTGGACAGCAGATCCGTGAGTGAACTCGGGCCCGATGCAGCTACATTTCGGGCACAAGAATCCTGCCCGGGTGGCCAAGCGCGCAAGCAGCAACTGCGTACCAAGAATCTGACAGCCTTCCAAGCCGCGCTAAATCGCGAAACGGAACGCGAGCGCCAATGGCCGGCGGATTCATGTTTTAACTGGATAAGGCGCGCACACTAGAAGTAAAAAACTCGAACACAGGCGCCACTCATAACTATGGTTTATTGGAAAGAAAGGCATATGCATATATATCACTTCTGTCACGTACATGACCTGGCTAGTAAAACAGCGAAAAAATTAGGCGCCACAATTGTTTCAAATCCGGTTGTCTCTGACGCAGCAGTGCGGTGGTCTTCTCATGAAATTCGCTGCCAAGTTGACAAAACTGGAGCTAAAGAGATTTCGCGCGAAAGGATTAGGCATGGACAAAAAATCAAAGCATATCCACGGAGTGAATGATGATGAGTGGGCGAAGCTCCGGAGGTTCATCGGTAAACCGCGAATCTTCCGTGAAATTCGCCCTGTACATCATCAAAGACGTGATGGTGGTTGGTTGCATGTGGCCAAACGATATGCATGTGAGACCATATCGCGATGCCATGTGTTGTATGGCATCGCGATCGTCATTGTCATCACGGCACACCACATTCCATGTGGTGTGCCGTGATGGCAGCGTCATCCTCATCACGCAGGTGGCTACTACGTACTACAAACGTGGGACGCACGACCCACGGCATAAGGAGCTTCGCTCCTAAAAGAAAGAAGAAAAAGATACACGTGGGGCTAGAAAAACACGTGCCTCAGATCAGACCCTCAGAGTACTGATGATATATGAAAATTCGTCTGTTAATGTGATGGAGGGAGCGCTTACGCATTTTCCCCCCGCTTCTCCTAATGCCGTATTGACATCGACACTACCGGGGGATGCTGCTTACCACGACGCCGAGCTAACTCGAGATAGGAAGCGGCGTTGCGGACAGAGCAGCGTCAACGTGGCAATGGCGGGAACGCGTTCGCCGGGGCCAACGCCCGCTTTCGGCGGGAGTTTCTCGAGCGGAACTTTGGCTTCGGCTGCGCCACGTCTGCGACCACCTGTGGCCGCACGTTTCAACTTCGCCGGTTAACCATCTTTACTGAGTGCTTGGGCGGTGATTTTTTTATAGCTTTCTTCAACTTGGCATTCAAATTGAAAGATTTGCAGCGGCTGAAACTTTGGTAGAATACTTTGGCAGCACACGACGTCACACACGCCATTGCGAAATGGCAGTCGCCGGCGGTGGGTGGGGCTTATAGCCCGCGGCTTCTAGGGCTCATTTTGCGCTAAAATATTCTTTTATAGACCATTTTAATTGTAAATGCATATAAATAGGCTCTCTACTGTATTTTTCCCTGAAAATCGCAAATTGTTGGGTGACCGTGTCATGGCCCCTTTAAAGTGTGTTTGCTCTGCGTTGAATTTGGGCAGCATGCAGAAAATGGGTCACTGTGAAGTGTTCGACTGTAATACGCTTTTTCATTACTGCGGCGCATCGCCGTGATAGCAGTGCAGCTTTTAAAAAAAATGAAAGAATTGTCAACTGTGATTGCGCCGTGCTCCCCAACGCAGCTTGTACAAATCTTTGTTCATTGAGGTTAATCCAATATATATTTTGTTTCTTTTTTTTTAATGCATGTGGAAACTTGTCTGAAGCTGTGACAGCTTTGTAGCTCTTGAGTTGAGCGAGCGGCAATGATCGCATGTCAATCTAACATTCTTGTTTTTGAGCAACTATCTATTAAACTCTCGGATGCATTAACTGTCATGTGGGGACATACTAAAAACAATGTTTAACATCCTTAGGTACCTTTTTTTTAAATATAATAAATGTTTAAAGAAAAGGATTGAAAGCTTTAACAGACGGTGATTGTACACCAATAGAAATTGAAACTTCATTCATTTTAACGTCATGGAAAAGATTGTTTGAACTGTAACTACACCAGGTCCTGGTTTAGCCGCGAATGTTTTCGCTGTCCCATTTCGCGTAAAAGAGAAGGTATTGGCATGTTCATCTCGGGATAACCTGCTGTCCCCACTGAAAAATCCTTAACAGTGTAGCTGACTGGGCTAGTTGGTTATGCATACTTAAAATTAACAGCGCAAAAACCGGACGGCCACTCAAAGGAAACACACAGGACAAGCGCTGACTTCCAACTGAAAATTTTATTGATACGAGAGCATCTTATAAATGCACGCGACAACAGTTAAGAAAAAATCAGAGCGGAAAAAAAAAGGGGAGAAAGAAAGAAAAAAAATATGAAAAAAAAATGTATAAATGTAACCGTCACAGCAGCCGGCTGCGCACACCCCCGCATTCTTAAGGTAACTCAGCTCTCTGTCCGATAGAGCAATCGATGGCATCCGCTATTTTCTCGCGTCATCTGGGCGGCCTCACTGATTACGCGCGCTTGCTCATCCTTATTCTTATCCACCACAGTGGTCCCTTGAAACTGCGGAGTGCATCCGCACGTGCTCACGTACAATGGCAATGTAACCGTCACAGCAGCCGGCTGCTGTGACGGTTACATTTATACATTAAGCGGTGCGGGAAACTGTTCTTGCCACTTTAATGTGAATTTTTGTTGTGCCGAGTGCCTCGTTATTGTTTGAAAAGCTTTTTTTTTTCCTTATCAAAGCGTAATTTTATCTGCGCTTTCTTTCTTCATTGTAGTTAATGTGTTAGTTTTAGTTCCTTAATGTTTTTGCGCGGAGTTTTTTTTACAAAAGTGTCATTTATTGTGCCAAGCGAGCATTTCGTTTTCTGCTATATGGCTACAGGTTGGGTCATTTTCATGTTCTCAACATAATCTTTTCTAGCATTGTCTGTATCCTTTCATTAGTTTGTCACTATATGTTGACCCTCCTTGGAAGGGAAAATATTGATGCGCATACACAAAAAACAGACACGGACTCAGGAAACACGGACTAGCGCAAACTTTCAACTAACTTTATTTTTCGTCGTGTCAATATATACGCCACACATCACGTGATTACAACGCTAATCGCATTGTCACAGTCATATCACATCAACCCGCGCAAGAATCTCCTCTCACCATGCAATAGCGAAACAGAAGACTGGCTAACACACGCGTCACCTCTAGTTGATATATGATATGCTTCCAACAGTTCCCGTGCACTACTATCGTGGCTTCGGCCCAAAATTCGGATCGCTCGGAAATTCGGTGCGCACATGCAATGACGGACATGCGCAGGCAAATGCGCATTCTCTTTATTAATTATGGTTAATTCGTGTTCCCTTGCACGAACGTTGACACACCTTCCGGTTTGCCCGACATAAGACTTGCCACATGAAAGCGGAAGCTCATAGACGACGCCCACCGCGCAGGCTACATAAGGCCTTTCGTGCTTCATGCCACACCCTCCAGGAGTCTTCTTAGCCGAAGAAATTTTCGGGAAGAGCTTTGCCAGCTTGCGCGGGGCTGAAAAAACCATTGGCACATCGTGCCTGCACGCAACCTTCTTCAGATTGTGAGAAGTGCGGTGCATGTAGGGCATTACTACCGGGCGGCTCCTGGACTGCAGCCCGGGTGTCTTACCGGAACGAGGTGCTTTTGTCTCCCGCAGGAGAACCTCGGCGACTGCCGTAACGAGCGTGCAAGGGTACCCTGCTTCCAACACTCGCCGTACTTGATTGCTAAAACTGTCCTGCATGGCATGTGGGCATGACTTCCCAAGCGCAGACCCCAGGCAAAGCTTCACAATCGCCCGCTTAACTAGCTTCGACTGTGCTGAATCATATGGCAGCAGTCCCTTCTGCGCTCGTGGGCTGTAAGCCCAGCATACGTGAGTGCTTAAACAAAGCCTTAAATCTAAAAATTGCAGAAAGTTATTGCAAGGGATTTCATGGGTAAATGTCAAACCTTTTCCGCACTGCTGAAACGCGTCAAGGATATCGTGAACAGACTTGTCAAGAGTAAAATCAGTGGGTTTCTTTAAAAGTATTAAAAAATCGTCTACATATCTAAAAACTTTGATAACATTGGTTGCCTCTAGGATGCTAGACAAAGCGCGATCCACGTCTGCTAAAAATACGTTACACAAAGCAGGCCGCCACACAGGACCCAATACAAATGCCTTGGCGCTGTAGATAAAACCGGTTCTCATGAGCTACAAACGTAGAGCGAAGATAAAATTCAAGTAACGACATGAAGTCATTCACCGACAAACCAGCGTTGTTTTGAAAATTAATGACCCCATCGGCTTCGATGCACTCACGTACCGCTACAAATAACTGCGCATGGGGTACTGAATAAAATAAATCTTCAACGTCAACTGAGAACATATAGTCAATACGATTCTCCTCCTGCAGAAAACGCACAACATCGTCTGAGCTTTTGGTGCAAAAGGGGTCGTCGATCGTCAGCTCATTTAAATTTTTGAGCAGAAATTGGCTTACTAGTAGCTGCCAAGAGCCCTTTTCACTTACTATCGTGCGAAACGGAACTTCCGGCTTGTGCGTTTTCGCCGTGAAAAAAACACTGAGTGTGTTACCTTTGCAAGCAATGGACGCTTCTGGCCAATTTCTCAAGCTGAAGCTCCTTACACAACTTGGCTGCCTTTGTCTTCACGCGAATAGCACTACTTTTAACTTCAATAAAATTCTTAGTGATGGCGTTCCTAGCCTTCTCATTGAAAGATCCAGCATCTAAAACCACAAACCCACCCTCTTTGTCGGCTTGAAGCAGTCGGAGGTCATTATCCCTAAAATGTTTCACGACGAGTTCCGTCGGAGCCCGGCACGGACGAAAGTTCTTCTTGGCTTTGACAGTCCTACCCAAAGCATCAACACCCTCAAGGAGGCACCGGTTATGCTGATCCTGAGGCGCCCTGTTCGCCACACGCCTATTAAACGCCAACAGCTCATGAGGCGGGACAACTGGTTCAACACTGTACTTCGGCCCCTTCTTGAGCAGACCGTAGATTTTATCCGGGAGTTCCACATCCTTTCCTAGCACCAAAACCTGTGATACCCCTCTTTCCTTGTCCTCTTTCTTGTTCAGCTGCCCAAGAACGTTGGCCAGGTAGGAACCCCACCAAAATTCGACCATGCGGGCAGTTAAGGTCCTTATTGAACGGAGAGTCTCTTCTGCTTTCCAGGGAGGGTCACTAATGTAGCACAGAACTCGCAGGTAATCCTGAAGAAGCCTAATCTGCCGCCACAGTTCAGCGCGTAGTATCCGACACACACGTCTTGCATGTCCCGGGGACGGCCACGCGAACCCGAAAAGCCCAAGAACTTCCGCCGGTACCAGTCCTTTCCGCAAACAAAATCCAAGAAACCTTGCGCGGCAAGTTGCCGTGACAATGTGGCTCACCAAAAGGTTGATAGTTGACGACGACGGGGAAGAAGAAACATTGAAGAAAGGGCCCACTGTAGTAGAAATATGGTTCAATAAGTTGTCCCTCCTGCATGGGCCAAGATATTGGCCTTCCCCCCCCAATTAGGCGATTAGGGGGGAAGGGTGCCCCCTCGTGCACACGCCTATGCTGTCAGCATCAGTCCATTTAGTGACAGCCAAACGCTTCAGCGAACAGCGACAGTCAGGCGTGGGGCTCGTTGCAGAGACGGCTGCAGTAGCTCACGTAGAAGGCCCGTGCTCTGGTCAACTTTTGCAACAGCTTGAGTTGGAACGCTGGTCAACCACACTCACAGTGTGGGATGGCCGATGAAAACCACAAGTCGGCGAACTCATTCATGAGTCGACTCACTCACTCAGACTCAGATCGAGCCGTGAGTATGTGTCTGAGTGAATCCGGGTGAGTAATATTTTGGTGAGTCGGAGTCCGAGTGAGCCCTAAGCGCAAAATATATTTCTTGAGTGAGTCTGAGTGAGCTCCAACTTTTATTGGCGACGAAAACTCACAGGGTACCCTGTGCATTCACCGAAGACGACTCGAAGGCGAAAGTCATCTTCTTTTTCTCCTCAGTCGATGTATAAGGAAGCAGGGAACACGAGCCATCGCTTCGCGTGCCACTGCCAAACACCGTCTGCATTGTCTTCTCTTGAGGTCACACGCTCTCCGGTTTTGTTCGCCGCCCAAAGGAGGGCGCTATAACGGCATCGTGTGACATTACGTCACGCCAGAATTTGTGACGTCATGATTACCTCACAAAAGTTCTGCGATGTGACGGCATATGATGACGTCACATGGTGACGTCATCCCGTGATGATGTACATCACTCGTCTCCGACGGTCAAATTATTCTTTAGCAGCGGAGGCAAATCGGCTGCCGCTATTTGGCCATACGGGCGGGGCCTTTCCTATTAACTGCAGAGCTGTTTAAGCTGAGCGTTAGTCTGTCCATGGTGGACGAAAAAAAAGACCTCGGGCGGGTATGCGCCACAGGAATTGGGCAAGTCCCACTACCGAGTAAGAAAAAGAGAAACTCCGTCGGTCGTGTACAGACACTATCATCATCATGAGTGCAACAACTCGGCCGGCACGCGCTCTCTCCGTCCTCTTCTTCATCATCTGCTTCGCTCCCAGAACACGTGCCCCGATTTGTCCTGCGTGGGATGCAACAACTCGGATGGGCGAGAGAACGAGTACGGACATAGAGAAATGAAAGAGATAAAAAGAAAGAGAGAGAAAAAAAGAGAATAAATCGATAAAAAGATAGAAATACATAGAAAGAAATAGAGAACGAATAGCATTAGTAAAAAATGGTCAGTTTCGCCGCAAGGGTGAAGCAATGTATGCGATAGCCAACAAATTGCCATTTCACGCGAAAAACGGCAAGCAGATCGAAACTTGCAGCGCACTGCTCAGGCGCAAAGGACGCACGAAAAGATCATGATGTTCTGTCATATGCTTCGATTGATGGTGGTTAAATGTCGGTGTTTGTACGGTGTTGTGGCCTTTTATTTTCTTTGTTTTCTTAAACCATATGCGCGCTATGTACGCTTTATTGACGGCATTGCGCACAAATGTTCCAGCGCCTGCGCTTCGGCTAGGGACTACGGCGAGCCTCGACGACAACGGTTTTCGTGAGAGCCTAAGGAGCTTTGCCCCTAAATGGACATTGTTAGATCTGCTCCTAAAGTCCGTTGCGCACAGGGCACCTTACATCGAAGGGAAGTCCTCTTTGCTCTGAAATTGCTATCGTGTTTAACACGATTGCTTTCTTGTCTGTTCCGGAAGACCATGGAAGGGTACCTTCTGCTAAAATTGTTCATAAGAAAACAATTTCGGTCAAACATCAGGATGACAAGCATCAGGACTGGCGTCAGGCGCTAATTGTGATCAGCGAAGGCTGCAGCCCAGGTATTTTGGGGGGGAAGAGGTTCAACCATACTGTTTGTATCGTGCTTGCGTGTGCATGTGCTCCTGTATATATCCACGTGCGAGATTGAAAAATGCGAAGAGGTTTGCAGGTGTATGTGTAAGGGCGTGCTACACTCTACCAAAACATGTAATCGTTTATTTAGACTTCACAATTCTTGGATGTACAATACATGATTAGAAAAAATGCAGCGGATGCTTCGTTTCAGGATATTTTTTTATTCTTTCAAGAAAATTCAATTTCTCTCGACGTGTTGGTTATTTGAGACCACCACCTTTGAAGCAAATTTAGTATACTACTGTGGGATTGCGGACCCTTTTCTTCCAACGTGAAGCCCGTGCCTTTGATTCACCCTGTAATAGAATGGATACATAAATGAAAATGCAACAAGTATTCCTTGGTTGAGTTGTGCGTTTCACCACATTCCACGGAGGTCTTTTTCTTATCGCCAGCCGTGTTATCGCGACGACCAATCTGGTGACGAGTCTTAAGTGGTCATGCGAACCGATGCAGAAATAAATCAGCAAGACAGCATGCCGTTGCGGGAGATCTGAAGAAGATGCCGTGAACCTCCGAAAGCGCTTTTCTGCATTCGCAGCAGCGTACTTAAAGGAAAGTTGCTGTACAGCAGATGCGATAACGCTACAAAAATGTGTTCAACCCTTTCGTGACCGCGGATAAACTCGGTTGTTTTTGGCTATTCCCGCAAATATTTTTTTCTTGCCGCAGAAATTGATTGTGGCTAAGGTGTAGAGCATCAAATGATAGAAGAAAAAATGGTTTTTCCAAGAACATTATTTCAAACAACATATTTACTTCGAATAATGCCAAAAAGTTATCAGAACAAAGAAAATTACAAGAAAAAGAAAAAAAAGATGATATGAGCATCACTGCTACTCTGCAGAGGGTAAATATTAAAAAAAAATCGAAATATACGTTCTGAACACGAATCCCTCGTGAATAATTAAGCTATGTAGGTACAAAAGCTATTTACGTACAGACAAAAAAAAAAAAAAAAAGCACAAGTGCCTATCATCCCACCGCGCGATGCAGTTCCTCGACACGGTGAAACAAAAGTTGGGTCACTGCTGCCTTTTCTAAAATATGCATCCACACCCACTTATTTGTGTGGTTTCAAGTCTTTCTGACGACTTCTGCGGTGAAAAACGACCCGAAGAAGCCCCAGCTGCTCTAGTAGCACCAAATGTTGACACAACGTTGCCGCAACATTCAGAAAGTTGCTTCAACGTTGTGGCAACATTGCGTGCTACTAGGGAGGGTGGCACTCCGAAACGCTAGGCCAAGCTCCACTCCGCGCCGTCTTCGTGGAGGGAACTCTGCTCTTTCTGCAACCGGCGCCAAATGTTCCCGCCCGAGCAAAGTTGACACGCTTAAATTCGAAGAAGGCCATTAAAACGTCGAAAAAAAAAAAAAGCAGAAAACTGAGAGGCAGAAGCAGAGACAGTGAACACAAAGGTGACTACTAACAACTGACGTTTATTTCGAAAAAAACGCCTCCTCCTGAGTCCGTACAGCGCATGCGCGAAAGCACCCTACTAAATCACTGCGCCAAACTTACCCATGCAAATCACCTCTGTTCAAGAAAATCACACTCTTTCCTGGTCAAAAACACAGAAACACGGAAAGATGTATAAGCGCAGCTTCTGTATTTTTGACCAGGAAAGAGTGCGATTTTCTTGAACAGAGGTGATTTGCATGGGCAAGTTTGGTGCAGTGATTTAGTAGGGTGCTTTCGCGCATGCGCTGTACGGACTTAGGAGGAGGCGTTTTTTCGAAATAAACGTCAGTTGTTAGTAGCCACCTTTGTGTTCACCGTCTCTGCTTCTGCCTCTCAGTTTTCTGCCTTTTTTCGACGTTTTAGTGGCTTTCTTCGAATTTGAGCGTGTAACAACTTGCCCAACAAGCAATACTCTTGAAAGTTGACACCTTGCAGGTAAGAGCTGTGACCTTTAGTACGCGTAGGATACGCTTGCGTCCACGCGCGGCAGCATAAAACGGCCCGAGGAGAGAGCGAAACTTAGTGGCGGCTACCTGCTGATGTTCCGGGGTGTTCTGACGCACTATCGCCGTCCGTACTGAAGTCTGACGATTCAAAGTCGTCTTTCGTGTCTGTGCTGCTACCATCACCCAGAGATTGAGGCTCATGCCATCTTCGCCTGATCGTTTCGGAGCGCCCTAGAGCACTCTCGCGAGCGGCATTATGTTCGGCTGGTTGAAAGGGAGCGCGCGCCTCGC
Organism: Rhipicephalus appendiculatus; assembly: GCA_030522465.1. NCBI lineage: Eukaryota > Metazoa > Arthropoda > Arachnida > Ixodida > Ixodidae > Rhipicephalus > Rhipicephalus appendiculatus. Next base: position 2,532,604 of record JALIZH010032968.1, read on the forward strand.
GTTCGGCTGGCTCTTTACGATCGCTCTCCACTCTCGTCGAGCGCTCTGAGCTGCTCCGAGCCCTCTCGACGGAGCACTGCGAGCGCTTCCGGTCACGTGATCACAAGCAGCGCGGTGGTCCCGGCGGCATCATATCAAATGATCGCGTCGTCTGGGTAATTTTGACTCATGGTACATTCGACTGGTCGTTTGAGAGCGCTCTGACTGTGTTTGAAAGTGTTAAATTCAACAGCCTTATAACTCTTCAACGAGAACAAGCTGTTATGTAAGTCATGTTTCTCCTTCCTGATCATGTTTTGACCTGATACTGTTAGTGGCAACGGTTGGTTGCTATTTTACATAATTTTTTCAGCGCCTCCGGAGCGCTCGAAAACGACCAGTCGAATGTACCATCAGAGTGCGAGAAATGCGGATCCGCTCACCTCTGAGCATAGGCGTGCGCACGAGGGGGGGCAGAGGGGGGCGGCCGCCCCCCCTAGTCACCTAAGAGAGGGGGGCGCAAAGTCTGCCCCATACATTGACTTAATAGGGAGGGGGGGGGAAGCGTGCGATGAATCTTCGCCCCCCCTGAAGGGGAACTCTGCGCACGCCTATGCCTCTGAGCCAGAGGACAGAGACGACCAGTCGAAGATGCCATCAGATTCATCCGAATCCGTCAAAATTCGCCGTTTTCGTGGAGCGCCCGCGAGTGACGTCAACGCCACAACCGAAGGCACGAGCGCTCACCTCCCCGACTGCGAAGGAAATTTAACCCCCCCCCCCCCCCCCCCCGCGGCTGAAGAAAGACACACAAAAGCGAAACTACTGCCTCTTTTTCCATTTTAAACGGCGTTCGCTGTCCAGAAGCGCCCAGAGAGCGCCAAAATGTGTTGAAGTCATCGTTAACATACTAGCAATGAGAATAGGTGAGGTCACGAAAGTGTTAAAGTGAGTCTATATAAGGACAGAATGATCTAGAGCGACGGAAAAGTGTGGCCTCGGGGATCGCTATAGAACTACTTTGAATCACAATACTCACCTCCAACATTTCGTGCACCCTCGACCCCATGACGAAGGACTCGGCCTAGAAAGAAGAATATACTGTGCGATGTAGAATAATATACTGTTAGGTCTTCTATTGCCGAAGGCAGTCTACACAAACTGCTGTGACACCCCTATCACGTGACTTAGTATGTTCCGCCAAGTTGATTGGGTGAAAAATCGTTGAAAGCGGGGTGTCGTCAGAGCACACATTGGGACAAGGGGTCTTGTCATCTTCAAGGCTGCAAACTTGAAGACAACGAAGAACCTTGAATAGTAGCAGCCTTGAAGAAGATGAGACCGGTTGTCGGCTCCAGCGACACCCGCTGTTCAAGCATTGGTCATCTCTTCGAGCTTCAGCCTTCGCCTGAACGTATGCATTGATTAGATGTGCACCATTACGTATATATTGATTAGCGATTTTTCCTCGCTACGTGCACGGTTGCGTGCGGCAAAGAACTACGCATTCTCGGCAGCGGAATTATTCGTAGCTGCCTTCGTTTGTAGCGATTCCTCTATTATTTTCTCTGATCCTTCGCGCTAAAATGAAAACACATATCACCACCGTCATCATCATCATCAAAATGTTACTTAGGAAATACTGAGAGCACAGTTCTTAATTGATTCAGGCGAGTTTCGATGGTGAAGAGGTATGAGGTTCAGTTTTTCAATTTAGCATTGTGTCTACACATAGAAACGCGCACATGAACATAAAGTATGTTGACCCCCCCACCCCCCCCCACCCCCCGCTTCCGTAAAAAATTTCTGGCTATGCTACACATGCGGTTCCATTCTACAGCAGTTCCGCGAAATGAAGGAAAATTTAAAAAGGTTAGTCCTGGCAACAAAAGGGGCGAGTGTGAGGGGGTGTGGTAAGGGTGGGCCTTCCTGGTTGCAGAAAAGAGTTACGAATGGTCTGCTATCTATAAAATGTTTACGATTTGTTGTTGAGTAAAGGAACTTCACTCGTACGGTGTTCGTCTACGCTTTTAGGTTGTCAGTGTGTTGATACCATCTGGAAGGGCACAGACGTGGCCACTGAGCTATATATCTCAGCAACAACGTTCTGCGTTTTCATCATAATCATCATCATAGTCATATTTCATATCCAGTGCAGGTCTCAACCAATACATCTAGCAATGAGCTTCCATTAGCACCTGTCTGTGTGTGACGAAATGCTCGTCTTCGCGAGAGTTGTGCAAGTGTCGTATATGCTATGTCTGCTGTGAAAACATGAAACGCACCATTCCAAGCTTCATCCTGTCCATAATCAGGCTTCCACGCTTCCTCAGGGTGGCTAATGGTTAAGGAGCGACCGTCCAGGGATCTACCTGCAAAAGCATGCATGGTACGATTCCGGCGATCAGATTACGCATGGCCACCATCTTTCTGCTTGTCGTGCTTCGGTAGCATATTGAGCGCGCGCTTGCGCCAAAGAGGAGTCTTCTTCCTCTTGTTCTTCGAGCGCATTGATGATGATATAACAATAATATATGGGGTTTTACGTCCCAAAACCACGATATGATTATGAGAAACGCCGTAGTAGATGGCTCCGGAATTTTCAACCACCTGGGGTTCTTTAACGCGCACTCACATCGCACAGTACACGGGCCTCTACCATTCCGCCTCCATCGAAATGCGACCGCCGCGGCCATTCCAGCAACAAAGTACTTCATCTTCATGATGATGATCATCATCATGCATGCTTCAGCAATTCCTCTAGCAATGAGCTTCCCATTACCACCTTATTTGTATATGACGTAGTGCCCGTCTTCGCAAGAGTTGTGCAAGCGTCGCATATGCTATGTCTGTGGTTAAAACATGAAACTCACCATATACAGCGTACCTTCCTTTCTCGCTCAAACCAGGCGTCCACGCTTCCTCAGGGTGGCTAATGGTTAAGGAGCGACCGTCCACGTTTCTACCTGCAAAAGCATGCATGGTACGATTCCGGCGATCAGATTACGCATGACCACCATCTTTCTGCTTGCCGTGCTTCGGTAGCATATTAAGCGCGCGCTCGCGCCAAAGAGAAGTCTTCTTCCACTTGTTCTTCGAGCGCCTTGATGATGATAAAATAATAATATCTGGGGTTTAACGTCCCGAAACCGCGGTATGATTATGAGAAACGCGTTAGTGGATGGCTCCGGAAATTTCGACCACCTGGTGTTCTTTAACGCACACTGACATGGCACAGTACACGGGCCTCTACCATTTCACGCCTCCATCAAAATGTGAGCGCCGTGGCCATTCCAGCAACAAAGTTCTTCATTTTCATCATCGTCATCATCATGATATTCATTTTCTATACACCATTTTTTCGGAGGCGCTCAAGCGCCGCTATTTTGGACTGATAACGTTGCAGTTCCGTAGCCGTATCAAATAAACAAACAGTGCTACGGTGAACTCGCACACACGAAAACGTTTGGGCCAGTACATTAAACGTTTCATGATCATGATCACTTCATGTTACGACGTAGAAAACCGGAAAAACTATCGCTGATCAGCCAAAGATGGCGGCGCCCATGAGTACAAAATAAAATCGTCTATACCCAGTGCAGGCTTCAGCCAATTCCTCTAGCAATGAGCTTCCCATTACCACCTATTTGTATATGACGTAGTGCCCGTCTTCGCAAGAGTTGTGCAAGCGTCGCATATGCTGTCTGTGGTTAAAACATGAAACTCACCATATACAGCGTACTTTCCTTTCTCGCTCAAACCAGGCGTCCACGCTTCCTCGGGGTGGCGAATGGTTAAGGAGCGACCGAACGCGTTTCTACCTGCAAAAGCATACACGGTACGATTCCGACGATGAGATTACGAGTGGACGCCATCTTGGTTCTTCTCATCCTTCGGCGTATATAGCCACCGGCAGGCGCCCTCGTTTGAAAAGTACGTTGACCAAAGCACTTACCAACTCCTCCACGAAGCGAGCAGTGGCCTGTGGAAAAATGTAAAGAAAATAAAGTTTTGCCTTGACACGCAAAGGAAGGCCGCACAACAAGCGTTTGAATTGACAAAATATAGTGTAAGATAATTGACAGGAAGGCTTCAGTGTTCGCGCAGCACAGAAGTTCGCGTGCTGAAATGTTCACGCGCGCCAGAAGAGTTCAGACATCACAAGTGTTCACGAAATCGAAATGTTCATACGGCACGAATAGGGTTCTTGCAAATTAGGTATCTCTTGATTGCCTCACTCTAAATGAAAGTCGTGTGCGCAGACACGAACGCTATGTATGTATGTATGTATGTATGTATGTATGTATGTATGTATGTATGTATGTATGTATGTATGTATGTATGTATGTATGTATGTATGTATGTATGTATGTATGTATGTATGTATGTATGTATGTATGTATGTATGTATGTATGTATGTGAATGATCGTTCATTTGTTAAGGTGTCTAGCTTTATGGTCACAACTTCAGGGCAACTATCATGGAAGAGGAGTAGCCTAGCTGTGCCGCACATGGGCACCAACCTCTCTTGTAGTACATTTATTTACAAAAAAAACAGTCCCAATGTAGATTTGAGGTCAACCACTGGCAAATCATAATGTGTACTCCATACGATGAAACACCATTCGGCATGTGACGTGATGTGCAGCACACATGAACCACCGAGTAAGCAGCGTGCACAGTTGGGCAAGTCGGCAAGTATTCCAGTTTGGACGAACTGCGCGGTGGGAAGGGACACGATGAAAGAAGCGAGACGAACAAGCGCAGACTAACAACTGGGTGTTTTTAAGGCCTGACCACACGTACGCGTTGCAGCGCGTCAGCGCGTAGACTCGGCGCCACGCCATCTCCCTTGTGGAGAGAGAGGGCGCGCAGCTTCGCGTAGCTGCGCGCCCTCTCCCTTCATAGGGAGAGGTGAGTGGCACCGAGTCTACGCGCCACGCGCTGCAACGCGTACGTGTGGTCAGGCATTTGTGAAGCCCTAACCAAGCGTACGCGTTACAACGCGTCAGCGCGTGGCGAATAAACTTAGGTGCCGCGCCCTCTCCCTATGGAGGGGGTGGGCGCGCGGCTACACGATGCTGCGTGCCCTCTCGTTATAGGGAAAGGGCGCGGCGCCGAGTGTACACGCCACGCGCTGTAACGCGTAGTAAAGCGTGTGTGTGGTTTAGGCTGCGCTGTTCAGTCACCCACTTTTTAGCCTTGTTAGTCTGCACTTGTACGTCTCACTTCCATCTTCGGGTCCCGTCTCCCCACTCTGTTTGACCAAAATGGAAACATGACCACTGACTTGATTATTGGATTAATGCCGCACTATGTGTGGCCAAATACGCGGTGCGTTACCGAATGCCGGAAATAAGATTTGCCTGGGAGATAACACAAGCAACGGGTTACAAAAGAACAGGCATTCCGCCTCGTGACTAATTGAAGAACACACCGCCTCTCATTGGCTTCCTTTGTTTTCAAGGGCCTTTTGTTGTCATGCAACTAAATATTAGCGAGCGGATTTTTTTGTGAGGGTTACCTTGTAGTAGCTAAGGACATTCTGCAAAGAACAATATTCGTATATATCTGTGCTGCGGTTGGCGCATGCAACGAATACAAGCGCATAATCTATTTCTGATGATATGACAGCTGAAACGGCTCCTACGGAGTCCTACCTAATCGTGCCCAACTAAAAGTGGCGGCATAATCAAGTGCCTCAAACTCTGTTGAAACTAAAATTGCGTGGTCACAATTTTAACATGTCTCCTATGTTTTTGTATTTCACTAAGGCGTGCGGAATCGAATGCCGTTCTGTGTACTCTCTCAATCGATGTTTTGACGTGGTGGATACGTTTGCTTCTCACAGCCTGAATTTTTTTTTCTGCTGAATAAAACCATTTCCGTTGGAGTTTAAGATACTTCTATGCGAACCAAGTGCATCGAAAATTACTCTGACACCATTTCACTGCTATAGGCGAGATTCGTCGACAGTATTCAAAAATCTCAAACGGGTCTGAAGCGTCAAGCACAAGTGTCCTCATGTTTTCACGATTTCGCACTAAACAAACTCGCCTTTGGCAGATGAACCGGTATCTAATTTTATAGCGGTCTGCAAATTCTGCCACGAAAAACTGTCCTCGGTTCGCAGCAGCGAGCGTTCACGAAGCCAAGACCAAGTCGAGACAGTGACCCAGAGAAGCCGGCTTGTTGAAATGGTGCTTCCAGCAACTCATTTTCGTGGTACCTATTTTCTTTAGCGCAACGGAATTCTTACCGCTCAGTGTCTTATCGCTGAACGGTAACATGGAAAACGCCGTGAGACATTTGTAATCAGAGTTTTTCTATCTGCGGTGAACATGAAGTCGTATACGCCCGCGACAACACATGCTGCCAACAGTGAGCACGAGAGCGGTTCGCGTTCGAGCGCGGCGGTTTAGTGCGCATGCGTGCACTCCGCGCGCATGCGCTGCCGCTTGACATGGTCCACTGGCTGCCGCGAAGGCAGTGCCGCTTCTCAACGTGCAACTCCGTTTACCCCGTAAGCAGCATAGAATAGAGCGGGTATTGATAATAGTGTACATAATCTATTTTTGGGGACTAATTATGGCGCGTATAACAACATCAGACTACGCGATTACGTACAGCAAAGTGAATAGACTCCATAATCAAGCTTCAAGGCCTCCTTCCGATAGGCAGTGTGACTTACCGCTTTTTTTGTGCTTTTAAACGCGATTTAAAAATATAAATCCTACTCACAACGCGATAAGGATGCTGGAATTTGTCACTATATTTCGTAGTCTTTTCATGCCTACTATGATCTAATCACGTGTTCTGGCCAGTTGTCGGTGCCTTTAATTGATCACCCACGGCCGTCAAGTCTCCACGTCTTTGCAAGCTACCGCTTGGACGTTCCTATATAGTCATTTTCAAGTAGCGTAGGTTTTGAGCCCGCTGGAAGTGTGAAGCAAGAACGTCGAGTTGACTACTGTCGCATTCCGCAGTGCGACATCGAGTCGCACGTGTGTACGTCATTCGAAAGTACAGATCAGGCCCGTAGCCAGGGAGGGTGCCCTAATAAGCCCCCCCCCCCCCCAGAAATTCGGGTGGAGGGGAGTGTTTTACAGAGAATAAATAATTAAAATATATTTTTTTCAAGGACTTCATGTCTCCCCTCCCTTCCCCTCCCCCCCCCCCCCCCTTCCCGAAAAAAAATTGCTGGCTACGGGCCTGGTATAGACGGAACGACGTGGCACCATGCGTTCTGTCGATATTGCACGAATCCACACGAAGACGAGTCAGTACTAAAACCAAGCCAGCAATTTTCTCGACTCTGCCTTTTTCACAAAATTTACTTCCGTAGCAGCCATCTGCGTAATGAACTAATCGCTAAACCATCCTACCACTCCGTTCGCGTTGATCACTTCCACAAAGTGGGAATCATTTCCTGTCACACTGAGCACGGTTATCATAGTTTTATTCCGCGCACATCACAGGATTGGAACCATGGAGGAAGGAAAAGAAAGGAGGGAGCATTACGTCACACGAGTGAAGCCCACCGAGTCGGCCCAACACGTGATCAAAACGTCAGAGCGCGCGGTATGTTGTAGTACTCTCGGTGGTGTTCCGCTTTTGAACCTCCTGCGTGAACCGGCCGGTCTGCGCCGAACAAGCGCGCTTCGGTTAAAAGCTACCGGGCGGCATACCCCGAAGTCTCGGCAAGTCTCGTTGCTTGCGTGATCCTGGCGCAAAAGGTCACGTGTTGGGCCGACACTGCTGGCTTCAAAACGGGCGCTGGCTGCGTGACGTAATGCTCCCTCCTTTGTATTTTCTTCCTCCATGATTGGAACCACCTTCCCGGAAGCATCGCCGCCATTGAAGACCATCAACTGTTCAAAACAACATTGCCTAACACGGTATAAATAGGAGCTTGAGAACTTGTATTTTTACTTATTGTTTGCTGCGTTTCTTGTTTGCTTTTACTTGTGTTTTTTTTTTTACTCACTCCCCCCTGCAATGCCTTTGGCCTTGAGGGTGTTAAGAAATGAAATGAAAAGACAGACCGGTTTCTCGGAGGGGTGTTCTGCCCGGTCTTTAACTTAAATGCCCAATCGCTTTGCGAGCTGCTGACTGTTTTGGGAACTACGTATTACAGTGATCTCCATGTCGCGTAGTTTTTGAGTGCACTGGCAGCGTATAGTGCACAGCCGAATCCCTGTTGGCAATGTCAGTGGGGATTCCACAGAACTGATTCGCAATAATAATGGCATTGTGAGCACAGGCGTGCGCACGAAAGGGGCAGAGGCCCCCCCCTCCCCCCCCCCCCCCCAAGTTACTCTAAGAGGGGGGGGGGCGCAAAGTCGGCCCTACACATTGACTTAATAGGGGAGGGAGGCGCTGAAACGAACCTTCACCCCCCCTGAAGGGGAACCCTGCGCACGCTTATGATTGGGAGGAAAAACACGTCGTTTAGACCACGGCCGTCTGAAATTCGATACGGACGCTGTCAATTTGCGCCATGTCGTCAAGTTCGACATCTTGTCAACTATGACTGGTCAACAGGGCCGCTAGGGCCTCTCTGATTGGCTTAAGTTATCTATATTACCGGATTTGACAACATGGCGGTATTTGACAGTGTCCAGATATGTCACGCCATGTCGATTGTACCATAGTCTATGAGTATGATTGTGCCTACGTTGACTGAAAGTGTATTTTAATACTTTTAAGACGGAACGACGTCGCGCCGTGATTTCTGTGTCAATAGCAGTTTTGCAGTCGTGTACTTACAGACGGCGACAAGGGCGGCAAGAGCGGCAACGCTGAGTATCTTCATCCCGGCAGGGTCCTATCGATGGCTGATTATTTCGTGCTGTGAAAGGAGACAGCAAAGACTCGTGAGGTTTTAGGCCGAGTGGATCCGTAGGCGAATAAAACTTAAACGGACACAAAAGAGAGAGAGAGAGAAAAAAAAGATCTTTCGCGTGCTAGCGACTTATTCTTTCACAATTCCAAAATCAACGCGCTTGTCGCTAGAAGACGCTTGGCAAGCGATAAAACACGCAGAGAGAAAAAGTTGGGTGGCGGCACCACCGTGAAATTTGCGCTGTGAGAGAATTGCACTCCTCACCTCCCTGACGGGAAACCCTGCGCCCGCCTATGGAGGCAGGGTGACCAACGTGCGGCTTATGACGTCAGTCTAGAACGCTCGCTCATTGGTGCACGTTTGCGTGCATTAATTCGCCCTTGAGGGGGGAAACGGCGCTGCCTTCTCAAGTTCTACAAAACTGTAATAGTTGAAGCGCCCCCCGTCGGTGGCACAGATAGCGACTTATACGAATTTCTGAGTTTTACGATGAGGCGGAGTTTTCTGCTATATGAATAAAAAAGCAAGCTATTCTGCAGCAAAAGAGAAACACAAGCTCAAGGAAATGAAGTCAATAAAAGAAGAAAATTTATTAGAAGAAGGCAGGGAGGTCGGCCTGAGCTCTCTGGCCTGCTACTCTACGCAGGAAAAAAGAGAAAGGGAGAAAAAGAGTAACGAAGATTATGATGGTGATGACGACAGGAAGAGGCGATGCGCACGTACGATAACCACGTCACACGGTGGTTTTCTTAACCCTTTGAGATGCTATGTGCACAATTGTGTACACCACTTGTTCTTGCTATTGGTATCGACTACGGGCTAAGAAAGAGCAAGACACATTGAGCTTTGGATGAATTCAACCTCCTGCATAATAAATTTGTCTTCACTTAACTTCAGTTTGCTGTGTACTGTTGTATATGATCAGTTTTGCCGGAGGCACTACAGTATTCGACCAGTAGTTCGACGTGCCGCTTCCCGCGAGCCACGTCAAAGGTATAATTTTTCTTTGCGCAAAATGGACGAAACCGAGACTAATTTGCACTATTTCTCTAGCCCGAGATATCATTATGTTTATGATAAAAGAGAGCATGAATGGCTTCAAAATAAATTTATATTTAATTAAAATTTGATGAGCATTTATTACTATAAGGCATAGAAATTAACATATTAGGACACTATTTTAGTTGCAATAGAATACCGAGTGCCTTGCAGTAACGTGGTATCGATTTGACGCATTCGCGGACAGTTCTCCATAGGTGGCCACAGGTGGCTTTTGAAAATGTTAAAGTTCAGTTTCTAGCCCAGTACTCTTCGGAAAGTCGATATATTTGCTCGTAATGCTGTGGTCGAAACGTGAGGAGCCGCTCAATAAACGAATGCGCTTTAATGAATGCGCTGCTTCTTTTGCCGGCCTAGCGGTGCCAAGCCTGAAGGAACTGCGGAGCTGGGCAGCCTTCTTTGTTTCTCTTAGGTTTTCTCTTTCTTTCCTGCTCTCTTCCTTTCTTTTCCTTCCCTTTTTTTCCCCTTTCTTACTATCTATTCATATTTCTCGCTTGCTTCCTCTTTTTCAATCTTTATACGTGGGTTTGCCCGCGTTACGCCAAGCGACGACAGCACACGACAGCAAACGACAGGCCGGGCTCCTAAAGTGCTTCGCACCTAATATCATCATCAAGGCGCTCGAAGAACAAGAGGAATTCTCTTTAGCGCGAGCGCGCGCTCAATATGCTACAGCTATATGTGGTTTTGCCCGCGTTACGCCAAGCGACGACAGCACACGACAGCAAACGACAGGCCGGGCTCCTAAAGTGCTTCGCACCTAATATCATCATCAAGGCGCTCGAAGAACAAGAGGAATTCTCTATAGCGCGAGCGCGCGCTCAATATGCTACAGCTATATGTGGTTTTGCCCGCGTTACGCCAAGCGACGACAGCACACGACAGCAAACGACAGGCCGGGCTCCTAAAGTGCTTCGCACCTAATATCATCATCAAGGCGCTCGAAGAACAAGAGGAATTCTCTTTAGCGCGAGCGCGCGCTCAATATGCTACAGCTATATGTGGTTTTGCCCGCGTTACGCCAAGCGACGACAGCACACGACAGCAAACGACAGGCCGGGCTCCTAAAGTGCTTCGCACCTAATATCATCATCAAGGCGCTCGAAGAACAAGAGGAATTCTCTTTAGCGCGAGCGCGCGCTCAATATGCTACAGCTATATGTGGTTTTGCCCGCGTTACGCCAAGCGACGACAGCACACGACAGCAAACGACAGGCCGGGCTCCTAAAGTGCTTCGCACCTAATATCATCATCAAGGCGCTCGAAGAACAAGAGGAATTCTCTTTAGCGCGAGCGCGCGCTCAATATGCTACAATATGTGGTTTTGCCCGCGTTACGCCAAGCGACGACAGCACACGACAGCAAACGACAGGCCGGGCTCCTAAAGTGCTTCGCACCTAATATCATCATCAAGGCGCTCGAAGAACAAGAGGAATTCTCTTTAGCGCGAGCGCGCGCTCAATATGCTGCAACTATATGTGGTTTTGCCCGCGTTACGCCAAGCGACGACAGCAGACGACAGCAAACGACAGGCCGGGCTCCTAAAGTGCTTCGCACATAATATCATCATCAAGGCGCTCGAAGAACAAGAGGAATTCTCTTTAGCGCGAGCGCGCGCTCAATATGCTACAGCTATATGTGGTTTTGCCCGCGTTACGCCAAGCGACGACGACAGTATACGACAGTTTACGACAGCCTGGCCCCCTAAAGTGCTCCGCAGTTATTGGACTAACAGAGTATAGAGTTTTGTAATAGAGTATAGAGCCTCAGAAGTTAACACGCGAAATTGTGCGACAGAGTTCTTACCAAAAGCAGGAAATGAGCGCACGCTTCGTGAGGAAGTTCTCCGGTCTCGGAAGTGGACAGCGGCAGTCGTGATCAAATACCATCGGGAGAGCGCTATTTATGCCGAAATAATTACTCTCTTTTGAGGTCCCTGAACCGGGTCATTCACGTCATTTCAGGAAGCCAGGTTTTGTTCATGTCTATGGAAGTTTCGCACCGTGTTCTGCATGCTGTGCACCTGCGGAAGCGTGTGGCCATGCGCTCAGTGCACTGTGGCCGTCGTGCGTGCTTGCCGGCTATGCCACCTGGTTAGCCGCCAAGGTTCGGTGAACCAAGCCAGGGGTTTACGACCTCTCTGGTACGATTGCTGCTATGATTCTACCTGCCTGGTGCGCCACCGATGGCGGCGCTGTGAACGGCGCTTCGGTGACGCAAGGGCGGGGATTCCGCTTTTGTCGTCTGCTAGGCTCTGGCTAGAACAGCAGCATTTTCGTTATAGTTCGCTCGCGTCGCACGGCGTCCCTCGACTACCAGCTGTGTTTTCTTCTAATGATAGTTATTTAGGATGGCTGCTATCACTACAGGAGGTTAAGAAAGGTTAATATTTAACATAACCCACAGCTATCGCGGTCAGGATCATGCCCCCGAGTTCGAATCGTCACTCACTGGGCTGGATGGCGTTGAAATAGTTTACGTGAAAACGTGAACATCGCGCAAAGCGAGTTAAAAAGAGTCTACGGTGCTTTGGAAGCGAAGCGCGATCAATTTTACGGCTTATTCGCAAAAGTTAGCATTCTGTCAACAGACTTCAACGAAAATTCACACTCCACTTTCAATTGTCGTATGTGGACCTGTGTACACAAAATGTTTGCCGACAAAATAAAGAAATGCAGAAACAGGAAGAGAGAGAGAGAGAAGATCAACGAAAGGGAGAGAAAGAAATTGAGTGAGATATAGAGAGAAAGAAAAGGATGAAAGCTGCAGACAGACAGAAACAGCAAGAGAGAGAAATAAACAAATGGAGATAAAGATAGATAGAAATACAGTGAAACTTCACTTGAAAGAACGTCAAGGAACCCCTGGAAAAAGTTCGTTTAAGTGAATGTTCGCTGAACTGAAACAGCTTATTATCAGGAGCTAAAGAAAACATCAGTTCTTGAAATGAACTTCGAACCCTTTTGCAATGCTGCTTATTTGAATGTGAATTTCTGCTGATTTAGCATGTTTTAAAGAAAGTGTTAATCTTTAGTTGCACTTATGCTCTTAGGACTGCAGTGGTCATTAACCTCCGTCAACGTGTACAAGCTGTCATAAACCTTCTCCGGCACAATACGCTGCTAGGCAGCGAAGGGCTTCACATTTTCCAAGTACTGCAGTGCTTCTTTAGACGAAATTCTTGTTGCTTGCTCTAAAATGATTACTTCTCCTTCATCCTCTTCTTTCTGAGGTAGGAAGCACGCTAGTCTCCTCTGTAGACAGAGTGGCGCACGCCACGGGTGACATAATCCTCAAAACACAAGGCGCTATCTGTACCCAGTCTTTCAGACAATTTCCGATCAATATGACGTGATGGGCATGGGATGCTGTCAAAAATATGTCACAAAATATGTTCGTAAAACTGAAATGCTTTTCGCACTAATTTCATTAAACGGAAATTGGGTCCAATTTTCGTTTTGCCATTGGGTCCAATGGCACTTCGGCGGGGGATTTAGAATTAGTTCATACAAATGAAAACTTCGTTTAACTGAAATCTGTTCAAGTGTTATTTTACAGGAAAAAAAAACACACAGGAAAAACAGAGTAAAGAAGAAAGCAACAAAAAAAAAAAAGAAAATTTGCAAAACTAAGCAAACCGCAAAAGCTAGCACTACATATGTGCCCATCAGCTCCGCTGTTTTTTCAGCATTGTGCCTTCAGTGCAAGCCACGCTATTTTTTTTTTTTTTGTAGTAAACTATAATCGAGTACAACTGAAAAAAAAAAAGATTAACGCAGCTTTACACTAGTGGTGCCAAGCCTGAAGGAAGTGCGGAACTGAGCAGCCTTCTTTGTTTCGCTTTATTTTTCTCTTTGTTCGTTCTTTCTCTCTGTTACTTCTTCCTGTTTTTTGTCTGTTTCCCTCTATTTCTTTCTTCATGTCCCTGTTTCTTTCTCACTCTTTCTATCTTTCTTTCTGTTTCTTCCCTTTTTTTCTCGCTCTCGCTATCTGTCACTTCCGCTTCCTTTGCATCGCTTTCTCTCTCTGTTGCTTTCTGTCTTGTTCTTTGTTTTTTCTATCTCTTTTTTTGTGTCTGTTTCCTTTTATCTCTTTCTTGTGCCTGTTTCTTTCCGTCTCTATCTCTCTTTATTTCTAATAATAATATGTGGGGTTTAACGTCTCAAAACCACGATATGATTATGAGAGACGCCGTAGTAAAGGGCTCCGGAAATTTTGACCCCCTGGTGTTCTTTTAGGTGCACTGACATCGCACAGTACAGGGGCCTCTACCATTTCGCCTCCATCGAAATGCGACCGCCGCGGCCGGGATCGAACCCGCGACCTTCGGGTCAGCGGCCGAGCACCCTAGCCACTGATTCACCGAGGCGGACCTCGGTCGGTTTCTGACTTTCTACTTTTAATGTCCTTATTCCCTTTCTTTCTTTCTTTCTTTCTTTCTTTCTTTCTTTCTTTCTTTCTTTCTTTCTTTCTTTCTTTCTTTCTTTCTTTCTTTCTTTCTTTCTTTCTTTCTTTCTTTCTTTCTTTCTTTCTTTCTCTCTTTCTTTCTCTCTTTCTCTCTCTCTTTCTTTCTTTCTTTCTTTCTTTCTTTCTTTCTCTCTTTCTTTCTTTCTGTACTCGTTCTCTCGCCTATTCGAATTATTTCATCCCACGCAGGACAATTCGGGGCACGTGTTATAGGAGCGAAGCAGAAGAGAACGAGGAGAGCGCGTGATAGTTCATGATGATGACAGTTTTGGGTCACGACATTTTACGCCATACTGGACCAGCTTCACTGTTAAAGAAAGGACAGCGTTAGATCTCCTTGTATAGCGCGTTGCCCACAGGGCACCTTACATCGAAGGGAAGTCCTCTCCGCTCTGAAATTGTTATCCTGTTTAACACGAGTGATTTCTTGTTTGTTCCGCAAGACCACGGCCGCTATTCGCAAGGACATCTTCAGCAAATATTGTCCACAAGAAGACCATTTCAGCCAATCCTGATGCCAAACACCAGGATAGGCGTCAGGATTGGATTGTGATCAGCGAAGGCTGCAGTCAGTGGCGTACCCTGGTATTTTTTCGGCAGCAGAAGGCGGGGGGGGAGGGGGGGGGGGGGGGCGAGAGGTGTTCAACCATACATTATGTATCGCGCTTGCGTTTGTATGTGCTTCTGTATATATCCACGCGCGGAATTGAAAAATACGAAGAGGTTTGCACGTATAAGAGTGTGCTACACTCTACCGAAACCTGTAATCGTTTATTTAGACTTCACATTTCTTGGATGTAAAATACTTGTTTAGAAAATAGGCAGGAGATGCTTTGTTTTACGATATTGTTTATTCTCTCAAGCAAATTCAATTTCTCTTCACGGGTTGATTATTTGAGACCTCCCCCTTTGAAGTACTTTAGTCCACTACTATGGGAATGCAGACTCTTTTCCTCGAACATCAAGTCCATGCCTTTGATTCACCCTGTAATAGATTGGAAACATAAATGAATGAAAATGCGACAAGAATTCTTTGGTTGCGGTGCACGCATCAACACATTCCCCGGCCACTTTTCCTTATCGCCAGCTGTCTTATCAGAATGATGAATCGACTGACAAATCTTAAGTGGTCATGTGAACTGACGCAGAAAAAAAACCGCCAGGCCTGCGCGGAACGCGCAGCAGAGTCACAGCGAAAGCTGGAAGAGCGGCCTTTCTACCCTTAACACCACGTAGTGGGTGCATAGCAAAAATGCGCAAAGTGGTTGAAGTAGGCACTCGGGACAGGATATCGCTATCGCGTTCAACTCTTAAAGGCGAAGATTAAGGGTCCCCCCAATTTTTAAATACCCTTGGGGCAACTGCTACAAGCTCACTTACACGGTACCTACCCACTACGCCATAAATCATCATAATTTTTTTGTAGTGGGGAAGCGTTCACTATGCCATTATTCGTCATTCTTCGGAAAAGCGCGGTACCTGCTACACAAATGTAACGCATTATGTGCACCTTGTTGATGCTTTGGCTGACGACGATGAAGAATTATGCCCTGAGGCTTTTGTAATGGGTTGGAGCATTGAACGACCCACTCGTTACGCAATTCGCATTGAGTGACGCCTGGTTGTTACTTTGCTGTTCTAAAACGCTTTACAACATATGTTAACGCGATTCCTTACCCGACATGAAGCCTGCGTAGGGTCACTTTGCAACGCAGGTTCAAGCACCGGCGTAGCTCAGTGGTGGAGTGCTGGGCCAGTCATGTTGAGCCCCTGGCTTACCTCAAGGAATTCTAATTGTTTCATTCCTCATATCTATCTTGACATTGTTGACATGTCTTGACTGTCTTGACATTGCTGTAGTGGTGTCTGTTATTGTAGGAAGTGTCCAGTATTGATACATGTGACGTGTTAAGAAACTGGTAATAAAGAAAAAAAAAGTGGTAGAGTGCTGGGCTGTCACGCAGAGGGCCCGGGTTCGATTCCCAATCTGGCGTAGGTATTTATCTAGTTTTTTTCTTATTTCGCGCGTTTGTGGTTATGGACACCGGCGGCGGCGGACAACTACGGCGCAAAAACGGCCCTTGTTGTGATCTCATGACAGCTTTCGCTGTAAAAAAGCCACGCATCTCCACAAAGTGAATGATGACGAGTGGGCGAAGCTAGGTGCTAAGGTCCAGATTGTTTACGTTGAAGTCGCCGACTAGTATAAATGACGGACAGATGGACGGACGCACGGACGGACGGACAGGCGGACGGCGCAAGGTGATCATGTATTGGGCTGTCATATGCTTGATTACACAGATGTTTGAGCAGTTTCGCGATAACTTGAGGTCATTTTTGAGATTGCGCGTAGGACGCGAATTGTCTAAAGCTTGCACGGCCACCAGCGATAACACTGGAATCTTTGATAGCACATGTATAAAAGCCGACGCGCTGCACAGCTTGGCAGATTACTCGACTGCCGACGACTGTTCACGCCGCTATCAGTTTGCCGTGTGATTCACTTGTACTTGACCTTTCATTTTCTGGGGACAGGTTCAACCAAATAAATGTCTCGAACACGCCGACTGCTGTCTTTGTCAACGTCACGACCACGTGACAATATCAATACAACAGTGCACTTTGAGGGAGTCTATATAAAAAGATATACAAATCTCTACAGCGATCAAAAAGTGTGGCCTCCGGGATACCAGCGGAACGAGCTCGAAACGCAATACTCACCTCTAAGGTATCGTGCACTCTTGCCCACATCACCAAGGACTCGGCCTAGAAAGTAAAAACATACTGTGAGATGCAGAATAGCATAGTGTTGCATCGTTTATTGCCGGGAGCTGCGTGCAAATTGGCGCGAAGCCACTACCAAGTGACCTGCGTATAGTAGCACACGGTTTCTTACCGCCTTTGTATGTCCTATCGTAATATAGCGATGAAAAATTCGTGCACACAGGGTGCCGCTGGAGCCCACGTGTCGACCCGCTGTCTTGTCTTCGTGAAGACTGCAATCCTGAAGACAAGACCACGCTTGTCGAATCGTTGTCTCCAGTGAGACACCGTGGTCACGAATTTTTTCGTCTCTTCAAGCTTCCGTCTACACTGCACTGCTGCCTTATTTCCTCCATAACATATAACTACGGGGGGCGGGGGGGGGGGGGGGTGGAGCAAACACTCAGTATTCAAGATTCGGCGTCCAGATTTTAGTCATTCTAGAGATCAGTATCCATGTGCTTCTTGAATCCTAACGTCAAGTGCCATTCAGAAATTACTCATATGCGAGACATGGGAAAGGTCTTCTTTTCAAATGGCAACGTTCGCTGACAATCGGTTCAGCACCCCCCAACCCCCGTTTTCTAATCTCTAAAGTCCTTCAATCTCTAATCTCCTTCACTGTCCCGGCCCTTACGGGAGAGACGGCTCCTATCTGCGGCCCGCCAGCTGAGGTGAGCTTGAGACTGCTGACATTATAGTGATTAGCAATATGTCCTCATTGCGGAACTGTTGCATGCGTGAGAGAACTACGTCTTTCCAGATGCGGAATCATTCATATCTGCCTTCACTCGTACCAATTCCTCTCTCCTTTTCTCTAATCCTTCGTGCTAAAATGTAAACAAATAATTACGGTCATCACCATAATCGTTGTTACGTTTTGCGTCCTGTGCGGCACGAACGTCTCTCGTGGCGTCAAAATGCCTGTCTTCACAAGAGCTGCATGAGTGCCGCAAATGAAATGCCTGTGCGTAAATGAAACTCACCGTGTTCAATGACCCTGCCTTGTTCGTTCGAACCAGGGTTCCTGATGTCCTTTGTGGCCGAATTAGCCCCCCAAAGCTGTACGATCCTTGTGGTATAAGCTTGGAATCAGTTTGGGACTGGATGGGTCTGTAAAGGTGTTCGGTGATATTATACACACGGTCGCCTTAGGCTAGCAGAACTTTGGTTTGGGCGAGCTGGTTCACGGTCAAACTTTTTTGGGGGGCATCGCTAAGGAACGCACGGACAGAGACACAGACATAGTAGACAGTGGTGTCTACTATGTGTCTCTGTCCGTGTGTTCCTTTGCTCGGCCCCCCCAATAAAGTTTCACCTTAGGCTGTTTTTTTATCATGCTTAGGTAGATTCCCGGCTACCATTCAACAGAGTTATTAAGGCGAGAGCCTTAGTTGCCTCATCAGACGCGAAAAGGGACCACCGGTGGCTTCGAAGCGATGGTGGAAAGAACCATCGCCATGTTAAGGTTGAAGACTGGGCGTGTTGGTAAAGCATGTCTGTAGATTGTATAGCGCAACTGATCGGTCGACGGGACACAAGATATATTCTTGTACCCAAGTAAAGTGTTTGCGACTAGGTGGCTTGGCGATGGTAGAAGATCACCTTGCACAATCTTGGTTGTTGCTTTTTTTCTTCGATATCCTCTTTCTATGCCTCTTTTCTCGCTCATGGTTCTGTATTTATTCCGCCAGAAAAGGGAATAAAATTCCTTGTTGAAACTAGCGCTTTGTTGTGTGTGTACCTTTCTTGTGTCCCGTCGACAGTCATCACCACGTGATGACGTCAATCTATGACGTCATCGTGAAGTCACAGGTCGACAAATTTTGTGACGTCCTCACATGATATTGTCGCTCTGTCGATGGTGGGTCGATATCGGGTCCACCGCGAGACAACGTGAGGCGCAGAAAGCTGAGTTGTATGACGTTCTTAAACGGTGCGAAATGACCAGGACACGGGTAAGACAAAAAACAACAAACTTGAGCTCACTGTTGTTCTATGTATAGCAGTGTGGTTTTCTGGGCCAGTTGGTACATGATTTGAAGTGAAGGGTTCCAGCAAGTTTTAAACGCGAGCACAAGAAGAAAGTAGCGCACAGGACAAGGCTGGACTTACAACTGAAGTTTATTAAAAGACGGTATCCCCTAGAACACCACCACGCATGCGTAAAAAGCCAACAGCAGAATCATGCGAACATATTATCTAACACGCTCCCCCCCCCCCCCCACCCCCCCCCGGCTTTTTTTTTCTTTATCTTAACCGCACCTTAACACGTGGGCTACACGGGAAATTATAGATTCGCCAGGTATTGAAATTCTTTATCAGTGTTATGCACCGAAGGTTCACTGGCACATAATTCAGCGCCCAACTTCCTGATGTGGAAAGCTTCGCGTATTTCTCTATCCAGTCTATTACGTTGCCTCCCACAATCGGGACACTGCCAAAATGGGGTGTGCATCCGCACCTCTTGCAGTGCAAGGGCGAGTGCCCTCCTGTGCCAGCTGGCAGCAAATTGCGATGTCCACGCATGCGCTCGTTGAGGCAACGGCCCGTCTGGCCGACGTAAGACCGACCGCAGGAGCGAGGTATCTGATAAGCTACAGACGTCACGCATCTTGTGAAAAGAGTAGAGTGTTTTTTTACCACAACCACTGCTTGCATCTTTCTTCTCTCCTGTGATGCTTTTGCACAGCCCGGCCAGTTTTCTGGGCCGCAGAAAACATCAATGCAATGCCAGTTCTTGTGGCCACCTGTTTAATGTTGTGAGATAAGCCACGAAGATATGGCGTCACTTCGACCTTTTCTTCCTTTTTTGAGGATTCTATGCCTTCGCCAATCTTCACTGGCTTCTTTCTCGTCATTTTGCTGAACAAGGTTTCAGCCACGATTGTCAGTAGCGAATTCGGGTACCCTGCTGAAGTTAACCTGGCCTTTTGGGCATCAAAACTTTCTTGCATGGTGTGCGAGCAGCTCTTGTTCAGAGCATTCGTGAAGCACAACGAAACAATGCCTCTCTTTATCAATTTGGAATGAGACTCGTACGGGAGGAGGGCTTTTGCTGACCTGGGACACTAAAAAAAAAAATCCACGCATCTCCACGAAGCGAATCATGACGAGTGGGCGATGCTCTGTGTATCGTAGGGGCGAGTAGCCATACGTTGCCCGAGCGTTGCCCCATATAATGTATATTGAGTGACATTAAGTTACATAAAGAGTCGACGACAAAGCTAGGTCCTAAGGTCCATAATGTCTACATTGAAGTCACCGACAAGTATAAAGGGTTTGTGCTTGTAGGTGTTTTATATTGTTTCGTCACAATTATGATTGATGTTCGTCTATTGTAAACCTTTCTTTTTATTCACATCGGGGGGTATGTGCCACAGGTATGCGGGTTTGGGCCACAGATGACTGACAGTTTATATTTACCCAGGAACGGCGGGAACAGAACTTAGTCATTTTAACGCGAGTGTACGTTGAAATGGCCGACTAGTATAAATAGTTTATGCTTCTAGGTGCTATATATTGTTCTGTCACAATTATGATTGATATTAGTATATTGCTAAACCTTTTTTTGTGTCTCACATCCACGAATCTCCCCGTGACGGCCGGACGCGGATGGACGGACAAGCCTCGGCGCTAAGGTGCTTCGCGCCTAAAAAATCGCAGGACGCTTGAGCTTCGCCTTCAAGAGTAGGTCGCGATAGCGCAATCGGGCCTCGTGCGCATCGCCCTCTGAACTGCTAACCTGCTTCTATTGTCGGCGCGTGCCTCAACCATGCCGTAGGGAAACGAACGATTGTGCGCGTAACATTGGCTGTTTCAAGGTATCATTGAATGCCTACTGAGAGCACAGTTGTTAAGTGCCCACTATGCCATAATTATTCCTTTTGCGAATCAGCGAAGGGCCCACTACGCGTCTGTAGAGCAACACGCGAACCTACGCAGCTCTTCACATTGTTGGTGGTTCTGCTGCTGCTGATTAAAAAATATGTATGAGCGCTTTGTAACGGGTGCGCCTCTAAAACACCCACTCGTTGTTCAATTCACATCTTTTGACGCCCGGCGCGATTCTGCGCTTCTGCCACGCAATATATGGTGCGTTAAGGAGAAAGCTTCTACTATATATGACAT
The DNA here is from genome assembly GCA_030522465.1 of Rhipicephalus appendiculatus. Taxonomy (NCBI): domain Eukaryota; kingdom Metazoa; phylum Arthropoda; class Arachnida; order Ixodida; family Ixodidae; genus Rhipicephalus; species Rhipicephalus appendiculatus. The sequence goes on from JALIZH010032968.1 coordinate 2,553,849, forward strand.
TCATATAGTTTTTTTTTAATGCGATGCATTTCTTTGGGGACTGCAGGCACTTGGAGCGTTTCTATCTATCTATCTATCTATCTATCTATCTATCTATCTATCTATCTATCTATCTATCTATCTATCTATCTATCTATCTATCTATCTATCTATCTATCTATCTATCTATCTATCTATCTATCTATCCATCTATCTATCTATCTATCTATCTATCTATCTATCTATCTATCTATCTATCTATCTATCTATCTATCTATCTATCTATCTATCTATCTATCTATCTATCTATCTATCTATCTATCTATCTATCTATCTATCTATCTATCTATCTATCTATCTATCTATCTATCTATCTATCTATCTATCTATCTATCTATCTATCTATCTATCTATCTATCTATCTATCTATCTATCTATCTATCTATCTATCTATCTATCTATCTATCTATCTATCTATCTATCTATCTATCTATCTATCTATCTATCTATCTATCTATCTATCTATCTATCTATCTATCTATCTATCTATCTATCTATCTATCTATCTATCTATCTATCTAGCCGCCTACGTCTGGGTGCTCTAGTGATCACCTCCTTAACTTGGGGTAGACCAAAATTAGTATGGGAGGGTAAGAAGCTTTTGACGATTATGACTGTCCAGTCATGACATGAATAATGTGAAAATACCATCGCGTACGACGTCAAAGCCTTTCCTCCAGACACGGGTGGCACATAGCCGTATACCATGGGCCGCGGTGTGCGGGTATGTGCCACAGGTGTTTGACAGTTCATATCTACCGAGTAACGGCGAGAACAGACAGTGGGAATTTAAATGCGAGAGCGTTAAGAAAAAATTGAAGCACACTTTGTACATTCCAAAGTGTGTACGGCGAAAGCGTGTGGCCATTCGACTGACTACTGTATCAATATGTGCATAATAAAACATTCTGTATATACTGTATATAATCACACCACCCCCGTGTTTATGTTACGTCTTTGCATGATCGAGTGGGCAAAATGTACGGAGGATTCACGGTTTACCGCATTTAATCTCCGGAGCTTCGCCCACACATCATCATTTACTTCGTGGATATGGCGGGAATTTTTTTTTCTATGTGTTTTCTTACTCGTGTCCTGGTCATTTCGCGCAGTTTAAGGACGTCTAACAGCAATGAACCAACTAGCCCGCCAGAACGTTTTACTGGAGTTGTATGAGTACGGTATCTGCCTGCGATGAAAACACTGAACTCACAGTATACGAGGATCCTGCCTTGTTCGTTCCAACCAGGCTGCCTGGTGTCCTTTGTGGCCAACATTGGGCCCGAACGTTTGTGATCAGCGTGGTAAATGCTTGTGAAGCGATCGTCAAGGGGCGCACCTGAAAAAGCGTGCATGTTACGATTCCAAAGATGAGATTACGTATGGCCGCCATCTTGATTCTCCTGACGCTTCGGCAGCCTCAGGCAAGCGCCTGCCTTAGAAAAGTGCGTTAGAAAAGTGCGGCAAGTACTTACCATCTGCTCCTGCAAACAAGCAGTGGCCTGTGGAAAAATATAATGAAAATGATATTTACCGTGACACGCAAAGGAAGGCCGCACAACAAGCACTGAATCGAAAAAAAAATATAGCATAAGTTTAAATGACAGGATGGCGTCAATGCTCACGCAGCATAAATGTTTCCGAGCCCGAAATGTGCGCGTACAACGAAGGAGTTTACAGCGCAGGTGTCCACGAAATCGAATGTTCACATATGTATGTATGTATGTATGTATGTATGTATGTATGTATGTATGTATGTATGTATGTATGTATGTATGTATGTATGTATGTATGTATGTATGTATGTATGTATGTATGTATGTATGTATGTATGTATGTATGTATGTATGTATGTATGTATGTATGTATGTATGTATGTATGTATGTATGTATGTATGTATGTATGTATGTATGTATGTATGTATGTATGTATGTATGTATGTATGTATGTATGTATGTATGTATGTATGTATGTGCTCGTTCATAATCTAATTTGTCTACTTTTGTAGCCACAACTTTAAGACAACTACCATCCATGCAACAGGAGTAACCTGCGTCCCCACATGGGCAGCAATCTCTCCTTGGGTGCGTTTACTTAAAAAAGAAAAAAAGAACGCCAGGCCTGTGCGGGACACGCAGCACAGTCACAGCGAAAGCTTGAAGAGCGGCCTTTCTAAAGCCGGTTGTAGACTCTTTTGTGGGAACTAATACAAGTACGCTTGCAAGGTACCCACTGCGCCATGAATTATCACAATTTAGCGAAGTAAGGGAATCACACACTATGCCATTATTCATCATTCTGCGAAGCGAGGCACCCGCTACACATATGTAATGCATTGCGTGTACTTTGTTGATACTGTGGCTGATGATGATGAAGAATTATGGCTGTGTCCTTTGTAATGTGTTGGAAGCTTTAAACGAATCACTAGTTACGCACTTCGCATGGTGTTACGCCTGGTTGTTATTTCACTCTTATACCACGCTATATTACACAGGTTAACGCTATTCCTTGCCCGACATGACGCCTGTATAGGGTATTTTAGCAAAGAAGTTTCTGTGCTTCCACCCACCGCTTACCTAGCCATTCATAAGCGGCAAAGAAGTTTCAAACACCGTCGTGACTTTGTGGTCGAATTCTCAAGAAACCACGCAGGGGGCCCGGGTTCAAATCCCATCCGATCCTGCATAATTATTTCTCACTTCGCGCGATAGCAGTTACGAAAACTGGTGGCGGCGGCAGACAACTCCGCCACCAAAATTGGCTGTTGTTGTCATCTCAAAACAGCTTTCGCTGTAAAAGTGTCCACGTGGACAAGCACTGGTGAATAATAATGTGTAAATCACAGCATTAAACGCCATTCGGACATGTCATGTGATGCATAGTACGCATAACCACTGGCTGGATTATTGTTATCTCGCAGCCAAATCATACGATTTGGCTGCGAGATAACAGAAATTTCCCGACGATTACGATACTGCCTAATGCGAATTATGAGCGAGGTATCGTGTTGGGGCAAAGCCAACTATGTTCGAAGTTTCGGCTTTCTGGAAGGTATCGACTGCGCCATAGATCATAATTTTTGTGAAGTAGGACAGCACCCACTACGCCATTATATTCATCGTTCTGCGGATAAGCGAGGTACCCGCTACTCATCCGTGAGGTAATATGTGCGCTTTGTCGACGCTGCATGAGGCCTGATTACGATGAAGGAATTATGGCTGAGCACTCTGCAGTGGGTGGGAAGCAATTAAACCACACAATCGTTGCACCATTAGCATTGTGTGATGATTGGTTGTTATTTTACTCTTCTGCCACGACATATTACACAGGTTAACGCGATTCCTTGCCCGACATGACGCCCGTATAGGGTCTTTTGCAAATTAGCTTCAAGCACCAGCGTGTCTCTGTCTAAGAACAGGCAATAGGAAAAAAAAAAGCAGCGTGGCCTTGTGGTAGAATACTCGACTGCCACGCAAAGGACCCGGGTTCAAATCCCATTAGATCCTAGTGTTCTTTTTTCGTTTTAGTTTTTCATATCTATCGATTACGGCACCGACGGCGGCAGCGACGCCGCTCAACGCAGGAACGGGCGCCCAAGAGCTGCGCTCTAAATATAACGGGTTACTAATGAAGCGGCAATCTACTGCATGACTGATTGAAGAGGAACACAACAACTCTCACTCTGGAGTAGCTACGGACATTCTGCAAAAATCAATTTTTGTCTTTATGTGTTCTACAGTTGCCGCTTTCAATGATTGCAAACGCACAACCTATTTCTGGTAATATCACACGCGGAATGGTTGCTACCTAATCGAGCCCAACTGAAGACGTACATGTTGTTCTGCATTATCAAGCGCCTCGTAATCTATTAACGCTAAAATGACGTTATCACGATTTGTTATCGCAAAAGGTTATCAGCTTTTGCACACTGAACACACGTATGAACATGCGTTAGCTTCTTACAGCCCGATGTTTTTTCTTTCACCCCGATAAAATAATTCCAGTTGCAGTTTAAAACGCTTGTATGCGAGCTAAGTACATCGAAAATTACCCAGATACCGTTTCACTGCCCCAGGTGAGATTCGTAGACTGTATTTTAAGGCCTTAGATGCCTCATGAAACGCGAGAACTGTCCGATGCGTCCCGGCGTCGGTGCCACTATGAGTGATGCAAAAAAATCATCACGTGATGAAGTCTGTTTACCAAAATCAACGTGTCCTTATAAATCTCGCTAATCTTAGAGGAAATGTTCCTTTTCTATTTCCTTCGAAAACATGACTTCTGGTACATCCCCTTTCGCAGAACTGAACACGGACGACAAATGTTACAGTATTGTTTGCCTCACTTGCTCAACACGCTGTTAAGCAGTGAAATCGAATTAGAGAAACGCTCTGTGAGGGATATTAAAAAAAAAACACTTCCTGTAATTAATCTATGCGAGAATAACTGCTGTACAAGATGAGGAATGTTCCATTTGCATTGTTAATTTTGTTTGTTGGTTGTTTTTCTGTTGCTTTGGATCAATTAATGGAGAAAAAAACATTTACTTTCACGATCGACTTTCAGTACTTATTTATATTTACACATACAGTGTACCTTTTTGATTGTAGATATTGCGTAAACTGTGTTTCAATTGTCACAACCTCTCTCTTTTTTGTTGTTTCTTTCTTCCTTTTATTTTTTTTCATGTATGTAACGCGCTGGTTGATTTTTTTTTTTGTGATAACATTCGCACTAACTGTACGACAGTATTTGTGATAATATTTTGTTTTCATGTATGTAACGCGCTGGTTTGATTTTGTAACAGTATTTGCACATACTTATGTGTCTCTATTGTACGCCTTGTATAAGGGGCCTTGGGCTTTTCCTCAAGCGAGTTATATCGCTTTTTGCCGAAGCTTGCCCAAATCTTCACGATGTAAATAAACTTTGATTTCATTTGATAAGTCATCACAGCGTCACAGATACACAAAATTTGTGGCGTCAAAATGACATCACTATGAGGTCACATTCCGTGACGTCACACGACGGCGTCATCACATGACATCGTTGCTTGGTCAAAGGTGAACCGGTCACGGAGGCAGTGCAAAACCAGGTAACGTGCAGAGAGCATGCAACGCCTACGATCCTGGAGGCGGTGCAAAAGCAGTGGGTGGCAGGATCAAGGGAAAAAAAAAGGCGTCCTTCGAGTGGTCTCAAGGCCTGACCACACGTACCCGTTGCAGCGCGTCAGCGCGCGGCTTTTTGACGCGGCGCCGCGTCCTCTCCCTATGAAGAGAGGGGGGCGCGCAGCTTCGCGTAGCCACGCGCCCTCTCTTTCCATAGGGAGAGGGCGCGGCGCCGCGTCAAAAAGCCGCGCGCTGACCCGCTGCAACGGGTACGTGTGGTCAGGCCTTTAGAGAATGCACAAGGGACCGTGTGATTTTCCAATACAAACAAAAGAAGACAGGACGTGCGCAGACTGCGCGCGTCCCTCTTCCTCGGTCCGTGTTTGCTACAACACCTAAAAAAAAAGGCCTTTACGATGTACTCCAAAAACTTGAACGCGGTTCTGAAGCACAAATGTCTTTGTTTCCGTCATTTCGCACTAAACAGACTCGCACTTGGCGGGTGAAACGGTATCTCATTTTACGGGTGCCTGCGAAGTCTGCGTAAAGATGTCTTTGGGCAGCAGCAACTGTTCACGAAGCCGAGTCAACACAGTAACCAAGAAAAACCGTTTTGTAGCAACGATGTTCGCCACGGCCTCAAACTTCAATCTCCGTTATCGTAACGAGCTGCCAACTCTTTCGGGGCGTTACGTTGACGCCATTTTCATGTCGCGTAGTTTTTTGAGCGCACTGACAGTGCGAAGAAAAGACGTCGTGTTCACCTCGGCCGTACTTGCAATGCGGTACGGACACTGTCAATAATTTCCGCCATATTTGAAAATTCGCCATCTTGTCAACCACGATTGGCCCACATAGCCGCAACGGCCCTTCTGATTGGCCTAAATTATCGTAATTATGAGTTTTTTTCAATGCGAAGCATTTCTTAGTGAACTTCGGCCACTTTGAGCGCGTATCTATCTATCTATCTATCTATCTATCTATCTATCTATCTATCTATCTATCTATCTATCTATCTATCTATCTATCTATCTATCTATCTATCTATCTATCTATCTATCTATCTATCTATCTATCTGTCTGTCTGTCTGTCTGTCTGTCTGTCTGTCTGTCTGTCTGTCTGTCTGTCTGTCTGTCTGTCTGTCTGTCTGTCCGTCTAGCCGCCTACGACGTTTGTGGCCTCGTGGTCGTTTCATTAATGGGGTGTGTACCGAGATTAGTCTGGCGTTACATGACTCAATAACGAACATAAACGCCAGGCTGTAACAGAAAAATCATGACATGCATGTGATATACGGCATCATTTATATGCCACGCTCATGGTGCGCTAGCGGCCGTTTAACTAGCTTGATTTATACCAAAAATTGCTATGGCGTGATGTGACTGTATGACGAACATAATAAATGACAGGTCCTAACAAGCAAACAGCGGCATGCATTTCATGTACAGCATAATTTGCATGACAATCTCTTGGTGTGCTTGCGGCCGTCTTGTTGACTGGATATATACCAGCATTGGTATGAGATGACATGAGTGCGTGACGAACAAAAATGACAAGCCATGGATTATATGTGCCAGAATTCATTAGCATGATATATATGAGACTGTACATGCATGCGGGCGTAAGAAACATGCGATGGTGAACTACGTGTCATGACATGAATGCCTTCATTTGCCTCACAGCCAAACAATGGGATGTATGCAGTTCCTTGCTGACTACTCCGCATTTCGTCGATTCCAAGAGTGTGTGGGATCTGTCGGACTTTTCACAACTTGACGGTATTTGACACTGTTCCGAATAGTACGTCATGTCGAACGCACCTACGCCATCCAGAACGGACGTGACGCCATGATTTTTGTTTATATTGCAGTGTTGCGCTATTGTACTTACAGACGCCTAGAATGGCAGCAAGGGCAGCAATGCTGAGTAGCTTCATCTTGGGAGTGTCCTAGATGGCTGATTATTTCGTGCTGTGGAAGGAAACAATAAAGACTCCTGAGTACCGGCGTAGTTAGGGAGGGAGGGTCAAAGGACCCCCCCCCCCCCCCCCGAAATTTTTCAATTTTGAATGTGTAGATACACACACACATACAAACTTACGCACGAACATACATAAAGTATGGCTGAACCCCTCTCCCTACCCCTTCCCCCCCACCGGAAGAAATTTCTGGCTACGTTACTGCTCTGGAGGTGACAGCTCGCCCAACTTTCAACGCTTGCTCCTGAGGTTTTGGGCCCATCGGCCCTATAGTGGGTAACTTTGAAGATACACTGCTGGACGAACTTCTTCCCATAGGTTTCTTCGTCTTGTCCCACTTCTTTTTTTTTCATGCTCTCTTTATTATCTGCAGTCGGAATGAACTTAAGAAGGCAGGAGAGGCCCCGCTCAGAGCCTCCTCGACCAAATAGTCCCACTCAAGTACTCGGCCATGTTCTTTGAGGGCCGAGCCACTGCGGGTTTATGACGTCAGTTATGAGCCGCACGGTTGTTCTTCAATTTTGCGTGCGTATATACATATTCACGCAAACATACAAATGTAAGCACGAGCGTGAATAATATTGCACATGAGTTCTGCGGAATCCTGCAGGGTGGCGGAAGGGTTTAAGAAAGGTAAAATAGAATTTTTCGGCAACTAGAAAGCTTTCTTTATGAGAAATTCATATGGATTTCTTTGTGGCTTCGTGCTACAGATGGGTGATTGTCTATGTTTCCTTTCCTGAGCCTGCATAATGTATGGTTAAACGCCTCCCCCCCACCTCCCTTTCACAAAATATTTCTGGCTACGCCCCTGACAGAGCAGTAGCCTGGGAGCCTTCATTAGAGAGGTGCATAGAATGGACACGCTTGGGCGCGTCTATGCATTCTGCGAACGTCACAATTTTCTAGATAATCCTAGCTGCCGACGCAGGAAATACCGAGGAGGTAAATGGGAGCCACGACGTAGCTCCAACTTTCCGGATGCTCTTACCAAAATCAGGAGGTCTGTGCTCGCTTCGTGAGGATGTGCTCCGGTGTCGGAAGTGGACGGCGGTAGCTGTGATTAACGACTGTCAGGAGAGCGCTATTTATGCAAAACTGACTCTCGCTCGAGGTCTTTGAACCGAAACCGTGCCCCTTACTTCAAAGCAGGAAGATAGGGTTTCGTTTACGTTTTTGTTAGACTTTCGCTCCGCGTTCTGTGTCGCAGCTGCGGAAGCGTTCGTCATGCCCTCAATGTTATTTTTCCGTCGTGATTATGCGTGCTAACCAGCTGTACTACCTAATTAGTCACGAAGGTTCTGTGAACCAAGCATGGGGTTTATGACCTCTCTGGTACGGTGACTGCTACGAATGAAAGTGTATTAACGCCAGGCCCATAGCCAGGGGAGGGCCCTAGCCCCCCCCCCCTCCCCCTTCCTCCCCCCCCTTGAAATTCGGATGGTGGGAGGTGTTTTACCGAGAATAAATCATGAAAAAGGTGTTTTTCAAGGCCTTCAACAAGTGGGCGCCCCAAGAAAAAGATTCCTGGCTACGGGCCTGATTAACGCCATTCGTGTTTATGTCGGGGTTTGCCGCGTCTGACAACACTGTGCTCAGTGTGTGTACCGTTTTTTTTTTTTTTTAAATTTAGCGGTCAGGTCTGGGTTACATCCGTAGATCTTCCGTTTCAAAGGGGAAGGCCACTGACATCATCATCATCATCGTCGTCTCCATGGAGGAAAGTGTTTTCATACGTGCACTAGCGGCCATACTTGTTTGCCAATCAACCCACTGAAAGCAATACAGAAACTCACCGGGTCCCTTATTTTTCACCAAAGACGGACTCCAAGGCGAAAGGTATTTTCTTTTCCTTCTCAGTCGATGTATTGATGCTGCCCCGTCCCCCCTTCGAAAGCTTTCTGCACCTAACGTGATTCTGCTGTGCCTCCAAGATCGGAGGCACCTCAACTGGTTTTGCATTGCCTCCGTGATCGGACCACTTTTGTCCAAGCCACGGCGTCATGTCATGACGTCACGTGACGTCACAGTGACGTCGTAATGACGCCATTATGACGAAACGAACTTTGGCTATCTGTGACGTCATCGCGTGATTATTTTTTTGCATCACTCGCCCCAACTGACGCCCGGCACGCCGATGGTCAACGGTCAAATTTCGTGTTTGATGAGTCCTTTGAGCCTTTAGCCTTAATAATGGAGTTTATTGAACAAAAAAGATGTTCTGGGCGTGAACCTCGAACTGTCGCTGCAGATCAGTCTCGTTGGTACGCCAGTGCTACGAACCGTATTTTTATAAGGTGATAGATTCGTCACTCTCAGAAGAATCCACTGTTGAAAAGATAACGACAAGGCTAAGGCAAAAATCTTTTTATAATTGTAACAGAATCATTGGCACAAATAGTGAACGCGCAGATGACTCAAATCCTGCAGAGTGTTAATCAACCGGCTATGACATCTCCACTTTCGTCGCGAGCTGAGGAGATTAATGCGGGTTCACTAGCATCAGGTTCTTCAAAAACTAGCTGGAAGAAGATAGTACCTGTCGAAGAGGAATAGTGTTCGCCAAGAGCAGGCCCATCGAGCATGAGCAGCAAGGTTATAGCACCAGTTGAAAAATATTCAGGTTGAAGTTATGATTCAGGTTGTGATTCAGTTATGACACGCAAATGGAGTTAAAATCTGAAAACATGAAACGGTGCGCGTTTCCTGAAGCACAAGACTCTCCAGTGAATCCCAAAGTTAAGGCTAAAAATATCAGAAGGAAATAACATATAAAAACGGGCTTTTTGAAAGATATTATCTCGAAGAAGGCAGTGGATGCTGCTGGTATATCGACAAACTATAGGTGGATTAAAAGTTTTACAGTGGAATGGTTGTTCAGTTTTTTCTGCAGCTACTGATTTGTTTTACATGTGTAATCAACACTCCCCTTATGTTATAGTTTCGCAAGAAACTTGACTTTCAAAGGAAAAGAGCTGTAATCTTAAAAATTTACCGCATATTTCGTTTTGACCGGCCCTCTCGCGGTGGCGGCTTAGCGGTATTTATTTCTTCAAAAAGACAGGAAGTCGACAGGCCGACAGGACAAATACGACATGAAGTCCAGGTGTATTGTATATCCCGCTGACATTGCATTTTTTGCTACAGCTCTACATATACATGCACTATATCAAAGTCTACATATGTGTATGAATACACTAGAAACGTGGAGGGCATTAATTTATCCCTGAATATCAGAAAAAAGCGCAATCGTAATTTTCCGTCTAAACGCTCCTGTTCAAGTTTCTATGCTTTGCAGAGAGGACGTCGTCCCGCTGGTGGAATTGGTTCGGTATTTGGGCGTCACTTATACCGAGAAACTTAATTGGAGCCCGCATATCGAAAATATGTCAGCTAAAGGAGCACACAGGGTAGGGGATGCTTCGCAGACTCAGCAGTGAGCGGTCCGGTTTATGTCGTGATGTGCTCATTAGGATTTATTTTATGTTCATTCGTCCAATATCAGAGATGAGTATCAACTTGTATGAACACATGTCTTGTTAAACGGTATTAGAGTTCGGCTGCGTCTTGTTTTTCTGGTGCAGCTGCGTACAAACTTCGGCCACTGGTTCTCCTAGAACGCGAATCATTACGTTTATGTCCTCGGGCTTCCTAAATTCGTCACAAATCTGTTTTATGTAAAGGTTCTTTCCGCGCCTGCCTTCTCTTCTTATATGTTTCCACATCCTAAGAGTACGAACCTTTCTAAAGATATAGGCATCATCACAGAGGAGGTAGCAGTATGTTTTTATTGATTAGCCGATGTCATTTTTTAACCAACAATGGTTCAGATTACGGTGTCCGCAAGTCATTTTGGCACAGAAACTATTCGAAACATTAGAAGTGCACCTCCGTGAAGTACATAAACTAATTATATCTGTGCAAACAATTACGGCAAAATTCGACGGTATATTTTCCAAGAAATGCAAGCAAACCCAATAGATACTTAAAGTGCATTTTGGAAGACCGTTTGACAAACCTAGAAACAAAATCGTGATAGCTCTGACGCTCCAGTTGCTAAAGCAGTGGCAGGAGTTTCAATCGCATGGTTATCTCTCTATTGGTCTTGTTGAATTTGTTTAGCTGACTTGGTGCCTATTTTTCAAGCGCAATTACTTGCGATTGCCCTAACTTTACGCAAATTACCCCTATATATATATGAAGCAGTTATTCTGATAGACTGTCTGTATGTTCTTAATTAACTGCACCTAATCGGTCAAATACCTTAGAAGTATTTTATTCTCTTGTCACAAGACATCTACGCCTTACTCGCTTGGTGTGGGTACCAGGTCACAAAAGTTTAACCCTCAGTGAATACGCGGATGCACTTGCAATATAATCGCACGAAGGTCCCATAATTTCAATGTTGTCGACATCGGCGTCTGTCCTTGCTGCGCCATTTGAAAAGTTTACCACGCCGCGGTACGCGCATACCCGCGTACCGCGGCCCGTGGTATACGGGTATGTGCCACACGCGTCTGGCGGAAAGGGTTTGACGACGTATGCGACAACATTTTCATTTTATTTTTTTTCATGACACGGTGAGACAGTCATATTCCTCAAACTATCTTAGATAGATAGATAGATAGATAGATAGATAGATAGATAGATAGATAGATAGATAGATAGATAGATAGATAGATAGATAGATAGATAGATAGATAGATAGATAGATAGATAGATAGATAGATAGATAGATAGATAGATAGATAGATAGATAGATAGATAGATAGATAGAAACGCTCAAAGTGACTGCAGTTCGCTAAGAACTGCTTCGCATTTAATATCCGAAGAGCAGTGGGAGGCCAAGCTATCAGACCTGGACCAGAATAATCAGCGCAGACTGATAGACCGGGTTCAAGATACGTCCATGGCTACATTGAATCAGGAGGCCGCCCACTAAGGGCGCACACTTCGCTTGCTCACAATAAATGTTTATTATGGCGAAAGCCCGAGGTGCTTCATCAAACTCGAAAATTGACGGGCGTCCCCGTCGACTGTGTCAACACGAATGATGAAAAAAAAAAAATTCCCCACCTCCCGCTAAAGGGAACCATGTGTGGATGCGAAGCAGCGGGGAGATAATTAGCTTGAGCGGGAGGAACGTCGCCGCTCTCATTTCACGGCAGCGGCAGCGGTCCGGGCGCTCATCGCGGCGCTGCACAGGAGAGAGAATAAGGCGCGCGCGCTTCGTCATTTTCACACCGCGGAACTACCGTGGCGCCCCCCAGCGGAGTATGCAGCTATCACACCACCTGTCGTGCGTGCCGCTCCGTAGAGGATTCCTAGAGGAAAGGACGGGGGGGGGGGGACCGTAGGAGAGGAGAGAGAGGGGGGAGGGGACGTGCATGCGCTGTGGGACGCGGGAGCCGCTCCGTAGAGTAGAGGATTCCCAGAGGAGAGAGGGGGGAGGGGACGCGGGAGCCGCTCCGTAGAGTAGAGGATTCATAGAGGAGAGAGGGGGGAGGGGACGCGCATGCGCTGTGGGCATGTAGGACGCGTGCGCCGCTCCGTACAGTAGATGATTCCTAGAGGAGAGAGTGGGGTTGAGCGTAGGAGAAGATAGGGGAGGGCACGCGCATGCGCTGTAGGGGGGTGTGGGACGCTACGTAGGGTAGAGGATTCCTAGAGGAGAGAAAGGGGGGTGAGCGTAGGAGAGAGAGGGGGGAGGGGACGCGCATGCGCTGTGGTGGTGTGGGACGGACTAAGCCCCCTCCAAACACATGCAAGCAAGATCAAGGAATGGGGTCAACCTGGGCGACAGACACCACCTGCCTAGCCATTGCTAAGCAGCCTCTCTGTGCTCTCGGCCATGACTCTGATGACTGTGATAGTGGTTGACGGCCTTCATATTACTACAGTGTTCTGGTTCGCATAATGGGTGCTTCCCTACTTCATGAAAGTGGCCGGACGCGGGACGCGGGACGGGGGACGCGGGACGCGGGAGGGACGGACAGAGCTTCGAGCATAAGATGCTTCGCATCTAAAAAAATATCACGCGATGACGTCACAGATCGCCAAAATTTGCGGCGTCGTTATGACGTCATCGTCACGTAACGTCCCACGGTGACATCATCACGACATTGTGGCTTGGTCCAAGGTGGGCCCATCACGGAGGCAGCGCGAAACCTGGCGAGGTGCCTCCCATAGAGTTTCCTATAAGTACACTAGAGGGAACTCTGGCGCTAGTGTCTATGGGAGCTGCAACGCACGGCGCTTCAGCCAGCATGGGAATCATGGGTAGTACGCAAATTTGCCTAGTCTTCGTTCTTTTGGCTCCGTGTGGCCTGAATCCGCTTTGACGCACTACGAAGTTCAGCAAAGGTTTAGCAGTTACGCTTCACCACCTCGACCTTTTTAGGCTCACGAATTCAAATCGGCTCACGAAGTTCACGACGGTCCATTCTTTTATCCGAAACAGAACCAGAACACAGCAACAAACAAAGCCAGAAGTGCGTTCGAAGCCGCAAGCACGAAGACATAGGCAAATTTGTGTACTACCCATCAACCCCATGGTGGCTGAACGATCGCAGCGCAACAGTCCCCTTTAGTTAATTTTAGGAAACTCTATGGTGCCTCAGACCTTGGAGGCAGTGGAAAACCGCTCTGGCGCAGAAAGCTTTCGGAGGGTGGCAGGGCGCTATCAATACCTTCACTGAGAAAAAAAAAAAAAAAAAAAAAAAAAAAAAAAAAAAAAAAAAAAAAAAAAAGCAGAAGATGGCTTTTGCCTTGCGGTCTCCTTAACTGAGAGCATAAGGAACCCTGTCAGTTTTTTTCTTCTCTCCTCCTCCTCGTTCGATACATCAGTCTGCAAGTTAGCGAATTCGCTTCAAGTGTCATGAGACTAGGTACCGGTGACCGTATCGATATATCATAAGCGCTTCATAAGGTCGCAGGTTCGGTCCCTGCCAGCGGCAAGTTATCTTTTCGTACACTTTTCTTTCTTCCCATTTACATTACAATTACTACTAATAACATCCCCTATACTTTCCTTGGCATTATTGTCCGTTAGTTCTCATTAATAAGCGCTTCGGACATTCGAATTGGCAGGAAATGTGTGACAAGAGTAGCAGCAACGGCCTTTACTATATCGGCTGGTTCGGCAACTCTACGGGGTCATCGACCATTTGATCGAGCTACTCAACACTTGCGCGAGCCGTTTTATTATTTTATTTGAACTACATTTCATGGCAGTGTGAAGCACAATCACAAGCGAAACGTGAAAAATATAGGATCGAAAAACACCCGACAGGTTGACGACCCGCGGTTTCCGGATACAGAAGCGGCAGAGGTCATTTCATAACTGCATCGCATGAAAACGGGTGCGCATATGCTGACAACTTCAACACGTCGCGCAAAACATCCGCTGCGTACTCGCGTGTGCAGGACCACCTTTGAGAGAGCACGCACACATGAAAGAGAAAGAGAGAGGCTGTGAATGGAGGATATACACTCAGAAAAAAAAAGTGACTTTTTTTTTTAACTTCTGTCTTGCCACGTGTATGACTCTCTACGCAGACACGAGAACTCTCTTTGCGGGTCATTATACTCTCATCTGAGAGTCTTGTGACCCTCAAGAGAGTTAGCGTGCCTCTTTAAAGAGAGTTACATGGCAAGTCAGGACTACCCGAAAAGAGTCAGATGACTCTCTTTCTTTTTTTTCTTAGAAAGTACTGGGAGTGTACTAGAGTTGGAAGGAAACCCGTGTCATCGTTACCAGATCCAGCTTTCCCGGACATCAGCGTTTAGTTCGCGTGCCTTCCACCACGTGCTGCATGGCTTTTACCTTTTTGAATCTCGCGCGAAGTCGAGAGTTGCATCACGGCAAGAAAAAAAAAAAAAGAAAAAGGAAAGAAACAAAACAAAAATAGTCCAGAACACACAGTTTCGCGACTTAGCCTGGTCTGCCGCCGTTCGTCGTTATCGGCGACAAAGATAAGACCACCGGCGAGTTGGAGAGTTAAAGCGCCTAGTCATTTCCCGATTCTTCGGCATAGACTCGTATTACGCTTCAGAAAAAGAAAACGGTGCGCGACTGCATCGGAAATTTTGAAAGCGCAGCCAAACGTATTCATTTATTTCCTTATCATTTTTTTTTTCTTTTTTACAGCAGAGGCAGGCCCGTAGCTAGAGGAGGGGGGGGAGGGGGGGCTAGGGGCCCGGGCTCCCCCCCCCCCCCCGAAATTCGGATTGAGGGGGGGTGTTTTGCCGAGAAAAAATAAGGGAAATAGGGGGTTTTCAAGGTTTTCAACAGGTGCCCCCCCCCCCCCCCCCCCCGAAAAAAATTTCTGGCTACGGGCCTGAGCAGAGGTGTTACGCCCGCCGTTTGTCCGGTACGCGATGTAGAGAAGAAACCATCGCCATGCCGGCGTGGCCACGTCAAGCCAACTTAAGAATAGCTGCTCCTAGTTAATCCAAAGTAATCATAGACAAGCCTTATTAAGCCTTGTTGAGTATGGTAAAACCGAATTAGCTACGCATAACTAAGCTGATCAAGTCAAAGCTTAATAGGACCCAATTAAGCCGAGCTGAGATTATCGTGCGACAAGTCATGCCGAGCTCGGCAAGATGTGCCGAGCAAATTCTAATTTAATGAAGGCTCCGTCAGGCTAGTGGTACCTTGGCGAATTACCTAATTAAGCTCAAGTTGAGAAGGGATGCAAGCTAACTGAGGCCATGCCTCTAATATGCAATTACGTTTATTAGCATAATTAAGCTAATTAAACCATCGTTAGGCTCAGGTTGACTTGGAATGTAAGCTATTTGAGACCTAGCCTCGAATATGAAAGTTGGGGCAATAAAAGTAATTCAGGTTTTTAAGGTACTTGGCACTGGGATTTCCAAGCGATTCCCAGTGGAACCCGATTGATACCTACGCAATACTCGTCAATCGCAATGTGATCACGTCAGGCCCGTAGCCAGGGGGGGGGGGGGGGGGTGCCCTAGGGGCCCAGACCTCCCCTGAAATTTGGATGGAGGGGGGGTGTCTTACCGAGAACAAATAAAAATAGGTTTTTATTTGCCCCCCCCCCCCCCCCCCCCCCCCCCCTACGTGATCAAACGGAAGCTTGGGCTAGTTTGGAATCAACATGTTTGCGCAGCGCAAGAAAAACGAGGACGTAGGGAGGACACAACACGGGCGCTGACTTCAACTACATTTTATTAGCGAAAACGCTGGAAATATATACACATGATAGCAAACAGCACACCGCAGCACAAACGCACAACCTATTGCGTTACAGCCAGATACTCGATATCTTTTTTAGTGAGCGCAACAGAAGGCATGCTAACACAGAGGTCACCCAGCAATTGCACTTGATTAGCCTCGATGATCTCGCGTGTTAGCTGCTGACGATGTTTTGCGACAACGGTGCATTTTTCAAATTCCGGTTTACAGCCACACTCTCTACAGTGAATACCCAGATGTCCTTGAACAGCTGTGTTTACTTGATAGTGATGCTCCTTTAAACGCTCATTCAAGCACCTGCCCGTTTGTCCAACATACTTCTTGCCGCAAGACAACGGGATAAAGTAAACAACAGCCACAGCACATGCTACGAATTGCCTCCGATGTTTGGTTGTGCAGCCGCTCCTTTGGGTGTGCAAAATGACAAACCCAAATGGTAATGAAAAGAAAAGATGTACAAAGAATCAACAAACGAAATATTTGAAGTGCAATGAAGGCCTTGTCTACGAAATTTCTCTGACATGTAACCGTTCTTACGTAGGACAAACTGGTCGTTGCGTAAACGACAGGCTACGCGAGCATGGTAACAATGTAAAACAAAACAAGACGGGGGGGACAGCTTTCACTTCATTGCAACAGCTGTGGCTGCTCACCTGAGTTGCACAAGTGCATCATAATCTCAAAAAGCGCCAACGAAATGACACGCCTCATTATCGAGGCCCACAAAATCTCGGGTTCGAAAGAAAAATGCGTAAGCCAGGCGTCTATTTCTCTATCGGACAAGGAAATCGCGCATCGCAGTGGTAAGACACGTGTTTGAGTGGTTCGTGTTGATATGTACTTGCTGTCACGCGCAATCTAGTTCTGTATCGGTATATGAGTTCACGTCGTCCTGCTAATAAAAATGTTAATAGTGCGCGCTCAGTGTGTGTCTCTGTGTTCTTGTCTACGTCTGTTACGCGCAAAAATTTACGATAATGACAAACAAGCCCAAGTTGATACCCTTGTAAACTTCACTCAGTGTCGCCATCGTTTAAAGAAGAAAGCCGGCCGATCCCACGCACTGTGGGAATCGATGTAATGGGAAGCAGCCAGGAAGGAGCAAATCATGCTTTATATAATTTGCATGTCATGTTTTACATGTTAGAACCTGCCATTTATGTTCGTCATACAGTCACGTCGCGCAATAACAATTTTGGTGTATATCAAGCTAGCGAACAGGACGCAAGCGCACCATGAGCGTGGCATGTAAATGGCGTTGCAGATGACATGCATGCCAAGATTTTCATGTTACCACCTGCCACTTATGTTCTTTATACAGTCGTGTCACTCAATACCAAATTTGGTGTATATCAAGCTAACGAAACGGCCGCGAGCGCGCCATGAGCGTGGAATGCAAGTCATGTCGCTCATGACATGTCATGATTTCCATATTACCACTTGTCATTTATGTTCGTCATACAGTCATGTCACTCAATACCAAATTTGGTGTATCTCAAGCTAACGAAACGGCTGCGAGCACGCCATGAGCGTGGCATGCAAGTCATGTCGCTCATGACATGTCATGATTTCCATATTACCACTTGTCATTTATGTTCTTCATATAGTCACGTCACTCAATACCAAATTTGGTGTATATCAAGCTAACGAAACGGCTGCGAGCACGCCATGAGCGTGGAATGCAAGTCATGTCGCTCATGACATGTCATGATTTCCATATTACCACTTGTCATTTATGTTCGTCATACAGTCATGTCACTGAATACCAAATTTGGTGTATCTCAAGCTAACGAAACGGCTGCGAGCACGCCATGAGAGTGGAATGTCCGTCCCTCCTTCCCGCGTCCCACACCACCACAGCGCATGCGCGTCCCCTCCCCCTATCTCTCCTCTCCTACGCTCACCCCCTTTCCCTACTCTAGGAATCGTCAACTTTCTGTGGCAGCACAGCACAGCCAAAGCTACGAAGCCGAGTCACGCACTTTTTTACTACGCGTCTGCATGTAGTCCGCGAACGCTAACTTTTATATACTACGTGGCATAAAAGGAAACATAAAAACAAAAGATGTAGTTATTATGCTCAAGTTCCTTCGCATTGTTATCAAGAAGACTTATTCCGTGCGGGAGTTTCGTTTTTTGCTGTTTCAAGTTTTCTGGTTTTCTAGTGTCATTTCACATTTTTCCTGCCCCAGTAAACAATGATGGCGTCGTTCGGTTGCAGCAAAATCACATCGTGGCTTGTGAGCGGGGATGACTGCAAGAGAATCGACATTTGGGCTAGTTGGTTGATATGCATGGTATAGCTGTTTTAAGCGCACTCCGACGAAGACAAAAGACGAGGAATGAACACAAGACAAGCGCTTACTCGCAACTGAAAGATTTATTGAAAAGGGGAGAATATAAATACACCAAACAAGAGATCAACGCATGCGTGTCAAGGCAAAAGGACAGCCATGGCAAAACGTGAAGGGTCAGTTAACTAAGGCAGATTATGAAACATTATCGAGAAAGGCAAACTCCTTTTCATGTAAGAACACCGAAGGTTGGCTGACGCACTGATCGGCTTTTTTTTCTTATATGAAATGCTTCAGTCATCTCACGAGTTAGTTGATTGTTACTACGAAAAACAATTTCAGTGTCATGAAAAACAGGATAGCAGCCGCACTCCCTGCAATGTGTCGCGAGATGCGATGCTCCTGAAGATTTCAAATATGAATCGTGCTCTCTAAGACGAACATTGATGCAGCGTCCCGACTGGCCAATGTATACTTTACCACAGCTAAACGGGATCATGTAAACGATGCCCATCACGCAGTCCACAAACTTTTTGCTGTGTTTTATACGACATTGATGAAGTTCTCTGCGCATGCGTGAACAAATCGACTGCAGTTTATTTTTAGCTGAGAAAAGCACATCAACTTTGTACCTATTACCGAGTTGCTTTAGTTCATGCGATGTCCTATGAAGATAAGGAATTACTGCTATCCTTTTACTTTTACTACTCTCACCACGACAGCCTAACTGATTCCCATCGGATTTTAGTTTCTTAATCATGTTGTTACATACAGACGTGATGACATCATTAGGATACCCTGCTTGTTCTAGTTTACTGACTTGATTGTCAAAACTCAATTTAATTCTATGTAGGCAGGACTTCTTCAAAGCAAAACCCAAACTCGTGTTAACGATACTCCTCTTGACCAGCTTTGAGTGGCTCGACCTGTAATTAAGTATAGGTTTTACGGATCTAGGACAATAATACCAGCGAACATGCTGGGGTTCAAAGACCAAGTTAATATCAAGAAATTGCAGTTGTCTGAGATGAGGCAATTCAAAAGAAAAGTTTAGTTTCGTGCCTGTTTCTTTAAAAACCTTCAAAACATTTACAACATCCTGCGTCAAATCTAAGGACATAGTGAACACAAGAAAATCGTCAACGTATCTGAATACACGAACTGCGAGTCCTGACAGATGCTTTTGACAGATGACTGCGCGTTCGCTATGTGATCTGTGTTCATCAAGCAGAACGAAAAGAAGACAGCTGTGCGTCGTCAAATATTTTGTTCTCGCATATGCTATCACGGAGAAAGAAGTTGTGTGTGAGTGATACCGTCAGCGCAAGTGGGTCTCTCATCGCGATAGCCGCCTTGAAAGTGACACCGGCGACCTGTCAATCTTCAACAAGACCAGCTGCTTGAAAGCAATATTGCGATTGGAAACTGTACGTAAAAACAGTGACCCTTTTTATAAATGGCGTTCCGTACGTGGTCGATATTTCGGTTGCCTGATATTGCTGCTACAATAACGCTAAAGATCGCGTACTTTAACACAGTACCCGTCGGCGTCTACGGCGGGAGCGGTTCTTGGCGCCTTGCCATGACAGCGATGTTGGAGGATAAAATCACCAGTGAAAAGTTTCGCCTGGGCAACAGGCGCGTTCATGTCTATTATACGGCTAACTGCCAAAACAGCGTTCTTGGCCGAGTAAGGAAAGCGTTTCACCCGCTTGGATTTACCACGGCCGTGGATTTACGAACGTGAGACGCCCGCCTGTGACCATGTCGTGGCCAAGATATCTGCGACCCATCGATGACTTCGCGTCCACAAACAAGTTAACGTGAGCGTCTCCAGAAAGTTGTTGCGTCTCCAAAAGAAGGAAAACGACGATATCGATCCTGTATTCATCGAAATTTAGGACATGGTTTCTTGCCATTGCGTTGAATTTCCTATCACACAGTTCCTGCTCGGCCGTGCGGCTACCCCCCTCCCCCCCCCCCTTGTTTTTTTTGTTTGTTCAAAAATAAATCTGACCGCTTCAATAAAGCTAGCTGCTTCCTGTGTTCCTTAGCAATAAAGAATATTTTATTGCTTTGAAAAAAAAATGCAAGCAAGCAACTGCAAGCATTACTGTATGATGCTCACTTTACACGCGGGCTTGAACCGCTGGCAGATTAGCTATGTTCGAATTCGCAGAAGAACACAGCAATGATTCCACGTATGTTTCCTTCACTGCTGCTTTGATGAGTATCTCAAGGCTTGTCATAGCTTTCGATTACAGCTACATATAACATATCGTTTATTACACTATTTCAAAAATAACATCATAAACCTTGCATGTTCGTGCGAAAACGTACATGTTGGATGCGCTTGCGAAACCGAAACCTTAATGGCCCGCAAACGGACTACTTGGCGTAGTAACACATGTGCAGAAGCTCCGCCCACGTAGCTTTGGCTGTGCTGCCACAGAAAGTTGTCGCGAGGTATACAGAGCGGCGCCCGCGTCCCACAGCGCATGCGCGTCCTCTCCCCCCTCTCTCCTACGCTCAGCCCCTTTCTCTGCTGTAGGAATCCTCTACTCTACGGAGCGGCGCCCGAGTCCGACATCCCCACAGCGCATGCGCGTCCTCTCCCCCCTTCTCCTACGCTCACCCGCTTTCCCTACTCTAGGAATCCTCTACTCTACGGAGCGGCTCCCGCGTCCCACACCCCCCACAGCTCATGCGCGTCCCCCTCTCTCTCTCCTCTCCTACGGTTTCCCCCCGTTCTTTCCTCTAGGAATCCTCTACGGAGCGGCGGACGACAGGTGGTGCGACAGCTGCATACTCCGCTGGGGGGCACCACGGTAGTTCCGCGGTATAAAAATGACGGAGCGCGCCTCATTCTCTCTCCTGTGCAGCTCCGCGATCAGCGCCCAGGCCGCTGCCGCGAAACGAGAGCGGCGACGTTTCTCCCGCTCAAGCTAACCATCTCCCCGCTGCTTCGCATCCACACATGGTTCCCTTTAGCGGGAGATGGGGAAGTTTTTTCAAAAGCCTGCCCCTAGGCATAGCAGTAGCGTAGCCAGGAGGAGGGGGGTTCCACCCCCCCCCCCCCCCCCGCCAAAATCTTTCAGTTTTGCTTGCGCATATACTATACACGCACATACAAACGCACGCACGAACATTCATAAAGTATGGTTGAGCACCCCCCCCCCCCCCCCCCTCACAAATTTCTGGCTACGCCCCTGAGGCATAGTAATTGGTGGTGTCAAAAATACACACGGAAATTCGCTTAATACACAACGCAAGAACATTAGGTTACGAGGGAAAGAATCATTGGCGTAGCGGTAAGGGGAGGTGTATAGTTCAACTAGTTCAGCCCCCCTCCCCCATGCTTAAATTTTAAAATTTGCATGTCCATATAAACACGCATACATGTACACACACGAGCATACATAAATAATGGTCGAATACCCCCCCCCCCCCCCCCCCCTGAAAAAAATTTATGGCTACGCCCTGGAAATTGTTGATTTATTTGGAAACGCGCTCCCAATTATATTCGAATGAGGCAAATACATCCCCCCACTCTCCCTCCCCGGTAATTGTCGCCTCTATGATTCTGTCCCTGCTGATAGTGTTCCCGCTGTTTAAGTTTTTGAACACTTACGCAAAATCGGCAAAATGGTGTTCTTCCCGACCTTCAAATTTCCAAAGACGCAGATTGCTCAGATCTCAGTCACATCGTTATCGGCATCAGTAGCGCGCATAAAAGAGAGTCCTTGGAGAGTCCATTGAGTGATAAGCGAAAGTGATGAGTGCACCGCATTAAGGCTCCTAATATAAGAGAACTGGAACATTCGTCAATGAACGTTCCTCCACGCCGTTTTCCTGCCTCGCCACATTCACCTGCTAAGTCACAGTGGTCACAGACCAGCTGGGAAGGCTCGTTCGCATGTATGAGCTGTGCAAGCATCGACGGCGCCTTGTTTCACTCTTGTTAGTTGCAGTTTCGAGCGGCTTTGTGTGTGTGTGAGTGTGTCTTGCTGGTATTTTGGGCACAGCACTTCGATATCGTCTCACGCATTTGATGACGGCAAATAGAAAATCCTTGCTTTTAATTGTTTCGTGGTGTGATGCGTACACAGAAACTAAATTGAGACGCTTGTCAAGGTCCCCAACGGTACGCAACTTCTCCCCGAAGTCGAGTTACTACTCGGCGGTGAGTTAAAGTGCGGTTGTAGCATGGTTACAGTATTCTAGAATGGCATAGTATGGCGAACCCAATGTCAAAAACGTGACGATGTTCACTCGCACAATTTGCAAGCGCTGCGTTGTGAGTAGCCACGACCGCAACGCCAAATGGTAGTGTGAACTGTTGCGACAACTGACGAGACGCGCGTGCAGCGGTCGAGGCACTTCGAAAATTACCCGTACGGGCGCCGAAGAAGTCGAAAACGGAGCATTTGTGAACCAAAAAGGCTCGTTTTTCCATGACCAACAAGCTTTGCATCAGCGCGTTTGTAAGCAGCGCGCGTGGAAAACTTAGTCATCTCCTGCAGCGTGGCCGAAGCTTTCCGCGGCGTAGACGTACGCCGCAGCCAAATGTGTCAAAGACGACGCGTCAGGTGTCTGAATCAAAGGTTAACATTTGGCAGAAGTCTGCCTGGTTGGGATGGATATTGTGTATTGCGGGGTTTTGGAGCGTAGCAATCGGGGAATGCTGAGAAAGTATTAGAATCTGTGAATCATTATATGACCTGTATGCCGTCATTGTTGTGTGTGTGCAAAGTCGGACTTTGTTTTCTAGGGCCAGGGTGAGGGCTCTGTTACTTGTAACTGCAGATAGCATATTTATGATCACTCTTAACCATTACCAAATATGTACAGTCGTGGCCACTGTTAGATGCAACACTTGCACGCAGAGCATGTCTAGATTTCATTTTCTTGCATAAAAACAAGGGCTTAGATTTGCATAAGGCTACTGGTGGTTGACAGCTCAGACTCTTTCCGACAAACTAGTAAAGCGCACATTCAATGTTTCCCCATCCACTTGCAGTTAGAGGGCCAGCAATAAGAAAGGTGCTCATTCGAGTGTTGCATCTAACAGTGGCCGCGACTGTACACTACTAACGGATTGAAACGCCACTGTGGGACTGCATGGCCACTGACGTTGAGTTTCCTAATGATACACTAGAGGGAAATCTCGCGCTAGTGTCTCTGGGAGCTGCAATGCCAGGGGCAGCACCAGCGGGAGGCATGGGGGGCGCTGGAGCTCCCCCCAAGTTTTCGCCTCCCCCTGCCCCCCCCCCCCCCCGTGAGTAAACATAGTCAAAACACAAGGCATACGTTCCCCACCTCCCTGCCCCCCCTGAAGGAACTCGCCTGTCATCGGTACCCCCCATAGTAAAAAAAAATGCTGGTGCCACCTCTGTGCAATGCATAGTGCTTCAGCCAGCATGGGATGATGGGTCGTTCATAGATTTGTCCAAGCTTTGGTCTTTCGGCTCCGTGTGGCCTGCAACCACCTCGTCGCAAGACAAAGTTCAGCAAACGTTCAGCAGTTATGCTTCACCACCTTGACCTTTTTAGGCTCACCGATTCAATCAGGCTCACAAAGTTCACAAAGATCCATTCTTTTATCCGAAACAAAAGCCAAAACACATTAATAAACAAAGCCACAAGTGCGTTCGAAGCTGCTAGCACAAAGATTAGGTAAATCCATGCACTACCCAACATTCCCATGTGGCTGAACGATCGCAGTGCCAGAGTTCCCTCTAGCAGATATTTTAGGAAACACTGTGGCCACTGGTACAAGCAGCGCCACGCGCAGGCGCCAGTGGAAGCGAGCTGTTAATGGGCAGGGGTGACATAGAGTGCATATCGTGTGCACTTCTTCCATCCTTTGTCCTTTTTGTGAGTGGTGCACAGTCAGAAGCTTGATTTTTTGTCTGTCACGTCCCTGTTTTTCGTGCAGCGTTTGCTCTTGCTCAAAAGTTTTGTTTCGTCCCCTTGTGCAGTTCCCAAAAAGGGGCAAGTGTAGGAGTGACGTGTTTATAATTGATGTTTTCAGGTAATGTCCGGTAATTATTCATACTACCGATACTGCTCCGTGTCCTGGTGCCGGAACAATGGACGAACTAACAAGCCCGGTCTGCACTACTTTCGTATACCAGTGGACAGCAGGTGTGCTTTGGTGCTCAGTTCTTAAACTGACAGCTGTACATTGAAGGGACACTAAAGAGAAGAACGATTTTTCTCGTAATAGTAAATTACTCTGTCTCGACACCTAAGTCACCACGCTGACTGTGTGAAGAGACTTCGTTTGCGAGAAAATGGGTGAAAAGAAAATGTGGGTGGCGACACCACCTTTAAGTTCCTGCATCAGTCGCTGTGGTGTCATAGATTTCGACGGTGTCTACAAGGGCCTACATAGTTCCTAATTGGTAAAAGAGAACAACATCGGCTTCTGAGTGAGCCAGAGGCTTAACGTACCAAGTTTCAGGAAATTTCATTCTGCCACTTTGCCGTTGGCACCATCCCCAAGGAAGCAAGCCGTAACCTCAGTGACAAAGACATTACAATCATATCTTAATGTGGTTTACGGCTCACATGGTATCACGACTATTGATAAAGTTATAACAACCAGCCAACAAATGTGGCCAAAAATAAAAACTTTTAAATCAGTGATGATGCCACTGGAAATTTCATCGGGAAATTTAAGAGTAAAAGTTTTCACATTGGTATTCTCGTATATATATTAAACCTATGGTGGTGAAATTAACAACACTGGTGTTTTCAGGGTGTATATTGTCAGTCTAAACTAACTAATTGTTTAACTTTAGTGTCCCTTTAATTAAGAGACCACCCTGGGTGCATGCCTAGCAGTGCTACAACATTGTATTCAGGTGTAGCATTCACTTGCAAGGCAATTATTACATACGTTATCAGTAAGAGTTAGAAGGTTAGAGCGAAGGAAAGAAAAATACTTTGCAAATGCAATGTGAGTACTAGGCAGGATGTAAAAAGTGTGCAACAAATTTATGAACTGTAAAAATTTTTAGGGCGCAGCTCTTAGGTGCCCATTCCTGTGTTGAGCAGCGTCGTCGTTGAAAGGGATTTGAACCCTGGCCTTCTGCGTGGCAGTTGAGTATTCTACCACAGAGCCACGCTGGAGCTCGAAACTCATTTTCAAAAAGACCCTATACAGGTGTCATGTCAGGCAAGGGATCGCGTTAACCTATGTAATACAGCGTGGCGAAAGAGTAAAATAACCAGTCATCACATAATGCTAATTTTGCAACGAGTGTGTGGCTTAATACATCCCAACCATTGCAAAGTGCTCAGCCATAATTCATCATCAGCCACATGCAGCATCAACAAAGTGCACATAACACCTTACAGATGTGTAGCGGGCACCTCACTTATCCGCGGAAAGGTGAATAATGGCGTAGTGAATGGTGTCCTACTTCACAAAAATTATGATTTATGGCGTAGTGGATACTGTGAGGAAAGCCGGAACTTCGAACACAGTTGGCCTTGCCCCAACATGAAGCTGCACTCAGAATTCGCATTAGGCACCATAGTAATCGTCGGTGACTTTTTTTTTATGCAGATGTGATGTACTGTTTCGCTAAATTGGTGGTAGCATAACAATGCGTAGGTTCGAGCTAGCTGGCCCTCCGTTATCGACCAGCTTTCAGTATAAAAAATTCTGGACGACTAACAATTTATCCGCATCTGTACCGTTCTTTGTCGAGAATTGCTCTGAATGCTTGTGGATTATGGTGCTAGCATGCGATCACAAATCCAAAGCCAAGTTTGGATGCAATGAAGCATGTAATGTTGGCTGAGCAAAGTGCTGAGCCATTGCATTAAAAACATACAGTCACGGATAGTTTAAAGAGGAACAAGCTAGGGCTGACTAAAATACATTCTGTTTCCGTTTTTTGCCGGTATGCTACATCTAGTGCGTGGCCAAGAGAACCTTTTGGAACCACGTAATCTCATATGTGAGATCGCACCCTCGAGTATTCACCTGTGAAAGCTTTCTTGTTCACGTTTGATTTGTACATGCCTGTACAGGTTGGCGGCATGGGTGGCCTACACAGGAAGGGAGGACTTGAAAACAAAGGCAGCCAATATGCTTAACAATAACTACAAAGTGTGCAGTGACCATTTCACTGATCGCGACTTCATGAATGCTGTGAGCCGCAACAAGCTCACACGGCAGGCCATACCCTCCGTCCCTCCTGACACAAAAGGTAAGCACGTTACACTAGTATAGATTTGATGGATCATGCATACATGATTGTAAGTTGACTCAAATTTATGCATTAACACCCCCGAAAATCGTGCATAAAAAATAAATTAGGGTAGCTTTGCACTTGCGGTGCCACGCCTGAAGCTGGGTGGCCGTCCTCGGCCTACTAGACAAGCCTAGCCTTGATATAGACACATGATCATGGAGAAGGGCATTAAGTGTAGGAAAGCCAGGTTGAGGCTCTCTCTCTCTCTATTTATTTCTCTCTATTTCTTGCTTTGTCTTTCTGCCTTCTTTGCTATCTTTTTCTCATTTTAGAATAACGGAGAGCTGAGCTAGTTAGTAAGTATTTATTCTAAAAGACAGGGCGTGCAAACATGGACACGAGAAAGAAGTCATGACGCCACAGATGCCGACTAACAACTGCAAAGGCTCACAATGGCGGAAAAGAAAGAACGAACGAAAACTTATCTGCACATGGCCATGCAATAGGTGAGCCTATCAATGCGGCACACGTGCGGGCCTACGCGGCAGATCGCCGTTAAGGCATTTGATTTCTTTATGCAAGTTAATCGACGGTTGGCTCACACATCTGCTACCACTATTATCAATATGCAGTGCCTCAACCGTTAAACGCGTTTTTGTCATTCCTGTGCTGGCACAAAACTGTGCATTCATCGAACTTCGGCATGCACATACACTCTTCTTGAAGCTGACCCATAATCCCTCAGATTATGGGTCAGCTGCCAGCTCGTAATAAGATCACGTGCACTGTGTCGCCAACAGGCAAAAAAAGAGAGTGTTCCACACTCGCCATAATGGATACTGGTGGCGCTGACTGACACTCCCACGTTTAAGTGCACATATATACCCTACAAAGTGGAAGAAGGGATGACCGCCACCGTAGCTAAGTTGGTAGAGCATCGGACGCGTTATTCGAAGGTTGCAGGTTTGTTCCCTGCCGGCGGCTAGTTATCTTTTCGTCCACTTTTCTTTTTCACATTCACACCCCTTTCATAATTGCAAGTGCGCTTCCCTGTGCTGCATATTTTCCCTACTCATGGCGGCACCTGTCGTCCTTTAAGTGGAGAGGAGGCCCTAGTGAAACGTGCCACGGGTTTTCTATCATGCGGGTTTATATCAAGGGAGCTCAGTGAATGTTTTCCACGCCATAGGGCAAGCAAACTGCGCTTGAACACGCTGTTTGCAGTTGGTGACCAGCCGCCATTAGTAGGGAAAACTGCACTGCAGGAAAGCTAGCTTTACAATTGTGAAAGGGGTCTATAACATCCCCTGTACTTTTCTTGGCATTCTTGTTTGTTAGTACTCATTAATATTGTGTCTAACAATGAAAAACAAGCCCTAAAATTTACACTTCTTTCCCAACAACAGATAGAGCGTTTCGAACAGATAACAAATGCTTTACATTCATCTGTGGCGTCCTGCGTGATTCAGTACCTCGCGACTGATTATCGGGAGAAAACAACGCACATAAGTGCAGTGCGTTTTTTTTTTTTTCACAAGAAAATTGTTGAGAGTCAGTGCTTTCTGTGCCTTCTTCTGTTGTCCTGTCATCTTTTGTGCTGTTCCTTGAAGTATGCACAACAAGCAAGCCAAACTATCCACACTTTTGTGACTGAGAGCATTTAATGGATGACTTTCTCTACATATGTGCTTGAATGTCACATGTATGCTTTTTGTCTGTTGCAGTTAGTGGTCCAAAAAAAGCACGCTCTCGGTCATCCAATGAACGGCTCTCCACTTGCCAGAGGACCACAAAGAGAAGGTGGAAGTGGCAGAGTGAGGTACCACCATAGTTTTGAAATGCCTGAAGGCCGATTTTTATTTGCGACTGGTACCGGTAGCATGACCATTTGTGACTGACGACTGAAAAGCTGCGTAAGGCAGCCAACATTTGCACCAGCTAATGTAACCTATACGTGTTGCCACGCCAACTTGATGTCAGCTTGCATTGCCGTTGCGTCATAATAATAGCTGGCGTCCTGTTTCTGCATGGCTGATTGGTTGACTAGCTTTGTGACTGCAGTGGCTGGCTGAAAAATCTTGTAGCACGTGACTGAGCCAAAGCAGTCGCTTTTCGACTGAATGGTCATTTGCGACCAGTCGCTTTGTGACCAAGATGGTTGCGTGACCAGTAGGCTTGTGCGAATAGTGAATTTTAGGTTCGAAGCAAATAGTGATGTTGGTCGAATAATTTCGAATCGAATTCGAATAGTATATATCACATATTATCAAGAAAAATGAACATATTTGTCGTGACCTAACTATCCTGCACGATATTTTTTAAAAATTGAAATAAGGCCTGTGCAAATGCTTTTTTTTTTTTGCTACAAAAAAAGTAGAAACAACTTTGAATGGTAACGGAATCTGACTTAAGGTAAAATGCAAGCGATAACCTGTAAAATATGTTACGTTTTAAAATTTACTATAGTTAGAGCATATAAGCCGGTATAACAAGCTTTTAAACTTAAAAAATGAATCGATGTGAGGGTAATATCTTCATTTAACTGTGAAGTGGGGCTTCGCGGCAGTGCGGACTTCCCCTGGATACGTTTTTTCACGGCTTAGCAACACTTCACCGCAGTGAAACCACCTTTACAGTAGGTTACATGCGGACTAATATACCCCTGGATAGGTGCTTTCACGGCTTAGCCTCCACTGCAGTGAAACCACATTTACAGGGGGGTTACATGCGGACTAATATGCATCTATTCGTTCGTTTCGAATACTTCGAAATTTTCAATAATTTGAATTAGAATCGAAGCGAATTCGAATACTGCAATATTTGTTCGAATATTCGAAGCATTCGAATATTCGCACAAGCCTAGTGACCAGTGCTAGCCGCAAGTGTGAATGACGAAAGATAAAAGACTGCCGGCGCGTTTCTTCTCCACTAGATAAGTGTTCATTGGCTGCTTTCATTTGCACACAGGACATGCAATGCGTGGGGTGGTGTTAGTAATTTGGATTTCTTACGGAACCTCATGGTGATGCTGAGGAGAACGGCAAAAATGTGCTGAGAGTGTCCATATAATTGCTATCGCAGTAAAAAATTGAGGATCAATGTCTCCCATTATGCATACAGAAAGCCTTTGAAGTTCCAGAAAGAGCTAACGTAGAAGATTCCGATTTCGTTCAGTAGTTCTCGCCATTTTATTTGAACAGTTCATCTCTGGTCAATGACATAAAATAGGGCTGAGCTCAATAACTGTCCATCTTCAGATGACATTCCTGTATCTGCAGACCATTCATGGACGCAATTTATGACCCTGTTGCTTATTAAATTGCAGGATTCTTGATTGAGTCACTCCTGGCCAAACTCACATATTCCAGACTACCCCCCCCCCCCCCCCCCCCATGTTCAATCTTCACCTCAATGCAAGGAGATTGATGGCAGCATTGTTCCTTGGTAGAAGTAGTCACTGCATGTGAGCTATAAGGAACAGCAATCTTTCAATCCCTCAGATCTATCTCTTCATTTCTGGAGCAGCAGCGCTGTGCTAAATTTGGCCAAGCGAAGGGTGAACTTAGAGTTGAGGCTTGTTTGAGAATACATGGAACTAATTTTTCACCTGCTTGGAAACTTACTTTCTGAGAGCTTTGTATGAATTTCAATTTTTGCATCATTCTTTGAACAGGTGGGTGTACAATTTCAACTTTTTTAGCAGTTGGCATTCTGAAACACTTCGAGTATTTTTTTTTTTTTGCAGGTACCACGTTCCCCATCACCTAATGGTGGTGGTATCCTACTGATACCTGACGATAACGTCCTGGTGATACCTGATGATGATTTCTTGGTGATACCTATTGATGATGATGGACCGGCAACTGCACCTCTGTCGTCCAGGTCCGCTGATGACCAGTCTTGTAATTCCGAAGACACACAACTCTGTTTCGAGGTAGTATTCCACATCTATCATGCATCTTCGTTGCATGGCCAGAAAAAAAGTACTTTTATGCGGCCAAAAGCAGCACTAAACTACAAGAAAAACAACTTCTCCACAAGGACTAAGCACCAAATGGGATAGCAAGAAATTTTGTAAATATACAAAGTAAAGCTAGAAGCTACCTCTTCTAACATATGCACTGGCATAACTCAGCAAAACGCCGGTGTATAAAAACGCCGCTGCTGTAGCAAGCAAAGCAACCTTCATGCTGTCTATTGCTTCATGCTATCGCTTCATGCTGTCTATTACTTAATGCTGTTTATCGCTTCATGCTGTCTGATGCTTCAATGCAAACTGAGCATTGAACCACAGCATATACAAAGGTATGAGCTGTCTGCTGATCCTTGTTAAGGTAGGGTGCATGTGACTGCATGCAGTTTATACACCAGAACACAGCAAGTTCAGTGTGTGCCGCCATATTTAGGCAGCACGTCGCGCCATCCGTCGCAAGCGTGGTGAAGCAACACCCTGAACTGCCATGCTAGCAGACGTCTGCAATTCAAACGCAAAACTTCCCAAGCCGAGTCCAGCTGT
The DNA here is from genome assembly GCA_030522465.1 of Rhipicephalus appendiculatus. NCBI lineage: Eukaryota > Metazoa > Arthropoda > Arachnida > Ixodida > Ixodidae > Rhipicephalus > Rhipicephalus appendiculatus. The sequence continues at coordinate 2,585,222 of JALIZH010032968.1, forward strand.
GAGCATGTTTCGCGCTTTTCCTCTCCTGGAAATTTGTGCTGTTTTCTTGTGAAACGTCCGAGAACACCTTCCTCGACAGTCCGGAATGTCTACAGCACGTGCATTGCAGACTGCGGAAGGAACTCTATCAGGTACGTGCAATCGTGATGGAAAGAAACGTAAACTGCAGAAAGCGTGGATTTCGACTAAGTCATATTGCGACATGCCTCGACTTTCGCAAGACAGGACTTGTGCTTTCAGCCGCTGTAACGGTAGTGCTAGAATCCCACTCCGGCTTGCCCCCCATGCACCGCATGTGTTTATCATTTGCCAGTCATGCCTGGACACACGCGGTGCAAAAGTGCCGCATGTTGTACATACACGCCGTGTGAAGGTGCCAGCCAAAGAAAGATTTTATAGTGCTACGGCAACGCCAGCAGAAAGCACAGATTCGCCTAGCGACAGTCAAGGCATAGAAGAACAGAGTGTTGAGCGAGCTGGTATTGCATTGTGAATGGCATTTTGCGCAAAAAAGACACACGGAACACGAAGGGAAGAAACCACAAAACAAGTGCAAAGCTATGAGCACACTTTTACTGTGCTCATAGCTTTGCCAGCTGATTGCAATGATCCACTGGCGGCGAAGCTCGGCGTTTTTCGTTGCGGATGGAAATCTGTGCAATCTGAAAACACCGCACCGGCACGATTCCCGCATCGTGTTGTTATCTTCGCAGACAGTGCTGAGTAATATCTTCCTCTTGCGCTGATTGTTTTCGCATCCAAAGACGGCGCAGTGGTGCCCAGACGACTTCTTGTAAGCGGGGTGAACGGGAGCGGCATGAATAGGCGATTTCTCGTATTTTAAGGTCCCAGAGACGCTGCTCGCCATGTTAACTTGGCGCAAGATACACTACTTGGCAGTTCAAAACAAAATGGCGTCTGGGTGTGAGAGTATGCCGCCGGGAGCCTAGGCGCCTGGGTGCGAGATAGGCGTGCTCTGGTCTATAGAAGTATGCAGTAGTTGCCATAGCCGCACAGCCTCCCTCCCCACCCCCCAATCTGGGACTCTGCCCCATGGGTCTTCATGAGACATAAGACAGCTGGCACGTTTCCCCTCTGCTTGAGCCATGATCATTGGCTTTATACCCAGTAGAAAACAGCACTAAAAAGACGGGATGAAGAAAAGACACAGAGAACGGCGCTAACAACCAATCCTGTCTCTTTTGAACTGTTTTCTACTGGAAATCATGAACCAGCTTACCCAAATGCGTACCCTTGTGGCTTTATACATTGACATTATTTGTTGACTTATATATGTACATTGACTTTATATGTTTTCGTTATACTTTGACTTTATATGGAATCTGATGGCAACCCCTATGTTGATGGTCAAAGTGCACTTGAAGTGTCCATATGATTGCTGTCCCAATAAAACTGTCAGTACTAAATAGTATTATGAAACACTCTTTTGTTTTTCAGGTGCAACTTTCTCCTTCACCTGATGATGACTATAACCGGGTGACACCTGATGACAATAGTGAAGATGGAGCGGCAATGGCACCTCTGTCAGCCACCACCTCTGACGAGCAGTTCTATACTCCTGAAGACATATCACTCTATCTGGAGGTACTGTTGCACATCTCTCGTGCATCTGCATTTCATGCTCTCTCTTATAAAACAGACAATAATGCCAAGGAATGTATAGAGGGTGTTATTAGTAGTAAATGTAGTGTAAGTGTGAAGAAAGAAAAACTTCTCCATCTCCCGCTAAAGGGAACCATGTGTGGATGCGAAGCAGCGGGGAGATAATTGGCTTGAGCGGGAGGAAGGTCGCCGCTCTCCTTTCACGGCAGTGGTCCGGGCGCTGCTCAGGAGAGAGAATGAGGCGCGCGTGCTCCGTCATTTTCATACCGCGGAACTACCGTGGTTCCCCCAGCGGAGTATGCAGCTGTCACACCACCTGTCGTGCGTGTTGCTCCGTAGAGGATTCCTAGAGGAAAGGACGGGAGGGACCGTAGGAAGGGAGAGAGAGGGGCAGGGGACATGCATGTGCTGTGGGGGGTGTGGGACGCGGGAGCAGCTCCGTAGAGTAGAGGATTCCTAGAGGAGAGAGGGGAGAGGACGCGCATGCGCTGTGGGGATGTGGGACGCCGGAGCCGCTCCGTAGAGTAGAGGATTCCTAGAGGAGAGAGGGGGGAGAGGACGCGGATCCGCTGTGGGACGCGGGAGCCGCTCCGTAGAGAAGAGGATTCCTAGAGGAGAGAGGGGGGAGAGAATGTGCATGCGCTGTGGGACGCCGAAACCGCTCCGTAGAGTAGAGGATTCCTAGAGGAGAGAGGGGGGAGAGGACGCCCATGCGCTCTGGGGATGTGGGACGCGGGCGCCGCTCCGTAGAGTAGATGATTCCTAGAGTAGAGGAAGGGGGGTGAGCGTACGAGAGCATAGGGGAGGGGACGCTCCGTAGAGTAGAGGATTCCTAGAGTAGAGAAAGGGGACGCGCATGCGCTGTGGGACGTGGGTAGGAGGGACGGACTAAGCCCCCCTCCAATCACATGCAAGCAATATTAAGGAATAGGGTCAACCTGGGCGACAGACACCACCTGCCTAGCCATTGCTAAGCAGCCTCTCTGTGCTCTCGGCCATGACTCTGATGACTGTGTTAGTGGTTGACGGCCTTCATTATATTACTACAGTGTTCTGGTTCGCATAATGGGTGCTTTCCTACTGCATGAAAGTGGCCGGACGTGGGGACGCCGGTCGGACGCAGCCCCGAGCATAAGATGCTTCGCATCTAAACATCTCCCGCTAAAGGGAACCATGTGTGGATGCGAAGCAGCGGGGAGATAATTAGCTTGAGCGGGAGGAACGTCGCCGCTCTCATTTCGCGGCAGCGGTCCGGGCGCTCATCGCGGCGCTGCACAGGAGAGAGAATGAGGCGCGCGTGCTCCATCATTTTCATACCGCAGAACTACCGTGGTGCCTCCAGCGGAGTATGCAGCTGTCACACCACCTGTCGTGCCCGCCGCTGCGTAGAGGATTCCTAGAGGAAAGGACGGGGGGGATCGTAGGAGAGGACGTGAATGCGCTGTGGGGGGTGTGGGATGCGGGAGCAGCTCCGTAGAGTAGAGGATTCCTAGAGGAGAGAGGGCGCGCATGCGCTGTGGGACACCGGAGCCGCTCCGTAGAGTAGAGGATTCCTAGAGGAGAGAGGGGGAAGAGGACGCGGATGCGCTGTGGGGATGTGGGACGCGGGGCGCCACTCCGTAGAGTAGATGATTCCAAGAGTAGAGGAAGGGGGGTGAGCGTAGGAGAGCATAGGGGAAGGGACGCGCTGTGGAACGCGGGGGCCGCTCCGTAGAGTAGAAGATTCCTAGAGGAGAGAAAGGGGGTGAGCGTAGGAGAGAGAGGGGGGAGGGGACGCGCATGCGCTGTGGGACGCGGGAAGGAGGGACGGACTAAGCCCCCTCCAAACACATGCAAGCAAGATTAAGGAATGGGGTCAGCCTGGGCGACAGACACCACCTGCCTAGCCATTGCTAAGCAGCCTCTCTGTGCTCTCGGCCATGACTCTGGTGACTGTAGTAGTGGTTGACGGCCTTCATATTACTACAGTGTTCTGGTTCGCATAATGGGTGCTTCCCTACTTCATGAAAGTGGCCGGACGTGGGACGCGGGACGCGGGAGGGACGGACAGAGCCCCGAGCATAAGATGCTTCGCATCTAAAAGTGGACGAAAAGATAACTTGCCGTGGGCAGAGACTGAACCTGCGACCTTCGAATAACGCTTTCGAAGCTCTACCAACTCAGCTACCACGGCAGTCATCCCCCCCCGTCCACTTTGTGAGGTAGTATATAGGTTCATTTAAACGTGGGAGCGTCAATCAGCGCCGCCAGTAGCCATGATGGCGAGTGTAAAACACTCTTTTTCTGCCTGTTGGCATCACGTAGCACTACCTATATAGGTTCATTTAAACGTGGGAGCGTCAATCAGCGCCGCCAGTAGCCATGATGGCGAGTGTGAAACACTCTTTTTCTGCCTGTAAGCATCACGTAGCACGTGCTACGTGATGCCGTGCTACGTGATGCGAACAGGCAGAAAAAGAGTGTTCCACACTCGCCATCATGGCTACTGGCGGCGCTGATTGACGCTCCCACGTTTAAATGAACCTATATAGGTGCTACGTGATGCCAACCGGCAGAAAAAGAGTGTTCCACACTCGCCATCATGGCTACTGGCGGCGCTGATTGACGCTCCCACGTTTAAATGAACCTATATAGGTGCTACGTGATGCCAACAGGCAGAAAAAGAGTGTTCCACACTCGCCATCATGGCTACTGGCGGCGCTGATTGACGCTCCCACGTTTAAATGAACCTATATAGGTGCTACGTGATGCCAACAGGCAGAAAAAGAGTGTTCCACACTCGCCATCATGGCTACTGGCGGCGCTGATTGACGCTCCCACGTTTAAATGAACCTATATACTACCTCATAAAGTGGACGGGGGGGGATGACTGCCGTGGTAGCTGAGTTGGTAGAGCATCGAACGCGTTATTCGAAGGTCGCAGGTTCAGTCTCTGCCCATGGCAAGTTATCTTTTCGTCCACTTTTCTTTCTTCACACTTACACTACATTTACTACTAATAACACCCCCTATACATTCCTTGGCATTATTGTCTGTTAGTTCTCATTAATATTGTGTCTAACAAGGAAAAACGAGCCCTTACAATTTCCACTTCTTTCCTTCTCACTTACCCAAGAGTGTCATGTAACTACAAGGAAAGGCCATGCTAATTTCTCAGAGATAAAGCTTCACACATGTACAAAAGAAATTCCTGGTTTGAACGTGGCGCCGCCTTTGCAGGGGTGGTTGCTTCGGTTAATAAGCTGATTAGAAATGAGGCCCAGTTGATCATTAAAAGGATACTAACACCAATTTTCAAAGCTGACTTTACTCTGCCATACAAATTGCCTGAATAAGAAATGCCTCTGAGCAAGTGTGAAGCTCTGTAAATGCTAAGATTGCAGTAGGGTTGAAAGGCGGGCTAGTTGGTATAGATTCACAGTGAAATATTGGCAGCGCAAACTAACGGGATACAGACTAAAGGGACTGCGCTTGTTTGTGTCCTTTTCTGTTTGCGCTGCCAATATTTCACTATATAAATGCAAAGATGTCTTATTTTGAGATTAAAATCTATTTTCTCATGGCGCACCTAATGACATTGGCACTATTGCGATGCCAGGCTACATTATCAATTCTGATGACTTCACGCACCAATATGGCTGATTGTGATGATGTCATATGTACCAAAATATTCAAGATGGCCGCTTGTGCATCACCAAAAACTTTGAAAATGGCTGCTTTTGCATCGCCAATGAAGCTTTGGTTCAGAGCCGCTGAGGAAACATCATATCTTTTTCGCTAGCTCGTGGCGAGAAGCTCATACCGTGTCGTGATGTCAGGGTACAGAAGGAACTGAAATTAGCTTTTAAAAAGCATACTGCCATTCAGGGTGCATTCACGCTTACCACTACATTTTCTAGGCTCTTGAGTGATTGGCCTTTCATTTGATGTAAAAAAACGACAACTGAAAATTTTTGTGTGAGTACCCTTTTAATTAATGCTGAACGCCTGAACACAAAAGCTGTTTGCATCTGTAAATTGTTTGCATGTATGTTTACATACTCTGTAAGTTCTTCTTTCCCCTCCACATGTACTCCATGCATTTGAAATAAGATGATCTATCTATCGTTTGACTGACAACAGGTAGGGGACTCGAGTGGCGAGAGCTTACCGGAGCAAAGTGTACCAAGCCCTGCCTCACCTATAGCCTTGCCGTCCCCAAAGGCAAGTATATCACTGTCTTTTGCTACATAAGCAGGCGTAATGTTACTTTCTCAAAGCTGGGATTTTCTTGCATAAGGAAAAGTATTCGAATTGCAGTTAGGAACACCTCTATGCGAGGCTAAGGACATCCAAAAGCACTCTCACGCTCTGTCGCTACCCCAGATGAGATATGTAGACAACACTTGACCGTCACATTTGACGATTACATATGCAAAATGCAAACTGGTAAAAAATGAAGCTCTTTATTGGGTGAACTTTGTGCCCAGTAAAAGATAAACTCAAAGTGTGAAGAATACTTGCTGTGCAGTGCTACCCCACGTGAGATTTGTAGACTATAGACTTGACCGTCACATTGTGATTGTCAAGTGTGCAAAACCCAAGCTGGTAGAGATGAAGCTCTTTATTGGGCAAACTTGTGCCCTGTAAAAGATGAACTCAAGGTGTGAAAAATACTTTCTGTACAATGCCCCCCCCAGGTGAGATTTGTAGACTTGACTTGACTGTGTGTAGATAGGTTTGCTAGAGAAGCTTACCCTATGAAGCGATGGGGAAAGAACGCGACGCTCCCCACTGCCATCGTGCACAGACGCTACGGCTGGGTTCATTGACTCTCCGACACGGCGCAGAAATGGCACTCGAGGTAGGTCGTCAACAAACGCGGATTTATTAACCCAAGATGCAGCACAGTGCAACAAACACGGGACTGCGGGCTGCTAGGGTAACTCCGCAAGACTGATCGAGTACACTTGCCTGTGGCGCTACGGCTACCACACGAAGGGGAAACCACCAAACGCGCGAACGAGAAGTCGCCCGCAGAGGCAGGGCATGACTCCCTCGTTGCAGGCGTGCGAGCATCTCTCCTGTGGCGAGTGATCATCAGGCAGCAGCGAGCTCAAAGGGGAGAGGGCTTTCACTGGCGGCCAATGAGGACAGGCGTGTACAGTGGCATGTTCTAGCATGTTGTGCGACCAAGCCACACTGGGCCGGCGCACACGCTAGCGGGGAACGATGAGCCAAGGGGGAGGGTGCTCTCGATTCCCACAACCTTCACATTGTGGTTGTTGAGTACGCAGAACTTAAGCTGGAAGATGAAACTCTCTACTGGGCGAACTTGTGCCCATTTAAAGATTAACTCAAAGTGTGAACAATGCTTGCTGTACAATGCTAGCGGTGAGCTCAGCCTTCAGTCGTCGACAACCTTATCGTTGATGAGACTCGTTGGCTTTCATACATGCAGGATAGAAGATTCAAGCGTTATCATTTGTGGCCGCGTTAGATGCACGTGTGGCAGTATGAAGATGGGGCTCGAAGCTTGAAACAGCTTATTTCTGTTTGAGTGTTTTATCACTAAACAAACTGACACTTGGCAGGGGCAGGGGAACTGGTCTCATTGCATTTCATTTACAGATACCCAGAAGGCCAATGGCATTACAGAAGAGAGTGAGTAAAAAAAAGTAAAAGCAAGCAAGAAACGCTGCCAGCAATAAATAATGATACATGTTGTTAGGCTCATAATTTTACAGTATTAGTGAGTGTTGTTTTAAAAAGTTGATGTCCTTCAGTGGTGGTTCCAGTCATGTGATGTGCGCAGAATAAAGCTATGGTAACAGTAATCAGTATGACAAGAAGTAATTCCAACCTTGTGGGAGCGGTCAGTGCGAACAGAATGACAGGATGGGTTAAACGTTACTTTGTTTCTCAGAGGGCTGTTACGGAAGTAAATTTTGCGAAAAAGGCAGAGGCGAGAAAAGTAATGGTGAGAAGCAAGCGACGGTAGACTGAGAGTTTGTTTCATGGACGAGATACTCATTTCATGGCAATCTGCGAAACATTTAATATGTCACTGGTGGGGGACCTCAATGCATGCGCCTGGAATAGACACGGAAGTGTTCACCCTCAGGAAAAGTTCCTTGTTCAATTACAGTACACCGTAGTTCAGTGCCTGTTTTCATAAATCAGAAATGGCAACATGCTCTGATGTTGTTGCCAGATGACCGCGCACGACTTCTGCGCACAGTTTCTCTGTACTGAGCATCTCGTTTTGAATTTCTAACTTCAGATTTGGTATGTCATCCGCCGCGGTGGTGTACCGGTTACAGTGCTCGGCTGCTGACTTTAAGGTTGCAGGCTCGATCCTGGCTGCGACATTTGCATTTCGATGGAGGCGAATGATAGAGGCCCATTTACTGTGCGGTGTTAGTGCACATCAAAGAACTAAATTTCCAGAATCCTCCACTACGGCGTGCCTCATAATCATATTGTGGTTTTGGCACGTAAAACCCCAGATATGTCATTATTATAGGCTTGGTATGTCACAAAATCACAACAGGCTAGAAGAGCTTAAAGGGGCTGTGAACCACGTCTTGTGCTTGGTGAAAAAACACGTACAGCAGAAAGCAGGCACTGCTGTGGGCGGCTCAGCCAAATCCTACAGTCGTGTGTAGCATGCAGAGTTCACAAGCGAAGTTGCCACTTTCTGAAGCGCCCTCTCCTCATACAGAGGCCCGTGTCCGGAGGGTCATCATACAGCAGACTTCACATCACACACGACATTGCGTGACACGAAAAGAATTCTCTCGCTTACCCAAGAAGGGCGTGTCACTACAAAGAAAGCCCATGCTGATTTTTCAGAGATAAATCTTCGCAGATTTATGAGAAAATTCCTGGTTGAACCATAGGACCAACGAACTTACAGGGGTGGTTGCGTTTGTTACTAAGTTGATTAGAAACAAGGCCAAGTTGATCATTAATGCGAAGTGCCATAACACAAATGCCGTTATCTGTAAATTGTGTTTGCATGTATGATTAGGTACTCTTTTTTTTTTCCCCTTCGTTCCTCCACTCGCACTCCATGCATTTGAAATAAAGTAATCTATCTATCGTTTGACTCAACAGCTCACGGACTCGGGCGGCGAGTGTGTACCGGAGGAAAGTGTGCCAAGCCCTGCCTCGCCTAAAGTCTCGCCACTCCCAAAGGTCAGCATTTCACTCTCTTTTGCTGCATAATTAAAGGACCCCTGACGCCAAATTGGGAAACTCGAGATGCTTGTGTTGTTTGAGATTCCTGCATGCGGGGGCACTTCTGACCAATTATTAGTGACGAGCGTTGCCTATAAGATATTTTAATTTGGTTTTAAAGTAAGGGTGAGTGCTCATCCAAGTATTCAGGTCCAATCGACATTTTCTGTGGTTTGACGTAGACAGAGGCCCCGTGTGACGTTGCAGAGGTCACGCAAGTATTGTAGAAATCAGAGAACATTTTTGGGGCGCGCACAATACCCCAGCTGGCACCCGGCGACGACTATTGTTCGTCACCCCTCTTGCTCTGTTGTCGGGCTGCTCTCAAGGTGGTTTTGGCTGCTTACGCCAGGAATGCTTTTCTTTTTTTCTGAGGGGAACACACTCAAAGCACCCACATCGTTTCATTCTTCACCGCCTGCGGGTCCCCCTATTTGAAAATGGTGCGTTCAGCGTCACCGAAGCTTCAGCGGACGTAATCTCAGGCGCTGCTCCGCTGTGGGGTGCCAGTTTCTTATGGTATTTAGTCGGGAGTTTCGAACTGACGCAGAATCGTTCTAAATAAACGATGCTAGCATTAATTATACGATGCGTCAGAGCATTTACAACTCAATTTCGGCATTACCAGATGCAAAGCTACAAATTACTGTAAAAATGTCGCAAACAAAGCTTTCACTGTCAGGGGTCCTGTAAGCAAGCGTAATGTTACTTTCTTGTAGTCTGGGTTTCCTTGCCTAAGGAAAAGCGCTTGGATGGCAGTTAGAAACACCTCTATGGGAGGCTAAGAACATCCATAAGTGCTCTAATGCTAACCGCCAACCAAGGATAATAAACCGTCAACTTGAACATAGCCACGTAATAGTCATTGAGGTTGCATTCCAGATCCATGCCAATCTATATTGATGCCATCACGCCAGCGATGTCTTTGTGAGATGTGTCGTCCTTGCTTCACGTCACTTTCCTTAAATGAGCAAGCGATAAGGGACCGCAAGTCTTTGTTCACGTGAGCGCACTTTCGCGGCTTGCACTGCAAAGATGAAAACTTAAACTGCGGTGCACATGGGTGGTATGATGTCCCTGTCGGCAGACACATCAGAATAAGTAGGGAGTCAGTGCACTACAAGACAAGGTGTGTGTGACAACTGCCCTTGCTAGCGAAAACGGCAGCGATGCTCTGCGTTTTGCTTAGGCTGCATGTAAGCAGAGCTTGTTTGTTGCTTCGCTTAGCTGCTGAGTCTGGCTCGAATCTAGTACACTCAAACCTCGATATAACGAACCCGGATATAACGAAATATTGGTTATAACGAAGTAAATGAAGAATACTCTTGCAATAGATATAATGTTAGGAATGTACTCTTATAACAAATTGTCGGATATAACGAACTTATATTCGTGTAAGATGCAACTTTGTTATTATGAGGTTTGAGTGTTTAACAGTAGCCATATTTTAATAGGGTCAAAGGAAAAAAAGTGTATGTGTATTTAGATTAAAGTGCATGGTGAAATTTGATCTGGAGTGCCCTGCTGTCTTTCTCCCCTTCTGTCTTCCTTTCCTTTGTCTCTTCCCTCGTCCCGAAAGACCCTGCAAGTGGCATTGTGCCTTGCAAGGGCACAATGCCACCTGCAGGTCATTGTACCCCTGCAGGTGGCAGTTCTCAGCCTGCTCTCTCCCTCTTTCCTCTGTGTCTTTGTGTATTTGTGCATGCAAATCTAATAAATAAATAAATAAATAATGCTGAGTGGAGCATAAAAATGTCAAACTAAAACACTCTATTGTCACGTAATGCAGTCAAGTCTTAAGATGGGGTCCCCGCTTAGCACTGGGACAATCGCAGCGTTCATTTCGTTGACAAGTTGGTGCGGAAGGTTGCAATTGTATGAACACTTTGCGTTAGTGCTATTGCAATTTAAATGCAGTACGATTTAAAGTGCATATACACAGGCACCTCCTGCTGCTGTATCCCAGTGTCCTTACAATACCGTCAGCGCCATAGGTTAAACCACGCAGAGAATGTAATGGCAGGATAGTTTCTATGACTGAGTAATAGTAAGCACGAGATGCCTGGTTTGAACTCAATAACAGCACCCATATTTCAACGGGGAGTCAAAGTAAAATAATGTGTGGGTATTTGGATTAAAGTGCATGGTAAAATTTGATCTGGAGTCGCCTACTGTGGCGTACCTTATTACTGGACTCATGATGGCCAGTGCAAGCAAAACAGAAGACAAGAAGAGTAGAAGTATTCACTTGCCCAGTTTGCTGCCTTATTAAAGTTCATCGTAAGACCCTGGTTTTGTAAAGTAACACCCAAGGATTTAATTGACTTTAGCAGAGGCACTTTGGTTGTTTCTACAAGGAACTGTAAATTCAAGTGAGCAGTTTTGTTTTGAGAAGTGTTTACTTGCTGTGTTCAGAGGGTGATGGCTGGTACGCTTTCTTTTCAAGCTGTCGAAATTGCGGGAATGTTCCATCGTGATATCATGAACTGTGCGATCGAAATTTGTGCAAACACTTATTCATTACAGATTGTGGAATGCTACACTTTGCAACAAAGCGGTGAGCGGGATCGCTACGCTTACATCAACGTGGTGGATGAAGTCGGAGAGTATTGCATGGATGCAAATTCTTCAACTGCTACGTGGGATGAGTACGTCGAACAACTGGAAAGATACTGCGAGTCTATCGACATCTCGAAAGAGAGAGCGATGCGCACAGTATTACTTGGATGTTGCGGAAAAGCAACGAACCGCCTCATCGAGCGATTGGTCCAGCCCGAGAAGCCGATGGCAGTGTGTTACGAAACGATCAAACGAGTTGTTCGCGAGCACTTGGGTGGCAAACCGTCCCCGCTTCGAGCGAGGTATCTTTTCTTCAGGCGAAACCAAGAACCGTGCGAATCCTTGACGGACTATGCGATGGCTCTTCGGAAGCTTGCGGAAGACTGCGGTTATGGATGTGAGGAGGTTGCCGTGGACGTCATGTTGAGGGACCGCTTTGTGTTTGGCATTCGGGACGACGCCCTGCGGGAACGTCTACTCGACAAACTTGATTTGACCTTTGATGCCGCTTACGACATGGCTTTGAAAGCAGAGGCACCGTGTGAGAAGCAGTCCAAGGCTGTGTCGGTGTGGAACGATAAAAAAAAAGAGGATAGTGTGTCACTCATGTGCATGGTGTACTCCTAGTGGCAGGTACAGACTAGGTACAGGTGAAATTGTTGTCACATACGGTTATGTACTCGAGCGAAATGGAAGTATTACTAGTCAAGCCTGCTTTAACAAATCATTAGAGCTAGGACTGACAAATGGAGCTTGTGACTAATAATAATAACTGTTGGGGTTTAACGTCCTAAAACCATGACATGATAACGAGGGATGCCGTAGTGGAGGACTCAGGAAATTTTGACCGTCGGGGGTTCTTTAACGTGCACTGAAATTTAAGTACACGGGCCTCAAGCATTTTCGCCTTCCTTGAAAATGCGGCCGGAGCACCAGGATTCGATCCTGTGACCTTTGGCTAAGCACTCGAGCACCATAACCACTAGGCCACCATGGCTGGTGGAGCCGGTGACTTGTGAGCAACATGTGAATGAGTGAGGCAGACACTAGAGGATAAGAAATATTATTCAAATAGAAAAAAAAATTGGTCACCATGATCGACAAGTACTGCAGATTGGGCAAGTTGGTGCATTATCATATCGTACTGGTATAGCGCAGCTCAGTTTGAGCATGAGGAAAAGAGTCAGCAGCGTAGAAGGAAACACAGACAACAGGATGAGCGCTAAACTTCCAACTTTTGTTTATTGCATGACCCTACAGCACATTATATGGCTCACCTCACCCATATGACACCGCAAACCTGACCAAAAAACTAAGCATGTGGCGCAGCACACGTGACCAGAAATCTCAGTTTACGCAGACATCCCGTTGACAAATCTGCGTCTGCACTTCACCGTGCGCGCTCAAGAAAATCGATCTCTTTTCCGGATAAGGCTATAGATGGCGTACTTACTCACAGTTTAACACATTTCGCAATTGAATTCGCCTCAATGATTTCACGTGTCAACTGATTACGACTGCTAGTTTTTTGGTCAGGTTTGCGGTGTCACATGGGTGAGGTGAGCCATATAATGTGCTGTAGGGTCATGCAATAAACAAAAGTTGGAAGTTTAGCGCTCATCCTGTTGTCTGTGTTTCCTTCTACACTGCTGACTCTTTTCCTCATGCTCAAACTGAGCTGCGCTATACCAGTACGATATGTCACCATGATACATGTACAAAGACAAGGAAAGCCTGGTTGTTGGAGCGCTAGTGTCTAAATTATACTGAAGCTTTGCAGTTCCTGTGAGAGGGATTGTCAAATTGGAAGAATGTGCCATGGTGGTTTGATGATGATTTTCTACTGTGCAAAGCAGTATGAATGTGGTGCTGACATGTGGCAACGATGACTGCATTGCGACTTACATGGATTGAAGATGCACTCGTGTACTTATAGTAAAGGTACAAAAAAAATGTGTCAAAAGTTGATTAAACCTTAAGCGCAGAAAAGGGACACACCAGACCAGACCTTGCTTCAAAAGTTGGGCTGGAACTTTTTAACAGAAGTTACTCCTTGAAGTGTATTGCACAATTTTGGGGCATGAAAAGCTGTGATTATAGATCAATTAAACTTATTTGTAATGGACGGCCGTCCTTTAAGAACATTGTCGAGGGTTTTGTGTAACTTTATTGGTGACCACAGCACCTGGCTGCATTTTGTTAGCTGTATATACGAAATATTCTTATATAACATGGCTTTTGGGACGTAATGTAATACCTCAACAATAATTATTATTGTATTACATAGCTGTCAGATATATTAGGCCTAACTTGTGCTTCCTGTGTGTTATGGCATACACATACACACACACTGCCCCACTGAGGAGGGATGCCACCATAGCCTACTTCTTCCGCGAACACGCCCAGAGGGCACCACATACACCTCCCCCCCCTTATGGATAAATATCCTCGCATTGCCATTTCACAAGATGTAAATATTTATGCAGCTTTAGCATCCACTAAATCCATGAGTAAGTCTGCAGGAAGTTACTGCGCATTTAATGAAACTGCCACAAATTTTTGCTGTATCACATGAGCTAGGGTGTGGGTGCCCTCCAGTGTTGTGTACACCAGAATTCCATTCTGGTGTACATAACACTGGAAACACCCAGCTATCTGGTGCTGTATAGACCACGGTGTACACAGCCCCAGTACATGTGTACACCAGAATGGAAAAATTTTATAGAATGCACTAGAGAATCAATGTAATTTATCTATTTTTGTATAAGAACACAGAGTGCAACGGGAGTGCCAGGGTGTTATGTGCACCAGAACATCTGGTGTACACCAGAATGAAATAGTGCTATGGAATGCACTACAGAATCCATGTAATTTCATCTAATTTCTATAAGAATTGTGAAGACTGCACCTTATCATATATGATGAAATAGGTTACAAACCTCTGCACTGCAACCCTAGTGGGTCAGTTTTAATTTTGATGTGCTGCCTAAGAGTTTTTGGTTGCCAACAGAACATTGCATTGTTATGGCAAACCTGGTGATAGTGTTTCCTGGTCAACAGCAAATTTCATTGTGGCGTTGCAGAGTTGCCACTGACTGAACAGCGATCTTGCTTTTCTATTGGTGCAAGTGTGTGCAAGTGTCAGCACTTGACTGTAAATATATGTTTTCCACTGACATATTGTGGTGAAATGTGTTCAGTTTTTGTTCGTCCTCTGTTCTGCATTTCAGCCCTGGTGGTTCTTGTTAGTTCAAATAAGTATTTACATTTGTATTATGTAATGTGCACCAGTTTGGCCAAAGAGGGAGGGAAACTTGATTTGTAAGCCATTTTCACTGCAGTCAGACACACTGGCATGTTTAAGGTGACAAGCCATGCTAGCTGTAAAGAGGCCCTGCAACACTTTTCCAAGCAACCATCGAATGGCATCATTAAAGGAGTTGATTGCCTCATGAATCGACCACCGCAAAAATTTTTAGAATCTGTCCAGTACGGGCAGAGTTGCAGAGATTTGCAACACCAACACCACTTAGCCCAAATTTCAATACTAGTATTGCAAAGATTTGTCGTAATTGCTTTCTCTCTTCTCTCGTCCTAACGAGTGCACTGGAAGCTAAGCAGGGAGGGATGGCACGAAGGAAGAAGGTACGTCATGCACGCATCACGACCTTGATCACTTCTTTTTTTGTTTTCGAATGCATGGCTTACTTTCAGTGTGATCGCATGCACGCGCGTGGGTACATGGTGCCCTCCTGTAGTGGCCACAGTAACTACGCAGCTCTCGATGCTCAAATCAGCCAATGGCTGTGAATTTGAGTAGATAGCGCGGTCATTTGGATATACCGCATCATTTGTAGATTGAAGAGGGAATGATTTCTAGCCGACTTTGAGAATTAATTGTAAATTACAGGCCGCATGCTATGCTATAATGTTTAGCTCACATGTTCCTGGGAGTCTCAATAACAGCAGTGTTTTCCGGCTATGCTGAAAAACTGTTTTAGGGCCCCTTTAAGATGACAGCCACGCTGCTGGAAAAAGCAAAGGTGAGAAAAATTGTGTACTTACATTCGTATCTGAGCTTGCCTACCTGTCCGGGTCTGTATCTACCAATGTTGGTGTGAGCTGTACTGCATCGTATCCTCTATTCCAACCTTCAGTCCAATTTGTGCTTGTGTTACATTGCTATCAGTGAACAAGACGGAATTGTAGTTGCTTTACCAAGTGGTGTGATCTCACGATTCTCGGCTTCTGTCTAACTTGCCTGCTCAGAAACGATTCTGCTTGTCTAAAATGTGAGCCCCCCATGCTCCCTGGCATCTCGTAGTTGAAGATTTGATGTAAAGAATCTGATGACTTCTTTGGTCCAGCCGAACATCCGTGAATATGGGTGCTGTTAGAGGACAAAGAAGGTTATGTTTGCAGTACTTAGCCTCGTCAACTGCATATGACAATTGCTTCAATGGGAGTAATGTTGTTGATTGACATTAACATTTCAGTTAAATAAGGCTTCTTTATTTAAAGCCATTAAGTCAAACCCTCTGGAGCTACGCAGTGCTCATGAGAGCACCTGTCCCAATCACTGTATTTCATGTGCTCATTCTTGTTGGAATAGCGACTGTACAGAAACTTGAGATGTGATCGTGCTGTAGTTATCATGCCGTGTGGCAGAAGGCGCATGCACATTTTGTGTGCGGTGTATTGGAAGGCTCTTGTAAACGTGTAGCAACGTTTGACTGCAAAAACATGGAAGCAAAGCTCATTCACTCTCGGCGCTCTGCTTGATTGCAACATTATGAAGTGTATCACTCTGTGGCAGCCGTGAGCATTGTGAGCATGCACATTGTAAGCTGTGCTTGCGTTTTCACTGAATTGCTTTGTACGCTCTGGTCTGAGCAGTAAACACCATAAAACATGTTGTAAGTATACCACACATTCATTGTGCATCTCACAGGCTAAAGAAAGTAGGAAGTAGATAGGGCGCTAAAGCTAGGCAAGATTTGCGCCACTGTGCAGAGAAAGAATGAGCGAGTGAAAGGACGAGAAGCAGACCGATATTTGTTTCGTAAAACACACCAACAAATTCACTGATTGCCGTACAAGTGTAGTGTATAAGGTCCCTTTCAGTTGCGGCCGCTCCTACGAATGGACAGACTGGCTGCTGCATTAACCAGAGATTATTGGAACATAAGGGATCGCTAACCAGGGGCTCATCTTCTAATCTTTCTTTACAGTGCCAAGAATGTAAGTGCACGCCAATATTCGATGAATGTGCAGTTTTGTACCGGCATAGGAATGAAGAAAACGCGGCTGATGATTGAGGCATGACATATCGATAATAGTGGTAGCATGCGTGAGCCAGCCGTCGGTTAACTTGCATAAAGATGAACTCAAATGCCTTAACAGTTACCTTTCACATAGACCACCACGCGTGCTGGATTGATAGGTTCGCCTGTTGCATGGGCAAGAGCAGAAAGTTTTCATGCCTTCTTTCTTTTTCGCTGGTGTGCGCATCTTCAGCTGTTAGTAGGCGTTTGTGGTTTCCTGACTTCTGTCTTGTGTCCGTGTTTGCACTCCGTCTTTTAGAATGAATAGATTTAGGTGCACATTAAAAAATAACAGATGGTCAAAATTTCTGGAACTCCACCTCAGCGTCCCTCAATTATATTGCGGTTGGGACGTAAAACCTCAATAATTATATATTAGAGATGCCCCAAATATATATGCAAATTTTTTAATGCAGTGAAGGATGGAAACACCCCAAACACCTTTTTGGATTTGAAAGGCCGGCTGAAACAGTAACATTCTGGAAGGTGCCCGATTACAATGGCTTGCACAACAAAAAAATGGCTCATGGACCATTGTGCTGTTTTATTTCATTCAGGAAAGGGCCAGGATAATCTAATGCAACTTGCTTGTATTCTTTTCCTTTATGCAATTTAATATGTGCCTTTCTCCAAGTAATAGAGACTTACAATTATCGCTCTTTTCGCTCAAAGTGAACTTGAATAGCTGAATAGTGCAAGTGACAAGCCATAAGATATGTTATGTCTTAGAATTTGCCATACTCGAACCATATAACATGCTTTTAAACTGTAAATTAATCGAAGAGGTAACATGGTCAATGAAGAATGAAATGTGGCTTCATGGCAGTGTGGATTTTTCCTGAATACGCGGTTTCATGGCGTATTGGCTACCCCCTGCAGTGAAACCACCGTTTCAGGCAGGTTACATGTGGTAAAGTGTTGGTTCAATCGTTTTGGATTCCTCAAAATTTCGGAAAATTTACATTCGTGTTCAAGCGAATTTAAATGCTGTAAGACTTGTACAGGCCTACGAAGTAATCTTTTGAAGGCACACAGGGTCTTTAAGCTGTATTCACACGACGGACGTGATCGTGGACGGATCAGTCACATGACGTGATTCTGATTGCTCCACAGCCAGCATTCACACGAGAGGGCAGAATTCACGCTACACGGGAGGATTTCGGCATTTCTCCCCGAGGATCCCAACTGTGATTTGGGCCTCTGTTGTTTCACGCATCGCTCCGTGCGGACTGAAGCGGGAACGGGTGACGTACAATGACGCAGTACGCAATCCACGGTTGTATCGCGATTTGGTCCGTTGTGTGAATACAGCTTTATGTGTACAGAAGCATAGGATTCCAGAAAATGAAAGCTCACAATTTCGTAGTGCATATGACAATTTTATTCAGTCACAATGTGACACGTCCGTGCTTTAAAATGAGCAGCAATCCTCTATTTACACTTCCTCCCAAGGTCACGGTGCTAACTGCGAGCATGTAGGTGTGGTGATACGTTCCGTCCATGCAGGTCAAGGGATAAATCGCACTCAAAGACAGTCGGTTGCTTTGTCAAAGTATGTGGACTATCTTCAATGATGATGATGATGAGGGATGACGTGAAGACACTGAAAAGGAAGGCAGTCAGAGCACACGTAAGGTCAGCCTTTTCAATGCACATTTGCACTATGAAAGACATTATCTAAAAAATACATAGGAGTCTGGTTAACGAGAAAGGCTAGTTATCTTTTCGTCCACTTTTCTTTCCTCACATTTAGATTACAATTACTACTAATAACATCCCCTATACTTTCCCTGGCATCATTGTCTGTTAGTTCGCGTTAATGTTGTGTTTGACAAAAAAAAAAAAAAAAAAAACCTCTTAACTTTTGTGTAAGACAGGAACGTAGATAAAGGTCGTATCCATTTTAACATGATAGCGTAAAAGAGCTCGTTTCGTAGAAATATTGGTGTTGGTGTCGTTGGTTGCCAGCTAAAAATCGGCATAGTCTGAGTGAGAAATCTATAACCGGATTCTACTTCGGAAGTCTGCAGCATTTCCTCTTAAAGGGCCCGTCAACAGGCTCCTACTTTTTTTTAACACCCCCCCAAACAAGCTCGCCAATTCGTACAGTAGACCGCGGCGACCACGTTTCCCGAATATTACAGCGCTGCGTGCCGCGCAGACCCTCCATTTCGAAAAACAATTCCCGCGCTGCTTTCCTACACCTGACCCATCCTCCTTGTGACGTCAAGTGACGTCAAGTCGGCGATCGCCGACCTGACGTGGCACTGAGCTCGTCGATTGGTCTTTTGCCCTACGAAACAGCGCCTTGGCCCTACGGTGATGCAGTTTCGGCCGCGCAGTACGCATTTTCATTTTCCTGTGCTGCCCTCTGCCGTTTTGTAGAGCCCGAGACTACCGGGAGAAGCGGTATTGCCAGAACGAAAGCCTCCGAGATAAAGAGGCATCTCGCTACTTTACCGCTAGGGAAAGGGTCGCCTCTTCGCATCGCGCTTCCTCCCTGCGCCGCTGACACGTGCTCATGTGGAGGAAGCCCCGCTCGGTCGTTGGCTGCGCGCCGATGACGTATCACTGATGTCGTGTCACGTTGCTGAAGTGGGCGGAGTCACGATGACGGTAATTCCTTATTATTGCGCGTATTCGCAAAATTCTTGCGGCAGCAGGTTCACATAGCAAAAGTGCACATATTTCTCTCTATAACAATTTTTTGACCTCGGGGTTGTTGACGGGCCCTTTAAAAGGTGGGTGCACACCAGCGTGTGCCAATGGGCGCGCACTTGAAACTGACGTCTTGAGCAGGAGGAACGGTGACCGCACCTTTGGAGAACATAGCCGAGTGCATGAGTGGGACTATTTCTGAAATCGCAGAGGCGATCGGCTGCCGTGCTTCAGTCACTGGGGTGGGGCTTCTCTGGACTTCTTAAGTTGTATCCGACTATAGATAGATGCAAAAAAGTAGGTAAATAAAATTTTTGGTTCAAGTGGGAATCGAACCCAGGTCTTGTGCGTGGCAAGCAGGTGTTCTACTACAGATCTACACCAGCACTTAAAACTGTTTTTGAAAAAAAAAAAAAAAAACAAACCTTGCAGATGTCATGTAGTGGGAGGGAGTGCTTAACACATGTAATTATTGCATGGCAGAAGTGAAAAATCGCACCAGGCATCAAAACGTGATTTGCAGAATGAATTGGTGGTGTAAAGAGCCACCCGTTACAAAGAACTCGGGCATAGTTATTCGTCATCAGCAGCAGGAGCAACAGCATCAACAAAATGTGCAGCTGCTAGGTGCACGTGTTGCCTACGAACGCAGTAGGCACATTGCCAATTCGCAAGAGGAAGAATTATGACATAGTGGGCATATTCACTGTACATATTGTAAATACAGTTGCGCTAATTTCAACTATTTTTCTAGTGTATGATGTAGTTCTTAAAATATTCAGCATTTTATGTGCTTTTTGAGGGCAAGATTTCCTCCTTAACTGCAGCTTCTTTCAAGACGACAGCACATAGAATCTCTGAAGCTTTTGCCCTCCTATAAAAACTCGCTTTGTTACCACTCTGATCCCTCACTTTTAATGCCTGCTTGCTTTGCATCAACTAGATCTTATCATGCCTCAAACATCAGACCATTCCATCCATGCATTAATACTTTCAAATACAGTTTTTTTCCCCGCACGATTGAACATTGGAATTTGTTACCTCTTTCTCAATTTTTAAATGTCATTGCTGATGTATCGTTCCTTTACATGTTCATATTTTGTTTCGTCTTATCTGTTCCTAAATGTTTCAATCTCTGCTTTCTGTATATTTTTTACTTTTACAACGAAGCCTTCCCTTCGTGGGTGCTTTGCTTCGGCCTTGTGCGAACGTCGCGGTTGGCTCAGCGACGACATGCCCATTCCCGTGTCCGCTCTAGCAGACACTCACGTCGCGTGGCTTCTTCCTCAGGAGCAGTCTTGGCCATTATGAAAGTGCAAACTCGAGCAGAACCAACGCCCTCCTTTGCACTCCACCGAGACAATCACTGACCCACTTCTCGCAAAACAGCTAGATTTCTCCGCTGGGCCTCACTATCACCCCTCTTTTGGTTCACTCTTCCCACAAGGCCTCGCTCTCCCCCGTTCCTGGCGCGTCTCTCATTGGTTCACCCGTCAAGCTTCACCCTCACCGCTCGCGGCACGGTGCAGCCCTCCCCTTCCTACAGAGCCTCACTCTCGCCACACTGCGATGCCACGTGATCAGCACTACGCCATCGGACGGGGAAGCCTCGACTAAGAACAGCTTTGCCGTTAAAAACTCTTGCTCTCTAAAAGCACACGAAACGCTGGATATTTTAAAAAGCTATACATTGCACTAGAAAACCAAACTACATATTAGAAATCGGTACACATAAGCATAATCTCAGCAAGTCTCATCAAAATTCATCAATAGCTTTACAAAAAGGTTTTGCAGTTGAGTGGCCCCCTTCCAAGCTATGATGTTGGCAGTGTGAGTTACACATGCCTCGCGAACCTAAAGATTGTGTAAGGAACCATCGACAATGATTACCAAGAATCCTGAGCCTGACAAGCTTACCATGTTTAGTATAAGTGGAGTGGAAATGGCAGGGATGCCGCAGACATGGGGATGAGTGGTGAATCGACGCCTACATGCCAAGCAGTTTCTCGATTGGCTCGTACTTCCAGGCATCCTCCTTGAGCTTTTCGCTTATCGCTCGCAGCTTCTGGAGCCTCTGCTCGTGCAGCTCTGCAAGAAGGCTCGCATTTTAGGCATGTTGATGAAGTTCGGTATGACAGACTAAGTATGGCATCGGGTACACTGCAGTGGGAGAAATACACAGACATTAAAAGGGCCAACAACCAATTTTTAAAATACGGAGCACTTTAGGTGCCTGCCTTGTCGTCTATCCATACATTGTGGTGTGATCAAGCTCACAGTAAAGCTCTCAATGCCGGCCATAACAAAGCTATTGAAAACCAGGTTAAAATGAACAAACAAGGTGTAAAATAATATAATTAACAGAAATAACTTGGAAATAATCACAGTAACTAACTAAAAATTGCTAAAAGTGTTTCAGGAATTTGCGGCTGATGCTAGCACTGCGTAAGTGAGGGTGCCACCGCCTCACCAAGTGAGCAAATGCCCCACCCACTGTGCTTTACCAGCACTGACGGAACTCACAGCAGATGACGCGTATCTCAACCGCCATAAGTGCACGTGTCGCACACTGAGTTTGCGAATCTCCTTAACAAGATTCTACTCGTGCCGGGGAAGCCCTACACGCTTACCTCAAACTTAGCTTCATCGACGGTTTGGTAAACAGAGCAGTGGGAACTCTACAAACGGGAATCGCTGGGCACCCGTGCTACGCACTTCCTCGGGTTTCGCAGTAGTGAAGCTGCCATACATTTTTTAACGGCTGTTTTCTTTAGTGCAACGGAAAGTTTACTGGTCAGTGTCTAATCACAGAATGGTAACGCGAATAATGCCGCGAAACATTTATAACCATAATTTTCCAACCTGCGGCAACTATAATGTCGTATACACGCGACACGTGCTGCAAGTACAGTGGGAGGTGAACGAGGGAGCAGTTCATATTTCATTTGTGCGTGGCAGTTTCTAGCGCAAGCTTGCACTATGCGCACATGTGCCGCTTCTCGGCGTCCAACTCTTTTTACCTTTTAGGCAGCATAGGAATGAGCCGGGATGGATAATAATATGCATGCTCAAATTTTGAACAATTATTATGATGCTCATCAAAGCCCCAGAGTAAGTACAGTGAACGACACCATAATCCAGTTATAAGGGTCTTTCTTTAGGCTGCGCAACATACCGGTTTTTTGTAACTTTTACACGCGATTTACAAATATACCGGAATTTAGGCACAGTGCGAAATTGATAAAGACCAAAACAGAAGGGACACGAAATCTTGAAGATCGTCAGAAAATAATCCCAATTGGTTGACAAGGCTCCTGCAAATGTGCGAGCCAAATTTATAGTGCAGCATGCGGCACAGAACTTACAATTAAATTTCAAAGTCAACTAAAATCTCTTGAGAAATTACACCATATACCCAAAATCACATACCCAAACGGTGTAAATGGAAAGTTTGAGCCTAGTAATTTTTGCAATTTAAATGTCATTCATTAAGTTATAAGCACCATGCCCCTTAACATGCAAATTAATCTTAGTCATACTACCTATGACCTGTAAACTGTTGAAGTTTAGTTTATTAGTATACTAATAGAATGCAACTCGGTGTTTACTGGTGTGCTGACACAACTTATTGATAAACATAATGGCAAGTACTGCATGGAAGTCAAAGCGCATTTGATTTACCTTTCTCCAGTGAGCTCAAGCTGACTTCGACATCATGTTCAAACTGTAGGCTTGCCCTCGTTGACAGTAAGTCGGAAGTCTTCTGAGATGCTGCACGTGAAAAAAAGTAATGCTCTTGCAACGAATGTGACAACAATGGAAACATTGATTTCATTGGAACTCTTTAATAACAACCAAATGTCATTGATATAAAACAATATGAGGGATCGTAGGATGAAGGATGTTTGAAAAAGTGATCAAACAGTGGCCATACAAGACGGTCTTCATGTCCTCTCGCCTGATGAATGGAAGTCCGCGTCTCGAAACGTTTGCTCTCGGCTCTGTTCACTAATGTCGCATGAATCGCATCCTCGCTGAGCCACCAATGAGCACTTAATTACCCAGAACATGGTTAATTAGCTGTCCATTAGTTACAGTTGACAAAGAACCTATGCATACGCTTGCTGATCGTGCTGTGATTCTTAACCCCAGAAGGTACCATCAAGGTAAGACGTGGCAGGGTTCTGTTTGGTGTCGCAGAAGTCTGTTGCTAGATTTGGGGGTCAGTGTTGCCAGACTGCCGCCAGATTTGGCGGATAAATTCGCCCCTGTAGCTGTAGCTTTTCCGTGAGGGTTCTATGTCATCCGCGGTGCATTTCGCGAGTGCCTGTGCGACGTGGGCGACGTACATCGCGCGTTGCAGAAGTCGGGACGCGTTCTTTTGCTCTGTGCGCCGCTCTACAATTAAAAGATCGGACTCGATCCTGCCTCAGAAGTAGGGAATGCACATCCAACGACGCGTTTGAGTCCAGGCACAAGGGAAACTGAATGGCGTACGTGTGCGCCGCGTTTCAATACATCGGACTCGTCTCCACAAGCACGGAATTTCTGCGTAGCTGTGCGTGCCTTGTCGACTACGCGCAACGACGCGCTTTCTTGGGGAAACTGAATAGCATCGCAGTAGCCGGTGCGCTTCCTACGATCGTGTCTCAGAAGTAGGGAGCTGATCGTGCCGCGTCGACCACGCGCGACGACGGAGTACGCTACGGCGCTTGCCCCTCGCTGTGTGCATAATACAAATTGTTCGGACTCGTGTCTGTGAAATTGGTGCACGTCGTATATACAGGCAGGCTGCTTTATCGTCGCTGGTGGAGTGAAGCGCGACTCGCGCGTACCTTTAAATGGGACCAGGCCGTCGAGCCGCCGTTGCCTGCGAGGCCCTGGAAAAGGGGCCCCATTCACAATAAGCACAAACACCGAAATTAGAATTAATGAATGTTTATTTTCTCTCAGCTTGAAAGAGCGTACCCCGTCGTCGCGCGTGGTCGACGCGGCACGATCAGCTCCCTACTTCTGAGACACGATCGTAGAAAGCGCACCGGCTACTGCGACGCTATTCAGTTTCCCCAGAAAACGCGTCGTTGTGCGTAGTCGACAAGGCACGCACAGCTACGCAGAAATTCCGTGCTTGTGGAGACGAGTCCGATGTATTGAAACGCGGCGCACACGTACGCCATTCAGTTTCCCTTGTGCCTGGACTCAAACGCGTCGTTGGATGTGCATTCCCTACTTCTGAGGCAGGATCGAGTCCGATCTTTTAATTGTAGAGCGGCGCACAGAGCAAAAGAACGCGTCCCGACTTCTGCAACGAGCGATGTACGTCGCCCACGTCGCACAGGCACTCGCGAAGTGCACCGCGGATGACATAGAACCCTTACGGGAAAGCTACAGCTACAGGGGCGAATTTATCCGCCAAATCTGGCGGCAGTCTGGCAACACTGACCCCCCAAATTTGGGGGGGGGTCGAGTGTTGCCATCATCATCAACAGACTTCTGCGACACCAAACAGAACCCTGCCCGACGTAATGCCCTGTGAAGCTCATGATCAAGATAGAAGCGGCGTTTACATACAAGAAAAGCAAGACGTCGGCCTAATGCGTCATGCTCAAATTCCTATACCCATGATTACAAATGCTCGTGCATTCGCACATTAGTGCATGAATACTAAAGAAATCAGATTTATGCGTGTGGTTTGGTGTTTGAGAGCATTAGTGATCCGTCCGGTTGAAAAATTGGGTCTCACCTACTGTGCCGATCACATACTGCGGCTTCTCTTTGAACAAGACCTTGCGGATGTCTTCACCGGCAGAGCGTGCGGCCATTAGTTAAGCAGCAACGAACGAAATTGTTAAGACAGTGGAAAATTGACAGCCGACTTCGACAACGCGATGCTTTCACTCAAACGTTCAAACGGAAACAACGCACTTTCTCGGAATCGAAGTTTCGTACATAATTCGTTATTGTTGCAAACGTTTTTTTTCAATATATTGCGTGGTGTAAGACTTTAAAAAATTTTTAAATAATTAATTAAAACATGACTTGAATTTTAGAAATATATTATAACTTGTAACTTTTTCTACAAGCACATCTTTAGATTCGAAACTGCTGACACGGAGACGATACCGTAACCGCATGTTCAAAGATGGCCGCCCTCAGCCGGAAGGTGTTTGCTAGGCAGTAAATTAGAAACTGGCGTACTTGAGGCCCGAAATCACTCGCGACGATTTCAACTGCACGTCTGGGTGATCCACTTCATCCTAACTTCCGCGTGTACCGCATGTCGACCGCTAAGCGTGCGCCAAGTATGGATAGCACGGGGTACGATTCGTCGGCTAGCACGCAGTCGAATCAGTCGTCAGCGTCGACACTTCGGGGTACGTTTTACGCTGTCTACCTTTACACAAACAGGTGAGCGGCACATGGTAGCGTCATAACACGCGCATAGCCGCTTCCTGGATGATGCAGTGCTCTGTAATGCTTTGCTTTCTTTCATGAACAGTCCCAAAGCGCAGCTGCAGCAACAGCAGTCCGAAACCGAAACTTCGGCCGACGACGAAGCTTCACAGAAACCTCCATCGACCAAACCACCCAAGTCTCAAACAAAGGAAAGGTGAATTCATTTCAGAACTAATATTTCGAGAAACGTATGACTAGAAGGAGGCATTAACCTTTGTTCATGGCTATGGCGTAGTTTTCGCCTAGGCCCCTGTTACGGGGGCTTCCTTGCAACTTTTAGTTATCTAATTATTATGCACGTGTTCTCTTTCGAACGTTGTTTTTGTGTGAGTGGCAGCGTTGCGGTCGAGACAGTTACTTCGGAACTCTTGGAGAATTTGGTATGCTATTTAATGGTTAAGCGATTTGAATGCGTGGTAAGCTTCGCCGCAGTACAACAGCGTATCGAGGTGAAGCGTGCAAGCTGTATTGTGGTGAAGCATATAAAGAGCGGGTGCTTAAGGGACACTAAAGAGAAAAACGACTTAGCTCGTATTAGTAAACCAATCTTTGACGATACCAAATACACCACGCTTGCTGCGAGAAGTCGAGAAAACGCGCAGAAAGGAAAGTTCGGGTGGTGACTCCATCTTGAATTTCCCGCACCAGTCATCGTGACGTCACAGATTTCACGGCGTCCGCCAGGGTTTAAGTTGTTCCTAATCCAGTAAGCATTAAGTAAATTGCCTTCTGAGGGAGCCAGAGACTTAACATAGCAAGTTTCAAGAATTATTGTTTAGCCAATTTGACCAAAATACGATAAAAAACACTGAAATCCGGCCGCTACGGCCACCATCGGAGATTCCAACGGGAAATTAAAAAGCAACCGATTCCCTAAAAGTTGGTAGAATAACACCTGTTCACAAAAAAGGTGATCGTGAACTCCTCAGTAACTACAGGCCCATTTGTATTCTGCCATTTTTTAGCAAGATAATTGAGCGTCTTATGCATACACGATTAGTGTCCTATCTTACGAAGTTTAGTCTATTATCATCTAAACAATATGGCTTTCGGCCTGGCTATTCCACTGAGCTTGCGCTTCTAACCCTCACCGATAAAATAAAAAAGGCAATCGACCAAGGCTTTTTGGTTGGTGGCGTATTTATAGATTTAACAAAAGCGTTTGATACGATTAATCACAACATTCTTATATATAAACTTGAGTCATATGGCATAACAGGCCCACCACTACAATTTATTTCAAGCTATTTATCTAATCGTACTCAAGCTGTTCAGATTGACGGTAAAGTTTCAGCTGCTAAGAAAGTAAATCAAGGTGTTCCTCAGGGCTCGATCCTTGGCCCGCTGCTCTTTTTGCTATTTATTAATGATCTACCTAATATTTTGACTGCTACGGACTGTATCTTATATGCAGATGACACGACCATTTTTACTTGCGCTAAGGATATCGATGACCTACAACAAAAAATTAACGTTGATCTACATAACATAAGTTCATGGTGTCGAAAGAACATGTTAAGAATTAATCCATCGAAAACCGTTTTCATGGTCTTTCATTCCCAACCG
Source organism: Rhipicephalus appendiculatus (assembly GCA_030522465.1). NCBI lineage: Eukaryota > Metazoa > Arthropoda > Arachnida > Ixodida > Ixodidae > Rhipicephalus > Rhipicephalus appendiculatus. Next base: position 2,612,629 of record JALIZH010032968.1, read on the forward strand.
ACAGCACTTTCAAAATCTATATCTGTACGTCTGGACGATAACTTAATACCAATGTCTGATAGCACAAAGTTTCTTGGTGTAGTTCTCGACAGGCATATGAAGTTCAATCTTCATGCGCAATCACTCATTCGCAAGATAACCTTTGGAATACGCGCCATAATCAAAACTCGTTCATATTTTCAGCCACACATTATCCATTCCCTTTATCACGCGCATATTCATAGCCATCTATCTTATTGCATATCAGCTTGGGGCAACACATATTTCACCCACCTCAGCCAACTTCAACGCATGCAAAATCAAGCACTTCGTCTCATGACATTCAGCCATTTCTTAACCAGTGCAACTACACTTTATCACAATTTAAATATCCATCCTCTTCATCACCTCTTTCAGCTGAAGTTGTCAATTGTGATGTATATGCTTTTTCGTGGTATTGTACATATTGATGGCATTGTCGTGGAAAGCTTTGTAAATAACAACGTTACTAGGTTTTCTCAGCTTGATAATCGTCTTCTGCCTAAGGTTCGCACGAACTACGGTAGGTTCACCACCACGTTTACGGGAATCAAGCTGTGGAATTCCCTTCCTTACATCATTAAATCATCAACCGCGGTACATGCATTCAAAAACCAAGTAAAGAAATACTTTTTGCAACAACTGTTTTCATCCTAGCAACTGATTTTTGTTTGGTACATGTTATATTGCTCTTTTGTTTTGTATTGTAATTTGCGATTGTTTTCCAATGTTACCTTTTTTCTTTTTGTCTGTTACACATATACGCATTTTTGCTTTCAGATTTTTTTTTTTCTCGCTGTTCATTTTTCTTTCTACCGAAGATAATGTAACCACTGATTGATGTATATCTTCTTTCCCGTTCACATCATGTATGGGAAGCCCCCCCCAACAGTTTTTAACTTTGGGGCTCCTTGTGTATTACCAATTTTGTACACACTCTTCTGTAACTAATATTGTTGATGTTGAATAAACTTGAATAAAACTTTTGACATAGATCTTCTCATCCTTTATTATAGCTATACTTGTGACATTAACAACTCTATATATTTCAGAGTGTAATTGATCAGTCTAAACTAATTTATCGTCTCACTTTAGTGTCCCTTTAGGTTTTACCCACCTTGCGTGCACTTTACCCGAGACTCTACGTAGAGAACGCTGCTGCACGTTTGCAAATAAATAAGAATACACTTGCGAATGCTTGACTTTTGCACAGCCTGTCCTTGCTTGCCACTGACCTCGGAGCGGTCGCCGAGACGGATCTTCGATGCTTCCTGATCAAGAAAGTGGCCCGAGATTTGCAAGACACAAGGGGCAACGTGGATCCGATGGAAATGACGTGCGCATTGCTTTTATATCTTAATGTGTTACATCCCGGTTATGCAGATTGTTAATTGCACATTCACACACAGTACCACCTACCTCTACCTGGTTAAAACCTCAGAAAAAATGTAAGGTCTGCCCGCAGAACTGCCCTTCGCCTGCAAAAAACGGTCATGCTAGCTGGTTTCTGCTCAAACCATAAGTACTATTGCATTGGAAAGAAACGCGAACAGCGGGAAGTGAGGCTTTCAACCCAGTCTAACTCTGACGTACCTTGACTGTCTATATACTCTGCGACAACTCGTCTTGACAGTGGAGCGAAGGCTACGGAGGCGGGGCTTCCGCACATTCGTGTTGCTCCGCAAGTAGCACGGCAGCTTGCGGCTGATTTTGGTTTTGCTCGCTCGCATCGTTAATGCGTGAAGAAAATGATACGCACTAAAAATGTGAATGGGTGAAACATTTTGACGGTGTACATTTTAGTGTCATATCATGAGTACTTAAAAAACTTTGAGTGCAAATAAACGACGTAGGACCAAGAAAGCGACACATACCACAAGCGCTCCACCTGTTAGGAGCCACCTGTTAGGAGCGCTTGTGGTGTGTGTTTCTCTTTCTTGGTCCTACGTAGTTTATTTGCGCTCAAAGTTTTTTAAGTAATCATGAGATACCAACTAGCCCACCTAGCTATATCATGAGTATATTTTTCTTGGAGAACTTAACAGTGCACTTGCGGTCGCACACTGACCCACTGTGTCATAGACACCATGTTTACCTTGGAAAACTGGCGTGCTGAAATGTGGTGCTGTCTAACAAATTGAAAAGTAAAGGAAGGCATTCTTGCAAAGTGAACAATAACTGTATCTTAGGCTACGACTTTCCGCAACTGCTTGAGTCTCATAATAAATAAAGCGGCATTTATTTCAGCAAGGCAAATGAGAAAATTATCAGTAAACCTAAGTACTATTTCTTGGCGTGGTAGCAGGCATGCGCTTTGGTTCTGTAGCTTTCCACAGTGCTGCCAAGAAAAGTTGTTTCCGAGTGTAGGTGAATCTGTGCCGGGTGTCACCGTACGACTAGAATCTTGCTTTGGCTGGCGCTAGGCATTGCACGTGTGTTCCTGGTTGCTAGGTATGATTGGCAGATGATAAGCACATGAGATGACATTCTTTTCTTATGTTCTAACCGAGTGTAGGAGTGAGTAACTGCATGCTGCTAATGTCTTGCTTTTGGCCCATTCACTGCACAGTTTAGGTGAGAAGGCAACGACCACCGCGATGTGTTTCCACCAGGCCTTTCACGAAGGAGGCTTCAGACCCCGAGAAGAAAGAGCAACAGGCGTACGTCTTGTGCTTCATCGCCCCCTGACGACGGAACCTTGGATTTGTATCCTTTGTGCAGAAGTCACTGTGAGCACGTTGCATGGATGTACCATCAGCAATCCATAAAGAGTACAGTCACGAGCACACTTTCTGTGAACACAGGAAACGTGTGCCGCACGGTGCTATCGGCGACGCCTACCTACACCTACGCAAAAGGTCTACACATGTGCAGTTCATTTGTGGCATAGTTATTGTACCGTAGGGCTCACTAGAAGGGCTCGTTTCTTTGTTAGAAAGAACCATTGAAACCTATGGGAAATTTAGCCAAGGAAAGCATAGGAGGCGTTATTTGTTGCGTTTAGCTGTAGTGTAGTTATTGTGACCTCAGTTGAAAGGAATAATCATTACACTAAAGCGAAACACAACAAATAATGTTCCCACTGCTTTCCTTGACCTTATCATCTGTTGGTTTCATTGGTTGTCACGCACATTGCATCATCAATGAGTGTTTTTCGACGAAGGTGTGCTCAGATGACACAATGCACACGATGGTAAAATAGTATCGCCGCTAATGCACTGCACATGTGCTAAGCCTCGCATTCGTGTACTTAAGTGACGAGGCATCGCTGACAGCAACGTGCAGCACATGCTCCAGTGTTCATGCTAAACATGCTCATGAGTGTAAGTCTAGTGCAAACTTCTGATGCATTCTGTGTCATGCTTTATGTTAATTGATGCCTTTCAGTCTATGCTGTTAGGGGCCACCTGCATCTAAATTTTTGACCACACAAAAAAGCCTTAGTTTTAAACAGTGCAGGTTAGCCTGCCTTGAAAAACTTTACATTTAGAATATGAGTGAATACGCCACACAAAGCTAGCAGAACAGACGTTTTTGAATTGAAACTGGAATAAGTGCTGCCGTTATCCACTCAGCAGATGTGATGCATGGCCCAGAACGGTGAGTAATGAAATACACCATCTAAGGTTACCATATTTCCTCACATATACTAATCTGTCGCTGCATGTAACCTGCACCCCCCAACTACAAACTGCGATAAAATAAAAATTAAAAAAAAGAAAGATTTCCAGATATTGCCATGAAGTCAACTTGTGCACCAAAGTTCCCGTGTAAGCCACGTCTCAACTTTAGCTCCACATTTACTGTATATTTTATATGGGTTATATGCAAAAAAAATGTGGCACCTTCTTGGTTTATATCAGAAAGTATGCAGCTGCCAAATGCTGAACACTCACATATGAAGCATGGTAATTTTAATATGCTTTGTGCTGTACTTTAGACTTACCGTAAAATGCCGAGCAAGCGCCCCCCCTGCGGTGAAGGATAATCCGACCAGATTTGGAGGGGAGGGGGGGGTGCTTGCTCGGTCCCGGACCGGTCACTGGCGCTTGTTTGGCGCTTATTTCAGATCTCCCGAAAAAGGGAGGGGGGGCGCTTTCTCGTGTGGGGGGCGCTTGCTCGGCATTTTACGGTAGTTTATATATACTTTATTTATCCCTAACAATTTGTTTTGAGGAGGCACTGAGATCTGGCTAGTTGGTACTGATCCATAGCTTCTGAAAGTGAAAAAAGACACGATACCGCGAAAGCACTTGTGTGTTTTCTTGCGGTGGTCTAGTGGTTATGATGCTTGGCTGCTGACCAAAGGTTGCGGGATTGAATCCCAGCCGCGGTGGCTGCATTGTGATGGAGGAGAAATGCTAGAGGCCCGTGTGCTTAGATTTAGGCGCGTGTGAAAGAACCCCTGGTGGCATAAGCGTACTTAGGGTTCCCCTTCAGGGGGGGGCGAAGGTTCGTTGCAGCACCCCCCCCCTCCCTATTAAGTTGATGTATGGGGCAGACTTCGCGCCCCCCTCTTTTATGTGACTAGGGGGGGTGGCTTGCCCCCCTTGTGCACACACCTATGCCTGGTGGTCGAGATTTCTGGAGCCCAATACTACGGTGTCTCTCATAATCATATCGTGGTTTTGGGACGTTGAACTCCGACAATTATTATTGTTATCTTTCGTGGTATCGCGTTTTTTTTTTCCACACTTTCATAAGCTATGTGTTTTGAGGTTTGACTTTTCACTAAAGTAAATACTTGCAAAAAAGAAGCATGCCTTCCAGTTGCTTCAGAATGTCACAGCGGGGTGCGGGCGTAACGACTACCTCTGCCCTTGTCTGCGTCGATGGCAACGGGTGCATCTACTTTACATTCAAGGTTGTTGAGAGCGTGCAGTGAATATTCATTGCCCCCCCAGCTGACACAGACACACAATCCCTTTACCGCCTCTAGACCCCCGGCTGTCTCATGCACTGTAGGGGTCCTCCGCATCTAGAAGCAAACGATAAGGCCAACAATGCCAGCAACATTGTGTATGGATGAAAAGGAAATAACAAGAAAGAAAGTGTTGAACAAATCGTGAGGCATACGCTGCAGTCATGGCAAGTAATCCTCTGAGGACTTCAGACACTGGCTTCTGAAAGCACTGTGCCAATGCTCACTGTGCCAATGCTTACTGTATCGAAGCTGCTTGGTGCTTAATTCCTTACTTTGCGCCAGAGGAGCCCCACAACCTGCAGCTGTATTTACATGCAAGGGTGTCCCAGCTACCTAGCACCAAGCTTAAAGGGACACTAAAGCAAAGAACTATTTTTCTTGTATATAAGTAACTTACTCTTTCACTATACTAAAAAAAAACCATGCTTACTGCGAGAAGATGTTTGGTAGGCGAGAAAACGCACAAAAAAGAAAACGTGGGCAGCGATGCCGTGATGAAGTTCTCACACCAGTTTTCAGGATGTCATAGATTTTGATGGCATCTACTTGGGCCTACGTAGTTCCTAATCGTTAAAAATGAAGTGCATTGTCTTCTGAGGGAGCCAGAGACTTAATATACCAAAGCCGATCTAGCCAAAATACGAAAAAAACTTTGAAATCCGTGATGTCACCATCACAGAATTCGGTGAGAAGCTTAAAAGTGAAACCTTTTGTTATTGATTTTCTCATGTATTAATAAACCTATGGTGGTGAAGTTGACAACACTAGAGTTTACAAAGTGTAATTTATCAAACTATAAACTAATTTATTGTTTCACTTTAGTGTCTCTTTTAAAACAAATAACAGAAGCCTTCTATGCAAATGGAACCAATTGCATATAGTCAGCAGCCACTTGAATATAAGTTTGTAGTGATTAATGAAAATAGCCTTCTAATTACTGTACCTTACTGCAGATATGTTGATGTGAGCATTTAGAGAAGCTTCGAAAACATAAATTCTAATCGTTTGCGACTCACTAGATTTCATCGCTCTTTTACTCACGTGTTAAATAATAACCATAAAGTATAAACATATGATACTTGACTCTTTAGCAGTGCTCTTTAACAAGCCCACCCTCACATGCACACACACACACGCACGCACGCATCCTTCCCTTTGCAGAAAAACAGAATACTAGCTCAGGCCAACCTGCCTGCCTCCTCTCGAATAAATTATCTATCTCTTCTTATGTCAATTACTCAATCACCTTGTGCTGTGAGCGCACAAGCTCAGGCCGACCTCTCAGCCATCTAATAAATTTCGCTCTCTCTCTCCCTTAAATTTGAAATGATTCTGTAGTTAAAGATGAAGTTTTTTATTAATATTTTGGCCATGATTACATAAAATGCATGAAACTTTGTGCACTGTAAGTTTTGCCACGCACTACCACCAACAAGCCCATTCTTACATCCTTTCAATAACAAAAACTTCAGAATCAAACTTTTAAAGCCAATTCCAGACCTCTTTAGCATGTGTGAAAAATGAATTCATGTGGTGAATTATATTTAGCCTCACAATCCCCTTTAACCCATCAATGAGCTTTTTTTAATAGTTTCCTTGACATTGTTAAACTAGGTACTGCACGGACCTCGAACGCTTTGGAAAATCACTGCTACCGCTGCTAACTGATTCGGTATGACACTTAACCTTGCCTTTTGATATACATTTATGATGTGTATCAGTTTATAATGAATATACATTTATAATGTTATAAAATGTATGCGTTACATATGCTATAAAACATATGCATTATATACGTTGTAAAGAACATTCGTTTACAATGAATTTTAGGATTAACAAAACCACTTTCATGTGAGATGTGAGTTTGTTATAGTGAGGTTTGACTGTAATCATCATCTATAGTGAGCGACTTTTATTTCTGCAATACGGCATGCCTGGTACCTCCATTTTGTAAACGGTGTGTGTGTTATCGCTGTGACGCAGCATTCATGACAGGAGAGTAGCAGGTGCAGAGCCTTCAAGAAAGCAGGTGCAAGCAGGAGAAATGACAGTTACTGTTTGGAAGTAATATACGCTTCAAGCAATGTAAATCTCATTTGATTCATTTCATTGATTGATTGATTGATTGATTTGATTTTAATTATTTGTTTATCACAACTCACGTGATGGGAGGCGAAGGGAAAAGCCATTCAAGATGGCTTGAGGGAGTTATTTGCCCTTGTTTTGCCAAATGTGGCAGCCTAAGGCGCAGGGATTTTGTTTATATTGTTGTTCACTTTGACAAACCATCATTATAAACACAACATTGTCATACGTTTTGACAAAACCACCAAATCAATAGAAAACATCATTACTTGTTCCCCTACACAGATCGTCATGCATTAACATGCATCACATCTTGTCGGTATTCCAGCATAACACTTCATTTCAGGCTTTGCATCGTAATACTTAGTGTATATATTGTTAAGACCTTCGATATGCGACTACAGTATACCTTCACATTTGGTTGCACTTAAGTTGGCGATGCGTACATGCAGGAAATCGACTTCAAGTCAACGTTGACGAGCTCGCTGGAGGAGTGGCACTACATCACCGTCCTCTACATGAGCCGCTGTGTGGAGTCCTTCGCTGAGAACATTGCAGTTCTCCTGCAAGCGGTAGTAACACCATCACTTTTAGCCTTTAAGGGGTCCTGAAACACTGTTCTTAGTAATCATCAAATGACCTCAGCATCAGAGTTTATTGTCTCTCAAATCAATTGCCACAAAAATTTCACGAATCTATCAAGAACAAGTGTAGTTACCTGAGATTCGTCGCACCCTTTGAGCGCTTTCTCTCTTCTCTTGTCCCAACCTTTTGTTTTTGCTGTGCTTCTTTATCTAAACATTTATGCTACCAGCTTTTAAAGGGACACTAAAGAGAAACAATGACTTGGTTTGGATTGACAAACTGCACTCTGAGAACTCTAATGCCATATGTTTCACTATCATAAGTTCATTATTAGTGGAGAAAATGAAGGTTGAAGGTTTCATTTTTAAATTTCGCGCCGAAATCTCCGCGTGACGTCAAAAATTTCAAAATGTATTTTTCGTATTTTCGCGACATTGGCTCGATGAAATTTTCTGAAACTGCGTATGCTAGGTCTATGGCACCCACAGATGACAATGTACTTCATTTTTATCGATTAGAATCTACGTAGGACCCAGTAGACGCCTTCAAAATCTATGACGTCATGGTGTTTCGGTGCGGGAATCTCAAGGTGGCGTGTCCACCCGCATTTTCTTTTCGCACGTTTTCTCGCTTACCAAGCGTCGTGTTGCGGTAAGAGTGGTGTTTTCAGGATTATGAAATTGTACTTTACTAATACGCGAAAAATAGTTTTGCTCTTTAGTGTCCCTTTAACATTGTTTGACATTGTAAGGTGCTGACAAACATATGATATCACAGTTGTCACTTTCTTTTTCAGGCCTTAAATGAGGCTCCTGTCAACGTGGCGACGGGCAACTCTCGGGATAAAAGTGACGTTGAGAAGTGAGAGCCGTTCTTGCTTTTATGTCTAAAACTTTTTGGGTTTAGAAAGATTTTTAAAGATTTAAGTGTACGTGTAGATGCAGCTGAATTGGTAAAGTTTCCAGATAATCAGAGTGTATAGATTTTGTAATGAAGGTTGCATGCTATATAAAGCAGTAATGCAGTTATTTTACCAACAGACTTGATGCCTTCAGGTAGTATGTGAGGGATTATTGGTCAGCTGCCAGCCCGTAATAAGATCACGTGCTACATGACGCCAACAGGCAGAAAAAGAGTGTTCCACACTCGCTGTAATGGCTACTGGGGGCGCTGACTGACACTCCCAGGTTTAAATGCACATATATACCCCATAAAGTGGACGGGTGGATGGCCGCCACGGTAGCCCAGTTGGTAGAGCATTGGACGCGTTATTCAAAGGTCGCAGGTTCGGTCCCTGCTGGCGGCAAGTTGTCTTTTCAGACATTTTAATTTCTTTACATTTATAGCATAATTACTACATTACAGTTAAAAGACTACAAATAGCATTCCCTGTATTTTCCTTGGCTTTTTTTTTTATTATTGAAATGATAAATAGGAGATGGTGGTGCCTTTATGGTGGCACTCCTCCTTGCTTAGCAGATGAATATGCAATAAAAAGAAAATAATAAGGGCACGAAATGTCATACAGTAGAACACTAAATGTGGTAATACAGTACAACTGAACAGGACACAAGTCACAAATAGTCGAGCAAAAATAAAGTAAGTTCGCTTGTACACGTACAAAGTCGGAGGTTTTGAATGGCTCATCATACAGTGGGAAAACACACAAACTGCAAATAATTACACATAAAATACAGCACCCGATCACAACATTATGCAATTCTGAACATATACCAAGACTAATTTGACGTATTTACTTTCACTATGAACTGTACATTAAACTTTCCATAAACTGTTGGTTTCAATAGGTTCTATGAAGCAGTCTAAGAGGTGATGGAGCTTCATGTTTTCTGTTGCATTTTTAAGTGCTTTTTTTAATCTTTTCTGACAGGTTTATGGAAGCGTGCAACCTTCATGGGCTAGAAGGCCATAAGCGAGACCACGAGGAAACCGAGAATGGATGTCAGCCTCAAGCTGCCGTCGAAATCGTCTCTGAAGATGACCGCCTCCTCGCTCGAAATGCAGGTCTGGTGATGTTTTGTCAGAGCCTTGTTAATGCTATACTACTGTGTTTTCCGTGCACAAGAGTTTTTTTTTTTACGACAAATCTGAATGTTCATGAAAAATGGAAAAGACCAAAATGTCATTTACAAGAGACGCCTACTGGGGAGCAGGTCTCTCTCATAAAGTGGTGAGTTGGGCGTGCTGGTACTCCATAATTTCAAAGTGCTGCAGTGTAATAAAAAGGCAAGGATGAAATGAGATGACAAAGATGGGTGCTGAACTCCCAACAAAATTTATCCAGGATTTGCGCACATATGTACGCTGTCCATATGTGTTCACGAAGGGAAATTAGCAAGGTGTTCTTTTTTGTGTGCGTGTGTGTTCTTGTCGGCTCTGAGAAGCTGAACGTCGAGCATTTGTTCGGTATTTTATTAAAATCACTTTAACATCTGTGGGGGCATAGGTTGCTCTAACAGTGTCCATTTAGGTTGACATAAAAAAGGTATTGCAGTTCATTGCCAATCAATTGCACCTGTGTTTACAACATCTCTGAAGCTTCTGAGACCACTATTGTATCTTGCTGTTGCATTGTAGAGGCCTCACCGTTCTGCCAGTGTTGGGCCGCTCGGCTAGTCAAAGTCCAGGGACGACGGACCACTGATTCTACGGCGCATCGTTGAGGGATTTAAGATTCGTGTGAGTATGCATAAACGAAGTAGCGAAAAATTTTCTGCAAGTTTGCTTTTTTTAACCACTTACAACCACATTTTCGAGATTTCATTCGTGAAAGTGACAATGCATACATTCAGGGTGCAACAAACTGCTAGTTCCTCTTTTGATGAGTTTCATTTTTTCACAGATACTGAATGGTACAGTTGTAGAGATATCTGATATAACAAAGGCATTTATGTATAAGTCAAGATGCTGCTTTAGCGATGTTCAATTGTGAGTTGTGAAAGCTAGCATCACGTCACCTGCTGACCTGAGCTTATTAACAGTAAAAATATCCTTAGTGCAAGAAGCTACCATTTTGTGCTCACCTTTTCTCATACTAACTCCTCTAAAACTAACTGTTAGGTGGTATTGTTAGAATGCTGGCAATGGATCAGTAATATGAGTACTCTAATCACAGGTTTTCCCATAATTCAATTGACTTGTCTGTATGAAAGGTGAGAAGCCTGTAAGCATTTTCACTGCTGCTGTGTATTTTGCTTTGTCACTGCAGACCATCCAGAACCTGAATCTAGTGAAGCGACTTGTGAAAGAGGCAGAAAACGACCACTACGCCCTGTTCAAGTAAGTGGCTATGTTGCGCTTGCTTCGAAGCTGCTTGAAGTCATTGCTGTGCTTGTATACCATAATATCCCCTTCAGGCGTGAATGATGATGTGCTGTCTGCAAATGCGTCAAATTCGCATGGCATGATTCCAGGGCACTCAGTGTTACATTCCAAGAAGGAAAATGAAAGAATGTGTTGTTTTGTTTGAGTTTCAGTAATTAATGTTAATTAGCATTGTAACTAAATATCTAATTATTCTTCAATCAGCCAGCTTCAATTCTTGCATGAAAAGATCCAAATATTAGGCCCTGAAGTGCATGCGCAGTTTGTTTTTTGGTTGCACTCGTTACTAGCAAAGAAAAAAAAATACTCTTGGTGTTGGTCCTGAAATGCGGCACGTTGAACGATCGCCTTAAATGGTAGTGTCTCCTGCAAAGTGATCTTCTGCAGCAATACGCAGCACAATGAAGTTAAATGATCCACTAGTTGTCCACTAAGGAAGCCTGCACGAATCTGCACACTGCATTTCGAGCCATTTGAAAAAACATGCGGTGCGTAATGCGCCTCTGAAATTGATGTGTACATCACACTGCCGCTGAAGGGGATTATGTTCCACTTCTAGTTTGAAAACTGTCTATATTTTCTTAGTGTACAGAGTCTGCGGTGGCTGAAAAGGCCTACGGCAGCTGAACTTGGCACAGATATTCACAGAGCGACTTTATACATGGTTCCTATTTATAGTTGGGGTAGCGGCATTTCCACCTCAGAGTCTACACACAAGCAAAACTGCGATTCGGCCTAGTTGGAACATATTCATCTTGAAATATTTGCGCAGGCACACGGGGACACAGAAGAGACACACAAACGGGCGCGATCTAACAACTGGTTTATTTTTTGAAAAACGTTCACTTAAAAACCCTCAGAACTGCACAATGTGGTCACAAAAAACATTCAAACTGCGCACACGGCACAACTTATCACATACTCACTGAACAGCAGACAAGAGCGAAATTTCCTTCTCAAGCAAGGCAACCAATGGGTGGCTAACACACTTTTCTTTCAGCTTGTCAATGTGATAGGCCTCCATTATTTCTCTTGAAGTTCGGTTTCGATGCCTATATTCCAAGGTAGTGTTATTAAAACAAGGCGAACATGCGCACTCATTGCAATGCAGTGCTAAATGAGTATTAGGGTGACCTTTCAGACTTGACATATGCTCCCTTAGCCTCGTGTTAATGCATCTGCCAGTCTGCCCTACATACACATGACCACACGTCAGAGGTATACTATACACCACATTATTTGCACATTTAACAAACTGTAGCTTGTGTTTAATGCTACATTCCTTTTGTACACTGCTCAGTTTGTCACCTTTCTGGTTAACCAATGCGCACACTCCTCCGATTTTGTTTTTGGCTGAAAACACCACCTTTACATCGTAACTTCCAGCTACCTTTTTTATTCTGTGTCTACACACAAGTCTGCATGCACCAATGAGTTTGCATTCTAGACTGATGACATATGCCACACGGTTGGTGGCCCCTCAGAGATCATCGCCGAGTACATGAGTGGGACTATTTCTTTGGTAGCAAAGGCAATCCACTGCCGTGTTTCGCCCACTTTGGCGGTGGCTCTATTGCCTTCTTAATTACGAGCATCTCTTCGTAGAGCGAACAGATGCTCGTAAAATAATGTGAAAAGGATTATAAACCCTTCGGGCTTGGCGAAAAAAAATACATCCTGCGGAAAGCAGACACTGCTATGAACAGCTCAGCCAAATCTTGCAGTCGTGCACAGAAAGGAGAGCTTGGAAGCAGAGCCATTTTCTCAGGCGCCCTCTTTTCATACAGAGGCCTGTGCTCAATCGCCTCGGAGATACCAGTGCCTGCTGTTCGGCATCATACAGCAGATAGCGATTCTATTGGCCAGCAGCCGACATAAATCAATAGTGGCATAATTAAATACGCTTCAATAGTGGCGTTTAGGATACATGCGCTACTTCCCATGGGATGCCACCATGCGTCGGCATTGCGCTCCATGAGTGCGAACATTACACAGTCACACTAGCATGCACAACAATCACAGCGGGAGAGAGATTTCATCACGTGCACTCAAGGTCATGATGTATACTGACGTAAACTTTTTTCCCACGCGCCATCTTTACTTGCTAAGATTCCAGTGCACTCATCGGGATGAGAGAAGGGAGAATGCACTTCAAGCATGCAACAAGTACCTGTAAATCTATTCGTTCTTGACAGAGTCGAGAAATTTTTTCGGCAATTCATTCGTGAGGAAATAGCATGTGTACCTATTGCATGAAAGTTTCATGTTTTCTGTACGCTTTGACAGAGTGTTAGAACACGCCATATCTGAACTGTTGCAGTGCATACCAGTTCCTGAAAAAGTGCGGCTACTGGGAAGCCTTGCTTCAGCGAGCCATCAACGAAGGTTCGGTGGTGGCCACGCCCGAAGGCCGAGAGGTCGTTGAACTTCTACAGGAAAGGCTGGCAGCCAATGCCCTCGCGGGAAGCCAAGTGCCTGTCAGGAATTCTGCCTGACATGTTGCCACTCAAAAATAAATGTTCATAAATGCGGGAGCTCCTGCTAATTTTGTGCTGTGCAACTTGCAAAGTAGAGAATAGGGTAATGTAAATCTTGCGATAGAAGTACAGTCAGCCACAAACGTTTACGGTACATGTTTCATGGCATATGTGCAGTATTTAGAAGCGCAATTCTTCGGGCGGGTTGGTTGTTCACATTGAAATAGTTACAACGCAGAAAAAAAGCGGGCAGAAGAGAGGAGACTACAGCTGAAGCGCTGACTGACAAGTGTAATTTATTGAAGGGATACAGCAGATTATAAAGGAGACGCGACAAAGAAATTGCAGTAAGAACATAAGAATAACTCCCTACATCAACTGTGACTGTCATACATGAGACAAAAGCAAAATTTTTTTTTTAGTCAAAGCAGCAGATGCCACACTCACAGATTGTGGACCCAATCTGGCAATTATTTTTGTTGTTTTTTTTATTATTTCTTTTGTCATGTCTCCTTTATAATTTGTTGTATCCCTTCAATAAGTTAGGACTTCACCCGCCACGGTGGCCTAGTGGTTATGGTGCTCGACTGCTAATCCACAGGTCACGGGATCGAATCCCAGCCGCAGCAGCATTTCCAATGGAGGCGAAAATGCTAGAGGCCCATGTATTAGATTTAGGAGCTCGTTAAAGAACCCCAGGTGGTCGAGATTTGGGAGCCCTCCACTACGGGGTCTCTCATATTCATATTGTGGCTTTGGGACGTTAAACCCCATCAATTATTATTATTATTAGTCAGGCACATTGTTTGTTGTCTCCTCTCTTCTGCCCTCATTTTTTCTGCGCTGTAACTATTTTAACGTGCAGTACTTGCTTTCCTAAGCATGGCACTTAAAATTTTATATACCACTAAGTTGGTCACAAAGGCAACTGAATCTTTAGAGTCAGAGCTGTGGGTTCAGGCTTTGTGGTAATCCAGCTTTGCATACTCAAGTGACCTATAAACTTTTGTGCCCAACTACACAAGCTGTTTAGGTAATTAGTGACCTAGCTTTTTGCCTGATTTTCCTTTTTTTCTTGGCACACTTATCAAGGTGACTGCCCCATGTGAAAACGTGTGCTTCAGTTTTTTAATTTTTTACGCACAGGGTTAGACTTATTTCCATCCTCGGTGCAACAATGCAACACTCCTCCATATGCATTTTCCACAAGATATTTAGTGTCAGGCAGTTCAATTCACACCATTCACTGGAAAGATGACAAAATTATCTTAAAAAGTTCTTTTTTTTTTTTTAATGAACAAGCTGCCTTTGTCACAATCTTTCGATCCCACGAATATAGTGAAACCAGTCTTGGGGAAAATGATGGGCTGTCGATTTAAGGCATAGTAATACTTTTCAAAGCAAAAAAGTGCATTCGACTTGTTTTATTTGTTCATTACATTCATACTGCCCTGAAGGTCAACGTACGGCGACGAAGCGTCCCTTTATTAAAATAGTTACAAACTATGCTTAACATTTTCACATCATGACGTACACACAAACGAGCACCGAAGAGAACGAATACAATGAATGACGCCGTATAGACAACCGCTTTGCAAATTGAATTAGGAATTCCGCGTACTTGACCCCATTCACGACCGGTGTCAAGGTCATATCAACTTCGCCGGAACTACATTGAATGAAATTCAATTAACCTGCTTTCGTGTTTTTGACTCAAAGGTGCATTGCATGGGGGCTACTAACGTTATTGACGCGTGGCAAGTGCAAAGCGAGGCTTCGCCACGTAGCACGAAGCCGTCAAAATTAACGCTCGGCGTGCCGTGCCATGTGTCATTTCAGCCATTGATCGCCACGCACCTTGTCACGCTAATTTCTTTTTCCGTGACGAGAGGGTACCTAATGATTTTGTTCATACGAGTGCCGCAGCACTAATAATAAACCCGCGAACTTTGATCGAGCTGCGCACGCGACTTGCAAGAGCAAAAACGTGACATGTGGCCGGTGTGTCACGCAAGCGTGCCGAACACGTAACCGCTCCTTTCGCGTTAAGCCGTTTTCTAAAGCAAAATAACGTAAAGTGCGCAATTCACAACCGCTTTCTGGCATTCACGGATCACTTCAGGTACAGACGGTAAAATAAACAGCGAAAAATGTTGAATGAATGAACACCGGCCAAGGCGGCAAGGCAAGGCGCGAGGCCTAGCAAAATAAAGTGACACAGGCTCACTCCGATTCCATCCCGACTCCGGGCACAACTGGTCGGTTTATTTTCTCTTCAAGGTAAAGGGGGGCGTGTAGAAAAATATTACGTCAAACAACAGTGCGTTCTAGGTGGTGTAGTACAGGTCCTTCGCAGTTTGTACTTCATTCGTACACGCATGGCTCAATCTGGGGCTTCCAGGAGACGAGTTCGCTCTCCTTGAACCACAGCGCGATTTCTTTTTCGGCGCTGGCGACGGAGTCGCTGCCGTGCACGATGTTGCGGCCCACCTGAACGCAGAGGTCGCCGCGAATGGTGCCGGGCTTGGACTCGAGCGGGTTGGTCGCGCCGATCATGTCACGACCGGTGAGGACGACGTTGGTGCCTTCCCAGACCATGGGGAACCACGGGACCGCTCTGCATGAACTTGACGAGGCCGTTGAAGAAGGGGCGGCCCGCCAGGTCTGAGTAGTGCTGCTGGAGCAGTTTCTCGTCGGCCTGCATGAACTTCATGGCGACGAGTTTGTAGCCGCGCCTCTCGAAGCGCTGGATGATTTCGCCGACCAGACCACGCTGGACGCCGTCGGGCTTGACCATGATGAAGGTACGCTCACGGTGGGCCATCTTTGAGGAGTTTTGTTGGTTCGTACGGGAGGAGTGGGACGGAGGCTGCCGGCACACGCGACGGTTGGTGAGCGAAAGGGACCGGTAACTTGTCCGACGACAGGAAGTCCGCCCAGTTTTTTCGTCAGTACGGCGTAGACGTACGCACGGAGAGTCTTTCCGTTTCCGGACGTTCTTTTCGTTTTAGGTAGAGGGATAAGTGAATAAGTTGCGTAAGTAGCGACACCTAAAGGTTTTGAACGTAAGCTTGCTCTCTTTTGTATTTCGTTAATTAACTTCGTTTAAAATTTATTGTTATAAAATATATTGCAATACGTTTGAAGGATGTGTTACTAAAGACAAAAAGAAGTAAAAAAAAAAACTGATTGCAATTAGGTGGCGCCACCTAGAGGACATAATTGTAAGCTGTTGCTTGGCTTCCAAAGCGCGCGTTTTTCAAGTTAATTTGGGGCAGCGAGTTTGATGCTCGTGCCAAAATACCGGAAGAAGACATATCTGACTACTGACTAAGCTCCACAATATTTTGATGCGAGGATACTCGACCGAAGGAGTGAATACTGCGGCTAACTTTTGCTTCGTTGGTCGCTTCTATGACGTCATTCTGATCTAACTTATATATGCTGGCGTTTCCTCGCTCTACTGAAGCCGTAACCGCAGAAAAGCAATATAAATGAACAAATACAAAAATTTCGTCCATAGTTTAATGACGCGCGATCTCATGAAAAGAAAATTGTTGTGTATCTGGTGCCAAACTGAGTGTTCAGTGTTCCATTTTAGCAAGCGTAGGATTGGTATAAATTTGTAATCGACATGCCGTAAGTTGGACTGCCCTGATCAGAACTTACAGCAGCCCCGAGTAAATAATCTTCAAATGCAAAAATGGATAATATAGTTACGATCAAATGGCGTCTTTTGCTGCTTGTCTCCGGGCCTAACTCTCTGCATGCCCATAGCGTACCCAACGAAACTGTAGTGAATCACTGTAAAATTAAGTGTTCGCAGTCGCAATTCACATTCTAAGGAAAACGCGTAGATTACTTCTTAATTCACAAACCTACAGAAAATGATTGTATAGTAGGCTACAACCTAGGAATAAATACAAGCACCACCCACTACCATCACTGTCCTATCCAATCACATTTGGTCACTCCCGTGACGTCAAGCACGTTCCGCATGTTTTAGATAGTTGGCATACCTCTACATATACGTTCTCGTGCCGCTGGATTTAAGTAAAAAACTTAAGCGTTCCGGCGAATTTCATCAAGGATTCTGACATCACTGCTTATCCAAAGGTCGTATTTCAGGTAGGAACGACGAACCTCTAGTTTTTCACATGTCTGGTATTTACATTTGCACAGAAAAAGTACTTAAAGATCGAAGGGAAACCATCTTGCACGAGTCTCTTTACAAAGGCGATTGACAAGCGTGCTTCGATTTTAAGGGCGGAGTTTTACGTCGTAAGATACATAACGTCACACCTCCGAGTTGATCCGCTTCAAAAGTTTAGCATGCTGAAAACTAAGCCAACAATCATTCGTCATCACGCAGACTTCACGCATATCATAGCTGCTACAACGCGAAGTATTGGCCACTATGATGACTTTGCGATCGCACCGCATTTTCTATTGTTCTCGCGTTAGGCTCGCAAAGCTGTGCAGCATCGGTATCTGAGCGCTTTGCCACAATGTGTACAGGGACACCTAGCTACGTGATCTATCGGCGCCGTCGGCAGGAAAGATCGTCTCGCATGTCATTCGCTCGCGTTCTTTCGCCCAAACGTCCCGGATGTGGAGAACGTCCATACGGCGGCGATGAAGGCGGAGTTGTCTTAGCATTTTGCCAGCCGAAAAAGCTAGTGATATTCGGACCAGGGTGAAATTGTTGAATTCCATCGTTTACCTGTCGGTCTTCCAGGCCACTTCAACGACTGCGGTCATCTTGAGAGTGGACTATGTCCCCGTGTCTGTCGCTGTGGTGGGCGGTGCTGCAAGCCGCCATCTTGGTACTGGCAGCGAACCTCAAGTGTGGATACTGGGTGAGCTTCAGACTGCAATTTGCACGTATTGTTCCTTAGTTAAATGTGTGCTTCGATATAACGCAAATTCGGGCTAGTTGATCTGCGCGATAGACTAAGGTCGGTGTATGAGAAAAGGAGCAGCTACAGAAGTAAGGCACACATGACGCTTTGTGCCTTACTGATGCATTTTGGATTCGTCGGTCAAACTCAAATGTGATCACTCCTAACATCGTCCTCATAGGTGTGCGCACGGGGCGGGGGGGGGGGGGGGGTCACCTAAGAGCGCAGTCAGCCCCATACATTGACATAATAGGGAGGGGGAGGCGCTGCGACAAACCTTTGCCCCCCCCCCCCCCCTGAAGGAGAACCCTGCGCACGCCTATGTTTGTCCTGCTGAGATCCAGACGATGTATTAAGTAGCGCGATCGGTTTTTTTAGGACTGTTAGTTGTTTCAGGTATATTGAAACATAGTCGAGGACAGACAATGCCCTGACTGACAGCGCATACGATAAAATCAACTCGCCGACTAGTGAGCAACGAAACTTTATCGCTATCCTGTGTTGTCAAAGTAATGTCACTTGGCCTTAGCCGATTACTCGAGCACCGCCGCTGATGTGACGTCACGTGCATCTGATTAATGTGTACGCTTAACACAGGAGCACCTACGCCTAAACACTGCGTCCCGCACCAACGCTGCAAAGCTTCCTTTCCGTGAAACCCGTGCGACGTTCCTGGTATAGATGCGCATTATTTGTGGAAGATTCCATTTGCAACCTCAATAGCTCGGGGCCTCGTGACCTGAACAGAAATTTCACGTGTTACTTTATACCCCTTGCCGTAGAGTTTGAATGAAAGGCTAAATTGCGTCCTGGCGTTGGATAAGTATCGGTATTTTGCCAGTCAGTTTCCATGGTTGGCCCGTGCCTCTGGAGGACGGCAGTAACCTACGCCTTACCGGTTCGCGGTTCTCACTGCCAGAGCCAGGATCGACTGCGACGTACCGTTATGCCAAATGACGTCACACGTGATGTATGCCTAGACGCAGACGTCACACGTGACGTCTGCGTCCATTCCTTTTTTGTCCCTTGTGTTGCTTCCGCGCTATTACGATTCTGGTGGAAATCGAAGTGGAAATTCGGAGTCGTAGACAGAAATATATTTCAGGGGGGGGGGGGGGGCTTGCCAATTACCCTTTATGCATGTTCGTGGGTCTGTTTGTGTGTGCGCGGGCATATGTACACATCCAAAAGTTATATTTCGAAGGCAGAGGTAACCCCGCCCTGGCTCTGCCAATGGTGCAAACACTCCCTCCTTTGCATGCGCTACACCATTTCGACTGGATGTCAAATTCCTCTTTTTAAAGTTACTGAAACTTTAAAAAGCACGTAAAAAGTAACTGTATAGCTTTCCTCCACCTAGCGGGCGTCATCAGAACTAATTTGCCACCTCTGTTTATTGGTGCAGCATCGTGTTCGACATTCTCTTCGCACTATGGTTTATGTTGCGTGCAGCGGTTGGGCCTCTCGGTCAGTGTTCCTCGGTGCAGTTGGCGTGGTCGTGCTGTTGCGGCACGTGTTTGCACATTCCTCGGGAGCCAAACTCGATGCGCACGTTTGGGTTGTCGAGCACGCAGTCGTGGTGTTCGGTGCAGCGGTGCTGGTACAGGGGAACGCACACCTCGCCGGGACACTGCAATGGGTAATCTCAAGTTAGCGAAACGAATCGTGATTTACGCCGATTGATTGGCGCTGCACGTAACTATTTCACTGTCGGAACTTACATTTCGAACGAGACAAAAGGCTAAGCAAAACGTTTTCTTGGGCTAGTTGGTTCATGACCTCTGAAGAAAAAATTGTAGCGCAAAGCAAGACACGGACAGACAAAGAGCACGGGACTGGCGCTAGTCCCGTAGCGCCAGTCCCGTGCTCTGTGTCTGTCCGTGACTTGCTCTTGCGCTACAATTTTTCCTTCAGGAGACAAAAGGGTTCGCAGGAAATAGATACGTTTGAAGCGGCCATGCACGGAGGAACAAAAAATTAAGGCAGTTTCGCACTAGTGGTGCCAAACCTGAAGGAAGTGCGGAGCTGGGCAGCCTTCTTTTTTTCTCCTCGGTTTTCTCTTTTTTTCCTTCTCTCTTTCTTCTTCTCTGTTTCCGTTTTTTCTGTCTTTTATTTTTCTCTCTTTATTTCTATTTATTTCTTCCTCTCTATTATTTATTTCTCTTGCTGTATTTTTCTCCCTATATTTTTTTTCCTTTTTTCTCTCTCTCTCTTTCTATTTCACGCTTTCTTCCTCTTTTTTTTTCTACTTCATACGTGGTTTTGCCTGCGTTACGCCAAGCGATGACAGCATACGACAGCCCGGGCCCCCCCTGAAGTACTCCGCACTTAAAGGTAATATATAGGGAGCATTACGCAGTGTTGTTCCTTTCGCTTTTTGCCCTCGAATCATCGGTCCAACACGTGACCCCTCAGCATAGGCGAAAGAAAACGAGCTCCGAGATGGATGCAAAAATGGAAGTGAAGGTGGAGAGGAAGGAACAGAGTAGATAAATGACGAAGGAAAGAGAGGTATTTTCGATTCATGGGCGCCGCCATCTTGGACTGATAAGTGATTCTATTGCCGGTTTCTATGACGTAACATTAAATGATCATGGTCATGAAACGTTGAATGCACCGACCCAAGCGTTTTCGTGCGCGCGAGTTCTCTGCAGCACTGTTTGTTTATTTGACACGGATACAAAACTGCAACGTTATCAGTCCAAGATGGCGGTGCCTTAGCGCGTCCGGAAAACGGTTATACGCTCGCATGGATAGCAGCCTCCCCCGCGCATGCCCAGAACACCTCAAACTGCGACCTGTTTCAAAGTATACGAACCGAAGTAGACTCCAATCCTTGATTTTAACGAGCCCGACAAAACAAACGGAAAACGAATATCTCATCGCAGGTTACCCGTGTTTCATGTCGTACATACCTTGTAACAGACGTCGCAGCAGCCGCAGGCGTCCTTGTAAGTGCCGCACTTGCAGTTCACGGGGTTGCACGTGACAGCGGCGCAGTTGACGTTGGCGCAGTTCGGAGGCGACGTGCACAGGACACTGCATGTAAATCGTGACGATCACATGTACTAAGTGACATCGTCATCGTAAATGGTCTATAGCAGGGGTCGGCAACGTGCGGCTTGGCCCGAGTATTATGCGGCCCCCTGCACGACGTCACCAACCCTCCCTGGTCACTCTCTGTCTCTTAAGGCCGACATGGTGTTTTTGACCTCAAATGGGGGGGTTTTTGCGCGGGTAACCTGTTTGTAAATTGTAAACGCGACATGCCTGCTGAAAATAAACATAAAGCAGCGCGAAAGACAGGGCAAGAAGTGGACACAACGAACGCTACTTCTTGTCCTCTTCTTGTCCTGTTTTTCACGCTGCTTTAAATAATATGGAACCATACCAACTAGCCCAGCTGTCGACCTTGCTACAATACATTTCTATTCCCGCTTTTTACATCATTGTCAATTACGATTCGCCGAACTTTTTCTCTTTGCCAGCAAAGAGAAACAAGTCTAGTGTCTAGTCCAGTACTCTTGGATCTTGCGGACAATAGGCTAGTTTCGCAGAAAGTTTGGACGGAGAAAGAAATAACGCGAAGCGGTACGTGTTGCCGACTGCCCTACGCTCATGGGAGTCGGCAGGATTTTGCCTTGGGGGGTGCAAAGTCGTGTTCCATAGCTGCGGGTGGAGGGAGCGTGGTACGCGCTGGTGTGCATCGGGAAACGGGGGGGAGGCTAAAGTTCTGGAACAAGAGTTGCGAAGTGGGCTTGTTGGTAAGTCATGAGGAATTGGTTGCAGCGCGAACTTGACACAAGGACGCAAGCGCTGCGTGTGTTGTCTTCCTTCTTGCGTGTCAAGAAGGAAGCTTGTGTCAAGTTCGCGCTGCAACCAATTCCGCAAGTTCTGGTGTGGATTGGGGGGCAGGGAGAGGGAGCTTGTACCCTCCCCCCTGCTTTTTACGCTTAGTTATGCTGTAAAATTCAGTAAAGTTAAAATGTTTTGAAAACGCTCACCACGTGACCGCCAAGGAGAGCAGAAGCAGCGAAGTGGTTGTCGTCATCTTGAAGAACAACAGGATGTCTGCGCATGCCCGAAAAAAAAAAAAAAACCCGAAAAAAAGAGAAACGTTTAATGTGCATACATTATCATTTACACGGATAACTGTTCCTACACCTTGTTTAGTATCAATAACTGAACGATAAGACTCGTCTGGCCGAGCAAGTAAATTCATATAAAAAAACAGAGACACGTACTCTCGCACTGTGGTGTCAGTCGTAGTTACTCGTGTTCTTCAGTGCACACGGCTAACTTTGGTTGCCTTCGTGAAGCATATGATGAATTATAGCAACACAACCATTTGGCCTAGTCAGAGTCCGTGGCGGTGGTCTATAGCGGTTACAGTGCTCGGCTGCTGATCCGAAGGTCGCGGGTCCGATACCGACCGCGGCAGTCGCATTTCGATGAAGGCGAAATGCTCGAGGCCCGTCTACTGTGCGATGCCAGTGCACTTTAAGGAACCCCAGGTGGTAGAAATTTCCGGTGCCCTCCACTACGGCGTCCCTCATAATCATAGCGTGGTTTTGGGACGCTAAAACCCCAACAATTATGTATATAGCCTAGTCGGAAGCGGTGTACGCTTGATAAGCGCGAAAAAAGAACAAACAAAACCAGTTGTTAGAAAGCGCTTGTCCTGTGTGTATTTCTTCTTCGTCCCCGTGTTTTTCGCGCTTCTCAAGCATGATGTGATGATGCCGGTACTGGATTCAGTGGTGGTCTTGCAGATTGGCATAATGGGTATATAGAAACAAACAAACAAACAAACAAACAAACAAACAAACAAACAAACAAACAAACAAACAAACAAACAAAAGGTTAGGTGTGGTAATGATGTTAAAGGGCACTAGAGTGAGTCGGCTGGCATGTAACAGAGGTGATGCAACACCACTGGTCGAGGGTTTTGTTGTGCAGGGCACCTAAGTATGCTCAGAATAACACAGAGCTGAGCTAGTTGGTACGTATTCATTCTAAAGAGACAGGACGTGCAAACGTGGACACAAGAAAGAAGTCATGACACCACGCACGACGCCACAAATGACATATGGTGTCTTGACTCCTTCCTTGTGTCCGTGTTTGCATGCCCTGTCTTTAAGAATAAGTATGCTCAGGGCGAGCACAGACAGTATGCGTTCGACAGATTTGTATTAAGCTGATGCATGGCGAATATTTCTTATTATTTCTTTTTTTTTTTCAGCGTTCACGCCAGAAAACGGAACGAGACATTCAATGTTCACCTTCGTGAATGTGTTTCCGCAAACCGCCTTAAAATCGTATAATTTGTAACAAAACTACAGCCTAATGACCCGCCACGGTGGTCTAGTGGTAGCCCGGGGGGGGGGGGAGGTGCCCTAGCTCCCGCCCCCGGCAATTCGGATTGAGGGAGGTGTTTACCGAGAATAAATAACGAAAATAGGGTGTTTTTCAAGGCCTTCAACATGTGCCCCCCCCCCCCCACCTTCCCCCGAAAAAAAATTTCTGGCTACGGGCCTGCTAGTGGTTATGGTGCACGACTGCTGACCCGCAGGTTGCGGAGTCGAATCCCGGCCGTGGCGGCCCGCATTTTCGATGGAGGCGAAAATGCTCGAGGCCCGTGTGCTTAGACTTAGGTGCACGTTAAAGAACCCCTAGGTGATCGAAATTTCCGGAGCCCTCCACTATTGCGTCTCTCATAATCATATCTTGGTTTTGGAAAGTTAAGCCCCAAGAATTATTATTACTACAACCTAATGAAGTGGGCCAGTTCTAAAAAAAAATCACACTGTCGCCGTTTTGACTTCGACATTGTAGAGCACTGACAAAGGCACTAATACGCTTTCCTTAAAAAAAAAAAAAAGAAAAGAAAAGTGGTGCCGTGTGCATGATAACTTGCGCACCGTCAATCAAGTTGCGGCAATCGCGCGAAGGTGCGAAGGCAATGACGATAAACACTCACCGAGCCTCAGCTGTTTGCGTGTGTGCGCCTTACACGAAGGGGCCCTCGCGGTGCAGTGTGGTTTGTGTATATATAGCCGCAAATAGCCTTTGCTGTGTTATCTCTTACGCGTTCTGAGACTCGTGGCCACACTTGCACGACACCCTAAGCTGTACGGCTCAATCTCGCGTTGTAACGAAAAACCTGGAGAGTCTTCTTTCTTTCTTTTCTTGGCCCCCCGTCTTGAATCTGCGCTGTGACAGTGAGGTCGACGACATAGATTACGGCGTTCAGTCTCCGATCCAGACGGAAAGCTGAGACTGTTTACGAAAGAAGACAGCCTCGTTCGTCGTAGCTTTTCTCGTGAGTCTACAGATTTCGGAGGTGCGCTAGTCAAGTTTCAACCAGCAAGTAACTTCGGGTCTCGTCGGACAGCATAAATCATGCGAAGAAGAGCGAGTGAAATCAGGGCAGTTTAACTTTTTCCTCGAAAACCATCTTATACGGGGTTGACGGTCCTACTGGTAAGGACTGTTATGACATCCTCTTTTGGAAGCCAGCTAGATAACTCTGACGCCACGAACACGGACGGTTACCCGGTCTGTTTACAGTGTCATGGCGTCGACAAGAGGTCGGGAACCTTGCGCCTAAAAACATCTATTGCGATGCCAAGTTACATCTATTGCGACGCCAATGATGGGCCCTCCTTGCAGTTTCCGTCCTTGATTATCGCTGCGGCCGCGATAATTGCTTTGGCCATCAGAAGCGCTGTCAAATGTGTGCGCCAAAAAAAAAAAAAAAAAGAAAGAAAACGCAGTCGCCCCGATGGGCTCCTATTATACTGTGAACTTATTCTCGATTCGTGGTATCGTATGATACTGAGAACGGTGGGCTTCGTTTTTTGCTTTTTTTTCTTTCAACCGTTCAGAGTGCTTTCGACAGCCAAAGCAGTTGTTGCATCTGCAGTGATAAACAAGGATCAAAAAGCCGGCAGATCCCACGCACTGTGGGAATCGATGTAATGCGAAGCAGCCAGGAAGGAGCAAATCATCCTTTACAAAATTTGCATGTCATTTTTTACATGTTACGACCTGTCATTTGTGTTCGTCATACAGTCACGTCGCAATATACCAATTTTGGTGTATGTCAAGCTAGCGAACTGGACGCAAGCGCACCATGAGCGTAGCATGTAAATGGCATTGTAGATGACATGCATGCAAAGATTTTCATGTTACCACCTGCCACTTATGTTCGCCATACAGTCATGTCACTCAATACCAAATTTGGTGTATCTCAAGCTAACGAAACGGCTGCGAGCGCGCCATGAGCGTGGCATGCAACTCATGTCGCTCATGACATGTCATGATTTCCATATTACCACTTGTCATTTATGTTCGTCATACAGTCACGTCATGATATACCAAATTTGGTGCATATCAAGCTAACGAAACGGCCGCGAGCGCGCCATGAGCGTGGCATGCTAGTCATGTTGCATATGACAAGTCATGATTTCCATATTAGCACTTGTCATTTATGTTCGTCATACAGTCATGTCATGATATACCAAATTTGGTGTACATCAAGCTAACGAAACGGCCGCGAGCGCGCCATGAGCGTGGCATGCAAGTCATGTCGCACATGACAAGTCATGATTTCCATATTAGCACTTGTCATTTATGTTCGTCATACAGTCATGTCATGATATACCAAATTTGGTGCATATCAAGCTAACGAAACGGCCGCGAGCGGGCCATGAGCGTGGCATGCAAGTCATGTCGCACATGACAAGTCATGATTTCCATATTAGCACTTGTCATTTATGTTCGTCATACAGTCATGTCATGATATACCAAATTTGGTGCATATCAAGCTAACGAAACGGCCGCGAGCGCGCCATGAGCGTGGCATGCAAGTCATGTCGCTCATGACATGTCATGATTTCCATATTACCACTTGTCATTTATGTTCGTCATACAGTCACGTCATGATATACCAAATTTGGTGCATATCAAGCTAACGAAACGGCCGCGAGCGCGCCATGAGCGTGGCATGCAAGTCATGTCGCACATGACAAGTCATGATTTCCATATTAGCACTTGTCATTTATGTTCGTCATACAGTCATGTCATGATATACCAAATTTGGTGTACATCAAGCTAACGAAACGGCCGCGAGCGCGCCATGAGCGTGAAATGCAGGTCATGTCGCTCATGACAATGTCATGATTTCCATATTACCACTTGTCATTTATGTTCGTCATACAGTCACGTCATGATATACCAAATTTGGTGCATATCAAGCTAACGAAACGGCCGCGAGCGCGCCATGAGCGTGGCATGCAAGTCATGTCGCACATGACAAGTCATGATTTCCATATTAGCACTTGTCATTTATGTTCGTCATACAGTCATGTCATGATATACCAAATTTGGTGCATATCAAGCTAACGAAACGGCCGCGAGCGGGCCATGAGCGTGGCATGCAAGTCATGTCGCACATGACAAGTCATGATTTCCATATTACCACTTGTCATTTATGTTCGTCATACAGTCATGTCATGATATACCAAATTTGGTGTACATCAAGCTAACGAAACGGCCGCGAGCGCGCCATGAGCGTGGCATGCAAGTCATGTCGCACATGACAAGTCATGATTTCCATATTAGCCACTTGTCATTTATGTTCGCCATACAGTCACGTCATGATATACCAAATTTGGTGCATATCAAGCTAACGAAACGGCCGCGAGCGCGCCATGAGCGTGGCATGCAAGTCATGTCGCACATGACAAGTCATGATTTCCATATTACCACTTGTCATTTATGTTCGTCATACAGTCATGTCACTCAATACCAAATTTGGTGTATATCAAGCTAACGAAACGGCCGCGAGCGGGCCATGAGCGTGGAATGCAAGTCATGTCGCACATGAAAAGCCATGATTTCCATATTACGGCTTGTCATTTAGGTTCGTCATACAGTCACGTCACGATATACCAAATTTGGTGTATATCAAGCTAACTAAACGGCCCCGAGCACGCCATGAGCGTGGCATGCAAGTCATGTCGCACATGACAAGTCATGATTTCCATATTACCACTTGTCATTTATGTTCGTCATACAGTCATGTCACTCAATACCAAATTTGGTGTATATCAAGTTAACGAAACGGCCGCGAGCGCGCCATGAGCGTGGAATGCAAGTCATGTCGCACATGAAAAGTCATGATTTCCATATTACGGCTTGTCATTTAGGTTCGTTATACAGTCACGTCACTCAATACCAAGTTTGGTGTATATCAAGGTAACGAAACGGCTGGTTACTTTTGAATCCGAATTTATTTATGGACATATTCCGGCATTTTGATTGCGGCAATAATTTATTTCTTTCGCCAGAAGAGTGCTCATAAATTAAGCGAACTGAGTACTGCCGATAGCAGGCTATCGCAAATCATTTGACAATATCGCCGTCCAACAACAGCATAATTATTCACAACCCTATTGATTATACTATCGGCCGCAATACTCCTGATGGTACTATTGATTGCTCTCTCGATAATATCGATTGTTTACCGATACTAGTACTATCGATAGTTTCTTTACGCTACTGATAGTTAAAAATAAACTGTCGATATTTTCTGTTATTTGTTCTGTGTATGGGTGCCCCGTAGCGATGCAGAACTATCGGTAAATGGACTATCGATAGTATCGATAGTTTAAAAAGAGCTATCGATACTATCGATAGTCCATTTAGCGATAGTTCTGCATCACTAGTATGCATACGTCAGAATACAACATGTAATATCGCAGTTATATTGCGTGGTAAAAGCGTACATTGCCATCGGGCGTCACAACACGTGAATATCATAACGATTTCGTAGTTTAAAGCTGGCAACCCATTACAAAAAACACACACGTTACAGTGCGTATTCTCTTAACACCACGTAGTGGGTGCATAGCAAGTATGCACTAAGTGGTTGAAGTACGCACTAGGGACAGGATATCGCTATCGCGTTCAACTCTTGGAGGCGAAGCTTAAGGGTACCCCAATTTTTTTTCTAGCTGCCTTTTCACATTGGATGAAATGAAATAAAGAAACGAAATTGGGTCGCCGTCCCTCATGGAAGTGACAAACCAATAACGACTTTCCAACGGCTCAGCTGTAGAGTTAGGGGACGGGCCCGCACGACGGATGACTGATAGGAACAGCGCATCTCACATATGCCCAGTCAAAGTGCGTGTGGTTTTACCGTGGACGCCATGTCTCTTGTGTGAGATTGCTCGCACGTAAAAAAAAAGGAAAGAAAAAAAGAAAGCTCTGGCTATTTCTCAACGATAACCTGTTGAAGGACGCTGGCGGAAAAAAACAGCAGTCTCCCGCGATAAACGCGGCGAGTGGTGTACAATTTTAAACTATTTCCTTTTTTGGAACAGCTTTTTAAAAAGATTGTCTAAATGACGCGTCACGCAGTTGGGCCTCACCTTCCGGGTTGAGTTAAGTTACTCACAAACTTACGCTAATTAACTTTATCTGTTCGTCCTCTGTTACTATATAGACGAAGTTCAACAAGCACCGTCTCTTTACAGGCGCCCTTGCATATAAGCGTACGGGGCTGACGGCGGTTAAATCTTGCATCTAGATTAAAACGATGCAGAAACGAAAAGAAAATGATGTAATCTCATGATAACAAGAGCCAAGGGCTGTTTTCCTTATAGGGGGGGGGGGGGGTGTGGCGGCGTTAGTCAAGAAGTCAAGGTTAAATTAGAAACGCCCCACACGTGTGACGACCAGATAGGTCTAGCTCATCTGAACGTGTCCGTGTGTTGCTTACTAGACGTGCTACTATAGTCTCCGGCGGCGGGGTTTCTTCTTTTTTACGTGCAAGATACGACGCCGACAGTTCAATTTCAATTTCAATTTCAATTTCAAAAATTGTTGTATTGTTTTCTTGTACCAGAAACAAGAAACAAAAGGATGTTGGGGCTAAAGGCATATAGCCTGACAGAGGACCCAACACCCTTGTGCACAGTTCGTACAGCATAGAAAAAAAAAGCGTGCTTTCGCGGCATCCAGACCACCATGAACAAAAGAAGCAATAGAGAAAAAATAGCTCACATAAAAATTTCATGTTACGTTGAATCGGACTTTGACTATACAAATCTTGTGCTGAACATACTTAAGTTCTCACCGATATCGAGTTCGAGGACACCCGCAATGAAGCAGTGTCAGCCTCGGTGGTGCAGTGGTTATCATTTGTGCAGTGGTTACCGTAGCCAGGAGGGACAGAGTTGGGTGGGGGGGTGAGGGGGGGGGATAACTCCCCCCGTAGTTTTCCAATTTTGCGTGTGTATACAGGGTGCCCCAGCTATCTTTAGCCAGGGTTAAATAAGATGCCGACGCACTCTGACGATGCGACCAAATGCACGTTGCTTACGGTCGTCTGGAGGAAGTCACACTATTTTTTTTTGTTTTCCGCTTAATTGCCCAATTAGGCACTTTTAACTACCTAACTTTTGAAGCAACGAACCTAGCTAAAAATTGTATGGGGAAAAATTGAATATCGACTCCCATAACGTCCGATTATACTGTTTCTAACTGTGTATCTCTTAATTATTAGTGTTTTTCTGCATATTGCAGATGCCCGCGAAATACAAAAAAAAAACAAAAAAACAAAAAAAAGAACCACGAAACATGCCCGCTTGCGCGCCTAGGCGCGCCATGATTGCAGTGCTCCCTAACGTTCCGCGTACGAGCGATTCGCTTGACACAAAAAGCTCGGATGCCAGAAGAAGCACACCAGACCTTATGTGAAATGCGCGACGGGTGTTGTATATGAAATACCGCTGTCGTGTGGAAAGACGTACGTGGGCCAAACTGGACGCTGTCTCAACGGCCGCGCCCGGGAGCATGAATTAGCTTTAAAGAATAGAGGAAATGCACCCTTACCTGCGCATTGTATATGTGACCCTCGGCTTCGTGAGATCAAGATAATAGGCAGAAGCAACGACGCATTAGCACGAGAGTTTTTGGAGGCGTTTCATATTAAGAAGAGAGGCGCGTGTTGCATCAGTGATACGTCTGTTTCACTTTACCAAAATGAGCTGCAGCTTCTTGATATGCGAGTGTGACCAGTGTTTACCGATTTTGATGCACGCATGCGCAGAGAGTTGTAATCTGGTGGCTTGTTTTTTCGAATAAACAGTTGAAGTTTAGCGCCCGACCTTTCTGCTCCCTCCTACATCTTTTCTCGAATGTGACTTTTTTTTCCAAGTTTGCGTTATTATGGTCCCCATTGATTTGCTTCCCTCGCGACGGTTCATGACAGCGACAAGCAGACGTGGCGGTTATCGCTTGTGTTGCCGCTAGCAAAATGTACATACGTCACCGCACAGCCACCACCATCGTCGCAGCCCTGCCAAGGCAACACACCCGGCCGAATACTGTGGTCCTTTTTGCACGGAACGTTTGGGAGCGCAGCAATACGGCGCGTAAGCGGCCATGTCACGTGGTATTTCTGTTCCTTTTTTTTTTTGCATCTTGCGGACGTCTGCAATAAGCAGAAAAAAACACTAATTTTAACAGATATGAAGTTAGAAAGTGTCTAATCGGACGTTTTGCCAATCGCTCTACAATTTTGCTCCATAGAATTTTTGGCTAGCTTCGTTGCTTCAGAATTTAGGTAGTTAAATGAGCCTAATTAGGCAATTAAGAAGAATACAGACTATACTGGGGCATTCTCCGGACCATAGCAAGTAATATGCATTTTGTCGCATTGTCGTAAAGTGCAATGGCATATATTTTTTTCAATCCCTGGCTAAACATTCGATGCACACATACAAACGCGCGCACGAACATGCATAAAGCGCGATTGAACCCCTTCCTCAAAAGAAATTTCTGGCAGCACCCGTGGTTACGATGCTCGGCTTCTCACCCAAAAGTCGTGCGTTCGATCCCAGGCCGCGGCGCTCCCATTTCGATGGAGGCGAAATGCAAGACGCCCACGTGCTGCGGGATGTCAGTGCACGTTAAAGGGATCATGACACCCAATTTTCGCTCTTAATTTGTGTTATGTGGGTAAATCCTTGGGTGTTCACAAACAAGCTGGGGAAATTTCAGCACATTTGGTCGAGCACTTAATTTATAACCAGCGTTTTTATAAACGCGTGAGTGGCCCGAGAGTCTAACAACCGTGGCGCACTTGCGAGCCATGACGTAACGAACCGCTTGCTTTGCGAGCATCTGTATTCCGGCCAACGATTTTGTTTCGTGGTCAGCTGCGCGTCCAATGAAGCTATTTCAGCTTTCTTCAGCTCGGCATTGAAAATGGAACCATTTGCAGCGGCTGAAACTTGGGTAGAAGACGACGGCTCCACTACATGGAGCACGTGACGTCACACACGCCCTGGCAAAATGGCGTTCGCCGGCGGTGCGCGGGGTTTATAGCCGGCGACTTCAAGGGCTCATTATGCAATGAAATATTCTTTTACCGTCCATTTTTCACACATGTACAGGCACAATGGACCTTCTTTTTATTCAAGTACCCTAAAGGCCTGAGCAGGCATTACAGAGGGGAGTTACAAAACAATGAATCAGTTACAGTTCCTGAGCACATATTTAAACAGGTAATAACTATAACACAAGAACAAAAACAAAGTAATACGTGCATTCAAACTGTTTTCTCAGCAACGGAGCAGATATTTAGTCAAAACAAGAAATAACACAGATAAAACAAATGTATACATTTTACACCCGCTACTTTTATTTTTCGCTGAGAACCGCAATTTGGTGGGTGACCGTGTCATGGCGCCTTTAAAGAACTCCAGATGGTCGAAATTAGCCGGATACCTCCACAATGGCGTCTGTCAAGGCCCGAGTCGCTCTGAGACGTCAAACTCCACTAACCAACCAATTAACCAACATTGATTCTGTATAACTCTTCCGGTCTTAAAGTTCACTGTTGGTTCCTTCTTCCGGTTGGAAGCACCTCGGGTTGACCACTTAAGTTTATAGCTGACACACTTCCAGTGTATACCGTTAAACTTCTGCCAGTCTACAATACTGCCGGTCTACAGTACACTACACTGCTCTTTGAAATCGTCTAAAATGTTATGCACTTGCTTTATCTCGCCTTACCAGTTGTATTTAATTACTGTTTCTAATCCAGAATATATTGTAACTTTGCATATATTATTCTTTTCCATTTCTCTTTTCCCTTTTTTTGTACTACTTACCCACGGTATAAAAGACGATGTTCGTGATTGTATTTCACGTGATAATCTCTCTGAGGGGGCATTCAGGATTATTTTGAATAAATAAGTAAAATAAATTAAATATGACCTCCGCACCTTTACCCCGGACCGCCATCACCGAGATCGCACGCATGTAGCGTCGTTCCATTTTGACACTCCACTTGTTAATGCAGTCGTGCGTGTAAGAACGATGAATGACACGACGTGAAGACTGTCACGTATTTATTATCTCCCATCGAAAAGCGCTTGACGCCGCAACTTCCTCGCGGAAGCCGCCGGTTGACGTGCTCAGTGCGTGTGTTCCTGATGTCCGTGGTGGTGTTGTTCGGTGGATGTCTCGTTCAGGGACCTGCAGTGTCCCCTGCCGCCAGTGTTGAAGCGTTCATCCGGATTGTCGAGGACGCAGTGGTGGCCCTCTGTGCATGGGTCGTTGAACAGCCTCGTGCACTCTTCGCCAGGACACTGAAAAGAACAGCGGAAAGAAATAAGAGTTATGAAGAAAGGTGGTGGCAGCTAGTCAGGAGCGTAAGTAAGAAAAGCGGGACCATTCATACTTTAAGTTACACTGGTAAAACATATACGAAGGAAGGGGCAATCTAAGGGCTTGTTTTTCTTAGCAGCTTAGTGAAAAACCAACGGACAAGAGAGAGAGAGAGATGGGATGCGGAAAGGCAGGGAGGTTAACCGGAAATCAAGTATCTGGTTGGCTACCCTGCACTGGGGAAGGGGTAAGGGGAGACAGAAAAGTAAGGAAGAGAGGAATGAGAGAGGGAGGGAAGCACAAACACACACACAAACACAGGAGTGTCACAAGCGTTCAACGAGGCGGGTCGCTCGCAGGAACTTCAACAGCGCCTTCGTCGCTTTCAGGCGTGAAGCTCGATCTCCCCGGCATTTCAATATCGACTTCTCAGAAAGAGGCTCGTCGTCGAGTCGCGCAAACACTGCTGCGAGGGACTGTCTCTGAGAGCTGTACTGAGGGCACTGACATAAAACATGTGCAATAGTTTCATCAGTGCCGCAATGTTCACATGCAGCACTGTCTGCCCATCCGATGCGGCAAGCAAAGGCGTTCGTAAACGACACCCCAAGCCACATGCGGCAGAGAACGGTCGTCTCAGATCGGGGTAGGCCAGATGGAATTTCAAGTCGTAGACATGGATCCAGGCTGTGAAGACGGGTGTGGAGAAAACCGGGCGTGTTCCACATAGACCTTGCGACATCATGCGCGAGCATATTAATCTTTGCTGCTGCGTCGCTTCTTGATAGTGGAATAGGTTCCATCTCGCCATTTTCATGAGCATTCTTAGCTGCGTCGTCGGCATGCTCATTACCAGTGATGCCGCAGTGACCTGGTAACCATTGAAGAGTTACGTCGTGCCACTTGTCTATTAGCTGATGGTATAGCTGTCGTATTTCCAGCACCAATTGGTCTTGAGGCCCACGACGTAGAGCAGTTCGAAGGCACTGCAAAGCTGGTTTCGAATCGGTAAAAGTAGTGCACTTTAGTGGAACTTCTCTGTCGATCCTGCGGAGTGCGCTGCGGGCTGCACTGCGGAGCTCCGCGGCTGTCGATGTCGTCTTGTGTGACGTTCGAAACTGGATGCTTTCGGCCTTTGCTGGGAAGATCACAGCTCCTGCAGATCCTCCAACAGTTGTCGAGCCGTCGAGCCGTGTAAAGTTTAACATAGGTCTTTGTATACTTCGTGCAGCATGAGTAGAGTCAACTGCTTCAGAGCTGGCGACGAGAGCTCCGCCTTCTTGCGGATCCCTGGCACTGTCAAGCGCAGTTTTGGTCGGCCCAAACACCAAGGGGGGTGTCAGGATGCGTTCCGGAGGCGTGTGGTCTGTTGGAAGGGGACGTTATTTTTAATAGTTATGATGTAAGTGTGAAGGAACTAAAGTGGACGAAAACACAAAATGCTGCTGGCCAATATCGAACATGCAACCTTCGGGTATAGTGTGTGGCACCATACCCTTCGATGAGATGAAGCTTCACATAGTGCAATCAAACTTCCGTTCCCCTAGAGCCTTAAAATATAGAGTCATATCCTATTCACAAGTTTAATACACTACTGCCAATACAGTCACATTACGGCGCCGGCGCAGGAACGTGAGGGGGCGCGCATTCACGTCACGTCCGCAACCAGAGCCATTTCGCTTCAGTCTGGGCAAGAAACAGAAATAAATAAATAAATAAATAAATAAATAAATAAATAAATAAATAAATAAATAAATAAATAAAGATAGAAAGAAAGAATGAAAGAAAGAAATAGAACGAACGGTAGAAAGAAGTACCGTCAGGCACGCACACGCCAAGCTTAGCTTGCCGCCGTTATCCCTGAAAGGGAAGGGATCCTGAATTTTTTATTCATGTTTTTTAAAACTATTACGCGTATTTTTTATTAAACATTGGATTAAATTAAATTGAAGTTTTCGTCCTGAATTTTTCCGGGAGCAGAGGCTAAAGGCTATAGATCCTGTGAAGAGGCCTCTGCTTCTAAATACTGTTTGGCACGCAGGTCACTGAACATCACAATACCGGACAAATATGTTTCCCGATATTACACAAAAACCCAGCAAAGTAACCACAGTCTTGTTACGTAATCTGAAACGAAACAGACAGGTTCATCACATAATGCCAATTGATAAATTATATGTTAGAAATCCAACACAAGAAGTGGTACACAGACACCACAGCCAGTCATCGGCGTTAATGAAGTTTTCTTCGTATATGAGTGCGTATACCTTGTGGCAGAAGTCGCAGCATCCGCAGTAGTCCTTATAGCTTCCACACTCGCAGTGGACGACTTGGCACGTGGCCGGGTCACAGGTGACAGCGGCACAATTGGGTTGTGACGTTCCGGACACGCTGTAACAGCAATCACGCCATTTTTCGCAAATATTCTTTTTTTTATTGAAGATTTTTAAAAAATAAAGAAAAATGTCATAGTGTTCTTTAAAGGAAAATCCCTTTTTTTGTGCGCAAAACGTTTCAGGAAAAATTGAGATAGGACAGAGTGCACAAATGCAATTTTTTCCTGAAACGTTTTGCGTACAAAAAAAAAGGGGGGGGGGGGGGGTTCCTTTAAAGAATGCAGCGCCAACCAGCCCAAGCAGCCACCCTGTTGATGTCATGGTCATCTACATATTCCGCATCAATACCCCGGACACCTTGTGCAGTTAACCATCGTCATAACTAAACTGAAGGGGCACCGCGATTTGCTCGTTATCGCCAATATTTCGTTATAGCCGCAGCGGGCATTTACTACAAATATTATGCGCTTTACTTACACAAAACAAACAGCGGGCGAAATAGCATCTCGCCGCACGGCGGTACGCTACAGAATAACCGCATTTCGGAAATAAAAAGGAACAGTCACGCGTTCACGTCAGTGCAGCTCAATGCACGTAACTCGTATACTTCAAACCGACTTAGCTGCAAAGAATTCCGTAATTGGACTTTGATGCGCTTTCCTGATGCGAACGATAGGCCGATCAGCGGCGGCTTATTTAACTCCTTGTTGAAATCTACGGAGCAACAAGTCTCTGAAAAAGTTCTAATGGGACCACCACCTCGTCATCAGCGCAACGTTCTGAAAGCGCTGAAGAAATTTTTACGCGAGACAGAACTCGACAAGAGACTGTAAATTGTTTTTGAACGTTTTGCTTAATCACCACCTTCCTCCTCATCAGCATCAACACCTTCTCTCTCCTTTGTTTTCCGCCCCCCTCCCCTTTCCTAACACTGAGTAGCAGGCCAGAAAATGGATTCAGGCCGACCTCTCAGCTTTTCTGCCACAATAAACATCTCTCCCTATCTTGGCCCCCCTCCTGAGCGGCGTTTTGAACTGCTAAATACAGTTGTTGCTTCGCGCACTGTTGCGACATTGGCTCAAAATTTAGTTTCCAAACAAAATTTGTTCGTTATATCCCCTAACAGGCAAATTTTACCTCGTTAAAACGTGCTCTTAGATACACTGGTTTTTTATGGAAATTTTCTTTCATGGGGACTAAGGTCTGGCCTTGTTGGTTTGGCATGATACAGGGTGGAAGCGCATAGGACAATGACAGAGAAGAGGCTTGACGCGCACAGCGCTCGTGTGTGTCAAGCCTCTTGTCTGTCTTCGTCTTATGCGATTTCACCTTATGTGTTTCACAGGAAATTATGACTTTTTTTTTTCATTGAATGTGTTTAAGGAGAGGTTGGTGCCTATACATGGCTCCGGCTACTCCTCTTCCCTTTCCTAATAATTTGCGTCACGAACTTATGAATAACAGTAGACTACTGTAAAATTCACGCACGAAAATGTCCTTTCAAAAGGAATGTTCTCACGCCATGAATAATGTCCACACGCCAGCAACAATGTTCACACACAAGACACAAAAGAAGCGTTCGCACTTTGCAGAAGTGTTAATCACACAGTCCTTCATATAATGCGATCACACAACAGTCACTAGTCACTTGCCCGCACTTTAAACACAGCTGTCTTGAAACACGAGAAGCAACGCGAAACATGTGACCAGAAGTATCTCAATACGAACAATAATTATAAATGTGAATCAGTATCTTTTTGGTATTCCCGACTCTTCTAAAAATTGCACTAGTGCGCGTGCAGAAATGTTTTGAAGAGTTTCTGTTGGCTATGGACCCAAAACGTTTGCTAGTGATAGCGGCCGTCTATCCAACCTGTTTAGTTTGTCTAAAATTTTTTTACGAGGAACAGTATAATTTTTGCAGTGTAGAAGGAAGTGTTCTATGTCTTCTTATGCCTCTTCACAAGTGCATGTAGCACAGTTATTTTTTCTTATCCTGTGTTGGAAGCTCTTAGTGTAGGCAGTGCCTAGACGAAGTCTAGGAATTAATGTTCCTGCAGAACGGGTAATTTTAATCGGAATATGAAATTCCATTCTAGGATCGATAGTATATAATTGAGAGTATTGTGCTCCGTTCGCGAACCAAGTCTCTTTGGACAATCGACCACATAGTTCGTTCAACAAACATGGTGCATCACTCGCCGCGCGATGTAGTACAGATAAATCGTTCGCGCTGCATGCGCCAAACAATCAGCTGTGACATTTCCGGTGATTTCATAGTGACTTGGGATCCGCTGAAAAACGATATCATGATGCAAATCTTTTGCTATGGCGTATGCCTACCGAATTTCATATGTTAATTTGTTATCTGTTTTTCCTATGTTGATGTGTTTCATACACACTAATGAGGCTTGCGAGTCACTTAAAATTACCCAGCGAAGTGGTCCTGTCTGTTTACATATGAAGCGCAAAGCAGAAAGTATAGCAAATAGTTCTGCCGTTGTGGATATCGTAAAGAGAGCCCAAAAGCTATTCTCTCTTGGTATTCGGGTATATAAAAAACTGACGTAGAACTTTGTTTTCGACATGACACATCAGTGTAAACGCTGATACGATCAGCATATTTTGTGTAAAGATGGGCTAAAGTAAATTGTTTTATTGCAATGACAGGCACGGCACACTTTCGAGTTGATCCCGGAATCGATGTGACGATTTCTGTAATGGCGAGTCGCCATGGGGGATGAGTTGCGCATGCCGACCTGTATTCATGAGCAGGTAGTAAATTTTTACGTTGCATTATATCTGCGTGGTTACGGGCAGCGGTTCTTTCCTGAACTTCTTGGCAAAAAAGATAATTAGCGTGTTGTGTCGCCAATCGAAAGTAGTGCCTACAGGTTTCTGTAAATCTTAGTGCTTTGAAAGTTGGTTGACGGGACTCCGCAATGACCAAAGCGCTAGAAGATGCGCGCGTTACGCCAAGACATATGCGAAGGCTTCTGGCCATCATTCTATGGACGGTTTCTTCCAAATTACGAGATATCCCGTATAGTATGCTGGAGCAGAGCATGTAATTCTTTGTCTAATCATTGCCGAATGAATGCGTAATAAAGAAGAACTTGGACTGTCTCATCTCACTCCAGCAAATCGACGAGGACTGTTGACTAAAGAATTGACTTTATCCTCTAATTATTTGATTTGCGGAGCCCATGACTGCCGCCTGTCTAAAATAACACCCAAAAACTTGTGCTATCGCACAGATTGTTAACGCTGCGAGTCAATCTCGAACTTAAATCTTTTGGGGAACTTGCTCGTGCTCGTTATATCCATTATTTCGTTATAGCACGTCATGTTTAACTGAGGAAAGAAAAAAAAACAAGCATAACGAGTAGAGGGGGTGTTTTGTGAATAGCGAAATTAAGCTGTAAATATTTGCTGGAAGTTAAGCTGGAAATTTTTGCCCACGTGTGGCTCCCATTTGATAAATGTGGCCTGGAGCAAGTTCTTTGTACTGGTAATTGTGGCCCCCTCCCAGCCCACGTACAACGGTACAAGACATTTTGTTGTTAAATAAAATTCAGTTAAGTACAAACGATGCAAAACTAACTAACCCAGTTGTCTATATGCTTAGCTGCCTGACTCACCTGACAACAGCGACAGCGACGAAAAGCGTGAAAACCAAGGCCAGCTGCATCTTCACACTGCAAGCGAGACAGGCAACACTGGACTGAGTTTGAGGCTGGTTAAGCTGGTGATACACCGTTTTGAAAACAGTTTTGAAAAGTAGGTTGCATCTACTTGTGACATGTGTGAAAAAAAGAAAAAGAAAAACGTTCTTGGTTTTCACGTGCAAAATCACGCTATGATTACGAGACACACTGCAGTGCATTGGGAGTGTTAGAATGAATTACAGTGCACTTTATGGCAATTAATATCATTACAACGTAAATAATTATCTAAATATTGTACAGACAGTCATGGCTATATACCTATACATCTCAACAAAACAATTTTAACGAGCCACCACAGATTGGAAGGTTGGGAAGCACTGGCGTAGCTTGGGGTTCAACTCCTCCCCCTTCCCCTAAATTTTTTTTCAATTTCGCATGTCTATGTATGCAGACGCACGTAAAAAACGCACGCGAAAGCGCTCATCTTGTTGCCTGTGTTTCCTTCTTCGCTGTTGACTCTTTTCTTCGTGCTCAAACTGAGCTGCGCTATACCAATACGATATTATAACCCCCGAAAACTTTTCTGTCTGCTCTAATGCTGGTAAGTATCAAAGTCAGTGCTGTTGCTCAAACCATGCAAGAGCTCGAATAGCGTTTTCGTTTACGAATGCGCGATAAATTGGCCAAAACTGAAATCAAATCAACGTTAAACCGTTAATATAGTTTTGGGGTTTCAAGTCCCAAAACCACGATGCGATTATGAGGCACGCCATGTGAGGCAATATGAGGCTCCGGAAATTTCGATCATCTCATGTTTAACTCGGAACAGTAGAGCAAAAATTACACAAGAGACGACAGAGCAGACGGGTCACAGCGCTCTTGTGTAATTTTTGCGCTACTGTTCCGAGTTATGCACTACCAATAGCCCACCAGTCTGTCCTTAAACTTCATCTCGTGTTCTTTACCGTGCACTTAAACCCAAGCACACGTCCTCTAGCATTTTGCCTTCATCTTAATGCGGCCGACGCTGACGTGATTCGATTCCTCAACCTTCAGGTTCAGCAGTGGAGCACCGTAACCACTAGACCACCGCTGCGGGTAACGTTAAACCGAGTACATATCCAAACACGTTACATATTAATTAAGCGGCAAGTAAAATTTTGTTCATAAGCTTGGACGACATCCCACCTTGATGGCCTCCTCCGTGCAGTAAAAGTCTCTTGCCCGAAACACTGAAATGCTTCAACGCACACCGTATTTCGGAGCTGCCTTTATATGCGGGTGAAGGTGAAAGAAAGAAAAATGAAATTAGGTCTCCGTCTCTCACGATAGCGACATACCGACGAACGAAGGGCGACTTACCCTCGGCTTAGCTAAAGTTAGGAACATTCCCGCACGACTGATTACTGATAGGAACGGCGCATCTCACATGTCTAGTATGCCCAGTCACAGTGCGTGTGTGTTTTTTACGAGACGCGAAGTCTCTTGTGTCAGTTTCCTCGCACGCAAAAAAAGAAACTGTGCCCATTTCTCAACGATAACTTGTTGAAGGACGTAGGCCGCAAACAGCGGTCTCCTGCGATAAGCGCAGCGAGTGGTGTACAATTTTAAACTATTTATTTTTCGAACCGGTTTTAAAGAGATTGTCCAAGTCACGCGTTGCGCAGTTAGGCCTCGTCTTCCGGGTTGAGTTAAGTTACGAGCAAACTGACGTTAATTAACTTTATCTGCTCTTGCTCGCTTAAGTTTCACAAGCGGCGTATTTTTTAGCTGCACCTGCATATGAGCATACACGGCTTAAGGTGGTTATATAGATACACTGCAATCTTTAATTATATTCCCGCAGATGTTAGCCTGGTTAATCGCCTGGCTTGCTATCTCCAGGTGTCAGGTGATGACATATATATGATGGTGGTTTCATTTGTATACTGTGTGCAAATGAAAAAATATATATATAAGCTCACGATAACGAGTGCGAAGGACGGTTTTTCATAGCGGAGTGTCAAGTCAAGAGGTCAAGGTTGAATTAGAAACGCACCCGCGCGTGTGATGATCCGATAGGACCGGCTCATCTGAACGTCTGCAGGATGGTCCGGGTTGCAACCATAATCTCCAGGGACAGGGTTTTTTTTTTTTTCATGTGCAAGATACAACTCCGACAGTTCTCACCGATAACCAATTTGAAAACACCCGCAATGACCCACACGGTGGTCTAGTGGTCAGGCTGCTCGACTGCTGACCCGAAGGTCGCGGGATTGTATCCCAGCCGCGGCAGCCGCATTTCGATGGAGGCGAAATACCAGAGACCCGTGTACATAGATTTAGGTGCACGTTAGAGAACACTAGATGGTATAAATTCCCGGAGTCCTTCCGCTACGGCGTCCCTCATAATCATGTCATGGTTTTAGGACATAAAGCCCCAACAGTTATGAAGACACCCGCAATAAAGCAGCATTTATCGAGGCGCTGGGATCGATGTGTCTGGTACGATGGTTAATTGAAAAGAATGATGCACGGACGAAATGTTCTTTATTCACAGTTTCGGCAGGCTGGACAGCCTTCGTCAGAATGAACGCCATGACCTCAATGAACGCAGAGAAGCGACGCTTCTTTATCGGATAAGAACTGACTCCGCATGCACGCCGGCTTCGTCATTCAAGACTGGGCGAGGCGCTTCCCCGTTTTGTGCCGTTTTTTGGTGACATCGGCGACATCGAACATTTTATTTGGCTCTGCCTGCAGTTTGATAGGGAAAGAGCAGCGATGGTACGCAGCTTGCAAAAAGGTTGTCACAAGCACGGGACATTTGAAGATGTCATTTTTGCTGAAGGGCCCACGGCAACGAGGAGGTGCGTGCATCGGATTCTCATGGCTTTTCTGCGAGACACTGGGCCGTGTGACATCTGGTGACGGACCCCTATAATTCCGGAGATGCTCAGGCGGGACGATTGCCGGCCATTTCGGCCAGGCTAACCCCGCCTGTTGCAACACCACCACCACCACCACCACCACCACCACCACCAGGATTCAGGCACCATTTAAGGGCGTCCAGTCTCACGCTGTGACGCACTACACCACAGTATGAAGCACTGCCCGTTGCGAACAAACTATAGCAGTGCACAACCCCTCATGCTGTAGTGTGCTTTCGTAGTCGCTTGGCGTAACGCTCCATCTGTAGCATATTGAGCGCGCGCTCGCGCCAAGGAGAAGTCTTCTCTTTCTTGTTCTTCGAGCGCCTTGATAAGGATCGCTTATCATCAGCAAAAAAAAAAACTAGTGCGCTTGGCGTAACGCAGGCAAAACCACGTATAAAAATATAAAAAAGTGGAAGGACGCGAGAAATGGAAAGATAGAGAAAGAAAGGGAAAAAAATAGGAAGAAAAATAGAAAGAGCAAGAAAGAGAAAG
This sequence comes from Rhipicephalus appendiculatus, assembly GCA_030522465.1. Lineage (NCBI taxonomy): Eukaryota > Metazoa > Arthropoda > Arachnida > Ixodida > Ixodidae > Rhipicephalus > Rhipicephalus appendiculatus. The sequence continues at coordinate 2,655,063 of JALIZH010032968.1, forward strand.
AAATAGATAAAGAGAGAGGAAGGAATAAATAGAAATGAAGAGAGAAAAGAGACAGAAAAAAAAACGGAAAGGGAGAAAAAGAAAGAGGAGGAAAGGAAAAGAAAACCGAAGCAAAACAAAGAAGGCTGCCCAGCTCCGCACTTCCTTCAGTCTTGGCACCCTTAACGCGAAGCTGCCTTAATTTTCTACATTTTTTTTTTTTTTGCAGCTGCTGCTGTTGTAGTCAATGTTTGTCGCGCCATTCATCCGATAGTTTGTTGTTCGCAGTGCGTCAGATCCTGGCGTACTGCGCCATAGTGTGAAACTACACAAGCTGAACTAATGTCGGGAATCCTATTTACTGTGTTCATTCTGACAAAGGCTCCCCCCTCCCCCTCCCCAGGTTTCACGTTAGTGGAGCTGAAACACCCTTCCCTACATGCTGCACCCCTCCCCAGTTCTTTTTTTCAGTCGCGCGACAGCAGTCGCGAACCTCTGAATCAATCAGATGTGCAGGAATAGGACGTGAGCTAAATTACGGGGCAGTGGCAATGAAAGCCATATGCGAGCAGACGTGAATTCTGTGTGGCGACGCTAATAGGTCACACGTAGGTGTTAGCATCGGTCGCCTCGAGTCGCTTTTTGGTCTCTGTGATACATAGGTCGGCAAAACTTGTGGAGCTCACTCAGAATCACTCATGAAATATATTTTGCGCTTAGGGCTCACTCGGACTCAGACTCGCCAAAAGTTCTCTGAGCCGGACTCACTCGGACTCTCACTCACGAAAATTTTCTTCTGCCGGACTCACTAGGACTCAAACTCACCAAAACATTACTCACCCGGACTCACTCAGACTCACGGCTGAATCTGAGTCTGAGTGAGCCCGAGTGAGTCGACTCATGAGTCCGTTAGCCTAGAATTATCTCTTTTTCGACCATGGTGTCAATGCTCTATAACACCAATATTTTATTTATTTGGATACCCTAAGGGCCCGGAGGGCATTGCATAGGGGGGGGATTAATTAGAAGTGAAAGATACAGTCACAATTCCAGGCATACAGTGATTGAAAAAGTAATACTATCAATACAATGCGAAAACGTAAAGGTGATAATTCAGGCAAACAGGAAAAAAGGAAATATTACAAATACAGTGCAAACCACATGTTTTACAAATATCAGGCATACAAAAAAAAGAAATATTATGAATACAATGCAAACCACATGATTTACAAATATCAATAGCGTCGAGATGATTGTTTTTCACGTTTGTACAGTTTCTGAGATGAACACAATGAATGAACACATGCGGTATAAATACAATAAAAATGATTTATTAAAAAGTGGTATCGCGCTCGAGAAACGAGTGGAGCGCTATTTGGAAGGACTGATGATCGTTGATGGTGGCAATGCTAGATGGAAGTGAATTCCATTGATCTATTGAGAGTGCGAGAGGTGAATTGCGGTATTTATCAGTGTGAGAAAAAATTGGTTTGACTTTATAGGCGTGGTCTAACCTAGAAGAGATGTGGTGCGCAGGATAAATGTGAGATCGCGAAAAGGACGTGCCGCTATGGTAGAGGGTGTGAAAGAAGGATAACCGGGCAAGTGTTCGGCGCAAGGCGAGTGAATGCATATCAAGGGTGCTTTTTAGTTTTGTGACACTTTGAAATCGAGAATAAGATGATAAGATGAACCGGGCTGCTTTGTTTTGGACCGCTTCGAGGTGATTTGTCCAGGTGACGTGATGGGGATGCCAAATAATAGATGCGTATTCTAACGAGGGACGAATGAGCGAGTTATAAGCTAACAACCTGGTGTCAAGGTTCGCGAGATGAAGGCGTCGCTTCAAGAGGCCGAGCTTCTTTAAGGTCATCTCACGTAATCGGTGCTCTTCTTGGCGCCTTTTGATATAGTACCTTCGAATGCGAGTTATGTGTGCTCGTTAAGGTCAATTTTTCTTGAAAGAGGTGAGAACATAAGATATATTTATCAATAACTTCCTTGGAAAATTTGGCAAGGGGGGGTGGGGGGGTCAAGGCACTTCTCTACGTAATTCGCGCCTCTGATCAATAAATATTGAAATTGTGTATGAAAGACACTGCTTTTGGCATACGGGTGAGTAGACGTGAGTATAAACGTGAATTCAGGCAAGGCTGGTAGTAATGTGGAAGATGAGTGTATATGATATCTTCATGGCTCGGGAGCCTACTTGCCAACACGCACGTTTTTTACAACTTGTAATACAACGAAATGACCCGCAACATACGCACACGGCGGTCTTATAAGCTAACAGAGAAACTAAACAGTGACGTCAGACGCTTACACGTGCGTCTTGTCTTAGGTATGACTATCCATGCACACAAGTGACGTCAAAGCACCACAAACACGCGTTTTATCTAGGGTGGAATGACACAACCGTCGTCACTCGCAAACGGTCGCGCGAACGGTGCTATACTCAACGACAGCTTTTCTTGAGGGCGCTGCGGAAGCTACAGAACCGAAGCGCATGCCTGCTACCGCGCCACAAAATAGTACTTAAGTTTACTGATAATTTTTTCATTCGGCTTGCTGAAAGACAGACAGACAGACAGACAGACAGACAGACAGACAGACAGACAGACAGACAGACAGACAGACAGACAGACAGACAAAGAACTTTATTTGATCCTGAGGAGCTTTCGCGGGAACCCCTAATGTGAAAGAAATGACGCTTTATTTATTATGTGACTGAAAAAGTTGCGGGAAGTCGTAGCTAAAATGCAATTATTGTTCACTTTGCAAGAATGCCTTCCTTTCACCCCCCTCCCCATTTTTCAGACAACACCACCTTTTTCAGCACGCGCATTTTCCAAAGTAAACATGGCGTCCGTGACGAGTGGGTCAGTGTGCGGCCGCATACGCACTGTTTAGTTCTCCAAGAAAAATATACTCGTAATATGACGCTAAAATGTACCATCGAAATGTTTCTCCCATTCACATTTTTTCGTGTATATAATTTCCTAAACGCGTTAACGACGCGAGCGAGCCAAACCGGGAATCAGCCACAAGCTGCCAGAATATAGCAACCCGAATGTGCGGAAGCCCGATCCTGCGTAGCATTCGCTCCAATGTCAAGATAAGTTGCCGCCGAGTATAGTCGCAAGTGTGAATGAGCCTTAAGAACAATGAATGAATGAATGAATGAATGAATGAATGAATGAATGAATGAATGAATGAATGAATGTTTATTCCAGCAAAATGCAGGGAAATGGGCCTCGAGCGAAAAGCTGCAATGGTAGCTCGAGAAGTGCAAGATGCCCAATAGTGCAGTGAATGACACCACGTGAAGACTGTAACATTTATTATCTCCGATCAAAAATTGATTGAAACCGCAACTTGTTCGTGGAAACACTACCGTCTCGGGGCACCGCCGATTGAGGTGTTCATTGCTTGTGTTCCGTACGGCCGTGGTGGTGGTGCTCGGTCGGTGTTCAGAACTCGAATTTGCAGTATCCCTTGCCACCGGTTTGGAAGCTTTCATCTGGATTGTCGAGGGTGCAGGTGTAGCCAACCACGCAAGGGTCTCTGGGCACATTCGTGCACTCTTCGTGGGGACACTGAAAAAACAATAGAAAAAAATAAGAAAGATGGTCGAACCTTGACAAAAGCCTTAATTAAAAACAAAATTGGTGAAGCTTCCACTAAGCCGCACGAAGGCTTGAAACAGTGAAACTGGACGATTCTGAAGACTAATCTTGCTTCTAGGTTGTTTCTAGGTTGCTTCTTGGTCATTGCGAGGCTTTAGCTAGGTAGGTGATGCTAGGTTGTTTCTAGGTTGATTCTAGGCGCTGAGAGGTTCGAGATAAACCACAGACATTCGCAGACGCGACACGGGCGCGTCGTCGTTGGCGAAGGCCTTCCATCGCTTCGGGGTCTTCTCGCAGCCGCCGTGGCCCTTCCCGTTCCCTAGTATCATCTCGTTCTAACGTACTCGGGGTCTTCGGCTCGCCGCCGTCGCTTCGCAGCCACGCATCAGCCACGCATCAGCCACGATAAAGCCCTCCCCGTGCCCGCACCGCCGCGCATCTACAATAATTTTTTTGTCAAGACTGCCATCGACTGGAACAATCTTCCCTCAGACATCGTCCTTCCACGTCAACCATGCTCATTTCAAGAACTCCGTTGAGTCATACTTTGTAAATATTAACTAACTTGTTTGTTTCTGCCACCCCTCATGTAAAACCCTGTGTACAGGGTCCTTGATGTATTTTCAATAAATAGATAAAAAAATTTGTTGGGCGAACTGTTGCTTTCTTCATTTTGAGTGGACCAGTGGTGAGTAGTGGGATCTACCCAATTTCTGTGGCACATACCCGTTTACGATGATGATAGTTTCTTGGTTCGCCGGACAAGCAATGATTTGCTAAACAACTTCGCTGCTTAAGTCAGAGTCCTTCATGCCTTAAGCCTATACTGGTAAAATATGTGACCGGTGACAACCTCGATGAGCTCAAACTTCGCATACTTCAAACTACCGTTCCCCGAGAGACGGGAAATATAGGGAGTAATATCTTAGTATCACTACAGCCAATACAGTCACGTTCTCGCGCAGGCGCCGGAATAGGATTCATTAGGCACCGTGCTGATTGCGTAGGCGCGCCTTCAGGTCACGCCCGCATCCTGAGCCGTCTCGCTTCCGCCAGGAAAGAAAGCAAGAAAGAAAGGAAGGAAGAAAGAAAGAAAGAAAGAAAGAAAGAAAGAAAGAAAGAAAGAAAGAAAGAAAGAAAGAAAGAAGAAAAAGAAAGAAAGAAAGGAAGTAGTAGGTCGGGCACGCAGACGCAAAGCTTCACTTTCCCCCCCCATTTTCCCGATAAAAAAAGTGCTCCTCAACTTTTTTTCACTCATGTTTTTTTTCGGCGTGCGTGTATTTGTGCGTTTGTGTGACCTCACTTGTGGTCAGACATACTGTTGACCGATGGTTTCCCGTCCGATGCTTTGCTGCGCTGCTGACGTCACTCGAGGCTTTAGATAATCGGCCAGTCGTTCAGAAACCGCTGAGGGCAGCTAAGGGAATGCGATGCGAAAGAAAAAAAAAATTGAGGCAGCTTGTGCCTAGCGGCGCCAAGCCTGAAGGAAGTGCGCAGCTGGGCGGCCTCCCTTGCGCCTTTAATATTTTTTTTCTCTCTCCCTGTCTTTCTCTTTTCCTCTGTATTTTCTATCTCTTTTCTGTCTCTGGTTATTTCCATTTCTCTTCTTCTGTCTCTTTCTCGCTCTATATTTCTTTTGCTTTCTTCCCTTTCTTTCCCTCTGTCTCTCTGTATTTATCGCTTCCTCTTTCTCTCTATCTGTTTGATTGTCGCTCTTTCTTTCTCTTTATTTCTTGCTCTCAGTTTTTTCTCTTTTCTTTGTTTCTGCTTCTTTCTATAAATTTCTCTGCCTATTTCTCTTTCCGCCTTTCTTCCCTGTCTTTGTCTCTATTTCTCTTTCTCTCTCTTTCTATGTAGACGATCGTTCTCTCGCCCGTCAGAGTTATTGCGTATCAACGCCGGACAAATCGGCGCCTGTGTTCTGGTAGCGAATCAGAAGAAGACGAAGAGAGCGCGTGCCGCTTCATAATGATAGCTTTCTGTTCTCTGTGCACGGATTAACGGTTGGCTTAAACGGCACCGCCGTTAAAAAGTCTGTCACGTGCTTAGATAACAGCGCGAAAATGACACAGGACACACAGAACGGGAACACACACAGCGCTGACTCTCAACAATATTTTATTGTGAAAACAATGCACCGCCTATAAGTACAGGAGACAATCACTCCCATAATACCACGTGGCAGCACGTAGCACAGATAGGCCGCCTGCAGCACAACTAAGAAAGATTACAAAAAACCTCTTACGTAGATAATCCAATTCCTTGGGCAATAGTGCGATAGACGGAGGGCTGACACAGTTGTCACCCAACTTCGCAATCTGATGCGCTTCAGCAATTTCGCGTGTCAAGCGATCATGGTGTTTGCTCACAACGCTACATTTCTCGAAAACCGGCGAACACGTGTATGACCGACAGTGGATGGCTAGCCAGCCATCTTGTGCACGTTTTACATTGTTCGCATGCTCTCGTATCCTATCTTTAACACAACGACCCGTCTGACCTACGTCAAATTTACCGCATGTGAGCGGAATCTGATAAACAACATTTTTTTTTTAGATAAAATGTCTCTGGGATCAGTCATCTGCGTCTTAAAATTTCCTTCGTGTACACATACTGACCTTGTGGCAGATGTCGCAGCAGTTGCAGGAGTCCTTGTAGGTTCCGCACTTGCATTGGACAGCTTGGCACTTTGCCGGGTCGCACGCCCCAGTGTCGCAATTGGGAGGCGACGTTCCGGACACGCTGTAAAAACAATCGCGCGATTTATTGCGAATATTCTGTCTTTTTTATTGAAGAATTATTACAAACACGCAGCACAGTCACAGCGGAGGCTGGAAGAGCGGCCTTTGTAGAGCCCGTTGTAAACTCTCTCAGGCAACTGCTACAAGTACAAATGCAAGGTACCCACTACGCCATAAATAATAATTTTTCCCCCGAAAATTTTCTGTCATTCTGCGGATGAAGCCAGGTACACGCTACACATATGTAGGGCATTATGTGCACTTTGTTGATGCTATGGCTGATGATGGGGAATTATGGCTGAGCCCTTTGTAAAGGGTGGCAAGTTTTAAACCGCCCACTCGTTACGCAATTCGCACTGTGCGACGCCTGGTTGTTAGTCTGCTTTTATACCATGTCATATTGCACCTGTTAACGTGACTCCTTGCCCGACATGACGCCTCTATAGGATCTCTTTGCAAGGGAGCTTCAAGCACCGGTGTGGTTCGGTGGTAGAATACTTGACTGCCGCGCAGAGGGCCTGCAGTGCAAATTACGCTCGATCCTTGCTCATTTCGCGCGATAGCGGTTGCGCACGTTGTCGACGAAGGCTCCCTGCGCGCCGCCACAATCGTCTCTGGGCTGTTGTTACCACGCGTGACCCCCCCCCCCCCCAAAAAAAAAAAAAAAAGATAGAAGAAAAAAAAGAAAATGTACTGCCGAGGCTGTGACGTCCGCTTTTGTACTCCCGTGCAACGGTCCAGAAAGGAGGGGGTCCTTCCCTCCGTTAAAAAGGTCTGTAAACACCGGCGGTGGCGGCGGTGTTTATAGACCTACGCCATCAAAACTAGGAGGGCGCTTGAGCTTCGCCTTCAGTAATAGAACGTGACTGCGTAATCTGGCCCCGTGCGCATTGATTTCTCAATTGCTAGCCTGGCTTCGTTTCTCGGTGGATGCCTCAACCGTGCCGCAAGGAAACGAACGTCTGTGCGCGTAGCATTGGCCGTTTCAAACTATCCTATAGAATCCCTAATACAAGTGCAGTTGCGAGGTGCCCAATGCGCCATAATTCTTCCTTTTGCGAATCAGCGAAGGGCCCACCACGCGCCCGTAAGGCAACAAGCGAACCTACGCAGCCGCTCACTCTGTTGGTGCTTTTGCAGGTGACGATGATTATGTCTGAGCGCTTTGTAATGGGTGGGCCTTGAAAACACCCAGTCGTTGCGCAATTCTCGTTTTGATGCCTTGCGCGATCCTCTGCTTCTGCCACGCAATATTACATGCGTTAAGGAGGCTCATACCACTACATGACATTCATATAGTGTTTTTCCCGAAGCAGTTTCAAGCAATGGCGTGGCTCCGTGGCGTAACGCCTGCTTGCCACGCAAAATACCTGCGTTCGATTCTCACTCGAGTCGAAGATTTTTATTAATTATTTTATTTGGATCTTTGTCGATTTTTCGCTCACAACCAACGACGCCGACAGCGGAATTTCTGCAAAACGACTCTTTAACGCTATCACGTCAAGATCAGCTGTTATTGTGATCTAGTGACAGCTTTCGCTGTAATAAGGAAAAATGTGATGTTCCTCTACATGTTACGCCAAACAGAACCCCTGTCAAGTTTAAATCCTCTACATGTTCCACATCAATGACATGGACACCTTACATAACTGACAAAAAAACGCAACGAGTAGAAGGGTGCTTTATGAATACCGAAGTTAAGCTGGCATGTGGCTTAAAGGAGTACTGACACGATTTTGAGGCACCCCAAAAGCGACATCTTCCGTTTCCATGGTGCGCACTGTCATCGCTCTCCACACACCGGAGCCAGACGACACGTACAAAATATTTTACTTTCTTTTTAAAGTTCGTCGCCCAGCATCTGCAAGCCAGCCCCACCGCAATCGACATTATCACGACAAGTCAACACAGTCCACTGGGTTTGCGAAATTTGCGTCCTGCATGCAGCCTAAATCGCAGAAATCACTGTCAGAGTCTCTGGACGACAATTTACTCATCGTTGTTTACGTGAACCACGTGCGACTGACAGCAAACAGGCAGCTGTCGCTAGTATGTCGCGAGTTTCAGTCTTCCCGTGGCGTCAGACCTCTCTTGACACGTCACTGCGAAGCCACCCTCTCGATACTGAAACCGCAATTGCTGTTTTAAGGTAGCGGTATTAAAAATACCTTCAATGCATTCGCAAGCACCACGACATTCTTTTTAGGGTTCTCGACACCATTGTTTTTATTTAGAGCATCAACCCGAAAATATTTAAAATTCGTGTCAGTACTCCTTTAATCCACTTAATAAATGTGGCTTGGTGCAAGTTCTTTGTCATTGCACTGGTGCTTGTGGCCCCTTCCTGGTACGCGTAAGACCTTTGCTGTTGAATAACATTCAGTTGAAGTACTAGCAATTCAAAACCAACTAACCCGGTTGTCTATATGCTTAGCTGCCTGACTCACCTGATAACAGCGACAGCGATGAAAAGCGTGAAAACCAAGGCCACCTTCATCTTCACACTGCAAGCGAGACAGGCAACATTGGATTGAGTTTGAGGCTGGTTAAAAGGGTCTTGCAAGACTTTTTGCGCATGGTCAGAAAACGCTGCCGATCGCTAGTCGATGCTCCTAAGAACACGTGAAACACTAGAGCGCGGCACGCGGCCTGGAATTTGCCATTAATTGTCAAAATCAGTTAGAAATCCTTCCTTCTTGTTTCTACAATAGATGCCATATACCCAAATAACCGCGCCATATACCTACATTCACGACCATTGGCTGATTTGAGCATCGTGAGCTGCATAGTTACGGTGGCCTCCACGGGAGGGCGCCAAGTGCTCCCGCGCGTGCTCGCAATCGCACTGAAGGTAGGGCGCGCGTTCGAAGAAAAAAAAAAAATGACGCGCGCGTGACGTAACTTCTTTGCCCGTGCCATCCCTCCCTGCTTAGCTCCTAATGCGCTCGTCGCGCTGAGAGAGGAGAGAAAGCATTTACAGCGTGCGACAAATCCATGTAACTTCACTCGTGCTTGACGGATTCTAAAACTTTTTGCGGTGGTCGATTCGTGAGGCAATAAACACCTTTAATGAAGCCATTTTATGCTTACTTGGCAAAATGTAGCAGGGCCCCTTTAAAGGAGTACTGACACGAATTTTAAATATTTTCGGATTGTTGCTCTAAATAAAAACGTGGGTGTCGAGAACCCTAAAAAAGTGTCGCGGTGCATGGGAATGCATCGAATATATTTTTATTACCGCTACCTTAAAACAGCAATTTCGGTTTCGGTATCGAGAGGGTGGCTTCGCAGTGACGTATCAAGACTGCTCTGACGTCACGGGAAGACTGCAACTCGCGACATACTAGCAACAGTTGCCTGTTTGCTGTCAGTCGCACGTGGTTCACGTAAGCAACGATGAGTGCATTGTCGTCCAGTGACTCTGAGAGTGATTTCTGCGACTTAGGCTGCATGCAGGACGGCAATTTCGCGAACCCAGTGAGCTGTGTTGATTTGTCATGATAATGTCCATTGCGGTGGGGCTGGCTTGCAGATGCTGGGTGACGAACTTTAAAATCAATGTATAATATTTTGTACGCGTTGTGTGGCTCCGGTGTGTGGAGAGCGATGACAGTGCACACTGTGGAAACGATAGAGTTCCCTTTTGGGGTGCCTCAGAGTCGTGTCAGTACTCCTTTAACATAGTGCAGCATAATGCATTTGATGCCAAGGTTATGAAGACCCAATTTAAAGCAAGTCCATGGAAGTGGATGAATAAATTATAATGTATTTTACGCTAATTAATACCAATTACAGCGTAACCTTGTCAAATTATTGTACAGGCAGTCACGCTATACAGGGCGTCGCAAATATCACGCATCACGATAAAAAAAAAAGAATGTCGTTACGCGAAGCACACCTAGTGCATGCTGTTCCCAGTATACTGTAGTGGCCACTACTAATTTTTCGTTAATGAGGCTTAGTTAATTAGTCCCAATTATGTTTCTAACTCAACAAGTACTCACCTAATCATTAAGATGTGAATGAGGCATATGTAGGCATGCTCAAATGTCATCTAAGTGCGCTGTTTTCAGCAACGTGCTAATTACATGCTCATTTTTCTCGGCTGATAAAGAAAGCACGCGAAATATGAAAAATAACACCTGACTACGCTCCCACCCGAAATAGGTGGAAGCGTAGTCTTGACTTGCTACCTGAATGTGATCCTGTTTGAGGGCGCTGCTTCCTGTTGCGCGCTGCAGTCTAGTCACGTGTCCATTTTTCGGAATTTGCGGGCTTTCTTTAGTAGCCAAAAAAAGCGATCACGCTATTGGTACGTTGTTGAAAATACCGCACTCAGATGTCATTTGAACATGCCTACATATGCATCATTGATATTTTAATGATTAGGTGGGTATTTGTCGTGTTATAAGCATAATTAGGAATAATTAACTGAACCTCATTAAAGAAAAAAATTAGTAGTGACTACTATACAGTATCATCATCATCAGCCTGACTACGTCCACTGCAGGGCAAAGGCCTCTCCCATGTTCCGCCAATCATCCCGGTCCTGTGCTTTCTGCTGCTACGTTATACCTGCAAAATTCTTAATCTCATCTGCCCACCCTAATTTTCTGTCTCCCCCTCACGCGTTTGCCTTCTCTTGGAATCCAGTCAGTTACCCTTAATGACCAGTGATTATCTTGCATATCATTAAATGCCCGGCCCATGTCCATTTCTTCTTCTTGATTTCAACTATGATATCCTTCATCCCCGTTTGTTCCATGACCCACTCTGCTCTCTTCCTGTCTCTTAAGGTTACACCTCAGAAGCGTGAAAAGCTGGGCCGGTTGGTTCATGGATGGTTGGTTCATCGAACCCACGACCCTTCGTTCGGGTCAGCAGTAGAGCACCATAACCAGTGGACCACCGTGGCAGGTAGCGACACGGTTGGGCAAAGTATATACATAAAAAGTGCCTAAAATTGATCTGAACACTTTCCGAGTTTTCTGTTAAGTGTCAGTAGTTGCGCAAGATTTGTGAAGTGTCAATATTGTCCGCTTTCATGTTAGACATGGAATTCGCATTTTTCTGCAACTGAATGGCCTGCTGTCCAGCGTCATTCAATCTCGTAATAGCTCTTGTCTTTTGGTCGTCGTATCGTGGGCATTCTAATAGAAGACGTTGTGCATGGATCATCCACGCTGGCCGAAAGTGCATTCTGGGCATTGTGCTCGTGAAAATCGTGCGCAAAACGTGCTTACACGTAACCTGACAAATGAAAGTGCGTACGTAAATTTCGACGGCATCTCACCTTTCTTGTCCCTTTCGTTCACTAAAAGGTCTCCTTGTTCTTGCTCGAAACACCGAAATGCTTCAACGTACACCGTCTATTGGAGCTGACTTTTATATAAGGGGCAAATGAAGGAAAGAAACCAAAATGGCACGCAGCCTTCCACGATCGTGACATACCGGCCAACGAAGGACGACTTCTCAGCTGAAGTTATGAAAACGTGTCCCGTACGATGAATAACTGATATAGGAACGACGCACCTCGCATGTCTATAGCGTGCGCAGCCAAAGTGCGAGTGTTATTTTACTGGACCGTCTCTTGCGCCAGAACGTGCAGAAAAAGAAACACTGGCCGTTTTTCAACGATGACTTGTCGAAGGACGCTGGCGGAAAAAACAGCAGTCTCCCACGATAACCTCGGCGAGTGGTGTATAATTTTAAACTGTTTATTTCAAAACAGGTCTTTAGAGAGGTTGTCTGAATGATGCGTTAAGCCGTTAGGCCTCTCCATCGGGGTTGAGGTGGAGTTACGAATAAACTTAAGGCTGTGTTCAGATAAGAACGTCGGTGCATGTCCGCCGACCCCCCTTTAATTTCGCCGAAAAAAATATATTTTGTTGTCCGAGTCCCCAGGACCACAAAACCACTTTTGGTTTCGCGAGAACAAATTTCACCTTCTTTAAAAAAAATTCGCAAGTCTCCACTGAGCCGCCACCGCCTCTTTCGGATTTCGCGAAAATGGGATTTCGATAAGACGCTACAAAACAACTATTGTAGCTGTAGGTCCGAAACATTTTCTCCACATACTACGGATAGTTTTTGTTGAGAAAAAAATACCACTTTGCAGTTTTGATGTTGTTCGGTGAAGAAAAAAAAATCGCAAAATCGACACAAAGCTCAATAGTGCTCACATTTAAGATTTTTTTTTCTCCGCAAGTATAAACGCCAGACTTCCCAAACTTTTTAAAAATATTGCCGTATGTTTGGTGAACAAGTGTGCTGAACGAAATATCTGAGAGTGGCTTCAAACGTTAACCAGAAATGTTCAACTGAGGACATGTCTCTCAAAATGCAATATTTTGGCGATCATTTAAAAAAAAACACCATCTTCGGTTTTCTTTAAACTCTCCAGAATTAAAGCCAAGCACGTGTTCTAACTTAATCTGTAAAAACATGTTGCATTATTTTTGTGAGGTTGGAACTACGAAGCACGAAATGTGGCCAAATTGACGTATAGTGAGTAACCACAACATTGAGCGAGCATGGAGCAATAGTTGCCATTATCGTTATTTTTAGGCCCTGAATGTCATCTGTTGTGCTCGAGGGACAACAGCTTGACAGATAAAACCAAAGAGTTGCCTTAAAGTGCAAATTTGTTCATTTGCGTGCGTGCACGCGTCGCAGTTTTGGTCCTGGCGTAAGGACTAACCGCAAGATTTCCAGAAATGTAGTGAAGTCGAGCTCTCGGAAGGAACTGTTTATTTACCCCCATGGTATACACAGCGAGTCATAGTCACAAGTCATAGTCAGATGAGTTAGACAGTCACAAACGTCACTGAAGCACTTGTGCGTATCTTGCTCCTAGTGAAGCAACCTTGTACACACAACCCATTTCGGCCTCAAGGAGGAGAACTTCGTGAGCTCGATCCCTGTGTCAGGGTGAGCCGCTGTAGACGAAATGTTTCCCGAATGGACCTGGTCATCAGCCGTTTTGAAACGTACTCTTTTTGTCCTTTAGAACTAATTGCAATGAAATCTTTCTTGTTTGGGCTTTGTTGGGTGGAGTTGAGCTCATCGTCAGTACAGTATTTCACTGCTGCCTGTATGTTTTCTGGCTTCAGCTTCGATCTGGTGTAGAGGTTCGGATTTGACCACACCCGGGTGTCTGTATTTTCTGGATTTCCGAATGAGGTGCCGAGTTGCGGATGGAATCATTTCTTGAATTTCTTGATGAGAAAGGTTCACAGGGAGCAATGTCAGGAGGCGGCAGCGTTCATAGTATGATTCGCAGGTATCGAATGTGTGCTTTAGGTTGCGCAGCCACTCGCGACACGTGTTGCAGGTTTCCCCTGAAGGACCAGGTTCCTCTGTAGTGGCGTATGCTATTGTAAGGACAGCAGAAATTGTCCTGGAGATAGCGCCCTCGATCTCCGCTATCTTACGCTTGGCTTAAGACACTCGGCATTGTGCTTTCACTTTTACCGGAATTTTCAGAGTTGTCACGTCGGTTGTCTTAACGAGTACGTTTAGCTCTTCGACAGCAGCTTGTTCGGGAACAAAATTTGCGTCAGACTGAGATGCATCTGCAGACTCTACGGCGATATGTTTCAAGCGGTTGAAACAGCTCTGGCACAAAATGTCGGTTTCTCTGATGGATGAGGCTTTTTCTGGCATGCGCTTCCTTAGTAAGGCCGATATTCAAATCCTTCACACATCAAAAGTTCCGCTTGTAGGCAATCTTCTTCGTATGCCTCTTTCGGTAGTCAGCGCAAAACGCTCGCTCTGAGCTCCACAACGTGGCCATCAGTATCAGGGGAGTGTAATACGCGCACGCGTACTCACGTTCGTTCACCAGCAGAGGGGACTGCCCGGGTTGTCGACGACGAACGGAAGTGAAAGCCGACGTTCTCTTATTACTTCGACCTTTCTTAAGCGAGTTGAGCTGTTTCTTGTTTATGTCATTTTTTTTTAGGGACCGGGTGAGCGCAGTCGTGCTGCAGAAGCGCCGCTTGTGCCGACACGCTCCTTCTGCGTTATCACATTACCGATGTGCCATGGGAAGCGATAAATATCCAGCGGTGGATCCTCTCCAGCCACCTCCTTTATGAGGCGTACGCAGGCTCACATTCGCGAAAAATTTTGAAAGCGATTCCTGCGAAGAGTGCGACTCATTATCGCGGCACGCTCAGTGGCTGGTACACGTGTAGAAGTTTTTGTGATTTGCGTAAAAAAATGTAGTAATAATTTCCTCTTCAAAACCAACTGTTCCTGTTTTATTCCTGACAATCCGTCAATCCACAGAAGACATTCGCGACCTAAAAATAACGATAATGGCAACTATTGCTCCATGCTCGCTCAATGTTCTGGTTACTCACTATACGTTACTTTGGCCACTTTTCGTGCTTCGTAGTTCCGACCTCACAAAAATAATGCAACATGTTTTCACAGATTAAGTTAGAACACGTGATTGGCTTTAATTCTGGCGAGTTTAAAGGAAATCGAAGATGGTGTTTTTTTTTTTAATGATCTTCAAAATATTGCATTTTGAGAGACATGTCCTCAGTTGGACATTTCTGGTTAACGTTTGAAGCCACTCTCAGGTATTTCGTTCAGCACACTTGTTCACCAAACATATGGCAATGTTTTTAAAAACTTTGGGAAGTCTGGCGTTTATACTTGCGGAGGAAAAAATTCTTAAATGTGAGCATTATGGAGCTTTGTGTCGATTTCGCGATTTTTTTTCTTAACAGAACAACATCAAAACTGCAAAGTAATAATTTTTTCTCAACACAAACTATCCGTAGTATGCGGAGAAAATGTTTCGGACCTACAGCTACAATGGTTGTTTTGTAGCGTCTCATCGAAATCCCATTTTCGCGAAATCCGAAAGAGGCGGTGGTGGCTCAGTGGAGACTTGCGAATTTTTTTAAAGAAGGTGAAATTTTTTCTCGCGAAACCAAAAGTGGTTTTGTGGTCCTGGGCACTCGGACAACAAAATATATTTTTTTTCGGCGAAATTAAAGGGGGTCGGCGGACATGCACCGACGTTCTTATCTGAACACAGCCTTAACCTTATGACTGGGCCTCTTCGCTTAAAATACCGAGGGTTTTCGAGAGGCGACGTCTTCTAGAGCTGCCGTTGCGTACGAGCATAAACGCCTGGCGGTGGTTAAAAACAGCTTTATTAAAACTGTACGCAAACGAAAAAGAAATGCATAAGCTCTCTCGCGACAACAATATTAGCTATGTTTTTTTTTTCTTCTTCTTTTTAGTCTAAAGTTACAGCGTTTGGTTCTAGCTTTATAGGTGTTTAACTCAAAGATACTCCCGCCCGGTTCTTGGCCCATCCCCCCTTTGTGGGTGAGCGCCATTAGCAAGAGGTCATCATCATCATTATCATCAACGAAATACGTTTTTCCTTAAGGGAAGGGGGTAGGATGGGTGCAAGTCAAGAAGTCAAGGTTTAGCAAAACGTTTTCTTGGGCTAGTTGATTCGCGAGTTCTGATTTGAAAAAGTTCTAGCGCAACACAACACTAGGACAGACAAAGAACACGGCACTGGCGCTAACTTCCAACTGTTTATTGAGGAAACTTACGGAAATATATACATAGCACAAGAGCAACAAAAGGCATGACCCCCCCCCTTTTTTTTTATCCTTTGCTCTAGCATTACCTTTTCTTCAATTTATTTATTCATTTATTTATTTCAAATACCCTCAGGGTACAAACGTACATTGAAGAGGGGAGGGGCAAAAGTTTAAGCATAATAACGACTTGGTTATAGATACAAAACATAGAAATAAAAATAAAAACATCGCGATGACACTTTCAACAAATTTCAGTTACAAGAACAAACGCAAAAGAACGCCAAGCGAATAACACAACAATCAAAATACTTAATTGGCCCAGGATGTGTTAGAAAATGAGATCGTTGAATACACTCTTAAAGGGGTGGTGTCACCAAATTTGTGGCTTGCGCGTTCTTTGCTGTAAGCGTTTCTTAAAGCTCCAGGAAGCATGATACACGCACCAAGATTCATGTGTCCTCGCTAAATAATTTAATATCGCCTTATTTATGTGGACAACTGTCGGTTTCGGTTTCTGGGCGCCGAGTTGGGCAGTGACGTAGAAGTGTTGTAGGCGTTGGTCACGTGACCACACAAGGCTGTGACGCACGTCGTGCTGAGTATCGTCCGCTCTCGCACACAAGTGTCACACAAGCACCAGCAAAACAAACGCGCCGACTGTTGCGATGGCTAGTAACCGATCACTCACGTCACTACAGATCTGGTGTGACATCACTAGAACTTTCGTTGCCCTTCCTAAGGAGCTACGTCAGTTTTGATGCGCTAGCGATGAGTCTCGATCGGGAGAATGAGCATTTATGTACACTTTGGAAGTGAATTAAAATATATTCTAAACGTTTGCTGTGTCCGACCCTTCGTGTGGAGTGTCCTTGCATACAGAGGAAACCCACAACAGGCTTCTTATAGCCTCAAAATTTGATGGCACCACCCCTTTATGAGAGATATAATGGGAAAAACAATGCGCTAAAGGTAACCATTCGTGAAACGAAATTTCGAGAAGCATAGCAAAAACATGCTATAGGATTGCAATCTGTTGAACATGCGCGCAACCGCCATAACTATCTATAGAGTTGTTGTGATGTGCTGTTTCTAGATCTGCTGACTCTTAGTTTTTGGTCTGATGACTGCGAGGCTCATGCCTTTTGTTGCTTTTGTGCTATGTATATATTTCCGTAAGTTTCCTCAATAAACAGTTGGATGTTAGCGCCAGTGCCGTGTTCTTTGTCTGTCCTTGTGTTGTTCTCTGCTACAATATTTTTTTTCATTCAGAAGTCAAGGTTAAATGAGAAAGGTGCATCTCAATGTCTGGCATGTCGTGGTCCTTGTGCTGCTTATACTAGACGCGCTACTAGTCAACAAGGATGGCGTTTCCACGTGCAAGCTGTAACTCCCAAGATATAACTCCACGTGCAAGATGTAACCGCACAGATAGCGATAACAATATCTGGAGTGCCAACACTGTGATATGATTTTGAGAGACGCCGTGGTGGAGGGTTCCGGAAATTTCGACCATCTGAGGTCCTTTAGCCACAGGCTCTTAACTCCTCGGATAATACGATAAACTAAGATAATAAATAGCCTACCATAACTACTGAAGTTGTATTGTTTAAGTGCAATTTCTGCCCCCCATCCATTTTTAGTACTGTCATCAAAATGTGAACTGATAAATGTACCTATAAACCGTCGCTATGTTTATCGTCTTTTTCTTATTTGCACTTATTTGTTGTCCACTGCTGTTTTGCTTAGTATATTTTTGTGAACGGGGCGCTGGCCTCTGTCAAGCCTGCTAGAAGCTTTTTTGCTAGCACCCTGTAGCCTCACCAGTGTTGTATTCGTTCCTGTTGATGCTGAAAATAAAGTTATTATTATTATTATTATTATTATTATTATTATTATTATTATTATTATTATTATTATTATTATTATTATTATTATTATTATTATTATACGTACCTAAACCTAAGTACACGAGCCTCTAGCATTTTCGCCTCCACAAGAATGCGGCCGACGCGACCGGGATCGATCCCACGACCTTCGGGTCAGCAGTCGATCACCGTAACCACCAGACCACCGCGGCGGGTAACGTTAAACAGAGGTTATATCCAAACGCGTTGCACGTTAAGCGACAAGGTGAAAGTGTGTTAATAAATTTGGACATCTCACCTTGATTTTCTCCTTCGTGCAGTAAAAGTATCCTTGTTCTTGCCCGAAACACCGAGGGGTTGCAACGGGCGCACGTCTTCTGGAGCTCCTTTTTATATAAGGCTCAAATGAAAAAAAAAAAAAATTGGGTCTTTCTCTCTCTCTCTCACGATAATGTCATACGGACGAATCAGAGGCGACTTGCCTATGGATCGGCTAAAGTCAGGAACGTGCCAGCGCGATGAATCACTGATATGAACAACGCACCTGACACATACCCAGTCAGAGAGTGCGTGTGTTTACAGTGCGCAACGACGTCTCCTTGCGTCACTTTGCTCGCACAAAAAAAAATTATATATATATATATATATATATATATATATATATATATATATATATATATATATATATATATATATATATATATATATATATATATATATATATATATATCCATTAGAATGCACAGCGCTTAATGAACACAAAAACACATGAGGCGAGAACAAGGACGTGCACTTTCCTTGACCAGCGCACGTCCTTGTTGTCGCCTCATGTGTTGTTTGTGTTCGTTAAGCGCTGCGCATTCTAATGGATCCGTACCAACGAGCTCGCCTCAACACCCTCTTATATGTATATGTATATATAAGCTCTGGCCGTTTCTCAACGATAAATTCTTCAAGGACGCTGGCTAAATAAACAGCATGCGCTACGCAGTTACCCCTCTCTTCACAAGTTGAGTTATGGTATACGAACAAACTTACATTAATTACATTTGCGCGCTCTTGCTTACTTGAAATCCCGAGGTTGTTCAACAGTCACCGTTATTTCGAGCTGCGCTTGCTTGCGAGCATATACGACTGAAAGCGGGTATACGGATAGGTAGCCATCTTTAATGATATTCCCGGACATGTTATCCTCGTTTATCATCGCCTGGCTCGCTATATCCAGGTGTCGGGTAATTATTATGACGGCGGTTAAAAACACTGACACTTTGTACAAACGAAGAAAGAAATGTACGAGCTCACGCGAGCGAAGGACGGTTTCGCTCAGCGGGGGAGGGGGAAGCAGGGTGGTAGGTCGAGAAGTCAAGGTTGAATTAGGGAACGCGTCGGCAGTCTGATGGCCCGATAGGACCGGCCGCTGCTCATCTCAACGTGTAGCATGACGGTCCGGGAGTTTGCTAGGCGAGCTACATATACTCTTAAAAAATGGTAGTAGTACTTGCTAACTTTTGGGTAGCAACCGTTTGTCACATATGTTACAACCCTGCTAGTAACTGCAGTTGGTAATGGCGAGTGTGGTAACTGTTACTACCTTTGCCGTTACTAACAGCATTTAGCAGCTGTTACTACCCTAGCCGTTACTAACTATAGGTAGTAACTTATGAAGGTTTTAAGAAAATGATAAGTAGTAACCGTTACTAACGTGTTCATTTTGCCACATTATTTGTCCATTGTTAATTACTGGCCAAAATAATGTCTCATTACTACACAACTTCGGGTAATCTTGTATGGTGTGTCATGAACGCGAATAATACATAGACGTAACAAGTTCACTACGCTACAGTCAGTGATGTTCCGTGCAGGGAATTTTCGCCTTTTCAGGGAATTTTCGACAGTCATTTTGTACGAAAGGGAAAAAGGGAATCTTCGCGATATTGCAGGGAATTTTGAGGGGCGGCGAATTTTTTTTTTTTATAACGGATCAAAAGACTGTGGACATGAAGCTTTCGCATGTCGCAGTCGTTTCTGGCGCATGTAGCGCGCCAAACCACAGCCTCTAAGGTTCGTTTTAGGGGCGAAGCTCCTTATGGCATCACCTGGGCGGTTCTCGGTTGTCGATGCATCCTGAGTAGCCAGTAGCGTCTCCCTTAGCATACAATAGATGGCGCTGTCCCATAGAGATGCATGAAAACGGCAGTTGGGTGACGATATACTAGATGGCGTCAGTGGTTTTTCGTATACGTTGATGATTAAAGATGATAGATGGCGCTGTTATAATAAGACAATGCGCTGTGACAGTACGTGATATGTATCGCCCTCTCCTCTCCTACGCTCCTCTCATACCGCTTAAAGCGAGCTCCAAGGTAGCTCCTTCGTAGTATTAAAAGCCGATCTCAGAGGCGATGCTTTGAGTTGGGCAGGAAAGAAGAGAAAGCGATGGGAAGAGCCTGTAACACGTCAACACGTCAAACACTACACACACACACACACACACACATATATATATATATATATATATATATATATATATATATATATATATATATAAAAGCTTTTTTTTGTGCAGGGAAATATGCGGGGATTTTTGGCGATGTATGCGGGGGGAAAATGCCGGAAATAGGGAATTTTCGGGCCTCGGAAAGGGAATAATTCTGTCCAGTACGGAACATCACTGGCTACAGTACTAAGTAAGCGACTCCCAGAGTATTTATAGCCCCTACTTTGAAGACACATGTATGGTACAGGTGAGCACCTGTGTTTCAGTATGAATTACAAAAAATGCGAACCTAGAGCACCATATCCTACTAGCTGATTACGTGTGTTTGGGGGACGTAGCACAAGACTTTTAATCAGCCGTATTTAAAAAAAATGATATGTCATATCTATTTATTACAAAAGTGCCACGAGAAAGCATTATGTACAGCGGCCGAAACAAGGTACCGAACTCACTAACATAGTCTCAGTGCATTTGAATGGCCGCTGTATGAATGGCTGCCTGTGCTAATACATCGGCAGTTAAAAGGTAATAATCATTTCTGGGGTTTTACGTCCCAAAACCACGATATTATTATGAGACACGCCGTAGTGAGAGACTCCGGATTAATTTTGACCACCTGGTTAATTTTGATCCGCCTGTCATGTTAGGTTGTTGTTATTTATTAAGTTTGTTCTAATTGTCTACTAAAACGCGTGTAGCACTTGCTTATGGTTCATTAACTTGTACTTCTCCGTTTTGACAATAGGCAGAATGACGCTTAGAAATCTCGGTTGCGTAATTTTAAAAAAATATTTCTTTCTTGATCCATGGATATCTGCTGCGTCATTTTTCCGATTAAAGATATATGTCGAGACGATTCCACTTATAAATTAATACAATAGGTATTACCTACAATTTTAGGTTAGGTAGTTAACGGTCGGGTAGCAAAAAGGTAGTAACGGTGCAAGAAAGTTTGTAACGGTTGCAGTTACTACCTATTTGGTTCCAGTTACTAACTGTGTACTAACGTAGGTAGTAAACAGGCAGCAAAAAGGTTAGTAACGGTTGCAGCTAGTAACTGTTTACTAACGTAGGTAGTAAACAGGTAGCAAAAGGTTAGTAACGGTCCAAGAAAGGTAGTAAGCGCAGCGGTTACTACCTGTTAGCTTGCAGTTGCTACCTTTTTACTAAGTTTTTTTAAAGAGTGATATAGTCTCCAGTGGTGGGGGGGGGGGGGGGAGGGGTCTTTTTCCACCTGCAAGATATAACTCCGACAGTTCTCACCGATAACCAGTTCGAGGACACCAGCAATGACCCGCACGGCTATCTAGTGGTTACGGTGCTCGAGTGCTGACCCGAAGGTTGCGGTATGGAATCCCGACCGGTGCGGTCCGCATTTTCGATGGACGCAGAAATGCTCGAGGCCCGCGTGCTTAGATTTAGGTGCACGTGAAAGAAGACCAGATGGTCGAAATTTCCAGAGCCCTCAGCTACGGCGTCCCTCATAAGCATGTCGCGATTTTGGGACGTAAAGCCCCAACAGTTATGAAGACACCCGCAATAATGCAGCATTTATGGGGGGCGCTGAGATCGTTGTCAACTTAGAGCGGCTTGATCCCCAGAACTCTCCCGGCGAGGGGAAAGAGCCCGAAAGGGGAGATGGGGGAGGATACTTGCTTGGGCCAGTTGGTATCTATTCATTGTTGCGTTATTGCGCACCGCTTAAAAGACTCTTCGTGTTCTAAGTCTTCGTGGGTGCGCAATAACGTAACAATGAATGGGGGAGGAGTCGTCGACCTCGGAGGAGACAGCCCACTTGAGCCCTTCCATGTCTGCCCTCGAGTTAGAAGAAAGCAGTGGTTTGGCAGGATTCTCTTCAAAACTGCCACCCAAGGCAGGAGATACTACGAAGACAGGGGGGGCGTGGTCGACGAATCCCTCGTTGTTTGCTCGGAACCACTCCATAGCGGCATTCTTGTCCCGCTTGGCCGCGTGGTAGTCAGCCACCTCCAGGAAAAGGCGACGCTGGCATTCCTATCCTGTTCGGCCGCGTGGTCATTAGCCACCTCTAGGAACATGGGTTGCTTTGGAATCCGTCCGATGAAGTTGACTGACAGGTTTACGCACAAATGCGTCTGCCAGAAGAATTCTAGAGCCGGTCGTAACAGCACATATATGCCCTACAAAGTGGACGGAGGGATGACCGCCGCCGTAGCTCAGTTGGTACAGCATCGGACGCGTTATTCGAAGGTCGCAGGTTCGGTCCCTGCCGGCGGCAAGTTATCTTTCCCTCCACATTTCTTTCTTCGCATTTACATTACAATTACTTCTAATAACATCCCCTATAGTTTCCTTGGCATCATTGTCTGTTAGTTGAAATTAATATTGTTTTACAAGAAAAGATAGTACAGTCGCTGTCACAGAAGATTCGCGGGGCGCTCAGAATACCACTATTAGCACCCGACGAATGCTATTGTTCCTCTCCTCGCTCGTTCTGCTCTCAAGGTGGTTTTGGCTGCTTCACACCAGGAATGCTTTTCTTTTTTCTGAGGAGGTACGCTCTTAACATGGCTTAACTCATACCGGAAGCATCCACATTGTTTCATTCTTTTACCGCGCGCGGGGCTCCGATTTGAAAACTGCGCTGTCAGCGTCACCAAAACTTGAACGCACGTAGTCTTAGGTCAGGCCCGTAGCCAGGGGAAGGGGGGGGGGGGGGCTAGGGCCCCCCCTCCCCCAAAATTCGGCTTGAGGGGGGTGTTTTACCGAGAAAAAATAATGAAAATAGGGGGTTTTCAAGGTTTTCAACAGGTGCCCCCCCCCCCCCCCCCCCCGAAAAAATTTCTGGCTACGGGCCTGTCTTAGGTACTTAAAATTGGTCACAATTAGCGACGCTAGCATTGACTGTATGATACGTTAGTGCATTTACGATTCAATTTCGGCATTACGAGACACAAGGCTACAAATCACAGCAAAAAAGTCACACACAAAAATTTCGCTGTCAGGGGTCCTTTAAATATAACCTCTTTACCTGTACCCCTCGGACCGGCTTCACCGAGGTCACATGCATACAGCATTTTCCATTTTCACTCTCAACTTTTTAACGCACTCATACGTAAGAACAATGACTAACACTACGTGAAGACTAACATTTATTACAGCGAAAGCTGTTATGAGATCACAACAAGGGTGCCGTAGTTGTCCGCCGCCGCCACCGCCACCGGTGTCCGTAACCGCTATCGCACGAAATAAGAAAAAAAAAACTTTAAGAAAAAATGTTCAGGATGGAACGGGGTTCGAACCTGGGTCCGCTCCGTGCCAGCCCAGTGTTCTACCACTGAGCCATGCCTGTGCTCGAAAATCGGGCGCACAAAAAACCCTATACAAGCATTATGTCGGGAAGGAACCGCGTTAACATGCGCAATATAACGTGGAAGAAGAGTGAAACGACAACCAGGCGTCACAGAAAGCCATTTGTGTAACCAGGCGTCACACAATATGAATTGCATTACGAGGGGGGTCGTTGAATGCTTCCAACCCATTACGAAAGGGCTCAGCCATAATTCTTCGTCGTCATCAGCCACCGAATCAATTAATGGAGTAGTGGGTACCTTGCAAGCGTACTTGTATTAGTAGCCCCAAGATAGATTGCAACGGGTTTTAGAAATGGTGCTCTCCCAGCTTTCGCTGTGACTGTGCTGCGCGTTCCTCGCAGGCCTGGCGGTTTTATCCCACCGAAAAGTACTTGACACCTCAACTTCTTCGTCAAAGCGCTACAGTCTCAGGGCACCTCCGGTTGGAGTGTTCAGTTCTTGTGTTCCGTGTGCTCCTGGTGCTGGTGTTCGGTGACTGTTTCGTTCAGCGACCTGCAGCGTCCCCAGGCGCCAGCTTCGAAGCGTTGCTCTGGATAGTTGAGAGTGCAGCGGTAGCCCTCCGTGCAAGGGTCTCTGAACAGACTCGAACAGGGTTCGCCAGGGCACTGAAAAGAACAATGGACAGAAGAGAGAAATAAGAAAGATGGTCGCACCTAGTCGACAGCTTAAGTGAACAAAAATTTAGTTCTTGTGCAGGTCTTTGCGTAGTTCTAAATCCTGCGCTAATGTCTTTCTCGAGTAGGCCCTGGTGTAGTTATGAATCTTGCATGAATGCCGTTCTGGTGTAGGTCTTGGGGTAGTTCTGAATCCTGCGCCTAATTCAGCTCCATACTACCGGTGAAACCTGAGGAAGTGCGTAGCACAGGCAACCCAGTGATGCCATTGGCAATCGCTCGCTTGTCGAGGCGGTGGCGCCCTCTCTTGCCTTGGCGTGGGACTCAGCCGCATGCTTCACGTGGCCTCCGCGATCGGTACCTGCCGCGCCGTTGCTACGGCGCTCAGCCGCTACCGCTTTCCAGTGCCGGTCGCGAAGGCTACGATGTTTCAAAAACATTTTTCGCGATTTTAGACAAATTATCGCGATTAATTCTCGGTTATTTCTGTAGTTTCCATTATTTTATACCTTGTTGTAGGCCTGCGTTGACCACTGCGAGACCAAGTGACGTGCGCCAATGGATGGACGACAAGCCGGGCCCCTAAAGCGTTACGCACTTGAAATCGGACAACTTGAGCCTGGCCTAGTTGGTGCCTACGGTTGGACATCTTGACCGCACACAGAACACGAGGACAGAGGGAGGTGTGTCTCCCGTGTTGTCGTACCTCCCTCTGTCCTCGTGTTTTGTGCGCGGTCAAGATGTCGAACTTGAAATCGCAGTCCATTCATCCCGTAAATTGCTCTGGTAAAATATTGCGGTAATTAAGGAAACTCAGAAGAAGGATAATACTATAAATCTTCCCCTATCAGTTAAGGAGGAGTCTTCTCGATAAAAGGGTTAGGGCTACGGCTGTATTCTGGGAAGTCTTTCCAGAGCTTTGACTTGGCGTGATGATGATTGTGGCTATGACATTTATTAGCTTCACGAGCAACGAGTGGCACTCTTGTTTCTTCTCCAAGCACTTCCGGTCGAGCACTTACTTCCGCTTTTTAGATTATTCAAACAATGCTTTTTAAAAAAATAAACTGGCATGAAATCGACGGTTCTCGTTCAAGTCGAGAATTATATTTGGATACATATGATATCGGCGCATACATCTACTTGCGATAAGGGTCAATTAACTGTCCGGTCAATTAATGAAAATAACTGAATGAGTTCATTGAAACGGTGCACGGTTTCCTTGTGAGCATCTGGGATTGTTGCGTCACCTGGCGGAGCAGATCGCGACCACAAGCTTCCTTCTACGTGGCCCTGTGATACGCTTCGGCAGAGCGGCGAAACACAAGGTTAACTCGAGGACTACACGAGAGAGCACGGACGAAACACCTAAGTCATGGATGAGGGTGGCCTTTTATTTTTAAAGCGGAGCTGTTAAAAGTAGAGCTTGCTCCGTGAGCACCGATGTTCGCAGCATAGCCAAGTCGCCAGAGGGGGGCAAGTGTATAGCGAGAGGGAAAGCATTGCATAAGCCTAGTATAGACTATTTTCCGTAAGACATCTGGGCGCCGCCATCTTGGGCTGCCGATGTTTTCTTGTTCTTGTATATCGCGACGTGAATTACCAGGGCCATGAAACGTCGTGTGCACCAATCCCAGGTGTTTGCACGCGTATGCGTCTACCGTAACACTGTTCGTTCAGTTGTTAAAGGTACAGAACACAAAGGTTAACAGCCCAATATGGCGACACTCAAACCCCTCTGTGAAATAGTCTATAGCAATGGGGAGAGAACGGGTGAGGGTAAAGCATAGTATGGCGATGGAGTGTCACGGCAAGGAATGAATGAGTCTAGAGAGAGGAGGAACCCTGCTTAGCTTTGACCTGCTTTGCTAAAGCACGCTCTTCTTCGCCTGGCTTTGCAGGACTTTGCTGAGGCTTCCCCACAGCTCAGTGGTGTTTGCGATAGCAAATCCACGCCTTATTTATTTATTTATTTATTTATTTATTTATTTATTTATTTATTTATTTATTTATTTATACCCTCACCGCCTTTCAGCACTGGCGAAGGAAGGAGCGCTTGGAAATTTCACTAAGGGTACCTTACCGAAAATAAAATTCCAGGAATATACATACAACCGAACAATTACACGGAATGGTGGATGTGTTGTCGTGCACGTCACTGTGCAACGCACGCGTACACACACGCACAAAACAAAGTGCCGGAGCATACTTAGCATTTTTATTTATGTTTATCCGGCGGGCGCACTGAGCTGCACTTACATCCCTCTCGCTCGCGCGTGCGTGTGTTTGTATGGTTGTGTGACGTCCCTTGCTGTCAGATGGACCGTCGAAAATCGCCAAAGGTTCCCGTGTTACACTTGGCTGTGCTGACATCACCTGAGGCTAGGTAAAAGGTCAGTCGTACCGAAACGGCTGAGGACAGCCAGCTAAAGAATGATATGCGAATTAATAAAATAGTATTATGTCTTTTCTTAAATGAAAATGTTGAATTCAAATGAATTCAAGTTTATTTGTCCTAAATTATTACAGGAGCAGACGCTAAATGGTATGGAGCCTGACAAGAGACCTCTGCTCCTTATCAGAGTTTGGTCACGCAGGCCGCTGAACATCACAACACATCATAACATATGACGAATATATTTTCTGATATTACACAAAAAGCACAACAAAAGCTTAGTACAGCATGAAACAAAACATAGTCAGGTTCATCACATAGTGCAAATTGAATGAATATGATGTAAGAAATGAAACACCGGAAATGGTACAGAAGCACCAAAGCCCTAAATGTTTCCGGGCTCAGTCATGTGCGTCAAGGAACTTTCCTTCGTACACCGATACTTACCCTGTGGCAGAATTCGCAGCATTCACAGTCGTCCTTGTAACTTCCGCACCTGCAGTGGCGAACTTCGCACGTTGCCTGGTCACAGGTGACAGCGGCACAACTGGGAGGTGACGTTCCTGTCACGCTGAAAAAGTAATCAGCGTTTTCTTGCAAATAATTTTTTTATCGAAGGTTTATAAGATATACAAAAAGAGGTCACACTCCTCTACATGTTGCACATCAATACCGTGGACACATTGTATAACTGAGAAAAGTACTTGACGAGTAGAGGGGTGTTCTATGAATAACGATATTCTCGATTCCAATGCAAAAATACAATAGAATCTTTGTACATTTTATTAAAATACAAGCAGATATTACTGCGGACAGCGCTCGTTCGAATCGAACACAAGCCGAATAGAAAGGTCTGTTAGATTCGTATTCAAAATTTGGAATTTCTCGCTTCACCTCCAATAACAAGCTTCATGAATCGACAGGTGTCATTCAGGGAGTATTCTGGGGAAGATAGAAACGCTACAAGCAAAGTGGTGTACTTTCCGAGCTGGTATGAATTCATGGCGGCACTTTGCGCGTGGGAAACTGGACGCAGAGAAGAAGACATGGGACAGACGCTGACTGAAAACTGAAGTTTATTGAAAGGGAAACCCGCTTCCTATAGTTGGCAAGAACGTCACAACAATTCAGCTAAGATATGCCATCACTTGTACATCCATGGATGAAACAAAATCAAACAAACGATTTTAACTTGCGTTAAAAACATAAATCGGAAGTTGTCATCACCAAAGCTGACATCACCGATACTTCATACCGAAAGTTACCTTACAGGATTTTTCTGAAGGTATGCCTACTAAGCATCCGACAGAGGTGGCGAGGGGTGGCTGACACACGTGCCAGTTTCGTTAAAACGAGACTGGCACGTGGCATCATGGCAGCTTTTACCAGTTTCCTAGCCACATGGTGCTTGTGCGCGAACAAAATCTGCGTTGCTTCAGAAAGCGGCCAACAACGGTTGCAGTCTTTACAGTGCAGAGCCAAGTGCGTGTACGGCGTGCCTTTCAAAGAGCCGTGATGTTCCCTTAGGCGAACATTCAGGGCAGCGCCCAGTTTGCCCAATATATAAAGCACCACACGAGAATGGCACAAGGTACACCACACCTGACTTGCAGTCAACGAACTTCCGATGTTTCACGCTACAATCATTTTGTACTCCATTTTCTGTTACTTTTCTGCGAATGGCTTCGCAGAACCGCACCAATACTGTTTTCTTTTTTTTTTGTTGTTGTTGCAGAAAACGGAATGCGTACACCATATCTTGCCGCAACCTTTTTTTTTTGACCAGTCGGACGCCATGCAAATATGGTACAGCCACAAACTTATCGGTCGCCCTCTGCCGCTCAATGACCGGTGAAGATGCGTCCCTTCGTCAGCGCGCGTCATGACCTCGAGCACTTTCTTCCCTTTTTTTCTTCGAACGCGTGGCTTAATTCCAGTCTGATCGCGAGTGCGTGCGCGGGCACGCGGTGGCATCTCGCGGCGGCCGCGGCAGCTATGGAGCTCACGATGCTCAAATGAAATCAGCCAACGGCCGTGGACTTTGGGTATGGGGCGCAGTAATTTGGGTATATGGCATTATTTGTACAGAGAAGAGGGAGCGATTTTTAGCTGACTGAGAATTTTTCGTAAATTCCAGGCCACGCGCTGCGCTACAATGTTTGGCTCGCGCGTTCTCGGGAGCCTCGACTACCGATCGGCAGCGTTTTCTGACCATGCTCAGAAAGTGTTGCGGGGTCCCTTAAACAAATCCGAAGAGGCTCTGTCCAGATGGCCGAAGCGCGGCAGCTGATCGCCTCCGCGACAGAAGTCATGCACTCTGCAATGTTCATGCACTCGGCTTTGTTGATGTTATCCGACTGTTCATGCACTCGGCAATGTTGATGTTCTCCGAAGGCGGTTCGGCACGTGACGTCAGTCTGGAATGCACGCCCATTGGTGCAGGCTTTTGAGCATCCGCTTTAGAGGACGAAATGCCGCGTACTTCTAAAGTTCTATCCGACTATAGTTTTGTTACCACTCTACAGGTTGATCGCATTTGCATTCGCAGTTGTTCTGCGTGTCCCACATTGTGATACATCTACCAGCGCACAGAAAAAAAAAAAACACATGTACGGAGCAGATATTGACGCAACGAACGCCCGTTGTATACTTAAATTGAACGTTATTCCGCAACCACAAACTTTATGAACGCTTGTGGGGGAGCCACTAGTACCATGATAATCTCGAAGAACTTGTACCAGGCCACACTTATCAAATGTGACAAAACCGTACGTATAGGCAAAGATTTCCATCTCACGTTCAAAGCTGAGCTGGAAATCTTTGCTTACGTGGGAACTTAGCCCCATTTGATAAATGTGGCCTGGTGCAAGTTCTTTGTGATTGTACTGCTACTTGTGGCCTCTTCCTGCGTACTCATAAAACCTTTTGTTGTTGAATAAAACTTAGTTGAAGTACTAGCAATTCAAAACCAACAAGCCCAGTTGTCTAGGCTTAGTTGCGGGTCTCACCTGATAACAGCGACAGCGATGAAAAGCGTTAAAACCAAGGCGAGCTTCATCTTCTCACTGCAAGCAAGACAACAACAACAACAATAATAATAATAATAATAATAATAATAATAATAATAATAATAATAATAATAATAATAATAATAATAATAATAATAATAATAATAATAATAATAATAATGGGGTTTAACGTCCCAAAACTACAATATGATTATGAGAGACGCCGTAGTGGAGGGCTCCGGAAATTTTGACCACCTGGGGTTTTGACAACCTACATGTAATTACATGGGCCTCAATCATTTTCGCCTGAATTGAAAATGTGGTCTCGCGGCCGGGATTCGTTCCCGCGATCTCTGCAAGCAGGACAGGCAACATGGAATGAGTCTGCGGCGGGTTGAGCTAGTGCGACATCATTCCAAAAAGTTAGTTGGTTGCATCGACTCATAAAATGTGCGAAAAGAAAAAAAATGTTCTGGAGTTCTACGTACTGAAAGCACGATATGATAACGAGACGCATCGTAGTGGGGGGACTCGATATTAATGACTTTCACCTTAAAGGGGCCCAGCAACACCTTTCCAAGTAGTCGTGGAATGGGGTCACTATAGGAGCTTATTGCCTTAAGAATTCACCGCCGCAAAAATTTCTAGAATTCGCCCACCACGAGCGGAGTTACAAAGATTTGTTGCACGCTGCAATTACATTCTCTCTTCTCTAGTCCCGACGAAAGCGCTGGAAGCTAAGCAGGGAGGGATGGCACGGGGGAAGAAAATACGTCACGCGCGCATCGTGACCTTGAGCACTTTTTCTCTTCTTTCTGTCTTCAAATGCGCGGCTTTTCAGTGCGATCGCACGCGCATGCGTGGAAAAAGTCGCGACCTCCCACGGCGGCCCCAGTAACGACCGAGAGCGCCATGCTCAAATCAGCCCATGGCTGATACAATGGCTGTGACGCAGTGATCTTGAGCCTGTGGCGTCATTTGTCGAGAAAAGAGAAAGCGATTTTTAGCTGACTTTGAGAATTTATTGTAAATTCCAGGCCGCGTGCTGCGCTATAATATTTGGCTCGCGTATTCTCAGGAGCCTCGG
The DNA here is from genome assembly GCA_030522465.1 of Rhipicephalus appendiculatus. Taxonomy (NCBI): domain Eukaryota; kingdom Metazoa; phylum Arthropoda; class Arachnida; order Ixodida; family Ixodidae; genus Rhipicephalus; species Rhipicephalus appendiculatus. The sequence continues at coordinate 2,685,806 of JALIZH010032968.1, forward strand.
ATACCGATCGGCAACGTTTTCTGACCATGCTCATAAAGTGTTGCAGGGCCCCTTTAAGGTAAAGAACACGGGTTAGAAATTGGTTGGCGCAAAACAAGAACATCGACGCAGAAGTAACACGGACAAGCGCACACTCGCAACTGACTTTTAATAAACCGATGCTCATCTTCTGAAACCCTCACGCATGCGTACATTTACAAACAGAACCTATCATCACAACCTTTCAGATAGGAAGGCAAACAACGCCTACTGAACACTTCAAAAACCTTTTTTTTGTGTGCTTCTTGACACACTCAGCACTTGGTGCGCCACTCGAACGAGCACAAGTGCGTGAAAGCCTCCGAGGGGCCGAAAACACGATCGGGACCTCAAAGCGAGAGCCCACGTTCTTTAGCGAATGAGCCACTCTGTTGAGTTGAGTTGAATAAACTTTATTTGCCCAATGGTTGTGCCCGGGGCTAGGCTACCAGAGATCCACTGTTCGAGGAACATCTACCGAGTTCACTCTGTGCACATACGGGATGACAACAGGTCGCTTTCTCTGAGTCTTTTCGCTTGTTTCTGGAGCACGGGTGGCCTCACGACGAAATTTTCTCAATAAAGCATCACACACCGAAGTCAACAAAAAAGAAGGAAATAAACACGAAGACAGTGCTGACTGTCAGCACTGTCTTTGTGTTTCTTTCATTCGTCCTTGAGTTTACATATAGCTGCAACCACTCTAAATGCACATAAAAAATCACATAAGCACGAAGCCCATTCACATAGCGACACCAAAAACAACACAAAATCCAGTCCAGTCACATAACACTAGAGTTCACATAAAGTGCAATCACACAGACACCGAATACGCTGACAAATTACGCTACACAACGTCCAGTCACATAACAAAGCTAAAATTGGCAAATTCCAGTCGCAGGGACACGGAACAAAGTAACATATAAAAGGACACATAACGTGACACTGTAAGGAAAGGTATACACATAAAATGTGTCCGAAAAGTTTATGTCAATAATTTTACTTGGTTTTGGAGATTTGTTAAGTGCCAATAGTGACCACTTTTTTCTCAGCTTCGTTAAATCTTGTTATAGCTCTTGTGATAGGTCGTCGTATCGTGGACATTCTACTAAACGATGATGCACATCTCCATCACGTGGCCGCAAGTGCATTCTGGTCTTTGTGCTCGCGAAATATTTATGTAAAAAGTGTTTCAACGCAACCGACAAATCAAATTGTGTTCATAAACTTGGACGGAACCTCACCTTGGTCGCCTTCTTCGTGCAGTAAAAGTCCCCTTGTTCTTGCTCAAAACACCGAACTGCTAGGACGTGCAGCCTAACGCGGTTTGAACGTTATCGCGCGAGCGTCGAGGGGTCTAGCGTACCAGGGGCGGCCCAGAGTCACGTTTCGGAACAGTGAAAATCAAGATTTCGCATTCGTCTCTCCTTGGTTGGTTCTTCCGTGCTACAAATCGCGCGATAAGCTATACACCCTTTCTCTCTATCTTAAGCTTTCCATTCGTTGCTATCAAGCGTATACTTCGTTGGCTCTTATCTCCGCGTACGATAACGTAATTGGTGGGAAAAAGCTGTTGCTTGACACTGCGTCATTTGAACGACTTGCTATGTTGCATAAAATATTTCGCGTCGTCATTAACTAAAAAAAAAACATGACTGATCCCTCTGTCATAGGAATTGGTATAACATGAAAGTGAAAACAGCCTTCACAGAAGTTGTGCTTATTGTGCAGTGGTTATGAGAGTTTGTACAACGTCTATTGGTGTTTGGCAGCTATAGCATTGTTTGACGTGGATGCACCCATAGTGAAGCCTAGTGGCATATCTCCATCGCGACGACTAACATCCATGATCATGACTTAACCGTTGTGGTAGCTGAAGTTGTTAACCTATACCTAGACACAGCGTATCGTGAATGCCGCGCAAAGATGGCATGAACAGGCACATAATAAACACTGGCACTTGATATGCACTTCTTCAAAGCGTCGTCAAGTAAGGAGAGAAGCGGCACGATGTGCGCTCCCGAGTAATAGGGTAACCAACGTCCGTGCTCATGCATGAACTACCACACTACGCTTCAGCAAACGGGAGGCAGAGGTTCGTAGTTTGAGCCACGAACGAATGCAGGCGTTCCACGTTTCGCTGCAGCCCCTGTCTCGCTCCTCTAAGGCGCGACATTCGCCCGTCGACATCGTTGCCTTTCTGCAGCACTTACTGCAATCGGCGGCGAAACGCCATTGGTGCATGTGGAAGCTGCACTACTCCGACAACGAGCCTTGACAGGCTAACACGAAGCGAAAGGCAAAAAAAGAAAAAACATAACTGCGTCTAGGGCGACTCCCCGATAATAGCGCGGCCTGTGTGTCTGCTGCTATCGAGACGCTTTAACCATCGCCTCCGAGATGGTGAGGCGGCGGGCAATCTCGGACGCCGTGCTTTAACTGCGTCGTCGACGAATCGTTCTCTATTGGGGTGCTAGTAAATGTCACGCCAGATTACTTCTCGTCATCACCCACAGACGGCGGCACCACCCCGATCGCCAACAGAGAGCACTGTACGAGAGAGAATGTGTGAGAGATATAAGGCACAGGCGCGTTTGTACGGAGCCTTGCGTGTTCCTCGATAGCTCGTACAGCACCGAGCCCTTATCGTCGCGGGCCAAGGAGTCGGAGGTTCGATTCCCCGGCCGGGGAAGTCTTCCTTACAGTTTTTTTTCTTTGCGATTTGGTGGCGTCCTTTTTATGAACGTCATATCCGTGACGGAAATAACGTCACTAAAGACTTGGTGGACCCCGGCATAAAATACTTTCGTGTTAAAGAAAAAAAAAAACTCAGAGGGTCCCTTGTGTGCTTTCACTTCAGATGACTATAAGACGAAAGCCATCTTTGTCTTCTCAGTCGTTGTATTGTTCGAGCCCCGCCATCCTCCGAAAACGTTCTGCGCCTAAAGTGGTTTTGCAATGCCTCCGTGATCGGCCCATCGTTGACCAAGCTGCGACGTCATCGCGTGAAGTCACATGACGTCACGATGACGTCAAAAATTTTGGCGATCTGTGATATCATGATGGCGTAATATGGTGACATAATCACGTGATGATGATATTTTGCATCACTCGTGTACAGGCCTACGGGAGACGCCGGTCTACATGGGGCGCCGGTCAATTTATTTTATTTAGACATACTGCGGACCAACATTTTGGTCCAAGCAGGAGGGTTTTTGAGGTATCTGAGGCTTTCGTCGGTAGTTAGATGACTATTGACGAGATTGGAAAGGCCATGCGGGAGATGCCACGTGGTAAAGCAGCTGGTCATGACGGAATAACAGTCGATCTCATTAAGGACGGAGGAGAGAGAGAGAAACAACTTTATTTGAGGTCAAACTAAGACCTATAGATATTCCTCCGCCAGGAGGACCATGGCCAGCTGGTCGGCGAAGGCCGCCGACGCCAACCACACCCGCCAGTGGGGAGGTGGGGGGGGTTAGGATAGTGAGGGGACTGTAGGGTAGCGGGGCATGAGAAGAGGACGTGTCCTACGTTTGCGTACGTACATGGGCAATTAGGACACGAAGGATCGGAGCGGTAGCGATAAAGGAATAGGCGTGCTGGCGACCAGAGTATTGAGTTGAATGGCTCTTAGTGTGTGTAGTGTTTGGGCAGTGGAGAGGGAAGGGTGTGGTGGCGGTAGAGTCTGCAATGAATGCCGGAGGTTTTTGTAGTGGAGAATTTACTTGGAAGAAACGAGCTACGCTTTTTCAGCGCCTGAAAACGGCAACGGTTCCAGCGAGCTGGAAAAACGCCAACATTATGCTAATACATTAGAAAGGAAAACGTCAAAGACTTAAAGGGCCCCTCACCAGGTTCGACAGTTTTGAGCTTACGAGCGCGATGCATACACTGGGCGTTCACGATCACGTCTGCCAAAATTTGCAACGCTGCGCGCCGCAGAAATGGGTCATATATCAAGCTGATCGCTGCTTGCCCTCCTTCTCGCGGGCGTGCACCCAGAGAATGAGGGGATGACGTACACGATGGAATGGCCCTACGTAGACGGTAGTGCTATGACGTCGCTGCTCTATGTAGACGACTGTGCTCTGACGTCGCCAATGGTAGCACGTGACACCGCGATATCTGACACGACGTGTACTTTGTGTGATTTGTTGCTTGAATAGATGATTAAAACTTGAGAGCAATAATAAAACACACAAACGGAATGTGTGCGTGTTTTCTTTTTTTAATTTTCACTGCGAATGGCAGCGAGATGCGAGGCTAATCTACCTCCGTTTCGCATGCGTTCATGTTCTCGCGCTTTGCTCATCGTGCAGACGCCACCCCTTACAACGAAACTAATTTTCTACCGCATTCCAGCGCCCATTAGGCTCATTTATCCGCCCGCGTCTAACTAAATGTTCATGCGGCACACCGCTAGTCTCGCGTCCGTACAAATGTCGCAGCTTTCATGCTCAGTAATAGGTTGAAAGCCAAGTGATCGGTGAGGGCGCATTCGGCATAGCTTGCAGAGACGAAGCCCAGAGAACGCGGCCACAACACCGCTCGCGTCTCGGGGGGCTCAGGCTGGTTCGGGCACATCATGCGCTCGTGACATTGTGTGCGCATGATGTGTTTATGCGTATGCGTTATGTGATCCTCCCGCTCGCGTGCCGAAGAGGGCAGGGAAGGAATTTGGCTTTCGAAGGCTACACGGGGCGAGCGGCAAAGCTTTCAAGCTCGCCTCCTCGCATCATGGTTTCGCGCCGCCTCAAAACATTGGTTTTCTCAGCTTCTAATGGATCGATTAGAAAAATTCTTGTGGCATAATGTTCTTTATTGGGCGCGCAACAACTTCCAGTGTCTGTCTAAAATTCGTTATGTCCCCTAGTGAGGGGCCCTTTAAAGAGGGAATACAATGGGCGCTTCGCAACTGTCTAGCTCTAGTTCTAGGCAGTGGTTTGTGGCTTTGGCTTGCAGTGTCCAGTGCCTCCGCTCTCAAAGCGTCGCCCGGGATCGTCCAGGACACAGTGGTGGCCCTCCGAGCAAGGGTCCCTGAACAGGCGGTTGCATTCTTCGTTGGGACACTGTTGGAGAGAGGCGGTCGCATCAAGTCAGGCCCGCAAGACGGGACAAAGTATCATTGGGTCAAAAACAATACATACAGTCGGCGTCAAAAAGTGGAGACCACTAAGTTCGAGAAAACTTTGAATTTCCCACCAATTTCAGACTTTTTTTATTATTAATCGTTCAATCAATCAATCAATCAATCAATCAATCAATCAATCAATCAATCAATCAATCAATCAATCAATCAATCAATCAATCAATCGAAACTTTATTTTCGCAGTAGACAATACAGTGCATTGTAAATGCGAAAATAGGGGACCAGAGAAAAAAGCTGCGCTTGCGCAGCTTGACTAAGCTCTGGTCAACCGCACAGCAGCAGTGACAGGACGAAACATATCGGAAAATCTAGCCATAGAATATACAATGCTATTATCAAAGGCAGTTATACAATCAACAATGTTGATTGTCACGAAGTAAGATAGATTGTATAACTGCCTTGTGATGTGATGATGAGGGACGCCGTAGGGGAGGGCTCCGGAAATTCTGAGCATCCAGTGTTCTTCAAGGTAAGCGTAAAACTTAAGTAGGCGGGGCTCTAGCCTTTCGCCTCCATCAAAAGACAGCCACCGCGGCCGGGATCCGATCCCGCGACAATCGGGTCAGCAGTCGAGCACCATAACCACATAGGCCACAGCGACGGGTGCAATTTATGACTGTATTCGGTCCAACTACACAGCATACGTGGTTAGCGTGTTTTATAACAGGCTGGGAATCTAAATTCGAGGCTGCCTGTTGAGTCAGTCAGAATATTTAGCCTTTCCTAGTGTCTCAAGGTCCGTAAACTTTCAGGCGCCGTCTTTACTTTCTAAGAAGATCCAAAAAGCACACAGGGTCTTCTACGCATTCGCCTTAGGTGGCTTGAAGCCGAAAGCCATCCTGTCACACGTTCGTCTGGCCCGTAGCGGAGCGTGGCACTCGGGCAGTGTTTGACGTAACTTCTCTTCCACCACCATGGTGCCAGTTCGGCTCAGCCGAAGATGCCATGTGTCTCCGATGCTGTCTTCTCGAAGCTGTCTATTCTGCCGGCTACGTGAGAATTGGAATGGGACTTAAGATGGCCGCTGTCCACTTAGCTGTCTATTTTGCCGTATATACGGTGAGTATCGGAACACACCCTTTCTCGCTTTTTGGTAGCCAATCGCAAATGGTCACCCGACCGGCGCTAGTCGCAGGGGTTAATGAGCCTTTATTGGTTTGCGTTCTTCGTGTGCTTACCACGTGGCAGTAGTCGCAGCAGCCGCAGTAACCCTTGTAGCTTCCGCAGCTACATTCCAGCACCTCGCACGTTGACGGGTCGCACACTACGCCGGCACACTGGGGAGGCGACGTCGCACACACGCTGTAAGATAGCACGTCACGCTTACGCCACAATTACGTCACACACACTCCTTTCGGAATAATGCATTTACATGTAATTGATTAATAAACATGAACATTAATAATAATAATAATAATAATAATAATAATAATAATAATAATAATAATAATAATAATAATAATAATAATAATAATAATAATAATAATAATATCTGGCATTTTACGTGCCATAACCGCGATATGACGATGGCGAACGCCGTTCGGCGTTCGTTTTCGTTCGACATCGCACGTGATGTACACGGTAGTGGGGCTTGCCCAAGTCCTGTGGCGCGCACACTCACCTGAGGAGTTTTGCACGGCGGAGCACAAGTTAGCGACAGCTTAAACAGCTTCACTGTAAAGAACTAAGAGAGCGCGTGCCGGTTGATGATGACGATAGTTCATTACGACGGAGCACGAGTTACCGGCAGCATAAAAGTAGCTGCGCTGTTAAAAATCTGCGTGCATTTGAAGGTTGGAGTACTCTAATGAAAGCGTTCATACATTTGATAGTAGAACTTCTCTACCACTGGTAAGCTCTGCCAGTGTTTAGAAAAGAGTGTTAATGATTCAGAGTACTATGAGTACTCCACCATACGACCCTGCGGAACCGCACTGCCAATGGAGCCAAAGTGTAAAATGAGAAGGCCGCACAAGATACAAGACCAGGCCTTCGTAGGCGCACTGGTTACCACAAGAAAGTTTCTACACGCGTTGTCCAATGATCAAGACGAGGTGAACCTTATGCCAGGCGGGATGGAGTCAATGCATCTGCAGCTTATACTTTTTATTTCACATTTCCGTTAAAGAGTAATACGATTGCTATTCTTTTGTAGAGTCTAGTCATGCAGCACTCCAGCCTGCGGTGAAAACGGTTCCGAAAGGAACGCAACAGTCCATGGTCCATTGTCAGATACTAGATGGTCCGAGTTAATGGACAGATTAAGCGGAGATCAGTGTGATTGGGTGGAAAGCGTGCAGGGTTGTCGTTAGGCGGATTTGAACAGGAGCATGAACTCAAGGTAAAAGCAGTTAGAAGTAGCCGTGCAGTATAGCACCCGATTTGTCGCCAAATAGAACATTAGCACTGTGATCTTTGCTCTTGGGTGTGGTCGCTTCGCCGTGTCTTCGGGCCTAATAAAGGTCGTGTTAACTGCTGCGTCACAATATTATGAATAGAGCTTCAATTACTTCACAATAAATAACATCATTTGGAATGAGCAAGAAATCAGAACAAGGCACGCTTTCTCGCCTCTTGATTGATGTCCAAGTCACAGGTACTCCGCCACGGTGGTCTAGCGGTTATGGTGCTCGACCGCTGACCCGAAGGTCCGCCGGATCGAATCCCGGCCGCGACGGCCGCATTTGAGTAGAGGCGAAATAGTAGAGGTCCGTGTATTACGTGCACCAGATGGTCAAAATTGCCGCAGTCCTCTGCAGCGGCGTTCCTCGTGATCATATCGTGGATTTGGGACGCAAACACCCCAGCAAGTGACCTGTCTTGCTGCTCATATCCTGTCCCCCCATATTCCTTGCGCCATACGCCCTTTGATTTCGACTCACAGAAGTTCCGTGAAGTGGAGAGCTGTTAAGGCCTTGGATGACTCATCGAACGCGAAACGCGACCGTCGGAGCCAACACGACGTCACATGCCTCCAGAACTTGTGACGCATCATTACGTCACTATGACGTCAAATGAAGAAGAACGGCTGTTTGGGCTTGTTTGTTAAAGTACATATTGAAATGGGTTTGCAGCGCAAGCACGGAAGTGCTGAACAGTGGCGTAGCCAGGGGGTGGCACACCGGGCACGTGCCAACCCGCCCCGAAATTTTTTTTCGCCGTGGCATACATAGCGAAAAATGGCCATTTCAAGGAGGTGCCCCCCCCTGAAATCATGGAGGTCCCCCCCCCCCCCCCCCCCCTTCCGAAAAAAAATTTCTGGCTACGCCCCTGGTGCTTGAAGGATATGCGTGACAGCGAGCAACGGAAAGCAAAGAGGGACGACACGAGCGCTGCTACGCATTTCCTTCAGCACTTCCGTGCTTGCCGTGCAAACCCTTTTATTACGTCACACGACCTAACGTCACACGATGACTTCATCACATGACGAAGTCGTTTGGCTAAAGGTGGGGCCGATAGGCAATGCAAAACATAATGAGATGCAGAAAGCTTCCAATGTCTCCGATCACGGAGGCAGTGTAAAACCACATTGGGCGCAGACAGCTTTCGGAAGCAAATGGGTAGGGTGGGTGGGTGGGGGGTCGATATGATCGACCGACAAGAAAAAAGAAGATGGCTTTCACCTGTTGAGTCGTCTTAGGCGTAAGGGAGTTTTAAATACACGTTCTGCTTTCTGAGGGAACGCACGTGAAAGAACACAAGATGGTGGAAATTTCCAGACCCCTTCCACTACGGCGTCTTTCTTAATCATATTGTGGTTTTGGGACGTACATCTCCAGATATTATTATTATTATTATTATTATTATTATTATTATTATTATTATTATTATTATTATTATTATTATTATTATTATTATTATTATTATTATTATTATTAAGGGAACCAATCGCGTTGAAGTATCACATTACGTTTCCGTCTCTGATCTTCATTTATAATCGAACGGCACACTGTTAGGCAGGACTGGTATTCGAATGAGTTTGAGCGGTGTCGATTTTTTGTTTCCGGTACGTTAAAGTTACCAGAGGTTTACATTGTCAAGTCAAGTGGACTTGCTTGAAAACGGTGAGAGCTAAGAATTGATTAGCTCAGTTTAGGTCGTGGCTGCAATGGGCCAGGCCCGTAGCCAGGAATTTTTTCGGGGGGGGGGGGGGGGACACTTTTTGAGGGTCTTGAAGAACACCTATTTTCATGATTTTTTCGCGGTAAAACACCCCCCCTCTAACCGAATTCTGGGGGGAAGGGCCCGGGCCCCTAGCCCCCCCCCCCCCCTCCCCCCCCCCCCCCCATGGCTACGGGCCTGAACTGGGCATATCTTACCTGGCGAGAGCGGTGGCGACGAGAAATATGGAAACAAAGGCGACCTTCATCTTCTCACTGCGAAGGAAAATATACATCAGTCGCGACAAAGGAAGGCGCCAGGCCTGCGCGCAACACGCAGCGGCCTTCCCTTAAAAATCTCTCGGAGCTAGTTCTGGAAGCACACTTTCCAGGTACTCACTGCGCCATAAGTAATAATAATTTTGCAGAGAAGTGTAGAGTAGAATAGAGCAGACCCTAGAAGCTGTGGCTCATATTTATGCTTGGGGATTGGCCAAGAACCGTATAGTTTAAAAAAAAAGAAAAAGATAATTCTTAAATTAGAGATTAAATTTTGTTTATTTAAGATGAAAGAAGTAAAAATGAATAAGAAATTAAGAATAGAATAATATAATGTAATATAATATAATGGAAGCAATCCCTCGGAGAATTTGATTAAAAATAGAGCAATATGGAAAAGTAGATTCTATAACCTAAATCTCATTTAACCTTTCAGAAACTCCTGCAAGGCATCAACAATCTTCCCATCACTGTATCTAAGGGACAAAGCACCAAAAGAAAGTACATTTGGTGCATTTAAATCCACTCTAAGGAGTCAGAATACGGCACCTAAAGTAATTCTGCGCAAGGTGGAGTGAGTACCCACTATGCCATTAATCATCATACACTGTAGAAGCGAGGTACCCGCTATGCATTTGTAAGACATTATGTGTACTTGGTTAATGCTGTGGCTGATCACGATGACGAATATATTGTCACGTGCTCGGGACGTCGACAAAGGCAGCAGTCAGTGTATCCAAATTAAACTGTCTATTTGGCCGAACTTGTGGCTGGGAACGGAAACTCAAAACTGGAGCAAGCAATGCACGCTGCGCGCTGATATCGGCGAACAGAGCGTCGACCGTCGATAGCCTGATCTGCGGTAAGGCGCGTCGACATTTTACATGCGGCATTGACATTTCTGGCGTTATCGCTAGCGCTTGCGAAAGCTCTGGAATAAACCTGGCTGTTCGCGTTCTGCGCCTAATCTTAACGGAACGATCTCAGACATTCGTGAGGCTTCCCGAACACTGCGACGTGGTCGGCGCCGAGCGTTGCTAGCAGCTTTTGCGGGTGTAACTCGGATACATAAAAATGAGACAATAAACGCGCGCGGCAACATGACGGAGCCCTTTGTAATGGGTTGAAGCGCCAACTCGTTACACTTACCGCATTGCATGACGCCTGGCTGTTATTTTAGTTTTCTACCGCGCTATATTACATCACTTAACGTGATTACTTGCCCGACATGACGCCTCTATAGGCTTCTTGTTGGGTAAGGCATGACGCCTTATAATGGCATGATGCCTGTATGGCTTCATGTCTGTAAAATAGACAGCGATCGCGACAAAAAAAGAAGAAACTCCAAACACTATTAATGAATGAAAGAAGGAAAATTTTCAGGGCTCGTTTTTCTTCGTTAGAAACAGGACTAATGAGAACCAACGAAACAATTAATCCGAGATAAGTATGCGGGACGTTATTCGCTGTAATTAGGATATAACTGTGAAGAAATTAAAATGGACAAAAAATTGGCGATGCTTATACTAAGCCGCGCAAGGCTTGAAACAGCAAAACTTGACAATTCTGAAGAATAATCTGGTTCCTTCTAGGATGTTTCTAGACCTTAGCTAGGTAATGATAGGTTGTTTGACCGCCACGGTGGATCAGTGGCTACGGCTCTCGGCTGCTGACCCGAAGGTCGCGGGTTCGATCCCGGCCGCGGCGGTCGCATTCCGGTGGAGGCGAAATGGCAGAGGTCCCGTGTACTGTGCGATGTCAGTGCACGTTAAAGAACACCAGACTGGTCGAAAATTTCCGGAGCCCTCCACTACGGCGTCTCTCATAATCATATCGTGGTTTTGGGACGTAAAACCCCAGATATTATTATTAATGATAGGTTGTTTATACGTTGATTCTCAACACGTTCGAGCTAAACAACAGTCATAGACACGACACGGGTGTCCAAACTCTCGAGAAAGAAGCTCGCGCTGAAACCAAGCGTTGACACCTCTCGTAGGTGTATACGGGCACGTGGTGGTTTTTTAGTTTTGTCCCCCAGAATACAAAAAGAACGCAAAAGAAAGAGGGGGGAGACCCGTACCACCAAAAGGTATGACGGGAGGCCTTCCATCGCGTCGGGACCTTCTCGCAGCCGCCGTTGCCTTCGCCGCTTTCTTGTATTCTCTCGCTGTACGTACTCGGGGTCTTCGGCTCGCCGCCGTCGCTTCGCAGCCGTTTGTTGTTGGGTTTATTGGCGCCTTCTTCATTTTCAGTGGACCAGTGGTGAGTAATGGGATTTACCCAGTTTCTGTGGCACATACCCGTTTGTGGAGATGATAGTTTTCTGGATCGACTCGCAAGGAACGATATTCTAAGCAGCTTCGCTGTTAAAAGACAACTTGCCGCCGGCAGGGACCAAACCTGCAAACTTCGAACCTGCATAACGCGTCCGATCTTCCAACGCCTTCCCCTACAGTTTCCTTGGACTTGATTGTCTTTTCGTACTCACAAAACATTATTAGGTATGATATGGAATGTCTATAAACTACATACAGTGAAATCGTCCCTTGTGCAATCCTGAAAGTACGAAACGTTTCTCACCTCACTTCTCCTTCCTACAGCTGGAAGATCTGCTGTTACTCTCCGGCAGACTTCAGCAAGTGCACTTATATATGGTAGAAAAAAGTTAGGCCGCTGTCTCTACTGATAGCTACGACGGAGGTAGGCTTTTTTCAGCAAGAGGCAGAAACTTCCAAGAAAAAAAAAACGAATACTGATAGGAACAGGTGCACCTTTCGTCTATAGTATGCATAGCTCGCGCGTATGGTTCACCGGACGAAGCGTCTCGGGTTGGCTGCTGCGCGTGCAGAAAGAAAGCCGGTAGTTCTTGCCGACAACCTGTGAAAGAGCGTTTTGTGGAAAACAGACATGCACCGTGTGCACTACAATAAGTACACGCTTCGGTGCGTGAAGTTTATCTACGTTTTATTCGAAGGTCGCAGGTTCGGTCCCTGCCCACCACAAGTTATCTTTTCGTCCACTTTTCTTTCTTCCCAGTCACATTACATTTACTATACTAATAACATCCCCTATACATTCATTAGCATTATTGTCTGTTAGTTCTCATTAAATTATGATCACTGAATTAGTAATTCGAGAGAGTTATAACGAGTCTTTCGCTAAAACAAAGAAAAAAATCAGCTCACGAGGGTCCTTTATGCATTCAGCTAAGACGACTGGGTGGCGAAGACCAAGTTCTTACTCACTTCAGCAAAAGGGAAAGTTGGGCTAGTTGGTTTGCGTTCATATTGAAACAGCGCAAAAGACGTAGGACACAGAAAGACTTGACAACACGAGCGCTCCTGTTGTCAAGTATTTCTGTGTCCTACGTTAAATGTCAAGTCTTTCTGTGTCCTACGTCTTTTGCGCTGTTTCAATATTCTCACTTGATTGTATTGATGCCCCCGCCCGTTCGCCAAGAGAACTCTCTGCACCTATAAAGTCGCTTTGCACTATAGGGGGGTATGCACTGAGCCTTGATCCGCAAGAGGGCAACACCATCACCGCGTCATTTTGAAGGTCCGTTCGTACGCCGTTTTGCTGTCGTGCTTCGGCGTGCAGGGGATGTTCCGGAGGTCTCTAGACTTCCAAGTTGCCGTACGGATCTCGGACACAGCGCGATGCAGCGCGTTTTATGCTGCGGCGAGCGCGCGGACCTCCAAAATGGCGACCCCGACGCTAGCGATCCTCGCGGATGACGCAAAGTGCATACCCCATACCTCCGAGATCGCAGGCGTAGGCAGTTTTCTACGCCTCACGCGGTTTTGCTGAGCCTCCGGGATCGGCGCACATTTGTACAAGCGACGACATGATGGGATGAAGTCATCACGTGACGTCACGCCACAGGGACAGCTCGATGGCGTCTTAATGACGCCACGGTACTGGGCGATGTATGCGACGTACGGAGGCGTCACATGACGACGTTATCGCATGATTTTTTGCGCCACTTCGTATGGACACCGACAGGTGCTTTTCGCGTATGATAAGGCATGTAATGCTTTCGCCTTAATATGGCAAAGCTTCAATTTGGGCTAGTTGGTACGGCATTGTAACGTAGCTGCGCTGAGCGAAATGCCCAAACAAATGACAGGGACAAGACAACAGGACGGTTGCGCACCAAGCCGTCCTGTTGTGCTTGTCCCGTCGTTTGTTTGTGCATTTCGCTCAGCGCAGCTACGTTACAATGTAACTGCGTAGTTTCCTTGGCCGTGCGTTTCTATTTTACACTGTATGCGCTCGCGAATATGGCCGCCGCATTTCGTGACTGTGAACTTGCCGTAGCTGTTTCCGTAGGCGTGCGCAGAGTTCTTCATTAGGAGCATCACCACAGAGCCCCCCCCCCCTCCCCCCCCTCCCCCCCCCTTACCCACCCCATTTTCTCTGCCATAGAGTTTCACAATAGTACACTAGAACGAAATCTAGTGCTACTGTCGACAGGGGGCTGCAACGGATGGTGCTTCAGCCAGTGTGGGAATGATGGGTACTACCAGCAGCGGATCTAAAAGCATGAGGCGTGCGCACGGGGGTGGGGGGGCAGGGGGGAGCACGAAGCCAGCCCCATACATTGACATGATAGGGAGGGGGGGGGGTGCTGCGACGAACCTTCGCCCCGCCTGAAGGGGAACCCTGCGCACGCCTATGTCCAGAAGCTGTTTTTTTTTTTTGGGGGGGGGGGAGGCGGGGGATGTGGAGGTTCAACCCTACTTTATACATGTTCGTGCGTGCGTTTGTATGTGTGTATAATATACACTCGCAAAATTGCAGAATATCGGGAAGGTCCACAGCCCCTTGGTTACGCTTGTGGGTTGTACTACATAGATTTGCCTATGTTTCTTTCTTACGGCTCCGTGAGACCGGCAGCCGCTTTCGGTTACAGAGTTATATGCTTTCCATTGCAGAGTCGTAACTTGTTTTTACCGAGCCAACAAGAATAGAGCTTGCATTTCAATATTGGCAAATAAAACGTGCATGCAAACGTTGATATTGAAACTCGCTTTCTTTATAAATTATGCGTAGTTTAAAGGGGCCATGACACCCAATTCTCGATCGCAATCTGTGTTATGTGGGTTGGTCCTTGGGTGTTCACAAATAAGCTGGCGAAATTGTAGAGCATTTGATCGAGCACTTAAATTATAATTGAATTTTTTTACAAACGCGCGAGTGGCCTGAGAGTCGAGCAACACTGGCGCACTCGCGAGCCGTGACGTAACAAGCAGCTGACTGTGCGAGCGTCTGCATTCCGGCGAACGATATTTTTCTGTGGTCAGCAGCGCGTGAAATCGAGATATTTGAGATTTCTTCTGCTTGGCATCGAAACTGAACGATTTCCAGCGACTGAACCTGTGGTAGAAGACGACCGGCAGCGCTCCTTGCTGCACGTGACGTCACAGGCGCCATGGCAAAATGGCGGTCGCCGGCGGTGTGCGGGATTTACAGCCGGTGACTTCTAGGACCTGTTTTGCACTGAAATATTCTTTTACGGCCCACTTTTCATATCTGTATAGGCTTAACAGACCCTCTACTTCTAGTTTTTGCTGAGAACCACAAATTGTTGGGTGACCATGTCATGGCCCCTTTAAAGGGTCGTCAAAGGCCAATAATAAATCGACGTTGATTACTGATGTAGCGTTCGAGAAACCTCGTAGTGCTTGTTTCGGGCCAAGGAAGCGCTTAGTTTGAAATAAAATCTCGTTTTAGTATTGCGCATACCGTTAGCACAATTCTAACCGCCCGCCTCTGAAAACGACCTTCTGACGTAGCCACTACCCTCCCTTTAGTCGCCTTACTGCCCGACAGTCGGCGCTGCGGCTCAACAGAGCAAGGGGCTTCAGCGGAGCACAGCCCGGTAAAAACGGAACTTCTTCTCAACGTTAAGTCCTTTCATAGCATGAAACAGACAAAAACGCACTAGTTGTATTTTATTCCGTATTGTAATGCACTGAAATGTTCTTTTTTCTGTCACGGGTACTTTGAGTACTTGTCACTTCTTGTACCGAGGCCCTACTACGTCATCGGGCTTGTTACAATATGTACCACTAGTGGTGCTAATAGCCTCCTACATTTACCTTGATTACTCGATTGCTAAAGCTCTGCTGCGTGTAATATTGGCGTTTTAGATGTTCTGAAGCAGCGACCTTTCACTCTGACATAAATTGTTATTTGCCTTTAGTGTGCCTTTAAAGAGGCAATACAGTGAGCGTTGGGAGCGCTTCTCAACCGCCTAGCTCTAGTTCTGGGCAGTGGCTTGTGGCTTTGGCTTGCAGTGTCCAGTGCCGCCGTTCTCGAAGCTTCGCTCAGGATTGTCCAGGACGCAGTGGTGGCCCTCCGAGCAATGGTCCCTGAACATGCTGTTGCATTCTTCGTTGGGACACTGTTGGAGACATAGACGGTCGCATCAAGTTAGGCCCGCAAGACAGGACAAATGATATTTTGGTTAAAAACCATACATAGACTCGGCGTCGAAAATTACAGACCACTAAGTGAAGTCGAGAGTTGGACGGAAACCCATCTGGTCGCGAAAAGACGTCAAGACTATTAAAATAAACGACCACAAATAATTATTTTTATGTGGCTTTTATTCGTGGTCGCTGTTTATATTAATTATCTTCAGACCACTAACCAGGAGAAGACTGAATTTCCCAGTAATTTGAGACTTTTTTTTCTTTCATTGTTGGAATTTTAGGTCCAAAAACCACTGTTTGATTGATTTGACGCCGTGGCGGAGGGCTCCGGAAATTTCGACCATCTGGTGTTCTTTAAAGTGCGCGTAAATCTTAAGTACATGGGGCGCTAGCCTTTTGCCTCCATCAAAATACGGCCGGGATTCTATCCCACGACATTCGGGTGAGCAGTCGAGCACCATAACCACCAGACCACCGTAGGCGGGTACAGTTTGTGACTGTATTCGGTCGAACTGCACAGCACCCGCAGTTCGGGCGTTTCAGAACGGGCTGTGAATCTGAATTCGTGGCTGCCTGTGGAATCCAGTGAGAATATTTGGCCTTTTTTTAGTGTGTCATTTGACGTGGTCTGCACGTTCAAAGAAGATCCAAAAAAGCTCACAAGGTCCCTCACGCATTTGCATAAGATTGTTCGAAAGTGAAAGCCATTCTGTGTGACTATTTCACTGTGCACTTTAAATCACGCGAACGCCGCTTAACTTATTTTTCTGGGCACGCGAACGGCGCATTGATGATGCGCGGGGGTGGTAATGCCATTTTCGGCGGAGTCATACGAACGTCGTTTGTTTCTTTGATTTCTTTAATGCCCTGAATGCCGCAAATACGAAGCGAGCGCGCAGTTTGTGTGCCTGGATCCATGAAGGGTGCAGGTGATAGCGGATTAATACATCGACTGACCCAGGTGAAATGGCGTGTAATCGCCCCCCCCCCCCCCCCCCCCCCCCCCCACTCCGCCCCTCTCGTGCGCACGCCTATGAAAACAGTGACGAGTTTATTAACCTCTGTACTGCTTATATTTCAAGTTAAGTATGGTTTCGTTCCATTTTTGTATGAATGTAGTACTCTGCGTAGCCGAAATACAGATCAACACGACAGACTGGGAAGAACACTAAGAACGAGAAGACAGCTTTCGCCTTCGTGCCACCTTAGGCGACTGCATGAAAGACCGCGTGAATTTGGATGGACCTGATGTACTAAACGAAACACTATGTAGCACTACACTGCACTTAATGTTTCCTGCTATGCTAACTGCTCTTGGTGCCCCGACAAGCCGTATTCTTATTACTCAACGGCGGCCTTCTATGTACTTGGGAATATATTGTAAATAACTCATGACTTACGGCTCGTTCACAGCTGCGGCGAACATCGGTTGCGTGAAGGAGTTAGTCGCAAAGCGACAAAATGACCAGGATTTGGGGACGTGCACCTAACGACATCTCTCGTCGTCGACAGCGGTGGCCTGCCGTAACGGGAAATAGGCGAAAAAAAAAAGCGTACCTGACTAAAAAAATTAGTTACCGAAAACGACTCCTGGTTATATGCAGCATATGCCCACTAAAATATTCTGGTGAAATTGCAGTGTCGCACTACAAACCGCGTGGCTTCCCAGAGTGTTTAATATTTCACAATGGGGCCCCGTGTGTTTCTAATTGGCGTTGTTCAATTGTCCTGGGAAGCCACACGCTTTGTAGTGCGGTACCGGAATTTTACCTGAACGTTGCAGTGGGTCCCTGCTGCATATAACCGGGAGTCGTTTCGGGTATCTGGCTTTTTTCGTTAGATATGATTTTTTTTTGTCTATTTCCCATTCAGTTATGCCAGGACGCCCTTGCTGCCGCCGAGAGATGGTGCCACGTACAGATGGTGCCACGTACAGATTTTTATTATTTAGTTACATGCGTCCATCTCGAATTTTCGCTTACTAACAACGCCGATTTTTCGCTCAGAGCCAACGACACCTACACTACAATTTCTGCGAAATGAGCTCTTTAAATGCGACCAGACGCGAATTCTGTGTGTCGATGGGTGTAAACCGCACGCAGGTGTGAAAATTCTTAGTTGCTTTTTGGTAGCCAGTCGCAAATGGTTGCGTGACCGGCCCTAGTCGGAGGGGTTAAGGAGCCTTCAGGGGGGTCTGCATTCTTCGTGCGCTTACCACGTGGCAGTAGTCGCAGCAGCCGCAGTATCCCTTGTAGGTTCCGCAGCTACATTCCAGCACCTCGCATGTTGACGGGTCGCACACTAAGCCGGCACAGTGTGGATGCGACTTCGGAGACATGCTGTAAGATAGCACGTCACGCTTACGTCACAATTACGCCACATGGGGTTCTGCGATCACCCGCTCCTGTCGTAATAACGAATTTGCATGTAATTGATTAATAAACATGAACTTTCATAATAATAATAATAATAATAATAATAATAAATTTTACCGACGATTACGGTACTGCCTATTGCGAATTCTGAGCGCAGCTTCGTCTTGGGGCAAGGCCAACCATGTTTCAAGTTTTGCCTATCCGCGAGGTACTGACTACACCATAGGCCATAATTTTTGTTTAGTAGGACAGCACCCACTACGCCATCATTCGTCTTTCTGCGGATTAGCGAGGTACCTGCTACACACCTGTAAGGTGTTATGTGCTCTTTCTTAATGCTGCATGTGGCTGATGACGATGAAGAATTATGGCTGAACACTTTGCAGTGGGTGGCGAGCATTAAACCACCCACTCGTTGCGCAATTAGCATTGTGTGATGACTGGTTGTTATTTTACTCTTCTGCCACGCTATATTAGGTACATAGGTTAACGCGATTCCTTGCCCAACATGACGCCTGTATAGTTTTTTTTCTTTTTTGCAAATGGGTTTCAAGCACCAGCGTCGCTCTGTGATAGAGTACTCGACTGCCACGCTGAGGGCCCGGGTTCAAATCCCATTCGACTGTTCTGGGCGTTCGTTTCTCCTGCTTTGAGCGGCGACGGCAACGGCGACGCCGCTCAACGCAGGAACGGGTGCCAAAGAGCTGCGCTATGATAATACTACTACTACTACCAATAATAATGATGCCAGAACCGCGATATGATGATGATGGGGAACGCCGTATGGGGTTCGTTTTCGTTCGACACTCGCACGTGATGTACACGGTAGTGGGGCTTGCCCAATTCCTGTGGCGCATGCCCACCTGAGGAGTTTTGCACGACGGATCACGAGTTGGCGACAGCCTAAACAGCTTCACTGTAAAGCACCTAAGAGAGAGCGTGCCGGTTGATGATGATGATAGTTCATTACGACGGAGCACGAGTTACCGACAGCATCCACGCATCTTCACGAAGTGAATCATGACGAGTGGGCGAAGCTCTGGGTATCCATCATATGGGTGAGTAACCGTACGTTACCCGAGCGTTTCCCCATATAATGTAAATTGAGTGACATAAAGTGACATAAAGAGTCGGCGACAAAGCTAGGTCAATACGTTGAAGTCGCCGACGAGTGTAAAGGGTTTGCGCTTGTGTTTTATATTGTTCCGTCACAATTCTGATTGATATTAGTCTATTGTTAAACCTTTTTTTGTGTCTCACATCCACGCATCTCCCCGTGACAACGTACGGACACCATGGACGGACAAGCCTCGGCCCTAAGCTGCTTCGCCCCTAAAAAAAAAAGAAGATGGCTTTCGGCGTTGAGATGTCTAATTAGGCAAGTGCATAAGAGATCGCGTGATTGTTGAAAACACGTTAGGTTTACCAAGGGAGCCAGTAACGTTGGAATATCGCATTGCGTCTCAGTGACTGATCCTCATAATTCAACGGCACATTGTTCAGGCAGGATTGATATGCGGCTAAGTGTCTTTGACGGGTACCAATTTTTAACACGGAAGTGTTTTATGCCGGGGACCCACCAGGGCTCCACTAACGTATTTCCGTCGCGGATATGACGCTGTAAAATATGCACTAATAGATGGCAAAGAAAAAAACTCGAAGAAAAAGTTTCGTCACCGGGAGTCAAACCTACGACCTCTCACTCCGCAGCTAACGGCGCGAAACGACTCGGCCACAGACCACACGTTCCTTAGCGTACCAACGGCGATCTATTTATATACACCATTCACCGTTGGCCGTACTCCGAGTTGGGTGGACTTCGTGTTCTCGTTATCACTAGCGAGATGGCGCGACTGGCGCGGAGGGCTTGTGCCCCCCGCACGTTGTGATGCGCGCGCGCCTCTTCTGAGTGTGGTCGCTCGTGCGCACGCGCTTATCTCTTGATGGGGGGCGGTTTGTACGTCTTGTGCTGTCCGGCAAGTTTGCTTTGAAGTTATAGAGCGCGAAGGTCACAAGTTCGCTCGCTGGAGCGGCCGCGTTTGCGAAAGAAGCGCGATGCTCACACTCTCTTTCCTTCCTCAGTGTCACACACAAAGAAGTACTGTGGCAGTTGTTAGTTCGCGCTCGTCCTGTGTATGCTTGTACGTTCGTTTCGTGTGTCCTTCTTTGTGTTCGAGCAGCGTGCTTTAAGTGTCCAGCTGTGACAGTTGTTGGTTCGCGCTCGTCCTCGTGCGTCCTTTCTGCTCGAGGAGCGCGCTAAAAGTTTCGAGCTGCTTGCCGTTCTTCGCGTGACATTACAATTTGTTGCTATAGCATTCATTACTTCCGCCCTTGGGCGAAACAATGTACAATAAACGCTCAACTACCTCTGTGAAGACACACTCTACTTTCGTGTTATACCGAATCCTATCAGAGAGGGATCATCCATGTTTTTTTTTTCTTTCGGGAATGTTATACCAGAGGTTTTCATTTTCAAGTCAAGCGGACTTGCTTCGAAGCAGTGCTTGAGAGATAAGGGTTGATTAGCTCAGTTTAGGTCGTGGCTGCACTGATCATATCTTACCTGGCGAGAGCGGTGGCGACGAGAAATATGGAAACCAAGGCGACCTTCATTTTCCCACTGCAAGGAAAATATACATCAGTCGCGACAAATAAAAACGCCAGGCCTGCGCAGAACAGGAAGCACAGTCACAGCGAAAGCTGGAGGAGCGTTATGAACTCTGACGCGGCGAATACTACAAGTACAGAAAAACAGTGCTAGAAGGAAGGGACAAGAAAGAACCACGGCGCTGTGTCGGCGCTGGGGTCATTGTCCTATCTTATTCCGTCTTTTTAGAGCTGTTCTTCGACTCGTATTTATAAACCAACCAGCCCAAATGCGTACTCTACTGCAAGTACAGTTGCGAGATACCCGCCGTGTCATAAATCATCATAATTTTGCGAAGTAGGACGCTACCCACTATGACATTATTCATCATTGTGCGGAGAAGCGAGGTACCCGCTACGCATCGTTAAGGCATTATATGCACTTTGTGCTGTGGCGTATGACGATAAAGAATTATGGCGGAGCCATTTGCAATGGGTGGTAACATTTAAATCGCCACCACTCGTTACGCAATTTGCACTGTGAGACGCCTGGTTGTTATTTGACTCTCTGACCACGTTGTATTACATCTGTTAACGTGCCTCGTCGCCTGACATGACGCCTGTATAGGCATTATGTCGGGCAAGGCATGACACTGTCGGGCAAGGCACGACACTGCAGCCTCTATAGGCTTCATGTCAGTGAAATAGACATCAATCACGACAAAAAAGCTACAAAGAACTGTCAGTATGACAGGAATTTCTGACAGTTATATACGCTTTAAAGAAGTGATACTGTGCCGTCCGCGCATAGGACACACACAGCTCACACACAACTTAACTCTGACAAAGCAAGATAAGCCCAAATATGAAACATGCGAAGATGAACTGACAGTAAAACACCTATTACTTTCTTACGCAAAATTTGAAGCAGAAAGGAAAGAAAAATATCATTTTACAACGAACCCATCCCTATTCAACCAGCATTCGTTTTAGGTGAAGATACGCTTGTAGATACATCATGTGTTTTCAGTTTTTTTATGGGAAGCAGGACGTCTAGGGAAACATTAAATCCACCGTGTACTTGGCTAAACATTGTTGTTTACCTCGTCCACTCTCTCATCTTTAGGAAGAAGAACGAGGTTTTTATCCTTGTCAGTTGGAACCGTCGGGGCCCTTGCTCAGACAAGAGCTCACCCGAGGAGACCCAACTTTTAAGACAATTTATGCCTCCCGTTTGGCGCATGATAGCCTCAGTTGCTTATGTGCCATTTAACCAAACACCAACGCCAACCAATACCGTCAGTTATACACATGCAGTGAAATCTTCCATTGTGCAACCCTGAAGATATGGAACATTTCTCACCTGGGAGCAAGAAAGCACCATCGCGAACCCACGAGACAAACGACGGTTGCACACAGCACTTGTGCGTACGGGTCGTTTCTGTCGTGGGTGTTCGTTCGCGCTGGTACTTCCTTGCTCCGTTATGAATCCACTCGCCCAAAAAGAACTATTGATGACTTCTCACCTTGCTTCGGCTCTCTGGAAGACTTCAGCATGCAAGTACCCTTATAAATGGCAGAAAAAAGTTAGGCCGCTGTCTACTGATAGCGACGACGGAGGAAGGCTTTCTGAGCTAAAGGCAGAAACGTGTCAGCAAAAAAAAAAAAAAAAGCGCTACTGATGATAACGGCGCACCTTTCGCCTGCTATGCATAACTCGTGTGTGCTTCACCGGATACGGCGTCTCGCGTTCGTTGCTTCGCATGCAGAAAGAAAGAGTCCTTTCCGAAACCTGTGAAATGACTCTTGCGGAAAACAGCCAGTCTGGGTACCGCGCACTTGGCGCATGAAAATTTAGCTACGCTTGATACGATTATTAACTTATAATCATAGCGACAGCTATAACATGTTCTCCACTTCAACAAACTAAGTAGAACTGCAGGAAGCTGAAATAATTAGTACAGATTCATGTTAAAATACGTTGGCGTGCAGGCACAGACTCAAGAGAAGCCTTGCATGGTGGTCTAGTGATTATCGTGCTCGACTGCTAATCCGAAGCTCGCCGGGTTCGATCCCGGCATTGGCGGATCGCATTTCCACGGAGGCGAAATGGTAGCGGCATGTGTACTGAGCAATATCAGTGCGCGTTAAAGAACTTCAGGCGGTCGAAAATTTCAGGAGCCCTCCACTACGGCCTGCCTCAGAACCCCACTAATTATCATTATTAGAAATCAGAACAACACAAACGCTGGCGTTTTTTTTAGATGTGAAGCATCTTATGGCGAAGCTTAATCCGGTGGTGGTGTGCGGCGTGACCTCCCTTACTGCGCATCCGCAAACCCTTTCAAAAAAAAATAAAAATAAAAAACCTCCTCTCCCCCCTCTCTCTCCTCTAGGCATCCCTCCCCGCAGGCATCCACACCCTCACTGCGCATGCGCCGCCCCTCCTCTCTCCCCTCCATGCTCCCCCCCCTCTCTCCTCAGGCATCCCTGCCCACGCTCCCACTGCGCATGCGCGTGCCCCCTTCTCTCCTCTAGGCATCCCTGCCCACAGCGTCCACATCCCCACTGCGCATGCGCGTCCCCCCTCTCTCCTCTCCTACGCTCCCCCCCTCTCTCGCCACACGACGCAGACGCAGGCAGCGTCTGCTAGCGAGTTTCTTGGTTGAAAAAAACCGACTGCTCGCGCTGCACAACCGTTCACTGTCCATCCCGTATATATGGCAATGGATCTTAGGCCTCCAATGTGGTGCCGGTGGGAGATTTCTCCTGTGCGTTGTTGAACAATAAAAATTCGCAGCGTGCGCGTTAACTAAAAGCGCACTGCGGGAATCTTTGTGTCCAGTTGGAGTCTTCTGTCTCTCATTGCCCATTAGCAGCGATTGGCATGTTCCAGCGGAAACACCGGTCCATCGCTGCGTGCTTTGCGCCTCCTCAGTTTTCTCTCCTGCGCAACGCTGCGATAGCGCCAGCGTCAACGCCACCGCCAGTGTAAGCGTTAGCGCCCGCTGCTTCACAACTACACATGGTTCCCTTTAGCGGGAGATGGTGTAATTTTTTTTTTTGTTGTCGTCGCGCAGGGTTTTCTGATTCGGGGGAGCAAAGCGTCACGTCAGTGCTACCCCCCTCCCCCTATATCCTACCGGTGTCCTTTCACTGAGGGCAGAAAAACTTTCAGCGCGAGGACACAAGGTCAAGAAAGAGGACGACACACTGCGCTTTCTGGTTTTTGTGGTCCTTTGCGCTGGAAATTTACTGTCATGATTTTCCAACAGAGTCCAAGGCCTGCACCCTTGAGGAGGTTTCACTGAGGACCTTACGATCAGAAAGAATTGCAATCTAGGGAGAGGATGGTAGTGCAACCCCCGCCCCGCCCTCCGTCCTGTCACATTCTGTGCATGCCTATACGGCCGTGTCACTGTAGTGTTGGTGTCGTGTGATTCACGTGTCCTTGGTTGTGTTTCTTGTGTGGTTGTCGTTTACACCCATTGAAATGCACGCGAAACGTTATCCTCGTGCGTGTGTACGCGTTTTGAAACGGTTTCACGTTGCTTCGTTCACAGGGTACTATGTGCTATCGCAGCGCATCGATTTTGTGCGTACAGAGGGGGCGTCGCAGAGACAGTGGAAGAGAATAGATTGATATACAGTCGTGAACATTATGAAAGGGAGACGCCGATTTCGAGTTTGAGCATAGATTACTCGGCAAGTGCGGATGCGAATATGACGTATTGGTTTGCAAGAAGTACTTTTCCTTTTGAATATCGAATGCTATGAACACTTTTCGCGCTTGGCAACTGCATTAAGCCAGAAATGGCCTCTTGATTTTAATTTCGGTGTTCCCTTTCATATCGCTCAAGACTGTACATCCTCCACCACTAAAACACATGACGTCGATAGTTCTTCGCACTGCGTGCCACTGTTAGTACGACAGTGAATGCATGTCGTGGATTTGATAAAGCTGGTAGTATTTACATACCGTTGTGCATTCGTCCGCGTCCATAGTTTTCAAAGCATGCAACGGCTCCTGAAATACAAATCGCTTACAAGTAGCGAGGAAAATGGGCAGTTTTCTCTTTTACAAGAACGCACACAGAATTTCTCTCTTCATGACGTTTTTATTCTCGAAAATAACATGATGATCGTTTCGTTTATGAACACTTAGTGACCGTGTACACTTGATGGCGCAATCCGTGTCGCCGCGGACCACCGCTTCCGAAGTTAGTCTCCTTTATTTGGCTATTACAGCATCACCATGCGCGTAGAGTCCTTGCTGTCTGTTTTGTTCTGTTGTTACGTGACTGCTGGGTAGGTTCAGGTATGTAGCACCTCGGCTGCTCCATATCTCTGCGTTCTGTCACAAGTACTGATAATGTTAGCGAGTTTGGTGAGGTTTCATGCAGAACTTGTCTTGGTTTTGCTATTTTTGAGGTAATGCTTCCCTTTTAGCTTTATGCTAACAATTTTTTTATTGCTCCGTCCCTAAGCGAGGAGGGTCAAGGTTCACACTTTAATTAACCCTTTCGTGCGACAAGTTTACGAAGTGTGCGAGGTGTGCGAAGTGTGCGTGGAGTCTTCAGGCGTGCAGCGTCCCTTCCCGCCGAACTCGAAGCGCTTGGAAGGGTCTTCCAGCACGCATCGGTGGCCTTCGGTGCAGCGCTCTAAGATCCACGAGTTGCACTGGTCACCCGGGCACTGCAAGAAAAAATTAACAATGAGCAGGAAATGTGTATATATATATTTAAGTGTGAGTACAGAAGAATACTAATATTATTATTTGGTATGTGTACACAAACACACAGAGGAAACAGGGAGAGAGCAAATTTGACAGCTGCCGCCTAGAACACCTGACGCTAGAGTGTTCACCATTCGTTACGCAGCGGGCATTGCTAATTAAGGAATACAGACTGATTGGACGTAAATGCGCGACTTTTGGGATTGCCTCTTTCCGAGAGGGATGTGCAGCTCGACCTTGTAAGGCCCTCGGCGCTCTGTTCACATTCACGAACAAAGCGGACCTGTCCGCCAATTTATGGACGTTTTCTCCGTGTTTTTACTGATTTATGTGCCAATCTCCCGTATAACGCCTAAGCAAACGAGTCACAGGCCTTCGGAACGGCTGTGCCTGTGGCTTAATTCCGGAGAGGCGAAGTCTGCAGGCCTTTCCTTCAAAACCCGAGCGCGAATTTTCTGTATGCTCTGTGGCACATGCGCCAATTCACAAGCGACGGCCTTCGCTTCTACATGAGAGGGGCACGGTGTAATAATAATAATAATAATAATAATAATAATAATAATAATAATAATAATAATAATAATAATAATAATAATAATAATAATAATAATAATAATAATAATAATAATATCTGGGGTTTTACGTCCCCAAAACCACGATATGATTATGAGGGACGCCGTAGTGGAGGACTACGGAAATTGCGACCATCTGGCAGGGGCGTAGCCTGAAATATTTTTCGGGGGGGGGGGGGGGGGGCACCTCCTTGATTTCGGATGGGGCACCTCCTTGAAGTGGCCATTTTTCGCTATGTATGCCATGGCGAAAAAAACATTTCAGGGGGGGGCACGTGCCCTGGTGTGCCACCCCCTGGCTACGCCACTGCCATCTGGTGTTCTTTAACGTCTACTGACATCGCACAGCACACGGGCCTCTAGCGTTTCGCCTCCACCGAAATGTGACCGCCGCGGTCGGGATCGAACCCGCGACCTTCGGGTCAGCAGCCGAGCACTTTTACCGCTACACCACCGCTGCGGACGGGCAAGGTGTGCTCGCAACACTAAAGAGGGCATTACGGCGCCACCCAGGGAAGCTATCGTTGGAAAATCTTCATAACATATTGCCGGAGCGCCTATAGCTCACATCCGGGAGCATAAATGATGCCGCCCCCTCAATCAACGCGCGCGCTTAACTTTACTCAGCGTCTCCTTCTGTGCGTATAGCGTCTTCCTCATAGCTGTGCGTCGTGAATCATCAGGGTAGAAGCGTAATGACCAGGTAAACGTCGGCTACGGCTTGGAATATTTTGTTGCGTAACGACACGCGTTTGCACCGCGCACTCGGCAACTCACTTCGCGAGTAATCCTGTGTAGTGCCACATCTCTAGAAGGTGGTGCGGCAAGAAGTTAACGAAAACAGGAAACCTGAAAACACCTCGTGTTAACCTTACAGGGCTCTCATACAAGCAGAATTAAAAAAAAAATGTTGAAGGCTGTTGAAAGGTGCAATGAAACACCTTGCTGCGCCCTGTAAAATGTCTTGAGAGTGTGTTAATGAGAACTAACAGACAATGATGCCAAAGAAAGTATTGTTATTAGTAGTAATTGTAATGTAAATGTGAAGGAAGAAAAGTGAACGAAAAGATAACTTGCCACCGGCAGGGACCGAACCTGCGACCTTCGAATAACGCGTCCGATCCTCAACCATTGAGCTACGGTGGCGGTCATCCCTCCGTCCACTTTACAGGGTATATGTGTGCATTTAAACGTGGGAGCGTCAGTCAGCGCCGCCTGTTGCCATTGAGGCGAGTGTGGAACACTTTTTTTTTTTTTTTGCCTGTTGGCGCCACGTAGCACGTGATCTATTACGAGCTTGAGAGTGTGTTAGACGATGAAACCGACAGGCAATTGAGCCAAGGAAAGCATATAGGGGACATCATATGCTGTTTGATTATGGACTTAAATTGAAAGGAATTAAAGTGGACGAAAAAGCGATCTCTCACCGTCGTTGGTATCCGAACCCGCAACCTTGGAACTGTGCGTCCGATGCTCTACCGACCGAGCTACCACGGAGGGCGCTTGCCCATCCACTTCGTTGGGATGTTTATGGGTTATTAATGCTTGGGTGTGTTAGCCAGCGCCACCCGCAGCCAAGGCGGTGTGTGTGGAATACCCTTTCTTTTTTGCCAGAGGACGTCACGTGGCACGTGTTCTTCGCACGAGGTGGCAGATTAACCAATAAATCCTGGCATGCTACCTAACAGTGGCGTAGCCAGGGGGGAATCGCCCCCCCCCCTCCCCAGAAATTTTTCAATTTTCCAATTTTGCGTGGGTATATACATGCACACATGCAAACGCACGCATGAACATACATAAAGTATGACTGAACCCCCCCCTCCCCCCCCCCCCCCCGAAAAAAATTTCTGGCTACGCTTTGTAACGTAGTTGCGCTGAGCGAAATGCACAAACAGTGACGGAACAAGAGGACAGGACAGGTGGTGCGCAAAGCTTTCAACTTTTTATTTTAGCAAAAGCATGTCGAAGATATACACGAAAACATTGTCCTGTCCTCTTGTTCCGTCACTCGTTTGTGCATTTCGCTCAGTGCAACTACATTACAATGCCGTACCAACTAGCCCAAATTGAAGCTTTGCTAAAGGCTACGCCCCCGCTATCTAAGGTATCAACTCTGCCGGGACAGAGCACTCGCTACGAAAGTACGAAAGAAGGGGAATCGTCCGAGGGGCTCGTTTCTTTTTTAGCACAGCCAATGGAACCAACAAACAACAAACAAAAGCTACAAACAACAAAGCACTGGGGCATTAGAGCGTGTTGAGTGACAATTTATGACCTTTTATTTACTTGTATCAAAAAAGATTGCGTTAAAGCAGCCATGATGACACCCAATTTTCGATCATAATCTATGTTGGTTAATCCTCGGGTGTTCACAAACAAGCCGGCGGAATTTCAGCGCATTCTGTCGAGAACTTAATTTATAACGAGCATATTTTTATAAAGAAGCGAGCGGTCCGAGAGTCTGACAACACTGGATTTGTTTTGTAGTCAGCTACGCGTACAATGGAGCTATTAGAGTCTTATTCAGTTCGGCATTGAAAATTGAACGGTTTGCAGTGGCTGAAACATAGTAGAAGACAACGGCTCCACTCCATGAAGCGCATGAAGTCACACATGCCATGGCAATTTGGCGGTCGCCGGCGCTGGGCGCGTGCTTTATAGCCGGCGACTTCTAGGGCTCATTTTGCAACGAAATATTCTTTCAGTGCCCATTTTGCGGACATGTACGGGCAGAATGGACCTTCCACTTCTACACTTCGCTGAAAACCGCAGTTTGGTGGGTGACCGTGTGATGGCCCCTTTAAGTGCATGCATAATACTACCAGTACCTCTATTCTTTTTTTTTAAAATGTAAACTGAATATTTGTTCAGCGCATGCAGGAATGAGCGGTGTGTACTGAGGCACCTAAATTCATCTTTTATCTGTCCTCTCATCCATACTATCACGCATACCTTGTAGCAGATGTCACAGCAGCCGCACTGGTCCTTGTAAGTTCCACAAGTACACTGCCTTGGTGCGCAACGTGTCCGGGTTGCAAGTGACGGCTGCGCAGTTCACAGGCGACGTCGCTGAGGAGCTGCGATGGGTTATGACGAAATCTTTATATCACTCACGAGTAAAAAAAGCAAAAAAAAAACTTCTTTGTGATATTTAATGGACACAAGTTTAACAAGCTTGTAATTGACGTTGTCAATGAACATATCTCATAGTCATGCTACATGTAAGTGCATGTAAAAATATCTGTACTGACTCTACCCGCAGTAACCTGAGTGTCGACCCTGTTTGTATTGGAATCTTTCCTAAGAAGTATTTCTTAGACGCCAGAGATCGTATGTGTACATAGTATTTCTCATGATATCTTTTTTTTTATTCTTTCGTTCTTTCTTGTTTTTCTTGCTTTTATGTGTTTCTTCGAAATCATGATGATGTGATGACTGGCTCTATATACAGCCTGCGCTCCCATGTTTTTCATATGTAAATAAAAATAAATGAGTCAATAGAAGTCCGGCGTTGACAACAGAAATGGCACCATAAGTTGCGTGTGGCGTACACCCACATTTCCTTGGTGAGAATTGAATTAAAGTTGAATGAAATGTGAACCAAAGTGAATTAATGTAGCAAGTGTATGCCAAGTGAATGAAAGTGATAATCAAATGCTCGAGGTGAATCAAATATGAATTAAATTCAACTAAAGGAAAGAAAAGGTGAATTAAGGTGAAATAAATATGAATAACACGTAAGTTAAAGTTATGTAAAGGTGCATAAAATCGGAACTAACATTGAATTAAGTGTTAAATCGATTTATATGAATTAAAGGTGAATTAAACGTGAATTGCGAAAGCGCGGAATTTCGCGCGTGCTGCCCGTAGCGTTAACTAAAGGTACCGTCAAATTGTTGTGTTTTTTTTTTTTTAGAATGAGTAAGATGTACCCATTTAGAACAGCTGTAGTGGTAGAGTTGGTTAAACTTCGTTGTAAGCTTTGCACTTTAATTTGGCTTCAACTTTCACATCTTTTCAGAAAAGAGCAACGACGTTGATTGTGGGATTCACGATACAGAGATACGACGAGATTTAAAAGGCTAGAACTTGAAGCTTGCCAAAGGTCCACGGACATATTGTTCAGTGTCCAATCTATAGAGACTGAAGAGTTTGAAGAGTGGTTGAAACTTTTAGTCAATGCAAAGCTTTAAATAGGTTTGTTGATTAAAAACATGGCACTCACCTTGCTATGGCCACTGCGACGAACAAGAGTGCTACCAAGGCTACGTTCATCTTGAACCTGGAAGTATTACATTTGAGCGGTTTCAGTTATAGACAGTCTTTACGCATTGGTAGAGAAATTCGATGGTTGGAGCTCCCTTACGAAAATGTATTTAAACAGTCTATAGAGTACCTAAAAGTGGGTTTAGACAGTCTATAAACTGCCTATATCTATTTTTTAACGGATATGCCACATGTTCCGCTGCGCGCGATTGATTTAAACTCAGGATGACTCTTATGTTGGAAGGCGTACCTCTCAGCGTCTCGGTGAGGAATACGCTGGCCGCAGAAATATATGTACACGAAGACACAGTTTTCTTTATTCTTTTCGCCAATTATATCGCGGCTTAACATTGTCTACAAGTAGTGTCATAGGCATTACACAGGTGCGCTACTGGATGAACCTTTTTGGCCGGGCATATTGCTTGCCGTGACATTAATAATGTGAGCGCAGCTGTCTAATTAGTCACCTGTCCGTCCACTGGCATGGCAACATAACAAATCCCTTAGTGCTATTGCAATTTACAACTAACTAACTAACTAACTAACTAACTAACTAACTAACTAACTAACTAACTAACTAACTAACTAACTAACTAACTAACTAACTAACTAACTAACTAACTAACTAACTAACTAACTAACTAACTAACTAACTAACTAACTAACTAACTAACTAACTAACTAATCTAGCCAAATAAATAAGATAAACTGTTTTGTTACTGATGTCGTCATGATCAGAAAAACACTCATGGGCGTGTTTAACTGCAAAATAAAAGATTTTACGTGCCTAACCGACGATATGATTATCAGGCAGTCCGGAGTCGTTGTCACCAGATTAATTTTGATCACTTGGTGTTCTATGACGTGCACCTAAACCTAAACACACAAGTGTTCTTTGCATTTCGCGTCCATCGAAATGCAACCACTAAGCCCGGTAAAGGAACCTACGCCCATGGGCATGTTTCCTTCGCTCAGATGAAGCTTGATATGACTTGCATTTTTTTGTATGCCCGCAAATTACGAGTTGTCACCCGCCGCGGTGTTCCAGTGTTTACGGTGCTCGACTGCTGACCCGAAGGTCGCGGGATCGAATCCCGGCCTCGGCGACCGCATTTCGATGGAGTCGAAAATGCTAGAGGTGCTTAGGTTTAGGTGCACGTTAAAGAACCCTAGGTAGTCGAAAATTTCCCGAGCCCTCCACTAAGGAACCTCTCGTAATCATATCTTGGTTTTTGGGACGTAAAACTGCGACAATTATTCTTATTAGCCTGAGTAGCTCAAAGACGTTAAATCCCTAAACCAACAAAACTTGATTGTTCAAATGAACATCGCGCAAGTTTGATAGGATTCACATTTTTGCACGCATGCAAATGACGACTTGAGGTGCGAGCTCTCGCACATCGCTTCAATACACAGCATATCTTAAACTATTACAAATAAAATGAAAATAAGCACAAGAAATTCGAATACTACTTACCGTTGTTATGAAAGCGTGCTGCCCCGAGTTTCACCTGTCTCCGCTTCAGCGCCGACAGCCAAGAGTAAAGAGTTCAAGTTGTTTTGACTGGACGCGTCCTTATATCTGGTCGAGTGGCGAGAATGTAGCGAGCGACACCGCCAGCACGCGTCGTTTTCATTTTCGAAGCAATTGCGAAGTTGTCTTGGCGCGGTTCCAAAAGGAGCGACGCGACGTTTTCCCGCTTGACCAGGTCAAGGCGACGCCGAAGAAAGAGTGGACAGATGACAATCGCTTAAATCGTCGCTTTTTAAAGTCGCCACGTGCCTAGTCCCTCGTTAAGAAACTTTAACGACTTGGCAATGGGTCCCAGGAGAAGCACAACAAACCAAGTGGAGCGCTTAAAGGGCCCCTAAGCAAACCTCTCAAAATACAAAAAAAAAACGAGCGCGATATTAACTGCGGAGCACTCTAGGTGCCCGGGCTCTCGTAGGCTGTCGTCGCCTGGCGTAGCGCAAGCAAAACCACGCAAAAAAAAAAAAGAAAAAAAAAAGACAGGAAAAACCGAGGAAGCAAGCGAGAAATAGGTAGAGAGAGGAAGTAAGGGGAAAATACAAAGAAAACTATAGTCGCTGACAGGCTGAAGTATAAATATAGGCTCCGCCCACGAGGCCGCATTGCCCTTATTTTTCGTGCTTCCGCCGTGTTGCTACTTCACGCTGCGGAAACGACGGAACGCGACAAAGCGTTGCAAAACACTTCCGAGCTGCTGCCGCTTCGGTGCACGTCAAACGCGGCACAATCACAAACTTCAACTGCATCGAATGACGACCGGCGAGGATGATGCTGTGTACGTGCGGATGACAGTTGAATTTTTTTATGGGTTCGTCCTCAGCATTACGTCATAGCAAAGGGCAGCTCTAATTGGACGCGCATAACATACATGGATAGTGGTACACTTCACTTTTTATTCTTAGCCTGTCACCGACTATAGAAATAATAGACGCCCTTTCTGTTCTGCCTTTAATTTTCTTCCTTGAGGATTCGCGTCTATTTGTATTTCAGTAACTATAGAAAGAAATAGAAATAAAGAGAGAAAAAAAAGAAAAGACGGAAAAAAGCTGAAAAAAGAGTTTGATGCGTTTCCAGCGAAAATAATCAGCACTCGATTACGTCATCATGGCGTCACAGGTTACCAGAGTTCGTGACTTCATTGTGACGTGCTTGTGACGTCATCCCCCCGATGTCGTCGCTTGGTCAGAGGGGGGGCCGATCCTGGAAGGCAGTGCAAAACCAGACTGGGCGCAGAAAGCTTTCGGGAGGTGGGGGCCAATACAACAACAACAACAACAACAACAACAACAACAACAACAACAACAACAATAATTTCTGGGGTTTAACTTCCCAAAACCACGATATGATTATGAGAGACGCCGTAGTGGAGAGCTCCGGAAATTTCGACCATACGGTGTTCTTTAACGTGCGCTGACATCGCACAGTACACGGGCCTCTACCATTTCGCCTCCACCGAAATGTGACCGCTGGAGAGGGTCAATGCAGTTGACTGAGAAGAAAAAGATGACGGCTTTTGTTTTGCAGTAGCCTTACGCAAATGCACAAGGGATCACGTGACCTTTTAATTAAGAAGTATGTGAGGCCTCAGTGGCGTTGATAGGCGTGCAGTGTCCCATTCCACCGATTTCGAACGGCCTTGTCGGGGTCTTCCAGGACGCACTTGTGGTTCTCGGTGCAGACGTCGAGAAGCCACAAGGTTGCACTGGGCGCCCGGGCACTGAACGAGAGGAAACATCGCGTTGAAACAAGTGTAGAATCTGCGCAATTTAATTTCCGCTGTTAAGCAATATATTTAGCTTTTGTTATAAAAAACTTTGTCATGGAAAAATTCTCGCCTCGAGTTCCAAAAATTTCTGAGTTAGTATCATGAATCAGAGTTTCCCAGTTTGAAAAGGGAAAATATAACCAAGACATTTGAAAGCTAGTCAAAAAGTAGCCAACTGGAGCCAAGGACAGTAAAAGTAGCAAAAAGTAGCAATGCGTGTGGGAAAACAACGGAGACGTTTTCACTTAAATGACTACTATATACTAGAAGACCCTTTTGGTGGAAGTGTAAGCAAGTACAGAAAGAACCCTTCGAAATCATAATTAGTGAGAATATAGCATAAACTGTTCACTTTAGCGATCATTTTTCCCAGGTTGGCGCGTCTTGCCTGACTTTTCTTAAAATGACTGGAACTACCAGCCCTGTGGCGACCAATAAAATGAGTATTGCACGAGTGTGCCCAAAATCACAGGTTGCCAAGGTTGGAGCGTAAACTGTAGTCTTTTCGCAATCCTTTCTAGCTCGACGACGAAGTTCCTGCAGTTTTAAACCTACATTTACAGAGGGCTGGTCTGGTCATATAGCCCCTATGTCAGTCCTGCGTAGAAATAGAAACCATTGATAAAGAGAGAGAGAGACAAATAAGATTTATTTGAAACCAACTGAGCATTATTTTTCATCAGGTCGCCGATATTCATTTCAGAGAAAAAAATCTTTTTGCCCATTTAACTTCCCAAGACAGAAATCGTAACCAGTTGTGGGGCTTCGGTTCTGGGATATTGTCACAGGGATGCCTTTGATGCGGTGTGCAATTCTTATTCAAGCTACTAAACGTGTACCATTTCAATCTCTACTTTTACAAACATATTCGTAAATTAATAAATAAAATATATTAGGATCTAGCATATCTATTCGAGATTGGTCTGGTAAGATTAATGCAGCTTTGTTAGTCCGCTCGCGCAATCGCACAATAATTGATGTATGTCTTTTATGTATTCTTTTCAATTTTCATTTCTTTGTAAATGATTATGCATCATTCAAATTAGTCTCTAAATGTTCAGATGAGGAAGTTTTGACGAATCTCCCCCAGAGTAGGTATGTGCCATATTGATGAGGAAAGAAACAAACAAATATTCCCGAACAAACAATTCGTGGAATATCCGATTTCTAATGTCGACGAGTGCACAGCATTCTGTACGCGGAGCACTTTGTATTCTCCTGTTGACTTCCAATTACAGTTTAAATACGCGTTCAGCAATAGCCTGGTCTGCAGAATGAGGCCTCGTGCAACAGTTTTCCCACCGAGTTGCAGCCACGTATCAAAGAGTATTTTCTTTTATGTAATGCGAAAAACCCAAATCCAATTCTAGGAGCTGGAAAAACGCTCTGGCTGGCATATTTTGATACAACATAGTGGAACGCCAGCGCGTTCGACGTTACAAGATATTGATAATTTGGTTTAAATCGAGGCAACAAGAATGTCGCCAAAAAGTAGCCAAGTAGCCAAGACGTTTTTTCTGCCCCCCACCGCGGTTTAGAAAAGTAGCCAAATTGGTGCGAAGTAGCCAAACCTG
Source organism: Rhipicephalus appendiculatus (assembly GCA_030522465.1). NCBI lineage: Eukaryota > Metazoa > Arthropoda > Arachnida > Ixodida > Ixodidae > Rhipicephalus > Rhipicephalus appendiculatus. Next base: position 2,721,202 of record JALIZH010032968.1, read on the forward strand.
GCAACTCTGTCATGTATATCCTGAAAAGGTAAGAATACAATACAACACATTAAAATACAATACAATATTTTACTGCGGGACATATAAAGTCCAGGTAGTGCGCAAGTACACAACCGGAGGTCCCGAATCAACAGCGGCCAGGAGGACCTCTTATAACGTGACTTAAATGGAGCTTAGTACAAGTTGTGGCAAGTGGCAACACTTCATAACACTTGGCGCTGAGGTGAGGCACGGCCCCCCCTAACGGAGAGCCCGGCTATCTTCTGCGCCCAATTCCGTACCGTGTAGCAAAGGTCGCAGCATCCGCAGTGGTCCTTGTAGGTTCCGCAGGGGCACTGCGGTTCGCTGCAGCGGTCCGGAGTGCACGTGAACGAAGCGCAGTTGATCAGCGTCGTCCCTGATGAGCTGCAAGTTCACTGCTTTATTTATTAAGGCGAAATCCCTTTTACCGGTGTCACACGGGAACTTTTGATCGCGATCACGGGCCGATATGGATCGGGACTTCTTGATCGCGATTGACAAGCTCATCGCTGCTGCACGGGGCAACCTAATCGAGCTTGGCACATACGTCAGCCAAATCAATGACGGAGCGAAATCGCGACGCGTGGATCGCTATCGTCTTGATCCCGATTCGAGTCTGATTGGGAATTAGTGTGACCGTGTAGCAGCTCCTGGTTCGGATCGAGCCTAATCCTGTTCGGCCCTGATCGCGATCAAAAGTGCCCGCGTGACACCGGTATATAGACTCGATCCGGATCAGGTGATGCTACACGGTCACATTTAATCGCGATCAGGACCGATTGGGTGCAAGACGATCGCGATCTGGCTTCGTGATTGCGATTTCGCTGACGTCTGCGCCATACGTGATCCCGATTAGGCTGTACCGTGTCGATCGCGATCAAGAAGTCTGATCCGGACCAGCCGTGATCGCGATCAAAAGTGGTCAAGCAAAAGTAGCTTAGTGAAGCTTTGGCAATTTTTTCTGGGTGTTCAAACATGTTTTGTGTAGAGTCAGCTTCAAAAAGATTAGGGACCACAAGGGCACAAGTAAAAGATGAATATCCCCGCTGCTTTAGCAGCTAACATTGAATTCATATTCCCGGCTTGCTATAAAACGCGCTAACAACATTCACTGTGTAGTTCGACATAATACAGTCAGAAATTGGTGGTCTCTAAACTTATGCCGCCGACAGTAACGTTCGCGAGTGCGTTTGTATGCGTGCTTGTATATACACAAATGCAAAATTGAAAATTTTTTAGTTGGGGGTAAACGTTTAACGTAAATGGAAATAATAATAAAAAAAAACGGCAGGACGGGGAATATGGAAACTTGCAATAAAAAAAAAATCCGTAAACAGTTGTTGCCATGCTCGAGTCGACGTTTCGACAAGTGGACTTGTCTTCTTCAAGGCTAGAACTAGCCTTGACTTAGCCTTGATGGCTAGTGTTATTCCTAGCCGTGAAGAAGACTAGTCAACAATGGCGTAGCCAGGGGGTGGCACACCGGGAACGTGCCCCCCCCCCCCCCCCCCGAATTTTTTTTCGCCATGGCATACAGAGCGAAAAATTACCATTTCAAGGGGGTGCCCCTCCCGAATTCAAGGAGGTGCCCCCCCCCACCCCCCCCCCCCGAAAAAAAATTTCTGGCTACGCCCCTGCTAGTCAAGGCCAGTTCTAGGCTTGAATAAGAAAAGTTCCACTTGTCGAAACGTCGACTCGAGCACGCAACACCTGTTCACGGTTTTTTTTAAAAATGTAAATGGAGTTATTTAACGTCCATTGACATCGCAAAGGCCACACGGTCCTCTATCATATTGTATGCATTGAAATGCGAACACAACGGCCGAAATCGCACCCGCGTCGTTCAGGTCAGCATCCGCACAAAGTAACCCCTTTACTACTGTACCACCGCGGCGGCCACTGATGTTTTCGATCGTTTCATTCGCTACAAACTGAACAGCTTGAACAGGGGTTTAGTTTCGAAACAATCAAATACATATGAATAGGTTGAATTATTATGCCACGGACTTTACTTACCTTGTTATTGCGACTGCGCTCAATAGGAGCGCGACCAAGGCTACGTTCATGGTGAACCTGAAATTATTATTTGTAAGTGGTCTCAGAAACAGGCAGCATTTACACCGGTACAGAAATGTCACATTTTGATTTACCATGCATAAAAAAAAAAAAAAGGCGGACGCTCGAGCTTCGCCTTCAAGAGTAGAACACGATAGCGTAATCGGGCCCCAGTCAGTTTGAGTATATATATTAGTTGTTCAAAACATATATAGGTTCATTGTTAGCAGTATGCAGACGAGGATCGCAAAATCAAGCGACTGCAGCGGGAATGCAGCGGTAACCTCATTCGCACCGCCTTCTCAATCTCTCGCCATGCCTCGCTTCTCGGTGGACACCTCAACCGTGCCGCGAGGGTTGGAACGTCTGTGAGCGTAACATTGGCCATTTCGAACTATCCTGCGGCGGTCGCATTTCGATGGAGGCGAAATCCTAGAGGCCCGTATACTGCGCGATGTCAGTGCACGTTAAAGAACACTAGATGGTCGAAATTTCCGGAGCCCTCCACTGCGACGGCGTCTCTCATAATCATATCTTGGTTCTGGGATGTAAAACCTCAGACCTGAATATGCGAACTCTCTTAAAATGCATGCTGACTGCAAGTACAGTTGCGAAGCGCCCACGACGCCGTAGTAGGGGCGTACCCAGAAACTTTTTTTTCGGGGGGGGGGGGGGGCACCTACTTGATGTCGGGGGGGGGGGAGGGGGGGAGGCACCTCCTTGAAATGGTCATTTTTCGCTTTGTATGCCATGGCGAAAAAAAATTTCCGGGGGAGGGGGGGGGCACGGGCCCGGTGTGCCACCCCCTGGCTTCGCCACTGTGCCATAGTTCTTTATTTTGCGAATTAGCGAAGTACCTATTCCGCTTAAAACGTATTTGCGGGCTAGTTGGTAAGTCATTATGGCATATGGCAGCGCACACCAGGTAAGACAACGATCACGCACACAGAGGGACGACACAAGCGCTGAACTTCAACTGGTTTTTATTACGGGACAGATTCGCTTAAATAGAAACGCATGCGTTGTGTTCACATGACCTGTTCCTTGTGCAAAGATCTAACCCCAGAGCACTGCAGGGACTGTGGCTGCGTACCCGTGTTGGAAAAAACGAAGGTAGTGAGCAAAGACAAAAAGGCAAAGTCGCACGGGAAATCATAGAGGCGGCAGAAATTATCGAGAGGAAGGAAACGTGCATTAGTTGCCCATCGGTTGCACGAGCTTCGAAAGAGAGAAAGTTTTTAGGTATCAAAACGTGACACTGTTGCCTATTCCTGTCTATCTCTTGCTATGTGATGCTCTTGTGTAAGCGATTTGATTGCTGCTGCATGATAGGGTGCTCTGGGGTTTGATCTTTGCACAAGGAACACGTCATGTGAACACAACGCATGCGTTTCTGTTTAAGCGAATCTGTCCCGTAATAAAAACCAGTTGAAATTGAGCGCTTGTGTCGTCCCTCTGTGTGCGTGATCGTTGTCTTACCTGGTGTGCGCTGCCATATGCCATAATACCTATTCCGCGCCCGCAACTTAGTAGGCCCACCTGCTCAACTGTACACTTTGTTAATGTTGTTACAGATGATGATCATTAATTATTCCTGAGCCGTCTGTGGTGGGTGGGCAGCTGTCAGACACCCACGCGTTGCGCAATTGGAGATGGTGTTATGACTGGTGCGATCATACTTTTCTGTATGATTCCTCGCACTAAATGACGCCAGTATAGTGATTTTTTTTCCGAAACAGTTTCAAGCACTCGAGTGAATCTGCGGTAAAACACCTGACTGCCACAAAGAAGGCCTGCGTGTGATTCCGGCTCGCACCCATGATTTTTATCATTTGCGTCCATCGCGTTTTTCGCTCACAACCAACTGCATCGCCAGCGACGCCGACACCGGAATTTTCGCGACAAGGGCTCTTTAGGAAGAACTTGTTCTTGGGCGAGTTGGTGCCTGAGTTTGCTCTGAGATATCCATCTTTAAATCGGCAGCTTACGTATTGACATGTTGACGTCACACTTTCACGCCAATGCGCACGCGTGGAAGTTATCTTGATTTCCAGCCTTTGCTGGCTATAAACAGTCGGTAGTTCGGCGCTCCTCTATCTCTTCCCTCTGCCTTTTTCATGTCTTTAGCTTAGCGCCAGAATTAATATGTTCAGCAAACTAAGGGCGCTTCATCTTCAAACAGCGCACGCACACGAAGGCGCAATGTATAACTGACACGAGCGCCGTCGTCGAGCGATCTTGTTAGTTTTATTATTATTTTTTTGTATGTGTGTCTTCTGTGTGCGCTGTCAGAGGATGAAGCTGTACCAACTATCCCAAATTGCTACGCTGCTCCTTAAAGAGCCCCTCACCACCCCGCGTTCAAAGGCGAGGGAGTGGCTTCCTCCTCACCTTCGCTACCCTTCGTACAGGCCATATCTGCTCCTCGCCACTTATTTCTTAAAAGCACGTGTACAATGTAAGCGCTAAGCGTTGAGCCTGTCAAGATTTCGCGCTTGTCGGCTACACGCTGTTATCGTAGCTTGCGCAGTCGGAAACACACAAAATGAATTGAAATCAGTTGATCGCGCACAATATTCATGCGAAACAAGGAATAACGGGTAGGCGGCTTCATGGAAAAGCAGTGCAGGAGGCAATTAACATTTGAGATTTAGCGTATATGGACCGATCTAGAGTATGTACTTGGTTGACGTCACGGGAATCACTGTTCTTGCGTCACGAAATGCGCCAGAAAGACAATAAACGCCAGGAGAGAATAATGCGCTAGTTTTTTGTATTTTCAGAGGCTCGTGAGGGGGCCCCTTAACGCTATTGCGTTAGTAAATAAACCGTTCTGTTGCTTTGTGCCTGTGTCACAGTTGTAAAAGGCTTATGAGCGTTATTTCACTGGTGGGTCAATCGCCCCGTAAATCCAGTAGAATTCGCCCTTTCCTTTTAAGCGCGCGTATGACCTGTTACGGGGCTCGCTATTGCGCAATGCTTCAGAGAAAGAGTTTGTCACAGATACGACGAATGTTCAAACAAACACACACACAAAAAGGAGAGAAAAGATACCCGAAAAATGAGCAATACTCACCGCAGTTGTAAGCGCTCGTTGCCCCCGAAATTCGCGCGTCCGTTTCAAGTCTCCTGTAAAAGTAGCCGGCTGTTTTGTATGAAAGCAGCGTCGCAGTTATCTCTGCAAGAGGCGCGAGCTCAGGGACTTGACACCAGGCGTGGCTTGATATTGCAAGCTTTATCTTGGAGCTGTTCCAATGGGCGGCGCCTCTTTTCCCTGTTAAGCTGGTCAAGGTTACCCTAATGTAAGGACTCGACAGAAGACCAAGAAGTTGTTTTTTTCCAACATAATAGTTAGAAGGGACCCCAGGCGAATAGCTGCCTAATGCGGCTTGAAGGCGCCTGGGGGGCCCATACACAACGCAGCGTACACATACATTTCTAGGCAACATAATCGTACGTAATGAACAAAAAAAAATCGTTGGTAAGCATGAAAGCAAAATGCTTAAACGATCGTTTAAGAAAGCATCACATCAGAAAGTTTTATAGCTGGTGTGCAAGTTCCCCGTCATTAGCACTATCGTACTTGCACTATCATTAGCACTATCGCAATGAGCAGACGACCCGCCTTGACCACCTTGAAGCAGATGACCCGCGCAAAGACGATGCTCACAGAAGAAAGAAAGGAAGAAAATACACCGGTGCAAGTGGTTCCATACATTCATGCTATTTCACACAATCTAAAAAAGATAGGATCCCGTCATGGTGTCCATGTTGCAATGTCAGCACCGTGTAAACTTTCTGCTGTGTGCGCTACGATGAGCACAAAGAAAAAGATGTGTTCTGCAAAGCATGCAACCGTTTTTACTGAGTGCGCATCTGGAGTTGTGTACCTCATTCCACTGAGTTGCGGGAAGGAATATATAGGCCAAACCGGGCAGTGTTTCAACGAAAGGGCCAGGCAACACCGCCTCAATGTAAAGAATGGATTTGGCAGCCTGATGGCAGCGCGTTGCAAGGTGTGTGGATGCTACCCCAAGTTCACGGAGGCGAAGTTCATAGGCAGAGCAATGGAAAAAGACGGAGAGAGAAGTAATAGAGGCCTATTACATAAGGCAAAGGGGCGACGCCTGCGTCAGCACGGCTTCACTATCCTTTCAAGATAAAGAGATTAGTTATCTCAGCAGCACGTTGCGGTTCTCTGGTTGTTAAGAAAAATGTGATGCGCGTGCACTCATCATGTGGTTTGGCTTGTGCTATAAAATCTTCTTTCCGCGGTGGAATAAAATTAGTTGGAAGTTCGGCAGCCGTCCTGTTCCTTTGTGTTATGTGTCCTCGTTTGATTTGCGCCAAAAGTATCCCCAAATTATGAACCATAACCAACTAGCTCAAACCAGAATTCTGCTAGTGAGACGGGGTCGGTCAAAATGGAACCCGATGCGCGCGTCTCCCTCCCTGCATGAGTGGGCGGATTGTGGCCGGGCTACACGGGGGACGCATGCGCGCGTCTGCTTTCTGTGTGCCCCTTACGGCTATTGTCAGCGAACTTGGGAGCATATATAGTTTCCTATAAATACATTAGAGGCAACTTTGGCGCTAGTGTCTATGGGAGAGGCAACGCACGGCGCTTCAGCCAGCATGGGAATGATGGGTAGTACACAAATTTGCCTAGTCTTGCCTAGTCTTCGTTCTTTTGGCTCCGTGTGGCTCCGCGTAGCCTGAATCCGCTTTGCCGCAATACGGAAGTTCAGCAAAGGTTTAACAGTTACGCTTCACCACCTTGACCTTTTTAGGCTCACCGATTCAAATCGGCTCACGAAGTTCACAACGGTCCGTTCTTTTATGCGAAAGAAAACCAAAACACAGCAATAAACAAAGCCACAAGTGCGTTCGAAGCCGCAAACAAGAAGACTAGGCAAATTTGTGTACTACCAATCATTCCCACGGTGGCTGAACGATTCCAGCGCCAGAGTCCCCTCTAGTTAATTTCAGGAAACTCTGTGCTTGGGAGAGGTCACTGCGAGCAACGCAGCTCCCTCTGGTCAGTGGGCGGTGCCCTAAAGGGGCCCCTTAATGCATCCGTTATTATGGCGCACACACCACAGATGTTTGATGTGTTTCCAGCGAAAATAATAATCACACGATGACGTCATATTGACGTCAGAGTTCGCCAAGGTTTCTGACGTCATTATGACGTGATTATGACGTCATCCCACTTGGTCAAAGGTGGCCCGATCCCGGAGGCTCTGCAAAACCACGTAAGGTGTAGAATGTGTCCCATGCCTCCGATCCCGGAGGCAATGTAAAACCAAATTGGGTGCGGAAAGCTTTCGGGGTCGAGGGGGGCGGGGGGTGAGTACAGTTGACTGAGGAAAAAAGAAGATGGCGGCTTTTGTTTTCCAGTCGTCTTACGCAAAAGCGTAAGGGAATCACGTGACCTTTTATTAAGAAGTATGCGAGGCCTCAGTGGCGTTGATAGGTGCGCAGTATCCCGATGGACCCATTCGGAGCGTTTTGTCTCGGACGCACTCGTGGTTCCTCGCTTGCAGATGAGGCCAATCAATGGGAGGCACTCGTCGCCCGGGCACTGAACGGAAGAAGATACAGTGTGGAAACAGTGTAATATTTGCGCAATTTAACTCCGCTATTGGAGCAAAAAACGTGGCTGATTCATCTGTCATAGGAATCGGTAAAACACGAAAGTGGAAACGTGTCCTCACAGAGGTTGTTGAACGGTCATTGTGCATTGTGTTACCACAAGGGCAAAGGAATGAACGCTATAGCAACAAATTGTAATGTCACTCGAAGAACGGCAAGCAGCTCCAAACTTGCATCTCGCTCCTCAAGCAGAGAGGTTGCACGAAAAGAACATACACAGGACGAGCGCGAACTAACAACTGTCACAGCTCGACAATTAAACCGTGCTGCTCAAACACAAAGAAAGTATACTTGTGTACGAAACGAGTACACAAGTATACACAGGACAAGCGCGAACTGACGATAATATCTAGGGTATAACGTCCCAATACCACGATATGATTATGAGAGACGCCGTAGTGGAGGACTCCGGATATTTCGACCACCAGGGGTTCTTTAACGTGCACCTAAATCTGAGTACACGGGCGAACGTGAACTAACAACTGCCGCAGTTGTTACTTCTTTGTGTCTGAGCAGCGCGCTTCTTTCGCAAACGCAGCCGCTTCAGCGGGTTGAAGTGACATTCGTGCTCTCTTGAACTTCAACGCCACCACTGCGGTGAAACTTTGCGCTTCCCCGAACGGAGAACTATTCGAACCTTTGGGGGGAATCACTCATGCGGGAATCACTCATTATTACCCAGCTTGCTCACTGCACCTAATTGCAATACAAGGAGCGCAACAAATATAATTTCAACGTACCAGTAACCCGCAACACGTATGGCGATAGAGAGGGAGAGAGAAAAAACTTTTTATTTGAATCATTGAGGAATATCGGCTGGGACCAGCTGGGACTCTCAATCCAGAGCTCCAACAGCCGTTGCAGCGTCCCGTGCCCGACGGACCAGAGCCCGCTGGCCACTCGGGCTTTCGTCACGCAGCATGGCCTCCCAGTCTTGCAGGCTTGGAATAGGGGAGGAGATGGGAGAGCGCCTGGCAGGCGGACGCTGACATTCCAGCGTTAAGTGAAATAACGTCGGGACCGCTCCGCAGCCAGGACATTTTTCAGGGTAATAAGTGGGATGGAGAATGTGGAGGAAATGGAGGTTGGGGTTGGGGAATGGGTTGGCCTGCAGTTGACGCACCGCGGTTGCATCCTCTCGGGTCAGCGTGTAGTGTGGTGGAGGGTACCGAAGGCGTTCTCGTCTATAGTAATCGAGGGTGTCTTGATATCCTAAAAGTTCCGTGTTTGTGTCCTCCTCATCTGGGTTGGACAGCTCTTCCTCCGGTTCCCGGTGAGTGAATGCTCGGGTAGCTGCATGTGCGCAGTCATGACCGGGGAGAGAGGCGTGCCCAGCGACTGCTTGAGTTTCATGGCGCCAAAATTTCGAACACATTACCTCCCTAACCATTTCGTGCCTGCCGTGAAAAAAAAAAAGAAACTAATAAAAAGTTACGTGATTCTCCGTCAGTTTGCTGCTCATGTGTTTCATACTGTGCCATGTTGTTCCTTCACGGATCTTTTCAGCGTGAGCACCTGCAAGCAGACCTTTGCAGATGTGTTGCTTCTACGTATGATATGCTGTTTCGTTTAGGCTGAGTTTGGTGTCTGTGTATACTTCTACCTATGTAATTCTTCTAGTGATCTATATCTACAATATACTGTCTCCTTTTATTTGGTTTTGAGCGCATGTATTTGGCCTAACTGTATAAGATTGTATCACTGAGAACCATAGGTCGGCAAAACTTGTGGAGACGCGCTAACGTGCGTCTTGCCGGACAAGAATAAAGTTGTTCATCCATCCATCCATCACTCAGACTCACTCATGAAATATATTTTGCGCTTTGGGCTCACTCGGACTCAGACTCACCAAAATTTTTCTGAGCCGGGCTCCCTCGAACTCACACTCACGAAAATTTCTTCAACCGGACTTATTCGGACTCAAACTTACCAAAACATTACTTACCCGGACTCACTCAGACTCAGACTCACGGCTCGATCTAAGTCTGAGGGAGTCCGAGTGAGTCGACTCATGAGTCCGTTAGCCTAGAATTATCTCTTTCGACCATGGTGTCAATGCTCCATAACACCAATATCTCACGTAATCGGTGCTCTTCTTGGCGCCTTCTGATATAGTACCTTTGAATACTAGTTATGAGTGCTCGTAAACCAGTAAGATCATCTTTCTTGAAAGAGATGACAACATAATATATTGTTACGGGGAAGAAACTGTAAACGGCAGGATATATTTGCGAGCACAAGCGTACAACGCTGCTGCAGTCCAAGCGCGTTCCGCTCAGCACTTCGTCGTCGTCATTCGAAACCATCTTCTGAGCCCGTGACATTACCCGCCGGCGGCAGAAGCACCGTCCCGGTGCGATCAGTCCTCGGAGCGAGAGTGGTATACGGTTTAAGTCTCGACACATGCACTATATCGCTCGTGACTGGAGCTGTTGCTGACCTGGAATGGAGTGGAGCAATCTCATAGGTAACGCTAGTGACCATTCGTATGACGCGGTAAGGGCCAACATAACGTGACATCAGTTTTTCACAGAGACCAACACGTCGTGATGGTAGCCACATTAAGACCAGCGACCCTGGAGAGTACTGCACGTCGCGGTGTCGGTGATCGTAAACACACTTTTGGTCAACCTGGGAAGCAAATAAGCGATCCCGGGCAACTTGGCGGGCGATGTCAGCACGGGCCAGTGCATCACGAGCATAGGCAGTCGATGAGTCGGCGTCAGAATGGAGCATGGTGTCCATGGGTAAAGGCGGGTCATAGCCAAACAGTAGGTAAAAAGGTGAAAATCCAGCTGTGTCGTGACGTGAAGAGTTGTATGCGAAGGTTACAAAAGGTAAGTGGATGTCCCAATCTCGGTGGTCCTCGGAGACGTACATTGCAAGCATATCTGTCAGGGTACGGTTCAGACGTTCGGTCAGAAAGTCGATCCCAAGGATGAGGTCATGAGGGCAATTTTCTAGTACAGCAAACAGGACCGAAGTGTGATGCTCAGAAATTGTTATTCGTGCAGTGCACATTCCAAGCACAGTAGCAGTACTCCCATCGGCTGTACGGACGGTAGGTGCAATCGCAGGCGTCATAACTTTTTGGAGGCGGCGGCGGAGGTCTGAGCTCATCACAGATATTTGTGCACCGGTATCAATAAGAGCAGTTACAGGTAAGCCATCAACGAGAATTCCAAGAAGGTTGCATCGCTGGTCAGGAGTAATCAGAGGGTTTGCAGTCCGAGTCGTGTATGCAGCGTCACCTCCGGGGGCTGCACCGGCTAGTTTCCCGAGCAACGGACAAAGGGAGACCCGGAGCGGCGGGGTTGGGGCGAGAGGGGGACTGACGACGCTGGGGCGATGGCGAGCGGCTGCTCCGATGTTCTGGAAAAGGCTCTGCACTTGTTTCAGCGCGGAAGGACGGGGCATAGGGCGCACGTTCGGAGCGGGATCCCCAATTGTAGAAACTTGGTCGAGGTGAAGAGGTCCAACGGCTGCGGCAATGGCGGGCTATGTGTCCTATCCTGCGGCACGTGAAACATATGGGCCGATCATCAGGTGTACGCCATTCGGCCGGGTTTCGTCGTGGCGCGAAGGTGGGGTTCGGAGTAGCGGCCGCAACGACTGGAGGAGCCAAGTTTGGAGTAGCATTGGCATTTTGAAAAGTTGGCGAAATGCCCATATTCGCGATCTCTTGACGAACCACGGCCTGTATTAATGAAACAGTAGCGAGGCTGTTTCCTGGAGCACCGTCGTTAGACATTACGGGTGCCATAGCCTCGAGTTCCCGACGGACTATCCTGGTGACGTTTTCCGGAGCTGGTGGTTGATGTAGCGTGGGCAGATCTTCGCAGGAGGACGTTGCCGCCGTGTTGGGAAGGCGGTCAAACCGGTGAATGATGCGCCTACTTTTTGCCTGTTCGAAGCGACGACATTCTGCTATGACTGACTCCACAGTCGAGCAGTCCTTGCACAGCAGGAAATTGAAGGCGTCATCGGCAATTCCTTTTAGTATGTGTCCGACTTTGTCCTCCTCAGGCATGTCCTTGTCCACCTTTCGGCACAAAGCCAACACGTCCTGGATGTACGCGATGTACGGCTCCGTGGATGTCTGCGCACGAGTTGCGAGCTCTTTCTTTGCAGCCACTTGTCGTCCGGTAGGTTTCCCAAATAAATCGCGTAATTTCGCCTTGCAGACATCCCAACTGGTCAACTCTTCTTCATGCGTCTCGTACCAGAGTTTCGCCGTGCCCCGCAAGTAGAAGAGGATGTTTGCCAGCATCATCGTCGGGTTCCCAGTGGTTGCTGCTGCTGACGCGCTCGTACAGGACTAGCCAGTCGTCGACGTCGGTGCCGCTTGTGCCGTTGAAGGGGCCAGGGTCACGGGGCTGCACCACAACAATCGGCTGTGGGCCTGGCGGATCTTGTTCACATTGGGTAGCTTGGTCAGTCATCGTGGTGGCAGCAACGCGCCGTCCGCTGCGAAGATCCAGTTCCTGGAGCGGTATAGCGAGTCGTACCCAGCACCTCCACCAAAGATGTTACGGGGAAGAAACTGTAAACGCATGATATATTTGCGAGCACAAGCGTACAACGCTGCTGCAGTCCAAGCGCGTTCCGCTCAGCACTTCATCGTCGTCATTCGAAGCCATCTTCTGAGCCCGTGACAATATATTTATCAAGAACTTCCTTGGAAGAGTTGATAAGGGGGGGGGGGGTGGAGGTCAGGGCACTCCCTTTACGTAATTCGCGCCTCTAATCAATAAATATTGAAATGATGTATGAAAGACACTGCTTTGGAATACGTGTGAGTAGACGTGAGTATAAACATGAAAGCAGGCAGGGCTGATAGTAATGTTGAAGATGAGTAGATATGGCCATAGGTCGGCAAAAAAAAGTGTAACCACTCAGACTCATTCAAGAAATATATCTTGCGCTTTGGACTCACTCGGACTCAGACTAACCAAAATTTTTCTAAGCAGAACTCATTCGGACTCACATTCACAAAAATTTCCATCAACCGGACTCACTCGGACTCAGTCACCAAGACATTACTCACCCCGACTCACTCAGACTCAGACTCATGGGCTCAATCTGAGTCTGAGTGAGTCCGAGTGAGTTCGCCGACCTATGCTGAGAACTGAAATATGCACTTAGTACTGCGACTACATGTATATTGACTATGGGCCTTCACTAGCCTTGGGCTACTGGCCCAGCAACTGTTTGCACAAATTAATGTATTAATGACAAATAATTGGATATAATTGAACTTTTATGCTTCATTCGTGCTCCCATACCTGATAGCAAAGGTCGCAGCATCCGCAGTGGTCCTTATAGGATCCGCAGGGGCACTGCCGTTCGCGGCAGTAGTCCGGACACGTTAACCGATAGCAAGGTACCAGGGACAGTCCTGATGAGCTGCAAGTTTATTGCTTTATTTATTCAGGCGCAAGTCTTATTTATACAGGTGTCACATGGCCACTTTTGATCACGATCTGGCCTGATCCTGATCGAATTTCTTTATCATGATAGGCTTCTTTACGAAAGCTACAGAATGCAGCCAATCACTGCTCGGCAATTTGATCAGGATCTGGCTTAATCGCGATCAGCAGTACACCGCGTGACACCAGTATACACGGGGAACTTTTGATCGCGATCAGGGCCGATCCGCGTTAGGCTCGATCCTGATCAGGCGCTGCTACACGGACACATTTAATCGCGCCCAGGGCCGATCGGGATCAAGACGATCGCGATCAGGCTTCGTGGTCGAGATTTGGCTGACGTATGCGCAATTAGGCTGTACCGTGTAGCAGCGACAAACTTGTTGATCGCGGTCGAGAAGTCCGATCCAGATCAGCCCTGATCGCTATCAAAAGTGCTCGTGCGACGCTGGTATTAGATGCTTCATCAAGCACGAAAAGGGCCGTTGGCGTCAGCACTAGTGATGCAAAAAAGTCATCATGGGATACCCTATGACATCAGCACAACGTCAAAATTCGCGTTGCAGCACAACGTTTATTCGCAAATTGCATCAAATATGTAGCCTTGCGCAAGCATACAAAGAACACCCGAACGTATCACCAAGATTAAACACCACCATCGCAACGTCACAGACCAACGTCACAACGTCGCAACGTCACAGATGCATTGTGAATGGCAATTTTTCAAAAAAGGGGACACACGAAAACGAAAGGAAGAACCCACAAGACTGGCGCAGTCTTGTGGGTTCTGCGCTAGTCTTGTGGGTTCTTCCTTTCGTTTTCGTGTGTCCCTTTTTGCGCAAAATTGCCATTCACAATGCAATACCAACTCGCCCAACGCTCCGTTCTTCTAAGTCACAGATGCAATTTACGAATAAAGCTCTGTTTGAAGTTAGCGCTCTGTCCTCGAGTGTCGATCTGCTCGGCCGGTTTTTTTTTTTTTCCTTTACCATAATGCTCTATACCAGTTCAAATAAGACGAACCAACTCGCCCAATCTTCAACCCTTGTGGTCTATTTTTTCACCTTTTCCTCGGCCTTAACTGCAACGCTTTACCCGAGCGCCAGCAACGGCGAAGCGCGAAGCTTCACAGAGCACATCGACACTAGCATACATGCACTGCGCAGCTACGAGCTGGTGCGCAATGTGTTTCTGCGTTATAATATCGCGATAATAACCGGCGCATGCGCTGGAAAGAGTGTTCCAGTGTAGCTTCTGACCCCTTAACGAGGAAACGTGGAAGAATGAAGGGGCAATAACCTTGAAGAACAACTAAGATTGAAACAGGCCCGTAGCCAGGGGGGTGCCCTGCCCCCCCCCCCCCCCTCGGATATCATATGGAAGGGGGGTGTTTCACCGTGTATAAATAAAAAATTAGGGGTTTTTTTCAAGGGCTTTCAACAAGTCCCCCCCCCCCCCCCCCCCCGAAAAAGATTCCTGGCTACGGGCCTAGGATCGAAATACCTGTAGCACTACATCACGGAAGCAGCAGTAAGCCTCCCAGCATTCACCTCCAGCCTTCTCTCTACCATGCAAGCCGCAGTAGTTCATTGTAGTTAGAGTAAACTTGCGTTGTGCTTACGCCACTAAAGGTTTCAAGGAAAGTAACGGAAAAGTAACCGAATACATTTCTTAAATTGTTCAGTTACTTTTCTGGAACTGTTTAACCATTAACAGCTTGCACTGGGCTTTGCTACGGAGCAATCAAACGCATTGAGCAGGCTGAATTGTTATCCCACGGACTTTACTTACCTTGTTACTGCGACTGCGCAGAATAGGAGTGCGACCAAGGCTACGTACATGGTGAACCTGAAATTATTTTTTTAAAGTGATTTGAGTGACAGGCAATAGTTACACCGATACGGAAATGTCAGATTTTGACTTAGCGTACATAAAATATATAAAAAAAAATGACTGCAGTGAATGCCGATGATGGGGCGAAGCAGTGTGCATCGGATCATGTATCGTGGCCTTCTATTTTGTTCTCGTTAACAGCCTTTTATTTTGTTCTTGTTAACCTTTTGTTCTGTCATACGCTTTGATTTATGGGTGCCTTATATGTCGGTGTTTTCACGGTGTTGTGGCCTTTTATTCTTTAAACCATATGCGCGCTATGTATACGCTTTGTAGACGGTGTTGCACACAGATGTTTCGTACCTGCGCTTCGACCAGGGACTACGGCGAGCCTCGACGACATTGTGCGACGCTAAGGTGCTTCGCCCCTAAAACTAAAACTTGGCAGACGCATGAGCTTCGCCTTTCAATAGCAGAGCGCAATAAGCGTGTGTATTTACACTTAGGTACACGTTAAAGAACACCAGGTGGTCCGAAGTCCCGGAGCCCTTCCACTACAGCGTCCCTCATAATCGTATCCTGGTTTTGGGACGTTAAACACCCAGCAATTATTATTATCTTACGAGCGTGCTCTCACTTATGAACCGATCGTCCCGTAAAATCAACAGCGTACGTCTTCTCCACCTGTTACGTCGCTCGCTGTTGTACGATGCTCCAGAGAAGAGGTTTATCACAGCTAAAACGGACCTATAGTTGAATGAAGTAAGATGAACTCTTCTACAAAGTGCGAACGTTTCTTGTGCGTCTTGTGTGTGAGCATTGTTGTTGACGCGCGGACATTGTTCATGACGTGAGAACATTCCTTTTAAGAGGACATTGCCGTGCCTGAAATTCACAATACTCTACTGTTATACATAAGTTCGTGACGCAAATTATTAGGTAAGGGAAGAGGAGTAGCCGGAGCCATGTATAGGCACCAACTTCTCCTTAAACACATTTCATAAAAAAAGGAAATTTTTGACGTCTCGTTTCTTTTGTTCGTCACAACCTTAATGAAAAACAGCAGTTAATGATGCCAAGTGAGGCATAAGGGGACGCTTAATTGTACTGTTTTAAGTGCATGGCAGTAATTGGGATATACATGTGAAGAAAGTAAAGTCGATCATCTTCAGTCCCAGTGACCCAATTTGCGGCCATTGCTTCGAGCAAGTGCAGCTATTTGTGAAGTAACACAGTAATACGTTCTGGCAGGCTAGTTGGTTCATTGCTGATAAACTTTCTTAAACTGCGCGAGAAGACGAAGACACAAGTAAGACAACATATAGGAACACCACGAGAGCAGTTTAAGAAAGTTTATTTGTGAAGGAAATATTTTTTACCTTCAACTTGAAGTTCTCGTGTGGAGAGCATTAATTTACTTCAGCTGAAAGAGGTGGCGCTCCATGTCGGGCAACTGGCGCACGGCGGGTTTGCAAATCACGTTTCCCAGTAAACGACAACTTTTTCATCCTGGTAATTAAGTAGAATTTTTCTGTCCTTCATTTTTGACCAGCAGGCTAGAGCGCACTAGCTCAGGCCGACCTCTCTGCCTTCCAATAAATTATCTCTCTCTTATGCATAATCTGAGTTGTAAA
This sequence comes from Rhipicephalus appendiculatus, assembly GCA_030522465.1. NCBI lineage: Eukaryota > Metazoa > Arthropoda > Arachnida > Ixodida > Ixodidae > Rhipicephalus > Rhipicephalus appendiculatus. The sequence goes on from JALIZH010032968.1 coordinate 2,737,829, forward strand.
TTGCGGTTAACCGCTATTTAAATTAATGAAATAAATTTGTATGAATTAAATTGTATTGGTAAAAGTAAATAAATTTCGCCAGTTTTTTTTATTGTTCATTAAAATATTTTTTTTCTTGTTTTCTTGCACGCTTAAATGCAAAATAAAGAAGTTTGAAATAAATTGACCAGGAATTTCTTTCTTGGGACTGAAGAGGCTATGTCACAATTATTACAATACACTTAAAAGAGTACAATCAACGTTCCCTTGGCTTCGTTGCCTGCTGGTTTTCATTAACGGATGTACCAAGGAACGCAGAAAGAAAAGAACACGTACCCGAAGAACGACCACTACTCACCGCAGATGTAAGCGCTCCTTGCCCCCGAGATTTCCGCGTCCGTCTCAGCTGAATCGCTTGCAAATGTAACACGTAAAAGCAGTCGGTTGCTTATATAGAAGCAGCAGTGCGGAGAGCTCGGCTTGTTGGTTGTACATTCTCAGATAACAGCGCACAAAAAAAAAAAAGAAAAAAAAAAAGACACAGGAGACATAGAAAGGGAACGCACACAGCGCTTACTCTCAACAAATATTGTTGAGAGTCAGTGCTGTGTGAGTTCCCTGTCTGGGTTCCCATTGTGTTTTTCGCGCTGTTATCAAAGATAGAAGCAGCGTTGCTTTTAGCTCTGCAAGATGCAGAAGCGAAGCGACTGGCACGAGGCGCGGCTCGATTTCGCCATGTGGTTCCGGGTCTGTTCTAGTGGATGGCGTGACCCTGGTAAGCTGGTCAAGGTCTAAGACTGGACAGAAAACCAAGAACCGAGGCAGTTTATTTCCAAAATAATAGTTGGAGGCGAAAATCGGCGAAGTGTGGCCTGAAGGTGCCTGGGTGCCCGTACGCAAGGCAGCGTACACATACATTTATAGGCAACATAAACGTACAGAATAAGCAAAGGCTATTCAGAGTAGTGCAGAAACAACGTAAGGACATAAAATACTGATAAAAATTAGACATACATATTTACATTGTATACATCTGGCATACATAAACGGAAATTCATGTATACTAAAAAACCTCCAGGCCTGCACGAAACGCGCAGCTCAGGCACAGCGAAAGCTAAGAGAGCGGTCTTCCTAGAGCCTTTTTTAAACACTCTTGGGGAAACTACTACACGTACACTGGCACGGTACCCACTACACCATAAATCATCACACTTTTCGTGATGTAGGGAAGCGTGCACTATTCCATTATTATTCATCATTCTTCGGAGAAGCGCTTAGACACCTGTAAGGCATAATGTGCGCTTTGTTGATGCTTCGGCAGACGACAATGAAGAATTATGGCCGACCCTTTCGTAACGAGTTGGAAGCATTCAACGACCCACTCGTTCACGCAATTCACATTGTGTGACGCCAGCTTGTTGTTTTACCCTTCTGAAACGTTCTGTTACGCATGTTAACGCGATTCCTTAACGGACATGAAGACTGCATAAGGTCAGATTGCAACGGTCAGAGGGATGGACTCTGTGGTAGAATATTGGGCTGCCACGCGGAGGGCCCGGGTTCGAATCTCATTCTATCCAGGGTATTTTCTTATTTCTTTGATAGCGGTTACGGACGCCGGAGTCGAAAAATAACGAGACAGGAAAGAGCACGGGAACGAATGACGCATAAATTTACATAACTCCTTTATTAGTGTTGATTAAGAAATATAAATGGTCAGGATCAGAGGTGTCAACATAAAAAAACTGACCCGTCTTATTGGCCCATTCATGATCTTCGCGAGCTATTCGCGGTAGCGTTTCTGGGCTTGCAGTGTCCCACTCCGCCATGCTCGAAACGAGTCGAGGGGTTGTCCAGGACACACTCGTGGCCATTGGAGCACAGGTCGAAGAAGTACGAGTTGCACTGCTCATCCGGGCACTGCATCAAGGAAGAAGGATTGGTTATGAGATTGTTGTGTGGGGTTAATTGTGCACATATACACAATACACACACGCACACTCACTCACTCACTCACTCGCCCACACACGCTCTCACTCACTCACTCACTCACTCACTCACTCACTCACTCACTCACTCACTCACTCACTCACTCACTCGCCTACACGTTCCTGGAATAAGGGACCCTCCCACCTAGGGTGACTCTGAGCTTGCACGCTCAGAACACTGCCTCGGAAAATAATCGTTCATCAAGGCGAAAGCCTCAGCTGCGCCACCAAGCGCGAAAATTTGCCATCGGCGTCCCGCGGGGTCGGGGACATTGAGAGTGACACGAAAAAACACCATGTCACAATATGACGCCATCATGATGTCACGGATCCCCAAAATGAATGACGTCATCATGACGTCATAATGACATCACTGAGACATCACGTGACCTGATGTCACATGTTGACGTCATCACGGGACATCGCAGCTTGGTCAAATGGTTGCTGGTCACGGAGGCAGTGCATAACCGCGTTAGGTGCAGAATGTTTTCGGAAGGTGGCGGCGCAGGATTGATACATCGTGTGGGAAGAACAAGAACATGGCTTCCGCCTTCGACTCGTCTTAGTGGGATGCATAAGGGACCGTGAAAGCTTGTTTTCATTCATTGATTCCCTGTCCATGAGGAGGAGGAGGAGGAGGAGGAGGAGGAAGAGGAAGGAAAGGCAGGAAGGTCAACCAGACGAGCGTCCGGTTTGCTATCCTACACTGGGGTAAGGTGTCTCTCCTTGTGCGTATGGATGCAAAATCAGGATGACGGGGCGCTTAAGAGACACGCTTTACTCGCGCCCAATGAAACCGAGTGTTTCTTTTTTGCAAGCGCTGTGCATTTCGACGAGTATTTGGCGAGCCTTGAAATAAAGGTCGTCGGGTCTTTCAGTAAAAGCCGCTAAATTGATTATTTATCTCCAGCGATCACACACTCGCACCGTAATGAAACTCCCCGCTTGCGTTTGGAAAACACGGCACTATCGAAACTCCGCATGTCGAGCTCTCAAGAGGCCCTGAAACAACCCTCTGGCTTGATAAAAGGATTACACTTTCGCTGCAAGCGCGATGCAATCAATGCGATAGCAATGAATTGTAACGTTATACGAAGTGGGGCTGGCAGCCAACCCTTTCGGACCCGATCTCTCGTATCTCAAGAACACGCTGGTTCAAGGGAATAGGTTTTCTGTTGTCAGTACTCTAAACGCGAAGTAGGCGTTGAGGGCACAACAAGTTTACGAGCCGTCTCCTGACGTCCGCGCTGGCAAACAGGCTAAATGATGTGATGGTAGCCGTGATAAAGGTCGAATGTGCGCTCTCGGCGTCTCAACAATGATATGAGTTGTGACCGGCTGTTATCGTGCGATAGCGATAGTTGCAACTGTCGATGAGCATCTTGGAAGGCCAAGGCATGTCCGAAGTGGTTGGGCTTGCTACGTTCTGCGGTATTATGACGAAACACCGCGACATATTACCTCCTGGTTGCAAACCTGCGATACACCAGGCATCTGCGTTGTGGAGTCTCCGTCAACCTGGACGTGTGCTTATCGGTTCCTGGAATCACGGATGTCACCGCTAGCCCTGAAGCAGCTGTCTTTGCGTCTGTTGGACGAAACCTACTTTGACCGCATGCATGTTTACACCGATGGCTCCACTGATTCCAAACAGCTCTACCGGAGCCGTGGTGGTTCCATCTGGTAACGTATTGTTACAATTCAGGTTTTCTCGCATCACGACGTCGACAGCAGCAGAACTCGCAGCGCTTCGAGGTGCGGTCAAACACATTCTTCAGGAGCCACCTAATTAATGGGCCATCTTCTGCGACTCGAGGTGAGCATTACAAACACTACGGTTTGCTTTACGGCATGGATTACACGAACAATCAGTGTACGAGATAAGGCTCGACTACCCCCAAGAGCTCGACGAAGGACATGATATTATATTTCAAGGTTTGCCGAGTCATTGCGGAATTGTCGGTAATGACGGCGCGGATGAAGCTGCACGATCGGTTCATGACCAAGACGTGCGGACACCCATACCACTCTTCGAGTACGCACGCCGCGCGCCGACAGCAAACACTTGCTCGCCGTATCACGCTTCTACAATGGAATACGCAGGGTTTTTCCAACGCGCGTCTATACTCGATTGACCCAAATTTGCAACTTCGTTTGCCATCCGGGTTCTCACGACGCGATGCAACTTCGCTGTGTCGCATGTGGTTGGGCGTGGCATTTACGAATGCGTATTCGTGTCTCATTGGCATGCCAGCAGTGCGGCATGCAGCATTTGCGCCTGCGAGGAGACGCTCGAGCACATTCTATACCACTGCCCATCATACCAGACTCAACGACGTGGTTTGGAAGCCAAGCTCCGTCACCTGGATTCAAGACCACCGACGGAAAAGAAGATCCTGGGACCTTGGCCTACGGTTTCGCATATGCGCAAGGCCACGAAAGCCCTCTTGTGCTTCTTGAGGACCACCGGACTTCACGAGCGCCTGTGAACAGCGCGAGTTCGTGTTGTGTAGTTTCAAGCTAACTGTTCATCCATCTCTTTCTTAATCTTCTTCTTTCTTCTCTGTCCTCTCCTTTCTATTATTCCCCCCTTTCCCCCACCCCACGTGTAGGGTAGCCAACTGAGCCAAAACTTGATTAACCTCCCTGCCTTTTCCTCTTCGTTTCTCTCTCTCTCCCTCCTGACGTCTGTCGAGATAGCGCGCGTGCGCTGGCGACCTCTTCCCTTATGAGAGTTGTAATCCCTCATGAGCAAAGTTCGCAGTTGCTGCTTGAGCGACGCATCCCCCCCCCCCCCCCTCTTCTCAGCGGATTCCTTTTACGCTCCTTCGCGGGGCGTTTCCTCTCTGCTTGACGAGCCATCGACGCCAGGCTTCGCACGCGTGGCAATGGTATCGCATGTGCCTTTCGTGCGACGGAGACGGCCGGCAATATTCATCTTTGCGTCAGCCACGCTCGTCCCCAACGCTCGTCCCCAGCAAAGAGCATACGATGCGCGGGGCGGTGTTGTCGATTTGAACATTATACGGAGCATGACGGCGACGGCGATGGCAAACGCCGCCGAGAGTCTCCATATAATTGATAGCACAAAATAAATAAATAAATAAAAAATAACGCGCATAGATTACGGGGGGAATTGTGAACAGGGAATATAGGCATCGGGATTTTTCGACCCTGAGCGTCCGCGCAGCTCACCTTGTAGCAGAGGTCGCAGCAGCCGCACAAGTCCTTGTACGTCCCGCAGGAGCAGTCAAACTGAGAACAGCTCTCTCGATTGCAAGTCACCTCGGCGCAGTTGGGAGGAAGCGTGGAGGAGGCCCTGCGAGTGTGCCGCATCACGTGTTACTCGTTTATTCGCGTTAAAAAGACAGGGCCTGCAAACACGGACACAAGAGAGGAGTCAAGGACACCACAAACGCCGAGTGACAACTGAAAAGGCGCACAGCGGCGGTAAAGAAGGTGGACATGAAAGAACTTATCTGCGAATTCCCGGGCAAGAGGCGATACCTATATCAATCAGGTACGCATGAGGGTCTACGTGAGATATAACTGCTCAGGCGCTTGGGTTTTTTTCTTTATACAAGTTAATCGACGGTTGGCTCACGCATGCGCTATGGCACTACTGTCGATATGCCAAACATAAGACGCGTTTCTGCGTTCATGTGCCGGTTAAAAACCGTGCATTCACCGAATTAAGGCGTGCACTTACACTCTCGACAATGTAAAGATATATTAGATGGTGATCCTCCGGTTAGCGATCTTTTGTGTTCCGGTAATCTCTGGTTAACACAGCGACCCGTCAGTCTTACGTAGAAGCGGCCGCAGCTAAACGCAATCTTATACGCCACACCTGTACGGCAATCAGTGAATCTGTTGGTGTGTTTTACTGCTTCTTGTCTGTTACCCACTCATTCTTTCTCTCCCCGGAAAGAATGAACACAACATTTTGAAGGCGAGATAATTAGTGAGGTAGATTTGTGTGGACACACACGCACCATCTACGAAATATGAACGGATAATATAGCCTAGAACGTATATAAAATCAACTTTAAAGTGCGTGTCGCGCCACCGCACGCGAAAGGCGCCTTAGGATTTCGTGTACACAAACCAACAGCCGCCTGCGTCACGAGTTTGTGTAGCCTGTGCTTGCGTCGGCGGTACATTTTTGCTGAGTCACGCACATGGGCATAGGAAGGATTTCGTTGGGGAAGGGGGGGGGGGGGGGTGCACACCTGTGTTGCATCGCGATTGGGGGGAGTGGGGGGCGCTGGTGTAGCTTGGGTGGCTGAACACGCGCGCGATAGAAATAAGTAGAAGACGATTAGAGTATTGGCGGCAGAAAAGCTACAGAGAAGGGAGAAAAATAAATAGTGGGGAAAATAAGGACATCCTGCCGTAAAGGGCGGAGAACTGGGCTATGAATTTGCGCTTTTTTTTCCCTATTGTAAGATCGATTTAATCGAAATCAATTAAGGCATTAGGCCAACTTAAAAAGAAAAGGAAATACGAAAAAGTTTTTTTTTATACGAATACGGGGGGTAAATCTAAGCAAACGGGCGTCTAGCGTTTGTGGCTGCCGGGATTCCGGAATGTGGCTGCCGGAATGTGGCTGCCGGGATTCGATCCCGTGACCTTCGGGTCAGTTGTAATGCGCCATAGACCACCCCACCCCGGTGGTCAATAAGATACGATTGATGAAGGCAGATGCGTATTACAGTTAGCACTTACTTGAAGGCGAACAAAGCAATCATTAAGACTGTTATGAAGGCGGCGTTCATCTTGGGTCTGGAAAAAAAAGTAAGCTGTTAATTTTAGTCTTAAACTATGATCTACACTGGCATCGTAATGGGCAGAGCATAATGACTGATCTCTTATCATGTAGCACTATGGTTATATTAATAAGTCGTGCATTCGAAATGCATACTCAAATATCCCAAGTGTCAAGAAGATGAAAAAAAAGAAAAAAAAAACCGAGAGCACGCGAAACATGGACGAAAAAAGGTACGCACACACGCACGCGCGAAAACACGCACTCACATATAAGCGCGCACACTCGCACGCACACACGCACGCATGTACATATACGCACACACGCACGCATGTATACGCGCACTCGCGCGCACGCACACACACACGCGCGCACGCGCACACACACACGCACTCATGCACACATACATACACAGACGCACGTACGCGCACACACATACACACAAACCCACACACATGCGGCGCCCGTATGTGTGTATGTGCGCCTTCTCGTCCATGTTATTTTCTGTTTAAAATTGATTACCAACGGGTCTAAACTGCCGCATTTGTCAAGAAGAAAACTTGGCTTTTGCTTGTTCAGTGTATCATCCCTGTGCTCCATGTACCGACGCGAAATGGTAACTGCGCATGAACATTGTGCAAAAAACTGCGTTCATGTCAACATCAATTTTAAGCGATACTTAAGTAAAGCGAATGCTTCCGCTATTTACGACGAAGTGCGATGCGTAAAAGCGTGTTTACTATCGTCATACGCTCGAGTAACATGATGCCATGCTTATGTTTACACAACTACACAATTCCTGAGGTACTCCGAAATTAAGCGAAACATCGAATAAGACAATTATGTGACGCGTGTGCGTATGTTATTACCCACTCACATCTTCGTGCCTTTGTGTGTATTGTTGACGTAATAAAATGTTTCTCGGACGAAGCTTCGAACAATGCGAACATCGTCGAATAAACGAAACCTCACCACTGCGCCGCAAGCAATAACAAAAAACCTATAGATTTCCTCTTACCGTTGATTGAAAGTAGAAATATGCGTTGTCCGGTGCCTTCGGTGTCCGCCTCGATACAGATCCGTGGTACAGGTCTATACGTCAAGCGTTTAAACGCAGTCTAGTTCTGTTCCGTGTACGATGTTGAGTACGTTAAAGCACCGAGGTTACATTCAGTACATCGGGACTCGAGAGCGAACAAACATGTGAAGTTTTTTTTCAGACTCTGCTGAGACCTCCTGAGCTCAGCTGGGTCAAGGAGAGGGTGAAATCAGAGCTCTTCAATCATAACGAGTTGTGAAACACTTCGTACGCCCCATGCATCAAAATCCGGACACACCATCGACCAAGACCACGGTTTACCGATTGTCACGCTACCTGTAGGCGATGAAATGAACCAAGAAATGAAATTTTTGTCTGTCTTGCATTAGACTACCACAAGCGATGCCGCATTGAAGCGAGTAGTGCGCCTTTGTGGCTTACAAACGCAAAAGCCTTGATGGCCTCATCAAAAGCGAAAAGTGCCCGACAGCGTCGGTCGCGTCCGCGGGAAAAATGAGTGATGGGAAAAATGATCGTCATGCAATGACGTCACATGTCTCCAGAATTTGTGACTTCATCATGGCGCCACCATTATGTCCAAGGGCATCCGCAGAACTTTTGCAGGGAGGTGCATCCGCAAGGGGGGAGGGGGGGGAATCCAGTTCTGGCAGCGTATCTTTCACTTACCGTGACATGACAGGCAAGATTAGTCGATGGCATGAAATTTGGAAACTGAATGGCAATAGTGAAGGCCAGGACCTCTGTGTGCTAACCAAGTTGTGTAGCTTATTGCTACTGCATAGAAAAATATCTGAAATTCCAAGGGAGGGGGGGGGGGGCAGCCGCCCCCTCTTGCACACCCCTGCGGACGCCCATGACGATGTCACAAACGTGGCACCACAGGATGACGTCATCACGCGAAGTCGCCGCTCGGTCACAGGGGGGACGATCACTGAGGCCGTGCAAATCCACCTTGGGCGTGCGGGGGGGTGGGGGGTGAGGGGGGGGGGGGAAGGAATTAATACATTTAATATGCTTCGAGTTGTCGATGGATTCGCCCTCGCGCTGCCAATTGCTAGCTTCCTGGTTAGCTCAATTGGTAGAGCGACCGCCCCGGAAAGGCGTTGGTCCCGGGTTCGAACCCCGGACCAGGACGAATTTTTCGGCAACTAAGAAGCTTTTCTTTCTGAGAAATCCGTACGGATTTCCTTGTGGCTTCGTGCTGCAATCGGGTGGTTGTCTAATTTCCCTTTATTGAGTTAATACATTCGACTGAGGATAAGAAGGTGGCTTTCGCCTTCGAGTCGTCTAATGCGTAAGGGACCGCGCGACGACTTTCTGAGTTCGCCTAGTTGAGCTTCATCTTCAACAGTCTGACAGCCACATTGATAGCTGTCAGAACCACGTGACATATGCTCGAGCTGCTGCCTCGTTTCTTGCAGATAATACTGCGGTCATAAAGGCCTCGACAATAGGCGTGCGCACGGGGGGAGGGGGCAGGGGGGGGGGGGCGACCGCCCCACTAGTCACCTAAGAGGGGGGGCGCAATGCCGGCCCCAAACAATCATTTAATAGGGAGGGGGAGCGCTGCGGCGAAACTTCGCCCCTAAGGGAAACCCTGCGCACGATTATGCCCTCGGCTTTTCTTGACATATCCTAGTTGGCCGTAAGGCAGAGAATTTAAAAACATTTTTAGACGAAATGTTTTTTAAAGGTTTGGAGCAGTGGGAGGCATAGCTCGTTAGTCGAGTGGTGGAGGCCAGTGGGGCCCTGGACTTGGGGCCCCACCCAACGTGCTCCTGTGTCCCCGTTTATTTGTTTTGTTGTTCTTCTCCTAATTCTAGCCGCGTCAGCTCGTGCAATGACAGCGAAGAATGCAGCGACGCAAGCGATGTGGGGTGTTATCTGTCGACGCTCCCAGGTGGCGCGTCCGTGTGATATCCTCGGCAAACTTGTACATAGGCATGTGCGGGTTTCAGGACGGAGCTTCGCAACTGGTCTGGGTGAAATGACTGCAGAGACGATCGCTCAAGTCGGCCTTCTAGATTGCGTCTGCCACAGGGGTCTTATTTCAAAGTCGCGCGTCTTGATAGCGTAGCTGTCCGCCGCGGTGGAACAGTGGTTAGGATGCTCGGCTGCTGACCCGAAGGTCGCGGGTTCGATCCCGGCTGCGGCGGTCCCATTTCGATGGAGACAAAATGCTCGAGGCCCGTGTACTGTGCAATGTCAGGACACGTTAAAGAACACCAGATGGTCGAAATTTCCGGAGCCCTCCACTACGGCGTCTATCGTAATCATATCGTGGTTTTCGGACGTAAAACCCCAGATATTATTATTGATAGCGTGGATATGGAAGCTTGCACGTATAGCGCTGTGTAGTGTGAATAAGATTGCCAACAAGGAAAGTGATGGTCCCAGCCAGAGGCGGCGCCAGCGAGGGGTACACGCGCACGCAATAGAGTAATTCACACTTGTTCGTTCAGGTGCGTATCCTTAAAAACACCAGCAGCTAGAGGTGTCGGTGCTCCAAGCTCAAACGTTAATTGTGATATGACGTATACGAAGGACACAACAGCACCGTTGTATGCCTTTTTTTTATTACCAGTGTGGCGCAAAGCGTGAAGACAGAGTAATAATGAATCAATCACAAGTATTCACCGTTCCCCTGTCATATATGTCCCATTGCGCTCTTTCTGCTCAAGTAATAGACTAGTCGAAATGCGTACTCTTGTGCAGAACTTGATGGCACACTGAATGTGAAACGATCGCAGAGTTTATGTACGGCTGACCAGTTTGTATGGTTTAGTTCCGACCTACTGAGTATTGTCCGTTCCTTGAAATGCGTAATCAAACAATAAACCACGACATGAAACCTGTGCATGTACAGTGCTTAAGCATCTCGCATAAGGATCTCGTATTCCCACGTTGGTTGAAGTGCCATGCGTTGCAGCTCCCATAAGAAATATCACCAAAACTTCCTCTAGTGTATAATTTGGAAACTCTATGGCAAAGGTCTCGAACACGCGGCCCGCGGCTTCGCAAGGAAAGACATGCATATGTGACTTTGCTAAACGTTAAGTCCGCGTTACTTACTCGCTTATTGCTGTTATAATAACGCTTTGTTCAGGTATGCGACAGAGGCGCGACTGTTCGAAAGCTGTTTATTGGCGAAGCACCTTACGGTCTAGGCTTATCGGCGTGTCATGTAGTCAAGGTATGTCGTTTCTTCACGTTCCATCATAAACGGCGAGAGAGACGGCTGCGTCGTCTATGGAGGAGGAACATTACCACCGAGGGGGGTCGTTGCGACGTCGCGCGCCGCATGCGACCAAACACCCCAGATTTGAGTCATTCTTTTCCGATATGTTTCTTGAATCCTGACGCCAAATACCCTTCAGAAATGATCGACATACGAGATGCGTTGTTTCAAATGACAGCGTTACGTGGCATTTTGTTAACACCCCCTCCCGTCTCCCTCCGCCCGTTCCAACTTTCTTCACGTTTGCGGGCTCTTGCGGGAATAATTTAGTAATACTAATATGTGGGGTTTTACGTCCCGAAACCATGATATGATTCTGAGGTGTTCTTTAACGTGCACTGACATCGCACAGTACACGTGCCTCTACCATTCCGCCTGCATCGAAATGCGACTGCCGCGGCTGGGATCGAAGCCACGACCTTCGGGTCAGCAGCCGAGCACCCTAGCCACTGATCCACCGAGGCGGACTGTCGCTAATCATAAAAGTAGTGTTTCGCCAAAGTTGGAATGTGCGCCTCCGTCTTGATAGCGCTACCGAATAAATTTCGTGACTGCGGCCCGCAGCTGAGGTGAGCTTGACACCCCTGCTCCATGGTATTGAGGGTCTGTTCAATTGACTCAGAAGGAGATGGCTGACGCTTCCGTGTCGGTGTTCTTAGGCGAAGTCATAAGAAAACTGCGGTTTTATTTTCAAAGACAGCGTCGTTTATTTCACGTGACTAGCAGCTTCTGTACAGCCAATGCGAAGGAGTGAACCAGCGGTTCTGTTAATGGGTCTACGTTACAGTCGTCAAGAATGATCACTCGTGGTGCGCCTCGTCACCGCTCTTGGCGTGCTCCCCTCCTTCGTGGTGCGCGTGGTGTTCGTCGACGGGCGCCTCCGAATCCGGTACCTTGACGTGTACTTCTGGTGCCGCGGTGGAACTGCCGTCGTGCTCGTGCTCGCAGTGTCCCGGCACGGGTGTCACCTCCTCGCCAATGACCTTCTTGACGCAGTGCAGGCCTTCGGCGCAACGATCGTTGTGTTCGGGGTGGCATTCCTCGTTCAGACACTGAGCAAAAAAGAAAAAAAAAAGAAAAGAAGTTTTAAGGCGAGAGCCTTAGATGCCTCATCAAACGCGAAATTTGACCGTTGGCGTCGGCGCCTCGCGTCAGCGTTGTCGGGGGGTGAGTCAGGCCCGTAGCCAGGAATTTTTTTTTTTTTGGGGGGGGGGGGGGGGCACTTGTTGAAGGCCTTAGAAAAACCCCTATTTTCATTATCATCATTTGTTTTTATTTCAATTAAAAAAGCGGCGCCAGTAAGAAATTATTGCGTGTACAAAATCATCGAGTGAAAAATTGCCATCATGATTTCAGCAGGAGGCTTATTCGTATGAAGTTATTTTAAACATGCCGTTTATGTTAAAAATATGAAAAAAAAGAATTGCCGGTGTCTTAGGTGCTCATCAAGGCGAAAGCCTTCAACGTCCCGTAATTGAGCTCTTCTTATAATGTTTTACTTGCCCTTCACTGAACACTTACTTCCTTGAATCTTGTTCTTTTTCGGCGGAGCGCTTGGTCACGTGTCTTTAGGACGAATAATGTAAACGCTTTTTTTTGGGGGGGGGGGGGGGGGGGGCTGTGGCTGATGATGATGATGATGAATTTTAGCTCGTATCTTTTTAATGGGTTGGCAGCCTTAAAACACCTACTCGTTCCGCAGTTCGCACAATGTGACGCCTGGTGTGATTCTACGCTTTTGGCACGCAATATTCGATCTGTTATTAAAGCGACTCCTTGCTCGACATAACGACTATGTAGTCGAACCCTGCTTTTTTTTTTTATCTACCTGACTTTCATCGGCGTCACGTGAACCGATCCGCCGCACGCCGCGATCAGCGTCTAATGCAGAACTTAAATCTTTCGTCTTAAAATGTCTCTCTCTCTTGCACCCCATTTCTTCTTTATGGACTTGCGCTAAACAACGTGTTCAAAGTAACCTTGTCTAAAAACTAGAACACAAACCATTTCAAGGACTATTTAGCAGCGACGAGCAGCTTATTCGTAGTGCGTCAGTTAGCTACGTCACAAGCCTCTCCACATCCTCCCTTTGTTACAAGGTATGCCGGCACATGCCAATAGTTCAAAGGGATACTAGAGTGAAACACTAAATCACTTTAGACTCGTAACTTTTATTCTGAAAACTCCGGTGTCGGTAATTTCACCACCGCAGGTTTATTACTGATGTATTACGGCAGCGCGGTAACGAATACAAAGGACAAGAAAAGACAGGACATGCGCTGTGCTGTCTTTTCTTGTCCTTTGTATTCGTTACCGCGCTGCCGTAATACATCAGTATGAACCCAAACCAACTCGCCCACCTTGCCGTTGTTCTGTAGGTTTTTTAATATAAGAGAAAACGCTTCGCTTTCAAATTTCCCGCTGGAATCTCCGATGATGACGTCAAAGGTTTCAACGTGTGTTTTCGTATTTTGGCCACATTGGCTCTACGAAACTTCCTGAAACTTGGTATGTCGGTTTGGCTCCCTCAGGAGATAATGTATTTCATTTATACCGATTAGGAACTATACGCAGGCCCTAGCAGACGCTGTCAAAATCTATGGCGTCGTATCGACTAGTGCGGGTAGTTCGGAGTGGCGTCACCACTCGCATTTTAGGAGCGAAGCTCCTTAGGCTCGCACAATGTCCGTTGTCGCCGCCGTCGTCGTCATAGGTCTCCGTCGGAACAGCTGCGGTGCCGCTCCGAAACCCTCTCTCAGCAAGCGTATCAATCAAGGTCATGACCAGTAGCACTGACAACTGGGCGAGTTGGTACGGATGCATGAATTTTGAACGGCGCGACAACTTAGACGAAAAATACGATAGAAACACACGAACACAAGCGCTTGTGTTCGTGTGTTTCTATCGTATTTTTCGTGTAAGTTGTCGCGCCGTTCAAAATTCATGCAAGGTCATGAGGTCGTGCGCAGAATCATTCGTATAGAGCGCACGCAGCGCGCATGCCGACCGCGCGCAGGTGTCGCGCCGGCGCCGCGCCGCTGGTACCTAAGCGCGCATACAAGCCGTGTACTGCGCGCTGCATGCATTGCTCGCAAGCCGCTCGTACTTAGACCGTGCAGCGCTAGCGCATCGATCAATGACGCTACACTTAGTAACATAAAATGACGTAGACTGGCTTCCAAGGAGCTTCGCTCCATTATCAGCATTCACTTCGTGTATCTGAAGTAAATTTTATTTTGGTGCGCCTTCTCGCTTGCCGGGCGTCTTCTCGCGGGAAGCGTAGGGATCTTGGTATCGTGAGAGAGTTCTTCTGAGGCGAAAAAAAAAGTTTTAAGTGCGGAATACTTTAGGGTTCCGGGCGGTCGTGTGCTATCGTTTGCTGTCTCCGTCTCATGTAGCTTGGCGTAACGCTGGCAAAACAACGTATAGCATAGCCAACTACAGCATATTGAGCGCGCGCTCGCGCCAAGAAGAAGCCTTCCTCTTGTCCTTCGAGCGCCTTGATGGTGATACCAAGTGCGGAGCACTTCAGGGTCCCGGGGCTGTCGTATGCTGTCCTCACTTGCCGTAACGCAGGCAAAACCACGTATAAGAATGGAAACAGAGGAAGCAAGCGAGAAATAAAGAGAGAGAGGGAAGAAATAGAAGAAGAAATAGAAATAAATAGACAAAAACACAGAAAACAATGGAAAAGAGAAAAAGAAAGAAAGCGAAAACCGAAGGGAAACAAAGAAGGCTGCCCAGCTCCGCACTTCCTTCAGACTTGGCACCACTAGTGCGAAGCTGCCTTAATTTTTTCTCGTTAGTGTCCCCTTAGGCAAGGTTTCCGGCACCAATACGAATTGAAGTTCAAGAGTGCTGCTTGTAGGAAAAGTTGGTACATGCTTAAATTCGAAGAAAGCCACTAAACCGTCGAAAAAAGGAAGAAAACTGAGAGGCAGAAGCCGGAGACCTCCTCTGCCACCTCTGTGTTCACTGTCTCTGCTTCTGCCTCTCAGATTTCTTCCTTTTTTCGACGGTTTAGTGGCTTTCTTCGAATTTAAACGAATTCAAGCACTCGGGCGGGAGAGGGCTTACCTTGTTGCAGAAGTCGCAGCAGCCGCACGCGTCCTTGTGACTCCCGCACTGGCATTCGTGCTTCGGGGCAGGTTTCGGGGTCACACGTCACACCCTCGCAGTGGGGCTCCGATGTGGCGTACACGCTGCGCGAGATCGGAGAAATGAAAAACATGTCTTCATTTTTAGCGCTTTACGCTAGTTAATAATGCAACACCAACTAACCCAAACTACCACCCTACTGTTAGAAAATATCCTCTGTAGCACTTACCACACAGCCGCAAGCGCGACAAGGAGAAACGCCAGAACGATTTTCATGTTGTTCCTGCAAATAGCCGAAGACTTGCGTCATATGGGGTGCTGGGAGACACTTTTGACATCTAGATTCTGTCACTCTTTCGCTCTCTAATGTAACTCTCTCTCTCCCTCTCACGCTAATGTAATAGTAAGTTAATGACAAGTACCCATAGCCTAGAAAGGTGTTACCATGCTTCGAACTAAACTATAAGGTGAAGCGGCCAAAAAGAGCGAAGTGCTTGGACCGTGGCCACACCCATACAGTCGGAGACGTGTAGTGAGTGCTCTCCGCGATTTCTTGATGGACACAAGTTTAATGAGCTGTTCTGAAGTGAAATTCTTGCTTCTCTTGATCATATTGTGCTGTTAATGAACCTATGTCATGGTCATGTTATATGTAAGCGCATGACAAACTATCTGTACGAGCTCTATCCGCGGCATAATCTATGTGACAACCCTCTATGTACTGGACTATGCCTTTAGACGCTACCCATTCTTTATACGCCAGAGATCGTATATTTAGAATACTCACAGATTCAAACGTGATATAATTTCTTTTAGGTATAACGATTCGTTTGTGGAATTGCTTGAGATAACCACGTCATGTCGCGACGAATCTCTCTAGAGAAAATTTTGGTTCTATTCTACGTGCTCGAGTTGAAATTACGCCGATACGACCCGAACTAAAAACGCTGAAAACGAAAGCATGTGCGTTACTTGGCCCTAAACTGCCCTATTTCAATACCGTGAGTACTGTACATAGTGCTTCTGATTACTTTTCTCTTTTCTTATCCTTTTATTATTTCTTGTCTTTCTTGTTTATGTGGGTTCCTGTAATATTGATATCATGATGATGAGATAGCCGGCTTTAACGTCTTCCTATGTTTTTCAGATACGATTAAATGAAAAAGACGGCAGATCCCACTCACTGTGGGAATCGATGTAATGCGAAGCAGCCAGGAAGGAGCAAATCATGTATTACATAATTTGCATGTCGTGTTTTACATGTTACGACCTGTCATTTGTGTTCGTCATACAGTCACGTCGCGATATACCAATTTTGGTGTATGTCAAGCTAGCGAACTGGACGCAAGCGCACCATGAGCGTGGCATGTAAATGGCATTGTAGATGACATGCATGCCAAGATTTTCGTGTTACCACCTGCCACTTATGTTCGTCATACAGGCATATCACTCAATACCAAATTTGGTGTATATCATGCTAACGAAACGGCCGCGAGCGTGCCATGAGCGTGGCATGCAAGTGATTTCGCACATGACAAGTCATGATTTCCATATTACCACTTGTCATTTGCGTTCGTCATACAGTCATGTCACTCAATACCAAATTTGGTGTATATCAAGCTAACGAAACGGCCGCGAGCACGCCATGAGCGTGGCATGCAAGTCATGTCGCACATGACAAGTCATGATTTCCATATTACCACTTGTCATTTATGTTCGTCATAGAGTCATGTCACTCAATACCAAATTTGGTGTATATCAAGCCAACGAAACGGCCCGATCGCGCCATGAGCGTGGAATGCAAGTCATGTCGCTCATGACATGTCATGATTTCCATATTACCACTTGTCATTTATGTTCGTCATACAGTCATGTCACTCAATACCAAATTTGGTGTATCTCAAGCTAACGAAACGGCCGCGAGCCCGCCATGAGCGTGGCATGCAAGTCATGTCGCACATGACAAGTCATGATTTCCTTATTACGACTTGTCATTTATGTTCGTCATACAGTCATGTCACTCAATACCAAATTTGGTGTATCTCAAGCTAACGAAACGGCCGCGAGCAGGCCATGATCGTGGCATGCAAGTCATGTCGCACATGAGAAGTCATGATTTCCATATTACCACTTGTCATTTATGTTCGTCATACAGTCATGGCACTCAATACCAAATTTGGTGTATATCAAGCTAACGAAACGGCCGCGAGCGCGCCATGAGCGTGGCATGTAAATCATAGTTTTCATGACAAGTTAGTCATGTTTTTCCTGATATGACCAGCCATTTGTGTTCGTCATACAGTCATGTTATGCCATACCAAATTTGGTATAAATCCCATTAGCGATACGGCCAGGAGAGCACAAAGTCGTAGGCGGCTAGATAGCTAGATAGATAGATAGCTAGATAGATAGATAGATACGCTCAAACTCGCCGAAGTTCGCTAAGAAATGCTTCGCATTTAAAAGAGAGTGTAAGGTGTGAGTGAGTGAACAGTGATGGGCCGAGGTCGTGCGGAGTTACGTGGTCGCTTGCAGGGAAATGCCGACATGATTCAGGCTGTGCGCATCTGCTTCGGTGCAGGCCGTTGGTAGCGAGTTTTAGTATTGCGTACGCTGCTTCCGTTCCGGAAGTATTTTGCGTAGAGCGCGTGCGCAGAACTTCTGTTCATGCGCAGTGTCCGGCACGTGCCTTTCCCACGTACGCAACGCCGTTGCGCACACAAGGTAAGCAGGACTAAGGCCCGTATTCACAAACGCTCCTCGACTCGAAACGCGACCTCAAGGGATCTTTGAGACTACTCGCGTTGCAGAAATGGCAACGTAAAACAGCCCTCAAGGATGCCTTGAGGTCGAGTTTCGATTCGAGGAGCGTTTGTGAATACGGGCCTAAAGCTCGCTAATAGAGAGTTTTAGAGCAGCGGCCCCAAAGCGACTTATGTACAGGGCTGGTCAAAATTTCCCAGGCCACTATCCCATGTATTCCTATGGCAGCGTGGCCTGGGGACTTTTGACCCCCCCCCCCCCCCCCGTACGTTAAGCCATTGAGTTCATTTGTATTATCCTTGGGTGCTGCTGGGAGTAGAAACAAACGCAAGAGCGTGCGTACGCAAGCAGCTTGGTGTCCTCGGCATTAAAGCTCTCTAATAGAGAGTCATAGTCGGGCGTTCGCAGCAGCTCTGTGGAAGCAGGCGGCCAGCCATATTCAATAGCAGGCGCCCAGCTAAAATAAAGAGCGTTAGTGCTGGGGCTCCGAGGCGGCTTACGTGTCCAAGCTTTTGCATTCTTTTGTGCTCTGAGGGGGGGGAATGGCGAGCTTTAGTGCCGGGCACACCTATTGGTCGGACGCCTAAGGTGTGGCGTTCTTTTGTACCATCCCCGCTTTCTACTGTTTCTCAGCCACCCGCAAGAAACGCGAGAGCTTGGGGACCCAATGGCTGGGTGTCCCTGTCACTAAAACTCTCGAATATTCACTGGCAATGCCAATGGGTAATTTTCGTCGTTAGCCACGCCATTCTAATGATTCTCTATACAATAAAACTGGCTGCAATTTGCCATTTAACTGAATACATAGCATGGGTGAAACTTGGTGTTATTAAAATGAGAAAGGGGGTGCAAATTAAGCAAAATGAGTTAAAACTAAACAATAGAACGCGAAATCGGCCACAATATCATTAGTACGAGTAAACTCCGACCTGTTGTCACTTATCATACAACCATAAATTGGAATATTTCTCACTTTTTTTTTTTCGCCGTTGATTTCGCCTTGAAAGCAAATACATGTTTAAAGGATCGAATTCAAAGAAGTGGACTTACGATTGCAGGACTGCCTGGCCGTACAAGCTTCGCGTCTCTTCGCAAATCGGAGATGAGCTCTAAATTGCGCAAATAAATAATTGCGCGCCTTTTTATACCGTCTCCCTCCGTCGCTTTCACAGAAGCAGCCGGAACAGCCAATCATCGTCAAAGACGTGTAAAACAAGGCAAACAAACACCGCGGTCACGCCTTCCGCATCGTGCCAGAACCACGATTAGTTATCGCGTACGTGTAGACTTCGAAACACACACATAAAAAGAAAAAAAGGGAGTTAAACGCAGGCGACACAAAGGCGGCACAATTACGGCAACCCGATTGGCCCGTTTTGATGGCGATGTAGTGTGCTCGCCAGCTCGCGTAGAGATGAAACTTGAGAAACGCCAAAGATGACAGCGAAGGGGCTTTTCGAATGAGGAGGGTCACGGACGATGAAGGAACGAGCAAAAAAATGCGTACATCCAGCTGCCATACATGTCTGTCGAGTCAACAACACCGTCCTTGAAGAGGCGCGGCCTTCTTATAGCACGCCTGACGATATGAAGCACCTCACATAGCACTCGGAGGTGAACGTTGAGTTGAGCCATGGCTTTATGTAATATGACGACTTCATTACGAATCTCGTCAGTACGATAATATTCGTGCTGCTTCAGCGGTGTGAATCGTCACAGCGCAATCAAATCGCTGGGTTCTCTGAAAAGTCATTCGCGCTAAGCCTCGCAACACGTCAGACTAATCGCCTACAAATCCCGTCGCCTAAGCTTTACTGAGTACCTGACCCGAACAAAACATATCTGAGTCTGATTAGTGAGCTTGAATCTGCTTAAAATCCCGCTACGATGTTTGTTTTTTCCTCATCCCCGTACGTTTATCGGCATGATGAATCGTTGAATTGTTTGCCTGATTGCAGAGTCAACGAACGAGGTCCAAATAAATTTCGACAGACGTTAACTAAACACATGTGCTTACGTCTATCTCTGTAACCCTCTTACCATTCCTTATTGCTGTGTTTTTTTATGTATTGGTTCATTTACGTTTGACTTGCAGCATTACTTTTGTTTCCGTCACATGATTCATTTTGAATGATGTGACTTGAATCGAACCCTTCTTGAACCATGTACTCCCCTCCCTAAAATATACTCCAAAGGGCCTGTAAGCGAACAATGAGTGATGATGCTGCTGCTACTGATGATGATATTGTACGTTAAGGCAGTAGTCTGGATATGCATGCCTGATAATGGCGCGCCAGCGCCTGTGTGCTCGTCAGCGCCTTCAGACTGGGCTGTCACTATTTTTTTTTCATTCATGAGAAAGCGTCCTTATGTAGTACCTGTAAATTTGGTCCTTGAGCTATTTAAATGATGTCATTGTGTGGCGCGATGTTGGAATAGTGTAAACGTTACCATGAAGGAAAAAAAGGCGTGTACAAGCAGTGAGCACGTGTAAAACAGACAGGCTAGATAAAAAAAAAAGTGTTTTGAGATTTGTTGCGCAGACATGTTTATCATTTATGCATTAACGAATAATGAATCCCCGTATGTACCAATTTCTATCGGCTGCGATAGCGCATGCGCGTGTGAACCCCCCCTCCCCCCCCTTCCTTGCCCGCGTTTTGCGATTGCTCCTTGCGCGGTAGTTGTACAAACGTCTTCAGCTTTGTCCTTGCACGAAATCGTTCAAAGGGCAACGTTACACCGCCTCTTCGCCTTAATCGCCACGACATCGCGGCAAGACGACGCGTCAAAACCATCTACGCAGTCCACTGCTTGCCCTTGGTCGCCTCGTGACGTATGCACAGCTTAAGTGGCCTTGTGGGACGCCCCGTTGCAGAGCGTCGCACATCTCGGATTTCGTCCTGCTCACTGAATAAACAAGACACGCTATCGCCTACATGTGTTGACAGATATAAGGTATTGCTCTTCTCTTGATTTAAGTAAGTAAGCGCTGCGGTTTTGCGTTACAAAACCACGATGTGATTATGAGGCGAGCCGCGCAGTGGTGTACTTCAGACTGATTACGATCATCCCAGGTTCTTCAATATGCACAGGGGTGGTCAAAAGTTCACAGGCCACTCTGCCATAGAAATACATTGGATAGTGGCCTGGAAACTTTTGACCACCCCTGTACCTAAGCCTAACCCTTTCGGCCCTGGCGGTGCCAATGGACACCGTCGCACATTTCCGCTAGCAACGCGAAAACGAAACCAAAACTGCAGAAGAGTTGATAGGCGGGCTAGTTGGTATAGATTCATTATGACAGTTTGGCAGCGCAAACAAACGGGACGAAGTAAGAAGGTACACAGACAAGGGCACTTTGTGCACCTTCTTACTTCGTCCTGTTTGTTTACGCTGCCAAGTTGTCATAATGAAACGAAAATTGCTAATTGTTGAGAAAGTATTTATTCTATGATCCCCACTTCGATAGAGACCCTCATTGTGGCATTTTTACGGAACTGTGAGTCAAAAAGAAGACGCCGGACCGAAGTCATGGGTGACGTCGAAGTGGGTAAGCTGAGGAAGGCACTCGTAACCCGCCAAGGTGGTCTAGCAGGTCGCGGGATAGAATCCCGGCCGCGCCAAGGTGGTCTAGCAGGTCGCGGGATAGAATCCCGGCCGCGCCGGCTCCATTTTCGATGGAGGCGAAAATGCTTGAGGCCCGTGTGCCTAGATTTAGGCGCACTTTAAGAAGCCAAGGTGGTCTAGATTTCCGGAGCCCTCCGCTACGGTGTCTCTCATAATCATATCGTGGTTTTGGGACGTTAAACCCCAGCAATTATTACTGAGGCAGGCAAGCGCTGTTTTCGGGACGAAGTCCCGAATTTTGTTTTAATCACTTCCACACTGCCGAATAAGACGGGATTTCACATTTTGTATACTCTAGTGAGTATCAGGAATAAACAAACCATTTTTTTTTATTTTGCAACCACTGAGCCCTGATGAGCTAATTTGACACCACGAAGGTAAATCCATGAATAACTGCACAACTGCAGCTCAATTTTTCGTTTGTGGTCTTCTGGGGTCATAACCCTTTGGAAAACACACGCACAAATATCCTCCGGCCGAAATAAAAAATTCAGGGGCTGAAAAGGCCAAGTACGAAATGGATTATTGGGAACCACATCTTTTGTAGCACGATGCCACAAGGAAAAGTCCGTACGGATCTTTCAGCAAGAAAAGTTTTTTAGTTGAAGAAAGATTCGCGCTGGTCCTGGGATCGAAACCCGAGACCAACGCATTTCCGGAGCGGTCGCTCTATCCAACTGAGCTAACCAGTATTCTGGCACTTGGCAGCGCGAGAAATTCGTATGGATTTATTTGAAGGAAAGAAGCGGAAATTTAAAGGCTCATTTTTTTCTTTGTTAGACACAACAATAATGAGGAACTAGCAGACAATGATGCCAAGGAATGTGTAGGGGATGCTTATTAGTAGTAATTGTAATGTAAATGTGAAAAAAGTAAAGTGGACGGAAAGATAACTTGCCGCTGGCAGGTACCGAACCTGCGACCTTCGAATAAGCGCGTCCGATGCTCCACCAATTGAGCTATAGCGGTGGTCATGCCCCCCGTCCACTTTATGGGGTATACATATGTGCATTTAAACGTGCGAGTGTTAGTCAGCGCCGCTAGTAGCCATGACGGCGCTGCACGGTGGAAAAGGAAGAAGGCACGAAAACCTTATCTGCGCATGTCCGTGCAATATGCGAACCTATCAATCTGGCACGCGTGGTGGTCTACGTGATAGATAACTGTTAAGGCATTTGATTTCATCTTCATGCAAGTTAATCGACGGTTGACTCAAGCATGCGCTACCACTATTATCGATATTCCATGCCTCAATCATCAGACGCGTTTCGTCATTACTATTCCTTGTACAAAATTGGGCATTCATCGAATTGGGTCTTAATGCTTAACTTACCTCCAATGCTCTAATGCTTATAACGAAACATATTGAAACGGAAAGTTGGAAACGTTTGGTTCAGAAACTTCGGATTATTTCATGGATGCTAAGATAACCACGTGGTTTATTATTTTTTTCTAGCTTTTCTTAAGAGTATGCAAAATTTAAAATGTATACTTCGCGCAAGTTAGCTGGAACACCCTGTATACATTTGAACATGTGTGTCGTGACCACGGCCCTGTCCAATCAATTCAGTTGGTAGTCAGCTCTCGTGTGCGTCCCTCTTTACGTGAGATGTCGTGTCGACCGACGGATGAATCCCAACATTAAAAAAAAAAATGTTGCAGTGGCTTAGCTCGGCTATGCCAGGATATACGTAGCGTTAGCGAAGGTTCACTGATTATTCTTAGCTTTCCTGATTGTCTAGGATTAGCTGGAATTATCATGCTTACTGCTGCTCCAATGACACACAAACACGGTATACGTATTATGTGGCACATGTATATTTTTGCTCAACGTCAGGTTGCTTCTCTATTGCCACAAAGACGGCTTGGTGATCAGTGAAGTAACACGCTGCCGTCTCTATGGCCCCGACACAGTATTCTGTTCATTCTTCCTACCCTCACACGCTAATTGCCAGGCAACTACTTCGGGATCCGATGAGTCACGCTTCTCCGCTCTTCTGCGCCGTTGAGCAGCATTTGCGCTCTCCTTCTCCATGGCTATACCACACTGGCAAACGCCAGTCAGAAGCGCAGTGGCTCCAGCGCAGTGTCGGCGGCACTGCGAATGCGCCAATGCGTCTGCACAGCGCCGGCGCCAATGCGTCTACCACGTCTACGACGTCACTCTTCTGGAATGCGCAGACCGGCGGCGGTGAGTTGCGCGCGGCGGCGGCAGGTGCGCGGGAGATACCAGCTCCGGTGCGCCAGCTGTGTGACATCACTGATCCTCGCGCATGCGCAGCGCGGCTCTTGATGTGCCGCGCGAAACGGGTTTGGCTGGCCGTGTAGCTAACGCTACAAAATGTTTATTCAACTAGCAGAAGCATCGGGCGAGCATTCTGACGCTACGCTCCTCTGAGGTAGAGGAGCAATAGTAATCTCGCGAGTTGGCAGCCTGGTTTTGTAGCCACCGTCCGGTGACGCATTCCTCGGGTGATGCTGCGGTGGCACTGTGGCTTATCGGAACGCAGTGCAGCGTGCAGCCGCAGTGTCACGCCGAGCTAAATGATAGCGAGGTGGAGGCTGCGTGGAATTCAGCGCAGACTGTGTCGCCACAATGATGATGATTGCCTTTATGAATGGCTCACGTCCACTCTGGGGTATTGCCCAAGAAACGAACAATTCATACACAAAAGTTGTGCCATATGAATTGTATGCTTAATAAATGATAGAATAGTTAGAATAAATTAGTAGTACTAACTTAGAAATCTGAAATCGAAATGGCCCTGTTTCAATTAACAATTTTTCTACAGCGGAACAGTCATCCCGGTGACAATGACCGGGATGACTGCGAATATCATATACAAATCGACGATACAACTTGTTATCCAGTGGACTTTCTCGATAGTGACGTGCCGTCCTCACGTCTTCTCGCAGACGTGTCCCGAGGCTAAGCCGGGCGTCCTGAACTTCCACGTGGTCCCGTACTGGCGGCTCGAGGCATCGGACACGTTCGAGAGCCTCTACGAGAACTGGGCCAAGCCCACCCTTTCGGCCGTGGTGGAGGAACTGTCGCCGAACTCTCCGCGACGTTTCTCTTTCGACCAGGTGAGTGGTGGGGGGCGAAATCTTACGCTAGACAGAAACGTTAAAAGGGTATTGATCGGAGCTAGTTGGTTCATAGCTAACCTTGGTTTTGGGCAGCGGAACTTGATACGAAGGACAAAGAGAAGACAGAAACGGACGTCGCTGTACTAACGACTGAGTTGTTAGTAGAGCGACGTCCGTGTCTGTCTTCTCTTTGTCCCTCGTATCAAGTTCTACTGCTCAAAACCATGGTTACGCTAGACGCTGGCCTAGAAATGTGGCTTCGTCCCCAACTTCCGTGTTATCCCTTCCAAATGACAGAATGATGGTCTTGTTCAGGGATCGGCAACCTTTTCAGGTGGAGGGCGAAGTTTCACGAAGCCGACACAACAGGGGGCCGGATGGCAAATCGGTGGGAGGAGTGTAGTTGGTCGTTGCAGGCAAAGAGAAAAAATTCGGCGAAATGGCAACAATTTACAAAACTGCACTATAAATCACGTTTATCTTCAGCACGCATGCCACAAAGTTGCAATCAAACATAAGGTTACAAGCGAAAATGCCCTTTTAGGTCAAAACTGCGATGTAGGCTTTTAGATATTGTCACGTGGCCATGACGTGGACGAAGGCAGCACGCGGCGTGTCCAAAATGAAACTCTTTATTTGGCAGAACTTGTGGTCCGGCAAACGGAAAGTCAGACTACAGCAAAACGCACTGTACAATGATAGCGGCGAACAGGGTGCCGGCCGTCGATAAAACTGACAAGCGGTGAAGCGCGTCGGCATTTATACATGCGCCATCGAATATTCCAGCGTTATCGCTAGCGGCCACGCAAGTTCCAGAAGAAACTGTAATGTTCGCGTTGTGCGCGCAATCTCATCGGAAGGTTCCAAGATTATCTAGATGTCATTCGGCGTGGTTTGCGCAATGCAGCAGTTCCACGTGTAATCGGGCCGTAACATAAAAACATGAAAAGAAGGGAGGGCGCGTGGCAATATGAAGTAATAAGGAAAGGGGGCAGGGTTTCGACGTCATGCCGAGGGCCGCGTAATACTGCCCCGCGGGCCGCAGGTTGCCGACCCAAGTTCAGAAGTCCGCGGCGTTTCCTCCTCAAAGGCGGACGCGCACAAACCTGCACCAATGGGCGCGCACTCCAGACTGACGTCATGAGCCGGATGGCCGGTGACCCTGCAGAACATTGCCGACTGAATGAGCGGCACTATTTCTTTAGTCGAGCAGGCGATCGGCTGCCGCGCTCCGGTCATTTGGGCGGGGCTTCTCCGGACTTCTTAAGCTGTATCCGACTATATAGTTGGTAGCACATTATTCACGAATCAGCGCAAATCATCATGTGGGCGGCGAAAGATCAAGTCCATGTGACCCTTCGCGCTTCTGCTTGAACTATGCACTACCACCTGGCCCATCATAGCACTCTGTCCCGTCTTGATATTTCGCCGTCCATACAATTATTTACGTTACTGCGCGAACTATTTCTTCTAGTCAACGATAGGGGAAGTGAGGCTTCGAGAGTCTGAAAAAGAACAAAAACTTTAGGAGACCGAATCTTCGACCAGTATATCTTACACTGTGTTTTCGACATAGGTGTCTCCTAGTAGCACCCGCACGTCGGTGTTCGTGCGCTCTGATGTATTCATTGTGTTAACATTATGTCTGTCAAAGCGGATCACAGAGGCCACGCAGAAAGACGCTCGTAATTGAGATTTGCTCCACCAGGTTTCGCAACTATCCCAGCTGCCCACAAGAAAACCGCCAACTATTTTAATAAACTCTTTCAATGGTTTTTCATTAATTATCGTGACAGTTAATTGGCCCATATCTAATAAACTTTTGCTCAATGTCATACGTATTCAATATAACTCTTCGCTTGAAGCAGGGTTTTCGATTTAGTACCAGTTTTATATTAAGAGCTAAGCTCTTTAAGCTCGAGGTAAAACGTCGGGTATCCGCAAAAAGCCCTAGCGCCGTTACTTATCAATAACCAAGCCACAGCTGCGCACCACCTGAGTTTAACCTCACCTAGCCACGCATGCGCCGTGGACCAGCCACTGCCAAGCCAAGCCCACAGACAGAGATATCCCGCGCAGCCGCGGCGCCGAGTTTGCCTGGCGTGGCGAGAGCTGAGTACGAACGAAGGAAGATTCGCGCTTCTACCGGAGGTGCCACAGCCAGGTTTGCACGTTAGTTTCTGGCGCTGGAGCTTTTGATTGGTCATCCAAGAGGGCCACGTTAAAACCCTAAGATCGACCAGCTGCAGTGTTTCTTAAGCTCTACACGGCAAGTGTGAACCTCTTCCTTTTTTTCATTTTACAAGACCTTCTCTGAATATCGGGGAAACCGGAAAAAAGTGCTCCGCCGAAAGTTGTTGGAAGAGAAACGAGAGCATCATTTGGTGGTTGCGCTGCTAAAAAAAGAAATACGTGTAGCTTGGGGAATGAAACCGTATTCGGTGGCAGTTAATTGTGTAAACTCAATGGTAATCTCGACGCTAGCGATCGACAAAGTCATTATAATTCCTGATGGTAAGCTGTATAATGAAACATATTTGGTCACTAGAAAGGAGCGAACGCGAACGGTCAGGACACATGGCACTGGACGCAAGATATGAGAAGCAATGGATTGGTCACAAAATGCGGCGTTAATTCGCCTCGACGCTATTGTGCGCGCATCATTACGGTGGCACTTGTGAAGAATGGTGCTCTCTAAAGAACACGTCGCGTGTATCTAGACCGAGCGCTTCTCCTGAAAACTTCTTTGAGTCTATAATATGTGCACATGCCTTGCGGACGGCCAACGCCTGAGAAACTATATGCAAAGACCAAAACCGCCTTGGCCAAGACGCGCTTAAAACGCGCGTTCCCCCCACCCCCTTGCTCTTGTCAGGTCTTGAGTTGAAGGTATTCCAGCGCACGACCTACTGTACTCTTGACCTGCCCAGATGTCCCCTCTCCCGCGCCCACGTTTGGTTCATACCTTCTGCCGCTAGGGACGTAACCTACGAGCGGCGTGACGCTAGTCAGCAGCTGTTCGCTGAGGTCAGTTTCAGCGCTTGTGGTGATGTTTTGGCCAACAGAGCGCTCATATTGTGCAATTATTATGCACAAATGCAAGATATTTCGGAAATAAATGTACTGGAAGTGATTCAGAAATTTTGAAAGGACACGACACCACATAGGCCGTCCTTTACCATGGAAGTCTACGGCTTTTCACGTTAGTCAACCAGTGTGCAGTAAATACTTAGCTGCACCGAATAGCTTACTTGACCCTCGCCTAAGTTTGCAGAAACAGTCACATATATGCCGGTACTTCGTCGCAGAATGCAGGTGTTCTTACTCCAGCGCCGTCCATACGGCCGTAGAGTAGCAGACGAACAGGTTATAAGTAGCGCCACCAACGGCGAACTGTTGAACGAGAGCGGGGACACGCGCTCCCATAGGAACCCCGATATCTGGGCAGGTCAGGAGTAGAGTAGGTCGTGCTCCAGCGTTCGTTAGTTTATATATTGAGTCATAGATGTCACTTCATCACTTTTCCATATAAGGCCCTTAAAGAAAAAAAAAAAGCTTTTAATTCCATGCATTGCGTCTGGAAGCGCGACCGCCGATCGCTTCGCGTCCCGCAAAGGTGACTGTACGACACAGACGCTACAGTTGGACTCAACGTGCGCGGTTGCGTCTATTCCGCTCTCTCGCCATCCTCTGCGAACTGCGACGAAAAAAACTTCGTCTTCTAATCCGAGACAGTTAATCGCGAGCAGTGACCGCCATGTCGCGCGCACTTCCAGTCGACAAGGCCATTCAGGCATCGTCTCCATCGGCACCCGGCGAAGACCAGCGGTCGGCCGTCGCCTCGGAACGCCCCGGCGACCAAACCCGCTCCGTGCTGCCGAAATCCGTTCGCGTCGAATTCGAACCAGCCATGGCTCCTCGGGAACGCACCTTCATCATGGTCAAGCCGGACGGCGTCCAGCGGGGCCTCGTGGGCGAGGTCATCGCTCGCTTCGAGAACCGCGGCTACAAGCTGGTCGCGCTCAAGTTCATGATGGCCGGCGAGGCGTTGCTCAAGGAACACTACGCCGATCTCGCCGATAAGCCTTTCTTCAACGGCCTGGTCAAGTTCATGCAGACGGGCCCCGTGGTGCCC
The DNA here is from genome assembly GCA_030522465.1 of Rhipicephalus appendiculatus. Lineage (NCBI taxonomy): Eukaryota > Metazoa > Arthropoda > Arachnida > Ixodida > Ixodidae > Rhipicephalus > Rhipicephalus appendiculatus. Next base: position 2,766,578 of record JALIZH010032968.1, read on the forward strand.
ATGGTGTGGGAAGGGGCGAACGTCATCCTGACCGGCAGGGACATGATCGGCGCCACCAACCCTCTTCAGGCCAAGCTGGGCACGGTGCGAGGCGACTACTGCGTCCAGGTGGGACGCAACCTGATCCACGGAAGCGACGGAGTTGAGAGTGCCCAGAAGGAGATCGCCTTGTGGTTCAAGGAGAGCGAGCTGGTGGGGTGGAAGCCCCAGATGGAGTCGTTGTTGTACGAGTGACGCTGAAGACGTGGCCGCTGTACTCTCATCCGCCCGGAGTGTGACTGTTGTTGTCTTCTCCTCAGTGAGTGTGGGCGGCCGATGTTTTCTTCCGCCACTCGGAGTGTGTTTTTGTTTTCTTTTCCTCAGTGAGAGTGCATCGCTCTGAACAGTAAAAGTTGCTTGTTTTCAAAGTGCTGGTTCTGTCTTGCCATTGGCCGCATTTCGATGGAGGCAAAATGCTAGAGGCTCGTGTACTCAGATGTAGGTACACGTTAAAGAGCACCACATGGTCGAAACTTCCGGAGCCCTCCACTACGGGCTCCCTCATAATCGTAACGTGGTTTTGGGACGAGGTTATTATCGCGCTTATTAGAAACTTGCTGTCATCTTGAAAATGAGACGCCGCTAGTGGAATATGGCGTTTGCAGTATGTGGTCGTGAGTACGTGCGTGTATGAATGTGTGTGAATGAAGCAGTGCCGAATTGCGCCTAATATTCAAGACGAATTATCATTATTATGTCTTGTTATTCTTTCATTCGTGCCTTATGCAACTCGATAGCGTTTGGTCGTTTCTGACACCTATGGACTCGCTGCGAGGAGGGCCGCATGGTTTCGGGCAAGTTTTTATACATTGCCTTCTGACGCGCAAGCTTTACTGCACCATTTGCCAGGCTCATAGTCGTTTCGTATTGGGCACATCGTGCATGAAATAGTGCCCAGTGATAAATCTGGCGGGATAGTCAAGTCTATTTTTTAGGACAGTTTCTCTGGATCTCCAGCACCCACTCTGTGTGACGGGGTATAACACAGATTTTAATTATCCACAGCCGAGGACTTCCTTGGCTACGAGCTTCGGACAGCTTAATTGAATGACAAAAACACTTATTTTCGCTTATTCATTCGTTTAGGCACCATGCAGTGGAGTTTTCCAGTGACTGCGGCGACAGAACGCAAGGCCGAGCAGATAAAAAAAAAGCAATATTGAGACGGGGGCTTGTCAGCGAACTTGGGACGGCACAGTGCGAGCAACGCAGCTCCCTCTGGTCAGTGGACGGTGCCTTTAGGCCATTGCTGCCGAGAGACTGTTTTTTTTTAAAAAAAGATTGCTGCTGTTAGCATTGGTGGCATATTCTACGTGCATGTCTTCTGACCGTCCCAAGAACAATGGGCCATACCTGCCATACGACAGCACAGACGCAAACAGGAAGTATACTCTGGTTAAAACCTTTGGCTACGCTTGAACGTGACGACGCGTTCGCGACACAGGTTTTCCGCAAGTGAACTCACTTTACTGCGAACAGAAATTGCGGAGGCGGCGTGAGACGCGGATCTTTTGCGTTTGGTGCAACAAGCAACAGTCGGCGAGCGTCGCTGGGCAAGAGGCCGAGAATAGAAGGAAGTTACAATGAATGCCAGGCGTTCCGGCGTCGGCAGGGAAGAAAAATCGCTTGGTATTTGCTGTAATCAATAGTTAAGTCATGGCCGCACAGATACGCTAGAAATGTGATAGCGTTCCAACGTGGGCCGTAGTACCGCATGAAAACGACTGCCTTATTAAATTTAGTTCGGCGTCTGCAGCAGCTCTACGCACGCAGACTGCCATTGGGGCCTGCGTTAGTAGAGCTACCATAGCAGAGCTACTGCAGACACCCGCATAAAACTGTCCATTAACGACTGTATGCTTGAACGCAAGGTTACTAAATGGCGTTGGACAAAACTCCGCAAAAACATTGGGAGCCCTTAAGCTTCGCCTTTAAGAGTTGAACTTGCTAGCGATATCCTGTCTCTAGTGCGTACTTCAACTACTTAGTGCATACTTGCTATACACCCACTACGTGGTGTTAAGGGAATACGCGCAGTAACGTGTGTGCCTTTTGTAATGGGTGGCCGGCTTTAAAACACGAAGTCGTTATGATAGTCATGTGTTGTGACGCTCGATGGCAATGTACGCTTATACCACACAATATTACTGCGATATTACATGTTGTATTGTGCCGTATGTAGGTATACAGGACGCGTGTGTTTGGGAACGCAAGAGTTATTTTCACTGCATTTCCAAGCAGAGGAAGTTATTTTTCAATGTATCTCCAATCATACACGTGGCTGTGAGGTAGAACACCTGCTTTCCACGCAGACGGCCTGGGTTCGATCCTCACTCGGGCCCGGAAATTTAAATTATTCATTTTATTTGCATCTTTCTCGATTTTTCGATGATTTTTCGCTCACAACCAACGACACTGATGCCGACGCCGGAATTTCTGCGAAACGAGTCCTTTAACGCTATCGCGTCAATATCGCTGTTCTTCATCGCAGGTGGCATTCGTGGCCCGCTGGTGGGAAGAGCAGAACGTGAGCTCCAGAATCCGGATGCGTCGGCCTCGTGGACTCTGGTCGGCTGGAGCCCCTGGGCGGAGGCTGGGTGCAGCCGGACGAAGCGAGCTGCCACTACTCGGCGCTCGTTGACCAGCTCACTCTGGGCATGCGCTGGCTGCAAGAGAACCTGGGCGACTGCGGACGGCCGCGGGCCGCCTGGCAGCTGGACACGTGGGGACACTCGGTCGAACTGGCGTCGCTGCTGTCGCAGGCCGGACTGCACGGCCTGTTCCTCAGTCGCCTCCCGGAGAACGTGGCGTCGCACTTCGTCTGGAAGGCCGACGCCAGCTTGGGTGCGTAGGGCAATGATATGCGAGAGATCTGCTGTCTGGACAGCAAATCGAGGTCGTAGTCAAGCTCGTGAAGAGGCTTCTTGACACGGGCCCTCAGCATCCCGAATGATGGAATGCTGGAATCAATAAAGTTTCAAACTTTTAAATCTCTCCCCATCCTCTGACAGTTATGGCTAGCAGGAAGATGAGGGTTTAACATGATCATATTAATTTATGAGAGCGCTGCAGATCTTGAACGAGCGTTCAAGCTACCTTCTAAGATGATATGTGTTATGGCACAGCATAGCCGATCCTGAAGCACAAGGCAATAAAAACTTGAACCATACTGAACTGTACTACGGTCACTTTCATGACGACATAAAGAATCTGAATAAGAAGAAAAGACCGGTGCGTAGTGGGTCGCCCCTCCATAGCCCCTTCGTCTTCTTTCCTAGCTTCCAACAGACGGTGTGAGTCATGATATGAGGAGAAGAAGAAGTAGAAACATATACATATACCCAACAACACAGGCGTTATCAGAAAATTATGGTGCTTAACTAAACGAGTATAATTGTGTCAGACCTTCACTGCCTCACCTTGGAGCGGATCCAAGGGGCGGTAATGAATCTACCATTAACTCGTGCGAAAATAATGCTCGTTTCGTGCGGAAGTCATTTCACGCTTCTGCGTGGCACTCTTACTCAACATAATGAATTGATTTAGAAGGGCTATGAAAGGCCAGATGGTTAGAAGGTAAGATTCTATTTTTTTGTGTGTGTGTGTGTGCTGCAGGAGAGGCCGGGGAAATCTTCACAGCAACAGCGCGTCGAGGTTGGCCCGAGGGTTACTGCTTCGACGCCGATTGTCCCAAGGACAAGCTGACGGTACGACAGCGCGTGGAAACTACTTGATCTGACCCATAAGAGTTTCTTACAACATTTCCTTGAGGGAAATCTGGCGCCACCGTCTATGCGAGTTTTTTTTTAACGGGCGGTGTGTTGTCTTGGTATACGTGCCTACGAGGCTTCTTGTGTTGGCTGGCGTCGAGCGAGCCTTGGCCTGAAACGGAAAATGTAAAAATCACCTGCGTTCTTAGTGATAATAAACAGCGCGAAAAAACACGGCGACGAAAAGCGGACACACTGCACAAGCGCTGACTTCCAACTGATTATTTTATTGGCATGTACGCATCATATGTGCATGTGTGGGAACAGCGATAAAGAAAACGATTGCACTGACAATCCCGAAACAGCAAAAGAATAGCGAGAGGGAGAGGGACAAAAAGTTTTTTCGCAGTCACAGTGGCCTCCTGCGCATATCCCCCCCCCCCCTCATTTTAAAAGGTCGCTAAACCATTCCGAGTTCGAAGACGACAAAGTGGTTTTCTTCGCGCCTTGACTACAGACGCTATTAGGATCCTTCTCGCCACTTATTCCTTCATAAAACCCTTGTATATTGCCATCACTGTAAGAATTTCGCGCATTTCGGCTTTATTTCCGCTTGCGCATTCGAAAATGCACAAAACAAAGTGAAAGCAGGTGATCGCGCGTGATAGTCATGTGAAACAAGGCTGAATGAGCGTGCCAATGGATGCAATGGAAGGGCAGTAGACAATTTGCAACTGTTACCACTCCCGTGTCGAAAAATCGAGAGTTCATTTACTCGTAACGTCACGCGAATAACCTGCCAGCGCCAGGAATTGTGCCTCAAAGACGTCACAACGCCAGGAAAAAGGCCGCTAACGCCAGGAAAGAATAACGCGCTCGTTCCTTGTATTTCCAGGGGCCCTTTAAGGGCCCCTAAACCACCTCCGAAAATACGAAGAACGAGCGCGTTATTCCCTCCCGGCGTTTCCCGTCTTTGCGGCACAATATGCGACGCCATCTGTTTGTGCACATGAACTCAGCATGGAGTAAGCTCTCTATTGGTCGATATACGAGATGTATCTGTGGTTAATTGTCTCGTACCCTGGTTTGCCATGCAGTCGCATGCCCGTTCTGCCTTGTCTCGCATGACTATCGTGCGCGATAAACTGATTTCACTTCGTGTTCTGCGTTTGCGACTGCGCAAGCGGAGATAGCAGCGTGTAGTCGAAAAGCCCGAAATCATGACTGGCTCAACGCTTAGTGCTAGCATTGCACGTGTTTCATGAAGAAGTAAGTGGCGAAGAAGAGATAGCACTTGTAGGAAGGGTAGTGAAGGCGAGAGAGAAAGTACCGTCTCGCTTTTGAACCATGTTTGAACTCGGTGTGGTTTAGGGGTCCTTTAAGAAACTGAGTTTTCTTGGTCCGCCCCGGTGGTATAGTGGTTAGGGTGCTCGGCTGCTGACCCGAAGGTCGCGGGTTCGATTCCGGCCGCGGCGGTCGCATTTCGATGGAGGCGAAATGGTAGAGGCCCGTGTACTGTGCGATGCCAGTGCACGTTAAAGAACACCAGATGGTTGAAATTTCCGGAGCCCTCCACTACGGCGTCTCTCATAATCATATCGTGGTTTTGGGACGTTAAGCCCCAGACATTATTATTAAGAAACTGAGTTCTCTGTCTGACAGCGTGACTGACGGTTTACTCACGCAGCCGCTGCTCTCCCTGACCGTCTGAACCACCCTGCTGATTGGACGCATGCAGGGCGTGTCGTGCGGAACATGCTACGCGGGCTAGACGGACAAACGCCCGAACGAGCGATTGCGTGAACATGAGAATAATGTCCGTAATGGTAAGGAAGGTTACCTGGCGCTGCACGTTAGCACGTGACGGGGCACCCCGCAGTCCGGCGTTCCACTGTGGTCAATAACTTGAAGAATGAGCAAGTGCGTCGTGTATCACGTGTATGTTTTAACTCGTCTAGATGACTTAAGCCAACGCTCAATTGCAGTCCCCGATGTAGCTTCAACAGACCATGCATGCCGCATAAGTGACACACATATCAATAGTGATTACCTTTGGTAATGGTAGATTAATCAGTTGTAAATCCTGCATTAGTTTATCTTGGCCTATACGTCAAGAATTTATGAAGCTTTTATGGGTTTCATGCGCTTGCCGTCTGACTTCTTATAACAGTTTTTCTCAGCGCACGAAGTATACGCTGAAGTAGTGCGCGGGAACTTCTGATTTCTTTATTTTTCTTCTACTTTTTTTAGGTGGCGAACGCTGTCGGGAGGGCGGAACAATTCATCAGGAGAGTGGCGTCCCAGGTAAGAAGAAATTATAGTTATTTCTGTTCGCTGAATGTAAACCTCTTTGCTATCGAGATCGCTCCTGAACTGAACCTTTCCCGACTTTGCCTGATTTTGCTGCCACTGTCTTGCGGAACAGCTCATGTAAGGTACAGCGTGGATATAATCTACGATTGCTCTTACCTGCACTACCCTACGTGCACGCGACGGCCTCTATTATCTATGAAATGGTGCGCTGAAACAGGTGCCTAGACAACTGTGCTGGAACAAAACCTCACAGGGTGCCTTATTCATTCGCCTAAGACGACGCGAAGGCAAAAGCCGCCATCTTCTCTTTCTTGTCAGTCGATCTGTCGATCCCCCCCTCCCTCCGATAGCTTTCTGCGCCCAACGCGTTTTTGCACTGCCTCCAAGATCGGAGGCATTGCAAGCTTTCGGCACCTCACCATGTTTTACACTGCCTCCGTGATCGGCCCACCTTTGACCAAGCGAGCATAGAGTTTCCTAAGGTTAACTAGAGGGGACCCTGGCGCTGCGATCGTTCAGCCACCTTGCGAAGGATGAAGAGTACACAAATTTGCAAAGGTCAAGCAGCCCAATATGATAGGCACTCAGACCCATCCGTAAAATATAGCAACGCTCGGCGCAGACCGCGTCTCAGTGTTCGGGAAGCCTCAGAAATGTCTGAGTTCATTCCGTCAAGATCACGCACAGTAAGCGAATAGTCTAGTTTATTCCAGAGCTTTCGCAAGCGCTAGCGATAACGCTAGAAACTTCCACGCCGCATGTATAAATGTCGACGCGCCTTACCGCAGATCGGACTATCGACGGCAGACGCTCTGGTCACCGATATCAGTGTACAGCGTGCATTGCTTGCTCTAGATTTGAGTTTCCGTTCCCGGCCACAAGTTCGGCCAAATAAAGAGTTTCATCTTGGGCGCGCCGACTGCTGCCTTTGTCAACGTCACGACCCCGTGACAATATATAAGACCAAGGCAGCCTTACCGCACACGCGAACACAACAGTTGTTCTGAACATAAAAGAAACAGCGATGATATCGGTGTATTAGATACGCGAATTTGTATTCAGATCGGTGCACGGACAAATATGTATCGCTGATGGAAAGATGATCTGTTTTCATAATGTAGAAAGCTACTAAAGCCAGCCGCACATGCTCAACTGCCTTCTGCCTATGTGGGGCGTCTTGTGTGTTTGCGCGGTTACTTTTGCCTCAAGAATACGTAACACCTAGGCCCAAATGAAGTTTTACTAACCCCTTCAGCGGCAGTGGCTACGTTTGTGTACGCAATTTGTTTATGTTAGCTGTGTCAACTTGTGGCCAAAAGATAACAGAATACATTGTTCATTAGATGAACTGCAACCTTCTGCATAGTCAATATAACTTGACTGAACCTCAGTCTGCTGCGTATGACCGTAGCCGATTACTTTGGTAAAGGCACTACGATGTTCGATGGGTGGTTCGACGTGATGCGTTCCAGAACCAACGTCAAAAGTATTACTTTCTTTTTTCAAAATTAATGCCACGAAAAACTAATTGCGCACACATCAGGAGCCCATGATTTCATTCTTTTTGCGTCAAAATGAAGCATGACTCACTGCAGAATGATGAAGTATTTAATTACATAAAAATTACAATTAATTGCTGAAACTCACACAAGACAACACATTACTTCATTTTCTTTCTTGGAATGCAATATTGAGTGCCTTTGAGTTGTGTTATGTGAGTTTGACTCATTCGTCGACAGTGCATCATAATTCACTCCTGAAGGGATAGAGTAATCAGCTCCGAGGTCTGATCAGTCGCAATCGAAAACTGTAGCACAGAACTTTGGTTCGGGATAGTTGCTCCATTGTCGGACTTGTTAGGAAGTAGCAGTGTAAAGGCACCCGTACAGATAAACATAGCCTACTGTAGTTATTTGTCCTCGTGTCTTTGCGCCGCCACTTCGTCACAGGTCTAACTATTGTGTAATCAATGAAAGCGATACGATTGGTGAGCGTGTGTCGTCTGGGCATGCTATCTTTTGCAGAAGCGCAAGACGAACCAGGCGTTGATCTCGATGGGCGGGGACTACCAGTCGGCGGCGTACACCTACGAGAACATTGACACCCTCATTCGATACATCAACGCAAAGGTAACATGTACTCACTCGCTGTTTTCTTCACTTTCATTTGTACTAAAAAAAAATTACTGCGGATCCACGAAGTGAATGCTGATGATGGAGCGAAGCTCCGTGGAAGCCAGTCTGCGTCATTTTATTTTACTAAGTGTAGCACCATTGATCGATGCGCTAGCGCTGCACGGTCTAAGTACGAGCGGCTTGCCAGCAATTGCGCGCACTGTACACGGCTTGTATGCGCGCTCTATACTCCGTTTCACAAGCTGTTGGCAGTGCAGCCAAAGGTAGAGCTCTCTCGTCCAATCAGGGCTGTGTGAGCACAGCAAATAGTCCCTCAACTATTTTAGCAATCCCGAACTATTTTGCACACTAGAAACGCATAAAGTGACAAGATGGCTAGGATTGATGTTTTAAAGCATCCAAAGTGTTTTATTAATTAGTGAAATTAATAGAAAAAGCCCGCATGGATGCGCCTGAGCGGAGGCTTCTTGTGAGGCTGGTGATGCGCCGCAAACATGGCGTCGCCTGAGTTGGTCGAGTGTCTGCAACGCGTCCCACAAACTGTCGCCGGTGAGCCATCTATCTAGTGTGCGCGATTTTCCCAAGCTGGCGAAGCAGATAGCTTTAAACGCTTGCGCTTCGCGTCGAGATCGGGGAGAGTGCAAGCGTGGATTCACTCATCAAGAGGACGGAAAAACCTACCCAGGTGAGCGAGCGAAACGCTCTATCGGTGGAAAGCGCTGGCGGAGAACGCGGGCAGACACTGAACAAGCGTTCTTATTGGAAAGGCTGTGATCGGGCGAAGAAGCTGGACGATTTTGGCCTGAGTGTCTTTCGATGGGTGTGCACATCTTTTTTGAGAGAGGTGAAATTCCAACTATCGCCAAGGTGTGCAGCGTTTCGAAGAGGACGAGACGCTACCGACCGTGTCCACAACGACGATGTAGAGGATGTTGAAGCAGCTTGGCTTCAAGTACAAGGAGCGCTCTCGGAACGCATTTCTCATAGAAGTGACGCACATTGTGCATTGTCACCGCCGGTTTCTGTGGAGCTGCGATATGGTGGCATAGCTGCGACGCCAGATTCAAGTTGCTATCAGGACGATGAGATGTGAACCCTTCTAACGGGCTCATGGCAATCAGTACGTGGTGCGTACAGGACGGGATCATTCAGTTGTGTTGCAGTGATAGTAGCTAACATAAAAAAGAAACATTTTATTATGTCGGAAAATAAACTTTCGGATTGATTGATTCAATGATTCGCTCGTTAGTGGACTCAATGATTCACTTAGACTGATTGATTGAATGATTAAAGTAAATATTTTTTCTATAACCGTGGCGTAAACATTTAAAAAAAAGGTCTGATGTGACGATAGCTCATAGAAACAGGTAACACAAAATATAGACAAAGCCGGCCAGTTCCTTTGGAACGGAGGTTGGCTTGTCTAAAAATAAACAAAACAGATCAAGATGGTGGCAAGCGCCACCTGCTACAAAATTAAAAAGTTAATTAGTATAGTACACATTTTTCTACTCAGGCGGGGGGGTCACTTGTCAGATTCGCGGAGCGACATTCGCGTAGGAACACAATTATGTAGTCCGCTCTGTCGTGATTGGCCGAGGGCGCCCGTACCTTCCACAGCACTGCCAACAGCTTGTGAAACTGAGTATAGGTACGAGCGGCGCGGCGCCGGCGCAACACCGGCGCGTGGTCGGTATGCGCGCTGCGTGCGCTCTGCGAATGGTTCTGCGCGCAACGTCATGACCTTCATCGGTACGCTTGTTGAGAGAGGGTTTCGGAGTGGTGCCGCAGCTGTTCAGACGGGGACCTACGACGACGATGGCGACAACGGACATCGTGCGAGCCTAAGCAGCTTCGCTCCTTCAAAACAAACTTCAAAGCAGTAAGACCTTGATCTGGGCGAGTTGGTTCATAGGAATAGGAAGGCACAGCGTGATTGACAGAAGGGACTAAGAACACACATCACACACATGAGCGCTGACTTACAACTTACAGTATCGTCTCAGTCGCTCTGTGACTTCCTGTTGCTTAAACTTCAAAGATCTCGCTTTGGCGTTGTTCCAAGCATTTTATTTACTAACGCTGCTTTTCTGGTTCTTAGAACCATAGACGTGCGCATGGGTAGGAAGGAGGGGGGGAAGCCAGGCGAGAAGGGGGTGGAGGCCCCTCCTGATCATCTGAGGGGGGCGCCATGGCGGTTCCATACCTCTACTTAGTCAGCCCTGCCCGTAGTTGCTTGTTGCGCGGGGTTACGGCCCTGCAGGTTTTTGACAATAATGACGGCCTAGGGATACTGACGTTGCCTCTTGTGAGAAGCACGTTATTTTCATTTTTATGCACGTGGCAAAGCTTGTGTTCTTTCGGACATGACCAAGAAAAAAAATACGGCAGATCTCACGACTGTGGGAATCGATGTAATGCGAAGCAGCCAGCAAGGAGCAAATCATGCTGTACATAATATGCATGATTTACGGACCTGTCATTAATGTTCGTCATACAGTCACGTCACGCAATGCCAATTTTCGTGTATATCAAGCTTGCGAACGGGACGCAAGCGCACCATGAGCGTGGCATGTAAATGGCATTGTAGATGACATGCATGACAAGATTTTCATGTTACCACCTGCCACTTATGTTTGCTATACAGTCAATTAAGTCCCGCAATACCAATTTGGGTGTACCATAGTGCGGTACACCCAATACCAATTTGGGTGTACCGCACCATAAGCGTGGTATGCAAGTCATGTTGCACATGACATGTCATGATTCGAGTGTTACCACTTGTCCTTTATGCTCGTAATACAATCACGTCGCTCAATACCAAATTTGGTGTATATCAAGCCAGCGAAACGGCCACGAGAGGGTCATGAACGTGGCATGCAAGTCATGTTGCACATGACTTGCATGCCACGCATGGAAATTATGACATGTCATAATTTCCATATTACCACTTGTCATAATTTCCATATTACCACTTGTCATTTATGCTCTTCATACAGTCACGTCACTGAGTACCAAATTTGGTGTATATCAAGCTAGCGAAACGGCCACGAGAGTGTCATGAGCGTGGCATGCAAGTCATATTGCACATGACATGTCATGATTTCCATATTACTACTTGTCATTTATGCTCTTCATACAGTCACGTCACTCAATACCAAGTTTGGTGTATATCAAGCTAGCGAAACGGCCACGAGAGTGTCATGAGCGTGGCATGCAAGTCATGTTGCACATGACATGTCATGATTTCCATATTTTTGGATATATCATGATTTTCATGATATGACCAGTCATTCATGATCGTGATACAGTCATGCCATACCAATTTTCCTATAAATCCCATTAACGATACGGCCAGGAGAGCACAATGTCGTAGGCGGATAGATAGATAGATAGATAGATAGATAGATAGATAGATAGATAGATAGATAGATAGATAGATAGATAGATAGATAGATAGATAGATAGATAGATAGATAGATAGATAGATAGATAGATAGATAGATAGATAGATAGATAGATAGATAGATAGATAGATAGATAGATAGATAGATAGATAGATAGATAGATAGATAGATACGCTCAAAGTCGCCGAAGTTCGCTAAGAAATGCTTCGCATTTAAAAAAAAGGGAGGGGGGGGCGCTGCTGTGAGACTTCTCGCGCCCTGAAGGAGAACCTTGAGCGTGCCTATGTCCGGAGCCATTATTTTTCTTCGAGGTTCAGCAGTGTGCCAATGAGCCAAATTCAACACACTACTGCGCCCGCGCGTCTATTACCTTCCTTCATCGTTCACTGCGCAACACGAGAGGAAGACGAAGAAGAGAACGACATAGCCCGAGCGGTAATAAGCAACCGGAAAGTTACTCTGCTAGTGTTAACGACCGATGGAAAAATCCGTGTTTTCTTCTCTTTTCCTATCTTTTATCTATGGACTTTTTAATCATTTTACCTCTCCGACTTTTTTTATTTATATTGCATTTCGTCCTCCACTTTTTTTTTTTATGTCGCCCTTTATAACAGACAGCGTGGCCAATGCCCCTTGTGGATATGAGCCAGTTTCGCCTCTGCCACAAAACAAAACTCGCAACTGGTTCATCAGAAAGAAGAAAGGCGCCTGAATACTTCATCGTCGCAAGAACACACTGTGGTTACTTAACTGGCGACAGTATGAGACTCAGTGATCCTCTATCAGTCAACTTTCGCGATACCAAAATCACCACACTTGCCGCGATTAGACGCTTGGTAAGCGAGAAAACTCGCGCAAAAAAAAAAAAATGCGTGTGGCGACGCCACCTTGAACTTCGAGGACCAATCACCGGGACCATATTTGGGGGACATCTGTATGTGGCGCCATCTCTCGGCGGCAGCAACGGCGTCCTGCCATAACTGAATGGAAAGTAGGCGAAAAAAAATCATATCTGACGATAAAAGCTAGTTATCAGAAACGACTCCCGGTTATATGTAGCAGAGACCCACGGGAACACTCTTGAAAAATTACAGTGTCGTACTACAAAGCGCGTGGTTTCCCAAAGTGTTTAATATTTGACAATGGGGCCCCGTGTGTTTTTAAATGGGCGGTGTTTAACTGTCCTGGGAAGCCACACGCTTTGTAGTGCGATACTGCAATTTTACCAGAATGCTTCACAGGGCCTCTGCTGCATCTTCGTAAGATATGATATTTTTTCACCTACTTTCCATTCAGTTTTGGCAGGACGCCGTTGCTGCCGCCGAGAGATGGCGGCTCGTACATTTGCCCCCCAAATCGTGGTAATGGTTTTCTCCTCTGTTAATGAACACGGGATGGTGAAATTAACGTCATCTGAGCTTTCAGAGTACAATTCATAAGTAAACTGTTTGCGTTGGAAATAAATAAAGTTGACATTTCAAACGCAATGTTACTAGAAAAAAAAAGGGGGGGGAAATAAAAACCGATTCATTGTTTCGCTTTAAAGTCCCACCAGAGTTGCGAGTTTGCGCTCGTGTTGTTTCCACGTCTTCTTCGCCCTTGTCTAGAGTTGCGCAGGGAACCCGCCACGCTGGTCAAGTGGTTATGGTGCTCGACTGCTCACCCGAAGGTGGCAGGATCGAATCCCGGCCACGGCGGCCGCATTTTCGATGGAGGCTAAAATGCTTGAGGCCCGTGTGCTTAGATTTAGGTGCACGTTAAAGAACGCTAGACGGTCGAAATTTCCGGAGCCCTCCACTACGGCGTCTCTCATGATCATGTCGTGGTTTTGGGACGTTAAACCCAACAAGTATTATTATTATTATTAGTGTTGCGCAGTGAATCGCGAGTCAGTACCAACTTTGCCAAACTAATCTCTGGGGTTTTACGTCCCAAAACCACGATATGATTATGAGAGACGCCGTAGTGTGGGGCTCCGGAAATTTCGACCATCTGGTGTTCTTTGACGTGAACTGACATTGCACAGTACTCAGGCCTCTACCATTTAGCCTCCACCAAAATGCGGCCGCCGCGGCCGGTATCGAACCCGCGACCTTCGGGTCAGCAGCCGAGCACCATAACCACTGCTCCACCGCGGCGGACAACTTGCCAAACTGTCAATTCTTTTATTACTTCTCCCGTCCGCGCAGCACCAACATCTCCCCAAGGTTCACGCCTTCTACTCGACTCCCTCCTGCTATCTCCGCTCACTGCTCGAGACCAACGAGGCGTGGACGGAAATGGACGAGGACCTGTTTCCCTACACCGACGGCATACCCGGAAGCGGGCCCGTCCACTCTCCTCAGCAGACGGCCTACTGGACGGGTTACTTCAGCACCGAGCCAAATTTCAAGCGGACCGTGCGCAGAGCCAACGGCGTCCTGCAGGCCTGCAAGCAGCTATCCGTACTGGGCTTCGTGCACAGCAAGGACATCCGGGTGTTCCGTAAGAGCCTTCATCGGGTTGCTCACATAGTTGTTAGAAGAAGCGGAAGAACGCTTTAGTTTCACTGAAATTATTTGCAAAAATTTCGGCGAGAACATCCGGATCCGTAGCCGACATTACTAGTTAAGGATCCGTTACAGACATGGCGTGGTGTGGTTGGATTAACGAGTACATGGTTTACACATAAAATTCAATCGCAAATTACATTTCAAAGCACGCTCATGTAGAAAAGAGTAAAACATAATCAATGTGACACGTACACAGAGTTATTAGTACGATATTAATATGGTGACAGGTAACTCCCCGATAGCACAAATTTCATGAGCTATCGCGTCATTTTTGGCAGACATTTAATTAGGGTAGGGATACTGTTCCAAAAACCGCACCAGTAAAGGATATTGTTTGACGACCGTAAACATTGTGAACTATCGGCAGATTAAAATTCAATCGTTCCGCCTGTCGAGTGCGCCCTCTGGGTTTTAGTGAAAGGGATGAGCGAGAGGGTACGTACGTTATTAGGGACTCTAAAGAGGACAACGATTAATGTTAAAAAAGACTGGACGTGCAAAGACTGACAAAAGAGAGAAGTTAAGACACCACGTACGCCGACTCTGTTCGGCGTACGTGTCCGTGTTTGTGTCGTCTCTTGCGTCCGTGTGTTCGTGCTTGTAACATGAATACGTACCTACTGGCTGATAGAAGGACACATATGTTTCTCATATCAGTACACTACCCTTTCGCAATGCCAAAACGCCAGTCTGGCCACCAGAAGACACTTTGTTAGCGAGAAAACGCGGAGAATGAAAATACGGGTGGCGACTGCACCTTCAAGTTACCGCATCAACTTGCTGTGAGGTAATACATTTTGACCCGTGTCTACAAGGTGCTGCATAGTTATTTGTCGGTGAAAAGGAAGCAGGAGGTCCTCCGTGTGCTCCAGAGCCCTTTCGTGCCAATCTTCAGAGAGAGAATTTATTAGAAGGCAGAGAGGTCGGAAATTTCGTTGAGCCAATGTCGCCAAAATACGAAAAAGATTAAACACTTTGAAATCTGCGACGTAACTCCGAGCTTCATGCGGAGAGATTTCGGCATGGAAATGAACAGTAAAACTAAGGTTCTCAAGTTCCCCTATGCTTTGTCTTGAATTTCCCATTAATAGTATTTCGAACGACACATCTTGCACAGACGTTTCTGTCTGTCTACGCTAAGTTAAACTAGGCCTCTTACGTGGTCGCAAAGTTTGATTCAGTTGTCGTTTGGCAGCTCTGCAACGCAACATTGTCCCTGAAGCGAATGCTTCGACAAATTGCCCCAGTTTCCCAGCTTAAGTACAATGAGAAGGGTGTCTTGAAGGGCCAGTTGGCCCATGACGGAGGAACAGACAGCCCAGCGCTTGTGTTGTCTGTTCCTCCGTCTTAGTCCCGTTTTCGCGCTGTTCACTCGCACTATTAAGTACAATCCCGTATCAATCAATCAATCAATCAATCAATCAATCAATCAATCAATCAATCAATCAATCAATCAATCAATCAATCTTTTTTTTTTTCAGAGGAGAACGTGGCCCTCGCCCAGAACAGCGAAGTGATAGCGTATGTGGGTGGCATCCTCTCTCGTTCTTTTTTCTCGACTATAGCGGCGAGCGCATTAACGCGTTTCTGCAGCATACCGGGTGAACTTGCAGGGGATGCGAGAGGCCCGAAGTGCTCCTGCAGTACCAGGCGCTACTCAACAATGGCATCGCTCGCTGCCAAGTGAGTTTTGTCCACGATGTTTACGCGGGCACTGAAAGCGACAAGGATAGAACGTTCTGGCCTTGTCAGACCTTATGTAGAATTCAAGTTATGCAGCTCCTTCCATGCCACTCTTTAACAAACTTCAAAAGCGTGGAAAGCGTCTCGCATCTAAACAAACTTGAAATCATCTTGCTCGTAGACTATAAAACTACAATTATGGTTCATAATTGTATAACTAAAATAGTCCCCTGCCCTGTTCATCATTTGTTTCCTCCCGAATTCGCACACGAGGCTACGAAGCCGGCAGCTGCTTACAGCCATTTGTAAAAAAAATGTATGTGGCAAAAGACGGCTGTCTAGCGTTGGTTGCACTTTGTAGTACAATCTAGTTGTCGCAATAAAACAAAGTAAAAATGTTCCTGTTAACCTGAAACACTATTATGAAGACCTGCATTAATGTTTTTACTTCAAATGCGTGATTTGCTACCTGCTAAAAAAAAGAAAAAAAGGTAGACAGTTCAAATTGCGATTTTGTATATGCATACCTGTAAACTTCATTTGCTCGGATCCAAACTTGCTTGGTGCTAAAAATCCAGATGTTTTTCATGTATTTATCGATTCATGTATCTTTCTGGGCAAATAAAATTCAATTCAATTCAATTCAACTCGCATCTAGCTATGGCTCAAGAGCAATATCATTTATAACATTAAATAAAGAAAACATCACTGAAGTTTATACACATACTTAACGTTTGGGGATGATGGATAGATGAATTGTTTTATTCAGGAAATGGAGGACCGAAGGGCGATGTTCAGATGAGGAGGTGGGAGGGGACGTAGCCAGTCACTAAACACATTAAACACATTAGGCACACATAAAACCACGCGCTAGTTACTCAAATGGTGGGCTAATGTGAGAAGCTCATCAGAGTGCTCGAATGCCTTTACTGTATTGCTTTCATATCATGGTATTGGGAAAAAGTGTTGTTCCCTTGTTCTTTCGATGCCGATTCCAGGAAATAGTGGTTACTAACAAGGTACTGGCAATCACAGCCACTATAGCCAGAATAATTCATAAATGGCATTTTCTTGCTGACCGGCAAACGGGCAACGACATCACTGCTCCCTGCATACGTACTTTTTGCCAGTCGTCGTGCATAGGCAACATCGTGCACCGAGTTTTAAATTGCCCCGGTTTTGGGAGGAATAGGACAATACTTGTCTAAAAGGAATGTAGTATCGTTGAAGCTGTTCAATAATGTCTGGCTATCGTCCCAATAGTTGTCTCCTGCAACGCGAAATTCATGAATAACTGTTGAAGTACAAAGTTGTCTGAAATACTTGTCGAGGACTAAGGAAAACTCGCGTTAATCTGTAAGGAGTTGCAGGGTACCCTAAGTTAAAATGCAAATCTGTTTCTATGGTTTACGCATAGGCGTGCGCAGAGTTCATTATTAGGGGGGGGGGGGGTGTCTCATTGCAGCCCCCCCCCCCTCCAATTCCTCCTCCCCACCTTAGGTCGTGCATGAAAGAAAAGTTTCGTAACGAATGCGAAAAAAAAATGGAAATGAACCGACTACGTGCTTCTCACCATGACCTGCTTTTGGTCCACTGTTTTTCGCGGTTAATGGTGGGAACTAAACAGTTCTGGGGCGGCATCATCAGTGGCGCCTCCATCATTGTCAATAACCTGCATGGACCTAACTCTTCACACTTAACAACGACGGTACAGGTCGGGCAGAGTAAAAGCAAAGGACAAACATGGCACCCTCCTCAGTAGATCAAGGGGGAGGGGGTTGCCTCCTCCCACGTGCACACTTATGTGTTTACGATCGCTATGTTAGCCGTCAAGGGTTTCAATGTGGGCTTGTTGGTGAATAACTTTGAACAGCCTTTGACGTAGCTCGGAACGGCACACGGACACGAGGAAATCACGTAGGGACACCACACAGCGCTGTATTAACGTGCACTGACACGAGCATCAGCTCACCGTACGGCTTAAGCTTACGAATTTCTTTGCCGTGTGCGTAATCAGTTTATTTCGCAAAATGACGCTGCACTTTTGGCACAGCGTGTGATGGACGAGGCCCTTCGCACCGTCGTGTGGGAAGGCAACTCGGTGAGCCAGCTCCGGTTCTCGCACTGCCTCGAGGCCGAGGACGACTGCAAGCCGGGGGACGCCGACGAGGCATGGCTGCTAGTGTACAACCCTCTCGCCTACGCCTACACCACCCACATACGGCTGCCGGCCAAGGAGGGATACTCGTACGTCGTTGACGGACAGAACGCTCAGGTATCGCGAGATGTCGCACATTAGATGCTGTCACGTGCTCGGCGATCGTATTCGATTAGACAACGACAGGTGCAGTCACCCAAATCTTTTAAATGGACACGAAAGAGAAGCAATGAATCGGTTTAGATTGATGAATTGCACTCTGAGAACTTCTAATGTTGTTAATATTACCCTCATAGGTTTATTAGGTGAGGAGAAAATAAAGGTCAAAATTTCATTTTTTAAATTTCGCGCCGAAATCTCCGCGCGTGATGTCAAATATTTCAAAGTGTATCTTTCGTATTTTGGCGGCATTGGCTCAACGAAACTTCCTCAAACCTGGTATGTAAAATCTCTGGCCCCATCAGAGGGTGGTGTACTTCATTGTTACTGATGAGGAACTGCGTTTAGGAACTAGTAAACGCTGTCGAAATCTATGATGTGGCGTTTCGTGCGGGAACTTCAAGGTGGCGTCGCCAATCGTATATTCTTTTTGCGCGTATTCTTGCTTACCAAGTGTCCTCACGCAAAAAAGCTTGGTGTTTTTTTTTTTTGGTATCGTGAAATCAGTAACTTACTAATAAGAGAAAAAAAATCACGCCATATCCACGGAGTGAATGATGATAAGTGGGGCGAAGCTCGAGAGGGGGAGATCATCGGTAACCGTAACTCTCCGGTGAAAGTTCGCCCATAGCTTCGGCTTGGCTTTCCCGTACAGCAGGATCTTGGCGGCGCTCAGCTTCACGGCGCGATTCTGCCGCTCGTACGGCAGGATCTTGGCGACGTCGACGCACAGCCTGACGAGATGCTTCGGCCTCTCTTTCGCGTACGGCGGGATCCTGTCGGCGAGCGCGCGCTGCCGCCGCCCTGCGCGCCCTCCGCTCCGCAGCCTTATCAACAACCACCTCCTCCATCCGGCGGTCACGTACCACGAGACACAAGGGATGGACAAACCCACGGCTTTAGGAGATTCGCCCCTAAAGTCGTTTTGTGTTCCTTTAACTAGCGTGCGTGAGCGGCGATTTTTCTGTGCGCCAGCTCCATATGACGGTGGCGAGTTGAAAAAAAGGCCGAGGGTAAGCGCATGCGCACAAAGCGCGCTCAGTTAAGCCGTTGGCTAAGCTCATCTTCTGCTGGGCTGTGTCTTCTTATCTTCTTAAAGGGCTCTTAAACAACCTCTGAAAATACGAAGAAAGAGCGTGCTATTCTCTCCCGGCGTTTCCCGTCCTTTGCGGCGCAATTCGTGACACCAGCAGTTTGTTCACGTGACGTCAGGATGGAAATAATCTCTCCATTGGTCGATATATGAAAGATATCTGTTGTGAATTGTCTCGTACCCTGGTTTGCCCATGCAGTCTCATGCCCGTTGTACCTTGTCTCGCATGACTATCGTGCGCTATAAACTGGTTTCACTTCGTTTTCTGCGTTTGCGACTGCGCAAGCGGAGATAGCAGCGTGTAGTCGGAAAAGCGAGAAATCCTGGACTGGCTCAACGCTAAGTGCTGACATTACACGTGTTTCATGAAGAAGTAAGTGGCGAGGAGGAGATAGCGCTTGCAGGAAGGGTAGTGAAGGCGAGAAAGGAACTACTGTCTCGCGTTTGAACTCAATGTGGTTTAGGGGCCCTTTAAAGGGGCCTTGCCAACACTTTCCGAGCATGGTCACAAAACGCGGCCTATCGGTAGTCGAGGCTCCTCAGAACACACGAGCCAAACATTACAGTGCAGTATGCGGCCTGGAAATTTACGACTAATTTTCAAAAATCAGCTAGAAATCGATCCCTCTTTCTTCTACAAATGAATGTCATGTACCCAAATGACTAAGCTATATACCGAAATTCACGGCCATTGGTTGATTTGAGCATCGTGAGCTGCATGGTTACCGGAGGCCGCCACGTGTCCGCTCACGCGCGCTCGAGATCACACTCAATGTAAGCTGCGCGCTCGATAATAAAGAAAAAAAAGACACAAGTGCTCAAGGTCATGACGCGTGCGTGATGTAACTTCTTTCCCCCGTGTCATCACTGCCTGCTTAGCTTCGAGCGCGCTCGCTTCGAGCCAGCAACCAGCCAACACAAACTCGTGACATAGGTTAGTTTACATTGCCGCCGCGTTGATGTCGGCGTCGCGAGGCGCTCCGCATCTCGCTCAGTCGCGTGGCACACACTTTAAAATCGAATTTTAAATGTGTTCTAGGATATATTTCCCTTGCTATTTCGTAGATGTAGTGTATGTCTCCCCATAAATCTATCTCGCTCATTATCTCGCCTTCGAAATTTTGTGTCAGTGCTCCTTTAAAGGGCCCCCCTCACCACCCCGGGTTCAAAGACGAGGGTAGTTGTTCCCTCATCGCCTTCGCTACCCTTCCTACTGGAGATATATGCTGCTCGCCACTTATTTCTTAAAAGCACGTGAACAGTGTCAGCACTAAGCGCTCTAGCCTATCAGGATTTCGCGTTGCTCGGCTACACGCTGTTATCGCCAGCTTGCGCAGTCGTAAACACGCGAAATGAAGTGAAATCAGTTGATCGCGCACGATAGTCATTCGAGACAAGGAAGAACGGATGGGCGGCTGCGTGGCAAAGCAGAGCAGGAGACAATTCACATCTGATATTTCGCGTATATGGAACAATCGAGAGCACGTCACAGGGAATCACTGTCTGCGTCACTAAAGTGTGCAAGAAAGAGGAGAGACGCCAGGAAAGAATAATGCGCTCGTTTTTTGCATCTTGAAAGGCTGGTGAGGGGACCCTTTAATGTACGCCAAGTTCTCGTTAGACATGGACGCGTTCAAACTGTCCCGCCGCTTTGCACGCTCTTCATCCAGATCTTGTCGGCCGAGGACAAGGTGGACGAGGTGGTGTTCTCGACACGGCTCGTGCCCCTCGGCGTGACGACGCACTACGTGCAAAGGTCGCGAGAGTCTCCGAGCACTTTCAAGAAACCCGGAGGCATCGCTGAAAGACGAGAAACCCAGCAAAATGACCGTCATCAGGAACAAGGTGAGCGACGGTTCATGCTATGTTCTCGGAACACAGAACGTATACGCTATTTTTTCACAGCGAAAGCTGTTATGAGATCACAACAAAGGGCCGATTCTGGCACCACAGTTGTCCGCCGCCGCCGCCAGTGTCCGTAACCACTATCGCGCGAAGTAAGAAAAAAATAAATAAAAATACCGAGGACAGAATGGGGATCGAACCCGGGCCCTCTGCGTGGCAGACCCAGCACTCTACCACTGAGCTACGCCGGTTTTTTTTTTCTTTTCTTTATTGCAATGTTACTACGTTATATACATGTACACATGTGCCACACATCAACCACCAGCTTGCAACGGAGTTTCAAGCAACGGCGTAGCTCAATGCAGCCAGCCTCACTTAGCTACGCCGGATGCTTGAAACTCCGTTGCAAACTGACCCTATGCAGGCTTCATGACGGGTAAGGAATCGCGTTAACATGTGTAACAGAGTGTTTTAGAACAGTAAAGTAACAACCAGGCGTCACACAATGCGAATTGCGTAATGAGTTGGGTCGTTCAATGCTCCAACCCATTACAAAAGCCTCAAAGTTCTTCATCGTCGTCAGCCACAGCATCAACAATGTGCACATAATGTTTTACAAGTGTGTAGCGGGTACCACGCTTTTCCGAAGAATGACGAATAATGGCATAGTGGAACGATTCACCATTACACAAAAAATTATGATTTATGGCGTAGTGGGTACTAGTTGCCCCAGGAGTGTTTAAAATAGGCTCTAGAAAGGCCCCCCTCTTAGAGCTTCTCTGTGACTGTGCTGTGCGTTCCGCGCAGGCCTGGCGTTCTTTTCTTTTTTTTTTTTTTTTTTTTTTTTTTTTTTTTTTTTTTTGTACACGCGACGCCGCATTTTGTTGACTGCCTCGATGACGTCAGAGCATGGCTTTTCCAGGCTCATTTCCATTTCCTAAAGTGAACCCGCCGCGGTGGTTTAATGGTTATGGTGCTCGACTGATGAGCCCGCAGGCCGCGAGATCGAATCCCAGCCGCGGCAGTCGCATTCTCGATGGAGTCGAAGATACTCGAGGCCCGTGCACTGAGATTTAGGTGCATTTTAAAGAACCCCAGGTGGTCGAAATATGCGGACCCTTTCACTACGCCGTCTCTCATAATCATATCGTGGTTTTCGGACGTTTAAACCCATCAATTATTATTATTATTACATATCCTAAAGTGCACAATGGCGGGACTTACGGTCACCGTCACGTGTGGGAGAGTCATGTGACCTGAACCGAGACGTCACCTATGACGTCACTGGTCGAGCGGGACGCCGCTGCACTCGACCCCGGTTCCAGCAGTATTGATGCTGGCAAAATATTGAGAACCGCGAAGCGTCACAGCGTATGTTACTAGCCCTCCAGTGACCCGGGCCAACTATTGACACTGGTAAAATAGTGACACTTATTCAGCACTAGGCACAGCTATTCCATTTCATTCGAATCTTTTCGGTGGTATGGCGTCACACGTGACGTTTCTGCTTAGGTTACATGACTATTCGGCATGTGACGGCGACCGGAAGTTCCGCTGCTGCGTAGTTTAGGGTAAGGAAACACGCTTCGCGACCGGTATAGCCTTTGTTTACTGCCTCGATGGCGAGGGCTGCCAAGTTTAGATGGCAGTGACGTCATCGAACCCTTATAGTGCACTGATATCACATGTTGAGAATCTGCCCATAAGCAGGAAACGTGATATAGCATGGCAGGTGCCTACAGCGCTGGATAATCAGCGACTGGATTCATAAAGCTTTTTAGTACTCTTTTCAACTGGACAGCCGGCTTCACTGATGACAAGCAGTAATGATTAATTGACCCTTTTCGTTACTAACAGTTCTATGACGTAAGATGCTTTTCGTGAATAAGGGCCTCGCGAATGAACTGTGCACCGTGAAGCACAAAAGCAATGTGCACGTAACGATATTACCCATTGATGTCAACACTGGCCTCCATGTTTTGGGTTATCAGCACGGGGAGGAGCCTCTTCTTCCGTGACGTCACGCGATGATGGTGGACTTTTCAGCGCTACCGCCTGGTGGTGGACTCGACCACGGGTTTCGTGCGGGGCGTCATGGTCAAGGGCGGGCTGCAGGTGACGCTGCAACACCTGTTCCTCTCCTACCACGCGTACCAGGGAAGCAGCCGCAAGGCGTCCGACAGTCGCGTGCTGAACCCCGTCAACGAAGACCCGTTCGACTTGGGCAACAACGTCACATACCACGTCACGCGAGGACCCGAGGTGAGACCTGCATCACACGTGGTAGATGGGATCAGGCCCGTAGCCAGGAAGTTTTTTCGGGGGGGGGAGGGCACTTGTTGAAGGCCTTCAAAAACACCTATTTTATTATTTATCCTCGGTAGAACACCCCCTCCATCAGAATTTCGGAGGGGGGGGGGACACACCTAGGGCCCCCCCCTCTGGCTACGGGCCTGGATGGGATCATTTCCACGGTAAAACGCGAACAAGTAGACATCGCCAGTTCCTTCGAGAAACGTGCCAAGATGGGTGACGGCGAGGCGCAGGGGAGTGTAAGATAGCGTGTCAGTGCCAGTGTTCAGCAGTTTGCGCTTTCAAGATGGCGAACATTCCCCATTCTCCCGTTGAAGAAGCCGCCCGACGTGAGCGTCAGCGAGAGCTGACGCGAGAGCGGGCATCTCGTCGCTGAGCCAACCGCGATGTTTGCGCCAGAGATGCCGAAGCTAAGCGCCATTGAACGGACGACTTGAAAAATATAGAAGTACGATATAGTATGATGAAGGACGGGCGTAGCATTATAGAAGAAAGGAAGCCTCGTCGTGGAAAAGATGAAAAAGGGGCGACTTTATTGCCCAGAGCACAGTTACAACGCGTCCATTGCTGGCCGTTCCAAATCAGTCAAGTCCCACCCGCGAGCTGCTCGCTCCACGAGCTAGTCCCATCATCGTCGTTTTCTTCTAATATTCAATAAGCTTCGCTGAGTCGGCAGTGTTCGTCAAGTGGAACTGGCTGGATTATTATTATTTATTTATTTATTATTATTTTTTTTTTTGACAACAGTCGCGGTTTGCCTACGGGCATAGAGAGGAAGACAGAAAGACGCAGACTAAAAGAAGAGTGCGAGCATAGCCGTGTGTAGGATACTAGAGCAAGTGTTTAGAAAGAGACAGGGTAAATGGTAAAAGCCTAGCCAAGTCAGGACGACCTAGACGCTCACCAGCTCTGCTGTGACTCAGCCTTGCGCTACCTAGTGCAAGCTGGGATCTTTTATTTATTTATTTATTTTTTTTTTTGCTTGAATCAGACTGTAATGGACTTACCGCATTTTATTCCGTCTTGCAATGCACCGAAATATTCTTTTCTGTCATGTGTAGTTTGAGCACTTGTTATTAATTGAACTCAGACCCCTCTACGTCGTCGGGCTTACGTGCCAGGAATGTACCACTGGTGTCGAATATTGCCATACGTGCTTCTTTCTTTCTACTTTCATGTTACCGCCCCATTACAATCTAACTCTTGCGTTGCGCAAGGCGCACGCGAATGACTAGGAACAATCTAGATAATGTTAGAACCTTGCGATGAGATTACGTGCACAACGCGAACATTAAAGTTAGTTCTGGAACTAACGCGGCCTCTAGCGATAACGCTGGAATCTTCGATGATGCATGTATAAATGCAGACGCGCTTTGCCGTTTGTCTGTTTTACAGCGAAAGCTGTTATGAGATCACAACAAGGGTCGTTTTTGCGCCGTAGTTGTCCGCCGCCGCCGCCGCCGGTGTCCGTAACCAATATCGCACGAAATAAGAAAAAAAACTAAATAAATAAAAAATCACCTATGACAGATCGGGAATCGAACCCGGGTCCTCTGCGTGGCAGCCCAGCACTCTACCACTGAGCTACGCCACTGCTTGAAACTGCGGTGCAAACTGATCCTATGCAGGCTTCAGGTCGGGTAAGAAATCGCGTTAACGTGTGTTGTAAAGCGTTTTAGAACAGTGAAGTAACAACCAGGCGTCACACAATGCGAATTGCGTAACGAGTGGGTCGTTCAATGCTCCAACCCATAGAGTTAATATACTGACTCTAGAGGAAAAAGCTCCCCATAGGGCCCATGCATTAAAACCTATAACCGCTCGGGAGCCGCCATGATGGAACGATACTCGGCTTTCGGGTGACGTTCACTCGCGCTCGCCACTGCATGCTGCAATAACCCCTGGCATTTTTGCTTGTTTCGTGGCTCTCTATTGCATCGCAGTTAAGAGACTGTCACATAAAGTCGAGCTTTTAGCTCGTGGCAACAAAAAACGCGCACGCAAGTAAGCCGGCGCAATCGGCCGCACGCTGCGCGGCAACGCTCAGAAATGTTGACACGATACAAGGATGGTGGCGCCATCTAGTAAACAAACCTGCAAACGCTCCTTTCCGCGTGCAGTAACTTGCATAAATGGCTGTTGTATCTTTCCTAAAAGTAGTTGATATGAACATCAAACAATTTCCGTTCGTTTATAATACGTAAACACGCTTGTTTACTATTTTTATTGCGAGAATTTGAGTGTTTTCAAAAGCCATATTTAGCGCTTCTGTAAATTACTGTAATGGCAACTGTGACAACGTTCCAAGATGTCGCCGCTCGCGTGGTTATAGCTTTAGTGGCCCAGCTTTTCCTCTAGAGTTTGTTATATTAACTCTATGCTCCAACCCATTACAAAATGGCATAATTCTTCATCGTCGTCAGCCACAGCATCAACAAAGTGCACATAATGCGTTACAAGTGTGTAGCGGGTACCGCGCTTTTCCGAAGAATGAAGAATATTGGTATAGTAGACGCTTCCCCACTACACAAAAATTATGATGATTTATGGCGTTGTGGGTACCATGTAAGTGCGCTTGTAGTAGTTGCCCCAAGAGTGTTTGAAAAAGGCTCTAGAAAGGCCGCCCTTCCAGCTTTCGCTGTGACTGTGCTGCGCGTTCCGCGCAGGCCTGGCGGTTTTTGGACGGCCGACGCTCTGTTCGCTGATATCAGTGTACAGCGCGCATTGCTTGCTGCTGTTCGAGTTTCCATTTCGCGGCACAAGTTCTGCCAAATAACGAGTTTCATTTTGGACACGCCGTGTCTGTCTTCGTCAACGTCACGACCACGTGACAATATCGTGTCCTAAATTTGCCTTAATTTCTCGACTTACTAAAGCGCTGCTGCGTATAATATTGGCGTTTTAGACGTTCTCAAGCATTGACCTTTCACCCTTACATAAATTGTTATTTGCCTTTAGTGTACATCGAACTACATTTTGTGCGAACTTTAGAGTATGGGACCGGACTTGGTGCTCCATGTATACTGTTATAGCTTAAATTCGACTCACGATGGGGTTTGCATGAAATCACTACCCTTAATTTTGATGTTATGCGATTCATTTTTAGGTCTGTGGCCCTCACTTCTTATTTCAACTTTCTGTGAAAGGGCACGAATATCTCTCGAATATTACAGGTTAAAAATACTTCTTGTGCGTGAAGTTCGTCAAAAGCAATACAGTTGTTCACGGTGAAATAGGTTTCAGCGTTTCCACGTATTTAGAATTGGGCTGCAGAGCTAGATACATGGCTATGCGCGTAGTATGACAAACAGTCAGGTGCACCCGTTCGAAGCACAAGGCGCCCGCTGCTGTGCACCTCGCAGGTGCAGGAGTTGCACCAGCACTACACTCCGTGGCTGGGCCTGGTGGTGCGCCTCTTCGAGAACGAGGACACGATCGAGTTCGAGTGGTCGCTGGGGCCGGTGCCCCTGAGTGACCACAAGGGCAAGGAGATCGTGTGCAGGTTCGCCAGCAGCGTGCAGAGCGGCGATCTCTTCTACACCGACACCAACGGACGACGCAGCATTGAGAGGAAGTACGGGGATACCGCATAAGTTTCCTTTTAATGTGCAGGTCCAAGTTACGTGGACACGCATGTATTAATGTAATGATGTTGATTGCATGCTGTATCACGAAAAGCAAAGGCCTTAGCGATTGAAAGACGAATTTCTTTCTTTCTTTTCTTTTTTTTTGTTCTTTCCCTCTCTTTCTTTCTTGCTTGCTTCCTTTCTTTCTTTCTCCTTCCTGGCCTATGTTAAGGAAGACAGCAGAACGCAGTAATCGAAGGACAGGTCGACCAAACACGACGGACCCACGCGCACTAGGAACAAGACATTAAATTTGAATAGTGCCAACTATAGCCTAATTCAATACATTCTAAAGCATATGTTCTCCTGTTTTATCGTAAGCTACGTCCTAAATGAAGCGTATGTAATTCTAATTTTCATGCCATTGACGCGGCAATTATTCATCGATTAATTTGTTTATGCTGCGTGTGAAATGCAGCCGTAAAAAAAGAAAAAAAAAAGAAAAAAGCTTATTCCTCTTCCGCAATTATCAAGATGTTACAAGTTCGGTTGTAAAAAAGTTCCTTGACGTGAATCTATCTTTCGTGAAAGCAGTCAGTAATCCAGAAGAATCCCGCACTTGGCTTCTTGTTCAGGGTTTCAGTTTTAGAGGTCGTAGCTAAGAGTCGTTAGTTAGTTATAAAAGTGACGTGGCTCTTTTACTCCAGGAGGCTTGAAGGCAGTCCTGTGGCCTCAAACTTCTACCCGGCGACCTCGTGGGCATTTCTGGCGGTGAGTGAACATCAACAGTGTCTTTACTAATATGCGGATAACTAATAATTTCGCTGTAATCCTAATGTTCTGTCGTTCGAAGTTTTTTCAGATTAGTCGAATATTTTGCCGGTTAGATTAGATTTTCTAACAGAAGACCAATATTTGTGAAAGCGAATACTTAAAAATAGTTTACGAATATTTAAAATTATGAAGTCTGCGCGTTTGAACATTAAAATTGGAGCAGGATGGTAGTAAAGTTCGTTATGCGCAGCCATAGTGAACGCAAAACACGCCAACTTACGCAGCTGAGCACGTTACATCAATTAGGCAGTCACTCTTCATCCTAAGCCACGCTCGTCCGCACTCACCGCGACGACCCGGACTACGCAAAATGACTGCTTATTTGTTCCCAACGTTGCACTTGTGCATTAAGTTGTGTTGCTGAACGTAACCTTTCGAGCTACCACGCATTCCTCAAGCCTACCATTGTCAAAGCGGTTACATTGCATGGACCTCTTGGTACGTTTCTAACTACAATCCAACCAGTGGAAAACATGAAAGATCAGGTGAAGAGGACGAAGGGACCAGCTTCCAGCTAGTCTCCACCAGCTAGTCTATACGACGGGATAAATAGCCCCGACGGGAAT
This sequence comes from Rhipicephalus appendiculatus, assembly GCA_030522465.1. Taxonomy (NCBI): domain Eukaryota; kingdom Metazoa; phylum Arthropoda; class Arachnida; order Ixodida; family Ixodidae; genus Rhipicephalus; species Rhipicephalus appendiculatus. The sequence goes on from JALIZH010032968.1 coordinate 2,794,951, forward strand.
AGCTGGATCTTGTGTTCGGGAATCGTTCAGCTAGACTAAAAGACAGGACTAGGTTTCAACAAGATTGTCGCTAGTCCCGTCGTCTGGACCATAGAGTTTCCTAAAATTAACTAGAGGAGACTCTGGCGCTGCGATCGTTCAGCCACCATGGGAATGATGGGCAGTACGCTAATTTGCAGTCTTCGTGCTTGCGGCTTCGAACGCACTTGTGGCCTTTGTTTACTGCTGTGTTTTGGTTTTGTTTCGAATAAAAGAACGGATCCGTTTTTAACTTCGTGACCCGATTTGAATCGGTGAGCCTAATAAGGTAAAGGTGGTGAAGCGTAACTGTTAAACCTTTGCTGAACTTCGTCTTGCGGCAAAGCGGATTCAGGCCACACGGAGCCAAAAGAACGAAGACTAGGCAAGACTAGGCAAATCTGTGTACTACCCATCATTCCCATGCTGGCTGAAGCGCCGTGCGTTGCAGCTCCCATAGACACTAGCGCCAGAGTTCCCCGATTGTGTATTTATAGGAAACTCTATGGTCTGGACCAGCTGGACAAGTCCCGCTAGTTCCGTCAGCCAGTGCCTTCGGAAAGGCACGGGGAGGAAAGGCGCGCTGATGCCACCAGCTCCACTGTTTGATCAGTCCAGTTGAAGTTGCGCATATTTAAAAAAAAATTGTTGGAGAGTATAATACATTATTCGTTTTGCACGCAGAGTGAGGCCCAGGGTGTTCAACTGACCGTGTTTCCAGACAGACCACAAGGTGCAGCCAGCCTCGCATCCGGCAACCTTGAGTTCCTCATCCAGCGTCGGACTGCTCGGAAACCGCGGAGTGCCCGTCAGAGGACGCCACTGGCTACACATCGGCACGATCGCAGATTCGCAGGTTTCGAAACACGTTTCGTTTAAACCCTAGTATGACACTCGAAATTTACGATGCACTAACATGGATAATTGACAACCACTCGTTAGTAGCACGAAGCGGCAACAATATCCGTACGGATTTTCTCATAAATGAAAGCGTCTCAGTTGAAGAAAAATTCTCCGACGATTACGATTCTGCTTAATGGGAATTCAAAGCGCAGCTTCGTGTTAGAGCAAGGTCAACTGTGTTTGAAGTTTTGTCTTTCCTCAAGGTATCGACTACGCCATGACATGACAAGAACTTTATTTGAGTCCTGAGGAACTGATATTTAGGGGAGCCTTTATGAAGAGAAAGGAAATAAAGCTTGATTTTATTTTACTTTATTTGATATCACTGAGATCATTCGCAAGAATGACTTCTAAGTTTGCGAGAGTCCTAGCAGTTTACTTATTGCGTTATTACTTATTACGCAACGCAGGAGTACTTGCGCATCTTCGCCAATCGGCCTGGTGTACAGCCCTCAACTTTCCTTAGTGGACGCCCGGCAGCCGTACTTCACCAACCTCACCCAGAGAGAGGTACGCACATACATGCCGATGGAACGTGAAAGCTTCTAAGTATACAGATAGTAAAAGTATAGAGTGCTGTACGAGTTGGTATGAGTACATTTTCGGGAAGAAATTCAGCGCGCACACCATAGACAAGGCCATTTTGTCTTCTTTCCTTCCGTCCTTCTCTTGTGTGCTCGCTGAATGTTTCCCAAGAATGTACACAGATAGTTTTAAACTATACGAGTCGTAAGTCCTAAAGCGGAGGTGTTAAAGGTTTTAGCGTTAAAGAGCTCGTTCCGTGGAAATTCCGGTATCGACGTCGTTCGAAAAATCATCATCTTATCCACGACCGAAAATACAATCGACTGAAAGGAAGATTATGGCTTTCGCCTTCGAGTCGTCTCAGGTAAATGCGTAAGAGACCGCGTGACAGTTCTTTTGTCGGCGGGAGGACTCCAGGATTGAAAAAAAAAAAAAATCTCGAGGTACCTTATATGCATTCGCTTAGGTCGACTCGATAGCGAAATTTGATGCTAAGGCCTTTGCCTTAATAAAGGCGAGTAGCTTCACTGCAATAGGAAGGCACGGCGCGGACTGAGACTATAGACGGAGAACAGACACCACACACACGAGCGCTGTTTTTTTTTTAACTATTTTCAAATCACACGGCTAAAGGGATTATCACAATGCACACAGTTCTACACAGCTTCAACCTTCCTTCACATAACTGCGCGTCTCGTAACTGCTGCACGAATGCCTCGCTTGTCTCTGTACAAATGTGTCAGGGTGCAATTTCCACTTGCACAGGGATTCGTGTTCTCTGAGTGTGTCTATAGCGTGTAACACAGACCCTGCCATGTTACACAATTGATACACTCGGCGCACAGTTCTCCGAGTATGTGTCGGTGTACTCTGTGCTCCGAGTGTGTCTATTGCGTAAGCTAGCTTAACCATCATTTCCTAACCTGACTTCACCGAACCTTCGATTTCAGTGGAGCGGATTGCGCTCGGAACTTCCGAAGCACGTGCACGTGCTCACTCTGGAGCGGGTGTCCGGTGAAAAGCTGCTGGTGCGACTCGAGTACCAAGCGCCCGAGATGCCACAGTACATCAACACGACACAGCTGCATATATCGGTAGGGGGCGAGTAATTGTTTTTTTTTCTTTTTTTTTACAGACCTGTGTGAGCGCATACATCTAAAAAAATAAAAAATAAGACAGCTTAACCCCGGTGGTGCCTAGCCTAAAGGAAGTGCAAAGCTTGGTAGCCTTCTCTGTTTCTCTTCCGGTTTTTTTTTATTTCCTCCTCTCTTTCTCTCTTGTTCTCTTTTGCAGTTTTCGCTGTCTTTTTCTCTCTTCATTTTTATTTATTTCTACTTTTCTTCCTATTTTTTTCCCCTTTCTTTCTCTCTCTTTCTATTTCTCGCTTGCCTCCTCGTCCAACGTTTTATACGTGGTTTGTGTTGTGGTGTTTCCCTCAAAGCACTCGAAGAACAAGAGAAGACTTCTCTTTGGCGCGAGCACGCGCTTAATGTGCTAAATAAAGAGCATTGCGCCAAGCGACGACAACAGCTTACTACAGCATACGACAACCCGGCCCCCTAAAGTGCTCTGCTCTTAAGTAAGAGTCCCTTGGCTCTTTTATTTCTTTTTTTTTTTTCGAGTACTGACTTGCTACGCGTATGACTCTTTGAAGAAGGCAGAACTTGAGATGGAAGCCTGAAGAATGTGAAATTCTTGAGCACGGATTGTAGCTGGAGCCTACGTTTTAGTCTGTCTTTTACTAAGTGCTCAGGACCGCTGCAAGGCTTAAAGACTTTTGGTCGTAGCGTTGCTACCAGCGCCACCCCATGTTCAATACTTCTGCATCACTCACTTCGGAAATAATTATAGTACTTTCTTCGGTGAGTCTCGAAAGCCACAAGTTGTTTGTTTCGTTTGTTTGTTGGTACTGTCAATCCCAGAAGGCAGTAGCGTAGCCAGAAATTTTTTTCGGGGGGGGGGGGGGGTTCAACCATACTTTATGTATGTTCGTGCGTGCGTTTGTATGTGTGCGTGCATATATACGCAAGCAAAACTGAAAATTTCGGGGGGTTTGAACCCCCCAACCCCCCCCCCCCTTGGCTACGCCACTGCCAGAAGGGATTTTGCAGTAGTGGATTCCTTAAAGAGAATCACATACGTGGCAAGTCTGGGCCCCCCTACGAAAACAGTAACACATGCTGTTTTTTCTTGTTTGTTTTAGAGGGCAGCGCCAGAACCTTTAAATGCCACATTCAGGTGGAACCTACTGATATTACTGTCTATGATTTGTTGCAATACTCGCAATTAACGATAAATTAGGCAGCTGGATAACGGCCGCGTCGATTGCCGTGTTAATGCAGTCGATTGGGAAAGTCGGCAAATTTATTGCTTGTCTCTCACGCCGCAGCTCGTGGTGTCTTGCAAGACATCTTGTGCCCGATTGTATAACTCCATGCCCTAACAACTGTGCTGCGGGCTTTCACTTTCAAGTGTTAGAGTGAGAGCGTGCGACATGCTGCCTAATTTTTGACAGCGAGGCTGGGTATGCTTCCAAGCTTGGTATGCGCCATAGGAATTGGGCCAAGCCCCACTACCGAGTACAGCAGGTGCGAGCGCCAGACGAAAACGAACACGAGAAGTGGACACGAAGCTGTGTCCACTTCTCGTCGTCTTCTTTGTTCTTCGCGCTGTTACCCACGATGAATCCGCACCAACTCACCCAGATTTCCATCTTACGGAATGAAGACAAAAACAAGAAATGCAAGAAAACATAGACACGGGGAGAAAGAAAATTATAAAGAAAAATTATAAGAAAAATAGAGGGAAATCGAGGAAATGAGGACATAAATAGCCTATAGATAGAACGACAATGACGGACATCCGAAGAAAGAGGTAGAGATAGAAAGAAACAACGAAAAAAGGGATAGAAAAAAAACAAAGAGCAAGACAGAAAGAGAAAGAAAGAGATAAATAAAGGCAAGAGACATAAAGATGGAAAGAGCGATGTAGAAAGAAATAGAGAAACAAAGAAACAGACGCATAAAAGAGATACAAGAAAGAGAGAGAAAGAGAACAAAGAAAGGAAAAATGAAGAGAAACGATGCACTCCTGAGGTTTGGCAACACTAGCGCGAACAACGGCGTGATGGGCTAGTTGGTGAACATTCATGTTTAAAGCAAAAGATTTTTAAGCCCGCATAAAACAAGGATAGAAGAACTAAGAATAAGCGCTATCCTGTCAAATTCTCAGTTCTTTTGTCCTTGTTTTACGTGCGCTTAAAAAGCTTTTGCTTTAAGCGTGAACTAGTGCGGAGCTGCCGTAATTTTCAATGCCTAACATGATGATCTTTTCAGTTGGTATAGGTGCCTATGTTTATTACGCGTGCTTTCGCGCAGCGTCTGCTGAAGAACCAGGACATCTACCACATCCTGGAGACGTCGCTGGGATCGACGCAGGACAAGACGGAAATGGTGCGCTTCGTGTGGCGTCGTCGGAGCGGCCAGCTGCCGGCCGTCAGCCAGGAACAGCGCATGCGCGTCTGGCTCAAACGCGGCTACCGTCCGCGCTTCGAGGACACCGTCATTCTGCACCCGGGAGAGATTCGAACCTTCGTGGGGCGATCCGAGAAAGTGCGACCGCTGCCGGACAGTTGAAGCGAATAAACGCAAATAAGAAGGTCACGCCGACCTTTACTTGCTCACGGAGGGAGCGAGAATTATGGGCGAGAACACCGAAACACGATCCACACACACAAAAGGACACGGAAAAAAAAAAGGTGGCATCGCCTTACGGGGTGCCAAGCTTGAAGGGAGTGCGCAGCTGGACAGCCTTTGTTTTCTTTGTTTCTTTTGTTTCTCCCTCTACTCTATGGCACGTACCCACTCTGGGGGATTGGCCAAGAATGCGTAGTTGAAAATTTAAAAGGTTATTCGAACAATGTTAAGTCATTAAAAAAAAGAAAAAAAAAAGAAATGGCAATAATAAGTAATACATCAAATTAAGACTCCAAGAATTATGCTATTGCGCTAGTATTCCAGACTGCCTTATTAGTCTGATCGGACAGACTTCTTTGCATCTCTTCGGTTTTCTCTTTCTTTACTCCTCGCTTTATTGTTCTTTTCCTTTCCCCCTTTGCCTGACCTTTTTTTCTCTCTTTATTTCTATTTATTTCTCCCTCTCTCCATCTATTTCTTTCTCTTTCTTGCTCTTTCTATTTCTCTTCGTATGTTTACCCTTTCTCCCTCTCTCTATTTCGCGCTTGCTTCCTCTTTTTTTATATTTTTAAACGCGGTTTTGCCTGCGTTACGCCAAGCGCACTAGTTCTTTTTTCGCTGATGATGACAATTAGGTGTTCATCACCAAGGTGATCGAAGAACAAGAGGAAGAAGACATCTCCTTGGCGCGAGCGCGCGCTCAATATGCTAGACACGGACCGTTACGCCAAGCCACGACGACAGCATACTACAGCACCCAAGCGCACGACAGGCCGGTCCCCTAAAGTGCTCCCCACTCAAAGGGGCCATGCGACACAAATTAAGCGAGTCGTTTTCATCGCTTCTTGTGGAACTGTAGAATGCGCCGATGTCTTTGCGCAAGTGGCAACGTGAAAAACAATGCCGTTATAATTTTATTTCAACGAGAAACCACATTGGCTTGGAACTAGTTCGACAAGCAACGGCTATTTTTGAGATGGAAAGTGACGTTTTATCACGTGGGAGTGACGACATAGGCCGGGCATTCTGATTGCATGGTTTGACGCGACAAGTCTCATGTATATTACCACATTACTGAGCGCACGCATCAAATTAAATGAAGGGTGATAAAGCTCCACCTCGTGGGAACTTGGTGGTATGGGAACTCCCCGGGCCTCACGGTCCCATGCCGCTGTAGTGTGTGTCCGCAATTTTTAAAATTCCGACGACTTTCTTTAAAAGAAAAATGAGCTTAGCTTGTATTAGCGCGGCACATACACGAAAGAAACACGACACAGACGTAAAGAGAAAGGCGGGCGCCTTTCTCTTTACGTCTGTGTCGTGTTTCTTTCGTGTATGTGCCGCGCTAATACAAGCTGAGTTCATGGATGACCAATTCTGACCAATTCGCCAGACCTACAACACTTCTGAAAAAAAAAAAAAGGAGGCCCGCCATAATTTTAGGCCCATAAGGCCCACCGGCAATGTTGTTCCCCGAATTACTTCTGTCCAGTTTCACAAATTATGTGACAGCACGTGCATTTGAGCTTTGGCAGTAAGGTGTCTGGATGACTTCCTGGTGTTCCTCAAATCCCAGCTATGACATTCGAACCATCAACCTTTTGGTTATGAAATGAACACTATACGCGCTCGGCTACCGGCACGGCACAGGATGCAATGATTAAAACTTGGACCCGGACTGGGGTTCATTTATTTTTAATAAAGTTGTTCTCTCTCTCTCTGCTCTGCTCACTAATGCAGGCTATGATTAAAAAATTCGGCAGATCCCACGAACTATGGAAATCAATGTCATGCGAAGCATGCGGAGGGAAAGTGACTGTGGTGTAATTTTTAACGTGAGAGCGTTAGAGAGCTCGTTTCACAGAAATTCCGGCGTCAGCGTCGGTGTCGGCGTCGGTGTCAGCGTCGTTAGTTGTGAGCGAAAAATCATCATCTTGTCAGTGACCGAAAAATCGAGAAAGATGCAAATAAAATAAATAAAAATTGGGGGGACCCTTAAGCTTCCCTTTAAGAGTTGAACGCGATAGCGATATCCTGTCCCTAGTCCGTACTTCAATCCCTTAGTGCACACTATATAATGCGTAGCATGCTTTAAACCACGAACGCGCGGTAAATGCGGGAAATGTTTTCGAAGTTGCTATGCATCCACTACGTGGTCTTAAGGGAATATGCGCAGTAACGTGTGTGCCTTTTGTAATGGGTACACGGCTTTAAAGCACAATGTCGTTATGATATTCACATTGTCTGACGCCCGATGGCAATATACGCTTGTACCACGCAATATTACTGCGTTATTACATGTATTGTGACGCCTGTATAGAGGACGCGTGTTTGCAAAGCATGACAGTTATTTTCACTGTAATTCCAAGCAGAGGAAGTTATTTTATACGTAATCACAAACAGAAGCATGGCTGCGTGGTAGAACACCTGCTTGCCAAGCAGACGACCCGGGTTCGATCCTCATTCGGACCCGGAAATTTTTATTATTTATTTTATTTGCATCTTTCTCGATTTTTCGGTCACCGACAAGATGATGATTTTTCGCTCACAACCAACGACGCCGACACCGACGCCGACGCCGGAATTTCTGCGAAACGAGCTCTTTAACGCTATCGCGTTAATAAAATTTCTGGGTCCGAGTGAAGATCGAACCCAGGCAGTACGCATGGCAAGCAGGTGTTCTACCACCCAGCCACACCTCTACTTGGAAATACAGCGAAAATAACTTCATCTGCTTGGAAATGACGTGAAAATAACTTTCATGCTTCGCAAACGCAAGCGTCCTTTATATAGGCGCCGCAATATAACATGTAATATCCCAGTAATATTTCGTGGCACAAACGCACATTGCCATCGGGCGTAAGCATATGACTATCATAACGATTTCGTAGTTTAAAGCCGGCCACCCATTACATGAAGTGCACACCTTACTGCGCGTATTCCCTTGACACCACGTAGTGGGTGCATAGCAAGTATGCACTAAGTGGTTGAAGTACTTGGGACAGGATATCGCTATCGCGTTCAACTCCTAAATGTGAAGCTTAAATATTTTTTTTGTTGACTGAAACGTTACGAAATGACGCTAAACATATGTTATATGCACAGACATGTATGTTGAATAGTCGCATATGCTTGATATAACCAGTTGTTTACAGTTGCGTAACGATACCAAGAGCAACATGGGTATTACCAACACGAGAAGCGGTAAGCTGAAGTGTAGCGCTTGTGCTTGCGAGGATCGTAGCCCTCTGGATAGTGCTACGTAGACCGACTGCATTGGATGGCGCTTAATTACAATTGACGTTAACCCGACGTTACGCCGGTATTATAGGAGTACATGTAATGTTTATCATATTAAATATCCGGCACTGCAAGCACAATGGAAGTTTAACCAACATTACGCATGCATAATGCGCGCAGTAACGTGTGTGTCTTTTGTAATGGGTGGCCGGCTTTAAACCACGAAGTCGCTATGATAATCACATGTACTGACGCCCGATGGCAATGTACGCTTGTACCACGCAATATTACTGCGATATTGCATGTTGTATTGTGAAGCCTGTATGCAGGACGCGTGCGTTTGTAAAACAGAGGAAGTTATTAACGCGATAGCGTAAAAGAGCTCGTTTCGCAGAAATTCCGGCATCGGCGTCGTTGGTTGTGAGCGAAAAATCATCTTGTCCGTGACCGAAAAATCGAGAAAGATGCAAAAAAAATAAATAATAAAAATTTCCGAGCCCGAATGAGGATTGAACCCAGGCCGTCTGCGTGGTAAGCAAGTGTTCTACCCCACAACTATGAGTACGCTTGGAAATGCCTTGAAAATAACTACCTATGCTTGGAAATGGAGGCAAAATAACTCTTGCTTCACAAACACACGCGTCCTGTATACATACATCACAATACAACATGTAATATCGCAGTAATATTGCGTTGTACAAGCGTACATTGCCATCTGGCGTCACAACACTTGAATATCATAACGACTTCTTTGTTGTAAGCCGGCCACCCATTACAAAAGGCACACAGGTTACTGCGCGTATTCCCTTAACACCACGTAGTGGGTGAATAGCAAGTACGCACTAAGTGGTTGAAGTACGCACTCGGGACAGGATATTGCTATATATATCGCGTTCAACTCTTAAAGGCGAAGCTTAAGGGTCCCCCAATTTTTTTCACTGTATTTCCAAGCAGAGGCGTAGTTGTGTGGTCGAACACCTGCTTGCCACGCAGACGGGGTTCGATCCTCACTCGGACCCGGAAATTTTTATTATTTATTTTATTTTCATCTTTCTCGATTTTTCGGTAACGGACAAGATGCTTTTCCGCTCACAACCAACGACGCCGACGCCGGAATTTCTGCGAAACGAGCTCTTTTACGCTATCGCGTTAAAAACTTCAGTCCGAGTCAGAATCAAGCCCAGGCCGTCTGCGTGACAAGCAGGTGTTCTCCCAGAGAGCCACACTATTGCTCGAAATTGATTCGGAAAAAAGCACATTCATGAATGTCATGTAGTAACGCATGCATGTAATATTGCGTGGTAGAAGAGCATAAAGTTGCGCCAGGCGTCAAAGTATGTGAATTACGCAACGAGTGGGTGTATCAATGGCCGACACATTACAAAGCGCTAAAACATGTTCGCGTGTTCCCTCACAGACGCGTAGACGGCCATTCGCCTGATTCGCAAAAGGAACAATTGTGGTGTAGTGGGCACTTAATAATTATACTTGCGCCATAGACGTGCGCAGGGTTCCCCTTAAGGGGGGGGCGGGGGGTGGCGAAGGTTTGTCGCAACGATCCCCTCCCTATTATGTCAATGTGAGGGGCTGACTTTACTCCCCCCCCCCCCCCCTCCCTATCGTGTCAAAGTATGGGGCTGGCTTTGCGCCCCCATACCGTCCACCGTATAATCGGAAGATGTTCCTCGAACGGTGGGCGCCTGGCAGCCTAGTCCGGTGCACTAGCAACAACCGTAGGACAAATAACGTTCATTCAACTCGACTCAATGGAGTTTCGCATCAATCCGCCCATCCATCTTAACTATCTGAATTTGTTGTTCCTCAAATACTTGGCACAAACCACCCCAGGGGATGGGCCGTGAGTCGGACGGTGCCTTGGTTAAGAAATTAGTTCACTTGCTGAAGGGACGGGTTGAAAAATGAACAGTTTAGCCGTTGCTCATTAACAATATAACCTCGTAAAATAAAAAAAAGAAGACGAAAAAGACGGCTATATATATATATATATATATATATATATATATATATATATATATATATATATATATATATATATATATATATATATATATATATATATATATATATCTGTGATAAAGGAAATAAATGTTCTAAAAAGAAACTAATTTAAGTTGCACTTATCATTCAATTCTTTTATTCGCTCGTAGGAAATTGCATACGGCGTCGAAAACGCTCCTATGGCTAAAGCCAAGTATGGTAGCACCAAATGAAACAATCACCGGAAGTGACAAATCCAAGCACATCCTTTCAAAAGGTTTTTCTAGTTGTCTTTTCCTTTGAGTTTCAAACCTTCGACACGTCAAAAATAAGTGATGCAGAAATTTGGGTCTGAAAGGGCTAAGGTCGTCATTGTCGTCAGGAAACGAAAAGAAAGAAGACCACGCACACCACGAGCTGATTTTTCTTCCTCGTTCGAGTTGAAGGCATCCTCGCGCCTTGCTTCACGCGTGGCATGTAGAACACGGGGCCGAGGTAGTACTGCATCGGAACGAGAGCGCCCCGGACTTCGTGGATCTCCAACCAGAAATGGCCGTGGCAGTTCCACCTCGTGCACTGTTTCCGCAGCCTCGGGGCTCATCTACTTGTTCACACACGCGTCCTGGAACACCTTGCTAAAGGTAAGTGGGACGAGATTGTCGAGGTATAGCTATCGGCTGCAGAACGAGGGGCATTACTGTACAAGAAACGTTTACTAAAGGCCCCTAAACGAACTATGTAAATACACACAACGAACGCATTATTCTCTTGGAATTGGCCAGTTGGTTCATATAGTGTTGTGGCGCGATCATTTAGCTATGATTGTACACCGCCGTCCGATCGAGGCTTACGCCCTGCGTTCGACGAGAGCCCTCGAACAAACGACCACATGAATCCGACGCCGAAGAAAAAAAAAGCACGATCGAGGTTCCCTGTTTAATGCGCAATGTTGTTGTTTCAATGGCCTTTTACAGTGAAAGCTGTTAGGAGATCACAAGGGCCGTTTTTGCGCCTAGTTATCCGCCGCCGCCGCCGCCGCCGCCGGTGTCCGTAACCACTATCGCGCGAAATAAGAAAAAAACTAACTAAATAAAAATATACCTAGGACAGAATGGGAATCGACCCCGGGCCGTCTGCGTAGCAGCCCAGTACTCTACCACTGAGCTAGGCTGGTGCTTGAAACTGCATTGCAAACTGACCCTATGCAGGCTTCACGTCGGGCAAGGAATCGCGTTAACATATGCAATAAAGTGTTGTAGAACAGTGAAGTAACAACCAGGCGTCACACAATGCGAATTGAGTAACGAGTGGGTCGTTCAATGCTCCAACCCATTACAAAAGCCTCAGGCATAATTCTACCTCGTCGTCAGCCACAGCATCAACAAAGTGCACATGATGCGTTAGAGTGTAGCGGGTACCACGCTTTTCCGAAGAATGACGAATAATGGCATAGTAGACGCTTCCCCACTACACAAAAATTATGATTATTTATGGCGTAGTGGGTACCATGCAAGTACGCTTGTAGTAGTTGTCCCAAGAGTGTTTAAAAAAGGCTCTAGAAAGGCCGCTCTTCCAGCTTTCGCTGTGACTGTGCTGCGCGTTCCGCGCAGGCCTGGCGTTTTTCTTTTCTTTTTTTTTTTTGATGGCCGAAGCGAATGCTGTTAATACCCTCTAAAGACGCTGGCACATTCAATTTTAACAGCAGGCCTGCTTAAGCTGGAGGTTGCTATGCATGGTTTTCGAAAAAACTGCGCCGAACTATCACGTCACTGAGCGTTTTCTAGCAACCACTTGGCACATCTGCGATTAAAGCTTCGCAACGCTATGAGCACAAAGAAAAGAGGATGGCAGAAAAAGGCACACAACCACACGTATACCACTATCACAGCATAACAACTACCCTATTGGAAAAACTAGCATAGTGGGTACTGGAAAAGATGGTGGATATAGTGGAAATACTGCTGGGTATGCTGGAAATCATGGTGTTGATAGTGGACAGGGGTGAGTGGCATGGTGTACGTTAAATGGACAAGGTGGAAAGGATAGTGGACGATGGTGGAGAGTAGCAGCAAAATATTGGGTAATGTCCCACCATCCACTATCGCGCGAATGCTGGAAAGCAGCGAGGGAATGGTGGGTGAGGAAAATGATGGTGTACCATGCTGTACCATACTGGAGAAGCTGCGCCAAACCGTCATGGCGGCCATGAGGTCACGTCCGACAGCGTCGGAAGTAAAATAGGCACTGCGGCCGTGACCACCAGGGTCGCCTCTGTCGTCCTCTCATATTTTTCTTTCCTGACATGGCGCCGCGCTGCCACAACGTGGTCATGGCGGGCTGATTGTGTTTGTGCTGATGCGGTTGATTTTTGTGCGGGCCGTCGTTGTGCGTTTTATATTGTGGTCAGTGACGTAGGCGGAACCTCTTGAATGAATATCATGTGCGGTATGCGCGAACTGAGTGATCAGCAGCCGCCAGCTTCCCAAGTACGATTGCTTTGTTGGTGATAAACGTAATTAGTCTTGGAATACACCGTCTTCAAATGCTTCCGCACATCATCGATGAACAGCGCCCGAATAGTTCCTCGCAACGCGCTCTGTGGCGTGGAGAATCGACGAGTCAGTTCGTGCACATCGGGAACTCAGCACATTGCCTCTGGACCGACGGATGCCCGCAAACGGGTTCTCAGCCGATGCCCGACTCGTCACGTCACTTGAAGACCGGCCGGACGTCGCAACTGTACGCTGCCAACATAGTTTCGTGAGAAAGGCTGTGAGCGCTATTCTATGCGTGTTATGCATTATTATTGCTTTATGCGGTATAGCCGAGGGACATTGAATGCCGCGGTGCTGATTGCTCTTGCAGTTGGGTTGAACCTGATACGACACGACGTTTGTAAAGAGCTTAATCGATACTGTTAAAAGGGGCTGGTATATGTGAAACGGACGCACTACCCGCCATAAAACTGAAAGCAGAAGCAAAATATTCGCCAGAAAGGTGCTCATTTTACACAGATATTTAGCAACCGTCACTGCACTTGGAATAACAAGACTAAAAAAATTATTGCTACAGCCACCGGGTTGAATGTGCTGTAGCAATTGTGGTACTGTAGCACCGGCTTGGGGACTGGGAATCGGTGAGGCGCGATAAGTTGCATTTGCCGATGTTTGCTTAGCGTTTATTTTGTGTCATTAGGTGAAGCAATAATGAACACTGTTTATAGCACCCTTGTGCACTCATAAGTTTTTATGGCGGAAAGAACGGGAATTTGTTCAGAATCCGTCGCTAAAAACGGCAAAAATGTTGAAGGTGGACTTCGGGAAAATGTGTGTGTGGGGGGGGGGGGGGGTGGTCGGCAGTGCAGCGCGAGCGCAAACTGGCCGGCTGTGTCTCCCCGTTGGCCGGCTTCCGGCATCGTCCACTGTGGATTTGATTTGCCGCTGCAATGTATGAAAGTTTAGGCTGTGGTTCAATTATGTTTTCTTTTTTCCTTGCTCGGCTCGGGCGAGCGGATCGCGTTTTTATTTTGCGAGGGGAAGGTTATTTGGCTACTGAATTAACCGGCTTGTGGTTTTCAAGAGATTGATTTCAAGAGCTGCCATCAAGCTATGCTGCCGGCCTCTATTGAGGGCAAGTAATTGTCCCGGCACGGAATGCCGACACTATTCCGTTTACGTCAGCTCGCGAAAAAAAATTATTATAACAGCCGGTAATAGTTAACCAGCTGTTTGTGGTGTGATTATACTGTATTATGAAAGACACGTTTCAACTACGCGAAGACAACACGCTAAAACATAGAAACACACCGTGCGCTTCGTGTGTGTGTTTGTGTTCTAACGAGTTGTCTTCGCCCAGATTGAACGTGTCCGCTATATCTATGAACCGACTAGCCGAACAACATGCCATGCCTACAAGGACTCACTATATGCATTTTATCTTACGTAAGGCGCATCAATATGTTGATTCGCCTACCTGCACTATTCTATTTCTATTTATATCCTGTTTCTATTTCTACTCTACTTCAATTTCTATTTCTATTCCATTTCTATTCTATTTCTATTCTATTTCTATCCATTTCTATTCTATTTCTATTTCTAATCTATTTCTATTCTATTTCTATTTCTATTCTATTTCTACTTCTATTCTATTTCTATTCCTGTTCCAGTTCTATTCTATTTCTACTTCTATTCTATTTCTATTCTACTTCTATTTCTAATTCTATTTCTATTCCTGTTCTAGTTCTATTCTAGTTCTACTTCTATTCTATTTCTACTATATTTCTATTTCTATTCTATTTCTATTCTATTTCTACTTCTGTTCTATTTCTATTCTATTCTGCTTCTATTTCTAATCTATTTCTATTCTATTTCTATTCTATTTCTACTTCTATTCTATTTCTATTCCTGTTCTATTTCTATTCTATTTCTAATCTATTTCTGCTCTACTTCTATTTCTACTCTATTTCTATTCCTAGTCTATTTCTATTTCTATTCTACTTCTATTTCTATTACTCCTATTTCTAATGATGCTGTATGAATGTTTTTCGGGTTATTGGAGAAATGCATTTCTTTGTAGTCCCTCCAAATAGAGCCACCGAGGGAGAACCGTGATGCTGTTGGGAAGGTTTTCTACTAGGGTTTTCAGCAGAAGCTGCTTGTATAGGCAAAGGAGTGAGCAAAACACCAAGAAATGTAGAAAAGTGAATAAAGCTGTTCACTGAGTCAGGCTGTTTATTGCTTGGTGCAAACAGGCTAATGTGCCTGTTTCGCCTGATAACACATTTGGAACACAAGTCAACAATTTGTTTTCTGTGCTTAACTTGTGTGCCTTGTGTAACAGGAAGATATGTTTTCATTCCTAACAGAAAGATCATTGAAAGAAAGATGTTTCATTGACTAATATGCCCGCCATCTCGTACCTGCCACGTACCTTGTACACAGCATACTTTCTACCCACCTAGGCTACCGTCCATCATCTGCCCACCTAAACTACTGTCCACTATCCACCCATCATCCACTATCCACCCAGCATCCACTATCCAACCACCATCCACTTTCCACTATGCATCCACCATCCACCCACTACATTAATCCACTATAATGATGGATGGTGGTTTCCACCATGCCCACTACTTGTGTTTTTCCAATAGGGTATCTTTTTCGTGTTCTCTCAATTCGACTGTATTTTCCTTCCTCTCACACGCAGGCTCTCCAAGCCTATGAGCCCCTTTCGTCTGCGGTAATCACGGCCTCCAATGCTGCTAAGCGGCGCCTAGATACGAGCAGGAGCTCGGAAGACGAAAACTTCGTGACGTCTATGCGCAACCGGAAGTTACCGTGACCACATCCTGCGGCCGCTTCCGGACTGAAGGGCGTTCCTTCCGATTTGGTAGACGTTCTGCTAGATGTCACCGTCAACTGGAGAGTGAGCCTGTGGTTCGACGTCATGGTCTCGTCGTTCTGGCAAGCGAAGGTGACACCATCGTCGTCGTCGGCGAGCACGGAGACGTTCCCGTGCGACGCATAAAACAGTTAGCGGAGTTCGACGACGTCGCTAGGCAGCTGTCAGCGTTCCTCAGCGGCGGACGAGTCGCAGCGGGCGCCGCGGCGCTCGAAGACCTGCGTCGAGACGACCCGGCCTTGAGAAAGGTCCTGCTTAGCGGGGACGAGGAGGACGAACCATATCACGGCCTCGTCCCGCGGAGCGACGTTGCCGAAGTTTTCGGCAATGGCACGTCTTCGGCGGAGTGAACTCATCTGAACGAATATTTGAATAGCGTAATCAAAGTGTCTGCCGACACGAAGCTGCTCTTAATGAATGAACGCCGATTTGCGAGGATCGATGGCCTGGAAACCTCGATACCGGTCTCGTCGGGTGGACGTTTGCTTACGCGCACGCCTGGATTGTGAACGCCGATCTTCCGGTCTCCGAGCGCTCCCGAAGAAGACCTCGATCGTAAGCGCGTGCAGTGGTATAGGAGTCGTTTGGTATTGCGCAAGCGTTCTCGCGGTACCGGGACGTCTTCAACTAGTACGAAAGACAGACGGTAAACGCCACGATCAGTTGGACGTCCCTGGCCCTGGTCAGGTTGGTGCAGACCTAGCCGAGAATTTCGAAGTCGACAAAGACCGAAGCGCAGGTCAAGATCTACCCGCTGGCATCGTCGACACTGCTGGGGCCTCCCAAGCCGCACTCGCAAGATGGAACACTCGACGCGATATACGGAAACTTTACCGGAGGGGCTAAGCACATTTTCGAAGCGTGGCTCGGATCAAGGGAGGCCGTCAGGGCGACCCTGGCCACCCCGCTTTATGACGGCCTGATGACTTCCAGGTGAAATTCTCTCGTATTGCTTAAGAATAGGGATTGCCTCAACTAGTTGGTTGAATGTCGTGAGGAGGATTCCCACCCAAACGCATCGTGTCCTTGTCCTCTAGTGTTCTTGTCAGTGCGTCTGGCTGGAAACCCTCCACACTTTATAGTTTAACTGTTCTCAACTATGCGTTAGCAACTGTTGTTCATATCTCGGACCACAACACTGGAGCTTAACATAAGGGGCGTGTGATATTAGATCAGTACATGATGAATCTATGGTGGCTTCGAAGCGTGTAAGATCGCTGTGTGGAATCTTCCATTCCCAGGAAGATTGCTCTAGCCATTGGATCTCTGTGTAAAATAATGAAGAAATATTACCGCAGAAGATGCAAGAGCGCGACGAGAACAATGACACAAAAGGAACGAACACCACTGAACAAGCACTTGTCCTGTGGTATTGGTTCCTTTCGTAACCTTGTCCTTGTCGCTTTGTTTCAATGCCCGCTGTTATTATGAACGAACTAGCCCTCAAAGTTGTTACTGAAGAATGATTGTACTCTTTTGAGAGCATGTGGTGGGTACATACTTTTGTGAGAAGTGTGCGGGATAAGACGTCCGGCGAAGGTGTACTCTCACTTGTAATATGTAAATATTTCAGCCGTAAGAACGCTTAATGAAAATTTGCAATGAAAGCCGCATGCTCCGTTCTTTCGCAGGTACCGCTGGCAGTCGGGTAGCGTACTCTATCTTAACGCACTGAATGAGCTTATTCTAAGCTTAAGTGCCCTGTTCCCGCCATCGTATTTGCGAGGCGGATCGAGCGCCATGAAGCACGCGGATCTGAGTTTCAACTTGGCCAGGAGGGCTCTGCGCTCGGTGGACCTGCGCGGACGCGCATTGGATGGCGCCGGCCAGAATGTGTGGCAACCGGGCAAGCCGGGTGGAAACCAGTGCAGGCAAGTGGGCTAATTCTAAGGACAAGCTTTCCTATTCGGGGATTAGGGCTTTTTACGGTAGTTCAGGGATTTTACTGTATAGAGATGGTATAAATGTTGCTATCTATGATGTCGGCATGGTGAATTAAATTTTCTTGGGCATACAGGTGCATTCAAGACTGTTCTGTCGCGATAGCGTTAAAGAGGGTATGCTTGGGCATGTTGGTAATTCATGTCTCACATGTAAGCGCACAAAAGGACGAGGACGAAAAACGACGCGGACACAGCGCTGACTTCCTACAAATGCTTTATTTTCCACAAACGTACATATATATAGAGTATATACAAATATGTGCTCAGTGATACATATATATATATACATATATATATACATATATATATATAGAGCTCGTTACGCAGAAATTGCGTTTTCGGTGTCGGCATCGGCGGTGGCACCGTCGCTTGTGAGTAAAAGATCAGCGTTGTCCGAGGGCGAAAAAATGGAGAAAGATGCAAAGTAAATAATAAGAATTTTGGGTTTGACTAAGAATCGAACCCACGCCTTGTGGGTAGCAAGCAGGTGTTTCACGTCAGAGCCACCCCATTGCTTTGAACTGCTTCGGGAAAAAAAAAAACACTCTATGAATGTCATGTAGTCCGAGGAGTATCATTAAAACGCGTAACATTGTGTGGCAGAAGCGTAGAATCGCACCAGGAGTTAAAACATGTCTATTCCGCAAAGAGTGGTTGAATTAAAGGCCCACCAATTGCAATGCACATGGGCATGATTAATTATCATTATCAACAACAGCATCAGCAAAGCGGGCAGATCTGCAGGTGCAAGTGTCCCCTTCCGGACGCATAGTATAGGTACCTCGCCGGCTCGCAAAAGGAAGGATTATGTTAGCAAAGTTAGGTATTGGGCTAGTTGGTATTTCATGATTAAAATACTGCGCTACAGTTACTGGGACATAAAAAGTTAGAAAGGACACACGTTACGAAGTGGACACGACAAGCGCAAAACGACAAGCGGACACGACAAACGCTTGTCGTGTGCACTTCGTAACGTGTGTCCTTTCTAACTTTTTATGTCCCAGTAACTTTAGCGCAGTATTTTAATCAAGAATTATGTTGTAGTGAACAATTCGCAACCGTAGGGCATTTTAGGATAGTTTGAAACGGAGAGTGTCACGCGCACAGACGTTTGTTTCTTTGCGGCACGGCTGGGGTGTCCCCGGCAAGCAAACTAGGCTATCGATTGAGAAAGTGATGCGCACGGACGCGATTGCGCTATCGTGTTTAACTCTTGAAGTCGAAGCTCAAGCGTCTCTAAAGTTTCCTGCCTTCGCTTCTGACAAAGTAAAGTAACTTTGCGGTGGTCTTATTGGAACTAGTAAATTTTCTACCATTCAGTATGAGCTATGCATCTTATATTGGCAGCGAAAGGCTGAACTTTGTGAATTCGGCTCCACTACAGCCCTTGCATGAAATTGTGGGAAGGACTGCGTGACGATGTAACAATAAACTGCGCTGTTTGACAAGGAAACTATACTGTTTCATCACAGAGTACGTACAGGCGCTCGCAAAATAATTCGGAACGCCAGAGACGCCATGCACCGCTCGCTGAGGGAGCGTGCCCGCAGAAAATTAGTACCATTGTCTGCGCGTGCGCGATCTCAGAAATCAAGCATTGCTCTAGTGCACACAGATTTGCGTCGCGTTGCCACAAAACCGTAGCCCTATGTACTCCTTAGCATTTGGATACAGGGGCTGGTTCCGTGGTGTCTGTGACGAGCTCTGTGTGCGTATGCAGGCACGTTAGAGCATGAGCCTTCGTACGTGCGTGTTTGGTTGCCTAGGTAGCTTTTCTCCCTTCTTACGTTGGGCCCTTTTATCATTTGATCAGGATATTTAGTGTAGGTGACTGACTAGGGCGTCAAAGGGCGACGTTTTTGTCCAATGCAACTGTGAGCATATCAGCGGCCCTGTCGATAAAGAGATACGAACGTATTTAAACACATGCCAGTGACACGAATTTCACCCAATGCCTACCGAGACAACGTGCCTAAAAGCATGCCCTCCTTGTCATAACGGTAATAGGCACCTGGCGTTTACCCTTTTGGAGCATAACAATGCCACTCTAGGTGCACCAGGGAGCAAAACTCGCTCGCTTGGGAGACCCGAGCATGCACGTACCTCGCCTATATATATCCGCCATTGCGCTCTGTCACCGAGCTGCTACGTGTCCGGCGTTCCGAATTATTCTGAGAGCGCCTGTAACGCAACTAGTTACAGAGAGAAGCTCTCCAGAATCATTTTGACCGCCTGGTGGCGTTTAACGCCCACCTAAATTTTATACACATGAGCCCTTATTTGCACTCAGCTACGTCGATACACGGTGACCAGCTGCCGAGATCGAACACGATGCCTCTATCTCGGTAGCCCGACGTCCCTGACTGAGCCTCCGCGGTGGTTGGATACGCAGGTTGGACGTCGCCAAAGTCTGTTTTGGAGCGTCGCTCGATCGCCGACCTCTTCACCCTCAACTTGGCGTTGGCGGCGATGCAGCAAGCCACGGAGGAGGGAACCGCGAGAAGAGGTCCCTGCGACCTCAAGTACCTCGAAGGGCTAACGGCGACGCAGACTTTCTACGTCACCTATTGCAGCCACTACTGCGGGGAGCCCGGTGGTCGACGCCGGTGCAACGTGGCCATGAACGGCTCCAAGTTTGGCAGGTCGTCCGGCTGTCTTCACCACGAGCAGCCCATATTTCCAGGCCTGCGTATTTGTCTAGAATGAACAGAAATCGGCGTGATCCGAATTCGCCGATTTCGCGTGTCGCCTAAATACCGTTTAGATTTAGTGCGTATAAGTTGTTGAGACTCCTAGCAATACCTCCCGTATCGTTATATTACGAAACTGCTGAGCATAGCGGGTGTTCCATCTAATTTGAACCAAGCCAAGTACTGTGAGCCATTCTTGCCAAACGCTTGACAGTCAGCGCCCCCACATTGACGGCCATTCTTGGTAAAGCGTAACTTTCTGAATGCGTAGAAGCGACAGAAAATGTCTGGCATTTTCTTGTTCCTCTGGTTTGGTGTCATCCTACGCACTCTAGAGTTTGGGAGTTTTGGAGCAACATCATAACAAGACGCATCCTGGAGAAATTGCTAGCCCGACTTCCTCAGCTGGGCGATTGTTGGCTGTTCTGCTGACCGTGCTTGCTTTTTCCGAGGCGCTGTATCCAATTCGTCAGCCAGCGGTGCCGTGCTTCATGCCCTTGGGCCTCCTGCCTCGTCTTCAAGAAATCCATTTCTTACTTTTCTTCCTTCTTCTGGGATGCTTCTTGAGGAGCTACATCACTGTTACTCTCATTGTTCCCCCGCGGCCTCTTGCTACCAGACTTATCCCTGAAAGTACTCGGTTTCTGGTGCCCTTGTGCTACAACTCACTGCTGGTTTTTCGGCCTCCGATGCAGAGCTGGAACTGCAGTCACCCCTTACGGAGCCACCTGCTTCAGTGTCCTGGTCAATAATGGTTGTCTTGATCGATAGTGTTCCTGCGTGGCAGGAGCTGCACAAGCACTTGTGCAACCAAAGCCATTGGAAACCTGGCCATTGTCAGCTTCGTGTGGTCGCTACTGCTGTGGCTGATTGTCGTGCAGATACTTGGCGCAGGACTTGGAGTAACTCTTGTGTCAGAGTCAGACCAATGCAGATTGTACAACCCACCACCTACACTTCCGGGCTTGCTATCCTCACCAGAGGCTCGAGAAAGGGCGTTGGGAGGCCTCGCCTTTGTTCTGTCCTTCTTATAGAATAACTGATGGCTCTCTTGACTGGTTGTGGATGGCGTTGAAAGGAAGACGGAGACGTTGGTGGCGGGGGAGACGAGGATGAGGACAGGGGTGGTTCCTGCTGCTGCGGCGAAGGCTGGTGGTTGTGATGTTGTGGCTTTAGATGCTGGTGCTGTGGATGGTGGCGCTGCAGCTACTGTTGCGGCTGCTGATGGGGCTGTTGAACAGGTAGCCCATGCTGCTGTTGTGGTGTCACAGCAGAAAAAGGCCGACAGGTATCTTGCTTGGGAGAAGAAATAGGTGTTGCTGCCGTTAGCAGTACAGATGCTGTAGCAGCGCATGAGACCAAAGGGGAGAAGCCGCTGCAGGAGTCACGGGACCTTTTGGTGGAGTGGGCCATGGCGCAGGTACTGGAACAGTGACCAGGTGATGGACTCTTCTTAAGCCATGGCAAATTGGCTGGCTCAGGCTCACGTGCAGCTTTGCGTTTGCCTGGGGACAGGGCACCTGGCTGAAGGTTCAAGGGCTGTGGCAATGGATGGTGTCAATCTAGGAGTGGTGGAACTGGCTGGCGACAGATGAATGGCTTGTTACTGTGACTGAAGAAGAGGATGTCTATGCATGCAGCCACAAGACAGCTTGGGCTTCCGGTGCTGGCCGAGCCGGCAGGCTGGAGTGCCTGTGGTTATTTCCCGGCATTGGACCGCAGACAATGTGTCGAACTTTGTGGAGAAGATTGGCCATTGGCGAGAACTGCAAGACACCTGGCCGGAGATAGCTGGAGTGTAGGAAGTCTTAGATTCCAAGGCCTTGCTGGAGCAAGTCTTGGCTGCGATGCCTTGGGCAAACGGCTACTGTTGCTTGTGGTGCTGCTGTAGCTGCCTGGACCAGAGGATGGTGTGCTAAGTTGCGACTCTTGGATGATAGCGGGAACACGCGACAGGTTCCGAGCTTCCTCCTTAGGAAAATTTGGGCACCTTGTGACGGATGCCTTGATGGACTAATGCTCGGGCTTGCAGAGTTCTGCTCATATGGCCGGAAAGTTGCCTAGTGTTGGCACCGCCGGGCTGACACGATCTTCAACAGGAGGCTTTGGACTTCTTATCTGGCCATCAGGAGCTGTTGAATGGTCAAAGCGGAGGTCTTTTTCTATTCGCGGCAAGTGAGAAGGTGAAGTAACGAGAGGCTGGCGATTCACAATGGGTGCGACTTGGAATCCTCTCGGGCTTTGAGCTGAGCTTGAGTTATGTACATCTGCGGAAATGGCTTGTAACATTAGAGGTTGTAGATGGGCTCTCCTTTCGAAGTGGCCATTGTGACTGATGAAGTTGATGGAACAACAGAACCGCCCATCGTCTGTGACAGGCTAAACGCGGGAAGCATTTGAGTAGTCTACGGCGATGATCGGGCAGGGATCTTCAACTTTGGCTTCAGTTCATTATGAGAGATCCGGTGATGTGTAGAAGCATGGCTTTGAAATTTTCAACCTCTTGTGCTGCTGTTAGGGCGATGGACATCCAAAGCTTCTGACCCGTGGTAGCCCGTGTGCGGGCCTCCATGGAGTACTTTTGTTGATACTCAGTCTCTTGCTTGTCCGGCTGCATGTCGGTTTTTAAGGCAAGGCGATTGATCGCCGTCCACGCTTGCTTGAGTGCTGTGGCTAGCTGGTGTAACGGCACTTGGTGTTGGGCTGGGGCTCTTCTTGCGGAGCTCTTCCTCAGGAGTGCACTTTTTTGAGCCAGCTTCGCACCGTCTATCGAATTTGGCGTCTTTCTGCGGTGCTGGTTCCGAAGTGGGCTTGAGTTTGTTGCGGCCACGTCGTGGGTTGATGGCATACGACGTTGCAGCTGGGCAAGAAATCTGGCTGGACGTCGGACCGACGTGGTGACGACTTCAATGGCCGACTTTGAGCGGGCTGTTGAGCGTGCACGTTCTGCGGCGAGGCGTAATCCCGACGTCCTATCCCCTCAGGAATGAGACTCGACTACGCCGTCTCTGACGAGTCGCACCTGCACCAGGCACGGGTCCTCATTGTGCTCCTCAAGCACGGCGTCGTAAGTGACAGCGAGCTCCGAACCGGGAGGAGTCAGCCATTCTGACAAGGTTTCTGCTGCGGCCACGTCTTTATAACGAAGCAAAGGACTCTGCTATACTGAGCATCGTGAACGATTCTACACAGCGCACGCGCCATGTGCACAGAGAGCGCGATTATATATTCGAATAATTAAGATATATTGAGGCGACATGAACAGCATGTCTATGCAGCGCACGTGCTACGTGCGCAGAGAGCGCAATTATATATTCGTATAATTTAGATATATTGAGGCGACATGAACATGACTTTCCGTCATCTTCAGTTAGGACGATATATTGAAGTGCGATGAGTTAGCCGATTATGTTTCGTTATAAGAAACTTCGTGTATTCACCTTAAGGTGTGAGCCGTACTTGAAAAGTTGATCAGCGTGATATGAACCACCTAATAAATTGTTAACAGGTTGGTTATATGTCATCTCTTTCTCTAGAGTTCTAAAGAAGAACCGCGAAAACGTACCTATGATTGATCTAGGGGTGAACTTGAATGACACATCTCGCGCTGGTGGGTTGTTCATAAAGCCGAAACAACACAACACGCACTTCACGAAGACCAGACAGAAGGAACACGAAGCACAGGAGTTGTGCCTCTGTGGCTGGCGTTTTTTCTGTCTTCGTAATGTGTGCGCTGTTTTTGCCTTATCGTGATCAAAGGAATGGCGTGAAAGAAAGAAAAAAAAACGAGGAAGCTGAAGACACGTACAACCGCTACACGTGGCGCTGTTGTGTTCATGTGAGCGCGGCACTATAGCCGAGTTCACGCGCACACGTGGACACCTCGCCGTAGGGTTGAGTCGAGGGTTTTCACTTTATCCGAACCGACCGCGTTTAACTCTGTTCTATCGGGCTTATAATCCAGTCCGACGCACCGTCGCTCGACTTGCCAGCGTTGGCACGAATCCAACGCGCAAATTTCAGTCCGATCAGCCGATCCTATCCGCCTATGTTTACTATGAAAATCGCGTAAACGCCCCTAGTGCTTTTGTGCAGATCTGGATAAGAGTGTTCTCAGTCGAGTTTCGGGTAAACGAAGCCATGTGGTCAAAAAACAAAACAAAAAAACAAAACAAAACCTCAAAAGCTATTACCTTTATCAGGAATACGGGGGGCAAGAGAAGCGTGGCGTGCGTGTGCCTGGCGTATCTCCTTTCTTTCTTTCTTTCTTTCCTTCTTTCTTTCTTTCTTTCTTTCTTTCTTTCTTTCTTTCCTTCTTTCTTTCTTTCCTTCTGTTTTCTCTTTTCTTTTATCGTCTTTTCTTCTCTTCTTTCTGTCTTTTCTTCTATTTCTTTTCCCCTTCCGTTCTTTCTTACTTTCTTTTTTTCTTTCTTTCTTTCATGTCTTTTTTAATTTCTTTCTTTATTTCTTTCTTTCATTTCTTTTTTAATTTCTTTTTTATTTCTTCCTTTCTGTCGATAACATTGCGCAATGCTCCCTGGTAAACTGTTTCCTTTCCTCTATGCCAGAAATGGGAGCTGCTTCCACGTGCCTCGCAACCGCGACACTTCAGTTGGTACAACGACAGTCATGCGTTCATATGCAGCAAACAATGAAATGTGACAACGTGAAATCAAGAGTCACCTAGAGAAGGAATCAGATTGAGATTTCAGCAATGGCTGATCACCGACAGTATCGCCATGTCCATCGCGGTCACCGACAAGTTCACGATCGAAGAAAAAAGCATCAATTATTGGAAAGCGTCGCATGATGATTAATTAACGCGTCATTATAATTGCAGCTGTAACCTATATTAACCCTTAAAAAATAATAATAAATCCAGACTGTATGATCCGCCTGACTCTTGGCCGATCCCCCCTGAGTGGGTAGGTGCGAATCATCCCAGGAGCATCATCATCATCATCATTAGCATGTGACCAGCGCACATTCGATGGCCAGATTTCTTTGCACCCGCAGGCGCCTGTCTTTTTTTTTTATTTTGTTTTTCGCCCACACCTCCAACGCCAACAGCACTTGCGAAGCAATACCAGCTTTACTTGAAATGCACAAGCTATTAGGGACGGCGTCTAGTTGAGCTCTACCATCGTTGTCAAGATAGAAACCTCTTTTCCAATGTGGTAGCTCTGAGTGGAAGGCACGAAGGACAAACGCGAAAGAGAACTGGACATGTAGTGGGCAAGCTGTTAACTGCTTAACTGTTTATTTTCGCAAAAGCACGTCAAAGATATACACAACAGTGATGATATCGAAGAAAATGTCACAATATGATGTACTTGAAAGCCTTCTAGTTCCGCATGTGTGGTGTTAACTAATATATCAGTTGTCAATAAAGTTAAACGCGGCAAAATTTAGCGCTTCAATGCAAAGTTTAACAGCTAAAGGCAACAGACGGCGGGCGAGGAAGCCCTTAACTTTATCGTTAACTGCTAGATTAGTTAACACTACACACGCGGAACTCGAAGGTTTGAGATGACTTGCTTTCAAGTACATCACATTGTGACATAGTTAATCGCTATCATCAATATTATGTGTATATCTTTGGCGTGCTTTTGTGAAAATAAACTGTTGAAACTTGGCGCTCTACTTATCCAGTTCTGTTTGGCGCTTCTCCTTCGTGCCTCTCGCTCCGCGCCATCACATTCGAATGCCGTACCAACTACCGTCTTTACTCGATTGTAACGCGACCACAATCGCAACACGAAGCATAACTTTTCATTGCCACCAGAAAGAAAAAAGTGCGCATTTCGGTATTCGATTGTAACTCGAGGGTCGACTTTAGGTAGCAAAAATGTGAAAAAAAGAAAAACACTCAAAGCAAGCGTTACATTCGAGTAAATACGGTAGGCCAAGTTGAAGGTTTCCCGATCAAAATCTGCCGTGGTTCTAAATGAGAAGCCATAGGTCTCCGTTGAGCTTGAGTACAGAGAGAATCGACAACCATGTCAGCTTCGTTCTTTACAACTGCTGCTGGCTGTCAACGTTTTATTTCTTGCTTGGAGGAATGGGACCCTTAGACGATTTTTTGCGCTCTTCGGGAAAGTCGCTAAAGCAACTGAGCACAAAACGGAAAAGAGCACACAAGAGCTCTTTTCCGAAATGCTCCGCAGTTCGTACAGCTTGCAATTGGGATGGAAGTGGCTTATACCCCTGTCACACGAGTGCGCGAAACTCTTTTACGTAAGTGGTCTTTCACACAGTTGAAACACTTTTAAAGCGAAGCATTCCTTTGCGTACTGCAAGGACATTGAGCGTTTTTATCTATCTATCTGTCTATCTATCTATCTATCTATCTAGCTGCCTACGTCTGGGTGCTCTCGTGATCACCTCCTTAACTTAAGGTCGACCAAAGTTAGTGTGGGAGGGTAAGAGGATTTGACGAATTTGTCTGGCTGGTCGTGAATTGAATAACGTGAAAATCCCGTCGCGTACGTCGTCAAACTCATTTCCCCAGACACGTGTGGCTCATACTATCGCTTAGTTAAAGGCGGACCAATCACGGAGGCGCTGAAAAACCGGGTAATAATAATAATAATATCTGGGGTTTTACGTCCCAGAACCACGATTTGACTACGAGTGACGCCGTATGTGGAGGGCTCCGGAAATTTCGACCATCTGGTGTTCTTTAACGTGGCACTGACATCACACAGTACACGGGCCTTTGCCATTTCGCCTCCACCGAAATGCGACTGCCGCGGCCGGGATCGAACCCGCGACCTTCGGGTCAGCAGCCGAGCACTGTAGCCACTGATCCACCGTGGCGGACAGAACCAGGTGAGGTGCAGAGAAAGCTTGCAATGCCTGCGATACTGAAGGCAGTGAGAAAGCACATTAGGAGCTAAAAGCTTTCGAAGAGGGGGCGGGGAAGGGTCAATGCATTGACTTGAGAACCACAAGAAGATGGCCTTCGAGTCGCCTCAAGCAAACGCTTACGGGACACTGAGTTGTTCGGAGTCGTGCTTGGATTACCCAAGAACACTGTTGTAATATTCTAAAGGAACAGCGCAGGGTCCTCGATATTTTATATTTAGAGCGCTGCTTCATATAAGTGTATCTATTATCTAACACTGCAGCGTACACATTTCGCCTAAGGTCAAGACGTGGCCGATAGACTCTCACGACGTTATTCCACACCGGAAAGATTTCACCTGTTTTCCCAGTCTTCTAATTGAAATTCACCTCGTTAAATTATGAATACACGATAGTTTAAATTGTTCTGCAAAACAAAAAAAAATCAAACCTAGTCATATTACGCGAATGCTTGACTCGTTCAGACGAATCCTGTATGCAACTTTGTGTATTGCAGAGGTTTCGTGGTATTTCACCTTTTGGTTTTCTTTTTTCTTCCGGCTTGGCAAAAATTACGTCAAAACTGCATTCCTACAGACAGACATCTGAACTATTTCAATGGACCTCATACCGGCTAATAATAGAGATTGTTGGAGCTTACGCCCCGAAACCCTGATACAATCAATGAGAGGCACCGTAGGGGAGGGCTCCGGAAATCTCGACCGCCCTGAGGTTCTTTAACATGCACCAAAATGTAAGCACACGGGCCGCGAGCATTATCAGCGCTCTTTTCTACTCTGTCCCATTCTTTTCCTATGTTATTGCGCTAAGCATTATTCCATCGCATTATTCCATCGAAATGCGGCCGCCGCGGCCGGGATTCCATCCCGCGACCTTCAGCACAAACCGGCTGGCTCAGCTATTCCACGGGAAGGAAAGACAGCTTACCGGCCAGTCAAACACAATCCAAGGTCTGGGTGATATTTTTGCACAAAAGCGAAAGATTCCGGCTGAAGCTTTGCAGGACACATACAAAAAGACGTAATGCAACAGCAACTGTGCAAGAGAATATTTCGGGCTGTATATTATCACTTTCGCGCACGCGCATCTGGCTTGCTGTCTCTATGTCGGAGCAATAACGAAAACAATTAATATTTCTTTCATCATCTTTGAACTATAGTGTTCCACTCGTCCAAACAAAAAGTGTCAGCATTTACACAGAACCAAAAACTCGATATGCCACAAATATGAAAAAAAAAGGGGGACAGAGACGATAGTATAGCTGGAAAGTTTCATCTCGGTGGAGTGTACTTTCGGCAACTGACAAAAGAAGAAATAAATAGTTCTCGCGACGTCGTCCGCAACGGTTCAGGCACTTCAGCGTTATCTTCAAGTCCAAGTTCTTGAGTGGGCAGAAGTCCTGCTTCGCTCCTCTTGAACTTGGGAGCCGTCAGACGAACAGTAGTTCATTAAGTGACAGGAATAGCCACGCTATTCTGATTCCGAGCTGAAATTGAAATATTCCTGCGACTGCTCCAGGATTCCATCGAGTCTGCTCACGATCGCTGAAAACGTCGGCCTGCAGATGGGGCTGGCGTTCCAGCACGAAGTCATCAGGTCGTACCTGGGAAACAAAGCCGAGGAAGCGGCAGCGAAACGTGAACAATCTCATGTGGACATAAGTGCTCAAGTCTTTAACTGTTGCGCGCGAGCGACGGCATTTCTTTGCGTCCGAACCATATGACGGAACCAATTAAGTGGCAAGCAGGGCTAGGGCAAGCGCATGCCCACAAAGATCGCTCAGGTGGACCAGTCGACTGCTAGGCATTTCCTTTTGAAGGATATCCCTCTGTATCACCGCAATTCACACGGACAAGGCACCGTTAATAAGTGACTGGTTTTGCTCAAAATTTATGTTCCGAAGATAAAGGTTGCAGCAGGCAATCGAGGAAATAAGATTTAAAGATACGTCACACGCACACCCACTCATGAGATAAGCGCTAATATGAGTTGGCGTCCTGAAGAAGGAACAGCTTAGCAGACGATGGGCGCAGCTGAGCGCGCTTTGTGGGCATGCGCTTACCTTCGTCCCTGTTTGCAAGTTGGCTCCGTCTGATGACGCTGATGCACAGAACAGTCGCACGCTAGATTAAAGATTTTCGCGACTGCACAAAAACATGGGCATATTGACAATAAGCAGGCCGGAAGAACACAACGGTTCGTCGAATTATATGTTAGCAAAGTGAGGTATTGGGCTGGATGGTTTTACATGATTAAAAAACTGCGCGACAGTCAAAGGGACAAAAGAAGTTAGAGAAGACACGTTTCGAAGTAGACCCGACAAACGCAAGCTATCAACTGGATTTATTGAAAAAGAAACATCAAGAAAAAAGAAGAACTCAAGAAAGGGAAGTATAACAATTTACAAGGGCGGAGGGCACTACACAAGCACACTCACTCTGAGAAATGGGTTCTTACGTTTCCTGCGGACAGTTAGCCGGCTTCATCAAGCGGTTCCCTGCCGTGAGGAATTCCAGCAGCTGATGATTGGCAACGCCAGGGTAAGGCGCGGCGCCTAGACTAGCCACTTCCCACAGTAGCACGCCGAAGGACCACCTGGAGACCACAAAGAAGAAGCGAGCGAATCGTTGCAAAGCACTCAAATGTGGTTTATTAAAGCGAAAGCCTTTGGCACGCCTCATCAAACGCGAAGATTGAACATCGGTATCGGTGTCACCACGAGTGATGCACAATATCACCATCGCGGGATGACGTCTCCATATGACGTCATGAAAGGTCCCAGGTCACCGAAATATGCAACGTCATCATGATGTCCCATAAGTGACGTCACACGATGACATTATCATCATTTATTAACTCTTAAAGGCCCCTGTTGAATCTGCAGTGAAGCACCATAATTACTAGACCACCATGGCTGGTTAGCGTCTCCGGAATCATCCCATTTTTGACCAAGCAGCAACGTCAGAAATTTTGGTGACCTTTGACGCCATAATGACATCATCAGATCATGACGATTTATTGCGTTGACGCTGACGGTTGCGTTTCGCGTTTGATAAAGCATCTAATTCATTTACCTTGATGCTGTGTTCAGAGAAATTTATTTTCACAGACAGTGAACATCACTAACGTTTCGACAAAACAGCATTACAAGCATTCAAATACCGTTGATTCTGTGAAGCCAGTGTGCGCACTCGATGTCTTCCAGATATCACTCTACACACCCTTCATATACGCGATAGTCTCTTTAGTTGATTTAGTTGGAAAGCTTGTGTGTAATTATTACTTGATTAGATTCTTACCAAACTATTTCCAAAGTGTTTTGACCAAAGCGTATGGCCTTCATCTGGGAATTGGTAATGTTTCGGGCGTAAAAGAAATAAATCTGTCATTCACTTTTAAATTTGAGCAAGCTCCACGCTGAGAATATCTCCGTACAGAAGGACCCTAGTTTCACACGCGTGTTTGGAGCAAATGTGTCCGCTCTAGCTGTTAACAGGCGCTTTAAAAAACTAAATTATAAAAAAATATAAAGAAGAATCATAATAAACTCTCTGCAAGTTTACTTGAAATGTGAAAAGCTTATCGGAGGTGGTTTAGGGGCCCTTGAACGGACCACCCTGTCGTTGTCTCATGTCTCACGTTCCCCTCCAGGGAGGCGGGGGGGGGCGAAGTTCGTCGCAGCGCCCCCCCCCCCCTCCCTATTACGTCAATGTATGGGGCTGACTTTGCGCCCCCCCCCCCCTCTTAAATTAAATAGCTTGCCATAACTACTGAAGTTATAATGTACAAGTGCTATTCTGCCCCCCACCACCTTTAGAACAGACGTTTGGGCTAGTTGGTTTGTAACGTTCATTGAAGCCATAGCGCTAAACAGACAGGGACCACAGAAAGAAGACGGGACGTGCGCACGTCCCGTCTTATTTCTGTGGTCCCTGTCTGTTTAGCGCTATGGCGTCAATGAACACCACCTTTAGCCCTGGCACCTAAATGTGCACTGACTCTTACTGAAAGCCGTCGCTATGTTTAAAGGCTTTTTCAATATTTGCACTTATTTGTTGTCCACCATTGTTTTGCGTTGTATAGTTTTGTAAACGGGGCGCTGGTCTTTATCAAGCCGTTAGAGGATTTTTGCTAGCACCCTGTAGCCCCACGAGTGTTGTATTGCTTCCTGTTGAGGCTGAAAATAAACTCTGTTCAAGCCAGCCATACGCCAGCATCGGGTATTAGACACAGATCTACGGGAGAGAGAAGCGGAGGCGAACCGTACTCGGAGCAGCGAACAGTAGGAAAACAGTAGAAACGAGAAAACAAGAGAAAATATATAATCGCATAACAAATCAGATAATCACAAGACATGAACGCAAAATAGCAGGAAAAGTCAGATAAACACGACGGAAACACAGGCGCATCAATGCTCCTCAGTTCGCGCAGCTTTGACCTGGGGTGAAATTGGCTTAGAACATTTATTTTCAACAAGTACAAGGGGGGGGAGGAGGGGGAGTCAAAAGTTGGCAGGCCACTATCCCATGTATTTTTATGGAAGCGTGGCCTGGGAACTTTTGACCAGGACTGTACATGTCTGTGCCCAGCGGAATAGGAATACTTTTCACGGGTGATCACCCCAGTCCTTAAATCTTCCAAGATCCCAGTTTGTGACGAAAAGTGCGTTATTTAACGAAATGTACGAGTAGTAGGTGATAGTAGAGTAGAGGTGAGCGAGCACTTCTCACGCACACGTCGCTCATGGTGGTGTAGGTCATGTGAGAGAGCGATTCGAGCGCCATCCAGCGGGCCGGAAGGCGACCGGCTCCCTGCTTGCGGTACAGGCCTTCCTCGTACGTGTCCCTGGACAAGCCCAGGTCGGCGATCTTGGCATGGTGCTCGCTGACCAGCAACACGTTGCGGGCAGCCAGGTCACGATGCACCACACGCTTCGATGACAGGAACGCCTGCGGCAGTCCGTCCAGGTCAACAGGAGCAGGGTGAGTTTTTGGTAAGTTAAAGGGGCCCTGCGACACTATTCCTTGTAATCATCTAATTACTTCACCACCGGAGTTTATTGCCTGACGAATAGACTGCAACAATGATGGTCACATACAATGCAATTACTTCTATCTAGGCTGAAGAGCTTTTCCGCACCCCCCACATAGACCTACAGAGAGTTCAAACAAACAAAACCGTACTACTCACCGGTTCAAATAAAGGAGTGATACGAAGCAGGAGAAATAGAAATTGGATGCAAAGCTTACGCATAAAGCATATGCACATTAGAGCACATTCTCCGGGACTTCGGCTCACTGGGGCCCGGTAATACGCGGGACCACTTTGAAAGACTCATCAAATCACCAAATCATCACAATCAAGAGCTGGCTGTCCAGTATGCCCACGATAGGGCCAGAAGGCTTGACCTGCAGGTCCCGTCGTTGAAGTAGCCAGGATCGCGCATCCGCGTCATGTACAGGATAAATAATAAAGTTTTGAAGAAGAAAAATCGACTGCTGCAGAAATCTTTAGAATCCATGAAGTTACAGGGATTTGACAAACGCTTCAAACGCTCTCATTCACTTTTCGCCCCAGCGAGTGCGCTGAAAGCTACAAAGGTGGACATAAGAGACAAGAAGCTACGTCCGTTCGTCAGCACGTGTCATGACCTTGAGCACTTTCTTGTTTGCTTTGAACGCCTGGCTCACTTTCGCGCTGTGTAAATGTGCAGCGCGGCACGGGCACGTGGAGGCGCCCCGCGGTAACTATGCAGCTCGCGAAGCTCCAATGAGCCAATGGCCGTGCCTGCGTGCCTTTTGGGTATATGACACAGTTGATTTTACGTAAACGGCATCGATTGTCTAGAGATTTGCGAGCGATGTCTGGCCGACATCGAAAGTTAATCGCAAATCCCATGCCGCGTGCTGCGATACGTTTCGCTCACACGTTCGCACGAGCATCGTTTACCAATCGGTGACATTTTTTTTTTTTACCATATTGAAAAGGTGGTGCCGGCGGCCTCTTTGAGAAAAAAGTGCCTGACACGAGCGTGACTCAGTCGAGCCGTTTTTGGCAGTAGTACTTCCGGAAATACTGCAAAAGATTTCGCTGCTTCTTTATTCGTCCATTCGAAGGCTGGGCCCGACTTCGATATCGACCAAGCACGGCAGCCAGGTGCACAAGAGAGACGTCACATTATGCAAACAGTCGCATCTCGGCTTCAAGGTGACACAGTGAGCAACCAATCTGGCCCCACTTTTATGGGCCTTTCTTCACATGTGACATTAGAAGCAAAGAAGATCACGTGACGCATCGTTAACTTAATAGGAGTCGAATATACATACATATTCATATAAAACTGAGCGCAGATAAACGACGCAGGATGAAGAAGCGAAACACATACTACAAGCGGTCACTCGCAACTGCAGCTTTACTAAACGAAAGAGAATATATACAAATGAAAGAGTGCATAACGCTTGACACAATGAGTTACGAAGGACACGCCCAAGGCACGTGTTCATAATCGATCAATAAAATTAAATTCCTTGTCGTGCAGTTATAAAGATGGTTGGCTTAGACAGTGTGGCGTTCTTTGCGATATATGTTACGATACATACATACATACATACATACATACATACATACATACATACATACATACATACATACATACATACATACATACATACATACATACATACATACATACATACATACATACATACATACATACATACATACATACATACATACATACATACATACATACATACATACATACATACATACATACATACATACATACATACATACATACATACATACATACATACATACATACATACATACATACATACATACATACATACATACATACATACATACAAGAAAATTTCACAGTTGATAAATTATTCGCAATAATTCGGTGACCGAATTCGGCGCCACAGGCATTTTAGTTCCACAAGGTGTATGCACAAACATACCTGTAGGCTTCGACATCTGAAATGTTGCAGGGATACACTTTTCGCAGGCAATCCGCAGTCCAAATGAGACGCAGCACACGTCGTTTCACTCGCGTTCAAACCACTCACCATTCCTTGGGCCACTTGCCGCGCTAGCGACAGAAGATGCATCAGTGGCGGCGCGTCCCCAAGATCTGTAAGAACGAATGCATGCGTAACCTGTGCCTGTGAGATCTTTAAATGCCGAAAAGCATTAAACATGCCGATGCCAATCCATTGTCTATATTTATCATTCTTGCCATCTATGCTCTAAACCATTGTGTGGTTAGTTTTGATTAACGCGGCGTTCGGCTTACTGTTACCTCCCTACCACTTACATTCAGTAATCGCCAATGTTGTTTATTTCATTCTGCATTTTGATTTTCCGTGTAAGGATTTTATGGAACTCACCTTCTTGGATGCCAGAATCCGTGCTCGATGTCGACACGTTCAGGAGTTCTGGATCCCCACTGTCCGATGCATTTTCACAAGCCTGTACAAGAAATGAGCAAAATTGAACACAAGACAGTCCGGTCGCCAATTGAGCTCCTGGCAGCAGTCACTTTGTGTCAAGGAGCTATTCTTTAAGTCCGGGGTTATGCAAACGGCATTGCGCATGGGCACCATTCACTGACCAGAGGGCGCTACATACCTCTCGTTTAAAGGCCCAGCATAGGCGTGCGAAGGGGTTCTCTGTTAGGGGGGGAGGGGGGGGGGGACGAAGTGGGTGAAATTTGACGTAGCGCCTCCGCCCCACCTCCATCCCGACCCCTCCCACTAAGGTTCCTAGGGTCAGTACACAGTGAAGAAGTATTAGGCGTGGCACATGCCCCCTCCACATGCCTACCCCCCCCCCCCCCCTTGTGCGCACGCCAGTTTTATGCGGCCCTGCGTCGCCGGCGTCAGCCGCTAGGTGTGAAAAAGCAAATAAAACGCCCCCCCCCCCCCCCTCCCTCTAGTCTGGGCTACTATTCTTAACACTGCGGAATTCCACCATGTTGTCGAATTAGCCATCTCGTCAGTTATACATCTCGTCATTTAGCCCAGAGAGCTGCCTACGGCCTTTCTGATTGGCTTAAAATGCCGCCATTACGGGTAGAGATGTGCACGGGCCTCAATTTCGCGGCCCGGCCCGGCCCGGGACCGATGCTTACCGGTGGCGGGCCAGCCCGGCCCGATAACGTATAGAGGACGGGCCGCCCAGGCCCGGCCCGGCGTGTCATACCCAAGGCCCGGCCCGGCCCGGCCCGACTCGATCAACGACGCAATAAAGCACATGGCAACAGGAAAATGAAAATGTATTTATTAAGATAAAAGCGTGCCGTCCTTCCCTGTAGGTTCTTTTTTTTTTTAATTATCGATAAAAGTCGAGACCGCCTGAGTACAAAACCATTCACAAATTATTGTGCAGAAACAAAAGGTTGTCCATGGATTCGGGCTTCAATCGAGTGCGTCGTTCCTGCATTATGTATCCTACAGCACTGAAGTTGCGCTCGCTGCTGGCGCTTGTCGCTGGAATTGCCAAGATCTTTCTTGCAGGTTTGGCAAGTTTCGGATAGTTGTTTTCTTTCCCTTTCCAAAACTCAAGAAGTTCTGATTCGGAGCACGCGCTTAGTGATTTAGTACGCACGTACTCGCTAACTTCATCCCGGTTATGCGCGCCGTCATCAACGTCGCACCACTCGCTCAATTTTAGCAGACGCACTGCATGGTGTTGGAAATTGAAATGCTTCCATCAGTGGCGTAGCCAAGGGGGGGGGGGGGGGGGTTGGGGGGGGGGGTTCAACTCCCCCCCCCCCCTTCCGAAATTTTTCAGTTTTGCTTGCGTATATATTCACGCACACATACAAACGCACGCACGAACATACATTAGTATGGTTGAACCCCACCCGAAAAAAATTTCTGGCTACGCTACTGGCTTCCATCAACTGCTTTGCGGACCAGGCCCGAGCCCGGCCCGATAAATAAACAAGGAAGCGCGAGCCCGGCCCGGGCCCGAGGTGAAAAGATGTCGGGCTGCCCGAGCCCGGCCCGCGGGCCGGACCGGGCTCGGGCTTTTGGGCTACCCGAAGCCCGTGCACACCTCTAATTACGGGTATTGACGATATCGCGGAACTTGACAGCGTCCAAATTAAAATAGCACACTTGCTGGCCAAGGCACGCCCGATCAAAAAGGTGGGGGGGAGACGCTTGTGTTGTTTAAGCCTCCAGTCTGGTGATGACCCAATTTTGCTTATTCCGCTCACTAGGCGATGCGTTTTGGCGCTGCTGTCACATTTAGGAAACTTCAGCTCACGGTACATATAACCGGGTACTATAAGCTACTTGCTTTTTCGTGTATCACCTGTCCTAGTGCACTGATCCTAGTGCACGGATAGTGCGCAATAGTTCGTGCATGAGAAACTCCCACGGTCCACTATTCATTCGTCTAAGACGAATCAAGTGTGGCTATTTTACCGTGTACTTTATATCGACGTCTGCTCCACTGACTAACGCCAACTAATAAGATTTATCTAATCGGCTATTAATTGACTTTCAATGATTAAGTCTATATTCACCTAATTTCCTTCGATCGCGGCATCGTGTTATTAACATTCACTGAATAAGATTCATAATTAGACTTTGAAATTAACTTCCACAAATCTTTCACAACTCACTTCTGTTAACTTCATATATTTGAGCCTTCATACTTTCACTTGCTTTAGTATGGTTTTACCGCCCGTAGACATCACGTGATCTGTTGCTTCGCTTCTCTAACGCTGGCTTTGCGTTCAAGGCCACATTCACATGACATATGGCGGTCGCCTCCATAAACGAGTCAGTTCGTGACAAAGTGTACATCGACACTTATGAGAGCTATAGCACATATGCATTAAACCACCTCTCTACAGGACTTGGAACTACAAGAAGGTTACTGTATTCACAAGACGTCGTCAGGCAACAGTCGCACCTACCCCTTTTGCGAGCCTTGCCCTGATCTTTATGAGGTGCGTTCTGAGGTCGCCCAGTGGGCAGTACTCGACGACCAGCGCGAGCCTTGAGCCCATCGTGCAGCAAGCTCGCATGTTGACCACATTGGCGTGCTTGCCCACCAGCTTGAGCAGCTCGATCTCTCGCTGTAGGTTCCTTCTCTCCTCGGTCGTCGGCTTGTCTGACCAACGATGATGAAGTCATATTTTAATGACACAGAAAGGAACTCACCTGCATCAGTATGACATTCTGCCGCTAGTAAAAGTCACGCACACAAGAGAGACACGAATACGACGACATGGGCGGCACTTACAACTGGTTTATTTTTCAAGCATGAAACAGAGCGTATATGTATACATGTGACCCACACATGCGCAGAGTAGCCAACACTGCCTAACCTAGCCAGCTCTCAAGCAGTCTAATCTCAGAAGACCGTAGTTGTATTGATGTGTCACGAATGCATTCACTACTCAACTTAGTAATGTAAAATGCTTCTGATAACTCTAGTGCTGTCTGATGCATGCCCTTACCAAGGATACTGGCCTCATGAAATCGTGGTTCGCATTTGCAGACCTTGCAGTGCGCAGGAAGATGCGCAAGTTCATTTTCTTTCTTTAGATTTCGGTCATGTTCCCTGGCTCGTACGTTCATACAATCTGCTCAACATAAAAGCTGCCGCACGTCAGGGGGGTCTGATGGACAACTCCTGTCTCACATTTGGTGTAAGCATGTTTTACACCCCATCGGTGGCGCAATGGCAGAGCTGAGACAGCTTCACAGGGGCCGAGAAAACAAGAGGGACATCATATCTGCCTGCCACCTTTCTGAGGTTGTGGCTCACCTTATGAACATAAGGAACCACTGCAGGTCTTACAGTGCTATACTCGGCGACAACTTTTCTTGGCAGCACTGTGAAAGCTACAGAACCAAAGCACATGCCTGCTACCGCTCCAAAACAATAGTACTTAAGTTTATTGATAATTTTTCTCATCTGCCTTGTTGAAATAAATACTGCTTTATTTATTATGAGACTGAAACAGTTACTGGAAGTTGTAGGGAAAATACAATTATTGTTCACCTCGCAAGAATGCTTTTCTTTTCTTTCCATTCCTTTGACAGCACCACCTTTTCAGCCCACCCGCTTTCCAAGGAAACGTGGCGTCCGTGACGTCAGAGTGCGGCCGCAGACGCGCTGTTTAGTTCTCCAAGAAAAATATACTCGTAATAGGACGCTCAAATGTACACTGAACAATCGAAATCTTTCTCCCATTCATAATTTTGATGAATATGTTTTTTTTAAACGCGTTAACGATGTGAGCGAGCGAAACCGAAACCAGCCGCAAGCTGCCGTACTACTTGCGGAGCAACACGAATGTGCGGAAGCCCCGCCTCCGTAGCCTTCCCTTCATTGTCATGATAAGTTGTCGCCGAGTATAGTAGCCGTGCTTGCTATCGCCGTGTCTCTCTTGTGTGTGTGGTTTTTACTAGCGGCAGAATGTCATACAGTAAGCACTAACAACTAGGCCAAGAAGAAATTCCCCTCAACTGCACGTTATTCAAAAAACGTCAACCAGTATGTTCGAAAAACGCCAACATCGTATTAATACTTCATTGAAAAATTGTCCCCTTTAAATAGCATTATTGTAGTCAATACGCTCACTAAACCTGTCTGTTCTACTAGCATATTGAGAAACTATTGTACGTGCTTACATAATCTTCCTTTCTCACTTGCTTATGCTAAACATGCTATTTTAACTGTTGCCGATTTCAATAGTTCTTCATGCTTTAGGTTTTTGTAACTGCTGTATATGTCCACATCAAACAATAATTTGGGTGTAACCTTATGCCCATTTGTTAAAATGAGACTGGAAGTATCTTGAATAAATAAATAAATAAATAGAGACGTAAAAAGCTTCAATAATTAAAGACCCATCAATTTAAGGTCGCTATTATACAGAATATTCACAAAGGTAATTTCGAGTATGCTCATACCCGCATCCCTACCTTTGAGCATCTTGACGGCGACCGTTTCCCGGACCTTTCCCAGCCATACGTGAGCCCTGTGCACCACGCTAAAGGCGCCTCGGCCGATCTCCTCGTGTATTTGGAGGGCCTCGTAGGGGACCTCGTACGTGTCCCCGGACCTACGCAGCACCCGGAAGGCGTTCCTGTGCAGCCGCAGGAACTGGCTTGCGGAACTCTGCTGTTCCGTGTCGGGAGACTTCTTGGAGGATGCTGCCGCCGGTGACGCTTCGTCCAGCTTCTGAAAGTCCACGATACTGATTATGGGCACGCGGGACAGGACTGGCTCACTGATTGATTGATTGACTGGCTGATTCATTGATTGAATTGACTGATTGATTGATTTATTGACTAACACTGACTGACTGACTGACCGACCGACCGACCGACCGACCGACCGACCGACCGACCGACCGACCGACCGACCGACTGACCGACTGACCGACTGACTGACCGACTGACCGACTGACTGACTGACTGACTGACCGACTGACCGACTTACTGACTGACCTGACTAATAGGTTATGAAATCAGATAATTGGCAACCACCCTTTTTTAGCATGAAGCCACAAGGAAAATCCATGCGGACATCTCAGAAAGGAAAGCTTCTTCGTTGAAGAAAAATTCGTCCTGGTCCGGGGATCGAACTCGGGACCAACGCCTTTCCGGGGTGGTCGCTCTACCAATTGCACCAACCAAGAAGCTAGCAATCGGCAACGCGAGGGAAAATTCATCGACAACTCGAAGCATACAGGCACAGAATGTTACAATTGAGTCAAGTAAGAGCGGAGCAGTTATTTCTTCACCCAGAAGCCTCCCTTTCGTAGTACCAGCTTCCCCTTTCGGCCTCTTAATTCACAACTGGTTTCAGCTTCATTTCCGGATGAAGCACCGATAAGACCTCCAAGACCAGTTTGGTCATAGATGATTATTGACATCGTGGACATCACACCACGTTGCAGAGAGTGGTTGTAAAAAACAGAGAAAGATAAGCCACGTCGCGTGCATCCGAGAGTTGGGTGAAACAGTGAAGCTTCGAGTGAGCTTATATGTACGTACAGTCAGGACTCCCCCCCCCCCCTAATGGAGAACCCTGTAGAACCCTGTGCACACCTGTGAGAGAGGGGTGGCATTCAAAACGCCGAAAATCAAAATGACGAATTATCGGAATGCCGAAATTCAAGACGCCGAAAATTCAAAACGCCGAAAATATAAAATGCCGAAAATTTAAAATGCCGAAAAATCAAAACACCGAAACATCAAAACGCCGACATTACCCAGATAATGTATCTTGGCAAGATAAAGGTTCCGCCGGCTTTGTACGATGTTGCATGCGCTTTCGCCCTCTTTTCCAATAGCCACGTTCCCTTTTCATATGGTTTTTATCAGCCCTTCGAAAACAGGAACATATCTCCTTGTTCATTGAATTTCATATCATACAGATAAATCGTGTGCAATGCCTCGTAGGTAACTTAAAACATCCACATTGTCCCGGTTGGCCAGAGCAGCTGCCAAACGACTTTCTCGTAACTTCTGCTTCTTGCTTTGTAAGCGGCGGGGTTGGCCTCTGATCGTTCCCTCCACGGTGGTTCCCTCGATGTCGTATTCGACTCTTGCCTGCTCCCTTTTCATGGTGGTGATGAGGCGGAAGACGCTTACGTGTTGTGCGCCAACCAATACTTCCCATCGTCGGTGCAATGCCTCAACGGCGTTGTTGCCTCTTGGAAATCCGTCCTGCGTGAGGGCAAGCACATTCCAAGAGATGGCGGGAATATAAGAGCCATCCTTTCCAACTGATATGCATGCCTACCTTTACATCAGATAAAAAAAAAATACGAAATTTTATATCGGTTTAATATGCTGATGCTGGTGATTTTGCAGAACAAGTTGAACAGCTATAGGTTCGTGTCAGTGGACAGTGACACGGCGGAAAACGAACAAGTGGTAGTCACAAAGCGCGTCATTTATTTTTCACGTGGTATCGGCGTTATGTCACTTCGGCGTTTAGATTTTTCGGCGTTTCGCTTTTTTAGGCATTTCAATTTTTCGGCATTTTAATTTTTCGTCGTTCCGACGTTCGGCCTTTTAATAATTCGGCCTTTTGATTTTCGGCGTTTTGATAGGGACCCGTGAGAGAGACTTACATACGCACCCACTCGGAGACTGCCCTCAGTCGACGTCGGCGTTGCTGGACGGCGAACCACGAGGCAACCGACGTGGCCAGAGTTACCAGTGCCACGCAAATTCCGATGCTCCAGAACAGAATAGTGTTGTATCCTGCGTGTCCTGATGATCGAAATGTTTAAGAGGTTCTAACGTGAGTAACGTAACACCCATATTCAGTAACACAATTCTGACTCGAATCGTGGAACTGTATCCGTAAAAAGCGTTGTTTCTTTAGAGTGAAGAAAGACCAGTGGTGCTATGATACTTGCTCTAAATTTATTTCACTACCATATGTTTGTTTTGCGCCTCGTTTATGTGCTGAACCTTCATGAAATACAGCATATTAGTAGTGGTGGTATAGCGATCATCGTGCTCGCCTGCTAACCTGAAGGTCGCGGGATCGAATCCCCGCCGCAGCGGTCGCATATTGATGGGGAGCAAATAGAAGAGACCCGTGTACTTAGATTTCGCTGCACGGTAAACAACCCCAGGTGGTCGAAATTTCCGAAGGAAGCCAGGGAGGGGGAGAGAATAAGGATAGAAGAAAGGCAGGGAGGTTAACCTACCCTGCACCGACCTGCACCGACCCTACCCTACCGGGTAGGTTAACCTACCGGGTTAACCTACCCGGTAGGCTACCCTGCACTGCGGAAGTGGGGAGGGGAAGGAAAGTTAGTTAAGATTTCCGGAGACTTCCAGTACAGCGTGCCTGATGATCATAGGGGACAAATAGCAATGTTATAAATATAATTACTCGCAATTATAGTAGTGTATTACACGCACAAGCAAGCGAAAGAAAAAAAAACGTCAACATACATGCGCACGAATAATTGCCTATTCGGACTACGTTGCCGCGTGGTCTGCTGCAACTATCAGTTTCTGCAGCTGATTAAATAACATGGCAGGAAGTTGGCACCGGTCAAACAACGTGAGGATAAACGACGGTATTGAAACTGTGGTACGCTAACTCTAAGCATGTGGCCCAAATGCGGTGAAAAACAGATTAGAACCACCACTGTGAAACAGAATTGCGAGACAATAAATGGCCAACTCACTGCTGTACTTGGTGACAGCCGGCTGTCCCAGACCTGCGGGGCTTTGAGCCTGCACCAGAACACGGTAGAGGGCGCCATCAAAGATCTCCGATACGCTCATCTGCTGTGTCTCCTGGTGAACGAGAGAGACGAGGAAGTCGAGAAAGATGAGCATAGTAGATGTGCAACGACCGCTTTTATATATTCAACTGCGAACTAGATAAACAGTGCAACGGAGGGACAGCACAGTTGGAAATTAAAATATGAGCTAGTTCAATTGTATGTATTGCTTAAAGCAGGGGTCTCAAACACGCGGCCCGCAGACCTTTCGCTAGCGACCCGTGGCTTGACACGGAATGAAGTTCTGTGACTTTGCTGAATAGTACTCGCAATTTTTCCTCGCCTATTGCAATCAACGACGCTTTCTTCGGGTAAGCTAAAGAGATGAGACTGACCTGAAGCATTTTTTTTCACGAGGCACCCCATGCGGTCCCTATGAGTTGAAACATGCATCACCGTGGAACGAAAACTCTACATTTCAGAATGTATATTTCATAAGTCGTTGTGGAAATCAGTGTCCACATGTTTTTTTCGAAATCTGACGTCAAATCCTTTTCAGAAATGACCCATTCATTAAATATGGTAAAGGCGTTTTTTGAAATGGCAGACATTTTGTTAAATTCTCCCCACCTTGTTTAACCCCTCCCCGTTGTTCCAACCCCTCCCACCGCCCTAGCTTCCACCATCTTTCTTTACTGTCCCTGCCCTTGTGGGGCTAAACCTCCCTGACTGCGGCCCGCTAGCTGAGGTGAAATTGAGATTCTTGGCCTGAAGGCTGTTGCTAAAGTTATTAGGTTACTAACGACCGCGCATGCCTTTAGGCACCGTAAGGCCTGGTAAAGACAAGTGATGACTGTTTGTGTCCGTGCGAAAAAGAAATGTTGTCTCCGTACGAAAAAAAAATGCCCTAGCCCCCCCCCCCCCCCCCCTCTGGCTACGGGCCTGCTTCCTGCACACACAAAGGAAGTACGCATTGTTCACTAACGGAGAAATCAGTGAAGGAATGAAACTCACTAAACGAAGGAAACAAAGCCGCTCTGACTTACCGCGTTTACGGTGCGCTTGATCCTGCGCGTCGGCTTTTTCCTGATGTCGAAGATGGACCTCTCCTCCTCGATGGTCACCTGGTAGCCGAGTACGCGGTTCTCCTCCGAGGCGTAGGCAGGTGGCGACCAGGCGATCTGGAGGCCGTGACTGGGTGGTGCCACCCAAGTCGGCGAGGGACGCTCGACCTCGTGTACCATCAGTTGGCTGGGTGGTCCAGGAGCTGCGAGGGAGAGACGCGTCATCCGCCAGACACAACCAGATATGGACTTCATGCTGAATCAGAGCTGTGGCTTGATTTTTACGCCAGGAAGAAGGCAGCGTGTTCGGGGAGGGGGGACGTGTGGCTGGGGAAGGAAGGTCTGTGTGAATGCCGAACTAATCGTGCCATTCTAGAACACAGGAACAGCCCGCTCTGTCTAAGCACTGCCAGCTCCCACGCTCATTACACGTTATGACTCATCAACAGATAGAGCCTCTCAGTTTCCTAGCCGGAAAGCAACACACCAATCGAAAGGTAATAATAATAATAATATTAATATCTGGGATTTCACATCCCAAAACCCCGATATGATTATGCGAAATGCCGTAGTGGAGGGCTCCGTAAATTTCGACCATCTGGTGTTCTTTAACATGCACTGACATCGCACAGTACACTGGCCTCTACCATTTCGCCTCCATCGAAATGCGACCTCCGAGGCCGGGATCGAACCCGCGACCACCGGGTCAGCAGCCGAGCACCGTAACCACTGCTCCACCACGGCGGACAATCGAAAAGTCAAGGTCCACTGCATGTTTGTTTGGGTACAGCGCGAGAACGACGAAGACGGAAGAAAACAGAAGGGACACAGACTTCCGCCTTCGTCGCTCTCGCGCTGTACCCAAACATGCCGCCGTACCAACTAGCCCAACATTCA
Organism: Rhipicephalus appendiculatus; assembly: GCA_030522465.1. Lineage (NCBI taxonomy): Eukaryota > Metazoa > Arthropoda > Arachnida > Ixodida > Ixodidae > Rhipicephalus > Rhipicephalus appendiculatus. The sequence goes on from JALIZH010032968.1 coordinate 2,839,426, forward strand.
ACAGTATTGCCAAGGTTTCCTCTTGAGCTGTCACAACTTGATATCAAGTCCACTCGGTCTGTCTTCTGGGACGTGAAAATCAAATCGACTATTAAAGTGATAAAGCTTTTATGATTGCCTGATAGAAAGAATCGCAACGAAGACACTATGACGGAATGAGGTTAAAGCACAAGGCGCAACTTTCAACTGTCTTATTTTGTGCGTTGTTCACATATATATCGAGTACGAGCCACACGTGAGGGTGATAAGAATACAGTACCCTCGCCTATACAACGTGAGTCTTTTGCGTTTTCACAACCAAATCAACTTCTGGAAAAGTTGTCTGCAGTCTTTCTTCTTCGTCGGGACTCTGTGAATCAGCGTACAATGAAAACTTCGAGATCGCCCAACCAGCCCCAGTCATCGTCTTACTGATACTACAGTCATAGAAAAATGGAGCCTTATTTGCGCATGGCCACTTCATTTCATTTCTTGCGCATGATTTTTTTATTTATGCGCGGTTAAGGCCTCAGCAACATAGCAACAATATTGCTCTGTTACTGCAAAGTAATTTTTGTTACTGCTTTGTCGCAATGTATCAACAATCTCGAGTTGCTCTCGTGTCTTTGCAGAACCATGTGGCATCTCCAGAGCAAGATTTCATGTTCAAACTGCCTAAGGTTTGAAAACGATAAAAAATGGGAGGGGAAGAAGGGGGGCAAAGACGGCGTTTATGCCTCCGCCCCTCATGTTCTATGTTCTGCAAAAAAAATGTTTATAGCAAAAGTGTCACACAAAAACCACGAGCGCTCGTGTTTTGTGCGACAAAAAAGCACCATAATTTAGCCCACCTGTCAATCTTATTGCTGTGGTAACAGCCTCCTTACCGCACAGGCTGAAGTTGAACTGGTAGCAGTCCAGGCAGCTGGGTGTCTTGAACCACACAGTGACAGGGCCACTGTTCAGTTTCTCCGTAGTGTCCGTGCTTCTAAGTACCAGCGTGTAGTTGGTGTCGAACCGGAGACCACGGATGTCGTAGTGGAACACGTCGTACGGCTGGACATGAAGGCGTACAGTGAGGAAGAAACGCCACAGACACGTGAGTTTATGAGGATGCGTCTGGGAATTCCGTGGCATCAACTTCAGGCTAGTATGTGATGGGAAAATGTTAAAAAGGGAATGCGGCTGGTGCCAACGCGTAGAAAAGAGAATTGGCCTTCCGAACAGCACCAACTATACTGCCATTTCTAATGATGATGATGAGAAATATCATTATTTCGGTGATTGTGATGATGATTATGATGATGATGATGAGCGGTTTCCTACAGGAAGACCCCATGCCGATCGAAATGTGACATATATATGGCGTGTGCAACTTGCAAACAAACCACCTTCGTAAAGTTGGCATCGTCTCATACAAACTCTTATTGCAAAGAAGCACGCTTTACAGGCCTAATTTCGCTTGATTCGTCGACAGATTCGTGCAAAGGATAGCGCATGCCGCGCGATGAAAGTTCAGTATGGTACGGGGATACCAAAGCGCAAAGCGTGTAAATCAAATGAGTGAGTGAGTGAGTGAGTGAGTGAGTGAGTGAGTGAGTGAGTGAGTGAGTGAGTGAGTGAGTAGTGAGTGAAGGAGCGAGTGTGTGAGTGAGTGAAGGAGCGAGTGAGTGAGTGGGTGAGTGCGTGAGTGAAGGAGCGAGTGAGTGAGTGGGTGAGTGAGTGAGTGAGTGAGTGAGTGAGTGAGTGAGTGAAGGAGCGAGTGAGTGAGTGAGTAGTGAGTGAAGGAGCGAGTGAGTGAGTGAGTGAGTGAAGGAGCGAGTGAGTGAGTAGTGAGTGAAGGAGCGAGTGAGTGAGTAGTGAGTGAAGGAGCGAGTGAGTGAGTAGTGAGTGAAGGAGCGAGTGAGTGAGTGAGTGAGTGAGTAGTGAGTGAAGGAGCGAGTGAGTGAGTGAGTGAGTGAAGGAGCGAGTGAGTGAGTAGTGAGTGAAGGAGCGAGTGAGTGAGTAGTGAGTGAAGGAGCGAGTGAGTGAGTAGTGAGTGAAGGAGCGAGTGAGTGAGTAGTGAGTGAAGGAGCGAGTGAGTGAGTGAGTGAGTGAGTGAAGGAGCGAGTGAGTAGTGAGTGAAGGAGCGAGTGAGTGAGTAGTGAGTGAAGGAGCGAGTGAGTGAGTAGTGAGTGAAGGAGCGAGTGAGTGAGTAGTGAGTGAAGGAGCGAGTGAGTGAGTAGTGAGTGAAGGAGCGAGTGAGTGAGTAGTGAGTGAAGGAGCGAGTGAGTGAGTAGTGAGTGAAGGAGCGAGTGAGTGAGTAGTGAGTGAAGGAGCGAGTGAGTGAGTAGTGAGTGAAGGAGCGAGTGAGTGAGTAGTGAGTGAAGGAGCGAGTGAGTGAGTAGTGAGTGAAGGAGCGAGTGAGTGAGTGAGTGAGTGAGTGAGTGAAGGAGCGAGTGAGTGAGTAGTGAGTGAAGGAGCGAGTGAGTGAGTAGTGAGTGAAGGAGCGAGTGAGTGAGTAGTGAGTGAAGGAGCGAGTGAGTGAGTGAGTGAAGGAGCGAGTGAGTGAGTAGTGAGTGAAGGAGCGAGTGAGTGAGTAGTGAGTGAAGGAGCGAGTGAGTGAGTAGTGAGTGAAGGAGCGAGTGTGTGAGTAGTGAGTGAAGGAGCGAGTGAGTGAGTGTTATTAAATGACTATTTGTTGTAGAGTATTGTTTTGTTAAATGATATTTACGCTTATCTTTCACTCACTATTTGGTTTGTCGCCATTTTTTGTACCCATTCATTTATTCATCTTATCTATTTCAGCTATTTCAAATTATCTATTTATTTGTTTGTTATTTAAAATCTATCTTTATTTATTTATTGCTTTTATCGTTCTATCTATTTCTATTTATTGCTTATTTCAATCTTTATTTATTTATTTAAGCTTATTTCAAATTGGTCTTATTTATTGCTTATTTAAATGATGCTTATTTATTTGTACCATTTTATTTTCTAAATTTATCTATTTATTTATTTTATTTATTTTATTAAAACTATCTATTTCATTTATTTGATTGTATCTATTCATTTATTTATTGCTTTCATTTAAAAATTATCTATTTATTTATTATTATTTAAATCTATTCATTATTTATTTATTGTTTGATTTAAAAATTATCTATCTATTTATTTGCTTACTTAAAATCTATCTATTTATTTATTTACGATTAAAATTATTCATTTACAATTATTGTTTATTTAAAATCTATTTTATTTATTTGTTGTTTGAGCAAATTATTCATTTATTTTACGGTTTTCATTTCGTACCATTCATTTCATTTCATTGGTACCATTTAAATCTATATTTCATTGCTTATTTGAAAACATTAAAGTCTATTCATTTCATTTACGTTACTAACTATTCATTTATTTATTATTATCTATTCATTTTTATTGTTTTCATTTCTGTACGATCTATTTATTTATTGCTTATTTACCATTTATTTCATTTGGTTGTTTTCATTTGCCCATCTATTTATTTATTACTTATTTAAATGCATCTATTTGTTTATTGCTTATTTTTATTTAAACGGTCTGTTTTCGTTATTGCCATTTCACCTATTCATTTCTGTACCGCCTATTATTACGCATTCTGCTCTATTCCTGGTTTTATTTTACTTTATCTATTTCATTACGATAATAACCGCAGGGTTTCCCCTTTATTATGGCAGCTGAGAGTGGGACCGAAAGATCGTACCTTCGAAAGTTTAATGTGCGAAGACGGAGTATTCCACTGGTCCGGCAGAATGTCGAGGGCGTAGTTGCACGAAGGATCTAGAAAAGAAACACGAACAAAATTAGTAAAAAGAAGCGAGAACGTTTAAAGAAAACTTGAGAATTTACTTTAAAATCAAAGTTTACAAAATTAGAATGTGATGACTGCTCGTGACTTACTGATCAAGATCGTCTCTGTGACATGAAATGGTAGGTATAGAAGTCAGGGGAATGAAAAGAATGAGCATGCTTATTCGTAGACTCTTGTTTGCAGAATACCTCGAGCCATCAAGGCTAGGTGTTATTAAGGCGAAAGCCTTTAATGTCTCATGCTCACGTCCGTCCATCCGTCCACGTCCGTCCGTCCGTCCGTCCGTCCATCTGTCTGTCTGTCTGTCTGTCTGTCTGTCTGTCTGTCTGTCTGTCTGTCTGTCTGTCTGTCTGTCGGTCCGTCCGAGCTCTGGCACGGAGCCAGGTGGCCGCCGGGGTGCGCAAACGGACGCCGGTCGCGTCGGACTCTACAGCGCTCGCGCTTTGCTTGCGTAGCGTCGCTGTGCCCAGCGTTTGCAATCATTCTGACCGACGCCGTCTCAATGGACACAGGCATCCACGGAATACACTTTCGAATTTACAAAGGGTCCGTCAATTTAGGCGCTGGAACGCGGATGGCGTTTGCGCGATGCGCAAAGCGCGAGAAAATACTAACGCATGCGAACGGAGGAAGATTAGTCTTCCTGCGATTCGCGGTAAAAAAATTAAAAAGAAAACACGCACACATTCGGTTTGTGTGTTATCCCACTGAGAGTGTAAAAGAAAAAAAAGACATGGCATAGTCACTGGAATGGCCACACGTTTTCGCCGAACACGCTTTGGAATGTACAGTGTCCTTCAATTTTTTTTTTCGAATTATGCAAGCTTCAATCGTAGCTGCAGTTTGGAGTTGTCGTCGTTGTTTGCTTTTTCCTTTGTCAACCATTCATAAACTTCACACACTGAAATAAGTCTAATCACCGAAGTTCAAATAGCGTTTCTTTAATTCTAAAGCCTCATTCTAGGCATAATAACCACTTATATGTGCAGAAACACCCATAAGCAGTTATTATTGCAGCAGGAAATGACACAGTCTAATAGGGAACAACATAGCGAGGGTCATGCATATAGATTTCCTATGTGTCGGTAAGGGGATCGCGGTGCGAATGCCTGTCGCACGATGGTCGCAAAGTCAGATTTGATGAACACCGAGGCAAACCTACAGCAAGCGCGTTACGTTTCATTACCTTTGTGTGCCTATAGCTGATTTCGCTCCTTTCAAAATGAACCGACTCGATCAGTTTATAACGTTCCTGCTACGTTACAGGCAATAGCTTCGGCAGTGACAATCAATCCTGACTTACTCGGTTTGGCAACTATGTCACGCTGTTTAGGCTCAGATTTTCTAATACAGAGGGTTCCATCACTTACATTTGTCACTTGTTGACCACCTGAGCCGAGAGACAATGAAGCGGCCATCTGGTGTCGACTTGGACACGGTTACGTTCAATGGTTCACCCGGTGCACTGGCGTCTGCGATAAAAGAAAACGCGTGAAAGAATCGGACGGCACCAGCAGTGTAACCGCGTGTCAGTTATATTGCGATAGCAATTATGTGGACACTCTAGGTGCATTTTGCCGTCGCCGTCATGTTCTCTGTAAAGTAATAATCGATAATTTCACCCCGCGCGTCGTATATCCTATGTACCAGCGAAAGCTGGCGGAAGCTGCAGACGGGCGCGGCACAAGCAGAGATCGAACGCGCTGTCAAGAGAGTATGAAGGGGTGCCGGCAGAGGGGCTGCGTGGCTCGGGCAGCTACTGCGGACTTTGATCAAATGGGTGTGGTCACGCACGCTGGCGCGGGCACTGTCTCCACAGACATCAGTAGGCTCCTACCCTTGTACAGACATCAAGGGTAGGAGCCTACTCTACAGACATCAAGGGCTCCTACCCTTGTACGTGTAGTGCTCTGACCGCTTACTTTACGTTGAGCTGACAGACGGCACGAAAGCGACTCCGTTTCCTGGATCGGCCGTATTCCCCTAAGCCAGAGTTTTGTAGAGTTAAGTTGGCTGTTAGCCTTACTTCGTATAGCATTCCAATTTGTCGCTATCACATTTATTGATTCGCCCTTGTGACCTTTTTATGTCAATTTTGTTCCCGGTTTTAGTTAGGGAAATCTCTTCTTAGAGCACAGCTCTTTGACGCCCGTGCCTGCGTTGAGCGTCGTCGGCGTAACCGATAGTGCGAGCGAGGACGAAAGAGAGCGAATGCGGAGCGCAGCGGATGATGAAAGACGGCGATAGTGAGGAGAGCACGAGGAGGAGGGAATGAGAGTGGCGAGAAGACAGGTTCCACGGCGGCCACCCACGTCACCACAGTAGTGCGCGCCGTCGTGCGTCGGTTGTTGTGGAAGGCGCCCACGCGCTGCCTTCCGCGGTCTCCCGGTTAGCGAGGCAGTCGTGCTACGCTCCGTCTGCGGCGGTTGATGCGAAATGGGCTGCAAGAAATTTTCCGCGCCAGTGACGCTGGTCACAGTGTACTCTTCTTAATGTAACCCGTGTACCTATATACATAATAGTCTCTGCCAGTTCTTTCTGAATAGAGAGTGACGCAGTTGGTAGAAGTACGTCGTCTGCCGCTTCCCCTAAACGATCTGCCCTAGCGCAGGCTGAATGCCACCGATGCCAGAATCCAGAGGTGCTCGTCGCCGAAGCAGAACCATTTGCCATGACTTATCATAAAATCAAAACGCCTAAACGGCTACGCTCAGGATTCGCATTAGCCAGTACCGTAATCGTGGGCGAATTTTTTCGCTGGCTGACCGAAGAGCGGTCTCAAGAAATACCAGGTTCAGCTTTTATGAAATATCACGGAATAAATGCTAACATGGCTACTGTTAAAACAGAATATGCGATAGCAGAAAATAAATTTTAGCATGCTTACTCTCCGCGTAGTAAGTCCATGGACTTGTTCTGGGTTGGCTCACTGGCCCACTCTTGGATACGACTGTGACTCGAAACTGGTGCTGTTGGTCGATCAGGTCTGTCACAGGAATGAGTCCCTGATAGCGCTGTGCACACATGCATGTCGGGGTTGTTGTTCTTTTCATGCAATGTAGCAGCAACAACAACAACAACAACAACAACAACAACAACAACAACAACAACAACAATAATAATAATAATAATAATAATAATAATAATAATAATAATAATAATAATAATAATAATAATAATAAATATAATAACCGATTGTTTTTCATAAGAGCAACTGAGCGAAGCAATTAAGGCGCGAGGCAATGGCATAGGAGTACACTTGTAAGTTTTTATAACATTGCTATAAAAGTCAATAGCCAGCATTTCAATATAAACCATCAGTCAACATTGTCTATTGTTGGTACTGGACGAGTCAAGACGAACAGTACACCTTTTTCGAGTTAGCTAAGTTAACTATTGTTAAGGAGTATATCTCGTATTGATAGTAGTTTTATATTGTCATGTGGTTGTGACAGTGAAAAACACGAAACTGGCCGGTAACGATTGAACTCTTCATTGGTTGAACCTGCGCCCAGCAAGGGGAAAAAAGTCCCACAGTCATTTCTGCATTTGCATAAGACGACTGGAAGATGAAAGCCGTCTTTTTCTTTTGCTCCTTCTTCTTTTTTATCTTGGTCTATTGTATTGCCCCACCCTGAATGCTTACTGCACCAAACGTGGTTTGGCCCTGCCTCCGGGATCTGAGGCTTTCTGCACCTAACGCGGTTTTGAACAGCCTACTTGATCGGCCCGCCTTCGATCAACCGATGATGTCGTGCTGTGACGTCATCGCGTGACGTCATGCTGAGACGCCATGATGACGTCACAAGGTGCCAGCATTGATGGCGTCATGTTATGTCGAGGTCATGTGACATTAGTACGCCGGCTACACACACACGTGCACTTGAGCACCACGTGACCTTTGAACGACTTTTGTTACTTAGTTTATTTGTTTTTGTTTTTTTTGCGTCACTCGTACTGACGGCGACGCCGACATGGTCTCGTGATGTATCGTCTGGTCTCGCGAAATCTCAGCAGGTCTCGCGGGGTCTCGTCAGGTCTCGCCAAATCTCGAAAATGTCTTGGCTCGTGAGACAATAAGACTTTCGCCTTAATAACACTCGCGGTGCAACTATAATCGCGAGCACAGTCGTCAGTCGTCGATAATATGATCGTCGGTGAAATACGTCGACTTTTATACACGATCGCACATTTCAGTGCGACGGCGCTTGTTTATCCAATGATAGGCAGTCACAATGAAAAGTAAGCGTAGCAATATAATAGCAGGTCCTACTTTTGATCGCTATAGCTTGTTAATAATAATAATATTTGGGGTTTAACGTCCTAAAACCACCATATGATTATGAGGGACGCCGTAGTGGAGGGCTCCGGAAATTTCGACAATCTGGTGTGCTTTAACGTGCACTGACATCGCACAGTAGACGGGCCTCTACCATTCCGCCTCCATCGAAATGTGACCGCCACGGCCGGGATTGAACCCGCGGCCTTTGGGTCAGCAGCCGAGCACCGTAGCCGCTACACGCTATAGCTTGTTCACCTTTTTCCTACTTCAGTCCGAAAAGTGTTCAGCAATACATTTCGTTCTGCTTCTGCAGAGCGGTTGTAGTTGCCGTATAGAATTCACGGCAATAATAATAATAATAATAATAATAATAATAATAATAATAATAATAATAATAATAATAATAATAATAATAATAATAATAATAATAATAATAATAATAATAATAATAATAATAATAATAATAATAAAAACTCACCGTTCCGAGTGTTGTCCACAGTCGCGCATCTTTGGCGGCCATGGATCTGGTTCGCACTTCCGTCACGAACATGGCGGGCAGCGGCCGAGAGCTCGCATTGTTCGCGGATTCGTCAGCATAAGTGACGTCATGCAGATGCCACTTAAGGGTGACGCCACTTACACGGCCCCCCGTGCAGAGAGTAGCAGACGATTTCAGGGGCAGACAAAATCCACTCACTGTGGTCGCCTGCGTCGCTATGCGCTGTAAAAAACAGCGGAAACCTCATTCATTGGACTTAGATTTGTTGAAGATGATCTCGGAGCGATAACACCACATGATCAACATTAGCCGGTAATAGCTTATATTTACCGTCATCAAGAAAACACGTGGCAACAGCTGAAACTTAGCCCATACAAAGAAACACTGGCTAACAGTGTAAAAAGTTTTCGGAGTAATTGCAGAAATATACGCGCCGTGTACAAACGACCCATCGGTGCCTACATAACTCCGTTTCCTTCCGGACAGTGCCGTAACGTGGCGTGGTGTAGTGTTCGTGAACGCGCATGCTGACTCAATGGTTGTCAGTTCGAGTCCCGTGTGTTTCCTGTAAATTTTCTGAAACTTAATTCTGAATGTCATGCCTGTATATGGATTGCACATGTAATCACATGTCTGTACAAACCTCAAAATGCTGGTTAAGTCAACCAAAAACGTTTTTTTTTTTTTGCGCGAAAAAGTAATTTTTGCTACCTGGGGGGAGTATCGGGAAAATGTAACTGTTAAGGAGTATTTGCAAAAAATATATATATGTGTTTGGTGGCTGGGTGTGTGCGGGTGTATGCGTGAGTGAAAGTGCCGTGTGTTTGCGCTCTAATCATTTTTTTGGAAATGATCTACCAACTATCCCAACAACAAATTCTGTTAAGGAGTAACCGCGAGGGGGGAGTAACAGTACGTCCCTTCGCAGTTACCCCCCAAAAGGGAGGAATGGCTGTGGTAGGTTAGTTACTCCCCTAAAGGCACAACCTCAATACCCCTCCTCCTCCTTTACTTCTTAGAGTGTCGAGTGTATAGCCAATAATCTGATAACATTTACCAGGTCTACCAATCATTCGGCCATTTTTAGCCGTCATAGGCCAATGCTAATCAATGCTGGTAGTATGCAAGTGAATATGGCTGCTGAATTTAGTCACAAACTATGATCGTCGACATCATGACATCATCGCAAACGACATACCCGATAAAGATTCGAAGGTTGTGGGTTCGGTCCTTGTCGACGGCAATTTATCTTATCGTTCACTTTACTTTCTTCACATTTATCATACTTACTGCAGATAACATCCCCTATACTTTCCTTGGCATTATTGTCTGTTAGTTTCTATTAATATTGCGTCTAAAAAAAAGAAAAACGAGCCCTTAAAATTCCCCTTCATACCCTTTAAAGAAAGTTTGTGGAAGGGACCTAGGAAGGCGTTGTCTTAGAAGAAAAAAATGTCACTTGCACCGCAAGGGCCAGGCAACGAATGCGATAGCAACAAATTGGAATGCTATAATAAGCACAGATAGCAGCTCACTTGTTTAGCATCCGACCTGGCGTGACCCGACAAAACGATAGAATAAGGGAACGTGGCCGCTGCAGCGAGCGAAGGGCTGTCTATAGCTTCAACGCAAACTGAGCAGTGAGCACACAACACGCACAAAGGTGTGAGCCAACTGCTGATTCCTGTCAAGATAGCGGGCGCGCGACCGCACCAGCTCACTGTGTGCACTTCCTGCGGGAGCCACGCAGCCACATGTCCGGGACTCCTCATGGGCCTTTCGCGCGGCGGGAGACGGTCGGCGCATTTCCTTTCCGCTTGAGGCGCGACTGTCGGTGGCCGCCCTCGTGCGCTTTCACTCGCAGATAGATATACGACGCGCGAGACGATGTCATCGCCCTTGCACGTTATACGGAACGTCACGGCGACGGTAGAATGACCTCTGGAGTGTCTATATGATTGCTATGGGAATAAAATTATGGGCAAGCTAATATTCCATTGACGTTGAATGATGAGAATGTTGCAATCACGTTGCGCCTTCCTCAAGCCCTTCCTACTTCCGTCACGGAATATCTGGTTCATACCTGACTTCTACTCTGCCAATGCCTTCTTCTGTTGGCGGTCTTAAGCACCTCTCGCAGACACTCATAGTCTGTACTTAACCAACCTCCGGTAGGTTAAGCACAAACTTGCTCTTTACTTAACCTACCAGAGGTAGGTTAAGTGCGGACCAAGATCCTTAACTAACATTTACTAAGTTAGGAATTTCATTTCAATCTAATGCATTGAACTTCCCATTTAAAAACGATAACCAGTCCCATGTAGGCGTTGCAGAAAGTCAGGGTGCCATGGCGAGCACATGGGGAGAAATTTGCATGTTTATGCCACCTTTGTTTAGCTTTCTTTTATCTTTCGTTACGCCTTTACTTACCTTGTTCCTATAGCTAATGTACGTTTTGACAATATAGAGCATGAAGCAAAATTTCCAGTTTGCCAATTAGTCGCAAGTATTTTTATCTAGCTTTATAAAAGACGTATTGGTTCTGGTGAAGTAAAAGTGTGACTACAACTCTGCCGCCTGATTTGCCGATGATGATATGACAAAATTTGGGCGCAAAAAAGGACGGGACACAAGACAAGAAGACGACTACACGAGCGCTTGTTAGCGAGAAGGGATCCTGGCAGTTGTACCTTAGCCGGTACCTTCTGAAGTGTTTAAATAGCTTGTCTATTGATGACCCTTTTGATACGAAAAATTCCTTTGATGTGATTGAATTTGTACGTGGCAATGATTCGGTGGGTTTTTTCTTCTCTGTTGATGAAAAAGGAGCGCTCGTGTAGTCGTCTTCTTGTCTTGTGTCCCGTCCTTTTTTTGCGCCCAAATCTTTTCCATAATGAACCAACGCGCCCAACAAAGCGTTCTATTAAATGATATGACAGTTGTGTACTCACCACCATTCGTCGCAGTGAAGAACAAGCAGCCACTGCGGCACTGTTGCGTTTGCTGAAACCAAGATAAGATAATATTTGATAAGAATCACGTCGTTTCGCATCCCCATGCATGTTAGACCTCGCCAGAATGACGCTCTCCATTCTGCATGCGAGGCCAAGGACCTAAAGATGACGCTCGTGGCGAAGATTATGACACAGAACTGACATCTATTTGTAATTATGATACGGAACCATGACTCACCGTGTAATTTAGACGTCAGAAAAAGGGTTCGATAGCGGACACTAATATTTCGCTATGTTGTCTAATCAGCCTTCTTGTCATCTTTTATTAATCTTACAAGAATGCTACGGCAGTTAATTGGCTAAATGCACCAGCGTGGCGCAATATCGCAGTGTTTAGAATAGCCCTACAGCACAACACGAATGTCAAAAAGTCATTGAAAAGCGCTGTAAAAGTATCTATCAATGAAATCAGTTGCCGCAGAAATTTACTGGTGTTTAGTCGCATTGTTAACGCGCGTAGCACAAAGGCTATTCAATGACACCCCGTTGGTGTTGTGGAAAACGCGCCAAGGGTCTGAACGCACTGGCAGGGGCACGGTACATTCTAAAAATCGTTCTACTCCGGCTGATGATTCAGCGCTCGTGGTGTAGTGGCTGGAGCATCATACTGCTTTACTAGAGGCCCATAGTGTGTTACAGCCAAGGACAAATGCTAGCTCAGTCACACCCATCACTGTTCCGCAGAGAGAAAATTTGCGTAGACGTTGCATCCAATCACATTTGTTCGTTGCCGTGATGTCAAGCACTTTTCGCGTGTTTCAGCCAGTAGGTATACCCATGCAGACACAGGTTTGTATCTATGATTTTAAGTCGAAAACTTGAACTTCCTGGGAAATTCCATTCAAACGTTCTGACACCACTCCTTATGCAAAGTTCATACTCGTATCTTAGGTATAGAACGAGGAACTTTTAGTTTTCTCAACGTGTGGCGTTTACATTGGCACGAAAGTTCTTATGGCTATAAAAGAAACCAGCTTGTATGACTCAAGGAAAAATTTAGCGCAAAATGACACAAGGACGAGAAGGGAGGACACAACACGTGCGCTCGTGCTGCGTCCTCCCTTCTCGTCCTTGTGTCATTTTGCGCCAAATTTTTCCTAATGTCTTACCAACAAGGCCGAATTTCTCCCCTTGTGCAGTTGTATGACTCTCTTGCATAATATATAATATCTGGGGTTTTACGTCCCAAAACCACGATATGATTATGAGAGACGCCGTAGTGGAGGGCTCCGGAAATTTGCACCATCTGGTGTTCTTTAACGTGCCCTGACATCGCACAGTACACGGGCCTCTGACATTTCGCCTCCATCGAAGTGCGACCGCCGCGGCCGGGATCGAACCAGCGACCTTCGGGATCAGCAGCCGAGCACCATAGCCACTGCTCCACCACGGCAGACTCTCTCTTGCATAGGTGGTAGACAAGCGTGCCAAGGCTTTCTGTGCCCCGCTTATATTGATTCTCAGGTTGTAACCGACTATAAAGTTCAAATCTCGCCGTTGAAAAGTTTATAAGATATTTTTTATTATGTTTATTAATCACGTTGAAGAGGGCTATCAAAGGAAATAGCTGATGGCTCGTTTTTCATGAAAGAGCTAGTGCATAAGCAAATTTGTTGATTTATGTTTATTCGGTGTACATGTGCACTGACGTAGCTAATTGTGTGGGAGTGGGAGTGAAGTCGCACAAGACGGTGGATAGTCCGCCCATCTAGTATTCATCGCGCTAGTCAAAGAAAGGCTGTTCCAATTTAAGAACCTAAGCATAACTTTGCTGAGGCTAAGAGTAATCAATAGAAACCGATTAGCACGGTGAACTTTGTGTTACGCAGGATATTAAGTACCACAAATTTCCAATAAAGAGCCTCTCTCTTTCTCTCTGTCTTGAGAGAGAGGGGCTAATGAAATCATTACGATAGTCATTCCTTTTGCAAGTTCATTGCTCAAGGTCATCCCTATAGACTGGCTATATCTGGCCTCCACGTTTCCCACTGATCATCATCATCATCATCATCATCATCATCAGCCTGTCTACGCCCACTGCAGGGCAAATGCCTCTGCCATGTTGCGCCAATTATCCCGGTCATGCGCTTGCTGCTGCCACGTTATACTCGCTGATAAGGACTACAAAATGAACAGGCTATCAAGCGTGCAAACTTTTGTACTTACACAGGATGCTTCACAGTTTCCGTTTCGTTCAAAGCCCAGCAGGCACCCAAGAAAGCACTGGAAAGAGAACAACGTCATTCTCACATCACGCATGATCAGACAGACAGACAGACAGACAGACAGACAGACAGACAGACAGACAGACAGACAGACAGACAGACAGACAGACAGACAGACAGACAGACAGATAGATAGATAGATAGATAGATAGATAGATAGATAGATAGATAGATAGATAGATAGATAGATAGATAGATAGATAGATAGATAGATAGATAGATAGATAGATAGATAGATAGATAGATAGATAGATAGATAGATAGATAGATAGATAGATAGACAGACAGACAGACAGACAGACAGACAGACAGACAGACAGACAGACAGACAGACAGATAGATAGATAGATAGATAGATAGATAGATAGATAGATAGATAGATAGATAGATAGATAGATAGATAGATAGATAGATAGATAGATAGATAGATAGATAGATAGATAGATAGATAGATAGATAGATAGATATCGGTTAATACATTAATCAATCTTACTTATACATATGTACCTCTCGGCAAGGCTCCATTTCACACCTGGGAGGCAGGAGAAATTCTTCCGAGATGTCGTTCGTCGCAGATGCCTCTGTTCGAGGTTCCATGAACTGCACGGAACAATAACGCGTGTTCAACTCTCTGTTCAATACAACATGAATTAATAGAGGCGCTTATAAGCCAGAGGTTGCTTGTAAGTCATAATGAAGGATCGACCTTTCGAGGCTTACCATTCGTCAAGAAAAAATAATTGTTACCACTGGTCTAGGAACTTGCTTTCTTTAACATTCTGCACTCGCTATTTTTCAGAAAGCAGCACGACATCCCGCCGATGGATGCTTCTTTTTTGTGATCTCAAGTTAACCGAGCGCTCGGTCACTCAAGAGAGTGAAAGCGAGCAGCATAACTGTCAACTTATAGAAAACACAGGAAACACTGCACGGCCAGCAGCAACGTCACTTCGTTCTCAAACAAGCGGAAAGTACTGATCTCCTGTACTGCAGCCGGAAGCAAACGTGCCGGAAACAAAGAGACGCCATGTCCGCGGTGTCAGCTGGAATTATGTCTATTGCGCATAAACATGCACTGTGTGATTGCATACAAAAGGAATATACAAGAAACATTATAGCGGAATATGTTCCGCAAGTGAGGAACACTATGGGAACTGGCGCTCGTTGAAGTAGCGCTCGTTGTGTCCACTCCTTTTCGTTTGTCCTTGTTTTTTGGCGCTTTGAAGTTGTTACAAAAATGTCTTACAAACTCGCCCAAGCTTCCGTGCTCCTGAACAAACACTTGTCGGACCTGTAGCCAAACGCTAGTTGTAGGTCCGATAAAAAAGAATACATACGAAATCCTAGCACAGCAGGGAACAGGAAAAAAAAAACAGCAGTTGTAACATTTGCAATGAACAAAAAATGTCAATGTTGATTTCACAAATCAATAGAAAGTAATTAAATGAAGCATAAACTAACATACATCGGAGTCACGAAGAACGAGGTAGGGGCTCTGTACAGATACGTTGAGACGGTACAGTGACATGTACAACATACTATGCAGTACAAATATCTATCAAACCTTAATTAGCAGACAAAATATGTCTATTAAACTGCAAAATGAGTACATAAGGAGCAAATGAGCAGAACGAGAGAAATACTTTTTTTGTTACTTAGTAAAACAACATTACGTAGTAAGCAATCTTGCACTGCCTCCAGGATCGGAGGCATTGAAAACTTTCGACGCCTTCACTCTTCTCTCTTTTTAAAGACGATAGTCTTTCTTGGGATACTTCAAAGCAGAAATTTTGGTCAGTCTGTCTGTGTATCTGCCTGTCCCTCGATTCAGCCACCCGGCCAAAGTTTAACCCCTTGCTGAACGCCCAGCCATCTTGCACAAGCGGCTGCGTCCATACTTGTGAACATTGTCGATCAAAAAGCAAATGTTACGCATATCTGAGGCGCGATATTAATACGTAAGTATTAGGTGGTGTGTTTCTTTAATAGAAAATCCATAGATGCGTAATAATAGAGACCCTAGTGTTTCTTAGTCTGCGCTGAAATTGCGACGCTATGCACGAAAAAGCCTTGCAGTGGCTCTGGGTTCTGCACAAGCTCATGTTTCCCGATGCCACTGCCAGATGGCGTCCATATCTCACGCAGCGCCTCCTCTATTTTATCAATGCCAGCCAGATGCGGCCGATTCAACATAGAGGAGGCGCTGTCCGAGGCAAGGCAAAACATAGTAGTACGGCCGGCAGAAGACTATCGTCTTTCGACGACATTTGGAGCGAAGCACGCAGATACGCGGCCAATTTTTTGCCCTCTCCCCTTTCCTAACGCTGAGTGGCAGGTCAGAAAATTTATTCAAGCCGACTGCTCAGCTTTTCTTTGACAATAAACCTCTCTCTCTCTCCCTATCTTCTGCACCTCGTCTGGTTTTGTAGTGCCTCATCCTTTGTCGTCATGACACGTGATGTCGTAGGGACGTCAAGCTGTAGTCATAAATCTGCCTATCTATGACGTCACAATTACGTCAAATGCTGACGTCATCACGTGATGATGATATTCTGCCTCCCACGTCTTGACACCGACCGTCATTTTTCGTGTTCGATAAGGCATCTAAGGCTTACCTCTTAATACAGACCCGCTCCCTGAAGGCGACGCCAAGGAGAGCACAGGCAAAAGCCTAGGCCTATGATTATAACTATCGCTGCCTCCGGGATCATCCCATCTTTGGCCAAGCGACGATTTCATGCGATGACGTCACAAATTTCGACAACGTGGTACCTCGTGATGGTCGTCGCAGCATGGCGTCATTAAGGGCATCACATTTTTCCTTAGTGACAACTGACCAGCGCCAGCTTTCGCGACACGGAAAGACGACAGCTGACGGACGCTGTCGTGTTTGATGAAGTCATGTGACGCAATTTTAAAACCACGATGTTATCAACGTTGGACCACTGATGTTCGAATCATGATGCACGTAAGGAGCTCGCCGTAATAAGCCTGGAGTTGCTCGTTCATCAGCTGTAGTTTCTCCGAATCATTTTACTTTCTATGAAGGTTATTTGTGCATCGATCGAAAAACGAAGTATCACCCCGAATCATGGACGCCAATCATTCGAACGTTACGCGATAACGTTAAAGAGCTCGTTTCGCAGAAATGCCGATATCGGTATCGGTTTCGGCATCGTTGGTGGTGAGCAAAATATCAGCGCTGTCAATGAGCGAAAACTTGAGATAAATGCAAATAAATAAGCAATAAAAATGTTTGATCCGGATGAGAGTCAAGCCCAGGCCTTCTGCGTGGAAGCACGTGATCTACCACGGAGCCACGCCTATGCTTGAAATTGAATCGTAAAATACTGCTATAAGACTGTTATGCAGAGGGCGGAGTCTCCTCAACGCATTTAATGTTGCGTGTAGAAGCATAGAATCGCGCCAGGCCTCAAAACAAGCGAACTGACCAAAATGTACGTGCTTTAAAGCGGTCAACCCATTACAAAGTGGGCAGCTTCGCATTTGCACGCGGCACTTTACGGACGCGTAGTGGCTTCTTCGCAAATTCGCAAAAGGAAGCATTATGATGTAGTGGGCACTTCGCAAGCGTAGCTGCAGTAGGCATTCTAGAATAGTTTGAAAGGGCCAATGTTACGCGCACAAACATTCCTTTTCTTGCGGCACGGTTGAAGGCGATGCAGGTGGGGCCCGAATTAGGGCACTGCACGGGCCCGGGCCGGCCCGAAAGCCCGGGCCCGGCCCGGCCCGCGGGCCGGGTCGGGCCGAGGGTAAGTAATTGTTAGATCGGGCCCGGGCCGGGCTCGGACCCATGAGCTTCGGGCCCGGGCCGGGCCCAGGTGGGCCTGGGAAGTCAGGCCCGTATCAGGCCCGACTCTCATACACTGTCGGCAATGGCGCGTAATGCTGTTTAGCTTTGTTGTTTTTGGGCATTTAGCGTCCCGAACCTATTCAGGCTATCTGAGACGCTGCAGTGGAAGGCTCCGGGTAATTAGACCACCTGAAGTGCATTAGCGTGCACTGAAATCGCACAATACAAGACGTCGCGCATTTTGCCTCCGTCGGTATGTTACATATAATTTCTGGATATTGTCTCATATATGTTCCCGCCATTATATTGAGTGAAACACGTACTTGGGTACCGTGTATCAAAAGAAATGGTGTAGCTGAGCAGCACTGCGGGAAGAGTGAAGCAACGGTGCACTGCCCAGATTAGTGCATATAAGATGTGCCCATCGGTATCATGGGAAACATTTCGAGTATGCAGCTACGCTCGCATGCCCGCCGCGCCTGCTTCCGCCTTCGTGACTCTGTAGACTGGTCAACGCGACTACGAAGATACGCATGTTCGGTCGAACACAAAACTACGAGACACGCAACCAACGCAACGAATTTTAAAAGACCGAGGATAGACAGAGAGAGGAGGCGTAGGCGCCGCGCCACCACGGCGCCCGTCTCCGTTGGCGAGCCACGGCGCCGCAGCGGCGCAGAACGCCGAACGCGTGATATGTACAGTCGTCAGCAAGCTTAACACGAACGCTCCGACGCGTGACCTGGACTACTTTGACCGCGAAGCGCTGGCGCTGTTGCCGAGATAATACCTCGGTATGCTTGGATAGTATGTCGGCATGTATGGGTAACATATCTCGGCAACAGAACCCAAAGCTACGCGGCGCTAGCGTCAATCAAACTGTTTCAGGACACCCCGCTGAGCGTTCGTGTTAAGCTTGCTGACGACTGTACGGCGCACACGGCAGCGTCTTCATCACGGAAGCCAATCGACGCACGCTTCACGAGAGTCACGTGATTCCTGCAGAAATATCAACTCACTCTCTCTCTGGCTCGACATTTGAAAAGGGGCCAAGGGGATAACCAGAGTCACGGTGCCGAGTGTAGTTCTGCAATTCTGTAAATGAACTGCTCGTTAGATTAAGAAAACCTCAGCGTCACCGAGCGTTATTGACGTCGATTACACTGTTCATCGGCACCACCGGCTCTTCAACTGGGCTTGATTTCATAGCCTCATGAGTTGCTAGGGCTACTTCATCAGTCGATGACATAACTGGAATTGACTCTGAGGTAAGTTAGCAGTTTTTAAGCTTTCTTCGCTCTACTACAGTCACAAAGCTTTACTATCACAGATGTACAGTGCGAAAGGAAAGTCCAGGACACTCATTTTAAGTTGGTAGACAGAATGTCGTCGTGTTTCGTCAGGTCACTAATTTCCTCATTTCGGTTTAATACGTCCGACTGAATTGCTGTGAATGGGTATTGGTTTCGCGCCTTGTACACTTTTTTTTCTTTTTGCATTTTTGCTTTCTTTACCAGCTGTCTTGCCGAGCGCCTCTTTTTGTAAGACGCAGTGCTAAGGTGCCGTACGTTACCACGCGCGCTTTCGTATTAATCTTGCGCTTTGTAGTGACTTTTCTGTTGCAACACACAAATACAGTTAAAACTCGATTTAACGAATTTGAGGGGAGCCGCGAATTATTTCGTTAAATCGAAAACTTCGTTAAACCGAAGACGGCATTTCGCGGTTACTTAATTCGGTACGTTCGATTATATGGTGTAGCGGCATGCGGAAAGCTACCATGGCATCATATTTGCGTAGCGTAAAAGCGCGAAAAATGAAATAGCGGCCTTAGGAAACGACCGCCACCTCCAGGGTTTATGAAGCAACAAAAATTGTTAGCTTAAAATAAAATTGCTTCTCTCAATAAAGTTGCTTCTCTCTCTGTTACCTCAACAATAAGGGCCACAGGTGACAACATATTTATTTCCCAGCAAAGAAGTCGGTGATCTTGGCTTGCTCGCGTTTTGTTAGCAATGGCCACGCAGTTTAAATTGGACAAAGGTGTTCCGCGATGTTGCCGTTTGCTCGCAATCAATAACTTTTGGGGCGTTATCTAAAAATAGACAAAGAATGATCAATTCTCTATCTCATTTTCCGAAAAAAAAAAAGGTTTGTTAAATCAGGACGGATCTCGAACTTTGTTTCGTTATATCGAGTTAGTCAAAGTACGGGACCCTACGGGTGTCTGAGGGGGGAATCGGGGTATCTTCGTTAAAGATCAAGAATATTCTACTAAGGCCGCGCTAGAAGGCATCCCGCGCCTACACGCACACGCACCTAGGCATTTGTATGTGTTCTCGTAAGTGCGACTTGCTCGCGAGCTGCACGTTTCAGGTTTGTTAAGCTATAGTTTATGCGGCTTTCTCCACCATCCTCTTATATATATTTGGGAGAAATAAAAGTTCGTTTCATTGACTGATGGATTTATTCGTTTTAATTTTATGTAAGGAAATTAAGAAAAATATTCAATTGGCCCTGCTTTAGATTTTTAGGTAACCGTAATATGACCTTACTATTGGACTCCCCTGCGTCACGATTTGTTTTCGAACACGTCGAGTTTAAGGAGAGTGACAAGTTATGCAAGAAAGGTGTACTTTCTTCCTCCTTTAGTCGGAACAAGCGACCCAGCCTGGCGAACCCTCCCAGGAGTAGTTAGAGCACGTTTTTCTCTCTCTCTCGTTGCATTGCGCAATAAACCAAGTTCGCAGGATATGTTCTGCTCTATTTACTCAATAGTCCCAGCTTGTCAGCAATTAATGTAAGCTCGACTATAAATGTCCGCTGTTTTTCCACTTTATGTGGGCGCTGTACGTTGTAGTCGTTCTTTGAAATGCAATAATAACATTGCATGGTTAGCGCGGCGTGCATGGACAGCCAGCTGTGCCTCCTCATATATCCCCCCTGCAATTCTTTCGCAAAAGTGTTACGGGCGTAATTAACCGATGGTAAACACAGTACCAGTGAAAATCGTGACATTGTCATAAGTTCTCACAACACTGTCCAGGAACTATCTTGTGCGTGGCTGGTATCTTCACTATAAGCGAAGATTGGACAGCGCCTCGTTTATGCTCAAAAAATAATTTTTTGAAATGGGCCGGGCCGGGCCGGGTCGGGTCGGGCCGGGCCCAAACCTTTCGGGCCCGGGCCGGGTACGGGCCGTATTTAAAAACACCGGGCCGGGCTCGGGCGGGCCTGAGCATGCCGCTTTCGGGCCGGGCCGGAAAAAGCCGGCCCGTGCAGTGCTCTAGGCCCGATTGCGTCTCGCGTTCTACTATTCAAGGCGAAGCTCAAGCGTCATCCAACTCTCTTGCTACATTGCGATGGCAAGACAAAACTAAACGAGATAGAATGCTGACCATTTGACAAAGAAATATTTAAAAAAAAAAACAAGAGCAGCATTTCTGTGTTTAACTTACACTGCTTCAAGTTTTGTTTCTTGTAATAACTATCACGAATCTAGAAAAGATCACAGCTTGTGAAGGCCTCAACGAGAACGCGCTGGTCACAGCGATAACAAAGAGCTTTGTGACACCCAAAAATCAGCGCCCCTGAGATAATCGTTTCTTTCTTTTTTTTTTTTTTCCAGATAATGTCACGCACGCGACCTGCCGGCCCCTAAAGGGCCACTCACACGCCTCTGAAAATACAAAAAAAAAAAAAAAGAGCGCATTATTCTCTCCTGGCGTTTTTTTTTTTTTGGTCTTTCTGGCACACTTCGTGACGCAAGAACTGTGATACCCGTGACGTCTATAAAGCACATACTCTCGATTGGGGCATATACACGAAATATCCAGATGTGAATTGTCTCCTGCACTGCTTTGCCATGCAGCCGCCCATCCGTTCTTCCTTGTGTTACATGACTATCGTGCGCGATCAACTGATTTCAATTCATTTCGTGTGTTTCCTACTGCGCAAGCGGAGATACCAGCGTGCAGCCGACAAGCGCGAAATGTCGACAGGCTAAACGCTTAGCGCTGATATTGTACACGTGATTTTAAGAAATAACTGGCGGGTAGCAGATATCGCCTGTAGAAAGGGTAGCGAAGGCGAGGAGGAAACCACTCATTTGTCTTTGAACACGGGGTGGTGAGGAGCCCTTTAATAAGAACTTGTTACTGGGCAAGTCGGTGAATACCTGACGATATCTGAGACAGGTGTGAGGCGACAGGACAAGCGCTCTTTTTGTAGCCTCATTCATGCTCTTTTTTTTTTTTTTTTAGCGCTGAAGTGTTGCCTATCCTAGCCCGTCTTATCCTATTTTTCTGCCTTCACGCCACTAAACTACTTAATAAAGTTTTAAGAAATGCAAATTTCACTCGCTGACACTGCGAGGCACGCTGTAAGGGAGGGAAAGTGGCGCGAAAACTTGAGCTGGGAGAGGGGGGGAGAGGGCACAGTACCTTACAACAGTGCTTAAAGATGAGCTTCTTATTTTGCATTTTACCCCGAATAAAATGCGGTCGCTGTAGATGTACGTGTCTATGAGTGATACTAGCCCAAATAGCCGTTCGTCTTCTGTGTGAAGAAATGCAGAATTCCAGGGCAGGGGCTAGTTGGTTTGGTATATTCAATGAAGCCATAGTGCTGAGAACACAGGTGCCAAGGAAGCGCACGTCCTGTTCTCTTCCTTGGTCCCTGTGTTTTCAGTGTAGTGTAACTCAAAGAACTTTATCATTTGACTGTGTCTTGGGCCCTTTAGCCTGCCTCCCGCTAAAAAGGCGTGCGGTGAAACTTCTATTCATGTATTTAGACAGTATCGGTCAGCTCGACAAACCTTAGTTGTACCTTGAAACCACACAGTGAGATACTCTGTCAGCGCACGTCCCCGCTCAAGAGACAGAAAACTCAGTCTGTTATTAATTTACTTTTTATTCTATTTTAACATTTTATGTCACTTTTTTTTCTCTCTCTATATTCCCATCTTTCAGTCCCCAATGCCCTTCCCCACGCAGAGTAGCAAGTTAGCAATTTGCACGCGCCATCCAAATTCAATGCTTTTCAATAAAGGGTTCTCTCTCTCTCTCTCAGTGCTGTGGCTTCATTGAATTTTCACGATGCAATCACTAATCGTGCCGGTCATGTCACGGGGTGAAAGAAAGGCTACTGGTGCTAAATACCCCTCCTCCTCCCCCCTCTGGATAACCCCTCCCCCCCCTGCTGAAAGTTCTGCGGACGCCCTTGAACGCAAGTTGTACTCACCTGATCGAGGCAGTAGGCTTGGCATTGGGCAATCCTGAGAGCGTCCTCATAAGTGGCCGATTCTGGGGCATCCCACGACGCTCCGCTTCCTGTCTGCGATTCCGGAGCAGTGGCGATAGCGAATCGCCGCGATGAGAACAAAATGGACGATGATTAGGTTCACCGAACATCCCCGCCGATTCATCACCACCGGGGAGATAGATAACTGAAGATATCGAAGCGACCGAAGAGTTCAAAAACGGAGACACGCCGACCACCCAATGACCAGGTATTTGCGGCTCCTCAGGCTTAGCGCGAACACGCGTATCCACGAGCAGATGATTCCTCCGAGCAAATGTCCACGCCAACCAGTTATCAGCGCCCTTTTGAGACCTAGAACGGAATACGCACACATTCACAAGCAGGCGATTCGTTCAAGTGAGGGTCCGCGCCAACCAGGCATATAGCGCTCTTCTTAGGCTTAGCACGAACACGCACACATCCACATAGTAGACGATTCCTCCAAACAATTGTTCACTTCGACGAGTTATCGGAGCTAGGCTTAGCACGAACACGAAGACATTCGAAAGCAGACGACGCGTACCCGCAGAAGTGCTTCAAACGCTCCACTACCCCTTGAGGACAGGTCAAGTCTGTTCTGTGGTGGTCTTTTTTTTTTTTTTTGGAGAAGAAAGAAAACATGGCGCTATCTTTCAGCAAACCTTGCGGGGGGCGTTGATCAGCGCTGAAAAGGGGCTCCGCTTTCGGCAGAGAAATGGAGAGAGATGTTTGTGATGTCAACAGAATGGTTTCTTGGAAGAGATTATGCCGCGCTGAAACGAGCCTCTCGTTTCCTGTGCCAGAATCTGACCAGCCTGGTGTGCGTGCAGGCGCAGCCATTTGGGTTTGCCGTCGTCCAAAACAATTCGCAGCTCATCCACCACTGTGGAGATGGAAGCCAGTGAAGCTGTGACAATGCTGGGTGTGCTATAGTGAATATTGCTATAGTGAATTTATACGTTGTCATCATGACTATATTCAGCGAATAAAAAGAGGTATATACAGTCGCGCTCAATATGACTTGCAACGCGGGAGCGCGTGGCCTCACGAGTTCAATGATTGCGCATTGCTTCCACTAGCCCTTATTTCAATTACTAAACACGTTTCTCTCACTTGGGTAGGATCCCAAATAAGAAAATAATATTTAGTTGTTGAACTAAAAAAGAAGTTGAAGTCATGCGCAAACTATGAACCCGCAGGCCACGCGCTCCCTTGTTGCAAGTCATATTGAGTGCGACTGTAACACTCAAAGATCCCAGTGTTTCTTTCGCGCATGACGCATATTATCTCATCAACGGCGGCCAACGACGGTCTCAAGATGAAATCCAGTGGTACGTAAGAAATCCGGTTGTTTCTAAAGTACAAAAATGGCGTGACGTTTGTTTGTTATTAAAGAAGTCTTGTATTTGAGTCAAGATAGTTCACGCCATTCTGCCATGCCGGCGAAATCATCCACCTTTCACGTTTAATTTTACGCCATGTCAGTTTTTTTTCAACCGAAAGTGCTAGATTAGTCGAGTTAATCGGTTCGCCAAAAGTTGCTCTAAGCGGCGTTTTGTCCGCGGACGCGATGCGCAAATACCTAGCCATAGACAGCTTGGCTATAAAAATTTTCTTTTAAAGAACTCGCGAGTTAACTTTCATTCTAAACGTAGTGGTAGTAAGTGGTTGGTAATTTGTGGAAATATATACAAAAGTATGATAGCCAAAGAAATTTTTTTACTTATGGCCGCACTGCAATTGTCTATTAATGCAAGAAATAGAAGCTAAATACGCACACAGTCGTTAAGAAACACACGTGTTCTCGGTCGCAGATCCCAATGCGTGATTAGACTGTTTGGTAAGAATCAGAATGGCCGTGGGATTTTAGCTCCAGTTTTGGGAGGAACGAGGCGAGAGCGTCGCTTGCTCCCCGGCGATAGGAAACGACCGGGCGTGGGAAACGGGCTCGCTGTTTGCACGGCGTTAACTATGCCAGCCCATTTATTCGAGGTGGTGTAGTTCCGGGCGGGACGTATACGTCAGCATTCTCCACAGAGTTTCCTAAATCTAGAGGGAACTCTGGCGCTGCGATCGTTCAGCCACCATGGGAATGATGGGTAGTACACGGATTTGCCTAGTCTTCGTGCTTGCGGGCTTCGAAACGCACTTGTGGCTTTGTTTATCGCTCTGTTTTGGTTTTGTATCGAATAAAAAAACGGCCCGTTGTGAGCTTCGTGAACCGATTTAAATTGGTGAGCCTAATAATGTCAAGGTGGTGAAGCGTAACTGCTAAACCTTTGCTGAACTTTGTATTGCGGTAAAGCGGATTCATGCCACACGGAGCCAAACGGAGCCGAAAGAACGAAGATTAGACAAATCCGTGTCCTACCCATCATTCCCATGCTGGCTGAAGCGCCGTGCGTTGCAGCTCCCACAGACACTGGCGCCAGAATTCCCTCTAGTGTATTTATAGGAAACTCTATGGCATTCTCCCCACGGTGGGCGGTGGTGGAAATGCCACCCATCGTTTTCGGTAGACTGCCCACCGCTCCGACATCCCACTTTCAAGTGCGCGACACAGACCAGTATGATGGCAAATGCCTTCGTAATGGTCTGTGCCGTGCGCTCATTTTTTCTTATCCGTGGTTTATTTAACGCGTTGTTTCATCAAAAATGAACTTAAAGGGGCCCTGCAACTTTTTAACGCGATAGCGTTAAAGAGCTCGTTTCGCAGAAATTCCGGCGTCGGCGTCGGCGTCGTTGGTTGTGAGCGAAAAATAATCATCTTGACAATGACCGAAAAATCGACAAAGATGCAAATAAAATAAAATAATAGAAATTTTCGGGTCCGAATGAGGATCGAACCCACTCCGTCTGCGTGGCAACCAAGAATTTTACCACACAGCCACGCTTCTGCTTGGGATTACATTGAAAATAACTCCTCTGCTTTGAAATGCAGTGAAAAATAACTTTCATTGCTTGTGGTTTAAAGCATGCTACCCATTACATAGCATGCACTAGGTGATTGAAGTACGCACTAGGGAGAGGATATCGCTATCGCGTTCAACTCTTAAAGGCGAAGCTTAAGGGTCCCCCAATTCTTTTCTTTATTTATTGATTGATTGATTTATTTATTTATTTATTTATTTATTTATTTATTTATTTATTTATTTATTTATTTATTTATTTATTTATTTCTTTATTTCTTTATTTCTTTATTTCTTTATTTCTTTATTTCTTTATTTCTTTCTTTCTTTCTTTCTTTCTTTCTTTCTTTATTTCTTTCTTTCTTTCTTTCTTTCTTTCTTTCTTTCTTTCTTTCTTTCTTTCTTTCTTTCTTTCTTTCTTTCTTTCTTTCTTTCTTTCTTTCTTTCTTTCTTTCTTTCTTTCTTTCTTTCTTTCTTTCTTTCTTTCTTTCTTTCTTTCTTTCTTTCTTTCTTTCTTTCTTTCTTTCTTTCTTCCTTTCTTCCTTTCTTCCTTTCTTCCTTTCTTCCTTTCTTCCTTTCTTCCTTTCTTCCTTTCTTCCTTTCTTCCTTTCTTCCTTTCTTCCTTTCTTCCTTTCTTCCTTTCCTTCCTTTCTTCCTTTCTTCCTTTCTTCCTTTCTTCCTTTCTTTCTTTCTTTCTTTCTTTCTTTCTTTCTTTCTTTCTTTCTTTCTTTCTTTCTTTCTTTCTTTCTTTCTTTCTTTCTCTTTCTTTCTTTCTTTCTTTCTTTCTTTCTTTCTTTCTTTCTTTCTTTCTTTCTTTCTTTCTTTCTTTCTTTCTTTCTTTCTTTCTTTCTTTCTTTCTTTCTTTCTTTCTTTCTTTCTTTCTTTCTTTCTTTCTTTCTTTCTTTCTTTCTTTCTTTCTTTCTTTCTTTCTTTCTTTCTTTCTTTCTTTCTTTCTTTCTTTCTTTCTTTCTTTCTTTCTTTCTTTCTTTCTTTCTTTCTTTCTTTCTTTCTTTCTTTCTTTCTTTCTTTCTTCGAACGCGGCTTACTTTCAGTGTGACCGCGATCGCGCGCGTGGGCTCGGCGGCCGCGATAACTATGCAGCTC
The DNA here is from genome assembly GCA_030522465.1 of Rhipicephalus appendiculatus. Taxonomy (NCBI): domain Eukaryota; kingdom Metazoa; phylum Arthropoda; class Arachnida; order Ixodida; family Ixodidae; genus Rhipicephalus; species Rhipicephalus appendiculatus. The sequence goes on from JALIZH010032968.1 coordinate 2,866,361, forward strand.
GCGATGCTCGAATTAGCCAACGGACGTGGACTTTCGGTATATGGCACAGTCATTTGGGTTTATGGCATCATTTGTCGAGAGATGAAAGGACGACTTCGCGCTGATTTTGAGGGTTAATCGTAAATTTCAGGCCACGTGCTGGGCTATAATGTGTGGCTCACGTGTTCTCAGGAGCCTCGACTACCGATCGGCCGCGTTTTCTGACCATTCTAATAAAGTGTTGCAGGGCACCTTTAACCAACCCACCCAACTCATCATCTTGCGGCAAATGCCAGTTGTGTAGAGAATGCGCGGATCTGAAGCCCATCTTGTGGGCTTGCCCTAAGGCCAGTGGCGTAGGCAAGAAAGGGAGTGGTCGGGGGGGTTCGAACCCCCTCCGAAAATTTTCAATTTTGCTTGCGTATATATACACGCACACATACAAACGCACGCTCGAACATACATTAATTATGGTTGAACCACCCCCCCCCCCCACCCCTCCCCGAAAAAAATTCTGGCTACGCCCCTGCCTAAGGTGTCTCTAAAGGCCGCATTGTAGTTAATGAGGAACAGTGGGAGGCCGTAATGCTTAGCTTAGACCCAGAAGAACTGCTCTGGGTGATCCACGGCTACTACCCGCTATTTAGGCGGAGACATGACCACCAAACCGCTGGACCCAGTAAAGTTATATATATCTCTTTAAAGATGCATGTCAACTCTCTTTGCAGAGTCGTGCCTCCAGCGACTCTTCGAAGAGGGAATAATGACCTCCAAAAGAGAGTTAACGGTATTTTTAAAACGAGTTACACACGTGGCAAGTCAAGGATCTCTTCTGAAAGGAGTAAACCAACTCTGTTTTGTTTAGGGTATCCTTTTATTGTGAACGCCTGTATAGATACAGGACCAATGTACTTTGACCTTTGAAGTGTTTCCGCGAATGAATATATCGCTTTCGGGCCGACAAGAAATCAGCGGGAAATGAAGTGTGACGTGGTTCTCAACATTATTTGCCTCACGGTCGTGTTGGTTTTAAATGAGGGTTCAAAGAGAGTGTGTGTTCGAAACACTAGAAATATTACATGCCGGACATTCAATTTCCCAAAGCTTTCGACAAGGCTGTCGGAATCGCACTGGAAAGACATTCAATTGCTAAAATCATTCAATTTCTGAATAAAGATAACATTTCTTTCTTGGCATTCCTGTCACTTTTTTTAACTTCCACACGCGTTGCTTTACGTGGCTTCACGTTGCGTTAACCGCTCTAAAAGCCTTAAACAACTTTCTTGAAGACAGTGCAATTGCTGGCAATTGTTAATGCTTTTATGTTCATATTACATTTAGTCCCTTATTATATGTATACCCCAGCAATTACGATGTTCTGACTGTTACGTTGCCCATATGTGCGGATTCATCTCCATGATGACCAGATACATTATTAATAGCATTTTGCGCATTTCCTTTATATTATAATGGTGTTGTAAGACGTATGTGTGCTGCGTGAGTGTTTTTCGTATCGTGCTGTTTGTACGTTTATTTGTTGTGCTGAAAGTTCGATCAGTGCGAGAGCTAGGAAGTAGCCGGCGCCTTATATGTGCGCCAACATCTCCTGCACATAATGGAGTAGGAAGAGGAGGAAGATGAAGGAAAGGCAGGGAGGTCAACCAGACGCGCGTCCGGTTTGCTATCCTACGCTGGGGGGAAGGGGATTAAGGGATGGATAGATACATGTGAGCTTGAACTACACCGCTGCGTTCGACAGTAGTGTACGCAGGATCTCAGGCGTATCACATGTTGGAAATTGTGCGCGGCGCCGACATGAAGACGAAGAAGAAGGGTAGTGGAGCTGAGGCTTCACGAGTTTTGGACTGTTCGTGGAACGCCATGTTGGGACGGTATTGCGCAGTGCGCCAATAAAGGCTGCAGAAGAGATTTTCCACATCACATTACACGGTTCGTCGTATTATGGTGCCGACTGAAGGCTTGCAAGTACTCGGACACAGAACATCCAGTAGCCTGTTGTACAGACTGAGCGTATGGTGATTTCAGCTTACCGACGCACACGCGAAGTGTGTCTAACAGTGACTGAAGAGCTATGAGGATTGACTTGGCTTCTTCTGACAAATTGTCAGTCGGAGATTCAGTGTCCACAGTTACCGATGTGCACTGTCAATCTGCATGTCGCTGGCGACTACGGCCACGTAGGGCAAGTTGCGTCGCCGATCTGTGTGGCTGTGGCTTCGGCAACGCAGACCAAGTGGAATCCATAGAAACCATACCTTTTAATGCATTTTGTTTCGCACCAACGTGAAGGTATCGCGGGTCCTCCGAAACCATTAGGAAGCGGTGCCATCGGCACCGAAACTCATCAAAGAAAAACAATGCCTTTTCGTCTGCAGCGCCCCTTGGACGTCCTGCTTCACTACCTCCCTTATCATGCTTTACATCATAACAGAGAGACAACGAACTTTATTGGATCCTGGATGGATGGATGGATGGATGGATGGATGCTATGAGCGTCCCCTTTATAACGGGGCGGTGACATGTCTGCCACCAGGCTCGAACAAAAAAAAACTTTCTTTTTATGTTGGCCTAATGCCTTATCTACATTGATTGAATCTATGTTATTATAGCAAAGAAAAATATAAATTCACGGTCCATCTCTCTGCCTCTTGAGGCAGAATTACCTTATTTTTCCCCATTCTTCATTTTTGTCCATTTATCTCTACTTTTCTGCCACCAATACTCTAACCGTCTCTTACTTATTTCTATCGCGGACGTGTTCAGCTTTCCATTGTTGTCCCTAAAACCCAAGGCTTCATGTAGACTCGTGCCCACACATATACCTGGGTGGATATTGCCACATTCAATCAGTACATGTTCCATCGTTTCCTTAGTTCCCCCCACAGCATGTACATTGTTGTTCTTCGTTACAGAATCTCGCTTTATAGCTACGCGTTCTAAGGCAACCCGACCTTGCTTCAAACAGTAAAGCGCTTCCCCTTGAATTATCATAAAACCTCTCCCTCCTTATTTCGTTTTTTCCCTTTCGGTAGTCACTGAGAGCCGGCTTCTATTCCATCGCTGTCATCCAATAAGTCCTCTCCGCCTCTCTGACTTTTCGCTCCTGAGGAGTTACTGACAGGACCCTCTAACGGGGGGCCGTTGTAACCGCTGGCCGCGCCCACGTAGAGGACAGAACGCCATGACGCGCCGCCCTTTTTTGGGCCCTCTGGATAGCCTGGGCTTGCTTTCGAAGTGCGGTGCATCTGATGGCTTCCTTCCATTCGGCTTCGCTGGAGAGATGGTTAAGCAACGCGGCACATCACCGAAGCATGTGAGCCATAAAACGAAAAGTTTCACTGCAGTCGGGGCAACCATGCAGGGTCAACGTCAGAGTGTATATCTTGCTGAAGAAGCCCCGCGACGGTAGAGACCCCGTCTGCAATATTCTTAGAGCAGCTGACTGAACTATGCTGAGCTTTGGGTGAGGAAGTGGATAGAATCTCCTTTGTCAGTCCTTTTACGTCTTTTATTTTTTTTATTTACATTACGTTTCTTCCTTCCCTTGGTTTTTTTAATGTTGCATAGCTTTTAGGCTTTCCTTTATAATTGACAGTGCAGTCAATCCCCCGTGTCGGTATGAGCCAATTTCTCCTAGGCGACAAAACAAAGTAGTGCTGCGTAGTGGGTAGGAACCCTGAACCGAGGAGGAAGCAAGCAAGGCTGTGCGCGTGCGTGTCAAATTCCCGTGTCCTGCCCTGAGCCAACCTGTGTGTCCATGCAGCTCCAGTCATCAAGCCCACGACCTGCAGGATCTCTTGACCCGCAGGTACCCATTGACGCCCCCATGAATCCCAACATGGCTTCGCAGGCAGACGAGCAGCCGGCAGCACACCAGGTAGAAAGGCAGCTCCTGTCATCGAGCCTACGACCTGCAGGCTCTCTTGTCCCGCAGGCACCCTCTGACGTCCCCATGAATCCCGAAATGGCTTCGCAGGCAGACGAGCAGCCGGCAGCACACCAGGCAGGAAGTGGACAGCAGACGGGAGGTGCCACTACCGCCTCCACTGCCGTCTCCACTGCCGCCCACACTTCCTCCGTCGAAACTGCCAAGTAACGCCGCATTTTGCATTAATGAACACACTTTCATACCGACCAGAATTCTTGTCGTGTGTAGAGGTTAACCATATTCAGCAGGGTCTGTAGGCCACGGTCACAGCCGTGCGCAGGGTTCCCATCATCAAGGGGAGGGGGGGGGGGGCAAAGTATTATCGCAGCGACCCCCCCCCCCCCTCCTTGGTCGAGTCGAAAAGACATGCTTCACAATTAATGACAAAAACAATGAAAACTAAGCGATGATGTGCTTGCCGCAATGTCCTGCCTTCGGTCCCTGTCTTTCCGGGTGTAAAGGTGGGAAGTAAACAGTTCTTGGAATGCGACATCAGGGGCCTTCGGCCGCCCATACCATCGAAAACCTCCGTGGCCATAACCCAGATTTCTTAAACAATGACAGGATAGGTCTTGCTGAGTAAACGTAGCCTTGCTGCTGTGCGAGTCGGTGCATCTTAACATTGCGCTTGTGCACTCAAGTGATCGATTAAAAAGGGTGTTTTTTTTTGTCCCGCAACAACAATCGTCATCTAACTTGCGTTACTTTCCTTACATTAGTGAGTAATAGCTGAGCGGCTCAGCGGGCCAGCGGACCCAGAGGAGGAGCGGAGGGGGCAGCGGAGCGCAAGACAAAAGCAAGAGTAATAGCTGAGCGATGCCCCCCTTGTTTCAGCAGAGCGCATTGCTGCGCCACCTGTTGAACAAGGTTGAAGTTACTGTCAATCGAGCAGAGGTTTTGCTTGGAAAACGCTCGCACGCTCGTCCGCTGCGCACGTTCGCTGAGAAGACGAAATGAGCGTGCGAGCAGGCTCGCTCCGTAAAAACGCTGGTTGTGCCAGCGTGTCGCGCATGCGCAGTTGGCATCTCCGCTCGTTCGCTGGGCCCTCGCTGGCCCGCTGAGCCGCTCAGCTATTACTCTCTATTATCGCCGCGCGCCCGGCACTTTCAGGTCACGGGCGACATGCGCGTTATCAGCGTGACATAGCATTCCTGATAGGAAAGTGGCCAGCGTTGAGTTTTCAAGAAAGGAAGCGCAAGGGAGCCGGATGACGATTATTGTTGTGGGACAAGAAGACATCATTTTTACTCGATAATTTTTTAGAGTGCGTGTGTGTCTGGTTTTCCGTGTGTATCAGGTAGCGCGGATATTTCTTTTGGGGTAGGGGGCATATTTCGCGCCCCCTTAGGTGATTAATGGAGACAGCGTAAAGCGCGGTCACCCCCCCCTTCCCCCCCCCCTACACACACACCGTGCGCTCGGCTATGGTCAAACAGAACAAATGAATGCGATAATGAATGCATTTTGCCTGTCTTTATTGCGGGAGTGTCTACTTTGACTTTAACTGCTCGAGGTCACGTGACCTGAGCAGAAACGTCACGTACGACGTCATTGGCACAGCGGCACGTCACTGTCGATCCTTGCTTTGCAGTAGTGATGCTGGCGAAACAGTGTGAACCGCGAAACGGCACCGCCTAGGTTACAGGCTCCCCACGGTGACACGGGTGAACCACTGACACTGGAGTAATAGCGATGCTTATTGAGCCAGAACCTTGTCTTTCATTCCTATTTGTGCGATGTCAGTGCACGTTAAAGGAGTACTGACACGAATTCTAAATATCTTGAGAATGTTCCTCTAAATAACGCCAGTCCTGTTGTATGTGTTTCGTCTTCGTCGTTCGCGCTTTTCAAGTTTTCTCTAACGATGGACTAACTCGCCCAAACCAAGGTATTGTTGTAACAACACGGGTTTCGAGAACCCTAAAAAGAGCACAGTGGTGCCTCGGAATGCATCGCATATATTTTTGTAATACCGCTGCTTTAAAAAGACACTTTCGGTTTCGGTATCGAGGGGGGCGGCTTCTCCGTGACGGGTCATGGCAATGTGGCGTCGCGGGGAGACGGCAATTCGCGACGTACTAGTGGCAGATCTGCCATCTGCTCGTGGTACACGTAAACGATGCGTGCATTATTTCCAGCCACCCCGACAGTGTTTTCAGTGATGTAGGTTGCATGCAGGACGCAGAGTTCACAAACTCAGTGGAACTGTGTTGACTCGTCAGGGATAATGTCCATTGCGGTGGGGCTGGCTTCCTGATGCTCAGCAAATGAAAACTTTGAGGGGGTATGGTAGGGCAAATGGTATATGTCAGTTTTAACGTAATATTTTAGAAACGGCTGCAAATATTGATATAAAAGTTCACGTGCTCACAAAGAATGTCACTGGCTATCACGTGAGACCCTTTTTGTATGCCTGGGTTGCCTATCCTTCCTGTGGCCCACTCCCAAATTTTAAAGTGGTTCAATTATTCAATGTACCTTTTCTCTGCAACCACCTAAAGGAATGTAATAATATTAAGCCGTGTTATTCTTGAGACCTGTACGTTATATCTGAACTAAAAAAAATAAGACATCCTTTCTGGAGTTTTTGTTAAAAAAAATAGTTACTGCACGCACAAAGCCACAGAGGATGCGCATTGCTGTGTAATTTTTTTTTTTACAGCTTTACGTTTTAGAAAATCGCGAATATTTTTTAGTTCAGATTATTTCCAACTTGTCGAAGCACATGCACGCAAAGTTTCATCGGAATCGATTCAATAATTTTTGAGAAAAGGTACATTGAAGTTGAGAAATTTATGAAAACCGCATTTTGAGAAAAACGAAGTTTTATGTGCGCGTACTGCTTACGCCAGGGAGTGCGGCGCACTTTGGCGCGGCATTTGAACCGCTGCTCAATGTCGGGCTTCCACAGGTTTGTTCCTCAGAGTGCAGTGGATTTTTTCGCTGTCAAAATTGCAAATTCAATTTTTGGGGGGGAGTTTACCCTACCATACCCCTTAACATGAAAGGAAGATATTTTATACGTGTCTGGCTCCGCTGTGTGGAGAGCGTTAACACTGCATAGCGAGCAAACGAAAAAGGTCCCTTTTGCGATGTCTCAAAATCGTGTCAGTGCAGCTTTAAAGAGCACCAGGTGGTCAGAACTTCCGAACCCCTCAAGTACGGCGTGACCCGTAATAATACGATGGCTTTGGCACCTAAAACTCCAGATAATATAGATGGTTTGCCCTAACGCTACAGGAAACCACCTTGTTAGTGCACTGCATGGTAGGACGCGAGGTTTGTGACATTAAAGTTATCATTGCATCACTTCATAGTCCTTTTGATATTGACGCACTGATAACAATAACAATGTGGTCACACCGTTATCATATTGAATCATGTTAATCGCAATGTTAGTATGCTGCATTTACGTTATCAAAGCCGCCATGTTGGTGAACCAGTACGTTACGAAGTTGCGTCTATGACGTCACGTGGAAGCTATCTATATTCCATTCATATTGTACGACGGTAATATGACGTCAAACGTGACGTGTTTGCCCAAGTCATGTGACCCTGGGGTTCTGAGACTCAAATAGGTTTTTCCCTAATTCAGCTTTTAAATCTGTCGTGCCGCGCAATCGGCAATACCATTTTTTTGTATAATGGAGTGCAGAAAACTGCTGCAAACGACATCACTGTACGTGCAGGAGTAGCGCCGTGGAGCAGGACAAGGGCAGCGAAGTAGGAATGCCCGACAAGCAGCCAAAATCAGGAGACCAGCGGCCCAACGATGGCCAAGGAATCATGGCCACGCTGATGGGATTAAACCCGGTACTCTTGCGCACTCTTTGAATGATTGATCGAATAATTGAGCCCTCACTGATTGGCTGACTGATTTGGTTTAACGGCCGACTGGAATTGGGTTTTAAACCGATACGAGCTCAGTTACTGATTGATTGACTTATTGATTGATTGATTGATTGATTGATTGATTGATTGATTGATTGATTGATTGATTGATTGATTGATTGATTGATTGATTGATTGATTGATTGATTTGTCTAGTTTGGGTTAATGACCAACTGCAACGCGAGTTTAAGCCTGGTTGGAGATGATTGGTTGATCGTTTCGTATGGATACCCCGCATTCGCACCTTGTAACCGTCAACAACTGCTGCGGCTTCTGTTTGTGGATTTATAGGCTAGTAGATTAAACTATCGGGTTTTACGGGCTGAAAACGCAATGTGACCGTAGGTACAGTGTAAGTGAGATAACCCCGTTTAAATTTTGTCAACTGTTGTTGCTTAACGCGCAACCGGTTCTTACGTACACGAGTGTTAATGCGTTTCGCCGCTCTCGATGATGTGTGACCATCGTGCAGGCAATCGAACCAGTGGCTCCGCGTTTACCAGCGCAACCATCGAGAGAGCTTAGGAAGTTAGATGTCGCTCTGCTCAGCTTGAGGGAGCGGGTACGATTCCATGCCACGGCAAGTCGCATGTCCTTGATAGCGGCGAAAAGCATTAACACTCACTCGATCGTGTGCTGAAGATTAGTTTGAGCGTTAAAGAACACCGGGTTGATAGGTCTATTTCACCTACGCTGTGCCTCACAATAACATCGCCGCTTTCGCACCTGAAGTTCCACAATTTGATCGGTTGGTTACCTATAGATTCACAAGCAGAAACCATAACAGTCGGTTACGTCACAAGGTACGAATGCATCTTGTGACGTCACCAAATCGAGGGGCAGTGTGGTCATCTGTCCCTTCCCATCCATACACGCAGCTCCGCCGCCAGAAAACGGAGAAGGTGGACTCCTTGGAAGTCTTGCGGTGAGTACTGGTACAACGCTCAGCGGATGTATTGCGGTTGCAAATGTTTTGACTCTGAAATTATTAACAGGCTGTTATGAAACACGCCAAAATTTAGAAGACTCAGTCCCTCCAGAAAGCACTAAGGAGAGCATAGGCGAAAGGCCATGTGCTCATGACCCACTCTACTTTGACGTCCTCAATCGAGTACACTCGATTCTCCTCCCGTGCTCCACATGAGGCTTTCTGCACGTTCCGTGGTGTTGCAATACGTTGGGGTCGAGCCAGCTTTGACAAAGCGATGATTTCACGTGATGACGTCGTCCTAAGACGCCACTGACGTCACGTGTCATAATTGTCGGTATACTTTCGTGCTGCCAACGTCCGGGGCCGGATTTTTAAATGCGAATGCATTTCTTAGTCGGGCTATGTCAGGCGTCCGTCGGTGGCGTTGTCCGGCGTTGTCCGCGGGGAGGAGGATAGCTTGAGGAGGTGTCCGCGCGCCGGCAGGTGTTATCTCTCCGCTCTCACTCCCTCTCCCATAGCAACAGCTGCGGGCGGGCGCGCTTATCCTCGCCCCTAGCAACCGCAGCAGGTGGTGCGGACGGAGTAGCGGAGAGTGAGTGGAGAGGAGGAGCGTGCTCTGGTGCGTGAGGGCGCTCGTATCGCGGGAGCTCGGCGGAACTCCCCGCGATGCGAAAAAATAAATAAAAAAAATATAAAAAAATTTTAAAAAAACAGGTGCTGCGCCGTGCTCCCGACCGGGCTGCAGAAATTAGGCGCCTTTTCCTTCTTCGAACCACAACCACCATATATAAATGGAGTGAAGCGTGCGCGAAATGCATTCGCATTTCCTCACGATTCCCTTCGGGGAGGTGGGGGGCATTTTTTTTTTTCGACTCAATGAGACATACAATTATAGGTCGGCAAAACATGTGGAGCTCACTCAGACTCACTCATGAAGTATGTTTTGCCCTTGGGACTCACTCGGACTCAGAATGACAAAACGTTTCCTCAAATGGACTCACTCAGATTCATTAAAATTTTTTCCCAGCCGGACTCATTCGGACTCAGACTCACGAAAAATTTTCCCAGCCGGATTCACTCAGACTCAGACTCACGGCTCCATCTGAGTTCTGAGTGAGCCGACTCATGAGTCCATTAGCGTACTATTGGCTTCTTCGAACTTGGTGTAAATGCTCTTTAACACCAATATCTCGCGTAATCGGTGCTGTACTTGGCGCCTTTTCATCTCGTACCTTATCAGTAGTTGGCCTCCAGTAAGGACTTTTTTTTTTTTTTGAAAGAGATAACTCACATGAAATATTTTTATCAAAAATTTCCCGGGAAAGAGTTTTCGGGGGCGGGGGGCGAAGTTACGGCACGACCCCCCCTCCTGCGTAACTCACGCCTCTGATCAATAAATATTGAGCTGGCGTATGAACGCTGGTGCTTTGAAGGTATGCGTGAGTCGGCGTGAGTATAAACGTGAACCTACCTAAGGCTGATAGTAAAGCTAAGTTGCTTAAGTAGAACCGTAGATCGGCAAAAAAAGTGTACAGCTCACTCAGGCTCACTCAAGAAATACATTTTGAGCTTAGGGCTCACTCGGACTCAGACTCACCAAAATTTTCCTCAACCGGACTCACTCGGACTCAGACTCACTAAAAGTTTTCTCAACCGGACTCACTCGGACTCAGACTAACTAAAAGTTTTCTCAACCGGACTCACTCGGACTCAGACTAACTAAAAGTTTTCTCAACCGGACTCACTCGGACTCAGACTAACTAAAAGTTTTCTCAACCGGACTCACTCGGACTCAAACTCACCAAAATATTACTCACCCGGACTCACTCCATCTCCATCTGAGTCTGAGTGGGTCTGAGTGAGTCGACTCAGGAGTGAGTTTGCCGACCTATGCACACAATACTTTCGTCTGAATGAATAAATGTCCAGGATGAGACACCGCATGATGGGAACCCGACGTTTAGCTGATGGCTCAGCTGACGTGATAGGTGCAGTGGGTGTCATGACGGTGACGTGAAGACAGTTTAAAGTTGGGAAGGGGGGGGGGGGGGGAGGAAGGGGGGTAGTCAGAGGGAACCGAAGTTTCTAATGACACGGTGTGAAAGAACACGGTCTGACAAGAATGATCATTGAAGCAGCAGCAATCGCAGGAGGTGACTCAAAAAGCAAACCGTCAATCGCGTTAACACAGAAAGAGCTGTAATATCTAAAATCGCACGCCACGTGCACCTGTCCGTTGTTAGGGTTTGTTTCTTGTATGTTTGTAGATTATCTTGCATCATAATGTGGATTTTTATTGTTGGGCTTTGGGGCGTATACTATCTCATGTACATAGATATACATGCATGTTTTTAAACATTATAAACCAGTTGAAAGTCAGCGCTTGTCTTCGTCGGTTCCTTGTCCTTTCGTATTTTTCTGCGCCGTACGCAAGTTTAAGACAGAACTGCTTCGCTGACCGTTGGTCTGTGGTTCTCAGGAAGTTGAACGAGCGTGGTGTTGTCTTCTTGCCTTTAAACTTTCAGCAAGCGTCGCACCCAGAAAGAGGAGCAGGGCGAGCCGTTCCCGTACCAGCAGTGCCTTGCCTTCGGTCTGACCGCCATCTTGGCGACTGTCATGCTCGTCTACGTGCTCATCGGATCCTGTAAGCGAGCCTGGCTCGGTTTAATGACTTATTATAGACCATCCTTAGTGCACGTGCAGACGCGTCTATAGGGGCTGCAGATGGCTGGTACCCGTGCAACTCTTTTAAAAAATCGCGTGTTATTCTGGTCTATGTAAACAGTGTCAAATGTGATGGCAAGAAAGCGAAACACAGACACAACGAAATTCCTACATCATCTTATTACGAGAGCAACTATGTGGACACCGAAGGTGCCTTTTCTTGTCGCCGTCATGTTCCGTATAAAACCCAAATTGGTAACATCCCTCAGAGCGTCGTGTGTTCTATGTGCGCGTGAAAGCTTGCGAAGGCTGCAGACAGGCACGGCTAAAGCGGAAATGAAACGCGCCGGCCGGCTCCGTCGGGCGAGGGAGCATGAAGGGGTGCCGGTAAAGGGGGGGGGGGAGGGGGTGGCTGCGTCGCTCAGGCGGCAACTGTGAACGTTGAAAGAGCTTGACAATGCCCCACCTAGTTCACTGTGACAACAAGACGGCAAACGCAAAATAACCTTCAAGACAATTCAAACCAGAAATGCTACATGTTACACATTGCAAAAAAAGTTATACAAAGAGAAGTATTACTACAGACATATTTAAGAACTACAGACATATTTATTGTGAAATATTCCTTAAACCGACGTTCGTAAAAGTGAGAGTTCCCTGTATACTCCAATCCTGATACCTATACGGTAAATCAAACGTAAATGTAAAATATAAGAATCTTATGCAGTTCGTCTGATCTAGTTCCCTTCCTTTCGACATCCTAGCTGAATTATACAGGCGGTGTTCTCTTATTACGATTGATTGATTGATTGATTGATTGATTGATTGATTGATTGATTGATTGATTGATTGATTGATTGATTGATTGATTGATTGATTGATTGATTGATTGATTGATTGATTGATACAGCGCCGACTGTTTCGACAACCGCTTCTACGACTGATCGTAAGGATTCAAAAGATGATGACAATGGTACGATGTTTCTTTTATTCATATTTCTTGTCATTCGAACAATAAAATTCTTTTTTCTATTTGTAACGGACCATTACGCTCAATGCTAGAGAAAGAAACTTCAATCAATAACATATTCACAGCGGTTTGATCCCTCCACTTCATGCTAATATAATAATTATACATTTCAACTAAGAGTAAGTTAACGCTCTCTTTGGCTTCATTGTCAGTTTGATCTGTACAGCTGTGACTAACAAAACTTAAGCTCCCAAGTTACCGTTCTCGTTCTGCGCTCAAGTAAATTTGGTATAATTTAGCCCATGGAAGCGCACTTTTAACATCTATCTATCTATCTATCTATCTATCTATCTATCTATCTATCTATCTATCTATCTATCTATCTATCTATCTATCTATCTATCTATCTATCTATCTATCTATCTATCTATCTATCTATCTATCTATCTATCTATCTATCTATCTATCTATCTATCTCATTGACTTGTGTGTTCTTCGCAACGCCTTAACATTTTCTTTTTGAATTTTTTTTCCAGATACGTGAGTATTTTTTGCAATTACCATGCATCTATCAGCGGATCTCTACTCGAACAATAAACAAACAATATTGTATACTTCGAGGGGACGTAGTGAGGAAGCGTTAATAGCAATTTATTGTTCCAGTGGTTAACCACGTTGTTCCTCAGTCTAATCACGTGAGCACTTAAGGTTTCGATGTGGGCTTGTTGATATGGCATATTTGATAACTATGGTAGCGCAAAGAAACAGGACACGAGAAGGCAACAAATAATGTTGTTTGTATCTCTTTGTTGCCTTTGTGTCCTGTTTATTTGCGCTACCATTGTCATACAAACGCAGGCGCGCGACGCAGCGTAGGGAAGCGAAAAGTAAGAACAACTGGGGCTTTCAGAGCCAAAACCATGATATGATTATGAGACGCCGTAGTTGAGGGCTGCGGAAATTTCGACCATCTGGGGTTAAACATGCACTGACAGCGCACAGTGGACGGACCTCTGGCATTTTGCCTCCATCGAAATGTGGCCGCCGCGGCCGGGATCGAACCCACGACCTTCGGTTGAACAGACAAGCACCGCGGCGGACTGGAAGCGAAAAGTAGAACAGCGTAAAATAGAGACCACTTTCTCGAGATATGTGCCGACACCACCAAGCGCCAGGAAGGGTTACACATTCCCGTGAGAAAATGCCCGCAATTGCCCGGCGGCATTGGGAATCGAACCCGATACCTCCCGCAATAAAGAGGAACGCTGAACCCCTTGGACAACGCTGCACTCAGAGACAGCTTCATATTTAAAAGGGGCAGCACCCCCTAAAATCTGGGACAGGATTTTTGGATTTCAGGCGGGAGACTTGTATATTGCGCCAGCGGGATTAGGACCTTTAAAACACGACTTTCTCTTAAATTAGGCATTTATTTGGCACAAAACCAGCAGTGCGATGTTTCTGTGAGGGTATCTTAACAACACACCTTGATTTATTATTCAAGCAGAAGTTAATTGTTACAACTCATATTTCGGTGGCAGTATAACTTTTTTTTACTTCATTACCTATAATTTACAATGTCATGTCACAAACATACATATTCAACACACAAAATACGAGAAAAAAAGGCATAACATTGGTGGTACTATCAAGGAAAGTCAACCTGTCGAAGATTTAAAACTGCTTCAATGAAACCAGGTGTTTAGAGAAATGTATTATCACAGACAGTGGACATCAATAACATTTCAACACAACATTTCAACGGAACTGAACATGCACAGACACAAAATTTGTTACAGAATCATAGGTATACATATGTACATTACGTGGTAAACGAAAAGCACGAATAAAACATGACTATGTACATTCAACTAAAAAAATGCCCCCCACCTCCCCGAAGGGAATCGTGAGGAAATGCGAATGCATTTCGCGCGCGCTTCACTCCATTTATATATGGTGGTTGTGGTTCGAAGAAGGAAAAGGCGCCTAATTTCTGCAGCCCGGTCGGGAGCACGGCGCAGCACCTGTTTTTGTTTTTTTTATCGCGGGAGCTCCGCTGAGCTCCCGCGATGCGAGCGCCCTCACGCGCCAGAGCGCGCTCCTCCTCTCCACTTTGCTAGGGGCGAGGATAAGCGCGCGCGCCCGCAGCTGTTGCTATGGGAGAGGGAGTGAGAGCGGAGAGATAACACCTGCCGGCGCGCGGACACCTCCTCAACCTATCCTCCTCCCCGCGGACGCCGCCGCCGGACAACGCGGGATGCCTGACATAGCCCGACTATGAAATGCATTCGCATTTAAAAGACATCTATACAGAGTGGATCACACGCGCCAATTACTCGGTGCCAGCGAGCGTACAGAAGTGCGGCCTTCGAAGGAGCGCCGGGCGCGTACGTGTTTGTACGCGCCGTTTAACAATAACTGACACTTTTCTCGATCGTGAGCTTATCGGCGATAAGCCTGTTTCTGATACGGGAATATCATCTTTTATCGAGGTCACTTGTCATTTCACGTAGCCACATTTCATTGATTCCTTCACATGAACGCATTATCGTCGCTGTTGCCAGTAGCAACTGTAATGTTGAGCTGTCTAAGGCAAGTAAAGGAAGGTCCTATTCCCGGCGTGGAGGAAGGAAACAGGAGGGAGCATTGAGCAATGCTAGAAAGAAGGAAGGAAAGGAGAGAAGGAAAGAAAGAGAGAGAAAAAGAAGTAAGGAAAGAAAGAAGGAAAGCAGGAAAGAAGGAAGGAAAGAAAGAAAGCAGGAAGGTAAGACGGAAAGAATGGAAGGAAAGAAGGAAAGAATGGAAGAAAGGAATGGAAGGAAGGAATGGAAAGAAAGAAAGAAAGAAAGAAAGAAAGAAAGAAAGAAAGAAAGAAAGAAAGAAAGAAAGAAAGAAAGAAAGCAAGAAAGAAAGAAAGAAGCAAGGAAGGAAGCAAAGAAGGAAGGAAGGAAAGAAAGAAGGACACAAAGAGAGAAGGAAGGAAGGAAAGAAAGGAGGAAAGAAAGAAGGGAAGCAGTAAAGAACGAAGGAAATAATGAAAGAAGGAAAGAATGCAACGAAAGAAGGAAGGAAATAAATAACGAAAAAATAAGAACGAAAGGTGGAAGGAAGGAAGGAATGAAGGAATGGAATAAAGAGAGAGAAGGAAAGAAAGAAAAAGAGAAAAAAACGAAAGAAGGACGAAAGAACAACTGGAAGGTAGGAAGGAAAAAATGGAAAGAAAGAAAAAGGAAGGAAGGAAGGAGAGTAGTACATCGCGCTCGCATACGTCAAGCTTTGCTTGTTCCCATTCTCTCGATAAGGCAAGGGCACCTCATTTTTTTATTATTTATTATTTCCTCAAGGCCTCCACCTGAGGCAATACGTGAAAAGTGTTTAGTGTCCATTTTTTAGTTTCCTATTCGGGATCACGTGAGCATAAAGAGAGTTAGACATCGATGAAACCCCATCACTTTCGGTTTATTAATCATGGTTTGTATGCGAGGCGTTTAAACTGTAATATATTTAGCCTAAAAGACTAAAGACGCGAGCACTACACGCGTTAAAAAAACTGGAACGTGGGAAGTTATATATAGCTCATTGCTATAATTCTAATGCTCCCCATGATATTCAACACGAGCAGTTTAGAATAGCGCTATTCATAACTATTTACGAAAGTCAAACATTGTTCTACAAATGCCTAACTTTCTCCATAACGATAGTCATGTACCAGAACTTATTGAACGACGTAGTTGCATACTTAGTGTAAAGAAAGAAAGTTACGATGTACTTACTTTCAGGTACTGTGCCCCAAATAAGTTTTCAGTTGAGATACTCTCCCGGTCTATTGTGTTTGTATTGGTTAAATTATTTGGTCGTGCACATCGTTACAAATGGATCTTGTTGAATTCTGTATAGCTCCTACATTATTCTGCCCTTTCACGTTTGTTAACGGACTTTAAAGAATTATATAACTCTCTCCCGTTCTGTGTTTTTTTTTCCTCGTTACGGGATGGTTTCATTGCTATGTGTTTGACTGACATGATTCAAGACGCCTGTTGGCGATAAGATCTCAGTTTTAGAAAATGTTTGCTGTTGTTCGATAGTGTTTTTGCTATTTTTTGTGTTGTTCTTGCTACTGTCTATTGTCTATTGTCTTTGCTACTTTTGTTATTTTTCTGCCACTACCTGAGCTTATTATGAGTGGATGGAACCAGGCAGAGTTAATCTAATCTGCCTTTTGTCCTTTCAACTCAGACATTGTATGTCTGAATAAGTTCAATAAAAAAAGCATGTCATACTTTTAAACCTGGCAACGTGGTCATTCCCTCTCTTGTGTTTCAGGACTGATGATTCGGTAAGTAGTACATTTAAGCCATTCCCGCACAAAATGCACTAACAATCTCTATACATGGGAAACGCCGTAGCGAATCGCCCCTGCCTATGTCACATCTACTTTAGTTTTTGCCAACACTATGCGACTATCAATACAATCGACTGAGTAGAAGAAGAGGAAGAAGAGGCGACAGACGAAAAAGATGGCCTTCAAGTCATCTTAGGAGAATGCATAGGGGTCGTGCGATTTTTTTTTTTTGGGGGGGGGGGTGACGCTGGCGCAAGGTGGCGCCAGTGCATGGCGCCTCCATGGCTGTTCCTCCAGTTAGCCCTAAGGTTGTTCTTATTTCAAGTTGTCCATGACTGTATGTCCGAGGTAGACTGAGCAAGCACTTCGCATTCGCATGAAAAGCTTTGATGTAGCGCAAAACGACACACGGACACGAGAAGGCACATATGGACCCCAAGCAGCGCTACTAGCAACATGTTTATTTTCAAAATCAGACAGCTTTTAAAGCATAATCGCCAGTCAGACAGTTCAGCACGTGGGATCACTCAGATCTTTGTGCGACAATGTAACTTTATCAAAACAGTTAATACCGTGTATCACCGCTTACGCAGGAAACCCAACTCCTTAGGTGACAATGCTATTGAAGGCTTGCTAATGCACAAATCGCCAAGTGCGTCGATAAGTTCGGCTTCCACGATCAGACGAGTGGTTTCATCCTTATGTCTACCAACAATGACTGTGTTCTCGCACAAAGGCCGGCAACCACATGCATGAACGTGAAGAGCGAGAAACCCCTCAGGCGGAAGTTTATTCGACTTGTAATTGTGCTCTCTTAGTCGCTCATTCACCCATTTACTGGTTTGGCCGACATATTAGCAAGCCTTCAATAGCATTGTCACCCAAGAAGTTGGCTTTCCTGCGTAAGTGGTGATACACGCTATTATCTGTTATGATAGAATGACATTGTCGCGGTATAGATCTGAGTGATGATTCCCACGCGCTGAACTGTCTCCTGGCGATTATGCTTTAAAAGCTGTCTGATTCTGAAAACAAACATGTTGCTAGTAGCGCTGTGTGGCGTCCATATGTGCCTTCTCGTGTCCGTGTGTCCTTTTGCGCTACATCAAAGCTTTTCACATGAATCACCAACAAGCCCACATTGCAACTATCGCATTCGCAGGATTACCGCAGGCGGCGTCGCGACCTAACCGAAGCAGACGACGCGCGAGAAAGAGAGTTGGTGTTCGTGCCGACAGACGGCAGTTCGACCACACCTGCGCTCAGACACACTTCACTGGTCGCAAACGACACGCCGCCGGATGGATCGCGCGACGCTGACGAAGGTGTCGCTGACGTCACCGGGAGGACGACCTCATCGCCTCCTTAGTTATCCCAGACACTTCTTGTGTTTGTCCACCCGTTGTACTAACGAAGACATTTGCAGTTCTTCGATCAAGCAACCCTTGATTACATTGTCTATACGAGCCGCCTAGGCGCAGCATCTCGTACTAGTCAAGCTACGGCTTACGACACGTAATTTACGGTAACTTATATCTCCATAATGTAAAATACGATTGAATAGCTCGACGTAACGGCGTCCAGCAAGGTAACAGCGTGATCTGTAAGACAGGTTACTCGGTCTCAAAAATACAAAATTACATTTTCAGATATAAATTTCCTCTTAATGATCCAATGGTTAGGATTTGTAGCTCCCGAAACGACATTTGTATTCTGCATGGTGAATTGTAGATTTCTAGAATACTAATTCTAGGAATAGAATAAAATAGTAATAGAACAGAATGGAATATTCTAGGAATAGAATAGAATAGGAATTCTAAAATAGGAATAGAATAGGAATGTAGATTTGTACGAGACGAAAAGGACAGGAAAGCGACTAATTTTTTTTTTACGAAGTGATCCTTTTTCACGCTAAATGCTAATGAATCTGTATGCGACTTTAGAGGTGCAACAACTTGGGCCCTTTTGTTATGAAACCTCCCACCACGGGATAAAGCTATGACAAGCGCAGGATCGCGCAGATAAGACAGCGTATAAGTTCAACAGCAATGTACCGTGTTGCACATGGTTTTTCTTTTTTAAATGCGAATGCATTTCATAGTCGGGCTATGTCAGGCATCCGGCGTTGTCCGTTGGCCGGCGTTGTCGGGGAGGAGGATAGGTTGAGGAGGTGTCCGCGCGCCGGCAGGTGTTATCGCTCTCACTCTCTCTCCCATAGCAAAAGCTGCGGGCGCGCGCTTATCCTCGCCCCTAGGCAAAGTGGAGAGGAGGAGCGCGCTCTGGCGTGAGGGCGCTCGCATCGCGGGAGCTCAGCGGAGCTACCGCGATAAAAAAAAAAAAAAAGCAGGCGCTGCGCCGTGCTCCCGACCGGGCTGCAGAAATTAGGCGCCTTTTCCTTCTTCGAACCACAACCACCATATATAAATGGAGTGAAGCGCGCGCGAAATGCATTCGCATTTCCTCACGATTCCCTTCGGGGAGGTGGGGGGCATTTTTTTTTTTTGCAGTGTCGTTTCTTATAAAATGCGCTATGTTATTTAAGCTTTGTGTTTACTGCTGTTATTCCTGACGTACAAAAGCATTTGATGTATGAAACACTAATTCTGTAAACGCATCCTCCTCTGCATAATCGTGTAGAAGGCAATATATGAAATAAATTTACGTGTTGATCAACTTATCTGATTCGCTTTAATGTCTCGAAGCAACACTCAAAGCACGCTATACTAAATTGAATGCTATTTACAGTTCATGGTTAATCGAGTTCTCCAACATCACTATACGTAGTTTAATCGTCTTTACTAGATGTCATCACCAACAGACGTGTTTTTCTTTCTTTCCTTATTGAGCGATAGTTTACTTATTTCGTCATTAGTTACAAGGTGATGCAAGCAAATATCATTCGCTAACAAGCAACACTTTTCAAGTAAGATATTGCTAGTCCTTGAACTGTGCTGCGCTAATACGACCCAAGTACGAAAAACTATAATGCATCCGCGACGTCGCACTGACGTAGCGGCGCTAATGTTTCGGCCCCAAAATTTTATTGATTAAACTTCGGCCCTCTTTTTACAGCAGAGCTGTTATGGTTGAGGTCTGCCGTGCCGTTGTAGATAGGAAATGATCATCATCATCACAAAAAAAAAATCGCTCTGTCCGCGAACAGCACGTAGTTGGAACACCCTGCCTGACGAAGCTGTGTCATCGACAACTGTTTCTTCATTCATTATTGCGAAGGCGAATCTACCAACCATCCCATGAACTTCTCATTTTTTTTTATTTTTAAGACATTTCAGGTGATCTATACTGTGTGTGCCCGGAGTTGTATATCCCCGCTGTGATCAGCGCTAGCTCGTTTGGTGTATTTGTGCACCCTCTGCTCATTGTGTCGATGTATTCATTATTCTCGCCTATTTAGCAAAACTCGCTCATTAAAAATGAGGAGGAAAGGAAAAGAGAGAGGGAGAAAAAAAACAGGAAGTGCTCCATTGACTTTTATGTTTACCATGTTTGTAAGTTCCTGTTCTTTCACATTTTTCCCCGACGCTCTATATTTTTGTTTTAAAGCCTTTTTTTTTTTTCTTGCATTGGAAAATGTATTGTCAATTGTATCTGTGACCGACTCCTGCCTACTACTTCGCATAGAGGTGGGCAGTATTGACTTAATAAAATTTTCAGTGGCTTAGCTCGGCTATGCCAGGATATACGTAGCGTGAGCTACGGACGGACGGGCGGACGGACAGATGGACAAACGGACGGACGGATGGGCTAGCTAGCGAGCTCACGTGAGTCAAGCGCCAGCCCACTAGTGACACGTCACTCGAGGAGCTTCCAGGCCTTCTACGGCGTGCCAGCTGTGCGCCATGTGACGCCCCTGCTCTTCGCGCATGCGCAGCACGGCTCTCGATAAGCCGCGCGAAAGTGCTGAACCTCGGATAGTGTAGCTTACGCTACAAAAAAAAAAAAATGAACGGGCGCGTGCTCAATCACCGCCCAAGCACTCGTAATAGATGGTTCACAAGACTAGCTGCAACGTGCGGCCTCTAATCGGTGTTAGCCGTCCGTGTGTTCGCCTCCCGCAATCGAAGAAACCATCTTCATTGGTTTTCAATTAGTTTTGCCCGCCACCTCCCCCCTTGTTAATTTTGAGAGGACCAGTGAGGATAGTAGTGGGATTTGCCCAATTTCTGAGGCACATGCACGCTATAGAAGTTTTTAAAAACGGAGCTGATATGGCAAAGGTTTTTGTCCGCCGCGGTGGTGTAGCGCTTACGGTGCTCGGCTGCTGACACAAAGGTCACGGGTTTGATCCCGGCCGTGGCGGCCACATTTCTATGGAGGCTAAATGTTAGAGGACCATGTAGTGTGCGATGTCGGCGCACGCTAAAACAACAGCAACAGACGATCGCGATTTTCGAAACCCTTTAATACATTGTCCCTCATCATCACATGTATGTAGGACATTAAACCCCAGATAATATTACTGTCCAACGATTTAAACGGCATGTAACTAGCTCCATTTCCTCAACCACCTCAAATACTATGAAAAATCATGAACCATTCGTTCCAATGCATATCGGTGCGAAAGCTGCCAAGATCGTAACTTCAACGGTTCGTCACGCGTCGCAACCAAATCGGAGCCTTCTGACGCCTCTCGCGCAGCTTGCCTGTCAAAGGAGCATTACAGTGAAACAATGAATGGCTTTAGATTGATTGAAGCGTACTATGAGAACTCTAATTTCACCATGATACGTTTATTAATAGTGGAGAAAAGCAAGGTCAAAGTTACGTTTCGGGAATTTCGCGCCGAAATCTGCGTGCGCGAGGTCACGTATTTTGAAGTGCATCGTGTCATTTTGGCGACATTAGCTGCAGTAATTTACTAATACGAGGAAAATTGTTTTTCTGTTCAGTGTCCCTTTAAGAATACACCACTACCAGAGCTGTTACCACGAGGCGAGGATATATTCACACATAAATGAAAGTGCATGCATCGAGATCGTCAATTTTCAACGCGAAAGCCTTCGACGCCTCACGAAACGCGAAAAGTGAGCGCCTGCGTCAACGTCAAGCAGTCTGGAAAAAAAATGAACTCACGTTATCACAGATAGCGTCACTAACATGACGTCCGCCGCGGTGCTGTAGTGGTTACGATCCTCGGCTGCTGACCCGAAGGTCGCGGCTTCGATCCCGGCCGCGGCGGTCGCATTTCGACGGAGGCGAAATAGAAACCCGTGTACTGTGCGATGTAAGAGCACGTTAAAGAACGGCAGATGGTCAACATTCCCGAAGCCCGCCACTACGGCGTGCTTCAAAATCATATCGTGGTTTTTGGCACGTAAAAACTCAGACAAAATTATCACTAGCGTGACGTTACAGGATGAAATCAGCATATGACACTGTCGCTTTGCCACAGGTGCGCCGATCCTGAAAGCAGCGATCCTGGAGGCAGTGCGCACCTTCCTGCCAGAACCATCTTACTTATCGACTTGGCACGACCACTCAAAGAAGGTGCGCGAATACAGGTACAATAATAACACTTTTTCGAAGCTTTTAGTTCCACAAACGGCACCAGACCGGAACTTGTTAGCGGAAGAATACGATTCTGTATCTGATAATCATTTTTTTTTATTGCCAACTCTCTTTATGAGAATGTATTAATGTCCAAGTTTTGTTTTAATTTTGTTATCTGATAGAATGCTAGCCTATTGTCTGTTTTACCTTGATTATATTGATGCTCATAGGCGTGCGCACGAGGGGGGGCAGGGGGGGGCGCAGCCGCCCCCTAGTCACCTAAGGGAGGGAGGCGCAAAGTTTGGCCGGATACATTGACTTAATAGGGAGGGGGGGGGGCGCTGCGATGAACCCCCCCCCCCCCCCTGAAGGGGAACCCTGCGCACGCCTATTTTGCTGCTAATCTCGATTTATCTATTTTATTGCTTATTACTGCAAAAAGTGTGCCACGAAGTACTCATACTGCTACCCATGCGATAATACTTTCGTGGCAACGCAGATATTTTGTGCCTAAATAGCATCACGTAAGGTGCTCAAAGTCCCAATCAAGGGGGGAGGAGAAAGAGATTAATGCTATTGACTGAGAAGGAAACGACGGCTTTCGCCTTCGAGGCGAATGCTTAAGGTACCACGTGACTTATTTCTGAGCCTTCGCGCTCCTTTGTGAGAATCGTTTAATGCTGATTCTTTAGCGTTTTAGACACAGACGAAGGGAAAATTCGCCTGTATGAGTGGCCTCAAGTCATATCGCGTATATTCAGGAGATGCTCACGCGGAACAATTTAGGCCAGGCTAACCCCGCCTGTTGCAACACCACAACCACCACCACACGTTCGCAACGGTCGGAATGCGACGGCACCGATAGCGTTGCCCCAAAACCCATGACCAAACCCAAAGCGTATGATCATCAATGCACGTGACTATACAGCGCATGCGCTGTACGATCATGTCACTTATGTTTATACCTGTGTTGTCCGATTTAAAAAAATGTTGCAGTGGCTTAGCTCGGCTATGCCAGGATATACGTAGCGTTAGCAAAGGTTCAGCTGATTATTCTTAGCTTACCCAAACGGATTGTTTACGAAGTCCGTCTCGAAGGTCCGAGTCGCACTGGCGCTTTCGCTGAGTTTCACAGTATATTCAGTCGATCGGCGAGCCTTGACGTCATCGACGGCGTCTTGTTGCTGCTGCTGCAGGGATGGTCGGGCACGTCGCTCAGCCTCCTGGCGACGCCGCTTTGTTAAACGTTCCTCCCTTTGCTCCAGTGTCTCCGCAGCACGTTTAGCCTTCTTCTGTTCATTCTTCCTACGCTCAACCGCTAATTGCCAGGCAACTACTTCGGGATCCGATGAGTCAAGCTTCTCCGCTCTTCTGCGCCGTTGAGCAGCATTTGCGCTCTCCTTCTCCATGGCTATACCACACTGGCAAATGCCAGTCAGAAGCGCAGCGGCTCCAGCGCAGTGTCAGACGGCGACTGCGCAGCGAAGGCGAAAATTACACCATCTCCCGCTAAAGGTAACCATGCGTAGATGCGAAGCAGCGGGCGCTAACGCTTACACTGGCGGCGGCGTTGACGCTGGCGCTCATCGCAGCGTTGCGCAGGAGAGAAACCTGGGGAGGCGCAAAGCACGCAGTGATGGACCGGTGTTTCCTACTGGAACATGCCAATCGCTGCTAATGGGCAATGAGAGGCAGAAGACTCCGACTGGACACAGAGACCCGCAGTCCACTTTTATTTAACGCGCACGCTGCGAATTTATTTTTTTTTTGTTCAACAACGCACAGAGGAAATCTCCCACCGGCACCACCTTGGAGGTCAAGATCCAGTCCCATATATACGGGGTGGCCAGTGAACGGTTGTGCAGCGCGAGCAGTCGGTTTTTTCAACCAAGAAACTCGCTAGCAGACGCTGCCTGCGTCGGCGTCGCGAGGCGAGAGAGGGGGGAGCGTAGGAGAGGAGAGAGAGTGGGGATGCGCATACGCAGCGAGGGTGTGGTCGCCGCGGAGAGGGATGTCTAGAGGAGAGAGAGGGAGAGAGAAGGTTTTTTTATTTTATTTTTTTTTAGGGGCGAAGCTCCTTATGCCGTGGGTCGTGCGTCCCACGTTTGTAGTAGCCACCTGCGTGATGACGATGACGATCGCGATGCCATACAACACATGGCATCGCGATATGGTCTCACATGCAAATTGTTTGACTACATGCAACCAACCACCATCACGTCTTTGCCGTGGGTCGTGCGTCCCTTGTAGTTTGTAGTACGTAGTAGCCACCTGCGTAACCAGCAGTATCTCTCTGTGTGATGACGATGCCGCTGCCATCACGGCACACCACATGGAATGTACCCACTATGCGTCATAACGATGACGCTGATGACAATGACGATCGCGATGCCATACAACACATGGCATCGCGATATGGTCTCACATGCATATCGTTTGACCACATGCAACCAACCACCATGAAATGTACCCACTATGCGTCATAACGATGACGCTGATGACGATGACGATCGCGATGCCATACAACACATGGCATCGCGATGTGGTCTCACATGCATATCGTTTGACCACATGCAACCAACCACCATCACGTCTTTGATGATGTACCTCCGGAGCTTCGCCCACTCATCATCATTCACTCCGCGGATATGCTGTGATTTTTTTTTTTTGAAAGGGTTTGCGCATGCGCAGTAAGGGCGCACTCTGGAACGCGCAGACCGGCGGCGGTGAGTAGCGCGCGGCGGCGGCGGAGTGCGCGGGAGGTGTCGGCTCCGGTGTGTGACATCACTGATCCTCGCGCATGCGCAGCACGGTTCTTGATGAGGCGCGCGAAACGGGCTTGGCTAGGCCAGTGTAGCTAACGCTACAAAAGCTTAGTTAAAAGTTAGCGCTTCATCTTATCACTCCTTTTCTGTGTGCCTCGCCTTGATTTCGCGATGCTATTTACGATGGATGAGCCTTTCAATGCAGCATAACTCATTACGAAGCACTCGAAGATTGAATGGAATGGAATAACTTTATTTAGGTTCTTCGGTGCGTGAACGAACACGTAGCCGATCACTCCAACGTCGGGACAGATAGGCCTCGCCTTTCCGCCACGTCACGGGCCCGTTAGACTGCCCGTAGTTTTGCTTCAATATCCAGCCTGATGGTTACCAACAATACCTATGTGACGTGTTACGACAGTGGGTACCTTCCATATTTTGCGATCATCATCATGAAGGAGAAGAACCGCTCGCCAGCACGCGAGCGGCTGTTCATTGTCAGCGGCCATCTTCGTCCAGGGGACAACCGTCACAGCCCGGCATCGCTTTCCCGTGTGAGGAGGGGTGGTCCGGACCTCTCCGTTTACGATGCAGCCCGCCAGTTCAGCACGACGCGCCCAGTCTGGCGTCGCGTCACCGGACGCTGCGTCACCGCCTGCTGCGCCGTCGACGGCTCGCGGGGCACCTCGCGCACCGAGGTGAACAGGGCTTGTTTCGACCCCTTAACCCCCTCTCTCGCACTTTAAGAGCTTAGAATAACAGAGAGTTGAGCTAGTTGGTAGGTATATATGTTAAATGACGGGGCGTGCAAACACGGACACACATAGGCGGGCGCAGGGTTCCCATTCATGGGGGGGTGGGGGGGGGGGGGGGCGGGGCGGCAATGGTTCGTAGCAGCGCCCCCCTCCATATTATGTAAATGTATGGGGCTGACTTCGCCCCCTCCCCTCTTAGGTGACTTAGGGAGGCGCCCCCCCCCCCCCCCCCCCCATCCTCCCCACCGTGCGCACGCCTATGCGAACACAAGAGAGCACTAGCACTATCCCGGACACAAGGGAGCATTAGCATTTAACTGATAGAATGCGCTGACTACTGAGGAGCTTGGAAGTTCCTACCGAGAGTAGCGATTGGAACTCCCATAAAGGATGAGTAGTGATTCATGCTGCGGCGGTTTATCATCCCTGGCTATCTATGGTGACAAAACCTGCAGAGAATATAGCGCAAGCGCGCAAACCCTTTGAGGTATAGCGTATGCTAGCATTGATTCTTCTTTGTAGTTCCGGCGCACTCACGGACCATTCCATTTTCCCCTTTTCTAACCATATACAGCTCATTTTCGTTTCACACTCGCCCCTAATGTACACAGTAGTGGGGCTAGCCCAATTCCTGTGGCACGTACTCGTCCGTGCGGGTACGCCGCCGACGGAGACGGCGACTCCGCTTAACGGAGGAACGGGCGCCTTAGAGCTGCGCTCTCAAAAAAAAAAAATGCGGGGTGAACACAGCCATGTGCAGGCCGCGGACCACAGGTGAGACGTTAGCGGGATGCGTGTTTGAGACCCCTGAATATACTACGTCGCTGTAAAAATGCGAATCACATTCGTTTAGTATTGATTGATTGATTGATCTCTCGATCGGTCATCAGAAGGGACGGCGAGGGCCTTCGGTCTATCCTGGCGGACGCGGGAAGCCGCAGGAAGGTCGACGTCACCAAGACGACCAGGTTCAGCCCGTCAGCCGAGGCGAGCCAGATTGCCCAGGAGGAAGAAGAAGAGCCCAAGAAGAACAAGGCGCCGGCAGCTTGCCCGGGAATCGCCGCCTTGCTATTCACTCCGGTACAATCCAGGCTTTCTTATTCGAATAAATGCATACACCAGAGGGGTACATAATGGCGCTAAACTTGGAAAACAAAGATTCGAGAAAAGGAAGTAGGAGGGAGCGGAAATGTCGGGAGCAAAACTTCAACAGATCAAGTTTTGCGCCCGACCTTTCTGCGAATGTTTCTTTTCCAAGTTAGCGCTATTATGCACCCCTTTGATGCTAACCAACTCGCCCAACAATGTCTTACTCAAATTCGTACACTACTAGTAATTAACACAAAATAAATGATTAAATAGTTAATTTACGAGGGAATAATTGCTTGTTTATTATTTATACATTTATTTCATTGACGGGGGAGGTTCTCGGCCGCTGTTGTGGTTCCGATGGCAAGTGGGTCGTGGTTAATATGGACATGTTGTCTATTTCGCAGGTGAATGCTATTGCCAGCCGATTCAAGGGCGGAAGGAGAGACTCCCTCGAAGTCATGCGGTAAGCTCACTAGTGAACCTGCACGTCAAGTCTCCATGGACACGTGACGTCCGAGGTCACGTGCATATGGAAACGTGCGCGTTCATATTGCAACGGATGTGGCTCACAGAAATTTTCGCACATACCGGTGGCAGCATTGCGAGCTTGCGGCCCTCAACGTGCTCAGGCCACTATGTCAATATATGTCCTACGACCATAGGTCAGCAAAACTTGTAGAGCTCACTCAACTCACTCATGAAATATATTTTGCGCTTAGGGCTCACTCGGACTCAAACTCACCAAAATTTTTCTGAGCCACACTCATTCGAACTCACACTCACGAAAATTTTCTTCAACCGGACTCACTCGAACTCAAACTCACCAAAGCATTACTCACCCGGACTCACTCAGACTCACGGCTCGATCTGAGTCTGAGCCCGAGTGAGTCGACTCATTAGTCCGTTAGCCTAGTATTATCTTTTTCGACCACGGTGTCAATGCTCTATAACACCAATATCTCACGTAATCGGTGCTTTCTTGGCTCCTTTTGATATAGTACCTTCAAATACGAGTTATCAAGTGCTCGTGAACCATAAAGTCATTTTTCTTGAAAGAGACGACATAAGAATTATTTATCAAAATTATCCTTGGAAAAGTTGGCGCGGAGGGGGGGGGGGGGGGTCAAGACACTCCCCTACGTAATTCGCGCCTCTGATAAATAAATATTGAAATGGTGTATGAACGACACTGCTTTGGAATACGTGTGAGTAGAGGTGAGCATAAACGTGAATCCAGGTAAGGCTGATAGTAATGCTGAAGATGAGTAGATATATGATACGACTATGACGAGAAGTAATCTCAGTGTTGGTTTAGCGCCAAATCCCAGAGAAATACGCTAGCATTACATAGAATGATGGGGTAACGGTGGGGTAAAGTAACTCTGTACTGCTGCACTTAACGAGAATTACGGTCGATGACGAAGTAGGAAAGTGAACCGTTTTTGACACTTCGGAAAGTGTACTGGTTCCTTGTACAGTTTTCTGTTTAAATAAAAAACCTGCGCAGGTTTCGAAACTTCAAAATTTGTTCCTTTTTATATTTATACTTGGTCAGTGACGGTGATTTTCGCAGAGTGCAGCATGCTACCTGACCAGACGAGCTTTGGTCGAACTCTTGACTAAGTAAGTTTAGACTATAAGCATGATCAACAGAGGTGCTTCAGCAGGCCTGAGACTTGGATGGTGCAAGCGGGAGATGATACTCACGTCAAAACACGCCAGCGTTGTGAAAACGTGTCAGACGTCTCGGCGTGGCTGAGAGGCCATTCGACCTTGAAACCAGAGTAAACGACAGAAGCGGCCAATGAAATATAGGAATCATCTCTAACTCTTCGGCTGGTACCAATAATGACGTAGTGTTATAGACGAGACAACAGAGGCAAATAGCGCTGACTTGCAACTACTTTTATTTCGATAAAAAAGTGCATATATACAAGTCGAGGGAGAGGGTGTGAGACAAGAAAAGAAAGGATGACAGGTGCTCACATCATTGCCACATCATCTGAAATACTTTGAGCGTGCCACCACGCATGCCCTAAAACCCAGCCAAGTAATCAAATTCTTGATTTGAAAGCGCAATAGAGTAAGAATAGAATAGGGTTCAGTTAACTCGCGAAGTTATCGAAGCTGATTTGATACATAAGCTGGGCGACAAGTGCGTTAGCGCACCCTCTATGGCGCTTTCAAATCAAGAATTTGATTACTTGGCTGGGTTTTAGGGCACACGTGGTGGCACACTCGAAGTATTTCAGATGATGTGGCAATGATGTGAGCACCTGTCATCCTTTCTTTTCTTGTCTCGCACCCTCTCCCTCGACTTGTATATATGCACTTTTTTATCGAAATAAAACTAGTTACATGTCAGCGCTCTTTGCCTCTGTTGTCTCGTCCCTTCCTGAACGTTCTATACGCTGTTAACATTTCTAAATGTATGACTGGGCGAGGTGAAAATTAATGTTTCTTGAAAACATGAGCGTGTGAAGGACTTGTCTTCTCGTAGTCCTAGCATTACCGAAAGGAGAATTTTCCGAGGGCCTCGTTTATTTGTTAGTCACGCCCAAGTGAATCCAAGAAACAGTTAGGCCAGGGAAAGCATACGGGGCATTAATTGTAATTGTCTTTGCCTGTAGTGTCGTAATTTTTCATTACATTGAAAGGAATTAAATTAAGAAAAAGATCCGTCGGTGGAATCCAAGCCAAATTCAAAGCCTTTGGGTTTGGATCCTACTGACGGAAAAGATCGACTACTTTAATTCATTTCATTTTACATAATAATTACTACACTAAAGTTAAAGGCAAAAGTTAATAATGGTCCCCATGCGTTCGTTGCGCTAATTGTCTGTTGTATTCCTTTTGTTAGATATTGCCTTTTGTCACAATATAAGGAAGTCCTTTTTTCATGGAAATCTAAGAGCTCGTTTTCTTTGCATTAATGACAACAGAGAATGAAACCAGTGAAAGTAAAGGGGCCGTTATTTGCAGTAATTATGATACAAGTGTGAAGCAATTAGAGTGGACGAAAAGACAACCTGCCGCCGGCAGGGACCGAACCTGCAACCTTCGATTAATACAAATAACGGCCCCCATACTTTCCTTGGTTTGATTGTCTGTTAGTTGTGTTGCAGTCCTTTTTGGCTAGCTAGGCTCTCTTGTTTCCAGCCATCTTCGCGTCTTTGTGTTCATGTGTCTTTCGGGAAACTTCGCAGAGTTAGACCGAGCGTTGGGAATACCCTCAATTTGAGGATGAACCCGTCGAAGAGTATATTCCTAAACTAACCCTAATCTATCCGCTAAGCCTAACCGTGCCTCGACCGCACGCAGCAAGCGCCGTGCTCAGAAGGACGAAGAGTCGCGTCCGTTTCCGGTCATGCCGTGCCTGGCGGCGTGCTTGACGGCGGCCCTAATCGGCGGACTGACCATCTACGCGCTCACCAACTCATGTGAGTCCCGTCGCATTTTGTGACGGTTCTGTGACCGGCATTTTGTGACGGTTCGTGATACCCCAATTATGAGCTATTTCACAGATTGGTTGCTGTGCCACCATATTGAGTTGTAGCCTTGCCGATTTTAAACGAGCAGTGACACGGTAGATGGTTACGCATCAAAACGTTTGGGTTTGTGCATTAGTTGACCTCACCAATTCACGTGCGTACCACCGCTTCGGCGAGCAGTGCGCACGTCTAGACGCCTCCATAACAGCCAGAGTTTCGATCGAGTTTCGGCAAAACAAAAGCGTCTACTTCATCTGCATTGCCACGTGCTGTTGCCTTGTGGAACAGCCTTCCCGAAGGTATAGCTATATTAACGAGCTGAACAGCTTTTCATAAAAAACTTCGGTCACTGTTTCAATAATCACTGTTTAAGGACCCATTACTCATAAATTCCAGTCTCTCTAACGTATTCACGCTTTTCCAATGCGGTATTTTCTCAACAGCTTTTTTGCATCACTCTTTTTGATGTATCCTTGTTTACTGCGTTATTTATATTTTTACTTTATCATTTGTAAATTATGTACTTATGTCAGTTTTACCTGTTTCCCTATCTCGATCTTACCTGTATATTTCCTTTCATTATATTTGCCGTTGTAACCCCCCCCCCCCCCCCCCCCGCCCCTTTACAATGTCCAATAATAGACCTGGAAGGTAAAATGAATAAAATAAAATAAAATATACAAAAATAAGCTCTATATAGACATGTTTTTGTGCTCGGCTACTGTTCACACCGGAAGCGAGTTTTTTTTTTCTTTTTTTTTTAGAGAGGCAAATGCGCGAATTCGTTTTCTTTGTTTAAATTTAGCCCATGTTCACTGTTCGCAATCACTCTGCCAAGAGTGTGTCGCGTTGTTATCAGCACTTCAACAAATGTAAGCCTCGTCAAGCTTTCTTGAGGTGTTCGCCTAATGTCTTACACTTGCGATTATGGTCAATGGCTTGATTTATTTTGAATTATGGAATTTTATCTATTTATTTCGAATACGCATCTGCAGCGCCGTCCGAAGCGAGCACCGCGTCGACAGCAAAAACATCGTCCAAACAAAATGGTACGAGCCCCGTTTTCATTAATCCCAACACAGTTTTATATTCATTATATCATGCTAAGCGACAAGTGCCCATGGGCACTTGTCGCTTAGAGAATTTCTACTCTATGCTTATGCTCCTTTTTCTGCGTTTAACCGCACGTGTATTTGCGACTGGATCACACACTTAAACTTACTTTCCCCCGCGCTAATGTTTTTTTTTTTTTTTCACTCGCCGCTCCTTCTCGCCACCCGTCAATTTAATCTGCTCCCTGCTTACATCGCGAACGCTCTTAATCATGACTCACTTGGAAACAGTTTTAAAGTCTTTTCCAGAACTCTGAGCTAATGGTTATCGGCAACAATTGTTCCGCCTCTCTAAACGAAAAAAAAAGCGTTCGAAGCGCATTCTCGGTGTACTGATTAAATCTGTAATTTTGTTATTTTGTTCAATAATGCACGCCTAAAATTGTTTCACTGACCTTGTTTTTTGGGCTGTTTTCATTGTCTGCTTGTAATACTATTCATGATGATCAGTGCTCGGAGGATATTGGAAATCTTTAAACTTGTGACTGTTATCAGGCATCGTGTTTGTACCAATTGATGATTACTGATTATTGTTGTTATAATTGCTAATTTTTTGCTTAGTTGTACCTCTTAAGTTTCTTTTTCCTAGTTCATTGTAATTCCCCCCTATGTAATGTATTCGGGGTTTGTAGGGTACCTCAATAAAAAAAAACGATTTGTTACTATAGTTCATTCACTGACACAGATGCATCTATGAGTGCTGGAGCGTCAACGTTCATAAATTCTTTTTTTTTTTTGACAAAATTTGGTAAAGTACTGGCATACAGCGTTGCCTCTGAGATTGTTAATTACAAGCAGTGCGTGCCGCTCGACCTCGGGGGCCATGGATGAATGATACAGGAAAATAATATATTTGTTGAAGTTTTAGGCCCCTAAACACCGATATGATTATGAGGGATGCCTTAGTGGAGCGCTCCTGAAATTTTGGACCACCTCGGGTTCTTTAACGTGCACCTAAATGCACGGGCCTCAAGCATTTTCGCTTCCACCGAAAACGCGGTAGCCGAGGCCGGGATTCGATCCCACGAGCTTCGAGTCAGTAGTCGAGCGCCAGAACCACTGGACAACCGTGATGGGTCAATACAAATAAATGAGCGGCTAGCTTAGCTGTATTATTATGCAATCGCCCTTATAAGACACTGAAAATGGTAAATCTTGCAAAAACAAAAGCGTTTTGTACGCCAGAAAGTATGTACAAAACTAAAGTCTGGTGGTCCTGCCTGTTAAATTTCTTGCGTCAGTTCGCCATGACGTCATGTAATTAGGCGCAGTCGTCACTGGTCTCGTTAATTTTTAAATAAAATAAAAACATTATAATCCACAAGAAAGAAACATTGCATCTGACAAGTTTATTGAGCCGCAAGGACATATTGGGAAGAAAAAAACATACATTTTAATTTTTGACGTCATAGTGATGTAATCGAAAATCGAAGGAGGCGGGAAGCATCACACAGCGCTTGTAATGCGTTCTTTTCTGCAATATGAGCACGAAGGGTTGAGTTTTGCGGACATTTTAAGAACAACGGATGCTTCCTAAAATTGCTAAGGTTACTAATATATTATGCTTACGGATTCTGAGGTGTTTTGCCTGTTATCATAGGCGTGCGCAGGATCCCCCTTTCCCTTCAGGGGCGCATCCCCCCTCTCTAATATGTCAATGTACGGGGCTGCCTTGGCGCCCCCCCTTCCTGTTACGTCAATGTATGGAGCTGACTTTGCCCCCCCCCCCCCCCCCCTCTTAAGTGACTAGTGGGGGCTGCCGCCCCACTGCCCCTCCCCCGTGAGCACGCCTTTGCCTGTAATACTGCGACTGCAACGCCAGACTTTGAAGATGGACAATTAAATACATTTGTTAACCATCTTCAGGGCACCGAAACGAGCCACTTTCGATGGGTGGGCCATTTCATGCAGAAAAGTGTACTAGCACGTAGAAGAAGATAAAAGTGGCGTTGCGAAACTCAAATAATTCCAAGAAATTTTGCTCCCACACACAAAAAAGAAAGAAAATGCCGTGTCTTGCGAGCTCACTGGAGATTTTTCAGAAATTTTAGTATGTCGTAAAGTACGTAGTTAAAATATTTATGAGTGAACTTTTCCTAATATGCATTATTATGAGTGAACTTTTCCTAATATACTACATACTGCACTATATAGTTGTGGAAGGCTTTGTATTAAAGCAGTTTTATGGGGAATTTACAGATACAAAGCAGTAAGTACAATATTTTTATCTACTCATAAACATTCTCTAATTTAAAAAGCATTCTCTCACTGTTCAATGAAAGTTTATTAATAGTGACAAACCCAGGCGCTGTAGCCACGTGTTCGTGGGCGTAAAAAGCAGCACAACCCAATCTGCCTTTTTCTTTTTATGAACGCCTTTTTCCCGGTTTTACTGTTTCCTTAACAAACTTACAGTATTTCACAACCATAAAGAAAAGGCGAGGCAGTTATCCTCTGCCTTTTTAAGAGCGTAGCACATTAGGGGCCCGGCTTGTCATCCATCCAGTGCCTCATTTCGCACGCTCACGCTCAATATCAAGTTGTCAATGCACGCCTTAAACAGAACTAGCAATTCTCAAAACCAGTTTAAAATGAACGAACGAGATCTAAAATACTACAATTAACAGAAATAACCAAGCATTAATGGCAATAAAAAACTTGAAATCGCTAAAATGCTTAGGAAACATGCGGCTGAGACGACACCGCCTC
The DNA here is from genome assembly GCA_030522465.1 of Rhipicephalus appendiculatus. NCBI lineage: Eukaryota > Metazoa > Arthropoda > Arachnida > Ixodida > Ixodidae > Rhipicephalus > Rhipicephalus appendiculatus. Next base: position 2,900,522 of record JALIZH010032968.1, read on the forward strand.
ACCAAGCGCATGATCGCTCCTCCCACCAGCGCCTTCACCACTACATCTGAAGGAATTAACAACCTGACGAAACTCGCTGAAGACGACTCGTATCTCAACTGCCGTAGCAAGCAGGAAGTCGATAAAGCGCAGCAAAAAGTAGCGCGAATATCGACCACCGAGTTTGCGAATCCCCGTAACAAGATTATACTCGTACTGGGGAAAGCCCACATGCTAACCTCAAATGTTGACGTCATCGACGGTGCGTTAAACGGAGCAGTGGGAACTCTACGAACGGGAATCGCTGGGTGCCCGGGCTACGCACTTCCTCGGGTTACTCAGTAGTGGAGCTGCATTTAGCGCAGGATTTATGGCAACACCAATCGCTAAACAAGACCAAGTTGCTTATTTCTTGCATTACCTTCGCAGAATCTCAATTCTGTGACGTGGTTAATTGCGCACCATTTTGTTGTCAAGCTCGCAGGCGATGGTGGCAGAAAAATCACGGTGTGTCTTTTGTTACGTTGCAGGTCGCCGGACTTGGTAAGCAGGCGGCTTATTTCATAACGACGAAATAATTCATTTACTTTTACAGTCCGGGCACTCGCACTCAGCTGCTTACTGAAGTTCGACCGCATACATAAAGGTTTCCCCAGCTAATTTTTGCTATAAGTTTAAAAACATGCCAAAGCACATTTATCAAAAGCGCAGTTTCCTACAACATTTACTAGAGGGCACTCTGGCACTGCGATCGTTCATCCACAATGGGAATGATGGGTAGTACACGCATTTGCCTGATCTTCGTGCTTGCGACTTCGAACGCTCTTGTCGCTTCTTTTATTGTTGTTTTGGCGTGTGTTTTAGATAAAAAAAAAGGGATCATTGAAAAGTCCGGGAGACGATTCGAATTTGTGGGCCTAAAAGTTAAGGTGGTGAAGTGGAACTGCTGAACATTTGGTGAACTTCGTCTTGCTACAAAGCGGTTCCAGGCCACACGGAGCCGAAAGAACGAAGTTTAGGCAAATCCGTGTACTACCCATCATAGGCGTGCGCAAGGTTTCCCTTCAGGGGAGGGGGGGGAGGGGGGGGCGAAGGTTCTTCGCAGCCCCCCCTCTTCCTATTAAGCCAATGTATGGGGCGCACTTTGCGCCCCCCCCCCCCCCCCCTAGGTGACTAGAGAGTGCCCCCTCCCCCCCCCCCCCCCTGCGTTGCAGCTCCCATAGACACTAGCGCCAGAGTCCCCTCTAGTGTATCATTAGGAAATTGTATGACCAAAAGGGACTGAAACAAATGCATGCTGGTAACTGCTGTGTGAATTCATGCTTAAATGAATATATAGTTGACTTTTTCACTACCTTCGCAAGTAATAAAGAAAGTTTAAAGTATCAGTTCTGATTAAAAAATGATTTGTTGGACACCACGTGGTCTTTCGTTTCGCCATTGTAGGTGCATTATTAGACGAGAAAGTGGAGGTGAAATTTCCATTTTTTTATTTCGCGCTGAAACTCCTGCGCATGAACGTCTGTGTGACGTCACATAGTTCGATTTTTTTTTCATGTTGACCCAATAAAATTTGCTGAACTCTTGAAACTATTTAACTTCCTCAGAACACAATTTTAACGTAAGTTAAATCCTGACGCACTTCCCTGGCTTTCATTCCTTTGCGACACGCGTTATGATCGACTGCCTATAAATTTGTTCAATTTACAACACCTTATGCCAAGGAAGGGAGACCAAATTTAAGGCAAGTCGGATGTTAGAATAAATTAGTGCATTATTACAGCAATTAAATGCCATTTAAAACGTAAATAATTACGTAACTTATATTACTGCCACGTATGTTAAATTTTTTTCATAAACTGAATTGAACGAGCCACTCAAATTCATTGGGATAGCTTGAAGCGAGCATTTTTAAAAAGATAAAAAAAAGTATTTTGAAATTCCTTGCTGTAACACCCCAAGTTTCACGTCTCGTTAAACACGGCGCTGCCCGCACCAAGGCGATCGTGTGCACCAATATATTTCAACCAGAAGTGATATATAGAAACCTGTTGGGTAACAAAAATGCTTAATTTACCATTATCTCAGTGTTCCGTAGTCTCTTCCTTGCGAACAATGCAAACAAATGGCAAAAGTAAGTAATGCCTCTACATGAGAACGCCGTATCGGGAAAAAAACGCCATATTTTTTTTTAAAGGCGAAAGCTGCCTCATGAAACGCGAAATTTGACCACGGGCGTGGGCGTACCACGTCGGCGGATGCCAGCGACGGGGACGAGTGATGCAAAAATCATCATCACGTAATGACGCCACCATATGACGTCACGATGACGTCACATGTCGCTGAAATGTGATGACGTCATCACATGATGTCGTAGCTAGGTCAAAGGTGGTCCGATCACGGAGGCAATGCAAAACCAGGTGAGGTGCCTCCGATCTTGGAGGCTGTGCAAAACCACGTTAGGTGCACACAGCTTTCGGTGTGTGGCGGGGCAGGATCAATACATCGACTGAAAAGAAAAAAAGAAGATGGTTGTCCCTTTCGAGTCCACTTAAGTGAATGCATAAGGGACCCTGTGTGCTTTTTTTTAATTTTTTTTAAATGCGAATGCATTTCTTAGTCAGGGCTATGTCAGGCGGCGTTGTCCGGCGTTGTCCGCGGGGAGGAGGATAGGTTGAGGAGGTGTCCGCGCGCCGGCGGTGTTATCTCTCCGCTCTCACTCCCTCTCCCATAGCAACAGCTGCGGGCGCGCGCTTATCCTCGCCCCTAGCAACCGGAGCAGGTGGTGCGGGCGGAGCAGCGGAGAGTGAGTGGAGAGGCGGAGCGCGCTCTGGTGCATGAGGGCGCTCGCATCGCGGGAGCTCGGCGGAGCTCCCGCGATAAAAAAAATAAATAAAAAAAATAATAAAAAAAAACAGGCGCTGCGACGTGCTCCCGACCGGGCTGCAGAAATTAGGCGCCTTTTCCTTCTTCGAACCACAACCACCATATATAAATGGAGTGAAGCGCGCGCGAAATGCATTCGCATTTCCTCACGATTCCCTTCGGGGAGGTGGGGGGAGCATTTTTTTTTCATTGATGGCCAGGATCGCTAACTTCTGGAAACTATCGTAATTCACGGTTGTACACTGTCGTCTTTTATGAAAGGGAACACGCGAGCGCGTGGCCTGCGCTCCGCGGCGGTCGCCTACAGCACCATGAACCGAGAGCTGAAGAAAGCGCGTCCGCTTTTGGCGGCATCGTCCGTAGCGAGACCGAAGCTCGTTATTTTGTTCGCGAACAGATGACGCGAAAGGCGGACGTGCTTTCTTCATCGTGGCTAACAGCGCGAAAAACACAGACGAAGACGAGAAGTGGACACGACACAGCGCTGACTTTCAACTAAAGTTTTATTGAAAAACGAGACATATATAACAGATGAACAAACACCTCGTGACTGATCCGGTCATTGCCTATCGTTTTTTAATAAAACTTTAGTTGAAAGTCAGCGCTGCGTCGTGTCCACTTCTCGTCTTCGTCTGTGTTTTTCGCGCTGTTAGCCACGATGAATCTGCACCAACTCGTCCAGTTTTCCATCTTACTTAATGCTTTCTTCAGTTGTCGGTTGATGGCGCTGTAGGCAGCCGCCGCAGAGCGCACGACACGCGCTCGCGTGTTCCCTTTCATGAACGACGACAGTGCAGGTGCCTTTCTGTGTACACTTGTCCCAGTCTTTCATGCAGTGCTAGTTTGCCCGGTTGCACGTCATTATGTCGATGGTCGCATTCGCGCGTTCTGCTGTAGCCTGCGGTGCCAGCGTTGGATGACGACAGAGACGAGGAGGCGCACCAGCTTGACGAGCCTCACCGTCGAGCACGTGACTTCGACGAAGCAAGCAGCGAGCCACTGACGGGTGAACCGCCGGAAGACACCGATGTAGACTCCACCGACGATGCTGCTGGCGATGCGGCTGGGGCGAATACGGTGCCCTGACAGCGTGCAGCGGGATAGCTCCGCAACATTCTTTTTCTTCGTATCGTTAGAAAACGAGTCTCTTTTATTCTGACCACGAGTGAAATATATAAATGCGAATATTCTTGTATGGGCCTTTTTTCTCGCAAGTAGGCAATCGTCTGACTTAACAAAACAAAAGAAAAAAAACAGATCACCCCGGTTCCACCCAGTGTGTCAGCAATGCATGTATGAAAGAATCCGAGCGAAATCGTGGGACTTGTCTAAGCGCGCTGGTTCAAGTGCTTCTGCAGAAACAACGGTGCTGCACTTTTCCTGTCTTTTCCTTGCGATTTTAATGTGTTCGCGTGGAACAGCTCGTTTCGCAGATGTTCCGGGGTCGGCGTCGTTGGTTGTGAGCCAAAAATCATTTTGTCTCCGACCGCAAAAGTCGGGAAATATGCAGATAAATTAATAAAAATCTTGCGGAACTTGCACACACTCGTTTAATGTATACGCAAAGCTAGGTTACTTTTTAGAAGTGAAGCTCCTTAGGCTCGCATCGTGTCCGTTGTCGCCGTCGTCGTAGCTTCCCGTCGGACCGAAACACAGGTGTTGCATATGGCGTGATTTTTTTTTTTCGTACAGTGATTGGGACATCAGTGCATTAATGCTCCATCTTTAACCTTAACCTTGTATAGCACTGATTCCACTTTCTTGAAGCCGTAACGGCTACTGGCGGCGCTCACAGACACTCCCACGTTTAATTGCACATATATACCCCATAAAGTGGACGGAAGGATGACCGCCGCTGTAGCTCAGTTGGTAGAGCATTGGCTGCATTATTCGAAGGTCGCAGGTTCGGTCCCTGCCGGCGGCAAGTTATCTTTTCGTTCACTTTTCTTTCTTCACATTTACATTACATTTACTAAAAACAAACATCATACCGTATACTTTCCTTGGCATCATTGTCTGGCAGTTCTCATTAATATTATAACGGGCAAGTAATATAATATCGAAAGGTTGTTTTGTTGTTTTCTTGAATGTTTTCTAGATACCACAGTTTTCAGAAGGTCATCTGAGGCACGTATCGGTATCGTTATTGAGGTATGCAGATTGCAGCATCATTACTATCAGTCATCGACTGCAACGCGAGGAATTTGGTCATAACCTCTGGAAAAAGAGAGGGCGTCAAAAATTACTCAAGAATACTGTCTATTTGAAGTAAGAATAGGACGACCATTATTTTTCGGTTAAATAAAATGAAACCTCCATTTCACCTGTGCGCGGAACTGTGTTCTAAGGCAAAGAAATGCGTTGCTCTAGCTATATAGTTTTAATATAGCAAAATATTCAAAAAATTCGACAGATCCCACGCATTGAGTGAATCGATTCTATGCAAAGCAGTCAGCAAGTAGCTGTTTTAAGCCACAATTTTTGGCCTTGAGTCGCGCCCTACGAGGCGGATACTAATCCGTTGTGTAAATTCACTCTGAAAGACTGAGCGTGTTGTGCTTAATGATCGTTTACTAGAATGCGCCGAGATGTTCTAACTACATTCGAGGAGCACATCAGAATCCCTATCAAGAAATCCAAGGACCCAAAACGAGTACAGCAAGTCACCAGCACTTTTTAAGGAGATTCTTCCGTTCTGCTTAATTCAGACCAGGCGGAAAGACTGCGACAGAATGGCTCGGCGGAGACAGACAAACAATGCGGTCGCCTGTCAACCCGTCGCCTTCTTGAGATGTCGCTTGCGGCTTTTCCTATGCGACTTCAGCTTGCCTTCTTTTGGCCCTCTATCGTCCGGAATCGAGGCAGCGACGTTTGCTTGAGACCCTTCTTTTCTGAACGGAACTCGCTGGTCGGGTTCCAACACGCCACCTCGCAGTTCCGCTTCCGCTACCGCTGGTTCCGCAACGTCCCTTCCGGCCATCGCTGCGTCTTTGTTCGCTCCGCGGTCCTCCTCCTGGAGGCCCGTCCTTGTCCCCGGCACACCGCGAGGTCGCTTCACGGCGGCCGTCTCTTCGAGCAACCTCACGTTGGAGGCCGACAGCGAGGCCTTCTTTCCAGAACCCTCTGTTCCTGGATGGTTTGCCCTCCGCTTCAGAGCCGCCTAGCGCCGCGTTTTCAGCGATAGCCAGCTTTGTGACCGACTTCGCAGACTTGGACGACATGGACGACTTTCTCGAGGAAGAAGAAGCATCTTGGCCGACGCTCTTTCTCCTGGGTTCCTGGAGCTCAGGGAGCTCCTCTTGGGCGCCGCAGGGTACGCCTTGCTCGCCTTGTTTGACGGTGGCTCCGCTTCTCTTCGGCATTCTCATATATGTTGAGTCACCCTCAATGGAGACCAGACCCATAGAGGGCTTGTAGGGCACCAATGGCGATAGCTGCCGCTGCTTCGCTGCTTGCTGTGAAATGGTTTAAACAAAGATGAATAATTAATTGGCGTTCGATTACCTATTGTGTAGTTACAAATACTGAGATGGGTGATGAGTCACTGCAATGTGCGTAAAACTGAACTAGTTGGTTACTGCTCATTGTGAAAGCACCGCAGCAGGGACCGCAGCACAGCGCATAGAAGTACCCAGGGCAGGAGCACGGAGGACAGTCTCTACCCTGACTCTGTCCTATGTAAGTCCGTTATTGTGTAATTCGCACCATTGTCAGATCATAATGTTAGCTCAGCTCTGGTTCTTTGCACTTCTCGGCATCATCTCGTCATCTTTCTTTCGCTGCTTTTACCGCGAAAGGAGTCAATGCTGTCATCTGCGGCAACTTCACATCTAGCAGGGATGAACGCATGACACGTTGTGTCTCGCTTCTTCGAACAAGGATTCCTAATAGATTCTCCCTGCTTAGAGCAATGTGACTTTTCTGCTTCTAGGCTACGATACCGTAAATTGACTAGTTAGATTTAATTAATGTAGCCTACATTGGGAAATCACGAACGAAAATGTTCTCTGTTAACGTCTGTCTAGTCACATGCCGTATCTGTTGCAACGACGTAATCTTATAAAGATACGCGTCCTTTAAAAGGCAGCGTTTCACATAGAAAGAAGGGCCTGGTATAATATGGAGTGACGGCAAACATACGTGCTGAAAATGAGCGTTTTAAAAGCGAAGCTGTTCTTGGTCGAGGCTTTCACGTCCGGCATCCGTGGTAACCGCTTAAAGGGGCCCTGCAACACTTTTCCAAGTAGCCATGGAATGAATTCCCTAAAGGAGCTTATTGCCTCACGAATTCACGGCCGCAAAAAATTTTAGAATCTATCCAGTACGAGCGGAGTTACAAATATTTGTTGCACACTGCCATTGCATTCTTTTCTCTCGTCCCGACGAAAGCGCTGGAAGCTAAGCAGGGCACGGGGAAAGAAAATACGTCACGCGCGCCTCGTGACCTTGAGCACTTTTTCTCTTTTCTTTTCTTCGAATATGCGGCTTTTCAGTGCAATCGCGCGCGCACGCGTGGACAAGTCGCGGCCTCCTGCGGCGGCCGCAGTAACGACCGAGCGTGCCATGCTCAAATCAGCCAATGGCTGATACAATGGCTGTGACGAGCGATTTTTGAGCTTGTAGCGTCATTTGTCGAGAGAAGAGAAAGCAATTTTAAATGCGAATGCATTTCTTAGTCGGGCTATGTCAGGCATCCGGCGTTGTCCGCGGGGAGGAGGATAGGTTGAGGAGGTGTCCGCGCGCCATCAGGTGTTATCTCTCCGCTCTCACTCCCTCTCCCATAGCAACAGCTGCGGGCGCGCGCGCTTATCCTCGCCCCTAGCAAAGTGGAGAGGAGGAGCGCGCTCTGGTGCGTGAGGGCGCTCGCATCAAGGGAGCTCGGCGGAGCTCTCGCGATAAAAAAAATAAAAATAAAAATAAAAAATAAATTTAAAAAAAATAAAAAAAAAACAGGCGCTGCGCCGTGCTCCCGACCGGGCTGCAGAAATTAGGCGCCTTTTCCTTCTTCGAACCACAACCACCATATATAAATGGAGTGAAGCGCGCGCGAAATGCATTCGCATTTCCTCACGATTCCCTTCGGGGAGGTGGGGGGCATTTTTTTTTAGCTGACTTTGAGAATTTATTGTGCAATAATATTTAGCTCGCGTGTTCTCGGGGGGCCTCGACTACCGATCGGCAGCGTTTACTGACCATGCTCAAAAAGCGTTGCAGGGCCCCTTTAAGGGCATCATAAAGGTGCATGCGCCACAGACATTGGGTAAATCCCCCTACTCACCACTGGTTCACTAACAATGAAGGCAACAGTTGGCCCAACAGACGGGCATGTGCCTCAGAAGTCTGTGCGGCCTTATCAGACAGCTATCCAGCATCATAAACGCGTCTGTGCCACAAAAATTGGGTAAAGTCCCACTAAACACAACTTGCCCTAAGAAGGGAGAAGACCAACAGCGAAGGCTTCTTTGTAAACCAGCGTATAAGAGTGGATATCGTCAAGATGCACTAAAACTATACTACCACCTCAAAGCTTAACAAAAACTATTTTACAAAGAGCAGTGGCACAAAACATACCTGAAAGACTTGAAAGACATAGAAATGCATTATCCTGACGGAAGGGAACGCTACCAGCTTCGCTGTTTCATCGGTGTTCGCGAAGCGGAGCTAGTTGATTTTTTTTTGTCTGCATCCGCTTACGCCGTCTGGCCTACGTTAGTGGGCTAATATAGATGTCCTAGCTCAGGTGAATTTAAGTACTTAGATTTAAATACATATAAATTTCTGTATCACATGCTTACCCTCTTCGCTGGGAAGCCTCAATCTACGTCGCCGAGCCTTGCTGCGTTTCGAAGATCCACCCTTGGCATTCTTTCCCGTGGAAGCTGGTCCAACTTCCGCACTTTGTTCCGGACCACCTACGGCGCCCATCTTTCCCCGCAATGGCTGGTGCTTTACCTGTGGCTCCTGTTCTTCCGGTTCCGGTTGTGCTTGTTCCGGCTGTTCTTTCATCAAAGCTCCTTCCGCCGTCTCCGGTAATGCGGCAGGCTGTGGCTCAACGGCCACCAGTACTTCGACATCACTCTGTAGCACTCCCTGTTCGAAATCGGAAGGCAAGCTGCCTGTTGAGAATCAGCATTTGATCGACGCTCATTCGAGGTTTCTTGGAAGGCTGTTCCAGAACATTCGTCTTTGGATTCATCTCTGCCACACGTGGCGCAGTAGCGTCTGCAGGGTTTTCGATGCCTCGAGTGCTGGATTTGGCAGACAGAAACTTTTGTAAGTTTCTTCTCCACTTCTGCTGGCCACTGAGATCCGGGAAAGGTACACTCTTGCTGGATTTAACTGCATCACTTTTCGATGATTTCACTAAAGACGACTTGTCAGTTAACTTCTTTGGGGCAGTCGCAGAGGAAGTGCTGTCTTTGACATCGACGGTGAGATGTTTATTACTGAGTTTGGTCAGGCTGCCTCGAACAATTGGAAGTGGAACGTCCCTTAGGCATATCCTCGCATACTGCTGGTGCTGCTGGGAAAACCTGCGCGTTGTAAAAAAATATATCGTTGCGAATGAATTTAATTGGTTTCCCTTGAATCTGTACAAGGTGCATTCAGGATCCTATGAAGTAGATGTTGCGTCTGCCAGAGCACAGCCTTTTGAAAAAGTTAGACACGTGCAAATAGTTTGGTTATCAGGCATTGTGAGACTAACATTTTGTGTTAGCAGTTCGTTAGGCGACGTACTCCACAGCTGCCTGCTGCAATGTTTGCATACAGATAGCTGCTGTTGATTTCAGGCAATAATATCAGTGTTCTATTATACATCACGCTTCGCGGATTCAGTGGTAAAACACGCACTACCTCGTTTTCTATGTTGCTCGCTTCAGGGCCGATTTTGTCCGGGCAACTCGGCTGACGGGGCAGCAACAACTCCGGCCACATACGAGCTTTCCTTGAGGGACGGGCCAGTGCATGAGATCGGCTGGGTCACGCCGACCGCGCTGACTCCGCGGGGCTCGTCAACCTCGGCTTCTGAAGCCAGAGCCATCGCTACCTGTGAGGCCTAAATGAAGTAAACGAACAAATACCCCATTGAGAGAAACTACTCAAAGGAAAGGTAGATTAGAAAAAAAAAGCTGAAGTGGCGTAGCCAACTGGGCAGGCTCGTATAGGTTAATATAATAACCCATTCCAACGAAAAGCAGAGAAAAAAAAAACAATACGCGCTCTGTACTGTGTTATCGCCTGATGGAAATCTCTACTTTCATTTGTCGTATCACTTATTCAATCCTCAACATTTCAAGCTGCTCTACTAACTTAAAGCGGAACACGTCGTAGGCGACATGAACTTTGAATGAAGACACAGCGCTGATAAGACACGGACTGCAGAAAGAGGACATGACGTGCGCTTCTCACAACTCAAGTTGTGAGAAGCGCACGTCATGTCCTCTTTCTGTGGTCCCTGTCTTGTCAGCGCTGTGTCATCATTCAACGTAACAAACCAACTAGCCCAAAAGCCTGTTCTCTTGGACATGAACTTGCACATTTATTTTCATTGAGAAAGAAATACGATCTTCTGAGAAAAAAAGAAGGCGCGGCTTTTGCCGGTCCAGTAATCTAAGGCAAATGCATAAGGGACTAAGATACTTTTTTTTAATATTATACTGCTCCTTCTTATTAAGGAAAAATACTTAGAGGCCTCATGAAACGCGAAAATAGACCGTCGTCGGCGTCCTGCGGCTTCGGCGTCTAACAAAAGTGATGCAAAGAATCATCATAACGTGATGAAAGTCACCGTATGACGTCATCATTGACTACACATGTCGCCAACAAATTGTGACCTCATCATGCAGTCTCTACGACGCCGCGAAACGTGACTTCGCATGATGACGTCATTAAGTGTCAACACCGCTTGGTCAAAGGCGGGCCAATCACCGAGGCACTGCAAAAACACGTTGGCAGTAGAAACTTTCTGAGGGTGGGTGGGAGAGAATCAATACAGTCGACTAATAAAAAGAAAAAAAAACATGGTTTTCGCCTTCTAGTCGATTTAGGCAAATGGTTAAGCGGCCGTGTGAGTTTTCATATTATACTTCTCAGAATCAGAATCAGATTTATTGTATTTAGAACAAAAGTTACATAGCGATAATGTAGAGAAGTGATAATATGCAGAATACACTTCTATTTCTTACTATGCTGGCTCTACATCTTGATCTCGTATTGTACTTAGACTTGCTCTGTTTGCATAGCCCCTAGGTGATTCCCTGAAGACCGGTAAGATGAAAGTATATAACAGCAGCATCTTACCGGTACTTACCTAAGGAGCAGAAACCTGGGGGCTTACAAAGAGGTTTCGCTTAAATTGAGGACGACACAGCGGGCAATGGAAAGGAAAATGATAGGTGTGACCTTAAGAGACAGGAAGAGAGCAGAGTGGGTCAGGGGAAAATCATAGTTGAAATCAAGAAGAAGAAATGGATATGGGCCGGGCACGTAGCGCGTAGGCAGGATAACCGCTGGTCATTGAGGGTAACTGACTGGATTCCAAGAGAAGGCAAACGCGTGAGGGGGAGACAGAAAATTAGGTTGGCAGATGAGATTAAGAAGTTTGCAGGTGTAACGTTGCAGCAGAAAGCACAGGACCGGGTTGATTGGCGGAACATGGGAGAGGCCTTTGCCCTGCAGTGGGCGTAGTCAGGCTGATTATGATAATGATGATGATGAATTCCCTGAAGGGGCCTTTGGATACTCGTGTAAATGAAATAAACAAATAAATTTTAAAATGTCGTTTACGAACCATCAAATGTCTAGGTCTGTATACTCACCTGCGACGCCTTCTCTTCCAGTTGCGCTTCGAGCCTTTGGCGTTGCGCGGAACGTCTGATCGAGCTCAGATTTCGAGGCACGTGCATCGTGCCGGACAGGGAGGGCACGCCACTGGGCCCCGGTGGCGGGGCACCGGACTTGGCCTGCCGTTCTTTGACCAGGGTGTCGGTTCCGGGCAGGGCGAAGACGCCGTCGCTGGCCATCACGAAGTTGGACGCCAGCAGCTCCGTCGAGGACTTGGAGCTGCAGCTTCTGCGCTTCCCGACACGCCTGGATTGCTTACAGGGCTGTCGGCCACGTGCCTGGGGGCAACAAGACGATCAGTCAAGAATTGTGCTTGCCCGAGCTAACTGGTTCAAATAGCGAGAAGTGTTCCAGCCAACTGCTTGGACGGGGACAGTAGATGACTGATGCGTCGTCTGCCTTTTTGTCCCGAATAATAATAATATCTGGGGTTTAACCGTCCCAGAACCATCATATGATTATGAGAGACGCCGTAGTGGAGGGCTCCGAAAATTTCGACCACCTGGGGTTCTTTAACGTGCACCTAAATCTAAGCACACGGGCCTCGAGCATTTTCCCCTCCATCGAAAATGCGGCCGCCGCGGCCGGGACTCGACCCCGCGACCTGCGGGTCAGCAGTCGAGCACCATAACCCCTAGACCACCGCGGTGGGCTTTTTGTCCCGAACCCTCTTCGCTATGGTCGATGAGGTGGCAGTGTGTATGATAACTGTCGGAGGTTCACGTACTTAAACCGCGATACTATTATGACGGACGCCTTCGTCGAGGGCTCTGGAAAGGCCATGACCAGGATTCGGGGACACGTGCACGCAGCTCCATCTCTCATCAGCGACAGCGGTGGCCGTCCGTAACTGAATAGAATATAGGGGGAAAATTATATCTGAGGAAAAAATCAGCAGTGGCTTAGCTCGGCTATGCCAGGATATACGCAGGGTGAGCTACGGATGGACGGACGGACGGACGAACGATCGGAATTACCTATAATGTGCGACAACATCGCAAGAAAGGACAAGGGACTAGGAAGAAACACAGACCGAGCGCTGAACTTACAACTGAAGTTTATTTCCGAAACGGAACAGAATATAAAGAAAACGACACGTGAACAAAAAAAAGGTTGCAAAGCACTATTTGCAAAAAAAAAAAAGAAAGACAAAAAAAAGAAGAACTATACAGTAATATCAACCTACATCACTTGCGGCGGTCTTGCGCTGTTGCCACGTAATGGACCACCAACTTGCCCAAAGATTTGCTCTCGTGAAAAACCTATATTTTGAACTGTTTTGCGATTCCCTTCCAATTCGATATACGTGGGTGGATTATGTATATCCCGGTATCCCCCCCGCTGTGGTAGCTTTTAGCGGATATTCTGTAGCGCTCGATCGTAAGCGTTAGGCTGCAAGTTTGATGCGTCGGTCATGCACGGCTGCCGCAGTTCGAAAGGGGCAAAATCAAAGAACACTGCGCCCGTCGTGCCAAATTTTCCTTCCTTCGTCGCCCTTAGCGCATTTCACTAACAGCGTATCCCTCACGTGCTTCGATTTAGGTGCTTGTTAAGGAACACAATGAATGAAAGAAGGGGAGAATTTTCAGGGCTGGTTTCTTTGTTTCTCACAGCCTTTAAAGGGTCACTGACACCATTTTTCGGAAGCGAGTTTACCATGCCATAGAAATCTGGGACAGCTCTTAGTAAGTGTGAAGTTCAGCAAATGCTGATCAGCTGTTTTATTTTGATATTAAAGCCAATTTTCCTATGGCGCACCTACCGACATCGACGCTAGCTTGACGTCAGACTACAGTACGAATTATGGGGACCTCACGCAGCAGTCTGGCTACTTGTGATGACGTCGGGTACCAAAACTTCCAAAATGGCCACTTGTGCGTCACCAACAGAGCCACGGTGCGGAACTGCTGTGGAAACGTCACGACATCTTGCGCGAGCACGTGACCAGAAGAACATAACGTGTCGTGACGTCAGGGTACAGTAGGAACCGAAACTATCTTTTAAAAACATACCGTAATTACTTTTTTAGGGGCACTCACGGTTAGCAGTACATTTTCTAGACTCTTGAGGCCTCAACCTTTCATTTGACGCAGAAAAAAATACAACTGAAAACTTTCGTGTCAATATTCCTTTAATGAAAGCCAGCACATAATTAAGGCTAGGAGAGCATCGACGACGTTAATTGTACTGTTACGTGGGTAGTGTAGTAATCGTGATAAAGATGTGAAGGAAGTAAAGGGGACGAAAAGACAACTTGCCACCGGGCAGGAACCGAACCTGCAACCTTCGGATTACGCGCCCGATGCTCTCACCACTTGAGCTACGGCGACGGTTGAAGGAAATACCACGTTATTCCGGAGTACCCCGCTAAGGCATGCTTCGTTGTTTTTCCGCGTAAAACCTAGGAACTTAATTTTTGTTTTTATATCGATGCATCGTCATACAGGCCACTTCGCTGTAAATTCTTTGTTGTACAGGGTCGAAGACATCTAAGGTAAACACCTCAGCCATTAGTATTCAAACCGGTAAAGCAAAGACATTTATTCTAATTCACGACCGTTACAAGACGTCTAATCAAAGCGTCGGTAAACACAGTACTATTTTTCGATTTAAGCATCAAACATCAGCTTCCATGAGGTCTTGAATACTGACAAGGGGCTCGCCTTACATGCGGACGAGCCTGTAAATGCCATTACGCATGTGCTCCAGTTGACCAAGCTCTTGGTTTTGGTCCGTAGGAAACTCACAAGCACAATGTTTGAAATTAAGGCTAACGTAGTGGTGTAACCACTGCAACTTGCCTGCAAGCTCGATCGCGGATTCGGATTCCTCGCTGCGTCCGAGTCGAACCCTTCGACAACGAGCGTCTTTCGGTAGTACATGGCCTGCTCCCAGTCCAGTGGAACCCACGTGGGCAGCGGAAAGAGCAAGGTTTGAAGAGGCTGTACGCGCACGGGGGGAGGGAGAGAGAGAGGGGTCTTGATAAGCATCGCTTTTCATAACTAATGTGCTCATGGAATCACACAGAGTTCTAGAGTATTCACGCGATGGCTTGTCTAGCCTTGGGGCGGTAACATTTCTCACTATTTCGTACCCTTATTTTATAGAATAATTGTGCGCTGGCCCCTTATCAATCAATCAATCAATCAATCAATCAATCAATCAATCAATCAATCAATCAATCAATCAATTCGTTTTTTATTGTGTATTATACTTGTACTGACTCCTAAGCCCTTACAATGGTTGTTGAAGGGTCAGAAGTGATTAGCATTGAAGTACAAGGCAAATAAACAATCAGAAATAGGCCTACAAGTAAGTACGATGACGCATACAAATGTTACAGTAGTTTTGTCACAAATTCATGAAATGCTATTTTTTTTAACACGAAAGTGTTTTATGCCGGGGTCCACCACGGCTCCTCTGACGTATTTCCGTCACGGATATGACGTTTTAAAATATAAACTAACATAATGAGATCAAAGAAAAATTAGAAGAAAAAGTTCCGTCGCCGGGCGTCGTACCTACGACCTCTCGTTCCGCAGCGCGCGGCGCGAAACCACTCGGCTACGGGAGCGTACGTTCCTCAGCTTGCTAACGGCAAGCTATTTATACACACCATATACCGTTGGCGGTCCTCAGAGCTCTTCGACTTCAGCGCGTTTTCGTCATCACTAGCGAGATGGCGCGAAGGTGTCACGGAGCGCGCGCTCTAAAGGTCGTCGCGCCTCTCGCTGGGATGAGCGTGCGCCTCCACGGGGCGTGGTGGCTGGTACGCGCGCGCTTATCTCCTGATCGGAGCATTCGGGCGCTTCGCACGCCTTGTGTTTCCACCGCAAGTTTGCTTTGAAGTTACAGTGGTTAAAGAGTGCACGAAGGTCGCTTCGTTCGCAGCAGCGGCCGCGTTTACGAATGGAGCGCGCCGCTTACACACGAAGTAATAATTGTGGCAGTTCTTCGCGCTCGTCCTGTGTATGCTTGTGCGTTCGTTTCGTGCGTCTTCGTGTTAGAGCAGCGCGCTTTAAATGTCGAGCTGTGACAGTTCGTCCGTGCTCGTCTTGTGTATGCTCATTTGGTGCGTCCTTTCTGCTTGAGGTGCGCGCTGCATGTTTCGAGCTGCTTGCCGTTCTTCACGTCACATTACAATTTGTTGCTGCAGCATTCATTCCTTCTCCCTTGTGGCGAAACAATGCACAATCAACGCTCAACTACTTATGTGAATACTCGTTTCACTTTCGTGTTATACCGATTCCTTTGACAGAGGGATCAGCCATGTTTTTTCGTTATCTCGCTTGCTCTTGTAGATTATGTAGAGGAACACAAATGCACTTTCTTCGCATGACCGAGAAGAGAAGAGCCCAGACTTAGATGTAGCGAACCCGAAGGTCGCGGGTTCGATCCCGGCCTCGGCGGTCGCATTTCGATGCAGGCGAATTGGTAAAGGCCCGTGTACTGTGCGATGTCAGCGCACGTTAAAGAACACCAGATGGTCGAAATTTCCGGAGCCCTCACCTATACGGCGTGTCTCATAATCATATCGTGGTCTTGGGACGCTAAACCCGAGATATTATTATTAGATGTAACGAAATTGCGCAATTGCTCACCAGGTTTAGATCACCCAATAAGACAACGGCGAATACGGGGATGAAACTCAGTTGAACGAGCCACAACCAGGCGATCACAGCGTAAATCCACACTGGGTATGTACCATCTTCCGAGTGCTTTGACACGAGTTTGGCGAAAAACAGACTCTGGAAAAGAGAGAGAGAGAGCGAAATCTCGGATCAGTGTCGCACATCGCATGAGGCAGGAGCGATGCGATTTGTAGTGCGATCAGCACACGTGCTTTCGGGAAGTTATCTTTATTCGACGTTCAAGCTGAAGTGCACCATGTACGCATTTTAAAGGCCCCTCACCAGCCTCTGAAAATAATTTAAAAAAAAAAAACAGCGCATTATTCTCTCCAGGCCATTCTCGTCTTTCTGGCGCACTTCGTGACGCAAGAACACGGATTCCCGTGACGTCTATAAAGTACGTACTCTCGATTGGTCCATATACGCGAAATACCAGATATGAATTGTCTCCTCCACTGTTTTGCCATGCAGCCGCCCATCCGTTCTTCGTTGTCTCGCATGACAATCGTGCGCGATCAACTGATTTCACTTCATTTTAAGTGTTTTCGACTGCGCAAGCGGTGATAACAGCGTGTAGCCGACAAGCGCGAAATCTCGATAGGCTCAACGCTTAGTGCTGATATTGTGCACGTGCTTTATGAAGAAATAAGTGGCGAGGAGGATATATGGCCTGTACGAAGGGTAGCGAAGGCGAGGAGGAGACCACTCCCTCGCCTTTGAACGCGGGCGGGTGAGGGGCCCTTAAGGAGAACACCTTAGATACCCATAGGCGTACGCAGGGTTCCCCTTCAGGGGGGGGGGGGGGGCGAAGGTTCGTCGCAGCGCCCCCCCTCCCTATTATGTCATTGTATAGGGCTGGCGTCGCGCCCCCCTTCTCGACCCCCTGCCCCCCCCCCCCCCCGCCACGTGCGCACGCCGATGTAGATACCTCATCAGACATGAAAAGCTACCGTCGGCGGCGCCACCAGGACGTTATCTTGAACAACTTGATGTCGCGTGATGAAGTCATTCCAATGACACCATCGCTTGGTCAAAGTTTGGTCGATCCCGGAGGCATCGCAAAAGCACGTGAGGTTTAAGAAGCTTGAAATGACTTCGATCTCGGAGGCCGTGTAAAACCACGTAGGGGGCAGAAAGCTGTCGGGGGGGGGGGGGGGGGGGGAATCAATACAGTCAACTTAGAAAAAACAGATTGCTTTTGCGTTTAAGTCATCTCAGGCAAACTCATAAGCGACCGTGCTACCTTTTTAAGAATCTTTTAACGACTAGACTCTACATTGTTGCTATGTGAAAAAGGTTCAAAAAACTCCAGGAGTTCTGCTGACGCGGCAGACCACGCAAAATTGCCACGACGCGATCGTCGAGTTAGTTCAATTGGGCCATGTCGTTTAAAGAATTTGTCCAGTCCCCGCCTCAAGTCACTAACGCGCCGAGATGTTTCGGTTGTGCAAGCACCTTTTGCTCGGATAGTTGACGCTTCTTTCACAACACGAATACTACGGCGCATGATGCACGGAACGCACGGAACGCACGAAGACAGTTTCGCTTTAAACACCCCATGTCTCAACCATGAGCGCCATCAACGGTTGGCCACGAAATCTTGCGGGACATTGCATACGCAAAGGGACAAATATTTAATTCCGGCTGGGAATGTGCGCATACACTCGAATGAAAAGTGCGAGAAGGGAATACAGTAGAACCTCGTTGATACGTTTCCGAAAAAAAAAAAAAACGCGGAAAATAAACGTACGATCCGAACCATACGATCCGAATCGGGTTAACTTAATTTTCGCGATTGCGAGCGCAGGAGCCGGAAATCGTATTAAGCGGGAACGTGTCAACGAGGTTCTACTGTACTTAATTTAGAAAGCGCGATATTCCGGAACAGTGCGCAAGTTCACATTCATCGGGGAACCCATGGTTGCGGTGGAGCGTGGAAGGATATTTAGTGACGCAGGAGAGGACACAACCTGCGTGTACGCGTGTTTGCGCGTAAAGTCGACATCGAAAAATTAGAGGACGCTTGAGCTTCGCCTTCAAGAGATGATCGCCATAGCGTAATCAGGCCTCGTGCGCATAGCCTTCTGGACTGCTAGCCTGCTTCGGTTCTCGGTGCTCGCCTCAACCGTGCCGTAACGAAACGAACGACTGTGCGCGTACCATTGGCTGTTTCAAGGTATCATTGAATGCCTACTGCAAGTACAGTCAAGTGTCCACTACGCCATAATTCTTCCTTTTGCGAATCAGCGAAGGGCCCACTACGCGTCCGTAGGGCAACACGCGAACCTACGCAGCTGCTCACTTTGTCGATGGTTCTGCCGCTGATGATGATTAAATACCTCTGATCGCTTTGTAATGGGTGGACCTTTAAAACAACCACTCGTTGCTTAATTCATATGTTTTGACACCTGGCGCGATTCTACGCTTCTGCTACGCAATATATGATGCGTTAAGGAGACTCCTTCCACTACATGACATTCACATAGTGTTTTTATTCCAAAGAAGTTTCAACAAATATCGTGGCTCTATGGTAGAACACCTGCTTGCCACGCAGACGGCCTGGGTTCGATCATCACTCAGACGCAAAAAAATTTTGTTGTTTATTTTATTTCCATCTTTCTCGATTTTTCGGTCTCGGACAAGAGGATGATTTTTCGCTCACAACCAACGACGCCGACACCGATGCCAACGCCGGAATTTTCTGCGAAACGGGCTCTTTAACACTATCGCGTTAAACGTCCATAGAGACGACAAGGTCTGAGAAACCTTTTCAAGATTTCCCAGAAAAAAAGCACATTCATAAAATTTTCTAGCAATATGCGACTGCATTCGGTCTGACTGTACGATAGGCGTAGTTAACATGTTTTAAGCGAATCCATGGAAAAATCTAAATTTAAGGCTGCCTACCGAATCAGCGGGTATATTCAGCTTTCTCTTTTGACTCGTGGTCTCTACAATTTTGACGCTGACTGTATGCATGTGCCGAACACCGCTGAGCTGGCCACCGCAATGACGGTTCTCATAGACTATCCCAGATGTCGTAATTGCAGCCGACAGATGGCGTATAAACGAATGCTTACTATTACATAGAGCTATAGAAGAGAATACTTACTATTGCTACTAGAGGTATGACGGATGCCAAGCAGACTTTGACGAAATCGCTGCAGTCTCGACCAGACATCATTCGACAAGCGATATCGAGTCGGCGTACGCCTGGACCAGGAATGAAGAAAAAAAAATATCGTGATTAGGATGTCAAACTTTAAATTATATATTTCTTTCGTCAATTTAAAAAAAAGTCACAGTTTCGCCACTAGGGCGAAGCAATGAATGCGATAGCAAGAAATTAGTTTGTCACACGAAGAACGACAAGCAGCTCGATACTTGCAACGCGCCGCCGCAGCACGAAGAAGGACGCTCGAAAAGGGACACATAGGTATACACAGGACAAGCGTGAACTAACAACTGTCGCAGTTGTTCGTGTTTGTATTTGAGCAACGCGCTGCGAGTGTCCACAATGCAGAAGCCGACGCTGTTGTTGTTGTTGCCTATGACATGGCTCATACCCACTCAGGGGGATGGGCCAAGGATTGATTATATGATTATATGACTTTTCGACGCTGTTTGATACTTCTTTTTCTTTTAAACTGCGGCACGTGGAATGACCCCTCTGCGTCTCCTGCCACGCGGTGGCGTCTCACGCGTGCCCGGTGTTCTTTTGTTTCATTCTACATCATGAGTGGTACAGAAGGGAGCCACGTTTTCGTGCGCATCTCAAGGACAGTTTTCAATTTGAAACAAACGGTAAAATCGTTGCGTGATAGAAAACACGCTCAAGCTGTTCCGAGATCTGCGTACCGCGAGCGGCAAATGGTGCATATATGAATAGCTCGCCGTTATATCGCTGGCACGAGCATGGCGTGTGGCTGTGTTGGCTAGCAGGCTGCGGAGCGAGGGGTCGCTGTTTCGAACCCCCGTTAGGTGGTCTGGAATGACGGCGTCGACAGACGGCGAAAATCAGCCGAGAGTGTCCATATAATTGCTATCGCAATAAAATAATGCCGCGTAAAACGAGTGGTTGTCACGCGAAACGCAAATGATGCTCCAGTTAGAGGACGCCGCCCTGCTGAATCCTTTACTTCTATAAAAAGAAAAACAAATTACTTCGTCCCTCGTACTATTTCCGAATGGGACAGCTTGTCTCTCAGATTTCTGCATAGAACCGACTTAATTGTCCAGATATATTTCTTTTTAGATTCTGTACAATGCCACAACAAGCTTATACTCCAATGTCCATCTGCTGTATCATGCATTACTCATTAGTCTGCGGCTTGGCTTTACGTGCCTTGTTTTGGTTTATTCCTGTCCACTGATGTTGTTTTCAATACTTTTTTCAGTTTGCTCTTCTTACACGATGCCCGTCCTGCATAGGCCAGCCAAAGGCCTGCGGTATTTTTTTAACTAAATTAATATTATCACGGTATATCAATACAGATGCCATGACAGCGAGTAGCATCGCCGTAATGGCTACTAGCGGCACTGACTAACACTCCCACGTTTAAATGCGCATTTATACCCTATAAAGTGGACGGGGGCGTGACCACCGCTGTAGCTCAATTGGTAGAGCATCGGACGCGTTATTCGAAGGCCGCAGGTTCGGTCCCTGCCAGTGGCAAGTTATCTCTTCGTCCACTTTTCTTTCTTCGCAGTTACATTACAATTACTACTAATAACGTCCCCTGTACTTTCCTTGGCATCACTGTCGGTTGATTCTCGTTAATATTGAGTCTAATAAAGAAAAAAAAACGAGCCCTTAAAGGGGTCCTGCAACATGTTTCCAAGTAGCCATGAAATTGATTCACTAAAGGAGCTTATTGCCTCACGAATTCAGCGCCGCAAAAATTTTTTAGAATCCGTCCATACGAACGGAGTTACAAAGATTTGTCGCACGCTGCAATTGCATTCTCTTCTCTCGTCCCGTCGAAAGCGCTGGAAGCTAAGCAGGGAGGGATGGCGCGGGGAAAGAAAATACGTCACGCGCCTCGTGACATTGAGCACTTTTTCTCTTCTTTCTTTCTTCGAATGCGCGGCTTTTCAGTGCGATCGCGCGCGCATGCGTGGACAAGTCGCAGCCTCCCGCGGCGGCCCCGTTAACGACCGAGCGCGCCATGCTCAAATCAGCCAATGGCTGATACAGTGGCGGTGACGAGTGATTTTTTGAGCTTGTAGCGTCATTTGTCGAGAGAACAGAAAGCAATTTTTAGCTGACTTTGAGAATTTATTGTGAATTCCAGACAGCGTGCTGCGCTATAATATTTGGCTCGCGTGTTCTCGGGAGCCTCGTCTACCGATAGGCAGCGTTTTCTGACCATGGTCAAACAGTGTTGCAGGGCCCCTTTAAATTCCCACTTGTTTCCTTTTTTCCCGATCTTAGTGGTATATGGCGAAGCTTGCAGAACAAAAAGATGCACATGGATGAGGCAATTGGAGACACTTCGTCCGCGTACCTTCCTAGTGGGACTGCAAGCTTCGTCGTGTATCACTACCAACATGTCCATTGTTACATCATTTCTTCTGTACTTTTCAATGGCTGTACAGCTTTGCACAGATAATTGAAATGATAGTACAGCCACCTACCGTAAAATTGTAGCAACACGATGGACTCCAGAAAGAGCAGCACGAAGCGCAACTTCTGGTCGTGATGGTGGGCGATAATTGCGGCCACGTTGGCACCACCCTGAAAGGCAATTTTCTGTTCTTACAGCATCAGTGTGGCGGGTTAAATGTCTCGCAAGTTTCATTTGCTTATTTTAAAAAAAAAGATAGAAGTGATAGAGTAAATAAAACAAGTCACAGTTTCGCCGCAAGGGCTAAGCGATGAATGCGATAGCAACAGATTGAAATGCTATACGAAGTAACGCTGGCCGCCGACCCCTTCAGGACTAAACGCTGGCGTGAAGGAATACGGTCGCTCCAGGGAGAGAATCGGTTTTCTTGCTGTCTGTCGCCTCAACGCGAAATAAGATGTGAGGGAACAACACGTACAAGGGCATGAGCCGTCGACCAATCTCAGTCGAGACAGCGCGAGCGACCGCGCCCTTTTAATGAAAGTTCACAATTACTCCTCGTACGACGGGCAGCATCTATGCCGACTCGTCGCGGTAATGTCCATTGCGGTGGGGCTGGATTGCAGATGCTGGGCGACTAAAGCCTTAAAATCAAAGTAAAATATTTTATAACTGTGTTCTGGCTCCGACGTGTGGTGAGCGTCAACAATGCATACCAACGGAAACGAAAAATTGTCACTTTTTTGGTGCCTCAAAATCGTTTCAGAACTCTGTTAATTCGTATCCGACTGTATGTTTGGAATACCTGCCTGAATGCTCGAAGTCAAGATGGTGTAATCGTATCGACCGCAATTTCGGATAACGGGAGAACAACACGCGTAAGTATTATTTGTGAAGCGTTATGCAGCCAACGCAGTGGGACACAAATTTTTTCTGCCACACTTCTCCATCTGCTTTTGTTAATCCTAAAGGGGTGGTGCCACCAAATTTCTGGCTTGCGCGTTCTTCGCTGCAAGCGTTTCTTATAAGCTCTAGGAAGCATTATACACGCACCGAGATTCACGTATTCTATGTATATAACTTAATAACGCCTTGTTTATGTGGACAACTTTCGGTTTCGGTTTCTGGGCGCCAAGTTGGGCAGTGACGTAGCAGTGTAGTAGGCTTGGTCATGTGACCATACAAGGCTCGCGCGAAGATGCGCAGCACTTAGCCAGGAAGCGATCGAAACTCGACGAGTGATGTAGCAACCGATGTTTTGCCGGTACGTACGTTTCGGAGGTGGCGGAGGTCCGGAGGTCACTCACGTCACTACAACTTCCGTTGCCCTTCCTGTAGAACTACGTCAGTTTTGATGCGCCAGCGATGGGTCTCGATCGGGAGAATGAGCATTTATGTACACTTTGGAAGTAAATTAAAATATATTTTAAACGTTTGCTGTGTCCGACCCTTCGTGTGGAGTGTCCTTGCATACAGAGGAAACCCACAACAGGCTTGTTATATCCTCGAAATTTGAAGGCACCATCCCGGGATGGAGGGCAAAATCGACTAAAAATCTGATTTTTCAATTTTCATGTCACAATATTCTAGCATCATCGACAAGTGTTTCCACGAAGTGGCGTCTTCTTATGCGCAACGGAAAGCATTTAAAAATGGTGCCAAATGCGCCTGACCCCATGACGCCACCTATACTTAATGGCAAGGCGTTGTATCGTTTGCTTGGTTGTGAGTACAAGGACGCACAATAGCATTTATATGCATAATCGCTTAGAATGGTGGTATATCCAGCTAAATAAATTATTTCAATAGTTCAGTTCTTGGACTAATGGGGTCGTGATAGCCGCTGAAGTAGAGCGCGAAAGTTTGTTTATAACCGCGTTTCCGCCGTTACTATACCCCCGTTGTGCTCGTGCGTTCTGCAATTCTTGCCATTTCGGGCGGCTCACAGCTGGGATCTGTTTCACAAACGCACTGAGGACATGTCAGTGCCTTGGTTTTCAGCAATTCTGCGCAAGTAGCGAAAATTCTTGGGAAGCAGTAGCTCCTAGAGCACAGTCAACACACCTAGAAGCCGCCATTGAGTGCAAGTGCTGCCAAGTTTGGAAGTGCTCCGCGAGATTTCTTTTTATTGCGATAGCAATTATATGGACACTCTCGGCTGATTTTCGCCGTCGCCGTCTGCATGCTGACGCCGTCATTCCAGACCACCTTACAGGGGTTTGAACCAGCGACCCCTCGCTCCGCAGCCTGCTAGCCAACACAGCCACACGTCATGCTCGTGCCAGCGATATAACGGCGAGCTATTCATATGCACCATTTGCCGCTCGCGGTACGCAGATCTCGGAACAGCTTGAGCATGTTTTCTATCCACGACGCTTTTACAGTTTCTTTCAAATTGAAAACTGCCCTTGAGATGCGCACGAAAACGTGACTCCCTTCTGTACCACTCATGATGTAGAATGAAACAAAAGAACGCCGGGCATAGAGGTACCCTAGCCGGGCACGCGTCAGACGCCACCGCGTGGCAGGAGACGCAGAGGGGTCATTCCACGTGCCGCACTTTAAAAGAAAAAGAAGTGCCAAACAGCGTCGAAAAGTCATATAATTATATAATCAATCCTTGGCCAATCCCCCCTGAGTGGGTATGAGCCATGCCAGAGGCAACAGCAACAACAGTGTCGGCTTCTGCATTTGTGGACACTCACAGCGCGTCGCTCAAATACAAATACGTAACAACTGCGACAGTTGTCAGTTCACGCTTGTCCTGTGTATACCTATGCGTCCTTTTCGAGCGTCCTTCTTTGTGCTGCGGCGGCACGTTGCAAGTATCGAGCTGCTTGTCGTTCTTCGTGTGACAAACTAATTTCTTGCTATCGCATTCATTGCTTCGCCCTAGTGGCGAAACAGTGACTTTTTTTCATTCCGCGCGTGCAAAGTCACCTGAATATCGCATAATAGACATTTCTTGGTGAAAATTATGAATAGTAGCAAGGAATATGCAGTAGGAGCATGTTATCCTGACTTCACGGCAACTCGAACTTTAAATGGCGTTTTCTCAAAAGACTACTTTTCGTCAGAAAAGGAACATTTTCTCTGTAACCACTGCAACTATCAAGTGCAAATTTTTGTGACTTGTTTCTCAGTAATATTCGCCTCTTTTGAAGCAAAATAGTCGTGTTGCCACCGTAAGTTTATTTTTTTTACGCAAGCTTTTCTTTAAGAAACAGGCCTTGAAGTTCTAATCATCGAAGATCTAAATTTTTAACTAAAGAATGGTCATGCCGACAATTATTATTTTAGTTCAGAAGGACACCCTGGGCACATTTAACAACTACAAGGATTTTCATTTTTTTTAGATGCAAAATCTTTTTCATAAATGTTCCTTCAAAAATAAAAATAATTAAAAAATTAAGTTTTTAATTTTTTTTGGAATGGCTTCACATTTTCACGCCAAATTCATAAAACATTTAGCAAGATCTCCATTAAATTGCCTTGCAAAATATGGTAGAGTTTGCTTTAAAAATAACAGAGTGGTGGGCAGTAGTAGTTACACACCTGTCTTTGCTAAAGGCACGTTAACATCAGCGACTAGCACCGGTCGCGCGACCAACTTAGCCGCAAAAGCGACTGGTCGCAAACGGCCACAAAGCGCCTGCTTCGGCTCCTTTGCTCGTTACTCGATTTTTCAGTTGCGCGACTACAGTCGAGTAGCAAACCGATAAACCAATCGGATGAGTAGGAATAGGACGCCAGCCTCTTTTGCTGGGCAATGTCGTGTGGCGTGGGTGAGCTTGAGAACCCTGCTTCCGAGGAACATGCCCTTATCTTCGCGTGTCCCAAAGATGCGGCACAGTGCCGTTTCTCGACGAAACGTAAAGACATGAGCGTGACTAGAAGACTCACCGGACTGCAGATGGCCACGCTGGTCATGAGAAGTGTTACGCACACGAAGAAGTGAATCAGCGTTCGGTTCAACACAGTATACGGCTGGGCCTGGCTGAGTACCTCCATGACGATGTCCGGCACGATTAACTGGAGAGAGGCAACAGCATTCCGGATTAGTCTCTTTAGGTAAAACAACAAGACGTTTGTTGCAAAAATCAAGAGGATACGGTATGATGACGATGATAATTTGTGGGCTTTTACGAGGCCCCCCGGTAGTGGAGGGTCCGGATATGTGGACCATCTGGCACTCGATAACGTACAGAGGTCAATATCCTAATCTAGAAAGCTTGATCGGGGCGCTCAGTCATCATTTATACCGATAACAAGCAGTTTCAGATAGCCCACGCTTGAGCACTCCTCCTAAGCGGCCATGCGTGCCATAATTTGGCCTCTTTCAAACCAGGTGTAATCGGTAAACTTCGTCAGTGCAGTCCGGAGTGCGCCGCTCGAGTGTTCTGTGCAAGTGTGTTGGCCTCTGTACATTAACATCTCGCAGTAAACAGGCCGCTAGCATTTCGCCCCCCATTGAAGTGTGATCGCCGGCGCCGGGATCGAACCCGTGACTTTCGGGTCAGCAGGTGAGTACTGTAACCGCTAACCACCGCGGCGGACAGAAGTGACGCGAATGCGACAGGCTTCAGTTAAGTGAGTTGAATGAAAACGTCAATTCGTCTTCACAGCAACAACCTTAAATTGCGAACTGAATCCGAATTTAGGCAATAAGCTAGCGTTTGCGCATCAACCGCGCTTTGGGTTGTGGGGCGACGTAAAAAATGCCGAGGAAAGACCATTGGTACGTCGCATCCGTTAATGCCAAGCTAAACGCAACGTTTTTCATCAACAGCCCATATCTCGAGGATGAAAACATATGATCATCATTATTACAGATTTACAGATAAGAATACACGTCCTATGCAGTGATATGAAGCATGACGGGACCGCACGTGCAATACACACCTCTTGGCATGACAATTATGAATGGAAAAACCAAGAAATCAAGACGTATGCATTTCGCTCTGGATATACTTTGTTTTTATATGACCCCAGCCACTTGACCATCATTCTTTGGTAGTCTGGTATGCTACATATACAGATCAGGCTACCAAAGTTGCTTGCAAGCGGTGATTACAACTTCCGGGAGATCAAAGAAGCCCTGTTCGTCACAGCAGCAAAAGATCTATACATCATCCCACCGTCATTGCAGCTAACTCATGCAGAAATCGATTTGCTGGGACGAGATGCACACTAATCTGTCTTTTCTTTCAACTGGCTGACGAAGGAATCAGCTACTATTTATTTTATGTGTACAGCCTGTCACACCCTTACTCCTCACGTCTGATTGTTAATCTTTGTACGACACGTCACATATACCAATAAACCACCCGTTGTCAACGCGTCTCTATTTTCGAGAGCTCAAGGTCAAACGTCGGGAGTCCGCTAAAAACCCTCCGCACCGTTGCTTATCAGCCGCGCTCACCGACGAAGACACTCCGCGCAGCCGCAGCGCCCAATTTGCCCGGCGTGGCGCGAGCTGAGTACGAGCGACGAAAGGCCAGTGCTTCTACCGGGGGTGCCGCACGTTAGTTCTGGCACTGGCGTTTGGACATTCTCGCATGGTCTGTGACAGGCTGTGGTTCGACTCTGCTTTGTCTACGCCAAGGAAAGACCTAGCATCGGACAAGAAGGTCACGTTAAGCCCCTTAGGTCAACCAGCTTCGCTGTTTCTTAAGCTTCACATGGCTGGTGCCAACTTTTCCCTCTCTTTTTTTTTTTTTGTCCTCGTTTCTTAGTACCTAGCGCAAGCAGTGAACCATGAAAAAGCCACCAAATTGCCCGATTCATCACTCCCTCGACCGGTGTAACGGCGAGACCATGGCTTAACCAGTCGTATAACATGAGGGATAAGTGAGCGCATGGTTTAGGCCCTAAAGCATATGATGTAATCATGTTCTAATGTCCATGCATCAACGAGCACTCTTGGAATGCACTCACAAACTTCGGAAGCATCGTGGACAGCAGCCAGAGGGCGTGAACCTGGCTCCACAGCTCCTGATACGGCACCGCACTCAATGCTTGCGGCAGAACACCCACGACTGGGCTGGACTCTGGAAGATAAGTGGAGATCAGTAAGACCCAATGTGTATACGTTCAGTGAAAGGGAAGCAGCTATCAGAACATCTCGTTTATTTGAGAGAAAACTTAGAAACTCTCACAACGGAGACTTGCTCTAAGCTTACAGCGTACAGTCACACAAGCTTGATTTTTTCGGCTCGCACAACGAACTATCTGTAAAAGTACAAAATGCAATCGTCGGTGTGCTTATTTATTTATTTATTTATTTATTTATTTATTTATTTATTTATTTTATTTATTTAGCAATACTGTTAGCCGAAGGCTATCACAGGGCGGTTGCCAGACAAGACACACAAGTTAGCAGTGCTGCCGCACTCACGAAGAGTAGCATGCAAATGCACGTACACTACGAGCAAGAAGAGCTATAGGCGAATAGGAATCAGGGTGTCGTCAGTTTTGCCTCAGCCGTTAAACGAATGATGTGTAATACAACCAGGAACATAGGTTTTAATTAGACAAAGTGCTATCATTAAAGCAAGTGCTACGTATCACCAGCCAAAGTAGCGATTTCAGTTAGCCCTGTTTCAAGTTTACTCACAATGTCTATTAGCACACTGTCAGTTTACTCACACTGTCATGTGGCAGTGAGTTCCATTACCCAATTGTTCTCGGGGACAAAACGAGTACTTATGTAGATCTATTAATGCTGGAGTGGGTTCAGTTTTATCTTTAAGAAAAAGCAGTATCAGGCACTACGTGTTCTGCTCTGCTTTAGGAACCACTTGAGGAAGTTATGGCAAGAGGGTTATTTTCGATAATATTTCTCAAGAAGCGACCTAAAGGTAGGTTGACATATAGCCGTCTGGTTTCTATAATTAAAGCCTTAAGTATATTCGCATAAGTTTAAGTATTTACTACGGCTGCTGTGTTGGCATTCCGCTAGCGCATTCGCCCTTCTTTGTAGGCTGAGCGCCTTGCTTATCAAAGCCGGCCTTCCGACATACTCACCCGAAATCTCTGCTTACTACTTCCTGTCTGCACATTACTTCCGGTTAAAACCTAGCAAATGAATGCCTCTACTCGATACAGGTTGATTTTCGTCATGGAATTATTGGGGACAACATTATAAATCGTTACAGGAAGTTTTAAGAGGCACGAAGACCCTGTGTTCAAGATGTTCCAGTTATAAATTTCAACACAATCATGGCACTATCCAAGGAGGTACTATCTGGTACTATCACGGGATCGTCTGTTGTGCCTAGAAAACTGCTCTACCTATACTTGGTTACGAGCTAAGAATAATGTAAGCACCGCCCACAGTCCTCGCTGACGCAACGGGAGAGAACTTGTGTAGATGCCAGGATCGCATTCGCTTGTTTTCATGATGTCAAGAGCCTTTCGCCAATTTCAGGTAGCTGACTTTCTCGTACAGACGCATGTTCGTGCGACTGGTTTCCGGTCGTAAAGTTGAACCATCTGCCAAATTTATGCAAAGATTCTGACATCACTGCTCAGCCAAACGTTTTACTTTAAGTAGGGACGACGAACTTTTAACTCTTGATATGCGTGGTGTTTACATCAGCTACGAATAAGTACTCACTGCTAGAGCGGAAACCACCTAGCACGACTCTATTGCCCAGATGAATTGCAGGCTCGTCACAGTTAGGGGGAGGGGGGGGGGGGGGTGTTGCATTTATTCTTAAGTTGTACCTAGGGCTCCACGTTTTCGGATAAATATGAAAAAAGTCCGACAACTGTCGCCGATGAAAATTTCGACAGTTCGGATTTATCTGATAAACTCCGATTTTAACGGCCAATATGACCTGTTCCGTTCTTTTTTGAAAGGGCATGTTCTAAGCGGTCATTAATACATCGACCAGTATGGCCGATATAAACTTTACCTCACGTCAAATGGGGGGGGCTATTTGGTAAGGAGGGGCCGGAAGGCGAGAACGAGAGGGAGCCGCCCGGGTTTGGTCGAGGCTCGTCTGACGGTCAAGACGTGAGAGTAGCCACAGAACGGGCACAGAATGGGCGGAGGCCCCGTTCTGTCGATAAAACGGATACAAAACGGTCTCCGGACGACGTGGATTGGATCGAAACGTAAGCGCTTGAGCCCGATGAATCGAATTAAGCCTGTTTTGTGCCTGGCTCACCCCAATCCCGCGTCGATAGTTTCGGGAAAATCACCACCGAACGACTCGTCAAGTTGCGATACCACCTAGCGTCCAATCAAGACATTAACGCAAATAAATTGTTAAAGTCATCCTGCTCTTCAATCTCAAGCTTCGAAAAACAATGCCTGCCAATAGTGGTGTTCAGCTATAATAATTCTGTATTTCTTCATGCGTCGAAAGTATTTCTGAATTCCCACAGCTCGCCTATTGGCTGTCTGCCCCCCTCTCATTCTTCCGTTACGTCCCTCCTCCATTGTTTTACACAACGCTTACAATATAGCTCCCCATTATATCGTTGACCACACCCATCGCACATTTAACAAAGGGCCTGACATCTCACGGAGCGACAGACGTCAACGTATGTAGGTCACCCGGGAACGCGCCAGGCGACTCCTAATATGCGATCCTCGTAGAGTACGCTTGTGTCTACTACGACAAGCTTTAAGCTTATAATACACGTAAAGGTAGGTGTTCTTTATTCTGGTATTTATGCTTGTACGTATATGTGTTTGTGCGTTCAAACCTTCCAGACAACTTTGTAAAGTATACGCTTCGTGTGTTCTGATGTTATTGTGTTCAGACATCATTTCATCTATGATACTGGGGTATTGAGAATAATGCAAAATTAGAGTTTGGGATAATTGAGGATTTACGACAAAAGAGCTCCGATAAACGCCGAATTTCTGCAAAAAAAAAAAACTTTAAAAAAACACCCCCGAATTTCGAGAAAAATAAACTCCGAAAACACAGAGCCCTAGTTGTAACGAACAGTAGCAATAATTGGTGTGGTTTAACGTCCCAAAACCACGATATGATTATGAGAGACGCCGTGGTGGAGGGCTCCGGAAATTTCGACCACCTGTGGTTCTTTTAACGTGCGCCTAAATCTTAAGTAAACGGGCCTCAAGCATTGTCGCCTCCATCGAAAATGCGGCCGCCGCGGCCGGGATTCGATCCCGCGATCTGCGAGTCATTATTCGAGCACCACAACAACTAGAACACCGTCGCGGGTGTGTAACAAACAGGGGCATCTCGAACGAAGCGCACCCGAAGGTCGAAGGGTTCGATCCCGGCCGCGGCGGTCGCGTTTCGATGGAAGGCGAAATGGTAGAGGCCCGTGTACTGTTCGATGTCAGTGCTCGTTAAAGAACCCCAGGCGGTCGAAATTTCCAGGAGCCCTCCACTACGGCGTCTCTCATAATCATATCGCGGTTTTGGGACGTTAAACCCCAAATATTATTATTATTATCGAACGAAACGCACCTATGCCGACGAGCGTCCGAACGTCAGTGCCGATGGTGGACGCCAGGTGGCCGAGGAACATAAACGCGATGGCCGTCCGAAGTACCTCGGAGGCCGTGTCGGCGACCAGCACGAAGTACACGTCCCTGCGTCCAGATGCGTGGTTCGTGACTCATCACTAAATATTGGCTATTTGCAATCGACGTCGAGACAGTTACATTCCTTTAGAAGCTCCGTTATTCAGTACACCACCAATTTGGAGCGAATATGTGCAAAGACGGAAAAAAGACAAAAAATGAAATTAAGCCCCACGCCGGTTTCCTTAACTGGATTATTTCAACGCATAACCTTAATTTTCTACCACGTCAGGTCGTGTAATGACAACAAAGCCTCCTAGAACTACCGAAAAAAAAACCATTTTCTTTCTCTAGAGCTAAAAATAAAACATACAGCAGAACCTCGTTGATACGTTCCCGCTTAATACGATATCCCGGCTCCTAAGTTCACACTCGCGAAAATTAAATTAACCCGATTCGGATCCGTACGTTTTCCCGGTTCTTACGTTTATTTTCCGCGTTTTTTTTTTTCGGAAATGTATCAACCAGGTTCTACTTTAATTCCGTAATTTTCCTCCTGCTACAATGAGAAGAACCTGACTTTTGAGTTGACGTTTGGTGAGGTAACATTGACGGACACGAAATTGACATATTTTGCATTATACATATTTTTTAATTATTTATGTACAATGCTGACGTCTACAACAAACAACAACCTAGCGATAGTTGTGTTTGTTGGTGCATATTCACGAAAGGAAAGGAGCGTACGATAGGGACACGTACTGAAAGAGATGACTAGACGAGCGCTGACTGTCAACGAGTTTTGTGGCAGCGCCTATATATATATATATGCACCTTTATCATGTGAACACCGCAGAAGAACACCCATTCTTATCGACAATCACTAAGCAACGGGGTTTTACTTTCGCGTGAAACCACCGATCTGTCTCTGGTACATTTTTCTCCTTTTCTTCTTAACTTGAAACACTTCTGCAAACTCGCGGTTCTGCTTTACCGCGAGTCTAAATCAGCGTTTTCCCGCGACAGAAGAGGTTTAACTTCTTTCCGCACCACTGCAAAGACATGCAGCTTTTCTCTCAAGAAATAAGATTCGACGTTTAGAAATAAGATCCTAACAATTTACGATTGCGTTCGTATCGTATCGTGGGTACGTGGATGCCATTGCTGAAGTGTACACATTGTATATCCCCTTCAGTCACAAATTATGATGCCATCATTAAATGATATCATCATAACTTATTAAATATCGGCATCATAAATGATGATACGGACAGACGTCCGTCCGTCCGTCCGTCTGCCTGTCTGCCTGTCTGTCCGTCCGTCCGTCCATCCGTCCATGTCCGTCCGTCCCGTCCATCCGAGCTCTGGCACGGAGCCAGGTGGCCGCCGGGATGCGCAAACGGACGCCGGTCGCGTCGGACTCTACAGCGCTCGCTCTTTGCTTGCGTAGCTTCGCTGTGCCCAGCGTTTGCAATCATTGTGACCGACGCCGTCTCAATGGACACAGGCGTCCACGGAATACACTTTCGAATTTACAAAGGGCCCGTCAATTTAAGCGCTGGAACGCTATGGCGTTTGCACGATGCACAAAGCGCGAGAAAATACTAACGCATGCGAACGGAGGAAGATTAGTCTGGCGTCTCGCTGAGACTCGCGGTAAAAAATTAAAGAAAACACGCACACATTCGCTTTGTGTGTTATCCAGTGTTGTCGGTAACGCGTTACAAGTAACGCCGTTACCGGTAACGAGTTACTTTTTTCGGTAACTTAGTAACGTACTCGTTACAGTTTCGAAACTGTAACGGGTAACGTACTTACGTTACAATTTTTCGGTAACGTGAGGCGTTACGTTACTCGTTACTTTTTCATCTTGTAGGTGGAATTTTCCCAGAGCTCGCCCCGGTGATTTTTTTTTTTTTTTTTTTTTTTTTTTTTTTTTTTTTTTTTTTTTTTGTCGCAGCGTCGGACTGCTGTTGGCCTGCCAGGCATGGACAAAGAGAGCGCGGTTGGAATAGCTTTTGCTTTTTTTTTTACGATGCGTCGACTGCCTGCAAAGCTTGACGGAAGGCGAGGAATCCAGCATGAGAAACTGCACAGATATGCTTTTTGTGGAAGTGCATTGTAGCAGGTGGATTACTGGCACCTGCGTCTTTCCGTGTCCGAAAGACACACCACCCGAAAGGAAAGCGCATGGGCTGGTTTATTCCATACCACGTGTGATTGTGAAGCTTCGTACTGGGGGTGGCAAATAACACTCGCTGAGCATAGTTTGGTGAACGACCACCGCATCGAATTTGACATGTCCCGCGTCGCCGATTATAAGCGGCTTTTTGTAGAATTCTAGCCAATTCAGGAGACGGCCGGTAACTTCAACGGGTCTACAGGTGCGCTGCCAATCGAGAGTCTGCCTCAACGGAATTCTGCACATCATGGAGAATAGGCGTGACCCCACGACAGGAAGAAAACCTTTAAAAAGAATGCGAGTGGGACGCGAAGCGTCGACTTTTTTCTAGTAATGGAATTTTTTTTCTTTTACTCGCTACCTTGGTTGGCATCTCTGTTTCAATCAAAGCCCATTAATACCGCTTTCACACGAACAGTTTAACCGCGGCTAAGCTAACTACGGTTACGGTTAACCACGGTTACAGGTGGCCACACGGCAGACGTAACCGCAGTTACTCTCCTAACCATGGTTATCGGCGGAATTTGAGATTTGAAAAATTGAGTATTTATTATTTTATGCTCATACCACCCAGTAGCCGTAAAATGAGATTTGTTTTCTTTTTAACTGCATAATTTACGAGTCAAGCCATATCGAACATATTCAATGCAGTGGAACCAATTTCATTACCTGCCGTTCTGAAAGTCCACGACCATGTAACACACAAATATTGCCGTTACAAAGAAGACATTTTTGGTATGAAATGTATGCGCAACAAAGAGTAAAGTAACGTTGTTTGAAACTTGTAGAGCGAAGGAAACTATTTTTGAAAAATATCTAAACATGCGACATTTTATTACAGTTGCTGCATAATAGTTGCTACAAAGTTTTATCAAAGATTTACCAACTTTATCAAAAATTTACCAGCTACAAAGATTTATCAACGTTGTTTTGAAAACAAATTTATCTTCTTTCTTTCTACAACGGCAACTACGTTTTTGGTTATTGAACTCCTGAGCGAGCAAGGCTGATCTTCAACACCCTCACCTAAACGCCCGAAATTTTTTGCGGTAATTGTACGGGTTAAAATGTTTAAACCCAATTTTTTTTTCGTGTTTTTCGTGACAGGTGCGGACCAAAGGACATCTGGTGTCACAAACGTGCAAATGTTTCCCCCCTAAAAAAAGTGCGCCAATGCAGGCCTCCGCGATTGCCTACTAGCGCACGGCGAGCAATTTCGGATGCCAAGGGACATTTCGATTTTGACGATCTCCACTGGAGGTGCTCTTCGGACCCAGAATAAGGCAAATTACTGTAAATTTCTTGAGAGCTAAGTGATGCTATCTTCACCGATAGCGCGGATGATTGAATCTCATGCTGTGTATAATGTCACGTTGAGAAAAATGGCTTCATCATGTGCCACAGGGCCAGAAGCCATCACGTGTAACGTTTCTAGGTCCGGTAAATTTGTACAATAACTCTCGTTAAATGAGAATTTTGTGTATAATCTTTGTTTGGGTTTGAAGTTTTATGAGAAACATAAATTTGAAATTTGAAAAATTCTTACTGTGGGTTCCTGCAGCAAAGCCACATTGATTAAAATTCATGATTGCGGAGTAACGGCAGAGGTAACGTCCGTTACTTTTTTCGGTAACGATAACGGTAACGCGTTACCTTTTTTTTGTAGGTAACGTAGGGCGGTAACGCGTTCCTTTCTTGTTAGAGTAACGAGTAACGTATTTAGTTACTTTTTTTCGGTAACGCATACAACACTGGTGTTATCCCACTGAGCGTGTAAAAGAAAAAAGACATGGCATAGTCAGTGGAACGGCCACACGCTTTCGCCGAACACCCTTTAGAATGTACAAAGTGTCCAATTTTTTTTTGTAAAAAAAAAAAAAAAAAAAAAAAAAAAAAAAAAAAAAAAGTGGTCATATAGCTTTCTCACCGGTGATAGTCGTTCTTGAAGTTGTTGAACCGAACGATGCCCAGGTAAATGGAGCCGGTGACGCCGACGCCCTCCAGGGACGCGTACAGGGCGTTGCACCACATCTGCGAGTGATTTTTTTTTTTTAGGCGGCACTACGTGAGTGCCTAAATTTTTTAGCACAACTTTTTGCTTGTCTCTGTGCAATGGCTCTAAGTTCGGATGTAACGGTTTTTTTCTTTTTTATCGCTTATCTGGCGCGCAGAAAGTCTTTCTTTCTTTTTTTTTTTTTTTTTTGTCTGCTATGCGACATCAATATAAGTGAATTGCAGTAAAGATTATGGCGCTTCGTGCGTTTAAGCGAGTACCAATGAATCATGAAACCTAATATGCAACCTGAAAAAAAATTCAGAACCCTTCCACTACTGCGAAGATGGAAGCCAACGAAGTCAACGAAGCCAGCGGCTGCGGCTCCACGCCTGTTTTTCGCGCCCTTTCGCGCTTGTGCGCGTTGGTGCCCCTTCAATTCGCGCTCTTCTTCCTCCTAGCGAACGACACGCGTCCGTCCTACAGCGAGTACAAAGGGTAACTGCTGATAACAGCGCTAGCACGGTCTCTACGTCACGACACAACAGGAGCACAACGACTGGCGGGAAGTGCCACCGACGAGTATCGCGACACTTGTGAAAGAGGCATCAGCGGTGGCGAGGGGGTGCCTTAAATTCTTCTACGCGTCGTTTTGTCCGCGGACGTGGTCCACCAGAACATAGGCACAAACAGCTTGACTGCAAAAAGACGCTTGGGAATTCCCATTCTTGGGGGCATTCGGAATTCAGCAATTTGAAAGTCAAGCACGTTATAGATGACCGGCAATATCGAATTGTCGGATTTTCTTCAAGACCTTTATGAAAAGAAACCGATCAATAAAGAATCAATCGCTCAATCCCAGACCTTGATATTGACGGCGTAGCTCCAGTCGGCGTAGAACATCGTGCCAAGGCCGCTCATGGCGCCGGGCAGTGTGGCTGCTCGCAAGAGCAGGAGCAGAGTGGTCGCGACGTGGATGCACACCATCACGTACACAAACTGCGAAAGTCAGTCAGTCTCATCGATCACTACACTCTCGTGTTTAATCGTACGTCGGGAATAAAAAAATGTTTTTTTCCTTGTAGGCTTTCTATTGCAGTTGAAAATGATAGCTACACGATAAAACAAGCAGTGTAGCGTAACTAAATTCTCAGTGAATTCTCAGTATTCTCAGGCGTACCCATTAGTGAATGGAACTGCCTTACCGATACATGTGATCAAACTACAAAATAACGTTATTCACCCTTTATTGTTGTGTCATTGCTACTTCTTTTGTATTTGTATTTGTATTAACCACCCTGCATGACCATGAGTCCGCAGTATTGAATAAAAAAATATTTGTCGTTGCTGAATTCTCGTGTAAGAAACTTCTGCGCTCACCAGCTTGTTCGATTTATTAGCTTCTGCGCGAAAGCGTTTCTTGGCTAGGTTGCTCAGAATGGACACCCAACTGACTTCCGCAAAAACCGTGTCCTGAAAGCACGTGGCTTCTCCCAACGGAACCGACGCCGGCGCCAGCAACTGCTGCAGCAACCACCTGAAGCCTCGGCTTAGGAGAGGGGAATCCCCGCAGAAGACGTCGTAGCACCCCGCTGTAACAACAACCTAGCCAAAAGAAACGCTTTCGTGTTTCTCACTTCATAACAATACGCTTAGAAATTTTTCCTGCAATTCTCGTTTAACGACGACATCGCTTTTTTTTTTTTCAATGCGATACCTGCGCAAAGCTCGCTGTGCTGGAAAAATAGGAATTACAACGCATAGTTAAGGTCACATAGCATATCCAACTCGGCAAGGGGCAACGGAATTCTCCGAGGCTGCAAAACTCACCGTCACGGTGTATACAATTGTGTACGCGAACTTCGGAGGTGCGTCACAAGTCATGTGTTTCTTCTAGTGGACTGAAACTCCGTGTGCACATTCGTGCAGGCTTCCTTAGTGGACAACTAGTGGTCACTTAACTTCATTGTGCTGTGTCTTTCTGCAGAGGATACCTTTGCTGGAGACACTACCATGTTCGACGATCGTTCGTCGTTCCGCGTTACAAGACCAACGTCAAGAGTATTTTTTTTTCTCCGCTCGAAACGAATACAAGCAAAAAACAAACTGTGCATGCATTTCGGGCCTAATAGTCGATTCTTTTTATGCAAGTACTGAAGCTGACTAATGGCAGAATAATTAGATAATTAGTTATACGCTAATTAACATTAATTACTGAAACTACCACGAAACAACACATTCCTTCAATTTCTTTCTTTGAATGTAAGACTGAGCGTATTGGAATTATGCCATGCGATTTTAATGCATTTTCAGACAGTGCATCATAATTCAGAAGGGTGCCTTGCTGGGCGAGTTCGTACGATATCATCATTAAATGATGGTATCATCATTTATGATGCCTATATTTAAAAATTATGATGTCATCATTTAATGATGGCATCATAATTCGTGACTGAAGGAGATACACAGTGTGTATATTTCAGCAATGGCGTCCACGTACCCACTTGACCCTGTTGAACCCTTGGTGAGCTAGTGCGAACACCACCATCCAGATGGCGGCCAATGAGAGCAGCCGCTGCCCACGAATCTCGCTCAGGGCCGAGGAGCTCTCCTCGAACCAGTTGCCATGGCGACGGCTGTGGTAAAGGCCAGTGATACTTGATGAATATGGATGTCCGATCGCTCCAAACAACTAGCCGCGCGTCACTCGGGAAGTGCGATACTAAATACAGATACACTCGCCTATATTTAAATGCAACCTTACTTTTGGGAACAATAATATTTCCACTATTATTCGGCCACATTGGTCTCAATTCCGCAGCTCTGTTGCTGACGCCTCGGCTAAACTACGTACTTTGCGAAATAGTGGTTAGTGCAGAGCGAAGTGTACCGCGGGGGGGTACTCGTGCGGAAAATGGCCAAGAAAATTTGTGATCACCAATGCGCAAATTACAGCGTTGTTTCCATTTATTGTCTATACTATTATGCGAAGAAGTATGCTTTGGTTTGTCTGTCAGTAGGTTATGACTGCGTATGAATGTAGTTGTTCTGCGTGATCATGGTGTTTGTTGTCATTTGAGCAGATTACTGGGAATATCGCGTGGGAATGCCTTGAGCTCAACATTTGTTCGGCGTGTATTCTACTCAGCTCTATCCATTATTTGGCTAACGTAAACCACGTTTCATGATACCTCTAACCAAACAGGCTAACTTTATTGTTGACACGACGAAAATAATCCGTTGCTGTGAGAATGACGCAGAGACAGACGCACAGCTGGTACGGCTGCAGGTAGTTGTACACTCCGGGCAGGCAGCTGGCCATGTCCTGGTGGTACACCTCGGGTGGTACCAGGGCCATGTGTGCGACTTCGTCGCTTGCACCCATGACTGGCATTCCTTGAGTCAGGGGCCGTCGCCGAAAGGCCTCTGCGAGCCGAGCGCGGGTGATCCTGCATAGTGACTGCGCATGGACAGTCACAGTCATGAAAATGACTGTCTACTTCTGTTTGCCGAGATTGTCTTCAAAAAAGCTGCGCGTACCAGACACGGGCGTCGGCGGGATTTTGTCTAAGGGGAGGGAAGGGTTGCAAACCCGTCTTGCATCGCAGCTGGTGGAGAGGGGTAGCGCTAGTGTATCTTGGGTGGGCGGCAACTGCTGAAGTGGTCTGAGGAGGGCGGGGAAGGGTGCATGTGCCCCTCTAGCATCCTTCTGCCAACGACTATGGTCGTAGATTACAATATCAGTTTTTTGGGCGCAAAAGAGAATGCGAACAAATAAAACTACATTTTTTTTCCACAAGAATATGACTGCTTCGGATATGAAAAGTAATTACTTGAGGCGTATAATTTTTGAAAGCGGACATCTTGTAACTATATATAGCAGAAAGAAAAAGCTAGCCTGCATAACTTGATTTGTTTGAATAAGGGGGGGGCAGGCAAGGTTCTTTGCAGAAACAACGTGATGCATTCGCATAGCGCCATGGCAAGGGGATATTTGTTACCGATGATCAGCCATGGCACTGATTAAATGCAGCTCTTTGTCTATGACGCCATAAGCGTGCAAGTTAACAGGAACGTCGGGGCCAGTAGTGCTTCATAGCATCAGAAAAAGTTACAGCCCTCAAAAATAAATAAATAAATAAAAACAAAGGGACGGTGACACAGACAGCCCTTGTCCGTCTCGCCTCCCTTCATTTTTTATTTTTATTTTTTATTTTTTATTATTATTATTATTATTATTTTTTGCGCCATGAAGGTACCACTGGCGCAATCGTATTCTGTATCAATATCGGTAGGATCTCCAGACTATGATTTCTCGCTTCTCCCTGGTCGAATAAACCTGTTCTGTGAAACATAGGCGCGACACTGCCTCAAATGAATCAGCAAATTAGCAATGTCAATTAACTTTCTGTTCCTCAATGCCATTGGTATTTATATCTGCATTTTCTAGGAAAGCGCCGCACCGAAAAACCGAGGCAGCGAGGAAGAGCGCGCGCATACAAAAGCGATCGTTCATGTTACCTTGTCTCTTACATATCTTTCATTGCGCCGTTTTCGTAGCAAATATGCATGTACCAACTAATAATTATTCTGGGAGTTTTACGTCCTAAAACCACGTTATAATTATAAGGGACGCTGCATGTATTGGCAGGCTCCGGAAATTTCGAAGACCCCGGGTTCTTTTATGTGAAGCGAAATCTAAGTACACGGGCCTCTAGCATCTCATCCCATCGAAACGCGATGCACCAACTAGTACAGCAACGCAGTTTGTTGATCTATATCCCTGTTAAGGCACTAAGTAACTAGTTCGTGCTCGCAGGCAGTGAGAGAGCCACTCACGAACGGGTGCCTGGGCACGTAGCAGGAGCGGTTGGGTGCCAGGAGCATTCCGTTCCGGCACTCGTTGCCACCTGTCTCGCGCAGGGAGTCGAGCAGGTAGAGCAGCTGGTCGGTGACCGGCACCGAGTCGGCCACGATGTGCGCGAATCGCGTACACGCCCATCGTGATGCCCACGCCTGCGTCACACACGAGCGATGCGTTCTGCCATCTATAGTAAGATATCGTAAGGGGATGGCGTGTATTTGCGCACATTCACGAGGTTCTTGCGACCAGGGAAGAACAGGGAAATAAAGCGAAAGATTATTATTAACGATTTAATCTTTTAGATAATTGGTAATATTACCCATTGGACAATAAACCAAATGGTGACATCTGACGGAAAATAATTTGAACGTCTTTCTTCTGTGCTCTTACAATAGGTGGTAAGTTACATCTCAGAGGTATAGTTGAATGCAAGATGGCAGGGCTAGTGATTGGGTTTAAATTTATATTAACAATAAAGCAGCTCGAGAAAACATGTTAGAAAAATGACAAAACAGCGCTGTTGAGTATAGTGGATGTGGATTGCGCACTCCCTCACCGATGAAGAGCGGAACTGTGCTGAAGACGCCGAAGTGGCCGTCTCCAGCGAACTGGGCCAGGCCGCTCTCCAGACGCATGATCGGCAATGCCACCACGGCGAGGAACGCTACGTACGCCAGCAGGAACGGAACTGCGCAACGAGAGAACACAACAGAAAAAGTGACGAGGTCCCTCGTGCATTTACAAGATTCGGAAGCAAAAGCCGTCGTTTCTTTTTTGTTGTTCTCAGTAGATTGTATTGTTCCCCACCCCTCCCCCGTTTGCTTTCTGCGCCCAATGTGGTTTTGCACAGCCTCCGGGTATCGGAGACATTTGAAGCATCCTGCACCTCACTGTACTTCCACCCATCTTTGACCAAGCGATGACGTCATATGATGGCGTCATGTCACGGTATCACATGATGATGCTCGTTTTGCATGACTCGTGTTGACGCCAGCGCTTCGATTCACATCTCGCGTTTGATGAGGCACCGAAGGCTTTCGTATTATAGTCAATGCCGGTATTTTGCTATCAACTACATTAGTCAAACACAGACCATACACATTTAAACAAATATTAAATATTCCAGCGCATATTTTGTCGCGCGAAATGTTTTTTTACGGTAGTTTTTATGTCATACTCTGCATACCTTCAGACTTACTTCACAATTATTGCTCTGAAACTGATTGTCTTGACAATGACTAGAAAAATACCTTCTGAAACCCGAGGTAACTTCCCGTAGAATGCATCGCCCTAATAACCTGTCGTACTCCGTCACTTCTGCAAAGGTGGCGGCGCTGGTCGCGATGCGTTCAAATCTAGCTTTTCTCCTGCGAATGAGACATTACATTTTGTTACATAGCGTTACATTACATTCATTAGTTAGTCCAGCATAAGGAAGTCAAAACCGTAAAATGTGGTGCCCTCCGCGTTGCGGAGGTCGTAAGAAAATAACATGGTCGATCCCTCCGTCATAGGAATTGGTATAGCACAAAAGTAGACCGTATCCTTCCAAAAGTAGTTGAATGTTTACTGTACATTGATATAAGAGAGCTTGAACAATGTCTATTGGTGTTTGGCTGCTATAGCACCGTTTGACGTGAATGCACCCACGTTGACGCTTGGTGGTACTTCTCCATCCCAACGACTGACGTCCATGATCAATGATTAAACGAACCTTTGTAATAGCTGTAGTAGTTATCGGTGAGAGCGTAATCAGAGAAAGCGGTGTGACATCCAGAAGAGCGTCACTGACTGGACGCAGAACTTGGGCTAAGGTCGCCATCCCGCGGCATGTTAAAGAGTTATTGAACACCACGGCAGGACTAGAGGGAAACACAACGTGCGTCGGGTCTCCTCTCTAGCCCGGTCGCCATTCTTCTCGGGGCGAGCGTAAGCGGGAAACGCGGTGTTACAGCCAGGCGAGGCCGGTGCGCGTCGCATAGCCATTGTTAATATGGACGAATGCAATGAGTGACGCCGAGGCTTGGGCTATGGTCCCACCTCACGGTGTGTTAAGGCGTTGACAAAATTGCACTTCTATTGAAAACGCGCCGAGTAAGACGGACGCGGTATGCGTAGCAACGACGCGGTTGCAGGAGCTGATCGCGGAGGCTACATTCGGTCTTCGAGTCGAGGAGGCGAAACGTATGCCAAGCATGATTTCTTGAGTGCAATACGCTCGATAGGGGGCTGCCTCATCTCTGTGTCGACAGCGGAACATTAGAGCTTCAAGATTCTCACATCCTCCGTTGACGATGAACATCGTGGGAAACTGCGTTGCGTTGGCGCTGCCAGCCGTCATGATGAACAGGGTGGCCAGCTTGTGCGCGCGGCTGCTGTAGTTCTTAGGACCGTACTCCTGCGAAATAGGCGCAACGAAAAGTAAGCACGAAATTCAGGGAAGAACGCACTGCATTGCATAATGTATCACATGCGCGCTGCGTTTAGTTTCATGCTTAA
Organism: Rhipicephalus appendiculatus; assembly: GCA_030522465.1. Taxonomy (NCBI): domain Eukaryota; kingdom Metazoa; phylum Arthropoda; class Arachnida; order Ixodida; family Ixodidae; genus Rhipicephalus; species Rhipicephalus appendiculatus. The sequence continues at coordinate 2,943,481 of JALIZH010032968.1, forward strand.
AGATGTTGATTTAAGGATCGGGAAATCCTTGCACGAAGTTCGTACCTGTGGTTTCGATACACTGGAGTGAAAATTCTTAGCTGCGAGCCGTTCATTGAACCAATGAAAAATCAATTTTATGGTGATAATAATTCAGTCTAGATATTTTGTTTTTCTTGCTTAATGATCACGCTGCATGGCTGGAAGGAAGCAAACGAAACGTGAATATCCTCCCCCCCCCCCCCCCGTCAATTTTTCCTGCTTTTGAAGCTGTGCAAGGCGTTATGGTGTTAAGAGTAGTTTAAATCAAGAACCATGGGTAAAAACGCTGCACAGGGAAGGGATGAGTGCTAGGCGATGCCAAGAAAGGGAAATTGTTTTTTTGAAGTCGATGGTTTGATGAAGCATCGTCTCGTCGGAAAGAAGCATGAAGAAACGAGAAGAATGAGCGCCGACCGAAATGAAAAGGTTTAGAACATTGAAAAATAACGTTTCGGCTACCGTGCGCTAGCCTTGTTCACAGTGTGTGAACTGTGAACAAGGTAGACTGTGAACAAGGCTACCGTACGGTAGCCGAAACATGATTTTTTAATGTTCTAACCTGTTCATTTTGGTCAGCGCTTATTCTTTACGTTTCTTCAAATTGTTTTTTTGTTTGCTAGAAGATGTTTCCGTTTATCCTCAATTTCTTTTTCTTTTTTTTTTTTTCAATCTATGAAGCGGTCTATCTTGGGAAACATCACGCAATGAGCGCGCTGAGGAGACAGGCAGGAGTTACTTTGCTAACCGTAGAATAAGTCGTATGATATGGCCGGTTTTTTTTTAAACAGCGTGTCGATGTCCTGGTGTGCGCTGCGTATGCGCATACAAGTTCTCACTTGCAGATAAACGAAAGCGCTATTTCTATAGGTTCGCATCATACGTTTGCACCACACTGCGCTTCCGTATTAGTCCTTATTTCCTTGATATCAGCGCTTCGGTCATGTTAGAGCTCTATAACCTCCACGTGCTGCACAGCGACGCGCCTGGAATCGTTTTTATGAAGAGAGCCATCGACCGGAACAATCTTCCCTCAAACCTTGTCCTCCGTGCCAACCCTGTTCACTTTAAAGAAAGCCGCCGTGCAGTCACTTTTGTCAACTTCAACTAATTTGTTCTCTCATGCGAAATCCTCTTTTCAAGGTCCTAGAGGTATTTTCAATAAATAAATAAATAAATAAATAAATAAATAAATAAATAAATAAATAAATATCGCTTAGCCAGTTTCGGCATCGGCACAGAGCTCAAGCCTTCAACCCCCCCTACGCCCCGATATATTCTATAAGTGCCAGGTGATGTTCGCCACGGTGCATCAGTGGTTACGGTGCTCGAATGCTAACCAGAAGGTCACGGGTTCGAATCCCAGCCGCGGCAGTCGCATTTTGATCGAGGCGAAATGGCCCGTGTGTTGTGCTATGTCAGTGCACGCTAAAGAACTTTAGATGGTCAAAATGTCTGGAGACCTCCACTACGGCGTCCCTTATAGTCATTGCGTGGTTTTGGGACCTAAAACCCCACATATTATTACTATGCACGGATTCTGAACGGCGCGACAAATCAATCGAAAAGACTAATGATCACACGAACACACCAACTCACCCAGTTGTCAGCAGTGCTACTTAACGTGATATTATTATTAACTGTCACAAGATATAAGGTGCATCATATCAACCGAAGGGCCTGTGGCAGAAGCGCATACCAGCGAGATGCTATGCTGTTGCATACCTCACGTTGGTCGTCGCTGGACGACATGGTGAAAGCGAAGAGAGAGACCAATCAGATTGCGGCTAGTCCTGACCGCGCGGATACGGTGCCGCAGAGCGCGAACGTCGACTGTCAATGGCGATGACCGAGAGGCCCTCGTACAGAACATCCGCGCTCCGAACCAATTCTTCTTCTTGTGCTTCTATCGAAGAACCGAGGCTCGTGCTTCGCGTGACCCGTGACGTTTGATCGCTCTTCAAACCGTGGTGCTTACCCGCTATGGGGGGGGATTGACCAACAGAGAGAACGACGAAGAAATAACTGTATCGGGATGACAATGAACACTTTATAATTGTCATTATTACTACCTCTCGTTGCTTCAACACCTTTCATAGAAATGTCTTGTTAATCAACAAATATCATTCATGTTCTATGCAAGTGCATATAGAACTATCTCTAAAGACTCTACCCGCAATAATCTCTATGACCACCCGGTTTGTATTGGAATCTTCCCTTAGACTCTGCTCATTCTTCATACGCCAGATATCCTATATGTACACAGTGCTTGTGATTATTTATTTTTTTTTCGTGTTCTTTTACTTCCAGTTTTTCTTGTTCGGTGCTTATTCAAAACTACTACCATGTTCATAAGACAGCCAGCTGTAACGTAGTCCTATCTTATGTTTCTTTCGTATATAAATCTAAAAACAAAAAATAAAACATGTGTCCAAAATAAAGCTCTGACCTGCAATACAGAAACATCATAACAGAGCCACTAGCGAAGACCCCCCCCCCCCCCCATATCCCCCAAGGTTGAGGACGATTGGTAATAGCGCAGTTTAGCACAATGCTAGAGCAGATTTGTAAAATCTCCTTTCGGATACTCAAGACGCCCAACGCTGATGACTAGAATTATCATTTTGACCCTACTGTAATCAGCGTCAAATGGCAATAACGGTTCCTGTTAAGCGCTGGCAAAATAGCAAGGGCAGTGCTGTTCTAACTGCGCTACCCTTACCCACTAAGGGGGGATTGGCCAAGAAGCCGGCGGTTAATGTAAGTGAAAAAATTAAGGGCTATCGACCCATGGAGAAATTCAGTTTTCTTCTTTTTTTTTCTGTCTTTTATCTATGGCTTTTGTAATCCTTTTACCTCCCTGATTTTTTATTTACATTGCATTTCGTCCTCCACTTTTAAATGCGAATGCATTTCTTAGTCGGGCTATGTCAGGCGCATCCGGCGGCGTCCGCGGAGGAGGAGGAGGAAGAGGATAGGTTGAGGAGGTGTCCGCGCGCCGGCAGGTGTTATTTCTCCGCTCTCACTCCCTCTCCCATAGCAACAGCTGCGGGCGCGCGCGCTTATCCTCGCCCCTAGCAACCGGAGCATGTGGTGCGAGAGAGTGTAGGAGAGGGTAGGTGCAGTGCTTCGCCGCTCCTTCTCTCGCCGTTCGCTCTCTTTCCTCCCTGCGCCCCACTCTCCCGTCCGCTCGCGCCTCACTCTCGACCGTTCGCTGGCTGGGCGCCTCTCAAGGCGATGGCAGAAGTCGGTGTCGGCGCAAGAAATGCATTCGCATTTCCTCACGATTCCCTTCGGGGAGGTGGGGGGCATTTTTTTTTATGTTGCACAGCCTTTAATTTCCCTTTATAATAGACAATGTGACCAATCCCCCCTTGTGGGTATGAGCCAGGTTCACCTAGGCGACAAACGAAAACAGATGACATAAGATGATAAGCTTGGTTCATTAAGACGACGAACCATTTTAACGTCGATTTTCGCTTGCGCTCGGACTCCTTCATTTATAATTTTAATCTGAGATCTCCACGCGAGTGCGTGAGAAGTGAACGAAGAACGAAGAAGAAGAAGAACCGAATCCTGGCTGGACGGGCTGCTATGATTTCGTGAGCTCTTGGAATCGTTTTCGACAGCGTCGCACGTTATTTGGCCCATCAGCATCTCTTCGCACGGGACTGACAAGATATTATTGATCAGCGCGACGTTGAAGGAGGCCAACCCAACCGAATTGCGGACGACGGCTTCGTGACAGTCGGCGGAATGAGCAAGCGGGGACCTGGCGACGGCGAGCAACCTCTGCGTGAGGCTTCCAGCAGTGGGCGGCCCGGTTGTCCTGCCAAAGGCTTGTCTGGAGCGTCAACCGCGACCGTAGACCGTAACCTGCACGGGCATGGCACGCAATCTTTCGAAGTGGTGAAGCAGGCCCCGGATAGGTCACCTCTCCTTGCCGAGCCTGTCAAGAATGCGTTGCGGGAAAGTCCTTCGCAGTCCAAAGCGCTAACTGAGTCCTCGCCCCGCACATTCTTTCGTGAGAACGCCTTCCCCGAGCAGCGGGGTGTGCCTGCCACAGAGCACGAGAAGGCGGATCGCTCTTTGTCCAGTCCTACTAATCGGGCCAAGCCAGTGACTTCCGGCGCGCACGTAGCACGCAAGCCGGCGGAGCACGTTCAAGCCAAACCACCGGTGCTGGGAGATACACTCAAGAGATCGCCGCAGAGTGGTCATTCGCGGTACATTGAACTACCGAAGCCCAAACTTACAACGGGCATAGCCAAGAATGAGTCTGTCGACGATCGTCACGTCCGAGGTGGCGAAGATGACTTCGTTCGTCGCGATCCCGTCAACTTGGCAGCGCCGCGAATTGGTAATACGCCAGAGTTAAGCGCAGCCGAATGCGATTCGCGCGTCCCAAAGCTTTTACAGCCCGCCGAAAATATATCTCCAGTCCACGGTGAGCACGTCAAGAGCTCGTCCCCGGGCTCTTCTACCGTGGACGACGGACTAGCGAAGCGAAGACGTGCTGCGGGCAGTCGCAAGGACGATTATCGTGGCGAACGAGATCGCCCAGCCGGCAAGAAAGCACCGGGTGGTGCGGGTTCCTTAGAAGCAGCGGCGACCAGCGTCCCGACGGAAGCATCCGGTATTGGCCGAAACACGACAGTTCCGAAGCTGTTCAAGCCAACCGCGAACGCGCCGCTGGTGTTCGGAGAGCCTGTCCAAAGGATGGAGTCCCAGAGCTCCTTTTCTCGAGACAACGGACTACCAAATGCCAGACATTCTCCCAGCACTCGCAGAAACGATTCTCCTCATCGCCAAGCCCTCCCAGCCGGAATGGATGTCTTAAGTTATCCGGGATCCGTCGACCGGGTAGCGTCGGCGACCAGTGGTATCTGCGATGTGTGCGAAGCTGATAGAGGCTCGCACCTCCCCAAGCCCTTAGAGCCTGCCACTTACACGTCTTCTGACCTGGGACAGCCGGTAGCAAAGGTGACCCGGAGCAGTAATCCTAGGGACAATCGAGTATCGGAGGAGGCCAGAGGTCCTGTGGGTGTTCCCGAAAGCCATTCTATTGACGAGCAATGTCTGTCAACCATTCGGCCAGAGTCCGCTCACCTGACGGCACCAATGAGCAGCGCTGTTCAATTGCCCGGGATTGAACAAAGATTACAAGGTCCGAAGCTGTTGCAACCACCTGTGGTAGTGACACCGGTGTTAGGAGACGCGGCCAAGTCGACGTCCCAGGGAAGCGTTGTCCAGAGCAAGGGAATACTGAAACAGGGACGCTCGCCGGCATTTCCGAAGAACGACGGTCTCTGCCAGCAGGGCCCCGTGATCACCAGTCCAGGCAGAGCCGCGGCGCCCCAACTGAGGTCCGCCGACCAGGCCGAACCAGCACCAAGCGGAAAGTATCACGTAAGCAATTATCGATGACACGCGCGTACTCAAAATACAAGGGCCTGAAAAAACTAAGACTCCCATTTTATTTGCACAGTCACGATATAATGGTTGTATGGCGACCGTGTTGTATGCTTACCAGTGCATTCTACCCTATTGTTTCAAACCTTTATTTGGCCTATTACTTACAAAACCGTGCGTGCGAGAGAAATTGAAAAACCCACCATAGTGGGTTTGGTGTATTCTGGTGTGTCTTCGTGTTAAGAACAAACTACGCTAGTGTGTTCTGATGTAGCTGCAGCCTGGTGTGCTAAGTTCTGGGGGGGGGGGATACGAGCCTGGTGTGGTGTGTCCTGGTGTAGAGAGAAGCCTATACTCGGGGACAACTTTCTGTGGCAATGAAGGGAAAGCTACGGGGGGCGGAGCTACTGCACATGTACTCCTCCGCCAAGTAGTCCGGTGCGGCTCGCGTTTCGAATGACGGCCGCGTTCGAATAACAACGTTTCCATACAAATTGCTATGTCTGCTTAGACAGCGATTTGTGAGTGAAATCCGACACAAGCTCCTTCTGCGAGTCGTCGGAATAGCTGGAGGGCGACGAGCGCTCATCTAAAGACGTAGACGCCATTTTGACTCTGAGGTGCACGTAAAACGTGCGACGTTTTCAGACGGGCAAAAACGCGAAATGACATTGCATAAAGTAAAACAAATACGAATGACTCCTTGGTGCGAGCAGCGTCTCTTCATAAACAGCATCCCGTAGAAAATAAAGTAACGTTGTTTTTTATGATTTTCACGCGGAAAACACGGACGCATTTGTGGGATTATATTCTTCAGCGGTGGCACACGCCCACTTTGGCTCTGTAGCCTTCCCTTCATTGCCACAGAAAGTTGTCCCCGAGTATAGTTATATGTGTTCTGACGAGGACACTAGCCTTGTGTGTCGCGTTCTGGTGGGCCAGTTAGGCTTGCGTGGTGTGTTCTGGTGCATGAACCACGCGCACACATGGCACGACACAACTAGCACAGGCAGCTAGCCCAGGCATTTCTAGAACATTATTGAACACAAGAGAGCACTGCATTTAACTGTGAACACGAAATCTTAACACAATGTGAGAATTGTGACCCACAAAAAGCACAGACAAAGCCAAGCAACAGAGTGAATAGTTTAGTTCAGCATGCATATTTGGTTATTAAGACATACAAATTGTTTTTTATCCGTAGCGCCGCTTTTTGATATGGAAAGATTTAGTAACAGCTCCGTCTGAAATTTGTCTTCAGTTCTTTATTTAGCCAAACTTTTTTTTTTTTTTTTTTTTTTTTTTTTTTTTTTTTGCTCGTATGGTGCCGCAGCAAGGAGACAGTCCGTGGTCCACGGACCAGTTGAGCACTAGTCTCACTGCCTCGCATGCTCCGGTGGTCAGCAAGAGCAAACGAGTGTCCATCGATCCGCGCACATCTGTCGACGTGATCACTCCGACAGAGACGCCTTCCGGCCCGGTGACACCGCCGCAGAGTGCTTCGTCGGTTGACTGGAGCTCCCCGCCCTGGGAACTGCCGAGACGCTTGAGTAAGACAGCTGCTATGCATGTTGATAAATATGTTTATTTTCGATCGTATATGACATACTAATTATGAGCTCTATGTATAATCACGAATATTGAACCATCTTTGCTTCCTTGTAAAGTAATGTTGAAGTTCATTGATCGCATTGAGCAATTTGTGGCCCATTACAAGGCCATGGTGTAAGATATATATATCTTACACCGTATACAAGGCTTCGTATTGTTCAAATATATATTTTTTTAATTCATATACGGGGTTTTACGTCCAAAAACCACGATATGATTATGAGGGACGCCGCAGTGGAGGACTCCGAAAATTTTGACCATCTGGTGTTTTTTAACGTTCTCTGACATCGCCCAGTACACGGGCCTCTACCATTTCGCCTCCATCTAAATGTGACCGCCGCGGTCGGGATCAAACCCGCGACCTTCGGGTCAGCAGCCGAGCACCCTAGCCACTGATCCACCGCGGCAGACAATGTTGAACAATATGATACGCCGTAAATTAGTAGTGGCAGCGTTAGACATTATCCTGGTGAAAACATTAGACGCCTCATCAAACGTGAAAATTAGCCTTAGGTATCGACACGAATGATTCAGAAAAATATTATCACGCAACGACGTCACATAAAGTGGCGTTCCATGATGATGTCTTCACACTAAATCGTCGCTTGCTCAGAGATGGGCCGATCCCGTAGGTAGCGAAAAACCCAGGTTAGGTGCAATGTCTGCGATCCCGAAGGCACGGCGAAAACACGTCAGGTGCAGAAATTTTTGTAGGAGAGTGGAGGAGGACGTAGAGTTTCCTATAAATACACAAGAGGGAACTCTGGCGCTAGTGTCTATGGGAGCTGCAACGCACGGTGCTTCAGCCAGCATGGGAAGGATGGGTAGTACACAAATTTGCCTAGTCTTGCCTGCTCTTCGTTCTTTCGGCTCCGTGTGGCCTGAATCCGCTTTGCCGCAATACGAAGTTCACCAAAGGTTTAGCACTTACGCTTCACCACCTTGACCTTTTTAGGCTCACGAATTCAAATCGGCCCACGAAGTTTACAACGGTCCGTTCTTTTATCCAAAACAGCCAAAACACAGCAATATACAAAGCCACAAGTGCGTTCGAAGCCGTAAGCACGAAGACTAGGCAAATTTGTGTACTGCCCATCACTCCCACGGTGGCTGAACGATCGCAGTGCCAGAGTCCCCTTTAGTTAATTTTAGGAAACTATGGAGGAGCATTAGCACATAGATTGAGAAGAAAAGAAGATGGCTTACGCCTTGGAGTCGTCTTTGGTGAATGCATTCGGGAGCCTGTCAGTATGTTTAAATAAATTTATTTTCACAGCATTTATGTCGCAAAGGGAGGTAGACATCAAGTGATGACTTCCTTCGTTTACGAGATAATGCAGTCACACAGGTACAAGCGCGGGAGAAAGGGGTTCATTCTTATAGCACTAAGCAAAACAATTTCCCGCGCATTCATAAGCATTACCGTTTTATCCATCGGGCAGTCAGTGCGATCCACGATGCCACTTGCAGGCGATACGCAAACCAAAAGCTCCTCGATCCAGCCACACTTTTGGTCGGGCAAGAATGGCGAGCAGAACCCGGCGGCCATCGACTCGTCATCGAGCGGGCCATGGATCAGGCGACAGGCACTGGCAGTCCGCAGAGCCGTCATGTCCAGGCCTCCGTGGTCCTCCTCCCCAGGCAGACATAGGTTTCGTGCTGTTCCGCATATCGTAAGTGACCGCTGTTGTACTTTACCCAGCAAACCACTGTCGTACTTTATCCGGTGAATGCGTGTATGGTGCTAGAGGCCTAGTCAGGTGAGGTTTCTTTCAACGTCACCTTTTGTCACAAGCACCATGACAATCTTGTATTGTTCCACAAATGAAGAAATAAATAAATAAAACGTCCCCAGTGATTCGGGCTCAGTTATAAAGCGGAAATTTGGGCTAGTTTCTATTGACATGGCGCAGCGCGCAATGAATGCTGACTCTCTGAAACTACAGTGCTTGACCGGTTGAGCCCGTATCACGGTTGAGCCCGTAAAACTACCGAAAGTAATTGAAATATTAGAGCGCACCTCTTAAGGGGTTGTTGCTGCGTTTGGCATCGGTGTGCCTCGTTCGTCGTCGTAATGTAACGAAATTACCTGCCACAAGCGTGCAGTATCGCCCAATTTACAGGAACGAGTCCAGAGGTGGCTTCTCTGGGTTCTCTCCGCACAAAGTGGCGCGATGTCTGTTCATTCTAGCACCTACCCGCTAATTCGAACTCCGCTTAATTCGAACAATTCTATTGTCCCCTTCTAGTTCGAATTAACGAGCTTTTACTAGCAGTTGTACGGCACAGGCTAAGACAGTTTCTCTGTAAAGCACGTGTACAGCTGTCCTCGAATCTCGCACCTGACAGTATCGTAATCCTCGGCAATCTTCTTTTATGCGATCGACACAGAAACTGCCTCCGGTCAAGGGTCTGCTGCGGGCGCAGGCGCCGACGATGCCACCGACGACGCCTGCTGGCTCGCTCGGCTCTTCCGTACCGTCGTGGTCCTCGTGGGTGAAGCACCGATTCCCGCGCCTGGTTTTGGCCGCCGTCGTGGTTGCGATGGTCGCCATGCTGCTCCTGTTCGTGGCCCACCGAGCGCACAACGACGCAGTCGCGGACCGGCTCGTGTGCAGCACCGACGACTGCGTCCAGTACGCGCGACGGATCCTGCGTCGAATGAACACCTCGGCGAACCCTTGCTACGGTGCGTGTCGCGCAGTGGCGTAACCAGGGGGCCCGTGCTTCCACCCCCCCCCCCCCCCACCAACGATTTTTTTTATTTTGCCATGGCCTAAAATGACACTCGACCATTCTGTCTGCCAGGCCTTCAGCCGTCACTCCAGATCAAGGTGATGCCCCCCCCCCCCCCCCCCCCACTATGGGGCGGCAAGCTCACTCATGAGTCGACTCACTCAGACTCGGATCGAGGCGTGAGTCTGAGTGTGTCCTGGTGAGTAATATTTTGGTGAGTTTGAGTGAGTCTAGTCGAGAAAAATGTTAGTGAGTATGAGTCCGAGTGAGTGCGGTCGAGGAAAAGTTTGGTGAGTCTGAGTCCAAGTGACCCCTAAACGCAAAATGTATTTCTTGAGTGAGTCTGAGTGAGCTCTACACGTTTTTGCCTATATATGGTTCTTTTTACTGAACTTCAGCCTTACGTAGGCGCACGTTCACACTCACGCCGACTCGCAGATACTTCAAAGCACCAGCGTTCATACGCCAGCTCAATTTTTATTGATCAAAGGCCTTAGTTACGGCGGAAGGGGGGGGGGGGGGGCGGTTGCCGTGACCTACCCCCCACCTCTCCATACTGTTTCCCGGGAATCCTCGATAAAAATATCTAATCTGAGCCATATCTTTCAATAAAACTCCTTACTGTATTGCAAGCACTGATATCTTATATTTCAAGGAACGAGATAAAAAGACGCCATGTAAAGCACCGATTATGCGAAATACTGGTGTTAAAAGAGCATTGACACCAATTTCGCAGAAGCCAATTGTATGATAACGCACTCACGACTCGGCTCACTCAGACTCAGATAGAGCCGTGAGTCTCAGTTTGAGTGAGTCTAAGTAAGTAAGATTTTCGTGAGTCGGAGTCCGATTGAGTCCGGCTGGAAAAAAAGATTTGTACATCTGAGTCCGAGTGAATCCGGTTGAGGAAAATTTTAGTGAATCTGAGTCCGAGTGAGTCACAAGGGCAAAATATAATTCATGAGTGAGTCTGAGTGAGCTCCACATTTCTTGCCGACCTATGCCCCCCCCCCCCCCGCGAAAAAAATTTCTGCCTACGCCCCTGGTGTCGAGCGTTGGTCGGCCGGAGAGACTTGCCCGCATAGGCGTGCACAGGGTTCTCCATTAAGGGAGGGGGAGGGGGGGGGGGGACAAGCCTCATTGCATCAAATGGAAATATTTTTGTCAGTACCCTTTAAGAATGCTGCAGAGGCCGCGGCCACATGACTGAAGTGCTACAGCTGATTGGCTCCGCGACTAAAGAAAAAGTCGCGCTCACGCACCCGGCAGTGTTCTCGTCCTGCTTATGACGTCACTCCAGAGCGCGCGCTTGTTGGTGTTCCCATTTCACTTACACATCGAAGGGATCCCCCTTTGATGTGGAAGTAATATGGAAACACCAACATCAAAAGCATCCGCGCTTCACATCAAAGGCATCCGCGTTTGACGCGAAAATGCCTGCTACCTTCTAAAAGCGCACCTGGCTGTAATCCATGTTATTTCGTTTTCCTGTGCTACCTTTGCCGTTTTGGTAGGGGCCGGAACAACCGATATCGCCAGAACAAAAGCATCCGAAATAGAAGAGCTTCGCGGCTTTCCCGCTAAGTGACGGGTGGATGCGCCGTGTCATAGTGAGAAAGCTGGATTGGTGATTCCTTCGCAGATTTCCACGCTTATGTGTGCGGTGGCGTCGGAGGCTCACCCGGGACACCTTCGCACACCAATGGACCTCAGCGGGTGACAATTGCGCGCCAGCAAGGCCGCGAACTGGTGTCCGCCCTCAATTACTCGGCCACCGGCACCTCGCAAGCGCACAAGTCTGACGCAGCGTTCAAGGCGCTGAGGGCGCTGGAAACGTGTCTAGAGCGAAGGAGTGCGGACGCGGCCGGACAATTCGCTGTATTCATGCGCGAGCGGGGAATTCCCTGGCCGGCGTCGGCAGATGCGATTGTCAAGGTACTTAATTAAACTTCACACAGATGTCATTGCAGCGCTAAACAAAGTGGCGGGATTGAAATCCGGCCGCGGCGGCCGCATTTCGAGGGAGGCGAAATGCTTGAGGCCCGAATGCTTAGAGTTAGGTGCACGCTAATCAACACCGTGTGGTCAAAATTTCCGAAGCCCTCATCTGCGACGTCCCTCGAGCATAATCATATCGTGGTTTTGCTTATTTGAGAGTGATATACGCATTTTTAAATTTTTTCTTTTCTCGGCCATATAAGCAGAACCAGGAAAATTGAACACCGCGCCCATTCGAAACATTTGGGACCACACTGTAAGATATGGAATATTCTTGGAAGCCACGCGATGAGCAATTGTAGACACTGCAATCTTATCAATGTTTCAGGGGGTTTCTGTTGCATATAACCGGGAGTCCATTTTTACCAACTAGCCGTTTCATCAAATATGGCTTTTTTTTTTCGTTTATTTCTTATGCAATTACGTCATGCCATCACTGCCACCGGTGAGATGGCGCTACGTGCACATGCCCCCCAAATCCTGGTCATGACTGACATCTTTGCGATGCGATATGCTGCATAATGATAGTCATCTACATCAGCATAATGCACAATCTGTCGTCGTTATCCGCGCCGCAGCACGTGGACGTTCTGGACATCATTCTGCAGCTGGTCATCGACTGGCGCGCCACGCTCTGGTTCGACGTGCGCTTGGAGTACCACGGGCTGGACGGCAACCCCGTCATAGTCGTGGGCGAGGCCTCTGCATTGGCTCTGTACCGCATGGAGCAGCTCTCCGACCTCGACGACAACGCCTACAAGGAGACAGTGCGCGCGGTGGCGGCTTTCCTGACGGGTGGTAGGTTTCGCGCACGCATCGTACGGTCAAGTGCTTCTGCAATCGTAGACAAGACCACAGGCGTGCGCAGGATTCCCCTTCAGGGAGGGGGGGGGGGGAGGTTTGTCGCAGCGGCCCCCCTTCCTATTGTGTCAATGTATGGGGCTGACTCTGCGCCGCCCCCCCCCCCCCCACCCCCCCGAGTAGCAGCGCTCCCCTTTCTATTACGTCAATGTATGGGGCTGACTTTGCGCCCCCCCCCCCCCCCTCTAAGGTGACTGGGGGGGGCACCCCCCTGCCCCCCCTCGTGCGCACGCCTATGAACAAGACGACGAATCGACCTGTGTGACTAACGTAAACAACGCAAGAAGCCGCAGCGGTGGTAGAGCGGTTAGCACGTCCGTCTCCTATGCGGGTGGCTCGGTGTTGTGGACACTCATGAAGGTGGCCTAGCTGACCAGGAACGACACGGAGTCTTTCCGCTGCCACGCAGTTGGAAAGTCGAGGTTTTCGCCTGGTATAATTATCGCTATAGTGCGAGTGTCTGCGTTTGGTCCATGATGTTTTTTGTTTTCTTTTTTTTTTTTTGGGGGGGGGGGGGGGCAGTAACCGACGCCGTTCCAATTCGTCGTTCTCTCCGTTTTCGCAGTATCACTACGGCCAGAGCCTCGGCACGACAGTGACGTACCCCTTTAGCACTGAAGTCACATGTGACGTTTCTGTTGAGGTCACGTGATCCTGAGCTGTTCAGACCGATGATCTCCCTTTAAATACTCAGCTACTCTTCTTTCTGTAACAGGCTTCTGTGCTTGTCTCAAGCAGAGGCCTTCCTCAACTACCTACCGCACTTAAAGCACTGGAGGAGTGCTGGCTAAATAACTGTTGTTGGTTAGCCTTGAAAAATCTTGGCTAGTCGTCGATATTGGTCAGCCAATTCATGATGTTGAAGAGTGCAAAGGACAAGGGACGGTAGAAAAGGGTACGGGACAGTATATTGTCCTTCGCGACGTTCAACTTCATGAACCAGTATCAACTTGCCCAGCTTTCCACTTTAATGGCTAGCCAATGTTTTAACCGCAACAATTTCGTCGTTAAACTTCAGTCCACTTGTGTGTAACTTGTTCACCAATTCTTGTTTCTTTTGTTTTTTCTCGTTAATATATCAGGTGCGGCGACATTGACGGACCATGACGTAGACCAGCTTCTCGCGGACGAAGCGCCAATCAGGAGGGCCCTGTTGGCTCCCGAAGAGCCCGACGACTACGACTCGCTGATGCCGATGCACGAGCTGTACGAGAGAATCGGAGGCATCTCCTTCCTCAACGTCACAGAGTGGCTCGCTTTCCTCGACAAGCACATGCACGTCAACCTGTCCACCAGCACCCTGGTCCTGTTGATACACGAGCGCCGGTGTCTGTCGCTGGCGGACACGTTCGCTAACATGATGCCCTCCCGACTGCTGAACGTGATCGGCTGGACGCTGGCCTACGTCTACGCCTGGACGGTCAACCCGGCGCTGGACGCACTCGGCGCGACGACCGACGACCACCTCACCGCGAACGACCTGTGCTTCCTTGCAGTGCACGAGTCGTACGGTATCGCACAGGTACAGATAGATTGCATTATGGATTCAAAGGGCCCCAAACCACCCCCGGAAATATGAAAAATGAGCGCGTTATTCTCTCCCGGTATTTCTCGTCTTTCCGGCACAATTGCCAGCAGAAACATGTTAAGCCCTTAGTCGCTTGCGCCAGCGAAGTCGTTTAGATCTCGCTAAGCTGCGGGAAATTTTAAATCGGCCAACCTGGTTTACGTGTAAACGACTGGCTCAGGAAGCACTCGTCGTCTTTAAAGGCTGCGGTGAATAGTGTCCATCTACCTGCGCACATCGAAGATTGCTGTTGCGCACTGCTCTTTGACAATGCAACAATGTAAACAAGTATTGTGATAGATTACGGAGGGTAAGTGTTGAGGCTTGCCAAATAACACGCACTATGAGAGATATGCGTAAGTGTGCCGCCAGTCGCGCTGCCTGTTAAGTAACTGGGATATCTTGCTAGGCATTAGTATCTCAATCTTTTTACGATTGAGCTTTTTGATGACGTCGCATTCACGTTCACTCTGTTTCCTTGGAAACGTTTTAATAAAGTTGTAAGTGAGCGCTTGTAATGTCTACAACGTTTTCTTCCTGTACACAGTTTTCTTTAAGTGCGTAGCACTTTGGAGGCTTGGCTTGTCGTCCGTCCACAGTCTCATACCACATGGTCGCGCACTGGTCAATACAGGTCCCCAAAAAGGTCAACAATGCTCAAAGACAGGTCCAAATAAACTAGCAAGGTCTGAAATAATATTCGGCTCCGCCGGCCAAAGGAACATGAAGGTGTGCCGGTGGAAATGTTAATCAGAATGACAGAACCAAAATCATTCTGGTTTGGGTCCCCGCTCACTCGAGAAACCCCGGTGACGAGGAAGCACATAGTGGCCCGAGGGTTAGCAAACCGGGTCGCGCTTTGCTTGGAACCGGGCCCAACGACAGGAGAGGCAGTGACCTCCTACAAGCGACCTTACGACTATGTACAGAGATGACAGGTGATTGTACCCCAACCTGCACAGCAACTTTACGCGAGCGCAGGCCACTGTCCTCCACCCACGGAGCAAGAATTCTTGAGGAGGCGAAACTGCGCTCGCTCGGGCGTCCTAATAAAGTCACGAAATCGGGCACAGCACCGACGCGCCCTCTGTCGTGAGAGTCCGCTAACGGAGAAGGAAAAACGCGCGCGCCGCTCTCACCGCGCTCTCTGACGAAGCTCGTCGGTTCAAGGCCATTCGGCGACCCTTGCCGCCCCTATCCTTGCTGCCGGACTGCTGCTGTTCGTGCTGGAGACCTCTGCGCCACTACACCCCTAACCTTTTCTCTTCTATCCACTGTCATCCCATCCCCCTATTCCGCAGGCGCTGCGCCACAACCACAACCACCACCATTCGGCGCCGATTCACCGTTCGTGCTTCACGTCCGAATGGGTGTCTGTCTGTGCGTCCTCGCCGGCTCCAAATTTTAACGCGACAGCGTTAGAGAGCTCGTTTCGCAGAAAATGCCGGCGTCGTCATCGTTCATTGTGAGTGAAAAATCAGCCTTGTCCGTGACCGCAAAATCGAGAAAAGATGCAAAACAAATTAAGAACTACCGGCACAGAGCGCCGTATAATACCTCTCAACCTCGCGGACACCGGTGCTTGTTTCTTCATAGTTCAATGCAGTGAAGTCATGTGAAGAGGAGGTTACAGGACACACAATCTCAATTTCTTCACCCTTGCAAGCAGCGCGCATGTTTGTACCTTGAGACATAGAAGTATCTCTCCTTGCATGCTTTCCGCACTTCACGTCAGGTCCAGTTCATTTCCTCCCCCCCCCCCCCCCTTTTTTTTTTTTATTGCGTACAGTAGGCAAGTAGCTGGGACAGCGCGGAAAAATTGAAGGCGCGGTGTCTGGTAACAACACTGGCCGTTTCGGTTTTTCCTGGAGAACTTCGCCATCAAGCTCGCCACAATAGCGCCGCCTGTCTTTGCCACTGTCCGAAAAATGCTTATCGCAAACCTAATTACGAAGCGTCAGCTCTCGTTCTTTCCTTGGTATGGCGCGAGCCCACGCTTCCAACCTCACTGGGTCACTAGAAACTTGGAAGGTAATTACTTTCTTCTTGCAGAATGTGTATCTGTTGCAGTTCGGCACAACACATTTCCGCCGCATCCTGAAGAAGCACTGGTCGAAATCAGAAAAGCTCTCTCCTTCGTCGCGGCGTGTAAAGCTCGCGCCAACACCGAGGAGTCGGAGTCGCCGGCGCAACGTGCGGACGCCACTGAGCGCACGTGCGGCCGCTTGTTGGGAACTTTCCCTCTCAAGGCCACCTACGCATGCGCGCGCAGAACAAGCGAGCGAGGGGCGCGTGCATGCGGCAGACGTCGTCTGCGCAGGGCACATTCCTAGGCGTTCGTTTCAAGTGCTGTACGGCCTATAATTCTGGCAGTATCAATTAGTAACTGCAGCTAAAATAACTGTCACATCTAGCGATTGATGTTACAGATAGAAATCTGAAAAATGTTACAGTGTACGAGGGCCTATCGCAATTTTTATGCGTCGCGTCCATAGAAGCGCATGTAAAAGATGGCAACACGCCGAAAGCGTCATCTGTCGAGCTTTGGCGTAAACCGTATTCCTCCGTGACGCTATCGCGTCGCCCTCGCGCGCTGCCGCGGCATGGAAGCTTTTCCTCCTCAAATATTTCTTTCTCCGTGCCTCCACCAAATTCAAACACCCTAACCACCCCTCACCGCTTAGCGCTTTTCACTAGCGGAGAGGTTGATTCAATATGCAAGAATTGCGATAAAAATGCCATAGCAAACCAAAGTCACATCCTCTGGGAATGCGAGGGCCTTCCTCCACCCAGAGAGCTTCTGCCAGCTCCCTCAGAAGTGACATGGGAGACCTTAATATACGGTACCCCGACGAAGAACTGCAAAAAGCCGTCGTTGCATGGGCAGAAGAGGTCGCCGCAGACAAGCGGCCAGCTCCAAACCACTGAACTTTCTTTTAAATAAAGTGTCCTCCTCCTCCTGTGCCAATGGGGTGGCGTCGCTCGGTTGCTCGGTTGGCAACCTCGAACTTAGATGAAAAAGGCCCGCTCGTAATCCCGACTGAGATCAGTAGACGGCTCTTGCCCTTGCATATACGTGCTGTCCGGGCCGCATGCACCCAGGAATTTTTTTCGGGGGGGTGTTTATGTGTAGAACGGCTAACTTTGGCAACTGGCGGTCGATGTGAAGGCGCGTAAATACTTTCGCATCAACCGAAAAGTTTAAGCATGAAAAAATTTCGGGAAGTGTCAGAACCCCCTCAACTCCCCCCTAGTTACGGCCCCGCGTGCTGTGCTCCCACCGCTTGCTTCGCGTTGGGTAACAAACGGCACGAAAGCGGCTTCGCTGCCGTATTCCCTTACGCCCTAGTTTTGTAGAGTTACCCGAGTTCGGATCCTAATGGAATTATAGCTGCTAGCCTTTGTATAACATTCCAATCGCTCTCGCATTCGTCGCTTCGCCCTTGCGGCGAAGAAGAAGAAAACTTTATTCGTGCAAAAGACTGCGCTGCCGCTAAAACAGGGCAACGCCGCGTAGTCGGGTCCCTATTCCAAAGCACCGCTGGCTCTCGCCATCCTTTCAGCCCTCCTGACTAGCCTCAGCTGGTCACCGAGGGCAGGGCCGGACAGCAATGCCTCCCACCTCAATCTGCTGTGATACTGACTTTTTTTTATCGCTCGTGAAGGTAGCACCGTTCTTCCTGGACGCCTTCCCGACCGAGGAGCGCGTGAGCGTGGAATCCGTGATCACTCGAACGGCAGAGGCGTTGATGGGCATTCTGCGGTCTTCGGGCCGCCTCACCAACGCCACCCTGGCACAGGCGACTGTGAAGATCGCCGAGCAGTCTGCCGTGCACCCGTGGCCACTCAAGGCACTTTTGAGACTCGAGGTTTGTGTTCGTGCGTGCTATTATTAGGGTGTTTTAGCAGTTCCAGTTTACCGTACGGTAAGTGCGGAAACACCGTACCGTCGTTGTAGGTAGATTTTATTGCGATAGCAATTATATGGACACTCTCGGCAATTTTCGCAATTAAGTTGAATTATTCCGGTGTACAGGAAACGAGAAAGTTACAAATGACGAGACTGCACGGCTTCAAATATATATCGCATTTTGTAATTTGAGGTCAAAATATCAAGAAATAGGTTTGTTAATTGTGAGGTGCAAGTGCTTACTTTTTGAATATCAATTTATTGATGGACATATGGCTGCATTTTCACTGCTGGAATACTTATTTCGCCAAGAAAATGCTCATAAATTAAGTAAACTGAGTATTGTTGATAGTTGGCTACCGCAATTGTTTTTTTCTCTTTTTTTTGCAGTATCCCTGGCCGCCAACAGCAGTTATTCAAAGCACTATTGATACTAATAATAGTAATGTCGGTAGTATTACTACCGACATTACTACTACTGACAGTACTATCGATTGCACTGTCGATAATAGTATCGATAGTAGTACTATCGATAGTTTCTTTGCACTATCGATAGTTGAAAAGAAACTATCGATGTTATCGATAGTCAATTTTCCGATAGTTCTGCATCGCTACTGCCGAGATAGCCGACAGCGCGCGCGCCAGCGACGATCGCGCTCGTAAAATCAAAGGTCGCAATTGCTGCTGCCCCCCCCCCCCCCCACCCCACCGCGTCTTTTCGTGCTCGTTGAAGAAAACAAGCGGAGCGGGGCGTTTCCTCTCTGCTTGAGCATTCGAGGTCCGGTCTAACAGGTGGGGGGATCTTATCGCATGCGCTCTCCTAGCGACGGAGATGGGCCGGCTTGTTTGATCTCTGATTCAGCCGCGTTCACCGGGTAGAACGTACGATGCGCTGGAGGATCTTATCAATTTGGAATTTGTACGCGACATGACGCCGACGGCGCCGGTGACGGCAACGGCGACGGCAAGTCCATATAATTGCTATTGCAATGAGAAAAAAATGTGAGGGGGGAGGGAGGCTACGGTTATGCAGATGACCGTTAGCAGGCGCCTGATGGCGTGATGGAATAATGGAAAGCGGGTCTAAGGAGCACTGATTTTTGGGCGAGTTGGTTTTCCAAAGCAGAACACTTAAGTGCACGCACACAAGGACAGAGGAAGGTGTTGTCATTACCTTCCTCTGTCCTTGTGTGCGTGCACTTAAGTGTTCTGCTAGGGTCTAAGGCAAACATTTGGTCGAAAGAGTGCGCTACTAGACGATGAACAAGAACAGGAGTGCACAGAACATGTCCTGTGAAGTACTCTTCATGTCCCTAGTCTAGTAAAGCGCTGTTTCAATGAAATTAACTTCAACCAACACGATCTACTTATCATCTTGACACCAAGGAGGACGCCTTAGCTGGGCCTAGCTATTTTTGTAAAACGTAAAGTAGACAAAATGAAATATGTACGTTTCAATCTTTAATGCATCAGTTCAAAGGCTTTCACCTTCGTGTCGTCTTAATAGTATTGTGAGGGACGGATTCTGTGAGTCATTTTTTGATATGGAAACTGAGGTTTCAACACAAGTTTTAAGTCAGCTTTAAAAAAAAAGCCATCTTTCGGACTAAAACTGCAGAAAAGTTAACACTACATAATTGACTCACCAATAAAAAAAACTTATAAAGTCATAATAAAGACGAAATATACACTAGAACGTTGCTTTGAAAAAACTAGCAGTTGTTCCGTGTACGAATACAACCGATGAGCGAAGCTCCTTAGAAATGGGACGCACGCGGCGTTCGGCGCGCGCGGCGTTTCACTGTCCAGGCAACTAACCGATCACTGGGTGAACTACAGGATGAAGCGATGGTTTCGCGCGTTCGCCAGTGTGAGGGGAGAGGGCAGAGTCGAAGAAAGAGGGGGAGGGAAACTAACCTTCCTCCGTTTCACATGCGTTCGCGTTCTCGCGCTTTGCGCATCGTGCAGATGCCATCCGCGTTCCAGCGCTCATAAAGCTAATTTATCCTCCCGCGTGAGGGGAAGACGCCACAGCTGGCACCGTGCCAGGGAGCTTCAACGGCGACAGCGACGGCGGGGTGCCGGCCTAAGGAGCTTCGCTCCTAGAAAGTTGTGTTTGTGTGAAGCTGACTGTGTTTACTAGCGTAATAGCAGTGCAAGCTGCTGTACCCCGGCAGTTCCTAATGCAGCTATATATATGTTGGTTTGTGCTGGCTCATATTGGTCATCAGTTTTTATAACAACGTAATAACACCATGTGTACTAATATACTGTTATATCGGTACATTACATTCTCCGCACACTGCAAGAAAATTCTCCGTGCAGTCTTATTATGATTGATGGTAGTAGCAGTAAACAGTTGCTCAAACAGTTCAACTGGTACAGCATCGGACGCGTTATTCGAAAGTTGTAGGTTCGGTCCCTTGCCTGCGCGAAGTTGATTTTTTATCATGTTTATTTCCTTTCCGCTTACGTCATTATTACGGTACTAAAGTTAAAACATACAAGTAATTTCACCTTCGCCTTTCTTACCTTCATTGTCTTTTGGTTTCATTAGGTTCGTTCAAACAAAAAAGCCCTCGAACAATGCCCACTCTTATGTTCTACTACAACTACTACTACAATGCTACTCGTAACTGCTACTAACACACTGACGTACGACTCTGGTAAAACCTACCTGAAATTTCATGCTTTTTTTCCCGAAGATTCTTGACCTGCTGTACAGCGAGTTTCCGCTAGAGACTGACTCATTCTTCGCCACGTGGTTGGAATCCCGCAAAGCACTCAGGAATTCTCTCCACAACCGCTACTACGCGACATTCATGCTTGCAAGGTAACTATAGCGTGGATCCTGTCCTTCCTTTTTTTAATCCGTGTCACTAATTTAACGGAACAACAAACGAACGGGTGGGTTGGGGGGCGGGCAGGCACCAAGCGAGACAGACAGACAGACAGACAGACAGACAGACAGACAGACAGACAGACAGACAGACAGACAGACAGACAGACGGACGGACGGACGGACGGACGGACGGACGGACGGACGGACGGACGGGCAGACAGATAGATAGATAGATAGATAGATAGATAGATAGATAGATAGATAGATAGATAGATAGATAGATAGATAGATAGATAGATAGATAGATAGATAGATAGATAGATAGATAGATAGATAGATAGATAGATAGAATGGGATGGGATAGATGGATGGAACTCTCGAGGTGATAGATGGGGATGGATGCATGGGTGGATAGATGGGTGGGTGGGTGGATAGTTGAGATTGATGGCGATGGATGGATGATGGAATGGATGGATGGATGGACGGATGGAATGGAATGGATGGATGGATGGGTGAATGTATGGATGGATGGGTGGATGGATCTTACTATAAGGCTGGCCGCATGTGCCAGTATGTCACAACGGGAAGCTTAACGGGTCATGCAAGCTTTTCCTCAAGCTCTGACAGATCAATCAAACCACGTGTTTTCTGCTACTTGTACCATACATGATAATAGCTGACAGAACAAATGCTACGCTTGTGCCCTGTGTATGCACAGCTTGCTTTCTTCTAACACGAATATCCGTGCTAGCTAGCTCAACTGCATCTGTCGTTCTAAGCATTGTTTCACCATTTGCCCATGGTCCAGGTACCGCTGGCGTTATACGCGAGTTCAGTACCTCTACTCGCTGAACTTGTTACGCCTTGGCCTGGGCGTTGTGTTTCCTCCCTCGTACCTGCGTCACGGATGTGCGACGATGACGTACGCGGGATTGGGCTTCCAGCTGGCGCGTCAGCTTGTGCGAATCGTGGACGAGCGTGGACGTACGCTGGACTACGACGGCCGCCCGTACTCCTGGTGGAACGAGAATACTGGTGTGCGTAATGACTGTCGAGGCTGTTAGAGACAGCGCATGTCCTGTCTTTTCTTGTCCTTTGATTTCTTTGCCGCGCTGCCGTAATACATCAGTATGAACCCAAACCAACTCGCCCACCTAGCCGTTATTCTGTTAGAGACACGCTGCCCCAAGGGCGTAGGCAGATGCTTGTTTCGAGGGAGGCGGGTAAGGGGGGGGGGACGTTTTAGGGGCGAAGCTCCTTATACCGTGGGTCATGCGTCCCTTGTTTGTAGTAGCCACCTGCGTGATGACGATGACGCTGCCATCACGGCATCACGGCAATGTGGTGTGCCGTGATGACGATGACGATCGCGATGCCATACAACACATGGCATCGCGATATGGCCTCACATGCACATCGTTTGACCACATGCAACCAACCACCATCACGTCTTTGATGATGTTCCTCAGCCGTGCGTCCCCTGTAGTTCGTAGTACGTAGTGGCCACC
Source organism: Rhipicephalus appendiculatus (assembly GCA_030522465.1). Taxonomy (NCBI): domain Eukaryota; kingdom Metazoa; phylum Arthropoda; class Arachnida; order Ixodida; family Ixodidae; genus Rhipicephalus; species Rhipicephalus appendiculatus. Next base: position 2,965,944 of record JALIZH010032968.1, read on the forward strand.
TCGATTTGCAAGGTCCTGTGTGATGACGATGACGCTGCCATCACGGCACACCACATGGAATGTACCCACTATGCGTCATAACGATGACGCTGATGACGATGACGATCGCGATGCCATACAACATATGGCATCGCGATGGTTTACCGATGAACCTCCGGAGCTTCGCCCACTCATCATCATTCACTCCGTGCATATGCTGTGATTTTTTTTTTAATCTGAAGTGGGGGGCCAGGCAGGCCAGTGTCATTTTATGCTCTGTATCCCATGGCAGAAAAAAAATTTCGAGGGGGGGGAAGGCACGTACCAGGTATGCTACCCCGAGACTACGACACTGCCCTGCACGACTAGAATAGTCCTCAGTTTGAAACTCGATGTCGTCTCCCGGTCATGTACAAATGTGCGAGGACTGACATCGTCAGATCCATTTTCAACGCAATTCAGTTTATTTCAAACAGAACACAACACGATAGCCGAAAAGCCCGCGGTAAGCTATCTTTCGATAACTTGACAACGCCCTGGGCACCTATAACAAACAAGCACCTTGGATGTGTCACAGACTCACACCTGAATGAAAGAAGGCCTAAACAACGTTCCACATAGTCGAAAACAGTAATACAATATAACATGAACGCAAGGAAATACGTTAACAAACAGTAAAGAAAGGACGTTATATCACAACTTCGTGATCTACTTCGAGGACACGTAAGTGAGCGAAAGCAAAATGCAAGATCTGGTGCTATGTAACTAGAAGACATGGTCGTCATGACATAGAAATATAGCGTAACAACATTAGCTTAGAGAGAACAAAACTTTATTTGTGCATAAGGCGGGGCATTGCAAATGGTCGGGCCCCTATTCCAGGGCTCCGCTGGCCCTTGCCATCATCTCTGCCCGTTGGAGCAGCCAAAGCTGATCCTCAAAGGCCGAGCTGGACAGCAGTGCCTCCCATTGTTCCTCCGTGTTGTTTATGTTGTGGTGTTCTTCATCGTGTTGTGTACACTCCCACGTGATGTGAAACAGAGTTGGCGTGGTCCCACACCACGGACATATATCTCTGTATGCTGTGGGGTAGAATAAATGTAGCCTGTGTAAGTTGGTGTATGTGTTTGTCTGGAGTCTGCGTAACACCGCAGATTCCATTGATGCGAGGTTCTTATGTGGTGCTGGATACATTTTTTCTAGTATCCCTATATTACTGAAGAATTGTAGCAAAAGTAGGGTCTAGGGGCGTGGGTCCTCTATTGCAGTCTGCAAGCTTAATATTTTAATCAAATGAGAAAGAAAGCATTTGTGCGCTAATCTTAAACACCTTCGTAATGCAAGTGTTCAAAACTTTGCTTTGTTAGTAGTGTTTTCTAGAACACAAATTGTCTAGAAGCCGTGGCAAATCATTTTCGAATAATTGCCATTCATATTGTTTTTTTTTATGCGTTTCAACAATCATTCATTGGTTTGCCGAGTTGTGGGGGTGCGTTCGCGTGTCGATAAATTAGAAACCTGTCGCAGTACTTGATAACGTTGTAATCTAGGGACACTTGGAACAATTAAACTAATACTCGACTATGCGTCCGTTAGTGGTCTAGGGGCCCGGCGTTTTGTTTTTAGTCCACGGAGATGGAACTATTGCGGGGTAGAGGTACACAGCTTCGCTGTGCCTAACCTAACCTAACCTAACTTAACCTAACAGAGCGCTCGCAACTAATTAAAACACGTAGATTAAAACAGGACCTTCCCGCTCTCTTAAGGGGAGATGTGAATGCAGGCGTGATGTTTGGAAGCGTTTCGCTACACTGCTAGTCGAATACTCGCTCGAATCCACGTCTGCAGGCAAGAAATCCACTCAAATTACGCCCTTTCGTTCGGCAGCACCCCAAGTGTCGGCTGTCCACAGCAACGAGCCCGACGGAGCAGCGCGCAGTGGCCGACTTGTTCGCCCTGGACGTCGCCTACGCCGCCATGGAGGAGGCCACCCGAAGGAGCACTTCTCCTCTGCGGCTCAAGCTGCTGGAGTCACTGGACGCCGAGCAGGTAGTGATGCAAAACTATCGCTGTATCTATCGACACTATCGACAACGCCACCCCGGCTTAATACGCGTAATCATGATCGCTATCTCAGTGCAACACAAATGAATCTTTTAATCTTTCTCCGGAAATTGGATATACTCCGAAAAATTTCCTTATTATCGCTTTTACAGCGGAGCTGTTATGGTCGTGGTCTTCCGCGTCTCGTAGATAGAAAATGATCATCATGAACCGGCAAGTGCTCGATATAACCGGTGTAGCACTCGGTACAGATAATTAACGAGAGATGTTGAAACGTGCAACCCCTAATCGGTGTTTGCCCCCCCCCCCCCCCCCGTCCCCCCCCGCCTGTGTTTGTGGATGCCCCCCCCCCCCCCCCCCGTGTTTTAGTGGACCAGTGTGGTCTGTTGTAGAGTTTGCCCAATTTCTGCGTCATATAAGCGCTGTAGTAAAAGAAGAGCATATCCATGTACAGTATAGTATAGTATCCAAATTTCAGTGGCATATAAGCGTTATATGAAAGAGCTAAGATATCTAGGTATAGATAGTATCCCAATTTCTGCGTCATATAAGGAAAGAGTGAGCATATCCATGTATAGCAGGGGTCTCAAACTCACCCCAGCCGACGGGCCGCAGTCACGCCATGAAGTCCCACAGGGGCCGGGGCAGTAAAGAAGGTAGGGGGGGGGGGGGGGTGTACAGTTTGCCAGAAAACAATCATTTGAAGAAAAAAAAAAAAGAACTTTTCTTATACCTGATATACAGGTCATTTCTAAAGTATATGGGGTGCGAGGATTCCAACAAGCGGCTACCGATCTCCCAAATGACTCAAATCTGGGCGCCCTATCTGAAATATGTCATTTTTGTTTCACGGTTATGTTCCAAAACAAGGTGAACGCATGGGATGTCTCACGGAGTCAATGCCTGAAACCAGTCAGGCCTGTGTAGCTCACGAACATAATTAATAAGAAAACAAAAAATATTGAGGTGAAGAAAGTCATGCGCGGGCCGCGGGCCGCAACCGAGAGCCTCGCGGGCCGCGTGTTTGAGACCCCTGATGTATAGTATACAGTTAAACCTGGATATAACGAAATTGACGAATTCCCAGAAAAATTCGTTACAAACAGGTTTTCATTATATCCAGTTTCAGCACGAAAATTCAGAAAGGAAACGCACAAATTAAACAAAAGGGGAACTGAAGGCAGAGCTCACCCAAAACACTGGGACGTGCACGGTTTGGGCGTTTTATTGCGATAGCAATTATATACACACTCTCGATGGGCTTTTGCCGTCGCCACCATGTTCCGTAAAAAGTCCAAATTGATATCATGCCCCCGCACATCGTAACTTTTACGCGCGGGTAAAAGCGTGCGAGTGGGGGGCGACGAGTGCTGCTGAAGCAGAGATAAAACGAGCCGGCCCATCTCTATCTCCCGGAGGCCGCATGCGATAACATCTCCCCGCGTATTAGACCTGCCGTCGAATGCTGAAGCAAAGAGGAAACACCCCGCCCGTCTTGAACGAGCATGAAAAGACGCGGAGGTGTATGGGGGGTCACTCAAGCAGCAACAGTGAACTTTGATTGTAAGCTGCTTCGCATCTAATATCAAGACCTATGTTTCTTAGTTGTAATGTGTGACCGGTTACCTGTGAACGGGAATTCATTGGTGGACGTATTTTCGAATGGGAGCCGTGGTTTCGCTCAGACCGTGCTCAAATACTTCTTCCCTGCCCGCCTCGGTGGAGCAGTGGAGCAGGTGCTCAACTGCTGACCCGAAGGTCGTGGGTTCGATCCCGGCCACGGTGGTCGCATTTTGATGGAGGCGAAATGGTAGAGGCCCGTGTACTGTGCGATGTCAGTGCACGTTAAAGAATACCAGATAGTCAAAGTTTCCGGAGCCCTCCACTACGGCGTCTCATAATCATATCGTGGTTTTGGGACGTTAAACCCATGATATTATTATTATTCGAGTACTTCTTACCAATCGTCTCCTACCATCGCTTGGTACGTAACATACTCCGCAATTTCACCGCGGAAATAATTTATTTCTTTCACAAAAAAAAATTGTTCATAAATTCAACGAACTGGATGTTACTCATAGTAGGCTATCGCAAACCTTTTGGCAATATCGCCGGCCAACAACAGCACAAGTATTCACAGCACTACCAATGATATTAGCGGTAGCAATATTACCCATCATACTATTTATTGTACTATTGTTAATACTATCAACAGTAGTACTATTGACATTTTTTTTAACACGAAAGTGTTTTGTGCCGGGGTCCACCAAGAATTTCATGACATATTTCCGTCACGGAAGTACGTAAGCAAAATAAACGTCACCAGACGGCAAAGAAAAAAAGGAAACAAAAGTGATCCGTTGCCGGGAGTCGAACCCATGAGCCTCTCGGTCCACAATGATGACTGGCGGGCGCTTAACCCACTAGGCCATTGTTAAAGTTATCGATAGTCACCTTACCGATACCTTTGCATCTCCACGAGCAGGTGTTCTACGTCAGCTACTGCAGCCACTACTGCGACAGCCAGCCGCTGCTCCGCGCGCGCTCCATGTGCGATCTGGCTATCGACGGCTCGAGATTTGGCACCGCCTTCGGCTGCGAAGCACCTGCCGGCGGCGCCCGGCAGTGCCTTTTCGTCTGATTCGGCAGTTGTGATGTTGTGACGTCAGACCAAGTGTGTTAATAACGGAACAGCTGTTGTATATTTACGGATAGGGACCCACGCGGTGTCACCGCATTTCGAAGTGGACGTGAATTGTGTTTCGCGCTTCGCTTTTACTCACTGTATTTTGATTTACACACGCCGCTTAATATCAACTATGACCACTATATCTCACAAGGCGAAGATTAATCGAAATATGTGAACTATGTATATAACGCCGACGGTACGGAACAAGTGTGTCGTGCTTTACTCGGTGACCGATTCGGTTGCTGTAACCCACCACTTGGGCTCCCATATTTAACTACGATATCATATAATGTGAGATAACTGGTTAAGAAGTGTGACTTCAATGCCATATAATGTAAGATAACTTCATGTTTTAACTAAGATATCATATAATGTGAGATAACTGGTTAAGAAGTGTGACTTCAATGCCATATAATGTAAGATAACTTCATGTTTTAACTACGATGTCATATAATGAGAGTTAAGAAGTGTGACTTCAATGCCATATAATGTGAGATAACTTCATATTGTAACTACTATGTCATATAATGTGAGACAACTTGTTAAGAAGTGTGACTTCATATTGCCACGCGTGGCAACACGCGTGGCAATGCCCCCCGTGTTCTGTTTTAAGCATCGGGACGATGCTTTTTCAGAGGGGGGCATTGCCACGCGTGTTATTTTGAAGCGCTTTGTTTAACCCCGCAAAGACTGTGAGCAATGCTCGGCGCAGATCGCGCCTCAGTGTTCGAGAAGCTTCACGTTCACAGTAGATAGTTTTGTTAACATTTCGCACAGCACGCGAACACTCAAGATTATTCCAGAGCTTGCGCGACGACTAGTGATAAGGCTAGAATGTTCGACGCGTGATGTATAAAAGCCGACGCGCTCCAACCATGATCAGTTGATCGACGGGCGACGCTCTGTTCGCCGCTATCAGTGCCAGTGTGCAGTGCTGTAATCTGACTTTCCGTTTGCCGGCCACAAGTTCGGCCTAATAAACAGTTTAATCTTGGACATACCGACTACTGCCTTCGTCGACGTCACGACCACGTCACAATATAATGTGAGATAACTTATCAGCTACGCCGTAGCGAAGTTTACTGCTAAAGAATTTTGCTGTTTTTCTCTTTAGTAACCGAAAAGCTCTTCGCGGCTTGGAAATAGACCGCACTATGTTTTAGCTTAAATAACCCCTATAGCTGTCGTGAAAAAAAATTGCCTTCTATCCTGCCCGTGCGTTTTCATTAGTGTTCACTCTATTACACTCCCACGAGGAGGGCTAACATTTAAGGAATAAATTTGCCGAAATGACCTCGGAAGCTGGCGGCTCGATACAGACTGACTTGGAATACAGATGCACATGGGCGTACACCCAACAGCAAAAGTTAGCGGGTCACGAAATGTTTGAGAGGGCTATATTCTCGCTTCGGCTGGGAACATAATCTTCAAGTAAATGTTCCAGCCAGCAGTTGGCATGGTAACCTATATAGTCCACCAGCTATAGACTAAAGGGGCCCTGCAACACCTTTTTTTAGTTACAATGGAATAGTCTATTGCGCATTACGCTTCACGAATTGCATGCCTCAAAAGTATTTTAAAATCCCTCAAGTACGAGCGGAGTTAGAGGCATAGTTTCCTATACATACACTAGAGGGCATAGGCGTGCGCACGGGGGGGGGGGGGGGGGGGGAGGGAAGGGGGGGGTGCAAAGCCAGCCCTATACATTGTAGGGGGGGGGCGATAGGGGGGGCGCAAAGTCAGCCCCATACATTGACATAATAGGGGGGGGGGGGCGCTGCGACGAGCCTTCGCCCCCCCCCCCCCCCCCCCCTGAAGGGGAACCCTGCGCACGCTTATACTAGAGGGAACTCTGGCGCTAGTGTTGATGGGAGCTGCAACACACGGCGCTTCAGCCGGCATGGGAATGATGGGTAGTACACAAATTTGCCTAGTCTTCGTTCTTTTGGCTCCGTGTGGCCTGAATCCGCTTTGCCGCAATACGAAGTTCAGCAAAGGTTTACGCTCCACCACCTTGACCTTATTAGGCTCACCGATTCAAATCGGCTCGCGAAGCACAACGGTCCATTCTTTTATTCGAAACAGAACCAAAACGCAACAATAAACAAAGCCACAAGTGCGTTCGAAGCCGCAAGCAGGAAGACGAGGCAAATTTGTGAACTACCCATCATTCCCATGGTGGCTGAACGATCGCAGCGCGAGAGTCGCTTCACGTTAATTTTAGGAAACTCTATGGTTAAGGAGGAGGAGGAGGAGGAGAGAGTGGGGAAAGGAAAAGACGCAATTTCTGCAGCCCTAGTTGGGAGCACGGCTCAGCGCCTGTAGGGGAATGGGGAGAGGGCATTAAAGATGTGGGAAAGAGAGGAGAAGAGAGAGAGAGAAAAAGAAAAAAGAGAGAAATGGCGTCCATGACCGAGAACGCGGCCGGCGGCTATTATAGCCGGTTGTCCAGTCCAGTGTCCTCAAGGAAGCGAAGAACCGCCTTGAAGACCTGGGTGTGGTGCCGTGCAGGGAAGAGGAGGTCCCTCTGTGTAGCCGCGGGTAGACCCTGGCGACGGAGTGTGGCGAGCAAGGTGGCTCGTTGTGGTTGAAGCGCGGGGCATACACACAACAGGTGCTCAATGGTTTCGTCTGCCCCGCACGCAGTGCACGCAGGGGACGAGGCTCTGCCAAGCCGATGACTCCGGGCCCCAGGAGTCATCGGCTTGGCAGAGCCTCGTCCCCTGCGTGCACTGCGTGATTTGTCGCATGTTTCATTTCAGCGCTTTCTCTCTCCTTTCGTGCCAGCGAGCGCGCTGAGAGCTACGCAGGGAGGGAGATGACAAGGGGGGCAAAAAGATGCGTCCCTTCGTCAGCGCACATCATGACATCGAACACCTGCTTTATTTTATTGCGATAGCAATTATATTGTTATGTGCCGTTTACATAGAGAACGAAGAAGTGAAGGACTGGTTGGTTCCTGCGCCTTCGCCATCTTGGTTGTTTTACCCTGACCGCTGCGACTGTGTAAACATTGTAAATACACCCTTCTTCTGTGTTCTCCCCGTAACATCTTTGGTGGAGGTGCGGGGTATATCCGAGGCACACCACGGAACTTCGCAGCGGGCGTCTTCTTGGGCAATCCAGCATGTCGACAGGCAGGCCCGTTGATCCAGCCCCCGCTATGCCGACTGAACCCAGCCACGTCGTTGTGACCCACCTCCGTGACCCTGGTCCCTTCTGCGGGACTGATGACGTCCACGTGGAAAAGTGGCTGGCCGACTACGAGCGCGCCAGCAAGACCAATCGGTGGGATCCCACTCTGATGCTGGCAAACGTCAGCTACTACCTCAGGGGAACGGCCAGTGTGTGGTTCGACACGCATGAAGAGGAGCTGACGAGTTGGGACGTATGTAAACAAAAAATGAAAGACCTGTTCGGCAAGCCTATTGCACGCCAACGAGCCGCTCAGAAAGAACTTTCGTGCCGTGCACAAACGTCGACGGAGCCGTACATGGTGTACATACAAGACGTCTTAGCCTTGTGCCGGCAAGTTGACGCCCAAATGCCCGAAGCTGACAAAGTCAGCCACATTCTTAAAGGCATCGCCGATGACGCCTTTCATTTGCTGGTGTACAAGGACTGCTCCACCATTGACGACATCATCAGGGAGTGCCGACGCTTTGAAGAAGCGAAGAGCCGTCGTGTCACGCAGCAATTTGTTCGGCTCCCTAACACTGCCGCCACGTCGTCGTGCGAAGGCGTCCAAACCCAGTCGCCGCCCAGTACCGAAAGCTTCCTGCGCCTTGTACGGCGAGAGATCGAGGCAGCATCTCCATCGGCTCCGGAGGCTCGTTCTTACGAGGAGGCCCGCCCGACAGTGTCACTAACAGGGGTGGAACAGGGTCCATGGGTTTGGGAGCAGTCCTGGGAGCAGGCAAAAATACCTTTTGTAGCAGACTTGAAGCATCGTGAAAGACATTTTGGAGCAGGCTTGGAGCAGCCAGAAAGGCATTTTCGAGCAAGTTTGGAGCAGTCAGAGAGAACGTTCAGAGCATTGTAGCCCCGTTTCACAGCATTTGTGAAGCAACATTTGTCCAATGCTGCATTTTTCAAACACTAAGCTAAATTGTGCAAAAGCTTTACTATTGCGATAGCAATTGTACACTCTCGACGGGTTTTTGCCGTCGCCGTTGCCGTCATGTCCCGTATAAAGTCGAAATTCACCCACGCGCATCGTATGTTCTACCCGCGGTAAAAAGCGCGCGAGAGGCGGCGGCGAGCGCGGCTGAAGCATAAATCAAACGAGCCGGCCCATCTCCGTCGCTCGAAGGGCGCAATGCGATAACATCACCCCGCTCGGAACCCTGCCGTCGAAGCAGAGAGGAAACACCCCGCCCGTCTTGAACGAGCCCTAAGTGGCGCGAGGGGGGGGGGGGGGGTCGCTCGAGCAGCAACTGTGAACTTCGTGATTGCGATCGCGGGCGCGCGCGCTGGCTAGGCAACCATCAGCGGGCGGCTCGCACACACTTCTACGTGCTGCGCCCTTATAATACGAAGAGACTGTTCGAAAAGTGCTGCTCTCCCTGGCGTGGCCGTACTCTCTTACACCAGCGTTTTGTAGTTACGGACATCGGGTCCGAATGCGTTAGGTGCCAGCTTCACTTCGTATAGCATTACAATTTGTTGCTATCACATTAATTGCTTCGCCCTTCAGCACAAAGAACGATTTACGAGTCATTCGCGCTGATGCCTGCTAAGATAGCGTGCGCACCAGCGATGACGACCACGCCCTTAGAATCGAAGTTCACAGCTGCTGCTCGAGCGATCACAGCCTTGACGAAACCGAAACTATAAACGTTTCGACGGAACCGAAAACACGATGTTTCAGCCACGCTTTCAGGCACAGGGCTTAATGGGTGTCGCATAGTGATGCAGAACTATCGATGGTACTATCGACACTATCGATAGTTGAGTCACTATCGAACTATCGATGGTAGAAGGAACTATCGTAGCACCCGAATTTAGCCGCAAGGTGCTACGGCGCAGTACGGCGCTGATAAACGAGTTTGGCGCAACAGAGGTGGTTCGGCGCAGGATTGCGCAGGCAAGCAAGTTTGGCGCACAATGGCGCAAATGGCGCAGCTGTTCCACCCCTGCACTAATCCAGGCTGTCGTGCGCGAAGAGCTGGCGAACGCAGGTATCCAGCCTGTATGTGCCCTAAGTCGTCCCACGGTCAGCCCCTGTTTCCTACTACCGCCCCCAACCGACCTATCCCATGCAGATACCGTGATCCGAACCAGTGGCGCACACGGGATGACAGGCCGATATGCTTCAACTGCAACGGGGTAGGCCACATTTCTCGTTATTGTCGCTATCGTCGGCCATCGTCTGCTCGTGCACCCTACCATGCAGAGGACACTCGATCCTCCCCTTTTCATGCCCACGAGGATCCATCGAACCTTAACACCCGAACATCGACCCCACGTTACGACCGCTCGCCGTCCCCACAGAACCAGCGACGTCCTCGTTCACCTGGGCCCCGTCGCTCACCTTCACCTTTCCCCCCGCCGTCCCTCCTCGGAAAACTGACCAGTGCAGCTCCCGGAGGTGATGCTGCATTGACCTACCGACCCGGAAATCCTCTGTTGACGCTGGCTACCCGACAAAACCTTTTGGACGTAGAAGTAGATGGTGTGCCTGTTTCGGCACTCATCGACACAGGTGCCCAATTATCAGTCATGAGCGCTCACCTTTCTCGCCGTCTCCGTAAAGTTCTTACGCCCGCCTCATCGCCTGTTGTTCGTGTAGCCGATGGCGGTACTCCTACCGTCCTTGGAATGTGTGCTGCGCGTGTGAGCTTCGATGACCACAAGACCTCAGTTCTCTTTGCTGTTCTGGACGAGTGCCCCCCATGACCTCATCCTCGGCCACGACTTTCTGACCACGCATTCTGCCCTTATCGACTGTTCTTCTGGTCTGTTACAGTTAGAGCTTCCTGCTATGCCTGACCTCACCACCGCGTCGCCACCACGTTTATGTGTAGTCCAGTTTGTTCGTTTGCGCCCAGGTACAGCGACTTACGTCTCATTTACCCCAGACCCACCGGTACGTGACGGCGACTACCTGATTACCCCTTCCTTGGACGTTCTTCTGACGCGACGTGTAGCTCTCCCTCACTCACTTGTGACTGTTTCTGCGAACCACGCACGCATACCTGTGCTGAACTTTGGACGTTGTGCAGAATTGCTTCCCGAAGGTATCACGCTGGGCACCATATCACCTTTAGACGCTCACGACCCTGTTGCCCTGGCCATTGATGCCCCACAGCCGCCTTCAGGTAGCCCCGCTACTAGCACAACACTTGATGACCCGTTCGACAACATGATTGCCTCGGACCTTTCCCCTTCTCAAAGCCAGGACCTGCGCCTTTTGTTGGCGTCATACCGCGACATTTTCGATTTCGCTTCACCCCAACTTGGCCAAACATCTCTGGTGACCCATCGAATCGATACCGGGGACGCAAGACCCATTCATCGACGTCCTTACCGTGTCTCTGCGACCGAGCGCAGCGTAATGCAAACAGAAGTCGACAAGATGCTCGCTAAGGACATCATCGAGCCATCTTCGAGTCCTTGGGCGTCGCCTGTGGTTCTTGTAAAAAAGAAAGACAACACCTGGCGGTTCTGCGTCGACTACCGGCACCTCAACAAGATCACCAAGAAAGATGTCTACCCTTTGCCGCGAATAGACGACGCCCTTGATTCTCTTCATGGCGCACGGTACTTTTCCTCCATAGACCTTCGTTCAGGCTATTGGCAGATTGCTGTCGATGAAAATGATCGGGAGAAGACCGCCTTTGTTACACCGGATGGGCTCTACCAGTTTAAAGTCATGCCGTTTGGGTTGTGTAACGCGCCAGCAACATTTGAGCGCATGATGGACTCCCTACTTCGGGGTTTCAAATGGTCTACATGCCTCCGCTACCTCGACGATGTCGTCGTTTTCTCGCCTACGTTCACAAGTCACCTGCAACGCTTGTCGGCTATTTTGCAAGTTTTTCGCACCGCCGGTCTTCAACTCAACTCTTCAAAATGCCGCTAGGCCGCCGAGAAATCACCGTGCTCGGTCATCTTGTTGACGCTGCGGGGATACGACCTGATCAAGCAAAAATACGCGCCGTTACTAACTTCCCTATTCCACGTTCTTCCAAGGACGTTCGCTCGTTTTTCGGCCTATGCTCGTATTTTCGCCGCTTTGTTAAGGATTTTGCAGCGATTGCGCAGCCCCTCACATGCCTTCTGAAAAAGGACGTTCCCTTCTCTTGGGGTCCTGCCCAAGCGTCGGCTTTTTCTCATCTCGTCGACCTACTCACGTCGCCCCCCTGTGTTGGCCCATTTCGACGATTCTGCGCCCACCGAAGTACGTACCGATGCTAGTGGTCATGGTATCGGCGCTGTCCTCGGCCAAAATCAACGCGGTCGCGATTGCGTAATTGCATACGCCAGCCACCTTCTCTCCGCAGCTGAACGGAACTATTCAATAACAGTTTTGCTTGCGTATATATGCACGCACATATACAAACGCACGCACAAAAATACATAAAGTATGGTTGAACCCCCCCCCCCCCCCGAAAAAAATTTCTGGCTACGCTACTGACAGAGAGAGTGCCTCGCTCTTGTTTGGGCCGTCGCGAAATTTCGTCCATATCTGTACGGCAGACCCTTCACCATTGTAACTGATCACCACGCCCTCTGCTGGCTCTCTTCTCTTAAGGACCCCGCAGGTCGCCTTGGTCGTTGGGCATTACGACTTCAAGAGTACTCGTTCACTGTCGTCTACAAGTCTGGCCGTTTGCATCAAGACGCCGACTGCCTGTCCCGTTATCCCGTAGACCCGCCAGAACCTTCGGCGAACGATACCATTCCATCTGTGCTCGCTATAACTGACCTCTTCAACATCTCTGCTGAGCAACGCCGTGACCCAACTCTCCGCAAGATCATTGACCGCCTCAACTCACCGGCTCCTGATTCCTCCCTTCGTCTCTTCGTGCTACGCGATGGCACCTTGCTTCGTCGCAATTTGATACCTGACGGTCCTGACCTCTTGGATCGTGATCCCGGCACACCTCCGTTCGACCGTTCTGGCTCAGCTTCACGACATGCCGACGGCGGGGCACCTCGGCGTTTCCCGCACCTACGATCGTGCACGTCGTCGGTTCTACTGGCCAGGAATGTATAGGTCGGTACGCCGTTACGTGACCTCGTGCGACCTTTGTCAGCGCCGGAAGAAGTCAACACTCCCGCCTGCTGGCCGTCTTCAATCACTCGACGTCCCATATGAGCCGTTTCATCGTGTCGGCCTCGACTTGCTCGGTCCGTTCCCTACGTCTGCCTCAGGAAATCGATGGATCGCCGTTGCCACGGACTATGCCACACGGTTTGCCATTACTCGTGCACTTCCAACCAGTTGCGCGACCGACGTAGCAGACTTCTTGCTCCACAACGTCATCCTTCAGCACGGAGCACCGCGGCAGCTCCTAACGGACCGTGGCAGGCAGTTTCTTTCTAGGGTCGTCAATGACATTTTGATGTCTTGCTCGACCAAACATAAGTTAACCACAGCCTACCATCCACAGACGAATGGCTTGACAGAGCGGATGAACCGAACCATTACCGACATGCTGGCGATGTATGTGTCCGCCAACCACCAAGATTGGGATGCAGCCAGGGGCGTAGCCAGAAATTTTTTTCGGGGGGGGGGGGGGGGGGGGCACCACCTTGATTTTGGAGGCGGCCCCTCCTTGAAATGGTCCTTTTTCGCTCTGTATGCCATGGCGAAAAAAAATTTCGGGGGGGGGGGGGGCACGTGCCCGGTGTGCCACCCCCTGGCTACGCCACTGGATGCAGCGTTGCCTTTTGTCACGTTCGCCTATAACACGTCCCGGCACGAGACGGCTGGTTATTCGCCTTTCTTTCTTTTATTCGGTCGAAATCCAACGTTGCCTATGGACACGATGATGCCTCCTTCGACGTACCCACCTACTGAGTACGCTCAAGAAGCTATAGCCCGCGCCGACCATGCACGCCAACTTGCGCGCGTTCGGCTAACTGACTCGCAAGCGGCCCAACAATCCCGTTACGATAGCCGTCACCGAAACGTCCCACTTTCTTCCTGGATCTCTTGTCCTCCTGTGGTCTCCAGTACGCCGTGTTGGGCTTTCTGAAAAGCTACTGTTCCCGTACACCGGACCATACCGTGTGCGCCGCCAAGTGACCGACGTCACGTATGAAATCGAACAATTGTCTTCGTCCTCGTCGACTCAACCCCGCACCGACATCGTTCACGTTGTCCGTCTGAAGCCCTATCGTACACCGGACTCCGCCAACGCATGTGTATAGTGACCATTCCCACTACCGCCTTTCTCCGGCTGCACCGAGTCGGTGCTTTCGCCGCCGGAGGGTAATGTTATGTGCCGTTTACATAGAGAACGATAAAGTGAAGGACTGGTTGGTTCCTGCCTTCGACATCTTGGTTGTTTTACCCTGACCGCTGCGACTGTGTAAACATTGTAAATACACCCTTCTTCTGTGTTCTCCCCGTAACAATATGGACACTCTCGGCTGGTTTTCGCCGTCGGCGTCGCCGCCGCCGTCATTTGCCGTATATGTATATATATAACCGGCCCCGCCCGTCGTTCGTGAGCGTGAAAAGACGCGAGGGGGGGGGGGGGGTCCCTCGAGCGACCTTCGATTTTACGAGCGCGGGCGCGCGCGTTATCTCCCCTTCTCGGCGGCCGACAGCGGGGGGGCCGGTGTACCCTTCTACGTGCTGCGCTCTCAGCGCGAAGAGAATGTGGTGAGCAGTGTTTCCCTGGAGCGGCCGCATGCTCTTAAACCAGCGTTTTCTAGAGTTGCGTGAGATCGGATCCAAAAAGAGTTAGCTGCCAGCCTCACTTCGTATAACATTACAATTTTTTGCTATCGCATTCATTGCTTCACCCTTGCGGTGAAACTGTGACTTTTTTTTCTTCGAACGCGTGGCTTACTTTCAGTCTGATCACGAGCGCGGGCACGTGGCGGCATCCCACGACGGCCACGGTAACTATGCGCCTCACGACATGGCCTCCAAGATTGCGCGCCGGCGCGCAATCTTGGAGGCCATGCTCAAGATGCTCATATCATCCGTGGACTCTGGGTATGTTGAGCGATCACTTGGGCGTATGACATTTGTAGAAACAAGAGAGAACGATTTCTAGCCGACTTTAGGAATTGATTGTGAATTCCAGGCAGCGTGCGGCGCTGTAAAGTTTGGTTCGCATGTTCTCAGGAGCCTCAGCGTTTTCTGACCATGCTCAAAAAGTCTTGCAGGGCACCTTTAAAGAGCCTTTACACCATGATCGGCACGCTGATTTTACGCCAGCGGACTCGCGAGTCAGCTCACTCAGACTCAGGTCAAGCCGTCAGCCTGAGTGAGTCTGGCTGAGCAATATGTTGGCAAGTTTGAGAAAAAGTTTAGCGAGTCCGAGCGAGTATGCTTGAGGAAAATGAGCGAGTTCCAATATTTCTGCCAACCTATGCTTCCAATATTCTCTTGAAGAAACACACATGCACATTCCGGTCGAGCGTAACATGACATTGATGGCCGTGCGGTGGCCCAGGGCCCGTAAAGGACCCAAACTCACTCGCCCAATAAAGTTTTTCCTCCTCGTCTCAATGTTGCCCGCATGCAGCCCACGTTTGCAGTACTCTTAAAATTTTCGCGACTCTACCGCGACCGGGGCAGTTACGCCATCGAAGGGCGTATCTGGGAACCAGAGCGTGACATGCAGACACTAATCGGTCGTCAGGCCCAGCCCTTAGAAAAGCTCCACTGTTAAAAAAGTGAACTGTGTATCCCCGGCCACTACTTTCTTCCTCCACTTTGCTCCTCTCGCTCTCTTCGCTGTCATTGTCTCTCGGCATGTGTTGTGCAGGTTGAGCTTTGAGGTTAGGATGAGGTAGACAAGGACTGCTACTACTAACTACTCTTTATTGCGAAAATGCCCACCGAAGTATATTGCCAATCGAGCAATTGGAAAGCGAACATTAAAAAAGAAACAGTGACTGTATTAGTACAGGATTCTATGCCAAAGCATGCATTAAGCAATGAACACTTGTCTCCATATTGTCCCGTTTCACCATTTCAATGCACACTGGAATAAAAAAATGACATAGGCTTGGCTTCAACATTGTGCTACGGAAAAGTGAAGACTATGTTGGTAACAACAAATTCAAGAGGTCAGCTACACAGAAGCAAAGAATTTGGCATATATTTTATTCATCATTTCATTGCTTCAACACCCATCACACCGACGTCGACATTCATCATGAGACGGGCTCTGCGGCAGTTCTTTATTTACACAGGTTTATCGCGTGTACATACAAATGTTTGTGTGTGATAAGAAATCAGTAGCAGTCCCTGTCACAATGTTCTGATGCAGCGGCAGCCAAGATGTCCTCTAGAAGGGAGTCACCGCTGTGGAATTCCCCCGTAACGTGCTCCGCATTACAATTTCTGAAAGTTCCCAGGGCTGAAAGTCTCGCAAGAAGTTCTGTCGTATCAACCAGCTCCAACTGTAAAGTGCCTGTTGTCAGTGGTGTGGCTGGCTTTTGAATGTTCTCGGGAAGCTTCAACTTCCGTTGGAGGCACTCTGACACGCCCAGATCAAGCACTTCCTCCATGGCTGCCAAACGATCCACGTTGGAAGTACTGTCACCGCATTCCATGGGTGCCTCAGCTTCAGCACAGTGGTCTGGTTTGCCTGTTAATTTAGTAACATGTGGAGCACCTTCAAGATGGATCCAGATCAACATTAAATTCCAGTTGATTTCACTTTCACACCACAATGCGACACCTGGGTCAACATGGACACTGCTCCGATGGACTCCAGAATAATTTTCACCACTGTTTCACAATAGCTGGATGTTTGTGACCTGATGCTTCATAATGAAATGCGGCGAGTAATTGTGGAGACAAGCCACAGATTTCCTCAATCTGCTCAGTGGTGTCCCCACAAGAGGTGTACAGAAGAATTTCGAACGCATTGCAGGCGATTTTATTTGCGACCTTCGAGAGTATTAGGGTGATAGGACATAATCGAACAGCACTTCAGACCTGACGAAATCTGATATTGAACACATTGAATCAATAACACATCAATTTTACATCAGCCTCTTTAAAGCACTGTAAGATTCTGTTCCAGAGATGTACCAACCAGACCAGTGCAGAACACTTCCAAAGGTGATGGGAATTTCAAATGGTAAGATACACCAGGGACAACACCCAAATGCAAGACCTGGCTAGTCAAACAATTAGGGTAGAGAAGCAATTAAGATTGAAATGTATGTTTCCATAGTCAATTCCTGTTGGCTTCGCTATTCTGCACAGGAGCCTGATGGGCTTCAGTGAAAAGCCATGAAGCCTGCCCCGTGCAAAACCTGCGCCCTACAAGAAAAAAAACCGTGCGGACCTTACGCAAGTACACTCAAACCGCGATATAAAGAACCCGGATATAACGAAATATCGGTTATAACGAAGTAAATGAAGAATACTCTTGCAACAGATCTACAGTGCTAGGAATACACCTTTATAACGAATTTTCGGATATAACGAACTTATTTTCATGTAAGATGCAACTTCGTTATAATGAGTGTAACTGCTTTGACGGTTTGAGTGTAACTGCAGCAGTTGGGTTGCCTTCAACTCAAGATCACTTAATTCTGTGCATGCGCTGGCCTAGCTGCATAGAATGGAAGATTGCCTCGCTGTTGCCATGGAAACAACCACGATACTGGAACCTTATTTGTGGCACTCATGGGGATAAGAGAATTAGATAAAACAAGACCCCACTAGTGGTCCTCCAAGATTGCAGTTACGCAAATATCAGTGCAAGCCATATATATAATATGTAGGCACAACTGAATAAGAATTGTGTGCAGATTCAAGGGGAATATTTAGATATCCTGAGAAGCAGAAAATAATAAGAAAATTCCTGCAAGCTAAGGGTCACTTCTAAATTCAGCAGCCTCAGCCTTGTCGACTTATCCTGCTAACATGTCAAAATATTTCAGGCACGTCCTTGTTGGCACGGTGCATTTTCGATGCAGGCAGGTAAGCTATCGCACTGGATCGATTTTGTAGTAAAAAAAAACCTCTTACATGCATTTCGATGTTCACGAGAGGAGCCACTTCATGCACTTAGGTTACATATGTTCACGCATGTTCATATGTTTGCGCATATGTCCATATGCTCTTGCATTCATGCGAAAGAGACGGGGCGTGCACACACGGACACAAGAGAGAAGACACCACAAACACCGACCTTGGTATCTTGACTTCTCTCTTGTGTCCGTGTTTGCATGCCCTGCCTCTGTAACATGAATACCTACCAACTAGCTCAGCTCTCTGTCAATCTAATGTTCATGCATGTTCATATGTTCCCGCAAGCCACATGGTGCACCGCTGCAGCCTCATTACATTGAATATGTTTATATATCCCTCTCACTCTCACCTTAATAGGGAGCCAAAAACGTTACCTTCACAATTCGAAGCATCCGCTCCATCCTGTGTGCATCCCATCGCACGACTTTTCTCCCGTAACGAACATTGGTCGTGCAGCCGGGTCCACAGCTGACACAGAAAGGCCTGCGCATCTTTCCGGACTTCCTGGTCTGCATCAGAGGCCATCGCTTTCCTCATGGACGCACCAAAACCTGCGGAATCGGCTTCCTCGAGCATTTCCTTCACAGCGGAGTCAGAAACCACACTCGACACGTCGAGACTCTCTCCCAGAAGCGTCTTCCATATCGACAGACCAGCTAGCTGGACTTCACAGTCCAAGTCTGAACCGAGCATTCCAGATGCACAGTGCTGCAAAGCACCTTTGTGTCTGGAGCACAGTCCGAGACAGTCTCGATCGAGCCAGCCGCAAAGTGTGGATGCTGCAGCGCGCCGGGCAAACACGTCTGTGTCATCCAGCGCCATCGATGAAACGGCTTTTATGACTTCTACCTGTAGGAATAAAGTATTTGCATTTATCGTATTCTCGCAACTGTGCAGCAATGTGCATATTTAGTGTTGTTCTATTTACAAAACTTCAGAAACAACTTCACAGCAGCTTGATTGAGTGTCAAGTTAACCTTTAAAAGCTTCTCCAAAGAAATCCCAGGTAGTGTTGGAGCCAGTTTCAAGTGGAATCACGCAATGTGTACAAATAAACCCAATCTGTTCCTCAATTTTTGTCTCGCGGTGTTCCTTATGCATTTATTGAACACCACCACAACATGCTGCGAAAGTAGTCTTTCAGTCTCACCTCTTCAAGTGACAGACGGCTGCAGAAATGAGTCCACAACCATTCTCGAACAAACAGCTTTCCGATCGCAGCCACCGCCGATGCCCGCACCCCCGCCGTCGCCGTTCCGCAAGTTGTCCCACACAAACCTGGCCAGTCCGTAGTGCTGGAGCCAATCCATAAGACAGGACAATGTGGCTGAGCCCTCTTGCAGATTAAGCCTTTCTGTTGGCAATCATAAGCGGTGACAAAACAAAGTGACAGGCATTCAGGTTTCTCTCTCTCCAATTGTGTATGCACATGCCATCATGGAAACCTTTTTGCCAATATTGAGTCTGATTAGAAGCAAGACAGGGTAGCATGATTACTCCACAATGTCTAAAAATTTGCGTCGAATTCTCTAAGAGTAATGTTCTAGTTTATGAAGCATTTAAACAGAGCAGTAGTGTGTTGTAAGTGGAGAAATCCAACATGGCCAGTGTTGACATTATGCTAGTAAATAGAGTACCAGTACACTTTATCTCAAAATTGGTTATGTTTTAGTGCAAGATGCCACGACTGACCACTAGATTTCCCAGTATGTTTTATCCTTTCATAACCATCAGTCTGAGAAGCCATTCAACCTCTTGTATGACACGTTCTAAATATTTTAGCCTATCGTACAGATGTGATCAAATAAAATTGCATACCGACATCATCCCCGATGCCACTGAAGGAGTCAAGCGCGGCTTCCACAAACTGCGGCTCAGTCGACACAAGCTGACGCTGCAGGGATTCGCCAAAGGAGCAGAGGGCACCGCACGCCCTCCAGTCAAAATCTCGGCTTGCATTTGAGAAGATGACGCACACCAACGTCAAGGATATCGCAAGGGCTTGCTTCAATGCCTGCATATAATATACGTATCAAGGTGAAGTAAAGAAAAAAAAAAGTTCACGAGTCCTTCCCTTATCGGGAAAATGGGGAGGCAAGTGAAGCCTGGCATGTGTGTTCCTAACGTACTACTTTTTTTTCCTTTGTTTCTTTCTATCCATCGCACAATGCTCCCTCCTAAATTTTTTTTCCCTCCATGCCAGGAAATGAAATCATCCACATGCTTAGCAGTGCAACACACCAGTTGCTACGGGCAACGACGACGGCCACGCGTTCATGTCCAAAAAACAATGAAATGTGGCAATGTCAAATGACGACTGACCTTGATCAAAGATGAGATTGCCATATCAGAAACAGTTGATCGCCAATACACCCACGATAGAGAGAGCATCAATCATTGGAGAAGGGGGGCGCGCAAATACGCATGTGACTTGACACACCTTCAAGGGCTACATTTCTTTGCACTCACAGACACTGGGTTTTTTTGCGTTCACACCTACAACACTACCAACACTTGTGAGGCAAGACAAACTTCACTTGAAAAACGAAAAACATGCTTCAAAAGCAGGGTCTCCCCTCACTACTACTTGTAACGAAAAATGATGCAATGCTATGGTCTACTTACATGAGCTGACAAATTTGGATCTCGAAGAAACGGTGCCAGGTTATCCAGATAACTTCCCAATTTCGTAGGATCTGCTTGCACAAGATCTGTTGATAAGATAACAGATGGTTGAGGAAATTAGACAATTTAACACACATTGGGAAGTTTCAGCAAGGTGCAAGCACCGAAAACAACAGATAAAAAAGTATCACACATCACGACCATTCAGCGCGAACACCTGCTGAGTGTCGGTGCTCTAAGTAGAAGAAGCTGATGCGAAATAAAATGCTTACCAATTTTTTTGACAGCAAATGCAAAGCACTCGAGGGCGACGGAAAGCAGCCGCGTCACCTTGGCGGCTGGGGACTTTGTTAAAAACTGCACAATCTTGTCAGCCACCACTTCATGAGTCGCCTGCAATAATTCGGATGAAATCGAGTTGAGATAAATTTAATTAATTCTGAAAGCAGGTGCTGCAATGAACAGCAGGTAAAAAATTGTGGTTACAGCTGAAAAGAGTGATGAACCACTCATTGAGCTTGGTGAGAAAACACATCATGAGGAAAGCAGACACTGCTATGAACTAAAGCAGCGTACTGGGCGAGGTGGTACAGATCCATGGCGAGACTTAGCACGTGGAAAAACAGGACACAGAGAAGAAGACATGGGACAAGCACTGACAGAGAAATGAAGTTTATTGAAAAGAAAACCCGCTTCTTACATTTGGCAATGACGTCACAACAAAACAGCCAAAGATCTGCCCTCACGTGAACATCCATGAACGAAACAAAATCAAACAAACAGATTTTAACACGTATGAAAACCGTAAATCACAAGTTGTCCCCATGAAAGCCAACATCACAGATAACTGCATACCAAAAGTTATCTCACAGATCTTTCCAGAAGGTGTGCATACTCAGGCTCTGAAAAAAAAAAAAAAAACTCCTGTTTTTTCCTCACACTAAGTCCCGCCATGACTGCTATGAACATCTCAGCCAATTCTTGTAGCCGTGTGTGGCAAGTAAAGTTTAGAAGCAGAGTGAAAAGTTGCCAATTTCTCTGGTGCCCTCTTTTCATACAAAGGCCTGTGCTCACTCTCTGTGGAGCTGCCAGCGTTTGCTGTTTGACATCACACAACAAATAGCACGCTGTTAACCAATAGCAGGCACAAATTAAGAGCAGCGTTTGGATCAGATGCACTTTTTGCCAAGGAGTGCTGCCACGTGTCGGTGCCGTGCTCCATAGGGCGCTAACATTACACAGTGAGCCACACTCATGCACAAGAATCACAACAGGAGAGAGTGATCGCATTCCATTACACGCCCTCAAGGTCATGACTAGGCTTGTGCAAATAGTAAATTTTAGGTTCGAAGCGAATTCAAAGTTAATAGTGATTTTTGTCGAATAATTTTGAATCGAATTTGAATAGTATATATCACACATTATAAAGAAAAATGAGCATATTTGTCATGACCCAGCTAACCTGCACAATACTATTTTTTTAAAATTGGAACAAGGCATGCACAAATGTCATTCTTTTTGGTTCGGAGTGAAGTGGAAGCAACTTTAAATAGTAGCAGGATTAGACTTTCGTTAGAATGCAAGTGATAACCTGTAAAATACGTTACATTTTAAAATTTACTATATTTGGTGCATATAAGAGGGTACAAGAAGCTTTTTAACTTAAAATTGATGAATCGATATGAGGCCAATATGTTCATTTAACCTTGAAGTGGGGCTTCGCAGCAGTGCGGATTTTTCCTGGGAAGGTGTATTCACGGTACAGCAACCCTGCGTTGCAGCAAAACCACCTTTACAGGTGGGTTACATGCGGTTTATATACACCCATTCGTTAATTTCAAATATTTCGAAATTTCCCATAACTTAAATTTTAATCGAAACGAATTCGAATACTGTAATATTCATTCGAATCTTCGAAGGGCTAGATTATTTGCAAAAGCCTAGTCATGATGCACACTAAAATAACTTCCTTCCCCCGTGCCATCTATCCCTGTGTAGCTTCCAACACGCTTCTAGGGACGAGAGAAGAGAGAAAGTGCTTAATGAGGGGACAAATCCCTATAACTTCGCTCGTTCTGGGCAGATTTGAGCAATTTTTGAGGCAATCAATTTGTGAGGCAGTAAACTCCAATATTGAGGTCATTCGATAATTACCAGGAAAAGTGGTTCAGAACATTGTTGGATAAGCAATTAACTCTTTGAGTGTCGCAATTTCCCAAAAAAAAAAAAATTTCGCAGATGGTCAAAGTATTTTTTTGCGGTTTTTGAATGTACAAAATATGTAAAGTCAGGAAAAAATTATTAAAAAATTTAGGAACAATTTTTGGCGTCAGTATCACTCAGAACTGCATAATGTTCAATAGTGTTTCACAGAGTGGTATTCCTTGAAACACGAGTCTGGGCACAGTGCCTAATCACAATTTGAACACATAAAATTCTAGTCTGTTCTTTTCTTGCATTTTGGCACACACACACAGCATCTTCTCTGTGTGTGGCTGCCTTGGGCAGAATAAACTCGGTAATTAAGGAGGACGAGAATACCTCGTGAGTGTTGGTGATAAAAAGGCCAAGAGCAGCGCGAATAAAGATGGAAATCAACTTGCACCACCCCTACAACGAAGTGCCGATAAAAGATAAGAATGAAGTTTTGTGCGCCTTCGTTGCGATCTCGCGGCGAAACCGAAAGCACGAAAGGGCGTTGCCCATCAGCGTTGCTGCAGACCGCGCGACGCTTCTTGTAAGCTCGAGGAGGTGGCACCACCTCCCAGTGAGCATGCATCATCATTACGGCGCGAAATTTCAAGCGTAGCTTTGAAATTTCGCACAAGGACACTGAGACACCCGTACGGCAAAGAGACTGAGGGACATAAAACCGCTGCCGTACATATACGGCAAAACACTCGAAGAGGGGGAGATTGTGCTGTTTACTTTCAAAAACGAAAAATGAAAGACATCTCGTTTAGACATACCGAGTGGACAAAGTGCGGCAGCGCTCTCTTCAACTCGCAAACAGCTGCAGACTGCAGTGCCCTCGCTTTCGACTTGTCTCCGAACTCACACTCCAGTGCGGCTATCGGACCCGTGAGGGCTTCCGCAATCTTTCGTTCAATTTCTGTGCTTGAGCATGACTGAACACTGGCTCTGAAGGGGCAGGAGGTGCATGTGGAAAAAAACGAAATGACTGATGTCGTGGAAGAATTGTTGAAGTTGCTCGAAAAACCATGCACTGCCATTAGGACAATCATTTTGTGTTCTTTCGTTGAAATACTTCACTGAACACTGTACAAAATCTTTCTTAACACGTAGAAAATGCTGCCGTCAATATGCAAGTCAACTTTCATCAGACTGCACGCAGCAGGAAACTGACAATATTCCACAACTGAGCTTTATTTTTTTCAAAGCATCAGGAAATGTCATGTATATGCCATTACAGGTATTGTAATGCAACAAAAAACCTTACCTCACGATCATGACATCTTTAGCTCTTGTATTCACTTTTCTACCAGATTTCTGTCCCATTATTTTCCCCTTTTTTTTTCTTTTTTGTTGCATTCTGTACCATTGTTTCTTTTGTTTTGCTATTCTGTTTTCTTTTCTTTTTTTTCTGATTTCTGTACAGCAAAAGTGTGCCACTATAACGATCTACAGATGTTTGTGAGCACTTTCAGAAACGAAGAACTGCAAGTGATGATGTTATGTAGGGGCAAAAGATTATTAGGCACATTCCTACACACCTCACCGGTTCTTCCATAAATTGTGTGTTCGACACATGCTGATATCTGATCTGCAAGGTGCATTTTTTTGCCCACTTCATTACACCCACATTTGTTAGAACCCAGATTCGGCTTTATTAAAGTGAGTCCCAGTGTACTAATTAATACAACTTTGATCAATCCGTCCAGAAGTGAACATTACAGCGTCAACAGTGCCAGCAATATATGAAGAAACATATCTTAACCGCACACAATTATACATAATCCAAATTCAGTTGAAGCTTGTGCAGTTCTTGAAATCAAGTCACTCAGCAAATGTGCCAACATGTATGGAATGGGCAGATTTCACAAACAAAAAAAAAATATTCCAGATGAAGGGAACTTGCCTTTCTGCAATAAAGCTGGCTGCAAACTTGATGCTGACAAGCTTGTCGCTGCTCAGTGAATTCATTGCTTCTTCAAAGAAGCTTTCATCCCTTGCAGATAAGAAAACAGATCACAAATGTCATGACTTGAACACATGACTGGCGATCACTACAAGTGATTCCTTTAATGGAGCATGCGAAGGTAACTACATATTAATACTGTCTCAGTTGGTATGGGTAATAAGAAATATGGCATGTAATTACGCAGCTGCATTGAAAAGAGGCTACCAAGGGCTTAATCACATTCGAAAAATCCTACAAGCGCTCTACTGCTTTCCCTAAAAGTATTGCATGCAGTAGGAAACTTAAAATTCAGTGTCAAAAACAGCCAAAACTTCTTCACTCTCCCCTTCACGATGTGGTCACCAATTATGAAGCAAGTGGGAATGACTATGTGGCAAGCGGGACTGAAAAGTGTTATCCAATTTCATGAATGGCACGGTAGATGATCTCAGAAGACAGGAGTTGAGTCATGTCAGCACCACAGCCATGTTAACACGTGCTTGTAACAAGAATGTCTAAGCCAGAAATCATGGCCAACACATTCAAAAGAAAGGAAGAATCGTTAAATGGTCAAGGCCATGATTTGCAGTCCGCAAATGTTTGACAGATCTGAAAAGTTCTTGAAGCAGGAGGTTCATGAAAAAACAGAACCACCATTAAGGTTGTTCTATAATTACTTAGAAAAGTGTTTCAAGGGCCCCTTAAGGCAAGGCTAACTTACACAGGAGGAAGTGGATACACCAAGCCAAAACTATACTCGGTGACAACTTTTCTTGACAGCACTGTGGAAGCTACAGAACCGAAGTGGATGCCTGCTACCAAGACAAAAAATAATAATTTACTCAAAATTTTCTCATTTGCCTTGCTGAAATAAATGCCGCTTTATTTATTATGAGACTTAAACAGTTGCGGGAAGTCGTGGGTAAAATACAGTTACAGTTCAGTTTGCAAGAATGCCTTCCTTTTCTTTCCATTTCTTAGACAGCACCACCTTTTCAGCACGCCCGTTTTCCAAAGTAAACATGGCGTCCATGACGAAGTGGGTCAGTGAGTGGCCGCAAACGCGCTGTTTAGTTCTGCAAGAAAAATATACTCGTAATATGGCACCAAAATTTACACTGAAATATCGAAATGTTTCTCCCATTCACATTTTTCGTGTCTATAACTTTATAAGGACGTTAACGATGTGAGTGAGCAAAACCGAAATCCGCCGCAAGCTGCCATACTACTTGCGGAGCAACGCGAATGTGCAGAAGCCCTGCCACCGTAGCCTTCGCTCCAATGTCAAGATAAGTTTTTGCTGAGTATAGTCGCAAAAGCTCAAAGTAACGAGATTTTTTTTACGAACTGCATAGTAGACGCGAGCTTGGCGAGGACGTCCGCAGCCGCACCAGATGCTTCTGAGGACAACATCCAGGCAACACAGCAACCAAGGAGGCGCCGGTGGACATCAGATTCGGAGCAAAGTTTTTTGCCAAACTCGGCATCCTTTTCAAGCAAGGAACGAATCACGTGCAAGCATCTGAAAATAAAAATTGGCCATGTTTAGAAACCTAAATTTAAAATCTAAGCCAAAGTAGGTGGAACATAGCGATTTAATGAAAAGAGTAAAATAACTAGGACAAAAGAATGAAGGTACAAGGAACAGGCGCTCAAGCAATCAGAGAGCTAATAGAGGCATTTCACATCCAAAAGCATGAGGCCATGTGTGTGAGCCAAGCATCAGTGCACTGAAATAACCCTTCCTAACACTTGTTAATACCATGCAGCTGTTTCAATTGATACCTATGGTGTTGTTGCATTATTTTCTGTTTGTTAATCATTTTACTGACTTTTAAGACTTTCCATGGGTGCCAGCATTTCAGCATATGCAAGAGATGATAGTGTTGTACAGTTTTTAGACTGTTACATAACTACTAATGTGAGATATCTGAGATTCAAACAGTATATAATGTGTGCGTGTTTCTGAATAAATTTTGGCTTGAAGTCAGTGCCTAACCCAAGTGCCTTCTTTCTTCTGCACTTTTCAGTAAGGCACTATGCAGCTTTACCAACTCACTTAACTTGCCGTACTAGGCAGAACAGTTAAATAATAGCTCGATCTCAACAAGAAAACGAACTGAACGGCTCCAAGCACTGTGACAGCGATGAAAGTAAAAACCCTAGCACCAGGACGTAGCCTTTCGTCAAAGAACGTGCCGTTACTATTGCGGAATCGTTGCTAGAGGGTCATGGCTGCACATAACGTTGACTTATGTATATATCTGAGTACTACTGCAATTTTCTTCCAAGGTTACGGCATGATTATTTCTGGCAACTGATAGTTACTCTTAACCAATGTCACATGGTCCCTTTTGAATCGCAATTAGGCATAATCCAGTTTGAACTTGTTGATCGTGACTGGCTCCTGTATGCAATTAGAAGAGTTGCTTGTTGGGCAAGTTGGTACTTACTGAGTAAAATACAAAAGCCACACAAAACGTCGAAAACGACGAAAACGGAAAAAACGGAAAAAACTGCTCCGTTTTTTCAGTTTTCGTCGTTTTCGACGTTTTGTGTGGCTTTTGTATTTTACTCCTGTATGCAAGCTGCAGAAGAAAGCCAATCACTGCTGAGCAATGTGATATCAATCAGGCTTGAAGGGCTACTGGCACGAAAATTTTCAGTTCTTTTTTTGTGTCAAATGAAAGGTCAAGCCCTCAAGAGCCTATGAAATGTACTGGTCGTGTGAGTGCGACCTGAAAATCTAACTGCATGCTTTTAAAAGCTAGCTTTGGTTTCTACAGAAACCCTAGCCTCACAACACGGTATGGGCTTTTCGTCATGGGCTTGCTGAAGACATTGTGGCATTTTCACTGTTGCTCTGCTTTGTGGGTCCATTATTAACATACAGTCGAAACTCGATTTAACGAAACCCGATTTTACGAATACCCCGATTGAACGAAAAAATTCAGATTCCCCCCCGCAGCTGCCGATAGGCTATTTTGCTTTCCGATTTAACGAAATTATTCGTGGGTCCCCTCAATTTTGTTAATTCGAGTTTTAACTGTACTACAAGCGACCATTTTGTACGTTCTGGTACCTGATGTCATCGAAACTAGTCATACTGGTAGCGAAGTCACCAGAATGGACACTGTTGCCTGACTTCATGATAGTGTCGATGTCAGTAGGTGCACCATGCCAAAATTGACCTTAATGTGAAAATAAATTATCTTATCAGCATTGCCTGAGTTGTATATAGGATATTTGAATGAGTGAACAAAGCCAGCTTCGAAAATTGGTGTCGGTACCCCTTTAATCCCGATCAGCTTTCCTGCTCCAAACTCCATAAGAAGTTGACATGAGCGTTTTACTTGCCTTCTACGCTGTCTCGGTGGTAGCTCCTCCATCAACGTCCTGTTCACAAATGCGGCAACTTCCCTGCCGTTGCCTTTGCTGAAGTCCGACTCGAGGAACGCGACAAAAAATGCCTCTGCCTTTCCCTGGACAAAGACGCTGGCATCCTGAAGGAACTGAAACACCCTTGACGAGACACCTGGAACGTAATGAAGTTAGTGAATTAATTTTTTTGCAAGAAGGCTCTGAACTGAGGTTGCGATGTCGAGTGTTTATAATTACTTGGCTGAAAAAAAGGAAAATCAATTTGTGGGCCCATTTTGGTCAGTTGCATCCATATGAAGGCAAGGAATTTAGCAAAGGCTTGTAGTAATTGAGTCTATGTAGTATTATATGCGTATCACATGGGCGTTTGAAAGACCTTCCAACCAGTTGTCTATTCATTCAACTGTGAAGCATGATCTGCTACATGGGAGGGTTTCCAAAGTGATTGAGTCAACAGCCTATCGCGTTAATCGTGCACCCCGCAACTCTATCAAAACTTCGATGGCCATTGAGCAATGAAAACGGAAACAGCGCAAA
Source organism: Rhipicephalus appendiculatus (assembly GCA_030522465.1). Taxonomy (NCBI): domain Eukaryota; kingdom Metazoa; phylum Arthropoda; class Arachnida; order Ixodida; family Ixodidae; genus Rhipicephalus; species Rhipicephalus appendiculatus. Next base: position 2,994,543 of record JALIZH010032968.1, read on the forward strand.
TATGTCATCTCGTTCACAGTGTGCTCGTACTCACAATTAGAAAAAGAAAAATGGAACCAGTATGCTTTAAAACAGTATATGTGAGCGTTATGAATTATTTCATAATGTATTCTTCCCACTTGAAATACGCGAACTGCACATACTCTCGACAACAGCAACATGCTCGTCTTCATCATGCCATCTTTTGTATCGCTTGCCACAGTTTCGCTGTACAACAACTTAAAAACTAAACATGCATTCAGACGTGCAAATAAACAATTTATTGAAGTGTTTAAACAAAAACAACTTACATATTTGTGGTTTTAAGTGAACTTATAGTATTTCACTTTTGGTGACATGAATACGAAAATAAAGATCTGCAGCGCCCCACAATTTCTGCGCGAAACGCCTGAACCCCTCAACGGCCGTTCAGAAATGCTGTGTAGCAGCGAGGCAACTCCATCGAGTCGACAGAGTTGCGGCATTTCAATGGCCATCGACTGGATGGCCTTTCAAAAGTGTGCGTGTGGCACAGGTATAAGTAGTACTGCAGTAGTAGTAGTAATTGAGTACTTCAGTCAGGTAAGCTGGTGTGCCAGCTTATCCTAAGATACCCGTGTATTTCTCCCCCCACACCTGTTTTTGCACATGCCCTCTCCTCCTCTTGTTTTGGTTAGGGGAGAGTGTACGAAGCATACATATACACGTGCTAAGGTAGGCAGTTGCTGCCTCGAAGAAGGTGAGACTACTTGACAAAACAACGGCTCCAGCAACCACCGTGTTCAAGAATTTTTCATATCATGTCCTGTTACAGAATGAAAGAGGCCCAGGAAGACACTGTCTTAAGGAAATAAATTTGAGTTAACCAAGTCCTCACATTACACCTAACTAAAGACAGGCCAATCAAGCAAGGATTCAATCAGGTTACGTACCGTGCTCGATACACCACGTTCGTCCAGGCTGGTGACCGAGGAACGACGTCACGGCTTCCAGGTACGACACCCGCTCACTGGCGCCGGCATTGTCGCTAAGCCTATCCAAGGCCTTCAGCACACGACTGTCGTCACGAAGCGATGTGAACATTTGTTCAAGCTTTCCGAAGATGGCGAGGAGTTGAAGTGCAAAGCAGAGGGATTCAGGTGTTCTAGGCACGGCGACTGCTTTTTCCAACTTGGGCATGACGTTGCAGTCTCCCCACAGCTGCGTGCCGAATTCTGCAATTAATGCAATTTATTTAGCAACAGTACCGACCCGCCGTGGTGTTCTGGTGGTTACTGTGCTCGACTGCTGACCTGAAGGTCGCAGAATGGAATCCCGGTCGTGGTGGCCACATTTCGACAGAGGCCAATGCTACAGGCCCATGCACTTAGATTTAGGAGCACGTTAAAGAACACCAGATGGTCAAAATTGCAGGGCCCTCCACTATGACATGCCTCATGATCACATAGTAGTTTTGGGACTTAAAGCCCCAACAACTTTATACAGGCTGTAGACATTATACAGGCTTTACGACGTGTTGGCATATGGTGTATATATACAGATAAAAAGATAGTCTTTTTGCAAGGGTTAAAAATTGGGAGTCTCGGATAACTTATATCATCCATTTATCCAATCACTTTACTTGTGCTCTTCCTTTGTTTTCATATTTTAAAAAACTTTTATGTACATTTTGTTTTTAGTTTACACCAAATATTTATATATTTTTTGTTTCTTTGTTAAATTTATCAAGGCAAGTACACAACATACAAAATTATCTCCAAAAGTGTGACGTGGTAAGTACTGAATGAAACTCACATAAGTTGAAAGAAACAAGCTCAGTGGTATTCAGCGAGCTTAAGTTCCCTCCGTTTACAGAGAGCAGAAATGATCAAAACCTTTTCTAACCTAATCATATTAATGATAACTGCTAAAACTTCATTCATTGGCTTTCTCGCACAAAAACAGTGTTACATGAGAGACGACACTTCAATTGAACACTTTTATCTATGGATTAGCATAAACGAATCGTGCATTTATAGTGAGTAAATAATCTACGCCTGAGTGTGACAGTGTACCACTGAAAAGTGACCACATAAATGCACAGCCATTCACTCCCGCCTTTCTTAATCATTTAGTTTCTAGTCCAAGGTAAATATACTCGTTTCTGGCCAATTCCCCATAGTGGGAATGGGCTAGCTTCACTGGGAAAACAAAACATCGCACTTGTTGTAGTGTACATAATAGAAGTGATCATGAGAAAAAAAAACGCATGGCGGCTTTTCTACTGTGACACCTGAGGAAATGCGTAGCGAGGCCACCCAGCAATTCCCATTCTGAGAGTTCCCACTGCTCCGTTCACCAAAACATGGATGGCGCCATTGTTTGAGGTAAGCATCTAAGGTTTCCCCAGCATGGGTAGAATCTTGTTAGGGAGATTCGCAAACTCAGTGTACGATGTGTGCGCTACTTTTTGCTGCGCTTTATCGACTTCCTGCTTGCTACAGCAGTTGAGATACGCACTGTCTGCTGCGAGTTCCATCAGGTTGTTTCACTCATCATATGTAGCAACGCAGCACCCACGAAACGCAAGGGGAGGGGCATTCGTTTGCTTGGTGAGGCGGTGGCTCCCTCTCTTGCACGTCGCCGGATTCAGGCGCATCTTTCGGAAACATTTTTAGAAATTTTAAGTTCCTTATTGCGATTACTTCTTGGTTATTTCTGTCAATATTCTTTTAGACCTTGTTCGTTCATTTTAACCCATTTTTGAGCGTCGCTAGCCTTGTTATGGCCTGTATTGAGTGCTTTACTGTAAGCGTGATCACACCACATGAGATGTATGGATGGACGACAAGCTGGGCCCGTGAAGTGCTCCGCACCTAAAATTAGAGAGCCTTTGCCCAATCGGGAAAACGGGGGCAAGCGAAGCTTGATGCGTGCATGCCTGATGTACTACTTTTCCTTTTATTGCATTGCACAATGCTCCCTCCTAACTTTTTCCTTCCTGCACACCGGGAATCGGACCTTCATCCATGTGCTTAGCAGCACAACACTTCACTTGCTACAGGCAACAACTGCAGTCATGCATTCACATCCAGGTAAATATGAAATGTGGCAACGTGTGGAATGACAAGTCACCTCGATAAAAGATTAGATTGCCATATCAGAAATGGCTGATCACCGACAAGGTCACGCTCCAGGGAGCGGCAGGGTTCCGTTTGGTTGTTTTGACCGTCTTTGACAGGCATTATAAACGGCGTTCGTTCATCATTACAAACGCTGAGAAGTTGGACTTGTGTGCCGAGCCGCTTTAGTCCTCGATTCGCAGACTTTGCTGCCGGACTCGGGGGTTGCCTGACTGCCGCCAAATCTGGCAGCTAAATTTGCCCCTGTAGTTTCAGCTTAACTGCAAGGTCCCTATGTAATCCGCTGTGCACTTCGCAAATGCCCTTCGCAAATGCGTCTTTCAGAAGTAGGGGATTCACGCGCTCGGACTCGCGTCTCAGAAGTAGGACATCCACGCGCAACGACGCGTCTACCGGGGATATTGAGTTGCGTCGAAGTCCAGACATTGTGTGCGCCGCGTTGCGATACATCAGACTCGTTGTCTCCGAAGTACGGAGTATCTCTGTAGCTGTGCATGCCTAGAGTTACTGTATATAAAGGTTGCATATACATAGTTTTCACGTGACGTCACAGACAGGTTCTCTGCACTAAGTGCACCAAGATGGCGGCCACCGTGACTTCTTATCACATAAGAGAGTGTCAGTGCAGGGGAGAACATAACAGTCGTTCGGTCCCCGCGTTCTTTTGTGCTCTCCCCGCTTTCTTCTGTTCGCCAGCAGCGCCAAGGGGGGAACACAAAGGAACGCGAGGGGGGCACCGGCACTAATCGGATGTCACCGTTATTTGCTCCACGCGTTCGAGTAAGAGTTCACGCAGCATCTCAACCAGCGTGTATTCCAAGATGGCGACCACCGCGTCTCAGAAGCAGGGATTCTCTCCTGTACAGGTGAGCGCGCCGTGCCGACCACGCGCGACGGACGGGGACACTGGGGCACTTGCCGACGATGTGTGCGGTGTGTGTACAATACCAACGACAAAGTACATATCGCTCGGACTCCTGTCGCTGAAGTAGGAATCTCTCCGCAGTTTCTGACCACACGTACGCGTTAAGGCCTGACCACACGTGCCCGTTGCAGCGCGTCAGCGCGTGGCTTTCTGACGCGGCGTCGCGCCCTCTCCCTATGGGGAGAGAGGGTGCGCGGCTACGCGAAGCTGCACGCCCCCCTCTCTCGAAAGGGAGAGGGCGCGACGCCGCGTCGAAAAGCCACGCGCTGGCGCGCTGCAACGGGTACGTGTGGTCAGGCCTTTACAGCGTGTCAACGCGTGGCTTTTTGACGCAACGCAGCGTCAGCGTCGCGCCCTCTCCCTATGGAGAGAGAGGGCGCGCAGCTTCCTGGCTTCGTGTAGCCGCGCGCCCTCTCTCTAAATAGGAGAGAGGGCGCGCTGACACGCTGCAACGCGTACGTGTGGTCAGGCCGCGTGCGTGACGCGTCGACTATGCACAACGACGCGTACGTTTGCTAACCAAACCTAAATCTCAATAAATGCATGCATGTTCGTGATTACTGTGGATGGGGCCCCTTCCCTTGAAAAGTTGATCGCACAAAACGCACCTGAGTCGTCTCGCACACTTGCATCTAGGAAGGTGACAAGTTTCTGAACCAGCGTGTCGTCCACGTCGTCTTTGAGCTGTCGGAACAGTAACAGATCGAAGACGGCGTTCCATTTTTCAACTTGCTCCGCTGGAACTGGCATGACTGTAAGCACGGACAGCGAACAAGCCTTCGTTTTAAAAAGAAAGATACAGTTTGCTCGCTTTTGAACACCGCTACACAGCCGCCATTAGCCAAAAGTGTCGATTAGGGCAAGGCGCATCGTTGTATTTTAATATTCTAGTTTTCAGTACCAGTTCTGTACTCATAAATGCAAAAATAATTTTTAAATAAAAATTTATTAAAATTTGGTGTGAAAATTTTTATATTGTTAAGTTATTAAAGATAACTACTTACGAAACTGAAGTTAACGCGGGAACCTCAATGCTGGCAAACGTGGATAGCATATGATCCGAACAGGCAGCAGACGCTATTCACGACCCGATATTTTTCTCAATATCGTTGTTTAAAAATTTGTGGTCAATCTATCGCGTGAAACCGTTACTGATAGCTCACAATGAAGCTCGCTGAGACGCAGAAGCGAGTTGTTCGGACGGCGACATGACCCGAAAACCGCGCTCCAGTCGGTTTTCTCGGTCACGATATTTCTTTCTCGCAGCAGTTTCGGCCTTTGGGTGAGCGATGTGTTTCGTGTTGTTGCATTTACACGTTGCTGAGTTCGTACCCAAATTTTTCGTGGAACAATAATAACTCTGCTTTTGCTTGGACGTTGCGCGAGCGTGCGTTGCGCGTAAGCACGTGGGATTCACGCGATCGCGGTGGTTTCGATCGTATGTGTGGGTGTACGCTCGTGTCATGTGAGCCGACAGTATCGGCCGCGTAGGAAATGCTTTCCCTTTCCTCTTGTTTTCCCCGCAAGCGAGCCGTCTAGCGTTCTCGGGTTTCGATCCTACGAGGGCGGCCCGTTCAGTCGCTTTGACTGCTCGATCAAACAGCTTTCTTTTTCTTTAAACCGAGATACCCGTCGTCATGACTTATTTGCTCGGTTGTTTATCAGCGGTAGTCATTTAGCACGGAGCTGCAATCATGCTTCTTTTGCGAGCGGCTCAGGTGGCATATCGCTGGCTTGTTCTGTAATCCCGCGGCAACATGCATTTATCATATCTCGAACACGTTATCACAGGATGCTTACAAACATGATACGCCGAAGTGACAGTATCTCTGTTCCTGTGAAAATACCACGTCTATAGCAAATCATGTGTTAGCGTGTGGGCTAGTCACTGCTCGTCGCTCAAAGCCCATATCTGGTGGTTTATAATTGCATATATCCAACACGTACGCAGGTGCATGTGCGGTTAATTTCGCAAAAAAATATCTCCAGATGTCCCAACAGGGCTTGAGCACTTCACTTGTCACGTATATTCTCTCCTGTTCATTTATGTATGAGCGACCTTTTTCTCATAACCAGTTCAGGCGCGAATTATGATGCACTGTCATCGAATGTGTCAAATTTACATAGAGTAATTTCAAGGCACTATGTATTACATTCCAAAAAAAGAAAATGAAGCAATGTGTTGTTTTGTGTGAGTTTCAGTAATTAGTTTTAATTAGCATGTAAGTAAATATTTCCTTTTTCTGCACTCAGTCATGTTTCATTTTGACATAAAAACAATGAAATGATAGGCTACAAATGTGTGCGCAATGACTTCTTGGTTACATTCATTTCGAGAAAAGAAAATTAATACTATTGGATGTTGGTTCTGGAACGCTGCATGTTGAACAAGCCGTCGAACATCGTAGTGCCTTCAGTAAAATGATCTGCTGCAGTCATACGCAGCACGCTGTGGTTAAGTCAAGACATAAGGACTCTGCAGAATGTTCAATTCGTCTAATGAGCCATGTACCTTGCTCTCTTTTTGCCACAAGTTGACACAACTAGCATGAACAAGTTGCGTACACAAACATAGCCACCGCCGCTGAAGGGGATAAAGCTGCATGCCATGTTTATACAGTTTCATATGATCCTGTTCAAGCTTTTCCACAACTATTTAAGTGTAGACACATCCGACAAATCACGATCTACTGACATTTACATACTTCATCTTTATATGTCATTACCTGTTGTTATTTTACTTTTTCATATTGTGCTAAATCCTTGCCAATGACATCTGTACATACATCTTCGTGGTCTTGCATTCCTCGTAGATTTGTGTAATGCATATGCCGCAAAAGGAAACTCGTGGAAATGCACTTCTCTCATTGTTTTCGATCTCCATAGGTCTCGCTTTTTTTGCCTTCTTTTGTTTTCTCTCTCTCTCTTTTCTTTTGCTTTCTTGTGAATACAGATGCAACATGTTCCTGGCTGCTGACTACTGCGAAAGGTGTGAGACCTTAGTCAAGCATTCCTCGTGTTTAGACTCGCGCCTTCCATCAAGCTTCATTATAGTGATAGGAAATAAAATTATTATTATTATTATTATTATACAGTTTTCAATTAATTAGTTGCTTCTGACTTACCGGTCTCGAGCTTCGTGAAATACAGTCCCGCAGGTGGCGAGATCGAATCCCAGCAGCCGCAGCGCACTTTTGATGACAGTGAAAATGCTCGAGGCCCGTGTACTTAGATATAGGTGCCCATTAAAGAGGCCCAGGTGGTCTAAATTTCCGGAGCACTCCACTACGGTGTCTCTCATAATCATATTGTGGTTTTGGAATGTTAAACTCCACCTGTTATTATTATTATTTCTTGAAATACAAACATCCCAGCACTACCTTAGATGGCGAATAACAAAGTGGGTGCCTTCTAAAATAGTTGAAGAGTTATTTGAGAACACAAATGACTTGCAAGTTATCACATCTATAAGCTAGCTGCAATGAATCTGTTGCCTGAGATAGTCAACTAATGTTATCCCTACTGTGACATGTGTTCTAGTAGCTTTTACATTTTTCCTTTGACACAACTTTGCTCTTTTCTTTTCAATATAGCGATGTATGGGTCCTGACACATGAAAAAATGCAGAATTTTACACAATGTGCATGCGGCTGGCTAAGTGCCCAATTTACTGAACCTGTGCCTCATAAACTTTCACACATAAGTGCACTTGTGCGCATATGTACAGTGCTGGTCAAAAGTTCGCAGGTTACGGTTCCATAGAAATGCGTGGGATAGTGGCCTGCGAACTTTTGACCCCCCCCTGTAGTTATAATGCTGGTATAAAAGGCCAGGTTATTTACAAGCTATTAGACGACAGCGCTTTATTTCATTTATCAACACTTCATGCCTTTCTTGCCACTGTCTTCACAACATGCCTTCCAATGTGGGCATTCTTGATAGTCCTTTACAGCATCCTCATGTTTCGGACAGTGGTAAACTTAATTGTACGCATTAGTTCACAATGAGCTGCACAACCATATAGGCTTATTTATAAACTACTTCAGCTTCTCTGCATGCATTTCAATCGGATACGGTAGTGGTCTTTTGAGCAGATTGAGTAGAAGTTTGAAAACTTATCTCTTTTGTTGCAGATCAATGGAAATATCTGTCCTGATTAGTTGATTGATCAGGGTTTACATTGCAAGCTATGTCTGGAGTGGGAGGTAAATTAAAATGGGGGGGCTAGCTTTGTAGCTTTTACCACCTAGCTTGTTCGTTCATTCATTGACACAAAAGAACTTCAACATTTATGTGTCACATCTTTTGCCTTTATTTCTTGCAGATGCAGAAAAAAGGAAGGTCGTGATCAGATGAAGCTATGAACCTCTGGGACACCTTCTGTGCAACAAATGATGGGACCCTGGTCGTCTGGGAGGGTAACCGTCTAAGCCGCTGCTTTCTGGACCTGCTTGGAAGCGCCGTGCACATCCTGGTTGCAGTCATCAGCGTCTACTTCGTCGGCATCCGCCAGATCGCCCTCCGCCGCGACTACCAGCTTCTCCACCTGCTGCCATCGACATGGCGGACCCACCTCCGCAAGCTGTGCTGCTCCGTCTTCCTGCTGCGTCCCGTCGTCCACCTCGTCATGTCCCAGCTGATACTCGGCGAGGTCATGGCGCCCTCGACGATGTTCAACGTTGGCGCTGTCATCCTGACCTGGACGGTCCATTTCTTCTACCTGCAGACACTCACAAATCCGTTGCCACGACACCGCCGGTTCGCCGGCGAGGTTCCCGTGATATTTGTCGTGGCCATGTCCGGATTGTGCGCGACATTTCGCGTGTCAGCGCTCCTCTCCCTGAGTGAGTCGGATCATGGCTCTGAACTCTCGTATCATGCAGACTTGTACTCAAACATTGCTAGTGCGCTCGCCTGTGCCTTCTACCTTACGGCCGCCGTACACTGCTCGAGCACCGCGGGTGAGACGCCGCCACGGACATCAGGCCAGGAGTCGCCGTCGTCCGTCCAGAGCTACGTTCGTCTGCTCGAAGCGGACGATGAAGCCCGACAGCTCGGCACGGCGGAAGACACCAACTTCTTCTCGCTCCTCACCTTTTGGTGGGTTGGACGGTTGATGCGCCGTGGATACCGGGGCCACATTCAGGAGCCCGACGACCTGTATGACCTCCCGGTCAGCCTGAGACCCGAAGAGGTTGTTCAAGGGCTCTACCGGAAGGTCGACGCCTCCAAGCCCCTGCCCGGTCTTCTCGTGCTATTCCACCGGTGCATCGGAAAACAGTACTATGCCATTGGAGTTCTCAAGTTCCTTGCGGACGTCCTGTCGTTCGCCAGTCCTGTCTTGCTCAACAGGCTCATCATGTTCCTCGAGGAAGGACCTGGTCAGGGACCCGCGTGGTCCGGCTATGCCTATGCCTCGGGGCTCACGCTTGCCTGTCTCGTCGGCGCATTCTTGTCGTCTCATTATGGCTACCTGGTGTCACGTGTGGGACTCAAGGCGAGGGCGGTTGTCGTGGCACTCGTCTACCAGAAGACGCTGCGTGCCGACGCGATGGAGCTGCGACAGAGTTCGTCGGAAGCGCTGAATCTGATGACCACCGATGTTGATAGAATCGTTGGCCTCTTTCAGAGCTTGCACGAGGCGTGGAGCTTGCCACTTCAGGTCAGTTATGTGACATGCTACATTCTGAAGCCTCTATTTTTTTTTTAGACGTATACAATGCATTGGGCCGTGTAATGGACTTGCTTTGAGAAGTGCATATACAGCTGATAAATGCAATCTCTAGGGAAATGATTATATAAAACATTACCAATGATTACGACAATACCTAAGTGAAATTCAAGTGCAGCTGTGCATGTGTTCATTTCGTGCGTTCCTTAGTGGCAGCGACAATGAGCTTCTCTTTCCGTGGCGTGAACTGCAAGGTTGCATCGCTCATTGTTCAGGAAGTCCTGGCGAAAGTGTGACTGAGGAGTCAAGTGTGTTGGCCCTTATGCACGACTCATGGAAAGTTCAAGAGTAATCACATGGCTTCCAGAGAGTGCTACAGTATTTGGATCATGCATACAATAACACTTCCAGTACTATAGTGCCACGTGGGCGGGAGCTGTAGCGATGAGCTTGTCTTGCGGTGATACCGACGACAGAGCCCTTTGCCATCCTCTCCATTTTCACTGTGATCTTTCGCCGTGCATCTTTCATTGGTTACGATGGACGAGGCACGCCAACACTCAACTCAAGAACGGGCTCATCAGAGCTGCATTTTAAATAACTGTGAAGGTAGAGACAGATTGGTGAAAAGAGAGAGTAGGCATCCTCCTGTATTTGGCTCGATGCTTTAATGCACATTTCTATGAAACAAGTCGTCACAAGTTTTAAAGATTTGTCTCAAACCTGGTGAACCTTTTAAATGCCAAGTTCTTCATTAGAGGACTCTGTGTAAGCTTCCTCTGTAGCTTTATGGCAGGGTTTTGGAAGGAAGTGTTTTTTGTTTCGGTTTTAGTTTCATTTCATCGCAAAAAGTTTCGTTCGGTTTATGTCCCAGAACGAAAAAAATAATGTTCCGTAATGGTTCGTAACGGTTTTTATTTGTATGCAAGGTTTGAAGTTAAAGTAATGCTAGCGCTCCTCTTCAGAAAGTGGTGCGAGGGTAAAACACATTCTTTCCAGGTTCTTCAGAGGAGCGCAAGTAAGTGTACAACGAATTTCTACCAACTAGCCTGAACCTGCACCCTTCTAACTCAGTATATTTTTTTCTTGAAAGTGAATTACGAATTTTTTCGAGCAGGCTCAATGCTTTGTGTCAAGGAAGTGAACATGATCTCAGAAGCAGCATGTCATCGAGTGTACTCTGATGTGCAAGACCGCTGGTCTGATTAACCAAACTTCATCGCCGAGAATGCCCTCTCCATGCTGGCCAGCGTGACAAACACACATGAAAGTTCACTTGCATTAATATAAACATCTCTGATTGCCACTATTTTTGTTTTTCGCATAATTTCAGCACATCCTTACTTTGGAATTCCTGCCTGAGAGATGTGCTATTACTGTATTCTGCGATATGCACTATTGCTGACGTTGCACGTCCTCGGTAGTTCTGGATTGCCAAGTTTTTCTGTGAACCGAAAACGATTGAAAAAATTTCGGTTTCACTCCAGAACGAAATAATAGATATCGTTTTGGTTACGTTCTTTGTTCCAGTAAAAAATATCGTTTTTTTTTTGTTTTTGGTTTTTGGTTTTCGTTCTGTTCCGACACACTGCTTTATGGTATTGCAGATTTGTGGATGCCAGGTGTCGTTTTATTTAAATGGGACCATGACACGGTCACCCAACAATTTGTGGCTTTCAGCGAGAAATAGCAGTAGACGGTTTATTATGCCAATACAGAGATGAAAAGTGGGCCATAAATGAATATTTCAGTGCAAAACAAGCCGTAGAAGTCGCCGGCGGCAAACTCTATCCACCACCGGCATACACCATTTTGCCATGGCGCATGTGACGTCATGTGCAGCAAGGAGCGAAGCCGTCGTCTTTTACCAAGCTTTCAGCTTCTGCAAATCGTTCAATTTCAGTGCTGAACTGAACAAATCTAAAATATCTCGATTTCACATGCAGCTGACCACGGAACAACATCGATCTCTGTAATGCAGACACTCGCTCAGCTAGCTGTTTGTTACGTCACTGCTCGCCAGTGTGCCAGTGTTGCCCGACTCTCAGGCCGCTCAGGTGTTTATCAAAATATTCTATTATAAATTAAGTGCTCAACCAAATGCGCTAAAATTTCACCAGCTTGTTTGTGAATGCGCAAGGATTAACTGACATAACACAGATTATCATCAAAAATTGGGTGTCATGGCCCTTTTGAAATTGTCGTGTTGACTTGCCTTTGGAAAGCTCCTATTTTTCTCATTATTAGGCGTCAGGTTTTGGCGTTTCTGCATAATTTCTCAAATTTCATTTGCAGGTAGCTGTGACTATGTTCCTGCTGTGGCAGCAAGTGGGCCTGGCCTTTCTTGCAGGCGTTGTGCTGGCCGTTCTGCTGGTCCCTGTCAACCGCTCCATCGCGCTCAATATTGGGCGACTAAGCACGGGCATGATGGCATTCAAAGATGAGCGCATAAAGGTATGAGGCTTCCTAGAATGTATGTCAAAGAAGTTTGGGTGTTATCGAGAAGTAGGAGTGTATGAGGGCAAAAGCATATATAAATTAAGTTAAAAGGGCACTGACGTGAAAATTTTCAGTTGTCGTTCTTTTGCATCAAATGAAAGGCCAAGCCCTGAGAGCCTAGAAAATGTACTGCTGAGTTTGAGTGTGCAACGAAAAAGTAATTACAATATGTTTTGAAAAGCTACTTTCGGCTGCTATTGTACCCTTAAATCGCAACATTGTGTTTCTCGTCGCTTGCTTGCACAAGAGGTTGTGACGTTTCCACGGTCCTTCTGCTCCAAGGCTCCGTTGGTGGAGCACAAGCCGCCGTATTGAATGTTTTTAGTGATGCAGAAGTGGCCATTTTGAATGTCTTGGTACCTTATGTCATTGCAACTAGCCATATTCCTGTGTGAAGTCACCAGAAATGACCTGGTGTCACACTAGTGTCAATGTCACTAGCTGCACCATTAAAAAATTGACTGTAACGTCAAAATAAAATGTAAGCATTAACTGAGCTTCAGACTTGCGCTGAGCCGTCTCTCTATACAGGAGATTGGCATGGCAGTGTAAACTCACAGTCGAAAAGTGGTATCAGCACCCCTTTAATGCCCAAACAATCAAACTTATAAAGTTGTAACAGTAACTAATAAGAGTCTGTAAAAAAGAAATATCATCGTTTACTTGTTTGTAGCTCAAAGCTACAAGTGAAGTTAATTAAGATATAACAGAAAGAAAGTTTCTTAGTTGATTACTAATTCATCCAAGTCCAAGATTGGAACCAGGCATCAAGGCCTTTCTGAAATGGTCACCCTACAATTTTTTCTGATTTGAACCTTCCTTGAGCCTACAGCTTTTCACAAAGCTCGATAGTCTTAATTAGAGTCTTTGCTGCTAACTATTAGCTTTCATATGCAAACAGTCGTTCACCACTCCTGTCGTTGGGTTCAGTAAAACAAAGCTTCTCCCGCGCATCTTCGGTTGCAGCTGATGTCGGAGGTGCTGTGGGGCATGCGGATGATCAAGATGCACGCGTGGGAAGCCCTCTTCCAGGAACGGGTGGAGAGCATCCGGCGGAAGGAGGTGGCCTTCCTGCGGCAGCGCAAGTACCTGGACGCCCTGTGCGTCTTCTTCTGGGTCGTCACGCCCGTGCTCATGTCGGTCCTTTCCTTCATCACATACGTCCTCCTGGGACACCGACTCACCGCTGCAAAGGTAACATTGCACCATTTCGAAAGCCTCAGAGGGTCAGTAGACGGGCTCTGACCTTTTTACCTCCCAAACAAGCTCACTAGTGCGTACAGAAGGCTGTGGCGCTCACATTTTGGGAATATCACAACGCTGCGTGGATGTTCCATTTCAAGAAGCATTTACCACGCCCCTATCCAGCACCTGTTTGGTCCTCTTCACCCGCAAAGTGACATAACGTCACCGTAACATGGGCAACATTACGTAGCCTTGATTTTGTCGGTTGGCCCTCTGCACTAGTACGAAACAGCGCCAAGCCTTGCGGTGATGCGGTTTTGGCCTCGAAGTTGTCGCACATGTTTACCTCACCGTTGGCTCGCACCCCTCGCACCGAACTTCCTCACCTCAGTGCTCTGACACGAGCGACACATGGAGGAAGCCTTGCTCGGTCACTGACTGCACGGCAATGACGTAATCGCCAATGACTTAATTGCCAAAGTCGTTATGCGTTGCTGATGTAGGTGTAGTCACGATAACGGGCAATGCCTACCCTTCTGTGCGGTTGAGGAGGGTGATGAGGCCGAGCGAGAAACCAAAACCAGCCTAAATGGCAAAAGCCTCCTCAATCTTATCTTCAGAATGTCACTTCAGCCATGACTCGAACCATTGTCTGGGTGTTCGTGTTCTTGTTGGTCATCATCTCGTCCGCTGCCCCTCTGTCATATTCGTTTATTCCCCTACCCGCTTTTCTTGCAATGTGCCTGAGGTGTCTTCCGTGAGTGATACGGTTGTGGTGTGCGCTTTTCTCTTTATTCCTCTTTTAAGAGCGAAGCTCTTAAACCACAAGATAAAACGTCGGGTGTTAGCGAAAAACCCTCTGCACCGTTGCTTATAAGCCGTGCCCACCAGTGGAAACAGTCCACGCAGCCACCGCGCTGAGTTTGTCCTCCGCACAAGCCAAGTACGAGCGCCGAAAGTGCCGCACTTCTACCGGGGGTGCCACAGTCAGCTTTGCATGTTAGTTCTGGTGCTCGAGTTTGGACATTCTTGCAATGTCTGTGATGGGCTGTGGTTCGACTGTACTTTGTCTACTCCAAGAAAAGACCTAGCATCACCCTAGAAGGCCACGTTAAGCCCCTAAGATCAGCCAGGTTTGCTGTTTCTTAAGCTTTACACGGGTAGTGTAAACCTCTCCCTTTTTTTCGAAAGCCATTCCCTTCAGCTCACTCGTTTCAGCTCATGCTGTAACCAGTAGCACTGCTTTGGAGCATTAGACTTTGACTAAACTGGCCACTCAACTCTTCGATAATGCAGACTTCTTCTTTCCTCTTGCAGGTGTTCACGTGCCTTGCTCTCTTCAACATGCTAAAAGTGCCACTCAACGCCTTCCCCTGGGTCATCAATGGATGCATGGAGGCGTGGGTGTCGTTGAAACGTACCCAGTGCTTTCTCGACCTCCACGATTTCGCACCTGCCAGCTACTACACCGTCTCAAAAGAGGGTAATGACAGCCTAGACTCTCCTAAGCCTGCTCGTTTTCAAGCCTACATTGCATCGCATTGGCCTAGAATAGCTGTAACAGTGCTTTGGATCCAGACAGAGTAGCTATTCTCAATAACATCTCAATTACAGAATAGCATTATAAATTAAGAAAAACAATCCCATCTGTTACACTTGTCTTTCAGTTTGAGAGGGCAGTATAACATACGGCATTTTCATCAAAGTGCACTGGTGTGCACCAGGGCACCCTTGTGCACCATTTCGTCCTATCACCGTAGTGCCTCAGCACCCCGGTGCGGTTTGTCGAAATGGCAATAGGTACCCATATTTTTTTTTTTACATACGTCACAGGCTATGCAACTCAGCTATGTCCTACCTGCATGTCAAAGTCATTATCAACTAAAGGTAACCGTTTCAAAATATTGTTTTTTTTTTGGACCATAATTGATAAAAACAATGTTAGGAACTACGTTATGATACAGGATTCACTGTAATTTTTAAGAAGTACCTAACTTGAAATTGCCGTCATTCTTTTGTCATTGTGACTTGGCCTTATATTTATTTGATTCTGGCTGCTTGCTTTGTGCTGTGAAATGTCTATCCACCTTGCCGTGGCCTTCACAAAGTACTGCAGCACTTGTAAATAAATATTAGAAAAATGGCTCTCGAGATAGAGAAAAACAATTTTTCGCAGATTACTAAATTACTTGTTCACAATTGCAAAATCACCACACTTGCTGCGAGAAAACGCTTGGTAAGCAAGAAAAGGTGCAAAAAGAAAATTTGGGTTGTCAACACACCTTGAAATTCCTGCATCAAACACTGTGACGTCATAGTTTTGATGGTGTGCACTATGTTCTACATAGTTCCTAATTGCTCAAAATGAAGGACATTGAGCTCTGAGGGGGGCCGTAGACTTAACGTACGAAGTTTCAGGAAATTTCGTTGAGCCAATGCGACCAAAATAAGACACACACACTTTGAAATTTGTGACTTCATGCACAGAGATTTAGGTGCAAAATCTAAAAATGAAACTTTTACATTGATTTTATCCTGTATTAATAATAATATCTGGGGTGTTACATCCGAAAACCACGATATGATTAAGAGAGGCGCCGTAGTGGAGGGCTCTGGAAATTTCAACCATCTGATGTCCTTTGACGTGCACTGACATCGCACAGTAAACAAAACTCTAGCATTACACCTCCATTGAAATTGAAATACAGCCGCCACGTCTCGGATCAAGCCCGTGACCTTCGGGTCAGCAGCAGAGCACCGTAACTGCTACACATTTGATCCTCTGTTAATATGTCTATTATGGTGAAATTAACGACATTACAGTTCTCAGAGTACACTCTATCAACCTAAATCGATTCATTGTTTCACTTTAGTGTCCCTTTAACTCCTGGTCTGAGTATTTGTTGCCTCAATCCTCTACAAGTTCACATCTATTAGCACATCATCCTATCTGCCACTGCAAGGCTTAGCAGTGTTGCGTCTCACAAAAGCGCGAGTGTCAGCAGAGATGGTAATTGTATGCAAACAACCTATCTGCGTCTCTTTGTGCAGATGACCTGCTTGTGCGAGTCACAAACGGCGTCTTTCACTGGGGGCGGCGTGACAGGCGACGCCACTCTTCCAGCAGCCATCAGTGGAGCCCGGGGCTTCATCCTAGGACCGGTCAACGTCACGCTACGCAAGGTCCGTTCTTATGCGAAGCGGCCATGAAAGTCATTCGCAGGCAAAGTGAATGGTACCCGTGAATTACGTGCAAATTATTGAGCCTTTACTGTAGTATTGGTAAATGTGTGCTAGTGTTAGATATCAGCTGTTCTAAAAAGCAGTGTCGAATGTCTTCATTCAATCTAGTTTTCTCAATTTTGTTTTTTTTGTGACACCAATTAAATGCACATTCTTGGCAGGCTTTTGACATCGCCATCACATTCCGTATAAAGTCCAAATTGGTAACATCACCCCGCGCATCGTATGTTCTTCAAGCGAGTAGAAGAGCCCGAATGGTGGGGATAAACGAGGGTGAAACAGGGATGAAACGAGCTGGCCATTTCCATTGCATAAGAGGCACATGAGATAATATCATCCCACGTGCAAGGCCTGCCGTCGATGACTCCTCAAGCAGAAAGGAAACACTTTGCCCGTCTTTCGTTGGGCGAAGGAGCATGAAGGCGTGCCAGTGTTGGTGGGGCTGCGTTGAACGAGTAGCAACTGCGAACTGATCAAAAGGGCACTGTCACGAGCGCTGGCATGCACACTATTTCGACAGACGGGTTGTTTTTGTATACGGACAGACGGCTCATATACCCTTGTATGTCCTCTGCTCTCACCGCTTTGCGTTTAGACAACAGACAGCACAAAAGCTGATTCACTCCCTGGAGCAGCTGTATTCCCTTACACCAACGTTTTGTAGAGTTACGCCAGATTGGATCCTAATGGAATTGTAGCTGCTAGTCTTACCTCTTATAAGATTCTAATTTGTTGCTATCGCATTCAGTGTCATCCTTCCCACAACACTGATTTTTTAATTTTTTTCTTTCTCTTTACCTGCTAGTGCATGGCCTCTACAAACTGAAGATAAACAGTGCAAAGAAGCGTGGCTATGAAAAGCAAACACACAGGACACGCGCTAACTTCCAAGAGAATTTTATTGACACGAATGTGTCGTATAAGTATCTGCGGGAACAGTTACAAAAAAAAATAACTGGAAAAAAATGCACTGACATGAAAGCAGCAAAAACAGCATTAACAATTGCAGCAGCACGCTGCGCAAACACTCACATTACAATAAACAGAGCTCTCTGTCAGATAGCGCAACCGATGGTTTACTTATGCACCTCCTCTTCTCTCGAGCCATCCGAGCCATCTGTCCTGTGTATTTGCTTTTGAAAGCTGTGCTTTTTTGCGCTGTTAATCTTCAGTATGAATAACCAACTAACCCGTTCAGCTACTTTGAAGTGGTACTGACACAAAAACTTTCAGTTGTCGTTTTCTTGCGTAAAAAAATTGAAGGACACTTTGTAAATTCCAAAATGTGTTCGGCGAACGCTTGTGCGCATTGAGATGGGGCGGTCAGAATGGAACGCGATGCGCGTCTCCCTTCTTGCATGATTCGACACGCTGGGCACAGCGACGCTAAGCAAGCAAAGCATGAGCGTGATGTGAGGCGCGACCGATGCAACCGGCGATTGATGCAACCGGTGTTCGTTGGCCACCTGGCACCGTGCCAGGGCACGGACGGAGGGACAGACGGACATGAGCATGAGACATTAAAGGCTTTCGCCTTAATAAAAAGCCAAGCCCTCAAGAGCCTAGAAAATGTAGTGCTAAGCGCGAGTGCACCCTGAAAAAGTAATTACAGTGTTTTTTCAAAAGCTAGTTTCGGTTCCTACTGTACCGTGACATCATAACACGATATGAGGTTCTCGTAACACACTCGCGCAAGATATTGTGACGTTTCCACAGCTGCCCTGCACTATGGCTCCGTTGGTGACGCACAAGTGGCCATTTTGAAAGTTTTGGACCACGAAGTCATCACAGATAGCCAGACTGCTGCGTAAAGTCACCAGAATTAGTACTGGAGCCTGACATCAAGCTAGTGTCGATGGCGGTAGGTGCTCCATGAGAAAATTTATTTTAATGTCACACTAAGATACCTTATCAGCTGTTTCTGAGCTTCACATTTGCTCAGAGCCCTCTCTGTATGCAGGAGATTTGTATGGCAGACTAAACTAGCCTTCAGAATATGGCGTAAGAACGCCTTTAATACTCGGCAAACTCCTCCACCCTCTGCAGGGACAACTGGTGGGTGTGGTGGGTCGGGTGGGCAGCGGCAAGAGCACCCTCCTGGCGGCCATAGCTGGCGACATCTGCCGAGTCCAAGGTGCGGTGACCCTCCAGAGGCTGGACATGGCCCTGGGTCTGGTGCCCCAGCAACCATGGCTCCAGCGAGGCACGCTCCGCGCCAACGTGCTCTTCGGGCGGCCGTTCGACGCAGCACGCTACCAGGCGACGCTCGAATGCTGCGCCCTTGTCGATGACCTGAAGGTGGTGCTCTCATCTTGCTGCCTAACTATTTAGCTTTGTTCATACAGTTAAATGTCAGTATAATGAAAGCCAGTAAAATTTTAACCTACTGCACTATACAGTAAACTCTCGGTAAATGGGAATCTCTTAAACGGAATTGCTGCGCCATACAGTAAACAGAACTTCTATTACTGGGCTCTTCAGGTTCTGTTTAACGAGGATCTGCTGTATATCCAAACATTGTTAAATTGAAATTCGGCCTTGTAAGGAAAGTGTAGTCGCCAAAGGCTTCCTTTTTTGCACGAGAAGTGCCAGAAGAATGTTTCAATAATACGGCAGTACAAAAGGCTAATTCCAATAACACGAACCAATTAAATTTTCTTGAGCTTGCGATCCAGAGACTGTGGCTTGACACTGCGCCGGCAATGTAGTCACTTTCACTGCGGCCTAACATCATGTATGAACATGAAATATGTGCAAATACAATGAACTGTGGTGATATTAGATAAGCATTTGCATAAACCAGTTGCAACTCGACCAGATGACGATTGGACCTGGCAAAAATTAATCTGTCGCCTCGATCTTCCTCTGAGAAGCACTGAAATTTCATTTTAATACAATCACTGATCACTTAGTTATATGGAGTTTCCAAATACACGGTGTTCTACTGACATGAAGTTGTGAAAAGTCAAATATACTTTGTTATATAGAGAATTTTGTTATATTGAGGTTTAACTGTATACCAGAAAGAGGAATTGAATGAATTTGGTTTCATCTTAGAAAATAAAGCGACCAAGTTTACCTCTTGGTGCTGAAGTAGTTACATATAAGGATGCACCAGGAGGGTAAAATAATAACATACATGGAATCAAAATAGCGCGAGAGATGGAGATAATTGCAGAATAGTTGGCAACCACATTAGATTGCCAAACCCGATTGCACACATCTGCATTAGGTGTCATGGAAAAATGCACGGCTTGTCAAATATGGGCTAGCCAAGCTTAATATCTAACCAAAGTGCATGCACGGCTCCAGAACCTGCCATTTCCAATTGCTTTTGCTGAGTGAATGACATTCTTGCTACGAGAATAGATATTTCAAGCTAGGTGCAAACAGGCATATTCCCTTCGCTGCAAATTATATGGTTTGAAATCTTCCATTTTCCAATTCTGCAATTTCGGTTAATTTTCTGTGGAAATACTTCACTGCCAAGCCAAATTTTCAATGCACTTTGTTATAGTATTCGATGATTCCTTATATCAGTGTTCAGTAAATCGATGCTTGACTACTGTGCAAGGCTGGGTGATCAGTACCAACAACACGCTTTTTTCTTTTGCAGTCTTTGCCAGCAGGCGACTTGACGGAAGTTGGCGAGGAAGGTCAGACGTTGAGCGGAGGCCAGAAGCGGCGAGTTGCCCTGGCTCGGGCCTTGTACCAGGTACTGGCCCGCTCACTGACTCAGACTTCGGAGAGTGCGCTTGCGTTTTCACAGAAACGTGTACGACTGGACTATATAATGCCACTCAGTCCCAATGTTACATGCAGCGATAAAGCCAGGAATGCTTTTCAAGAGCGAAGTGCTTAAACCTCGAGGTAAAACGTTGGGTGTCTGCAAAAGAACCCTCCGCGCTGTTGCTTATCAGCTGCGCCCATTGACAGAGACAGTTCGCGCATCCGCTGCGTTGAGTTTGCCCGCCACGCGAGCCGAGTACGAGCGATGAAAGGCCCGCGCTTCTACCAGGGGTGCCGCAGCCAGCTTTTGCATGTTAGTTTTTGGCCCTAGAGCTTGGACATTCTTGCATGGTCTGTGACAGGCTGTGGTTCGACTCTACTCTGTCTACGCCAAGGAAAGACCTAGCATCAGCCAAGAAGTAAGCCCCTAAGATCAACCAGCTTCGCTCTTTCTTAAGCTTTACATCGCTAGTGTAAACTTTTCCCTTTTTTGCATTGTGAAGTGCCTTGCTAAGTAATCAAGACAAGTTGCATCCAGTCAAAAATATCATCGTCATATGCCTTTACAGAAGGTGGATGAAATTAGTCCAGGATATTATTGTCTTCAAAAAGGGTCTGGGCCCTGACTGGTGAAAGTACCCTTGTTAAAGCATTGGCTTCAGCAGCACTCCTTGTTGAATACTTTTCGGCTCTTGGACGAATGGTTGAACATGTACGATATCGTGCCCCGGATATCAACCTTACATGTGACGAAGGCAAGGAGGGGTTAAAAGAGACAGAAAAGGCATGAGGGCATATGATTTATAATCCACGTGCATACTGTGCTGGAGGGCATTGCATGGCTTTCTGGGCAGATGAGATGTGAGGTCAGGCTTCCAAGATCTTTTTTACTGTAAAAATCCCATCATTGAGTCTGCCCAAGCCACGCTGGAGGGTCTGACGATGTTTGTCAAATTGGGAACATTGGGACATTGGGAACAGAGCCGGCAATGTATGCAACAGAGCAGATTGACAGGATGCTATTACCGGGGCCAGAGGGCTGGTGTGACATGGTCAAGAATCAAGGATGTGCACCAATTTGTCATTTTCTTTAGGAATGGGTGAATATTTGGGTCTCGAATATTCAAACGAATGTTGCGGTATTCAAATTAGCTTCGGTTATTCGAAATTAACTAGTATATGTATATTTGAGTCTATGTAACCCCCCCTGAAAAGTGGTTTCACCACAGCGTGGAGATGCGAATGCCGTGAAACCATTCATTCAGGGGAAATTCGCACTACCGCGAAGCCACACTTCAAGGTTAAATGTACATATTACCTTCACCTCAATCATTTTTTAAGTTTAAAAGAGTGTTATATGGGCATATATGTGCAAAGTATAGTCATTTTTTTTTCACGTATCATATTGTACCAGTTATAACTCGAACCTTACTGCTATACAAATCTTGATACCATGTAAAGTTGCTTCCACTTCACTTCGAACCAAAAAAGTGACATCCACACGTGCCTACTTCTAATTCTTAGAAGTATTGTGAAAGTTAGTTAGGTCATGAAAAGAATGCTCATTATTATATGAGGTATATGCTGTTTGAACTATCCAATTCGAAATTGTTCAAACCTCAAACTTACTGTCAGCTTTAAATTGGATTGTACCTCGAGCTTACTATTCGCCCATTCCTTTTTTTTTTTTTGTCTTTCTTCTTCATGCCACATCAGCACTTATGGTCCTAGTTATTGCTTCTATCCGACTAGTCCAGAATACTCTGAGAATGCTGTAATTTAGTCTCGTGGCTTTTGTGCCAGGACTGTGACGTGTACCTGCTGGATGACCCACTGTCGGCACTGGACGCCCACGTGGCGCAACAGGTGTTCGAAAGCTGCATCCTCGGAGCCATGCGAGGCAAGGCCCGGCTGCTGTGCACCCACCAAGTGGGGTTCCTTGCGCAGGCAGATCACGTGATTGTGCTGCGTGACGGCAAGGTCATCGCTGAGGGTGAGAGATGGCACGTTGGTTGATTAACTGATTGATTGTACGAAGAGTATGGTAGTTTATTGTTCATTCCATGTACAACCCATTAGATTCAAATGATGTAAGGTGAGGGTCATGACACCAGAGACTGCAATGATTGATTGATTGATTGATTGATTGATTGATTGCATGTTAGTTGATTGGCTGATTTATTGTATGAAGAGTAGAGTCTTGTTCATTCCAGGTGTAGCCCATTAGATTCAAATGATGTAACATGAGGGTCATGATACCAGAGACTGCAGTGAATGATTGATTGATTGACTGATTGATTGAAGGACAGTTTAATTCATTCAAGATGCAACCTGTTTAGATGCATACGATATAAGAGGAGGGTCTTAATGTCAGAAACTGCACTGGTATCCTTATACATTTGTCGCAATGAAAAACAGTCACATCAGGCACTAATTAAACAAAAGGAGATCATGACTTCAGCTGGCAAAACTCTAGACTTTAATAAATATAGCAATGAGAATACATTGATTATTTTAAAAATTATGGCGCTGTAAAAAAAAAATTTTCAAGATTGCATGCACAGCAGTAGCAAAGCAGGGGATCTCGAAATATGTAGGAGCAATGTGACAGGAAGTAATGTTTGAACTGATATTTTTTAACTAATACTGCGAGGATGATGAATACTCCCTGCATATGGGAGACTATATAAAAGCTTTAGTACACGAAAAGAGATTGCTGTTTTTCAATGGTTAGTGGGAGATAATGGTATGTATGAAAAAATTTCCATAATGTGGGAACCTCAAGTTGTTGGGATCGGTAAATGTGTTGCCAATTACAAAGCTGCACGTAATATTATTTTGTAATGACTGAGATTTACTTACTTAAAGGGACACTAAAGGCAAGTATTAAGTCAACGTTGATTGTTGAAATAGTGGTCCAGAAACCTCGTAGTGCTACTTTTGTGCCAAGGAAGTGCTTATTTGGAAATAAAATCACGTTTTAGGGGTCCGCATCACGTTAGCGCACTTCAAATCACCCGCCTGAAGCGGTCTTTCTGATGTCACTGTTTCCGTGCCCAATGTTGCCCGCCTTTACTTCGCGGCCGCCAAGCAGCAGAGTGAAAGTAACGGGAGCCACAGCAGCAACAACGGCCATTGAAGCTTGCCGCAGTGGATGTTTGTGTTGGCCAGGGTTCAACTGGGCCCCGCTAGATGGCACCACCTATCGAGCCTAACCAGGTGAAAGCGGACTTTTTGAATCGCTCGCGCCCTTCTCCATGGTAATGCCAAGCGGTTCTTTTTTTTTCATGAATCAAACAGAAACGGACAAGCAGCATTTTATTACATGTTGTAATGCATGGAAGGTTCGTTTTTTACTGCAGCTGGTTTGATTACCAGTGATTAATTGCAGGCGGACGCTGTGACGTCATTGGGATCATTTCCCAGATGTCCCACTCGTAGCGCATGTGGCGTCGTACATTTACCTTAATTTCTCGATTAGTAGAGCACTGCTGTTGATAATATTGCCGTTTTAGACATTCCCAAACATTCATCTTCCACTCTGACGCAAATTGTTATTTGCCTTTAGTGTCCCTTTAAGCTATCATTGAGAGTTACCAGTTTGCATACTGGTAAATCTCAATTACTACCACGTAACTTCTTTCGTTTTTTTTTTTATTCCTCTCTTCTCCTTGACAGGTCCGCCATCTACAGTGCTCAAGTCGTCCGTCATGGAGGCACTGCCGGAGCTGACGTCATCCGAAGAACCGTCTTCGTCGTCGTCTTCAGCAGCAAAGTCCAGCCACGACACTGGCTCAAGCGTATCTCAGGAATGTGCCGGAACGCTGGTCGAAGACGAGGAACGCGAGTTTGGGGCCGTGCGCCTGAGCACGGTGCGCTCTTATTGGGACGCGGTTGGCACCTGGCTGGCTGTTACAGTCCTGCTGTCCCTCGTTCTTATGCAAGGTCAGTGCATGGTCCCTCTTACGCATACGTATACCATAAAATCCTAAGCAAGCGCCCCCCCTCCCTTCTTCGGGGGATTTCAGATATGCGGCCTCTTCTCCCCTCCCACCATTTTCACTGTTTTATTCAATGTTCTTATTTGCCCAATGAGGGTAAATGAAAGCAGTAAATGCATGCATATTCGATAAAGCATTTAATTAGAAGCGCAGGGGTGTGCATTTTTTATTCTTAGCGGCTCTTCCGCCGCCATCTTGAATTTTGATCCATAACTGAGCAAGGCCCCCCCTCCCCCCCTCCAAATTGTGTCAAATTAAACCTTCACCATAAAGGGGTGGGGGGCACTTTCTCGGGATTTTATGATATAGGTAGTACTGATGCAGAAAAATGTTCCAAAAGCTGGGTGGGACACGTGTTTGCGATACCCAAAGACAGCACACCTGCGGACAATCAAAGCGGGGTCATCTACAGAGCACGATGTGAGATTACGGCACGACTTACATCAGTGAAACGGTCAGGAAAAGGTCAGAGACGCTTAAGCAACACGAAGGGGATGTTGCTAAAGCCACCCATTCAATGCATTCTAAGACGGAGCTCGTTGAACACTGCTGGACAAGAGGGCATAGGTTTGACCTAAACAATGCGACGACACTGCCTCGTGAAGGAGGGGGGGGGGGGAATAAAGCTCCTGTAATCATCGCGATGCATCGGCTAGCAACAACAACTGCAGTTCCCTACCAAACATTTACAAGGACGTATGTGACTAGTGGACTGGTCGTCCTCCACTCATTTGTTGCGAGTGTATATTGAGGATGCCACCTGCATAGGTGGTGAAACGTCTGTGTCATGTTGTGAATAATTGTTGTGTTAAGTCGGAGTAAACCTTTTTACAGTCATGTGTTATTAAAGGGATACTGACACGAAAATTTTCAGTTGTAGTTTTCTTTGCGTCGAATGAGAGGTCAAGCCCTCAAGAGCAGAGAAAATGTAACTCAAACCTTCGATATAACGAACCCGGATATAACGAAACATTGTTTATAATGAAGTAAATGAAGAATAGTCTTCCAATAGATATAGTGTCAGGAATATACCTTTATAACGAATTCTCGGATATAACGAACTTATTTTCTGTAAGATGCAGCTTTGTTATAATGAGGTCTGAGTGTACTGGTAAGCGTGAGTGCACCATGAAAAAATGTAATTTACAGTACGTTGTGAAAAGCTAGTTTCGGTTCCAAGCATACCCTGACGTCGCAACACAGTATGAGCTTCTCGTCACGTGCTCACGCAAGGTGTTATGGCGTTTCCATGGCCACTCCACTTCGTGGCTCCGATGGTGATGCACACGTGGTCATTTTTAATGCTTTTGGTCATGCACAAGCAGCCATAAGCGTGCGCAGGGTTCCCCATCAGAGGGGGGCGAAGGTTCATCTCAGCGCCCCCCCCCCCCTTCCTATTAATTCAGTGTATGCGGTAGACTTTGCCCCCCCCCCCTCCTAGGTGACTAGGGGGGGAAGCCGCCCCCTCGTGCACACGCCTATGCAAGCAGCCACATGGAATGTCTTGGTACCCAACGTCACTTCATTACAAGTAGCCATACTAGAGCGTGAAGTCACCAGAATTGACACCATAGCCCAACGTCACGAATAGTGTTAATGTCACTAAGTGCATCATGCGAAAATCGACTTTAATTTCAAAATACATCTTATCAATGCTTACTGAGCTTCACACTTGTGCAAAGCTGTCCCTGTAAACGGGAGATTTGTATGGCAGAGTAAACACACTTTGAAAATTGGTGGCACTGCCATATTTTAAAGGAACACTGACACAAAATCTTGAAGGACAAGGTGGCTCACGAGATATATTTATGTGGACACACACATTATCTACAAAATATCAAGCGATAAACATTGCCTGGAACATATTGGAAACCAATTTTAAAGCGTGTTTGCCATACAACTAAGCGCAAAGCTGGGCACCTCACGTCATCAACATCGACTTCGTTTAAATGTAGGCTAGCAACAACCACCTACGTCATGAGTTTGTGTTTGCTGCCATGTTCCTTGCATGTACGCTCTGCCGCAGTTGTCAACACTGTGCTCGTATGCGCGTGTTACCATGCATGGCGTGCGTAACTGTTCTGTGCAATCACATGGCCAGCAGTATTTACTAGGCATGTGCGACTGTTTGAGCACTTCGAATATTCAAACGAATATTACAGTATTCGAAATCGCTTCGACACGAATTTAAATTACTCGAAATTTTGACCGAAATGAATGAATAGTCCCCATATAAACCCCCTGTAAAGGTGGTTTCACTGCAGCTTAAGAATGTTATGCCGTGAAAACACCTATTCAAGAAAAAATCCGCACTGCCGCGAAGCTCCATGTCAAGGTTAAATGAACATATTACCCTCACATCGATTAATAATTTTTTTTTTAATTTAAAAGCTTGTTTTAAGGGCTTATATATATATGCTTTAAGTATAGTGATTTTAAAACGTAACGTATTTTACCTGGTTATCACTTGCATCCCACTGAAATTTAAATCCTGCTACTATTCAAATTTGCTCCCACTTCACATTGAATTAAAAGAATGACATTTGCACATGCCTTACTTCAGTTTTAAAAAAAATATGGTGCAGGTTAGTTGAGTCATGACAAATATGCTCATTTTTCTTTATAATATGTGATATGTACTATTTGAACTATTCGATTCGAAATTATTCGATTAAATCACTATTCAATTCGAATACGCTTCGAACCTAAAATTTACTATTCGCACATCCCTAGTGTTCACAAAAACAACCACCCTCATCCTGCCTCCCCATTAACACTCTCCAAAACTGGAACTGCGACTGGGCGCTATAAAAACATCTCCAAATAATTAACCGTCGTGCACTTCAGCGAATGATGTTTCCAGCCATGGTGACTGGTTGCACTGCTGATGGTAACTGAAAGAACAAGGTGCAGAATTTTTGTGTCGGTATGCCTTTAAGGTCACGCATTCGATTTACAGCTGTAGTTCGTTCTTCATTTTGAGAAAATGTCATTGTGTAGGTGTTTTTTTTTTTTTGCTGCATCTGCGCTATCTTAGATTACCTTGTTGGGGGGGGACGTCTTGTATTATTCCTTTTTTTTTTGCAAGAAGTGTTCGAGATTGGAACAGTTTGCCATTGAACATTGTGCGTTTGGCATCAAATGATGCCTTTTTCCATGCATGGAAACCATTTGTTCATGTTTGTAGTTAACTATGTAACCTCCTTCTGCAATGCCCTCTGGGGCGATGCAGGTAACTAATAAATAAATAAAAATAAATTCAGTCGCAAGCTCCTTTTGAGAAGTAAAAGATCATGTATTGTTGCAGTGTCCCGCACCTCCACTGACTGGTGGCTTGCCGTGTGGGTCTCGTGGGCCAACACGACCGACAATCTGCAAAATCATCGTCTCATCAGGTGACCCTTCTTTCCCAGCTTCTTCACAAGTTTCTAAGGTGCGCATTGACAAAGCTGTTTGCTATGATTGTCAATGATTGACTGACAGTTACATAAAGAAAAATGACTCTGTGACTCTTTCACTATCGTAAGAACTGAAATGCTGCCACAAGAAGAAACAAGTTTGAATGAGCGGAATGCAAGAGTTGTGCAAAAATGGTACTTCGCTTAAAGGGGCCCTACAACACTAGGAGCTTATTTCTTCACGAATCGACCGCCGCAAAAATTTTTAGAATCCGTCAAGTACGAGTGGAGTTACAGAGATTGGTTGCATGCTGTGATTGCTTTCTCTCTTCTCTTGTCCCAATGAGTGCACTGGAAGCTAAGCAGGGAGGGATGGCACGGGGGAAAAAAGTTACACCATGCGAGCGTCATGACCTTTAGCACTTTTTTTTTTCTTTGAATGCACAGCTTACATTCAGTGTGAGCGCGAGCGTGGGCACGTGGCGGTCTCTCGTGGTGGCCACAATAACTATGCAGCTCACAATACTCAAAGCAGCCAATTGGCTGTGAATTGGGCGTATGGCACGGTCATTTGGGTATATGGCATCATTTGTGGAAAGAAGAGGGAACGATTTCTAGCTGAATTTGAGAATTCCTTGTAAATTCCAGGCTGCATGCTGCGCTATAATGTTTGGCTCACGTGTTCTCAGGAGTCTCGACTACCCGAACGGCGGTGTTTTCTGATCGTGCTGAAAAAGTGTTGCGGGCCCCTTTAGGAGTTTTGCTTCACTCTTGAGTTGTGGGACTTAAGTTTTTTAGGTCTGTGTTCAACATGTGCTTCAAGTTGAACTCAACTGTTTGGATTGAACTAAACTCATAGTTAAAATTAGTTCAAGTTAAACTCAAGAGACGCAACTCAAAAGATGTGTAAACGAAGCATGCAAGAGGAGCTCAAATTATCTTCAACACTCGTGCTTCCAACTAGCCCACATTCCTACACAGAAATTGCGTCATTGGCTGGTAAATGTGAAAGACAAGCTTCCAAAAGAAAAGTTTTCTGGCATCGTTTATCGCATCCCATGCGAAGACTGCGATTGTGTGTACATCAGCGAGACGGGGAATTTCGAACAGCGAGAATAGGAGCATGTTAATGACATCAACAAGAAAAAAGCAACTTCGAATGCATTGGCAGAGCAACCGGAAAACTTGAGCCATCAAATTGACTAGGATAACGCTATGATTTTGGAAAAAGAGAAATCTGTCTTCAAGACGCTAATTAGAATCCATTCTGATTCAAACGACAAATAATACGTTGAAGTGAAATGACGGAACCCTCCCTGTTATCTATACCCGCTGCTTATGTCACATTTCAAGGCCTTTGTAAAAATCGCCTCACTCATCCTCGTTTTCATTGTGAATAAGGCTTTGAAATGCTCCCGTCAAAGGAGCCAAAACATCCTTTTTCATATTTATTTTTCATGGTCGGTGTCCTTTTAATTCCATTATCTTAATTCCACCATCTTCACTCGTTGAATATTGTTTGGATGCACCGTCACACTGCACTCAACTGGCTTGCTAGAGTAGCCAGTGCAATGTTTAATGCTCCAGTCTTGGCATGAGTGTTGCACGCATGAACCTTGTAATCACACTGCCATACTCGTTATTTAAGTGTCTGTGCATAACACACTTTGCTAGCTTAGCAGGTGAGGTGTCGCTCTGTTAGGCTTGAGGACACGAGTTCGATTAGTTAGTGAACACTGTCTGAGTACGCTAAACCATGCTATCACTGTGAAGGCTTTGTTGAACCTGCCAAACTGTCTTTTATGCTTCAGCAATATGAACGTGTGCTCTCGCTAGCTTTTAGTGATGTACCTTGTAGGGAACTTACTCTACAGCAGACTTTCGTTGAGTGGAACCTGAAATGACCAGGAAAATATGTTCCATTTAACCGCAGTTCCATCTACCAAGAGATGAACAGTGGGGCAGAGCACAAGTATGACACCAATCATGTTAGGGGCAGCTGTTCCTTTTAAGCAGCATTTAAGAGATTGTGTCCACTCAATACAGTGGAACACAAGCTTCCTTAAGTATACTGGAATCACAGTAACACATTTTCTTGCTGTTCCAGAGACACGAATAGTGATGTCATGAATGTGTTCCTGCCAATCTATGGTGGCCTAGCCGTGGCCAATGGTTTCCTCACGTTGGCACGGGCTTTCTCATTTGCCTACGGTGGCATCGTGGCCGCGGTAAAAGTCCACGACTTGCTTCTCGACAAGGTGCTCAAAGTAAGTACGTGCAGCGTTGCTTCAAGAGAGAAGTCAAACATTTTATTTTAATGTGACAACTTCATTTCAAATCTTTTCGGAGTTCGCTCATTGTGGGTTCGGCTGCAGCCTTGCTGAATATCAACGAGCATCACCTGTGCATAAAAAACGTACACTTGCTAGTTTAAAGTTTCAATTAGGCCAGAAGTTTAATAAGAGAGGAAAATAACAATCAACTTGACTGCGCACTTTGTTGTTGCCTTCGTGCAGCCTCTGCATCAATGTCACGTGTTCGTTCACATGAACTGCTGTTTGCCCTTTGGCAGAGTTTGAGAAAGTGCCGCAGATAAACGTGAGCATTTGCTTGGCATTAACTTTGTGACTTGTGCAGCGCATAGACTTAGACATTGCACGAGATTCGCATGTTGCATAGGATGATTATAATTGAATTCTCTCCATTTATTTTTATAGCATTTAATTAACCACATCATGAAGGTTTCAATTTGACACAGATTTCATTATATGTATTGTAATCTGCATAATCTTTATCTTTACCATGTTAGGCTTAGGGTTGCCAACTCTCGAGTAAACTTTAGTCCAACTACAAAGGGGGACAGCTGGTGATGACATCTGATGAATCATGACACATTGAAGTTTTAAAATTTTGAAATCTTTAAAATTTAATGACATAGAGCATGGGCATAGGGCCTATGCCCATGCTTTATGTCATCTGCTAGATTGCTGCTTTGCATTCGTATGCACCAATCCGGTGCCGGTTAGCAAGGAGGATGCAGAAAAATCATGAACCAACCAATCCTTCATGTTTCCTGCACCTTCAAAACTGGATGACATGATTCAGAGGGCCATCGCAAATGATTGGCCGGGCACAACACCTTGTGAACTTGTTTAGGTGACCTTGTGAACTTGTTTAGGTGGTGCAGGCATCGTACAGACCTACATTACCTTATTTTCTTGTCTATAACCCGCTCAAAAGCTACGCAAAGTTTGGAGCTAAAGTTATGGTATCAGTTATAGTACACGAAATTTGGTGTATGATGTGGCTTCACGGCACTGCATCATAGTAATGCAAGGGAGGTATCTTGATGGCAGTGCGCGGGGTCTTTTTTTATCGCAAGTTGTTGTGGGAGGTGCTGATTATATGCAGGAGCTGGTTATTCTCTAAAAAACAAAGTATAAGGATGCACAGCAAACGCTAGCCATAAGTTTTGGGCCAAAAGGATCTGTGTATTTTGGACACTTTTGCATGTATGTATTCGTGTGAACTTTACACGTGTAACGCTTATGCAACAGTCCAGAGCGTAAGATAAGTAACCTGCTGCATTTGTTCTCATTAATACAGGCACCATTGTCGTTCCTGGAAGCCACGCCCGTGGGTCGAGTGCTGAACCGCTTCTCGACGGACGTCTGGTCGATCGACGACACGCTGCCGTTCATGTTGAACATAGTGCTGGCACAGAGCGTGGCACTGGCAGGCACGTTAGTGGTCACCTCCTACGGCCTGCCCTGGGTGCTTCTGTTGCTCATACCCTTGGCCTTTGCATACCACTCTCTCCAGGTATGACATATGCTGTGAACTGCATAATACATGGTGTACATAAAAAGTATCGGACCTTCTAGAATTCACATGGCAAGAGGCCTTCGAGTTGCGAAGAAGCTGTTGGCAAAAGCGTGTCGATGCTCCAGAGATGTTCTTTGAAGACCTTTGAGGCATTTCAGCATCATCTCTGATGAACTTATTTTTCTTAATCTTTTCCCGGTACTTCCTATACAAACCCCGTAGATCGCGAAAGAGCATGGGCATGCAGACGTGGACGCAGGAGAGAAGTGGTGGAGATAAATTGGTGCAAATAAAACGACAAGGCATCACAGGAAGGAGGCGTTTCTTGTTGTTCCTTGATGTTTCTTGTCGTGTTGTTGTAGCTCAACCGGTTATGTGCGACCAACTAGGACAACAATCAATTTTTTTTACAGGAGACAATGCAAACACCTTGGTTCACTTCACCTGTGTCTATGTTTGCGTGCTTACACTCTGTCATTATGAATACTTACCAACTAGCTCACCTTTTTGTAGTTCAAGGCATAAGCGGTGTTGTGGAACTGTACTGAATTACCGAAATGTACTGAATTCTCAAGCATTCCAAAGCCAACTCGATGAGAAAATTGTATGTCCGTCCATCTGCCCCTCTGTCATGTAAGATGTTGGAAAAACATGTACAAAACAAAAATAATTTATCTTGGTGATGCTGGGTTTCCAACCTAGTGCCCCATGCTCCAGAGTCAAGTGTCTTATACCCACCGGCCTCAATGCCCATGCTTGCAGAATGCAAATATATCTGAACCGTATTGATGCATTGTACCAAGAATACAAAACAGATGTAGGAGTAGAACAATTTCTGTGAAGGCTTCGTAGAATTTCATGGTGGTGGAATAAAAGCGCTCTCTAGGGCAATGTGTAAAGCCGACCATAGAGGTTTGTACACATCGGGAAAATTCCGACGTTACGAAAATTCAATGGCAAACACGCGTTTCAGCGATTGCAGGATGTGCATTTTGTGAAGCCAAAAAAAAAAAACTCGCAAGCACTAGAAAGATGATAAAAGATGCTGTGCCTATTTCGCCCGAAAACAACATTACAGAAATGCCACATTCATAGTCTTCTACAATAAAACTATGCTCGCGCATCACTTAGAGAACTCGTAAAGGAGATTCTCTGTGGAGTTTTTTCTAGGCTCTATAACTGACAAAGGTCGCAGCTGTAAAGACATTTAGTGAGACATAACACTAAGAAAGAGAGCAGTCAGTGGACTCTCAAAGGTTATAAAAGATAAAGATGTTAGCCTGAAAAGTGAAATACGTCCACTTTTCCTGTGATTATGAGTGGCTGTGAATCCTCGGCCTCGCAGAAGTATGAAAGGAAGAAAGCTAGATTGTTTGGGGCCAGCGTAGTCTTGAGAATTCTGTGACTGTTGTATAGTACATTTGTCGCAGCGCCAACGTTGCCTCTATTTATTCTGCAGCAATACTACCGCTGGACGTCGCGGGAGTTGAGACGTCTGGGCAGCATCACGCTATCACCCGTCTATTCACACTTCACCGAGACGGTCACCGGTCTCTCGGTCATCCACAGTTTCAAGGCAGTCTCTAGGTGAGAAAGATGCCAGTGCGACAGTGCACACATTTGTCGCCTGGTCAAAGGTCCGAAAAAAATTCAAAAGCGCGACATTGGCGAAGATGAGACTCGGAGTGTTGTCGAAGTCATGCCCTTGTCTGCAGTGTACTATTTCGTGATGCTTTAAAGGTTGAGTGCAAAGAGAAAAAAAACATTTAGGACGAGTGCATATAAAGACGAGCACTAACTTTTAAAGTAAGTTTATTGCAACAAGGTTAAAGTTTAATGCAGGATATGTGTACAGTGAATTTCCATTCATTCACCAATGGTAAATAGTAGCACAAATAGTAAATACTAGCACATGTCATGACGACATATACCGTATTTACACGAATGTAGGTCGACCCATTTTTTCAAATTTGACAATCCAATGTTGGTGGTTCGACTTAGAATCAAAACCAAAACTAGAGCTTTTTTTTTTTTTTTTTTTTTTTTTTTTTTTTTTTTTTTTTTTTTTTGTGCCGAGCGATTTTTGGGGGGGGGGTCGACCTACATTGGAGTCGACTTACATTCGTGTAAATACGGTAACTGAAGTAAGCAGAAAAAACTTTTCAAGTAGAGCTTAACGGAATACCTAAGTGAAATAATTGTGGCCACCACATGCACGAACCCACACCTTACCAGTAAGTGTGTTCTTTTTCACCTTGGGAAATGGAATGCTTGCTCATGCAAGAACATCCTTCCTGTTTCATCTGTGCTGCTTCTACTGCTATAATGTGAATACAGTAATTCGCAGGATAAAAGTAAAATCTTTTTCTTTGTTTGTTGGTCTTGAACAGCTCGAAAATATTGCATGAAGTTCAGGACGAGGTATCTTATCACCGGCAGTCAAGGGGGTGAAAGAGATTATACTGTATATTTAAAGATCACACAGCACTTGACCATGTGTCATCTGTTTACATATTTTGGTGTCATCATAAATTGTCACTGCTGCTCCACAGTCAGGAGTTTTTTTGTGCCAAAAAATCATATTAATCGTGACATCATCCTTTCATCTCAAACCTTGCTTCATGACACTTGAATGATGAAAGCTTCTCGTATGCTTTGCTTTCAGGTTCTGCCAGGAGAACCTGCACAAGCTAGGAGTCAACCAGCAGGCCGTGTTTGCGTCACAGGCGGCGTCCCAGTGGCTAAACCTGCGACTGCAACTCATGGGCGTCCTGCTTACATCGGGTGTCGCCTTTTTGGCCGTGGTGCAGCACCAGGTCCGTGGGGTCAGTGCAGGTGAGGGTCATTTTGCGCTAAAGAGCGGTATTCATTAATTCATTTTTAATACCTTAAAGACCCCATTTGTAGTATCACATAAGGCATGGTTAGCGTGTTTATACAATAAAAAGCAGGTGTTGTGGTGAAATACAAGTTTGCTCAGTGTCCAGGCATTCCGAGCGACGAGTCGTCAAAGAATCCCCATGAAGCCTACCTATTTTTGCTTAGCCATGCTTTCCTATCCACTTTTTTGGTGAAGTTCAGTGAATGCCGTGCATCATCGAGTAAAAAGAAAGTTCACCAATAGTAGACAAGTGCTCGTCCATTGTGTGTTCTTTTTCATGCTGCATAGTTTAACGCTGTAGTTTCAAGTATGTCATTATGCTCTCTTGGCTCTTTGCCTATACTCTCAGGTGGCTCAAAAGCACTGGGAACAAAAAGTGCAAAACATGCAGTGGAGTGCAAACACAAAAGGAGCCCTTATTGGGTACAAAACTGCCAGTTTAAAAATTTTTGTAGCACGCACAAAGGACGGGGACACACAGAAAGAAGGTACAAACTAGCACTTACTCACAACTGATTTATTTTTTGAAAAATGACTAAACATATAGGCACAAATAATCATCAAAAAGCATGCGCAGAGCAAGTCATGGGGCATATGGGCAGAATACAAGTTAAACACAATTCAAAACAGACATTTTTTTATCATTAAGTGCCACGGAAGGTTGACTGAAAGCACTCGTTTGTACCTTCTTTCTGTGTGTCCCCGTCTTTTTTGCGCGCTACAAAATTTTTTAAACATGGAATTCATACCAACTCGCCCAGCTATCAGTTTTATTGCAAAACTGCCAGCTAGTTAGAATACAGAACTGTAACATGCTGAAGAATTTAGGAGATTCGGCTCGTTACATTAAGATTGCACATTCAAGTCATTGGGAGTACCTGATATCTGGCTTCCTTGAGTTTTGCCTGTGATGAACGCTTAGAGACAGAGGAACTTGGTGTCATCGCGCAGAACGGCAAGAGATGGTGCGAATGTTTCAACGCAAATGTCACCCGACGACAACACAGGGGGGCGCATTGATGAGCGTGCGGTCAGTCCACAGCTGTTTCCAAGCTGAAGAGAGGAAACAAGCACTCATTGAGTCCAAGCATCCGTGCCACTAGGTGATGCTTTTTAGTCATGCTGGAGGTAGCAAGCAAATATCACGGTTGTTTTATATTTTAAGATTTTTGGACTCATCTCTTGAAACATGCCGTTCAGTATATGTATGTTGTTTGTTGTCCCAATCCTTCTTTGGCCACTGTGAAATATAGTGAAACCCACGTATAACAAATTATCATGTTTATCAAAAAGTTCTAAAATCCCCTTGAAATAACTGCGATACTATATGAAATATTTCACACCTTTTCGAAGGTCACGGTGGGAAACAGCAGAAAAAAAGAAAACTAAAAGCCGAGCTATAAGTGCGGAGCACTTTAGGGGCCTTGGCTGTCCTCTCATGTCATCGCTTGGCGTCACGTTCAAAGTACCAAAATAGGTCAAAAGAGGGCGCTACAGGTCAAGCCAATACCGTGAGTTAGATGCACATCTGCGGAAGGGAAAAAGCAAAGGCGAAACACCAGCGAACGCGAGGTAACCCTACACTTCGGAAGACTCAGATGCAAGCCAAGCGCCAACAAAGATAGGAAAACTCACTGATTCGACTCAGACAGACAAAAGCCAAGCATCAACAGAGACAGCAGGGGAATCCTCTGCTCTGATCCGCAGTTTGTACAGTGTTCACGGTGTGGAGCTGGCACGAATTTTTATATATCGGATTACCCAGATACAGAACTTTCTTGCAATCCCCTTCAGAATGTATTGCCGTATTGTTAACTAAATAAAAATAAAAGTTGTTAGTGTTGGTTGCGCATTAACACTTGCGCATGCTACAGGTTTTGTGGGCCTCGCACTGTCGTACGCACTGTCGGTGACGTCCCTGTTGAGCAGCCTGGTGACGTCGTTCACGGACACCGAGAAAGAGATGGTCAGCATGGAGCGGGCTGACCAGTACATCAAGGGACTCCAGGAAGAGAGGCTCGACGGTGGCATCCTGGTACGTTGTTCACCTATTTAAACCAATTAAATTCTGACATGTTGCATGTCAAAACGTTTATCATAGTGAAGTTGAATCAGCTCAATAATACCTTCATTATGTCCCGAGCATATATTTGTTTCCTGCTATAACATCGAAGTGTTACTTTGTTATATTATTTCATAATTCGTTTGCGTTCATGTTTGTTATGCTGAGGATTTCATGTGGCCTAATTAAATTAATTAAATTCTGAGTTGTTGCATGCCAAACCGAAACTATAGTGAAGTTAAATTTAACGCGAAGATACCCCAATTTCATATTTGTTGCATGCTGTAACACGTTAGTGTCACCTTTTTTATATTATATTTCATAATTCGTTCATGTTCATGTTATGGTAAGGTTCAGCTAAGCAAATTTTGTCTCGGTAGCGTGACTTCAACGCAGTTTTGCTTTTGCGTGCGTTGCTGCGAAGCTATGCTGTGCTGCAACAGAAGGCACGAGTTCAACTGCCTACGATTCAACAGTCTTTTCGCAGGGCTGTATTGACGAAGAGTCATGTGTTGCTGTTTGCGATTATTTGCATGCATTAAGCGTATGATTGTTTTGCTGCCTCTTCTGAGTGCCGTAATTCCAGCTGTGGGCTCAACAATCTACGGTGATTGCCTGCCACTCAGCGTAATCCCTCGAATCCTTGAGAAGTTCTACAATTGTGACTTGAATGTTGTTTATATGCCTAAAAGAGTATTGCTTGAGTTATTTTAACAGCGGAGCCGTTGAAAGCCGAGGTAAATCCCTGGGGATCTGCCTGCGCTTTTTAGCCCAGCTGCGAGAGCGAAGCCTGACGAGGGGGAGAGTGTGGATAAAGCTAAGTGGGTGAGAGGGGAGCCTAGCGTAGCGAGTTGAGCCTGGTAGAGAAAGGGTAGTGATGTGGAGAGGGTGAAGCTGTGTAACGAAGAGGAGAGTGCAGGAGCACGATTGGCTGTGCCATTTAAAGGTGTCGACCAATGGTAGCGCACGCTCGAGCACAAGCGGTGCTGGTGAGAGGAATAAGGGCACGCTGAGCGTTGGCAAAAGCAGAGGAAAGGCGCACTTATGCTACCAGTTCCACCGTTTAATCATCCTTCGCAACGTGAAGTCGGTTGAAGCTGAGCATAATTTTTTTTTTAATAGTGTTCAAACATCATATGTTTTGTAGCCTCCCTTCGGATGGCCGTTCTGCGGTGCAGTCAAGTTCAGCAAGGTGACGCTTCGTTACCGTCCCGGTCTACCCGCAGCACTCAGCGGCGTCAGCTTTGAGGCAGCGAAGGGCTGCAAGGTTGGCATAGTGGGCCGCACGGGCGCAGGAAAATCCAGCCTGCTCCAGGCTCTGTTTCGGCTCACGCCCGTTGAGAGTGGGCAGATCTACATAGACGGCATCGATGTTCTTCGCGTGAATCCCAAGGACGTCAGGTACGTTCCATGAGGAAATGAACTAGGTAGTATTAATGGCTCTTTCGTTATGTCACCAGATTACTGGACAAACAGATGTAGCCTATATTCTAGTTGATATCAAGAGAAGAAAATGGACCTTGGCAGGTCATGTCATGAGAGAAACAGATAAACGATGGTCAATTAGAGTGAAGGAATAAATACCAAGAAACGGGAAGTGCGGCTGAGGACAACAATGCGTTAGGTGAAGCAATGAAGTTAAGAAATTTGCAGGCATAAAAAAATTCGAGAGCCATTCCTCTAGTATAAGGAAAAAGGGGGGCAAATGAAGCTTGGGTGTGTGTGTGCCTGTCCTACCATTTTTCTATTTCGTTCTGTCGCATTGCGCAATGCTCCCTCCTAACCCTTCCTCCATGCGAACAATTGGACCTTTACCTTTGTGCTTAGCAGCACAGCACTTCCATTGCTACACGCAACAGCGACGGTCACGCGTGAAGCAATGAAGTGCAACAAAATGTGGCCACATGAAATGACGAGTGACCACAATAAAAGATCACATTTCCATATCAGAAATGGCTGATGCCAACAAGTCCACGATAGAAAGAACAACAGTTATTGAAAAACGGCACATACAAACACGCATAGTAGATGTGGCCCTTTAAGGGCCACATTTCTGTAGGTTCATCGCGTACGACAATGCCGCCACCGAAATCTGCAAATCGTAACAAGCTTTGCTTGAAAATAGAATCAACTCGCACAGGGTAAGGTGAATTGGATGGAGACCGAGAGGCCGTCGACCTGCAGTGGACATAAGATAGGCTGATAATGATGACAGTGATACTGGACAATGGTTGCAACATCTGAGACGCTTCGTCTAATCACACTGCCTTACAGACATATTTTCTTGTTCCACGAGTTTTCTTGAAGAAAAAATGGCATCTAGAAATGCAACACACTTCCTGTTATGACAACAGACCTGCTGCCAACATGTGGATGACAACATTAGCCGTTTACATTAGAAACTTTCAGCAAGGCTTTGTATTCAAGAGAGATTCCTTTGTCATGGATCGCTACTTTCGCAGGTCTCGGCTGGCAGCCATCCCACAGGACCCGTTTGTGTTCTCGGGATCGGTGCGGGACAACGTGGACCCTCGAGGCCTTCACCCAGACAGCCAGATCTGGCGGGCCCTGGACAGGTGTCAGCTCGGACGCACCGTGCGGTCGCTGCACAATAATGGCGCTGTGGCAGGCACAGGCCTCGAAGCGAGCCTGGGGCTGCGCGGTTCTGTGCTGAGCGCTGGACAGCGTCAGCTTTTGGCCCTGGCCAGGGCCCTTCTCTACAAGGCACGGGTGAGTGTGTTGGAGACAGTGTTTCGCAGTGAACAGCTGGCTCAAGGTCAGCTGTTAGCTGCAATGAAATGTTTAATTGCGCAAAAAAAAAGTGATTTAAGATGGTTAAGAGGCAGTCAAGCATTGTTTGAACAAATCACAATTGTACATGATAACATGTTTGATATAGATGTGATATCTGTTGCAAACATATTGAGGGTGCCCCAGCTAACTCTAGCCAGAGTTTAAAAATATGTCAACGCACTGTATGACCGGACATTTTGCAAACCAATCTACAACTTTCTCATTGGAATTTTTTGCCCAGCTTTGTTGCCTCAGAAGTTAGTTAATTAGACAAACCTAATTAAGTAGTTAAGCAGAACAAAAAAAAATAGTGACTTATTCTGCGCAATAGTCAGAAACACGGATTTGGTCGTGTCGTCATAGATTGCGACGGCATAATCGAGTTAGCTGGGGCACCCGGTATATTCGTGCTTACACACAACGTGAAGGAAATACTCAAGCCTCATTGTGGCAAAGTCATATCCGATGCAAAAATAACTTTGTTATATCCAAAAATTTTTTCTAAAAGTATATTCGTAACACACTATCTATGACAAGAGTCTTCTTCACATATAGACCCCATAAAGTAAACGGGGGGATGGCCGCAGCGGTAGCTCAGTTGGTAGAGCATCGGACACGTTATTCGAAGGTCGCAGGTTCGGTCCTTGCCCGTGGAAAGTGATCTTTTCGTCCACTTTTCTTTCTTCACATTTACATTACAATTACTTCTAATAACATTCCCCTATACTTTCCTTGGCATTATTGTCTGTTAGTTCTCAGTAATCATCATTTACTTCGTTATAACCAATAATTCATTGTAGCTGTGTTTGTTCTATCGAAGTTTGCTTGTAACAGATACGCTAGAAGAAGATACGACGAAACACAAGCACCGACTCACAACTGAAGTCATGTCTATTTGATGTCCTTAGCGCTGTGTGTAAAGATGCATGTACCGACTCGCCTAACTAGCTACTGTACTTCAATTATATTCATTACATACTGAGCTGAGCTGATATTGGCTCAGTAGGTACGACTTTATGATATTTTGGATGCGGTCACAGGTTTCATTCCTCCCAGCTGCATTTCAATAGAGGCAAAATGCTTGAACATCCCAGAGAAACACGAGGTAACATGACAATGATACTACATTAATTTTAGTCACCATGGATTCATTAACATGGATTCAAAACTAGTAACGTGAGCATTTTTTGTGTTGAGGCACCATAAAACCATAACCATAAAGGCCAAAAATTTACCTTGAAGCCTTGTACTGGGCAACAAAATGTGACACCCTAAACCACCATTGTGTTCTTACACTGAATGCAGCTAGAGGGATTTGTCAAGTGTATGAACGAAGGAAGAAAATTTGGTAGAGCAGAAATGACTTTCCTGCAAGTGAATCTGGATCTCCACCATCTTACCAGCAGCATGATGAAAGATCAGCTTATAGTGAAAAATAGTGGACGGTTTCATTACACGTCCTACAATCCTAAGTCACCTAATTTTTGCCTAGAGATTCCACTTGACATGTGTCCTCATGTTACCGTTTTCATTACAAAGCCTATATTTCCTGATAAGTTTTATTGGAAACGCCCCATAATCAGTATTCAGCTAGAGGACTCCCTTTTATTGGGAAGAAGCTATTTTTGTCTAATAATCTGCCTTGTGCTTAAATATATTCGTAAGTAGATCAGTGTTCTAGTCCGCAAGTGGTGTTGGTTCCGTATGTGGGACTCTTTCCATATGTGGGACTGACCCATCCCACTCCTCCTTTAAGTTGGACTGCCCAGTTGCACTTTTCCTTAAGTGAGATGGATCAGTCCCGCTTTGCGATAAGTAAGTGAGACTGATCCGTTTGTGATCCATCCTACTTATCTGTAACTGGGACTTACTGACAAGGCTATGTAGTGAGGTAAAGTAGAGGCAAGCACTGGCTTCACCTCCGCTGATAACAAGCTGCTGTAGCTTACACTGCAGCAGATCTTGTCTTCAAAACCTCCTTGATATAAGCCACTGGACGCATTATTTATTTTCTCCTTCCGTTGTCAGCATTTATGTCATGATGTGGTAATGAGTCACAACCATGGCAATGAGTTACAAACGTGGTAACGAGTTGTGAACACGGTGATGATTCTCCAGGTCCTTTGCCTGGACGAGGCGACTGCTGGCATAGATGCCGAGACCGATCGTGCAATTCAGGAAACGATTCGAAGCACATTCCAAGACACCACCATCCTGGTGATAGCCCACAGGTGAGCGCATAGACCCGGCTTTGTTTCGTTTTTGCATTGCAATCAAAAGTGCGATTCTGTAAGAGCCAAAATCTTGATTCATCATCACCGTCATCATCAGCCTGACTACGCCCACTGCGGGGCAAAGGCCTCTCCAATGTTCCGCCGATCAACCAGGTCCTGTGCTTTCTGCTGCCACGTTATACCCGCAAACTTCTCAATCTCATTTGCCCACCTAAGTTTATTCACGAAAATCTTTATTCACAAAGCTGTAAATCCACAACAACGAGCTGCTACATTCAATCTTTTCATGAGCATTGTAATTTATGGTGTAACACGGTGGTGGCTTTCATTAGATTTAGAGAATTAGATTTCGGCTGTTTAGTACGTATATAATGAGGAATGCCTTTCAGATCTGAAAAAGTAGAATCGTTTGTTTCAGCAAAATCACTTCTTGAAGTTTGTATACCCATTACTTACCTCATGTCTATTCATTATTTCGTTACACCAAAGTACCTTGTAAAACAACCTTACATTTAAATTCTGATTCTCGAAATTTTACACGTATATCTCTCCATATCGCTCAGAAATCGAAGTTTCTTACAGACAGTGACGAAGTGAAAGGCTGTATTAGTTTGGAAAAACTGCATTTATCCAAAGAAGAAGAAAGATACCTAGCTTTGAGTGTAATTCAATCATATTTTAACTGCATACTCTGAATT
Source organism: Rhipicephalus appendiculatus (assembly GCA_030522465.1). Classification (NCBI taxonomy): domain Eukaryota; kingdom Metazoa; phylum Arthropoda; class Arachnida; order Ixodida; family Ixodidae; genus Rhipicephalus; species Rhipicephalus appendiculatus. The sequence goes on from JALIZH010032968.1 coordinate 3,036,788, forward strand.
CTCGTTTTACTGCTCACACACTAAAGTCCAGTAAAACGAAATGCAGGGTGGAAACCGTTCTTGACTGTGATCAAGTCCTAGTCATGTCCCACGGCAAGGTCGTTGAGTCCGGCAGTCCGCAGGAGCTGCTCCGTCTCGGAAACGGACACTTCCGCGCCCTTGTCGAAGCCTCCCGCAAGAACGGAGGCACCGGTGCTCGTCGAGACCGCAGAAGCGGACGACGACGATGTTCCGTTAATAGGGTTCTCTGATCCGTAGTGCATTTCTCAATTTATATCGCGTAACAGCGAGACTTTATTTAAACAACGAAGCTTTCTTGTGATCGTTTTGTGTGATCTGTTTGGGACGGGTAACGCAATAGAACGCACGCTGAACTCGCAGTGGTGTAATGTAATTAAACATTTATTGAGCGTGTTAGCACGTGTTGGAGTACAGTGTACAGTGCAGTCAACTTTTAAAGGGAAGAGTAAACTATCAACTGAACTACTCAAAAGTGCTATGCAGTTCACCAGTTTTGTATGATGGGAACTGTGAAACATACGAGCGGCAAATGACGAAAGCTTTGTTTGTGTTTGCCTCTTGCCACGTCTAGTTTTTTATGCTGTTCGCTTCAAAGATGTTAAAGGGACACTACAACAGAAGAAAGATTTTTCTGTTATTAGTAAATAACTCTTTTTGCAATACCAAAATCACCACACTTGCCGCGAGAAGATGATTAATAAGCGAGAAAACTCACATGAAGGAAGTGCGGGTGGCAATGCCACCTTGAAATTCTAACACCAATAACCTTAACGTCATAGAATTTGATGGCATCCCCCCCAGCCTGAACTACATTGTCCTCTGAGGAGGCCAGAGACTTAACGTACCAAATTTGAGAAAAATTGGTTGAGCCATGACTGCCCAAATACGGAAAATATGTCTTGAAATCCATGACGTCACGCGTGGAGATTTCAGCACGAAACTTAAAAATGAAACTTCAACGTTGATTTTCTTCTCTAGTATTAATAAACCTGTAATGACGAAATTAACATCGTTAGAGTTTTCAGAGTACGGTTTTTCAATCTAAACTGACTCATCTTTTCATTTTAGTGTCCCTCTAACTCGCTTGGATTTGGACCATAGCAACGAAGGATGTCTTGCATACTACAGTGTGTGCCATGTTCGTTTTACATTTTGCTAGTGTCCTTAAAGGGTCATGTTGCAATTTCAGTTCCTCTATTTGATAGATCTGTGTCATGAACATATATATATATATTTTTTTTTTGTTGTTGTTGTTGTCCTTGTTTTTTGGTGAGGGCATTTCGGGAGATGTCCCTGCATTGACTGCTAATGTTACTAATGCTTACAGGGGCACAAAAATGGTGCAGAGAACGAGTGAGCTTTGTTGATACTGAAGAGTGTTTACACTCTGCATGAAGAATGATGAATCTTGAACTAGGTTTATGCTTTCATGATAAGCTGAACGACAACAGCCATCATTCACCGGGTCAACCACTTTCTCCTCTTTTTTTTTTTTTTTTGGCAAGCATGCCTATGTATTGCTATGCAGGCATAACCAAATGAATCCAACAGGACATTTAAGCCAAGGAAAGCATAGGAACATTAATTTGTTGTCTTTAACTGTAGTATAATAATTATGACATAAAAGGACCCCCCGACACAAATTATGTAAAGGACCCCTTGACAGCAAAATTCTTGTTTGCGACTTTTTTACTGTAATTTGTAGCTTTGTGTCTGTTACCGAAAATTGAATCGTAAATGCTCTAACGTATCATATTAGATTGTGTCCTTTCGAAATGCCTGCTGAAATACTATAAGAAAGTAGCATTCCACAGCAGGGGAGCACGTAAGATCATGCACACTCAAGCTTTGGTGTCGTTGAGAGCACAGTTATCAAATTGGGGCCCCATGCACAGGTAAAGAATGAAACTATGTGGGTGCTTCGGTATGTTAAGCCTGTTAAGCACTTGTCCCCTCAGGAAAAAGAAAGAGCATTCCTGGACTAAGCAGCCAGAACTACCTTGAGAGCAGCCCGACAACAGAGCGAGAGGGGGTGAGGAACAATAGCCATCACCGGGTGCCAGTCGTGGTATTGTGTACGCCCTGCAAATCTGCTGTGACGTCACCAATACTTGCTTTACTCATGGAACGTCACACGGGGCCTTGATCTATGTCATACCAGTGGCGATGTCACGAGGTACTTTCAACTCAGATGAGCACTCACACTTACTTTAAAAACAAACTAAAATATCTTAAAGCTAACGTCTGCCACTAATAATCGGTCAGGAGTGCCCCCGTACACAGGACAGTCAAACGACACAAACATCTTGAGGTCTCAACTGTGGTTTCACGAGTCGTTTAAAGTGGACAAAAACACACCCCTTTTGTTGGCAGAAACCAAACCCACAACCTTGTACTACTACTTAAACCTTAAGTGAAGTCGTGCCGAAGTATGTGAAGTGCCGGCAATTAATGCCGAGAATTCAAAACTAGTACTTCAGCAAAGTGTTGTTCATACGTACGATATGCATCTTACCTACCCGAGGTGTGCATTGCAAAAATATAAAAATGGATGGTATTGACTGTGAGCTTATTGTGGTAAGCATTATCTGTTCCAGTTCTTTGCACCATTTCTGATGTCCCATAAGCAGTTCCAAAAAGTAAGCACAGTCCAGCTGATAGTTCTGCTGGCGGCATTTGCTGCACGGAACTTTTATGACCAGATGTCGTGGTGCTTCTCTGTGATATGTTTGCCAATGAAATGACAGCCAATAAAGCCACTTCTCTGGGCATCAATGCTTCCTACTTGCATATTTCTAGATGCGACCACGTCATCTTTTAATGGTGTAGGTTTAGAGAGATTTTTATTTTGTGCAATTATCTACTAGGTATGTGTCACAGTTGTTGCACTTATTGAAGGAGATACTGTTAAAATAGGGTGTGCATGAAACAATGATTGACAAACAGCACACATATCGAGCTATTACAGAAAAGAAAAAAACACCTTGACAACTAGATGCTGGGACTCGTAATCGCAAGAATCTTCAAGAGAACTTCCCTATTGGATGCCATTCACTCACGTTGGTGGTTGGTGTTCTGTGACGATCATCTTGTCAATGACCAGTTATGGAAGGCATTTAAGAAAAAAATTTAAGAAATATAGAGACAGTGATCTTTCTTCTTGCCCGTGCAATTAGGGAGCTTTTTGTACACGTTCTGTTATAAAACGGAATGAAATGTCACAAGAGGGAGCAAACAGCCAAGAGGCAAGCTGAGGGAATTCATAAATCTTTTTAATGCATGAAGAAATACAGAATTGTTATAGCTGAACATCCAGCATTGGCAGGCATTGTTTTTCAAAGCTTGAAATTGAAGAGCACGATGACTTTAAGGATTTATTTGTGTTAATGTCTTGATTGGGCACCAAGTGGCGTTACAATTTCACGAGATGTTCAGTGGTGAGGGGCTGGTTGTGATATTCGCAAACTATCGGCGTGGAGTTAGAGTGAGCCAGACACAAAAAGCAGGCTAATTCCATTCTCCAGCTCTAATGCTTGCGTTTTGATCTAATTCAAGTCGTCTAGGCGACCGTTATGAATCTCTTCTATGAGACGGAACAGTGCCTGCATTCGTTCTGTGCGCTGTTCTTAGCCAAAGTGATTGACAGCACTGCTGTTCCAGTTGCTATTCTATGTCTGACCATCAGACTAGCCTCAACCAACCTCGTGCGGCCTCCTCTCGTGACATTTCGTTCTATTCTATCACAGAACACGTACAAAACAGTGTTAACCACTGTTGACATTTTACAAATAGCATTCACTAAGGAATCTTGCGATATTCATGACTAGAGACCCGATTTTAGGCAAATGCCTATTTTGTTCCTTGCGTTCCTATCGTGCCACTTTGATATATGAGCACAAATTAGGGGTTAGGGAGGGCTTTTATAGTGTTTTTATAGTGCCTATAAATGCCTATTTTGGGGGTTTGTGCCTAAATGTCTATAAGTGCCTATAAATGCCTATAAGTGCCTATAAATGCCTATTTTTAAAAACGGCACCCATATGAGCACTATCTAAACTCCAAATTTGCTTTCGAGTACAGTTTGACACCGTAATTCATGTTACCGGGCAAAATTGACGTTTCGGAACTCTATGGGGTGCCACAACCCATTTCCCTAGTTCAACAAACTTCCAGTAAGCAACCGCTAGCAGCACTGAAATGGGACGCGCCGGCCACTTTACCCCACCGCACTGACATGGCGCGAGAGGTTGGAGCAAGGGGAGGAGGAGGAAAGGAAAGGCGCTATTTCTGCAACCCTAAATCGGAGCCCGTCCCAGCGTATACAGTGCAATGAGGAGAGGAAAATAAAGGTGGCAAGAGGAGAGCAGAAAAACGGAGAGTGGCGTCCGTGGCCGAGGACGTGGAGGGCGGCTTTTACAGCCGGTTTTTCAGTGCAGTTTTCCCAAGGAATTGAAGCACCTCCTTGAAGACCTGGGTGTGGTGGGGGGGGCAGAAAACAGGAGGTGCCTCTGTGCAGCAGCAGGAAGATGGAGAACGAATGCGAAACCACGCATGGAGTGCCGTCAGGGGAATGTAGAGTGCAGGTAAAAAAAAATGAGAAGTGCACTTGGCTTTTGTTTCGTTTGCAATTTACTTCTTAAAGGGCGCTTCACCAGGTCACATAAGAAATTTTAGTCAGACACTGGAAGTTGTTGCGTGCGCAATGAAGAGCTTTGTACCGCAAGAACTTTTTAATTGGTTCATTACGAGCCGCGAAAGCATGATGCTGGTAGGTGAGCTTGAAACCTTTGCCACTCGCAAGCCAAATTTCTTCCCTGCCCTCTTCGGTATCGAAGGGACTCGGAGCCGGAAGATCACACGACGGCGACGCATCAACACGTCATGCGCACGCAAGGTTACACTGTGTGCGCATGACATGCCCAAGCCAGGTCGTGCACACAAGCGGTGTTGTATAGTTTCCGCGTTCTCTCTAGTGTACTGCCTGTTTCTGTGGGATGGATCCTCTTTGCGCTTGGAGAAGCTGGCATGGATGATGTATCGTCACCACGACACAGCGCGTCGCACCGCTGGAACTGCTGTAAGGGACACGCCAAGCGTTGTCAGCGCTGGCGCCGGCACGACGCGGCAACGGCGAGAACACGGACGCAAATGAAACGGAGGCAGCTTAGTCTCGCATCGCACTCGATTCGAAGTAAAAAAATAAATAAAAACGCACACAGATTCCGTTTATATGTTTTAATATTTCTACAAGTTTCATTCTTCTATTCAAGCAACAGATTGCACAAATTACACTAATCGCCTCGAATCATTCTCGGAGTGTCACGTACTACTCTGATGTACGCAGGACCATTCCTTGTTGTACGTCACCTCCTCCATACTGGTGCGCGCGCCCGAGAGATCAAGGGCAAGCGGCGTTTAACCTGACATTTCACCTCTTTCACGGGCGCGTAGCGTTGCAAATCTTGGCAGACGTGATCGTTATCACCCAGTAAATGCATTGCACTTGCCAGCTCGAAATGCTCAAACCTGGTAAGGGGCCCTTTAAGGTGTTCACAGACAGAGGATAAATTGACCCTGCGCGATTACCCCCGGCCAATACGAGGCTACAGGACCCTTCTAGCCTTTTAGCGGTCTGGCTATTGGCTCCTGGGCTTCCCTTCGCAGCTATGCCGAAAAGAAAGAGACCCCGGAGTGTGTTTATTCGACGGCGGACACTTTACTCACTAATGCTGGACAATAAAAGAAGAGACCGTGTTCTGAAAACCGTGGGGGAAAACGGGCAATAGCTTGTCTAGTTAAACCACTGACGCCTTTGTGCCATCATAAATTATAACATTTGTTTGCTTTCCTGTCGTAGACACAGGTCGCACACGTCTTTCTTCGGAAATTTGAGTTTTTTAAAAATGTTTATTGTGCCTATATTTACGATTTTGGGGGGCGTAGAACTGTGTTTTGCCTGCCTGTTTTTGGCGCCTAAAACACGATTTTTTAGTGCCTAAAAATCCGGCCTCTATTCATGACCAAAGTGGCTGTAATACATAAGTTGCCAAAATAATCGCCTTATTTCTCTGCCAATTCACCAAGTTACGCTGGCACTTGATACGTGAAGGAAAAAGTTCGCGATGGAGTTTCATAATTACACAAAACCATCAGGCTTGCACCTGATATGTAGCCTACCCTCATACAAACCCGTGACAGCTGAAGTTGTAGTTACAGAAGGTATAGCTGTTGTTACAAATGCTGTTAAACCTCGATATAATGAAGTTGTTAAAACTGGCAGTTTGCCTCATTACATTGAAACTTTGTTAAATTCGAATTGAACCTTCCAGCAAAGTATAGTTGCCTAAGAGCGACTGTAATCTGCATAAAACACTGCACACTGAAATTGCTACGAGAATGTTTGAATAATATGGCAGAATGAAATAAAAAGAAATTGTATTGACGTAGAAAAAGAATTTTGTTAAACCTCAAGATCCGGTAACCATGATGTCATGTCGTACCGCTGAAGTTCTCTGCACAGCAACCGTGCATCACACGAGTCCTCACTATGGCATGCCTCATTATCGCATAGTGGTTTTGGCTCGTAAAACCCCACATAAAATGATGAGGAATCTGCAGATGGGACAGGGCTTTGTCACTTTGTGAATCTCGCCGTTACAAGCCATGCCACGTGCTTGACAGTCGTGTGCACCACAGTCATGGCAGCACTGCAGCCGTGTTCTTGTCTGGTGCATAAGAACCATTGAATCAAAACGCTGTGCCTGCATTCCTGTTCAGCTACTGAACACATGTTGGGCAGATTGTGCTGCTACTTTTTAGGACACAGCTTCCTGTGAAATTTGAGGTGATAAGAATAGTGCGATGTTAAATAAAATGTGTTTGAACATGTGTGAATATCATATGGGTATTCTTGCTGAATCAAACAAGTTGAGTGTGTTCCCAGAACCCCCCATGATAGATTTCATGGTTTCACTTGTCCTCTTTGCGCTTTTTTATGGGGGAGTTGTCTGGAGTCTCTTCAGCATGAAAGCTTCTCTTGGCTAAGGTGGTGAAAATACACTCTCAGCTGGCATCTGCAAAAGCTGTGTCGAGAAAGCATGTGACCTCTCTCTCCAGAAAAAAATTTCAGTCTGCCACAGCAACCACATGTAGCTGTTGTGGTGTATCCTGTAGCAGCAAGGGAAGTCCTGACTCAGAGGGAAGAAGGGAAGTGCATAGGAATACAGTAAAAGCTGGTTAATTCGAACTCGGAGGGGACTGTAAAATTTTTCGAATTAGGCGGAGTTCGAATTAGCCGGCGGGCGATAGAATGAACGGACATCGCGCCATACTGCGCGGGCAGAACCCAAAAAGCCGCCTCTGGACTTGCTATCGCGAATTAGGTGCTGCTACATGTTTGTGGCAAGTTATTTCGTAAATTGACTTCATGGAGCTCTAACAGCGAGAATTAATTCATCAGTCAGTGATGCGCCAGAAAGAAGCACCAACATGCATTCATGCAGTAGCCATAATGTCGAAATATATGAGGCTGTTTATGCTCCAAAACACGTTTATTTACATGGCAGAGTTAATGCAATCAAAATTAAAAGTAATCACTAATTTGCATTTGCTTGCATTCCTTCAGTCGCGATTCCATGAGCATCATTTGCAGCTTGCCCATGAGCTCCAGCGCAGTGTCCAAATTCTCATTCGCCGAGAAATGCTGCTGTTTCGTTGTTTTGAATCTCTAGTAAATTTGGTTTGGTTTGGTTTTGCAACACATTGTGATCACTCTTGGCCGACTTCTGTGAGGAGTGATAAAAACCAGGGGCTCCCAGTTCGAATTAACTGCTGGGGATACCGATGCATTCGAATTATTGGGAGTTCTCCCCCATAGAAATAACACGGCTGTGCTGGGACCAGAGTGTCAGTTCAAATTAAACGAGTTCGAATTAACCAGCTTTTACGGTAATTGACAGGCTGGCATCTGCAACATGCAGCCACCAATACTGCGTCTACAAAAGGGGCACACCCTTGTCCGCAAAGATGCAAACACATTTGTGTGCTCATCTCTTAAAGGGACACTAAAGGGGAAAACGATTTTTCGTGTATTAGTTAAGTACAATTTCACAATCCCGAAAACACCACTCTTACCGCGACACGACGCTTGGTAAGCGAGAAATCACGCGAAAAGAAAATGCGGATGGATGACGCCACCTTTAGATTCCCGCACCAAACACCGTGATGTCATAGATTCTGAAGGCGTCTACTGAGTCCTACGTAGCTTCTAATCAATAAAAATGAGGTGCATTGTCATCTGTGGGTGCCATAGACTTAGCATACGAAGTTTCAGAAAATTTCATCGAGCCAATGTCACGAAAATGCGAAAAATACATTTGGAATCTCTGACGTCACGCGCGCAGATATCTGCGCCAAATTTTAAAAAATAAAACTTCAACCTTGATTTTCTCCGCTAATAATGAACCTATGATAATGAAACATATGACATTAGAGTTCTCAGAGTGCATTTTGTCAATCTAAACCAAGTCATTGTTTCACTTTAGTGTCCCTTTAAGATTTGCTTAGGGATGCTCTGCAACTTTTTCTTTCGTGACTGTCACACTGCACTTGACTTTTATAAAAGTAGGTAGCCACGGAATAATACCAACGATACAGCCGCGTCGGACTACAGTGGCAGCAGTGGCAGGACAAGCGGACTTGTTACATTTAGGAGACATTGTCTGAACTCTCATCACGCATTAAAGAGGTACTGACATGAGAATTTTCTGTTGTTTTTTGGCATTAAATGGAAGGCCATGCCCTCAAGAGCTTAGAAAACATACTGGTAAGTGTTAGTGCACCTTGAAAAAAGTAATCACAGTAAGTTTCTAAAAGCTACTATCGGTTCCTACTGTATGTACCCTGACGTCACAATACGGTATAGCTTCTTGTCATGTGCTTGCGCAAGATATCGCAACGTTTCCACGGCCGCTCCACTGCATCACTGTAACTCCATGGCTCAGTTGATGATGCACAAGCGGCCATATTTGAAAGTTTTGGTACCCAACATTATCACAACTAGCCCTACGAGCATGTGAAGTCACTTGAATTTGCACTGTAGCCTGACGTCGCGACAGTGTCAATGTCAGCAGGTGCGCCTTGCGAGAATCAATATCACCCCTTCAGTAGCAGTGTGTACAATTGTACACATCAACTTCACAGGCACGTCACATATTGCGCGTTTCCTCAAATGGCTTGAAACTCGGTGTGCACATTCGTGCAGTCTTCCCGAGTGGATAGCTAGCGCTCATTTAACTTTATTATGCTGCGTATTGCTGCAGAGGGTCACTTGAGACCCTACCGTGATCTACGATCATTCAAGGTGCTGCTTTCCAGGACCAATGTCACAAGTATTTTTTTTCTTTGCTCGAAACGAATACAACCAGAAGACAAACTGCGCCTGCATTTTGTGCTTAACGTTTGATTCTTTTTACGCGGGGATTGAAGTTGACTGATTGCAGAATAATTAGACATTTAATCACACACTAATTAATGTTAATTACAAAAACTCACGAAAAACATCACAATACTTTTTCTTTCTTGCAATGTAGCACTGAGCGCCTTAGAATCATGCCATGCAAATTTGACGCATTTGCAAACACTGGATCATAATTCGCACGTGAAGGGGATAACGTCAAAAAACATTAGTGCAGCTTGCACTAAGCCGCACAAGGCCTTGCGTGTGGTCTGGTGGTGGATTTGTGCAGTGCATTTATAATGTACAGCGTGGTTGGCTAGAACTAATGATCCGTTATAACGGTAGACAATAGGTGCATGTGTTCTGGGAGTGAAGCAGAAGAGAATGAAGATAACGAAGGGAGCATGAGCCGCTTCATGAAGATGACAGCTTTTCTTACACCACACGGCGAACAATACTTGCTATGTTGTACTATATATGGCCATGCTTTCTGCTCTTTCTTACCTTCCTTTTCGTGTCTATTGCTTTCTATCTCTTTCTCTATTTCTCTCGTTCTTCCCTCTATTCTTTTTTTTCTGTCCTTGTTTCTCTCTCTGTGTAGTCTGCCTCTTGCCTTTCATCTTTTTGTTATTTATCACTCTCTCTGTGGTCGGTCTCTCACCTTCTTTTTCTCTGTTGCTTTCAAACTCTCTTTTTTTCCCCTCCTTCTATGTTTGTTTCTCTTTGTGTAGTCAGTCTCTTGCCTTCTTTTTCTCAGATTCTTCCCTTTATTTCTTTCTCTCTATGTTGTCAATTTCTCTAAGGCTTGAAGACTGGGCGTGTTGGTAAAGCATGACTAGATCGTATAGCGCAACTGAACGACGGGACACAAGAAAAGGTATACACACAACAAAGCGCTAACTGTCAACAATGAATTTTATTCCCTTTTCTGGCGGAATAAATACAGAACCATGATCGAGGAAAGAGGCATGGAAAGAAGATAACGAAGAAAAAAAAAAGAAAGAAAAAAGAAAGACAGAACCAAGATTGTACAAGGTGATCTTCTACCATCGCCAAACCACCTAGTCACAAATACTTTACTTGGGTACAAGAAAGAAGAACGACGCACCCTACTTTTTTTTATGATGTGAGGAAATCTATTTCTTTTTTGCATAGGTCAACTGACGCCATGCTTACGCACAAGTCACCCAGGCGCACGATTTCGGCTGCTTCAATTACCTCGCGCGTCAAGTTTTTGGCCATTTTTTCTTATAATGCAGCAATTTTCAAAGATTGGTTGGCATCTGCAATCTCTACAATGAATACCAAGGTGTCCTGCGATTGCTCGTCTCACGTTGCAGATTGAGCACGCGCGAAAAATTGGTGGTAATGCCTTACATTCACTTAATTGCGCATCGTGTAAAGAAAATCACAGGACGATCTGATGTCAGAGTGGTCTTTTCCACACTGTAAAAATTGGTGAGCGTGTGTAGGTTGGTCAACCCAGATGCTAAACAAAAACGAGGCTGTGAAACGAACCTTAGGTGGTCGAAATTTTCGAAGCCCTCCACTAAGGCGTCTCATAATCATGTCGTGGTTTTGGGACGTTAAACCCAAACTTATTATGTATTATTTTTTACCTCCTCGTAACCCAGACATCTTTCCTCCTCACCCTCTTACCTTTGCCACCACCTTGCTGTACTATACCATACAAGGCGAGCTCTGCTTGCAAGATTTTTCTTTCTTTCTCCCTGAACTCGTTCTCACCCATGTTATTGAATCATTCACTGGACAAATCGGCACACATGTTCTGGTAGCGAAGCAGAAGAGGATGCAGATGGTGCATGTCGGTTCATGATGATGATCATTTTCTGTCTGCGACACACGACCACATCTGCCCGCCCGCTCTATATGCCATGGCAAAAAAAAAATTTCAGGGGAAGGGCATGGGCCTGGTGTGCTACCCCCTGGCTACGCCACTGTGTCATGTGGTATTTTTTTGTATTTCGCGAGCATACACAGTAAAACGCTAGTACTTAATAGAAAGAAAGCTGGAAACTCTAATAGGACGTTTGGCAAACCGATGTACAACTTTATAATTGGAATTTTTCGCCATGCTTCGTTGCTGTAGAAGTTAATTAATCCTGCCTAATTAAGTAATTAAGAATAACACAAACAAGCCTTCAGTCAGCGACATGCATTTGGTTGTGTCATAAAGCGTGTTGGCATAGTTGAAACTATGGCTCGTGTTAGTTAGGGCACCTGTATGTCCATTTGTCTAGAAAAGAAACCACACAACAGGCAAAACAGTAGCACTGCTACAACACCACTCTTTATTTCTCAACTCGGATGGCGAGAGTGCAGTAATGTAAAAACAAAGTAACTCAATCACACTGCAAAATTCTGTGTTCACGTGACTGTCCATGTTAACTTAAAGACAAGCTAGGTTGATGCAAGGAATGAAAACTGATGAGTGCAGTTTGTGATGAAGGGGAGGAGGGAAAGGACACAGAAAGGAAAAAATGAATCGATTGATGATAGGGAAACATGTTTTTCTTTTTCGCTCTCTCTCAAATTAAGATGCGAGGCAAAACGGAAAGCAAAGGAGCACCTTCTTTCGGTGAAACGGGTGGCGGAGGCTCGGCGGGTTCTTTGTTCGTTCCTTGCATTTCGCGGCTACGTGGGTTGGTTGGGCTGCTGCCATGTGGACGTCGCTGACGGCACAACGCCTGTGCGCGTAGACGCTGCTTCCACCAGTGCTTTCCTGCTTGCCGGGTTTGCAACCAGAACGCTGGAACACGGAAGAAAAGTCGATGGGCGTGAGGAGTCTGGCGGATGAAAGGCTTCGTCTATGTGACTTCGTACCCTGTGGTGTGCTTTGGCATCTCTCTCTCCACGGCACTGCCCCACATATTCTGACTTTTCTTTAATAAATTTCATCCATGACTTTTCATGACTTCCGTAACCCTCATCCGCAAGGTTATTTATGTCCTGCTTCTTCAATCGTTCCGAGTGCTCACAGAGAGCGTGTAAACTGGTTCTAGCCTGCACGCAGTCAAACTCAAGGCATAACATCACACACTGGTCGCATATACAATGGTGAATCGCGTTTCATTCATGGCGTTTCAAAAATGTAAGTGGCAGTACCTACTCCATAACTTGTTACCCGAAACACCATTATGATTGCATTAGCATGTCATTTCGTAGAGCAATGCAAGTCTGCACAGCTGTGCTTTAATCGTGGTGTATTCCATATTATATACTACATTGGGTAGCTAAGCATTAGCCTAGTCCTTATCAAGAAGCTGCACTGCTAAACGACTGCTTAATTCATTGTCAATTAGTGAATTCCTTGGGCATTAGTTGACAGTTTCCAAAAACAACCTCACTCACCGCTGCATGACACTAATGGCTTGCTATTTTCACTGTCCCCCGCCTGCACTTGCATGTTATAACCTCATAAGATTAAACGCTAGGAATTCCATCATAAGGCAACCTACAAGGCCCAGTTTGGCTATGTCTGGCCCTTGTAGGCCTAGCTGCAAGTCCTAGAGCTTTGGTGCTGTGCTTCGTCAGCACAGCCACTAGAGGTGTAGGCAGATCACGTGCGGTGTCGGAAAGTTCTTGAAGGTAGAGCGAGACATTGGAAAAGCTAATGCCTTGGAGAGAGAGCACGTGCACAAGTAAAACATCACCACAGGGACATTACAGACACCCACACGCAAGCAATGCTTGGCATCTCAGCAATGGGACACATAAGGATAAACTGCTAAAAAAGAATCGCCAATTTTCAAAGCTCATCATAAGAGTCTGCAGTATCGATCTAGTTTCAGTCCATCCAGCACTGGAATGATGGGTAGAACACTACATGGCATCACCTAAACTTAACCCATTATAGGCTTTTTGAAGAGTTTTTCGTACACAAGCAATTCTGCCATGTCTATCTTGTAGCATCTAAATGAGTAACATCGCAAAGCAATTCATTGCTAAAATCCTAGTATCGAATTTTCCAGTGTATAGACGCACTTTTTTTTCCGATATTTTCACTGGTACATCTTATATACGCAAAAAGTCATGAAATTCTGCGAGACCAATATGCCCATATTTAATTCGCAAGTAAGATAAACCTGAGCGTGAGATCATTCGCAAAAAGATATCTAATCTTGTTATAACAATGAAGCAGGTGCGGTCTTAGATGTCAGCTACTTGCCACTCCTGCTGAAGCAGTGCAGCAACCACGAAGATTATGGCTGCAATAAAAGCCGCCACCGTAATGCACACATTGTACTGTTCGAATTGTTTGTTCTTAAAGCATTAAACCCATGGAATTGAGGCAAAATAAGTAAAAAAGGGCACCACGCTTCATTGTAACGTTGTAGCACCCACAATGCCAGTTACAAAAGTGAAAGTACCGCTTCTTTATCATCACCAGTTTCCATGCGAGACATCACTGCAGTTCAGCAGTAGTCTCCATTTACGTCTTTAGTGTGAATGTAGGTGTTGACCGTGTGGCACGATCGTTGTTTATGTGTGTTCCCACCAAGCCTTATAATGCCGTAGAGGCAACGCCAATGATGTGCTTCAAGGTGCTTACAAAGCTGTGCAAAAGAGTTACTCAGAGGCGGACAACGACAACCGAGCGATGCTGCCAACCGAAACGGAAGAACTGTTGACAGTGCACCGGTCGAGGGTAGCGATGTGGGCTTGTTGGTGCATAATGGAAAGGCAGTTTCTTAGCGCTGGTGTGGACGAGGACAAATAAGAAGACACACTAGACACGTGCACCGGAAAATGCGGCTTCGAATCGAGCGGAATAAATATTGGTTTTCTGCACCTTAGGACAGCGTTATTTACAAGTTTTATACAGCTTCTTGCAGATATTGAGTGCCGTGCGTGATTATGCATTTCACAATTAACTTACTCTGCACGCGTTATTTTATCATTTTGACAGAATTAAAAATAGATGTGTTTTATACAAAGATGCATCTTATATATCATATATTGCGGTGATAGTCGTAAAAAGTAAGGGGTGCGTTATATACACAGGAAAATACTGAATATTTGCAGCACATCACAAATAAATTTTAACTTATTTGAAACAAGCGCTTGTGGTATTCATGAATATTACGGCCTAAATGTTGCGGAGATCTCAACAGTATCATCAAAGATGGCTAACCACCACGTGATACCAGATGAAGTACACCAAAAATTTACTGTCACGTAAAATTTGAAATGTGTAAATGTTACGAAGACATCTAGCTGTTCATAGATGCTAGATACAAACAAACCGAATACAAAATTAAGCAGAAATCAACGGCGGAAAATTATATTTTTTTTTCGATGAAAATCGAATCCACATCCTGTGCATTACACACGCAGTAGCTTAACCGCAATGTTGGTGCACTAGGCCATCCTTTCTTAAATTTTCCTTAGTATATCCTTCAATGTGCACAGGATTAGCCAGTGCCGGTCCACAGTATTAGCCGTGAGAGCCTTAGCCAGTGCCGGTCCACAGGATTAGCCCTAGGAGTGTTCCAGTGTAGGTCGCAACCACATAAGTCATGTGGTCTTGAGAGCAGGACATGACCAATAAACCTCACGTAATCAACGCATTGAGATATGCAGAATAAATTACACGATCGAATGAACACAGCTGTGAACATAACAAGCTGCTTGCAAAACTAGCACAGCCAGCACAGATTACAGTTGAACAATCAACGAATTAGTTGATCAGTTGAACAATTCCCAGCATGCTTTCATAACAAAGCCATGTCAAATTGTGAGACATTCACAGACTACCCAGCATTCCCGTTGAACCACAGTAACACCACATCATCTTTCAGTAATTTTAGTAAAACTTTCACAGATCTATCACCCTTCGTTTTTATACCAGTTTGGTTCAATCCGTACGGAATAGCTCAAGAGATGCCTAGCATTTCGTACAAACTTGCGTGTTGGCGGCTGCAAGAACTGTCGCAGTAACAACCGTGTGTGGTGGAGAGAAAAAGAAGACTGCTAACATCGTAAAGGTGAATGAACATCAAAACAAGATCCAAGCAGTAGTGTCTCGAGAGTGTCCAACAAGAGTGGCATAAGCCCACCTGTGTGTCAAGACGTGAGTGACTCTGGGGGGTGCCGTTGCCATTTGCCCGAGCGGCCGCTGCATTTCTTCGCGCGGCCCAATTTGTTACATCATCACGTTACACAACACACTTGCAACAAAGCAAAAGTATCTCGCTTAAAATAATCGCTAGAAAGGCAAGAGAGAACAAAAAAAGTCACAACAAAGCAGTGTCACTGGTGAATGCGGAACAGTGGGATCCACAAATGAAAGAAAGCAAAAAAAGTCATTCAAGATGTGAGAGATTTAAGACTGCGAGTGAACTAGCAGTAGTGTAAGATCCCAATGAAATGCTAGCCCCTTCAACCTGTGATATGTATGCTGTCCCTAACCATAATATGTTATACAAATTTAAAATGACACTTGCTGCATGCAGCGCTATGCAAGATGAATTTGTGTAGGGCTTTTTCTTTTGTGATAAAATCCAATATTTATAGTTGCCAAGGAATTCTGCTCTGCTTGTTGTCCCCCTTTAAAGTTCCAGTGTATAGTGTATTGCTTAAAAGTTATTGTAATTTTCAATTCCTAGCAAATACTTAGCAATATTTTTACTCTACGCATGTCACTGGCACATATACACAAGTGTACAGAAGGGCAGCTTTAGTAATGATAATGTCGTGTCATGCGTTAAAATTTCCCACGCTCAGTGTACGATCAAGCTCAATAATTTACAGACAAAGTCTCCGTAAACAGCTAAGCACGCAGTGTGCAAACTTGACCACGAAACCCCAAAAGGCCACATACGTCATTTGGAGTATGTGGTTCAAGCTGCAAATTGAAGCACCATTCCTACTAAAATGTTCTGTATCCATTTCAATAGCTCTATACGGTACCACAAGTCCACCATGAAAATTTACCATAATATGAAATTCACATATACTCCGTAAATTATACGGAAATCTTATGAACTTACGGAAAGGCATACGGAACATTTCAGCAGGGCAGCACCTGAATAGATTTCTTTTCTTTTTTCTGTAGATCCCATGGTATGCAAGCTTTTGAGATTGACCGAACACACCTGGAATGCATCTTTCCAGGTTTTTCTTAGGAATGGTCGCATTGTGCACTGCCTAAAATATGTTGTGCGCTCACATAAAAATAAAGCTAGCTTGGTTTCTCTGAAAATGACATGGTCCACAGGAGTCAAGGCTCAGATTGTCTACGCTCATATTGGGAAAACATGATAAATTACTGCGGAGTCAGTTAGAGATAGCCTTAAGCGGTCTTTGATGACCCTCAAGCCTATGTTATGAAGAGGCATGCGAGAAAAAAAAAGAAAAAGTAACTTAGGCCATTCAGTAACACTCCAACAGCAAAAGCATTGCTCGCTCAGCTTATCACAAAAGACAACAGGATCGCCTTCACCTGTGATCTTGCGCACCGTCTTGCCACAGCTCGAGCGAACAGAACTTACTTGTGAACAGTGATCAAGGCACACTTGGGCACGATTGTACGGTCATCATCACGCATAATGTTTGGGGAAGTCATACTTTTGGTGCCAGGTAGCACCAAAACCTGCCACCTCTGAAAGTAAGAGCCCACTGCTTCAGATGTCGTGCAGCAAATTGCTTTTTTTCTTTCCACGCTTGCTTGTACAACCCAGCTACTACCCATCCGTGGCATGCAACCTCAACCATGCACCGACTATCTTTTTGTTGCTCTAGCTAGCACGCACGCGACCAGCAAGGAATTGACGCGAAAGAAAAGTGCCGAGCTTAACACTTAATATCCACGCACGCAGACTCGTAAGGCACGATACAACCAAACGTACACATTTAACGAAGCTCGGTGACGAGCGCTATTTGATGACAATTGCAGGAAACCAATTACATACAGCTGCAAATTTCGTTATGCAGACTTCAAAGACATTCCCTGCTATTAAGAGGTTCAGACAGCGTAATTGGTGTTTTGTAATGCTGTTCTCTCTGTTTATTATGACAAAACTACTGCAATATCCCAGGACATCACCTACGTCACCCATCAAAGTGAACCGCCAGAATAACAAAATGTACAGAGAAAGCACTAAGATGTGAAAGTGCGTCAAGGAACCCGCAATCTTTACACAAGCATGTTTCAGCTTGCAAAACTTTACACAGTGCAAAACTTTACACACGCATGTTTAAAGCTAGTATTGGCTTAGTTGTCTAATACTGTATTTGCAAGTGCAAGGGAGTGTTTATCCACAAGCAGAAATCCATAAAGACTTCTTTTTTGTACAGCATCCCACAGTTACTGAGGCAGCCAATTTGTCTACATGCGATATCGCAAAATGTCACTGAAAAAGCATTCAAGATGACGCTACCCAAACATGTAACTTCCACTACACATGCCAACACATCCATCACAAATTTTGACGGCGAAGCGCAGAAGCCTATGCAAAGATCACGAACAAGTATCTATAAAATATATCAGCTATCACTGTCGCCTGACATATTTACATTGTGAGACATTATGTAATATGACACTTTTATGAAATCCTTTGATAGAGGGTGACTGTGATGGGCTGGGATATTGCAGTCTGTGATTTTTTATGTGCAGAGAATATTAATGTGCGCATTGTTACGTTTATTTCTCACATTTCGTGTGGATGAAACCGATTTTTATCAGCTACTAACTAGTACTGTGCCAGTGTGCTCAACTCCTGCCACTACACATATGCCGCCCACACAATGTTTCATGCATTAACCATAAAAAATTAAGAAAAAAAAAGCGAGTAGCTATAAAGAGTGAATCGAGAACATGTGCTGCATCTATGCTGAAACAAGATTTGCAAAAAGAAAAATGTTGCCACGCTGGTTCTGCAACCCCGCGACAGCAATGAAGAGTTAGTGAGAAGACGACAGCGTGTTGCCCTCTAATGCAGTTGTTGTTGGTAGGCCATACCTGGTGCATTACTCGCCTGTTACACAAGAACCCTCGCTCCGCAAATCTCGCTTGACCTCGAGATGGGCTCCTCAAGCTGCCGCTCCGCCGATGGGAGAGACGGGGAAGGTGGAAAAGTCGTAAGGACACACACGATCGAAGAAGGCACATCGGCAGGTCTGTCTTCGGTCTGTCCTTTCGCAGAAATCAGGAAACCCAACCCCGACCATTTCACCCCAACAACCCGCTTGTCCATGAACCCCACCCCAACCAACCCTCTTGCAACATGTACGAGGAGAAAGGGGAGAGGTCGCCACCCCACGACAGGAAACACACAATCCCCCGCGAGAACAGGACGAAAAAGGATAAAATGAAGATGCACCGAGAAGAAATAAAGAGAAGCGATGGGAGGTGGGAGGAAAGGCAGGCAAACTCCTGCCGCAAATGACACCTACCTGTTATCCCCAGCAACTCACTTGACGTCTCAGTGCCGGGGGCTGGAGTCGCCATTGCTCACTGCAAGGAACAAACAACCACAGAGCCTTTCAGAAAAGCGAGGACATCGATGTTGTGCAAGGACGTCGTCCGGCCACATCAGAGTCATGTGAATATTCAAAATTTCAAATATGAATCAAATATGTTCCTTCCTTGTAGCATATTCGAATCAAAAAATGTATATTCTAGAATATTCGGCAACAGCCAAATATTCTGTTAAAGTGGCGAATATCCAGAGAAATTCGATTATTTTAATACAGAAAAAACTTGAAAAGCGCAAACGACGAAGACGGAACACATACAACAGGACTTCATCGTCTGCGCTTTTCAAGTTTTCTCTAATGATGGACCAACTCACCCAAACCAAGGTATTTTTAATACCGACTTATAAATGTTACACGCTTTTTTTAAACATCACTAATACTTTAAATGTCTTGATATGCTAATACGTTAATTTATTTTAACAGAGTAATGACAGTTATCCTTACTCCTCATTTAGCAACTTTTATAAATATGCACACATATTCGATTTGATATTCGAAGACAGTTTCTTGCCTTATTTGTATTAAAAAATTTTGAACATTCGCACACTCCAAGACTGTACGTGCATGCACAAACACACATATGTACAAGCGCAAAAGGTAAACATCTTCCCAAGCATGCTCACCCCTAGAAGATGAGCTGCGGTGAGAGTCACGGTCACTCTTGCTGCTGCTACTGCTGCTGTGGTACTTGTCCCGGTCATGTCCAGACGACCGTGAGTCACGGTGAGAACTGCGGTCGCTCCTACTACTCCGGTCATCGTCGTGGCGACTGCTGCTGCTCCTCTCATCATCCCTTCGGCTCCGGTCATCGTCCCGCCGGCTCCTGTCGTCATCCCGTCGGCTGCGCTTGCGGTCTTCGTCGCGTTTGCGGTCTTCATCACGCTTCCCGATCCTCGTCACGCTTCCGATCCTCGTCACGCTTCCCGATCCTCGTCCCGCTTGCGGTCTTCGTCCCGTTTGCGGTCCTCATCCCGCTTGCGGTCTTCATCGCGCTTCCGATCGTCGTCACGCTTTCTATCGTCGTCTCGCCTGCGATCTTCGTCACGCTTGCGCTCATCGTTCCGTCTCCGGTCATCGTCCCGTCTGCGATCTTCGTCACGCCTTCTGTCATCCGTACGCTCCCTCTTGTCATCTGCGCGCTCTCTTCGGTCGTCGCGTGGAGATCTACTTCTGTGCCGCTTCTCATCACGATCCCTCCGGTCATCCCTTGCCGGTTCGAGCCCTCGCCGGCTGCTTCGAGTGTCGTCTTCCTCGCGCCTTCGCCGCCGTTCTCTTTCACGCTCCCGTTGCTTTTCCTTTTCCTCTCGCTCCTTTTCACGCCGATTCTGAATGAAAAAGCGCATGTTTAGATACAATCTTTCGTGCAGGTGACACATAATCATGCAGCAGAATCTACTAGAAACA
Source organism: Rhipicephalus appendiculatus (assembly GCA_030522465.1). Lineage (NCBI taxonomy): Eukaryota > Metazoa > Arthropoda > Arachnida > Ixodida > Ixodidae > Rhipicephalus > Rhipicephalus appendiculatus. The sequence goes on from JALIZH010032968.1 coordinate 3,057,171, forward strand.
CACTCACAAGACGCCACACAAGCAACCATGGTAAGGACGCATTCGTATTTATGAATTGCAGAAGCTCTCACGACCAATTGCAAACGGATGCTTTGGATGGGAATCACCTTTCAAGTCAACTGAGCGAATGCAGCCTCAAAGCTACTGAACCAATCAGCAAAGGAGGATGCCTGTACAGTGAACTCCCGTTAAGACGAACTCGGTTTAGACGAATTCTTGCTTATGCCGAACAACATGGGAACGTTTTTGGTTTCCCTTAGACTCAATGAAAAAAAAATCCGCCTAAGACTCGCAGTGACTGGCAACACTCACGATTCTGCACAATGAACTGAACATTGCAGTCTTGGTGGGGCGTTCAGGCGAACGGGAGAGAAAGCAAAAAAAGGCGCTTCCTGGCGCAAAGCGGAAGGAGGGAGCGAGATAAGCGGAAAAGAAAAGCAGCGCATAAAGCCGGCATCTCTTTCACCCCCCAGCTTGTGCTAGGGGAAAGTGCGGGCTTTATCACCAAAGAAAGCAACAAAAAGAGTTGGGGACCCAATGGCTGAGGGGGGACCCAAGCCTTTACGTCCTTTTGTATTCTCCCCACGTTCTTTGGTTCCCTTTCCCCCCACTAGTGCTGACAGGAGAACAGCAGAACACAAAACTTGGGTCTATGCCCGCAACAAAAATTGTCTGTGCCTTACAATCACGTACAAAACGGAAACCACGTTTACAGCGCTAGCACTCCCTCCCATCAGAGGGGTCAGATGCATGGTCATTGCAGTCCCACAATGGCAGCTGAGCACATGTTGGGGGCAGTTCGCGTTGTTTCGCATAGGGCCTGTGCGCGTTGTATCTGTTCCCAGTAAAGTGCAAATTGTGACGTGCCATTTTCATTATGAAAGCGCACAACAAAGGACAGTTACTTAGCACACAAAATACAGCTGAGTTGTGTCTTTTTCGTGTGCTGGAGGCTTGTGATCATGAGTAGCGCGAACGGAGATCTTCAGATTCACGTCGATCAGGGAAAGTTACTACGGGCCGAAAACAGGAAAATATCCGGACCTCGAAGAAAAGCTTGCACTTTCTGAAGCAGCTCAGCATATATTGGCTTTGCTGGCATGCGATCGAAGCTGACAGAGAGTGATATTAGAGCCAGCAAAGCAGGCTCAATGAATAATAATAATAATAATAATATGTGGGGTTTTACGTCCCAAAACCATGATACGATTATGAGAGACGCTGTAGTGGAGGGCTGCGGAAATTTCGACCATCTGGTGTTCTTTAACGTGCACTGACATCGCACAGCACACGGGCCTCTACCATTCCACCTCCATCGAAATGCGGCCGCCACGGCCGGGATCGAACCCGCGACCTTCAGGTCAGCAGCCAAGCACCATAGCCACTGTTCCACTGAGGCGGACAGGCTCACCGAAAAAAAATTAACTGCCAGGAAAATAAATTTTTCATTCTTTGAAGGAAAATTGTGTTTATCTCTCCCTTTTTATCGTTTTCAAATTGTCAACATAGGGTCGTGCTACATATTTATCGTTAAAATGTGCTAGCAATACATTCAAGAGCATACTTATTATGAACCCGCGAAATCGGGCACTCGCTTGATTCGCGTAAATACTCTACTGGAAAGCATGGTTTCTATCAAGCTGAACCAAATACCGTATTTACTCGCGTAATGAACCCACTCGCATAATGAACCCACCCCCCCACTTTGGTCCTTGAAAAATAAAAATCTGTTTTTTAATGTATCTGTTCATTTTATTTCAAAATGATAGCCAGTGTCGTTGACGATCGAAATAACTTTAAATCACACCATTATACCACAAAACAACGACGCAATAAATGTTCAAACATATTTTAATAACCATGCTAAACAGTTGCGAGCAGCGCGAGCGCGAACGACGTGGGTCGAAATTTAGAAGTTGCGCCTTTTGCGGCGGAGCGCCACGAAAGCACAGCGGCATAAAAACAAAGCAAAAAAACAAAGCCCAATCGCACCGACGGCGCGACGTGCGCCCACAGCGTGCCTGCGCCGCCATCGGACGCTGCATTTTGGTTGTTGGTAGGGCGCCTCTATGCCAGCATACAAAGTAACAAAGGAATGCTGCCATCGAGGCGCCCTAGTTGTCGAGTTCTCGCGGTGAACTTCATTGGACGCCCGCTGCGTAGGGCACGTTGGGCCGGTACGCTAGCTGCATGGCCGGCTTTAAACTTAAGTTTAAAGCCGGCCACGGTGGAACGTGCGCTGGAGCATGAGAACGGACGACACTTCAGCGTCAATCCGTGTACTTTCGTTACTGGATAAAACAGGTGGAAGAGCTTGGGGCTACAAATAAAAGGATCGCCGTGCATTTCACGGGCCAAAACGAGGAAAGTTTCTCCTGGTGGGAACGAAGTTCTCGAATATGTTAAGAGGCTCCGCAGTCAAATCATTCCTGCCAATGACTTCAAGGTCAGCAGCGGTTTCACAGCGCGTTTCTTAATACAGTCGACGTCCGATTTCCCCGGACCCTCAAGGGACCGCGAAAACGTCCGGAAAATCGGGCAGTCCGGAAATACGAATGCACGCGAAAACGCACTTTTTTTATAGGTATTTTTCTCTGAAGAAAAGGTCACGGCCGGAGTACTGGATTCCCATTGCCATTCAGCAAATGCATCGTTGCCGTTTATTAAAAAAAAAAAAATCGGACGTAGCCGGCATTACCTCATTGGTCAACACTTTGGCTCAATGAAGTCGCTTATTTTCTTTTGCATGGCGTTCCGCTAGCCCGCGATGATGTCTGCCTCAATTTCAGCTTACATCACGTTGTCTCATCGATGACAGTGTCATCAGTGCTCGCGTCAACTCCGAGCTCGTCGGCTGCGTTGGCGCTGCCTTGTCGTTCTCGGTGTCAGAGTCTTCGGAATCCTCCGTAACTTGAACGATTTCGTCATCGGTCTATTCCGCACAGAGCTCGTGGTCTTCGTCAGCGTCGGCGAAGCCCTCAAAGGTTATCCCGGCTGGAATCGAAACGCCGGCAGCGCGCAGATCGTCGAAGGCAACGTCCGCGAAAACAGTTCCGGAGAGTCGCTTGCGTTACCGCCTCTTGCTTTACGAGGGGGATTTGTGCGCTTCAATGGCGCGGACGAAGACGAAGGAGCAGTCGGTGCCATCGCTGTCAACGGTGAATGCTGAAGATAGCACGCAGCAGTACACAAAACAATACGTGAATGAACACAGTGAGGTTTGGCTAAGCTACGGCTGGCAACGGATTGGCGTGTGCTACAGCTATTCCTTCCTCCGTGCGTGTGCTAGATTGTGGCGAGGGTACGGTAGCCGCGGCGCGGTGCGGCTGGCCACACCTGTTCCGGCGGTGCGAGCATGGCCTCCGATATAGTGCGCCGGCGCGCTATTTCGGAGGCCATCGTGCGAGTAAGGGGGTTCGAGGATACGAGAAAAACAAAATGGCAGCATTGATGGCGATTTCTAGTCAGCGGTTAGCAGTAAAAAGTCCGGAAAATCAGACGGCGAGGGCTATAAGCATCCGAAATTTCGGACATTTTAATACATTGCCTCTATGGGGAACTTGACGGTGCTGCAGATGAGTCCGGGAAATCGGGCATGTCCGGAATTTCAGGCGTCCGAGAAATCGGACGTCGACTGTAAGGTCATGCAAAATTTCTGCTCTTATAACTCCCGCGATTATTTTTTCCCACGTAATGAACCCTCCCCCCCAAATTGGAGTCAACTTTTCGGAAAAAAAAAGGTGGGTTCATTACGCGAGTACAGTAAAACCTCGTTTATACGGATCTCGTTAACCCGGAAATTCGTTTAACTCGGACTCGCGGCGCGGTCCCGGCAAAACTGTGTATATTTCAATGGTGTTGGATGCTCATTAATTCGGAGGGATTTAGCCGCGCACCGGTTAACTCGGACAACTCAGGAGAGCGCAATCGGTACTTCATGCTTAAAATCGCGCGATCTCGGCGGCTTGGAGGCGCAAGCCCAGCTTGCCGTAACCGACGGCGGTACCGGAGCTTTGGAGAAACCGAAACCGAACGAACAACTGCAGCAGAATATGATCATGATGATAGTGAATGAGGGGCAAGTGGCTAGGTGGTGTTAGTAACCACCCGGCGGAAGCGCTTGGGCCGCCAGCGCATCCAGCGTCTATTAAAAGCGCAATGGCGGCACACACGGACGACGGGACTATGGTGGAACGGGCAGAACGGGACGATTTCACCGCCACCACAGTGACCACAGCTGCTCGCTACGCCTACGCTGCTGGTTTCTTTGTGTTGTGACTTCGCGCGTAACGTGCGAGCTCGTGCACGTTGCGTTCTACGGCTGTGCTTGTGCGCGTTGCCACCGCCGTCGCGCTTCACAATGATGGCGACCGTCACCGGAGTGAAGCGGCGACAGCGAGCGTGCGCACCACCACCTGATGGGGTTGAAGAAAATCGTTCTAGCACAAATTGCGTCGACGAGGCGGACAAAAATAACGCAGTTTTTCATGAAATAAAGGTTTGTCTGTGCCGAGTACATTTTCCTTTTGTTTTCATGGGCCATTCGGTAATCCGGAATTCGGTTAACTCGGACATTTTCTCCGTTCCCGTGAGATCCGGGTTAACGAGGTTTTACTGTAAATGCGGTAAATGCTTTTTCTTGTTATTGCCAGCCAATTGTAAGTCTACTCCATTCAGTGTTGTAAAGAAACATATTTGGATGCACTTGGCATGTTAGCATGTCTTTTTAAGGGGACACTTCTGATAAGCCGAATTCCTGATAAGACGAACAAATGACTGTGGTCCCTTCGAGTTCGTCTTAACGGGAGTCTACTTTATGTGCCGAAACCTAAATTATGAGGCAATGGCAGCACAGCAGCCGTGAGCTGCATAAACTTTAACACATGTACGTGTTGAGAAAGGCAAACCGTACCTGCCTGTGCAAGCAACATTCACCACCAGTCCTTCCCTGCTTAACAGTTGCGTGAACTCTCTCAGTAGCCAGAGTGTGAGTGTGCCCAAAGCAAAAAGTCTCATGTTTAACACCGTTTTCTGCCAAGTGAAGCCAAGCCTAACAGTATATTTTATCATGACCGGCTTCTCTGAGCAAGCTGCAGAAAGGTCCTAATCATCAGCAACCAAAACAGTACCACACAGCTATCAAGTCAGGCCTGTAAGTGCCTCCGGTGCAATGACACTTTCCAGTGAACTAATCGGAATCCTGGCACCCCCCAACTACTTACCAGGATCTCCTCAACAGCTTCCTTGAGCTTGGCATAGCCCATGTGTTGCTTGCCCATAAGATGGTCGTCGACACGTTGCTGCGCGTCACCAACAATGAGAAAGGCTCCGCAGATGTCGCACACCTCCATCTGCTTCTCCTGGGCAGCTGCCAGCTCTGCAGTTTGCTGCACAGTACAATGAGGCAACGCACAATGACCAATTGCCCCATAGCCAACTTTCGTTGCGGCCTTCTACACTACTCCCATCAGGCAATTTGCGAATGCAATAAATTCGCGAAATTGCTTGGTCCCAATTGGCTCCTTTGACAAGATTTCTCGGATGACAAAAATTCCTCATCTATGATTGGATTCCTTAGACAAGCATTCCGGTCAGCCTCCATTGTATTTGTCTCTGATGCTAGTTTTGCAAAGCTGTCTATTTTGATGGCTGTCTAATATTTGGAACGAGGCTTAAGCCGTCCACTGTCTGTAAAGCTATCTATTCCGCCGTCTATGGCAAGTGCTGGAACACAACCCAGTTTGCGAGAGGTCGTGGAGGCCTCACCCTTAGCCAGTGTGCCTTGTCGGAGTCCTTGTCGAGAGACTTGCGCTCTTCCTTGAGCTGGTCGCAGAGCTTCATGATGCCCTGAGCCTCCTCGACCTTGCCCTCGCAGCCCAGCTGTTCCACCTGCTGCAGCAGACCCTGGATGCGCTCGTTGAGCACGATCACCCGCTCATCCGTCGGGGCCGCTGGCTCCTTCGTCTTGATCACCACACCGCCCTGCAAAACAGAGTGATGACCCCAAAGCACTCCATTGCCCCTTTTATAACATTTTGCACAAGAGACAAGATCAAGTGATAAGGTGAATAATGTAGAGCATTGGACACATTATTTGAAGGTTGCAGGTTGGGTCCCCACAAGCGGCAAGTTGTCTTTTCATCCACCTTAATTTCTTTACATTTATATCATAATTACTAATCTCGATTTAACGACTACAAATGTCCCACCCTATGCCCTCCTCGGCGTCATTCTCCGTTGGCTTGATCTATTTTCCTTTTTACGTACACGGTCAAATAAGGGACATGGAATGAGAAACTCAGAAAATAATGGATAAAGCACGAAAGACAATGAGAAAAAACAAACGGACTAGCTGCTAGCTGGCACTTGCAACTAAAAAATGTACTGTACGCTGCAAAAGTTTGCGGGATCTGCAGCACGTGGCCAAGGGACGGAAAACTGCACTGCTGTGCCACCTACAGTCACACGGTGTGGTGTTGAGGTTATCGGTTGTGGCCTCCACAATTAGCTCCGCCAGAAGCTAATCGCAGAGGAGCTATTCGCGAAGGCCATGGCCGATTTCTTCACTATCTCACATGTAGATAGCAAGCTTCACTTAAGAAAAGTCTGTTCACAGCTTTTAAAGGGACACTAAAGTGAAACAATGACTTGGTTTAGATTGACAAACTGCACTCTGAGAACTCTAATGTCATATGTTTCACTATCATAAGTTCATTATTAGCGGAGAAAATCAAGGCTGAAGTTTTATTTTTAAATTTGGCGCCGATATCTGCCCGCGTGACGTCAGAAATTCCATATGTATTTTTCGTATTTTCGCGACATTGGCTTGATGAAATTTTCTTAAACTTCGTATGCTAGGTCTATAGCACCCACAGATGACAATGCACTTAATTTTTATCGATTAGAAGCTACGTAGGACTCAGTAGACGCCTTCAAAATCTATGAAGTCACAGTGTTTGGTGCGGGAATCTCAAGGTGGCGTCTCCGCCCGCATTTTCTTTTCGCGTGTTTTCTCGCTTACCAAGCGTTGTGTCGCGGTAAGAGTGGTGTTTTCAGGATTGGGAAATTGTATTCAACTAATACGCGAAAAATCGTTTTGCCCTTTAGTGTCCCTTTAACTGTTCCAAACTGTGTTGTGCTTGTTGACTGCAGCACATAAAATAATTATGCTGAAGTGTTCACTGATGGGCCAGTTGGTGCACCATTGTGAGCACCTATCCTGTACACAATGTTTCTTCCTGTATTGTTTTTTGTTCCACTCGATTTCGCAATTATTATGTAGTTTAATGAACCCAACACAGTGAAAATTTGGGCAAGTTCGTTTTGATGCATACTGTCAGAAGCTATTTACGTCGTGAATCAAGACTTCCACCATGCTGAACTTAATTTCTCGTACAAAGTGCCCTTTTAATGATTTCAATGTATAGAGGGCTGCATACAACGCAGTCTTGTAAGCATGCTTTGTTGATTTCTATTCAGTGTTGTCTTCCTGGTGCCTTTTTAAATACAATAAACTCTCATTAAACGGAAGCTAAAGAGACCAGGAAAATATGTTTTGTTAAAGAGAAAATCTGTTACCTGAGAGATGAAGAGGGGTACAGAATTCAGGTACAAATCCAATCATATCAGAGACAGTTGTTCCATTTAAGAGACTTAATTTACAGAAAGTATACTATAATATGCCCAAGCTGCACAGTGAAAGAGTTTGATAGTGCTCCCTCATACACTAGGTTACAGCAAAATCTCCCCATGCTGCAACAGCTTGAGCAGTAAGTTGTTCTAACCTCTTGGTTGCTGAGTTGCAGTCGCTGCCTCGCCCTCCGAATACGCTTTTCGACATCGGAGAGCATGGACTGGCAGAACTGGAGAAAGGAGTCCTCGTAGCCTTCCTGACGGTACCGAGGGCTTGCCTCATACCTAAGCCAGAGAATGATGAAACGAGGATGGGGCAATGTCACATATGCACAAGTTCGACTGTCACTCATTTTGGGGCTTACACAGTTTGAGACTTCCTAAGGAATGAGCCTTACCCATTCAGAAGGCCACAAGCTTAATCACTACACTCAGCCCTCGATATAACGAACCCGGTTATAACGAAGTAAATGAAGAGTAGCTGTCCAATAGATATAGTGTTAGGAATAAACCTTTATGACGAATTTCCGGATATAACGAAGTTATTTTCGTGTAACATGCAACTTTGTTATAATGAGGTTTGAATGTATACTCAGGTACAAAAAAATAAAAACATTTGGCAGCTCCACTTACTATGAAACCTGAGGAAGTGCGTCACACGAGCACTCAGCGATACCTGTTGGTAGAGTTCCCACTGCTCCATTTACCAAAGCGTCAATGTTTGAGGTAAGCATATAGGGTTTCTCCGGCACGAATAGTATATCCACAAACATATGATCAGCTGATGTAAATACTATGCATATTAAGAGATAAAGGTTCGTCGTTACTATCTAAAACATTTCATTTGGCTGAGCAGCAATGTCAGAGTCCCTGTCAAAATTTATCAGGATGTTGAAGCTTTCGACCTAAAACCAGCATCGCAAACATGGGACTGTAAGGGAAAGTCGGCTATCTGAACCACTCGAGAAGAGCTTGATATGCACTATAACATGGAGCATTTACGCAAATTCTTTGTGGAAGGGTCTTATGTCGTATCCAAAAATAAGACAGGTTGTACCAAAAGTACTCCCACTTAATCTGACAGAAAAATGGTTTGTTATTACACAAAACAACAAACACAGAAACAATTCCCATGCCAAGACATGAGACATCAGCTGAAAGATACGTGATACATAGCGAAAACTTACTCTCTCTTCAGCCTGTCGTCGTGAACTTTGTTGCACGGTCCCAAGTCCGCCTTGGTGTTCACGAAGAGATCGTTGGGGCAGAACTTCGCAAGAAAATGCTTGCACACCTGCAACAAACACGCCAGAGATTGTAAAACATGCATTTTAACGCACGAAGTAACATCCCTACACGGGCACATCGAAACAGCCTATGCACCGACACACACACACACAAATAACATTTATGCAAATGAATGAACGAAAGGGGAATTTTAAGGGCTTGTCTTTATAGGAGGGTTGCAAGGGGACGGGGCCCCCGAGATGGCGCCAGTGTCGGAACGGCAGCACGTCCATCTTGGTGGTTTCCGCTTAGGCTCAACCGCATTCTACCCATACACACTGCAGCGTCATGCACACTGTCACGCACACAGCCTCTTGTCGCAGCTCGCCGTTTCGTCAGAACTGATGAAGCGCGCCACAAGAGAACATTTGCGCCACCACGGATCATCGAGATGACGGCGGACGCCGCTAGCGCCCCCAAAAGCGGATGATGTCACTTGCAACCCTCCTATAGATATGTAAAACGTTTTACAGATATATACCCTAAAAAGTGGACAGCGGGGATGACCGCCTCTGTAGCTCAGTTGGTAGAGCATCGGACGCGCCATTCAATGGTCTCAGGTTCGGTCCCTGCCAGCGTCAAGTTATCTTTTCGTACAATTTACTTTCTGCTCAATTACGTCATTATTACTACGAACAACAACGACGAAACTTTCCTTGGCTTTCTTGTTCTAATTATATTCATATATAAGTTAATTAAGTCATATTAATTAAGCTTTAATTAATATTATGCAAATGAGTTGTTCATATAACACTGAACATAACATACACAAATTCATTGTCTATAGCATATGCAAATGAGTTGACGGCGTTTGTGGTGTGTCGACTTAGCTCTTGTGTCCGTGTATGCAGGTCCCATCTCTTTAACATACCAACTAGCTCAGATCTCTCTTATTCCACAGGTATCACATGGTAATAGCCTATGCAACACACAAACACGTGGTAATGTCTGCAATGCGCACCTACATACGCAAAGAACAGGAAATGCGTTCAGAGTAACGCCTTGATATCGTAGCATGCGCTCTTGCATACAACTGCGCGATAAGATGTTCGAGCTTGATTTCAAGCCCTGCTGGCACCTTTAATCGCTGCACCGGTGCCTGTGGTCAATATACGCTAATCGGGAGCGAGGAGTTATTGAATCACACCGGAAGCCTGATAAACGCACCAGAACATGTCAATTATGCAAACGATGGCGCCTTACGAGTGTGGCCGTATCAGCAACGCCATTGCGTACTTCGGCGCCGAAATTCTTTGGCTTTGCAATAGCGGCTCGCAATCGAAACGCCGCTGGCAGAGCGGCTCCAAGCGCGTACGAGTTACGGCGCACATTATCGCGCCTTGGCGGAAGAAAAAAAGTAAAAATTAAAACACAACGAAGGGCACGGCCAGCCTGTTCCCAGAACTGAACACTACGACCGCGTTTAACAGTGCGATTAAATGGAAACGCTAACAAATCTATGAACGCTTACGTCGGGGTCCTCCCAGTTGCAAGTGTTCTTCTTTTCCGCGGGCGCGAGATTCCTATCCCGGCCCATTAATTCGTCGAGAAGTTGTTTAGCCGAGGCGAGCGCCATTTTCGATCACGAAAAACAACTACGGGGAGAGCTCCAGGGCTCCAGTGCAAAAATTCCCCGTTGCTGCGGGCCTGCAATTAAAACCCACGTGATCTATAACGTCACATGCGGGTGCGTTTGCGTGTTACTGAGAGCATGAAACGTTTTGTTTAAAACTTGAAACCTCTTCCATACTTTCACGAAAATGTCAGCGTTGCGTGTTTGTTACGGAACTGCAGATTTTTGGAATAAATGTATTGATGTTGGTTTTCGAAATAACGAGGTGGTTTGAATTAAAACTTACGTCAGCTTATGAAAATCCACACCAGGAACATAATGGAACGCACTGCGTAATTGTCAATACAGTTGTTTTGATATTAAAAGGAAGTAACGTTAAAATATACGGCTAATTTTTAAATGACGAATTGATAAGAGTTTGAAAAGAAAACAAAGTTTAGTTTTCACGCGCGAAATAGGCCCGCACTCGTGATCGGCTCGCGCCTCTCTCTTCCCTTTCCTTTTTTTCAAGCCTAATTTTGCACACGCGGTGGTGTTCTGGCGCCGCGGTGAATTGGTGGAGTTGGGGTGCTTGCTGCGCCGCGTTTTAATTTTGTGCAAAGGGACACACACAGGCCATTATTTTTTTCCTCTCCCACCCGCCGCCTTATCCCCCCGAACAATCCGTGATCACCGAGGCCCTTTCCACTGAAAAGAAAACCACGCGAGGATTTCACTATGGACACATCGTCTCCCGAAGCGCAAGTGGCGCCGGACAATTGGGAGGACCACAGCGTGGAGATCAACAATGCCGATGAAGACGACGACATGGCCAAGTCGTTCTCTAAGCTAAACGTGGACGCGCCGCCGTTCGTGCCTTCATTCGCCACGTTGCAGATGGCACAGTTAGACCCGCCGGAGAAAGGCAACGAAGATTCTCCATCAGGTAAGCGGGGTGAGGGGGGGTTGTCGATTTGCCGAGGGGGGGTAGGGTAGTTCATCCTTCGGCTACTCGTAGCACCGCTACCGATTGAGGTAGCCCGCCGATCGCCTGACATCGTGACAACGCCAACGAGATCGTAGCACTCTTTATTTTTCTTTTTTTCTTTAGCGAACCGCGCTGCGTGACGGTAGGCCTACGCCGGAGCCCGATCGCTCGTGCTTGCCCCCCTGTACGACGAACACCAAAAAGCTGGTGTCAATAACCCCGAAAACTCGTCGCCCCTACGAAGACGACGAAGAGGAGGATTAGACGGGGCACGGTGGTTAGGAAGGAACGCTGGAAACTCCGTGATTTCGCGAGTTGTGAAAAGCGACCCGACGGGCCAACCCTCTCCTCTTTTCCCACCGCCCTCGCCGCCTTTTTTTCTTTTTTTCGTCGCAGTGCCTTTGCGGTACACGTGGTTTTTCCTGCGAGACGGAACATGGCTGCTTGACCGATGTGACGTTTAGTGACAAGTGCTTCGCTACGCCTCGTGGTACGTAAGATACTCAAGTAATCGGTGCGCAGGCAAGCGGGCATACCGTTCTTTCGTTCTTCTAAACGTAGTAGTCGTCGAGATCGCGGGGCGCACGTGTTGGGCACCGACCATTATGCCCGGATCGCAGTGTGGGTCTCGACAGCGCAGTTGCCGATTCTCTCGTGCGCTTTCAGTCACTGAAGTTCACAGATGTTGCCGCAAGCTTTCGAAAAACAGATCGCCGCCGCGTGTGTCGTGTTTTGAGAGAAGCAAGTTTCCACATGATGACTCTCCCCTTCCTTCCACGGTTCCACGTAGTAGCTTCGTCACCGGCGTTGCGCAAAAATAAAGAAAAGCGGTTGCCACTCGCGCTGCTGACGTAGTCGCTGCTACGACTTTGGAACGGCGCAGCAGTTCATGCCAAATATGCGCCACACTGGTCCGGTTTTTTTTGGTTTCTAGATTTCCGTGAGCGTCTCACCGCGTAATCGTCTCCACTGCCCGTCTCTCCGTGCCGTTTTCTTCCGATAAGATGAGATAACGAGAGTTTTTCTTGTATCTTTCGTTTTGTTTTCCGATTTACGCTAGGTGCCGCCTTTGACGGCCTCGTGTTAGCTTTTCTTTCCCGCTTGTGGTGAGGGTATCGCAGTCTCGTGTGCTGAGTGGACTTGGTCAGTAACGTCTTGCGACTGCGTGAGTTGTTGAAAAACATGTTTTCTTTGTTCTTCGGTGGGGGTGGTGTTTACTGGATGACCTAAAAGCGATGGCTTGTCACGAAAATATTGAGTACTAGAGTTTATCTGGTTACTTAGGCATGCGGTGAACTTGAAAAGTTCGTGTCTTTGGGACAAGGAGCACTGTGTTGTCGGACGTGGAAGCAGATACCGGTCTATCGGTCGTCCGGCTTTTCTCCCCTGTCGCAATTCGTCGCGCCGCTTTGTTTGTTTTTAACTATTTGTGGCGATAAGTCGTAGACCACACCTGACTTTCAACGTGGTCTGTTGCACGGGAACTCGGCCATCTTGTTCTGGCTTCGTTATAACGGTTTGTTCGCCGACACCAGCTGTTCGCGTACTTCGAACGAGGCCATTGACACAATGGCCGAAGAAGGAATTCCAGGAATGTTTTCGGTGTAATCGGTCGGGCTTCCACGTTTAGTTGCGCAGTTTGCCTGTTTGCGAAAGGGTGTGTGATGTAACTTCTATCGTCGGTTCGATTTTATAATGTGACCGTTCTTGCCGGAAAGCCAAAGTTACCCGACGTTGTTCAACGAATCTTGAAACCGATGCCAGTTTGATTGCAACTTAACCTTGACCGTTTAGGCCGGTAGTTTTCAAAGCTAGCCGCTGTCCAGCACTACAGTCCTATTTTTAAATTAATTTCGTCCGTGCGTTCACGCCATGCACAGCTGACCAGCTGTCACGTGTTTCAGAGTTAATGTATGGATGGATGCATGTGGCTGTACCGTTTCGATCGTCTGGTAGCTCACGCCACCTAGCCACAACTAATGAATGAAACAAGGGGGGGATTTAAGGACTCATTTTTCTTTGTTAGAGCATCGGACGTGTTGTTCGAGGGTTAAAAGTTCAGCCCCTGCCCTCGGCTGGTTGTATTTTAGTCCATCTTAATTTCTTCACGTTTGTGTCATAATTACGGTCCTTGGGTCTATTCTCATGTAGCCGTAACTAGTGGTACATATTTACATAATGAAGTACTAATTATGAAGCGCTAAGTTTAGCTTCAACCTTGATTTTAGCCACCGATGGGATAACCGCCTTTTGCTTTCGAGTCTTGATATGACAACGTAGTGACGCGGCATTGAGTACAGTATTCAAATGGTTTCGGACTGGCCTCCGAGATCTCCGGCTTCCATACGGGGCTGTTTCAACAACGGTGAAACTAGCGTCGCCTCAGAGCAGCTTGCCGAGGACGCGTCGGCGAGAGACCTCGCCTGGAGCGTACGTCGGGGCGACCTTGCGACGCGGCGGTATCGCCGGCCGGCGATAAGTACTGGGCTCGGTCGCGCAGTGGGGGGATTGTGTGGTGGTGGTGGCATGCGGGCTTGTCGGGCGCGGAGATCTCGGAAGCCAGGTGTTGTGTGAACGTGCTTCGTACGACGCGTGCTTCACGACACGAGACGATGTGTCCGCCGCGGTGGATCAGGGGCTACGGTGCTCGGCTACTGACCCGAAGGTCGCGGGTCCGATCCCGGCCGCGGCGGCTGCATTTCGGCGGAGGCGAAATGGTAGATGTCCGTGTACTGTGCGATGTCAGTGCACGTTAAAGAACGCCAGATGGTCGAAATTTCCGGAGCCCTCCACTGCGGCGTCCCTCATAATCATATCGTGGTTTTGGGACGTTAAAGCCCAGATATTATTATTACACGAGACGACGTAATAGCTTTTACCAGCAGCGGTGACCTCCTCTTCCTCGCCTTGGAGACAATAAACCCTGCGGTCGCGCCACCCGGCCGGAAAATACGTCGACGATCGGTTTGAGGTTTTCCGTTGCAAGCATTGTCTAAGCTTGTCGCCGGGACGGAGCCAGCGGTTCGTGTTCTGTCTCGACGCGAGTGCGCAGTTCGTTTTGACTTTCAGTCGGTGAAGAAGCGTTCTCGTGCCGTCGCTGGCCCCCCCCGTGTCCTTAAAGGATCTAGTCCTCCAGGATGAGGCGCGCTAGGAGACGTGAGTGCGTTTTCCTGGCCAAGTGGCCCATTGTCTCGCTCGCTTTGAGGCGAATGAAGGAAGGCAACTTTCGAGGGCTCGTTTCTTTTTCTTTGTTTGACACAGCCTTAATGAAGCTAAGGCAGGTATGGGGAATGTTAATTGTACTGTTTTAAGTGTGTTGTAATGATTGTCATATAGCTGTGAAGAAAGTAAAGTGAATGAAAAGACAACTTGCAAAGGACGGGGACTCAACTTGCGACCTTCGGAGGTGGTGACAGCCTATGTGACCTAGCCGTGTTTGTCCACCTCTAGTTTGTGCTCACCGGCTTGCCTAGATCCTTGTCATCAGTGCTGCGTAAAGTTGTCGTGTCGCATTTTTCATTCTTTCGTTGAGGTAGTGAAAGTCGACGGTGTAGCCTGGTGATGCTGGTAATTTATGGGCTGTCGTCCGTAGTCCTTTGTACTCCAGTTCTGCCATCACAGCAGCATGCCAATATATAGGCATGCTGCTGGCATATAGACCTGATAATCAGTTCACGCATTGTAACATTACAAGGCACTATATTAATTGTGTATTGGTTTGGTGCTTGTTTTTTAATGTTTTGAATTATATGGCTTGCACCGATATCACTGAGACTGCTATGTTGTACAAATGTGGTCGGGCGTGAAGTTTGCAATGTTACGTGGACGTTGTCAGTAAGTGGCATGCAGGTTCTTTCGTTATCCATGAACAGGGGCCAATAACGTTCCGGCCAGGTGATAACACTGAAGCAGGTCAACCGTAATGTGATAATGCTTCCTCGACGTCATCATAGCTGTTGGAGTATCAATACGTCAAGAACCCTGGCGTCCATGATATCACGTACGGGCTATCACTGGACAGTGCTCACTTTTGCAGTTTGACACATTGGCCTAGTGGACGACGCGCTGCTTTTGACTAAACTAATCGGTAGATAATACATGTTGCGGAGGCAGCAAGGAATGTTGGATGTTATTTTTTATGGGGGGTGGCAAGAATTGTTGAGTGGGTTTTATTGAAGTTGACCTTGTGGCAACTTATTAAAGTTGTCACCAGCATATTTATGGTAAATATAACTTGCCATAGCTCTTCGGCCTCCTTGAGGGCATATGTTTTTATCAGTACGTGGAGTGTACAAGGTTGCAATGCATGGTGACTTCATTGTCATAATTGGTGAGCTTTGGGTGCTTGTTTTTTTGCAGTACTGTCGGTGTCCTGACTCGATTTTTCTTTATTTTGCAGACAAGAAAGACAGCGACAAGGAGGATTCTGCAAGTATGGATGACTCCCCAGCAGGTAAAACTTGCTTTCGAAATAGACAGCAGTATGGCATAAAAATACAGTGACCATAAAAAATACATTTTAGGTTTTTCGTTCGGGTTGCTAAACATTCTACATTAAACTGCGCTTGCCAGTGTATAAGTTAACCCTCCTCCAGTGTTCA
Source organism: Rhipicephalus appendiculatus (assembly GCA_030522465.1). Classification (NCBI taxonomy): domain Eukaryota; kingdom Metazoa; phylum Arthropoda; class Arachnida; order Ixodida; family Ixodidae; genus Rhipicephalus; species Rhipicephalus appendiculatus. Next base: position 3,073,231 of record JALIZH010032968.1, read on the forward strand.
AAGAGTTATTCCCGTATTCTGAAAACGATTTTTGTGTCAAAGCTTGTCCTTCACTTCAGCAAGACAAGCCCATTGGTGCACCTTGATCGGGGAAAAAAAAAAAAGGTTTTACACTTGTGGAGTCATTGTGCCCAGTATCACCCAAGAGTGATACACAAGAGAAAAAAAAAACATTAGGTAACAAGAATGTTTAGCTTAGTATTCTTGTGCCCTTGTTTGCTAAAAGGGCTCAAAATGACCAAAGAAAGTCTAGTCTCCAAACGGTGATGCCATGTCATGAAGGGGTAATTGTGAGCACTTTTATATTGCCATACTGGATCACTCAAATATCATACCTTTTCACGGCTGTATTCTGCATGTTTTTAAGCGAAGCTTTTTAACCCTTATATAGCAATGGCTTATGCGCGGGGAAAAAAAAACTGGTGATGGCATAAGAAATGTAACTCTCGAAAGTGCATCGGCCATGTGCGTATTTGTATGCACCATTTTCCAACAATTGATGCTCTCTTTATCACGGGCTTGTTGGTGGTCGGCCGTTTTCTTATATGGCAACCTGAGCTTTTATCAAGGTGTTTCGTCATTCCGCGTGTCCCCATTTCATTATTATCTGGGTATGAATGCATGACTGTCATTGTTGCTTGGAGGAAGGAAACAGTTATGAGGGGGGCATTGTGCAATGCGATTGAAAAAAAAAAAAAGTATTGCGCCAGGCATGCAGACATCAGGCTTTGCTTGCCCTTGTTTTCTCAATAGGCCAAAGACTCCCGAATTTACTATCATTGTTGCCCGTGGCAACTGAAGTGTTGTTGCTGAGCACGTGGATGAAGGTCCAGTTTCCGGCATGGAGGAAGGAAACAGTTAGGTGGGAGCATTGTTCAGTGCGATAGAAAAAGAAAAAAAATGTCGGGCATGCTGATGCCAAGCATCACTTGCCCTTATTTTCCCGATAGTTAGGACAAGCACGCAATTTTTTTTTGTGCTTGTATTCAGTTGAGTCTAGGCCCTGCCTTGCATATCTATAGGCTCTGTAGACTAGAGTGAGCGAGACGGAGCCACAGTGTAACCCCTTTATAAGAGGCACGCACCAGGGAACAATTGTTCCCTATATGAGGGGTCTCTTATAAGCAGGGTGTCTCATTCCACCTTTTTTATCAACCCCTTACTTCAACTTATGCTCTTTAGTGCAGTGATGGGAAAGCTGCTACAATTGCTCCAACCTGCTACATTACGTGAAAGCTGCTCCGCATAGCCTCCGATATTACCTAACAATGCGCCGCTTAATCTCGAAGGCCATCGCCAAGGCGATTTTTCAGCAACGCCAGGTGGCAGATAGGCTGCCGCCTTCACCTCTCGTGCCATTCGTAGGCAGAGCTAATACAATACAGTGCGGGGGTTATGCTAGCCCATGTGCCCACGTGCAGCTGTAGTTGTGCGAGGCTTTGTCACTGTGTAGTGTCAGTACCTATAGTTGGATACAACTTAAGAAGTCCGGAGCCATGACAACCGAAGAGCAGCAGCCGACTGCCTCCGCGACTAAAGAAATAGTCCTGCTCATGTATGCACTAATGTTTTCCGAAGGCGGAGTCACCAGCTGTCCGGCTCGCACGTCATTGTGGAGTGCGCGTCCATTAGTGCAGGCTTGTGTTCATCCGCCTTTGAGGAGGAAACGCCATGGACTTCTAGAGTTGTATCAGACTATAGTGGCACTGTTGTTTGAGCTAAGTGCAGTTGCAGCTCATTGCCAGTTTTCGCTGCGCCCCGCAGCCTGTAATCCTTTGATTAAAGCTTGCATTAGTTGTACCTTCAGTGAACTCATGCACAAACGAAATTTAATACTTCTTTTTATTGTATAAGAGCATTGAAACGCTATCTGACCTGTCTTTTTCGTTTTTGCAACCTGCTACAAAACTGAGGGCAGCTGCTGCAAATCATCATTTTTCCTGATACAAAACACTTTTGGTCATTCCTATCACACTACTCAGTTGTTTCTTACGTCACTTGTCTCTTGTATAGTGGTTCATCTGTAATTGTTGTCCAAAATGCAGTACAGTCGAACCCCTTTATAAGAGAGACTGATGTAAGAGACACTTGGGGTATGCCTACATTGAAATAGGGGTTGATAAGAAAATGCTAATGTGGTACCCTACTTATAAGAGACACCTCATATAAAAGACAAGAATTGCTGCCCAGTGCATGTATCTTATCAAGGGTTTCAACTGTAATTACATGTGCGACTTGCCCGCCTCGCAGACTGGGAATGTGTGACGCTGGAGGACAGCCCTCAGGATGCAGGCGGGGGCGACCAGACGCCCTCAACGGGGGACGAGGACGAGCGCATGGACGTCACCACCAAGCCACGCAAGAAACCGCCCAAGGACGACGACCAGGGTCCTAAAAAAGAGCACATAAACGTCGTCTTCATTGGCCACGTTGGTACGTGCGGTCAGCCTGATGCGAGGGCGCTGTAATCGTTCTGGGAGTGGCGGGCAACTTTTCTTGACAGCACTATGGAAGCTACAGAACTGAAGCGCATGCCTGCTATTGCACCAAAAAATAGTGCTCAAGTTTACTGATAATTTTCTCATTTTGTCTTGCTGGTATACACAATTTTCCGGACACGCTCAAGCGCCGCCATCTTGAACTGATAACGCTGCAGTTTTCTAGCCGTATCAAATAATCAAACAGCGCTACGGTTAACTCGCATGCACGAAAACGCTTGGGCCGGTAGTTTCAACGTTTCGTGACCATGATCATTTCATATTACGACATAGAAAACCGGCATGGCGGTGCCCATGCATGGAAAATAAAATCGTGTATAAATACTGCTTTATTTATTATGACTCAAGCAGTTGCAGGGGAAGTCGTAGGTAAAATACAGTTATTGTTCACTTGGCAAGAATGCCCTCCTTTTCGTTCCATTTCTTAGACAGCAACGCCTTTACAGCTCGCCCGTTTTCCCAAGTAGACGTGGCGTCCATGATGTAGTGGGTCAGTGTGCGGCCGCAGACATGCTGTTTACTTCTCCAGAAAAAATATACTCTTAATATGGCACTAAAATGTACACTCAACCATCAAAATGTTTCTCCCAATCGCATTTTTTGTGTATATAATATTCCAAACGTGTTAACGATGCGAGCGAGCAAAACCAAAATTAGCCGCAGGCTGCCGTACTTCGTGCAGAGCAACACAAATGTGTGGAAGCCTCGCCTCCGTAGCCTTTCGCTCTGATGTCAAGATAAGTTGTCATCGAGTGTAGTGGCGATGGATTGATTGTTTTTAATTTACTCCTGGCAGTCTTTGGGGTCCACAAAAGTTTCTTTTGCTCGCCTGTTTTTGTTGTCCGTGGCAACTCCCTTTGTTGATTAGGGAACGTCGCAGTTGCCTCACAGGTACGGTCGGCCACAAAATAATGAGGACCACGCAAGCACATGCTGCAATAGTCGTCTGCTGTCTAAAGCATTGCTATAGCCACTCATGAGCCATGGCAATGCTTTTCACAGACGGCTCGCCACTAGATTGCGCAGGTGGCAAATTAGGCATACACTCGCATTGTCCTGACGGCGCACAAAAAGCAAGACATGTACGGACTATTTTTATGCAAAATAAAGCGCGGGAACTTGTGAAAGAAGTTGCCACCTTGTTCTTTAGCATCTTGCGAGTGAATCTGCTTGTGACAGTTTCCGAAAACCATTTGGAGACCTGCAGTGAAATATAAGCCTCAGACACGCGTATTTAGTTTTTAAAACTATCGATATATCAAACTATTTTGCGATCCCCTTTGAGTTCGATGTATCCGGGATTGACTAATTTCTCGACCCTCAGATCAGTTGATCTATTTACAAAGACGTGGCTCGTGTTCGTTTGTCAGGAAATGCTTTTATGTTCTTTAAAAACTTGCTGTTCTGCATTGTCTTGTTTATGCAAATCATTAATCGGTGTCATTATTATTATTTTAAGCGGGAAGTGATGAAAAAACAGTGTGTGTGGAGATATCTTTAACATAAGCCTCTTTCTTTTTCGTCTTGGCAGACGCCGGCAAGTCTACCATTGGAGGCCAGCTTCTGTAAGTTGAGTTCTTCACTGTACTGCTTATCTTTATTGGAAGTCTCTCTTCATTCATATTTTTTCGTGATGTCCGTTTGGTTCAGTGAAATGCAGATTTTTTTTTTTCCCCTAGTTGGAAAGTGCAGTACACAGTGGCTACAAAAAAAAAAAAAAAAAATCTGACACACTGAGTATTGCATATGTTGTAGTTTGAAGTAGCATTCAGTACCCATTTTCTTTTTATTGCTTCCGCGTCTTTTTACTTCATACTTAAAAATGATGCTTTACCAAATAGCCTGGATTGAGACCCTCGTGCAGTGTAAAAGTGCTACCTTCAGTTCAGTTTTTTGGAAGTTCGTCAATGCATACCATATTTCCATATTCATTGTATGTCTCGGTATAACATTCCTTTAGCAGCTATTTGCGCGTTGTGGACTTGACAGCAAAAGTTATGTGCCCTTCACAGCTGAAATTAGACTACCATTGCAATTGAACACATCATTTGTACGCATCATCAGATACACTTGGTGCTTTTGGCTGTCACTGGCCCTTTAGCCACAAAAAAAAGAAACCATATGCAGTAAAACCTTGGTGATACAAATCCCGCAGGTTCACCGAAACGTTATATCATCCAGAAAATATGGACAATTAGTATGCGAAAATTGAAAGCTGGCATATGTTTGCATTTATTGTTTGTCAGGTCCACAGAAACGTCATGAACAGCTCTGAAAGACTGTCAGTAAAGACTTTAGATATCAATAATGATACTTTCGTAAACATACGGCACATGCACACGTGTGTAATTAATGAACCAGATGTGTAGTGATCAGCGTCAGCCAGTAGCCCCTTCCCGATTTTGGTATGCTTTTCTGCATGACACCAGAGTACTGTAGCGAATGTGTCTTATGGAGCCTTTTGCACGCATTAGATGGAGGCCAGAAAATTTTAGAGCCGCTGTCTTTTGTTATTTTTCTATCACGGTGGTGTTGGGGCTGTTTTTTGAGTGATTTATGGCTGTGCTCGCTCAATCGAGATGTTTGCTTAAAATTCGGGAGCCTCCCGTTGGAGAGCTGGCAGGTGTGTGCATCTCAAATAGTTGTGCATGTTGACGTTGTGAGGCCTAGCTCCTTTGCCAAGACTGTCCGCTTCCTCTTTAGGTCCTCGTCCACCTTTCACAGGTTGTTCGATTGCGAAGCCGTGGCTTGCATCGACATGGCAGGCACATGTAACCAACCACAGTACAAGGACGCGACCACTTCAGCACGCGTCGACTCGACGGAGAAGAAAAAAAAGTGCGGCGTCCATGTCATCTGTAATCTAAATGCAAAGGCACACAAAGGTGCATTAGGGCTGCCACGATTAGATCGCACAATGTCTGAGAATACGACATGCTGCCGATGGCTAATTCTGACAAACTTGTCTCAGCAGTGCGCATGCTCGCACATGGATTCCCATGCCAGTGCGTGATTGCCGCATCATCAGTGGCAGCGTTGGCAGTGTCTGTTAGCTGGGAGCCCCAAAATTTGTACGAGCCGTGATTGTATCACCGAGGTTTTACTGCATCACCATCATGAGATCTTCACGCAGAATCTTTCCTTAAGCACTAAAGAGAGTAGATCGCAAAAACAATGCAGAGGAAAGAGGACGACAACAGGCTGATGCTTTTTTTTTTTGTGGTTGATGTTTCTGCGTTCTACTGTTTTTTGTGATCATGACAAGCCAACTAGCCCAACAATCAGCTTTGCTTTTCATGTGTTTTTACTGGGGTGGGCTACAAGGCTAGTTACGGTGGGTATGCATTGCCTGTGGTGCGTAGGGCCTAAATTATCTGAATGACTACAGGCATGGCTGTTTCTGGATTCTTTTGGCATCATTGTAGTCCTGGTCGGCAGTGGTAAACGTCCGTTGATGTTTCTCATTCTCCGTGCACGCAGATATTTAACAGGAATGGTAGACAAGCGAACGTTGGAGAAGTACGAGCGGGAAGCGAAAGAAAAGAACCGAGAATCTTGGTACCTCTCCTGGGCACTAGACACAAACCAGGTAAGCATTTCTGGCTGTCCACGAGCCTGCGTGCTCATTGCTAGCAACAGCGATGGAGAAAGATAGGAGAGGGTGTCTTGGCTGCTGCTGTGCAACTGTGAGGCCACCAGTTTTTTTTTTTTTTTCGAGAAATCCATGTTTTTGTAGGGGTGCGCAAATAGTGCAGTTTATAATTGAATACGAATTGAGTAATGGTCATGCCAAATTGAATACAAATCGAATCCTATTCGAATACACTCAACCCTCAATATAACAAAGTTGCATCTTACACAAAAATAAGTGTGTTATATCCAAAAATTTGTTATAAAAGTATATTCCTAGCACTATATCTATTGCAAGAGTATTCTTCATTTACTTCATTAAAACCGATTTTTCGTTATACAGTGAAATCTCGATACAACGAATCTCAAGGGACCGCTAAAAATCATTCGTTATTTTGAAAAGTCGTTGTAGTGAAAGCATTAAAAGTTTACGCAAAAATCGTAAACGCAACAACGTCAATCGCCTACCTGTGCATCCACGATCGCGTTGTACTCTAATAAGAGCGAAAAAACGAACACATGAAATATTACGGAACCAGTGCACAAATTCGAGGAACAGCGCGATCTTAGCCTGATGGGTGCAGCTCGACTGCTGCGAGACGAACTCTTAGGCGTGCGCATCCTTCTAACGCACTTCGAAGGCTTCGAAGCATTGGCGTTAGATACCGATTGTTCGCGTTGGTTCGCGCGCTGTGTAAACGTCGTCTTCGCTCTCGTCGCCGTTTCCTTATGACGACAAATGATATGGACGTGCATACTTCGTCGTCGCACTGTGCGTAGTGTTCAAAGCGTTTGTGAAGCATGCACGGGTGAATCGTGGCGACTTCATCCCATAGGTCTCGCGTCTTTTCACTGTCGCCGCATTCCTTTCGTGCTGCTTCCGGATCACCGTGAACGTACAGCCACCAATCCGGCGCGGCCTTGTAACAAGCGCACAGGTAAAGCTGCCCGACAAAACAAACGTGCGTGGCGAGAAACTTGGCGAAACGCCGAAGCCTGACGCAAAAAATAAGTGCGGCGATGGTGATGGTGATAGGGCTACACATTTGCCTAGGGCAGGCGCAAAAAGCAATACGCGGGCGTTCTGATGATGATGATGCGGCAGGTACTGAGCTGGGAAGGGCGTTGTTTCTACACGGCGAGTAACTTTTTGAAATTGCTATTCGTTATTTTGAAGTGTTATGGATATACAAGGGCGATAAAATTTGATACGTTATTCTGAAACATTCGGTACTCTGAAATTCGTAGTAGAGAAACATTTTTACATTAAACTAATGGACATTTGGAGGGGGATTTTTGAAAAATTCGTTAATCTGAAAAAAATCGTTAATCTGAGGTTCGCTATAACGAGATTTGACTGTATCTGGGTTCGTTATATCGAGGTTTGAGTGTAGCTTTCGAATAGTAAAGCAACTGAACTTGTGAGAACAGTGCTAGGACGGGATATAGGAAGAAGTGACAAGACCTAGCGCTGTTTACAGTCAAACCCCTTTATAAGAGACATTGATGTAACAGACAATTGGGTATAAGAGACACCAGTGTGCTTACTTTAAAAAAAGGGTTGATTAGAAAATGCATACGTGGTACCCTGTTTATAAGAGACACCTCATATAAAAGACAAGAATTGCTCCCCGGTGCGTGTCTCTTATAAGGGGGGTTCAACTGTATTGAGTTTATTTCGCCGTATCGGATTATATATCCTCAGAAAAACGAGCAAATAAAATGATGTGAAGACGAGCACTCCTTTACAGCCCATGCGCGAAGATTATACAGTAAAAGCTCGTTAATTCGGATTTCTAGGGACCGGAAAAAATGTCCGAATTAACCGAATGTCCGAATTATCGAATGGTCGAAATAAACAATAAATGCAAGAGTTTTTTCAACATACCTTTACTTTACAAAGTAATCGCGGATGCTTGTCTGTTTTCGAGCAGAAATTCGCGCGGACACAATTTTTCTGAGCCATTCAAGGTGCTCAGTAGCTCGCATGCTGTCTGCAGTGCCAAAACAAAATTCAAGGACGACGAGGGCCTCCGCGGCTTCCTTCACAGTACGAGGGGGCCTGTCTGGCTACAACATATGTACCAAGAGTAGTTCTTAAAACACTGAACCTCTTCATCCCTTCTCGTCGGCAGAACCCATTTTTCAGGGCACGCAAAATTTCTACTTTGGTGGTGAAGTCCTGGGCCTCGTACTTGGACCACTTCGCCGGCGTTGCCATCGGCGGAGAGTGCGGTCACACGAGAACTCAGCACTAAAGCACCAGCAACAATCAAGCTAAAGGAGCCGTACTGAATCATTCCTCGATAAAACGGCGTTCAACGATGCAGCACACCAACGGGCACAAAGCAACTAAATGGCACCGCTAACCCCACACGCGAAGAAAAGGCGTTCAACCAGTCTCAAGTCAAGCCAAGTCGATAATTGATGTCCATGGCGATGCTGCGTTTGAGCTTCGCTTTTGTTCCGAATTGTTCCTTTTTCGTTTTTGAGTCCCGCCAGCGGCCCGAAAGTCGCCGAATTATCCGATTTGCGGTCAAATCTGTCTGAAATAACGAGTGCCCAGTCTCATAGAGTGACGCTTATATTTACAGGGACCAGATGACGTGTCCGAATTAACCGATTTTCCGAATTAACGAGAGTCGAATTAACGAGCTTTTACTGTAGTCTGTGGTAAAAATATTCGTGCTCTATACGGAAGATATTCCACGCTCTACGAACATTCATGCTGAGCTACGGCGAAATAAACTCGTTAGTCAGCACTTGGCATTGTCGCTTCTTTCTATGTCCCGTCCTAGTGCTTTTTACAGAAGTTCGGTATGTACCAGCAAGCATACTCTATATCAGGAGGGCAACCATTTTAATGACTGGTCTAGAATTCAACTTTTTTCCATACAAGTGTTCACATACTTTAACAAAATAACATTACTGCTACATTTAACCGACAAAAGATGCCAAAATTATGTAAACTAAGAAAGGGAAAATAGACAACCACCTGTTCGTAGCACGAAGCCAGAGCGACCGCCCTGGAAAGGCGTTGGTCCTGGGCTCGAACCCCGGACCAGAATGAATTTTTCGGCAACTAAGAAGCTTTTCTGTCTGAGAAATCCGTACGGATTTCCTTGTGGCTTCGTGCTACAGACGGGTGGTTGTCTATTTTCCCTTTCTTGACCCTTCCGCCACCTTGAGGGATTCCACAAAACTCATTTGCAGTTATGTAAACTGAGGTAAGCTCGTATAAAGTAGCAGCCTTATTGAAATAATGCACCAACTAGCCCCCCAAACGTGTACTAGTAGCAGCTAAAGCCTTTAAGGTGTGCAAGTGTGGAATGAATACAGCAGTTGCTTTAGTATTTGAGGTGGTACTTTGTCACCAGCTTTTAAGTAAAACTAAAGCCTGAAAGTTGTATAAGGTTTCATAAATGCACATCATGAATGTTTCAATAATGAGTGGATTGAGAGCACATTCGCTTCAGTGATATTGGAGCTTAAAGCAAAAATTCCCTCATTTCGTAGTCAGTAAATCTCTGATAGTCCCGTAAAAGCTTGAACTGCATGCATCCTGGCCATTGAGAGAGAGAACAACTTTATTTAGAACGCCTGCAGAGACGATTAGGCTCCCTCCACGCAGGGAGGACGAGCTTTCATCGCGACGCGGCCTTTACGTCAGCATCGTGCGTTGTGCTCCTCGGGGTCTTGCTCCCTGGCTACTTCCGCGGGTCCGAGAGGGCCGCCGCCCCCTTCCTGGGGGGTGCTGCCCCCCTTCTCCTCGGTTTCGCTCGGTCGCTGCCTCTCTAGAGCTGCCGAGACCTGCTGGACGGCCTTGAGTTGTGTGTCTTGATCGTAGATCCTCGTTGCAGCCTCTAGCTGCGGCGGGATCGTCGTCTTCTCACTGGCTTCTCTCGGGTTTGCGCTACAGTCCCAAAGGATGTGAGCCGCGGTAGCGCTCTCTCCTTCGCACACAGTCTACACAGGTCACTCTCGTACACACTCGGACACACGTGCTTAGCTAGCACCGGGGTGAGCAGGGACCCTGTCTGTAATTGTCTATACAACACTGCCTCCTTGCGGGTAAGCCCCGGGTGAGGTGGCGGCACAGTCTGTCTGTTCAGTCTGTACCATTTCACTACAGTCGCCGACCGTTTATTCGGACATGCCCGTTTATTCGGACACCCTCGCGGCACCGCCACTCGTCCCATTGAAGTAATGTAAACTCGCGACCGAAAATTCGGACGCCCCACGGTGCGCCGTTCGATATTTCGGATTCCGGCTGGCTGATCGAGAGCGGCGTCGAACTCCATGACCAGCTGTCCGCGATGTTTACACACGTGAACACGTGTTTACAATATCTTCGCTAGGTTGCCAGCACTGAAAGGTTGCACTGTGTATGGCTGGACATCATGCCAGTGTAAAAGTGCAGAAATTATAGATGCCGATCTCGAAGGCTATGTGTTTTGGCTACTCGTAATGGGCGTTTTGACTTCAGCCAGCCGAGTATCCATTGAATAGCTACCACAGCCAAACCGCAAGCCAAGCCACGCTCGAAGTCTGCTTGGACGTTCAAAATGGCCGCGCGTACGAAACGGACCAAGGAAGGTCGAAATTACGAACTAGCCTGATGTCGTTCCCTTTCGGCATTTGAAAGTTTGCTTGTCAGTTGTTTTGTGGCTAGGGCTAATCTACTGAAATGGCTACGACAGCTACGACGCCACCCATTCCATCCGCGCGGTCGGTACTAACGAAGAAACGCGGCAACCACAAGACATTGGGGATGGCGAAAAAGGCCACAATTATTCGCCAATTCGAAGGCGGCCGACCTCAATACGATGTTATTTGGGAGCTTTCGCCGAGTTGGGCAATGATGAGATCGTCTGTCGGGTCCCCGAATCAGCATAGGTGAACAGCGACTCCGATGACGCGCAGGCCTTGGCAACGCTGCAACCTGCGGTCATGGCCAAACACTGGCTGAAATACAGCCCGACTCGGTCTTCTGTGATTGTGCTTGTGTGCAGACGTGCATTGACAAGCTTTTCCGGCCGCTGGGCCAATAAAGGTGCTTTTTTCTGGTGCATCCTTTTATTCGAACTCTCGATTATTCGGACTTTTCGGCGGTTCCCGCCGAGTCCGAATAAACGGTCGGCGACTGTATTTCGTTGAAAGTGGTCATCTTGTCCTTGGCACTGTACCGCGACCAACACTCTGAGTCAGCCGTATCTGCATCCTCGCGGTTGGTTAGTCCTCGCGCGGCCGCGTTGGCCGTCTCGTCGTGGTTCGCGTTCCCGCGTTCAGACACGTCACTGCCCATGTGGGCCGGGAACCACTTGATTAGCACAGCACTTTTGCGTCCGATGTCCCCGGCTTTGCGCTGCAGTATGCGCGCGGCCTCGCTACATACCCTACCCTTGGCGTAGTTTTTGACTGCCGTTCTAGAGTCGCACAGCACCGTAGTGCAGCCGGGGTTGGAGACGGCCAAGGCGATGGCCACCTCCTCCGCCCGGTGCGCCTCTCTAGTACGCACGCTCGCTGCAGTCTTCGTTGCACCCGTCGATGCTCCGACGACTACCGCCGCGTATGCGCCGCTGCTCCCTTGATACTCCGCCGCGTCCACGTAGACGGCGCCTTCTTCTCTGGCGTGGAGATCTACGAGAGCCTTGGCCCTCGCCAACCTTCGCTCCTTGTTGTGCTCGGGGTTCATGTTCTTCGGGATCGGGCAGACCCTGAGCTTTCTGTTGATGCTATCAGGTATAGGTACGTTGTTCTGCTGCAGTCCCGCAGTATGTGTCGTCCGGTTCTCGTTTCAGACAGATGCTCGAGTTGCGCCGTTCTCTGTGCCTCGGCTATTTCGTCCAGCGTGTTGTGGACTCCCAGCGTCATCAATTTTTCGGTGCTCGTGCTCCCGAGAAGACCGAGTGCCGCCTTATACGCCTTGCGTATGGTAGCGTCTATCTTGTTACGTTCACTCGGCCTCCAGTTGTGGAAGGCGGCCATGTACGTTATGTGGCTAATTGCGAAGGATTGAACGAGCCTAGTCAGGCTCTCCTCCTTCATCCCCGCTCTTCTGTTGGACACCCTCTTGATGAGCCTCGTTGCCGCAGCCGCCTTGCCCGCGAGCTTGTTCACCGTTTCACCGTTGACTCGGTTTCTCTCGATGAGCAGCCCGAGCACTCGAATTTTCTCGACCTCCGGTATTACTAGTCCTCCCGCCGTCTTAATCGTGAACTTGGGACGTTCGTACTTGACTTCCATATTTTTTCTTTTCCTGCCCGCTCCTTTCGGTGGAATCACCAGCAGCTCTGACTTGGCCGGAGAGCAGACGAGTCCAGACCCGTCCAGCTGCTCTTCGATGGCGTTGACCGCTTCTTGCAGCGTTGTCTCAATGTGTCCGTCGCTTCCTCCCGGTACCCATAGCGTAACGTCATCGGCGTAGATGGTGTGTCGGACTCCCGTTACTCTTTCTAGATTGTTGGCCACCCCGATCATCACGAGGTTAAAGAGTAACGGGGAGATTACCGAACCCTGCGGGGTTCCGACGCTGCCCAGCTTCTTCTCTTCGAGCTGCGGGTCTCCCGCGCAGATTTCGGTGGTCCGTTCCGTCAGGAAGTCTTTGATGTACTCGTATGTCCTCCTGCCCATGTTTAGCCTGGATACTCGGGCGAGAATAGCCGAGTGCCGTACTTTATCGAAGGCGCTCTGTAGGTCCAGCCCCAGTATAGCTCTGTTGTCCTTGGTGCCCGTCATATCGTCGATGGTTTCGTTCTTCAGTAAGATCATGGCGTCTTGCGTTCCGAGCTTGTTCCGAAACCCGATGATGGAATTTGGGTAAAGCTCCAATTCTTCAAGGTAACGCTGCCACCTGTTCATGAGAACGTGCTCGAGGACCTTTCCCACGCACGAAGTGAGTGAGATCGGCCTGAGGTTCTCTATGTTAGGCGGCTTGCCAGGCTTGGGGATGAGGATTGTCTTCGCTGCTTTCCATTGCTTCGGAAGCCTTCCATCTTGCCAGCACTTGTTGTAGAAGTTCGTGAGCGTTTCGATGGCCTCTTCGTTGAGGTTCTTGAGCGCTCTGTTGGTCACTCACTAATTAAAAAAAAAAGAAAACGATCCTACACTCATCCAACCTGTTGTTCCTTTCGGGTTTTCACATCGACGCTGATTATTCAAAAAGTATTCGAAAAATACCATATTTACTCGAATGCAACGAGAGTTTTTTTTTCCATATTTTTTCCAGTTGTCTAAAAAGTGCTGTGATGCACAAAATTTTTTTTTTCTTCAGGACGCAATAAACAGCCACCACTCGCATTGCAAGAGAGTAAATACGATAGTCTGTAATTCTTAAATGTGCTGTTCGATTCGTCTGAAGACAGAGCGATATTTGATTCATCTAAAGAATTTAATACAATGATATTTGTGCACCTTTCAGGGGTGCAACAGCTGCGCCAATTGCGCCAAATTTATACAATTCCCCGTTTTTGCGCTGAACTGCGCCAAAACCATGAAATTGGCGGAAATTGCGCCACGCTGCGCCAAAATGCCCGACCAGCCTCAGTTGCGCCAATTTCAGCGAGAAATGGAGGCCACGTTGGCCACCTGCAGTTTGCGTCATCAATCAATCCACGCGCGCAGACCCTAACCCTAAACCACGGTGTGCTGGATGCGTATGCCACGTTGGTTGCCATAGCAACGGCACATAAAACATTTTTCTGTCTTGAAGTTGCGTCGTCCCGGCAATAGGTATCCGGTGCCGTCGCCGGGCCAACGGGCACGCGCCGTTGTTACTTTATCTGGTCGAACGCGCCTCGCAAGCGAGCCGAAAAGTTGTACCCTAAACCTAGCCCCATCGTGAAAGAAAAAAAAAGGGGGGGGGGGGGGAGGGGGGGGCTGTAGCGGTGTTCGAAAATTTCCTGGCCTTGTTCTAACCCGTGCAGACTGCAGAACGCTGCTTAAGCCACCTTCGCCGCAGTACACCAGTGCCCTGCAGAAAAGCGTATTAAGATTTGGAAGGGGCTGTTAGCACACGGGACAGCACATTTTGTTCAATTACTCGTGTGTATACGCCGCATACTTGTGAGTACTAGTATGGTCGCTGACGCCTAAAAAAATTACACCATCTCCCGCTAAAGGGAACCATGTGTAGATGTGAAGCAGCGGGCGCTAACGCTTACACTGGCGGCGGCGTTGACGCTGGCGCTCATCGCAGCGTTGCGCAGGAGAGAAAACTGGGGAGGCGCAAGGCAGGCAGTGATGAAGCAGTGTTTCCTACTGGAACATGCCAATCGCTGCTAATGGGCAATGAGAGACAGAAGACTCCAGACTGGACACAGAGACCCGCACCCCGCTTTTAGTTAATGCGCACGCTGCGAATTTTTATTGTTCAACAACGCACAGGAGAAATCTCCCACCGGCATCACCTTGGAGGTCAAGATCCATTGCCATATATACGGGGTGGCCAATGAACGGTTGTGCAGCGCGAGCAGTCGGTTTTTTCAACCAAGAAACTCGCTAGCAGACGCTGCCTGCGTCGGCGTCGCGAGGCGAGAGAGGGGGGAGCGTAGGAGAGGAGAGAGAGGGGGGTGACACGCATGCGCAGTGGGAGTGTGAACGTCGTGGGCAGGGATGCGTAGAGGAGAGAGGGGGGAGCGTAGGAGAGGGGAGAGAGGGGGGACGCGCATGCGCAGTGGGAGTGTAGACGCTGCGGGCAGGGATGCCTAGAGGAGAGAGGGGGGAGTGTAAGAGGGGAGAGACGAGGGGAGGCGCATGCGCAGTGAGGGTGTGGTTGTCGCGGGGAGGGATGCCTAGAGGAGAGAGAGGGGGGAGAGGAGGTTTTTTTTTATTTTTATTTTTTTTTAAAGGGTTTGCGCATGCGCAGTAAGGGTGGGCACGCGGCACACCACCACCACCGGATTAAGCTTCGCCATAAGATGCTTCACATCTAAAAAGTTATTGGCAATCATTTGGAGCAGTATATTACATTTTTGCAGCCCTAAAAAAAAACTAACAAAACTGTGCGCCAGTATTTTTTTTTTCGCCACCCCTACTCCTCAGTTTTACGAATCTTCCGAATTTCAAGGTCGCCAGCCTGGCAGATCCACATTTGAATTCGCAGGGTCTGTCATAGGATTTGACAGGTGCGGCAAATGCTAATGTGGGCTTTATCGTTTTTGTTCAGTGGGGTGGTTCAAAATACTACTTGTATTGAAATAGCAGTGCTCATGTTCACTCTGCACGATTGAGGTGATGTTGAATGGTTTGTACATCTTATTTTTACATGTAAGCCTTTTTATACTGCTCCAAATTTGGTCTTTCGTGATAAAAAATGGATGTTTTTTTTTTCTTGTAACCTGCTCCAAATTTGGATTTTAGTGCTCCAAAAGTAACATTTTGCTGCTCCAAAAATTGCTCCAAATTCTATTTCGGCTGTTGCACCCCTGACCTTTACTTTTTAGTTCCACAACTGGCTGGATGAGTTTTTCCCCTTCATGACGTTTACTCCATGCAAAGATGAAAGTGAAGTTCCAGGTGTGAAGAAACATTCAGGTGGGCGATGCTTTAATTTCTTCTTTAACAGGAAGAACGGGACAAGGGCAAGACTGTGGAAGTGGGCCGTGCCTACTTTGAGACTGAGAACAAGCACTTCACACTCCTGGACGCGCCGGGTCACAGATCCTTTGTGCCCAACATGATTGGAGGTGCCTGCCAGGCCGACCTGGCAGTGCTGGTGATCTCGGCGCGAAAGGGCGAGTTTGAGACGGGCTTTGAGCGAGGGGGCCAGACGCGAGAGCATGCCATGCTGGCCAAGACGGCTGGGGTTCGACACCTGGTCGTCCTGGTCAACAAGATGGATGACCCCACGGTGGAATGGTCCGAAGAGAGGTCAGTCATCACACTCACTTGCCATCTGTGCTTCTGTGTATTGTAATGATCACTGTCAAAGGGCCCCTAAAGCACCCGGAGATTGAAATATGGCTGGTGTGTTGCATTTGTTCACGAGTCTGCAATAAACGCTTACCCACGAGAACTTTTCAAAACGGTTCTGTGATAGCAGTTACACGGGTTTGGTGATTCAAAGCTACCCTTGTTCATTTCACTCTTTCCTTCACTTGCTTGAAATGTGATCGAAGGTGGGTTGGGGCTTTTATGCTCAATGCAAATAGAATTTTTAGTTAACAGGGGAAGATGTGTGCTTGAACCTCTCTAGCGTATCAATCGTGGCCAGCCCAGGGCTTCGTTGGAGGCTTGCACCCCGTGGTCGTGTCCTCTTCCATGGCCCTGGGACATTGTACTCTCCTGAGCCCTGCGAAAGCAGCACTGAATATATGCAGTGTTTGCGTAATAGGATCTCGGAGGACATGTGAACCTTGCTTTTTGTGGTAGATGCAAGTGTCTAGTGGCACTAAAGTGCTGGGCTATCAGGCTTAGTATTGGATGCAAGCAGATCCCATACTCGGCGACTTGTACACGATCTGCAAGGCGGGTTAAGGTAATCTTGCAGGTAATCTTCCGCAGGTGCAAAGGTAGGGTAAGGTAGCTGTTTGCTTAAGAACACTTAACAACTCATTTTCCTTCCCACACGCACTTGGTGTTGGAGGCAAGTTGTGGAGATGTCACATATGGGCAGGTGGGCTGGTTAGTCTGTGTTGCATACCGTATATACTCGTGTAATGAACACACTTTTTTTCTGAAAATTCGAAGCAAAGTTGGGGGGTGCATTTGTTATGGGGGGGAAATTTTACGATTACTTTTTCAGAATAAGCAAAAAATTCGGTAATGTAATAAAAAATTTAGCTTCATCATCAGCCTGTCTACGCCCACTGCAGGGCAAAGGTCTCTCCCATGTTTCGCCAATCAACCCGGTCCTGTGCTTTCTGCTGCCACGTTATACCTGCAAACTTCTTAATCTCATCTACCCACCTAATTTTCTGTCTCCCCCTCACACGTTTGCCATCTCTTGGAATCCAGTCAGTTACCCTTAATGACCAGCGGTTATCCTGCTGACGTGCTACGTGCCCGTCGCAATTTAGCTTAACCTTTCGCAATTATCATATGCGTACACTGTTTGGAAACAGTTTCATTATTGCACTTCACTCATCTTCGGTGGTTCTTCCAAAGGTCCAAAGTCTCCTCTACGAAGAGACTTTGGACCTTTAAATGCTTTGGACGGGCGCACCCCCTCGCCAAGCAGGCGAGCGTAGTCATACATAAGACGGGCTGCGAGTGCGAAGTCCCTTCTTCCGAGGACTTCCCCTGAACTGCAGTCCCTGTTCTGTCGAGCGCGTTCGAATGCCCCATTTTCTTTACGTTCTTCTCGACAATGCCGGGAGAAACCAGGTCCCACAACACTGCAATACCGGAGGACCTAAGCTTTCTCACATAATTGAAAAGGTCTTCTTCAACAGCCGGCAGGAAACTTGTACAGTAAAACCTCGTTTATCCGAATCTCGTTAACTCGGAAATTCGGTTAACTCGGACTCGCGGCGCGGTCCCGGCAAAACTGTGTATATTTCAATGGTGTCAGATGCTCATTAATTCAGAGGGATTTAGCCGCGCACCGGTTAACTCGGACAACTCCGGAGAGTGCAATCGGTACTTCATGCTTAAAATCGCGCGATCTCGGTGGCCTGGAGGCGCTAGCCCTGCTTGCCGTAACCGACGGCGGAACCGGAGTTTTTGAGAAACCGAAACCGAACGAACAACTGCAGCAGAATATGATAATGATGATAGTAAATGAGGGGGAAGTGGCTAGGTGGCGCTAGTCACCACCCGGCGGAAGCGCTTGGGCCGCCGGAGCATCCAGTGTCTATTAAAAGCGCAATGGCGGCACGCACGGACGACAGGACGGTTTTGCGCTGCTGGGTTCTTTGTGTTGTGACTTCGCGCGTAGCGTGCGAGCTCGTGCACGTTACGTTCTCCGGCTGTGCTTGTGCACGTTGCACCGCCGTCGCGCTTCACAATGATCTCGACCGTCACCGGAGTGAAGCGGCCACAGCAGCCAGCGACAGCGAGCGTACGCACCACCACTTGATAGGGTTGAAGAAAATCGTTTTAGCACAAATTCCGACGACGAGGCGGACAAAAATAACGCAGTTTTTCATGAAATAAAGGTTTGTCTGTGCCGAGTACATTTTCCTTTTGTTTTCATGGTTCATTCGATAATCCGGAATTCGGTTAACTCGGACATTTTCTCCGGTCCTGTGAGGTCCGAGTTAACGAGGTTTTACTGTATTAGCAAGCACACACGCTGCAGCGTTCTCCCGTACCGAATGTCGCACGTGGAACTTCATGCTCAAGTGCTTGGCGGCGGCATAAGTTCCCGTTTTCTTCGGCAAATTCTATAACAACGAGCTTGCATTTCGCCGTATGTATAATTATTGAAGCCCATCGCAAGGGAACAGTATAAATGCAGTGAACGGATGGCGAAACCTAAACTTCCGAATTCAACCAAGCGTGCGTTGCAGCGTGGACGCAGAGAACGTGGGGAACAGTTCGCATGACAGGCCCTCGCACGCCTCCTATGCAGAAAATAGTCTGTGCCGTGTCGCGAGCGTGCATTCTCACAGCGCAAGAGATTGGGGGGGGGGGGGGGAGAGGAGGAGGAGGGAGGGAGGGAGGGAGGCCAACTCTTGAGCAGTTCTGACGACCTGTCAACAGTTTTGGGTGTTTGGGTACAGTATTCTAGGGACCTTGGTTCGGGGCAAGAAGGGACTTCGGAGCCCATTTTATGTATAACTGCTCGGCGAGTGGCGCGTCCATCCAAAGCATCCAAAGGTCCAAAGTCTCTTCGTGTGTGCACCGGCGAGCTGGCTCGGGCAGGTCGGGGAGCGCAAAATATGTAAGTAAATATTTTTTTTTAGTAAAGCTGGCTAAATATTAGGCGTGAGCAAATTATGCGAGCAAATATGGTAATTACCGCATATGCTCGCGTAATGAACGCACTTTTTTTCCCGAAAAATTGAAGCAAAGTTGGGGGGGGGGTGCGTTTATTATGCGGGGTAAATTTTACGAAAACTTTTTCGGGATGAGCAAAAAATGCGGTAATGCAAAAAAAAAAAAATGTTAAGTAGCTTAACCTTTCGCAATTAACGTACGCGTACACTGTTTGGAAACAGCTTCTTTATTGCACTTCATTCATCTTCGGTGGTTGATGGCGCTATCTTCTGCAAGCTGTCCCCGAGCACCCCATAAAAGCGTTTCGCGAGTTTCTTTTTTTCGCGATCCTTTTGTTTAATCGTGACAGTGGTATCTGCTGTGATCTCGAGGGGCGGTCGGAAGCGTACGCTACGACGCACCGACGCACTTTGCAAACTCCGTGGCAAACTCGCACGACGACGACGTTGAGATTGCAGCAAGCTACCACCATTGCAGCAAGCTACCACCGAAGCAACCGAGGCATAAAACAAACCGTCGATTACAAGATTAACGACAAAATACGGCCGCTGCCTCGCTCTCCGCGTGAGATATGACTGTAAAAAGGTAGCCTATATGTCTTGCGTTCCTTGAAGTACGCGCGGATAACAAGCATGAAGAGCAAATTGCAACCGAAGCGAGGATCAGGGGTGCCACCATGCTACGGGAATCGTCATGCACTTTTCTGGTTGACAAGCAAATTTTTCTGGTTTTCCAGAAAACTGCGACATGCCTGCGACGGCAACGGATGGCCCTTCGCGACAGAAAATCCTGTCGCCTCGCTCGAAAATCGCGTGCATGTGGCTGTGCCGCTGTGCCTCAAAGTTTCGTATTTGCAGGAAGCGACTGTTGGTTGGCGCGGGCAGTTTCGTGACCTTCGCTTGCTGTGTGCTTTTAAGCCGCGATGTCTCTACACTCGCACCGCTCGAGAATCCCGCTGTGGCACACGGATAATTCAAAAAGACAGGGGACGTGCCGCGCACAGATAGAAAAAAAAAAAAAACAACGAACTGCGCGCGGCAGCGGACGAAGATGGGGGGGGGGAGCGAACCTAGGGGGGTCGGCGTAATAAAAAACGGGAAAGATCAATGGGCAAGGAGGCGTCACTTTTCGGTTCGCGGGACTGCAGCGGACGAATGTAGGGGGGTGCGTTTATTACGTGGGGGGGAAAAAAAAATCCAAATTTTGACAACTGAAGTTGGGGGGTGCGTTTATTTTGCGAGTGCGTTCATTACGCGAGTAAATAAGGTATGCCGTAGTGGGCACTTGTCCTTTTTTTCACAATCATTTGACACAAGAGAGCAAAATGGTACAGGGAACAAAAGGGTTTTAAAGACATCCTAGTCGAAATCAAGAAAATATTTCTGGCATGGGCAGCACATGGAGCACCATAGGCTAGACAACCACTGGTCATTAGGAGTAAAAGACTGGATTCCAAGAGAAGACAAACTCGTGAGGGGGAGACAGAAGGTTAGGCGGGCAGATGAAATTAAGAAGTTTGCGGGTACGACGTGGCAGCAGCAAGCACA
This sequence comes from Rhipicephalus appendiculatus, assembly GCA_030522465.1. Classification (NCBI taxonomy): domain Eukaryota; kingdom Metazoa; phylum Arthropoda; class Arachnida; order Ixodida; family Ixodidae; genus Rhipicephalus; species Rhipicephalus appendiculatus. Next base: position 3,093,788 of record JALIZH010032968.1, read on the forward strand.
GGACCCGGTTGATTGGCGGAACTTGGGAGAGGACCTTTGCCCTGCAGTGACTGCGGTCAGACTGATGAATACGTGTGTGCGTCTTTCTTTGTGTGTGAAGTCGTGTCTGTTTGTGCGCCGCGTCATCGCTATGATGTCTCACGACCTAATCAGTCGGCGTTTCTTGCGTACACATTGAGTACGTGTTCAACACGAGCTGTAAATGGGAGTGATGTGTTGCAGGTACAACGAGTGCAAAGATAAGCTGGTGCCGTACCTGCGCAAGTGCGGCTTCAACCCCAAGACTGAGCTGACGTTCATGCCCTGCTCGGGGTTGACGGGTGCCTACCTGAGGGAGGTCGCGCCCCCTGACGTCTGCCCCTGGTACCGGGGTCCCCCGTTCCTCGAGTACATCGACAGCCTGGCCCCGCTTAGCCGGTCTGCCGACGGGCCTTTCCGCATGCCTGCCGTCGACAAGTACAAGGTGTGTGTGTGTGTGTCTGTGTGTGTCTGTGTGTGTCTGTGTGTGTCTGTGTGTGTGATTCCTGTGGAATGATTTCTTTATTGGACTTTTGCAAACTGAAAGAGCATGTTGGCCAAAGCCACATCTTGTCAGATTATAGGGTTGCAGCCAAGTGCTACACATGTACTTCAAAAGTGGGCATGCATTCGACACATTATTTTTGTTGTATTCACTTTATTAGTACTGCGTGCAAACTGAGCTTGTGTTATTGCATTGTACAGTTGAAGCCCTTTATAAAAGACCCGCGCCAGGGAGCAGTTCTTGTTCTTTATATAAGGTGTCTGTTATAGGCAGGGTACCATGTTCTTAGTTTCTGATTAACCCCTATTTCAATGTTGGCGCATTGGTGTCTCCAGTGTCTCTTATACTCAATTATCTGTTCCATCAGTGCCTCTTATGAAGGGGTTCCGCTACCATTAATTGCAGTGTCTTCTACTTATGCTTATTGCACTCTTCCGTTTACATACATACGTACTTAAGTTTGTTGCTGTTGAAACTGACTGCTAGTTATCCTCTCCTATGTAATGCCCGATACAGGGCCCATAGTGCAAATAAATGCTATGAAACATCAATATGGTTAAGGTGTTATCTCGATGTGTGCTTCGACGCTAGCCTGAGTAGGATTGCCATTGTCGCGGCAGGACATGGGCACGGTGGTGTTGGGCAAAGTGGAGTCTGGGTCGGCAAGGCGAGGCCAGCAGCTGTTGCTGATGCCCAACCGGCGGACTGTCGAGGTGCTCCAGCTATGGTCCGACGAGGACGAGACGAATGTGATTACGTCAGGGGAGAACGTCAAGGTCAAGCTCAAGGGCGTGGAGGAAGAGGTACGTCTGTTGGTTGTTGGCACGCATGTTTCTTTCCTTGTAGTCCAGTAGACTCCTGTTAAGACGAACTCGAAGGGACCGCGGAAATTTGCTCGTCTTATCAGGAGTTCGGCTTATCAGAAGTGCCCCCCTTAAAAAGACATGCTAACATGCAAAGTGCATCCAAATATGTTTCTTGACAACACTGAATGGAGTAGGCTCGAAATTGGGTGGAAATAACCAGAAAAAGCATTTGGCTCAACTTGATAAAAACTATGCCTTCCAGTAGAGCATTTACACGAACCTAACGAGCACCCGATTTCGCGGGTTCATAATAATGCTCTTGAATGTATTGCTAACACATTTTAACAAGAAGTCCGTAGCATGGCCCCATGTTGACAATTCGAAAACCATAAAAAAAAAGGGAGAGATAAGCACAATTTTCCTTCAAAGAATGGAAAATTTATTCTCCTGGCAGTTCATTTTTTTCGGTGAGCCTGCTTTGCTGGCTCTAATATCACTTTTGTATAAGCCTTGATCGCGTGCCAACAAAGCCAATATACGCTGAGCTGCTTAAGGGGAGATGCTACTCAAAAAACATTTTTTCCTATTTCTTGACATAAATCTTTGAAATATTAGGTGTAGGTAGAACTTGTGATGCTGATTTCAAAACTGTAATTGTTTGTCCGATAGCTACAGTAGTTCCAGAGTTACTAAAACTTTGATAACAAAATATAGGGTTTTTTGTGCACACTTTTGAGCTTACTAAACATTTTCACACAGAATCCCAATATGGCTCATTTTGCTGCACATGAGCAGTACAATACAGAAAAGTACCTCAAATGAGTGCTTAACTTGGTACCTTTTATAAAAAAAATCAAGGGCACCAAATGTATATTTCAGATCTCCCCCCATCAGCTTATCAAACTATGGAACAAAAAATCTGTGATGAATATTGCAACTTCATATAGATATCTGTATTCTAGAGTGGCTGACGAAGCTCTGTGCAAGATTTCGTTAAGATAGGACTATTTTAAGTGCATGAAAGTTTTTGCACAACACATGAGAATTGCTTCAAAATGGAAACTGAGAAAAACGCATTTGAAAGTTATAAATGAAAGGTCATCTTTGTGGCAAAGGTACGCTTTTTAGAATGATTTCTTCCATCATGAGAGCTTGGGAACCATGGTTATTTTGAGCGTGTGGCTTTGGTGAACTCCTCATGCGAAATGCAATGGCAAGCAGCCATGTGACCATTTCCAGGGAACTCTAGACAATCACTTCTTTATAGTTTTTAATAGCCACCTTGTGCTGTTTAAAAGCAATTTTAACCTACTTCAAGTTTTATTACAACCTTGTTTTCTTTTGTCAAGAAAGTAGAGAAACTAAGCTTGTGAAAGCAAGTAAAAACAAAAAATATGTAATTTTGGAAAAAACTTGCGTTTTTTGAGTAGCATCTCCCCTTAAGAAAGTGCGAGCTTTGCTTCGAGGTCTGCATATTTTCCTGTTTTTGGCCCGTACATTGCAGTCCACTAATAACGATATCGAGAAAACCAAAAAATATGATCGTTATAACCGGTGATCGTTATATCTGGACTGCCGCAAAAAAAATCGTCGCCGTACGTACATTTTGTAGTTCCGGGTTCGAATTCGCTATTTGCACCAATGAATAAATATTGTTGATAGTAGGATGTCAAAAACAAGACTTTATTTCTTACTCCGAAGAGCGCATCACGAGTTCGGCACACCGAAGAAGTCTGAAATCTGCAGTTGCTTCCGCGGAAGCTTGAGCTTTACAACCGCGCTGCGCATAGCTTCCAGCTGCTGCGAAAACTCTGGCGGCATGTTCTTGGTGTCCGTAAAGTCAATCAGCGTGTCGATTGACGTCAGCGCACTTTGCGTGGTCATCTACAGGGTCGTAGAGGCACTGTCAACCTCCTCGTCACTTTTCGCTGCTGCCGTCGCACAACGCCGCTGTCTGTCGTAACAACACATCCGCGACGATTGCCTAGTCGATGTGTTCATCGCAGAACAAAGCAGCACTGTCTGCCATCAGGAAGTCTTCAACCGACGCGACACACCCGTTATCCGTGTCACCAGTAGCGACGTGCTCCCAGAGCTCCGTCAGATCGGGCTCAAGGCGTTGCTCGCGATAGAGACTGACTGACGGGTGGGGGGAAGCACGGGAGGAAGAAAGTACAGCCGGAATGCCAACGAGGCCTCCCCCGATGCCGCCGCGCCGCTTCGCCAGGCTTCGCTTCGCTTTTTTTTTTTCTCTCTCCCCTTTCCCGCTTTCGTTCGTAGAAGGTGGTGGTTGTTGTGGTTCGAAGAAGGAAAAAGGCGCCTAATTTCGGGAGCACGGCGCAGCGCCTCGTAGAAGGCGGGGAGGGGAGCCGCGGAGCGCCCCGCTTTGCTTTTCGCTTTTTTTTTTTTTTTTTTTTTTTTTTTTTTTTTTTTTTTTTTTTTTATTTATTATTCCTCTCAGCCTCTTCGCGGCCGACGCGCGGTGACGGCGAGGCGCAAAACGTGACAGCTGGCGCCATGTAGTGGCGCGCCGCGCCAACTCGCGATGCTTTCCCACGGCCGGACTGGAGGAGCGGCACGCGCGCACTCTCTTACGGCCTGCGCACCCAAAGAGGGAACAATAGGGCAGATTCTTGACAGCTCGTTGCAGGGATTGCCGCGTGGGGGAGCTTCGAACCCACCCTCTACCCTCTCACTCCTCCTTTTTCTCAGTCGACGCCTCGCTTCTGACCGAGTCAGCCAACCACGCGTGCCGCACGTGTTCTTGATCTGCCGCGAAATATTTCAAGTGCGCGGGCGCCGCTCCTCCCTGCAGCTGAACTGGCGAGGGTTGGGCCGCAGCGCCGCAAACTTGCGGCGGTGAAAGGTGGGAACTAGACACGAAGCGCAGGCCGTAAGAGAGTGCCGCTCCTCCAGTCCGGCCGTGGCTCCCCCCCCCGTTTTCGCCTCTGTAAACAGCGGATGAGAAACCCTCGTAAGGGGCCCAAGGTTTTGTGTTCTGCTCTTCTCAGTTGAGCTCTAGTGGGGGGAACCAAAGAACGTGGGAGAATACAAAAGGACACAAAGGTTTGGGTCCCCCCCAGCCATTGCGTCCCCAACTCATTTTGTTGCTTTCTTTGCTGATAAAGCCCGCACTTTCCCCACCCGCATGCTGGGAGTGAGCTGCTGGCTTTATGAGCTGCTATGCGCTGCTTTTCTTTTCTGCTTATCTCGCTCCCTCCCTCCGCGTCGCGATTCGTCGCGATTCGCTTCGGGTCCTTGCGCCAGGAAGTGTGTGTGTTTCTTCTTCGTTCGCTTGAAGCCCCACCAAGACTGCAATGTTCCTTGCGCAGAATCGCCAGCATTGTCGGTCACTGCGAAAGTTCGTCTTATCCAAAGAGACCTGTTCCGGCGGTTCGTCTTAAGCGGATTTTTTTGCATCGAGTCTATGGGAAACCAAACAAACGTTCCCATGTTGTTCGGCATACGCGAGAATTCGTCTTAACTGAGTTCGTCCTAACGGGAGTTCACTGTACTTTCAAACCCCGCTATGACGCATGATAACAAAGTAAATGAAGAATTATCTTGTCATAGGTGCAGTGCTATGAATATTTGTCTACAGTCGAACCCGTTTATAACGAACTCGAAAGTGCCGCGAAAAGGGGTCGTTATATCAGTAGTTCGTTGTATATGGACTCGCCCTCAATAACACGCGCTTAGCGAGCAATCCGCTAGTTTTTTTGCAAATTTTTATTGAAAAGCGCTAAAAACCCCTCTAGTGACAACTTAGGCCTTTTCGCATTGTGTAGCGACGCCCGCTACGTCCACAAGTGAAACCGCCTTTGCAAAGACTGGCACCGTTTCGTTGAAGCGCGGTACCGTCACGTAGAGCCAATCATCCCTGGCTAGTTGCGCGCAGCACGTCGCCTACTCGGCTCGCGCAGTCGCTGCCATGCGCTGTTTGTGCCCTCTTCACTTCATACCGTGCACGGGTATGGCGAGTAGCCTGTTCGTTCAATGCTGCAAAGACTAGCATTTTGCAAGCAATGCGCATTCTACATCTCCGCATTGCTCTTACCGGTCATGCACGATGATGCGCGCAGCGCTTGGGATGTCGCCTAATAAAACGCTCATTATACGCTTGCGGTCAGTGCATTGGTGTTTCTTGGTGCCCGTGCCGCTCACACAAGGAATCGAGCTACTTTCGTTTTTAAAAAGCGACGAGACTTTATCTTGCACCACGTGGCGGCGGCGATCTTGCAAGCGGCAGCATCGTGCGCTGGTATACTGCGTGTACCGCCATACGCCACACGTGCAGCCGAGCAGATAGGTGCAGATGACTGTGATAAGGTTGTCAGCGATGAGCCATAATTTCTAGAGTATCGCCGGCCAGCACATAGGCTTCGCTATCTTCTGATGTTTATCCGCGAAGGTCCCGCCGCAATCGCGCAGAAGTCGATATCAGTGATTGACCGGTCTCAGCCGTAACTGAAAAGACGAAAGACATTGTGGCATCAATGGAGTAAACTTTTATGCCACGAAAAGTCATCGCGGTCATTGCTTATTGCGTTTTACGGCTTCTTGCATTCGAGGGCATAGGTTCCTTGTTGGCGGTCGTAGATGCAGAGAATGGCGCCAGAAAAGGTTGCTGTGAGAAAACTGCCCGCAAGGCTTCATGCTGCCTCCTATTTCTTTTTTTTTAATCCTCACTGCCATTCTGCCACTGAAGAAACGCCTGGAAAGTAGCGACCTCGCTCGCAGCGTCCGAAGTCTGCGTACGGCGCTTGCCAATCTATAGGGTATCTTCGCGGTGAGTAAGCTAGCAAGGCACGTGCCTCTCTCATTTTAGCTTCGTATGCGCCATATTTTTACCGCGACTGTGTCTGAAGTGTTCGTTGCAAAAGTAGGAGGCTTTGAAGAAGGATGGCACATCTTTTGTTCTAATGCAGCTACCAAAAATCCAATTAGAGATTTGGAATCTGCAGAAAAAACTGAATATGTTGGTTAAATTTCATTCAGTTCACCCAACTAATAAAAGAAATAAAACAAAGACCCGCATCTCCCCTTAAGTGACGCCCGCTGTGTGCTGACGAGTGAATTAAACCACGTTCGCAACGAACTCGCGCCGTTCCACTGAAGTGTGGTACTGCCATGTGGAACCAATCATCCCTGGCTAGTTGCGTGCAGCACATCGCTAACTCAACTCTCGCCGGTCGCATGCCGGACCGTTCGCAGTCTAATGTGTGCGCGCGTTTGTGCGTTCTTCGCGCATGCTTCACTTCGGGTCGTGCTCGAGTGCGGCAAGTAGCCTGTTCATTCAATACAACGAAGACACGCGTTTTGCAAGCAACACGCAAGCGGTTTCGCACGACGCGGCGGTGGCGGTGAACTTGCGAAAGGCAGCATGACGCGCTTGCACCACCATCACTCCGTGCGGTTTAAACACGCGCAGCCGAGCAGATATCTGCTGATGACTGTGACAAGGTTGTCGGCGATGAGTCAAAATGGCATGTTCATCGCCACCCACCACCTCGCCTTCGCTCTTTTCTGATGCTTATCTGTAAAGGCACTGCCGCAACCGCGCAGAAGTTATCATTGATCGACCAGTCACTGATAGGCGGAAGACCTTTTGCGGCACACTGCGGCGTCGGCGAGTTGAGCGTCACAGTGAACTTTTATGCCACAAAAAGTTATCGCTTCTCGCATTATGGCTTCTTGCGTTTGAAGGCATTGATTCATCGTCGGCGGTCGTAGATGCAGAGAACGGCGTCAGAAATGTTTGCCGTGCAAAAGCCGACCGCGAGTCTCATGCTGCCTCCTATTTCTTCTTCTGTTTTTAATTTTTTTTCCTCACTGCCGTGGAAGAAATGGCTGGAAAGTGAGCCATAGTGAGCAACCTCGCGCAGCGTCCGAAATCTGCGTGCAATGCTCGCCGCGGTCTATGATATCCTCGTCGCGAGTGAACTGCAGCAGGGCACACGCGACTGCGCGCCTCTACATGCTTAAAATGCCTGTTCTAACTCTTTTTTTTCGCTTCGTATGCGCCATATTTATACTGCGACCATGTCGGAAGTGTTCGTTGTTAAAGTAGGTGGCTTTGAAAAATGTTCGTTATATGTGGACACAGTTTCAATGGGTAGCATAGGAAAATCGTAAGTGCACCGAAATATGGTCGTTGTAACCGATAGATCGTTATAAGTGGGTTCGACTGTATGTGGACGCAGTTTCAATGGATAGCATAGGAAAGTTGTAAGTGTACCGAAATATGGTCGTTATAACCGATAGATCGTTATATCTGGATTCTACTGTATAACGAATTTTCAGGTTTACAGTACGCTGTCGGGAAATGGAAGTTTAAGTCTTAAACGGAATTGCTGTTTAAGGGGGGGACTGGGCGTTGATTGGTAAATTTTATCAAAATGTTCCATTTCTCAGTGACTTTTTTTTTAATCCTCGGACCATCATTCATATCATGGTGAAATATTACAATAAAATAAGTAGCAGAAGTTGAGAAAAACAAGCCGTTTACTAGTGTGCTATCGTCAAAAACAATGAGAAAATTGGGGCTTTAGAAAATGCAAATCTTGCAGCTTTCACTTGGTGTAGTGTTGCCATATCCTCCTCAGACCCCAGTAAATTTGTGGCGACACAGGTGAAATGAACACATTTTTGGAATGCACACGCATGGCGACACAGGTGAAATGAACACATTTTTGGAATGCACACGCATACTTTATTACTCGAGAAAAAATTTGCGCCTGTACGGCAAACAGTTTTTGCACACCAGCGTGTGCATTATAATGCACACTGGGTCTTAATGCACATGAAACGAATAACACTTCCCTATAAAAAAAATTTTACATTTGCTCGTGAAAAGCACTCTTTTTTGTTGTGAAACTATTTGTAATGCACACTGGGTCTTAATGCACATGAAACGAATAACACTTCCCTATAAAAAAAATTTTACATTTGCTCGTGAAAAGCACTCTTTTTTGTTGTGAAACTATTTGTAACAGTTTCGCGGAAATGTGATCAATAGGAAGATGCTACACCGGAACTTTGTTCGGTGAGAACGTCCAGAGTTTCGGCATCTCGAGGAAAGATACCTGATTTACAAGCTCTGGCATGTGGCTTGCTCACGCAGTTCTTGGCTCAGGAGGCACCTTGGCTTTCAGCAGCTTTCTTGGTGGCTCAAGTTCAAATTCGGCACCACACCTATTTTTCGACACTAGGTAAAGGGCCAAGAACAGCCTCATCGTCAGCGAATTAGAGATCCGAGGGGTCATTACTGGTTATTGTCCCGAGAACACGTTTCGCCTTTTCATCAAAGATTCCTAGATGAAACAAATGCCAAAGCTTAATGCCAATAAGCTTACTACCAACCACATGAGACTGGCACGAGGACAGAGTGTACATTATAATGCACATTTGAAGAAAACGGCTTGTGATAAAAAATACTCGCCTGTAAGGTTACATGACGTGCGTAAATTATTCCTAAACCCTTCCTAAGTAGATTGAAACAACAATTCAAAAATATTACTGCATGATTATTGAGTAATTTGGGACTTTGTTAGACGCTGTCAGTAGAAAATCGAAGACGAGAATTCCGCAATATTTCAAAGCGGGAAAGCATGGCTTCCACTGTAGTGTGCTTCCTGTAATGCTGACCAGATGACACCACATCCTCGAGAATGCGATTGCACCAAGAATGTTGGCTTTAATAGTGGCGGGAGTTTCCAAAACCGGAAAAGTACAAATGTGCATTTTAATGCACGCGGGGTCTGAAGAGGATATTGCCAATCCACCCAAAAGGGTGGATGGTAGGGCAAAATGGTTGCCTAGGCAACAGAGAGGCCTTTAGCCCCTTTGCTTCAGCTGCTTATCAAGCGCACGATATGCTCTGAACAGGGTTTTCTGTCGAGATGATAGTTGCCATGAAAGCACAGCGGCATGAAAACAAAGCGCAACCACGCGCAACCTTGCCGACGGTACCGACGGCGCGGCACGACGTGCACCCACAACATGCTTGCGGCACACGCTGGCATGCGGCGCTGCGTTTTTGTTGACGGGTACTCGCGGTGAACTTCGTTGGACGCCTGCTGCGTGGGGCACATTGGGCTGGTCCGCTAGCTACATGGCCGGCTTTAAACTTAAAGTTGGTTGAACGTGCGCTGGAGCATGGGAGCGACTGGGCGACACTTCAGCGTCGATCCGTGTGCGTTCGTTACTGGATAAAACAAGAGGAAGAGCTTCGGGCTACAAAAAAAAGTATCATCGCGCTTTTCGCGGGCCAAAACAAAGAAAGTTTCCCCTTGTGGAGCGAAATTCTCGAAATATGTTGCGAGGCTCCGCAGTCAAGGCATTCCTGCCACTAACTTCAAGACCAGCCGCGGTTGGACAGCAAGTTTCTTAATACTGTCACACAAAATTTCTACTCCTAATAACTCCCGCAATTTTTTTTTTTTTTCCCACGTAATGGACCCTCCTCCCAAATTAGCGTCAACTTTCATGAAAAAAAGGTGGGTTCATTACGTGAGTAAATACGGTACCTTTGCTTCACGAACTTCAGAGCAGTTACAAAATTATGTGTAATTTTTCTCTGTAGCCCCTCCTACTCAGTGCTCCTCTGAGGCCTGTGGGGTGCTATGAATACATCTATCTACACCCTTTTAATGTTTAGGGTTTCAATTCTGTGGCCCTGCAAAGAACAGTGTTCCTTTGTGACCTTCTGTTACATATAGGTTTGTCCCATTCTTTTCTGAGCACTGTTTAGTGGTTGTCACGCAACTTGTCCAACGTGCCAGTTTTCAATCATTTTGTGTTGCTGTCGCATCTGAGATCGAGGAGTGCTGAGTCTCCTCCCACTTGACTAAAAAACTGCAGGAAGTGTCTCCAGGGTTTGTGCTGTGCGACGTGGTGAACCAGTGCAAGGTGGCCAAGGTGTTTGACGCGCAAGTGGTCATCCTGGAACACAAGTCCATCATCTGCCCTGGCTACAGCGCCGTACTGCACATCCACGCTGCCATCGAGGAGTGCTCCGTCAAGGTACGGATAACGTTCCTGTATCTCCTTACCCTCATTATCTCTTAGCTTGAACCACTGAGCCCCTTAATGATCCTTTGAGGAATTTTCTTGTGGGTTTCTGAAAGAACAAGTCGGGTCCATTTGTCTCTGGCATTCTTCGGTCTCGGTCCTGAAAGAAAACTGTTTTGATGGGTATTGATAGACGTGACTGTTTGCCGCAGACTATCATCTGCCTAGTGGACCGCAAGTCGGGCGAGAAGAGCAAGACGCGGCCGCGGTTTGTGAAGCAGGACCAGATCGCCATCATGCGCATGGAATGCGCTGGTGTGGTGTGCATGGAGCCATTCAAGGAGTTCCCCCCAGATGGGACGCTTCACCCTGAGGGACGAAGGTACGTTTCCACTCCTTATTTCTGTCTGGTCTCTGAATGAATTCATCCCTGAGTGAACGCGTCACTGAACTAACCGGTCCAGACGCTCGCTGAACTGTCCATGTTCGTTTGGAGACCGAAGTGGAACAGTTTCACGGCATCTTTTAACCAGAGTATACTGTATTTCTTTACGACTGTGAAGTGTTTGCTTGGTCCAAACACAGTGATGTGATAGCTGCGCCAATTGCGCCAAACTGCGCCAAGAGGTGGAACCTGCTACATCCTGCTACATCTTGGCAAAATTTTCATTATTTGCGCCAAGCATGCGCCAAGACGTCGTTTTTGCGTTCTTTCGGTGAGCAACAAGACGGCAGCCGCTCGAAATCCATACGTTACCCCTGCAATTTCGAGTGGCCGTCGCAGCAGACAGGAAAGTGCTATGTAGCTGAAGTAGTTGCTGGGCACAAGCCTTCCAAAGATGCCCTTACTGCGAAACTTACTGCGTTAGATTTCAACTCGTCCATACTGCGAAACTCTCTGCGTTAGTTTTTCTATTACTGCTAGACACTACCGGGAGTTAACATTATTCTGTTCACTAAAATAGTTTCTAACTGATGTGGTTACAGTCGGAGAAAAGTAATAACGATATAGTTGTTCTTGGACGACAGTCTTACTTGACTGACTGCATTAATTACAATTGAGTACGTGTATGTAACACCAACCATTTATTTAATGTTTTTTTTTTTTTAATTTGTAGAGCTGTTTTCTAGTTTACTGCTAAATATTTCATTCAGGGTGTCTATGCTTCGGCGCCATACAGTGGGCAGACTTTATCAACAATACCACGCGCTATATAGTGACTGTTACTTTGCTGAGAAAGCATGGTGTCCCAGTATTCCGGTATATCTTGGCTGGGCTTCTCGACCTCGGCAAATGTACGTGTCAAACAGGTTGTCAAATGTAAATGCGTACTCCCCCTTCCAATCACCGTAGATTTTGTCGAGCGCACATTAAATAACGGGAACAAAGGAGCAGTTAGTAAACTTAGTTCATCATTAACCACCCATTAACCAGGACCCTAACGATTCTGTACGTAAAGCACGACAGAAGACACTTCTCCACACAATGAAGGCCTAGGTTGTACTAAAAGCATAGACGTAGTAATCAGACTTTTTTTTAAGTGCCGATAACTTTAGGGGCCCGGGCTCACGTATGCTGTCGTCGCTTGGCGTAACGCAGGCAAAACCACGTATAAAAATAGAAAAGAAGAGAAAGCAGGCGAAAAATAGAGAGAGAGAAAGAAAGAAAGGGAATAAATAGCAAGAAAGTTAGCAATAAAAATAAAGATAGAAAAAAAAAGGATAGAAAAGACTGGAAAAGAGAAAAAGAGAGAAATAGAGGAGGAAAGAAAGAGAAAGCCGAAGAGAAACAAAGAAGGCTGCCCAGCTACGCACTTCAGGCTTGGCACCACTAGTGCGAAGCTGCCTAAATTTTGGAAAGTAAATAGAGAATGCATAGAAAATTTAACGACAGCTTGTGCTTCCACTATTGTAACAAAAGCACCAGGGAAAGCCAGAGTCATTTACTATTACCAAGTGAATTCCTTGGGAAGTGTTAGGTGGCTTGAGTTGATTGGACTTAACAGACTTAGGGGATGTCTACAGAAAAGCGAAGAGCAGTGACCTAATTTCATGTTTAGGAGTACTGCAAATGAACATGCGGGCGTAAATAGATTTCGTTTGACATGTGTTGCAACAGCTCCGGCTCAGAGACAAACATTTCCGCCCGAAAATCTGCGGCAAGTAACTGCTCCAAATGGTTGTTAAGCTGCTCCAAAGTGACATTTTAGTTGCTCCAGAAACTGCGCCAAAATTGCTTTGGTCAGTCACATCACTGCAAACACGATTTTGTCTCTTGTCGTAGTTTTGGTATATGAAGTCCCGGAACACTTCCTTTTATTTCAACTTGTTACGGTGTGGTGTTGTGGCACAGGTCGCACCATTGCCATCGGGAAGGTGCTGCGGGTGGTGGAATGACTGGGAGCAGCCCCGGAGCAGTGCCACTCTCCCGGCTCGCAGCCGCCACCACCACCACCACCCAGGGATTGCCAGCAGCAGCAAGGCGCCGCCAGCTCCACCAACTCACCTCGCCACCGCCCACAGCGGCACTGCGAGGGGGGCACGCGCGGCGTCGACAGCCGGCCCAAACGCGCGGTCCGAGCCGCTGCGCCGTCGTCCGCGGGCGGATGACCGCGGCCCCCACGGCGGTGCGCCGTCTGCAGTCGGCTCGGGACTCGAGTCGGGCCCAAACCAGAGCGCTAGAGTCATCAGAAGAGGGTCACTGCAGCACCGCTATCTTATTGTGCCTCATTGCGTTTGCAGTGTTGGCAAGTTGCTAAAATTTCGGACATAGGCTGCGGTACAACCTCGTTTCGCAAAAAAAAAAAAAAAAAAAAAAAAAAAAAAAAAAAAAAAAAAAAAAAGGCAAAGGACAACTTCCTTTTCTGTGTCCATTAGTGCATTGCATTTGCGTGCTGGTATGTTGAATAAAATTTTGGAAATAAGACTTGGAACAGCGCGGTTCCACGAGGAAAAAAAAGCAAAGGGACAACTTGTGTCCACTGGTTCTGGATTTGCATCGTTTCATGCTCCCTTAATTTTCCACATCCTCAGCAATGCATTCATTGCCCTGTCTAATCCCATTTGGAAAGACCCAGAACCTTCAAGCACTAAATACTATGGGAGCGCTGAGAAGCACTGTTGTGCCAGCTACTCAATTCTGCCGGTCACACTTGCTCCATCCTAGAGATAGTCCGAACATTGAAGCGCTCACAGTTAGCTTGTGCCATTTCTTTGGCCATGGAGGTGACGTTTACGGCATGTACGAATGGACTTGTACTCGAGCCTGATGGGCTGCACTGGGTTGCGTCATGTGTATCCCCTTGCTTCAGTAAATCATTATAGATTTTTTCGTAGCATAAAAATGATCCAGTTACAGCGGCCCAGGAGATGCCCCTGTCACATCAGCCGCAGTCGATCGCTATACCGGCCAGTCGCGGCTCGAATGACTCGGCGCATTCTGGACGTGCAGGTTTTGCGACTCCGGCTCTGTAGAAAAGCCTTTTCTGATGACTCTAGCTCCGGGACCCAAACCTTTTTGCTGCGTGGTGGGGTGAGCTTTGGAACCCTTGCACGGAAACAAAATGGACAACTGTGTTGTGCAGAGGACGCTCCCTTAGCGGCAACGCGGTGCACGTGGTTTTTGGTGAGGGCGAAGGTCCTCGTGGTGATGACATTGTGCTGTGTAATACAGGTGGTCGAGAGTCCGAGGGGTCGCGGCAAGGTCGTGGTTGAGACACGGATTTAAAAACGGCCAGCGTGTTTCCCCCTCCACTTTGAAGGACCACTGAGAGTTGGTAGTCTTGTGAGGCTGCGGTGGTGGTGTGAATGTGGGTGCAAGCGCGAAATGCTAGTTACCAATAAATGTTGGCCAGTTTTCAGGAGTGTACATTGCACTTATTTCGTTGTGCTCTTCTGAGCGGAACAGAAGTTTGTCGAATACGGCACCAATTTGAATTAACCTTGCTGCTACCAAAACGAATTTATCGCTTCTGGCCATCGTTGAAGCACTCGCGCGATGCCTGGTACGATGCGTTTGTCGGTTTGTGTGGCTGGTACCGGTTTTGTCCAGCATAAATGCAGTAGATAAGTGTCTCCTGGTACCGGTCTGGTATTTTTATTATATATTGTAGACATCTGCCATGTCTGCTGATGTCTTTGGTGCCAGCATGCCTCTTTGTATAGTGCCGGTCTGCGGAAGAGTCCGCTGTCCACAAAGTATTTTTCGGGCACTTCTGCTGCTAGACTGCACAAGTTTTAAACTGCTGCAGGATCTCGGTACCACCATACATCCCGACATCTATGCCCGGTACCACGGTACAACAAACGTACCAGTTCATAGTGCTGGTAGTCTTGGTGTTAAACTGCTGACTACGTGTAGATGTTTCGGCAACTGTGTACCTGGTACCGGTATCACGTGCACTCCAGCCATTGGTTGTTCAGACTAGCAAGTACCATATTCCCACTGCCATTCGCCTAGCCTAGCTGTGAATTGGGAAGGCCTTCCCTTTGACGAAATCCGCGTGCACCGCACTTCAAGAAAGAAGTGAATGGGTCACCTCGCAAGTTAGCTCTACTTTGGGTTCGGTCCGACTCTAGGACCGTCTGCAGACTCTCGAGAACAGGACAGGCAAACACGCACCAGCCGTCGAGACGTTCGTTACCGGATGCGACCGGTCTTCAGAGATGATGGAGAGACGCTTTTTTTTTTCTTCCTCCTCTTTTGTATAGACTTATGCAAATTTTTCAATTTTGTTGCCGTCTTTCCCTGGATTACTTTTTTTTTTTTTCATATAAGAATTTGTTTATACTGTTGTGTGTAGCCTCTCTCTGCTCTGTTCTGTGTTTTATATAGTAAATATGTACAATTGTCTTTTCTTTGTACCTCGAAACAAGATTTTTTTGCTACCACGACGCATCGGTTAGCATACTTTTATCGCCCTTTCGGTGAAGACAGTTTAGTCTTTCTCCTGTGCAAGCTGTCAACTTTATTTGCCATATGGAATTTTTTTTTTAATTGTGCAGGGTATCTCGCAGTTCACCGTGCATGGGTTTTGGGTTGTCTGGCAATTATCGCATATCATGGCGCTTCATTTTTTCGTTCCATACAAAATACGTCCAGAATTTGTCTTGCATTGGAGGTGCTACGCGTGTTCCTCGTTTAGGTTGTCTCGTTTGCCACATGTATCTAAAAAGATAGCGGCGAAGGTCTTTGTTTAAACGTTTCACGTAATAAGCACGAAGAAAATGTGCATACAGCATTTTTTTTTTTCTTTGAGGAACAGAGAAAAAAACTGGTGGCGGTTGACGCACTCGTCGTGCCCCGTGTTCTTTTGTTGTCTGGGCTTGAAAAAAGATCTTCGATGGAAAAAAATTCTTGTTTTTATGTCTCGAGGAGATGATCATGTGGTGAAAGGAAGTGGCGGGAGAATTGTTTTTTTTCCCTCCCTTTTTGTTTTCCCCTTGATTTTGTTGTTTTTACCAAACTTCCAAGGAAAAACTGAAATAAAAACGTTTATTCCAATCAACATTGGTGTTTTTGTACGTTCTTGAAAAATTATGAATTCTTAGCAGCACAGACGCAAGGAGACAAGCTGTTTTGAGAATGTGTAACTATATGGAGTGAAGTGTTTTAAAGGAAATAAACAGCTGGAAGTTAGTGCTCTGTGTCCTTTCGTCTGCCCCCTCCAGTTGCTGGTGCCGTTAAGAATTCGTAATCGTGGTACAAAGTGTTTGACCCCACTTTACATATGTTTATGCATGTTTGCAGTGTGCATGCAGTGTACACGTAAAAAGCAAAATATTCAGGGGGGGAGGGGGTTTAAACCAGCCCTCACCTGCACCACACCACTGGTTGTCAGGTTCTCTTCTGTTCCTTAGTGCACAATACACCTTCCATTATTTCATGAATACTACACACCAATTAATTCGATTATATCATTCGAAGCTTTATGTTGTGTGGCAGGTTCGTGGAGTATGCGTCGGTGTGCCCCATCTGTGAAGAATGCTTAACTGCAGCATGTCTTTCATTGAAAGCGAGACTGCTTTGTTGCAAAGCCACCCAAAACCTGAAACAAAAGTTTAGGCGAGTCTGCTTTGAATCTGGTTGTTTCCACACACAGCTTTCCAAGGCACTTGCACCAAGGTTCTCTGTGCGGCTCAGAATAATGCCTGCACAGCTCCAAGGCAATCTGAAAAACCTTTATTTCAAAAGTGCACCAACATAACCACAAATACAAATGCATATCTCCAAGGCATAAGAGGAGGGGTCGCACGCGTGCCACATCGAAGACTAGGCAAAGAGAAACCACCCGGACTTTGGCACCAACTTCTCTGCACATTGACAAACACTGCACATTGCCGTCAGTTCAGCTCGCACTAAGTGGCAGCGAGATTCATACATGTGTGCAAGTCTGTGCGACACACAGTGGAGACTTGACAAATGGAGATCTTTCTCTGCTGGGCTGCGTAGTGGGTGACGACAAAAAACAAAGCTCCCTGAAGCATGAATGCATGATTTATCGCCATCATCACATGTCCATACGACAACCGTACTATGGCCATAAAGGGGCCACGATCATACTTTCACCATGAACAGGCAACTGTGGTCACAATCTTCATAAACATGCCTGCTAACAATTCAGCATGTAAACTTGCGCAACTGACAGTACATCACTCGCGCAACGACCACGCAAACCAGCAAACCGTGAAATCCGCACATTCCACAGGATTTGCAAAAATGGAGGCCTGTCTACTAGCCTCTTCCAAATAGTTACAAAATGTCTAGTTATAGGTCTACAGCTAAATTGATGAAATCCTTTCAAATAGGTTCAGTGTACAAAACGATGTGAAGAGGAGCTTTTGTTCCAGGACATCATTCAACCACACTTTTCGTATGTGAGACAGCTGCGCTATGTGATTGACAAACTTGACTAGAGAGAACGGAACACCATTTCACAGACTGCATAGTGTGGATTGTTCCGAACACAATAAATAGTAAGAAAGCAGCGAAATCCAAACACTCCCCAGTCAACATGTCGCGCTACTAAGTCTGGTTTCTCTATAAATAAAATGGCGGCATAACGACAAAAACCTTCAGTCGCCGCCCCCTCCTCCCATCTCGATACACAGGCTACAAGGGCGAGTCTTTGGTCGGCACATAAACAGCACAATGAGAAAGACTTGGAGTGCACCTCGTGGGGGCCCCAACTTCAGAAGGTCTGTTCGATTCGCCCACACCACCTGAACTAGTCTACGACGTGCTGCATTTGTACATATTCAGCACTGCAACAATGGTGACCTCTGAACCATGCCATTCATTTTTAGAGGTGCCGGAAACATGCACGACTGGCTGACGATTGCCCTACACCTTCCCTGCTGCAGTACCAGCCTGGCGTGTGTGCAAAGTGGCAGTGTATTAGTTTATGCTTGTGCATGGGCCTGGTGTATCCCAGCTGCATGCATCTAACGAGGGATGCGATGCGGGCTTGTTGGTCGTCTATGTGCGCTACAAAGAAACCTATTGCATGCATCTGGCGAGTCTACACAAGCGGGGTGCATTTACACCTCATAAAAAAACCATAAATGTGGCTCAAAACCTCTCGAACTTAGACGGATAGAGTGCATTAGGCATACGAGACATGGTCCCGCACCGTGCCAGCACTTCACAATGTGCTTATATCGTCATATTGTGCCTGCACCAGTGAAATGAAGCTGCGCAATTTCTACACTTTCCTAGCCCTGCTATGAACAGTTTAGAGTGGTAAGAATGAAACGAACAGACCCAAAAAGCATCACACTGAGAATCTCGAGGCACAGTAAGTTCTCGTGGTATCTGATAAGTAAGCAACTTCAATCATGAAGTGTGGCAAAAAGAAGTGCTCTCTTTGTTGCCATCTGCTGTCATTACACCACTATTGCACCCATGGCTCCTGCAACGCAGTGTTACGGAGATCGTGTCACTGATGTGTAATTGAGTACGACAGACGCAACTACATCAGCCATTCAAAAGTGGCCAAAGGTGTATAAAACTTTGTGGAGGAGAAAAAGTACACCTTACATAATGTGCGCACTGAAGCTCCTTTATAAGCCATTTCTCTTGGCAGGAGCTCAAAGATTAAACATTCTGACCACAGGTTTCATCAACAGAAGACAGACATGTTGAGATATGGAATGATCAGAACTGTACTACATGACAGAACCCCATTACAACAAATTTGCATATGACATTTGCTACAAGCATATACTACTTGTTGCACATGCAATATCAGTGATGAAGATTTGAGGACTATTTCACTATGTCCACCGTTTATAACAAGGTTCAAGAGTATCCTTAAAAGATCTATAAAAACTGCAGTCACTAATGACGACTTGTAACTTTTTAGAATGCACATCAGAGTACTTGACATGGTGGCAATCACTATCTAGCACTTATACAGTTCAGTAAAGTGTCGAAAAAGTGATTATAGTATTGATAGGAGGGGCAAACTGTGCTCGCATTTCATGCGGAAGTGCTACTGTGCATCTGAAAACTTGTTCCAGCCAGCCTCAACAGCTTCTGCTGCCGGTCCCAAATGCTGTTGGAGCTTTTAACGAGAGACTGAACGAGCATAATCTGCATACAAAACAGTGCATCACTTTCGGAGAAAAATGCTCGCCGCAGTAAGAGGCGACGCCTCTCGCAGACCCCAAATAGGCTAAAGGCATCACCAGTGGTAAAATGATTGCTCCATCAGGTTAGCACAAACTGTCTAATAGTGTTGCGTTCCGTTTGCATAGTGCTGAAATGTGTAGTATTTGCACAAAAGGCATTAATCTAGGTTAAGGCCATTTTCAAAATGAGCAGGGTTTTTTGCTTTCGTGGAAAAACACTATTGCCATCGATATATCTGCAATAAGTTCCTCCATTCTTCTTTATGGAGAATAAAAGTGCTTACTTTAACGTGCTTACTTTAACGCCAGACGCCGATACCTATTTTCAAAAAGCTAGAAGTGCAAGAAGAAAATGATGCAGCAGGAAATGTACAATTACTGGCTGTCATACTGCTTTTTGTACTGCTAGGACAGCATCAATCGCCTTTTGTCTGGAGTGGGAGATCCGAAAATTCTATCACCATCTTTCGTGACAGAAAAAGGCACAAGCTAAGGCTGCAGTCAGACAGTGCACGACCTTACGAAACTATTGTCTGTGAAAAATGCGGAAACTTTCCGTAAAATGTTCTGTTAAAAAGTTGTGCGCTGCAGAACAAGTCAGCAACAAGAAGAACTGACCGCATCTCAAACTAACGTGTCATGTCCCACACTCGTTTGCACAACTAACCATTCCCGAAGCAACAATAAAATGTATGTGTCGTTTCACTGGCTGACCTCTATGCCAATTGATGTACGCAGCACAGATGTGTTACGAGCCACATGCAAATATGGCCAGTAATAATGCCACTGCATCATATTCCAACAACCTACATTTAAAATTACATAAATGGTACACGTTTCGAAAAGCTGGTTGGGGGGAAGGGGGGGTGCATAGCATCAGCAGTGGCGAGTCTAATTTTTTACAGGCACTAGTTTGATAACGGTACGCACTAGTGAGTCAGCAAAATTGGAAAGCAGTTGCAGAGCACTTCATCACTGATCTCTGCACCTTCATAATCGTTCCAATGCATGCCAACACTATGACTTGTATCCTAACGAATGATATGATGCAGCTATCATATCCCCTTCAGCGGCTGTGGCTACGTTTGTGTACGCAACTTTATGCTAGTTGTATCAACTTGTGGCGAAAAGAGGGCAATCTGCCTGGCTCATTAGATGAATTAAACCTTCTGCATAGTCAGTATGTCTTGACTTAACCTCAGTGTGCTGCGTATGACTGCATCCGAGCACTTTATTGAAGGCACTACAACGTTCGACGGGTCGTTCGACGTGCAGCATTCCAGAACAAAGATCAAAAGTATTAATTTTTTTTTCTCGAAATGGATGTAACCAAAAACTAATTGTGCACACATTTGGAGCCTATGATTTCACTGTGTTTATGTCAAAATGAAACATGACTGACTGCAGTATAATGAAATGTTTAATTACATGCTAATTACACGTAATTACTAAAACTCACACAAAACAGCACATTGCTTCATTTTCTTTTTGGGAATGTAATACTGAGTGCCTTGAAATTATTCTATGTAAATTTCACCCATCATAATTTGCGCCTCAATGGCATATTAAAGCAGCTAGGTTCCGCATCCTTAATATGTTAGTTGCTATCAGTAGACATTACAGATATTACTTTCGACTAAGCACTTGCTTAGACAACACAAATAAGATGGACAACACAAATGTCAGCGTTCTTGCTTATTATGTGTTCTACTTGGGTTTGTGTGGGTGCCTTTACCTACCCTTAATCCTTGATAACTAGTGGAACCTCACATCGTTTTAAGCGTAGCATTAGGCTGCAATAAAGCAAAGCAAGTACACATAGTGTCAGAAGGTTGTAGGTTATTGATTATGTAAAAAAAATTAAATTCCTTAGAACTTCGTGTTTCCAAAAAGCAAGACCTCAGCATACTTGTTTGTGAAATTGAAGTCTAGGTTGTTTTTTTTTTAGTGTTCATGCGTCACAACTTTTCTGTACATTTCTTACGCAGAATTCTGCATACTCCGGCGCATTCTTCCCAATGCGCAGCTCTTGTCCACTGCTTCCAACCATATCATTCTTTTTTCACATTCAGAAAGATGTCACTCCATACGCAAAGCCTCAACATGCCAATGCCATAGTGTCAAACTCTCAACTGCTGCGGCACAACCATATGAAACTTGGTGACCAACAGCTCTGAAGGTTATGTGTACATCACATCTATACTCTCACCAACTTCTTGCTGAGCAGAAAATGTCATAGTTTACGTCAGCCAGTCAGAACAGAAAACCAGACGGGGAAAGTTTCTTCACTGACCTCCTCTGATTGCCGACTGCGTGGTGCTAAATAAAAGCTTCACAGAAGGCTTAGAGGCACAAAAGGGTAAGCCTCTTTCTCTTCTCAGAACACACAGCCAGGTTATACATAAAGCAATAGCTGTAGAATTAACAAAACACAATGAACACAAGACAAGTGTTTGTCCCAGCTCCTTGGTCACGTTTGTCATGTTGTTGCAGGAGCTATTACCTTAAGTTATCTGATCGTCTGAGAAAAGCCCTAGTCTATCCTAGACTGTACGGCCGGTCAAACAGTTTGCAAGCACTGCTTTCTTCGAAAAACATAGCAAAGTAGCAGCCCGTAACATCAGCGGTGACTGCTCTGAGTGTAGATATCCTTCAGCATCACGTAATCCCTGATTCTTCGAGGAATTCCCTCTAAGTCCCGGCCTTTAGGTTCCCTCCGACCCTCCTGGCCTATCCAGTAGGCACGCCTGGCTAGCCATTGCAGGCTAGGCGGCGACACTTTGCCGGTACCGAAGCCGGCGAGTCGAAACACATTGAGCAGCTTCACGTCCCCACGCTCCGTTGCCCAGGCAACGTCGTCCTTGCCTGCTCCGTCGCGAGACCCGTGAGGCGCTCCAGCAGCAAGAAGCATGTCGGCAATGGTGTGCCGTGCGCCGTACCGGGCGCACAGCCATATGGGGCAGTCGGCGAAGCATGTCGTACCGCGCAAGCTGGCGTTGTGGACGAGGAGCAGGTAGACGAGGTCACGCCGTCCGTGCTTAGTGGCGAGCCAGAGAGGCGTCTTGCCGAACATGTCTCGGCGGCACACGCGGATGCCTGCAGAGGAAGAGGAAAAGCTTTATTAAGCAGGTAATTTAACGGAAGTTCTGGGTGGGGCCCTCAGTCCAGGGCTCCACTGGCGCTTGCGTCTCGCTGAGCTTGGCCTAGGAGGGCCAACTGGCTCTCCCAGTCGTCGCTTGCAAGCAGTGCCCCCCCACAGCCAAACGAAGTCCACTGCCCCTAGAAGGGGATGAGAAGGAATATGGCCAAATTCCAGCCGGAAACTGACAAAGTTCCTGTGGATATTCATCCACTTCGAGCTGAGTTGTTGAACCGAATATTTCCAGCTGGAAAATTTCCAAGTCAATAATGCAACTAGAAATAGAACTTTTTTTTATCTGTCAGATTTTTCAAGAAGGTTGATGGATGGGGCAGAAATGCAAGCAGGGTTCATGCTTGTTTACATGACAAAAATTCAAGGGTTTCCAAGGACTTTCAACGCTATGTCTGTGAATTTTCGAGGACCACATTTTCTGTTAGAAACCCAATTAACACATTTGAGGGGAGGATGGAGGCTTGAAATAACTATAGTTCATCGAAAAAGGCGAACGTTGCTGAAGCAGACATCAAAAACATGGCTCCAATTACATTTTATTTCTAGACAACTTTCAATCATAGTTTCTTGGAGTTGCATGGATAATCACTTCCAGTATTCTAGTAATCACTTTTCCTGAATTTTCATATCAATGTCCACTATCTCCTGCTGCTTGGTCTTGGCAGTCTTCCTAAGGGTGTTTGACTTGATGATGCACGTCAGGTCGCTAGTTGCCTCTGCCTTTTCTGCACACGAGTCTGCTGTAGCAGTTAATTCCTTTACAGCGGCTTCTAGTTTTTTTTTTTTTTTGTAAGCATTTCGACCTCCTCCTCAATGCAACATTTCTTCTTCTGTTTCTCATTCTTCTGCTCCTGCCTTTTTCGAGTTTCCAAAAATGCACAGGGTTGGTTCCTCGCAGAAGCTACTGATGTTATCAATTCTTTTGTGATAGGCACGTTACATATGCCACCTGCTACATTTACGGCATCACAAATAATGCTGCAAAATGTGCAACAATGTTTATTAAAAATAAAAAAAAGGAAATTTAAGGATTTGCGAAAATTCCAGCATTTTCAAGGCCTTGAAAACAAACTTTTGAAATTCAAGGGTTCTCAAGGGTTTCAAGGACCCGCATGAACGCTGTGCAAAGATCACGGTTTTTCTTAACGTGAAGAGCTTCTACAACTGCACATGACCTCTGATCCATGTGCCTGAAGACATGCATGGTATGAAACAAAAGGTTTACAACCGCACGAGTGACAGTGAAATGACAAATGTTAAGTCACAGTGGTGACTTCCCCTGGGTGCGTTGCTGTACACACGGAACAGTTTGCGAGGTCCAACAGTTTGCTAATCCGCCATCACGGTTAGCTGAATCAAGTCATTTGTCCATCAATGCCACCATTTGAACCTCTTCCTAAGCACTGCTTCCCCTAGCCAGCCACACCCTGTGTCTATATGTAGTGAGAAGAATTTACAGGAAGTCAATTGTACTCCTCTCTAGCAAGAGAGGAGTACAACAGAAGAAAAATAATACTACATGTCAATGCAAATCAATGTGTAGTGTGCTTAAAGGAGTACTGACAAGATTTGAAGACATTGCAAAATTGACAATTTTCGTTTTCTTGGCATGCAGTGTTAACATTAACACTCTGCACACACTGGAGTCAGAAAACATGTATAGAATATTTTACTTTGATTTTAAAGTTTTCATCGCTGAGCATCTGCAAGCCAGCTCCACTGCAATGGACATTATCCCGACGAGTCAACACAGTTCCCGAGTTTGCGAGCTCTGCGTCCTCCATGCAGCCTAAATAGCAGAAATCAGTGTCAGTGTCAATGGACAATTCACTCATCGTTGTTTACGTGCACCACGAGCAGATGACAGATTTGCCGCTTGTACGTCGACAGTTGCTGTCTCCCAGTGACGTCACACTGCCATTACACGTCCCTGAGAAGCCGCCCCCTCGATATCGAAACCAAAAGTGTTTTTTTCAAGTAGCGGCATTAAAAATATATTCAACACATTCCCAAGCACCACGACACTGATTTTAGGTTTCTCGACACCAGTATTTTTATTTAGAGCAACAATCCAAAATTTTTTTAATTCGTGTCAATACGCCTTTAAGGCAATAATGAAGACACTTAAAAATCGACGCTAACTTTATTTTACATGAGCTATGACTGTTTTCTTCCAATAAATCATACCTGCATTTGATAATTTCATGATGTCATTGAACTGTCCGCTGCTTCCAAATGTATTTTCCTGCTCTCATCAGCACCACGACAACCAAGTTATGGAGTCCCGCCAACCTGTTAGTACTTAACTCTTAGTGAAATAAGGGGAAGCAATTGGCACATTTTTCGTACTAGACTATACGGAGCAAAGAGACACTGAAACACAAAAGCAACAGTTTGTCGCGCAATGTGTGATGTGAAAATGAAAGGATTAATTGTGAGCACAGCTCCAGCCAGAGAGCAGATCTGCAAAAACAAGAATCAACAGAGCGCAATGACAAGCGACAACTTACTGGGATTTCGAAGGAGCATCTTTGCTATGTCAACGTTTCCCAGGCGGCAGACAATGCACAGTGGCGGTTCCTCGCGGCCGACGCAGTCTCGACTGAACTGATTCACGTCAGCCCCGAGGGACAGCAGAATCCGCGCAGTGTCCCATGCTTTCCTGCGGGTAAGCGGTGAATCTCAGATCATTCACAAATTAAGATCGCTGACAAATTATCATTCACAGACCATATGGGAATTCACAGATCATTCACAGATTATTTGTGAATCACTAACAAATGAAGATAATTCACATATCATTTGTGAATACACAGATCATTCACAAATGAAGATAATTCACGTTATTTTCGATTCCACATATCATTCACACATTATTCAGAACAGATCATTCATAGATGAAGATCATTCACATATCACTCACAAACTTTCAGATTATTTGTGAATCTACAGATCAATCACAGATTACACAGAACAGATAATTCACAGATCATTCACAGGCTTTTCACAACAGTTCATTTGTGAATCCACAGGACATTCCCAAATGAAGAGCTTCTCACCCTCGGTGTGGAAGTTTCGTTTCTATGGGGGGGGTCCGTGACGGGCTAGAATTGCGAAATTATTGTTATTTCGGCCAGTTGTAAAACATTGCCAATAATTACCATACAGAAAGGCTGGACCAAAAAAGAATGAGTGCAAAGGACTAAGTCAGGATCTTCTCTTGCCTGGAACAGGCAGTCAGCTCTCATTCCTTATTGGTCGACACAAGCTCTTCACTTCACTTCACGGCATGTACAGTCATGGAGTGCCGATGATGAGATATCAATTTGATGGTCATACAAGCACCATTTGGCATAGATGTACGCCCCAAGTTTCCTTGTTATGAAGAACGTAGGTAGGTACTAAAATTTATTGAAGTCCTGAAGAAGTCATCCCCCGGTTTTCATTGAGGGAGGATATCATTATTTTACCTCATCACTAAACGGAATCCTTACTGGAATAGTGGAAAGGTCGAAGAGAAGAGCCACAGTAGGGGCTAGATGGTTGTGCAGTGTAGAATTTGCAACGCGCTGCTCGAACACTAAGTAAGACACACAAAAAGAACACACGTATGTAAAAAATACGAGGTGTACCTAGGATGCTAATCTTCCATCATGACTTTTGTGTGAAACAAAAAACAGGGTAACGTTCGATTGGCGTACGAAATCATGTAGGGCCAATGAGCACAGCACTGAAGCCCCATTTCTACGTCGCTTTTTTTTTTTTCCTTGATTCTAGAGCTCGCCACTGATGTTAACTAGCCGATAATACAGTTATTCAAACAAGGCAGTCGATACGTATTCGCCTAGATTGCTTGGAGAAACCGAGTTCGTCTCGTGGCGAGGGCAAATTGATCACTCGATCTCTCGACGTTGCGCAAGAAATCACGAGGCACTGCAGCTACTGCGTAGAATCACCGACTGACAGAGACGTCGATTCATGTCTGTACGCCCTGTACGCTCGTTTCAATCAAAACACTGCAAAGCTGACCTGCACAGGGCGGCTCCAAGAGGCGTCGCTCCTTGTAGCTTGGCGTTCACGTCGCCTCCCGAAGAGACGTGCCTGACGATGGCTTCGATGTTGTGGCTGGTCACGGCAAAGTGTATGTCCGCGGCGCTACCCAACTCCACCTTCATGACGGCAGCGGGCTTGCCTGTTTTAAAAATAGAAAGAAACCGCGCGGACATTATTATTCTAGACGCTGTCGCTACGCAGCCGCACTGTTTACAAAACCTGTGGACGCGAATGCGTCTCACTGGGAGCACGTCGGTCGCGTGTTTACGCGACGCGATCGAGGAAAAGAATCGATGGGCAACACTCATTACCGTGGTTTCCAAAAACGTCCCACTCCCACGGCCCCGAGTAAGCTCGAAGAAGTCCGTCACCGAAACTAGTAGACCTCGGTGTCAGCTGGTTGGCTCATCGGACTCCAGCCTTTCAACTGCAACTGTTCAGCACAGGTGCACGTGACAACAGCAGTCTAATGAATGCACAGCGCCGTAATGTTTACATGAGGACGACAGCTACGACGGTCGATCCATTTTCGTCTCCAAGGACGCATTGCATTGATGAGAAAAGCGTGCCCCAGAACGGCGTTTCGAGAAGCTGTCCGTGACGTCACGGACAGTGCGGCTCGCTTTGACCAGCGCACGAACATCGGCCTCAGTGATTTTGTGTATGCTAGTCACGGAGGCCATGTAGAAATTCGCTTACTTGCGAAATTCTTCGTCATTTCTACGGTCCGCGCTCCAGCCTATCCAAAAATAAATAAATAAAAAATGCCCTAGACACGCGTACGTTAACGTAATGTTTAATATCATCCGTTTACGTTGTTTCAGTTGAATAACCCAAGCAATTTTACTAAAGCGAGCACAACTTTTAACATTGGTTTTAGTTTAGGTGTTCTGTGGGTCGACTCGCTTGTGCTGTAGGTGGACGCTGTACTGTAGCGCGGGCAAATGAAAACTACGGTTTTCTTTATGTGTAGATGAGTTTGTGCTTGTAAAACTACGTATCCTTAAAAGTTCGTTGCGGTCTACGTACGTGACTTGCCACTTCAGAGTTCTTCGAACTCATCGTCAACACTTGCACGGTAAGTGTCGACGCCTTTGGTTTCAGCAACACCCTCGAATTTGCGTGCGTGAATGAAAGAACACGAGTAAGCACACTGCGCTATGTCCTGTACATTCTTCGTCCCGTCATTTGCGCTGTTTCGCCACAAAGAACACGTGCTCTTTAGATAACGAGTTGCAATGTGGGCTCTTACCATTGAGGTTTACTTGGTCAAGCCGCCGCATGACCTAGCTGCATAGCTCTTCAGTTTGTTGCCCGGTGGTTTGTTGCCACAGATTGGCGCCATGTTTAGGCCCGCCCTAATTCCATACCAATTAGTTGGCTCATGGTTGCCCTGTATTATCTGGGATTCGCCCAGCTGGCACGCAACATTTAGCGTGCTTGGTATTTCGCGTAAACGAAAATTCACCAAGTGGAGAACATGAGGGCTGCGGACTGCGCGGTGTCAGCGCTAGGCCTAATTCACGTCGTACACACCTCAGTCAAGTGATTCCATGCTAAAGAGCCGCTAAGGTGAAACACTAAATTAATTCAGACTGATAAATCATTCTTGGGAGCTCTGTTGTCGTAAATTTCGCCATCACAAGTTCATTGTGATGGTATTAAAAGGATGTTCTTTTCTTCCTCCGTCGTTAGAGAAACAAAAGGCTCACAGGCGCCGCCAACACTGCCGTTGAGCAGAACAAAAGTACCCTGATGGGGCAACGTAGCATATCACGTGAATCACGGTAAGAAATATATATAAGTGCCCGAATAGAGCTTTCAGAATGGAACAATTTCCGTTGTAACATGCGCTCAACATTCAATGGCTATAGCTTCCTCTGTCAAATTTAAAGACGTTTTGCTGATACACATGCGTCACCTGGGGTAGACAACCGGACCTGCTTGGAAATTATTAGGCTAGTGACGTCACATTTATTTCTGCCTACAATATCAGCTTTGTCGAAAAGGGATTCGAGCCCATGACGCGCTGGCAGTCCACGAGTCAAAAAGAGAGGATACCACGCTGTAATTTCGCGCTGGCGCGCGAGAACTCATTGCCTAGACAGACATGGTATTTCGATTTTGTCAGGCGTCGTTTCTATCGCTAACAAAGACGTCAGTTTAATGGGACTTGTTTATTTAGATATTTAGTCTGCTCCTTGTGTTTTGGTGAATATGGCAGCAACACACACGCCAGCATTGTGCTGCACTGCTGATTTCTACGAGAGCGAGTCTGCCACCTGAGTTGAGCAAGCGTGAGGCTGTCAGAAAGGAAGGCTGAGTAAGTCGACAACTGGATTAATAGGAACGCAGATCATGGCACACCAATCTTCTGCCAACAAACGCAAGCTGGATTTCCGGGGTACGCATGTAGCGTCACGCTGCAGTCAGCGGTGAGCTACAATTTTCAATTTCCACGCGGAAACGCTAGAGCACATCTATATTCTTGTCTCACTCTGGCTACTGCATGACGCGAGATGGTGCGCTGCCACCGTTTGGTGGGATTGATGATGATAATGATTCTTGCATGATTCGCACCTACACATTCAAAGATCGGCCAAGAGTCGGGCGGATCATGCAGTCACTTCCCCTGAATGTTCCCTGTGCGGCGAACCCCACGCCACCCTTTCCCATATTCTTTTCGGCTGCCCTGCTGATCCTCCCCCGCAGGGACAGCCTGCCATCTCCAGCTGGGAGGACTGGGAGGTCCTGCTCTCGTCTGAGGACGCGGCGTTGCAGCTTGCTGCGGTGACTCGGGCTGCCGATGTCATCGCGGCGAGGGGCATGGCCGTGTAGACGTGGCGTGGGACCACGCGGTGGTCCAGGGACCCCGAGGGGTCCAAACACACTTGCCAATAAAGTTTTTCTGTCTGTCTGTCTGTGTCTGATGGACGACGCAGCGAGCGATGGAAAGGAAAATGATAGGTGTAACCTCAAGAGACAGGAAGAGAGCAAAGTGGGTCAGGGGAAAATGATAGTTGAAATCGAGAAGAAGAAATGGACATGGGCCGGGCACGTAGCGCGTAGGCAGGATAACCTCTGGTCATTAAGGGTAACTGACTGGATTCCAAGAGAATTCAAACGTGCCAGGGGGAGGCAGAAAGTTAGTTGAGCAGATGAGATTAAGAAGTTTGCGGGTACAACGTGGTAACAGCAAGCACAAGACCGGGTTGATTGGCGGAACATGGGAGAGGCCTTTGCCCTGCAGTGGGCGTAGTCAGGCTGATCATTATGAGGATGTCTTGTATCAGTCTCACTTCAGTGATGCTGTAGCATATATATTCATAGACAACAACTCGGGTTGGTTTTCCCCAATATTTATTTTTTCTTTCTTCCTTTTCATCTGTCGGGGGGCTTGGAAGACACCGGGGAACTTGCGGTCGTTCTACTTGGGCAGCATCAGGTCGGCAACGAAGGTTCGTATCTCTCCGACGGCCATGTGGGCCTTGATGATGGCGCCCTTGTCGGGGTCGAAGGCGTCTCCGCTACGTCGGGGCGCGTACCCGCGTCGCCGTCCACTGGCCACCGTCACGTTCCACTCGAACTGCTCGGGCTGCTCGTCCAGCCACTGGCTCGCAGTCAGGGTCACCTCACGCACGTTGGTCGTCTGGTACGTGGACATGAGGGCCTGCACAATCACATTGAAACAGAGCGGCGAGCCTATGCGTAAAGCAGTCAAGACTCCATCTAACGAAACCAGATTTTATGAAGCTATCGATCTAACGAAGGAATTTCCAATATCCGGCAAACATCCATAGGGTTCAGTGTTGCTATCAACACGAATTGACGAAATACTCAAACATTGATATAAAAATGTCGGTTAGAACGAAGTAAATGAAGGATAGTCTTGCAATAGATACAGTGTTAGAAGTATACCTATATAACGAATTTTTCGATATAACAAACTTATTTTCTTGTAAGATGCAAGTTCGTTATAATGAGGTTTGGGTAATTTGGACACCACACTCGATTTAACGAAGCTTTTTTCTGAATTACGCGAGTGAAAAAGCTGCGATTTTGACCAAGGCGGGTCTTTCTTCGAGCGTACGTTATCGAATTATATCATCTAGACACCCTAGCCATGATGCTAGCTTTACTCTGATTAGGCTGCACGCCACACCCATGCACGGAACAGCGGACTCGCAGTCGGTAGTACTGTATACCTGTGGCGTAGTAGCCAGGGGGTGGCACACCGGGCACGTGCCCCCCCCCCCCCCCCCCCCATTTTTTCCATGACATATAGGGCACAAAATGACACTCGACCTGCAAAATGATACTCGATCTGAAGTTGGGGCCGGGCAGGCCCCAACTTAAGATCAACGTGGTGCCCCCCCCGACCCCCCCCCCCCCCCCCCCCTTTCGAAAAAAAATTTCTGTCTACGCCCCTGGTGTATACGTACCGGATGGTACAAAAGGTGGTCGCTTCATTTATTTCATTGTTTATGCGACATCTATAACGCACTGATCATCTTTCTCGGTCGACCTACTCACACAATAACTGCATTCATTCTCCGCGTTATCGCATATCGGTAGCCTGTAATACCTTCACGTGACCGTCCACCTGGCCTGCATCGCCCAAACTTGGGGTCACCTATGTGTAAGCTACACTGGGGCCGCCTTCGCGGACATTTCAGACGCGCGGGCGTGCGTGGTTTACTGTCAAAAACAACGCTGCGGTAGCCTTTGGTTGTCGCCACCGTGTTTGTCGTGACAACTTTTCTTGACAGCACTGCGGAAGCTGCAGAATCGAAGCGCATGCCTGCTACCGCGTCCAAAAAATAGTACCTAAGTTCACTGATAATTTTCTCAGTTTGCCTTGCTGTAATAAATACTGCTTTATTTATTGAGACTCAGACAGTTGCGGAAAGCCGTAGGTAAAATACGGTTGTTGTTCACTTTGCAAGAATGCCTTTTTTTTTTTTTCCTTTTCTTAGACAGCACCAGCCTTTAAAAAGCACGCCCATTCTCTAATGTAAACATGGCGTCCGTGACGTAGTGGGCTAGTGTGCGGCCGCAAAAGCACTGTTGAGTGCTGCAAGAATATATATACGCGTAATATAACCCTAAAATGTACACTGAACAATCGAAATGATTCTTCCATTCACGTATTTCGTGTATTTAACTTTCTAGACGCTTCAACTATGCGGCCGAGCAAAACCGAAATCAGCCGCAAGCTGCCGTACGTCTTGCGGAGCAACACGAAATGTGCCCCGCCTCAGCATCCTTCGCTCCCCTGTCAAGATAAGTTGTCGCCGAATATAGTGACAATTTTAGATTTCGAAAGACCGATCGCTTTCTCGATTTTTCGAAATTCCCGACTGAAAGAAATAATTTTAGTGTGGTCATCACTTCATTAAATCGAGTTTCAACTGAATATCAATAAATAAAATAAAGAACTCCGTTCATATCAATACAACGGTTGTCTCATAGAAGTGTTCGTGCGTTTCAAGTGTTTTTGAATGCTGATATATGACTGCAGGTTGAATGACATGCAGCTTTGTAGTTTGCACTAAAAAAAAAGAAAAAAAAAAGGAGGTGGGGACGGGAGTTCAACTCCAAGAAAATGGTCTTTACTCACGTGCAAGGGCACAGCCACGTCGGCCACGGGCGTCTCGCGGGGCACAACGGCTGGTTGCATGTACTCTAGCCGGAAGAGTACTCTCTTAGGCTCGTGCTGTTGCAGGGTAAGCAGTTGCACGCCGTGCGGCAGGGCAGCACCCAGGCCGCGGAACTGCAATGGACGGCCATGATAATTATTACGTCGATTACGTAACAACGTCGATTATGTCCGATTACGTCGATTACGTGTAAACGCGTCTTTTGAAACTCGTTATAACGAACCCCCCATATAGCGAATTATCGGCTACAGTGAACTAAATGCGAATTTTCGTTTGTCACGCTCGATTTCAGTGACATTTAATAAAATGAAAGCCGTAGATGCATCATCAAACGCTAAAATTGACCGGCGTCGGTGTCAACACGAGTGATGAAAAAATCATCATGTGATTCCGTTACCATATGACGTCATCATGATGTCACAGATCGCGAAAACTTTGACTTCATTACGTCCTCACTATGGTGTCATGTGCTGACATCATTACATGACATCTGCCTTTGGCAAATGTTGCCGATCACGGAGGTAGTGCTAAGTTAGGTGATGTGCAGAAAGCTCGCAATCCTCCTATCTTTGAGGCCGTGCAAAACCACTTAGGTGCAGAAAGCTTTCGGAGGCGGGCGGATCAGTACATCGACTGAAAAGAAAAAGAAGAAGATGGTTTTCAATTCCACCTGCGAGTGATGTTAGGCGGTTGCATAAGGCACCCTGCGAGTTTTGTCTCTGCCCATCCACTCTCTTTCACATTCCTTAGCCTCTCTTCGAACCTCATTTTGCTCTGAGCTTCTCTCACCTCAAAGCTTGTCCATCCCCTATCGCCATTAAAGCCTGATTTGTCGTCTTCCGTGAGCGCCCAACGTGAGGCGTTCCGCAGTCCTTTGATTGACGTCCATTATTCCTGATTGCACCTCTGACCTCATGCACACCACTGACTGAGCTCGCAAATGTAAGCCCTGGAACCATTACAGCTTTCCACAGCCCTCGAAGCACCTCGTACCGATATTGTATCCCCACAACGCTCTGTGCTTCATTATTGCAGCATTCCTCTTTCCCTTTGCTGCCGAGGCTTTTTCCTGTACCTCCACGTACCTATCACCCTCATTTACCAGAGGCACTTTTATTCGCTTACCCTCGGTATGTCTTGGCCCTGTATTGACACCCCCTGATCATCGGGATCATTGAAAACTATCAATCCACATTTTGTTACACTAAATCCTAGTCCTAGAGCTTGACCTTCCCTTCCGCATATATCCTCCAGCCGTTGTATATCATCTCGGCTGTCCACAAATAAGACAATATCGTCCGCATAAAATAAACCTGGAAGCTTGGGCTCAATCATCACGACGTCCTGTTTGTGTGACAGATTAAATCCATTGTTGCTACCTTCTAGCGCTTTTTCCAACCTCACCATATACAGCACGAATAACAGAAGGGACAAAGGACATCCCTGTCTCAGCCCCTGACTAATATAAACGTTCGCTTTGCTACATATTTCTTCCAATTCTACGCAAACTGTATTTTGTCGGTGCATCTCCCTCAAAAGCTGTATACAGTCGTCGCTTATGCCCCCCTTCCTTTAATGTATCCCACAAAATCTTTTGATTAACGTTGTCATATGCCCCGGTGATGTCTAGAAAAGCCACGTACGAGGGCTTGTTTTCTATTTGAGATAATTCTACTCAGTGAGTAAGAACAAATAGCTTATAGTCTAACCGCCTATTAACTCGAAATTCATTCTGAAGTTCTCCCAAAATATTGTGATTTTCTGCCCACGTTTCTATTTTTAAGTTTATTGCCTGTATCACCAGCCTGTGGAGTACCGATGTAATCGTTAGTGGCCAATAAAGTGTCACTCTTTTGTCCCTTGCCTTTAGAGATTAAGTTCATTCTACTTTTTCGCCAATTAGTCCGGTATTTGCCTGTCGGGTAAGCCTTTTTCTACGGCTTTCCACAGTGCTTCTTTAGTGTTATGTCCTTGTTCGTTAATGAGATCTAAACTAAGGGAAGCGCGCTCGGAATATCTACTTCAGCCTTCTTCCAGTTGAAATTCTCAAGTACTAGCTCTTGTTCGGTTGCGCTCTCCGTCATACTTTTACTCGCCGGGGAAATCCCCGGGACGATCTCTTTAAACGAATCGGCTGTTACCTTTCATGGATGAATGGATCCATCCATGGATCCATCCATGGATCCATTCGAGCCTGGATGGATGGATCCATCCAACTAGGCTCGACCAAAAATAAAATTATGTTGGCTTAATGCCTTGTCTACTTCGATTAAATCGATCTTACTATTCGGAAAAAAAAAAAAACGAATCCACAGCCCAGTTCTCTGCCCCTTACGGCAGAGTCTCTTTATTTTCCCCACTATTTATTTTTGTCCTTTCTCTCTAGTTTTCTGCCACCAATACTCTAACCGTCTCTTACTTATTTCTATCTCGGGCGTGTTCAGCTTTCCACTATTGTCCCTAAACCCAAGCCTTTATGTAGGCTCATGCCCAAACGTACACCTGGATGGATACGTCCACATTCAATCAGAACATATTCTCCGTCGTTTCTTTATCTTCCTCACAGCATTTGCATTGTTCGTCTTCTTTACTGAATCTCGCTTTATAACTACGTGTCCTAAAGCAACCGGATCTCGCTTCAAACAATAGATCGCTTCCCTATGATGATGATGAATTTTTATCACAGCGCCCTCTGGTCAGTGCATGCTGCCTGTACATAACGCACGTGCACAAAAAGCGTGTCTTACGTTGCGCGTCTCGACCGTTCGCGTCTGCGGCGAGATTCCCTCGGAGAAGGCGAGAACAGGCGCCATGACGAGTGCGTTGGCCAGCTGTCGCACGCGCACCGCGGCCACGTCCATGCGACCCAGGTGGAGCAGGTGGCGACCGCGCACCACCAGGCCTTTCCTGTCGACGCCCAGGTCGTTGAGAGACTGCATGACTCCCTTGCCGTCGTGGCCCATGAACCGCCGGTGAATCTGTCGCGCCGAAGACAGGGGCGTAGCCAGAAATTTTTTTCGGAGGGGGGGGGGGCACCTCCTTGATTTCGGAGGGGGCACCTCCTTAAAATGGCCATTTTTCGCTATGTATGCCATGGCGAAAAAAAATTTCGGGGGGGGGGGGGGGGGGGGCACGTGCCCGGTGTGCCACCCCCTGTCTACGCCACTGGCCGAAGATCGTTAGCAAGGGTACCGACATGTGCCTGTTGGTTCATCGTAAACTGGCCTGTCGAATTGCGCGGAAACAATCCTACACAAATATGAAGTAGCAGACGGACGTAAGCACTTAATTGTGTCCGTCTGTTACTGCATCTTTTGCCCAGGTTTGTTTCTGCGCTATGCTACAAGGTACTAAGGTTGAAGTCTTGATCAGTAGGTACATAACGCTGAAAGAACGAACCCGTCAGAAGGACAGAAGAGGGAAGTGGCACACACTTCTCTCTTTCATCCTTCAAATATCTCTGTTTTGTCCTTCGTCCTTTTGACTGCTTTATTCTTTCAGCGTTACGTACCAACTGACCCAGTCTTCAACCTTAGTACCTTGTAGTATAGCGCGAAACAAACCTGGACAAAAGATGAAGTAACCGACGGACACAATTAAGCACTTGTGTCCGTCTGTTACTTCATCTTTTGTCCACGTTTGTTTCTGGGCTATGCATACAAGGTAGTAAGGTTGAAGTCTGGGCAGTTGGTACATAACGCTGAAAGAATGAAGCAGTCAAAAGGACGAAGGACAAAACAGAGATATTTGAAGGATGAAAGAGAGAAGTGTGTGCCACTTCTTTCTTTTGTCCTTCGTCCTTCTGACGGGTTCATTCTTTCATAGCTACAAGCCAGGTTACGAAGCTTCTCAGACTGCGCTTCCTTCAATCACACTCTAGAAAAAAAATTCCCATGATTCCTATTTGTCAGACGTGGGTTGCCACGTATATGACTCTGTAAAGAGACACGTGAAGTTTCTTTGGAGTCATTACACTCTCGTCGGGGAGTCGTGGGATCCAAACGACAGTTAACATGTCTCTTTAAAGAGAGTCATATGCGTGGAAAGTCGGTAATGGTGATTGTTGTGGTTGTACGTCCCATAACCACGATGTGATTATGAGAGACGCGGTAGTGGCGGGCTCCGGAAATGACGCGGTAGTGACGGGCCCTACCTCCAGCATTTCGCCTGCATCGAAATGCGATTAGAACACTGGAAAAGGCGCCTTGTCCTGTGTTCTTCTAGTCTCCATTCTTAGTTGCTCTTTTACATCATGATCGTATACCAACACGCCGATCTGGCAACACGTGCATACCATGAGCTCAACGGTGCCGGGCTGGTATGCGGTGCCCCCCTTGCGGCCGGTCTGGCAGCACGCTCATCTGGAGCTGCCTCTTCCTGTCTCGCACGTAGATCCAGGACACCACGGGGTAGTAGTTGGACTGCACCAGCTGGCGCTCGCGCTTGTTCTTGTCGCTCACGTCCCACGGTCTCGTCGCGTTGGCACTGCATCAGAGAATGGTTCGCGTTTCGAAGTGAATGATTTTAGCAAAACAAACACAAGACTTGACCGCAAGGCTTAGTAAGAGGACGGCGTATTCCCCCCTGACTCAGGCCGTTACCCTCATCATCATCATCAGCCTGACTACGCCCACTGCTGGGCAAAGGCCTCCCCCATATTTACCCGATGAATCCGGTCCTGTGCTTGCTGCGACCACGTTCTCACCGCAAACTTCTTTATCTCATCTGTCCACCTAACTTTCTGCCTCTCCCTCGCGTGGTTGCCTTCTCTTGGAATCCAGTCTGTTACTCTGAGTGACCTGCAGTTATCTTGGCTCCTCACAACATACGCTGCCCAAGCTCATTTTTTCTTGATTTCGACGGAGATGTCGTTCACATGCGTTTGTTACCTGTACCATGCGATTGTGTTTAACGAAAACGGATACTTCGATCCATTCCCCTTTTTCAGTTCGTTTCAAGAATACATGAAATTCACAGCGGCATTATCCTACACTTGTAATCCTTATTCCGGCAGTATGAAGTAAAATACGGTAGTCTCGGCGAAATATGTTTCGCCGAATAGCGCTTGTGTTGTCGTGTTCGTCTCCCTCTGTCCCCGTAGTAAGTGCGCGCTATTCTTTGAAGAAATATGTTCGCAGAGGCGTATTGAGGCAATAAAGAAAAATCAGACATATCTGGTTTAGGCACTGCAGGAAGTCACTCACGCTCGCGGCATTGTCTGCTTGCCGTTAGAGTCCGTGTAGAAGATGCCGTAGTTGGTCAGGTCGGACTTGAAGCGGGTCACCACGTCGTAACCGAACTTCGATGGAGGCCTGCGTAAGGTTGAAGTGTGAGCCCTTTATAAACAAGCAACACCACTGATCTCCTCGATTTGTCGTCTGGGACTGCCCGAAGACTGCCCGTGGACTGCCCGAGGAGTGTCCTATGCGATGCTTATAGCGAATGAGCATTCGCGTGCGCAGCAAGTCGTGCCACTCGGGGCACATCTGAATGATATAAGGAGGATACCTTCACATAGTTCAGTGGATGAATCTATTGGAGGCGCATTAAATGCCTCATTACCATTATAATTTGATAATTCATTTATAGGACTTTTACGGCCGCCTTTAGATGTATTACGTAATATTGTGAGAGAAACAGAGGAAAATACATCGATTGGGATCCCCTAAGACCACAGGCGTGCGCACGGGAGTGGAAGAGGGGGGGAGGGGGGGGGGGGGGGGGCATCTAGTTTGTCAGTCAAGTCCGCTTCGACAATCTCTCGTGTAATTCAATGGTTCATTTTGTGACTCTGTACTTCCATTACTATAAATGTGCGTCCTTTGAAGCATCTAAAACACCAGTTATGCAGGGTGCCCCAGCTATCTTCTAACGTACTTTATGCCGACGCACTATGACGATGCGACCGAACGCATGTTGCTTACTATCGTCTATAATAGGTTACACGATTTTCTGGTTCCCGCTTAATTGCCTAATTAGGCATGATTAATTAACTAACATTTGAAGCAACGAAGCTAGCCAAAAATTTATCTGGAAAAGTTGTAAATCGGTTCGCAAAACGTCCGATTAGACAGTTTATAACTTTGTATCGGTTAATTATTGGTGTTTTTCTGCTTATTGCAGATGCCCGCGAAATGCAAAAAAAAAAAAAAAACACGTGACATGCCAACTTGCGCGCCGTATTGTAGCGCTCCCAAACGTTCCGTACGACAAAGACCACCGTATTTGGCCAGGAGTGCTGTTTCGGCAGAGCAGCGACGATGGTGGTGGCTGTGCGATGAGACAGGTCATGCTAGCGGCAACACAACCGATAACAGCCGCATCTGCTTATCGCTGTCGTGAACCGTCACGAAGGAAGCATATGGCTCGTACGCGGAACGTTAGGGAGCATTGCATTCACGGCGCGCCTAGGCGTGCAAGCGGCATTGTCACGTTTTTATTTTTTTTTATTTTTTGTATTTCGCGGACATCTGGCGCAATCAGCAGAAATATACCAATGATCAACCGATATGAAGTTACAATCTCTAATCGGACGTTTTGCGAACCGATCTACAACTTTTCCCGATATAATTTTTGGCTAACTTCGTTGCTTCAAACGTTAGTTAACTAATCATGCCTAATTAGGCGATTAAGCGCAAAACAAAAAATAGTGTGACTTACTCCAGACGATAGTAAGCAACATGCATTCGGTCGCATCGTCATGAATGCATCGGCATATTTTTGAACCCGGGCTAAAGATAGCTGGGGCACCCTGTATAAGTCAGCGCTCGAATGTCTCTTCTGTGTTGGTACCTTGTTCAGGTGTTGTTCTAGAGAGTAAGGAACGACAATTAGGGTTTGTAAGATTGATCTCATGTGCAGCTATGTATTATACGGTGTCGCTATTATTACGTCACACTTCGAACAACCAATGTTAATGGACACTTCATACGAGGACACATATATCGTGGACCTCACGTGGTCGGAATGGGTCCGGCGATCCAGTCGAACTCGATGTAGTCCTGGTCGACGTAGAGCCTGATGACCTGGCTCAGCCACGGGGTGAACCACTGGTGCACCTCCTGCACGATGGTACTCTGCGCAGAGCCGTGGATGGGGAGACTTCATTTGTTCATTGCCCGATTCACCGAATGTCTGATGAAGCGGTCGACCGCCACATTTACCGCACATTTGCGAGAAGGCCAGACAGTGGGATGAACATGTGAAGCGAGAAACTGCAGAACACAAATATAGGCTCACACGTGACTGAATAAAGAACACCAAAAATCAAAGCCAATTCCACCCCTAGTGAAAGGTGTACGAACTGCGGAGCATCGATTCGCCTGTGTTACTGTTTATCTTGTGCTTATCTGCTCGTCTCTGTCCTTTTCATGTGATGATGTGATATTCTATATTCTTTCGTGAACTCGTGATTATCTGATTTGTTTTGCGGTTAATATCCTTCCTATTCTATTCGGGCGCGTTGGCGGACTGCGCCGCTCAGTTCGGGCCTGGACATGCAAGCAACTCTGCGCGATCCAGCAGGCCGAGGAAGCTGCCGGGAGACATGGTGTCTCTGTTAGCTCTTAGGTGGGAGCCCAGCCCAGCAATCTGCCGGAAATTAATAAAGCTTTCCTCTCTCTCTCTCTCCTTTCTACTGCCTTTCTAATGTTTGCTGACCCTGAGCGTGGTATGTCTAACTCCCGACGCTGGCGTTTCGCTGTCACTTTGCTGGCTCTGACAGACGAATTAGCCCTTCAGCAACTCTGGAGTTCACGGACAAGCGCACGCTGGCGTTCCAGACGTGCAGCCTGCTCGGCTTGTGTGTATCAAACGTGGGACCTGCGTGACGCGAACGCGAGACGACGACAGGGCGGTTCCTTAAACTGGTCCGCAGTTAAAACTCTAGG
The DNA here is from genome assembly GCA_030522465.1 of Rhipicephalus appendiculatus. Taxonomy (NCBI): domain Eukaryota; kingdom Metazoa; phylum Arthropoda; class Arachnida; order Ixodida; family Ixodidae; genus Rhipicephalus; species Rhipicephalus appendiculatus. The sequence goes on from JALIZH010032968.1 coordinate 3,133,516, forward strand.
ATAGCCGTCTATCCATTCAAGTACAATATTTCTCTTTGCTGCAAAGCGATAGATAAGAAGCTGATGCATGAATCTTAACGATTTTGCATATGCCAAGCCACGATTATCTTCTCCCCAGTTGTGGGGAGAAGATATGGAGAGAGAGAGATGAGGCGCTGAGTCACGATGCCTTGTAACAATGCTGGTTTCGCTGAACTTACGTTCACAGCCACACTCCTCGATATGAGCAACAATATAGGATAAGCCATTGCTGCCGTATACCTGCATCATGGTTCATACATTCTATATAGGTAAGACAGGAAGGTGTGTTGTGATTTTTTGTTGTTCTCTGTGCAGCCACGTGTGGGTATATATTTATGTTCTGCGCACGAGAATAAATTTCACTTGAGAATTCGGCGCTTGTGTTTCATGTTTTTTTTTCCCCTGTGAGTTGGTTGTATTTCGCGGCGACGTTTCATAATTACGAACCCACACCAACTCGCCCAATTTTAAGTCCTACTTAATGCGGGTCGACGAGACGTTACCGTAACGAGACGGCAGGTGGCGTTTGCGCGGAACTCCTCGGCCTCGGCTTCCTTGGGCGCGAACAGGACGTGGCCGTACTCGGAGCTGTAGCCGGCGAACGACTGCTCTAGGGCCACGTGCTCGTTCTGGCCCAATAGGGAGACCTTCTTCAGCAGGCAGCTGCTCGAGTCCACCACCACGCTGTACCACTGCGTTCGAGAGTTCTTTTATCTTACATTTAACAATTTTTTTGTAAAACTCATTCCGCGCCTGCAATATGCGTGAGGTCGCAGTAGTGTTGAAGGGCCACAGGCCTGACCCTGACATAGCCTTACCGTGAGGATATGAGCTATTCAAACAGGTTCTTGTTACTATATGCTTTGTAACCCCACTCTAAGCGTATCCTATGTTAAGGCTAAAGCCTTAGATGCTTCATCAAACGCGAAAATTGACAGGTGTCCCGCGTTGGCAGCGTTAACACGAGTGATGCACAGAATCATCATCACGTGACGACGTCACCTTATGACGTCATTATGAGTCACAGATCACCAAATTTTGTGGCGTCACCATTACACTTGAAATCCGAGCGCGTAAAGTGGACGGGAACTTAGAAATACAAGGATAAGCGCATTACTAAGTCCCTGTCCACGTTACGCGCTCGTATTTCAAGTGTCATGGTGACGCCACAAAATTTGGTGATCTGTGACTCATAATGACGTCATAAGGTGACGTCGTCACGTGATGATGATTCTGTGCATCACTCGTGCATCACACGCACAAATTTATACGCATAGATTATTTTAAACGCGAAGCATTTCTCAGCGCACCAGTCACTTTGACCGTATCCGTCCAACTAACTAACTAACTAACTAACTAACTAACTAACTAACTAAGACAAAGGCAAAAACAAAGTACGTGATACCTTGTTTCTGAGGACGTAGTCAGTTCCGGCGGAGAGAACACGTTCACTAGCCTTGATTTGCTGCCTCAGGAATGTGGCCCCTAGGGAAGAGAGCAAAAGCAAAATTGGAGTTCGTGCTTTCGAAATTAATATATCTTTTGTTCTTGCACAATGAGAGAAACTTGCTCGCCTTTGTACAAAGCCAATTAATAATTTTGTGCAAAATCATAAGCCAGCAGCATGCCACGAGCCCCCCCCCTCCCCCCCCTTTTTTTTTTGCTTTCGACAATCTCATTATAAATCGTTTGGGCCAGAGCGGCCATGGGGTGGTTCTTGATTCTTGTTCTTGTTCACCTATCAGTGTGGCTCACACCCACTTCTGATCCAAAACGGTCTTCTTCTTCTTCTTTACTGCTATAATAAACAGCACACAGTGAGCGTGTGATTGTGTAATAAATAGCGCACAATGAGGGTATCACTGCATAATTGTTCATGATCATCTCTTCAACATCCCGAGCTATATAACAGTGCCACGGCGTAATCTCATTTCGAAATAATTGAGTCATCCCTTGTGGCTGGCACGTGGACGTGGGTTCGACTCCCAATCGATTCGTCCGCATTACGCCGTGAGCAGAGCTCATAAAAATAAAAAAAGAACACTCTCCAATATACTTCGATTTATGTGCACTGTACAAACAAAAGAAAAGCTCCAGAGAGTCGTATATGATCCGTGCATCTCCATCACTATGTTTGTCATAATACAACGTGCAATTGTTGTGCGTTAAATCTTATAAAATTGATTTGGTTCGGATCAGCGAATCACGAAGCTCACCGCGGAACCGCTGAACGAGGAAGGTGGAGACACCTAGCGGCGGAACGGTGGCGAGGAACACAAGGTCGTGGAACGAAGTGCTGTTCCTTTCGGGAATGTGGAACAGTGCGTGCTGGATGGGGATGATCTGCGAACAGTCACGATTGGGAACACATCTGAATATAAATCTATATAAGTTTAGATTACTGTACTTATTTACTTAACTCAAATGGGTGAATATTGCCACGTGCGCTTACTTTTTTTATGTTAATGTGATCGTGTTTCACCCACAAAAACAGTTACCACCGCTTGGCAGAGGCCACGTGGTTATGTGTAGGAAACTACTCGATTGTTTTGCGAGTGTGCTATCACCCCCTGTAAAGTCGTTTTCGCCTCACGGTACACGAGCTTCCGGCGGGTCGACGTAGTAAGCGTTCTCGCCGCCGTGCGAAGTATGGCGCTGCTCCCGCGGTGGCGCTAAGGTCCCTCTATAGAGGGACCTTAGGTGGCGCTAGGGTTCCTCGATGGAGGGGAGCGCGCGCATCGAGGAACCCTAGGTGGCGCCGCCCTGTCGGCGAGGTAAGGCGGGTGCACGGGGAACAGCAGTGAGTCTCTTTTGGGAACACACTGGACAAGCGCTGCCTGTGTTTCCTTTCTGTGTGTTTCCCTTCCGTGGCCCTGCTTTTTTTTTTTTTTTTTGCGCTGTTTATCTTAAATATGCACAACCGACTATCCCAGTCAGCTACTTTATTAAGTTACATTTCTCTTTTGGAGCTTGGCGCGGCCGTGGACGGTCGGCTCTAGGGGAAAGTCCGTGGGTACGGATACCACGGCTCGTTCCCACGAACTCCCGTGGCGAGTCGAACGCCAGCGACACCGCATTCGCGGTACACTATATGTGTTATATGTTGTTTTTGTGTTGCATTGGCATTCTATTGAGTTATTTGTCATGTTACTGCAATCATTTCTATTTTAGAATGTATACGTACCAGCTATCTCAGCTCTTTCTTATTCTAAGCATTTCTAAAATTCGGTTGTCCAGCTCGTCCGTAGTGTAAAAGCTGTTAATAAACGGCCACGTGTTCGTTGGACAACGGCGTGCACTGTGTTCATTTGTTCTGAGAGAGGCGCTTGTTAGATACCCCGTGTTTCAGACTTTCTGATATGATTGCGCGCACGACACGAGCAGCAGAGTTCGCTCTAGGAGCTAACGCGAGCACCAGCATAAAAATCACGAAACCGTAAAGTGATAACTAGTGAGCTTACAAGATAAGGAAAACATCCAGTTACATTCAAAACTGAAAACTAGTACAAAATGATTCACCTGTCGCTATCACATGCTACACCTAGCTAGCACAATTCTTTCTTAGACAGGGCAATAGAGGGCACACTGATACACTGGAGTAGCGCAGGCGCACAGTTGCCGTTATAAGTACGTGTCCAAACATTGAAAATTCAGTTGTAAGTTAACACTTGTGTGTGTCGCAACTTGTTTTTTCGTCCTTTGTCTCGGAGGACTGCGCTGAAGAAGAAATTTATGGATTACCAACTAGCTCGTACATGGACATTGATAAGATGAAAAGCGGCAAGAATTATTGAATACCTCCGAAGGAACGAAGGCCTTTTGGTCGTTGACGACCCTGTAACCGCTCGTGGCGACGGGAAACCGGACGTGGGTCTTCACCATGACGCTCTGCGGGTTGTACACCGTCACGTAGAACTGCGAATATAAGACAGAAAAATTGGGGCAGCTACGCACTAGTGGTGCGAAGAACGAGGAAGCAGCGAAACAGGTTGCGTTGCCCTCCTTTTTTTCCTCCTCACCCCCCAATTCCCCTTCCCACCCTTTGCAATAATATATACTATACATGGATGCTTGCTCTCTATTTTTTCTCTATCTCTTTTTCGTGTCTGTTCCTTTCTATCTCTTTCTTTCTCTCTCTGTACTCGTTATCTCGCCTTCTGTCTTTTTCTCTCTCTATTTCATTTCTTTCTCTCTCCCTTTCTTCTCTCTCTCTGTGCTCATTATCTGGCGCATCACAGTTATTGCACCCAAAGGCACACAAATTGGCGCACGTGTTCTCGGAGCAAAGCAGAAGAAGAGGACGAACAGAGCGCGTGCTGGTTCATGATGATGATCGTTTTCTGGCGTCGCCACTCGTCGTAACAAAAAGCTCAACAGCTCCGCTGTAAAAGAGGTAAGGAGGATGTCAAAATGTTCTCACAGAAACGCGCAGACCTTTAAGTTCAGATCTCTTCCACTACGTTGACGGATGGAAGCCAGCGAAGTCAGCGGCTGCAGCTGCGCGTTCTGCGCCGGAGGTTGCACCTCGTTCTCGCGCCCATTGGCGCTTCTTCGCGCGTTGGTGCTCCTTCGGTTCCCGCCCTTCATTCTCCGAGCGAACGACACCCGTCCGTCCCACAGCGAGTGCAAAGGGTAACTGCTGATAACAGCGCTGTCGCAATCTCTACGTCACGAGACAAGGGGGGACGCAATGATTGGTTCTGCGCGTTGTTATGTCCGCGGAAGCGATCCGCCAGAACCTGGCCATATAAGCTTCGCTGTGGAAACCGCAAATCTCGGACACCAGATAAATTCTCCTATGTCACGTGGTTGGCTTCGCCGCATAAAGGCTTCACTAGCAGTGATGCACCCTTTACAGGCAAAATGCACGAAGCATTCCAAAGGGGGGGCTTTGGTTGAGTTCAGGCACATGATGATCGATGACCTTTCGTGATTGGTAGCTTTTACATCGAAGCACGTATCGGAAGAACGAATCCGCGATGAAACACGCTCTTATATGGGGTTGACAAACAGCGTCGGGCGCTGGTCGAGGCACTTGCGCGGAGTTCGAAGGGGCATTAAAGACAAAACTCCGTATCAACTCCGGCTGATTCATTAGTATTTGAAAATTCTGTTTTCGTTAGTTTGGATACAATAGGCTAATTATAAAAAAATAAATTTTAAGGTTCTTTTTTGTTATTTTGAGTTGAAACCTCGCACCAATTTGTCAGTGTGACATTACGAATTTCAAGTTAGCTCAGTGAGTCTTCTGTGTTCAGTGAGATATTGCGTGTTCAAATTTTATGTACAATGTATATTCATTTGTGTTCTTATTTTTGATCATTTCCCTTTTACGTACGATGCTGTGGTTGTGACTGCTGCCACACACAACGCCCAATGGGCCTGTAAGGTATTTCGAGTAAATCAATGAAAATAGAGCAGAAAAATGATGAAAAGGAGGAGACGATGGACAATCTGCTGCTGATCAATGATGATGGAGATGGTTGTAATGAAGTAGGAGGAAGATGAACATTAAGGTTATATGTTGATGATAGCAATAATGAAGCAGATGATGAAAACTAATGACGCTGATGCCTGGAACAGGTGCAAGATAACAAGAAGATAAATGATAAGAAGCCCACATTATTAAAGGGGCCATGACACGGTCACACACCGAACCGCGGTTTTCAGCGAATTATAAATGTAGAAGGGCTACTCTGCCTGTACATATGGACTGTGAAAGAATATTTCATTGCGAAATGAGCCCTAGAACTCACCGGCTATAAACCCCGCCCACCACCGGCGATTGGCATTTTGCCACGGTGTGTGCGACGTCGTGTGCTTCATGGAGTGGAGCCGTCGTCTATTATCTAACTTTCAGCCGCTGCAAATCGTTCAGTTTTCAATGCCGAGCTGAAGGAAGCGGTAATTAGCTGCATTGTACGCTCAGCTGACCTCGAAACAAAATATCGTTGGCCGAAATACAGACGTTCGCAAAGCAAGCGGCTTGTTAGGTCACGGCTCGCGAGTGCGCCAGTCGTGTTGTCAGACTCTCGGGCCACTCGCATGTTTATAAAAATGCTCATTATCAATTCGGTGCTCCACCAAAATGCGCTTACATTTCACCAGCTTGTTTGTGAACACCCGATGATTAACCCACGTAACACAGATTGAGCGAAAGTTTGGTGTCATGGCCACTTTAATGATAAGTTAGTAACGATGATTATTATGATGATGATGATGATTACGATAGTCAGGCGCTGCGGGGTTGGAGGCAGCTTACCCTCTCGAGGCTCTCCGATGGCGGGCACTCGCTCTGGTTGAGTTTCCGGCAGAACTTCGGGAAGAGAACCCGGTTCGTCGAGATGCTGGCCAGGTTGTCGATGGCCTTGGCGACGATTTCCTGCGCAACGCACGAGTCGGTGCGTGAGAATCGGACTTTAGCGAGATTTTCTTTAGAGGTTAGGTCGGTGCACGCACGCGACAGCTGTGACTGTTGAGCAGCTCGTGATTGATGTATGCTACGCGGTAGAGAACACTGACGACAGGCAGACAGGGACAAGCGCAGACTATCAACTGAAGGTTTATTTTTCGCATACCACATCTATATGACTGAAACAGGAAAAAGAAAAGTTAGCTGTTAACAAACAATAAAAAAACAAAATTTGTACAGCCCGATACACGAGGCAGAAAAGCGGACTCATTGGCCATGCGCGCCATTTCGCAGGAACTGTAGCTGCTTTACCTAAGAGAGCGATGGACGGTTTGCTGACGCAGTTGTCAGTTTCCCGCTCTATTTTCTCTGCTTCAGTGATTATATGATTACTATCGTCTTTGTACCTATGCATCGAAACTATGTTTTCAAAATCCTGCATGGCACTAAATCAAGACAATTTGGCTTTCTTCAGCTTGGCTCTGAAATTGAACTATTTGCAGCGGCTGAAACTTCGGTAGAAGACGACGGCTCCGCTCCTTCCGGCGCATGACGTCACACGCGCCATGGCAAAATGGCGGTCGCCGGCGGTGGGCGGGGTTTACGGCCGGCGACTTCTAAGGGCTTGTTTTGCACTGAAATATTCATTTTATGGCCCACTTTTCCTACCTGCATAGGCATAATAGACCATCTACTTTTAATTTTTGGTGAAACCCGCAAATTATCGCGTGACCGTGTCATGGCCCGTTTAAAAGTTGGAGGACGCTTGAACTTCGCCTCAAGAGTTGAACGCGATAGCGTTAATCGGGCCCCGTTCGCGTCGCCTTCTCAATCGGCAGCCTCGCTTCGCTTCTCGGTGGACACCGTGCCGCAAGGAAAGGAACTTTTGTGCGAGTAACATTTTCCTTTAAAACTATCCTACAATGACTGCGGCAAGTGCAGCTGCAAAGTGCCCACTACACCATATTTGTTCCTTTTTCGAATCAGTGAAGTACCCACTACGCGTCCGTAAGGCAACGCGTGAACCTACGCAGCTGCTCGCTTTGTTTATCCTTTTGCTGCTGATGATGATTAAATATGTCTGAGTGCTTTTTAATGGGTGGGTTTTTAAAAGCCTCACTCATTGTTCAATTCACATGTCTTGACGTCTGGCGCGATTCTACGCTTCTTCCGCGCAACATCACATGCATTAAGCATTAAGGAGACTCCTCGCATTACATTGCATTCGTAGAGGTTTTCTTTATTTTTTTTTTCTGATACAGATTCAAGCAGTGGCGTGGCTCTGTGGTAGAACACCTACTTGGCACGCAGAAGGCCTGGCTTCGATTCCCAAGTTGAACCCTAGTTTTTTATTATTGATTTATTTGCATCCATCTGGAATTTTTGCTCGCGGGCGACGCTGGTTTTTTCGCTCACAGCCAACGACGCCGACGCCGGAATTTCTGCGAAACGAGCTCCTTAACGCTGTCGCGTTAAAACCACCTAGCCCTTACCACAACAACGAGCTTTGTGGGAGCCTTGGTCAGTTCCAACCTCGACGATCAGCTAAGGCTTGATCGGACTTGATTAAAGTGGCAAGTTGGGCTTGTTGATACATAGTTCTGACACACTACAGCGCAAAAACACACAACGGACGGAACACAAACCACGACGACGAGCGCTGAACACAGACGTTATCCACTGCATATGCGTATACGTACGCCATCTCTTTATCAGCAAGTTGTAGGTCCACCGAGGCGGACGTAGGAAGGGCACGCTTACACAACCCTCCCCCCAGAGAGGAAATGCGTTCTGATTCTACGATTTCACGGGTGATTCGCATTTTGTTCTTCTTAATGACGGAAGTGTTGTTTAGGTCGGGAGAGCTATCCTGACAGGTTATACAAGGACTAGCTAGGAAACCTTCAAAATCCTTTCCGTCACGCGCGTTTCTTACATTGTTCGCATGCTCCCTGCTAAGGCTCGTCGGGAGGGCCCAGGACGCGTCCCGAGCTCAAGACGTTGTGGACTTTAAGAACGCTTCTCTCTTCTCAAATGAAGGCTTTTATTCTCTCGAGCACTCACCTCGCAACCGTCCAGCGCTGTGCTGATGCGGTGGGTGAAGTCGGCGACCACCTCGCTGCTACTCGTTCCCCTGCCGGACGCGCAGCGCGCGTGTGCGTCAGCAAGACTCCGAGGAAGGAGCTACGATACGGCTTGGCGCGAAGCGAGTTTTAACTAATTATGAAGTTGTCGAGAGGACAACATAAACCAAGAATACGAAGACAAACACGTAGGAAAATATGGCAGAGGAAAGATCTTAGAACGACAACAAGTTGATCTAATTGGTACGGATACATAATAAAAGCAGGTAGGCGTGCTGCATACACGGACACAAGAGAATGCACACCAAAATTCGATGAATGTACGGCCATGATTAAAGCAAAAGCTTTTTAAACGCACGAAGAACGAAGACCGAAGAACTAAGAATTTGACAAGACAGTGCTTAAGACAGAATTTGACGTAAGCGCTGTCCTGTAAAATTCTTAGTTTTTCTGTCTTCGTTTTTCGTGCGCTTAAAAAGCTTTTGCTTTAAACATCAATGTTCACCAACTAGCCCATCTCGCCGTCTTGTTGGATTGTGTGGTGTTCTACAGGTACAAAAAAACAACGAAGAAATCCATGGTTCTTGTTCAAGTTCAGATTTCTATTAGATACATATATTTACCTAAGATAAGGGCCAATTAACTGTCAGGATAATTAATGAAAAATAATTGACTGAGCTAATTGAAAGATTGTTTGAGCAACTGCGACCGTTGCGACACCAGGCGGAGCAGATCTGAACCACGCGCATCTTACTGCGTGGCCTCTGAGATCCGCTTCGGCAGCGTGACGTAACAGAGTTCACCCAAGGAATACACCAGGGCGCACGAACGCTGACGTGCTAGTGCCACTACCAGGCACCTAAGCCGAGGGATTAGGCTCACCTCTGGATTTGTTTTTAGATCACTGAGCTGTGTTCGGTTAGTTGAAAGCTTACGTGATACCGTCGTGGTGTTGTGCCATAGCGATCGCCATTTCTGAAACATAAGAACGAAATAAAATAAATTAACGCCAGAAAAAGAAATCGGCAGATCCCACGTACCTTGGGAATTGATGTTATGCGAAGCATGCGGAGGGAGGGTGACTGTGTTGTAATTTTTTTATTGAGCGAAACGTTACGAAATGACGCTAAACGTATGTACAAATGTTGTAAGTACTGGCATATGTTGAAAAGTCGCATATGTTGTATATAACCAGTTGTTTACAGTTGCGTAACGATGCCAACATCTTAAGAACCTTCCAGCGCGAACTAAATCTAAAACAGGGACGAAGCGAGAGGGAACAACACCAGCGCTACCGCACTTGTGTCCTGCACTCTACTCGAACCATCTTGCACAGCCGGCTCGCATGCGTGGGCGAAGGGGGGCAGGAACCCGAACAGTCCTCGCAGCTCAGGTGGGCACAGTTGCTTTCTGAGGTGCCAGCCATAGACCCTCGCCTTGCACTCACACAAGGCGATGAGGGGGGGGCCAAGGCAGCGGGATTAGACACGTCGAGGTTTGGTAACACAGAGAAAGAGCTCGCAGAACTAGAAATAACCTCCCCCGTTATGCATTATCAACGTACCCAACTTCATACTCTTATAATACCATGTAAGGTTTTCGCCTTATATGGCGAAAGCCATACATGCCTTATATGAAAAAGCCTGATATGCTTTTCCTAGAGCGTAAGGCTTCCGCCTTACGCTCTAGGAAAACAAAACTCCTTTGACTCGTTCTTGTGAGTCCTGACTTGCCACTTATATGACTCTCTTTAAGGAGAAACGTGAACTCTCTTTGAGACCATTGTACTCTCTTCGGAGAGTCGCACGTGGGAACCAAAAGAGAGTTAACGCGTCTCTTTAAAGTGAGTCATGTACAGGGCTGGTCAAAAGTTCTCAGGCCACTACCCCATGTATTCCTATGGCAGCGTGGCCTGGGAACTTTTGATCCCCCATGTACGTGGCTATAGTCAGTACACACCGAAAAGAGAGTAACACATACTCGTTTTTTTCTTTCTCTCTCTTAGAGTGTAGTAGCCGGGAAGAAAGAAAGAACATAGCAGTTCACGCACCCAGCTTTTGTATTTTGGGTTCCTCCATCACGTTGAGCAACGCCGTCATCTGGCGGCAAACCTGCGAAGCGTCGACGCGAATATCCGTGAAAGACGGCAAGAAATGCGAGGCACAAATACGCTCTTCGCCGCTAACGCTGTTCACTGTGAACCCTTGTCGACCTCTTGGGGTTTTTTCTGACTGTGTTTACTCTTGCTGCTGAGTGGTGCACCGTGAATCGAAGTGGCACGTTCACGTGGGGGGGAAGTCGGACTTGCATCGTCGTTGTTTAAACAACAGGACTATGCATATTGTAGTCATAGAGTTTCCTATAAATACACTAGAGGGAACTCCGGCGCTAGTGGCTATGGAAGCTACAACGCACGGTGCTTCAACCACCATGGAAATGATGGTACACGGATTTGTCTAAGCTTCGTTCTTTCGGCTCCGTTTGGCTCCGTGTGGCCTGAAGTCGCATTGTCGCGAGACGAAAATCGGCAAATGTTCAGCAGTTGCAGTTCCACCACCTCAAAGGGACCGACAACTTTTATGCCTTATATCGCACTTAGTGTGTACAGAAACTGAAGGAAAACATAAGATAAAGATAAGGTTGGTTTGTGAACACGGGCCTTAAAGACCTTTCACATCCGAATCAGCGGCCATGCATGCGTCAGTCAAACATCTGTTACGCTCTATGCTGCTTAAAAGAGATTGTTCACTCTTTGAGGGTGCTGACATGTGTATGTTGCCTGTTTGACGCCGTTCTCTGGTTTTTATGCGTCTGCGCACGCGCGTGTTTGTGTATATATCGGAAGCCTTCCTTCTTAATAAAGAGTTGTGAGCGTGTCTTTCTTTCCTCTCCTTCTTCTGTTTCCTCTATTTTACGAACTTTGCGCTACTACGATATGCATAGTAAACACCAACTCGCCCAATAATAAGTTATCCTGAAGCGGCCGGGTTACGGCCACGGAGGTGCCTCACGCTAATGGCTGACTCTGATGTTCCAATAATTGTTTACTTCCCATCGTTACTCCCCGAAAGTCATGAACCAAAGGCAGGCCATTGTTAGAAGCACGCCATCTCGCTTCACTTTCATTTTTTATCCACTTGAAGTAAGTATCTCGTCTTTTGAACCGACCAACGGGGCGAGGTGGGAGGAGGCGATAAAGCTTTGCCACAGAAGAACTGACATTTGGGCGAGTTGGATGCTGTTAAACTCTAGGCAATTCTTACTCACATCTGGCTAGACATGTACAGCAATATTTGCAGACACTGTGTGTATTTTTGCGCATGCGGATCAGGCTACCAGAGAAATTATGGAAGCTTTTTACATTCACAAAAACGGGCCCTAGTTGTGTAGGCGTGCCTTCTATTGCGCTGTATGACAGAGAAATGTCTTTCTTGAATACGTTTTGTCACCTAATACAGTTGTTCTGTTTAGTCCACCTTTAATCTTGTGATGTTTATCTTCTGTTTGACGTCATCGGCGTGTGCCCACGTGTTTATAGGTAGTGCTTTAAAATATGTGTTTCTGTGCTAATAAAGTTAGTTGGGAGAACAGCGCTGGAGTTCGTGTCCCTTCTATACCTCTGTCCTCGTTGTATCGTGCTGAATCCACTCTTCATGTTTAAAGCTTTGCCCCTGCCTACGTCAATGTACGTACATAGCTGGAAACTGAATCCAAGACCGTCACGTGTAGCAGGTGATTATATTCTGCGCGTATACCTGTAGGAAGTTGGACGCCTGGCGTATGTGGTACTTGAGCTGCGGCCTGTTGCTATAGTAACCCGTCCACCACTCGAAGTTTCGGTCCGAGTAAGGCATGAAGTCCCCGCTGTAGGAAAGAGCGCTCTCCGAGGGTCCCTTCTTGCGCCGGAACCACTGCTCGTGCACCGACCGGAGGTAGCACTCGGGCGTCGAGTAGAACGCGTAGTAGTGGCTCCCGTTCTGCACCGGAACGGAATTAGAGCGCACTGTGATCAAATACTTGAATACAACTTGATTACGCGTCTATGCTCATTCTTGCGGAAGTTATTTAAGGAACGAGTGAGACAATTTGAGATGTTTACGCACATTTTCAAGGTAAATACAAGTCTAAAAGAAACTTAGAAGTTGGCGATGAAGCAGATGTAGGAGCGTTGCGTGATAAAAAACACGCTCAAGCTGCTGCGAGATCTGCATACCGCCATCGATAAACAGTGTCTATAAATAGCTTGCCGTTATTATGCCTGCGCACGCATGGCGTGTGGCTGAGTGGTCTAACGCAGCGCGCTGCGGAGCGAGGGGTCGCTGGTTCGAGTCCCTGGTCGGGTACCATGGAATATTTTTCTTCTGATTTATTTCTCTTTGTGCCTTATATATATATATATATATATATATATATATATATATATACATACATATCCGGGGCATGACGGCGACGGCAAAAATCAGCCGAGAGTGTCCATATGATTGCTATCGCAATAATACGGTAGGGCCAGGAACGGTTACCGCTCTTCAGAAATCGCAGGGGAGGGGGAGGGTACGAATGGGTGTGCCGAGTTATGCTTTGGCATATGAATGAAAGCTTAGGTTAGATTAGGTTAAGGCGGGGTAAGACTTCGTTTGGTAAAAAGATTCCATTTTCAGATTTTGCAATCATCGGACAGAGCGTTTGTTTATCTTTCAGGAAATGTATCACACTTGGGTACTCTCGGTTTCAAAAATAATTTTCGGACCTTTTTCTTTGGCACGTTGACAGGAAAGGTTGGTGTACCTCGAAGTAGTCTCTGCGTTTTTCTCGAAACATTTTTGGAGGTTTGTGTATCTTTTTCTCGCGGACTAAAAAGGCATTAGCAAACGAAAACCCTCACATATGTGTTAACTAGTGCCATTTACATAACTGGAACTAGTATCAGTAGCCTAGGTGTATTTTTTTAATATAAAAAACATTCGTAAGTGGCAATTTTCATACATCGAGAAACGTAAAAAAAAAACACATAAGAAATGTAGTTTTTGTTGTACTCTCTTAATTTTAATTCCACTTCTGTAAAGTGTTGGTTGCTACGTTCGTGCGAAATTGCCAGGCTTTGCAATTTGCAGTTCTTAAGAAAAAGTACAAATGTATCAAAATTAAGAAAACGAAAATAAAACAACAATAAATACAATTCAAAACTAATTTTCAGCTGTAATGCAACCTGTGTCTATATTTAAAAATTCTTGGAAATTTTATAGCTGTAGCTTTTGTTACCACTGCTGCAAAGACAAATTTCCAAACTCATTTTCAGTCTCACCCCACCTTAAGTCAGGTTAGGTTAGTTTAGTTAACAATGTGGAAACGCACAGTCCGATCGTTATGGATCTCACCATTGAGTTGATGGTGTCGATGAGCATGTCCATCTGCGAGTACCACACGGTGGCGTTGGTGTAAGCGAAGTCGTCGCCGAACATCACGATGCGCTGCTGCGTCTGGTAGCCACGACCAGTCTGCACCGCCGAGAAGGGCAGAGTCATATCATTCGACAGATTCAATTCAATTCAATAAGAGAAAGGAGCAGTCACAAAATGCTGCTGGAATGAGTAGCTTGACTAGTTGACTGTCCCCTTAGAACAACAGCAGCGAACTGTGCGTAGGACCTATACAGTACTCACGGATTGAAACAGGACAATTTAGGGCTAAGTAACAACCATCTGTCGTTTTCACCGTCTTCACTTTGAGTCATACCGGCATAATTTCGACTCGAACGCGTAGATCAGAGCCAACATTATCTTTAGAGACGAGATTCTTTGCGATGTTACGTGTCATTATACTGAAAAAAAAAAAAAAACTGGTGTCGTGTTTCAATCTGTGAGTACTGTGCATCACTAAAAAACACAAAAAAGCCGAGGTACACGAGCAAAGATCACAGTTTCGGCCCAAGGGCGAAGCAATACAATAGCAGCAAATGGGAATGTTACGCGAAATAAGGCGAGCAGCCTCACGATTTTGAATGCGATCTCGCGTGGCTCAACAACGAACTGGTTTAAGGGAATACGGCCTATCCACGGACTGAAACTGTTTTTGCGCTATCCACGCATGTTGAGAGCACAGAAGGTTTACGAGCCGTCTCCTGATATCTGTCGAGATAGAGTGCACGCCAGCGCTAGCGACCACGCCCCTTAGGAACAAAGTTCGCAGTTCCTTCTCGAGAGACGTCCCCTCTCCCACCGACGCTCCTTCGCCCGGCGAAAGACGGCCAGGGCGTTTGCTCTCTGCATGAGAGGCCATCGACGGCAGGACTCGCACGCGGGGGGCGATGTTATCGCATGCACCCCTCTTGCGACGGAGATAGTCGGCTTGTTTTACATCTGTTTCAGCCGCGTTCGTCCCTAGCGCTTGCGTGCTTTCACCCGCACGTGGGTGGTGGTGGTGGTGGTGAAAACTTATTTAGCGTACGATGCGAGAGGCGATGTTATCGATTTGGACTTTATACGGAGCATGACGGCGACGACGAAAGCCCGGCGAGAGTGTCTACGTAATCGCTATCACAATGAAAAGACAGGCTGTAAGTAGGTACACACGAGTACCGCTTATACAGCGCGTACAGCTTTCCCAGAGCGCATGCTTTCCTTTTAGAAATCTCGGTCCGAGTTAGCTGGGGCACCCTACATGTATATACGGGGTGAACTCACGTACTCATGCATTTTAATGACGCTCTCACCTGAGCCGGAGGCGAATCCGGTGCCTGCCTAGCGTTGGGCTTGTCCAGTGTTGGATTCTCCTGCCGCGCTCCGTAGCGCGAGCTTGCGGCCGGATACAGCGCAGGTCCACAATCCGTGGAACCCGGATGACAACGTTCTCCTGACGCAGACTCCAGCTCGTCGCTTTTCTGCAATCGCGCGCCAGTGCAGTGCTTTAAAGGCCAACTCCGGCGATTTTTCGAGGTCAATGGATCTCAATGAAATTCGCTGGGTACGTTCCTTTGCACATTTCCGTCATTTATGCCAAATTTCAAGCTTGAGAGATGCGCTGATTGTTTGCAAATGAATTTTAAAGATTGTCTGCAAACGCCCACCCGGCTTCCCACAATTATTGGCAACATTGCGTTTGTGACGTGTTGGTTTGCCGGTCGACGGAAGTGACGCAGCCGATGGGTTCGCTAACTTTGGTCCGCTACAGCGTATATTGTGCTGGCCACAAGGCGACGGTGTTTGGCCGGCGCTTCGCTGGTTTGGCGCGCGATTTTCTGTTCTCTGTGGAGTAGCATGTGATACACCGCGTCGGCGGGACCAGCATGCCTTGCACAACTTCCGGTTCGTAACAAACTACTACGTCATACGTAGACAGTACACTCGGTTGGGTTTCAGTTTCGGTATTGCGCCTTTTTGCTTATTAAAAATTATTTTCGAATTTGATGTGCATTTCAGCTATCGGGTGCGTGACAAGAGTGTCTCGGGAACATAAAAGCACCATTACCCTGACACGGTCAAAAAATCGCCGGAGTTGGCCTTTAAGGGGGCATGACACCCAATTTTCGATCATAATCGGTGTTATGTTGGTTAATCCTGGTGCATTCACAAATAAGCTAGCGAAATTTTAGCGCATTCGGTCGAGCACTTAATTTATAATTCAATATTTTTATAAACATGCGAGTGGCCTGAGAGACCGGCAACACTGGCGTACCCGCGAGCCGTGACATAACAAGCAGCTAGCTGTGCGAGTGTCTGCATTCCGGCGAACGATATTGTTCCGCGGTCAGCTGCGCGTGAAATCGAGATACTTTAGTTTTCTTCTCCTTATCACTGAAATTGAACGATTTGCAGGGGCTGAAACATTGGCAGAAGACGACGGCTCCGCTCCTTCCAGCACATGACGTCACACGCGCCATGTTAAAATGGCGGTCACCGGCGGTGGGCGGGGTTTACGGCCGGCGACTTCTAGGGCTTGTTTTGCTCTGAAATATTATTTTACGGCCCACTTTTCATATCTGTAGAGGTATAATAGGCCATCTACTTCTAGTTTTCGTTGAATACCACAAATTGTTGAGTGACCGTGTTATGGCCCCTTTAAGCCATCTTCGAAAAGGACGAGATGTAGTATCATTGCTTCGTAACTCAGAGTCATTGCGTCCTTGCTCTGCCTGTTACGTCATTTCTTATCGCTTGACAAGCAACGAATGAGAACAGACATGTGACGTCACAGAAGCAGCACGCTACACGCCTACATTACCCGCTTCTTCATTAGCACAATCGCAACCGCATTTAGCACCGGAGTGAACCAAATATGCTTGTCTTACTTGGAGGTTTCTTATGAATATCATGTATTGCATTACAGTTATACGAAATGGTTAATCATGTATAATTGTGCTTGTCCCCTCATTCATTCATTCATTCATTCATTCATTCATTCATTCATTCATTCATTCATTCATTCACTTTTGAAAAACCCGCCACGGTGGTCTAGTCGTTAAAGGTACTCGACTGCTGACCCGCAGGTCGCGGGATCGAATCGCGGCCGTGGTGGCCGCACTTTCTATGGAGCCAAAAATGCTCGAGGTCCGTGTACTTAAGACTTAGATGCACGTTGAAGGGAAACTCCGGCGCATTTTCGACCACATTGAGCCGTTTTCAAATAGTATTAACAGTCCTGTGACAGCTAAGGGTGGTTCATTTTGCTGAGAAACTTGTCAATAATTTTAAATAAGCAAGAAACAATGAGTCAAAACCGAAACAGGGAGCTGCTCCGTGCTGGGCATGCGATGACGTCACGAAATCCGCTACACGCCGCCACGGCTGGCCAGGTTGTAAACATAGAACACGCGCTTCTTCCATCGCACGAAAAGCAAGCTCGCGATGTCATCCGTAGCTGAATCAAGCTGTGCCAGCGTGTCTGAACTTACCACTGACAAGTTCAGCGATGATTGCTGCTGCTGTCTGAGCACGGAAGCATCGCCTTTTGATTCCTACCCGCCGGTGCGTGATGTAGCTGACGTGCCCCGCACCGATCTCCGTGTTGCTCAATATTGTGCGTGTTCACTGTAAGACCCGATGTCATCGACGACTAACACGTTATGCAGCTAACAAAACCGAACAACCGTGCTCGCGTCGTCGTCGCCACGTAGAAGAATTCGCGCGCTTCATCCGTCTGCTAGATGATGGGGGGGGGGGGGGGGAAGAGCAGGTATGTTACGCCTTATCACGGTGTAAGGATATACGTAGACGGGTCCTGCCTAGAGCTGTGAACGGGCCTAATTTTCAAGCCCGAGCCCGGCCCGGGCCCACTGACTGCGTCGTAGGCCCGCCCGAGCCCGACCCTAAAGGGCTTCAAGCCCGTCCGGCCCGGCCCGACGTACAAAAACACAAGCCCGGGCCCGGTCCGGCCCCTATGAAAGTTTGCTGAGGAGACATGATATCACTTTTTGATCATGTGGCATTTTATTCAACATATCAAAGTTAAACATATGCAAACGACACATCTTAGTGTGCATACACAGATTACAAGTTGTGTAAAAATAAGAAGCTGTGCAGTGATTCGGACTTCAGTGAAGTGCGGTGCTCCTGCATCACATATCCCGTCAAGAACTGAAGTTCCGTTCGCTGCTCGCACTGGTAGCCGGCATCGCAAATATTTTTTTCGCAAGCATAGCAAGCTTGGAATAATTAGATTCCTTGTTCTTCCAGAAGTTTAGTATCTCTGATGCAGGACAGGAGGATGATTGCATGGATAAATAATCACAAAGGTGATCTGTGTGCTCATTGCTAAGTGCTAGAAGACAATTCCGGCACAACGTCTATATTTTTTGGTTTGATGCGGGCTTTGGACCTGGCCCGGCCCACCCGATGCCCGAGATGAGTAGCCCGAGCCCGGCCCGGGCCCGGGGAGATGGGAAGACGTCCGCATACCCGAGCCCGGCCCGCGGGCCAGGCCGGGTTCGGGCTTTCGGGCTACCCGGAGCCCGTGCACACCTCTAGTCCTGCCCCCCCCCCCTCCCCCCCCACGCGTGGAAAAGCGCAGACTCAACGTGCCCCGCGCGTCCAGATTATTTTCGGCCCGTTATCAGTTGGCTCAGTTGGCTTGCTGCTTAGTCGGTGCCTTCTTAGATGGCGCTACGACGAGCGGGGTCAGTCGTCTCGGCAGCAACGCGCATGCTGCTGATTCTGTTTTTTTTGCTGGCATGTGAGGCCGCGCTGTTTTGAAGCCAGGCTTTTTCGTTCGCTCGTGTCGCAGACCAGGTAGGCCAGGGACCCGGGATTTTGTTCTCTGTGAGGGGGCGGTTGTCCAGCTGGCCCAGTGCCGCTGAGAGGGTCGCTCTTTCGCTGTTGAAGCGGGTACAGTCACAGAGAAGGTGCGCGACTGTTTCGCTGCACCCGCATACTTCACATGACGGGCTGTCAGCCATTCCAATAAGAAATGAATAGGCATTTGTGAACGCCACTCCAAGCCACAGACGGGCCAGCAAGGTACTGTCACGTCGTGATAGGCTGGGCGGGATACGTAGCTGGAGGTCAGGATCCAAAGTATGCAGCCGCGCACTTGTGAATGCTGGTGAATGCCACAAGTCCAACGTCAGACGACGGGCTAGCACACGAAGTTCTTTTGCGGCGTCGGATCTTGAAGGCGTTGATGCGGTTTCTGCAAGCCACCGGACTGAATGACAAACTGTGACTGTTCGCGAACAATGTTGCTGCTTAGTACACGGACGGTGTTCCAGACACAACTTTTTTTTTTTTTGCCTAGTGTCGCAAACTCTTCTTCCTCTCTTTCATTCTTTTACCCCCCCCCCCCCCTTTTCCCCTTCCCAAGTACAGGGTAGCAAACCGGAGTCCTCCTCTGGTTAACCTCCCTGTCTTTCCTTTATCTTTCTCTCTCTCTCTCTCTTTTTCGTTCGCGTGCGTTTTATGCTCTTGTATCGACGAACCGGGTGGCACCGAATTGCTGCGAGGTGTCTGAAATGGGTAGAACGTGTTTTGTACCGAACTTAGCATGACATAGAGCTTAGAGCATAGAGAATAGAGTTCGCATATTGCATGCCCATGCAATATGCGAACCTATCAATCTGACACGCGTGGCGGTCTACGTGAAAGGTAACCGTTAAGGTATTTCATCTTTATGCAAGTTAATCGACGGTTGGCTCACGCATGCGTTACCACTATCATCGATATGCCATGCCTCAATCATCAGACACGTTTCTTCATTCCTATGCCGGTACAAAACTGCGCATTCGTCGAATTTTGGCGTGATTGAGTAGACCTGCATGGACGCTTATCGAGGCAAAGTGTCTATTCAGGTCTACTCTACTTAGGCTGACGTCACCTAGTTAGTGCGTGTGGCTACCGGCGGTTCCGCATTGCCGTTTTAGGAGTGACCTTTTCACGACCCCTTTAATTAATAAGTTGCATAGCTCACGTTGCGCAAGCACACGAACGCTAAGTGGATGATATAGAAACTACGTTTCACCCGTTATCGGAGCTGTAGATGTGAATGTGCGCGTTGTTGTTGATGATGATGCGATTATTTAATTACCTTCATTGGGTCTGCTTGAAACTCATCGTTCGGAGAGTCGAGCGGCTGTGGTGCCTGTAAAAAAATACACATTTCGACATCATCAGGGAAACAATGACTAGATGACCGCAAATAGTAAGCAGCATCTCACCCCGAAAAAAAAAAAAAGTACAGGCTCCTGCGGTGACAACGCCACGGAGGAAGTCAACCCGGATAATGTCGAATTGTTGCAAACATACATAAGCGTGCGCAGGGTCCCCCTTCAGGGGGGGAGGGGGGGGCGAAGGTTCGTCGTGCAGCGCCCCCTTTCCCTATTACGTCAATGTATGGGGCTGGCTTTGCGCCCCCCCTTTCCTATTATGTCAATGTATGGGGCTGGCTTCGCGCCCCCCCTTCTCGCCCCCCTTTCCCTATTATGTCAATGTATGGGGCTGGCTTCGCGCCCCCCTTCTCGCCCCCCTTCCCTATTATGTCAATGTATGGGGCTGACTGCGCCCTCCCTCTGCCCCCCTTCCCTATTATGTCAATGTATGGGACTGGCTTTGCGCCCCCCTTCCCTATTATGTCAATGTGTGGGGCTGACTTTGCGCCCCCCCTCTCGCCCCCTTTCCCTATTATGTCAATGTATGGGGCTGGACTTTGCGCCCCCCCCCTCTCGCCCCCCCTTTCCCTATTATGTCAATGTATGGGGCTGGCTTCGCGCCCCCCCCTTCTCGCCCCCCTTCCCTATTATGTCAGTGTATGGGGCTGACTGCGCCCTCCCTCTGCCCCCCTTCCCTATTATGTCAATGTATGGGACTGGCTTTGCGCCCCCCCTTCCCTATTATGTCAATGTGTGGGGCTGACTTTGCGCCCCCCCTCTCGCCCCCCTTTCCCTATTATGTCAATGTATGGGGCTGGCTTTGCGCCCCCCCTTCTCGCCCCCCTCCCTATTATGTCAATGTATGGGGCTGACTTTGCGCCCCCCCCCTCTCGCCCCCCTTTCCCTGTTATGTCAATGTATGGGGCTGACTTTGCGCCCCCCCCTCTCGCCCCCCTTTCCCTATTATGTCAATTGTATGGGGCTGGCTTTGCGCCCCCCCCTTTCCCTATTATGTCAATGTATGGGGCTGGCTTCGCGCCCCCCTTCTCGCCCCCCTTCCCTATTATGTCAATGTATGGGGCTGACTGCGCCCTCCCTCTGCCCCCCTTCCCTATTATGTCAATGTATGGGGACTGGCTTTGCGCCCCCCCCTTCCTATTATGTCAATGTGTGGGGCTGACTTTGCGCCCCCCTCTCGCCCCCTTTCCCTATTATGTCAATGCATGGGGCTGGCTTTGCGCTCCCCTTCTCGCCCCCCTCCCTATTATGTCAATGTATGGGGCTGACTTTGCGCCCCCCCCCCTCTCGCCCCCCTTTCCCTGTTATGTCAATGTATGGGGCTGGCTTTGCGCCCCCCCTTCTCGCCCCCCCTTCCCTATTATGTCAATGTATGGGACTGGCTTTGCGCCTCCCCCCTTCTCGCCCCCCGCTCCCTATTATGTCAATGTATGGGGCTGACCTTGCGCCCCCCTTCTCGCCCCCCTTGCCCCCCCCCCCCCCCCCCATGCGCACGCCTATGCAAACATATATGAAAGGGTCGTAGATAACATTTCTTCAGCAGGGCGTTCGAGATTGATACAGAAAAGCAATAATTAAACTCAGCCTGCTTCACTTGAGAACACCTCTTCACTTTCAAGTTCAGGTGACCTTTTTTAGACGACGACATATTTGCAGTGAGGTATGAATATAATCTGAGTATAATCTGCATATGAATATAGTGAGTATAATCTGC
Organism: Rhipicephalus appendiculatus; assembly: GCA_030522465.1. Taxonomy (NCBI): domain Eukaryota; kingdom Metazoa; phylum Arthropoda; class Arachnida; order Ixodida; family Ixodidae; genus Rhipicephalus; species Rhipicephalus appendiculatus. The sequence continues at coordinate 3,155,337 of JALIZH010032968.1, forward strand.
AGAAAGGTTCCTCTGGCATGAGGAGAAAACATGGTTCATGACAATAATCCAATGAAAAACTGAAATCTATGAAATTGCTAGCCGTCATTACGGTTGTGTTAAAGCAACACTTACGGTGTCTGTAGCTTGTATGAAGCCGTGAGCGACATTCGCTTTATTTTCTTCCTGAAAAAAAAAATTAAAACAACCAACGTGAAAATTTCTATCGCTGTCGTTTTAAGGGCTCTCACTTTGGCCGGTATTTTACTACCAAAAATCAAGCAGCAATTGCAAGTACAGTGTCTTTTTTTCTTTTTTTTTTGTCACTTTTAAAGAAGCCGAAGAATACTGTTATACACTAGAAGTCCCGTTCAAAACAAATATTCAGGGACGATTACGACACTGCCTTAATACGAATTCTGAGTGCAGCTTCGTGTTGGGACATGGCCAATTGTGTTTCAAGTTTTGGCTATCCGCCGTCGTAGCACTGCAATATTCGTTACATACTGCCACAGAAACTCCCAGCGCTCGAGTGCTACGCACATCACTCGGTCCATTGCAGGCGTCGCGAACCAAGCGAAACGCCGACAGCCCCATTACGACAACCGTAGTGCACATGCCAGCCCTGCATGCGCACAAGCTTCGACCGAGGGGCCAGCGCGCGTGACGGAGGAAGAAAGCGAAGTAAGAGGCCAGCGGCTCGCGATATCGACAGACTCTCTTTCGTCCTCGTTCGCTCTATCGGTTACGGCCGACGCCGCTCAATGCAGGAACGGGTATACCTAAGACGCCGCTCATCGCAAGCTGCGCTCTAAAAAGGCTGTTATTGCTCAGGAAGTCTGGAAAGGTGGCTTGAAGTATAGCAATTACTTTATTTATTCCAGAAAGAGGTAATGCGTAATAGTATTTTTGTTCGTTAGAATATGGGAAGGGCAGTCAGAGATTGGGTTCGCCACCCATTCTTATCTAACGTGGTGGCTTGGGCGAGTTGGTAAGACATAATTCACTTAAAAACAGCGCTAAAGACGGAGGACAAGTAAAAGAAGGACACAGACGGCGGCGCTGACTTTCAACTATAGATTTATTTGCCAGAACCGCGCAATATACAGGGTGTTTCAAGAAATGTGTCCACTATTTTTAAAAAAATCAGCAAAATGCGGTATTTGCTCGCTGTCTTCATATATGCTTTTTCTGTAGCGGTAGGCATATTAAGATGGTTTGAAGACATGATTTGGGACAGTAATTAAGAAAGTTAAATTAATTAACTTTTTAATTAGTGGAGTTAGGTGGTTAAGTTCAATGGGAGAATTAAAGTCCTTCATGCGAAGAACCCATTTCAGCTTTGAGATTTCGAAAAAGCGGCCTCAATTAATTATTGTGGCGTAATGAAATTCAGGCGAATTCAACGGCGAAACCGAAACCCAAGCAGTGATGAGCGCACCAAGCAGACGACTAGAATGACGTCACTGTTCAAGACAACGGTTACAGAGGTGCAGTTCTTCCCCGTTCGTTAACGTATGTGCGTCATACCTGCTACTACTGGAAGCGCAGCCCACACACTCACACCAAGAAGTCGGTTGATGGTTGATGTAATGACGTTCACTCATTTTGGACGTCTCAGACGAATGTGGCAGTTGCGCTCTTCCGCGTTTCGGTTTCGGTTTCGCCGCTGAATTTGGGAGAACTTCATTACTTCGCAATTATTCCTAGAGGCCGCTTTTTCGAAATCTCAAAGCTGAAATGAGTTCCTCGCAGGAAGGACTTCAATTCTCCCATTGGACTTAACCACTTAACTCCTCTAATTAAATAGTTAATTAATTTAACTTTCTTAATTACTGTCCCAAATCATGTCTTCAACCATCTTAAGATGCTTGTCGCTACAGAAAAAGCCGCTGTGAAGACAGCGAGCAAATACCGCATTTTCCTGATTTTTTAAAAATAGTGGACACATTTCTTGAAACACCCTGTATACTTGTGCAGTATCTGACAAAAAATAGGAGGAACGAAAAATGATAAAAACAGTAAAAACCAGTAAAGACAATACGCGAAATCTATGAGGCTGCGGAAATGGCTAGGCTAGGCAGCGTGTGCGTTAGCAGGCCTTCGATTGCGTTATCACAGAAAGAAATTGATTTTCTTCAGAACGCGGGTACACGTGATGTTCATGGGGCGCCAACACGATGATTATGTATTCATAGGTTTTTACTGTTTTTATCATTTTTCGTTCCTCCTATTTTTTTGTCAAATACTGCACAAGTATATATTGCGCGGTTCTGGCAAATAAATCTAGTTGAAAGTCAGCGCCGCCGTTTGTGTCCTTCTTTTACTTGTCCTCCGCCTTTAGCGCTGTTTTTAAGTGAACCATTCTTATCGCAGTCTTCGACGTGGAAATCCTTGCGCAGCGAACTTTCCTGCCCTCTACTTGTGTTCTCCAAATATTGACACGGAGAAAACATACAAGGTTTATGAAAAGCAAGCCACAACTGCATCGATCAGAGAATACTTTAGCTAGGTCTCACCGTGAGAAAGTACTCTCTGAAGTTCACCATGCCGGGCGGAGAGTACCGGTGGGGCAAAATGGAGGTGAAGATCTCCCATTCTGCAAGTTGAAAAATCATGGGAAAGTAAATTTCATATGTAAGACGAAAGCCATGTGTTGCTTACGTATAAAAGAATCCGCCGTGCCGCTTTGAAAGGTGAGCTGTCACTTGCACGAACGTCGGTTTAACGAATATTTCAGAATAAGGAACTTTTAGTAAATCTCCGGCGGTTTTCCTATGCATTGAATGCAATAATCTTTCAATTAAACGAATTTCTTAATAGTGAATATTTCAGTTGAACGAGCTTGAACCGTGGATCCGGGCTCATTTTTTAAAATAGAATCAATGAAGGGAACTATGGCGCTGCGAACGGCCTGCCACCATGGGAATTTTTTTTTATGGTGGGTAGCAGATGGATTTGCCTTTATCTTCGTGCTTGCTTCTTCGAACCCACTTGTGGCTTCGCTTACAATTGTGTTCTGGCGTTTGTTTGGGATCAAAGAATGGATCTTTGTAAACATGATGACCAGATTAGAATTGGTGAGCCTAAAAGGTCAAGGTCGTGAAGTGGAACTGCTGAACGTTTGCCGAACTTCGTCTTGCGACAAAGCAGTTGCAGGCCACACGGAGCCAAACGGAGCCGAAAGAACGAAGTTTAGACAAATCCGTATGCTATCCCATGATTCCCATGCTGGGTGAAGCACCGTGCGTTGCAGCTCTCACAGACGCTAGCGTTAGAGTTCCCACTAGTGTACTTATGGGAAAACTCTATGCGACACACGTATATATAGGACTCTCCTATAGTAACAACATCGTCTTCTTTCCTCGCATTCTGCAAGCTCTGTATGTCATAGGAAAGCCCGCATCGCAGTAGAACAACTATTTGTGAAAGTTCCTACATCTTTTGTGGAAGAGCGCTTACCACAAGGCACGTCGAATGCAGGAGACAGGACGACGCCTGTCTCGTCTCTTCTTGTTTAGCCATCCATCGCAGTTAGGCATATGTACGTAAATGAAAAGAGAGAGAGAGAAATAAAAAGAGAGAAAGGTAGGGAGGTCAACCAGAACTGTAGCATCCGGTTTGCTACCCTGCACTAAGGGGAGGGGGGGAAAGGGAAAAGAAAGATGGAAAAGGAAAGCGAAAAGGACAGTAGACGCGCGAAAAAAAAGAAAAAAAAAAGAAAGGAGCGGGGGTGCAATAGGCCACTGCCACCACTGCCACGCAAAAAGAAAAATTTAAAGCAACGTGCGTCGATGGACCGCGAAAGTCCAAGACAAAAGCCTGTGTTGTCTTCCTTATTTCTGTGCATTGTCATGCGCGTTCTCCGCTTCCTTGTAAAGAGTCCATGTCTTTAAATCCTTACGCCTTCGCGGAGACCAAGTATACGACAGTGCCTCAGACAAGGCGGGACACCCACCGAGCTTTTCGTCGGCGTGCCACACGAACTCCAGGGCGTCCTTGGTTTCCCCTCCAGCGTCTCTCCAGGTGGTGCACTCGGCCCAGGAAGAGGCCGTCGAAGCCCATCTGCGAGGATGTGTCGACCGCTCGACATATATGATAATACCGGTAAAATCCCGAGCAAGCGCCCACCATTTCCCCACGGTGGAGGATAATCTGAGAAGATAAAGAATGAAACCGCAAAAGACGAAGACAGAGAAGAGGCTTGACATACAGGAGCGCTGACTTACAACAGTATTTTATTTAGAAACAGCAACCACGCATATAGCTAAGAACCCGTGACACATCACGCGTGCGCCGTCTGCACGAAATTCCTATCACGACGTAAGAAACAAAGCTCTTTCCTAGACAGAGCAATTGACAGTTTTGAAACACATACAGTCGGAGACCAAACTTCTTGCGATATATAAGAAGCCGCAGTGAGAGAGACACGCATTTGAACTAACTTGACTTTCTCAGCCAGTTGCACTGTTCCGCACCACCCCGATGCTTTCTGCACTTTGCGTAGCGATGCACGAGCTCCGGGACTGGCTACTACCTTTGACTGAGCGACGACGCCATTGGGTAACGTAATCACGTGACCTGACGATGACATCACAACTTTCTACTAGCTGTGACGTCAATATGGCGTGTCTACGTGACGTCATCAATAACGTAGATAACGTGGGTATCTCGACCACTTCATTCGCCTGGCGGGTTTAGCTTGACCGTACGGTCCCCCCTCCCCCCCTCCACTATTGGTTGAAGTCTTAAAAAATAGGCAAGTTTCACAATGGACGCAAAAATGAAAATGTGGCGAGGAGGGGCTTGTAACAACGGCCTGCCTTTGTTCCCGGCGTTTCAATAGTAAAGGCGGAAAGGAAACATCATGGTCCGAGCAGGCCCGCAGCCAACAGGGAGTGCCCTAGGCCCTCCCACTCCCTTTCCGATATTCTGATGTAGGTGGGTGTTTTACTGAAAATAAGTAACGAAAATGGGTGTCTTTCGATAATAGTGAAGGTCTTCAGTAAGTGACACCCCCCCCCCCTTACACACACACAAACACACACACACACACACACACACACACACACACACACACACACACACACACACACACACACACACACACACACACACACACACACACACACACACACACACACACACACACACCTAAAAAATATTGGCTATGGGCCTGGGTCCTAGACCACCAGTATCGTCAAAAACTTGCATGGCCATAACCTTACACTTTAGACAATGGCGTGGCAGGTCCTATAGAGGAGAGGTATGAGGATGCATATGCATGCATATGACCAGGTGAATAAAATCAATTCGTAGATCGCGCTCTTTCTGTCCACATTCGCTTTTCTGGTGTTGTCCGACTGTATGCGCAACGATTCCCACCACAGACATCCACTAACTCGCCCATCAAAAAGTCTTTCTGAAGGGATAGCTACGCGGTCAACTTGGCGTACCCCTTGGATATTCTGGAAGGGGAGACGACCCCCCCCCCCCCCCCCTGTGCGCACGCCTATGATCAGCAAAACGTGTCATTCCCGGGCGGGAGGTTGCCATTACCTGTGCGAACAGCGCAGCCTGTTCCCTGGAGTGGCCGTACGGGTCCAGCTGCCAGACGGCGCGGGGAAGAGCGCATGCGCCGAACGTGGCGTTGATCCAGCGCATGCCCAGCGTCATTTGGTCCAGGATGTCCGAGTAGTGCGTGCTCGCCTCGTCGTTCATCACCATGCCGCCGTTCACCAACTCCACGCGGCCTGCGACGGGGCCGATCAATCAATCAATCAATCAATCAATCAATCAATCAATCAATCAATCAATCAATCAATCAATCAATCTTTATTGGTAACATAGTAAGAGAATAGAATAGAAGTAACTATACTGTTAGATTCCATAGGAACCGAGACACCACTCGTGTTTTCCTATTGGGAAAAGACGAAGCGTTCCATTCTTGGACAGCGTACAAACAGACGATACACAAGAAAGAAAACAAAAACAGAACAAGCGCTGCTCTAAGAACAGAAAGATCTGTTCCAAGGGAACAAATGCATACAGTAGCAATAATAGCCTTGACTCGGGCGAGTTGGTGCATACTTGGACAAGTGCAGTGCGACTTAGACGAAGACAGGAAACGTCTGTGTCTACCCGTGTTTCGCTGTCTGCGTCGAACATATGCCAGACGGCGCGGGGAAATGCGCATTGGCATTTTTCAAAAGTATACAGTAAACACCATTGGCGTAGGCTGGTGGAGGCGTACCCCCCCCTCCCCCCCCCCCCCCCAAAAAAAAAAATTCTGGTTACGTTTCTGGTGCTAAGCTGGGGAACCATTTACCTCTTGAGATCAAAGTCGCGAGAAATTTCGACGTTACCTGCAAACGATACTTAATTTCTAACCAGGCATTTCGAGTTTTTATTCGCTCTTAAATTTTCTCGTGTATAATTAGTGTGTTCCTAGTAATTATGTGCTCGTTGTTTTTTAATATGGCTGTTTGAATATGTATAACATTTGTCACTTATCATGATACTTTCACTACTGTTTATTTTTTTTTTCTGTCAAGACTGCTGATTCTTATAACCTTTATGATATTGGACCCATCACTAGCTGCTTAGGCTATGGAAACCAAATATTTGTGCACACATTTCTCATATTATAGTCCAATAAATTCTGCTTTGATTGATTGATTGATTGATTGATTGATTGATTGATTGATTGATTGATTGATTGATTGATTGATTGATTGATTGATTGAAACCGGAAGTGGATTGCACGTAAAAAGACACACGCGCCTATAAGCGATTCCTGAACACAGTCCCTTCTTTAGAGAGGGAAAGCGACAGCTGACTTATGCAGTTGTTGCATAAGCAATTTGACATGCCTCAGGAATCTCCCGTGCCCTTTGATGTCGGTGCTGCATGATAACTGAGGTCCCTGTGATAACGGAGGTTACCCCCAGAGCAGGGGTTGGCAACCTTTTCGGGTGGAGGGCCACTTTGCATGAAGCCGACTGAGCGGGGGGCCGGACGGCAAACCGGCGCGGGGGGGAGGCTTGACGGCAAAGGGAAAAATTGATTACTTGATATACGAGTTCGTAACGTAGTCCCTGTCTACGTTACGCGCTGAATCACCAACTCGCCCAATCAGCCATTTTTACAAGGAAAAAATTGTGCGCATTGGCAATATACAGTACAAAATTGGGATAGAAATCAGGTTTATTTCCTGCACGCATGTCACGAGGTTGCAATTTACAGTCAGGTTACAAGTGCAAACCCCATTTGAGGTCAAAAATGCCATGTCGGTCTTCAGATAGGAATTGACAAGGGGAGGGGAGGGGTTCTGACGTCGTGACGGGGGCCGCATAATACTGCCTTGCGAGCCGCATGCGGCGCGCCGGCCGCAGGTTGCCGACCACTGCCCTACAGCCTTTTGTCAAGTATAGGGGCACAGAAATTTTGTGCCCTCTAATGGAGAACACCGCGCACGCCTGCGATAATGTCTTTGTGATAATGTTAATTTCGGGACACTGGAGATGGTGATAATGGCGGTGGTGATGGGCATTCTGGTGAGTGTTGAAATGTTCGTGCATTTTACTGACACTGGCTATCATGATGACAGAATTCTTACCAGTAGCAAAGTCGAGCACCCCGTGTCTCCTGTTGCCACATTACCTTCGGCGATGAATTTCCTGAAGATGATCCTGAAGACCTCGCTGCTGGACTCGTACCAACTCTTCAAGAAGGCCACTTCCGTCATGCTGAACATGCGCTTCTTGTTCTTCAGCAGCTCACCGCTCACCGAGTTCAAGATGGCCGTCGCCTCTGGAACGGACACATTGTATAGTCAACTAATACGGGGATCTGGGCGAGTTGGTATATTAACACCTTTGGGTAAAGCGCTCGTGATGTCCGTTTCTCGTCCTTTGTCTGTGCCGCGCTGCACGTTTACCCGAAGACATTGTAGTCCCCCTCCATAGTACGAGTGCACACAGTTGATCGAGGCATCGTGCAAATTGACAAGGTCTTACTGAGAAAGAAACAGCGGAGCTCGTGGATGACGCTGCGCATTTTCGTTACTTTTTTTTTGTTCATCTGACAACGTTGTCAATGTTTTTGTTGAAATGCGCTTAATTTGGCAGGTTGGTGCATCATTAAGACGGGAACAAACAGCGCTGGACACGGGTCGTTGAAAGAATGACAGTGGTTGTCAGCAGGGTTGCCGTTGGGTGGACATGAAAAGGCGCCAGAACTAACGCCAAAAGTAGCCAAAGTAGCCATGCCATTTGATATTATCACCGAATTTCTAGGCCAAACAGAACAGAAGCGGTGTTATGAACAGAGTCTTTACTATTGATGAATAAATAAAACCATTTTGAAGAAGTAAAACCACAAGTTTAAAAAACAGCCATGGCGCCAACTGGAAATTTTCGTCGCCAACGGGGTCCAAATGTAGCCAATTTGGCGCAAAGTAGCCACGAACGGCAACCCTGGTTGTCAGTTCAGCGCCTTCGTCTGTCATTCTTTCACCGTCCCGTGTTCAGCGCTCTTTGTTCCCGTCTTAATGTTTTTGTTGTTACTGCAAAAACTCTCGTATCCCAGCCTTTCGATCTGCAGTCGTTTCACGGAGGTCTCCCCTTCGTGTCCCGACTGCGGCGGATACAGCGATTTTAACCACATGCTCTGGGAGTGCCCCTCTTTACAGCGCCACACGGATCAAGAGATTTCGTAAGACACTTTTCATTCACTGCTCAAGAGCCATGACTGGTTCCAACAACTCCAGGCAGTCCAGAAGGCCCACGACGCGGCGGTGAGGCTTGGTCTTCCCGCCCCGACGTGGGAGCGGCCCGCGGTCCTCCGTCAATGAAAACTGGGGGGATGACTTTCTAGTACCTACCTACCTACCTTGCGGTACCTTTCAAGCCTTGGCACAGCCTGGACAACAAACAGCTTTTAGATTAAAGGGACGATGACACCCAGTTCTCGGTCATAATCTCTACTATGTGCGTTAATCCTTGGATGTTCACAAAGAATCTCGAGAAATTTCAGTGGATTTGGTACAGCACTTAATTTATAACGAATATTTTTATACACATGAGAAGGGCCCGATAGTCTGACAACACTGGCGCAATCGCGAGCCGTGACGTAACAAGCCGCTTGCTTTGCAAGAGTCTGTATTCCGGCCAACGATTTTGTGTCGTGATCAGCCGAGCGTACAAATGAGCTATTTCAGCTTTCTTCAGCTTGGCATTGAAAATCAAACGATTTGCAGAGGCTGAAATTTAGGTAGAACACGACGGTTCCGCTCCTTGAAGCACATGACGTCACACACAGCATAGTAAAATGGCGGTCGCCGGCAGTGGGCGGAGTTTATAGCCAGAGACTTTTAAGGCTCATTTCGCAATAAAATATTCGTTTACAGAACTTTTTTTTTCGTATATGTACAAGCACAATAGACCCTCTACTGCTATTTTTCGCCGAAAACCGCAATTCGGTGGGTGACCGTGTCATGGCCCCTTTGAGCACTGCGTGCAGTAAGTACGTTCCACTGTTAAAGGGAACGCTCAAATGAGTACCTTTCACGTTTCTGGCCCCTCTAACTGCAAGAGTATGTAGAAACATTGTTCGCGCATCGCACCAATCTGTCAAAAGGAGTCAACTGTCAACCATAAGTAGTCTTATGCAAATCTAAGCCGCTATGCTTTTGCGAGAGAGCGAAATCCGAGCATGTCCTGCCTACAGGTGTTCCTTTTAGCTGTGGACCCGTCTGTACTTGATTCCTAATGAGATTTTTAGATGGCCACTGCCTGTATGATTACATTAACGTGTCGAATCGGACTGGTTGGTGCGTTACTGAATTTGAGAGAAAACAGTGCCAACTAAGAACAGGGCACTGAAGAGATGAAAAAGAGGAATGCGTTTGACCACACATCGAATTAAATTACGAAACACTGAACTATAGTCTTATACAACTTTAGAAGTAAGTCCGCGAGGCATTTGCTCCTTAAATGCGGATGCGCACAAGTCTGCACCAATGGGCGCGCACTCCAGACTGACGTCATAAGCCGGACGGCCGGTGACCCCGCCTTCGGAGAACATTGCCGAGTGTATTAGCGGGACTCTTTGTTTAGTCTTTTGACACGTTTATGCGCACAACTGTGTACGCCACTTGTTTTTGCTCTGTGTATCAACTAGAGGCTAAGAAAGAGCGAGATATATCGTGATTAGGATGACATGAACCTCCTGCATAATAAATTTGTCTTCATTTCCCTTCATTTTGCAGTGCACCGTTGCATATGATCACTTTACTGAAGGCAATACCACGTTCGGCAAGTCGCTCGACGTGACACTTCCTGTGAGTCATGTGAAAAGTATAATTTTTCTTTGCTCAATATGGACATAACCAGTAATGAATTTGCACTATATTTCTAGCCTGAGATTTCATTCTATTTATCCATAAACAGAGCATCGATGACTTCAGGATAAATAGATATTTAATTACAACTTAATTAGGATTAGTTACTACGACACACACAAATTTACATAGTATGACACTATTTTTGTTGCAATAGACTATCGAGTGCCTGACATAACATTCAAAAAACGGCAGGAAGGGGAAGATGGAAGCTTGCGATGAAAAAATCCGTAAACAGGGGTTGCGTGCTCGAGCCGACGTTTCGACAAGTAGACTTGTCTTCTTCAAGGCTAGTTCTAGCCTTGAAGAAGACAAGTCTACTTGTCCAAACGTCGGCTCGAGCACACAACATTGTATCCATTTGACACATCTACAGACAGTTCTTCATAGGTGGCGTCTGAAAATGTTAGTCGCAGAGGTGATCGGATACCGCGCTTTGGTCGTCTGGAGGGTCCCCTCTGGACTTCTTATTATCCGCGTATGAATGTCACTACATCTACTACGTCACCGAATGAGCTTACTTCTCAAGTTGACTTCGAAGGTGGTGTGAGAGGCGATGTCCATGTGCGAGTGCGGCACGAAGTGGATGTTGATCACGTTCGGCTTGGCCTTCGGACATAGCTGCCGAAAAGTGAATAGAATAGTGAAACGAGTGATTCAATTGTGTGGTGCCGGCCAGCGAGCGAGCCAAGAAAAACGGCGAGACCAACAGGCCGTCAGGTTTAACCTGAGGTGACGTTTAGTTTACTCGCGTTTATTGGGGACCGAATTTCACTCACTCACTCACTCATCCGCCAAACTTTAGGAGAAGGGTAGTGTTACAGAGGAAGCGTATGCGGGTCTTTCAGAAAGTAGCATTTCAGTTCAAGAAATATTGTTCCGGCGTTACGATTGCGGCTTGAGGACCAGGGGGAGTACACGTGTTGCGTGAACGTGACGATGATGGCGGTGGTATTTTGACGATGGAGATGACGGTATGAAGAGGAGGTAATGAGAAGTGATCAAGGATCGTAATCGCCAGTTACATAATCACACGTTGCTTAACCGTTGAGGATAGTGAGAATCGAGCCTGAACTTATAGAAAAGAACGAGTAAAAAGGTGTCTTCTTTGGCCCGCAAGAATTATCAACATCTATGGACTGCAAATAATCAACATAGAAGCGCACCCGGCACCTCCCGGTCGCGATCGGAGTGCACGTTGTATGCGTGACACGGCATTCTGCGAGAGCAGAGTTTGTAAGAAAGGAAACACTAGCTAACCGGATGGCGATTACAGTTACGGCAGGAAATCACGCCCTTTTTACTCGATGTTTTATAAATTTAGGTACCTTACAGGTCCTAAGGCACTACAATTACAACATTGTGTATAAAAAAGTACCAAGAACCGGTAAAACAAATGACTGCACATTTTACATAAAATCTGAACACATAATGCGCAACGTAATATGTAATGAATGCATATTGCATAATAAATACATAACATAATACGTACATAATACATACAAATCTAGCGAGTTAATTGACGTTCTGCGTGCATAGGGATTGATAGGTATTGACATTTATAGGGCGTATAGAGTGCATAGAGTCAACGTAATACGCTCACTCTGAACGTGCAGTGAATCTCGCTGCCAGGTGGCTTCGGTTTCGCTCCCAAGCCTCCAGGTGGCTCTGAGCGAAGCGGCCCCATACCGGCTGCCATCGGCTGCGCGGTGGCTGTGGCCAGGAAAGTGGCTATGGTCGCCACAATGACGATCCCGCTGCATCGCATTGCTCGCCGGCACTTCCTTCCTACCTGCTCGTTGGGGAAGGTAACGGTTAGCTAGGACTTTATACGGGACATGGACGGCGACGCCGTCGGCAAAGGCGACGACAAAAACCCGTCGAGAGTGTCCATATAATTGCTATCGCAATAAAAATAAATCGCGTAGGTTTGGGCATGTTGGCATTCCATTGCAGCTTTCTAGCGCATACACGAGACAAAGTAACACCGACGAAATACAGGCGCTAAAAAAAAAAAAACTGTTGCGTGCCACGGCGGAATCCACAAAGTTGAGGCTATCGCCGCTGTGGCGCCACATGACGGGACGTACGGGAAGCAGTGGGGTGCCTCAATCCCCTCCTCCCCCCCGGCGCTCCGGATCGGTGGGGGAAAAGGAGCATCGAGGCACCCTATGACGCACAAAGGCGGCTTAAAGAAAGTACGGGTGTCCTTTTGTTGCGGGTTCATCGGAGGAGCGGCGAACTCTTGGCAAATACCGTATTGTCTCACATATAACCCGCACCAGGAAACGAACATTGTGCTTAAAAAGTGGGAGTGCGTTTTATATGCCCCCCGCTACGGTGGTCGAGTGGTTATTGTGCTCGACTGCTGACCAGCAGGTAGCGGGATGGAATCCCCGCCGTGGCGGCCGCATTTTCGATGGAGGTGAAAATGCTTGAGGCCCGTGTGCCTAGATTTATAGTCGGGTACAACTTTAGAAGGCAGCGGCATTTTCCCCTCAAAGGCGGATGCACACGAGCCTCCACCAATAGGCGCGCACTTCAGGTGACGTCATGAGCCTGAAGGCCGGTGACCCCGCCGACGGAGAACATGCTGCCATCGTTGCTGCCAGCTCAGATAGCAAACGACCGATCGTTGGCAGCAGTGTGATGAGATAGCCGAGCGTCTAGCTGCTCGAATGCGCATTTTGAGCTCGCCAACGATAAACAGGGTTAGCAATAGTGGTTCAATTCAGATATGCCAGCATTGAAATGTGTTTCTATGCCACTTCTTAAATCGAGCACGATGTGTGCTGGACGTTGCTTATCAGAACCTGAGTTTCTATTATAAGGAATACGCCATAAATAGAACTGCTTATTTATTTGAGAGGTCACGGAATGGATGGTTGGCTGTCCCGATGTCACCTCGCCCGCTCGCCCGCTCGCTCGCTCGATCGCGTTCCAATGTCACCTCGCTGGGCTCCATGGCGGAAAACTGGCACGGAATGCCGTGCGAGAACGTGCGCGAACTTACGAGATTGCAGGTTCGCAACGTCAAAAAAATAATAATAATAATAAATAAATAAAAAAAATAATTAAAAAATAATAATTAAAAAATTAAGCGTAACACATTGAAAAAAAAAAGCTTGTGCAAACACACAAAATGTATATATGAATATCATGCTATTAAGCCAGCGACTGCTTTATAATTATACGCCCGGTGCCGTCGATCTTGCTCCGTAGCAGACGACGCACAGCGTTGTGAAGGCACGGAGTTATTTTTCTCTCGCGATCCGGCATGTGCTGTAGCATTTCCATCATAACAGTTTTACCAAAGCACTCGTCAAGATATAGAAGTCTTATTTATACCGACAAATACGTGTTTTAGAAGCAGTCACAATTTTTTGAGCGGGACTATTTCTTTAGTCGCGGGTCCGCCACGGTGGTGTAGCGGCTACGGTGCTCGGCTGCTGACCCAAAGGTCGCGGGTTCGATCCCGGCCGCGGCGGTCGCATTTCGATGGAGGCGAAATGGTAGAGGCCCGCGTACTGTGCGATGTCAGTGCACGTTAAAGAACACCAGATGGTCGAAATTTCCGGAGCCCTCCACTACGGCGTCCCTCATAATCATATGGTGGTTTTGGGACGTTAAACCCCAAATGTTATTATTATTTAGTCGCGGAGGCAATTGGCTGCTGCGCTTCGGTCATCCGGGCGGTGCCTCTCCTGTCTTCTAAAGTTGTACCCGACTATAGGTGCACGTCAAAGAACCGTCGAAATTTCCGGAGCACTCGACTACGGCGTCTCTCATTCTGATGTCCCTGGCTTTTGGACATTAAACCCCAAAAATTATTATATATGCGTTTTATACGCTTATACGCATGTTTTTTTTTTCTTTTTTCTTTGTTGCAGAGTTAAAGTTATAGGTGCGGGTTATGTTCAAGAAAATACGGTATTAGTAACGATGATGTCATCACCACTTTTCTGGATGCATCATTTTTTCCCCTCAACAATGTTCTCTTATTTTATCGTCGGGACTCCAACAGCATTAGGTATCATAAAAAAAAAATTCGGGTATGCGTAAAGCATGTACTCCCCACGCATATTTTTATTTGTTAGGTTAAAGGACATGATGACGGAAGCGTACGTAATTTTGTTGCTCTTTGTTTGCGTTGCTGCTGCATGCCATGCTGATTAGATATGCGGATGAAATTAGCATATTAACTGGAGCAAGCACGGAGGTGGTTTTAGAGTAGTATTTTATTTGCAGTGCCTATTTCTTTGGCTCTATTGGTAAGCCCGTCAGTGCGCATGCGCCTCTCCTCCTCTCTCCCCTCTTACACTCCCCCATCTCCCCTCTAGGCATCCCTGCCCGCGGCGTCTACACTCCCACTGCGCATGCACGTCCCCCCCTCTCTCTCCTCGCCTACGCTCCCCCCCTCTCTCCTCTATGCATCCCTGCCCATGGCGTTCACACACTCCCACTGCGCATGCGTGTCACCCCCTCTCTCTCCTCTCCTACGCTCCCCCCCTCTCTCGCCTCGCGACGCCGACGCAGGCAGCGTCTGCTAGCGAGTTTCTAGGTTGAAAAAACCGACTGCTCGCGCTGCACAACCGTTCACTGGCCACCCCGTATATATGGCAATGGATCTTGACCTCCAAGGTGGTGCCGGTGGGAGATTTCTCCTGTGCGTTGTTGAACAATAAAAATTCGCAGCGTGCGCGTTAACTAAAAGCGGAGTGCGGGTCTCTGTGTCCAGTCGGAGTCTTCTGTCTCTCATTGCCCATTAGCAGCGATTGGCATGTTTCAGTAGGAAACACTGCTCCATCACTGCCTGCTTTGCGCCTCCCCAGTTTTCTCTCCTGCGTAACGCTGCGATGAGCGCCAGCGTCAACGCCGCCGCCAGTGTAAGCGTTAGCGCCCGCTGCTTCACATCTACACTAAAACCTCCGGAGTTGGCCTTTGGGAGCTTCGCCCCTAAAAGAACGTAGAAACCATCGGGTCGGTTGGTGTACTTGTCTCATACCCTTTCGACCTGTTCTGTATTAGTCATTTGTCAGCTATGTGCATTTTTTTGTTATGTTGATCTGACTTCTGCTGTTCGCCCTATGGGAAAGTGTTAGTTTTAGTTTTTGTGATGTACAATGGTGAAAATGTGAATGTATACTTGTGCACTGATATGTCATGCATAATTTATGCTCTGTACATAGTGTAAATAAATTTTTTTCTAAACAAATGGACGCCACATCGCAACGGAACTACAGTGCCTATAGAATATACTTCTAGGCACTGTAACGGAAGACTGCTTTAACGTGCCGGCTACATCTAAATGCGCTGAGGTCGAGTGCCTGGAAGACCCGAGTGGTGTTGTTTATTTTTTTTTCTTTTTTTTTTTTTTTTTTTTTTTTTTTTTTTTTGACGCGCAAAGAGTAATTTCTCGGGCTGTGTTGAAGCGCGACAAGAGACGCGTTTAGCAGAGCGTTGCTTATGCTCAGCTCCGCGCAGATGTAGCGTCCCGAGACACTGCAGGAAACTGCATAGAATTCGCACTTTTGACAAGCGCATCTTGCCGAGACGCGGCCAGTTTGGCTGCAAAACAACTACAAAATGAAGAGAACGCACCTTCCCGCTGAGCTCAATTGAATTTCGCCGTGAGATGTGAGTGCGTTCTACGTTACGTCGCTAGCATGAGTCAAGAAGCGGCACTTCTCGACTGTCTTGTTGCGTAGAAGCACTTCACAATCGAAGCCGCCATCGTCAGCACATTTGAAGAACCCTGATTTCTCTATGGCGACTTCCCTTGTGTGGAGGTTCAACTTGCACGCTACATACGCTACACCGTTGAGCTCTGGAAGTTCATGCAGTGCCCACGACCTAGGTGGAACGGCGAGCTTGCGCAGGTCGCCAACGGAGGCTCGGAACCAAAGCCCACGACCACATTCTTGGTCTCGCCGGTTTCAGAAGCGTTTGTTGCACATTTCCCACTCGACGACGCATTACCAAGGTCGAGGCGACGTCGTTTGCTCTCACTGGGATTGTCAGGCACAAGCCGACGCCGTTTCGGCAGAGGCCGCGGTGCCGGTGTTTTCTTCGATGGATAGGATGGGGCATTCGGCAAAATTGTAGGCACCGCGTCTGGTCGAAGCGACGGCCTTCCCTTCAGTACCCGAACTTCCGCTCCGTTCATTACATGCATGCACATAGTCCCTCTCAATGAAACGAGGCTCAAAGTGGAGCTCGCACACGGCGCAATCCGCATCGAGGGGCTTGTCGAGTCGGCATAAATTCTTTTTCCCACACTAATAGTCACCTTTGGTCGTTTGGAGCTTTAAAAAGCGATTCGCGCGGGCGCAGCCAGTTTTGCACCCGAGTGCGTAGCAGTGATTTAAACGCCTCTTTTTTTTTATCATTATTATTATTTAGGTCACTGAACGTGGCACAATTCGCAGACGCGAACGAAAGAGTCCGAGCATGCGAACTTTGTTCAAGACACTGCCGATGGGAGACGCGCGCGTTCGTTTGTTCGCGCGTGCCGCGTCTCTCCTCTAGCCCGGCGGCCCGGCCGCTCGTTCAAGTGTATGCGACGCCAGAGCCGCCGCTACTTTCTACAAAAGAGGGGACACCGCTTGGCAAGGCGCTCCGGCTTCGGTTGCGCCACTCAAAACATTCTAGTACCAGCGGCCGTGCTAGTACACTCTACTAGAGCTGTGCACGGGTAAAATCTTCGAGCCCGGCCCGGGCCCGCTGGCTGCATCACAAGTTGCCATAGGCGCGCCGAAGTCACAAAATTCTTCTTGGACTGATTTGATAGCGTCCGCGCAACAAAAGTTGTTTCTGTACTCACAAATTCTCATATTTTGCGGCCTAAAGCTCGCCGCACGGCGCCAGAACACGCTCGTAGCGAAAGCGAAACCATCAATGCGAACATGCATGCGGACGCTCATACATGCAAAAGCTCCGTCGGTCGCCGCGAACCCGTGTGATGACTGGCTTGAGGCTTCTTTCTGTGCGGCATTTGGTTATACAGGCAGTCTACTCTAACAAGGCATTTTTCACATAGTTTGCACTCAACTACATTTCACGCAAGAAGCCGGTTCAGGGGTCTCCACCGTTGTGACCGCGTGCAGTTGGCGTTCCGTTTTCTGCAGAGAGACAGTGACTGTAAACTATGTTGTGCTTTCTGTTCGTCGAAAATTGTTATTTTAACAGTCAAGAACGCATTTCGCTTCTAAACTACGCACAGAAATGTCCTGGAGTGCTTCCGCAAGGTGTTTTGTAGAGCGCCGACAGCAAATCCTATAGTGAGGAGCGCGTGGCGGTATCCTGCCTAACAAAAGGACTTCTTTTTGGGCAAGTTGGTGCTTAACTTGCTTAGGTACAGACGACTGAGGCGCCAAAAACATCTTGCATCAGTGACACATCTATAATCTTGTATTCGACAGAAATGCGCTTTCTCGATAACTTGTTGTCTTGACCATGTCGCTGTACGTCATCTGTTGGCTGTTCACGCATGCGCGGAAATGTCTTCTTTTTTTCCTGTGCGTTTCTTAGACTGTCATTAAACAGTTGGTAGTCGGCGCTGCTCTTTCTTCTCTTCTGCTCCCCCCCTTTTTCACGAGATGTTTTTTGCGCCACAGTCGTCTGTACCTGCCTAACACGCAAGCGAGGCGCATCCGATAGATGGCGACTCCGTAATTCCTCGCGGCCAATAGACTATTCACCGCTGGTCCACTAAAAATGAAGAAGGGAACAGTTAGCCCAACAAATCGCTGCGAACGATAGAAGTACGTGCAACGAGAGAATACTCGGGAAAGGCCATGGTGGCTGCGAGAAGAACCCGAAGCGATGGAAGGCTTACGCCAACGACGACGTGCCCGTACATCTACGAGAGGTGCGAACGCTTGGTTTCAGCGCGAGTTTCTGTCTCCGGAGTTTGGACATCCGTGACGTGTCTGTGACTGCCAGAGGTTTAACTCAAACCTCTCCGCGCTGAGAATCAACGTAGCAACAACCTAGCATCACCCAGCAATGGCCCAGAAACAACCTAGAAGCAACCAGATTAATCTTCAGGATCGTCCAGTTGTCTTCAGAATCCCCCCTTGCCTAAACCAAGACATGGGTTTAAGTTATATCTCTGCAAACCAATAGTATCGCCTTTTTCTAAACCAAGCAAAGCCGGGCTACCACTCGACAAACATCGTTTAAGTGCGTTCGACCGCATTTTTTTTTTTGTACTAAGTTCCCAATCTATCGAAATAATTTTGCCTCGAACGACAGATAATTGAACTGTTTGGTACGGATTGATGATAAAAAAAGATACGCGTGCACACACAGACACAAGAGGTCAGTACAACACAAACGGCGACCTTATCTTAATAATTGCTAGGGTTCACCGTCCCAAAAACCACGGCATTATTATGAGGGACGCCGTAGTGGAGGGCTTCGAACATTTCGTCCATTTGGAGTTTTTTTTAACGCGCACACGAATCTAAGCACACGAGCCTCTAGCATTTCACCTTCCTCGAAATGCAGCCACCGCGGTCGGGATTCGATCCTGCGACCTTCGTATCACCAGTCGAGCACCTTAACCACTCGAACATTGGGCGGTTATCGTTAATGTGGCCTCCCCTTCAAGTTCGTTGTTAGAAGGTTTCAACAATGTACTCACGTTGCCGGCTGCAGGCGGTGACATCGATTACGGGACGAAGTTGAGCGGAGGCGCCGTGCGGCTTCTACCGCGGAGAGCGAAGACGATCCTCTCGTAGGAAAGCCTCGCTACAATGCGCGACGGTGTAGCAGTACTGACAGCCGACATCGGAGAAGGCACATCCGGAATGCCGCGCCAACACTGTGCAGGCCCTCGGTTTGTTCGGCGACAGCACGCGCATTCCAATTGGCGCACCTTTTAGGGAAAGCCAAACATATTCAAAAACTTCTCGGTCTCTTTTAATAAATACCAACAGAAGTAAGGTGTGGAGTACTGTCCTGTGTGTTCTTTACTGTGTCCTGCCTTCCTCGCGCTACGCTTCGACATGAAATACCAACAGTCAATCAAGCCAAGGGGACGTTCTTAAAGTGAAAGCGATAATGTTCATTCACCGAAATGTACATTATCACGACGAGTCAACACAGTTCACCGGGTTTGCAAAATCTGCGTCGTGCAGGCAGCCTAAATCGCAGAAATCGCTGTGAGTGTCGCTGGACGACAATTCACTCGTCGTTGTTTACGTGAACAACGCGCGACTGACGGCAAACAGACAGCTGTTGATAGTACGTCGCGAGTTGCAGTCATCCCGTGACGTCAGACTTGTGTTGACACGTCACTACGAAGCCGCCCCCTCGATACCGAAATCGACATTGCTGTTGTAAGGTAGCGGTATTAAAAAGATAGTCAATGCATTCCCTGACACTGTACGACACTCTTTTTAGGGTCCCCGACACACGTGTTTTTATTTAGAGCAACAATCCGGAAATATTTAAAATTCGTGTCAGTACTGCTTTAAGACTGTGCCTAACAAAGAAAAACGAGCCCTTACGTTCCCCTTTTTTCTCCGTATCTTGAACTTACTGATCCCGCAGTGTCAGTTCAAAACGACACTGATTCTCAGGTTTTAAACTGCCACTCGGACTTGGTGGTAATCAGATCACGATAACGTAGCTTGCTGGGCGAATTGGTCGCCTATGTTCGAAGGAGGAAATCTGTCTGCCGCGGTAGTGTAGCGGTTACGGTGCTTGGCTGCCGCCCAAGGTCACGGGTTCGATCCCGGCCGCGGCAGTCGCTTTTCGATGGAGGCGAAATGCTAGAGGCCCGTGTTCTGTGCGATGCCACTCCACGTTAAAGAACACCTGATAATCAAACTTTCCGGAGCCCTCTTCTACGACATACCTCATAACCAGATTGTCGTTTTGGGACGTAAAATCCCAGACATGACTATTATTGAAGAGGAAATCAGTGATTCTAAAACGAAGAACGGCGAAGAAGAAAAGTCGGACGGGAAATAATATTAATTCTTGGAGTTTAACATATGAAGATCACGATACGATTATGAGGGACGCGGTAGTGGGAGGGCACCGGAAATTGCGACAGCCTGGTTTTTTTTTTCTTTATTGAAATAGAAAATAAATGAAGGAGTTGTCACCATAACTTGGCGACGGCTACCCCCCCCTCCACTTGGCTGTTATGATATACAAAATTAAGATAGAAAATTAATATATATTGTAGCGAGACAAATAGACACAACACCCGTTCGCTGGGCCGGCTGTTCTATTCTGTTCTGAGCCAGAGACAAGCCCCAAACCCACAACCCAGTTCTCCCTCTTCGACTTCGGTCATCACAATATACATATATATATACAGTCCTACATCGGTGAGTTCAAAAATTCTCACTTGGGCAGAGCAAACGCACAATCGAGGTGCACGCTTTCAATATAGTCGCCTCAATATTCATCACAAATCTTGGTATCCTAAAAAAGAAAAACAAAATTTTGGAGCATTTTCATCGCTTCGCGGTTTATCCTGGATGGCCATGGGCCTAGTTCTTTAACATGCACCTAAATCTGAGTACACGGGCCCTCAAGCGTTTTCGCTTTCATCGATAATACGGCCGCACGGACGGGATTAGATTGCGCGACCTTCGAGTCAGCATTAGAGCACCATAACCTCTAGTCCACCGTGGCAGGTAACCAGACGGGAGAAGTGCAAGACACGACTGAATGTTTATCAAAAAAAGCCCACGACCCCCCCCCCCCCCCAGCACACACACACGCACTCAACCAGCAGCGCATGTGTAACTATATATATCTCGCCCGCGTCAAACTGGTGCAAACTAAATTGCCATGAAATGGAATAAAATTTCAACGCAAGATTTTTAACGCTATCAAAAAACATGAATTCTTTTTTTCTGTCAGGAGAACTCGATCACTCACACACGACACTGTACCCTGTTTTTAATGGCCTGTCTGGCCGTTCCATGCATTATGTGCAACGCTGTGGAAGCCATGCAAGAAGTTCGGCCAGTGAAATGTGTAAGTCGGCGCGTCTCGCGCTTAGATTTTGTCGTTTTAAACGCGGCCTCCGCGATTAGCTCCGGCTGCGCGCTACCGGAACTAATCATGGAGGTCACTACACGAAAACAGAGTGAGGCTGAGAGATTCAGAAGAAACTATTAGCAATAGTATAGATAATGGAGTTTGTCCGTTCCTGAGGCACAAGGCATGTTCATGAGCAGCCTAACAACAAACACTCACAGGGTCCCTCGTGAATTCACTTAAGAGGACTCGAAGGCGAAAGCCAACTTCCTTCTCTGCGGAACACGAGCCGTGGCTTCATGCGCCACTGCCGAGCGCCGTCTTATTAAAACGAAAGCCTTTGTCTCACGATCACGTCCGTCCATCCATCCGTCCGTCCGTGCCCTGGCACGGTGCCAGGTGGCCGCCGGGGCGCGCCAAAGGACGCCGGTCGCGTCGGACTCTACAGCGCTAGCGCTTTGCTTGCGTAGCGTCGCTGTGCCCAGCGTGTCCAATCATGCAAGAAGGGAGACGCGCGCAGCGCGTTCCATTCTGACCGACCCCGTCGTCATGGGCACAGGCGTTCGCCGAACACACTTTGGAATTTACGAAGTGTCCTTCAATTTTTCTTCTCCTGAGGTCGCGCACTGTTCGGTTTTGTTCACCGCCCAAAGGAGGGCGCTACAGTGACATCATGTTGCGATACGTCACAAGACATCACGCCAGAATTTGTGACGTCATGATGGCGTCACAAATTTGTGCGGTCTATGACGTCTTAATCACGTCATTGGTGACGTCATCACGTGATGATGATCTTTCGCATCACTCGGCCCCGACTCCGCGGGACGCGTCGCCGCCGACGGCCGAATTTCTCGTTTAGTGAGGCATCTAAGGCTTTTGCCTTAAGGGGAGATGCGAGTCGAAAAACGCAAGTTTTTTTCAAAAAATACATATTTTCGTTTTTATTTTATTTGCTTTCACAAGTTTAGTTTCTCTACTTTCACGACAAAAAAAACTGAAGATTGTAATTAAACTCGAAGTAGGTCAAAATCGCTTTTAAAGAGCACAAGGTGGCTACTAAAAATCTAAGAAGTCCTGATTGTCTAGAGTCCCCTGGAAATTGTCACCTGCCTGCATGCCATTGCATTTCGTATGAGGGGTTCACTAAAGTCACATGGTCAAAATAACCATGATTGCCAAGCTCTCATGATGGAATAAATCATCTTAAATGGCAAATCTTTTCGGCATAGTAGAGCTTTCACTTATACCTTTAAAATGCGTTTTTCTCAAGACACAATTCTGGGCAACTTCATGAGCTTTTACATCATGTTTTTGGTACTTCTGATAGCCAGATCGGGATGAAATTTTGCCCACATATTTCTTAACATGTGCAGAGTTCAAGTATCTACTTTCAAACTTAATATCGCCTAATATAATTATTACAAACCTAAAATAAGGAATTAGTATGGTCTAAGCCTTCCAAGACTTCTCACATTACAATTTTTCTTGTCCATTAAAATGTCTTATACGCGCTTTCTTTATAGTTATTTGCATTCTACAGATAATGTGGAGCCATATGAGCCAATAATGGCTCAGAACGATAGACATTTACTGGCAAAAGAAGCGTCTACAAAAAGAACTATATTTTACACATTGTCGTTGCACAAAACGAAAACTGTACAATTTACTATAAAACTAAGTACATATTTGAAATCAGCATTAAATCCTATATATACAGCAAAACTTTTACTGCCTTAGGCTACAGATTAACGCAACTTTTTTTTCCGAATCGCATCTCCCCTTAATAACAAAAAAAAAAAAAAGAAAACACGCTACGGTTGATGAAATCAGTGAACTAATTCTACTAGGAAATATTTAGCGCAAATTGACACAAGGACGAGAAGCGTGGACACAACACGTGCGCTAACTTTTCAACAAAATGATTTATTTCAACCGAAGCACGTGATCCTAGTGCCATTCCTTGTGGCCACATTGTTGAGGCCGTGCGAGATGCCATGCAAATATGTGTTGCCTGCTGTTGGTGCAGTGGCTGCTGCAGGCCCGTAGCCAGGAATTTTTTTTCGGGGGGGGGGGGGGGGGGGGAGGGGGGGGGAGGAGCACCTGTTGAAGGCCTTGAAAAACCCGTACTTTCATTATTTGTTCTTGGTAAAACACCCCCCCCCCCCTCCATCCGAATTTCGGGGGAGGGAGCTGGCCCCTAGCGCCCCCCCCCCCCCCCTCCCCTGGCTACGAGCCTGGGCTGCTGAGATTTCGGTGGTGGCGGTGGCGTGGTTAACGAAAAACCCGGCGCAAGCGAGTGTTCGGAAATACGGGTGTACAAAAACACCTTCAAGGTGGCCCTCAAATCTGCGCCGGCCACACATGTATTTGTATGCGCCTTTACTTTCATACCATTATTGCTAAATTTCGCCGGAATGTTCACGTTCCATGGATCCGGTGATTAATAAGTAATGTGAACTGTAGGCGCACGTAAGTACCAAAAAATACCAAAAAAAAAAATGTGCCCCGCGTGCCCATGTAGTTGCTATCGCAATAAAAATGCGACCTCAGTCTTCGCGATTTTATATGTGTATGATAAAAGGGAATGTACTAGGTTGTTTTTCGCGCCCTTAAACGCCCCGCAAGTCATTGAATATGTCCCACGACAGATTATCACTCTACCCTTTATTCGAAATAAATATATATATTAGGTGGAAAGAACGCTGGAAGAATTCATTCACGCCGTATAACGAAACAAGGCGACTTAAAGACGACGCCAACAAGTTGTGACATCTGCGACTAGCAATAAATCGTAACGCTAAAAATGATAACCACCAGAATATTCGTTCATTACGGAATAAATTTCTAAGTGTCCTGACGCACAAAGTCGTACTCAATACAGAGGCGATTGTCAGTTGTGAAACCACTCCTTTCCAAAGTATCAATGCGCACGCCGTGGCTCGACGTCTGGTAGCTGCGTCGTCGATCCGCAGTAGAGTCCTCGTCTGTTGCGCATGGTTGCCAGGTGAACTGCTCGCTCAAGGTGATGTTCTTTGACTCGTCGGTCGGGTGAAGGAAGCGAACCCTGGGCGTTACATTCACGGGCCACTCCACCAAGTCATCGTACAGACCTTCGCGTGCGACCGCTTCCAGTCGAAGCTCACCGCTAGGGGGATGAAAGCTCAGTTCGGTGAAGATGCGGTATCCGTAAAAAAACTCGCTCGGACTGACGCGCCTGTAGAAACCTCTCTGGTTTAGCTTGGAGCGGAACTGGTTCCAGTTATGTAGGGTCCACGTGCGCGACTCGCACACTTCCAAGGCGTCGTTCGTAACAGCTAAAGACGAGAAAGCGAGCAGTTTCAGAAGCTTGGCCGCTTCTTTTCCGGTCAGCGTTTCCTTCTCCCTGAGCTTGTCCAGACACTTCGTGATCTTCAGGCTTACTTCGGAGATCAGACGAGCTCGCGCTGGAGAGGGCGTAGGTGCGGCTACGGTTCGCACTTCGCATTGTTCGCGCTTCAGTTCGCTTGAACTTCGATCCGCGTGTTCTTCGGTTTGTACTGCCGTTTGTACTTCGGTCGACAGCCGATCTGCAATTTTGTCGCCGAAGGCGTCCGCCATCCGGTTGCACTCCCGAACGACGGCTTCGACTGTCGAGCGCTCCCTCTCAGCGAGGATGTCCTCGATGTCCAAGGACGCTCTTTGCATCTGTTCAGCCAGTAATGCCCGAACCTCGACACCGCTCCTCTCCGCCACTCTCTCAACGGCGCCCGTCACAATACGCGAAAAAATGGAGGTCAGGTTTGCAGTCAGGTCTTGTCTGATGGAGGGTAGAAGCCGATCCTCGAACGACTCGAGCTTCGCCTCGATAGAGGCGCACTTTTCCGAGACCCCTCTCAGGGCTTCCTTCACCTCCATTGCAGCATTGGCGAGGTTGTCGTCGACCTCTGGCTGCTCTTCGCGGGGAGGATTACATGGCGGCACGCACGACTCCAGATGGTCGGCCATCTCGACGTGCGGTACCCTGGCTCCGCAACTCGGGCACCTCACGACGTGGAACCGACATCCGGCGAAGTGCTCCAGCATCCACGAAGCGGTGCCCTCCGCGTCGCAGCCGTTGTCGACGTTCCAGCAGCGCACCCGGCGATTCAGGATGCTGTCCTTGCTGATCCTCGACGACCACACCACGTCCTCCGCAAGGAAGTCTCGCTTGTCGAGGGGACAGCGATTGATGCAGCCGCATCCGCCGCGCATGTAGCACGGCTTGCACAGCAGGTGACGGCACGGTAACATAGCAGTCGCGGGGGGCACGAGTCCGCAAGAGCTGCACTGTCTGGTCGTCGGGAAGGCGTTCACGAACCAGGTAGGCCGCCAGTCGAGGCTGCAATCGAAGCCGAACACTGTTTGCGCAGTTCGGGCATGATCCATGATTGCGGGTATATACTATTTTGGTACACTATAACTGCGTGATGTAGCGAGCACAGCGTCGCAATGTCGTGAGCGCACGACTTGGCAGAGACAGACGGGAGCGGGTTATATCTCGTTTCCCGAGCAACGGCTGCGCCTTTTTCATCATCGCGCTGATAGCGCTGGCGATAAGGCGCAAGTGCCCGCGGAGCAAGCATTTGAAGAGCGGAGAAGCCGCCACCATAGCCGCGGGGCACGAAGGAATGCGCGCCATGTGGTCCAAGCCGCGTCAACCGTATCTGTTACAATGTTACTTTCTCGGACTGCACACGCGCACGCACGCATTCACGCACGCACACACACATAAGCGTGCGTAGTTTTTCCCCTTCAGGGGGGGGTGGGGGGGGGCGAACGTTCGTCGCAGCGCCCCCCCCCCCCTCCATATTATGTCAATGTATGGGGTTTACTTTGCCCCCCCCCCCCCCCCCCCCTATTCGCCCCCCACCTACCTACTATGTCAATGTTCTCAGCGTTGCTGGAGGAAAGGTACATCTGTGTTTACAGCCTTTCAGATCGAAAAATACTTCTTGTGAAATAACTACGTGCTTTTGGGATAAACTACTGCAGCTACAAACACTACGAAGGTTGAGCTTTATGTCGCGCCGTAAAAAAAATGGGCCGAGGAAAATCAGTTGTCGCTCCCTTTAAGTTTTGTTAGCTTCGCAAGCATTTAGTTAAGGCGCGCAATGTTTCAAACAAAGGTGAAGCGGCGCCCAGGTGCACGACTCTGCTCACAAGTGCTCAGGCGCAAAACCACGTTAGGTGCAAAAAGCTTTCGGAGGGAGGAATCAACTTTATTCGCACAGAAGGCGCGGGCCTTAGGGTGGCTCCACGTGGGCAGCGACCCTTCCGGCCCAGGCAGCAATCGCTAGCTGCTTTTCCTTCTTATAGCGCACAGAAGGGACAGAAACACAGAGATACGACGTGGACGCAGCGCTAACTTCCAACAAATGATTTCTTCTTCAGCCGTCTCGCACAGGCTGAAGAAGATTGGCAACGGCGCAAATGTCAAGGTTGTCTTCTCGGCACCTAACAAGCTGTCCAAGCTGTGCAAGGCTAGCTATTGCGGTTCCGAGAAGCCCACTTGCCAGAAAAAGCACAAAGAATGCTTTATTCAGTGCGAGAATAACGTCGTGTATATGAGCTTCCGTTGTCGTGTGGAAAAAAATACATCGGACAAACGGGAAGGTGCGCGAATGACAGGCTGCGTGAGCACGCAAATAACGTGCGCACTGAAAGTGCGGGCCATCTCGCTATACATTGCCGAAACTGTGGGTGCGTTCCTATGTATTCACAGTGCAGTGTCATAGGGCGGAGCACAGTGCAGACAACACGGGAAATCATCGAGGCGGCGAAGATCGCTAGTTTGGGGGGACATGTGCGTGAGTGCGCCGTCAATTGAGCTGACAAGAAAGGAATTTGATTTTTTAAAAGTGATAGGTGGGGTGACCTGAGGAGGAGGGTTGCGTCGACATGATCTGGTGGTCTTGTACAGATTCCTTTGTACTGACATGTTATCGTTGGCTGCACGTCTTTTACAGGTGTCATGATGTTTATAATATTAATAATCTCGTACTTATGCGCCTGCGTGCGTTGCTTGCTTTTTTCTATATTTTCACGTGACTGCTTCGTAAATAAATCATTTGTTGGAAGTTAGCGCTGCGTCCACGTCGTATCTCTGTGTTTCTGTCCCTTCTGTGCGCTATGGGTGTTAAGAAGGAATACCAACATGCCCAGGCTCACGTTCTTGCTTTTCCTTGACGGGTGTCATAAGAAGCTCTTCCCACGCTGACCGTGAGCGAGTTGGCAGGAGCGTTTTGGGGGGAGGAAATCCTTCACATCCCCACAAGATGTGATTTTGTGTGGCCAATTCTTGTGCGTTACAATTTTGGCAGATTGGGTTAACTGATCCGCGTGTAATAAATGCCAGCCGGTGAGGACTAGGAAACGAGTAAGTTTGAATGCGGCGGAGGATCGTGGCCTGCGCTCTCGTGAGGTTTTCATCGGGAGAAGGGTAGACACGCCGTTCATTTTTGTACAGATTTATTATGTCATTAAATGAAGTCGGTGCCTCACCGGGGAAAACTGGGTCCGAGAGACGCGCCTCCCGGTTTGATAGACCTCGGGCTACGCGGTGCGCCTCCTCGTTCCCAGGGTTCCCCGAGTGGGCAGGGACCCATACTAGTTCAATAATTTTGTCACGCTGACAGTTTCTCATAATCCTCTCCGCTCGGATGTTGATGGTACCTTTCGAAAGGTTAATGATGGCTCTCTTCGAGTCACTTAAAATCGTTCGAGTGGAGGCGTTCGTCATGGCCAAAGCAATAGCGGCCTCTTCAGCTTCTACGGCGGAGGGCACCTGTACCGAGGCGGTATTGGTAATCTGTCCGCCTCCGGTCACCACACTCACGGTATACCATTGGTCATTTTGTTTGGCCGCGTCTACGTACGTGACGAATTGGTTGGTTTTGTACTTTTCATGGAGGTCTTTTGCTCTGGCAGACCGCCCTC
This sequence comes from Rhipicephalus appendiculatus, assembly GCA_030522465.1. Classification (NCBI taxonomy): domain Eukaryota; kingdom Metazoa; phylum Arthropoda; class Arachnida; order Ixodida; family Ixodidae; genus Rhipicephalus; species Rhipicephalus appendiculatus. Next base: position 3,183,679 of record JALIZH010032968.1, read on the forward strand.
CGTCATGTCTGCCCGGTAGCATGTTCTTGGGAAGAGGTTTCACCACGAGCTGGCGTCTGATCGCCTGTGGTAGCGAGGCACGCCTCGGGGCGCAGTGCTTTCCCCCTTCCTATTTAACGTTACCATGCGAGCTCTCCCTCCGTTACTGGAGAGGATTCCTCACATAAAGCATTCCATTTAAGCTTTCGGAGTGGCGCAGTGAAGGATCAATGCAATAGACTGAGAAGAGAAAGAAGTCTGCTTTGGCCTTCGAGTCGTCTTAGGTGAACGCATAACGGATCCTGTAGGGCTTTTTTTTTTTTTTAAATGCGAATGCATTTCTTAGTCGGGCTATGTCAGGCGGCGTTGTCCGGCGTTGTCCGCGGGGAGGAGGATAGGTTGAGGAGGTGTCCGCGCGCCGGCAGGTGTTATCTCTCCGCTCTCACTCTCTCTCCCATAGCAAAAGCTGCGGGCGCGCGCGCTTATCCTCGCCCCTATCAAAGTGGAGAGGAGGAGCGCGCTCTGGTGCGTGAGGGCGCTCGCATCGCGGGAGCTCAGCGGAGCTACCGCGATAAAAAAAAAAACAGGCGCTGCGCCGTGCTCCCGACCGGGCTGCAGAAATTAGGCGCCTTTTCCTTCTTCGAACCACAACCACCATATATAAATGGAGTGAAGCGCGCGCGAAATGCATTCGCATTTCCTCACGATTCCCTTCGGGGAGGTGGGGGGCATTTTTTCTTTTTTTTTTCACGAAGGCCAGCGTTGTTCCATATTCTAAAGATCGCAACAGCAAAACTTCTGGTCAGCGTCACGAACGCGCCAGTCCAGTTCTGGGGTACTGTACCAAACGTTGTCAAATTCCGCCTTATTGGCAAACTTCGCGGTACTTTAAGCCAATCAGAGAAGCCGCAGCTGCCACCTGGGCCAATCAGCGTGGAACAATGGCGGAATTTGACAACATTGCGAAATTTCACAATGTTCAGAATAACTCCCCTGGTGAACAGCCAGCCGGTGCAGCGCAAAGCCATGTGACTGGTGTTTGCTTAAGAGCAACACTACTTCCGCTCTGTCAGTCTCACCAAGTCTTCCGGTTCAGCCAGGTGTCATAATCTGTGGTGTCTACGTTGGCCACATACGAATGAGCATAGGAGGAATTCGTTGACGAACAAAAGTACGCTTATTTATTGCAATAAAGGGGCCAAAATAAAACGCTCTCGTGGTCAAATGCGTCGCCGAACACGAATCTAGACGTTGTTGCGCTCATCGCAAGCAAGAACGCACTCATGCATCCGACGCTCATTAAAACCGTAAATAAATAAAACCATTAACAGGACTGCGCAGATAGAGTCAATGGGCACAGTGGATCAGTACTTAAAGCGCGATTATGCATGCGCTCCAAATTGAAACAGAAGCGAAGTTTTCCATCCGTCATGAAACCACGCTCTCTCAGGTCCGCAATACTCGTGAACGTCGCACCTGACCACGTGTAGAGGGCTTCGCGAGGCGCGTGGCTGCAGCCCTCCAAGTTCAGACCCCACGAAGTGGTCTCCTCCAGCAGTCTGACGTCGCGTTCAGAGTCGCCGCTCGGGTGGACAAACCACAGCGTCGGAGTCCTGTTGACGGGCCACGCGAGCTGTTCGTCGAAGTCTCCTTTGAGGGCGTACGCCTTCAGTTTGATCTTGAAAGCATGCACAGGACAAATGACCACGTCCGCCACCACCCGGTAGCCGTAGTAATACCGCGCCGTGCTGAGCAGATGCGTTCGTCGACGCTGATTCGCCCGGAAGGAGAGGAAAGACCGCACGTCTTCGATGCTCCATTCGTAAGGATCCGAGACGTCGAGCGTGACGTCGGAGGCCCCGACGACGTGCGAGACACCGGACGTGTGACGAACGCGTGCCCTCACGGTACTCAGCAACGCCGCTTTTGCTCGACGCTCTGCGCTTTCAAGATCAACCTCCGCGGCTGCACCAAGGGCGTTGTCGACGACGTCTTCAGTAACCGCGGTGGCCCCAAGTTCTCCTTCAGGACGTCCCTCTTCCTCAAGCGCGTCCTCCAAGTACCGCTTCGTCTGTTTTCCACTTTTATCGGAGCTATCGCTTCTTCCGGCAGCAGCACCCTCGACTTCCGAACCACGGTCGTCGTCCCCGGTGGTTCGAGTCTCGTCCGAGACGCTCGCGGCGTCTTGCGGGGTCGCTAGCGCTTCGTCGTTCTTGGTAGGAGACGGCGACGCCTCGCTGTGCCTATCAGACAAAAGGCGTTCCATGTCCTGCTCAATAATCGCTCGTAGGGAGCGCACGTCCACCACAAGCTTTCCAAGGGCTTCGCGTCCGCGTTCCTGGCACTTCGTTAGCGTAGTCGTCTTATCAGCGACTCTGTCCAGACCGGCTAAAACGGCGCAACGTGAGTCGCACTGGTGCGTCCGCAAGAAGTCCCCGTCCAGGTCCCGGTTGCCACCGCAAGTGTGTAATCGTCAACGGCGTGAGACGCACAGCTAGGTGTCGACGTCGAAGCGTTCCATACCCGTCGGGGGGAACCGTAGTCCGCGAAGTTGTTCCCCGCGTTCCAGCAGAGTACGTGAAGGCGAAGTATATAGTGCGACGTCTGTTCACCAGACGTCTTCCACTCGACGTCGTGCTCCCGCGCAAGGATCGGTCGTCGGCTTGTCCAGTGGCCAGTCGCGGTCCGGGCAGTGGTCTTAGCAATACCTATAGAGCGGGATCATGCAAGGCATCGTATCCGAGATTTGAGCGACGAGATTCAATGCGCCGGCACTGCCTGTAAGCTGCTAAAAGGTTCGCGAATAATTAGTGCCGCCAGTCTATGACGCTTACGACGTCGGATTACGCCTGCTTGTTGGCGAAGGTCTTGAATACGAATGCCGTTTGGAAAAAGCCGCTTGCCGAATGTGTACGTGTCCTCCACCTTCCTGATTGGGTGGTGTCTTGCGGAAGCTCGTGACCGTGCTATCACAGCTGAAAGGCGTGACTTTCACTTACCGTTCGCAGCCTAGCGTCACGGTATAATCAGGGTGCGCATGCGTATTGAGAGTAGTCTGCATTCGCGCCCCTCACGTCACGGAAACGCTCGCACGTCGTTCACTGGGCGGGAAATCACTTTTTTTTTTTGCCTTCTCATTGCTTAGGGTTAGCTGTGTATGCTTATATCGTAAGCTGCTCTAGGAAACTGTTAGATCACGCGGCACACTGTAAGAAATCGTAAATTTACAAATATTATACACAAAGTTTCTGTACCGAGAAAGAAACCTTTTGTAAATGTGACTTGACAAAAAAATATGTTAAAAGAGAAACCGAAATTTTCTGTTGCTTGCGACCGTCAGCAAATCAAACGACTCAAAGTTGAACCTTGACGGTTTTCAATTATTTTAAGGTCACAAATTGCAATAAAATAACATTTTGTGTTACTCATAATGCTATTTTGCGTGACTGTTGTTCGAAGCAATTTCTGTGGTTCTACGATCCTGCCCCGCGGGCCCGTGCATTTGCAAGATGGCTGCCGCTCACGTCGAAGCGCGGCTACGCACAGCTGCAGCGTATAGTGTTCTACAGTTTACTATAGCGCGGCTGCGCTGACCTCCTGCTTGTCCTTTTATTGCGATAGCAATTATATGGGCAGTCGCGACGGGCTTTTGCCGTCGCCGGCGCCGTCGTGTCGCGTATGAAGTTCAAATTGATAGATCCCCCCAGCGCATCGTACGTTCTACCCGTGGGTAATAGCGTGAGAGTGAGGGTGACGAACGCGGCTGAAGCAGAGATCAAACTATAGCCGGCCCATCTCCGTCGCTAGAAGAGCGCATGCGATAAGATCCCCCCACCTGTTAGACCGGCCGTCGAACCGGCCGTCGAATGCTCAAGCAGAGAGGAAACGCCCTACCCGTCTTTAAGGAGCGTGAAAAGACGTGAGGGGGGGGGGGGTCCCCTCGAGCAGCAACTGCGACCTTTGATTTTACGTACGCGGTCGTCGCTGGCGTGCGTGCTATTTGGCTATCTCGGCAGCCGTATTATAAGCGGGCGTCTCGTATACCCTTCTACGTGCTGCGCTCTCAACGCGAAAAGACGGTGCGAAAAGTGTGCCTAGAGCGGCCGCATTTTCTTACACCAGCGTTTTGTAGATTTGCGTGAGATCGCATCCAAAAGAGTTAACTGCGAGCCTCACTTCGTATAACATTACAATTTGTTGGTATCGCATTCATTGCTTCACCCTTGCGGTGAAACTGGGACTTTTTTGCGTGCCCGCCATTGAAAGGTAGGTGGTTTGTTTTTAATGGAAGTTCCTTACTGTAAGATCTCGTTGATGTATCTGCCCGCTTTCGAAATTCGCTCTCTCATGCCTTCTAACACAGCACAGCTTCATCGGCAGCACGCGCGATCACATGGTTGGGCGAGAGCCGCAATTTTTTCCGCGCTTTGGTCGAAGCTGATGAGGGCTTGTAAGCGGGTACTTGAGGGAACACCTGCTGTTGTACCACAATTATACCTTTGCTGGCAGCGGCCGCATACGTCAAAGTATACGAATCTGTACTTGGACGGTTGCAGTGCACATCCTACAGCGTTCGTCGTGCACTTAATGCACGTTCCTTGCGGGCAACCATTAATGATGTTTTGCTGTACAGGAATATGCGATGTATTTGTTCGCCTTATGCGCTTTGTTTCTATATCACATCATACCTGTGTATTTTGTGCTTCTTCACCTATTTTAACGCGATAGCGTTAAAGAGCTCGTTTCACAGAAATGTCGGCGGCGGCGTCGTTGGTTGTGAGCGAAAAATCATCTTGTCCGTGACCGAAAAATCGAGAAAGGTGCAAATAAAATAAATAATAAAAAATTCCGGGTCCGTGTGAGGATCTAACCCTGGCCGTCTGCGTGGCAGGCAGGTGTTCTACCATACAGCCACGCTTTTGCTTGGAATTGCATTGAAAATAACTTTCTCTGCTTGAAAATGCAGTGAAAGTAACTCGTGCTTTACAAACACACACGTCCTGCATACAGGCGTCACAATACAACATGTAATATCGCAGCAGGCCCGTAGCCAGGAAGGGGGGGGGGGGGGTAGCCCCCCCCCCCGAAATTCGGATGGAGGGGGTGTTTTACCGAGAATACATGATGAAAATAGGTGTTTTGGGGGGGTTTTAAACAAGTGCCCCCCCCCCCCCCCCCCCCGAAACAAATTCCTGGCTACGGGCCTGTATCGTAGTAATATTGCGTGGTACAAGCGTACATTGCCATCGGGCGTCAGAACATGTGAATATCATAATCACATCGTGGTTCAAAGCCGGCCACCCATTACAAAAGGCACACACGTTACTGCGCGTATTCCCTTAAGACCACGTCGTGGGTGCATAGCAAGTTCGAAAACATTTCGAGAATAAGAGTAGAAGAAAGGCAGGGAGCTAGGGTAACCTGGGCTGAGCCCAGTAGGCTACCCTGCACGGGGGAAGGGGGTAGAGGGAAGAAAAGTTACAGAGGGGGAGAGAAAAGTCACTGAAGTACGCATTAGGTAGGATATCACTATCGCGTTCAACTCTTAAAGGCGAAGCTTACGGGTCCCCCCTTTTTTTTTTTTTTTTTTTTTTTTTTTTTTTTTTTTTTTTTTTGTTGTTGCCTGGCCCGATTGCCTCTAAAATTTATGAGCAACATTACCCACTGAGCACAGCATTTTTTAAATGGTAAGTGCAAATGTTTTCTCTCTCTCTCTCTGTGCGTTGCGTGCGTGCGATCACTTACTTATCAATTAATTATGTTCACTTGTTGGAGCTCCATGAACTTAGTTAACGAAACCACATGCCACAAACGTGTAGTGTCGCCTAGTTCGCGATAACGAGTCCAGAAGCGGCTTCTTTTGGTTCTGCCTGCGCACTATACATGTCCGCTCATTCTAGCGTCTACCCGCTAATTCGAACTCCGCTTAATTCGAACAATTTTACAGTCCCCTTCGAGTTCGAATTAACGAGCTTGTACTGTATATATAGTCACGTGGTCGTGACGTGGACGAGGGCAACAGTCGGCTTCTTCAAGGTGAAACTCTTTATTTTGCCGCACCCTTGTGGCCGAGAAACGGGAAGTCAAATTACAGCAAGCAATGCACGCTGTGCACTGATATCGGCGAACACAGCATCGGTCGTCGATAAGCTGATCATCGTTGAGACGCGCCGCCTTTTATACATCACGCATCGAACTTTCCAGCCTTATCACTGGTGGTCGCGCAAGCTCTGGAATAAACATAAACAAAACGATCTGCTAAAATCGTGAAGCTTCTCGTGAAGTGCCACGCGCGTTTCTTTCAATCTTGCTGTATCCGGTTTACGCCCACAAAGACTGTGAGCAATGCTCTGCGCAGACTGCGTCTCAGTGTTCGAGAAGCTTAACGATTTTAGTAGATCGCGATTTTAGTACATCTTCCCGCGGGTGTAGCTCCAAGAAATTTAAGGCACTAATTAAATAACAGGAATGCAATAACAGAAAACATATAGTCTTTGTGACACAATATTCAAACCAGCACTCAAGACGTGTCGGCAAACGACAGTAATACCAGCGACATAACAGGACAATCAGAACAGGAAACAGTTTTTTCTGTGACTGAAAACTGAAACATGTTTTTGAGCATGAAAGTTCTGTACAGTAAAACAGAAAATAACAGTGAAATAACCGAAAGAAGACAAACAGAAAAGAGAGCTTTTTTTCTGTAAGGCAAAACTGAAAATTCTGTTTAGGCAGACAATTTCTGTAAAAGTTCTGTAAAGATAAAACGAAAAATATGTTAAAACACAGAAAACTTCAAAACAGAAAACATAGCGCTGCAGAAATTTTGTGGCAAGAGAGCTGCCAAAGAATTTTTTTTTTTTCAGAAAATACTTTTTACACTGTACGCTCGATCCTCGACTTTGGTGCAACAACTGAGTTATTAACAGTAATCGCTGGGGTTTTACGTCCCAAAATCACAATAATCATATGAGACACGCCGCAGTAGAGGGCTCCGCAGATTTCGACCTCCTGGGCTAATTTACAACGTGCACATAAATCTAAGTATACACGGGCCTCGAGCATTTTCGCCTCCAATGAAATGCGGGCGCCGCGGCAGGGATTCGATCCCGCGACCTTCGCGGGTCAGCAGTCGGGCACCTTAACCAAAAAACACCGTGGCCAGTGAACTGGTCAGCACGCTCGAAGTAAGACACCTACGTTTAGAATAGCCCTGGGGAAAAAAGAAAAAAAAAGCTGGGACCATGTCGATAGTGCAGGAGCCGTTGCAGGCATTGATAGATTACGTTATGAAAACGGAAGCTTCCATGAAGAAAGCATAAATCAAAGCCAGTTCCACACCACACGAAAGCTGCATGAAAACAGCAGAGCATTGATTCGCCTGTGTTTCGTTAGTGTTTATCTGCCTTTTTTTTTTTTTTTTTGCTCTTTTTCGTGCGATCTGGACATTGTCAAATTCCGCCACAGGTCAAGTCTGGTTAGCCAACAAGGCTGTTATGGCCTCTCCGATTGGCTTAAAATGCCAGCATTACTTAACCCATTGAGGCGCTATGTACGCAATTGTGTACAACACTTGAATTTGTTATTTGTATCAATTAGGGTCTAAGAAAGAGCAAGATATATCAAGCTATGGATGAATTGAACCTCCTGCTAAATCAATTTGTCTTCATTAACTTCATTTTGAAGCGTACTGTTGCATATGATCTCTTTGCTGAAGATACTACCACGTTCGACGAGTCGTTCGACGTGCCGCTTGCTGCGAGCCATGTGAAAAGTATAATTTTTCTTTGCTCGAAATGGACATCACGAAAGATGAATTTGCACTGTATTTCTACACTGAGATTACATTCTATTTATGCCGAAACAGAGCATGAATGACTTGATAATATATAGATATCTAATTACAACTTAATTGGGATTAGTCACAATAACGCGCATAAATTAACGTATTATGAGATTATTTTTTTGTTGCAACAGAATATCGAGTGCCTTGAAATAATGTTGTATCGATTTGACACATTTACAGACAGTTTTTCAGAGGTGGTGCCTTAAAGGGTTAATTTGACAAGATGGCGGAATTTCGCATTGTCCAGAATAGGAGCCGTTTTCTATACCGCTCTGTTCTTTGCTTGTGACTACCTGATTTGCTTTGCGATGATCTATAATCTGCTCTATGGTGTTCTTTCTTCTGTTCTTCTACTTTACTGTTCGAAAGCGCTGCGTCTAAATCGAGGCGCTGGCGTTTCGCTGGCTCGGGCAGATGAACTAGCCCTTCGGCGACGCTAGCCTTCCAGACGTGCTGCCTGCGCAGCTTATGTCTATCAAACGTGGGACCTGCGTGACGCCAACGCGTGACATGAGACGACCACCGGACTTTCGCTTAAACTGCTGTGCAGTTTAAAAAAGAGAGCGAGACGCACAGAAGTGCCCGATATCGGACGGTATGACATGCGCATAGATTCGAGAAAAAAACGAAAAAAAAAAAACGGAAGGTTACCGGATTGTCTGAGTCACGTGTACGCGAGCAGCTATATACGCGTGCGCCCTAAATGAAACCGAGCCAGTCTATTCATAAACGCGTTCGTGTCGTCTACGAAGCCTTTGTTCCGGTGCAGCGAGAATCAGTGGTGGAAGAAAGCTCGTCGACAGTCATGGCTGCCAGCGGCACGGAAATGGTTGTGTTCGGCTTCGACAGAGACTTGGACTGGTTGCCTATGTCGTTCGTAAAGCCGCTCGGAGACGACAAAGTGTGCGGCGTTTGCGGCTTGGTCCCTTGGGCAATGCACGTCTTGCCCTGCGGGCACCGGTTATGCTCCGTGTGCTACCGCGCAGTCGAGAAGTCCCACCGCTGCCCGTTGGACAAGCAAGCAGTTGACATGAAGCTCGTTACGCGGACGACGTGGGGCGACGTCGATCTTCAAGCGCTCGACGTGCGCTGCTGGAACGCTAAATACGGTTGCCCAGGACGGGGCAGTGTTCGCACCATGCTGCCTCACCTGAAAACGACGTGCCGCTACCGCACCGTCCGCTGCCGGCGATGTCGCGCAGTGGTGCTTCACAGGCGCATCGCGCATCACCTGTCTTCTGACTGTGAAAACGATCTCATTGCTGCAGGTGAGCAGTCCCCGCCCGAGGGGCAGCAGCGTGCCTCCGACAGAATCGGCGCGACGCAGGCAGTCGTCTCGCAGGCCACGTTTGACGCGGACCGCAACACGAGCGCCGCGAGCAAAGATGGCCTCCGTGATCCTTTCAAGAGACCTAGTGAACCCGCCCTCCACACGAAAAGGCACAGTTCCAAGCAGAAAGTAGGCGGGGACGAGAACGTTTCTGCAACTGCCGTCGAGATGGTTTCAGCCTTCTTGGGCAGTTTCGCGCCGCCCGCTTCAGCCTGGAGCATCGAGCAGCCTGCTTCAACCGCTGTGGAGGCCACTGTGACACCGACGGTGAGTCCAGCGAAAAAGGCTAAGCGGCAGACTTTGCCGGAAAGTCCCGTCGAACGGGACATCGGTGAATCTCGCGTCGTGTCCCCTTTACCTACGCTTTCGTTCGGGAAGGAGTGCTGCGAGTGCACCATCGAAAACTGGTCCAGCTTCCGTTCGGGTCAAGATCGGGCCGTGATACGGAACGGTCGGTGTGAGTGCAATACCAACCCTAGCGGTTACGGCTTTCTACTTGTTCCATCGGTGGCCGTGGGTTTCCTCTGCTTCACTGTGCACGCCTTCCGAGATTCGCGTCGTACGATCGTCCCCTTTCCCCGTGAAGGAAACCTCAACCTGCGGTTCGTTCACCCCGATGGCGAATCGTCGATGGACTTGACGAAGGCGATGGAAGTTTCTTGGGACACGTGTTCCTTCCCGTTAAAGAAGACTCCTCACCAGTTGCACGTGGCGAGGTGCAGAGACTTCGACGTGACTATCGAGCGCCTCCTAGAAGGCGGATTCGTAGCGCACGACAGACTGCGTGTTCGTTTTAAACTGTCGTAGTACATTTTCGTTCCAGTGACGATGGTTGGCAGACCTCGATTTTAGAACGCTTCTTTTCTTACCTGTACTGACCCTGTTCATTCAACATGCTTCGTGACAAGTGCATTCTGTTTTTAATCGGTTTGCATGCACAAAATAAGGCGACTGTCGTTTTAGCGGTAGATGCGACAGTATTGGCTACGTAGCGGACGACAAACTGTGCATTCGCTTCAGACTACTCTCGCCGTAATACCTTCATTTTGTTTCCGTAGTGATTTAGCGAGCTTGTGTTGCGTTACGCGATTGCACAAAAGACAAAAAATAAATAGCTTCGCTTTTTCTTGCGAGTGATGATTCTCTCCGTTCAACGTTTTGTTTGGCCGTGCTTCGAGGCAAATGTGATTCTTTCGTAGAATCTGCTGGACTTCGTAATTTCGTTTATCCAAACCACCTCTATGGCCTTTATTCTTCGAGTATTCACGCAACGGAGCCACCTTCCGGAAGATACATGAATCTATTCAAGATAACCATTGATATCAAGCAGCTTTTAACTGAATAAGGGCGCGCACACGGACACTAGAAGAAGAAAATGCACACAACATAAGCGCCATGCTGTTTTATAGCCCCATTTGTGTGTGTGTGTGTGTGTGTGTGTGTGTGTGTGTGTGTGTGTGTGTTTTGCTGTTTCACATTGCCAGGTCATGTGACAGGAGTGATATATATGTGCATGCCTTTCTTTCGAATAAACTTTAGTTGCGAGTGGCGCTTATGTTGTGTGCATTTTCTTCTTCTAGTGTCCGTGTCTGTGTGCGCGCCCTTATTCAGTTAAAAGATGAACCAATACCAACTAGCCCAATTAGCAGCGCTACTGCATATCAAGCAGCTTTAACTAACATTGTGCAATCGAAGCTTTTTTTTTTATTTCACTTCGCACGAGTGCGTTGTGTTATGTAAGGCTTCTTTTCTTACTGCGTGTTTGTAACCTTAGTGCATTCCTCATCACTTTTCTGGGAATACGTCTGTGTTAAAGGAGTACTGACACGAATTTTAAATATTTTCGGATTGTTGCTCTAAATAAAAACGTGGGTGTCGAGAACCCTAAAAAGAGTGTCGCGGTGCATGGAAATGCATCGAATATATTTTTATTACCGCTACCTTAAAAAAGCAATTTCGGTTTCGGTATCGAGAGGGTGGCTTCGCAGTGACGTATCAAGACTGCTCTGACGTCACGGGAAGACTGCAACTCGCGACATACTAGCAACAGTTGCCTGTTTGCTGTCAGTCGCACGTGGTTCACGTAAACAACGATGAGTGCATTGTCGTCCAGTGACTATGAGAGTGATTTCTGCGACTTAGGCTGCATGCAGGACGCAAATTTCGCGAACCCAGTGAGCTGAGTTGATTCGTCATGATAATGTCCATTGCGGTGGGGCTGGCTTGCAGATGCTGGGTGACGAACTTTAAAATCAATGTATAATATTTTGTACGCGTTGTGTGGCTCCGGTGTGTGGAGAGCGATGACAGTGCACACTATGGAAACGATAGAGTTCCCTTTTGGGGTGCCTCAGAATCGTGTCAGTACTCCTTTAACTGACGGACGGGCGGAAGGACGGGAGCATGATACATTAAAGGCTTTCGCTTTAAAATACGAACAGATGCGAACGGAGGCAGATTAGTCTCGTGTCTCGATGCGATTCACGGTAAAAAATAAAAAAAAAGAAAACACTCACACATCCCGTTTGTGTGCCATCTCGCTGAGAGTGTAAAAGAAAAAAAGACATGGCGTAGTCAGTCGAATGGCCACAAGCTTTCGTCGAAATCACTTTGGTAATGTGCAAAGTGTCCTTCAATATTTTCTATCCTATTCTGTCCTTTGTTTGTGACTATCTGATTTGTTTTGCGATTATCTTGCTAAGGTTAAGGCTTGGGCGTGTTGGTACATAGTGCAAAGAAGGGAAAACAGCGCTAAAAACTTGAAAAACACGAAGGAAGACTGATGAAGACAGGCGCTGTCAGTCTTCCTTCGTGTTTTTCAAGTTTTTAGCGCTGTTTTCCCTTCTTTGCGATTATCTATATGTTCTGTTCAATCGTCGCCTTTCTACTCTTGTTTTACTGCTCCGCACGTGGTGAACCGACACCATATAGAACTAGAGTTCTTAGTTCTCTTAGGTGGTGTTGGTCTAACCCAAGGCGCTGGCGTTTCGCCTCCGCTTCACTCTCCCATAGATCTGCGTCAACACCCGACGCTGGCGCATGTTTCTCTATGGCTGTCGCTTCGCTGGCTGGGACAGACGAGAAAGATGCAAATAAAATAAATAATAAAAATTTCCGCGTCCGAGTGAGGATCGAACCCAGGCCGTCTGCGTGGCAAGCAGGTGTTCTACCACACAGCCACGCTTCTGCTTGGAATTACATTGAAAATAACTTTCTCTGCTTGGAAATGCCGTGAAAGTAACTCCTGCTTCACAAACACACACGTCCTGCATACAGGCGTCGCAATTCAGCATGCAATATCGCAGTAATATTGCGTGGTACAAGCGTACATTGTCATCGGGCGTCAGAATATGTGACTATCATAACGATTCCATAGTTTAAAGCCAGCCACCCATTACAAACGGCACACACCTTACTGCGTGTATTCCCTTAAGACCACGTAGTGGGTGTATAGCAAGTTCGAAAACATTTCCCGCTCATAACTGCCCGTGGTTGAAAGCACGTTACCCATTACATAGTATGCGCTAAGTGATTGAAGTACGCACAAGGCACAGGATATATCGCTATCGCGTTCAACTCTTGAAGGCGAAGCTTAAGGGTCCCCCCAAGTTTTTTGTTCTCTCATATGCTTTGACGGATGCGTGCTTAAATGTCGGTGTTTTTACGGTGTTGTGGCCTTTTATTCTGTTCTGGCTAACAGCCTTTTCTTTTAAATGCGAAGCATTTCTTAGCGAACTTCGGCGACTTTGAGCGTATCTATCTATCTATCTATCTATCTATCTATCTATCTATCTATCTATCTATCTATCTATCTATCTATCTATCTATCTATCTATCTATCTATCTATCTATCTATCTATCTATCTATCTATCTATCTATCTATCTATCTATCTATCTATCTATCTATCTATCTATCTATCTATCCGCCTACGACTTTGTGCTCTCCCGGCCGTATCGTTAATGGGATTTATACCAAATTTGGTATGGCATGACTCTATGACGAACGTAAATGGCTGTTCATATCATGAAAATCATGACTGACTTGTCATGAAAACGTATGATTTACATGCCACGCTCATGGCGCGCTCGCGGTCGTTTCGTTAGCTTGATATACACCAAATTTTGTATTAAGTGACATGACTGTATGACGAACATAAATGACAAGTGGTAATATGGAAATCATGACATGTCATGAGCGACATGACTTGCATTCCACGCTCATGGCGCGCTCGCGGCCGTTTAGTTAGCTTGATATACACCAAATTTGGGATTGAGTGACGTGACTATATGACGAACATAAATGACAAGTGGTAATATCGAAATCATGACATGTCATGGGCGACATGACTTGCATTCCACGCTCATGGCGCGCTCGCGGCCGTTTCGTTATTGATATACACCAAATTTGGTATTGAGTGACATGACTGTATAACGAACATAAGTGGCAGGTGGTAACATGAAAATCTTGGCATGCGTGTCATCTACAACCGCATTTACATGCCACGCTCATGGTGCGCTTGCGTCCAGTTCGCTAGCTGGATATACACCAAAATTGGTATTGCGTGACGTGACTGTATGACGAACATAAATGACAGGTCCTAACATGTCAAACAGGACATGCAAATTATGTAAAGCAGGATTTGCTCCTTCCTGGCTGCTTCGCATTACATCGATTCCCTACAGTGCGTGGGATCTGCCGGCTTTTGTTCTTGTTAACCTTTTGTTAACCTTTCACATGGTGCTGTACCGTACCGTGACGGAACAAGCCTCGGTCCTGAGTTGCTTCGCCCCTAAAAAAAACAAAAAAAAGAAAGAAAGGGAGCGGGACACAGAGAAGTGCGCGATATCAGACGCTATGATGTGCGCATAGATTAACGGAAAAAAAACAGAAGGTTGCCGGTTTGTCAGAGCCACATGTACGCCTTCAGGTATATCTACGCATGCGCCCTAAATCAAACCAAGGAAAGAAGTGGCAATTTAAGGGCTCGTTTTTCTTTGCTATACACAATATTAATGAGAACAGACAATGATGCCAAGGAAAGTGTAGGGGATGTTAATAGTAGCAATTGTAATGTGGCCGAACCTGCGACCTTCGAATAACGCGTTCGATGCTCTACCAGCTGAGCTACAGTGGCGGTACCCTCAGTTCACTTTATGGGGATATATGCACGACTTTATTTTAGACTCATGGGCGCCACCATCTTGGACTGCTGGTTTTCTATGTCGTAATACGAAATGATCATGGTCATGAAAAGTTGAATGTACTGACCTAAGTGTTTTCGTGCGTACGAGTTCACCGTAGCACTGTTTATTTATTTGATACTGGATACATAACTGCAACGTTATCAGTCCAAGATGGCGGCGCTTGAGCGCGTCCGGAGAACGGTGTATATGTACATTTAAACCTGAAACTGTTAGCCCCGCACGTAGCCATGACGGCGAGTGTGGAACACTCTTTTTCTGCCTGTTGGCGCCCAACATAGTGCATTACTGTTCATAGAGCATTACTAAGGCAGCTGTTCGCCTCGTTAACGTGTTCGTGTCGTCTACGAAGCCTTTTTTCAGGCAGCGCCTCCTCTATTTTTCAAAGCCTGGGCTAACGTTCTCCTCGGGCCATCGAGCGCGCGTTCCGCCTCCGCTCACCGCTAACGCGTCGCGGCGCTGTGCGAGCCTACTCGCACGGAGCCGTAAAGAAGAAGTCAATAACAGGAAAAGAAGAAGAACAATGCACACATTCAAGCTTCTGAACGTACTCCATTGTAATCTTGACTACTACAAATGGTCGATAAGTAGTATACATATATAAAAACAAAATGCGTTAGAGTCCAACAAATATATTCGAGCTTGTTATGATCAGGTTAATTCGGCTGTCTGCTCTAAGCACGATCGCACAGTGAAAACAGCATTTATTTGATATATTACACAGTATTCTCTTTATATTTATTCTTTATCATTCAACGTCATCCGGGTGCGTGATCCCCAGGGTTCGTTCTCTCCGGGTGCTAGGCATGATTATTGAAGCTAACGGTCAGCACGGACGTACTATAGATAAGCTTACACGGCATGCTGAAGGAGTAATCAGACTCATCGCAAGGGTTTCTAACAGAAAAGCAGGGCTTAAGGAAGATAATCTCCTAAGCGTTTTTCACGCGTTCCTTATGAGCCATGTGAATTATGTCACTCCCATGCACAGATGGCAGAAACATGAAATTAACAAGCTGAACACGCTCATCAGGAAGAGTATTAAGAGAGTCCTGGGGCTCCCAATGCGCACAAGCACAGAGAACCTAGCAAGCCTCGGCGTCCACAACACCTTAGAGGAAGTGATCGAAGCACAGCAGACCGCACATATTGCCAGACTCTCGTCTACGGCGGCGGGAAGAGGTATCCTGGCTAAGGTCGGGATCAATCCGACAGCGCTAAAAGATAAGAGCGTTCAGCTTTCGGATAGTGTGCGGCAGGCTATTACGGTCTGCCCAATTCCGAGAAACATGCATCCAACTTTCAATACTGGCAGGAGGACGGCTCGCGCCTCTGCGCTTCTGCGTTACGCGCATGCGCACGAGGCAGATTCGTGTTTTGTCGATGCTGCCCAGTACGAAGGCGACTCCAGTCGCTTTGTTGCCAACGTTGTGGACATGAAGGGCCGAGTATTATCGGCCGCGTCAATCAGGGCATCGTCAGCTTCCAAATCGGAGCAGCTGGCCATTGCGTTGGCGCTCCTGAAGTCGGACAGGGCAGAAATTTATACGGACTCGAGGTCAGCCGTTCGAGCTTTCTCGACTGGGGCTGTTTGTGAAGAGGTTGCTAGGGCACTTGAGGATAAGGTGCTTACTCATCACGTCATTACATGGTTCCCGGCGCACGAGGACGTCGAAGTGGGGGGATCTAGAAGAAACTGTGTCTTTCATGTCAAAGCAGTATGACTTGGTCCTGGCGCAGCTATCTGCCAGCAAAGAAAGGGAAGCCGCGCATGAGGCACAGATCGCTGAACTGAAAACTGAACTGAAAACGCAAGCAGAAACGATCCAGCAGCTTCAACAGGATCTAAATGAAAGCGAACAATATAGCAGAAAGGCAAACATGGAAATTGAAGGGCTACCAGTCGAACATGAGGAAAACCTAAAGGAAGTCTTATCGTACATAGCCAGCAAACTGGAGCTGTCAGATTTTGTTAGCTCTGATATCGAGGTCGTTTATCGCTTGCCTAGCAAACACAAGTCTAGCCCGACTGTACTGGTGCGTTTTTCTTCTGTGTCCGCGAGGGACTTGTGGTTTGATGCTAGAGGAAAACTAAGGCGTTTGCACCAAAACGGACAGTTGCCGAGGCTGTTATCCAATGATAATCTGACAAGGCTGAACCGTAATCTGTTTTGGCGGGCGAGAATGGCAGCAAGAGAGAAAGGCTACCAATTTTCATGGGTGAAGGGCGGCAAGATTTTCGCGAAGAAAGACGAAAGTGCGCCTCTGATCCGAGTGAACAATCAGTTTGACATGGCTAAAATTTCATAAACACTATGGCAATGAACTTTTACACTGTATCGAATTTCTCTGAGTTTAAAGATGTTTTTGGCGTCAACCGTGAGCACGACTTCACAGTAGTTAGCGTCAATATTAGAAGCCTTCGAAAATGCTGGGATGAATTTAGAATGTTAGCTGAATCAGCCAAGGACTATGTGGATGCGTTTGTTATACTCGAATCAAATGTGCCAGAAGAAGGCACTGACATGTTTGTATTAAATGGTTACAAAGCCCATTTTATGTCAAGGTCAAAACAACGAGGCGGTGGTATAATGCTGTTTGTTAGGACGAGCTATTGCACTACATCAATAGGCATTTCCTTCACCAATGCTGAATGCCTTCCATTGAAAATTACGCTGTCTAACACGGACCTAATTCTGCTAGTGTCCTCCTAAAAGATAGTGCCACACGGTTCTTGCACGAACTCGATGAAGTTTTAGATGGCCAAGCAGCAGCGGATCAAATTTGCGTGGCAGGAGATATAAACATCAATATTTTGAACTCTGCTTCAGTTATTGTATCTGATTACCTTTCGATCTTATCAAAATATGGTTTACACTCGACCATAAATTATCCTACACGGGAAGAGTGCATACAGACCAGACTGGTATCTTCCTGTCTAGACCATATAGGAATACGAGCACCAAATTGTTCATTGACGTCTTGCGTGATCAGCCAAAAGTTAGCTGACCACTATTTCGTGGCATGTCGCCTATGTGGACAATTGCCTCTGCAGAGCGATGAGAATACAGAAGTAAGAAATAATAGTAATGATCTGAAAACACAGATCT
Source organism: Rhipicephalus appendiculatus (assembly GCA_030522465.1). NCBI lineage: Eukaryota > Metazoa > Arthropoda > Arachnida > Ixodida > Ixodidae > Rhipicephalus > Rhipicephalus appendiculatus. The sequence goes on from JALIZH010032968.1 coordinate 3,201,147, forward strand.
TTAATAGCAAAATATTCGATCAGCTGATTTCACTATTTGACTGGGCGCAGCTAGCTGTGTGGTAGTGCTCGGATTCCCGAGCACTACCACACTCATTACAGGTTTCTCGACACCATTACTTTTATTTAGAGCAACGATCCGAAAATTTTTCAAATTCGTGTCAGTACTCCTTTAAGCTCTGAAGTGGTGGAATCACCTGGCGTAGTTACTCATTTTCTGGCACCAGCAGTTGGCTTTCTTTCTGTGGCAACAAATGTAATTCTCAAAAGCTTTACGAAGGGAACGGATGATCATGTGGCCCTGTGAGCAGTCTAGTGACATATCGTGCTATTTAGCGCCTGAACACCGGGCTTGCGTATAATGTGCTACACTAGTAGACAGTAGTACGTACCAGGGAACTAGCTTTCAGTATTAGCTCCTGGAGAATGCTGCTTTCAAAAATAAACTTTGAGACAGTCAAAAACTGAATCTCAGTCAAGCGAACATAACGGTGACAAAACATTCTTCCACGCATCACTGGCATGCGTCCATCTGATATCGGCCCAGTAAACGACGCGCGAGCGCCTCGATCAAATCACCGCGAACGACACATGCAATTGAAATGGGCTCGTTGGCAAGAACGACTAGTGCTTCATGATTCCCGTTTACAAGTTTTCATTATACTTTAAACAGCGCAAATACAGCCGAAAACTGAACCATATAGCAGCTTCGAACGCAGCCACGGCAGTCGTTTCCTCGAGACACGCCGCGACGGCGCGTCCTGTGATGATGATGATGATGATGATGATGATAGGTGGCTGTTCCCTTTGAAGCGGGTGGCCGCATATACTATGGCCTAGCCGGGTAAGAAGAAAAGAGAGAGAGAAAAGAAGAGAAGAAGAAAAAAAAAGACAAGAAAATTTTCGGATGGATAGTGAAGCACACACTAATCACAAGTGTCGATAAATGGGTGGATGCTATGAGCGTCCCCTTTATAACGGGGCGGTGACAAGTGTGCCACCAGGCTTGTCAAATAAAGAAAAAAATCTTTTACGTCTTTTTTTTTTTTTAAGTTGGCCTATAGCCTTAATTGTCTATTTCGATTAAATCTGTCTTACTATAGGAAAAAACAAACGCGAAATTCATAGCCCAGTACTTTGCCCTTTACGGCAGAATGTCCTTATTTTTCCCACTATTTATTTTTGTCCCTTCTCTCTAGTTTTCTGCCACCAATACTCTAACCGTCTCTTACTTATTTATATCGCGCGCGCGTTCAGCTTTCCCACTGTCGTCTCTAAAACCCAAGGCTTCCTGTAGGCTCGTGTCTAAGCGCACACCTCGGTGTATATCTCCACATTCAATCAGAACATGCTCCGTCGTTTCCTTATCTTGCCTACAGCACGTTTGTTCTTCTTCTTCACTAAATCTCGCTAGATAACTACGCGTTCTAAGGCAACCCGATCTCGCTTCAAACCGTAAAGTGCTTCCCCTTGAATTTTCATAAAATGGTTCGCTCCTCATTTCATTTTAGCCCTTTTGGTAGTTACTCAGAGCCGGTTTTTTCTCCATCGCTGCCATCCAGTAAAGCCTCTCCGACTCTCTGACTTTTCGTTTAACGCTCTTTGTTGCCATACGGCTTACACTGCCAGCCGTATATTTACTAGTGAGCCTCCTAGTTCTTTTCCTTCACTGTGTATCAACGCTCACCTTCTCTGCCCATCTACTCTCTTTCATATTATTTAGCCTCTCTTCGAACCTTATTTTGCTCTGAGCTTCCCTCGCCTTCCTTTGCTCTGAGCTTCCCTTGCTGTGAGCTTCCCTCGCGGGTCCTAGCAATGGATGGATGGATGGATAAGGCTGTACCCTTTAGATCGGGTGGCGGCTCACGCCACCTAGCCATAATACACAGTAAATTTAATTAAAAGATTAAATTTCAATAGCACTTTGACTTGGGCGAGTTGGTACATACTTGGATAAGTTTAGCGCGACTTGGACGAAGACAGGAGACACACAGAACACAGACGAGCGCTGACTTTCAACTTGTTGAAAGTCAGCGATCGTCAGCGCTGAAAGTCAGCGCTCGTCTGTGTGTCTCCAGTCTTCGTCCAAGTCGCGCTAGACTTATCCAATTAAATTTCACTCGTGTCTTGATTTTAGCCACCAATCAGATAACCTCCTCCTGGTTATCTCGGAGGAGGTTATCCGAGCGGGTCCACGAGATCAGTGGGGTGAGTGGGGTTCACTCGAGTGGCGGCGCCTGGCGGCTAAAAGCCGCACTAACGCCGATGGCCGGTTCCCATCAACGTTGGTTCCCATTGCGCTCCTCTCCTTCGCCTGCCAGGAGGCGCTGACCAGCGCCGTTCGAGGTCCGGTTGAGGGCAGAAGTGGCAGAAGTGTCAATCAGTGTCAATAGTGTGGTGCACGTGTGGTGGAGGAAAGCGCGTCGATAGTCATGTCTGCCAGCGGTGCGGAAATGGTTGTGTTCGGCTTCAAGAGCGGATTGGACTGGTTGCCTACGTCGTTCGTAGAACCATTCGCAGCGGAAAAGGTGTGTGGCGTTTGCGGCTTGGTCCCTCGGGTAATGCGCGTTTTGCCTTGCGGGCACCGGTTATGCTCCGTGTGCTACCGCGAAGTCGATAAGTCCCACCGCTGCCCGTTGGACAAGGAAGCAGTTGACATGAAGCTCGTTAAGCGGACGACGTGGAGCACCAGAGAACTTAAAAGTCTCAGCGTACTCTGCTGGAACGCTAAACACGGTTGCGAAGCTGAGGGCCTTGTTTCCGAGATGTTGCTTCACCTCAAAACAACGTGCCGCTACCACACCGTCCGTTGCCGGCGATGTCACGCAGTGGTGCTTCGCAGGCGCATCGTGCGTCACCTGGATTCTGATTGTGAAGCCTATCGTATTGCTGCAAGTGAGCAGTCAGTGCGCGATGACGCGGCCGACTGCGATCAGAACGCATCCCCGCCCGAAAGTCAGCAGCTGGCCTCCGAGAGGGTTGGCGCCACACAAGCAGTCTCGAAGGCCACATTTGATCCGGGCGCGGACCACAACACGAGCGGCGCGAGCAACGACGACGTCCGTGACTCCTCCGATAAAACTAGTGAGCGTGCCCTCTCCACGAAAACGCACAGTTTCAAGCGGAAAGTAGACGGCGCTGAGAACGTTAGTACAACATCCGCTTCGGCGTGGACCGTCGAGGAGCTTGTTTCAGCCGGTGAGGACAGGTTGATGAGGGGCCTGCTTCAGCCTCGAGCATTGAGCAGCCTGCTTCAACCGCTGTGGAGGCCGCTGTGACACCGATGGTGACTCCAGAGAAAAAGGCTAAGCGGCAGACTTTGCCGGAAAGTCCCGTCGAACCGGACATCGGTGAATCTCGCGTCGTGGGAAATTCAACGACCCTTTCGTACGGCGTCGGGAAAGAATGCTGCGAGTGCACCATTGAAAACTGGTCCAGCTTCCGTTCGGGTCAAGCTCGGGCCTTGATACGGAACGGTCGGTGCGAGTGCAATACCAGCCCTGGCGGTTACGGCTTCCTACTTGTTCCATCGGTGGCCATGGGTTTCCTCTGCTTCACTGTGCACGCGTTCCGAGATTCGCGTCGTACGATCGTCCCTTTTCCTCGAGAACAATACCTCAACCTGCGGTTCGTTCACCCCGATGGCAAATCGTCGATGGACTTGACGAAGATGAAGGAAGTTTCTTGGGACACTTGTTCCTTTCCGTTAAAGAAGACTCCTCACCAGTTGCACGTGGCGAGGTGCAGAGACTTCTTTGTGACTATCGCGTGCCTCCAAGAAGGCGGCTTCGTAGCTGACGAGAAACTGCGTATTCGTTTTACACTGTCGTAATGTTTTTTGTTTGTTTGTTAGTTTGTTTCAGTGACGATGGTTGGAAGGCCGTTTTGTTACACGATTGCCTTAAATGTAGAACGCCTGTTTTCTTACCTGTACTGACTCCGTTCATTCAACATGCTTCGTGACAAGTGCACTTGGTTTTAAATCAGTTTGCATGCACCAAATAAAAGCTCGTAGGTTCCCTTATGTATCCGCCTAAGATTACCACAAGGCGACAGCCATTTTGTCTTTCTTCTCAGTGAATGTATTGATCCCCCCCCCCCCCCCTCCTCCGCACTCTGAAAGCTTTCTGCATCTCCCGTATTTTTGCATTGCCACCGTGATCGGTTCACCACCTTTGACAAGCGAAGATGTCGTGTGATGACGTTTACATGTGACGTCATGTTATCACGTGATGATTCTTGCATCACTCGTGTTGCCGTCGACGGTCGACTTTCGAGTTTGATGAGGCATAAACCTTAACGGGTATTACGTGCCAAAACCACAATATGATTATGAGGGACGCCGTAGTGGAGGGCTCCGGAAATTTCGACCATCTGCGTGGTGTTCTTTAACGTGCACTGACATCGCACAGTACACGGGCCTCTACCATTTCGCCTCCATCGAAATGCGACCGCCGCGGCCGCGATCGAACCCGCGACCTTTGGCACAGCAGCTGAGCACCATAGCCACTGTTCCACCGAGGCGGGCTTAAAAAGACTATCAATTTATAGTGGTAAATGCGACAGAATTTACTTCTTAGCGGACAACAAGCAGCGCGTTCGTTTCAAACTGTCACCGTAATGCCTGTGTTTTGTTACCGTTAGGGATTTAGTGAGATTCGGCTGTGTTACGTGTTTGCTTTAAAAAAAAAACAAATAGCTTAGTGCTGGGACGAGCTAGTGGTTTGCACGTCGTGACGAGAGTTTACTGCCAAACTCAATCAGAAGGACTTCAGAAGCGTGAAAAGCTGGGCCAGTTGGTTCATGTTTAGAAGCGAAAAGAAACCAGCGATACTCGAAAGGAGGACGAAAGAAGAAGCCACAATCAAGCACACACCGTCCGGCGACGGTGTGTGCTTGATTGTGGCTTCTTCGTTCGTCCTTGTCTTGAGTTTTCGCTGGTTTCTTTTCGCATCTAATCAGAAGGACCAGGCCCCCAGCCAGGTGAGGGGTGCCCTATAGGGGCCTGCCCCCCCCCCCCCCTCTCCCGAAATTCGTATGGAGGGGGGGTGTTTTACCGAGAATCATTAATGAAAATAGGTGCTTTTCAAGGTTTTCAACAGGTGCCCCCCCACCCTTTAAAAGAAATTCCTGGCTACGGGCCTGAGAAGGACATAGCGGTTTGTCGTCTTTCTTCCTGTATTCGTCACTACGTTTGGCTGGGGACCCTCCTCAATAAATAAATAAATAAATAAATAAATAAATAAATAAATAAATAAATAAATAAATAAATAAATAAATAGTTTCGCTTTTAGTGCATGTGCTGATTCTCTTCGTTCAACGCTGCTTGGTATTCTTCGAGGCAAACGTCTTGGTATTTCGTAGAATCTGCAGGAGTTTTAGTAACCCACCATTCTTGTCTAGCGGTCGTGGTGCTCAAATGCTGACCGCGAAGGTCGCGGGCGGCCGGGCCGGCCAGATTTCAATGGCTTGAGGCCCGTGTACCTAAATTTGGTTCACGTAAAAAAAAAAAAAAATAGATGGTTCAAATTTCCGGAGCCCTCCCGGGGAAGTGATTTTAAAGTTAGAAGAATGAAAAGAAAAGTGGACCCCGCAATTGTATGCATCAGGGTGCGACACCTCAGCAGTGGCCCACGAGGGAAGGGATAAGGAGGGATTAAAAGAGATGGAGAGAAAAGTAAAGATGGAGAAAAGTAAAAGATTGGGAGAAAGGATGCTGGAATCCGTGGAAGGGGCCGCGATCGGCGAGAGGTCGGCACGAAGCGGGCATCGCGGATCAGACGACCAGGCACGGAATCCAGCGAGAGAGGGATACGGTTACTGGAGTCCGAGGACGGGGCCCCGATCGGCGAGAGGTCGGCACGTACCGGGCATCGCGGACGGGACAACCGTCAGGCACGGAATCCAGCGAGCGAATCACGGAGCCCTCCCCTACCGCGTCCTTCATAATCATATCGTGGTGTTGGGACGCAAAACCCCGACAATTAATATTATATTACACTGCAGTTTAAAAAAAACAAGTAATGTCCACTGTCTTTGCTTAAATGTGTATTGGTCTCATGTGATTTATTGCAAGACTACAAGCTAATGATTTTGTGGTGTTTGTGTTTTGCATATCGCATAAGTTTTTAAGTGGGTTATGCTGCCACTTCATTCTATAAACCAAAGGTTATTCTCAAGCATGTTGGTCCCAGGAAACCCTGCTAAGGAAACTGGCTTGTAGCATAGCGCAGAAACACACAGGGACAAAGAATAAGACTGGACGAACACAAGCGCTAACTTTCAACAACGAAAATTTTATTTTCAGGATCGGTCATATATACACACAAAATCACGTGACATGATGTCCAGTCTTATTCTTTGTCCCTGTGTGGGTTTCTGCGCTATGCTACAAGCCAGTTTACGATGAACCAACAAGCCCATATTGGTACCCTTGTCGCCTGCTAAGGAACCTCCCTTCTCTGCTTTCATGCGAGAATTTTTCATTAGGTTTGCGCTACATTCACGTGGATTTCAAAGGCAAACCAATATAATAATAAAAAAATTATTCACTGACATACAACTGAACTCGCTTTCCTTGCACCAAAAAAAGCGATGCGAGACTCAGTAATACTCGGGGCCAGCCGCATGACGGCTGCTGGATTCAGCCGATTCCTGAGCTTATTTTTCAGATATGCTAGTGTCGAGAACGCCTGCTCACAAGCACATGTTCTTGCAAATGGCTGCTGCCTGTCCAGTGCCTTATCTTCGGCACCTATCTTCAAACTGGAGAAATTCGCAGGAAGGGGGGGTGGGGGGGGTGGGGGGGGAATATAAGACCTCCGAGATTCAAGTGCAATAGCCTAACCGCGCGGCCCGTTTTCGGATTCCGACTGGCTACAAGCTGCTGGTGGGATTTATGGCGCATCTCGCGCGTTTCCGTTATACACTGAGACGTGCTTATTGACACTCGGGCGTGAGTAATAGAGGAAATCGACCTGACCTCGGTTTTCGCCATCTAAGTGACTTGGCGGGTGCGGAACCAGGGAAAATTCATTACTGGCTCGCGGAACCACGAGGAGGGGCCTGCGGAAACCACTTTGAGGGCAAGTTTCGACCTATGCGTTTAAATTTCGCGCGCTTGTCCCGGATGGATGGATGGATGAATGGATGGATGGATGCTATGAGCGTTTCCTTTATGACGGGGTGGTGACATGTGCCACCAGGCTCGGAAAAAGAAAAAAAGAAATTGCCGCGTCAACTGTTGGCGTCTTCGTTAAAGTGACCATTAGGGCATGGCCTCCGAGATTAGTCGGCGCGCCGCTGGCGAATCTCGGAGGCAGGCCCGTAGCCAGTCCCCCACCCGCCCCCCCCCCTTCGAAATTCGGATGGAGGGGGGTGTTTTACCCAGAATACATAATGAAAATAGGTGGTTTTCAAGGTTTTCAACAAAGGTGCCCCCCCCCGAAAAAAATTTCTGGCTACGGGCCTGCTCGGAGGCCACAACCAGGGTTTCGAAAAGTGACCACCAAGAGCCACTGTTTTGCTGCGCCACATGCAGGAAGCGAAGCTATTCTTTCGTCCTCCATGCTACACCACGCCTTATTCAGTCGACATCAATTATTTGTTCGTACTATCGGTGATATTCCACTCGAAAAAGTCAAAAAGCTGAAGCCATGTATCTAGGAGGGCACCAAGGTGGTAATGTGGGCATGTTGGTATTCCATGTTTATGAAGGGTAAGAGCGCACTGAAGACGGACACACAATGAAGGCACACACACGCACACACATAGCGCTACTTTCAACAGTTTATTTTTGTGATCTCGACACTACTTATAGGGCAACCCATGAGCACAACTGCTGCGCAGAAGTAACAGCAACCATGAGCACAACTGCTGCGCAGAAGTAACAGCAACAGATCACAAAAATAAACTGTTGAAAGTAGCGCTATGTGTGTGCGTGTGTGTGCCTTCATTGTGTCTTCGTCTTCAGTGCGCTCTTACCCTTCATAATCTAGGAGGGAAAAGAAAAATTCCTGTATGACAACGGTTATTTATGAATTGAACTACGATAGTTTTCTAGAACACTATAATTGCATGCCATATTTCAAGATCATCACCAATAAAATATTGTACTGCAGCAGGTTGGAAAACTTTGGCGCCAAGTAGAGTAGCCAGAGCATGAGCCGAAGCCAACACCCGCACACGTTTTCCAGACGAAAATCAGCCGCGCATTTCGGACAATGTACTGACGGCACTTATGCACAGTGTGTATTCAAGCTTGCGCTGAGCTCCATTCTTGCGTATCCCAAGCGTAAGCGCAGCCATGGCTTCGGCTAGGAGCACTTATACATTATTCGGCTACGGTACCGGTCTCGACTGGCGACCCACGACATTCGTGGGTCCTTTTCCGTCGTCTAGACTGTGCAGCGTCTGCGGACTGGTGCCCCAAGCGATTACCTCGTTGCCCTGCGGTCACTACATCTGTCAGCCATGCTTCGGCAGCGCCGACAGCAGCGGGAGGAAGCGTTGCCCCATTGACAAAGAGTCTTTCGAGATCACTGACGACGTGAGGTGGTCGACGCACGCCGCGGGCAGTGTCCTGAAACACAGGGTGCGTTGCTGGAACGCCAACCACGGTTGCGTAGCCGTAGACACCGCGTCGGCCATGCTGGATCACTTCGCGAACGCCTGCCAATTCCACAGCGTGAAGTGTCCCACGTGCGGCGCCAGCGTGCTGCACCGTGACGTTTCGGACCACGTCGCATCGGGCTGCCTTCCGACGTCCGGCGACTTGGATCGGTCAGCGAGCGAAAACTCGGCCAACGCGCTCATGGAAGTCAGAGACCTGCTGAGCAACCTTTCGCGGGACAATGCCTCGTTACAGACGCGACTCAACACGATCGAACAGCGGCCTGTCGGCGAAATTGGATCGCACCGTGACGTCAGTTGCCGAACGGACGAAAGACGCTGTTCGCACTCAATTTGCTGGCCATTTGAACAGCGTGACTTCGGCGATCGAGCGTCAGCAGATTCTGAACGATGTAGTGACGAGACAACTCCTAGCCTCCGAGTACCGTAACAACCTGACTTCGTTGAATGCCACGATCAAGGAAGCCGTTGCCGAAGGGTGTGGGCGCGACACCGATACACTTCCCAGCGCCGTGGCTACCGTACTGACAGAAGAGATTTGCGACTTAGCGAAGGAGCTCTCTAGCCAGCCGGCACTCACGGGAGAGGACGCATCCAAGGCCCTCATGCTCTTGGCTGCCGCTGCCTTTGGCGACAAGACCAAAGCTCTAGTGAGAAGCCCGCCGGCACGTACTTGGAAGATAGACGACTGGGACGATTTCACTTACGTGATTCACGCACGTGGTCGCCAGAGGCGCCAAGATCGTTTCGGCACGCCGTACTACTTGCAAGGACGTCTGGTGGTCCCACGATTGTGCTTTTACCCACGCACTGGTGTGGTTCGGTACAGCCCTTACATAATTGAAGGTCTGTACGACAAGTTTTTCGCAGCGCCTACGAAGGCTTCGCTTGCGCGCTTCATTGATCCCTCGGGTTTTTCGACAGACATGAAATTTAACGGTGAATTCAGCTGGGTCAAGCCAGATCAAGAGATCATGTACATGGGCAGTCAAGTGCTGTATTTGGGGCAGGTGTCGATTCCCATAGATGTTGCCACACTGCAAGATGGTGGCTTCATAGCGGATGACACAGCTTGCCTTGAGATATACCATCTATAATGTGTCACTAAATGCCATTGCACTTGGAATCTTCTACAAAGTCCCATGAATGCAGTCCAGGAGAGGTGGCCAGATCAAGGTGAACCATGTGTCTGTGTCATCAAAAACAGATTAACTGTTTTGCAACTGTTTTGCACGCTGAGTTCCAGCACTACTTTTTTTTTTACTTAAAACTCAATTTTGAACACTTTAAAGTAATGATGACACTCTAAGCAGAGCGATGAATTGGGCTAGTTGGTGGTGGTTCGTGATTTCGTGTTGCGCTGTGGATGACGAGACAGGGACTACAGGACAGGTGGTGCGCAAGTTGCGCACCACCTGTTCTGTAGTCCCTGTCTTGTCATCCGCAGTGCAACAAGAAATTATGAATGCTGACACAAAACTTTCAAGGTGAGATGATGTGCGAGATATATATGGACTTGCTGACAGCATCTACAAAATATCAGACAAATATTACCTATGCCCGTGGGCTTGCACATGGCAGGGAGGAGGATGGCAGAGAGGCACCGATTCAGTCATACCTTTACTCAGTCGGACCTTTCACATATTGCAAAGGGACCAACAACTGGCCAGAACGTGTGATTTGGTCCTGGTAGAAATTAAACACAGTGAAATATAGTGACAGATGTGAGTCTCCTTACCGCGTTGGGACAAGGATTTATATTTTTAAATTGTGTTGAAAAGTAACAAAAACCGGTGTGTCGCACAGCCTAGCAGAAGAGCCTTGAAGCTGGATTTTAAACTTGATCACTTTGCTGTGTGTCGTCACCATAGGTCGGCAAAAAATTTAGAGCACACTCTGACTCACTCATGAAACATACCTCACCCTTAGGGCTCACTCGGACTCACACTCCCGATGTTTTCCTCAATCGGACTCACTCGGACCGAGACTCACCAAAATATTACTCACATGGACTCACTCAGACTTAGACTCACGGCTCTGTCTTTGAGTGAGTCGACTCATGAGTCCGCTTAGCGGACTATTAGCTATTTTGTCCAAGGTGTCAATGCCTTTTTAACACTGATATCTCGCGTAATCGGTGCTCTATATGGCGCTTTTGATCTCGTATCTTTAAATACGAGCTATATGTGTTTGAAATCTACTGAGGACATTTTTATAGAAAGGGATGACTCACACGAGATGTTTTTACAAGGCCTTCGCTTGAAATAAATTAGGGGAGGGGGGGGGGGTCAAGAAACCTCCCCAACCTCCGTAACTCATGCATCTGTTCCATCGATATTGAGCTGGCTTATGAACGCTACTGCACTGATGTGTGAGTAGACATAATTAATATAAACGTGAGCCGACATAAGGGTGATAGTAATGCTGAAGTTGAGTAGATAGAACGAGAGGTCAGCAAAATAATGTGGAGCTCACTCAGACTCACTCATGAAATATACCTCGCCCTTAGGACTCACTCGTACTCCGACTCACTGAAATTTTTTTCGATCGCCTTCACTCAGACTCAGACTCGCCAAAATATTAATCACCCGGACTCACTCAGACTCAGACTCTCGGTTCAATTTGAGTCTAAGTGAGTCTACTCATGAGTGAGTTTGCTGACCTATGGTCGTCACATAGTCTGATGCTGTAATGTGTGCCATAATTATACTTCATATTTAGAGTATGTATGTTATTATCCATACCCGCTCCATTCTGTGCTGCTTATGTGATAAAAGGAGCTGCACAGTGAGAAGCGGCGCTGCCTTCGCAACAGCCAGTGAACCATGTCAAGCCACGGCGCAGGCTGTGCTCAAACGCAAACTGCTCCCGTGCTCATTGTTTCCAGTATGTGTTTTCACGTGCGTGTACAACTTCATATTTGCCCCAGTTAGAAAAAATTCTAATTACAACTGTTTCGCAGCGTTTTACACATTACCATTCTGGAATTGGACACTGACCGGTAGGCTTTCTGTTGCGCTAGAGAAAATAGGTCCCTTAAAAATTGGTTGTCCGTCCCTTTAATGCGCATGGTTATGTCTATGTCTTTCAACAATAATGGCAGCCAAAGGAAACCTGATGTTGCATGCAAAGAACTGCTTGTTTGCCATCTTTGGCCCCATAAAGGTGGGGACAAATGGCAGGCCGTTGTGAGAAGCACTTCGACACTTCATTTTCATTTTTGCATCCATTGCGGAGCTTTTTTTCGTGAAGACTTCATCGTAATAGAGAACCCTGCACATGCTAAAGCTCTATTGGCTGTCAGTGCCCATCATGTGTTGTTTGCTTGTCTGTGTGTAAAGTAGCACTGTTTTTTCTTAGATGTTAGCGGACTATTAGCTGTTAATTCTTACCAACGAGCTCACATCCACACTTAGTTTCATCCAAACTGAAATGTACACTTCTCTTTAAACTTTACTCGCATGAGCTGGAACAATTGGTGTAAGCGGGCTTTCTTTCAGGACTGTGTTTGTGTGTGCATACTTGAAACTGGTCGTTGTTTTTACAAGTATTGCACTATCGGTTTGTTGTCTAGTGATTTCACTAAATTACGCTTCTCGTCCCTGCATGAAATGTACCCAACCAATATTTGCGGTCCAATTTTGTTGCCATTCATGGATCTACAGAAGCTATACTCAATGTTTCTGCATGTCTAATTGTTTTTGTTACTACATACAAGTATGAAAGTCAATGGCAAAGTATGTTGTGCCTTTACACCTTTATGTGCCAAAAGTTTTGGTTGTAGTAAACCAATAAAAATTTTAGAACAACAAGCTATTGATGTTCATTTTATTACCACCCAGCTTCATGCAGCACTCTCGTATCTGTACTGTTCACAAAGATGGATTGATTTTGGTGTCTGTAGCATGTGGCTAAGCGTGAGGTTGTGGGTTCGATTCCTAGTTATGTGTGCCCATTCAGATGAAAAAGATAGTACTGCCTCTGAAGAAATACAACAGGGAGAGTGGGTGAGGTTTCATACTGGATGGCCTAACAAGAGGATGAAGGAAGGAACAGAAAACACAAGTGTACTATGTGTGCACAAAGCCTTCGATGCGGGTTGTGTGACAGGTGGTTAGTTGTTATCTGGAGCTTTACAATAAGCCGTCGCGCATATGCTGTGCAAAACAAGGGTGGTGTGAAAAACTAGGACAATAAATAACAGCATAGACACTCCATTGACTTCCAAGTTTATTGTTGAAAGGATCATGAATAGTGTTGGCTGTCGAGAATGAAGACCCTGTCCAGATGCCTTGTCCTCTGGATCCTCGAATCAAAAGCATGACTTTCATGTCTTCAAGTCTGATAGAAAGCTCCAGCATGCTGATGCTTCTTCAAGCAAAGCTTGTTGAAAGTTGCATGTTTCCGTGGCAGTGGTGGCATTGTAGGCGAAAAAAACCAGCATCAGCGAGTGTATGGAAATATGGCCCTGGTACGCGTGACAATCACATGCACGCGTATTTGTATGCACCGTTTTCCAATAACTAATGCTCTCTTGATCGTGAGCTTTTTGGCGATCAATCATTTGTGATACAACAATATGATCTTTCATGGAGGTCACTGGTCTATCATGTTGCTACATTTCATCATTGCTTGGACATGAACGCATGTCCGTTGTTGTTGCCTGTTGTAACTGAAGTGTTCTACTGCTGAGCACGTGGATGAAGGTCGGATTCCCTGCATGGAGGAAGGAAAAAGTTAGGAGGGATCATTGCACAATGCGATAGAAAGAAAGAAAAGTAGTAGCTAGGTCAGGCAGGCACGCGCATGCCAAGCTTCGCTTGCTCCCCATTTTCCCAGCTGGGGAAGGGCTCCTGAACTTAACTCAGTGCCGACTCCCTCTGTCTTTGGATCACGTACATCACTGTGACAACTTATGTGTAAGTTCGACACATTGTCTGTTGTGCCGATTTTCTCCTCGACGCACGAACTTTCAAACCACCCTTCAGCACCTTGAAGTGAGTGAGTGAAACAACTTTATTGACGATCCGGCATAAAGGGGGGAAGGGGTAGGGGAATTAAAGCGAGACACTAGCGTGCTCGGACGTCCCGGAGCAGCAACCTACTCGCGTCAGACCCATGGGGGGCGCCGCTTTCGGCCGCTGGCGTTCCAGGATGCTAAGCACGTGCTGGACCACGTCTCTTTGGTTGTCTAGCTCTCGGCTGATGATCTTGCTGCTGATGGCAGTTGGCATTGCTTCTTCTTGGTTACCCGGCGGTGGCGCACAGTCCCAGAGGAGGTGTCTCTGGGTGGCTCGCGCCTTCTTGCAGTGTTGGCATATATCCGTGGTGTATACCTCCGGGCAGACGTGCTTTGCCCAGACGGGGGTCCATATGGCTTGTACTTGCAACTGCCGTAGTGTGGCTGCTTCGCTGCGTTGTAGGTCTCGGTGAGGCGGTGGGTAGAGGCGTCTGCTCGTTCTGTACTACTGCAGAACGTCGCCGTAGGTTGTGATGGAATACTCTTCGTCTTTGGCATCGGGTCGTTGCGGCTCCGAGGAATGCGTTGACGGAGACCCGCGGCTAGTTAGCGCGTGTGCTTCCGCATCTGCCTCCTCGTTGCGGTTCGGGCCCGCGTCCAGTTCCCCGGCGTGCGCAGGGAACCACTTGACGGTAACGTTGGTTTCCGGTCTTGCTATCGTTGAACATACTCTTGCAGTGGTTCCATGGACGTTGTTTGTAGCAAAGTTGACTATTGCCGGCTTCGAGTCGCTGAAGACCGTGCGGCAATCCGGAATCGCTAGTGCCAGTGCGATTGCAAACTCCTCGGCTTGCGTGGGCGACTTGCACCGTATGCTTCCCGACGTTGTGAGTACTCCGGTGTCTGCTGCGATGACTGCTGCTGCGTACGTGTTTGGCCGGTGGGGATACTTCGCCACGTCCACGTAGTACGCGTGCGGATCGTTGGCGTGTCCCTTTGTGAGGGCCGTGGCTCTCGCCATTCTTCTTTCTTGGTGTACTTGCGGATGCATGTGCTTCGGTAAGGGTGGTACCCTCAGTCTTTGGAGAACGTCCCGGGGTAGCTGCTTTGCTACCTCCGGGGGTCGTCGCTGGCGCGTTGATTCCGATTCGTTGTAGTATCATTCTTCCCGTCCTGGTCTGGGACAGGCGGTGATACTGCGCCGTTCGCTGGGCTTCAACGATTTCTTCAAGTGTGTTGTGAACGCCCAACGCGAGCATGCGTTCCGTGTTGGTGTGGGGGTATAGGCCCAGGGCCGTCTTGTACGCCTTTCTGATCATCGCGTCAATCTTGATCTTCTCCGCCGCTTTCCAATTATGGAACGACGCAACGTAAGAGATGTGGCTGACTGCAAACGACTGGGTGAGTCGTAGTAGACTGTCTTCTCTCATGCCCTGGTACCGCGTGGCCACCTTCTTGAGTAGGCGGGGTGGCCAGCGAGAGCTTTGCTTGGAGCTTCTGTACCGTCACGTTGTTGCGGTTCAGGTCCTGGAGGTGCAGCCCCAAAACTCGGAGCGTCGGCACGTGCGGTATCGGCGCTCCGTCTTGGGTTACCACGTTGATGTGCGGCGTTGTCGGGCGTTGCGCACGTAGCGGTGAGATCACTAGCAGTTCCGACTTGGTTGGTGAACATTTGAGTCCGGTGGGTCGTAGGTGTTCTTCTACGGCGACGACGGCTTCTTGGAGGGCTGCCTCGATCTGGCTATCGCTTCCTCCCGTTGACCACAGCGTAATGTCGTCCGCGTAGATCGTGTACTTGATGTTTCTAACACGTTCCAATCTTCTTGCCACGCCTATCATGACGAGGTTGAACAACAGAGGGGAGATCACCGAGCCCTGCGGGGTCCCCGTGCTCCCCAGCTGCTTGAGCGGTAGTTGTAGTTCTCCTGCCACAAGCCGCGTGGTGCGGTTGGTCAGGAAATCTTTGATGTAAGCGAACGTCCTCGCCCCCCATGTTGAGGTGGGACACCTGCCGAAGGACGGCCGAGTGGTGTACGTTGTCGCATGCTCCCTGAAGATCCAGCCCGAGCACCGCTCTGTTATCCAACGTGGGAAACTGTCTGTCCACGATTTCGTTCTTGAGTAACAGCATGGCGTCCTGGGTACACAGTTTGGCCCGGAACCCCAGCATTGTATGTGGATATATGTTGGAGTCTTCCAAATAACGTTGCCATCTGTTGAGTAGGACGTGTTCCAGCACCTTGCCCACGCACGACGTTAGAGAGATGGGTCTCAGGTTGTCTATGCTGGGTGGTTTGCCCGGTTTGGGGATCAGGACCGTTTTCGCGGTCTTCCATTGTTGCGGTAGCTTGCCCGTCCGCCAGCACTGGTTGTAGTACTTGGTGAGGGCTTCGATTGCCATGTCGTTCCAAGTTCCTCAATGCCTTGTTGGTAACGTGGTCCGGTCCGGGACGCCGATTTACAGTTAATTGTTTGTAGAACCGCTCGCACTTCCCATTCTTCGATGTCGGCCTCCAGTCTCTCGTTGGTAGCTCCTTCGTAGCTGGGGAGTGGGTCTGTCGGCGTTACGGGAAGATACTTGGCGTCCAGGCGTCGTTGCACCTCAGCCTCTCCCATTTCTTTGACGGCTTTGTGAATGGTCTTGTTCAGCAAGTAATGCTGAGCTCCCTTGGTTGTCTGATCGTTGAGCAAGTGGCGTAGCAGGCGCCACGTCTTGCCTTTGTGTAGTTGACCGTCGGCTTCTTGACACACCGCGTGCCACTGCTGTCTGCAGAGGACTGTGCTGTGGTGCTCGATGTCTCTGTTGAGTTGCGCTATACGTTTGCGTAGCTTTCTGTTGTGGCGTTGACGTTTCCAGCGCCGTCTCAGCGAGTTGCGGGCTTCCATGAGGTGGGCTAATCTGCTGTCCAGCATCGTAGCCTCCGGCTCCGCTTCTACCAGCACCTTGAAGGGATCCTGCACCACTTTTTCAACATGGTCAGAAAAAGCTACCTATCGGTAGTTGAGGCTCCTGAGAACTCGCGAGTCAAACTTCATAGCGCAGCATGCGGCCTGGAATTCACAAATAATTCTCAAGGTCAGCTGGAAGTCGCTCGCTCATTTCCCTACAAATGATGCCTTGTACCCAAATTACGGCACCATATACCCAAAGTCCACGGACGTTGGCTGATTTGAGTATCGTGAGCTGCACAGTTACCGTGGCTGCCGCGGGATGCCGCCACGTGCCCGCAATCACACTGAAAGCAAGCCGCGCGCTCAAAGGAAAAATGAAAAGAAACTGCTCGAGGTCATGACGCGCGCTCGCGAAGGGGCGCATCCTTTTGCGCCCTTGCCATCCCCTTCTCTGCGTAGCTTTCAGCGGGCTCGCTGGTACGAGAGAGAAAAAGCGCTCGAAGCGCGCGGCAAATACAAGTAACTCCACTCGTAGTTGATGGATTCTAAAAATTTTTGCGGCAGTCGTTTCGTGAGGAAATAAGCCCTTTTAATGAAGCCATTAGACGATTGCTTGGAAAAGTGTTGCAGGGCCGCTTTAAAGTCACCAGCGTGCTTAGTTGCCGTGATATCACAGCCGTGTACACAGGGGTAAAGCCTCTCACACAGGTAAGGGGGTGGAGGATTGCCTCCCATTATCGTCTGAGGTCTGCTCCATACCTTCACTGCCTTCACTCAGATGAGCCTTCTCCGACATTGTTTAATGTGCATGGCCATGTAGATTTCTGGCCATTGTGGCGGTCGATCGAGTAACAGCGATGTTGCATTTGAGGAACTGTTTCCTTCCCACGTTTACCACCGGAGACCAAAAGCAGGCCATTGTGAGAAGCATATCTATGCTTCATTCATAATTCTTGCATCACTTACGAATCTTATTGTTTTAAACATGAATAGTTGGATTGTGCTCGCAGCAGTGCCTTTGGAACCCATTCTGTGGGTCTGTGGGACTGTGGTTCATGGCATACGACTACCGCGGTTTTTAGCAGATGTTTGTACTTAGCCAAGCATAACCAACCTTTTAGCCAACGCAGCTTCAGTGTCAAATCTCTAAGGCTATGCTTTTCTGTAATAATTACGTCATAGCCGTCGTGTCAGTATAGTTTCGGTTGCGCTTATTTTATACAGCATACAAAAAACAAAACGTGTAAAAAGCGCACACGTATAAATTGTTTTATTAATTTGCGTTTTTTTTTTTGCTCTGTTTACAATAACATGTTTTTGTGCAAACAAGCTTGGCTAGCTATCGTTTTAGAAAGCATAACCTTTGAGATCCGCAACTCAAACTTGTCATTTGCTGCGTGATTTCGGACACTAAGTGTATAAGTAAAGCGTAAATAAATTATTTTATATATTATTAACTTTAACTGACACGCTAGTTATTTAAACTTTTGCTTCTGTGAGCCTTCTGTCAACGTAGCAATTAGTACGAAACCAACGCTGCGTACAGTGGCCACTGTTTTTGTTTTCGTTTTGTGGTGATGGATGTGGTGCTCGTCAAGTGTGGCAGTGGTGGTGGTGGTAGCGGTGGTTGTACCACAATAGCGCATTTCTGACGCCCAGCGAAATTGACGTTGTCCACTTTCGGGTGCAACGTCGGCAATGATGAACCTCTGGCCGCGTAACCGCTACGGCAACGGCCTCCTGTTTGCCGGCTTCAATCAGGACCAAGGTAGCGTAAAACTTGGGAGTGCGACTGAGGCTTTGTAACTACCCGTTCTAGACTTGGAAGTAGCACGTTTTCTATTGCGTTCCCCATGCACTGCGAGCTGTCACTGCTTTCAACTCAGCTGCGACTTGAAAGCGGCACTTCGGGTGGCGTCTTAACGGCACATTCGCGACTGTAGTGTCATCGTAAAGTTGACGCAACCAGTCTACGAGTTCTTGTCTCGCGATGAAGTCGCATTGTAGAGTTCGTTGTTACAAAAGGGGGTCACCGCTCTGTCGACACTAGAGGCGAACTTTATCCGAAGCGATTTCCTAACGACGACGCCCCTCGATTCTATTTCCGTCTTTAGCGAAGTGCGTACTACCATCAAATCTTTCATGGTGCCGTTTCGTCCGCATTCGCAGGATGCTTCGCGTGCGGTATGGAGGATGGATTCAGGGTATACAACTGCGATCCTCTCAAGGAAAAGGAGAAGCAGGGTGAGTTTGACGACTGCCCCCCCTTTGAACTCTGGTGTGAGACACGTTTTAAGTACACGGACGGGATATACCTGTTTTAAACAGCCGCATGCCTGCGCTTTGTGACCGGTCACGCAGTTAAGGAAGTTATTGGGGCGCACGTATTAGCGGTAGGTCGATCGGCGACTTGCCGCTCAGTCGTGGTTACATGTGGTCGAAAGTATTAGCAATGCTACGCTAATCCGACCTGCGGGGTCACGAAATGTCATTTTGACAGCTACACGTGTCACATGACGAATGTCACACGGCTTGAAAATGGTCACGAAATGTGACAGCTAGCTCACGAAGCAGCATTCTAACGTACGACGCTAAACGAACGAGATTTGAAAAAACACTAAAAAAGCCGCGAAAATAGTGAATCGCACTCTCCTCAGACTGAACTCGGGAGCTGGTGTAGGGGCACACGCCCGATTTCCGATCGCGATCGAGGCTCGATCCTGGTCAGACCACGATAGCGAATGGCTCCTTTTCTTCAGCCTGTGCGAAGGAGCCAGTCGCGATTGAGAAGTTCGACGAAAACCGCACCACGTGACAGCCGTATTAAGAACTTTTCTTCTTTGTTGACATTTTCCAAACTTTTTGGCTAATTCTCTGTAATTGGAAGCCGCCAGTTCAGACACTCAGAAGTGCGTAACTTCCGAAATTCGGTTTGTGGGCGTGGCCCTCTCTTCTCCTTGAAGAGGCTCTGGTATTTCCTAAGTGTGCACCCTTACCCAAATGAGAAAGTTCCATTTACAGCTGGATTACTTAATCTGAAATCTTTCCAGCTGGAAAGATTAACGGTTCGATAATTCAGCTCAAAGTGGATGAATACCCAGCTGGAACATTGTTATTTCTCAGCTGTACTTCGGCCATATTCCAGCTGGATATGTATCAACTTCGAGCTTAATTATTGATCCGGAAATCTTTCCAGCTGAAAAAGTTCACTTATCTAGCTGCAAATAGAACTATTTTTCATCAGGAGTAGTGTGTTGTGCTCCTCGCAAAAACACTGCAGAATATCTTGCTTGTAATCTCGGTGCATTGTGGTCTTTATCTCGAGACAACATACCAGACGAGATAAGCTCTGAGAGGCAAAATGCAGGGTGTGAGCTATGTAGGTTACCCTTCTCCCCCTCACTAAGACAGCTATCTGTTGTTCTTGGAGTGGTGTTGGAGGGAGATTGGGGACAACCCTTTTACTTGAAATAGCCAAGACAAGCCGTGTTTGTCTGTGATTGCGCATTGTTTGAAGGAACTTGCCATTGCAAGGGCTTGTGTAAGGCCACTGCTTGTGTGGATTGTTTGCATTTCAACAAAGTTTACTGTATATTGTTTTCGGATATCTTACGAGTCTGTTGGCTTAACTTAAAGGGGCCCTCCAACACTATCCAACCCCCCATTTTTTTACTCGTGGGTTGTGTAGACTGATGGCTGGGGATAATTTTGGCATAGGTCTAAGCGCTGATATTACATGATTTAGTATTTTAATCACGCAATAAAGTCACTACATCGCTGCCGACCGCATCAGCGCGTAGTGGCGCTCGCCAGAAACATTGCGGGCGGAAATGACGACACGAGGTCACCGCTTATGATTCTGACAAGTCAGGGAGGCTCATTTCTCACCTCGCTGCAGCCTCACGTCGCTGCCCGACCATGTAAACAAAACGGCGTGGTCAGGCACCACGTTGCTTGTTGCTGTGGTAACACCGTCACCAATACATTCGACTGAACAGGCAACAATGGTTTGAGAGCTTCCCCTACGTACGCGCTTTCAGCTCATTTCATTGGACACATGAAATACGTCACAACAGGCGAGTGAAACGGGGTCATGTGACCCCGCGAAATTCGAGCTGAGGGTAGGTTTTTTTTTTTTTGTATTTTGAATTTTCCGAAACGAATAACTTCGGACAGCGGGCTCCTGTCGCTGTAGTTCTTGCTGCACTAATCTGCCCATACTTCACTCTATGCAGCCCGCAAGTAAAAAATGAAGGGTTGAAGAGTGTTAGAGGGCCCCTTTAAGATCTGAACGCGGGTCATTTGGTAAGGCAACATTTTTAAATGAAACAGTGCAATGATTGGTGCAAATGACACACACAGGATATTTCTGGCTTCTGTAAGTGCCCTGACAGTGCATAGTTTTATGCACTGAGTGTTTGGCTCATGGCCACCCCCTCTATAAGCTGGGGGAGAAGGAGGCATGAATTCAGTCTTAGCACTACATGGAAGCTCGTATATTTGTCTAAATTACAATAAAGAGCCCTGAAAATGTTCGTCTGCATTTAGGCTTTCCTCGCCATGGACTTAAGACAAAAAGGTTTTTGCGAAAGCTAGGACACGGCCAGGCTGTACCACAAGTACCATGCCATCATAGCCAGCAGCACGTATCCTACAATGCATATTGTACTGTCCTTGCACTGCAGAGGCCCCACCTATATTTGTGTGGATGGGCTGTGCTGCCACTAGAAGTGCTCCACGAAGGAAAACAAAAGGTGTGGTTTGTTGTCAAGTGAACATGGCGGGCTCCCTTGCCTTGAGCATGTGGGAGAAGCCTGGAAGGTGCACCGCTTGTGGACGCTATACTGAATTGCAACCCAACAAAAAATGTAGGCTCCACCCACAGAACCACAGTGCACCTGCTACTTACCTGTGAAAGACAGTCTTGTTAGGTAGTTTCCACTCCAACCGCAACTTCTTCTTCTTGGCTAATGTAAACACTACGCATATTAAAGGGGCCATTACACGGCCACTTGACAACATGTGGTTTTCAGGGGAAAATACAAGCAGAGTGTCTGTTCTGCCTATACATAAGGTTACAGTGAATGTTTATTTTACAAGGTGTTATGATGGATGGTCGCGGAAGACTTAGCCCAGAATCCAGCCTCACCTCGTTCTCTTTCAGACTTCGTCGAAAGTCCAGTATTAATTCCCACGTTGCAGACGATGCCTACTGGGCGAGTCAGTCAATGTCACGCAAGGTATGGCTTCAAACGGGCGACATGCATGACATCAGTTTTCCTGGAGCGACAGCTAGTAGATGTGAGCTGTGATATGATGTACCGAACGTCGCTAAGGCGCGACACTGTCTGACTCACCCGTAGGGCATCGTCTGCAATGTAGAATGGACGTCGATAGCAATATATGAAAAATGGACTGTACAGAACGATTTCAGTGCAAGATAAGCCCTAGCGAACACCGGCTATAATCTCCACCCACCACAGCGACCACCACATTGTCATGGCGTGTGTGACGTCATATACTGCATGGAGCGGAGCTGTCGTCTTTTACCGATGTTTCAGCCTTTGCAAGTCTTTCAGTTTCAATGACAAGCTGAAGAAAACTTAATAAGAAGATAGCACGCTCAGCCGACCATGGAATGAACTCGTTTGCCGGAAGGCAGATGTTTGCACAGCAGGTAGCTTGATATGTCACAGCTAATTTGTGTGCCATTGTTGTCTGACTGTCAGGCCACTCGCATGTTTACAGAATTTTCACTTATAAATTAAGCGCTCAGTCAAATGCACTAGAATGTCGCCAGATTGTTTGTGAACGCACAAGGATCTTTTCTGCTCACATCATGATCGACTGACTATAAGTTATTTCAAGGCACTCAATATTTCATTGCAACAAAAATAATGTCATGATGTGTTAATTTATGCGTGTTACAGTAGTTAATTCTAATTCAATTGTAATTAAATATCTATTTATTGTGAAGTCATTCATGCTCCGTTTTTGCATTAATAGAATCAAATCTCACACCAGAAATATAGTACAAATTCGTTTTCGGGTGTGTCCATTTGGAGCAAAGAAAAATTTCACTTTTGACGTGTCTTGCGGGAAGGGGCACGTCGAACGACTCGTTGAACAGTGCTGTGTTTTCAGCAAACTGATCATATACATCAGCACACTGCAGAATGAAGTTAAATGAACACAAATTTATTATGCAGTTGTTACAAATGGCAAAAACAAGTGGTGTACACAATTGTGTGCTAGCGTGTCAAAGGGCTAACGTAGACATAACTCTAAGTACCTGGGCCTCAAGCATTTTCGCCTCCGTTCAAAATGCGGCCACTGCTGCCAGGATTCAATCGTGCGACCTTCAGGTCAGCAGTCACGCACCATAACGACTAGACCACCGGGGCAGGTAACTTCTTATAACCAAAATTTACAATGGGGCATGGGGAGGGGCCCTCTTACATAGCATATTTTGCTTGAATGAGTTTGGCAATTCACAGTAAGATAATTTCTTCGTATTGTTATGAGGCATTGTAGATGAGCACGCCGCCATCGACCTTGCAACGAAAGGAGAAAGAAGGTGGCATGCCACGTGAGATGCTCTCAGCCATTCTGTGCTGCAGTGCATTGTAGTTATTGTAATATACTCGCTTTTTACAGTTAAAGCTGTTATGTGATCACAACAAGGGCCGTATTTGGTGCCATAGCTGCCACTGCCGCCGATGTTCGTAACCGTCACACGAAATAAAAAAAACAAACAAAACATATGAAAAATATCCAGGAGACAATAGGATTCAAACCCTGACCCTCTGCGTGGCAGCCCAGTATTCTACCACAGAGACACGCCAGTACTTGGAAATCGTTTGCAAACAGAACCTACGCAGGCTTCATGTCGGGGAAGGAATCACGTTAACATGTGTAATAGAGCGTTTTAGAAGAGTAAAATAACAACCAGGCATCGCACAATGCGAATTGCATAATGAGTGGGTTGTTGAATGCTTCCAACCCATTACAAAAGGCTCAGCCATAATTCTTCGTCATCAGCGACAGCATCGACAAAGTGCACATAATGCCTTAAAAGTGTGTTGCGGGTACCACACATCTCCGAAGAACGAATAATTGCGTAGTGGGTGCTTCCCTACTTCGCAAAAATTATGATTTATGGCGTAGTGGGTGCCATGCAAGTGTACCTGTAGTAGTTGCCCCAAGAGTGTTTAAGAAGAGTCTCTAGAAAGGCCTCTCTTCAAGCCTTCGCTGTGGCTGTGCTGCGCATTCCACGCAGGCTTGGAACTTTTTCCTCTACCATTCACTCATGATTCCCTTAACAATATCAAATAGAAATGTAAAAGTGATGAAGGTTCTTTATTGTTTAAAAGTGCCTTAATCTTACATAGGTGGTGTTGTTCGGCCGTCAGACTTTGCAGATGGCGGCATTGGCATTGTGGAAATGCTGTTCCGCTGCAACTACCTCGCCCTTGTCGGTGGAGGACGCAAGCCGAGGTACCCTCCCAACAAAGGTCGGCATCGGACATTTTTGTTGCACAAGAACTGTTCTTTCTTAGTTGCTAGCTTTGTAGTAGGCCAGTGCTTGTTGTTGTTAGGTGCCATTGAGTCGCTGACGGCTCTTGGGGGGTGCAATCAGTGTTTGAACATCATTCAGAATTTTTTAATATGAGTTCATTAACCCTTTAACCGCTTGACGGAAAACTTCTCGTTGTTGTCAGAATGCTTAAAATTGTCAGATTGATGATGCCATTCTCAGAATGTTGAAAATTTCTAACAGCATCCTTGTTCTTGTTTTTTTTTTATTGTTAATTATTATCAGGTAGCCAGTGTTTTCTCAATGAGCTATTAACAATAAATTTCATTAAGCTAATCAGACTTTGCAATATGCTTCAATATTTTCCCACCAGCAAGAGCTTTCTTTTTAGACGAGAAATCTTCCGTAACAAATTTTAAAAATCACCATTTCAAGGAGGAAACTTCTTAAAACATCAACATGGTTGAGAGTTTAAGCTCCCCTAGACATTTCCATGTCACCTGAACACCATCTAATGATCTTTTACACGGGCAATGTTGTTTTCTTCTACCTTCCACTTTGGCTAGCACTAGCTTTTACTCCCTCAAACTGGTAATGTGCATGACATGACCCCACTGAAAAGTTTCAAAGAGGTTCTGATGCGAAAATTCTGAGTTGTCATCATCTCGTGTCAAATGAAAGGCCAAGTATTCAAAAGCCTGAAAAATGTACTGACAAGCGTTGAGTGCGGCCTGAAAAATTAATTACAACACGTTTTTAGAAGTCAGTTTTGATACCTACTGTACCATGATGTCACGGCATGGCACGAGCTCGTCATGTGCTCATGCAAGATATTGTAACATTTTAACGACCACTCCACTCTTGGGTTCCATCGGTGATGCACAAGTTGCTATTTTGAATGTTTTGGTACCTGATATCATCACAACTAGCTAAACTGGTGCTGATGTCACCAGAATCGATACAGTAACCTCGTCATGCTGGTGTCACTGTCAGTATATACACCATGTGAAAATTGACTTTAAGTCAAATTAAAATCTCTTATCCACATTTTCCAAGCTTCACACTTGCTCAGTGCCGTCTCCCTATGCAGGAGCTTTGTACGGTGGAGCGAAGTCAGCTTCGAAAAATGTTGTCTGTGCCCCTTTAGAGGATTACCGACACCAAAATTTTGAAGGCGAGATAACTTCGAGAAGATTTCTGTCAACACACACACATCATCTACAAAATATCAGCAGATAATATAGCCTATACTTGCAGACAACTTTTCTTGGCAATGAAGGGAAAGCTACGGGGTCGGAGCTACTGCACATGTATTCCTCTGCGAAGTAGTCCGGTTTGGCTCGTGTTTTGAATGACGGCCGTGTTCGAATAATAACACTGCATACTATTTGCTACTTCTGCTTAGACAGCCATTAGTGAGTGAAATTTGTCACAAGCTCTTCGGCTAGTTGTCGATATAGCTGTAGGGCGATGAGCGCTCACCTAAAGACGAAGACACCATTTTGACTGTGAGGCGCACATAAAACATGCAACATTTTCACGTGCGTTAAAACACATAATGACATTGCATAAAGTAAAACAAATATAAATATCTCCTTGGTGCGTGCTGCGTCTCTTTAAAAACAGCATCTTATAGAAAATAAAGTAATGTTGTTTTTATGATTTTCATGCGGAAAACATGGACGCAATTGTGGGACTATATTCTTCAGCGGTGGCACACGCCCAGTTTGGCTCCGTAGCCTTCCCTTCATTGCCAAGAAAAGTTGTCCGCGAGTATACAACATTTCTAAAATCAATTTTAAAGTGCATGTCACGGCACCGTGCGCGAAACGCGCCTTTGGTTTTTGTTTAAACAACCAACCGCCACCTGCATCACGAGTTTGTGTTGGCTACTGCAATTCTTGCGAGTGATCTCTCCTAGCAGACCTTTTCAACGGAAAGAGAGGGCAGGCTTGCGCGGTAGTACAAAGGCCAATGTCCTTGCCTCAACAGTGCAGTTTTGGGGGGGTCACGCATATTTACAATGTCTCGGAGGGCCTTCGTTGAAAAGAGTTCTCAAGGGGGTGCTCTTGTGCACATCGTTTTTTGTGTTCACTTAGCCAGCTATGTTTACACGAAAACCACTTGGGGTCCCGTCTCACTCGGCGCTCCCTGAGACTGAAACTGCGACTGGGCGGTATAAAACCATCTCCAAATAATTAACCGTTGCCTGCTCAAGCAAATGAGCTTTCAGCCGTGATAAGTGGGTTGTTAGCTACTTTTTGCAACATAAAAAGCAAGATGCACATTTTTCGTGTCAGTGCTCCTTAAAGTTTTAGGCTGTTGCTTCGAATTAATATTCAGGCTATGTCTATTTTGCGCACTACATATACTTTCATTTTGCACTCCAGAGGATTCTCAATACACTACTTCAGCAGCATTGCTGCTGAAGTAGTGTATTGAGAATGGCAAGCACTGTAAGTGAATTGAGGCAAATGGCAAGCACTGTAATTCAAATACAGCAAAAACTAAACTATAGGAAATAACCATAAGTACAGCAACAAAAATAGCAATACAATACCTGGAATACAATTCAGTAAGGGCAAAGAGAATGATTTACGATGACAGAAGAAATAATTTGTTTTTGTTTTTTTTAAAGTATAAAGTTAGATGTCGACTTTAGACTGTGTGGCATAGACTTCCATAATGAAATACACTCAGACCTTGATATAACGAACCCGGATGTAATGAAATATCGGGTATTACGAAGTAAATGAAAAATAGTCTCGCAATAGATACAGTGTTAGGAATATACTTTTATAACGAATTTTCGGAATATAACGAACTTATTTTCATGTAAAGTGCAACTTCATTATAATGAGGTTTTAGTGTAGCTGTAAATGACAAGGACGTTGGTTAACTAGCGCTGTTTTGTCGTTTTCATTACACGCTGAGTGAAAAAGTAAACATGGCGCTTGTGCTTGTTGTTATATTGCAGTTATGGTGTGGGATGACCTGAAGAAGTTGAACGTCATTGAGCTGGAATTCACCAGTGATGTCAAGGCAGTGAGACTGAGACGAGACAGGTAACCCTTGAATTTAACCTTCTATTTCTTTTCTTTCATCTTTTTTTTTATTCTGTAGGAATGTGCAGGTATTTGAAAATTTCAATACTGAATTAACCCCTTAATTGTTTTACTTTTTTGGGGAGATTTTCTGTCTAAAAATAGTTTTTTTTTAAAAATTTTGATATAGAATCTTTTGCTTCTAAAAAGCATGTTTTGATTGACTAAAAAAGAAATTCAAGCATATATTAACTCAAATTAACAGTGATGTTTCTCCCATGGCCTGTTAGTGTCTTTCAAGATTAGTGAAATAATGTCATCATCAAGAAACTGGTGAATATAACATGTCAAGTAATCATCAAAGTAAACCTTGGTATCTGATTATTTAGCGCCTGAATAGCTGTACGATGACAGAAGGCTTCTTTTCCATGATGATGCATAAGCAACGGATGCGTCGCCTTTACCGGACAACATTTTCTAAACACAAGTCGCGATAAAATGTGAAATGGCGGTTAAGTTAAAAAGAAATTGTCAAGCAAATGTTGCCATCTGTGAAGTGACACACGAACTAGCCTGGAAACGAGCGAGTCTCATTCAAAACACTCGTGGGGAGATATCTCGAGCAGACGAGCCACACTAATTCAAAACGGTTTGGGCCCAGTTGGGCAAGGACAAGCTGTGCTCGTCCAAAACGGTTAAGGGGAGATGCGTTAATCTGCAGCCTAAGGCAATGAAACTTTTGCTGTATATATGGGCTTTTATGCTGATTTAAAATATGTAATTAGTTTTATAGTAAGCTGCACAGTTTTCGTTTTGTGCCAGGACAATGTGTAAAGTATAGTTCGTTTTGGACAAACTTTTTATGCCACTAAACCTTTATGGCTCTGAGCCATTAATGGCTCACATTGCTCCACATTAACTCTAGAATGCAAATAACTATCAAGAAAGTGCGTATAAAACATTTCGATGGTCAAGAAAAATTGTAATGCGAGAATTCTTAGAATCCTCAGCCCATAACAATTGCTTACTTTAGGTTCGTAATAATTATACAGACGATATCAAGTTTTAAAGAAGATACTTGCACCCTTCACATGTTAAGGAATATGTGGGCAAAATTTCATCCCGATCGGTCTCTCAGAAGTACCAAAAATATGATGTACAAACTCAAGAAGTTGCCCAAAAATGAATCTTGAGAAAAACGCATTTTAAAGGTATAAGTGAAAGCTCATCTATGTGGGAAAGATATGTTATTTAAGATGATTTATTTCATCATGAGAGCTTGGCAATAATGGTTATTGGGAGCATGTGGCTTTAGTGAACCCCTCATGCGAAATGCAATGGCAAGCAGCCAGGTGACAATTTCCAGGGGACTCTAGAAAATGAGCACTTTTTAGTTTTTTAGTAGCCACCTTGTGCTCTTTAAAAGAGATTTTAACCTACTTCGAGTTTAATTACAATATTCAGTTTTTTTTGTCGTGAAAGTGGAGAAACTAAGCTTGTAAAAGCAAATAAAAACAAAAAGTATGTAATTTTGGAAGAAAACTTGCGTTTTTCGACTCGCATCACCCCTTATGGGGTTAAATACATAACCAAATGCAATTCACTCTTCCAGTAGTCATAGGTCGGCGAACTCACTCATGAGTCGACTCACTGGAATCACTCAGACTGTGGATTGAGCCGTGAGTCTGAGTCTGAGTGGAGTCCGGGTGAGTAATGTTTTGGTGAGTTTGAGTCCGAGTGAGCCTGGTTGAAGAAAAGTTTTGTGAGTGTGAGTCCGAGTGAGTTCGGCTCAGGAAAATTTTGGTGAGTCTGAGTCCGAGTGAGTCCAAAGAGCAAGATATATTTCTTGAGTCAGTCTGAGTGAGTTCCACTTTTTGTGCCGACCTATGGTCGTATCTACTCAATTTAAGGATTACTATCAACCTTGCCTGGATTCACGATTATACTCACGTCTACTCACACGTGTTTCAAAGTAGTGTCTTTCATACATCATTTCAATATTTATTCATCAGAGGCGCGCATTACGTAGGAAAATGCCTTGACCTCCCCTCCTCGCCAACTCTTCCAAGGAAGTCCTTGATAAATATATCTTATTTGTCATCTCTTTCAAGAAAAATGACCTTCCTGGTTAACGAGCACTCATAACTCGTACTCAAAGGTACTATATCAAAAGGCGCCAAGAAGAGCATCGATTACGAGAAATACTGGTGTTATAGATCATTGACACCATGGTCGAAAAAGATAATTCTAGGCTAACGGACTCATGAGTCGACTCACTCAGACTCACTCAGACTCAGATCGAGGCGTGAGTTTGAGTCTGTGTGAGTCCGGGTGAGTAATGTTTTGGTGAGTGTGAGTCCGAGTGAGTTCGGCTCAGGAAAATTTTGGTGAGTGTGAGACCGAGCGAGTCCAAAGCGCAAAATATATTCCATGAGTGAGTCTGAGTGAAGGTCCACAAGTTTTGCCGACCTATGCCAGTACTAGTCATAATTTACTGCATGCATTTCAAAACTTCTGCCTCATTTCACTTGCCTCTAAGTGAAAAACCTTTAGTGAGTAAAGGAATGAACAAACAAACTCTTTAGCTGAAATTGACTTGCATTTGGCTCGATATCATTTTCTTTAAAAAAAAATCCCAAATTTGACGGCCGAATTTCGACGTAGGCAAGTGCTAAAGGCCCGTGGGCTTAAATTTAGGCGCACATTAAACAATCCCAGGGGGTCAAAATTTTCGCAGCCCTCCACTACGGTGTCTCTAATAATCATATTGTGCTTTCGGGATGTAAAACCTCAACAATTATTATATTATTATATCAATTTCTTCCAGAATTGTGGTTGCGCTGGAGTCTGTGATCAAGGTGTACACCTTCACCCAGAATCCACAGCAGCTGCATGTCTTTGAGACCTGCCCCAATGATAAAGGTATGCACGCTTGCTGTTTTGCAGCTGAGCAGTTTTGCGTTGCTTGCCAAGCTACACAGAGCAATCGGTTTTCTGAAGTGCGACAGAGAAGCTTTAAAGAAATGCCATGACTCAGTCACAGTTCTGAACGATAGTGAACTGCATGCAGTTAGGAAAAGGACATGCGCTCAATCTGTTTTCCGTATCTTCTTTCGTGTTGTCGTTTGCCTAGTTGCACGCAGTTCACACTCATTCACTAGGATGCATCAACTAGCTCCTCAAGGCTTTCTAATTGGTCTTAATTGCTTTGACCCCTTTAATGTAGATCGTACATCACATCTATGCTGCTACCCACACGTGCTTACTTGATAACTCGTTTCGTATATGGCAGTTATTTCTCATCCCTCACCACAATAATGCAATAAACTCATAATTTGCTATATTTAATTAGAAAAGTGGGTAAGCGGCTTGGAGAGGGGGGGACTTATCGCTCTAGACGTAATGAAGTCTCTCTCCATCAAACCTAAAGCACCAAGAAACTTCTTGAAAATGCTGGCAGCCTGCACCCACTTTTGTCGCACCTGAAACAGCCAAGTGACGTGCTTCAGCCAATTGGTTTACCAGAGTAGAAAATTATAGTACTATATTCAGTATTAACTGAACTTTACTGTAGTACATACTAATTTGCTGCGTACATGCACAGAACAACGGCATGTACAGTAGACTTTCATTAAACGGAACCTGAAGGGACCAGGAAAATATGTTCCATTTAACAAGAGTTCCATTTACTGAGAGATGAACAAGGTTGCAGAATAGAAGTACGCAACCAATCTTGTCAGTAGCACTTGTTCCATTTAAGCAGCAATTTCATTTAAGAGATGTCCGTTTACTGAGAGTGTACTGTATATGCGCCTATCTGTTTCCTGTGTGTGTGGCCTCTGTTATCATCTCTGACTTATTATCATCTCTGACTTATCATCTATGACTCTAGCATGTGTAATAGATGCAACATATAGATGGTCACGGATGATGACCGTGTGTGACACATGTGACACAAGTCATAGGTGTGTGATACATCTGTCATACATCTGTCACATCTGTGGAATGCGGTACATGTGACACAATACAGAGGCGTGCTTGTAGTGTGAGCCGTCTCCACCTGTGTTTTCACTTTGTCTTGTATGGAATCTATCTCGCTGTAGTATGTCATGTTCAGCCTGTTGGTGCACGTAACATGCTCCGTAATCTGTCACAAGTCACTGTAGGCTATACATTTGTGAGCTGCACAAGGGTCATCCGGGTGCCTGCGCATTGCCGTGTGCGCTACCTGAACGCTTGAGCACATTGCAGAATAAAAGCACCTGATTACAATTCCTATTTTTTCAGTCAAAAATTTAATTGATTACAGTTGCCAATCTCTGTTGTGCTGTTATTGCCCAGCTGTCACGCACAAAAGACAGTTGCACCTTTTTAAGAGTATTTTCATTAATCAGTAAATACTAACTGTTATCTGGCTGGTTTGCGTGTTCTTTCTTGTAAACTCTGCACTCACTACTTTCCATTCAAAAATGATATGCCACTTTGATAGCCTGCACGGAGTTCCATGTGCGCACCTTTAAAGCAAGGGAGCATACGCAAGATATCGTTTGCAGTTCTTGCTGTGTGACAAAGATACACTCAAACCTCATTATAACAAAGTTGCATGTTACACGAAAATAAGTTTGTTATATCCGAAAATTCGTTATAAAGGTTTATTCCTAACACTATATCTATTGGGTAGCTACTCTTCATTTACTTCGTTATAACCGATATTTCGTTATATCCGGGTTCGTTATATCGAGGTTTGAGTGTACAACCTAAAGGGGGTGAACTGTTTTATGAGTACAGGTGCTTTGCAGGTATATAACAGCTGCATCTTACCGGTACTTACCTATGGAGCAGAAACCTAAAGGCTCATGAAGAGGGTTCAGTTTAAATTGAGGATGATGCTGCAAGCTACAGAAGGAAATTGATAGGTGTAACTAAGTATAGTGGGTCAGAGAACATAGGTGTGTTAAAGGGGTACTGACACAAAATTTCAGCCGAGATAGCCTGCGGTATTGATTCCCGTGAACATGCGCGTATCATCTGCAAAATATCAACAGGGAATATAGCTTGGAAGGTATTTTACATGAAACTTGAAGGTTGTGTGCGCGATCAACCTCGTGGTATTGACACCCTCAAAAGTGACCCCACGGTGACCCTCCTACATCCCCCCATGTCACCACATCACCACGCTGCAGTCAATACAACAAGTTATGATGACGTCATAGCCGCCATTTTTTCTTTTGCCACGTTTGTTCCAGCAGACTATTACTCGGTGGCTGCTCGCAAGTCTGTGGCTGTGGTGCACGTGTTGAAAGTTTTGTGTTTGGTGACACTGCTGTCTCGTTTTCTGTTTGAAACGACTTCTTGATGTGGACTGTGCGGAAGTGCGTCACAGTTTTGTGTGCCGACGTGGTCGAGCATTGCACTCGCTAGGTGGTGATAGTTGCACCCGGTGGCTTGTCGTTTTTGGAGCTCTCTCAAACCGAAACTGAGACTAGTCGGTAATGAGGAGCCTGTAATTAATTATCTGTCGCATGCACCAGCAAACGATGTGCCGTTTTATGACTAACAGGCCCCCCCCAGCAACACACTGCAGTGAAAAACTGCGAGGCTAAAATTTTGTGTCAGTATCCCTTTAAGAACATCTTAGTCTAGATCAAGAAGATGGGAAGGGCATGTAGCATGAGGGCAAGAGAACCGCTGGTCATCAAGAGTGACAGAGAAGGCAAGTGCGTGAAGGGGAGGCAGAAAGTTAGGTGGGCAGATGAGACTAAGAAGTTTACGAGGAGGCCGTGGCCACAGCAAGCACAGGACTAGGTTTGAGTTTCAGTTTATTTAACCACGTGACAAGTACATGAAAATACACTGTATGCGTGGTTTGGTGCAAAGGGAAAGAAGCTGCATTTCACAGCTTGACTGGCCCCTTCACCAAGAAAAACATCAAAATTAAAAATTGATTGGTGGAACTTGGGAGAGGTCTTTGCCTTACAGTGGGTGTAGTCAGGCTGATAGTGATGATGATGCTTTGCATTAGCCAAAGTGGCGCACACTACCCTCCATTGCAGGTCTGTGCGTGCTGTGCCCAAACAGCAACAACAGCTTACTGGCGTTCCCCGGGCGACACACGGGCCACGTCCAAATTGTGGACCTGGGCCAAACCGAAAAGTCGCCGCTTGACATCGAAGCACACGAGGCATCTCTAAGCTGCATTGCGCTCAACCTGAGTGGAACGCTCCTGGCAACAGCCTCTGAAAAGGTGCGAATCAACATTTATGTGAACTAGTTGTCATCACTGCTTATTAATTTGTGGGAGCTTTCAGAAGTGGTGTGTAGCTTGCTGCAAGCCACATTGTGAAATTTTCAGGGCTAGAATCATGTCTGCTAAAGTGTTAGCTATTTGTAGCAGTTTCACCCCAGCAGCTTAGCTCTTTCACTGTTTAGTGTTTCTGGCCATGGCATACTCCCAGTGTCAGCTTGGTTTTGGTAATATAGCAGAAGCTTGAAATGCAGAGAAACGACACATTGTGAAGTCAAGATGACTGATAGGGATGGAAAGGGCATACAACAACCAGAAGCAAACAAGGCCGCGGTGAGTGCACGAAAGGCAGCGATCGAGTCATGTGGCGATCTACTGAAAAAACATCTGCATGTGCTCCTGAACTTGACACGCCGTAACAGATTAGCCAACTGACTACAAAAAAAAAAAAAAAAAAAAAAAAAAAAAAAAAAAAAAAAAAAAAAAGGCAAATTTGTAGACCTGCAGCAGATAGAACCCTTGTACCCATAATTGTACGCACATCACACAGTCCCTCAGCCCAAGAGAGTAGCACATGCAGAGCTGCCACGCCCCCCCAGCAAAGAAGGGTAGGCGTGGCCACTCTGTACTCTTCTATATGTGTACCAACACAGCAAGGGGCGAAAATGCTTCTTCTAAAAAGGATCTACAGATGGCGCAACTAGTAGAATCACGCCATTTTATGACTCGAATTTTTAAACGCACGTAGGAGAATGTACCGGTACGTCAGTGACACTGTGGAGGGGGGGTAGGGGGGACGCAAAAACTCATCAGTATGCCAGTGGCAGTGAAAGTGTTGAAGGAGTCCTTAACTACTTTCTCAGGTAATCACCGAACAACCTCAGTGACGGAGTTTATTGCCTGACGAATTGACTGTTGCAGAAATTTCTCAAATTCATCCAAAACAGGCATAGTTGCTCGGATTTGATGCTGCTTTAAAGCCCTTTCCCTGTTCTCTTGTCCCGACAAGTTCACTGGAAGCTAAGCAGGGAGGGATGGCATAGGGGAAGGATGTTATGTCAGCACGCCTTATGACCTTGAGCACACATGGCGAAACGGGATTTCTCTCTCCCATTGTGATTCCTGTGGTCGGTAGTGTGATTTTTATGTAATGTTAGCAGACTATAAGCATGGTCCTTCAATACTTTTTTTCTGGTCATGAAACTCTCGCGAAAGTTTCATATAGGGACAAAAGTGGCCACCAGAGGCGCCACCGTAAGCAGGAGGGCATCGATCGGCCGCGCTTGGCAGGGCTGTAGCGCGTTCGCGGAAGCGTTTCCCATCAAATACACTTCTTCAGATATTTTCCTTCTCCGTGTTCTCGCTAACAAATCATAGCAGCTATTAGTATTGTCTAAGTGGCCCATGATGCGCGTTGTCAAATTGCCCAAGTCCTTGATTGCTGGCAATGTTTTAACTGAGTCCGTCTGTCAAGTGACAGTATTCGTAGCGTTCCTAAATTTCTCGATTCCTGCACAGTCGCTTTGCGCTTAAACCGAACACTGTGACTGGTTCTAGATGACTGAAAGGTTAACATATTTTGCGCTAGAGATTGCGGAGCAGCCGTGCTGGCTGCACGTAACGTTCATTTTCGGAATAATTGTCACTTTATTCTATAGGGCATCACGAAGCAGCCAATAGAAGTTCGCATGCCAATAAACAAATCTGTATATCAGGGTGACTTGGCATTAATAGCCTTGAAGTACCTTTTGAGGGATATCGTTAGGTGAAACATAGCTGAAAAATTAAAAGCTCAGAATGAGACACCACAAGACAGAGAGGGATGCTCAAGTTGTGTTCTTTTCTTTTTTTCTTTGATGTCATAATTTGCGCCCTTGATTTTAAAGATTAAAAAATGAGATGGAACTGTTGTGAGCTGCTAGATATAGGCACTACGTGCTATTTCGAAGCGAAAGCTTTTGATTTTAGCATGCAGATTTGATAACGCAGCCGAGTTTGAGCACAGGCACATAGAGTTTATTCAAATCTGCGTTTCATAAACTGTGGATGAAAGTTGGGAGATGGGGTGAACGACACAACAAAAATCACTGAAAAAATTTATGCCCCTGGTTTCCTCCCTCCTTTGGCCGGGCAGGATAAACGACGTCCGCCAGCACGAAACAGTTTGTTTTGCTCACGCGTAAAAAAATGCAGACAGCACTTAACCCTTTCAGGGTCGAATTTTTTCGCGAAATGCGTGCCAAAAATGTGTAATTTTTTTTATTGCTGAAATAAATTCTTCAGACCATTCTATATAAGAAAAAAAATTGTCAAAAAATTTTTTTTCGTGACCTTAAAGTGACAAAAGAATCATTTTGTGTTGTTACATACACATGGTTTATTCATAGTAACATCAAGCAATATCCTAAACAAAAACACTTTTACGATTCCTTATCAATAAAAATTATGCATTATAATAAACATAGCTTATAGACATACAAAAATAAGCGCACCAGAGTACTTTCCCGGTAAAAAAATGTTTTTCCTCTAACCCTAAACACTAGGGGAAAAGTCACCTTTGATCCGATCCGGATCGTCTCACCGCGCACGCTTTCAAGATGTCGTTCCTTCATCATCTTCCGAGCCTGAACTCGTAAATAAATCCTCGCCTGACGAAATGACATCCAATGAATCAGATTCGGCATGAAGCAGATTCGGAAGAATCGCCGCTCGACTCCCTAGCACCAGAGCAACCGGCGCGCACTTCCGTAGCCTAGGCGAACAGCGTGACTGAGCGCATGGAAGAAAACTGTGGGGTTGTGAGCCCGTCCAGAAAACAAAACGAGTGAAAAAGCGATAATAATTAATCATTCGTCTTATCGTCAACGAGACGGAGTTAGTTTTTTCGAGTTCCCTAAACAGGAAACTCAACCACGGCGGCGTCGTTTGTGTAATTTAGCGCCTCCCGAAACAGATGTAATCGCGCCCGAGGAGCCATAAACGAGAGAGTCGCAAGCGCTCACCCCTTGAGAGATTAGAGAGCAAACAAGCAAACAGCCATCAGCTTTGCGGGCGTGAGAATCGATAACCAACGAAGGACGAAACCGAAACCAGCCGCACCACACGCGCGCGTTCGGGTTTGCAAGCGAAAGCCGCCGCGCCGCCTTGGAAAGCAAAAAAGCAACAGAGAGATATCGGCGCGTGAAAAAAATTCCACGTGTTCCGAAGCGTGGCAGCACATGTCAAGCAAGAGAAGTGATCGAAAAGGCGCGCGTTTTAAACCAGCCGCACCGCGGGCGCGCTCAGATGTGCAAGCGATAGCCGGTGCCGTTTTGCGAAGCATAAAAAAAGCAACAACGGAGAGACACCGGCGCATGAAAAAAATTTCACAGTTTTCCGAAGCATGGCAGCACATTCCAAGCAAGAAAAGTGATAGAAAAGGGCGCGCGTTTTTAACCAGCCGGACCGCGAACGTGCTCGGGTGCGCAAACGGTTGCCGGAGCGCGGCTTTGCGAAGCAAAACAAAAAAAAACATCGGAGAAACATCGGCGCATGAAAAAAATTCCACGTGTTCCTGAAGTGTGGCAGCACACGCCAAAAGAGAGAAATGATCGAAACAAGCGCGCGTTTTAAAGATAAAGGCCGTGCCGTACATGTACGGTGAAAACCATTTGGGCACTGTTAGGTGGTGCCGTACATGTACGGCGAAAACCATCAAAGGGTTAATAAAAAAGTACACAACTTCTGCCGTAGTGCTCACGAAATGTGTTCCACAGCCAACACTGGCCGAAGAAGTGCGGTCGTCCAGCAGGATGTTCTTAACAATGTTCATGTAAACACTGGCACAGGCTATTTTGTCCACAGTGAACATTTCCACATGTTCTTCCACAATTTGCAAGAGCAGCAATAATTTCTCCGATGGCACTTGCAAAAATCCTCTTGTCTTGATTTGAGTCAATGCAGTTGGCTCTCGGGAGTTGCTTCTGAGTGTTTGGAGGCAGTCCTTGCAGCTTATTTTAGTAAACTTTTTTGACTCGGGATGAATTTTGTTAGCGTAGTGAGCGGGTAGGATACTTGCAAGCTTTGTGCCAGACTTACCATCGATTTCTTCGTCGGCTGCACTGGAGACGTCTGCATTCGCGAGTGTCGCATCACAATCCGGAGAAAGCTCTCGCGGCCTTTTTAGAGGTGGGCCCTTCGTTGCACGCGAACGCTGTTTTGGTTTGGAGAGGTAAGAAGGCAAACCTTCAAAAATCCTTGGTACGGCGTCTTCCACCAGTCTCGGTCGTTCTCGGGGCAGCGAAACGATGTATCCGTTAACTGTGCACACGTCCGCACGTACAATGTCACTGGCGTCGAAATGTTTTTCACACACGCGAGCGTACTTTGAGTCGAACGAAAATCCGGCAGTCTCCTGTCGTGGGATCGCACGTTTCCACCTGTCTTGTTGTTCTGTGTTGGCTGGTAAACAGAACAGGGAAACTTTTTCGACGGTGCCCTTGTATCCAGAGTGACAGCCCGGCACGCAGCAGGTGTTGGGCATCGCCGTCAACACGATGCGACCCCGAAAAGCAAAAAAAAGGTGGGCGATCAGCACGACCACGACCACTCCGCGCCAACAGTCCGCTAATGGCGGCCAGCAGGGCAGCCGGCCGAGCCGGCCACCTCGTCCCCCTACTAGCTACGCCAGTGCCGCGGCGCGGAAAGTGCGGGCGGTATATGAAGCTCTCCCATTGAGTGACGCGGGAGTTTCATGACCAGAAAGTATTGAAGGACCATGCTATAAGGCACAGTGCCAGCACGTGGCAGCACCTTATGGCAAGAAACACATCTTATCCAAACACAGCTCTTGATAAATTAAATTGGCTATTGGTCAATAGCACGCTGTCTGTTGTTTGCAACAAACAGCAGGCACTGGTAGCTCCGAAGAGAGGGAGCATAGGCTTCTGTATGAAAAGGGAACTGCTGAGAAAAGGGCAACTTTGTGCTCCTCTTGTAAACTCTCGTTGCCATGCATGACTGCAAGATTTGGCTGAGATGTTCATAGCAGGGTCTGCTTTCTGCAGGATGTTTTTTCAGCAAGCACAAGGGGTTGTTCATCTAAGGGCTTTGAAACACAGTCTGACTGCTTATTGGCCAAGCGACTGAGTTTACATGAATGGTACTTTCAATGGCTGTCAAGCCACCAGACTTGATGATTTCATTCCGAAATTTATCCATGTCTTTAGTGCTTTTTGGATGCCGAGGCCCCATGCACTTGTCTCTGGTATGTTTATAGTGATACACATGGGACATAATGGCAATGCATTATTTAGAGCGTAAAAATAAATGATCTTCTTTCATCAAAGGAAGGCTTCGGTTCAGTGCTGTGAGGCATGCTGGCCAGGACTAGAATGGAGTGCGCAGTTTGTGTTGCCTGAGCATGCAGGCAGATTTGGCATGCAGGCAGATTTGGCATGCTACCACAAGTTCTTCGTTTGAAATTACTGAAACATCTGAGATTAGCGTCAGGTTTTCCAGGCTACAGTGACATAGCTCTTGTACTTGACAGTACTTGAAAGCATCAGGCGTCATTGACATAACAGTTATCGGGAAGCTTTAGCAGCGTGTTGCCCTTTGCTGGAACACTGGGTTACCAGAGACAAAAACAAGCCCCTTTGTTTGGCACAATGTTTAATCAGAGCATACACAAAGCTGTTGTTGCAGCAAAGAGCCATGTTTTACTAAACTGCTGTTGTAAAATGTCAACAGCAACATGCAAACATTCTTCTAAACTAAATGCACAACAAAATACCAACTTCATGTGCGTCTTAACATTTCAATTCAATTTCAATTTTCGTTTCCATAAGAATGGCATAAGGTTGAACAATGAGCAGTCATTTACACTTGATGAAGATTCTGATCCCCTGTACAAGGCATACAACAAAGAGATAATTGTGCACACATATAGCATATTCACTACGTATCATGGAAATACAGAAAATAAGGCATCTGTATGTCATAGGTAAACAATTGCTAGCTTGAGTGCTACACACAAAGAAAAAGAAGGAAAAAGAGCAGGAATATAACTTTGAAACATAACTTTATAAAAATATGTCATAACAGCTGAAGTTACGTAGTAGTTTTACATAATTTGGTAATTAAGAGTTTAATATAGGGGTGTACGAATATTCGAAATTTCGAATATTTTTAATAGTGTTTGCTGTTCAATTCAATTCGCACTGGAATTTTACTATTCGAACTTCTCGGAGACAAATAAAATCAACGTCCATTTGGCAGTGGACCCTTCACATTTTTTTTATATGCTTCACCTCATCACACTCTCGTATTGCGGCAAAGCTGCCTTTCAGGCTCTGCTACAGTCGCTAATGTATTGACTGAGGAAAACGCTGGTTCCAACATGGAGATGATAGATGTGACAAAGGTGGGGGGCTCAATCAATGCTGTCTTGGACCTGAAATTTTGGCTGGAAGTTTGAAAAATCTGATCGCAAAGATTTTTAGCATCCAAAATATGAGATGTTCTTATATACAGTAAAAGCTCGTTAATTCGAACTCAAAGGGGACTATAAAATTGTTCGAATTAAGCGGAGTTCGAATTAGCGGGCAAGTGCTAGAATGAACAGACATGAACAGACATGGCGCCACAATGTGCGGAGAGAACCCAGAGAAGTCACCTCTGGACTCATTCCTGCAAATTAGGCGATACTACACGTTTGGGGCAGGTAATTTCGTAAATTAAGTTCATGCTCTAACAGCCAACAGAATTTATTGATCAGTCAGTGACACGCCAGAAACTAGCAGCGATTCACGTGAGCAGTGAGCCTTCATGCCAAAATATACGAAGCTATTTGTGCTACAAAACACGTTCATTTATATGGCAGAGCTAACGCAATCAAAATTTAAAGTCTTTCTTTCTTAGTTTATTTATAACAATATTGAAATTGTCCAAGAGGAGATGGCTAAGGACAAACATTGCCTGACTGGGCAGTGCGACCCATGCAGCAGTAGCAGCAGACAGATGACATTTACAACCATAAAATAATACATGGAAATCAATCACTACACGCGTTTTACACAGATGAAAGTAATGAGTAATTTGGGTGATCATTTTGAGCCGATTTCGGCGAGGAGGGACGAAAAGCCATGGGGCTGCCAGTTCGAATTGACCGTTGTATATACCCACGCGTTAAAATTATCGCAAGTTTTCCCCCGTAGAAATACATAGGGATGTGCCGGGACTAGGGCGTCAGTTCGAATTAACTGTAAGTTCGAATTAACCGAGTTCGAACTAACGAGCTTTTACTGTATTGATGTCTACAAGGTAGATGTGGAACTCATGAATCGAAGGGAGCACACCCTTGTCTGCCGCATCAGATGGGCTTCCAGAGAAGTTGAAAGAGGAGGAGAGGCTGAGGAAATAGCATCTTTGCCTTTCACGTGAAAAGTGTTGTTGGCAACAGTTTGGCTTGCACCAAATCATGTGCGTAAATACAATTTGGCCTCTGCATTTCCTCATTCTTGATAAGACAACTATGAAAAACACCACCCCTGCCAGCGCTTCATCAACCTAGCGCAGAAGAAACACTTTCATCTTGCTATCTCATAACAATTTGCTTAGGAGTCCTCTCCAACTTTGTTTCTGCAATTTCGCTTTGAAGTATTCGGAAAATATTCTAGAAATATTCGATTCGCACTCGCACTTCAATATTCGAACTTGCTTCCCACCCAGAATTTTGCTATTCGCACAGCTCTAGTTTAATGTCATTATTTTATCATGAAGCAATTTGCATAGATCCTTCTTTGTGAGTTTAGCAACGTAATTCCTTTCATGGTAGTACTTTGCGC
The DNA here is from genome assembly GCA_030522465.1 of Rhipicephalus appendiculatus. Classification (NCBI taxonomy): domain Eukaryota; kingdom Metazoa; phylum Arthropoda; class Arachnida; order Ixodida; family Ixodidae; genus Rhipicephalus; species Rhipicephalus appendiculatus. The sequence continues at coordinate 3,242,280 of JALIZH010032968.1, forward strand.
GAAACAAACTGGGACGAAGAAAGGAATACACACGGACAAACGCAATCTAACAACCGATTTATTTTTGAAAAAACGTTTGCTTAAAACCCAACGTGATCTACGCGATTCCGCCAGAGAAGCACACCATCCGCGCATATAACAATCACTCTAGACTACAATGCCCCAGATCATCGCGTCCACACACACATACACACACACAAAAAAAAAACCACATCAAAGGCACATACACTGACCAAATGAAAAGAAAACGTCATTAAAAATATGCAGACAGCAGCGAAATCTCTTTATCTAATAAATAAAAAGTAATTCCTTCGTTGAAAGAACATAAATGAGATAGCAGTGTACTTAGCTGTTATTCTTAATTAAGCAACATTTATGTGAGCTTTGTGCATACCTGACTGTTTTACAGGGTACACTCATCCGGGTCTTTGACACTGCCTCGGGCAACCTGGTGAATGAGCTGCGTCGTGGTGCTAACACAGCCAGCATCTACTGGTGAGAAGACTCACCTGCCGACTGAGTTCAACTTGTTTACGATGCTCAGTCTTTCCTCCTTACTGTGACACCTGTTGCAGCAGATATTGGACACATCTTGTGCAGCACGCATCAAATTACTGTCAGTGCAGCATTGCCTTCAGGCAAATTCACGGGGAGCATGGAAAAATTTTTGAAGCCTTTGTTTTAACTCCACTGCAAAGAGCTGAGAGCTTGCCGCACGGGCAGAGCAGCACTTAAAAGGGACACTAAAGGGAAATATTAAGTTCAGCTAGATTGCATGATTTGGCTGGTGTACCGTATTTACACGAATGTAGGTCGACCCATTTTTTGCAAATTTGACAATCCAATGTTAGGGGTCGACTTAGAATCGAAACCAAAACTAGAGCATTTTTTTTTTTTTGCCGAGCGATTTTTTTTTTGGGGGGGGGGGGGGGGGGGGTCGACCTACATTCGAGTCGACTTACATTCGTGCAAATACGGTAGTAACCCATTCGCCATTCCTGGCAAGAACAGTGCATTCGCAAGCAAGAAAATGAAGAAATCAAGAAATTGGTGGGGCGCCCTCTGCCATGCTCTTTGGATACCTCATTGAATGACGTCAGATCTCCTATTTTGATTACTCAGTTGCTGCTTAATATTTGCCTTTAGTGTCCCTTTAATGCCTAGTTTTCCTGCCACAATCTTCTTTATTCTATCTGAAACCTCATGCACCTATGACATAATTGCAGTGCTAGGATGAGGTCCTTTGTGATCACGTTTATCGTGTCTTTTACTTGCTAGCCTCAAAAGGAGCCTTTCCGGGATTGAAGTGAGTTGGGGGGGACAAGAAAGTCAACTTTCTGCACCCGTCACTTTTGGCACATGAGACTTCTACTAATTTGCAGTGCGTGGGTGCACATTTTTGACGGCTTTTACGTGATTGAGTTTCATAGTGCTAACTTACATGGTTAGGCTTAAAACAGATGCTGCGGTCTAAGAGTCATACCTTATTATTCTTCGCAACATTCTCGGGGTCCTAAATGTTTAATTATATGTGCACAGTATCAACTTCAACTTGGACTCGACCTTGATGTGCGTCTCCAGTGATCACGGCACGGTGCACATATTTTCGGTTGAAGATTCCTCAGTAAGAAACAAGCAGTCAAGGTAAGAAGCAGTCCTCCTCAAACCTACGTATGACAACTTCACTTGTATAACAAGTCAATTATGGAGTGAATAGGATAGATGCTGCTAATTCAGCAAATTTAAGCAGACCCTGCAACAGTTTCAGCTTCTTCATAAAAAAAAAAAAGTACAGTTGCCATTAATTACTTGCAGGCACATGTTGACATAAAATGCCTGTAAAAACCAACGTTCAGGAATACAGTCGTTGAAAACTGTGTTTGCTTACGCCTGTTATCTTGCGCTTTCAGCTGGGCATCGGCAAGCTTCCTACCCAAGTACTTCAGCTCCAAGTGGAGCTTTGGCAAATTCCAGGTGCCCGGGGGTGGCCCCAGCATATGTGCCTTTGTAGCAGACCAGAATGCCGTCATCGGTATGTGTCCTAAATTTTTACAAATTACCGACAGTTACGATACTCTAGTAACAATTGCTGGCAGGCTAGCTGGTGATGCATAGTTCATAAGTACCGTATTTACTCGCATAATAGGCGCACTCGCATAATAGGCGCACCCCCCAGTTTGGTCGCGAGAAATGAGATTTTTTTATTTCCGCGCATAATAGGCGCACCCCGAACTTGGCCGTGATCAGTAGTTCTGTACAGTATTTGCACGGTTGCAATTCGAGGCCCTTTTACGTTAACTGAAGCGATGAAAAAGAAAAGAACAAAGAACCCGGCAGCGCTGCGCGGGATCGCCGAGTGAGGAAGAAGGGCGGTTGCCTGGACGTCGGGGTAACCTTTGCCCCGGCGTGGCTCCGGTCACTTGCCGGCCGCGCGCGCTCCGCGTGGAACGTGCGATCGCATCCTTATCAAGTGCGCTTTGAGTTTCCTGTTGGTAAAAGCATCGTCACGCGTTTGCTACCTCGTCCGCAAATTTAAAAGCTTTTCGGCTTTCCGACGCGAGCTCTCGCCTTTGCTGCCACTACGCGGACTTGCACAAGCTCGGCGGACTTTTGTCGCCGCTGATTTCCCGGCCTCGAACCTTAACATCGTATCTCGAGCGCTGCTCTTGAATCAGTGCTTTTCGACGCCCAATCTTCATGTTGTGTTGTAAAAACTTCGCGCGACAACATGCCGAACCGCAGGCTAGGCCTAATCAGCGTTGGTTGCTTTTCGGTGGCGGTCGCGGGCGATCAAAGCTGCGGTTTCGTACGGAATCAACGTGGTGGTGGTGGTGGTTGTGGTTCGAAGAAGGAAAAGGCGCCTAATTTCTGCAGCCCGGTCGGGAGCACGGCGCAGCGCCTGGAATCAACGTAACTCTTTGCGGTGGCTCTACTTGAAGGAAAGGGGCCATGGGTGGCGCTTGTAACACTCGAATGGTAGTCCGCGATTCGATGGCTTCAATATGGGGTGCGAGCCCGTGAAATCGAACGATCGGTACCGTTCAGAGCACAACATTTCGGTCGTGATGAAACGTAATCGGTGAATTTCCGCGACGGCGCTTTCTTTTCGTACGTTTTTTTCGCAATCATTTTGTTGGCAAGGCGGGTATTTCGATGTTAATATTTGGAAATTTGAATGCTTGTGAGCATACCGCATCGCGTGCCTCGATTCTCGGACACGCGAGACTGCATGCTCAACACTTTTTGCGCTAGTGTAGCCTATGAAGAAGGTTGTTTCGGCTGTATGCGGATATTCGTGACTTCGGTGATTTACGTTATCAGCGGTCTATGCTGTAGTCGGAAATAAAATTTTCGGAAATTTTACCCCGCGTAATAGGCGCACCCCGAACTCGGAGCCGAATTTTCTGGAAAAAAAGTGCGCCTATTATGCGAGTAAATACGGTATAAGTGCACAAACGCAACAAAAGAAAGGGAGGAGTTTACACTAGCCGAATTAACAGCGAAGCCAGTCGATCTTAGGTGCTTAACGTGGCCTTCTTGGCTGATGCTAGGTCTTTCCTTAGTGCAGACAAAGTAGAGTCGAACCACAGCCCATCGCAGACCTTGCAAGAATGTCCAAACTCCAGCGCCAGAACTAATGTGCAAAGCTGGCTGTGTCACCCCCGATAGAAGCGCTGGCCTTTCGTAGCTCGTCCTCGGCTCACGCGGCGGGCAAAGTCGGCGTGGTGGATGCGTGGACTGTCTCCGTCGGTGCGCGCGACTGATAAGCAGCGGTGCGTGATAAGCAATGGCGCGGAGGGTATTTTGCAGACACCCGACGTTTTACCTTGAGCTTTAAGAGCTTCGCTCTTAAAACCAAAAAGACACATGACAGAGTGCTGACTTCAACTAAGTTGAAGTCAGCTCTATGACTTGGGTCTTTTTGGTTTTCTCGCTACGTTGGTGCTGATTTACCTTCAAACTACAATAATCCATAATACAAAATTTGGGCACTGTCCCACACTTTGGCCAGGTCGCTAGGCAGCATAAATTCCAACAGCATGACTTGTGTGCATTTCTGAACATGCTGTGTACTCTTAAAACTGCCTAATACTATGATAAGAATATAGTCAAACCTCGTTAATACGTGTCTGCTTTAAACATACTACCGTATTTACTTGCATAATATGCACACTCTTTTTTGCAATTTTGGAGCTCCGAAAAGGGGGGTGCGCAAATTACGTGGAGATTTCGCGAACGCATCCGAAATAATGTGCAATAGTCCTAACGCGCGCGGTATGTACATTAAAAAAAGAAAATAAATAGGAGCACAAACGAAGTGTACTTGTTTATTTAACAGAATTAGCGCGTAATTTAACCAGCCAGATCCGGTCCCGCGGTCTCGTCAGAATCGGTCGAGAGGTCCGATTGGGAAATAACATCATCGCAGCCGTTGTCACTGCCCTCCCAAAGCGCGTAGTCTTCGGTTCCGTCGTCGAGCACGTTCGAATGCCCCATTTTCTTGAAGCTCTTGTCGACAATGATGGGAGAAACCAAGTCCCACGACATGGCGAACGGCAGGAAACTTTTATTAGCAAGCGCGCACTCTTTTGCTTTCTCTCGTACCAACTGTCACATTTTTAAGAACTTCCCGCCAAAGTGCTTGGCGGCAGCAGGGTTCCCGCTTTTCTTTGGCAAACTTCATAACAGCGAGCTTGAATTTCGCCGTATATATAATTATTGTAGCCCATCGCAAGCGAACAGTAAAAACACAATGGACGAATGGCGAAACCTAAACTTCCGAAATCAACCAAGCGTGCGTTGCAGCATGGATGCAGAGAACGAGGGGAACTGTTGGTGCGACAGGCCCTCGCACGCCTCCGATGCAGAAAATTGTCCGTGCCGTGACGCGAGGCGTGCATTCTCACGGTGGAGGAGATAGCGGAGATAGACACTCGAGTACTTCCGACGACCCGTCAACAGGTTTGGATGTTCGGGTATGGTATTCTAGGGACCGTATTTCGGGGGAAGTCCTCGGAAGAAGGGACTTCGCACTTGCAGCCCGTTTTATTTATGACAGCGCTCGCCTGCTCAGTGAGGCGCGCGCCCGGCGCGTCTGGCCGCAGCATCCAAAGGTCCAAAAGTCTTCGTGCGCGCGCCGGCGATCTGTCTCGGGCGGGCCGGGGAGCGCAAAATATCTCAAGAAATATTTTTTTTTAGATAAACTGGCCAAATATTAGATGTGTGCAAATTATGCGAGGGCGCAAATTATGTGAGTAAATACGGTAACTGGTAAAACGTAGTTGCGACGAACCCCCAACCGAGCCTAATGCATCCACGGACCATTTAAGCTGTAGTAGTTTGTCTTATGCCTACCGGTTAGTGCGTACCAGTGCGTACTGCAATAAATTTTTGCGCCATAAACGTTTACTGATCCGCTGAATTTGTCGACATCATCGCTGCGTCATCGCCGCATTAACCCAAGAGGCTACTGCCGCATCTGTGCATGGTTTGAAGTGGAGTGGGCGTATTCTACAGCAAGTGGATCTAGCAGTCGCAGAGTGTGCTAAGTAGGCGAAGCGCTGTAGGCGACTAGCCAGTAGACGATCAGTTCCCCGCGACCGTACCTCGTTCAAAAAAAAGTGTGTCAGTTTTCGCTTAGTAGCAGACCGCGGTACACATGTATCGGAGACAGCCGATTGTCTGTTCTGTCACTGTATCAGTTGCTGTGTATTCTGGACCCCACAGTAGTTTTGAAATGCTCCTTGGCGTTGCCACCGTGTGCTATCGGACAGTTGTGTGAGAGTGCCAGAATCTTTTCTGCCCTTTGGCAAAAGAGAAAAAAAAAAAAGAAAGAAAGAAATGGCTTTTGCAGTGGACGCTACGGCGATATTTGCTGTGGCATTGTATTTGTTCCTTTGTTGGCGGCAATGACACACGTCAGGAGATGCAAATTTGTAACTGGTGGTTAATGCGTAGTACGTTTAGTGCATAGTTATGCCGCATTCCCGGCAGGTACGTAATAACGAGGTTTCACTGTAATTGTCATGTAATCGTTGGATGTTGCTTTATTTATTTTGAACACTATACAGTGAGAATCATTAGGTGGACATGATGCATGAACGTACGTTAACGCCACTGGCATGTGTTTTAGTCTAAAAGTTTCAATGTACGCACAGTAGCTTGCAGTCAGGAAATTTTTCAGGGTGTTCTATTTTCTCTGTCAACATCCGCATCCGTGGCATAATAGTTACGGTATTGGAAATTTGAGTGACTGGTGCGAGTGCAGTGGAAAATTTAGTTTTAAAATGTAAGATTTTGTTTACATATGTATTTATTTCATACAATTAATTTTTTTTTATTGCTTGTGTTCCTCATTTTTTAACATTAGGAGCTATTGCACTTATTCAACATTTATTCTGCGTGCCCTTACGAGCAAAATTTTGAGAAAAGTTTAACCTTTTTTTTTTTTTTTTGCAGCTATCTGTGCCGACGGCAGTTACTACAAGTTCGTGTTCAACGCCAAGGGGGAATGCACGAGAGACGTGTACGCACAATTCCTCGACATGTCGGACGACAACGGCCGTTCTTAACAACGTAGTCACGGGCCCCATCTAGCGTGCGGAACTGCGCGATCTGCAATAGTGGCCAAAAAATAGTGACCTACGCGAAAGACTGATCATCGAACGGGTGCCATTCGCGCCTCGAGGGATGCAACAACTGTGCTTTGTGACTAAGTGACTAAATCACCACGGCAAGCCGCCAGTGTCATTACAACGGTGCCTCAGTGTATGCTTGCGATATAGCCTGTCTACGCTTAGTGTCCGTGGTGTTCTAATGACTTCAGTGCTTTTCTTTCTTTTCTCTTTTTCCGGACAGAAGAGCATTTTCAACCAAGCCAGTTGGATAGTAAAGACTCGAGCATTCCAGTTAACCGCGACCTATTAGCCGAAGCCGTGGCGTAAGATGTGAACTTGTTATCCGCGTAGTTTGTTGTTCGATTGAGCTAATGCGTGCTCTTAGTGTGACGACGAGTTGTTTGTTGTAGGCTTGAGTGAAAATCACTTCTCCGGTTCCAAGCGAAGTTGGGGAGAATGGTAATTAGTGTAGAATAATTTTGAAGCGAATTCAAATAGCGGGATTTGAATGGTAGTAGGGTGCAAGCTATAAGGTGTAAAATGCATTATGTTTTTAAAGTTTGCCGTACTTACAGCGTATTCCCGATTACAAGTCAACATCCTATTTACAAACCTCCTTGGCAAAAAATAAAAATAAAAATTACTCGGAACACAGCCTCAGACTGTGGCCCGAGCTTATTAATAAGTCGACCTTACGATTCCGTGTATAGGTCGATCTCCAAACTTCGGAAGGTCATTTTATAAACAAAATGCCGACTTATAATCGGCAATATACGGTAGCCTTTATAGCGTGCTTTTAAACTTACACAAAAAAAAAGAAAAGTAATTGTGCGGGTAATACGCCCTATTGACCACGAAGTGTAGCTTTGCAGCAGTGTAGCTTTGCAGCAGGGCAGATTTTTCCTGAATAAGCAGTTTCACGGTGTTTTGGAACCTACGCTGCCATGAAACCACCTTTTTAGGGGCATCATGTGCGTGAAGTACATTTGTTCGGTTGTTTCGAATAGTTCAAGATTGCGGAAACTTCGAATCTTTTTCAAAGCAAATTCCGAAAATGTAATGTTCATTAGAATATTCGAAGCCCTCGAATATTTGCATGGTGGCCACTGGGCATCCCAAGCTTGCTGTGTTCCTGGATTGTTGAACTAGTTTCAAGCAGAAGACTGCACAACTGTTGTCGTAAGAACTAAGTTTACTTCATCTTGAATAGCCTATACTGAGGTTTGTCACATTGAAGGCTGAATGTAGTCAACCATTTGTCTGAATGGTTTGTAGAGTCTTGTTTCAAGTTTGGTTTCTGGTTTTATCATCGCAGATGGCAAATTCGTTTTTATTTCACCTCAGCAAAACTTTCTGCCATAATGTGAGCATCCATTATCTTCTAAATTTCCCCACTGTATGCCATTAGGTGTACATGTGCTGTTCCTACCTCTGATAATACATTTTCTTTGTTGTTTCAAGAATCTACGCAATTACATGAAAGTTTTGAGAAATTGTTACATCATCCCTTGTGGGATATAGTAGAACTTCGCCGTTATTGGTGCTACATTACTTCAATATTTGTAATTGGGTTGTGCAAATTGGGAACTTTGAGCCAAACCCAGCATGAATATTAACAGTGGGACAAGTGAATCTAGGCGCATCAATTATTGAGTAGTTTCGGAACATTGAACAGCCGCAACTTATAAATACCAAATTTATCTGCTTCTCAAGGTTCTTAATTTTAGCAATAAGACCACAATTAGTGCATAGAGAACAAATAAGAATGTTTTTGGCATGCACAGAACTCGGGAAAGTGGGAATAATTGGCCATTAAAATCTGGCTTCCCAGGCAGCATAGGCCTGCGACACTACGTATGTAAGTGTTTTGCAACTATAGTTTAACTACAGTGATGAGATGTGTCATGCTTTTGAAGCATACTGAAGTGGGTCTTCTGGTGCATGAGGTAAAATAAGCAATGAAAGAGCTCATGTAGTAAAGGTTTATAACATAGTAAAGATGTAAAATTTTTGTCATTGTTATGTCCGGTTGTCGCACTGTTTGTTTCACCTCGTCATGCCTTTGCCCTTCTGTTGTCTTATTTGGGTGCTGCTGATGTTTTCTTGTATCCGTAAACAGTTAGCAAGATATTGTTATTAACAATCAACGACTGTTTCATTCAAAAACGAGATCAAATACAGTCTGATGTTTGAAATTTTCAAATATTTTCACATATGGATTGAAATTTACTTGTCATGTTTTTTTTTTTTTGAACTAATGCGATGTTTCTCAGCTGGATTTTGAGAACTGTTGAACTTCAAATCGTTGCCAGGCATATACATTTGCTCTGCGAATTGTGTTAAGATGTTGACAGTTTGAGACGTTATAGTTGTAAATCATCTTGTTCTGAAGGTTCAAATGAAAAAAAGGCTGCCAACCTACAGTTTTGAAGGGCAGCATTCTTGCTCAAGATGTACTGCTGAACTAGTTGGTTCATAATAGCTTATGGCAGTGTGCATAATACCCGTGTCACAGGGCACTGGGAAGACCATCCAGTCGATAGTCCATTGACTCAATGGTCAAGCGCGGGCTGCTACACGGGACGTTTCGAAGGCCGTCGAGTCAATAGTCTTTCGAGTCAACGGAGGACCCCACGACTCCATCGAAACTTCTAAGGCCTTTGAGCGAAGCAGAAACAGCGTCACCATGTCCTCTCTTTCACAGTGTGCTCGTACCCACGATTAGAAAAAAAGAAATCTAACCAGTATGCTTAAAAGCGGCATATGGGAGTGTTGTGAATTATTTAATAGAGTATTTTTGCCACTTGAAATGTGGGAACGGCACATACTCTTGACAACAGCAACATGCTTGTGTTCACCGTGTATCGCTCGTTACAGTTTTGCTGCTCAACAACTTAACCTAAAATGCACTTATAACTACGAATAAACAATTGGAAATATTTAAGCGAAATCAACAGACATTTGAACTTAGCAAGGGTAGACATTTGAATTTTTAAGTGAATTTATGACATTTAATTTCAGGTTATATGAATACGAAAATAAACATTCTCAGCGCCACACAATTTTTGCGAAACGCCTAAATCGCTCAACGGCCGTTCAAAACTGCCGTGTAGCAGTGCGCCAACTCCATCGAGTTGATAGAGTTGTAGCATTTCAATAGCTATCGGCTGGATGGCCTTTCAAAAGGGCCCGTGTGACACGGGTATAAGAGACGTGGACGGAGCAGATATACAAATATAGACATAGACGTGAGCCCCGCCGACGTCTATGTCTATGTGTACATTTCGCCGTCGTTCATGCGCGTTGCCATAAGTAGTATTCCTGAGAGGAAATTCTTGAAGATGCTTTCCTTTTAGAGAAGTTTCACATCACGGTGAAATGTTGTGAATTGCAATTGCGACATTTCATTGAAGTATGATGTCGTGAATTTTGATGGGGTGTACTACAGCTTTGTCAGGATTCTATTGCTAGAAACGAATAAAATTGTGTTTTAAAAGTCAACCTAACATTTCCAAAAGCTTTACTGCACCAGTCACTGAAATATATATAAAAAAAAAGAAAAATGTTTGAAGCCTGTGACATTGCTATGATGTATTTATTGGCACTCGCGCTTCAGCGCCAGATTTCAAAAACGTAACATTAATTTTTTCTGTCCTCCATTGATCAGTGTGTATGCAATATGGATGAGAGAAAGACATCTAAAGTAATACTTTTAACAGCCTAAACCAAACAGGTGTTTCTTTCTAGGATCTAAATAGGATGATACTACTCCAAATTAGCGCATTTGGCAGGCACAACATTATGAATGAAGGGGAAAAAGACAGTGGTGTTCAGATTTCCCATCCATCTTCTCTGCGTAACATTGGGCTGGCCAAACTTGTCGCAATATTCCTGTTAATTCATGGTAATCACACCGGCTTGAAGTAAAAGCTTGTCGCTTTCCGGATTCGGCCCGCGATGTTGTTGAGACCTTTTTAATGTGCAATATTACTTGGACTCATTTCTGGACCTGCATTTCTAGAGCTTACTAGCATGCCACTTTGAGCATTTTTCCAAGTCTATGAGTCTCCATCAGGATCATAAAATACAAAAATTATCGAACTCTTACTCTGTACCTGTGTGCTGTGTCCTTATTTCCTTGACAGCAATAGATCTCGCAGCGAGTCAAAAATTTTTGTATCCTCCAAGACCTGAAAGGAATGTTGAGTTATGCTAAACCTCCATGCATTGTACCTAATGCATTCTGTTCATTTCTCTCTCAATTTTAGTTTTGCTCAGAAATTACAGTCAGCTGTAACTGGCGTTGCGCAAAATTCGACACTATTTTATTATAACTCGTTAAAGATGCACCTAAAGCGTTACCGGACCATACGCGTTACCGTTAAGAGGCCATGGTTTTGACAGCTAAGATGACACTGGAGTTGTGCTGCACTGTTAAGACACACTTGCTCAGATAGCATTTGCCATGTAGCTGACGCCAGTTGCTGGATGTTGTGGAGGTGTTGTAACATCACAAAACTTCTTTACCATTGCCTTTGCTGTTTTTGTTCCGCTTTTGTGAGCGATTCTGTTTGATGTTTGAGGAGTAACTTGTAACCTATGAAGTGCGGTCACGTGGAGTTCCTGCAGAGCATTTTTACATGTTTTCAGGCCTTCACTCCATTCTCGATGACATCGTTTTTTAGGGGTGGGGTCACTAAGAAGTGAGCCTTCGTCACGCACTAGTACGTGTGTGATTCTACTGATTGCAGTGTAAGATGTAAGAACTTTATGTTTATGCTGAGAACGTTACGTTCATACTTTGTCCTGTCTTTTCATATCCATGTGCATATTTCATTCTCATTTACTCTGAGAGTTTGTATGTTGATTAATAAATGTTACTCTGTTGGCTTTGTGTATAGCGCTGATGTAGCCCTGATCCATTACAGACCATAGAACTTGGTGATAGGCTTACATCGACTGTACTTTAAAGGAAATATTTTTTGATGCCATTCAATGTAAAATTCAAGCAATTTTGCTGCTTCGTGGAACCTCGTCATAACAGTGACGTAAAAATACCTTCGTTGTGTGCCGTAGCATTTATGATAAGTGTTCGCATTCATTTCATTGTGAATCAGGCAACAAACATTGATCGTTTTACGAATTACTTCATTACTTCCGATAATTGGTTGTATCTGTGCTTGTTATAGAGAGGCTCTGCAATTGTTTTCTGTACACAGAGATTGAGAAACTTTATTTCACACGTTCACTTATTCTTTGCTGTATGGGCAGTTCTGTATGATACATGCTGAGCGACCATGACCACGTGACATTGTCAATAACAGCTCGCATGCACATGAGATTAAGAGTGTGGCCACTTATGGTGTGCAGATTGCGTTGCCATAGCTGAATTCCTTGTGCATTGGAATTGGCAACGCTTGATTTTTGTTCTCAAAGTGCTTTGTACTTGTTCCAACTTGCCGTGGTATGAAGAAAAAAAAGGAACCTACTTCGAATGTTTGCTTTGCAGTTTTATACTTTTTGAACAATTTTTGTGCGAGTACTTTTTTTGGAAAGGGGGTGCCCTCTCGACAACTGGATGAAGGGCGAACACGCAGGACGTTGTGACACTTTAGTGACTTTTTCATTATCGTTTTCTTGTATGCATTGAGAAGTGATGTTCCTTTTGTTACCACTGTACCTTGAGGAAATACATATATTTATGGACAAGCTGAGTGCTTTGGAGACCTTATTTACCAATTAATCGTCAACATTCTCGGCCTATTTAGGTCCACAAATGACGAAGGCCTCTCCCAATGATCTTCGGTTTACCATATCCTGTGCAAGCCGATTCCATTTTACCCCTGCGAACTTAGTTTTGTCACTCCATCTAACTATCTGCCTTCTCCGACTGCGTTTCCCATCCCTTGATAACCATTCTGTTGCTCTTTCTGTCCGCCGGTTGTCTGTCCTACGCATAATGTGGCCAGCAATTAGTTGTGTTTAAAGGAACCCTAATACCTGTGCCACACGGGCACAAGAAATGACATTCAGCATTTAAGGCACTATGTTCCTGAATGACTCGGAATAGTAGTGCAAAAAATCACAGGCAACGACAGAGCAAGACAGGACACACCTCTGTCGTCGCCTGTGGGATTTTTTGCACTACTATTCCGAGTTAGGCACTACCAACTAGCCGAGCAGTCTGTCCTGAATGACATTTTCTTCAGCCGAGCTGCCACACGTCTAAACTTAATGGCATTTGACCTGACGATGTCGATAACAGCGACTTTTGAAATGTGCAATTTTAGGGTAATAATAAAATATAGACACGCATTTTAACAACTCTAGCCTGCTTTCAGAAGTCGTGAAATGTAACCGGAAGCTATTATATTGCCATTAGCTTGAGTTAGTTTTTGTTACAAACGGGATAACCGCGCTACCTGACACACATGTAAAAACCAGACACACACAGGCGCCTGTGTATGTGTCTGGTTTTTACGTGTGTGTGTCAGGTAGCGCAGTAATCCCTTTTGTGCTGAGATGCAGGGTTGCCGTTGGGTAGATTTGAAAAGGAGCCAAAGCTCAAGCTAAAAGTAGACAAAGTCGCCATGCCATTTAATTTTCAGCGCCAAATTAGTAGCCAAACAGAAAAAATGCGATATTATACATGGATTTGTTAGTATTCAACTGTAAATATGATTTTGAATAAGCAAGAATGTAGTATAAAGAGCATAATATTTTCCCTCTTGCCTGGTCTCCAAGCCTCATGTAAATTGCAAATAACTTAATAAATTATTAAATTTTTAGTGTGCCTGCATACATAAGCGTGTGCAGGGTTCCCCTTCAAGGGGGGGCGAAGGTTCGTCGCAGCGCCCCCCCCCCCCCCTTCCTATTATGTCAATGTACGGGGCTGACTTTGCGCCCCCCCCTACCTATTATGTCCATTTATGGTGATGGCTTTGCGCCCCCCTCTGCCCCCCCCCCCCCCCTCCCCCCCCCCCGTGCGCACGCCTATGCCTGCATACAGTTTTTCTACAATAGATAAGAGTTCTTGCAAAAGTAATTTTGGGCCAACCACTCAGCAGGAACATAAAACTATGAAGCTGTTTTTTTAGGGGCGAAGCTCCTTAGGGCGTGGGTCTGTCCCTCCTCTGTAGTATGTAGTAGTAGTAGTAGTAGTAGTAGTAGTAGGTAGCCACGTGTAGTGGAATGTACCCACTCCACGTGATAAAGATGACGATGACGCCTGATGACCATGAAGAATAAGCGCGTTCCAGTTTAGTGGAATGTACCCACTACACGTGATAACGATGACGCTGATGACCATGAAGTATAAGCGCGTTCCAGACCACACATTCTCTTTCTGCAATGGATGAAAACGATCGTGAACGCGCTCTCGCCCTCGAAAGGCAAAACGGCAACGCCGACAACAAACGTTCCCCTGAGCTTAACGTCATATATGAGGAAAACAAAATCAGGGGAACCCCCCTCCTTGTGGTCCGTAGAGCTCTTGAACAAAAGCATCATCTACCCCATATGTAAATAATAAAACATTGTGTATATACTTTATCAATATGTAAATAATCAAACATTGTGTATATACTGTATGTATAATCACACCACACCCCCCGCGTTTGTGTGTCAGGTCTTTGTATGATGATCGAGCGGGCAAAATTTACGGGGATTGACGGTTTACCAGATTACCTCCGGAGCTTCGCCCACTCGTCAGCATTCACTTCGTGGATATGGCGTGATTTTTTTTTCTTGAAGCCGCAGACCGAGATTGGTACAAAGTTACATTATTACCAGCCCAGCTTCAAAGAGCGATATCCGATCGAAGCTCAACAGTTCAGCTTATCTCATTGCTGATATCTCTTCGATTCGCTGTGTCTCAGCACAACTAGAATATGGCGTCAGCACTGTGCAACATAGCCACGCGTTTCCTTACATGCACGCGTCCCTCGGTCTTGTCAAACGGAGGGACCTGTATGTAAGGAAACGCGTGGCTTTGCAAGCACCCAACGAGCGTCCCTCCGTCTTCTCAGACGGAGGGACGCTTGTTGGGTGCCTCGATGCGCACTAGCCTGCTGGCGGGGCAAGGACATGTGCGCGCGTAGGCCATGACCGAAATGCTTGCAAATAATGGTTATTCTTTAGACTTGCTTGCCGTTTAATCGTCAAATATTAGGACTAAATGACCAGTAAATGCGCCAGAGTATAAGTTCAAAGTAGCCAAAATATAGCCATGGCGCCAACCTGATTTTTTTTGACGCCAGACAGGGTCTGAAAGTAGTCCAGCCATTTTGGCGCAAAGTAGCCACCAACGGCAACCCTGCTGAGATGCACCAACTCGCCCAGCAACAAGTTCTTCTAAACTACATCTTAGCTTTTGTCTTTTACAACATTTCAAGCAACCACAGAAACTTCGGCCATTGCATGTAGCACATGTCCAGGAATTAGGGACATCGCCAAACAGCGCCTCCAGCGGCCACCCTTGCAAACATGCCCGTTTTCTATGGGAGAGCGTCGTTTTTCGCGAATAACTAATCATAGAAGACATCTTTTAAAAACTTCCCAAGGATTTAGGCTCTACGTAACCATCCCGACATCTCATGGAAGTGGCACCGTCACTTACGTCCGAAAACCCGTTCCAAATATCGGGCGAAGTTCGAAGTATGGAAGTCTACACTCTAAGAAAAAAAAGAGTCAAAGGAGGGTCACGACGCCATTACTCTCTTCGGGTATTCACTTGACCCCTTTCGGAAGGTAGACGCTGAAAAAGAGAGTTGGTATTTCTAAAGGAGTCGCAGCACTCTCGTGAGGCGCGTTTCGATTGGCTTCCGTGATGAAGGCGCCGCCGTATACGCCATACATATCGCGCGTTTGTCGTTCGGAGTCGTTGTGGAGGGCCCGCCCGGCTTGCCTGCCCCCGGCTCCGGAATGGAACCGCCGGCGCGGCCGCGCAGCGCCTCCGCCCGCTCTCTCCCTCTCCTCCGTCTTTTGGAATGCGTTGCGTTGGTTGCAGGTTCGCTGGTCGCGTGTCTTGTAGTTTTGAGTTGGAGCGAACATGCGCATCTTCGGTGGCGGTCACGCCAGGCTCCGTGCTGGAAGTGACGCTTGGGGTTAGGAATGTTCTTCCCAGCGTTCGTCATTCTATAGGACGGCCCAACGAAAGGGCCATCAAGCGATCATGGAAACGCATTTTATGAATCCAATTTTTTAGGGGCGAAACTCCTAAAGGCGAAACTCCCTCCTAGCCTTGTCGTCGTCCGCGTCCGCCACGGAGAGATTCGTGGATGTGATACACAAAACGAAAATGTTTAACAATACACTAATATCAATCATAATTGTGACAGAACAATATAAAACATCTACAAGCACAAACCCTTTATACTAGTCGGCGACTTCAACGTAGACATTATGGAACCTAGCTTCGCCCGCTCGTCATCATTCACTTCGTGGATATGCGTGGATTTTATAAGTGCATCTTGCCAATACTCGTTAAACTCGACTGTAAAACGACGACGAAGCTAGACACACCGTCACGCTCATTTGACTCGTCTTCACAACAAAACGAGAGATGCCCTGGGGGCAGGCCACTTGGACAGACGCACCTGGAATCGCAGCAGTACTGTTATTTCCATAAATAGGTAATGCGTACTTTCGAGGGAAGAACAAGCGTGTTTGTTTTTAAGTTTTGTAAAAAAATAATTCATTATATCCTGATGCCAAATACACAATGGCAGAGCAATGCATACTCTGGTAGTTGAATTTGTCCAGGTTTTACTTCAATTTCACGGTCGCGGAAACCTTTTGCAATAAGTTTTACGTACAAAAGGATGAAGCAAGTTTCATTGGGAAATAATTTTATATCACTTCGCTTGATACTCAGAAAACAAGCGACACGAATCTCAAAAACGAAAGCCGTGGGAAGCAGATCCGAAGCCTGTACTTCCCATCATTCCCATTGTGGTACAAGCGCCGCTAAAGGAGCCCGCATAGACAGTAGCGCCAGATTCCCCTCTAGGTATTATAGTATGAAACTCTGTGATGTCATGTCATGACGCCACGAATTTCGCCTGTGATGCCACGATGACGTCATATGATGATGTCATCACGTGATATTTCTTGCGCCAGTCGTGTTGACGGTCAATGCTCGCGTGTGATGAGGCAATCTGAGGCTTGCGCCTTGAAAGAAAAGTTTTGCTAATCTATCTTGCGTTGTCTACGGTCTCATGAACGCGGTCGTCACGTGCATTCATGTCATCTTTTAACTTTAGAACTAGTCGAAAGTTCGACGGAATACCGTCTGGTCAGGTAAAGCTAGGCATTGTTGAAAAACAATGCCTTTACCTGACGAATCGGTGTACATTGGCGAGAATGGAAAGTTATGCAGACGTTCGAAACAGCACAAGAATGACGTCACCAAGGGCCACACAGTGACGAATGCACTCGCAGAGTATGCCGAGAATTGACGGGCCACGACATAAGCTGGGACAACGCACGCATCATGGCCATGGAGAAGAATTGGACAACGAGACTCAACCTCGAATCACTAATCATTCACACAACAAGTAACACAATCAATAGATCATCTGGTACACTACACCACGTGTACTCCCGGACTTTGCGTCATGCCCTCAACGCTACATAAGAACCTGCTGCTCAGCCGTCGTTCCATTGTGAACAAGGTATCGGTACGGATCCCGAAACGTCATTTTGGTATGTTTTGAAATTGGTCAGTGACCTGTTTTTCAACAATACCTTTAGAACTGTGTGTACCACAACGAAAGGGAGTGCCCGATCTTAATAATAATATCTGGGGTTTTGCGTCCCAAAACCACGATAGGATTATGAGAGACGTCGTAGTGGAGGGCTCCGGAAATTTCGACCATATGGGGTTCTTTAACGTGCGCTGACATCGCACAGCACACGGGCCTCAACCATTTCGCCTCCACCGAAATGCGACCGCCGCAGCCGTGATCGAACCTGTGACCTTCGGGTCAGCAGCAGAGCACCGTAGCCACTGATCCACCGTGGCGGACAGTGCCCGATCTTGCTGTGCGTTTGCTTGCGGCAGTCGCCAGTCGCTCTACAGAACTTCTGCGCACAGTTGTGGCATTCACACTCCGAGAGCAATGTCCGACGGGGCTCATCATGTAAAGAAGGCGAGGCATACAGAAAGTAATTGCGTGCAGTCAATGTCCTTCTTCCTCGCCGTCGTTGGAGGTGTCCCCTTTGAACACATCTTACCCTCTCCCGCCCCCCTCTTTTTTTTTTTTTTCTCTCTTAGCGATGGAGTCATGCCGACATGAGTGGCGTCGATCTAATTGCGCAACGCGCGAAAAGCGCACCGACATTTGACGCCGGTAACCGGCAATTAAATTGCCGACTCACGAGCGATGTCCGGTCGTTCCCCGGTCATCGCCTGCACCGGACCCTGCGCACTGTTACACACAGTGCAACCCTGCTCGGTGCATCGCAAAACGACCCTTTCTGTTGTTGCTGAATTGTTGCCGCAATTTGCGTTGATGGCCGCAAATAGACGTCCACCCGTCGGCGATGGTAGGCATTAGTGTTCCTTTATGATCTTGAAAGGAAGCGCCGAAACACGCCGCGCCCGCATGACGCACTTACGTCGACTTGTTTTCTTCCTGGCAATGCTGCCTGTTACTTGATCATTGGTTCGCTTATAAAGCGTGCAGTATTGCAGAAGCTGTAGTTACAGTGTAGTGAAGGTTTCCAGCAAGTTTCAAACGCGAGCACAAGAAGAAAGTAACGCACAGGACTAGCCTTGTCCTGTGCGTTACTTTCTTCTTGTGCTCGCGTTTGAAACTTGCTGGAAACCTTCACTACACATCATGTACCAACTGGCCCAGAAAACCACACTGCAGTTACTGTCAGCCGATCGAGAATGAATTTACCAGCGTGGGCTTCGCATGCTTGGTGATCGAAACGCTGGTGCACGTGACAATCACGCGGTGACGTCACGCTGTGCCTCGCGCGATAAAGGAAGCGAGTCGCTGTTCGGATACACAGCCAGAGCTGCGCTGCACGCCCAAGTTTATCGTGGCATGCGTATTTGGCTAGCATCGCCATTATACGTATAACCATAGTCCTCCAATACTTTGGTATAACTCCGCTCTGCGCGTGCCAGTGGGCCCCCCGCCATCTTTTCTCCTCTTCCTCTCTTTGTAGCGGGAAAAGCCGGTGAGCAGCCGCACATCTTGCAATGCTCCGCTAAAAAGCCTCCGGATTTATTTCGAACATTCAAGGTTATGCTCCTTGGCGCGCTCACTGAAGCACATTCCTGTTTGGCCGATGTATCGGCGACCGCAGCTCAAGGGAATTTCATACACTACATTTGCCACACACTCTGTGAGCAGCCGGCTGCTCGCCAGCTTTTCCCGCACTGTAAACCACTTTGTAACCTTAAGGGGGGTTTCAAGCAGGCAAAATACCTTTTTGCCTACGCAAAATTTGCAAAATTAGGGTGTAAGGGTGTTTTCCTTCCCCATATAGCCTTTAAAGGGTGATGTTCTAGCTAAAACACCCTTTAGGGAGTAAGGGTGTTTTGGGTTATCGAAACATCCCATGGCCCATGCAACAGCGTACCAGATGATAACCTGGGACTCACTGATTAAAGAGTCGTTGGACCTTAGGGGAGTTTAGATTAAAAGATATGTCTCTTTTAGGGGTATCTGCAAGCATACCATATATTTACGCCTATTCTCTTAATGTTTGAGTGCTCACTTATAGGGAACCGGAATATCACCACCGGCACTGAACGGTGGCTTAACATACCATGGCTATATATACCAGATGGTCACTTTAAGGCTATGTAGCGCAATAAAGCCAGAGGCCAGAGAGCATCCCGTACGAGCTAGTGTTCATGACGAGGAGCGTGTAGTTGCTTGAGATGTTTAGTGACACCTTGTGCATAAGCGAAATTGGCCTTCGGGAGGTACCGCGCGTAGAAGGACAGGTGGAAATAGCGTCCGGCTAGACTGTAACATGTCCGCAAACATCTTAGTCTCGGCCTCGTCGAACCAGAGACCTTCGATTGACAGATTGCGTATGGTCTTGTTGTACAGCGCTTGCAGCAACGTCCGTTCGGGCCGGACGTCGCTGTTCAGTGGTGGAATATCAGCTTCAGCTCTCAAAGCACCGTCGTATTCACGACGGGCTGCCCAATGAAGGAGATCAAGGAGGAGGAGGAGGAAGAGGAAGGAAAGGCAGGAAGGTCAACCAGACGAGCGTCCGGTTTGCTATCCTACACTGGGGGGGAGGGGATTAAGGGATGAAAAGAGAGAGAGATAGAAAGAAAGGAACAGAAAAAAATCACGTGAGCTTAAACTAGACTGCTGCGTTTGATAGCAGTGAACGCAGGACTTGCCGATCAAGATATCCGTGCTCAGGCTGAGACGCAGCTGCTTCTCGTGGCTGCAAGTCGCCAGCAGGCGCATAGTGTTGAACAACAGCTCAGACAGAAAGAGAAAACAGAGAGAAAGGGAAAAAAATAAATGAAGAGAAGGAAGGCCGTCCAGCTCCGCTCTTCCTTCAGGCTTGGCTACACGAGTGCAAAACTGCCTTAAGTTTTTGTTTGTTTGTGTCACTTCGTGTTTATGCCAACGCCACCGACGGTTACTTTTCGGGTTTGATGAGGCATCTAAGGCTTTCGCCTAAAAAAAATAAGCTATTTAACACCACAGACTAAAAATGCTTTGCGATCACTGCGATTTTTATTTGGACTCCAAGAGAATCAAACAAAATGAGTTCCACAGTTTTGATTGAGCCACAGTTGGTGCGGTATGGACTTGCCGCTTGACCTGACCGGTACCGTGAACCGTTTCCATTAGCAGTGTTTAGACAGAGCCGATGGTATAGAGCAGGGGCCTCAAACACGCGGCCCGCGGCCCGCACGTCACTGTCTTCGCCCCACATTTTTCTTTTTTTTTTTTCATTTCTTAATAAGTATGTTCGTGAGCTACACAAGCCCGTTTGGTTTAAGGCACTGTCTCAGTGAGGCATCCCACGTGTTCACCTTGTTTTGAAAAATAACCATGAAACGAAAATTATATATCACAATCGGCGTCCAGATTTGAGTCATATTGGAGATCGCTATCGACATGTTGGAATCCTGGCAGCAAATCTCCTTCAGAAATTACCTGTGTATGAGATATGGGAAAGCGTTCTTTCAAATGGCCAGCGTTTTCTCGCAAATTGTACAACCCCCCCCCCCCCCCCCCCCGCTCCTGCCTGCTTGACTGCCCCGGCCCCTGCGGGAACAAATTGCGCAACTGCGGCCCGCTGGCTGAGGTGAGTTTGAGACCCCTGGTATAGAGTTTCCAGATGTCGACAAATTCAGGATTGCATGCTTGCGACGACACAAGAAACTTTATCATTTGTACCTTAGTCCCTTTAGCCTGCGTAACGCAACAGAGGCGTGCGATTAAACTTTTATTTACATATTTGAATAGTATTGCTCAGCTCGACAAATTTTGGTTGTTTCTTCTATGCTAAATATTTTTTTTCGCACCTAATTTTTTTCGCGCCTCTTTCCTCCCCACTCCCCGATTTAGTTACACAGGTTAAATTATCTGCTTCTCAATAAAGAATTATCTCTGTCTCTCAAGAGAATTCACAACACCGAACACGGAACATGATATGGGCCTCTTCTTGCAAACCGAATGTGCGCTTTCTTCAGTGCTCCTCGGATCCTCCGGAAGGTCGCGATGGCCGCAGCCGGTTGATGCCGCTTGTCCGGCACCGCCAGGGCAGCACGCATTTTCCTTTCTTGTTTCTGTACAGGTGTCTCACGCAGAAACAGCCGTTCACGCAGTCTAGCGTGCATGCGCGCCGCCTACGCTGGCCCAGTTGGTGGCACTTGTTCTCCACACAGCTGCTGCTCTGGCACTCCTTGTACACTTCGCCCCACGGGCATCCTGCGTAGGTATAAATGCAAATAAACACGCATAAATATCAATAACCCCTTCGGGTGCCGCGTGTACAATTGTACACATCAACTTCGGAGGCGCGTCACGCATCACATGTTTTTTTTTTTTTTTTTTTTTTTTTTTTTTTTTTTTTTTTTTTTTTTTTTAATGGCTAACGCAATGTGTACATTTTTGGAATCCTTCTCAGTGGACAACCAATGCTCATTTAACTTTTTTATGCTGCGTATTGGTGCAAATGATCACTTTGCTGGAGATCGACGTCAAGAGCATTCGTTTTTTTCTTTGCCGGAAACGAGTGCAATCAAAAAGCAAACTGTGCATGTATTTTGGGACCTAATATTTGGATTCTTTTTATGCAAGAATTGAAGCTTACTAATTACAAGATATTGTCACGTGGTCGTGACGTCGACGAAGGCAACAGTCGGCGAGTTAAAGAAGAAACTCTTTATTTTGGCCGAACTTGTGGCCGGGCAACTGAAGGTCAGACTACAGCAATACACGCTGGCACTGAGAGCGGCGAACAGAGCGTCGGCCGTCGATCAAACTGAACATCGTTGGAGCGCGCCGGCTTTTATGCATCACGCGTCGAACATTCTAGCCTTATCACAGGTCATCGCGCAAGCTCTGGAATAATCGCGAGTGGTCGCGTCTTGCGTGCAATCTTAACAAAACGATCTACAATAATCGCGAAGGTTCTAGAACAATAAGGCGCGGTTTGAGCTGAGCTTTGCTGACGGTCTCTGTGGGCGAAAACCGAATACAACAAAAGTGAAAATAAGAATAGCGCGTGGCAATATTCAGATATTTAATTAGACGCTAATTAACATTAAGTGCTGAAACTCAGACAAAACAACACATTCCTTCATTTTCTTTCCTGGAATGTAATACTGAGTGCCTTGGAACCATGCCATGCGAATCTGACGCATTTCCAGACAGTGCATCATAATTCGCACCTGAAGTGAATAAACACACGCCACCCAACGTGAAACTGTTAAAAATCGAGAATCGGACGAAATCTCGTCTGGTCGGGATGTGATGGCATGGTAGAAATAAACAACAGTGAACGCCAACCAACAATGAACGCCACCAAAAGGCTTCCGTGTTAGAGTGCACTGTTACTGTTAGAGTGTACTGTTGAAGTGTAGAGTGTGTTTCCGTGTTAGAGTGTACTGTTAGAGTTTCGGCTTCCACACGGTTCCGTGTGGAAGCCGAAACTTCATTGTTTTTTCGACAACACCTTTCGGTGGGCATTCATTGTTGATCGGCGTGCATTCTTGTTTATACATACTAAACGGAACACGTAACCATTGTAAATGTTTGTCTAGATCTTTCCACATTGAGCATATATGCTGCTGTTCGCATTACTTCTTATGTGCATTTCATCTATGACTTTACTCCCACCACTGTAATGATCCCTCTGAGGGGATTGACAGTATTTCAAAATAAATAAAATATAACGCGGTAACATTGGAGATGGTTTAAAGAAGATCAGTTGGTTTTATTTATCCTAAATGTTGTCCAACTGACTCACCGACTCAACTAATGAATCTACACGGAATAAAATCATTACAGTCGCAACGAAATATTGGCTGAAAAATATTTCACTTCCATTTGAAACAACGCAAATCATTACTTAATCATGAACCTTACGTAACGCCACTGGCATCACGAACCTTGTGGCACGAAGAATCACTAACATCCGCAGTCTTTCCTAATTTGTGTTGCATATTCTACTACGACGAGCGAAATAACCAATATTGAGGCAGGCGGTCTCCTTCAAATGGTCCCTAAACAACTCCGATTTCAAAGAGGAGAGTGTGGTTACTACTATTACTACAGGCGCTGTCTCATCCTCGCCACTTATTTCTTTGTAACACCTGCGGAGAACATCAGCACAGAGCGTTGAGCCTATATGGATTTCGCAGTTTTTCGGCTACACGCTGTTACCTTCACTTGCACAGTCGAAAACGCACAAAACGAAGTGAGATCAGTTGATCGCGCTCGATAATGATGCGACACAGGGCAGAACGGCAGTGCGACGGCTTAGGCAAAACAGGGTGGGAGACAATTCAGAACTGACATCCCGCGTATATGGACCAATCGAAAGCTTATTTCCTCATGACATCACGGGAGCAAACTGCTGGCGTCGCGAATTGTGCCCAAAAGACGGGAGGCGCAAGGAGAGAATAACGTGCTCGTTCTTTGTATTTTCAAAGGTTTTTTAGGGGCCCTTTAAAAGCCCATCTTTATTTTTTACGTTATACTGAGCCTCTCATTACGCTGCTTATTAGTTATAAAACTTGATATAAATGACGTATAATTCTAGTAAATTCTTATTTCGAAAGGATATGAGTTTTTGAAACGTACACCATTCTGTGGTGATCTGTAGTTAAAACTTATATGTAAAAATAATGTACGTACTTTTCCGCCAGCCACCCCAACTCGGCAACAACCATGACAGAGGACCCCTAGGACTTGCGCCGGTTTCCACTTGTGCCTCGGCATCTCGGCCCTTGACTGGCAGTAAAACGCCACACACGAGGAAGACGGCTAGAAAACTGAGAAACGCCATCGTCTCTTTCAAATCGGCCCGTACACTCCGGAACCTCAAACGTTGCGCGACGGCTTTATATCGGGAACCCGCGGACAATGCACAAAAGGAGAAAGGATTTCACTTCCTTCGTTCGAAGGTGCTATGTTTAAAAGAGGCACCGGAAAGTGGACAGTGCGTAAGACTTACGGCCCCCTTTTTTACTTGGGGGCCCCGCGCTCAGATGCCGAGTGTCTTGCCCACAGGGAACGGCCCTTTCTAATGAATCATTGTGAGTGGAGGATATTTTTACAGCGTAGCTGCGTGTGGCTGGGGGGGCGTACCGTTTGTGAGCGAGCGGAAAAGTACGTGACACAGAAATTGGGCAAACCCCATGACATCACCACTGGCCCAGTAAAAAATGAAGAACACAGGTGTCATCAACTTCATTAAGGCGAACACCTTTGATCAGGGGTCCTCAAGCATGTTGGTCCCAGGAACCCTGCTCAGATACATTAACTGCAAAGCAACCTCCTCCCCTCTCGCTTTCATGCGAGCATTTTTCATTCGGTTCACGCTACATTCACATGCAATAAATTAAGAAGCAAGGACGTATAAAAAAGTTATTAATTGACATGCAACTGAACTCCCTTTTCTTGCACCAACAAAACGATGCGAGGCTTAGTAATACTCAGGGCCAGCCACATGTGTGCTGGATTCAGCCGATTCCTGTGCTCATTTTTCAGATAGACTAGTGTCGAGAATGACTGCTCGCGAGCGTATGTTATTGCAAATGGCTGCAGCCTGTCCATTGCTTTATCTTCGGCACCTATCTTCAAACAGGAGAAATGCTCATGAGGTAGTATAAGGACCTCCAAGATTCAAGTGCAATAGCTTAACCGTGCTGCCCGTTTTCGGAGTCTGGCTGGCTACAAGCTGCGGGCGGGATTTATTGCGCGGCTCGCGCATTTCTGTTATGCACTGAGATGTGCTTATAGACCCTTTCGCTGTTTACAAATACAGGTCCTGGACGGCTTCCGGTTTTGGGCGCCTGCGCAGCCCAGTACTTTTGGCGGGGAGCAAAAGCCTTAGCGAGTAGCCCGCCCATTTTCAACACTGGTCTCCCTGTGACTGGCCAAATATTTCAAATATATTTTCTTCTAAGCTAGACACAACATTAAAAAAGTTAGTCCTTAACTTTAAGCGCCTTACTTTTACCTGAAAGCGGAAAAAAAGTTTTTTCCTTACTCTTAATGAAGTTTTTTTTCCGTCCATCCATCCATCCATCCATCCAGCACTACTTAAAAAAACAAGCTTTCTGCTTCGGTATTAGAGAGTGATAATTGAAGTGACTGGAAGTTTCTTAGGAAGCAACACGTGCTGCTGCTATTGCAATCTTGAAACCGAGCGAAAAGGCGAATTGACACTCGGGCTTGAATTATAGAGATTCCTTAGATCGATCGCACCTCGGGTTCACCATCTAAGTGACTTGGCGAGCGCGGAACCAGGGGAAATTTATCAGTGGCTCGCAGAACCCCGAGGTTCCGCGGAACTCGCTTCGAGAAACCATGCCTTAAATGCCTCATCAAACGCGATAGTTGACCGACGGCGGCATGAATGCAAGTAATGCAAAGACTCATCATCACGCGATTACGTCACCTTATGACGCCTCCGTGACGTCACAGATCGGCAAACAATTGTGACGTCACGTTATAACGTCATCACATGACATTATGGCTTGCTCAAAGGTGGGCCGAACTGTTTTTTATGAGAATCACAAACATAAACAAACCACTGCCCCTTTGCTTATTCTACTGGTCGGTTGGTTGGTTGCAAAATTTTATTAAGGTCCTACAAAGCGCGCGTGAGCGAGCAGTGGGTGACTCCCACGTGACCAAATTCTCTGCGAGGTTGGGCCCTTTAATATTTAGCACTGCTAATTACTAACAAACTCCCCTGGAACACACGCATAGATTACGTTGTAGCCAATGCTTTAAGGAAGTTGCTATTTTAAGGCGTACATTTAAGCTAGCTTTCCCTCAAGTACGTTTGCTTGCCTAATAATCAATTATCCGTCCGACGTTAGAATATGCCGTGATAATTTGGGACCCCTTCACAAAAGGAAACATCGAAAAATTAGGAAGAATACAGAAAAATGTTCAAAGATTTATTCACAACTCATATGATCGCTGCTTTTTTTAGAGAATTGATAAAAAATGTAAATTCCTACCATCTACTAAAAGAAGCCGTGTTTGTAGGCTTAAGCAGTTTCATCAGTTGGTAAATGGTCATTACAAGTCCGCCGCGGTGGAGCAGTGGTTATGGTGCTCGGCTGCTAACCCGAAGGTCGCGGGTTCGATCCCGGCCGCGGCGGTCGCATTTCGATGGAGGCGAAATGGCAGAGGCCCGTGTACTGTGCGATGTCAGTGCACGTTAAAGAACACCAGATGGTCGAAATTTCCGGAGCCCTCCACTACGGCGTCTCTCATAATCATATCGTGGTTTTGGGACGTAAAACCCCAGATATTATTATTAAATGGTCATTACAAAACTAACACATCACATACCTTGATTCCATCTACAGTTGCGCAGCTAGAAAGAGACATCCACTGACAATTACGCCTTTAAGCCAAACAACCGATTACTTTAAATATTCTTTCTTTCCTCGCACAATAAACGCTTGGAATCACCTGTTTAACGGAGCTGCAACACAAAAATCTTTGGAATCCTTTGAAGAGCATTTGATCTGAAGAGTTCTGCCTCTTGCTAAAACTGCCTTGCCATCGCTTGTACTTCTTTCTTGCCCAAATGCACCTTTCTTATGTATATGTACCACTCTGCTATGGTCTAACATAGACAGCAGTATTGACAAATAAATAAAAAAAATTCGGCAGATCCCACGTACCGTGGGGGGGGAGAGAATAAGGGTAGAAGAAAGGCAGGGAGGTTAACCTGGGCTGAGCCCGGTAGGCTACCCTGCACGGGGGGGAGGGGGGAGAGGGAAGAAAAGTTACAGAGTAGGAGAGAAAAGTTTGACTTCACAAACGACGAATCAGTCCGGTGTCCTTGAGAAACCGCAACAGCGCTTTCGTTGCCTTGTGGAGCTGTGATGGGCATCCCCATGGTCCCAATACCTTCTCGACTGTGAAAACGCTTCCGTCCAGTTGATGTAGCGCAGTGCGGAGGTGAAGCCTCTCGTTTGCGTATGTCGGGCAGCAACACAAAATGTGTTCAATAGTCTCATCGACGGCACAGTCTTTGCACTCGGCGTTGTTGGCCATCTCAATCTTAAATGAGTAGGCGTTGGTGAAAGCTACGCCCAGACGCAGACGGCACAACACTGTACCTTCCTCCCGGGAAAGCCCAGGGAGTAGCCGCAGTCGTAGAGATGGGTCGAGAGAGTACAGTCGATGATTTGTGAACTGTGATGATTGCCACTTCTGGATTGTTATGTTCTGGGCCAACTTACTCAAGTAGCGAGCCGCGTCAATCCTGGATAATGGTGTAGAAACAAGGTTTGTTTCTACGTGTGCTTTTCTGGCAGCTTCATCGGCGAGGTCGTTGCCGGAGATACCGCAATGACTTGGTATCCACTGGAACACAACGTTGTGTCCTTTCTCGATCGCATTGTGCAGCGTTTCTCTTATTTCCCACACAAGTTGTTCGTACGATCCGCGACGAAGTGCCGACGAAAGACATTGTAGAGCCGCCTTTGAATCGCAGAATACTGCCCACCGATTAGCTGGTTGTTGCTTGATGTAATCGACGGCACCTCGCAGGGCAACAATCTCCGAGCCAGTCGATGTGCTCACGTGACACAGTTTGTAGGTGAGATTCATGTGTCGTGATGGGATGACGGTGGCGCCGGTGGAGCTGGTCTGGGTGGTAGAGCCATCCGTGTACACGTGTATTCTGTCAGCATAGAAAGTGTGCAAACAGTCCAGAGCAGCTTGCTTCAAGGCCAAGACAGAAAGGTTTTTCTTGTTTCTTATTCCTGGGACGGAAAGGCGCACTTCGGGTTGACGTAAGCACCACAAGGCGGATGGTGAACGCGCCGAGGGTGTGAAGCCCGATGGTAGCAAAGCGCGGTGAGAGCTGATGACATTGGAGAACGACGCCTGCGGTCGTTGTTCTGGCAGGTACGGCAGATGGCTCGACACCATCCGTGAAATATGTCGAATATGCGCTCTCAGCGCGTCGGTTGTGACGTAGGTTGTAACCGGATGGTCCCGAGCCAATATGACTGTTCCAGCTGTTGAGGTGGTTCGTGGTAGGCCGAGGCAAACACGTAGTGCCTGTGCCTGCACGCTCTGAAGTGCTCGAATATTTGAGATGCAAGTTTTTGAAAGCAGAGGAGAGCTGTAGCGCAGTACACCAATAAAGAGTGCTTGGTATAGCTGCAGCATGGAACTCACTGATGGACCCCATCTTTTTCCGGCGATGAATTTTAGGATGTGGACAACAGGTACCAGTCTCGCTTTCAAATAAGATACGTGTGGGCTCCAGGAGAGGTCTCGGTCGACAATTACACCTAGAAAACGATGACTTCGCTTGTAAGAGATGGACTGGCCATTTATACATATCGGGTAGCTGGTCATCGCTTTTCGCGTGAAGGCCACCAGTGCACATTTGTCTGTAGAGATTGTCAGGCCTTGCGTGCGAAGGTAATCAGATGCTTGTGACGCTGCCCTCTGTAGCCTCGCTCGAACCTGTAAGCGTGTCACTGCTGATGCCCAAACGCAGATGTCATCAGCGTATATCGAAACACTGACTGTTTCCGGGAGAGCGTCCACCAGGCCAAGCAGAGCAAGGTTGAATAGAACCGGGCTTAAAACACCGCCTTGCGGGACGCCGCGGCCCGTGTAGTGGTCGGAGGTCGGGCCATCTTCAGTATTCACAAAAAAGGATCTTCGTGTCAGGTAGCTTCGGATCCATCTAAATATTCGCCCTCCAAGTTCAATTAACAGAAGCGTGTCTAATATAGCTTGATGGGAAACGTTATCGTAAGCACCTTTCACATCAAGAAAGAGCGCAACTGATAGTCGTTTCCTGCATTTCTGCTGCTCTACTGATGACACCAGATCGATGACGTTGTCAATCGATGAACGGCCTCGTCGAAAGCCCGCCATGGAGTCGGGGGGAATCGGTGTTATGCAAAGCATGCGGATGGAAGGTGACTGTGGTGTAACTTTTTTAATGAGCGTACGAAATAACGCTAAAGATATGTACAAATGTTGTACGCACAGACATATGTTGAACAGCGCTCGGTGCAGAAAGCTTTCGGTGCGGGACGGGTGAGGATTATCAGTATGCTAACCAGAAGGTCGCGGGTTCGACCCCGGCCGCGGCGGTCGCATTCCGATGGAGGCGAAATGGTAGAGGCCCGTGTGCTGTGCGATGTCAGTGCATGTTAAAGAACACCAGATGGTCAAAATTTCCAGAGCCCTCCACTACGGCGCCTCTCATAATCATATCTTGACTTTGGGACGTAAAACCCCAGGTATAATAATAATAATAATAATAATAATAATAATAATAATAATAATAATAATAATAATAATAATAATAATAATAATAATAATAATAATAATAATAATAATAATAATAATAATATCTGGGGTCTTACGTGTCAAAACCACGATATGCTTATGAGGGACGCCGGTAAAGGGCTTCGGAAATTTCGACCATCTGGTGTTCTTTAACGTGCACGGACATCGCACAGCACACAGGCATCTAGCAGGGGCGTAGCCAGAAATTGTTTTCGGGGGGGGGGGGGGGGGGGGCACCGCCTTGATTTCGGGAGGGGCACCTCCCTGAAATGGTCATTTTTCGCTCTGTATGCCATGACGAAAAAAAATTTGGGGGGGGGGGGGGGAGGGGGGGGGGGGCACGTGCCCGGTGTGCCACCCCCTGGCTACGCCACTGGCATCTAGTATTTCGTTTCCATCGAAATGCGACGGCCGCGGTCAGGGTCAAACCCGTCCGAGTCGTCTTAGGCTAATTCATAAGGAACCGTGGGACCCTTTTCCTAGCGAATTCGATTCGGCTGCCTCCTCAATTTTCACGCCCCGCTAATGTCTTTCTTGGTTTTCGCGGCGTACAATCGCAGCAGGCAATCGTGACTAAAGACAGTTAAGGTCGCATTCACGCCTCCCGCTTTTCTGTTTGTTTGTTTTCTGGGTATTGCGTTTGTCATGCCCTGCTGAAGTCATAACCAGCCTTAAGCGTAATCGTACCCTCGGCGCTCGTTTAGCATACAGACCACCCTGGGCTGTGGATTCCCGGTCATCGGCTGGCAGAACAGTGCTTTGCCTCGCGGACAGTGAATGTCCGGCCGGCGACCCCGCCACGCCTCCTGTGAGGTGCGAGCGCATTTTCAAGATTAGAATAGCAAAGAGCTGAGCTGTAGATATAGTTGGCAGCTGAGCGTTTGTGGTGTCTTCACTTCTCTGTTATGTCCGTGTTTTCACGGCCAGTCTTTTAACGTGTATTTCCAAGAATAACAGACTCGGGAGCTTGGCCCGGAGCCGTTTTGTTTTCACACTTCGCTGTTTCTGCTTTGTATTTTTATCGAAGATTGTCTTTAATGTATCGTTTACAATTGGTACTTTTTTCACGCACCAGGACAAAGAACTTACGGTTGTTCCTGCGCACGTTAATTAAATAAATGATTGATTGATTGATTCATTCATTTATTTTCATCGTCATCGACATCCTTGTGCGTTTGTTCGACGACCCCAGGCTCTTTTCCTTCCCATACTTTTTTTTTAATCTGTCTTCATCTTAACAAGGCCGCCGTCGCTGAACGAAGAGCGGCGACGTGGTGCTCAACAACGCAGTAAAAAAAAAAAAAAAAAGGCTCAGCGTATACAAATAAGTCAATAAACAAGCGAATGAGTAAATAAGTACACTTGGAAAGTGCAATATACCACGTATTAAAGGGAAGGGGGGGCAGGACCGCAGGTATCTTCGACTTTAAGTGAGGTACAGAGCGAAATCGTGAGCGGTTTGGACAACAACTCTTGTCCTCTTCGGGCACGACTCCATG
Source organism: Rhipicephalus appendiculatus (assembly GCA_030522465.1). Lineage (NCBI taxonomy): Eukaryota > Metazoa > Arthropoda > Arachnida > Ixodida > Ixodidae > Rhipicephalus > Rhipicephalus appendiculatus. The sequence goes on from JALIZH010032968.1 coordinate 3,273,414, forward strand.
AGATCCGGTCGGGGAAATTCAATATTCCGTTCCGGCCGACGTCTTACGAACTCTTCTATATAGAAAGCTATCCAGTTTGATATTATGATAGAGGGAGAGAGAGAAGCCGATGGAGGTGGGGAACTGCAAGTGCTTACAGTGCACGTGCCCGGGTGCACGAACAGCACCATGTGTACAGATCTCTCTATGTAATGCCCGTATCGTATAGCGCTGCTCCCAACTAGGGCTGCAGAAATAGCGTATTTTTCTTTCCTCAAACCCTCCTCCTCCTGTACATATCTCTCTCTGCAATGCTCGTATCGCATGAAGGCAGACGCCTTGTACTTCAGTGCTTATAGCGTCTCGCAATGCTCGAAAACTGCAGCCTAAGAAACATCAGCCTGTCGGTTTTGGTTTTTGCTCTTTGTTTCGCCGCGTTCCCGGCTTCGGAGCCCCTTCGGAGGCTTGTGGTGCCGTTGTCTTCGCCTATTTATCTTGTTTGAAATGATACGCAGAGGGCGCTTCTTCCTGTTCGTGTTTACTTGTAGCGCGTGTTGGCTACTTTCTTGCTTTTTTGTTTTTACTGCCTTGAAATTATCTATTTCTGTACCCCCCCCCCCTCCCCCCACCTACCCGTCCCTCAGACAGTCGTTGAGTCCCCCCTAACTGCCACTTGTCAGCCTCCTTAACTGTTGACTCTTCCTTCTTTGTAAATTGATGTTCGCGTATCAAATAATAGTAATAATAGTTACAGATGAGCCTCACAGCCGTGTACTTGTTTGCTTGAATTCCCCTACGCACTGTTCCCTGCTCTTTGCTCGTTGTTTTCGACACCATCGGCTTGGAAGTGGTTCGCGTTGGAAGCGAAGCGCAGACTCATGAAAGCATTTCTCCAGGCGCCTCGAGATATCGAATAAGCTCTGGTTTGTTGTTGTTGTGGTTGTTGTTATTGTTGTTATTGTTGTTATCGTTGTTATCGTTGTTATTGTTATTGTTGTTATTGTTGTTGTATAGTTGTTTTGCTTTGCGAGGCACTCTGCCGCCTCTTGTTAGAGGTATACAGATATCGAATAAGAAGGGCTCATTTTGTCGTTGCTGTTTTGTCTTGCGAGGCACTCTGCCGTCTCTTATTAGGGGAAAGGGGAAAACGTAGGCTGCGTGTGTTACAGTTGTACCTGCGAGTCCGTGCGACGCCGGAGCGAAGGGCGATTTCTGAGGTGCTTTTGGTGGCTGGATAGACCGCGCGGCTGTGGAACAAGTGAGGAGGGAGGGGAGCGTTGCTCGCTAAACAGAAGAGACAGAAAGGTTCATGGAGCAAGGAAACGCAATACACCAAAGGAAGGAAAAAAAAAAAGCGTGCGAAAGGAAAGGGCGTCCATTTTTGCCCATCTTTTGACGCTATGTCCTTTCGAATGTTTTCATTCTTTTTTTTTTTTTTACTGATATAACGTAAAAGGAGATGTGGGCGCGCAAACAAGACGCCAACCACTCCTTAGCACTTGAGTGGATCCAGCATACGACACAAGAAATAAACATACAAACAGGGCTACAGGGATGATAAACACACCAAAACACATGTAAAAACACACACATATCAAACAACACCGTTGTAACGTAAATGAAAACGTCCGAAAGGCAATTACTGACGTCTCTGTTCTTTCCTTTGATATTTTGCGTCTTCTTATTCCACGAGGAATGCATCATCTAGCTCAACAACAAGTTTTGCTGAGACAAAAAAGGGTTGGTTGGTTGGACACCGAGTCGACGTGCGGCGCGGTGGTCGGTGTTGTCGGCGCGACCCCATGCACGGCCGCGGAGGACCGGTTTTTCCCCGCACACCGTTTTGCCAGAACGAGGAATTCGGAAGAAAAAGATAGCAGCGGTCATCGCCGTATAGGAGAAGATGCGGCAAGCAGCCGATGGGTGTGTGGAAGAAGAAGAGTCGACTTCGGGAGGAGAGCGGATGGACAGCGTCCAGTTCAGCCCTACGTCTTCTTCTTCTCCACATCTCGACGACGGAAACTGTCGCCGCTGCTACAATTACGGTCCGTGTCTGCGGATAATGGAATCAATTACTCCGCCCCCGGAGCACGAACCTCTGACGTGCGTAATAAGGCAGTAAATGTCTCTGGCAACTGGCACTGTCGATAGAGAGGGAGAGAGAGAAAAGACAAAGGAAAGGCAGGGAAGTTAACCAGGTTCCACTTGATCTGATACCCAAGAACAGGTGTGTGTTTGGAGGGGGGGGGGGGGGTACGTGCAGGAAAAATCCCACGGTTTCTTATGAATTCGCCTAACACAACCCGAACACGAAAGTTATCTTCTTTTTCTTCTGAGTCAGTTGTATTGACACCCCCCCACCTGGTAAGAATAATGGCACAATGGTAAGAATAAATGGTATCTGGTTTTGGAAGTGACAGTAAGCACGCAAGCCTTGTGCGAAAGGAGCCACACTCTTTGCAAAAAAGGCAATAAAAAACGTAGCAACTGCAGCATTTACGACCCCTTTGACACGTTTACTGCGTTTCGCTAACATTTTCTCCTTTAGAGGTACGCAGCAAAATATTGTCGTTACTACTTAGCGTGTCATGGTGAGTAGAGGTTACTACTTGCGTACGTGACGAGTTAGTAAACGATGCCGCTTCTATCAGTTGCGGTATGTTATGTTGTAATTGTGAGAGCATTATGAAAATAATTGAGCCAAACTGTGATTTTTTTTTAGTTTTGTTGGAATAACAGTTTTATGCTACGTCACGACACTCGTATATGCAAGTAGGTAATAAGGTATAAAAATTCGGATCCAAGACATCAAATGCCAAGTCTGAGTTCACGGGTCCTGGTCAGCTTCCCTGCACAACGTATGCTACCCCTATCATGCCATCTATGTGTAAACTGGTATCCGAGGGGCGTCATTGTGGTGCGTATTTACCAGGTCACATGACGGTACAATACCATACGATCTCACTTTTTTATTTCGAGCTTGTCAGTGTAGCAAAGCTACTAACTTTGACTTAACTACTTTCCTGTAAGTATTAACTGCAAGTATTAAGTGTCATGGTAGTAAAGTTAGTAACTTGGCAGTTACTACCTTCAGTTACTACGTAGGTAATAGCGCTTACTCCCTCAAAGCTAGGAAGTATCCCTCCTTTTTAAAAAATATTGCATAGCCAGAGCACATCCTTCCTTAGGAGCAAAGAACACGCCCGAACTTAGAAAGGCCTACTTAGCCGCAACCCGGTACTCGGGTAGCGGAACTCCATTCTAGCAGTCGAGCGGCGAAAGCACACTGGTTTTTATGCGAACCGGAGCTGTGTGCGTACGCGCACACACAACCAGACCTGTGCTCAACTAACCGGAGAGGTGCGACCAGGGGAAAGCAATCGGCTCAGAGCCGCCGCCTCCGAGTCGAGGTGAACGAATGCTTAATGTCCGTCCGAATGAAGCCCGCTTGTTTTCTGGGGGGTGCAACAATGTTCTCCGAGGGGGGAGCTGCCCTTTTTGGTCACTCAAACGCGAGGGTCTGTCTCTTCCAGCTTCTGCGTGTTCCTTTCCCACTGCGTCTGTTGGGCCTACAGTGACTCCATGGCCTGTGAAAGGTCCACGACCCCATTGAATGCAGAAAGGGATTGCCCGCATCTTGGCACCATCGAGGCGCGACGCAGAAGAAGGGGGGGGGGGCAGAGTAAGGGGGGGGCGTTCGGTGCGACCACTCGGACGCTCCACTGTAGCGTGACTTCGACGCATATGGCATGTGCGAGCTACAAATTGATTTAGACTCTGATAGGCCGTGCCGTGACGGAATCGGGAAGCAGGGAGATTGTAATCCTCCCACCTTGCTTGTTACGGTGGGTGAATGTACGAACAAGAGGGATGTCTGTCTGCTGCTCTCGGCCGCTCACGCTGTGCACGTTCCCTTTCGCTTTCGTTGGGAGTGACGTAACGTCGGCGCATTGCGTTTTGTGCATATATATAGTACTTTATAAAAGGCGAAGGGCTTTAGGTCAGGGGTTCGCGCAAGCTATCTCGGCGCCCTGTTAGCGTTCTTGACAAAGACGAGACGTCGTGAAAGAGGACAGTCGACAGCCGTGCCGCGAATTGCTGTTCTGTTCTAATTGGCTTGTTTTGGAGTGTTAGAGGCTTACATCCCATCGCCTACTCAATTTCTGTAAGTTCTACAGTGAAAAACAAACAAACAAACAGACAAACAAACAAACAAACGAAAATTCAGTCAGTTTCACGCCGTGCGAACCATGGAACAGCGATGCTTTTATTTCCTTTTCTATATACATTGCTAATCGAAGATGAAGACGGAGACAGCGTGAAAGAAGACGACCTTCCCTGATTTCGCGCGGACTGGTCTCCTTTTGTATGCCTGGCTCCGAGTGCGCCTCTGCATATACCTTGTAAATATAATCTGCAAAGCCTTTTATCCCCGCAACAGTATGAAAAAAAAAAAAGCATGGAAACGGTACAGGCTAAAACAGAGCCGGCCGTAATTATGATGATGATGGTGATGACTTTCGGTACAAAAAAGTATTCGTCATCATCATCATCATCATTCCGAGCATTTTCATCATTATCACTTTGTTTTACTCTTTATTTACTCCCCCCTCTGGTCACGTGATCGTTGTGACTACTACTGCTACTGCTGTACTACTACGACTACTACTACTACTACTACTACTACTACGACTACGACTACTACTACTACTACTACTACTACTACTACTACTACTACTACTACTACTACTACTACTACGACTACTACTGCCACCACCACCACCACCACCCGAAGGTCGCGGGATCGAATCCCGGCCGCGGTGGCCGCACTTTTAATTCGATGTAGGCGAAAAATGCTACATGATGCCTACATTATGAAGCCTATGATGCGTATACATTACCGACAACAGAGCTCGTAAAGAAAAACTCGCACGGTTCCTTATGCATTCGCCTAAGACGTCTTACACCGGCGGTTATAGACTAATCGCGTTACCTGAGATGTGTGACTTTGCGTGTGCGTGCCTCCTCTCTCTTTCTCTATCAAAACTTCCCAATCCCTTTCCCCAGTGTAGGGTATCATACCGGTCCCTCTAGACTGGTTAACATGCCTGCCTTTCCTTTCTCTCCTGTTCCTTCCTTCCTTCCTCTCAGTTAGTTGTATTGATGCTCTTCACCCGCCACCCTCCGAAAGCTTTCTGCGCCCACCGCAGTTTTGCACGGCCTCTGAGATCGGTTCAACTTTCACCAAGCAACGATGTCATGTGATGGAGTCATCTTGTGACGTCACGTTATGACGATGTCACAAATGTTGGTGATCTGCGACGTCATCGCGTTATTATAAGTTCTTGCATCACTAGTTGACGCCACCGAGAGTCAATTTATCGCGTTTGATGAGACGTCTAAAGCTTTCGCCTTCATAATTCATCCGTCTAAATAGATTCATCGTTTCACTCTGGTGTCCCTTTCAAGCAAATTCGCGGCCGCCACCAGCGGGCCTGAGACGGAGGACCAAATTCCCGCCTCTTCATCAATATCCCTCCCCCCCACCCCCCCACCCGCCATCTTTTTCTGCACGGTTGCTACAATTCTAAGCATGCAGCGGTGTCTTCGGTTGTAAGAAAAAAAGAAATATAATTTAAAAAAAACCTGTCCAGTGTTGCGAAGTCGAGCGTGTACACAGAAGAGGCGAGATTCCAAGCGTCCGTTGGGTGAGGAAGGAGTTTTGAACTCGGTCTGACGAAGATAAAAAGCGTCCTGTCCGCGCCTGACTTAGGGGAGCGGGTCCTGCCGTATATTCTGTCGCCTTTCCAGGAAGACTCTGCGGACCGATCGCCACGGTCGTATCGGTCATTGATCTGGGCGGCATTGACATGTAGGCACTAACGAGGACGAGACGGCAAATAAACAAATAAAAGAAACAGAATATATACAAAAACCCATTCCGCTACTGTATCGAAAAGAACTCGAATCAGATGTAAGCTGACGCCTTATTAAGCAATCGCTTCCATCTTTCGTCAATTACTGGGACGACGAAGGGTACTCTGGGGGAGCGACGAGCATGCGTGCACTCTAAGAAGAAGAAAGAGTTCCCCGACTCTTTTTTGCGACTCCTGACTAGCCACGTATATAACTCTCTTTAAAGAAGCACGTCAACTCTCTTTTAGGAGCTCATTATACTCTCTTAGAAGAGTCATGAGACCCGAAAAAGAGTTAAGGTGTCTCTCTAAAGAGAGTCATATACGAGGAGAGTCAGGAGTCACAAAAAAAAAAAGAAGAATCTGTGACCTTCCTTTTTTCTTTCCTCGAGGCCTATAGCGCACTGGCTTGTTTGGCAAAAGGCGTTGTTGAAAGGTTATGACGAGTTTATTATTGAAATTGGTTTTTAATAACTGAGCGGAATGATGTACCATCATACATACCAACTGCAACTTACAGCGTTTTCAAGTTTTGTTACATGAATATAGTTCGACCTAGATTGATATTACTACCTGTTAATGCTCATCAACATATTTTGTATCAGTCTGATTTTAATGTATTACTGCATTTACCCACTGCTATTGTTTATTTATTCCGTAGTCACAAATAAACGTATAAGCTTCATATTTGGGCTGTGCTCCATGTTCCAGCCATAAAGATGTATTATTTCCACGTTTTAGATGTCTTTTTTTTTTTTTGCCGAACATGTTTGACGTGCGTATTTCGTGCACTAGTATTGATTTTGTCTTTCTTTTCCGCTTCTTTTTCGTGTGTACCCGCGCCCCTATGTAATACCCTCGCAAAAAAGCCCTTAGGGGTACTGTGAATAAATAAATTAATTAAGCATATTAGGTAAGCTGTCATATATATGTGGGGCGTAATAAAGAGCAGTCGCAGAGAGCTACGTGTCCTCGGCGAAAGCCAATTAGCAACGATTCCAGACTGACCCTGCCGGCGCGGACGCGGTTGCTGGTTTAATCCCTGCCTTGACCTGGTCGCGGCAGGGTCAGATCCGATTTGAACAGAGGAGCTGTTTGAGCCAACCGTTAATCCACGCAGAGTGAACAGAAAACTATCATCATCATGAACCGGCACGCGCTCTCTTCGTCTTCTTCTGCTTCGCTCCCAGAACACGCGCGACGATTAGTCCGGCGTGAGATGCAATGACTCTGATAGGCGATAGAACGAGTTCAGAGAGATAGAAATAGAGGGAAAGAAACAGAGAGAGGAAGAGATAGAAACAGGCACAAAAAAAAGATAGAAAAAAGAGAGAGCAAGACAGAAAGAAAGATAGAGAATCAAAGAAAGAGAGAAATGGGAGAAAGAAAGATTGTGAAGAGCGAGAAAGGACAGAAATAAAATAGAGACTAAGACAAGAAAGACAGAAAAACAGAGAGAAACAGAAAAAAGAAAAAGGGAGATAAGAGAATAATAAACAAAAACAAGGCAGGCTGCCCAGCTCCGCACTTGCTTCAGGCTTGGCACCACTAGTGCGAAGCTGGCTAAATTTTTTAATGTAGCGCCTTGTTCTGTGGTATTTTATTGTCTTGTGACAACGTCCTTTGCGCTGCTTTAAATGTGAGTTACAGTCTGAAATCGGCGTACTTTTGACAAAAGGGTTTCACAAAGTCACGACCTTGTGTCAGCGCTTGATAGTGTCTATCTTTCCATGCCAAGTGGTCTAGTTGTTATGGGGCTCGACTGCTGACCCGTAGGTCACGGGATCGAATCCCGGCCTGAATATTTGATTAAGGCGAAAAGTGCTTGAGGCCTGTGTACATAGATTAGGTGTACGTTCAAGAACCCCAGCTGGCAGAAATTTCCGGAGCCCTCCGCTACGACATCCCTTATAATCGTAACAGTTATCGTCATTGACCGCTTAAGGCTCATCTTTCGTTAAGCATTTTGTTATATGTGGCAGTCGTAGTGCTGAGGGCTGTGCTGCATAGGCGTGCGCAGGGTTAACGCCCCCCTCCATCTCCGTTTTCAAACCCCCCCTCAGTGCCTTTACGATCAGTAACCAGTGCAAAGATCACAAAAAAGCTGCGTAGCATCCGCAGTTAATACCTTGAATAATGAATTGCGGGAAGTCCACATCCCTGAGTTGGTTACATGAGTGATGAACATGTGGTACACACATTATTATTGAGAACAAACAGATAATGATGCCAGGGAAAGTATAGGGGATGTTATTAAAGTAATTGTAATGTAAATATTTTTACATTACAATTACTTCTAATAACGTCCCCTATACTTTCCTTGGCATTATTGTCTGTTAGTTCTCAATTAATATTGTGTTTAACAAAGCAAACGAGCCCTTAAGTTCACACTTCTTTCCTTCGAACATGTGTTTGAGTCATTCCAAAGTGAGTTCGTTACTTTTCAGAAGTAATATCAAAGGGAGGGAGCGGAAAGGTGGGCGCTAAATTAGCACCCGACCTTTCTGCTCCCTCCTACTTCCTTTTCTCAAATCTTTCTTTTCCAAGTTCGCGCTATTATGTACCCCTTTGATGTTAACCAACTCGCCTAACAACAAGACTTGCTTAACAGTGATTTAATGTCATTACTTTCGGCCACGTAATTTGTAATTCAATTTCTTACATTTCTTAAAGGACGTAATTAGTAAGGTAGTTTAATTACTTTTAGAAGTAATTTTGCGATCTCTAGCTTGCATAATTCCTTTATATATATATATATATATATATATATATATATATATATATATATATATATATATATATATATATATATATATATATATATATATATATATATATATATATATATATATATACGTATTCATAGTCCTTATGAGACATGTTTCCAGGTGCTGACAGGAACATCATTTTCTTGCTTTTGAGATTATGCTTCCTCGGCCCAGTCAGACTCATGGCTAGAAGTTGCCACGTGCACCTCAAGTGCGTTGGCAACAACGTAATTTTTTTGTGACGTCAATCATGTGGTCTTTCAACCACCATTAGAAATTTTCCGCTCTCACCGAACTCGGTTATAAGCCGTTGACGCCTTTTACATGGGAAATTATGGTGTCAACGTCCAGTTTCAGTTCCAGTTTTTTTTATTATTCGTTCAAAACGCAAAGGTCCATGGTTATTAGTATGCAGACGAGGGTCCCAAAGTCAAGTGGCTGCAGCGGGACCCTCGGTTAACAATAACATAAGGAATAATAAATTACATGTCAAAATTACACAGCACAAACGGAAGTGAATGTTGAACGTATTAGAAAATGCGTTCGATAATAACTAGTTCGATAATAACTTTTAAAAAATTCACAGGGCCCTTCATGCATTCGCCCAAAACGATTAAAAGCTGAAAGCTATCTCCTTTTTCTTCTCATTCCTGCGTATTAATCTTCCCCCCGCCACCCTTCGAAAGTCTTCTAGGCCTAACGTGGTTTTACGCTGCCTCCAAGATTGGAGGCATTGCAAGCTAATTCCTGCACCTCCACTGCTTTTGCACTGCCTCAGTGATCGGCACACCTCTGAGTACTGCGATGTCACGTGATAACGTCATAATGAGACGTCACGTTATGTGACGCCTTATTAAAGACGTCGGGATGACGTGATTGTGACGTCACGAGTGTTGGCGAACTGTCACGTCGTGTTGCTGACGTGTGATCACGCGATGACGATTTTTCTGCGTCACTCGCGTTGACGACGCTGACGGTCAATTTTAGCGTTTCGTTAGTCATCTTAAGCTTTCGCTTAAGACTTTCGCCTTAAGGCTTTCGTTTAAGGCTTAAGGCTTTCGCATTAAGGCTTTCATTTAAGGCTTTCGCTTTAAAGACGGAGGAGGGGCTCTGTTAGAGAATCTAGTAATCATGTTGCAGCGCAAAGACACAAAACGGAGACACAGATATACACACCATCTGTGTCACTGCTTTGTGTCTTTGTGACATGATTATTAGCAAGCACCCACGAGCCCAAGAACAAGTTCTTTAGAGAATATGTTCAGCGTACTCGGTTGAATACATAACTTCATCAAATTTCTTAGCAACACAAAAACGAAGCGCGAGAACAAAACGCTACAGTGGAATTTGCACGGAGGTTTCCGCGAACGTAAGAAGCAAATCAAAACGCGTAGAAAAAAAAAAAACGACCCTCCGAAGCTCCGAAAGGCAGCACTCGTATGCAAGGTAAGAGGGTATATATGCCTTTGCCATGACCCATTAAGGCCAGCATTCGGCGCCGGCTGGCAGATGGCGGATGAATGAAGACGATAGCGCTGCCTGAGATGCAGTCTATAATACTCCTTGCCATCCTCTTGCGTCGGAAGCGCTGGCTACACGCGAAGTATACGCATAGCCGGCCGTTACACAGCGTCGCTTTTCATCTTGTGACGTATTGCCGGGGAGGAGGTCGCAGCCGAATTAACGCGGGCGGCGGCGTATCGACTACGAGAGTCGCGTCGCCTTGCGCAGAAGCCAGTAAATATATATACACGCACGCGATGACGACGACGACGACGGGATATACCGTATGCTCGCGCTCACAATGCGCACGTTCCAGGGCTTGCACAAAGAACGCCAGGCCTCCGCGGAAAGCGCAGCACATTCACAGCGAAAACAGGAAGGGCGGCATTTGTAGAGCCCGTTGTAAACTCTCTTAAGGCTACTAATACAAAAACACTTGCAAGGTACCCACTGCGCCATAAATCGTAATGGACAGCTTGCAAAATAGTTATGGCGCATGCGCGAGCAAGTTTATTTTCCACCAGATAACCTCGACCACAGACTGGCACGCAAACAATTTTTTCCATTCACTGTTTTGTCGTACCCGCGTGCCTTCAGTAAAAGCACAGTGAGCCTGGAAAGCAGTCTGTGCACGAGAGTTTTTGGTTGGAAAACAACCTTGCAGGAAAACCGCCTTGCAGATTTTTGCAAATGGTCAATTTTTGTCAAGTTGGGAAGCACCCACACCGCCCTTTTTCTTTATTCTGCAGAGAAGCGAGATATGCGCGACACATCTGCAAGGCATTATCTGCACTTTGGTTCACGCGGATGGCTGATGCATGGACAAACTTTATTGTGGTCCTTCGGAACGCGCTTTAGCCCGTTGCGGGCCGCTCTCACGTCGGAACAGGAAAGATTCGGCATGTCGATTCCGAAAGATTACGCATTTCGACTGATAACAAGCACGCAATGCCAACGCGTAATCTTTTGGAATCGAGATGTCGAAAGTGCCCTGAGGGAGCCTCATGCGCACCTTTCAACGTTGTCTCTCGTGCAAAGCAGGTCAGCATGTCTGTTAGGCAGCTCAGACTCCTTAAGCACACCACGTTAGAGCCAGCAACGGCCGCAAAGGTGTCGCCCCGCAAGGCCGGCTGCTCGTGCGCTCTACACAGACGTGGACGCGGCTGTACGCACTAAGCATACCTTGAATTCATAAAACCAAACCAACTTACCCAACGTAACTTCAATTCATAAAACCGAACAGACGTATCTAACACAGCTCGGTTTGCTAAGACCAAAAAGACATACGTAAGCACAACTTGCTTTGCCAAAACCAAACATACATAGCTATAGCAGGAACTTGGGTTTCCTAACGCCAATAGACATCTATGAGACAGGGCATTCAGGATATTGGAAGCGTGTTGTTTTAAAAATTGGGCTACGGATGACACGATTCCGAAAAGACGGGATTCCTATGAAGAAAAGAAATATCAATATTGAGTGCCCTATACGGAAGAGACAGGTAGAAAATTTCCACTTATGTTTTCTTTTCACAAACACACACACACACACACACACACACACACACACACACACACACACACACACACACACACACACACACACACACACACACACACACACACACACACACACACACACACACACACGCACGCACGCACGCACACGCACACACACGCACGCACACACACACACACACACACACACACACACACACACACGCACGCACGCACGCACGCACGCACGCACACACACACACACGCACGCACGCACGCACACACACACACAAACACACGCACGCACGCACGCACGCACACAAACAAACAAACAAACAAACAAACAAAAGCAGCGTCCTTGGCATTTTTAACGGAAAAAGGTAGCCGTTGCAAACTGTGGGATTTCGGCAATCTAGTCTCAAGATGACTTCATGCATACCTACCTGACGTGACGGTCTGAACTGGCCATGCCTCACCACCTCGTAGCGCGGCACTTAGCCTAAACGTGTAAACATAATGTGAGTGCAGTGAAGGATGCATCACACACACCCCACAGAAATTAAAAAAAAAAAGCACTGTATAGGATAAACAGACTTATTTATGCAGCGCATACTTGTGCAAAATAATGGAGACAAGAAATAAAATAAAGACAGAAAAAAGAACAGTCTTGAAACGGTCGAATACAAACAAGGATCGAAAAAGAAACGAGAGAAACGAAGCGAATAGACGAAACCGACCACGCCGCAAGGAATTACTGAGACTACGCGGACAAGATGGAGCCGCGTAGCCTTCACCTAGTGCTCGTACGAATACAGCGTTCGGGGTGTTTATAAAACGAGGGTAGATGTGGAAAGGGAGGCGGGTAGGATATTCAAATCGACGCTCGCGTGCGCGCTTGCACACGCGCCGCGTCTGTTGAATTGAATAGATTTGCGGCTGCGGCGCGTCATACGAAGGAGCTCGGAGTGACGTGGCCGGTGTACATGAGGTGCGGGATAACCCCGACGAAACGCGCGATCCTGATTAGGCTTATGGCGCTGTTGTTCGGCTCTTGCAAAACGAAATGCCATTGAAAGGGCACGCCATCACAAACGTATATACATAGGCGTGCGCAGGGTTCTCCTTCAGGGGCGGCGAAGGTTCGTCGCAGCGCCCCCCCTCCTATTATTTCAATGTATGGGACTGACTTGGCGCCCCCCTGTCGCCCCCCCCCCCCCCCCCCCCACCCTACCGATTATGTCGATGTATGGGGCTGGCTTGGCGCCCCCCCCCCTCCCCCCCCCCCTTCTCGTCCCCCCCCTGCTTCCCCGTGCGCATGCCTATGCGTATACACCACGCTATCAGCAAACCGAACAAAAAAAAATGCAACTAAAAAATAGAATGTTATTTTTTCCCGTGCACAATAATGACTGAGGTAAACGCGCATTTCGTCAGCAATATAAAAATAGCCGAAAACTCACTTATTATACTAAGCTTCAATGAATTAAGGCATGCTTGTGGTTTTACGCCGCGGTGGTCTAGTGGTTACGGTGCTCGACCGCTGACCCGAAGGTCGCGGGGTCGAATCCCGCCTGCATTTCAATCGAGACAAAATACTAGCGGCTCGAGTGCTTAGAGTTGTAGGTTCACGTTCAAGAACCCCAGGTGGTTGAAATTTCCGGAGTCCTGTATTAGGGCGTGCCTCAACCATATCGTGATTTTGGTACGTAAAACCCCAACTATTATTATTATTATTATTATTATTATTATTATTATTATTATTATTATTATTATTATTATTATTATTATTATTATTATTATTACATATGCCTATGTTCTAATACTCGCTGCAGACGGCTAAATAGAGAGCTAAGCGGACAGCGGCCACCTTCACCACCATTCCGAGTCTCACGTAACCTACAACAAATGTCTGTTTAAACTGTTTGGGTACAGCGCGAGAACGGCGGAGACGGAAGAAAACAGAGGGGTCACGGACGAGCGCTGACTCGCAACTGAAAAGTTTTATTTGAAGAACACGTGAACGTAGAAGCAATAAAAAACAATAAAACGTACCAACATTGCGCAGAAGTGTTAAAAATGAATGGAAAAAGTAACAGCGTACCACCTACCGGAACACGTGCTGAGAAGATAGGCGAACCCAGACATGCTGCCGTCCCAACTAGTCCATCTTTCAATACTACCGCTTAAACTATTCTTACATGTCGTCGACTGAAGACATCGCAACTTTCTTCTGTCGAGAAGACAGCTGCGAAGAAGGCACTACTGAGGTTTTAAAGAGAATCAGACTTGGACGAGCGGCTGTGACCGTGATGTCGCGTACCGCGCATGAGTGACGGACTGTGAATGACCGCGTGTATGCGGTGCTGTGCGCTGTCTTTCTCTTTCCTCTCCATCTTCCAATCTCCCCCATCTCGTTCCCATGCGAAGGGTAGCAAACCTGTTGTCCTGAACTGGTTAACCTCCCTGCCTTTCCTTCTCTCCTAGTTACTTTTTTCTTCTCTCACGTGACCGGCAAGATTGACAGCGACGAGAAGACAGCATCGGAGACAAGTACAATGGAGGCTACTTTGTTATCGAAACAGAATGGCGGCTAGGCGGAATGCTTGATCTCCAAACAGCGCACGCCAACACACACAGAACTCACGACACAAGCGCTGAATAAGAAGCTGACAGGGTCCCTTGTACATTCGCCTTAGACGACTCGAAGGTGAAGTCCATCTTCTCAGTCGACGTATTGATCCGCCCCCCATCCAAAGCTTTCTGCACCTAACGTGGTTTTGTACAGCCTCTCGAATCGGAGGCATTGCAAGCTTTATACACTTTACTTCCCTATCGAAAATTCTCATACGACACGTATGACACATATCCAATAATCTCGTATGATCATATGGCAACACATATGAATCATATGTGTTCATACGAGAAATTTGGATACAAGGCATATATGTCATATGAGAATTTTCGATAGGGTTGGTTTTGTATTGCCTCATTGATCGGCTCACCTTTGACTAAACGACGATGTCATGTGATAACGCCATCACTCTACTATGACGTCATAGCGAAGTTATGGTGACGTCACAATTTTTGGCGATCTGTGACGCCGTGATGACGTTATGCGCTCATATGATTCATTTAAGGATGATTTTTTGCATCATTCGCAGTGGTGATCTGAGATGTTGTGGTGTTTGGCAGCTGACCCGAAGGTCGCGGGATCGAATCCCGGCCGCATTTTCCGATGGAGACGAAAATGGAGGCCCATGTGCTTAGATTTAGGCGCACGTTAAAGAACCCCGGGTGGTTGAAATCTCACCCTCAGAGCCGTCTCTGTATGCAGGAGGATCGTATGACAGAGCAGACTCATTTTCTAAAAATGGTGTCGGCAGAGGCGTGCGCACGAGGGGGGGGGCAGGAGGGGGGGGGGCCGCCCCCCCCGAGTCACCTAAGAGGGGGGGGGGGCGAACCTTCTCCCCCCCTGAAAACCCTGCGCACTGTGGGTGTCGGTACCCACTGGTACCGGTACCCACTATGGGTGTCGGTACCCCTTTAATGTGCAGGACACCAGGCCAGTCCACATGGCGAGGTCAGCAACTCATCCTGATCATGCCAAGTTACACGAAAAAAATAAAACGAAACGAAACGAAGCGCTCGGCTACGTGACACGTAATACGGCAATGCGCTCTCTCCTATAATACCACGTACCACCTGCGCACTTCAAGAAAAAGCCACAGCAACTTCGCTGCTGCAGCAAACGTCCTTGCCTTCGAGAAAAGGGATACCGCGACAACGCGACACTTTCAGGAATGCCAACGCCACTTCAAAGGGCCTAATGATATAGAGGGGATCGCATCATATGCAGCTTACCTGTAGAGATAACGAAGAAAGCAACTCAAAGAAAACGTAAGAAACCAGATGTTGATCAAGGCATCATATGCCATAGCGATATCACGCGTCAATAAAAGACACGTAGAAAAAAAAAAAGCGAAAAAAAGTCACCAGTGCTCGATCGGATGGAAGCAGGGGTTGAATATATAAGCTCCAGATTATGGAGTCGAGCTTGTCGCCAGCGAACGCCGCCAGGGGGAGCTGGTTGTGCGGTCCCGCCGCCACTCTCTCTCCTCGAAAAGCGCGGGTGACAAATTACGTTGTTTTGTCGACGATCAGACCGATAAACAGGTTGGCGCACGGTAAACAAACCCCGGTGAAGCGAGACGCCCTGCTGAGGGAAAGAAGTCCGCGGACAGAGCTTGGCCTGGGACGCAGAGTGTATAAGATCAGTCCTCGAGATTTTTTTTTTTTTGAACTCCCTTTCCCATCTCCACCTCATTTCCCACCTTTCTTAAGCTTTTTCTTTCTTTCTTTTTTTCTGTTTTTTTGTATTGTACACTGGCCAGTAGGAAACGGATCGACAGCCCAGTTTTTCTTCTCAGAAAAAGGGCCGCCATTCGGAGCTTCTTAATTTTTTTCTTTTCTGAATTCAGTTCTCGGTTAGGGCTTATTTATTCACCTGCTTCACTCGGGACCACCTATTTCCTGCGTAAGGGAGTGGGGTTCAGTCGCTTCACCCAGGGACCACCGTAAAGGCAGGGAGTTCGGGGGGGGGGGGGGGGGGGGCAGCGTTTTCGGCACTGGTCCACAAAAAAAAAAAAATGTGGCCACCCGGTCCAATCGCTCCGTCCGGAAGGGTCAAGGACGAGAGATGGCTTCGCTCGGAATTAACGCGCTTAATCTTTTAGGACAGCCGGGGACGAAAAAGGGTTGTGCGAGAGGATGGAACCAGCGGATAGTCCGTATATCGAAGTGCTCCGTCGATTCGCGTGTAATGGGCGTTCCACGCTTCAACTGACGCGAACGGGTTCATCCGCGCTGACGTGAGAGGCCAGTCGCCTCTCTTAACCTCACCGGCATGATGTGCCGCGGCACAGAAGAACCGCTTAAGCCTGTTTAGGGCTTAATAAGCTGCACGAATGTTGTTTACGTGTAAACATCTTCGGCAGACATCTGTCCGGTTGGGTGCACGATTCCCCGATGTTAAACTGGCACCAACTAGTGCTTCAGGTTCTATGGCCGATGCCTGTTTAGTCTAAGAAAAAATGTTGCTTATTTTTCTACAGCCCCCTATGAACACCCACTATGAAGTCGTGCTCAGTTTCTGTAATGCTGAAAGCCCGTTAGACTTCCAAGACACGTGTGGCGCATGCGTGTCTCGATATGCAAGTAGAAGGTGGAGGTAAAAATGGCAGACTGCACGTGTTGGTTCAGCATGTTTGAAGTTGTCTGTTGTCGTCGTTGCGCCTTAAACTTCAAATATCAAGGTGGAGCCCATGGATGGAAACACAAAGTGCAGATTGCTTGAATGAACATGAGAGGTGCCATAGGTGGACCTACCTTTCTCAAAAGGCGCTTTGTCATCCTTGGCTGGTTAGTTTTATGCGGGTTAGCTGTTCACGTCATTTTCTGTATTGCTACTGGTGGTAACCTCTATATAGAGAGAGAAGAGACAGTTTAATCTCTCCATATAGTGATTGCCACCAGTGACGCCACGGAACATGACGTCAACAGCTGACGCTCATAAAACTCACCAGCCAAGGATGACAAGGCGCTTCTCGATAAAGATATGTCCACCCTGTCGAAACGTCGGCCAGCCTGTCCAAAGCACATTCTCCTGTTCATTCAATCATTCCACACTTGTGTGCATGAGTGTGATGTAGCGTTTCCTGACGGGAAAATAGCAATCGCCTAAAAAGGAAACACATGGATGATAATGATGATTAGTTGATTACATCGTTGATCGAGATGTGTTCCCAAAGGTGCAAATAGTTTGAGATGCACTGCGCATGACGGCTTTGAAGAATACCAACGCGGTATCATACAAACTACGCGATGGCTGCATCCAAAGCGTTTAGCTCGATCGACATTCCACCGCGGTCAGATCACAAAAAAATAGGCTGATTGCGATCTGATATCAGTTTGGCAAACTAACTCTTAGGTTGCCCTCATGTGATTTGTCAGAAATCTCGCTATTTCAGGCTAAACGGTGCCGGAAAGAAACGGTGTGAACGCGATCTTCGCGAGGCGTGCAACGTTTCTGCAACACAAGGTGGCGGAATTGTCGTCTGCTGTCGCGAGCATTGCTCTGAATAATGCGCGGCCAGAGTTATGTTCTTTCAATAGCAGACGGCTCGCCAACCTCGGCACGCGCTCGATTGACCGCATTACTTTGTGGCCGACTGTATACAGTAGTGTAGTGCTGCCTTGCTGTTTCGTGGAATTGCGTGTGATGCCCGTTCCTCACCCTGTCCCGGATCCAAGCGAGGATGCTGCGACAGAGTGTTGCCGAAAGGTGGTGCGACCGTCTTCGTGGCGTACCCTTCTGGCAAGGAAACGCCACCGGGTGCAGGTAGGACTGAACATCCATTGCGCAGGGACGCTTTTGAGTACGTGAAGAGGCATAAATAGCTGAAACAGTGTTTCCGCGAACTCTTCATCTAGTCTCGTACAGTCTTAGTCACCACTTGTCTTTAAGCGGTAGAACGCGTGGATTTGGAAGCTCTTGGTGTCCGCAGCTGCCACCATCGTGTTTGCTACAAGCTTCCGTTTATGCTTGAATTATAGCACAATGGCTTAGCATGTGGTATGACTATGTTAGGTATCATTACGGCGTCGGTCTCTGCATACTTTTGCCAAAAAGCGACGTCTGAAGCGGCCGACTGGCCGCTCTAGACAACTGCGATTCAGATAGTACGGTGCCACAAGTCACTTCGGTGCGAACCCTCGCGACAGCCCTTCTCGAATGTCGTTAAGTAAGCGTATTTGAATGCCAAAAATTACCTATAATCGACTGTTGTACGAATAATCGGGAAAAACTGTCTTGGAATACCGATTCGAACACCGCGTACCATGGGCGTCGGCAGGATTTTTTCTTGGTGTGTGCAAAGCCTTGTTGCACCGCGACTGTTGATGAAGCAGAGGGGAGTGTTTATGTAGCTTGGGTGGGGGGAAAGTGGTGGTGCGTTGAGGGGGGGCAGGTTGTCGTGAGCTCATAACAGCCTGAGCTATAATGACTAATTGCCTGGGTTTTACGTGCCGAAATCCGAGATATGATTGAGTCACGCCGTAGTGGGGATTGATTTATTGAAACAAGTTTATTGACGTCCTGCGGCACGCTCCCTAGAGCGCAGCGGGTGACTCCCACGTCCGGACCGCCAGGCCAAGCCTGTCGGGAAACTGCGGATTAATTTAGACCACCTATAGGGCTCTTCAACGTGCATCTAACGCGGGACCCCCCGTCTGAATGCGTCCGCCGTGGGGTGGTCGTCGAACTAAGACGGATCATATCGCACCTATGCATCAGTGAATGATGTCATTATATGAATCACTAAATAGTCTTTCTGTTTTTGAACTGCGAAGCGCTTTATGGGCCCAGGCTGTCGCCTCATGTCGTCGCTTGGCATAACGCTCAAAGTACCCAAATAGGTCCAAAGAGGGTGCTACAGGTCAAGTCAATACCAAAGTAGGTCAACCGAGGGCGCCACCATATCACAAATAGTTTTTTTTTTTTTCATGGACGCCCAGCAGGCTGCGCGCTTGGAACGCCGGTCGCCGAAGGGCTGATTCGTCTATCCGAGAAATGCCAGTGGCGGCAGTTAAGACTAGAGTGTACTAGAACAGGGGAGTGCCCGGAACGAGCTTCAAAAAGTGAAGCCTTAACAGGGTCAATCCGCTTGCGGCGCTGCGATCGGTAGTCTGCAATGTGTCGTCGTTTTAAGAGTTGCGCGCGGCTCCACCAAAGTGGTGTCGAGGTAGAATGCCTGCTTCCCACTCGAAAGGCCCTGGTTCGAATCACAGCTGTAGATGTTCAGTTTTCCTTTTTTTTGTGTAACTTCTTATAGCTGTGTTGTTTTTTCTTACTTCCGAAAACTAGCTACAATTGGTACGTATCGCCACAGAAGGTAACTGAAATGTGAAGTAAAATACAAGATAAATTTGACGGTGAGCGTAATTATTTGCAGCGCCGCCGCACGGCATCCAACAAAAACGTAAAGTATGGCTTCCGGGATTTCTCGTATTCGCAAAGATCTCAGAGCCATACTTTACGTTTTTGTTGAATGCCGTGCGGCGCTGCAAATAATTACACTCACTGTCAAATTTATTGTATTTTACTTCACATTTCAAGTTACTTTTGAGGCACTGCGTACCATTGAATCGAGATTTAGGAAACAAGGAAAAACAATACAGCTATAAGAAGTTACACTAAAGAATAAAAACTCAACATCTACAGCTGCGATTCGAACCCGGGCCTTTCGAAGTGGGAAGCGGGCATTCTACCTCTGCACCACTTTGGTGGAGCCGCGCGCAACTCTTAAAACGACGACACATTGCAGACTACCGATCGCAGCGCCACAAGCGGATTGACCCTCTGAGGGCTTCACTTTCTGTACATTGGTGATGCGGCCGTTCCGAGCACTCCCCTGTTCCAGTACACTCTAGTTAGACGCAGATCCACGAAAGACGGAAGCGTCCGAGTCTACCGAACCCTCAGCTTCGATAGACTCAGACGCAAGTCGAGCGCCAGCAAAGACAGGCGAACCCGCAGCTTCGACTCAAACACAAGCCAAGCGTCAACAGAGGCAGGTGAATCCTGAGCTGCTCCGCAGTTTATAGTTTTCACAGGGGGTGAAAAAGGCCTACAATTGCTACGATATACAAAAATTCGCACAATATACAAGGCTGATATTAGCTTTGGGCCTAATCAACTCCGTCTCCTGAACCGTGCCGCGCTCGGGAACACCGTTTCTATCAATAAACGTCCATTCCTCACTCCCGAAGGCGATATTTTACAAATTATAGCGTCCATACCTTGGGGCATAGCGAGGGGGTTCCAGCCACCCATTACTCTATCTTTGCAGTGCGTACTGAACGTAAGGGCTTCAGTGGAAGGGGTTAGGGATCGAAGAGGTGAAAGGCCGCCCACTTCGCCCCCTACCCCTCTTTTACGGAGAACGCTGCGCAAGTCCCAGGATGACTACACTCTCCAGTGCAGGTCTCTCACTGATCTTAACATTTACGTCAGGCCCAGTACTTGCTGCGTGCCTTCTCATACGCAGTTGAACCCCGCTTTATAAGAGACATGCACCCGGGAGCAATTCTTGTCTTTTATATGAGGTGTCTTTTATAAGCAGGGAACCACGTATGCATTTTCTTATCAACCCCTGTTTCAATGTAGGCACACTGGCGTCTTTTATACCCATTTGTTTTAACATCAGTGCCTCTTATAAAGGGGTTCGACTGTATACGTACTTGTGGCAAACCAGGTTTCATTAATCTTTCTTCGACATACGTTACGTGGCGCCACAGGTCTCTCTCGGAGACGTCGGGACAAATTATATCGTCGACCGCAGCGTCTGCGTGCGGTCACAATGAGTTGCTTTAGCAGCGGCCACCGAGTTCTTACTCCTGATTTAATCTACGGACTACATTTCGGACGTGTAACGACATTCGAGGCTCCGTGCGATCACCCGCTGGGCGAAGCCGTGTTTCTCGCGTAAGAATGTGTACGCTTGCCTGCGAGTTGACCTTTCGTTTAGTAGGCGGCTTCAGAGTGGTTGATCGAGAAAAGCTGCAGCAGTAGCCGAGTACATCACACGCACGCACACACACACAGGCACGCACATAGATAGATAGATAGATAGATAGATAGATAGATAGATAGATAGATAGATAGATAGATAGATAGATAGATAGATAGATAGATAGATAGATAGATAGATAGATAGATAGATAGATAGATAGATAGATAGATAGATAGATAGATAGATCTTGACTTGCATTAGACCAGATGTCTGCAATACAGCGCGAAGAACGGAGACACAGAAATATCAGACCGGACCAAGCGCTTACTTTTAACAATGCGTTCGTGCCAACACGACTATACACATTGCAGAATAGCAGATTAGCGCGCAAGTTGGTTTGGGTTCACAGAAATGTAAAAAGGCACTACTAAGGACGAATACGAAAGAACAAGAAGACAAGGACATGCACTGTCACACACAGCGCATGTCCCGTCTTCTTCTTGTCCTTTTGTATTAGCCTAACGTGATAGCATTATAGAGCTCGTTTCGCAGAAATTCCGGCTTCGGCGTCGTTGGTTGTGAGCGAAGAATCAGAATTTTTCCGTGACCGAAAAGTCGAGAAAGATGCAAATAAAATAAAAAAATCTTTGGATCGAGTGACAATCAAACACAGGCTGTCTGCGTGGCAAGCAGGTGTTCTACCACAGAGCCACGGCATTTCTAGGAAACTGCTTCGGAAGAAAAAAAAAAAAAACACTATATGAATATCATGTAGTGGGATGAATCTCCTTATCGCATGTAATAGTGTGGCAGAAGTGTAGAATTGGGCCAGGCGTGCAAACAATGTGAACTTCGCAACGTGTGGGTGTTTTAAAGGCCAACCCATTACGAAGCGCTCAGACATATTTAATCCTTATCATCGGCAAAAACATCAACAAAGTGAGCAGCTGCGTAAGTTCGCGTGTTGCCTTATGGACGTGTTGTGGGACTTTCGCCGATTCGCAAAAGGAAGAATTATGGCGTAGTGGGCACTTGACAACTGTACTTGCAGTAGACATTCTAGGGTAGTTTGAAACGGCCAATGTTACGAACACAGACATTCGTTTCCTTGCGTCACGGTTGAGGCATGCACCGAGAACCGAAGCTAGGCTAGCAGTTGAGAAGGCAATGCGCACGGGGTCCCAACACGCTATCGCGTTCTACTCTTGAAGGCGAAGTTCAAGCGTTTTCCTATTAAGCTGAAAGCCTTTAACCTCATGTTCACGTCCGTCCGTCCCTCCGTCAGTCCCTCCGTCCGTGCCCTGGCACGGTGCCAGGTGGCCGCCGGGGCGCGTCAACGGACGCTGGTCGCGTCGGTCACGCCTCGCGCCAGTCTCTACAGCGCTCGCGCTTTGCTTGCGTAGTGTCGCTGTGCCCAGCGTGTCCAATCATGCAAGAAGGGAGACGCGCGCATCGCGTTCCATTCTCACCGACCCCGTGTCAGTGGGCACAGGCGTTTGCCGAACACGCTTTGGAATTTACAAAGTGTCCTTCAATTTTTTTTCGTCCTGGGGCTGCCTTTTACATTTCCATGAACTCTAACAGTCAGTTTTTGAGAGGAGGGGGGGTTTGAAAACGCGAAATCGTCCTACCCTATCTAGAGGAGCTTAACAGCGTAGACGGTTAATCTCTCTGTCGGTTTACGCTATTATTGACGGTGTTCAGACGCCGTCAGTAACGTTAAACGTGAGTCCTCGAAATATTTCTTTTTGTTTGTTTCACCTAGTTCGGCGTCTGTTTGCTTACTTCACCGTTGGACCTAAATGTCGCTTTCTCGTCAAAGCGGAACCTATATTGCGTACGCCTGAACCTTGGTTGCCTTGGTCTCGGCTAACTTCATTACCGGGGGCTTTCTGACGTATCTGCTGTTTGTTTCACACCAGAGAGACGCACCGATTAGATTCAGCGTGTCTGAGCTCATATTATTTGCGCGGTGTGGCGTTGCGGCCTGCTCTCCGAGAGTGTCTAATAGAACTTGTTGCTGGGCTAGTTGGTGCATAGCTTATAATACAGGGAAAGTGGCTCAACACGGGACAAGGACGGAGACGAGGGAACGTCCTGTATGTGTTCCCTCGTCTCCGTCCTTGTCCCGTGTTGCGCCACTTCCCATGTATTATCTCTGAGAGTGGCCCGCTGTCGTGGCTAGTACAGTTCCGCGTGCTTACCTCATACCGGGGCATCAGTGATAATACGAGAACGTCGAAAGAGATAGCCCGTGTTGAGGCGGGAGAGTCCATAACAGGTCTGCGTCACGTGAGCTGTCACGTGAACCGAGAACAAACGTCATGTGCGACGTCATAACACCGCCGTACGATTCGAATGAAAGGCGAGGTTATTCTGCCTGAATGAAAGGCGACGTTTTGTGCCGCTAATTTGCCAGTGAAAAAAAAAAAGAAATAAACTCTGAAAGCCATCTTCGTTTTTCTTCTCAGTCGGTGTATTGACCCTCCTTCGCTCACCTAAAAATGTTTTACAGCGAAAGCTGTTATGAGATCACAACAAGGGTGCCGTAGTTGTGCGCTGCCACCGCCGGTGTCCGTAACCGCTATCGCACGAAATGAGAAACGAAATGAGAAAAGATATCCAGGATGGAACGGGTTTTGAACCTGGGTCCGCTCCGTGCCAGCCCAGTGTTCTACCACTGAGCCATGCCTGTGCTCGAAAGCCCGGCGCACGAAAAACCCTATACAAGCATTATGTCGGGAAGGAACCGCGTTAACATGCGCAATATAACGTGGTAGAAGAGTAAAAGTACAACCAGGTGTCACAGATTGCGTATTGTGTAACCAGGCGTCACACAATATGAATTGCGTTATAAGGGGGTCGTTAAATGCTTCCAACCCATTACAAAGGGCTCAGCCATAATTCTTCGTCGTCATCAGCCACCGAATCAATTAATGGAGTAGTGGGTACCTTTGCAAGCGTACTTGTATTAGTAGCCCCAAGACAGTTTGCAGCGGGTTTTAGAAATGGCGCTCTTCGAGCGTTCGCTGTGACTGTGCTGCGTGTTTCGCGCAGGCCTGGCGGTTTTATTTGCACTTAAAGTGGTTTTTCGCTGCCTCCAAGATTGGAGGCATTGGAGGCTTTTTATACGTCACCTGGTTTTGCACTACCTCCGGGATCGGCCCACGTTAAACCAAGCGATGTCACGTGATGAAGTAACCGTGTGACGTGGTGTTATGTGACGCCATGATGACGTCAGAAGTTTTGGCAATCTGCCACGTCATGATGACATCATAACGCGATGGGTTTTTTTGGCATCACTCGTGTTTATGCCGCCGATGTGGGACGCCAGTAAATTTTAGCGTTTCATGAGGCATCTATAGGGCTTTCGTCTTAATTTATTTATTTCAATATACTGCAGACCTTCTCGGTCGAAGGAGGAGTGGTAGTACGTAAAATGGTCACAATGGTGTCGAAATGTGACGAACACATTCCAAAGAAACAGTTTTTAATTCCAAAGAAACAGATTTAATTGCTGCATCAGTAACTGCTGGTAAATGTGGTTACAAATCAACATGGCAGCGCCCATGCAGACGCGACCGTCCGCTTCGATCCGAACTCGCGCTTGCTGTTCGCCCATGCACTCTGCTGGCAGCAACGAATAAATGGGGAAATGAGCCATCGCTTTCTGCCAACTCAGGCTGAGGACAAATCATCAGGTACGTACATTTTGTCTTTATTCGCGAGATAAGCTGTTTGTTTAGCCCCGTCTGCTGAGCCTAACGCACCGAGAATTGAATAATGGTTCTTGGAATTAGCGCAGTATAGCCTCGAATACATTGATAAGCATCAGAACATTAATCTAAACCAAATACAAGCGTCAGTTTGTAACCTACAGGTCACACAGCGCATGATGTCGACGACTTGATAAATTCGAAGCGCAGGGCACCAGCTGCGATGGGTGCAGCCAGTTTTTTTTTCTCGGCGAAGCCAGTCTGTTCGCTTTGCTCACCCTATGAGTGCAAGAAGACGCCAGGAAGACGTCGAATAGACGTCGTGACGCGGATGAATACATGTGGAGGGGCTAATAGCCCTTCCTATTGGTCTTAGGGGGCCCTGTAGCCTTCACAGTGCTGAAGGGAACTTCTGAGATGGAGTACAGTAGCAATGTGGCTGATAAATTAAGGTACGACCGTTACAGAGTTTAACTTGTGCGAACCGACAGTCTTCTCAACAGAAATACACAGACCATAGAAATTATTCACAAATGTGTCCCTGAACTATTTCAAACAGAATGGGAAAGCTTACCTCATTTCCTGTCCTAAAGATTAATAGGTTGTGTATGCAGAAATTAGGTTCCCGAGGCTTCGTTATTTTAAATATTGCGACCCTTCCTTTACGATTGTAAGACAACGCACCCTGTTCACTTTGTGTAAAACTGCGTTCTCTACCTTTTTGATAGTGTACAATGTTGTTTATGTTGACACACGCCCCGAGAGTCTGCATTCGGTTGCTGTGGTCCCGTCACGCAGAGCACATCTATAGCTTTTGCCCTTGCATCCGAGACATTGTTGTCTGAAATGAAGAGCTGAACTGAAATACGAAATGAAAGAGGGTTTCATCACTAAACAAACAACGCGTACTAGGTAACACGCGCATAAAAATGACCACTAAAACGAACAAGTTTTTCAGCACCGTCTGAAATAGAGTCTACTCGGGAGAATCTGTTGCTGGCTGTTGGCCCATACTTGAAGAAACGAAAAAACCAGCTCGTCTTCTCTTCGTGTGTACGCGTACATAAGCTGTTTTTTTTCTTTAGCCTACTCTAAAGGAGATTTAGGAAGAGCGTTCCAGCCCTGGTAGCACGCAATGTCGCCACAACGTTGGCGCAACATTGAGAAAGTTGCTTCAGCAAGCCACAACGTTGAAGCAACTTTCTCAATGTTGCACCAACGTTGTGTCAACATTTGGTGCTAGTAGGAAGGCAGAAATATCCTTGCCTCGATTCGTCCGTAAGTCGAGCGGCATATGGAAAATTCGAGTTGACGACGGAACGAGGCGGAAGCGGTGAGGCGATCCCAGCTGTAACGAAGGGGTGAGCCACCTTGACCGGAAGAAAGAGAACGCTGGAGCGGGTGCCGACGCTTTGGGATACTCTGCTATCTACGCGAGGCACTCCGCCATCCTCAGGGTCGAGTAGGCCACGATCGCTCGCCGCAAGAAAGAAAGAAAAGAAAAGGAAAGCCTACTCTATAAAACACCCTCACGCGGTTAGGGGAGTAAAAGAACGCGAGAGCTCACTAGGGTGTGCGAATATTCGAAAATTTCGGATAACCAATCGAATAGCGCTATATTTCAATCAATCAATCAATCAATCAATCAATCAATCAATCAATCAATCAATCAATCAATCAATCAATCAATCAATCAATCAATCAATCAATCAATCAATCAATCAATCAATCAATCAATCAATCAATCAATTTTATTTACCACTTCAGGAAGTAGATGGCATGGGAAGAAAAAGCTCTTGTGAGTTTGACTAAGCGTCCCAGCCCATTACAGTTCGGCAGCATGCAGTGACGGCATAAGCTCAAAGAGAGCACACATTATTCTAGCTCATGATCACCAAAAGCACGCGACAAGCACACGCGATTCAGCGAAGAAAAAAAAAAGAAAGCGGAAAAAAAAATCACGAGAAAAAAAAAAAACTCTACATCAAACATTCGGTACTTCAATGTTTGAAGCCCGCGGTGTGCTCACAACCACTGCACTTGGTAACGACCCACCTAAAAACGCTCGGCTCGAAGCCAAGGAATGCAGCATTGACAATTACTCGCTGACTGCTCTGCATGAAACCGATTCCCACAACGCGTGGGATCTGCCGAATTTTTTGTTGATTAAAGGTGATCGTAATGTTCATTTGTTCAAGCTTGGGAATATTTCTTTGAAACAATATACTGTGGAATTCTTGCGCTGTTTTAAAAAATTTTACCAGTGAATTGTCGCGTTGGAATTGTTCTTGGGAATCGCTGTGAAGGGATTGAGATGAAGAATACATTGATTACTACATATCGGTGTCGCGGAGCCAAAAATATTGGCGAAGCTTTCGCTAAGCCAAGCAAGCCTTGAAACGCCGACATTGGACTATTCTGAAGACTAATCTGGTTGCTTCCGGTTGCCTTAGCTGGGTCATGTAGGTTGTTTCTAGGTTGCTGCAGGTCGTTGCTAGGCTTTAGCTAGGTGATGCTAGGTTCTCTCTTCGTTGATTTTCATCGCAGAGAGGTTCGTGCTAAACCACACAGTCCACAGACATGACACCGATGTCCAAACTCCAGACAGAGAAACTCGCGTTGAAACCAAGCGTTCGCACCTCTCGTAGATCTACGGGCACGTCGTCGTTGGAGTAGACCTTCCATCACTTCGGGGTCTTCTCGCAGCCGCCGTTTCCTTTCCTGTTACCTAGTATTTTCTGTGTTTCCTAGTGTTTCCCGTGTTTCCTGTGTTTCCTAGTGTTTCCTGTTACCGTTGCTTTGTAGCCATTTGGTGGGCTAGCTGTTGCCTTTGTAGCGCTATCATCATCAACCTTCATCATCGTCATCATTTTACCAGCCACCGCGCCGCGCCTCTCGTGCAGCTCATGCTGAGCTCGAGCCGCGAGACAGTTAGAACGGGTTCACGCGCCTGGCGGAACTGGACGCCGGCAGTTGCCGCCGCTCTGTTTGGCCTTGGCTCAATAAAGTGGCGAGACAGCGGCACGGCCACGTTGGCCGCCTTCACGACGACGTCTCTCGTCGCTGTCCATCGCTACACCTTCTTCATTTTTAGTAAAAGAGTCGTGATTAGTGGGATTTGCCCAAATTCTGTGGCCCATACCCGTTTATGATGATGATAGTTTTTTTGGTTCGTCGGACAAGGAACTATTTGCGAAACCGCTTCGCTGTTAAAATGAATAAAGAAATGGCGTCACAAACACCATACAACTTAGTCGTTTACTTATAGTGCAAACTGCTCGTTCCGATGCTGTCGCGCGAAAAACAACTTAAAAAAAGAAAACGCGCTACCAGGGCCGACGATAGCCGCAACCATCTGTTACCGCGTTCACATCAGCGGCGTTCCCTTCTTCTACGTCATCTCGGAGTGAGCGATCACCGGCGAGTTGCCGGACTGTTTACCATAATGAGCGGCGGCCAAAGGGTTGTCGAAGTCACCCGCTCTTAACGAAAAGTTCGTCGAGCCCCGCGACGTGCTGCTTACGACGCATTTCGTGAGCCATTTCGCTCCGTCCGCCTTGCCTGGCCTGTTACCCTTTCTTGCTGCTGCATTATTGTTATTTTGAGTTTGCAAACGTCTGAAGATAGCGTCCCCTTCTACCCACAAGCGCCGTCACCTCTAGGGTAGTTACAGAGTGGCCGTTAGGAGGCGTTCCGATCGTTGACCCTGAACACTACGATCGCTTTTCGTCAAGTCACTGCTTTCTTATTTAAAGCGAGCCTCGTGAGACTGCTTTCCTTGTGGAAATCAGCGATGTTATGGGCCCGAGCTCTCTTTTTAGCTGCGCGTTTCGCGTCCGTAATGGTCAGAAAGAGTGAATGGAGAGTGAATGAACTTGTGAATGATGCCGGTTGATTGCCTGTCGTCTATCAGGAGGCTGGCTTTGTTGAACAAAGAAGAATATCGAGCAGACTAATGTTCACACTGTCTACAAGATTAATGTTGCGCTTTCTAAGCTAGGTCTGCTTTTCCTCGTGCACTTCCGGATAATCGGTTATCCACCCTTTCCCTGGACCCATAACTGCTGACAACCTTAACACACTGTTTTGGTGTGTTACACGTGCTTTGCTGCGTAGAGATTGCGATGAAGAGTACATTGACTACTCCTTTTCGCAGTTGCGCAACCAGAAAGGAGTAAAGAAATGTCATTACCAATAGAAATGACCAAACTCGTAACGGTAACCGAACGGTCAGAGAGGGTTCACTGTACGCTAACAGGGTTCACATGCACACATTTACGTTCACGTTGCGTTCGCGGTAAAGAGAATAGCACGTTACGTGTTCTTTTTTTTAAATGCGAAGCATTTCTTAGCGAACTTCGGCGAGTTTCAGCGTATCTATCTATCTATCTATCTATCTATCTATCTATCTATCTATCTATCTATCTATCTATCTATCTATCTATCTATCTATCTATCTATCTATCTATCTATCTATCTATCTATCTATCTATCTATCTATCTATCTATCTATCTATCTATCTATCTATCTATCTATCTATCTATCTATCTATCTATCTATCTATCTATCTATCTATCTATCTATCTATCTATCTATCTATCTATCCGCCTACGACTTTGTGCTCTCCTGGCCGTATCGTTAATGGGATTTATACCAAATTTTTTATGACATAACATGACTGTATGACGAACATAAATAGCTGGTCATATCATGAAAATCATGACTAACTTGTCATGAAAATAATGATGTACATGCCACGTTCATGGCACGCTCGCGGCCGTTTCGTTAGCTTGATATACACGAAATTTGGGATTGAGTGACATTACTGTATGACGAACATAAATGACAAGTGGTAATATGAAAATCATGACTTCATGAGTGACATGACTTGCATTCCACGCTCATAGCGCGCTCGCGGCCGTTTCGTTAGCTTGATATACACCAAATTTGGTATTCAGTGACACGACTGTATGACGAACATAAATGACAAGTCGTAATATGGAAATCATGACTTGTCATGTGCGACATGACTTGCATTCCACGCTCATGGCGCGCTCGCGGCCGTTTGGTTAGCTTGATATACACCAAATTTGGTATTGAGTGAAATGATTGTATGACGAACATAAATGACAAGTGGTAATATGGAAATCATGACTTGTCATGCGCGACATGACTTGCATGCCACGCTTATGGCACGCTCGCGGCCGTTTCGTTAGCTTGAGATACACCAAATTTGGTATTGAGTGACATGACTGTATGAAGAACATAAATGACAAGTGTTAATATGGAAATCATGACATGTCATGAGCGACATGACTTGCTTTCCACTCTCATGGCGCGCTCGCGGTCGTTTCGTTAGCTTGATATACACCAAATTTGGTATTGAGTGACATGACTGTATAACGAACATAAGTGGCAGGTGGTAACATGAAAATCTTGGCATGCATGTCATCTACAATGCCATTTACATGCCACGCTCATGGTGCGCTTGCGTCCAGTTCGCTAGCTTGACATACACCAAAATTGGTATATCGCGACATGACTGTATGACGAACACAAATGACACGTCGTAACATGTAAAACATGACATGCAAATTATGTAAAGCATGATATGCTCCTTCCTGGCTGCTTCGCATTACATCCATTCCCACAGTGCGTGGGATCTGCCGGCTTTTTAATTCTAAAGTTTGCCCAATGGTATGCACAGCTAAATATATAAATGGAGGCCCGTTTCCGCGTTGCGCTTTCCTCGTATTTACCATGTTTCCGAGATACGCACTTTATTAAGAAAGGGAAAATAGACGACCACCCGTTTGTAGCACGAAGCCATAAGGAAATCCGTACAGATTTCTCGGAAAGAAATCTTCTTAGTTGCCGGAAAATTCGTCCTTGTCCGGGGTTCGAATCCCGGGACCAACGCCTTTCCGGGTCGGTCACTCTACCAATTGAGCTAACGTCAATCGACAACTCGAAGCACATGGAGTCAATTTATTCGCCCTCGCGCTGCCAATTGCTAGCTTCCTGGTTAGCTCAATTGGTAGAGCGACCGCCCCGGAAAGGCGTTGGTCCCGGGTTCGAACCCCGGACAAGGGACGAATGTTTCGGCAACTAAGAAGTTTTCTTTCCGAGAAATCTGTACGGATTTCCTTGTGGCTTCATGCTGAAGTGGGAATTTAGTGGGCGTAGTGATGAGTTGTGGGAGTAGTGGGAGGGGGGGGGGGGGGAGTGGCGCATATCCGTAGTGCATGAAGGAAAGAAGTGTAAATTTAAGGGCTCGTTTTTCTTTGTTAAACACGATATTAATGAGAACTAACCGAAAACGATGCAAGGGAAATTATAGGGGATGTTATTAGTAGTAATTATGATATAAATGTGAAGAAAGAAAAGTGGACGAAAAGATAACTTGCCGCTGGCAAAGACCGAACATGCGACCTGAACGTCGCAGGTACGGTCGTGAAGGTCGCAGGTTCGGTCCCTGCCGGTGGCAAGTTATCTTTTCGTCCACTTTTCTTTCTTCACATTTATATCATAATTACTATGAATAACGTCATCGATACTTTCCTCTCCATCGTTGTCTGTTAGTTCTCATTAATATATATTCTTAGTGGAACTTACCCACTTGCTGTGGGTAAATCCCTCCTACGATCTACGACGGTCCCCGTACGTGAAAGGCTCGACCAAGAACAACTTCGCTGTTAAAACGATAACCCTATTATCAAGAAAGCAATCTGAATCAAACTAAAGCGCTTGTCCTGTCTACGTCTTTCTTTCGGCTCCATATTTTATGCGCTACTCGTGAAAGTTCCACTTGTCGCGATGTAATCGTGCACCCGTAAGCTCTACAAACGGCCTAGATGACGGATTAGCCCGAGCCATGTTTAAATAACCCGATATGCTTTCTGAAGTTCGCGTCCCCGGGACCGTACTTTGCTTTTCCATCAAGCGTGTGTCATCCAGGAGTCTCCGAAATTACTGAGAGAATTAATGGGCAAAAAAAAGGAAAAAAAGAAAGGCGGTACAGGGCATGACACACGTCTCTATTTTGTGGCTTATCTACCGCGAACAAACTTGCGCCGTGCGGTGTTTAAGTGCGTGCGATTTTCTTTCGCAGCCTGAAATCTCAATTTTCCTCCGCCAGGAAGTACCGGGACGCGTTGTCAACCCTTTCCTGATCAATCATTATTAGGGTGATTAATGGGCACCGTACCTTTGCATGCGGGTGCCTTGTGGGAGCGCCATCAACAAGGAGGGAAACAGGTTGTTGTAATTGTTTTAGTTGTTGCAGTGTTTGTAGTTGTTATAGTTGTTGTAGTTGTTGTCGTCCTCTGACCATGGCTCATACCTAATGCGGGGGATTAATCAGATCATAAAGATCCACTTGTTTAATCGCCGGTTTAGACTGCGCTAGTCCAATAAGATATCTTGCTTCCGCACTTCAACTTCCAGTGAGGTTAATGATGACAACTCTATCATCGTTCCAATCTCCTTGCACTCTTGCGTTGTCGTCTTTAATAGCGTCAAGAGGTTCACGCGTACGCAAGGTCGTTGCTTTTTCCGAAAGAAAAAAAGGATATCGTACCGGTCAATGACCTTACCGGTCGAGGTTCCTCGCTGTTAGTTTCCGCGTCATTTGGTTTTATCTTCATTTGGTATATTCTGCCATATAACAGTTCTTCACCCTGTCAACGGTAAACCGTGATTACCAGAGTGCGAAATCCGCCCGTCTTGTTGTTAATAGTTGTTACCTTTTGCTTCATTTGATTTTATCCTGGATATTCCGTCATAACTGTTCTTCACCCTGTCAACGGTAAACCGTGGTTGCCGGAACAAGAAATCCGTCAGCCTTAGCTATTAAACATATTTGTCTTGGTCGCCGTTGAAGAGAGCTCAGTGGCTTATTAAAGCTGCTTTGAATTTTATCTTAGCTTTTACGTTAATATACATATCAGGAGTCTAGATAATGAGACAGGGCAACCGGAGAAGATGCGGCAACAAGTTTCAGCTCCTTATGGACGCGGAAACGGTTGCACGCACGTAATCACTCACAAGCTTGTCAGGAACATAACCTCTCCTATGGTGACGCTGCTGTGTTCTCTAGTTAGGTAACGTGAATTACATAATTCATTCATTCATCTTTCATCTTTGTTTCGTTTGTCAGAAAAGCACGGGACGGGTCTAAAAGCCGCACTAGCGGCTTGACAAGGGTCCCGACTCCCTGTTACATGGCAGTGTAGTGAACAATCATAAGAAATAAATGCATTATAACACTTCAAATACTATAGTTAATCAAAGTCGGCAATTATACAATAGTTAACTAGAAGCAGTAGCTAAACTTTAGCTAATAAAAAAATAACAATTCATTATTACACACTTGACGCGCACATGAAACTGAATAGACGCGTACGTCCGCCTCGGTGGAACAGTGGCTACGGTGCTCGGCTGCTGACCCGAAGGTCGCGGGTTCGATCCCGGCCGCGGCGGTCGCATTTCGATGGAGGCGAAATGGTAGAGGCACGTGTACTGTGCGATGTCAGTGCACGTTAAAGAACACCAGATGGTCAAAATTCCGGAGCCCTCCACTACGGCGTCTCTCATAATCATATCGTGGCTTTGGGACGTAAAACCCCAGATATTACATTATTATTATTATTGAATAGACGCGTAATTTGTATGTACATTGCAAAAATAAGAAACGCATCGTTTAACACATCGCAAACATAAACGAAAATAGAATGGAAGTTCATTCGTGCGTGCTATGCTATTCTAAGGGGATCTTGCCCATGCAGTAATGCTTAATATCTTTATCAGATGCAACAAGAGGATCGAAGCCATCGTTTAAAAGTTGATTGAATCGTTTAGGCACTGTGAAACTCGATCATCACCCTTCCTCCTACATAAAGTGTTAGCTTTACATCGATTTGGATGCACATAACTTGCACCGGCAACTTTCGTACCCGAAGGTTGCAGGTTCGGTCCCTGCCGGCGGCAAGTTGTCTTTTCGTCCACTTTCTGCTCACATATCCCTAGTAGCACGGAATGTTGCCGCAACGTTGAAGCAACTTTCTTAAAGTTGCAGCAACGTTGCGTCAACATTTGGTGCTACTAGGATCACAACTACCACAATACACTTGAAATAGTACAATTCACGTCCCGTATACCTTCCTTCTCTTCAATATCTCTAAGCTTGCGTCAAACAAAAGAAACGAGTCGTAAAAGTGTTCCTTCCTTCCTTCGTATGCATGTGCATCTGGTGTCTTGCCTCGCACTTTTCAACGTGTCCGTTCGGTTGAAGACTAGCGTTCTTACTTTCGTGTCATTTATTCTTCTTTTCTAAGCTTTTTCTGCACGAACTGGAAAATGTGCTGGGAATTTACAGTACTTTTGCAGCAACAATGATTATTTGGGCGCAGTCGTTGTTTCGAAATGTTCGTAAGCTATTGTAGATGTACTGATACTTACGACTGATACCTATTAGGCTTGCGAGTTCGGCTAGTTGGAACGAATTACTGACTTGAGATGCATCTAATTTCAGAAAAAAAAAAATTTGGGACAACAGAAAATCAAGTGTCCTGCCTGCTTCTGTCCTGTCCGTGGTTCTTTCGCGTGTTAATTATGTAAGTCTCAAGTCAGTGATGTATGTTCCTTTCTAAGACCGAATCGAGTAAGACTCTATTCGGTTCGGCATTCGCATTTTTTCGAATATTCGCCCCCCCCCCCCCCCCCCTTCCCCAGTCATCAATCTACAAGACTCTCGTACGATGACCACGCGTTGAAGGCGAGAGAGAGTGAGCTAGCGGTGTTTGCTCACACTTGAAAGTGAAGCCGTTCCATAATACATGATCCACCCCGCTCAACTCCCATTCCGGACCGCGCCCGTGCATGCAAGGCTGACGCGCGCGCGGATATAATGGCGGCCCATGACGTAACCGGTCTCGTGTTCGCCAAAAGTCAGGAGTGACTCCCGACGCGTGCCGCCTCCGCGGTGATATGACTGCTCGCCCTCCTTTTTGTTATTTCGACGTCGACGTGCGGACGTCAGCTTCGAAGCAGGCACTTAGGCGTGCACACGGAAGCATCTGCATGGCCTGATTGAGTGTCCGAGTCCGAACAAGAAGCGGCCCCGGCTGTACACAACGCGGCTTGACTTGGCTCGGCTCGCAGCTTGGGTTCGATGTCCTCGACGAGCTCGCTTTATACACTATAACCACGACGAAGCCAGAAGTCAGTGACTTTGGTGTAACGTGGAACTGTCCGAGGTGGTCAAGCTCCGCATGAGGCAGCCGAGTAGTCGTGTGAGACAGGGCAAATACAACGGTCCAGGCCCGTAGCCAGGAATTTTTTTCGGAGGTGGGGAGGGGGGGGGGGGGGGGGGGGACTTGTGGAAGGCCTTGAAAAACATCTATCTTTATTATTTGTCCTTGGTAAAACACCCCCCCTCCATCCGAATTCTTGCCCAGCCCCCCCCCCCCCCCCCCCCGCCCCTTGGCTACGGGCCTGCTACGGTCTCTATTAGAGGGGTACTCACACCAATTTTCGCAGCTGATTTCGCTCTGCCATACAAATCTCGTGGATACACAGACAGCACTGAGCAAGTGTTAAGCTCCGCAAATGCTGATATTTTATTTTGACAATAATGTGAACTTCCGCATTGTGCACTTACTGGCATCGACACTAGCGGGACGTCAGGCTACAGTGTCAATTCTGGTGACATGACGCACCAGTGCGGCTAAACTTGATTACGTCAAGTACCAAAACATAAGATATGGCGTCTCGCGCGTCACCAAAACCAAAAACATTCAAAATGGCCGTCGCCAACGGAGCCGCGCAGGGGAATGGCCGCGTAAAGGTCACGATATCTTGTGGGAACACGTGATGAGAAGCTCGTGCAATGTCGTGACGTCAGGGTACAGTAGGAAGCGAAACTAGCATTTAAAAACATGTACTTAATTTTTCAGCGTACACCCACGCTTACGAGAACGTTTCATAGGCTTTTGAGGACTTGGACATGCATTTGACGCAGAAAAGAGACCCAAAATGCTCGTGTCAGGACCCCTTTTAATGCGCAAGCATTTCTATGCCGACTCGCACCAAGGAAACAGCTCGTTCCTCTGTTAGGCAAAGAAATAATCGCTTTAGAGCGATGATGAAAGAAACCAAGAAAGGAAGGTGCGAATCGGGAGTACTATAGCTTATGCAACACTGTATCCAATGACATTGATCATTAATTTAGTGCGGTGACAATCACACAGGTCCTGATAGCAGACAGTACTACGAACAGGGTTGTTTTTTTCATATACAACTGTAACACAAACACTACCTTCCAAACCATTTTCATGGGAAAGCAAATACAGCATGGTGTGTATAAATGCGCATCAAGGCTTGTTCTAACAGCCTCAATGAACGGCACTCAATTCTGTTGGCTTGTTGCCCCACTCTTCGCAGCAGGCCGACAGCGGCAAGCACATCGGGCCCAACTTTGCCATTTCTAGCAGATTTGTCAAGCTCCTGTTAAATTCATAAATGGATAGACAAAAACAGCGAAGGATTTCCCTACAGCTGAAATTTTCTTGCGCGAACTTTACGAAAAAATTAACTGGAGACAGTGAAGGGAACACGTACAAAACATACGTTCCCTTCACTGTCTCCAGTTAATTTTTTCGGCACCTCTTGAAGGCCTTGAAAAACCCGTATTTTCATTATTTGTTCTTGGTAAAACACCCCCTCCATCCGAATTTCGGGGGGTCGCCCGGGCCCGTACCCCCCTGGCTACGGGCCTGCCTCGCGGGACTCAATTTAGTGACTGCGGCCCGCTAGCTGAGGTGAGCTTGAGACCCCCTGTTCGATAGCATCAAGGGCGGAGCCATAAAAAAATTTAAGGGGTGGGAGGGGGTGATCAATCACCTTTATTGCGTATGTTCGTGTGCGCGCATTTTGGGGGGAGGGAGCTAGATGTTAATGGCTCTATCGATTCTTGCCGCAGTGGTTGCAAGTAGCACTGTCTTTCATGCCGATTCGGAAGGCTAAAAGATTTGGTGGAATCCAATCAACTTGAATGTTTCTTCAACGAAAGCTAATTTAGGTCTGCCAACACTTAAGTCACGCCGTAAGTACTTCCGCTTAAACCTATTTCACAAAATATTTTACACGAATCCAACACTTCAAAACATAGGCGGAGAGTTTTCATTTTGCCGGAGGGGGCGGGGCCCGGCTTGCTCTTGTTCTACATTGTTCTCCCTGTCGCTTCATATATATATATATATATATATATATATATATATATATATATATATATATATATATATATATATATATATATATATATATATATATATATATATATATCGAGAGAGAGCATGTCCGCCTCCTAAATTAAAGAATATCATTAAAGACTTTTAATACCACCTTATTCTCTTTGGCGCCGACACCGCGATATCAGTATGAATATCTCTGGTGATGACTCCCGATTTATTTTTCAACTTACACAAAGACATCGATATCCTCCTTGGCTGAAAGCGAAAAATGCCGTATAGGCTGCTACTCGGTGACTGCATCACATAAAATCGATTCCCACAATGAGAGGGACCCGCCTATTTTCTTTATTGGCATGCATTACTTTGTTAAAACATGCACCAGACGTAAGACAGTGGCCTAATGCTGGTACAGGAAGATTTAATCTTCAATTTGTGATGGCCAAAAATATTTCTCAGGTGGTAGAAAATACAATTTTCTACCACTATAGAACACTAAGAGGTCGCCTCAGTTGTTTGTTAACACAACATATTCTGCACATAAAAATCTCTTTGTGGAGAATTATTAACTGAGTTTTTCACTTTTCACTGGTCCATGATCGGAATTTTAAAAGCCTGAAATGAAAAAGCGGGTACAAACAGCCCCCTATGAAATAAATAGCTGCCAGACAGGAGGCCAAACGCTCGTTGTCAATGGACGGGGACCTAAGCCAAGCTCTTAAAAAATATCCCGGGCAGGCGCCGGGGGGGGGGGGGGGCTCGCCCCCCGTGAAGCTGCCCGGGGGGGGCCTGAGCCCCCGAGCCCCCCGTACTCTCCGCCTATGCTTCAAAATGATCTTTTCCTTCCCCCAGATTATGTATCACCATGTTCGACCATCATCTTAAAGTTAAAGTTCCCTCATGCCGCACTAACACTTGTCATGCCTCTTTTTTGCCGCAAACAAGCATTGACTGGAACCCCACCTTCCTGCCTCCGTTGCTGCAATCGAAGAATCCGCCGCCTTTAAAATTACAGTTATTGATGTACTGTTGTCAGACCACTCCTCTCTGTAATGCCCTCGGGCCCGGAGAGTGTGAAAATAAATAAATAAATAAATAAATAAATAAATAAATAAATAAGCAGTATCGGAACAGCATAGCATATTTCATACATCAAACGCTACTTCGGACCGACCCTGGACGTTACCTGCGTATGCCGCCATAAATGAGCAGTCGCTTATGACCGCAATCTCCTTACTGGGATCCTCATAATAAACACGGAACTGGCACGACACGCATTCGCTGCGCATCTATCGGCGCGATCGAACGCCCTTGATGGACGACCTTGACGAGTCAGCGTGTAGAGGCCCCAGACGGCGCGTCTCTGGCAATATCGCCGTTATACCGTCCCGCCGAGTATGAATCAGAGGCTCCTACACTGCGTGCACATTGCGTTATAAGACCGACGCAGGGTGTGTCCCGGTTGCGGGTTTGATTTAATTAACATATCCTCAGGGCCGATACGATATTAAAAGGGGGGCAGTGGTTGCAAGCAAAGCGGTTAATTCAATGAACTCGAGTTAATAAACGAAAGCGAAAATGTAAACAAAAAAAGTGAGGCATATTCGGCTAGTGGTGCTAAGCCTGAAGGAGGTGGGGAGCTAGGCAGCCTTCTTTCTTTCTTTCTTTCTTTCTTTCTTTCTTTCTTTCTTTCTTTCTTTCTTTCTTTCTTTCTTTCTTTCTTTCTTTCTTTCTTTCTTTCTTTCTTTCTTTCTTTTCTTTCTTTCTTTCTTTCTTTCTCTTTCTTTCTTTCTTTCTTTCTTTCTTTCTTTTCCAGTTTTTCTGTCGTTTCTTCTCGTTATTTCTATTTATTTTATTCTTCCTATTTTTTTTTTTACTTTCTATTTCTCACTTGATTCCTCTTTCGTCAATTTTTCATACGAGGTTTTTGCCTGCGTTACGCCAAGCGACGACAGCATACGACAGCCCGGCCCCCTAAAGTGCTCCGCACTTGATATCATCATCAAGGCGCTCGAAGAACAAGAGGAAGAATTCCCTTTGGCGCGCGCTCAGTATGCTACAGCGGCTATGCTATATGTGATTTTGTCTGCGTTACTCCTAGTGACGACGACAGCATACTACAGCACACGACAGCCCGGCCCCCTAAACTGTTCCGCACTTGATATCATCATCAAGGCGCTCGAAGAACAAGAGGAAGAATTCCCTTTGGCGCGCGCTCAGTATGCTACAGCGGCTATGCTATATGTGATTTTGTCTGCGTTACTCCTAGTGACGACGACAGCATACTACAGCACACGACAGCCCGGCCCCCCTAAACTGTTCCGCACTTGATATCATCATCAAGGCGCTCGAAGAACAAGAGGAAGAATTCCCTTTGGCGCGCGCTCAGTATGCTACAGCGGCTATGCTATATGTGATTTTGTCTGCGTTACTCCTAGTGACGACGACAGCATACTACAGCACACGACAGCCCGGCCCCCTAAACTGTTCCGCACTTGATATCATCATCAAGGCGCTCGAAGAACAAGAGGAAGAATTCCCTTTGGCGCGCGCTCAGTATGCTACAGCGGCTATGCTATATGTGATTTTGTCTGCGTTACTCCTAGTGACGACGACAGCATACTACAGCACACGACAGCCCGGCCCCCTAAACTGTTCCGCACTTGATATC
This sequence comes from Rhipicephalus appendiculatus, assembly GCA_030522465.1. Classification (NCBI taxonomy): domain Eukaryota; kingdom Metazoa; phylum Arthropoda; class Arachnida; order Ixodida; family Ixodidae; genus Rhipicephalus; species Rhipicephalus appendiculatus. The sequence goes on from JALIZH010032968.1 coordinate 3,313,280, forward strand.
ATCATCAAGGCGCTCGAAGAACAAGAGGAAGAATTCCCTTTGGCGCGCGCTCAGTATGCTACAGCGGCTATGCTATATGTGATTTTGTCTGCGTTACTCCTAGTGACGACGACAGCATACTACAGCACACGACAGCCCGGCCCCCTAAACTGTTCCGCACTTGATATCATCATCAAGGCGCTCGAAGAACAAGAGGAAGAATTCCCTTTGGCGCGCGCTCAGTATGCTACAGCGGCTATGCTATATGTGATTTTGTCTGCGTTACTCCTAGTGACGACGACAGCATACTACAGCACACGACAGCCCGGCCCCCTAAACTGTTCCGCACTTGATATCATCATCAAGGCGCTCGAAGAACAAGAGGAAGAATTCCCTTTGGCGCGCGCTCAGTATGCTACAGCGGCTATGCTATATGTGATTTTGTCTGCGTTACTCCTAGTGACGACGACAGCATACTACAGCACACGACAGCCCGGCCCCCTAAACTGTTCCGCACTTGATATCATCATCAAGGCGCTCGAAGAACAAGAGGAAGAATTCCCTTTGGCGCGCGCTCAGTATGCTACAGCGGCTATGCTATATGTGATTTTGTCTGCGTTACTCCTAGTGACGACGACAGCATACTACAGCACACGACAGCCCGGCCCCCTAAACTGTTCCGCACTTGATATCATCATCAAGGCGCTCGAAGAACAAGAGGAAGAATTCCCTTTGGCGCGCGCTCAGTATGCTACAGCGGCTATGCTATATGTGATTTTGTCTGCGTTACTCCTAGTGACGACGACAGCATACTACAGCACACGACAGCCCGGCCCCCTAAAGTGCTCCGCACTTGATATCATCATCAAGGCGCTCGAAGAACAAGAGGAAGAATTCCCTTTGGCGCGCGCTCAGTATGCTACAGCGGCTATGCTATATGTGATTTTGTCTGCGTTACTCCTAGTGACGACGACAGCATACTACAGCACACGACAGCCCGGCCCCCTAAACTGTTCCGCACTTGATATCATCATCAAGGCGCTCGAAGAACAAGAGGAAGAATTCCCTTTGGCGCGCGCTCAGTATGCTACAGCGGCTATGCTATATGTGATTTTGTCTGCGTTACTCCTAGTGACGACGACAGCATACTACAGCACACGACAGCCCGGCCCCCTAAACTGTTCCGCACTTGATATCATCATCAAGGCGCTCGAAGAACAAGAGGAAGAATTCCCTTTGGCGCGCGCTCAGTATGCTACAGCGGCTATGCTATATGTGATTTTGTCTGCGTTACTCCTAGTGACGACGACAGCATACTACAGCACACGACAGCCCGGCCCCAAACTGTTCCGCACTTGATATCATCATCAAGGCGCTCGAAGAACAAGAGGAAGAATTCCCTTTGGCGCGAGCGCGCGCTCAGTATGCTACAGCGGCTATGCTATATGTGATTTTGTCTGCGTTACTCCTAGTGACGACGACAGCATACTACAGCACACGACAGCCCGGCCCCCTAAACTGTTCCGCACTTAAAATAAATTGCACCTAGGTACACAATCTTAGCTACGACGTTTGTGAACAACTGGTGTTCAGCAATGGTGACCGTCCGAGGCAGGAAGGCGAATCCACTCATTGGAAGAGCGCGGTACAAATTATTGCAAGAGGGCGTAAGACCTGCTTGATGGAATTTGAACCTTTATGAATATGATATAGTGTGGATGATACATACGGAGGCACACAGATAAGTTTGCTGCGTAGCTTCGGGGGGATGAAATTGCTTATGAAACATTTTCTTGCCTTGGATTTGTTGGAACATATATTAAGCGCAGCACAACAACACGCACACGCGCACACGAAGGTAAGGTCCGTCGAAATTGTGCTATATTTCACTTCCATCAATCAACCACTCGGCGTTCGAGAGTGATCCCTAGAGGCCGGATTTTTAGGCATTAAAGAAACTCGTTTTATGTGCCAAAATTAGGCAGGGAAAACAATGTTTTATGCTTCCAAAATCGTAAATGTAGGCAGAATAAATTTTCACATAAATGCAAATAATTTCAAACGAAGACGTGCTTGACCTATTATTGACGACACGGAAAACAAAAATGTTGTGGCTTAGGATGGCACAAAGGCGCCAACAGTTGAACATAGCCGTGCAATTGCGCTTTGTGCCGCCCGGTTCGCAGAACGTGGTGTCTCACGTGTTCTGCACGGTGAGTCAAGTGTCCACTGTCAAATCAACACACTCCTGAGTGTCCTTTCGGCATGACTGAGACGGACAGAGCAGGAGCAGATGGCCAGATTGCTAAAGACCAAAAGGGAGGGATTCCTCCTATTGGCCGGGTTGAATCGCGAACAGTCAGCCAGTTTGTCCCTTGGCAGTGAACCACTGGCGTAGCCAGGCGGGAAGGGGATCAGGGGTTCATTCCCCCCCCCCCCCCCCCCCCGCCTCCGGAAAAAGATTTCTGGCTGCGCTACTGCAGTGAACACCTGACAAAGTAATTACAAACAAAACAAAAACCGCGTGCACATCCCATTTTTCTTTCTATTTTTTTTTCTCTTCACTCTCCTTTCTGCTGACGGCTCTCCCTGCACATGGTCTCGCATTCGTCAACCGCTCGCGCCATGTCAGTGCAGCGGCGAATGCTCGCCGGCGTCTCCCACTTCACTACTGCTAGCGGTTGTTTCCTGGAGTTGGTTGAACTAAAGCACTATAGGTTTAACCACATAGTTCCGAACAGTCAGCGTTGCGCGGTAACATAAATAACTGTCTCAAACTGCACCCGGGAGCGCAATTGACTTGAGGCTAAATAGTGTTCATATAAGCGCAAAAAAAAAAAACAAAAAAAAAACAGGCATTTATAGGCATTTGTAAGCATTTAGGCACAAACGCGAACAATGGGCATTTATAGGCACTATAAAAACTGTAAAAGTCCTTCTTAAGCTCTAATTCATGCTCATATCTCAAAGTGGCGCGAAAGGGGCGCAAGGAACAAAATAGGCATTTGCCTAAAATCCGGTCTCTATAGATCACAAAAAACCTATCCGGGAGATTCCCAAAGAATACAATCTCCTTTGAGGAACAATTTATTCCGGTTGGTGGTTCAGAAGCTTTGAGGACGCTTTAGCTTCGCCTTCAAGAGTAGAACGCGATAGCGTAATCGGGCCCCGTGAGCATCGCCCTCTCAACTGCTAGCGTATCTTCGGTTCTCGATGCATGCCTCAAACGTGCCGCAAGGAAACGAACGCCTGGCGCGTAACTTCGGCCGTTTCAAACTATCCTGTAACGTCATTTGCAGGTACCGTTGCGCAGTGACCACTACGCCATAATTCTTCCTTTTGCAGATCAGCGAAGGGCCCACTACGCGTCCGTAGGGCAACACGCGAACCTACGCAGCTGCTCACTCTGTTGATGTCTTTGCAGCTGACGATTAAATATGTCTGAGCGCTTTGTAATGGGTGGCCCTTTAAAACACCCACTCGTTGCTCAATTCACGTGTTTTCACGCCCAGCGCGATACTATGCTTCGGCCATGTATTATTACATGCGTTGAGGAGGCTCTGTCAACTACATGGCATTCGTATAGTGTTCTTTTTTTTTTTTCCCCGAAGCAGTTTCAAGCGATGGCGTCGCTCTGTGGTAGAACACCTGCTTGCCACGCAGAAGGCCTGGATTTGATTCTCACTGGAACTGAAGGTGTATATTATTTTATTTGCATTTTTTCTCGATTTTCCGGTCTCGGACAACGCAGACTTTTTTTTCTCACAACCAACGTCGCCAACGCTGACACCGGACCTTCTGCGAAACGAGCTCTTTAACGCTATCGCGTTAAAATCCAGAACCAATACCTTACCGTTCGAGGCGATCGCTTTACCATATGACCTCACGAGGTGGCAATAGTTTCATACCAAGGCCGCGTGAATCAAGTCAATACCCACAAACGCACAATATGACAAATCTGTCCTACCGAATCCCGCAATTAAGGTATAATAATGTTGATGCAAAAAAAAGAGAAAACACATTGTCATTCTCTCAGCTGGAGCACGAAGCTACACATAATAATTTTTGGTGTTTGACGCGGAGGGCTCTGGATAACTTCGACCACGTGGGCGTCTTTAACGTGCACTGACATCGCACAGTACACGGCTCCTCTAGCATTCTGCCTCCATTGAAATGTGCCCCCACGGCCGGGATCGCACCCGCGTCTTTCAGACTACCAGCCAAGCACCGAAACCAATGCGCCACGAACTGCGGCTTGGGACACTAGCGTAGAACTGAAGGGTGGGTGGGTTCAAACTTTTCCCTAAAATCTTCAACAATGCATGTGTATATCACGAACGAACATGCAGAAACAGTGCTTGAACCCCTCTCCACATCCCCCCAAAAGAAAAGTACTAGGATACCTGGCATGCCTTGGGAAGTTACAGCACCCCTGTGTGCAGGGTAGCAAACCTGGTTAGCATCCCTGCCTTTTCCTTTTCATCTATTTCTCTCTCTGTCTCTCTCTAACCGAAAGATCGTACGTGTTGCTATGGCGGGTTTCATAAACATTTTGAGTGTATACAACTTGTCGATGCGTCTATTACAACACAGCTCATTGGCGCACTCCGAGTACAGCTTGTTCTCCCAGCTGGCTCGCACCAAGACGTGACGAAACACGTTTGCTTCATCGCGCGCGGCTCGTCGCGACCGTGAATTGACATCTACGCGGACCATCGCGAAAGACTCGCGATGCGACGACGTCCGTGGATATGATGACACGTTTGTCACACCGTACACTCGCGTTCGTGTTGTCCATTTAGCATCTGCGAGCGATTCTACGTGTAGGACGTCTCTACCTCGCACTCGAAGCAGGCGTGCAAAAAAAGAAAAAAAGAAAAAAAGAAACTAGCAAATCTACCGTCAGTGTCGGGACGCAAGATGGCTGCCCGGCACCCCACTGGCCACATCTTGGATCATTAGCGCTTAAGGCATGAAAGACGCACCGCTTCGCCTGCCGAGCAACCTCCGGCCAGTTGTTACATTGTAGCGGTCGTCCCAAAGTCTGTCATCGCCCATTGCGTTCTTCTTTCTTGTCAGTCTTGCTCGATTATTTCTTTCTATTACTGGAGAACTTGTAGATATGGAGTAGCCGAGGTAATATGAACCTCAACCTCTCCACAGCAAGACAGATACAACAGAACAGAACAGAACTTCTTTATTTGCATTTGGGGTCACCTTGCCATCTTTTATAATAAGTTATAATTTACTCCAAGCAGCCAGCTTTTTTTGCCTTTGTGATATTAGTTGGGCCGAGTTCGTACGCAGTTAATTACGGTTTAGTTGCGTGCGAAGAGTTCTCGATTAGGGGGGGGGGGAGTCAAGTTTCACCACAGCGCCCTCCCCACCCGCCCCGGTTGCGACAAAAAGAAAAAAAAAAGCCTCCTCGCAATAGATGCAAAAGTGAAACAAGAATGAAGCGGTTCTCACTACGACCTGCGTTTGCTTCCGAGGGAGTAAAGGTAGGCAGTTCTTGGAATGCAACATCGATGCTCCTTGGCCGCCATAATTGTTAAAATCTCGCAAGGCCGTATCACTGCGCAAGTACTAAAGAGTAAACATGCACATGGGGCAGATTTGGCGCCCTTCTTTGGTGATTCAGGGGCGGAGGGCTCCAGTGAGTGAGTGCGTGAGTGAGGTGTGTGAGTGAGTGGCGTGAGTGAGTCGAGTGAGAGGGATGTGTGAGTGCTGAAGTGCGTGAGTGCGTGCTTGTTAGTGAGTGAGTGAGTGAGTGAGTGAGTGAGTGAGTGAGTGAGTGAGTGAGTGAGTGAGTGAGTGAGTGAGTGAGTGAGTGAGTGAGTGAGTGAGTGAGTGAGTGAGTGAGTGCGTGAGTGGAGTGAGTGAGTGGAGTGGGATGTGTGTGAGTGAGCGCGTGTGTGTGGTGTGAAGTGAGTGAGTGAGTGTGTTTGTGAAGTGAGTGCACATGAGTGGAGTGAGTGTGTGAGTCCCCGTAAACAAATCCTCCCTATCTAAATAACAGCAGCAATGAATCATTGGCGTAGCCGTACGCATACCACACAACGATATCCTTATTTCGTCTTTCTTTTCTCTTCTAAACTTCGGTTTCAACACGTGGACGACCCAGACGTGCAAGTCATGCACGTGACCTCACAGAACCTATCCCCGCGCGGTCTCTGATAACGTACGCTACACAGCGTGCGTTACACCGGGGCAAAGGCATTAGGCAAACCAGCAGGGGGGCAAACAACAACCTTATCTCACCGAACCACGATGTTTTCCTTTATTCTTAAGCGAGAAGCTCCCCGCCTCGCGACATGGCGCAACCTGTGCAGCTTCGCTAGATGCATTATTTCTGCCCCGGTGTCGAAAAACGCAGTGCCCCATCATTATTTGTAACTTTCTTCGCGTGCCTTGTTTCAGAATGTGCTTTAAGCGTGCTTAGTGTTGTTTCTAAAGTGCCGCAAATTTCGCAGACTTCACCATTCGTTTTCACAATCTGCCCCCATGCGCTAAGCATCTATTTCTGGTCGTTTTTCCCCCCCCACTGTTGTTGTCCTTTATGCAGACTGCAATCGGCACTACTGTGCCGTTCCCGCAGTCACCTCTTAGTTAGCCGAACACGCGAAAAGGCATCCAGTCTCTTTCATGGCGCATTATTCAAGCGAAGCTTGTATTAACGCGAAAGCGTTAAAAAGCTCGTTTCGCAGAAATTCCGGTGTCGGCGTAGTTGGTTGTGAGCGAGAAATGATCATCTTGTCCGTGACCAAAAAAATCGAGAAAGCTGCAAATAAAATAAATAATAAAAATTTTCGGTTCGAAGCGCTATTCGAACACAGGCCGTCTGCGTGGCTTGACAGTGATTCGAAAAAAAAGAAAGAAAAAAAATCTCCCCCCATCTCCCGCTAAAGGGAACCATGTGTGGATGCGAAGCAGCGGGGAGATGGTTAGCTTGAGCGGCAGAAACGTCGCCGCTCTCGATTCGCGGCAGCGGCCCGGGCGCTCATCGCGGCGCTGCACAGGAGAATGAGGCACGCTCCGTCTTTTTATACCGCGGAACTTTTTATACCGTGGTGCCCCCCAGCGGAGTATGCAGCTGTCGCACCACCTGTCGCGCGCCGCTCCGTAGAGGATACCTAGAGCAAAGAACGGGGGGGAACCGTAGGAGAGGAGAGAGAGAGAGGGGACGCGCCTACAGCAGAGAAAGGGGGTGAGCGTAGGAGAGAGGGGGGAGAGGACGCGCATGCGCTGTGGACGCGGGCGCCGCTCCGTAGAGTAGAGGATTCCTAGAGTAGAGAAAGGGGGGTGAGCGTAGGAGAGGAGAGAGAGAGGGGACGCGCAAGCGCTGTGGGGGTGTAGGACGCGGGCGCCGCTGCGTAGAGTATTCCTAGAGGAGAGAAAGGGGGGTGAGCGTAGGAGAGGAGAGAGAGAGGGGGGGGAGGGGACGCGTATGCGCTGTGGTGGTGTGGGATGCGGGAAGGAGGGACGGACTTTCGAATATGCTCGCTCTTAGGGGGGCAGGGGGGGGGGGGGGGCACAAATTTTAAGGTGGCATTCGCCCCCTCGAGCTCCCCACAGTCGTCGACCCTGACGTCAATAAACGTATGCAATCGGACTCGCCTCGAGACCTCCCCCTCAAATATGTCAGAGGAACTTATCGCGACAATTGACTACCCTGAACCCGTCCTGTGTCTGCGTGTTAAATTTTTTTTTTTGTGCTACCGAAATGAATGCTATTCATCCCAACCAACCAGCCCCCCCGCATTACCGCCTGGGTTTGTATCCTATTTCTTTTAAACGCTGGGAATGCATCAACGATGTCGAGGGCTGAAACCGCCGTACTGGTTGACGTGCCCGTGGCTTTACCCGGACCTCGATCGCAGCGCCCTCTTCATTTTCGTCACATCACGCGCCGTTGGTCCACGACGAATGCGCTAGTCATGCGCGGCCAACGAGATTGAGCGAGAGGCGAAGGTCGGGACGTATACGAAAATGACCCCTGAAATTGTGATGAACGGGGGGTGTTTTACCAAAAAATAAGTTTTTCTCAAATAGTCAAGGCCTTCAGCAAGTGCGCCCCCCCCCCCTTCCCATTCCCTTGAAAAAAGTTCCTGGCTTCGGGCCTGCTCACAGCTGTATGTATCATGTTATCATTTTGATTGTTGATTGCGTCTATTGCTTCTCCGCCATGTACAGTACGTCTTCCGGTTCCGCCTGCGCACCGTGCTGCTCATCTATCCATCTATCGGCCAGAACCGGAATTAAAAGCGCTGCTCAGAAATCGTGTCTACCGGATCGAAAATCCTCCCCGCAGTGTCAGATTACACGGGTGGCTTCATAACTTAGAGCACTGCGAATCATAAGTTTTCAGCTCGATATGGCCCAAGTATGTTCTTTTTTTCCGATATTCAAACGCACAGAGCACTCAGGGCAGGCTATTGCCTGCGGGGCAGCCGTGGAGGATATCATATGCACATAGTTCGCCATCCTAATGGGGGGGAGGGGGGGAAGTGCCCACTTCCCGACAGACTCCCACTAAGGCCCTTACATTCAGAAATCAGTGCAAAGAAAAAGTATTACCCCCCTCCCCCACCCCCTCACCCCTCTCCGTGAATTTGGCGACCATGCATTTTTTAAATTTTTTCTCCGATGAGTTCTGGTATCATCCCACCTGAAAGGGCTTGCCCCAATCCACGGACTGCCACGGCTAAAACAAAAGCGTATGGACACCATACCTCTGAGTGGGGTGCAACAAACTCTCAAACTTCAGCGGAATGCATGTTAAGTGCCCGCTCGGAAAGAAGGTGCCGAGTGAATGCCTGGGAGGTCGCCGGTGCGTTGACTCGAACGGCTTCTCCGATACCGACGCGCAGTGTAGAGAAAAAGTTGCGCGCACACACGCGAACGGGGTATACACACACACAAAGCTGCGGATTCGGATTCCACTCGAAGCTATAAGAAGGAATAAAAAAAAAAAAAAGAAAAGGAAAAGGGTTCGGTTTGTTTTCCGAGGCTCCGTTTCTTCTCCGATTCTTATCACCTACGCGATCCTCTCGGCTTGCATGCGGGTTGCGTGTAATGCGAGAGCGTCACCTAAGGCCTTCTCTCTCAACCGTTACTTTTTTGTCGTGGATGAGTGCGCGGAAGTGGCATCTCGCCTGGACGCTGCGGACACGGGCGTTCCGCAGCATTAATATGCAGATATGTATATTCTCTTTTGGTTCACGGAGTATATCGCAAACTTAAGTAGACGGATGCATCTTTAAATATGCGTACAGTGTTGGAGAGGGCTCGGTGTGGGGCCAAAGACGCATGATTCGCAGCTCTGTGTGATTGTTTAGAATAACGACTAGTGTTTCGCCACTTATGTTCCACTTATTGAGCTCAGCGATCATGTGGCCAGAGCAGGACCGTAGACAGGGGGGTGCCCCAGGGACCCCCCCCCCCCCCCGAAATTCGGTTGGAGGGGGGTGTGTTACCGAGGACATATATAATAACAGCTATTTTTCGAGGCCTTCAACAAGTTCACCCCCCCCCCCCGCAACAAATTCCTGGCTACGGGCCTGGGTCCAGAGTTACGGGTAATCCGTTCGCACTTTCGCGCACGTGAACAGCCGAGTAAGTTCCCTGGAATTCTTTTTTAGCTATTGATTAGCATCCTCGGCGCGTAACGGCGGCCGTGATAGTTAGGTTAGCTGAGTTAATTAATCAGTGAGTGTACCTGGGCCAACCTTCCTTCCGACCGCAAAAATTGCAAATTTTTCATGTGTATATTTACACGATTGCATACACACGCTCGCCCCAACATATATATACATAGAGCAATTGTTAACCGCCCCCCCGCCCCCCTCCACCACTCCCCGCGAAAAAAAAAAATTCTGGTTGCGCGCCACTGTGTCAGACAGAGTATCACGTCATGCTGAAGCGCTAATATCGTGAACTCCGCGATTTAGCTGCGGCAACGCGCCGTGGCAACGGCACGTAGCCAGAGCCAATCTCGGAGGCCTCGCTGTAATAGCACACAACTCCTAGCAGCCCTGCTCCGCGCTGCATCGTTTTGGCGAGAAGTCGTATGTGTACGCGAAGCTATCGCGCGATAAACATCGCGCAATGTTTGCGGAATGCAGCGCTGTTCGCGCTGACAAAGTCGCATGGCTGCAGGGACACTCGCTCGCTCGCTTGACCCGTTCCTTCCGCACCGAGGCGTCCGAAAAAAAAAAAAAGAAAAAAAAAACATCGAAGAATCGCTAGCGGTGTTGCGCCTCGTTTGAGCAGGAAGTGCTTCGAAGGTATCAGCAAACAAGTGGACTGCAGTGGACTGCCGGGCGTGCATTCTCTCAGCTTCAATTTCCTATCGTCCACCGGCCCCGCAGTGTCTGCGACCGAAGGAAACAAATAATAATCGATAAAACGCGATTAGTCTACAACCGCCGGTCCAAGTCGAGTTGTCAGCTATGCTTACCGCTCCTTATGCAAACGCCGAAGTGAGGAAAAGCCCGCGTAAAACGAGCCTTATCTCGCTATCGGGCGACGTGATGCTCTGCGCGGTGTCCAATATCAATGGGCAGACGTGTACTGCAATCAAGAGGGGCATTACTGTCAGCCGTAGACGTTATTTAGTGCGTAATAGACATTCCTGTTTGTTTAGGCCTTGCATTTTTTCTGTATTTCTTTTTCTTCTCGCAAACGGCATGGGGAGCTTGAAAAAACTACACCTAAGTTGACGCGGATTCCACGAATCAAGCTAGTAAAATTCATCCCAGTGGCCGTAAAACTAAAGTTTATTTGTTTTCATGGAAGAAACCCATGTCGCAATGCCTTAAATTTTTTTTTCCTATTTCTGACTTACTAATTTTTTTTTCGTATTATGCAGCATCGGGCAAAGAGCGGAAGTGAATGTTGGATAAGCACTTGATTACAAAGTTATTATGCCACGCACCTTGACCGGCAACTTTTGACGCTCTGAGTAACGAATCGCTGGAAATAAACGATCCTCCCGAGGTTGCGGGGTCGCATCACAAATGTAAACACCATACGCAATCGGCTCTGGTGTACATTGGCTCTACCTGTCGAGCATGAGGTTGCAGGTTCGACTCTCAGCGAAGGCGAGCACATTCGAATTGAGGCGGCATGCAAAAAAGGAAAATATTGCAGGGATCGGCATGTGGACAGCAGATAGTCATAGTTCACATGAAGAGATACATTATACCAAGTAGAAAAATATTCAATAGCGCGGACACAAGATAAAGGACACTACAGGACTGAAAGCTGTTCTTTCCTGTTTTGTCCTCTTTATTATTCTGCTGTTTGACCGTATGTACCAGCCAGCTCAAATTAACCCATCAAACTATGTCTTCTCTCATAGCGCTAGTGTCACTTTCCGGCTCAGATATCAATAACATCTGTAATCATTCAAGGTTAGACAAAGAAGCGGCCCTGTAATGACTCCAGAACTGGGGCCGACAGTATTGAAAATAAATAAATAAAATCCATTCCCACTCTTTCGCTTTGTAATCATTTCAAGTAATCTAAAACCATTCAATCAGCTCAATTCAGCGCGCCATTCTCATGAGTTTGGTATAAAGGGTTTTCATAATCATACGTGTCACGTATCCAACAATTGTCACTGAATTTGCGAGTCGCTGTGCCTTGAATTTCGATATTACGGGTTAATACTTCGCCACCATCATCACCAAGGCAGCGAAACAATTTCTCCTCCACTATCTCGTCGACCATCTAAAAAACCGCTCGTAACGGTTTCGCGAACCGCAACCTCTTTAACGTCACCTCCTCATGATTAATGGCACGGGCCGCCTAAAAATTTTATTGCCTTCCCGATTCGTATCGGCTTTCCACATTGCATTCCAACGGGCGAGTCCGTTGACCATGACAATCGCGGACGACGTCGAAAGGCGTCACCTCGTCTCGGGGCTTCGCTTCTTCCGCCGCACACTGCACAGTTTTTTCCTTTATGTGCACAGTGCACACCGGTCTTCCTTCCTCGTCGGTTACTTTCACACCACTCCGTTAGGTCGCGCACGCAGCTCCAAAAGATACGAACCCGCCCCTTGCAACTGTACACATAGCGACGAGGACCGGTGAGTCTGGCTGTCGCCGCACGTACGACTCGTCTTGGCTAGTTTTGATTGCGACCCAATCTTTGTTTCTTGCAACTCGTCCTTCTCTTTTCTGAGCGGAAGGCCCAATCTTTGTTGCTTTAACCCTTCTGTCTCTCGAGCAGAAGTAATCTGTCCTCCTGTTATTATTTGTTTTTTGAGCAAACGTAATCTGAAGCCTTCTGAAGTTGGTAAGGCGTGTGGGCCGTTCCTGGACCGTTAGTACGAGGTCGTCCTCGCCCCTAAATTCTGGAGAGGAGGGTCAGATCGTTCTAGCCATTTACTGCTTTCGCATTACGTATGCCATTCGTTTTCTTCTCGCATTCGTCTTATCAACCCTTTATCAACCCTTTCCTTCACAGCAGTCATTTCACGAACGTTCCTTCCTTCGCTCAAGGGAGAACCAGATGTTGGAGCTGACCGTTAGTTTCGGGGGGGTTATCCCCGCTTAGGCCTAAAGGTCATTAAAACAGGGAACGCTCGAAGAGAAGTCCTTATTGCCGCACAAGCGTGTTCTGGTTCTGTGTGCACTAAGGTGGAGCAGTGGGGTCACAGAAGGACGACGGAATGAAAGGTTCACGACCGACCCGACTGGCGAGAATGAAACGTACCTCGCTGGTTACGAGGCGCAACAGACGCACAAACACTCGCAAACCACAACAGCGAGTGCACACACAACTGCCAGCCGCACCCCTACGGCGTTTCAGATCGTAACGCGCATGCGCGTACCTCGAGAGCGAGATATGTGCGCTTGTAAAAGACAGAAAAAAATAAACGAAAAAGCTGCGGCGTCAAGGACATAATGGCGGAGTTCACGGCCAGCGCCGCGACCGTTACGACGGACGGACAGAGAGACGAACGAGTCGCGTCGCCTCCGGGGAGCTTTCTTTACTGATCATTTTTTTTAGTTTATCCCTGGCTGTTTCGTGTAAGGGGCGGCTTTCATTTGCATGTAACACGGTGTCGGGGTCTCGTGTGTTCGTCGCGGAGTGCGCTGTAAATTCGCCGGTGTCGTGGCGGGCTCGCGTGCAGAAACTGTCTTCGCTGGCGGTGGCCATCGCTTGCGACGCTTCCGCATTTTGGGCCGGATTCCGTGCACGTCGACTGTGGCTGGCACCGCCGCGGGAGGGCTTCGCGAGAGCGTTTACCCTTCGATGGGCTATTCACTAGTCTTCACCTGGGGCCTTCGGATGCGGCTTTGGCTACTGTCGGACACCGCTACCGGCTATGGCGGAGCAAGGGCTTCTTGTTGACTGCTGTTGGGGATATGACCAGAAGATCACTCCGGACGATTCTGTACTAATGTCATCTGCTAGAGGTAGAACAGTTACGTTAATGGCCTCCTGGGCGGGCTAAGTGGGCAGTTCACTAGTCCTCACGCTGGGCTTCGGACGCGGCTTTGGCTACTGTCAGGGCCACTGCTATCGGCTATGGCAAAAGCAACAGCTTTTCGTTGTGTACTGCTAGGCATATGCCCTGAAGATCTGTCCAGACGATTCTGTACCACTGTCGTCTGCTAGAGCGGCACAGTTATACGCTAACGACCTTCCAGGCCGGTCAGGCTTATTACGAGACATTTTCTACAGATTGGAGCCTTCCCAAAGTTGATGCGTGGTCGTTCACCGAAATGAGCTTACTAATGTGCATCCTAGAGTAGTATACCGCCGATACATCTGTTCTGTTCTGCTCAGTTCTAACTGGATTGCTGTAGAGAGGTTGAGGTTTACATCGCCACGTCTACTCCATTTATATAGCTTGTCTTGTTGTTGGTAATACGAGCGCTTCTAACCTTGCGAGAATGTTTCCGGAAGTTGCTCCCCGCCACGCGAGCCGCGTATAATGTGCTCTTTTTCTGTCGACAAGGACAGTGCCGAGGCAAGAGTTGTATAAGCGTTTGTACTGCCGTCTGTCCTCCGGTTATAAGACTCGGTTACTGTAATACTCACAAAGAAGCCGTTGAATGGAGGTCCTGAAGGCAATGCTGGGGTCGGGATGTGCACAGCCCCTGTAAGCACACTCAAGGACCACTTCCAGTTATGGTCCTTATTCTGTGCCCTTCAGAAATACATACATCTAGCGTCTGCCTTTTGAACCTGTAGCCAAACAGAGTTAGGAAGCATAACAGCTTGTTACGTCTGTGTTCTTGTAGCTCTTCGGCGAATCGGGAGGGTGGACGGTGGTCTTAAAGTACAGTAAAAGCTCGTTAGGGTACTAAAAATTGTTCAAATTAAGTGGAGTTCGAATTAGCGTGCGGGTGCTAGAATGAACGGACATCGCGCCACACTGCTCAAGCAGAATCTAAGGAAGCCACCTCTGCATTCGTTATCGCGAATTAGGCGATACTACACGTTTGTGGCAGGTTATTTCTTAAATTAAGTTGATAGAGCTCTAACAGCGAACAGAATTCAGTCAGTGATACGCCAGGAAACAAGCAGTGACATGCATCCATGTGTGCAGTGAGCTATAATGTCGAAATATATGACGCTGTTTATGCTCCAAAGTACGTTCATTTACATCACGTAATTAGCGCAATCAAAATTTAAATTAACCAGTAATTTGCCTGCGCTTCTTTTGTCGCGACTCTATGAGCATCGTTTGCAGCTTGCCCAAGAGCACATTGTCGCAATTCTCATCTGTGGAGTAATGCTGCTGTTTTCTTGTTTTGCATCTCTAGTAAATTTGGTTTGGCTTGGCTTTTGCAACACACTGTGGTCACTCTTGGCCGACTTCTGGGAGGAGCGATGTAAAGCCAGGGGCACCGTGTTCGAATTAACCTTTGTTGTGGATACCGACGTGTTCGAATTATCGGGAGTTTTTCCCCATAGAAATACACATGGTTGCGCCGCGGCACCAGGGCGTCAGTTCGAATGAACTGCAAGTTCGAATTAACCGAATTAGAAATAACGAGCTGTTACTGTAGCACCCTCAGACGCAAGGAGCATCCCTCGTTGCAAGACGCTGGCGCGAGTATAAATGTCAGTTATATCGGAAACTGAGATAAACAGAATCCCGACCAGGCAGTATTTGGTTGTGATTGGAGATGCATCATGGAAGTATTCTTGGAGCAGATTATAGATAACATACCTTATTACAAGGTTAGTAAAGAAAAATTACTGCAGTTCCATGAAGTGAATGCTGATGACGGAGCGAAGCTCCTCGGAAGCCAGTCAACGTCATTTTATTTTACTAAGGGTAGCGCCATTGATCGATGCGCTAGCGCTGCGCAGGTCTAAGTACGAGCCGCTTGCGAGCAATGCAGCGCGCTGTACACGGCTTGTATGCGCGCTCTTAGGTACGAGCGGCGGGGCGCCGGCGCAACACCTGCGCGCGGTCGGTATGCGCACTGCGTGCGCACTACGAAAGGATCTGCGCACGACGTCATCACCTTGATCGATACGCTTGCTGAGAGAGGGTTTCGGAGCGGCGCCGCAGCTCTTCCGACGGGTACCTACGACGACGACGGCGACAACGGACATCATGCGAGCCAGGAGCTTAGCTCCTAAAACTTAGGTTCCCTTATACATTCACCTAAGACGACTCGAAAGCGAAATCCGCGCCTTCATCTTTTTCTTTCAAGTCCTCCAGCGATCCTCCAGCGTCCCAATCCGAAAGCTCTCGTCACCTTACGTGTTTTTTACACTGCCTCCGGGATCGGAGGATGAGCAAACTTTCTGCACCTCACCTGCTTTTGCACTGCCTCCGTGATCGGCCTACCTTTCACCAAGTGACTATGTCACTTGATAACGCCATTATGTGACATCACGTTATGTGACGCCATCATGGCGTATATATAGTGATGACGTGACAAATTTTGGTGATCGGCGATGCCGTGTCGTGTGGTAACGTCATCACATCATTTTTTCCCCTCACTCTTGACGCCAACAAGTTAGCGTTAGTGTTAGCACTAAAAAACGTTAGTGTTAGTGCTAACAAACGTAAGTGCTAGTGTTAACACTAACAAGTTAGTGTTAGCATTTGATGAGGCATCTAAGGCTTTCGCCTTAATAATTCTTGGGGTTTTACGTGTCAAAACAAACGCTATGATTATGTCCACCGCGGTGGTGTAGCGGTTACGGTGCTCGGCTCCTGACCGGCTGCTGACGGTGCTCGGCTGATGAGTCAAGCTGCGCAAGCGCAGCTTTTTCTCTGGTCCTCTATTTTTGCATTTACAATCCACTGTATTGTCTACTGCGAAAAATAAACTTTTGATTGATTGATTGATTGATTGATTGATTGATTGATTGATTGATTGATTGATTGATTGATTGATTGATTGATTGATTGATTGACCTGAAGGATCGTGGGTTCGACCCCGGCCGCGGCGGTCACACTTTGATGGAAGCGAAATGCTCGAGGCCCGTGTACTGTGCGATGCCAGTGCACGTTACACAACACCAAATGATCAAAATTTCCGGAGCCCTCCACTTTTAATCATATCGTGATTTTGGCACGTTAAACCACCGATATTATTATATTACGATATGATTATGAGGCGCACCTGTTGTGGAGGGACTCCAGTTAAATCGCGATCACCTGGGGTTCTATTAACATCCACCTAGAAAATCTAAGCACACCATTGTTGTTTGCATTTCAGCCATCCATCGTAATGTAGCCGTCGTGGCGCGGCGATCGAACTCTCGAGCTCAGCAGTGTGACACATTACGTGCGAAGATATAGGCACGGCTGGTTATGACAACGTTTGGTGACGTTTTAATCTGCCACTAATGTCGCGACAGCACCCGTGCCATCCTTTCATTTTCTTCCGTAACGTGTAGAAGCACCGTATACGCTGCACGGTACGAGTTTGTCGCTGATTGCATTATAGCTTCCTCGGTGGATGTTCGCATGGAAATACTTGCCGAACGGCCGATACTTCGGCGAAACGAAGCGGGTTACTGCGATTCGCTTGGCGACACTCTTGGGACCACCTTCGTTGTTTCTTGCTTCTTTGCTCTCTCTCGCAACTATTTATTTTTTACTCTTCTGCCTGGGAGAAGCGCGGATTCAAAGGAGAAGCCGCAAGAATTCCCACTCTTCTTCCGAGGTGCGACGGTCCGCGTTGGGGACAGAGAGGTGACGTCACGATTTTCTGAGTGACAAGCGTGGCCGGCGCGGTCGGGGCGACACTTCTTCGGCAGGAAGGTGACCGCTACCGACGACCTCACCGCCGGAAAAACGTGCTGGGAGGCCCCCACCCCGGGCGTCGATCGTAGACGCGGTGGTAACGGACCCGCGAAGTTTCCCACCAAATTCTCACGAGACGAGACCTGCGTCAGCGTCGGCAGCCGGCTAGCACAGGCAAAATGCCTCGTTTACATGCTCCCGTGATGGGCTGTTCGCGGCCAGAACAGCACCTCTGGACCCGTTTGCCTGGCGAGTTTGGCATTCTATTAGGTCGGCGATGCCTTTAGGTGCTGCTGCCTAATACAAGCTGCACACGCACAGGACATGTACGAGTAACGCAAGCGTACACGAGAACACGCACCTATACGGCGTCTGGTTTTCGTACGTGTTCTAAGCCACTGCAATGGTTCCAGTGGTTACGGTCAGTGTCGTAGCCAGGAGGGTGGTTTCAAGCATAGTTTCCTAATAATACACTAGACGGGAACTCTGGCGCTAGTGTCTAGGGGAGTTGCAAGGCATGGCGCTTCAACCAGCATGGGAATTATGGGTAGTACACGGATTTGTCTAAGCTTCGTTCTTTTGGCTCCGTTTGGCTCCGCGTGGCCTGCATCCGCTTTGTCGCAAGACGAAGTTCAGCATATTATCAGCAGTTCCACTTCACCACGTTGACCTTTTCAGGCGGACCAATTCAAATCGGCTCACGATGTTCACGAAGGTCCATTCTTTTATCCGAAACAAACTCCAAAATACAACAATCAAACAAAACCACAAGTGCATTCAAAGCCGCAAGCATGAAGATTAGGCATATCCGTGTGCTGTCATTCCCACTGGTGGCTGAACCATCGCAGCGCGAGAGTTCCCCTTAGTAAATATTGTAGGAAAACTCTATCGCTTGACGAGTTCAACCCTCCCCCTTCTGAACACAATGTTCCACGCCTCCCAGACACGATATCGCATTGGTCTATAACCGCGGGTCTAAGGATATATATATATATATATATATATATATATATATATATATATATATATATATATATATATATATATATATATATATATATATATATATATATATATGTATATATATATATATATATATGTATATGTATATATATGTGTATATATATATATATATATATATATGTATATGTATATATATGTATATATATATAATAGAGAGAGAGCCACGCACAATTGCCTGCAAACTGCACGGTTGTTTTGAAAATGTCTGACGCTGTTGAATTTTGTTTTGCGCTGAAGCCGGCGCACATTGTAACTTTATCTGATCTACTGAGGAACTTGCTGCGAGTGTGGTTAGGCCGGGTTTAATTTGCATAATCATAGCGTAATGCGTTTACAGATGTTAAAGATAGAGCGAAGAGGAGATGCGAAGGAATTCAAAGGGGTAGTAGATTTGTTTACGTTGGCTTTCGTCACATTCTACTCAGGCCGAGTCACGTACGCGCATGCGCAACAACCCGAAGCACTGACGTCACAGCGAAATTATCCGCGTTGCAGTTTCGTTTTTGCATTTAAGTGGCGGTGTGACTCAGGCTCTACGTACTACAATCGTGGTTCGGCAATGCCGGATCCACGTGTCTTGCGACAACGCCATATTTTGACCTCTCGCACGTGTTTACAATCATAGTTTCCTAAAATTAACTAGAGGGGACTCTGACGCGGCGATCGTTCAGCCACCATGGGTATGATGGGTAGTACACAAATTTGCCTAGTCTTCGTGCTTGCGGCTTCGAACGCACTTGTGGCTTTGTTTATTGCTGTGTTTTGGTTCTGTTTCGGATAAAAGAATGGACCGTTGTGAACTTCGTGAGCCGATTTGAATTGGCAACCCTAAAATGTTAAGGTACACTCTAAGCCGAAATCCGGCAAATTTGGACTAACTGCAGCGTCGTTAAACCAACGGACAAACGGTTCGTCCAACAGGGAGTAAATGCGTGACAGTGCGTCGTGCGCAAAATCGCCCGGCAATGAAGGGACCAACGGGGAGAGTAACTGCGCGCCGATCGCCTGCCGCCGCTCTGCACCGCTCGGCCCCGTTGGCTAGCACGCAGACGAGTTATAATGGCTGTGCTTCGAGCAAAGCGAAGCACTATTCAACGAATCGAAGCTTTTATAAGAGGCAAGTTCAACTCGCGCCGGCGCACACAGCGAGCGGATGAGTTCCGGCCCGTTTCTTCCCTATCGAGCTGGCGCCGGCACGCCGGCCCAAGTGCAAGCCTCCGAGCCCGGACACCGCGGATAATACGTTTCAATGTGCCGAATTAGGGAGAACTACGAAGAACACCGACTGCGCTAAGAAAAGTAAGCTGTTCAGGTCGAGTGGCCACAACTTCGAAGCGATATACGAAGCGGTAGGCTTCGCACGTCATCGGCACCAAACCGGCTGGCCGGGCCGGCGGCCGGTGTGAGTGCGTTGCGGCACAGGTGGAAGAAACGTCGCATAGAATTTGTTTCGCGGAAAATAATGTCTTCTGGATTAAAATACAGTTCAAACTCTGTCTTTCTCTCCATGCGACAAGCATCAAACATTTAACACGAAGGAGTGCCGATACAAATCATCGTGCGGCCGGCGGTGTGCACAGTAAACAACCGTGCTTGCGAGCGGTCTCGTCGTTGTAATTATACATGCATATATATATACATCACTCCGTAATACGCCGCGGACAGTGAACACCCACCTATTTTTCCTTTGTGTCTAAATAACGACGACGAAAATTGCTCAGGAAACGCATGTTGTGATCGCCGGGGGTCGTAAGTACAGCCGTGCTCCTCGTAAGCCTAGTGACGTTATTTGTGTAGACGACAGCGGTACGACAGGCGCCTCACTGCTTCGCCGGCATTCCTGCATAAGCGCCGCTGCTATGTTTGTGTGTGCGGAGTTGTGCACCAGCACTGCTAACGCGGTTCTACCGACACGATCGAGTGCCATCCTGATAATTCGAATTCACTGACTGAAGGGGCGTTCGAGATTACGCGGATTCACAGATTAAAAGATCGCTGTGCTTCGGTGCTACAAATAAGCCCACGTAAGTTTAGACGTACTGCGCTGTCAATGTTTATTGTTTTATTACGCCGAACAGAAGTCTCCCACCGGCACTACATGGGAGGTCAGACACTGTGCCTATATATCCGATGGCTGCTTTTCGACTGTGTAGCGCGGGCGGGCGGGGCTTGCGGTAAGCTTTACTTGAGATGTTATTGTGTGTGTGTGTGCATGTTTGTGCGCTTGTCCCAATAACTACGGTCTTCAATGCTGATTAAGTTGGAATTACCATGAACTACTATACTGACTGGTAAGTGAAAGGTCGCCATTTTTTTTTTTTCGATTCGTCCGGACGGTTCAACTGTTATCCCCCTCTGGAGCATTCTAATAATACGAGGACCAACAGTTAAACCAAGTGGATAAATGCTAGGGGGTAACAGTTGAACCGCTGTAGTTACTCCCGCGTTCGGTCCAAAAAATGGTTCAAAATCTGTGGCAGCCCAGTTAAGCCTCCCTGAAGGACCAATGTCATACCCCATTTTGGTCCTTTTTGGCTTAGAGTGTAGTGACGTGGAAGTGCTAAACATTTGTTGAACTTCATCTTGCGACAAAGCGTATGCAGCCCACACGGAGCCACACGGAGCCAAACGGAGCCGAAAGAACGAAGACTAGACAAGACTAGGCAAATTTGTGTACTACCCATCATTCCCATGCTGGCTGAAGCGCCGTGCGTTGCAGCTCCCATAGACACTAGCGCCAGAGTTCCCTCTAGCGTATTTATGGGAAACTCTATGGTTACAACAGCGCATTTTCGCAAACAGGGCGCCCATCCTAAACGTGTCAAGTTTAAAGCGGGACACTAAAGAGAAAAACAAATTTTCTCATGCTTACTTTAATTACTCTTTCACGATACCAGAGATCCCACGCTTGCTGCTAGAAGAGGCTTGGTAGGTGAGAAAACGCGCAAAAAGAAAATGTGGGTGGCGGCGCCACCATGA
This sequence comes from Rhipicephalus appendiculatus, assembly GCA_030522465.1. Classification (NCBI taxonomy): domain Eukaryota; kingdom Metazoa; phylum Arthropoda; class Arachnida; order Ixodida; family Ixodidae; genus Rhipicephalus; species Rhipicephalus appendiculatus. The sequence goes on from JALIZH010032968.1 coordinate 3,334,498, forward strand.
AGTTCCCGCAACAGTAGCCGTGACGTCACAGAGTTTGACTGCGTCTACCACGTCATACGTAGTTCCTAATCGGTAAAACTGAAGTGCATTGCCTTCTGGGGGAGCCAGACACTTCACATGCCAAGTTTTTGAAAATTTCGTCGAGCCAGTGTGGCCAAAGCACGAAAAAGCACTTCGAAATTTGTGACGTCAGCATCAGAGATTTCGGCGGGAAACTTCAAAGTGAAACTTATCACATTGATTTTCTCATCTATTGATTAACCTATCGTGGTGAAATTAACGACACTAGAGTCTCATCTATTGATAAACGTAGCGTAATGAATTAACGACGCTGCATAATTACCGTGGCCCCTATGCAGCTCATGATGCTCAAGTCAGCCAATGGCAGTGGAATTTGGGTTTATGGCGTGGTCTTCTGGGTTTATGACATCATCTGTAGATAAAAGAGGGAAGGATTTCTAGCTGACTTTGAGAATTGATTGTAAATTCCAGGCCACGTGCTGCGCTATAATATTTGGCTCGCGTGTTCTCAGGAGCCTCGACTACCGATCGGCAGCGTTATCTGACCATGCTGAAAAAGTGTTTGAGGGCCCCAGCGCAACAACCCTCTCAACGCCTTCTGCGCTGCCGGACGAACTTGGCCAGTGTTCCACGAGCCCTTCCTGTAACGAAATGCTATTATCGAGTTTGTCTAACGTATTTGAATGTTCTTTTACTGGGCGCACTGACATTGTAGTTAACGCTGTTAAAGGGAAGGAAGGAACAGGAGAGAAAGGAAATGCAGAGATGCGAACAGTCTAGAAGGACTTGTATGCTACCCTACAATGGGGCGAGGGATGGGGGGAGTTTGGAAAGTTATAGGTAGAGAGAGAGAAGGGGCACGCACGCACCAAGTCCCACACCTCCCAGTCACGATATCGCCATTAGTCTATAACCGAGGGTCCAAGTCTGATGTCTTAGGGAATCTGATGTCTCACCTTAATCATTTTCCTCAGGACGTATCAATAAAGTTCTTGTCACTGTCACTGTCATTCCAAAATGGTTTCTGTCGTCATCGGTACGTGATGCATGCGAGCTAGAGCGACCGCAAGTGATTTCGCAGAAGATGTTCCGTAATGTCTCCTCGCTACCACAGTTGTTACAAAGACGGTTGTCAGCCATTTTCATCCGAAAGCAGAATGAGTTCGTGAAAGCCACTCTCAGCCATAAACGGCAAAGCAGAGTGGCATCTTTTCGGCGGAATCCAGTGGGTGTACAGTAGGTGTTGGTATACTATCAGCCCTGCGGTCCGAACCATACTAAAGTTATTTTTAGGGACTTTAACCGTACCAACACTGGTGAAGATGATAGCGTAGATCAGGGGGAGAACGCAAACATGGATAGCTAATATTTGAGACGAGGTGTAAAAAGAAAGGTCAACAGGATATAGATAACAACTGGGACCATCGGGAAGAAAGATACTGGTAGACGCTATCGTGTGTGATAAGATTAGCATATTTGAAGGAACTGGTTGAAGTTCGCTGTCGAAAGCGAGGGGCAATTCGAATTTAACGGGTAAATGTCCTTGTCCTGTAGTTAGTATAAGAGTGTGGTCCTGATTATGGCGTAAAATACCAAGAAAAAGAGAACAATTAGTTTGCACTCTATAGCCCAGTTACACTTCTCGCGTAGAATACAGCAAAAAAAAAGAAAATAATCCAACAGGCATTAAGCAAATGTTGGCTGCTTCACACATCGTTATAATTAATCGTGATTTACGTCCACAAACTACACTTTGATGATGCAATGAAAAAAATCCTTGAAGAGGAGTGGTGATGTATAATACTGGGATATTAGCGTTGATTTCAACCACGTGGCCAGAGCTATTAGGTTATATTGGGGCACGGAACATCTGCCGTATGTCCACCGCGGTGGATCAGTGGTTACGGTGCTCGGCTACTGACCCCAAGGTCGCGGGTTCGATCCCGGTCGCGAAGGTCGCGTTTCGGTGGAGGCGAAATGGTAGAGACACGTGTAGTGTGCGATGTGAGTGCACGTTATAGAACAACAGATGGACGAAAGTTGCCGGAGTCTTCCACTACGGCGTCCCTCATAATCATATCGTGGTTTTGGGACGTAAAAACCCAGATATTATTATTGAACATTTTCCGTACTTTCCGCCTGAGTGGCCAAGGGACAACGGGAAAAAACGCAAGTCACAGGGCAGTTTTTAAATCATCGGCCGAAATGAACTGTCAGATCGCTGCTCTTCAGGGATTCAATTAACTCCAGGCCGTCCAGAGGGCCCACGAACGTCGCGACGGAACTTCGACTTCCGGTCCCATCGTGGGCGGAGCCACCGACTTGATCTGAGGGGGGAGGAGAGGGATCTAGCTGCCCCTAAATATCAGTTCCTCAGAATAAAGTTCTTGTCCTGTCATGTCATGAACTGTCAGATGCCGTGGTGGCAGGAGCTTTTTGAAAGGACTGTCTTTCTTGATATCCGTAGCGAGGTACGGCGATGTCCCGATGTCCGGTTCTCATCACCTGAAAAGCTGGACCGCACTCGCCTATAATATGGCCGCGGCCGGGATTCCATCCCGCGACTTTCGGGTCAGTAGTCGTGTACCATGACCATAACTATAGACCACCACGGTGGGTGATGGACGTTGGTTATGAACAGAGAATGCCAAAGTAGTTCGATGCGTTCTCTCGCACTGCGAGTCGTTTTGTCTTGCAAGAAGTATGGCTGGTTGTATAACTTATTGCATTACCAAGATTGCAGAATCCTATCGCCTTTAAACGTTACAAGGAATAAAACATACCCGGTAGTGGCAGTGGGGATGATGCTGCCAAATTTTCATGATGTAACAATCCAGCACGTGATTGGGTTCAAAACAAATTTTTCCTTTACTTTCACTTCCGCCTGCGCTCTGCTTCTTCGGGTACCCCGCCACGGTGGTCGCCGGAACGAAGGTCGCGGGATCGAATGCCAGCGGCCGCATTTCGATGGCGGCGAAATGCTAGGGGTCCGTGTGCTTAGATTTGAGGTGTACATTAAAGAACACCAGATGGTCGCAATTTGCACAGCCCTCCACTATGGCGTCCCTCATAATCGTATCGTGGCTTTGGGACGTAAAACCTCACATACTATTCTTAATCCAGTGATTTCAGCGACGTAGCCACAATTTTTTTTCAAAGAGGGGGGGCGGGACGCACTTTTTTCTTTTTTATGTATGGTCATGCTATATCAATCCAGTGATTTAGGTTGTCAACCGATTCTTCCTTTACTTTCACTTCCGCCTGCACTGTGCTTCTTCCGGTACCCCGCCTGTATGTGTACCCGTATATGCACATACAGTATGCAATAATTTCAGCAGAGTGGACGATGGTGTAGCCTTGATTTTGCGTGCGTATGTTTTCGGGTGCCGCGTTATTATTGATTGTGTATTTCCACTACTATTTTTTGTTTTGTTTTTAATGTTGGGGACATGCTTTTACTGATTTCCCCCCTCCCTCCACCTCTTTATGTAATACCCCGAAGAAGGGTCAAATAAATTATGACGATGATGATGAAACCATCACCCCGGCTACGTCATTGAGGGGTTGGGTTGTCTACCAACTCTTCCTCTTCCGGCGGTACTCTGCTTCTTCCGGTGCTCGACTTGCTACCCGTCGTTGTTCTCCACTGCTTGACCGGCCTCGCAAGTCGGCTTCCCCGCACCACTCTCGAGAAGGAAGGAAGGAAGGTCTGGGTCGCCGGCGGCGAAGGCATTGACCGTCATCCGCGTGACACCGCAAAACGCGCTCGCTTTCAAACTCGCCGCCGCTGCGTCGCGCGCTCGCCCAGGAAGTTACCGGTCCGGGTTACGTTCGCCAATCGGAAGCGGCCCGCGACAGCCAATCGCGTGGCCCCGTTCGAAGCAGAGGGCGAGGAGGAAGCCACCTGTCGGAAAGGAGGCGAGCGCACGGCGGCTTTTTATAAAACGGCCGCCACCGGCATCGCTTCACGGGTCGTGCGGAAAAAACAGGCGCACGAGCGCGCGGTGTACACACCACCGGAACAGGCGAGGCGAGGCAGGGAAGCCCACCCTACAGAAACACACACACGCGGTCGCGGTGTCGATGAAAAAGGAAGAGAGCCGACGCGAAGAACCAATTTGAGGTGGCCATGACTTTAGCCAGTACGACTCGCGTTTGACGTGTGTGCTTGCGGCGTGAGTGGACGTGTGAGTGCGGGTAACAGAACTCGTCAAGAGGAAACGACACAGAACTGCTCGGCGGCGTCACGTGACACAAGAGAGCACAGCCGAAACGTCGTCGTCATCGGACGAAGCGTCGTCAAAGGTTGGTGCCACTCTCTAACTCCCCAGCCCCCCCCCTTCGTGTTCGTTCAGTTATTCTTTCGCATTTTAATGCGTCGGATTTTTCGTTAGAAAACGCGGTCGAAAGCGTTTTCTTTCCTTGATTCTTGGGCTAGTTTTGTTGTATCTCATCTAACGCAATATTAATTTACATTACCCGCATATTTTACTCTAACATTTATTTACAGTTATGATTTCTGTATATATTTCTGCCCCTTTCCTTTTTGCTTTCAAAATTATTGCAGAAGTTTTAACACATTTCTTTCTATTACGCCCTTTCGCAATGACTCTAGGGACCGGTAAGGTACTACATTTAAGTAAACATATATATAAACTGCCGTAATAATATTTTCCTATGATCGTCAAACGCTTGTACTTAAGATTCCCGTGCGGTCGACATGTGAAAGGTGGTTTTGGCTCCTGTATTTTTCAATGATTGCAGTCTTGTGTGGCTGAAAGTGTAGGATATTGTTGTACGATATGGTGTCGGGAAAAGAATGATTGTATCGTTCGTGTTCGTTCGTGTTTTCACTCAGCACTTGAATATACCGGCGTTGCAAAAGGCACCACTGAATTTACGGGATTTTATTTTTTTAACGCAGGTCGCACGCATAGAAATCGCAAGTCAGTTCATCCCGGTAGCGCCGTGGTAGCATCCTGGTCAGCTGAATACGTAGAGCGACCGCCACGCAAGGGCGTTGGTCGCGGGTTCGATTTTTGGGTCAAGACGAATATTTCAACTCAGCTTTCTTTATTATAAATTCCTATAAATTTCCTTACAGCTTTGCTCTGCAAGCGAATGTATGGCCATTTTTTATTTCATAGTCATAGCAAATTGAATTTAAAAATTAAATTTCAAAATTAAAAAGAAATAATTTCTGACGTCTTACCCATCGTAAGCACGATATTACTCATGCAATGCCGACACGGAGGTGCCCGGACTAATTTTGACCAAATGGGGTTCTGTTCTGTTCTGTTCTATCTGTCTTGCTGTGGAGAGGTTGAAGTTCATATTATCTCGGCTACTCCATCTAAATACCACCACCGCGACCGGGATTCGAACCCTCGTCCTGACGCTTAGCAAAAAGAAATTGAACGAGCACAGGCCGCTCGACGCAAGGGAGGAACATGCGTACTTCAGACGGCCTTTCAAGGTTACTGCTCTGGGATGTAGAGTGAGCGTTCAAAAAAAAAAAGAAAAAAAATCAACGGGGATGGTGAACATACGTTATAAGCGATATTTCTCTAAACGTGACAGCGTTATACGGTCACGGAAGTGCTGGAAGATTGAACGATGCTGGGAGTCGGGACGATGTCCACTTTAGTGTAACTCGATCCTTTAATTATACATTGCATCGCGTCTCTCAGGACTATATTTAATAAAGTTCCACCATCCATCAAATTTACAGACGTTCCGTTTTCTCAGCACATTTAAAAGGACACCAAAAGCGAAATAATGAAATGGCTTGGACTGTTGAATTGTACTCGGGAGAGCTCCCACGTAGTTAATTTCACTATCACGTGCTTTTTCCAAGGTCAGTTTCATTTTTAAATTTCGCGCTGAAATCTCCGCGCGCGACGTTAGGGATTTCAAAGTGTGTTTTTTCGTATTTTGGGGCGACATTTTCCCGACGAACCTTCTTAAAACTTGGTATATTAAGTCTCTGGCCTCACTTAGAAGATTAAAAGACAATGCACTCCAATTTTACCGATTAGGAACTACGTAGGACCTAGTAGACACCGTCAAAATCTATGACGTCATGGCGATTGGTGAGGGAATTTCAAGGTTGCGTCACCACTCCCGTTTTTCTTGTTTTTTCTTTTTTCGATGCGCGTTTTCTCGCTTACCAAGCGTCTTCTCGCGGAAAGCGTAGTGATTTCGGAATTATAAATGGTCAGTTTTCTGATACGCGGAACAACTGTTTTTTTTTTCTTTAGCGTCTCTTTTAGCAAAATGTAATAACACGGCACTGGGGTCATGTCGTCTTTTTTTTTCTTTTTTGAGGGGGGGGAGGGGGGAGGGGGGACCTTTATCAGTTGCAGAACAAGTGCTCCCTCTACTATTCATGACCTTGTATAGGTAACCTGCAAGTCTTTAAAAAGGAAGAAAGAAGATAACCGATGCTACACTATGATCATGGGCGTCCGCAGGGGGGTGTAAGGGGGGGGGGGGTGGCTGCCCCCGCCCCCCCTGGAATTTCAGATATTTTTCATATGCAGTAGCAATAAGCTACACAACTTGGTTAGCACACTGAGGTCCTGGCCTTCAGTATTGCCATTCAAATTCCAACAGTTCATGCCACTGACTTAAACGTGCGTGTAATGTCACGGCAAGTGAAAGAAACGCTGCCAGGGCTGGATGCTTCCCCCCCCCCCCCCTTTTCGGATGCACCCCCCGGCAAAAAGTTCTGCGGACGCCCTTGACTATGATGTCACGCTGTTTATCTAAGCCCAGTCCGGTACTTCATCGTATGTGTACGAAGAAAGGTGGCAACTCGTGCTTCTTATCTAATCTATACTGTTGTTCTCTTTCTTGACGTCCGCCCTTTTTTAATTTTTTGTTACCCTGCAGTACAGGTGAAATGAAAATTATGCGCGTGCAGTGATCATCGGGTACACTTTAGGTGATAAAACCCCGATATTCAGAATCCAGACGCACCTCCGTCTCATTACTTACAGCGTGCCCCATAATCAGATAATGAGTTTCATGGTCATTTTCAGTTTCTTTTTTTTTTTTATGTCCACTGAAGTACGAAAGCCTCTCCCAATGACCTCCAATTTACCCCATCTTGCACAGGGATAACCACGAGATGTGAAAAGTAGGCCAGGAAGATTGAGGGTTACCCTCCACGGTGGTCCACGGGATCGAATCTCGGCCGCAGCTGTCGCGTTTCGATGGAGGCGAAATGGCAGAGGCCCGTGTGCCGTGCTGTGTCAGAGCACGTTACAGTACACCAGATGGTCGAAATTCCCGGAGCCTTCCGCTACAGCTTCTCTCATAATCATAAGGTGGTTTAGCACGTAAAACCTAAGATATTATTATTATTATTACCCTGCAGTGGGGAAAGGGTAAGGGGAGACAGAGGGGCACGATAGATTTCGAGTAGCAGATTGGAAAGATAGCTGTCTTCTTGTCAAAGACTCCGGTGAAGGAGTCTGTTTGGATTAACCTTCAATTCGACTGCGTAAAACGTTCCCCCAAGAAAAAAAGAAAGAAAGAAGAAAGGCAGACAGTCGTCGCCTGTCAGGGACGCATTGATCACGCACACGCACCTGATTACTACGACTGATATCGCTTGCTCTTTAGTCTTCTTTTTTTCTTTTTTTTTTACCTTGTCACACGAAGACATACTTCAAGTGAGGATGATTTTCGCCGCTTGCACTCGCTACCGTGTTTCAAAAGGACGAGTCACGTATCTGTCATATGACAGCGACAAATGGACGTTCGAGGAAAATTGAGATAACCAGTCTTTTTTCATGTAGCTCCTTCGAAGAAGCTTATGAAATCGCGTCTGATCGAATATGTTAAAGCTGGACTGCAGGGGGGCTCGAGACGAGCTTAGGTGTTCGCGCATAGGTATGCAAGATTCCGATCGACGAAATGTAGAATGAAACTGTAATTCCACACCTCTATGCGTTCGATATATATACTCACGCTTACGGTTTTCGGTAGGTTCAACTTTCTGGTCTAGTTTGTGGCAAACATTGAAGGGTGACCTTATGAGGGTGAGATACTTTTTTCACCCTTTTAAGAGGGACAAGCGTTTAAGGATGATCATTTTAAGGGTGATATAATGGGGTGACCTATAACATCACCTTGTTAAGGTGGTCAGCATGCATAAAATGAGTGCATCCAGTTTTCTGGATGACAGTGACGCATCGTTTTTTTTATTTGCCCGTTTGTTTTGCGCTCGCTCATTTAATTAGTGTCGCTGTTCCGAAAATCTGGGTAGTGGAATTTCTTTTTCCGTTGTTTGCTGGGTCACTTGCTGGAATTCCTTTGGGTCGCCTCCATAGCACGTTATCCTTTGAACGCAATAATGGCTTAACGGCTGTGGCGCTAAGCTGCCAAGCAAGAAGGCGCAGGTACGACTCTCTGTCCGAGGCGGCCGCGTTTCGATGGGGGTCAAATGAAAAGTCACTCGCGTGTTTCGATTTCTAGGTCCGCGTGACTGATCGTGTTAAAAGCAGTAGCGCGATGCATCTCGTTAATTTGCGCACTTCTAAATTTATCTCTTCTCTACTCAAAATACGAGGAGTATATTACTGGCTATTCGCAAAGCTTGGCTCCGTGGCTCTGTAACTGTGCTAAAACCGGAAATCATCGATCTTGGTTTCTTGGCAACGGCATCGCTTTGTGCGTAAAATAAAACTTTTCAAATTTCGCGTCAACAGCGCGAAAGTTCGCTTAGGTTTGACAGATCCGGTACTGTTTAGATGAAGCTTTGGTGAAATGTGAGTTGGTGAGTAACGGCACAATTGATGACCTATAGTAGTCGGGCCCTTAATGATGTACGTTCGGACCGTCTTATTGTATGTGTGCGTGTATATATACCATAGGTCGGCCATAAAAATTGTGGAGCTCACTCAAACTCACTCAAGAAATACAGTTTGCCCTTGGGACTCGCTTGGACTCAGACTCGCCAAAATTTTCCTCAACAAGACTCACTCGGACTCAGACTCAAACTCATCGAAAGATTACTCACTTGGACTCACTCAGAGTCACGGCTCGATCTGAGTCTCAGTGAGTCTGATGAGTCGACTCATGAGTGAGTTTGCCGACCTATGGTATATATACACATGCCAATTAAACAAAAGTTTGGGTGGGGGGCTGTTGAAGCCCCCTAAACCACCCCCGCCCCCCGCCCCCATTGCTATGCCAGTGCTCCATCTACCCCTTCCCCCTTTTCAAATAATATTTTATCCTTTTGTGGTGTATAAGCATGGGGTGTGGAAACCAGAGAGAGTAAAAACATACCCATCAAAGTAGTAATTCTTCTTCTCAGCTGGCGTGCACGCCATTCTCTCCAAAGCAGTCTCCTCCCTCTCTCTCATTGTTCGCGCAATTTCTCGCAATTACCGAGATTCTTCACTGGCTGCCGGACGGTATACATGCGGTTCGCGTGATTGTTCGCGCCGTAGCGTACTCTCCCGCGCTGCCCGACCTTACACGAGACGAGAGGAGGCTGCTGCCTTGAGGAACCTTCGCAGACCGGCCGCCCCGCTCTTTCGTATAAACACCGCTAACGTAATCACTTCCCCCTGAGCTTCGCGGTGTATACATATATAAGTATACGTATATAAAGACGCACCACCATGGCTATGCCGGCAGGGTCGCTAGCACTTGGAAAGCCAGAAAGCGCTGTGGAATTCACGTGGGACCCGCGCAATGAAAAGAAAAGCTAGCGCGTGCTATCGGGATTACCAAGTAGCAGGATATTTGCGCGTGGTTTTACTGCCACGCGACTTTCCCGCGTTTTTTTTTTCTTCTTCTTTAAAATTGTGCAACGCGTTTTATATATCTGAGCGCATCTCCATCGGTGTAAGTCGGCTTGCATATGTTGAAACACACGAGCATTACAGATATTTCTTAACTTCGGATGTAGATTTGTTAACGGATTGAAAGCCAATGAGCAGTCCGCCGCGGTGGGGCAGTGGTTATGGTGCTCGGCTGCCGACCCGAAGGTCGCGGGTTCAATTCCGGCCGCGGCGGTCGCATTTCGACGAAGACGAAATGGTAGAGGCCCGTGTACTTTGATATGTCAGTGCACCTTAAAGAACACCAGATGGTCAAAATTTCCGGAGACCTCCACTGCGGCGTCCGTCAAAATCATATTGTGGTTTTGGGACGGTAAACCCCAGATATTATTATTATTATTATGATCATCATCATCATCAATAACACCCCCCCCCCCCCCCTCGCATCCCCTGCAAATGCTTTCTGCACCTCACCTGGTTTTGCACTGCCTTCGGGATCGGCGCAAGTTTGATCAAGGGACTACGTCATGCAATGACGTAACTACGAAACATCACATTATGTGACTTCATAGGGTGAAGTAACAAATTTTGGCGATATGTGATGCCGTGATAACGTCATATGTTGACGTCATCTGGTGTTGATATTTTTTAAAGATGCGGCATCTAAGGCTTTCGCTTAAATATTACCTACAAGAAATTACAAGAGGACAGAGGGCTTGCCGAACGTCCGGTGTCGATATGCACACAGCTCCCTATGTAACGTCCGTGAACCGATACACCGCGACTTCACCGATTTAGCCCAACCATTATTTTATCTCTTTTTTTCCTTTCTGCTTGAACGGGCACAAGAGAGTACGGTCATTACGATGTCCCCTACTCTCACCGACTTGGATAGCAGCCCACGTTTGAAAGCGCACAGCCAAAGTTCCGCTTCTTCGCTGACCGCAGCCGCAAGCGGCTTGGTTCGTAAGGGGCTGTCGACAGCGCCAAGATAGATTGGACCACATAAAGCAGTCTTTCTCGGCCGGAAAGTCATTTACGCCAACGGCTTTCATTCTTTGACACTTGACTAACGTGTTTCTCCGTGAACGAAGGTCTTTCTTGTTTATTTTTTTCTCGGGAAGTACGAGGTTTTAGAGGATAAACTTTCTGCCTCATACTACGAGCTTATGTTTGCGAAAGGTATTCGCGTATCGTAATGTCCTGCATGCTTCCGTTTATTTACAAACCTTAATCCGCTACTCTCTCACTCACTTGATTTTCCTGGATCGCAATAACACGTGGTATAGTACCTTACTTTTTTTAAATCTTTTTTTTTTTATACTGTAGCGTGAGGATTGGTGTATCAGTCACGCTAAGCTTATTGTCTCCCTTACCAGATATTTTCTTCCTTTCGTCAGTTTTGAATAAATTTTGTATATGCACATTAATATCCGCTATATTCACTTCAAAGTATATTTTACATATGCACATTAATAATCGCTATATACATATTGAAAGTCTATTTTTATGTGTACATTCATATTCACTATATGGACAGTCACAGTCTATTTTTATATGCACATTGATAATTGCTACATTTACATTCATAGTCTATTTTGCATGTGAACGCTCATATCCGCTATATGCACATGCATAGTACATTTTGCATATGCACTTTTGTATTTGCTGTATGCACACTCATAGCCTATTTTGTATATGTATATTCATATTCGCTTCAAGAAAACTGATGACGTGAATGCGTACCCGAAAGAATCGGAACGACTCAAACGTCGTTATGAATGAATTGCAGATTTTACGTTCGCTCTCATTACCATGTCGCGATTACATACGCCAGTGACTCATACAAGCGGTGCAAACATCTCAAACTCAGCGTGAGCCCTTGTAAGATGGTCTTATTGCTATGTAGCAGTGCATATATGCTGATCTTTATTTCTTTCTTACATTACAATCAGTGCGAACAATAAAGTGAATACAACAACAACAACAACAACAACAACAACAAAAACAGCGTTTCAGATATCCCCCCATGCCGTTATGCAATCTGCATTTTTTCATGATTGGTTGTATTGACCTTGTTTTGTAAACACGCCATTCCTCACTTTCTGAAACGTTCCTCTCCGTGCCCGAAATCTGCATTCGTGATATCAGCATCACAACTGACCGCGCACGCTATAGGCTACTTTTTTGATGACTGGCCACCGACTTCGAAAATCAGCGGGCCACGGCGCGTAGTATGGAAGCTGACGTCCGGATGTTTACGTCATTGGTGACGTAACACAACAAAAACTGCGACAGGAACTAGGCGTAATCGCGAATACGCGCGAAGACGACGAACGGTGAAACGAAGCACAACAAAGAAAAATGCCTCGCGTGGCGGGAGATATCACAAAAGCCAGCGGGAATTCATGTTTCTTCGCGCGCTCTGTTGGGGATCGAGGGAGCGTTCTTTCGATTGTAAATTTACACCGCGTTGTACAGGGCTCCGTGACGGCTAGGCACCCCGGCGGGACCGCGACGCTGGAAAGATAAACAAAACAAAAATAAAATAAAACGATAAAAGAGAGGGAAAGTGAACTTTTTCGTCGGCTGAGCCTCTGGTTTCGTGTTGATCGCCGATTTGCGAAAGAGAAAACTACGCATTCAGAAAACACGTACGCACACGAAGGAACCCCCAGCCACCTTTCCTCCTTTCTTCTACTTCAACTGGGCAGAGTAGAAACTTCGATTCCGCGGATCGCGGCATTTTTTACGTCTCGTATTCCCGGCGCTTCGCTCATGACTTCCCTCGCCTCTATCGCTTTTGGGCTGGCGTGTCCCCCCCTCCCTTCATCGGCTGCTTTCTTGGCGGCGAAAGCCCGCGTACGTAGAAGAAAGCGAAAGTCTCGTCTTCCTTCTCGGCAAAAGGAAATACGCGAGATGTTAAAAGAAAATAACGACAACAAGAAAGAACGGATCCGCAGGAGCCGACGTCCCTCGCTTCTGGCTGTCCGTCTCCTGGAAGAGAAAACAGACGGCAACGAGCAGACGACGCGTGCGCGGGGCCAGTAATCCCTGGCTCGGCTCGGCTTGATGCCGCCTATTACGCTACGATTATTCCTGTCATCTTGTCTGCCGCTATGGCGAGTAGGTAGGCTTCGTGCGTTGCCGCGTGGTGAAGGAAGGGGTGGGGGAGAGAGTCGGGCGTTTCCTCTACGTTACCTCACTCTCTTTCTTCGCTTCTTCTTCTTCTTCTTTAATCTATTTTCTGTTCTCCTTCACCCTGTGTCATCCTTTTCCGTGGCCGTCGCTTGCATCGGGCCGAGCGCGCGTGTGTGTGTGTCAAGAGGGGTCTGGGACATCTTGCGCGCGCGTTTCTTTTTCCTCGGAAACGTCGTTCGTGTCTTCTTTTTATGTTATCTTACTGTAGTTTCGGGTAATGTCTTCGCTGGAAGTATAGAGGGATGGATAGCACTATACCTCACCATTCCCTGAAGCATGCTGATTCACCGAGAGGGACCGAAAGAGACAGGCATTTTGCTTTTGGTTACGCGGGCGACTGGCAGCGCAGCGTAGGCTAAAAGGGACACTGAAATGAGACAATTACACTACTTAGAATGATTACTTATTATGGAGCAAGCCTTAGATGCCTAATCGAACGCGAAATGTGACCTTCGGTGTCAACACGAGGGTTGCAAAAAAAAAAAAGTGATGACGTAACCCTATGACGTCACGCCATGACGGCATCATGATGTCACAGGTACAATACAACTGATTGTGGACAAAAAGGATGGCTTTTGCTTTCGAGTTATCTTAGGCAAATAGATAAGGGACCTTGTGACTTTTTCCTCAAATGCTCTACTACCGGTAATTTCTGTCATAAGTTTTTTAATAAGAGAAAAATCAAGATGAAAGTTTCGATTTTTAACTTCGCGCCCAAGTTTTCTGCACAAGAATGTTAGCGTGACGTCACGATTTCTGAGTGACATTTTTTTCTTGTAGTGTTTAGGCCACATGAGCCAACATTTCCTGAAACTTGGTACGTCAAGTTTCCGGCCCCATTAGAGGGCAATGTACTTCGTTTTAACTGATAAAGGGCTACGTAAGGCCTGGTATAAGCCGTCAAAATCTGTGACGTCATGGCGGTTCGGCGCGGTAACTTAAAGATGGCGTCGCCGCCCGTATTTCGTTATCTCGCGTCTTCTCGCTTACGAAGCGTCTTCTCGCGGGAAGGGTGGTGCTTTCGGTATTTTTAAAGGATAATTTACTAATACGGGAAACATCGTTTTTCTCTTCACGGTCCCATTAAAAGAGAGAGAAAGAAAGTGCGTGGGTTCAGTGGCGTTTAAATAACCCTGAGAAGTTGGCGGCGCAAAAGGGGCGTGGCTTTGCGACCATCCGTTAAGACGTTACGGGCGTTAGTACCGCTACTGCAACATTCTTAATAGCGTAACATTCTTGGCTTAGTGGAACCTTTTTTTCTTGCCTCTTCATAAAGAAGAGATTCCTTTGCGATGTCACTGCAGTAGTTCGCGAAAATGCTTGAAGGCGGTGTTTTTGAACGCTTCCGGCAGTGCGTGGGTTGCCTTCTATTTCGACGCATGCACTCAGAATACGACGTCTTTCATACAGTAGTGTTTTTTCCTGGCATGTTTGAGATGTCCGATGTACGCGGATGGGCAAGCGGCTTCTTCCGAGAGAGAACTTCTCGGTTGACGAAGAATACGTCCTGGGTTGTTATTCTAGATACCATAAGCGTGCGCAGGGTTCCCCTTCAGGGGGGGGGGGGGGGGGCGAAGCTTCGTTGCAGCGCCCCCCCCTCTCTATTATGTTAATGTATGGGGCTGACTTTGCGCCCCCCCCTATCGCCCCCCCTACAATGTATAGGGCTGACTTTGCGCCCCCCCCCTTCTCGCCCCCCTTGCCCCCCCCCCCCCCCCCGTGCGCACGCCTATGCTAGATACCGTTGAATTCCGCCACGTCCGGAGGTCGCGGGTTTCGAATCCCGGCCGCGGCGGTCACAGGTTCGACTGGCGCGAAATGCCAGAGGCTCCGTTTATACTTAGATTTAGGTGCACGTTAAGGAACCCCAGGTGGTCGAAATTTCCGGAGCCCTCCACTACCGCTTCCCTCGTGATCAGATCGGGGTTTGGGGAGAAGTAATAACGCTAACAATTATTAATTCAACTTCGTTGTCCGTTATAACTGGCACAGACGCCGCTGCGGCTTCTCCGATTGGCTGAAGATGCCGCCATTACGCATTTTGATAATATGGTTGCATTCTATCATGCCCACTGTCCAGAACAGCATCCTTAATCCCGGGATTCGAACCAGAAGGCAGCACATATCCATTGATCCCGCATTTGCGGTACCCAGTGTCCGTGTAGTTCTAATTGTTGGTTAATTCAAATTCGCATTTGTGAATTGTCCTGGGTTAATTAACTCAGATAAGAGTTGCTCCATATCTGCTACCATTAGGGTATATGCTACCCAAAAGTAGCATATACAGTAACTCTAGCTCACATTGGAGAGCGGCAGTCCCAAAGGCGTTGGTCCGAGTTCGAGTCCCAGATAGTGACATATGTATTATTCCCCTAAGAACCTTTCTCAATAATGAAATCCACGTTTCTTTTCATCGTAGCTTAGTGCTACAAACGAGTGGCGAGTAGTCCTTCCCTTGAAAGAACATAGCAAAAAGGACTGCAACAAATCATCCTTCGCAGCCCCACTTGATTGCGAGCTTTACAAATGGCGATTAATCGCGCGACTCATGACACAGGCTACGGGACACCATCGCCTTCCGACATGCCTATTGAGTGTCTGACGAACAAATCTCCTCCTTGACCCCGTTTCTGCCATGCTGACTGTTAATAATAATAATCTTTGTTCGGGATTTAACGTCCCAAAACTACGATATGATTGAGAGACGCCGTAGTGGAGGGCTCCAGAAATTTAGACCACCTGGGGTACTTTAACGTGCACCTAAATCTTACTACACGGGCCTCGAGCATTTTCGGCCTCCATTGAAAATGTTTGCCGCCGCGGCCGGGATTCGATCCCGCGACCTTCGGGTCAGTATTTGAACACCGCAGACACTAGACCACCGTGACGGGTCGTAGGAATGGCAGCGAAGGCGAAAAAGAAACTCCTATCTTGTCTTTCAACTCGGAGTGCTTTAACTCTTGTTCGGGACAGCCAGGAATTCTTCGATTCTCCTTCGATTCTCCGATAGCAAGAAAGAACGCCGTAAAAACATCGCTCAGCCCGCTTGATTGCGAGCCTTATAAGCGACCATTAATATCGCGACTCGCGGCACAGGCTACGTCACACCGTCTCCATCCGACATGCCTATCGAGTGTCTGACGAATAAATCTCCTCCTTGACTCCGTTTCGGTCTTCCTTGTTGCTGTAACGATCGGTGCGCTACCGCGTTTCACAAATGAGGGATTCCGCTTGCCTGTTTGGGTTATACATGCGGACGGCCTTAATTCCGCGCCAGCGAGTATGTGACGACGCTTGATTCCACGTGATTTGATCGCGTCTTGTTCCTTTTGGAAGAGGGCATTGATTAGGCCTCGATTCAAGCGCAGGAAGTAGTCATTCTAAACGTTTAGTGTGTGACATTGAACCCAATTATCTGTGACAAATTTTATTTTACGTACCCTACGGGTACAAACGTACATCGGAGAGGGGAGGGGCAAGAGTTGACACGTGTAACAAAAAAAAAAAAAAAAGCAAGAAAACTTAGGTAGAGATACAAAATCAACAAAATTTGACGGGCATAGTAGCCGTATTTTTGCATTGTTGCATTTTATTGTACTACAGTGGCTGAGCTGATTCCCTGTATTTAGAATCTAAGGACGGAAAAAAGAGTATAATAAACGTTAAAAAACAGCTAAATGTTAAGAGTGTGTCGTCTTATGTCGTCATTGTAGTCGTCTTTGTTGCAACGTCAAGTTTGATTTATTTACAGTGGATTAGTTGGTTCTCCGTATTTCAACACTAAGGAAAAAAAAGAAGTGTGTGTGACTCTTTTTGGGGAGCCTCGACTGGCCACGTATATGACCCTTTAAAGAGATGCGTTGACTCTCTTTTGGATGCCACGACTCTCCGACGACAGCGTATAATGATCTAGAGTTCGCGTGTCTCTTTAGACGGAGTCACACACGTGGAAGGTCAGGACTGACAAAACCGAGTCATGGGACTCCTTTTTTTCCTTATTGTAGTTGCCACTGTATACGATCTTTCTTGCTATCGGATGGCGCTTGACCACGACGTAAAATACGCCGGTGTGACTGTTTTGACGCACAGTTCGTATCAAGCGGTTTGCTTGATAGGAGCACCTTGTATCACCTGGTTGCTTTTCTTTCTTTGGGTATTTGTTGTTGGATTTGGTAAAAAATTCACTTGACAGTCAGCTTAAGGCGGGAACAAACAGCTCTGGACACGGGACGGTGAAACAACGACATACAAGGGCGCTGAACTAACAACCACTGGTTTATTGCTGGAATTTGATATATATACGAAAGCTTTGCGCAGAAGACCAACAAAAACGCAGTATCTGCGCAAAGATAGACAAGAAGTCTCCACGTTACATGCCTTCGGCAAAGCAGGCTGTCACGTTGTTAACAAGAAACTGATTTCACAGTTACGCCGTTTAACAAGTGAAAAGTTTAACAAACTACTGATTTCAGAGTTACGCAAGGAAATTGACGGCACACTGACGCAAGCATTCCCCATGTTTGTTCCCGTCTTAATCATGTACCAACCAGCCTAGTTAGGTGCAATCCTGATAGTGAGCGTTTGTGCCTTAGTTCTTTTTGTCTTCGTGAGTGTGCGCTGTTTGAACATGAAGTGATGTCAGTTAGCCCAAATTTCCACGCCGCTTCTGTTTCCTGCTTACATTTGTGGACACTCGGGCCATGCTTTCGCTTCCGTGTCCGACACTTCGTTCTACCATTCACGCTGCGGCTGCTCTTATCAGCAGCCGATAACCTTCGTTTACTTGTGCTCAATTCAAGAGCTGTACTTCCCCCCAAGATACTGTTTCAACGCCTTCAGAGACAACAAAGGGTGATTGCTGACGCTTGTTTCCGTCCCTTTCGTTACGTGTAACTGGGGACAAGTACATTCTGGAGCAAGCACTCAATACTCCTTCTCTGTCTTTCTTTTTCTTCCTCTTTTTTTTTTTTTTTTTGAACCCCAAGGACTGAAACCCAACTGAGATTTTACATGAGGAATGGACACATAGGAACGGCGAGACTGATGATAGCGACGTTAAAATGATGAGTCGGAGGATTGAAAGGCGGACTAAAACCGTGCAGTATCGCTAATTAGTGCAGTTTGTCTCAATAATAATAATAATAATAATAATAATAATAATAATAATAATAATAATATTATTATTATTATTATTATTATATGGGGTTTAATATCCCAAAACCATAATATGATTATGAGGGACGCCGTAGTTTAGGGCTCCAGAAATTTCGACCATCTGGTGTTCTTTAACGGGCACTGACATCGCACAGCACACGGGACTCTAGCATTTCGCCTCAATCGAAATGCGACCGCCGCGGTCGGGATCGAACCCGCGACCTTCTGGTCAGCAGCCAAACACCCTAAAGCACTGATCCACCGTGCCGGACTGCAGTTTGTGTCGGAAGAGCCTTCCATTCTCGGAAAGTTAAGAAAAAAGGAATTACCCAATAAGTAGCCTATGAGTTACGGGGGTGTGGTGCGATGTAGGGTTTGGATTGGCTGGCCGGCTGTCGCGCGGCGTGCTAGTTGTGCGAAACGGCTGTCACGTGACGGAAAATGGATAATCACGTGATAGAGGGAAAGGGGAGAAATGTGGCGACGAGAAACGAGTCACGAGTTATAGTCGGCAGCTACAGCACCTAAACTTCACGTCGTTGTTGGTACTCGCGGTTGGTTATATTGGCGATGCTTTAATGACGTTTGAAGCGATTCAAAATGCTCCAACATTTCCTGTCGGACTGGATTGCTGTAGCGCAGTGTCTCTAGTACACCGACGTTGCTCTTGCGGTGTGACTGGAACAGCGTCGGAATTCCCGCGAACCGTCGATACCGCGTCAACTCTCAAGGCAAAGACGGTAAGCCGGATCTCCTTCAGCGACATCGCTAATCGATGTTGACAACTCGGACGGGACCATTTGATTCTCTTTCTTGCATGTGTGTAAGCATTCGAGAGAAAGCGCTTTTTTTTTCTGTACTTCCTTTTTTACGCATTGACCTAACGTTAGTGACACGCATATGTTTCTGACCGCCTTTTTATTGTTGTTGTCTATAGCTAAATATCTAGAGTTAGAGCTCTTTCTTCTTTTTTTCTTTTTGTTAATCCAACCAGCTTCAACCCGAACGCAAAACGACCTCGCTATTTGTTTGTCCAGTTCGACAAAGCTATATTTTAAACGCCATTGGAAACACCCTTGTTTTGTCACTTATCTTTCTTAAAAGATTGGGACTGGAAGTCCTAGTCTTCTATAGTCCCAAAATGGCACAACTCACTTTCCTAAACAAGTTACCAATGCAACTCTGAAGCTAATATTTGCTGGAGAGAGACAATGGCAAAGGAGTTAGCAGGGAGGTTAATATAATGGTATATCCAGCACGCGAGTGATCATTATGGCAAATGGGTTTGCCCACAGTTTCTTTTTCTCCATCTGCCTTTGTAGGACCTTGTAAATTAATCCTAGTTTAAAATGCAGCCTTACAGGACACTAACAGGCCCTTGCCTTACAAACTCGAGAAATGTTTGCTCGGAAATTTACACCAACCGAAGGGAGAGCCACCAGAGCATTGTGAAGCTTAAGTGCGAAGATTAGAAAAAAATACGTTATACTGTATACTCAATCATCATTATCTCCGTAGCTCAATTTTCGTAGATCAAATCGTAGCTCAAGTCGCAACGCTGTAGTTCTCTCTTGTAAGTTTTTATATTAAGTTTCACAGATACGACTGACTGTTTCATCCTGGCGACATAAAGGCGGGAAAGGTTTACGTACAGTCGGCTCCAAATGTTTCAGGAACCACTATGTCTGAGAAAACTGAATTTCCTAGCAATTTGCGAGTCTATTCGGCCGAACTACCACGGCCGTGGAACTGCACAGTGTAATCCATGAGCGATGTCAGAGGGAACACCAAGCTCGTGCGTAATCAACGACTTACTCGTAATGTACCGGTATGAATGTGACGTAATGAATTGCAAGACGCACTGGTAACCACAATGAATCTGCACCTTTCCGCTTGAGCATTTAATGTTAGGAACACTTTTGTACTTGCCAACTTCGTTTAGGCGCTATGAAATTCTGAAGGCAATTCCAGCGTTCCCTCTCATATTGCTCGCGACTGTAAATGTTGTTAACGCTTTTTAGAACAGACCGGAAATCTAAATTGAAGAGAGCCTGCCGAAGGCGTCGGTTAATATTAATTTTTTTCTTGTGTCTCGTGCTCCGCGAACTTTTAGCCTACTGTACTCGCCATCGTCGAGTAGCAATATCGCAGCGATGAATCATAACACGACCGTGCGCGTGCCTCGATGTCTTTCATCCGTTAGAGCAAGTCTTGCCTTATGCGTTCATAGAAAAAAACTAGAAATATCTGCGGCGACCACAATAATTGCAGGGAGGTAGAAGATGAGAACGAAGGGGTAGAGGGGGGCTATCGTCAGGAGGTGTCGTTACCACCTGACGTCATGGAAGCGACCCGTTTGAAGCTACCGGACCCTGAAAGATCGTCCCCCCCCCCCCCCCTGAAGAAACTAGGAGTTGGGAGGGGGAGAGAGGTTTGAGGGGTCCGCCCCCCCTCCCCAAAGAAACTGAAGGTTGGGTGGGGGGGGGGGGGGAGAAGTTTGAGGGGTAGCGACAAGAGGTGTCGTTACCTACCTGACGTCACGGAGGCCGTCTTTCGAAGCTACCAGACTCTGGAAGACCCCTCCCCCCCCTTCCGTTTTTAACATCCCACAGACGACGTCTCTGATGGGGCCTGTTACGCGTGACTAAAGCCCGAAAAGAAGATGCCGCCAATTTCGCCGTACAACCCTCTCCCACCTTCCTCAACGGAATGCCGTGCCCAATTTCGAACTACCCCGCGGGCCGGATGCTCCTGGACTCGCCGCTAAGGTCTCGGACACGAACAGTCAAGAGACAAAAAGAAAGGGACGCGGACTCCGAACGCGCCCGGAATCGCTGCTGCTTGCATGCTTCGTGCACGTACGGGTTTTTGTCTCGATTACGGGGTCTGCTTCTGTGGGCTGCCATATCCCCGCAGTTGTCGATGCCACGTCGAGATCCGCCTTCGGGAATCGCACGCGCGCGCGACAGTCTGTCACGGCTCGTTCCGTGCGGGGAAACGCGCCGGTGACGTTGCCCAACGCGCCGCGGCTTCAGCCGTGCCAGCGAGGTAGGCGCATGATGGGCGGGAGACGGCACGACTGGTGCCGTATATACGTGCGTATGTAGTGTACGTGCAGCGTACATACATCCAGGCAGGAGAGGGTTGAGAGAGGAGTTACTGTGCTGTCCCGCATATAGGTTTCGTTAGAATGTACGTGCGCGCGCCGTACGGCGAGACACTGGAGGGCAGATATGACTCCGAACAGAGTTGCCAGATGCCACCGAGGTAACAAGCAAATAATCATCCTACATGAAACCCCCCCTAAAAATAGTGGCACCGACTTTTGAGGAGAAGCCTAAAAGAAGCGGAAAGTTTAATGGTTTTCTTACTCTTGCAAATGTCTTATTATAATGCAGAATCACAGATAGATGGGCGACACAGTATTAATGAGAACTAACAGACAATAATACCAGGGAATGTATATGTGATGTTATTAGTAGTAAATGTAATGTAAGTATGAAGAAAGAAACTTGAACGAAAAGATAACTTGCCGCGGGTCGGGACCGAACCTGCGACCTTCGAATAACGCGTCCGATGCTCGGGCGCGCGATATATATATATATATATATATATATATATAGGCCTCATAGGTCTTCTAATTCTATTTCTTGCTGGAAAGCACGAAATGTTGGGTGACCATGTGGTGACCCCTTTAGTGACGATGCCGTCAGTAACATGACAAGTTAAAAATGAACAGACGTGTTGATTTTTATCGTAGTACGTAGCAGCAACGCCCCGTCCTGAAATTCGGACGTTGCGTTAACTATATAAGCCCACAAGACGGCCATGGCGTGTTTCCGGTTAGCTAACGTCCGAGTCCCGAAGCTAGGGGCCACGCGGAAGTCGTAAGTTCACGGACGTGGCCCCTCTTTTGGCGCCGTCTCTTCATTCGATTTCGTTTTCTTCGCCGGTGAGTGGGAATCGAATCCGTGACCTGTGCCGCGCGCCATCGTGGCAGATGCTCGATCAAGCGTGCGCGAGTCGACAGCTGCGTCGGTTCTTCCGAAACGCTCCCTGCACGCCTAGAACGCAAACAAGTCCGTTCGCGAACCACGCATCCTTTCGACAGTCGCCCACCAATGCAATATAAGAAACAAAAAAAATGGACATGTAACAACGCCAATATCAATATACATGGGTACATGATAAAAAGATAATAATAAGACGTGCAAACAGTGAACAAGACAGCACAAATGCGACTATAATTTAAATGGGCGCACAGCGCAAAAGAACTCATCTGCGCATGCGTAGATGTTGTAGCGCCAACCTGTCGATTCGGCACACGTGGGGATCATGTATGTGCGTATTTGTGCACCTTGCCTTGTTATTATGATGAATACTTACGATTTAGCTAAGCTTATAATAATAATATAATAATACTAATTATGCTTTTTACGTCCCAAAACCACGATATATGGTTATGAGAGACGCCATAGTGGAGGGCTCCGGAAGTTTTGGCCCCCTGGGTTGCTCTAACGTGCACCTAAACCTAACTACACGGGCCTCAAGCATTTCCGCATCCATCGAAAATGCGGCCGGGATTCGATCCCGCGACCTTAAGGTCAGCAGTCGAGCATCACCACCACTGGACCACCGTGGCACGTTGACTCGCTCAGGTTTCCGTGGGTCTATCATAAAAGCGAAGACCAGCGCACACGACCGCCCAGCGTCGTACGTTCGTGTATAGAATCGGTTAGCTGTAACTACTTGTGCCGACACCTGTCCTCGTTGTATACTATCACTCCCGGCCTGCCAATAGGAAGGCGCCGAGTGGGCTGGCGCGCTAACTCGGTCACCCGGTCTATCCTCGAGAGATGGCTGTCTTCGTGCACGCGAAGCAGGCTTGACAGCTTCTTCCAATGACTTCACGACGTTCGTGCCACCGCCAACTCGGAAAAAGTGT
Organism: Rhipicephalus appendiculatus; assembly: GCA_030522465.1. Classification (NCBI taxonomy): domain Eukaryota; kingdom Metazoa; phylum Arthropoda; class Arachnida; order Ixodida; family Ixodidae; genus Rhipicephalus; species Rhipicephalus appendiculatus. The sequence continues at coordinate 3,357,619 of JALIZH010032968.1, forward strand.
CAATTACATGTTACTGCATCGTTGATACCGTGCCGAAGAAAAACACGTTGTTCGGGCCTGAGCATTGTGGTCGAGATCTTACAGGCCCACTCTTCTTCCGGGATTAAAAAATAACAGTTCAGTACTGCGGGGTGTCGTGGATGATGAAGACATCAGTGATGGCAACGCGCAGGCAGCCTGGCAATGCGTGTCAAGAGGTCACTGGTCCCGGTGCGGAAGCACGGAGAACGTAGTTTCGATTGTACACCTCCGTATCGGGTGGCATGTCACAGCTGGTGGTTATCACAACTTTGTTCGTGAGTGCAGGCGCGCGTGCGTGATCTTGCACGTGATTGGTTGTTTGGCTGTTGGCGGTGCTGAACAACGGGGTGAAGCCTAACTGTTGTGGGGTAACAAAGCTGTAATCGTGATAATTTAAACGTCTTTAGAGGTGAAGGGCTTCCGATACGATCTCACTTTGACGCTAATCACAGGAAGTTATGAAAGGCTGCGCGTGCGCACTGCGTACGATGCCCACACGCACGATGTATGCAGTCTGACAGGAAAGCTTTCGGAAAAGGGTAGTCACGAAATAGTGACGTGTCATCGTGGCTTCGACATTCACTCTAACAGTTTTTCAGGCGCACTGTGAGTGAATACTCACTGGGTGTTCATATATTCGTGGTATCACACGGAGTCGACAGCGAGTGTCTAGACTTCACGAAATGAAGCTTTCACTCGCTGTCCTGTCCACTTAATGTGGACGGCTACCTGGCCATTCAGCAATGTTGTCCTTATTCTCTCTCCCTGTCGTGATGCGCTACGCCATATTAATTATGAATCATAACCAACTAGCCCGGCAACGTGCCTTAGCAAACTTCATTTAAAGTGTATTGATCCCGGAGGCAGGAAAACTAGAACAGCGTACATGTTCAACATAACATTGATTAGTAATGTTAACTCATGATTGTTAATAATATCTGAGGTTTTACGTCCCAAAATTATGATAATGAGGGACGCCGTAGTAGAGGGCTCCGGAAGCCAGGGGGCACGGGCCCGGTGTGCCACCCCTGGCTACGCGACTGTGTTAGTCGCCTTCACTGCGTGTCGTTGTTGCTGTTGTTTTCTCTCCCCCCCCCCCCCCCTTCCCATTTTTTTTGCGTCAGATGAAATGCCAAGCCGACAACAGCCCAGAAAATGTACAGACAAGAAAAATTAATTACGATGGCAAGCTAGTTTCTGTTCCCACTGTACCCTGACGTCACGACACGGTGTGAGCCTTCTCGTCGCGTGCTCGCCCAAGATATCGTGGCGTTTCCACGGCCGCTCCACTTCGTTAGTGATGCTCGAGCGGCCATTTTCTACGCTTTTGGTGACTCACAGGCAGGTATTTTTTAATGTTTTGGTACGTGACGTCATCACAACAAGCCATACTGGTGCTCGAAGTCACCAGAATTGACACTATAACCTGGCTAGCCTGACGTCACGCTGGTGTCGATGCCAGTAGGTGCGCCTTACGAAATTGACTTTAATATGAAAATAAAATATTGTAGAAATGTTTGCTGAGCTTCATACTCCATCTCTGTATACAGATCTGTCTGACGGAGAAAACTCAGCTTCTTGGATTGCAGTCAGTGCCCCTCTAAAGCTGTAGAGAAGCAGCGCTGACATAATTGTTGCTTACATTTCTAATAGCATACTGCAATCGATCGATCGACCAGCGAACGACTTCATCAGTGCATTAGTACAAACGCGGGGGCAAATAGAGAGCGTGGAACGCAGGCAGACACTCTGGGATTTTCTTCGCGTCCTCTCCAAAAGCCGCGCGCCAATCTGACCCGGCAGGGGAGGGGGTGAAAGGGGGGGCGCGTCGGGTCCTTGGAAGGCCGCCACAGTGAAAGGGCTAACGGCCTTGGCTTCGCCCGCCACTCACGAGGAAAGCCTGCGCGCACGAAAAGAAAAAAAAAAGTGAAAGAGAATCGTAATCCTCCTCTCAACTGTCGCCGCATCTCAGGTAGCGTCGATGCGGCACACGAAACGGCGTGGTTCACGCATGGCAAGGCCGTTGCTTGCTGCTTTCACTCGAAGGTATACAGTCGGCCGCAAAAGTTTACGTGCCACGCGAATGACGCGGCAGATGTGAAATATTGAAGCCAGTGTGCTTCTTTCGAGCCACTTTCCGCATGGGGCTACGAAGATGCCTCACCCAGCTCAACTACCGTGTTTACTGTCATACTACCAGCACAGGCTAATGTTGGCTTTTCGCATTTTTTTTATCACCCACGCGGTCGCCCTATGGTTACGGTGCTCTACTACTGACCCAAAGGTCGTTGGATCGAATCCCAGCCGCGGCGGCCACTTTTCCACGGAGGCAAAATACTTACCGGACCCTTGTACTTAGATTTAGGTGCATGTTAAAGAACCCCCCCGTGGCCGAAATTTCCAGAGCCTCCCACTACCACGTCCCGCATAGACCTATAGGGGTTTTCGGACGTTAAACCCCAACATTTATTATTATTATTATTACTATTATTATTATTATTATTATTATTATTATTATTATTATTATTATTATTATTATTATTATTATTATTATTATTATTATTATTATTATTATTATTATTATTATTATTGCGTACGCAGGAGGACAGGGTGGTCAGGGAGACAAAAAGTACTACAAGTTTCTCTACTGAGATGTTATTACCGGGACGATGGAAAGAGATAAGTTGTTTTGTCGAACCGCAGAAAAAGCGCACCGTTGCCGCAAGTAGTGTGCTTTGCATTTCATTGACGCAGATAAATGAGCTCTGCGTTTAGGTCTCATTTCTCGGTCTCGTTTCTATGCCCCCTATAACTCCGTCACCGCTGTCTTTCCGCCAAGGATATTGCGTCATTACGAAACTATTCCAAGGTGCGAAACCGCATAAATCAGCGCATAACCGCGTCTGACGCGTCACCAAAATTACACGCGAGTAGAGGTGCGAGAATGAAGTCACTGCTAAGAGGATGCGTAGTTAAGGATGTCGCGGCGTCGCTTTCTTTAACGCGGAAGCGCTCATACGCGCGCCGGTGTGCACCAGTTGTGGTTCCAGCTCTCGTGTTATGGTGTGACCGGTGTATAAGACAACTGTAAGGCGAAAGCCACCTTCTTTTCCCTTCTCGGTCGATGTGTTCATCCTCCCCCATTCCCACCGAAAACTGTTCTGCGTCTGATTCGCCGTTTGTGATGTCATAACGCGGAACTGTTACGTCGGCGAAAACAGTTACCTTTCTCTCCTCCTCTATGGCCTTCATTCCCCCTCCCTCCTTCTCCAGTGCAGGGTAGCCTGCCGAGGCTCCACCCTGGTTAACCTCCCTGCCTTTCTTCTATTCTCTCTCTCTCTGCACCTCGGCTGGTTTTGTACCACCTCGTGATCGACTGACCTTTGACAAAGCGATGATATCACGTAAAATTAATGTCTATAGAGTCCTGATAGAATAAAAAATTTGTCTTAACTGACTGAATGTTTTTACTTTAGTGTCCCTTTAACCAGCAATAACTATGCCATGTTAACCAGAACCAAGATAGAAAAAAATACATCACCCTCGAAATGTACGCTGCAGAAAATTTGCTACGCGTTATGACGAGTGCTGTGCGAAGCTTTTTCCGCGTTCCACTATGTCTCGTTGCGCGATACACGGCCGGGAAACGACGACGGACGGAGGAGATCGCAGGTTGTGTTCTGGCGACGTGATAATGAGGGGTCCACCAAAGTCCCCTTGGGCGGTGGTGTGCATGCCGACCGACGGACTTATCTGTCACCTATCCACGCGTACTACATGCCTCTGGCGTATGATGTCGCCTCGGCGGTGCAGAGGCTGCCAGGTGCGGGAAATATCCTATAGCCGTTCTGAGGCCGTTCCCGGGCCAGAGGACAGCACCGCTTCTCCTCCAAACAAATGTTGAGTTAATGACGATATAATAATTGTTGAGGTTTAACGTCCCAAAACCACGATATTGTATGAGAGACGCCGTAGTGGAGGGCTTTGGAAGTTTTGGACCACCTGGCGTTCTTTAACGTGCACCTAAATCTAAGCATACGGACCTTCAGCATTTTCGTCGCCATAGAAAATTAAATAAAGCATAAAGCACTCCTTTGGCCTAGTTGGTACAAGCTTGATGTATATCGCGGAATATTGCGCTGCATAGCTGTAACAGGGTGGACACTAACAGTGGCACAGGAAAAACACAACCAGAACAGGCTGGCGCAACCAGAACAGGTTGCGCCCACCTGTTCTGGTTGAGTTTTATCTATGCATCTGTCAGTGTCCACACTGTTACAACTATGCAGCGCAATATTCCGAAACATATATCAAGCCATAGACAATGTCGCCGCCACGGCCGGGTTTCCATCCCGCGACCTTCTGGTCAGCAGTCGAGCACCGGTCATAACCACTCAACCACCGCGGCGGCTAAATGCTAAGTTCTCATACCCGTTTATGATGGAACCGTGACGACGACATGGCACGCCGACAAGCTGAGACACTATAGATAAGGTGCTTTGCCCCAGTGGCTAAGCCAGAGGGTGGCACACCGGGCCCATGCCCCGCCCCCCCGAAATTTTTTTCGGCACGGCATACAGAGCGAAAAATGACCATTTCAAAAGGTGCCCCCCCCCCCCCCCTCCCACCCGAAAAACATTTCTGGCTATGCCCCTGCTTCACCCCTAAAAGTAGGAGATTTCTTTCGTCTTCGAGCCGCGTTAGGAGAATGCATAAGACACCCTTGTGTGTTTTTCATTCCCGCATGTGTCTCCGGTGCAGCAACAACCGCAACTGTACTTAGGGTAGCGTGGTGGGTGTGACGTCACAGGTTTTCAGCCCGCGGGGGGCTTCATTTGTGAGATGGAGCTGGCGCGTCGCCCCCTCTTAATTCGCGCGCGTGAGTAATTTGCGGCTTCGCGCTGTGTGATTACCGCGCTTGTCGCGCGCCCTCCTCTCCCACACTTCAAAACCTCCTCGCCCTCTACATTGTATAGAGGCCAATGTTAGGTGACGACCACGGCATGATCGGCAGGGACTACGGACGCGCATTAGCCGGAAAAGAAAGAGGGTGACAAATTGCGGCGAAACTTTTATGTGTAACCTCGACAAGAAGAAAAGAGAGGCATAGATAGAATGACGGGTCTGTGATGCTGATTTCGATGTTGCCAGCGTGTCTTTTGTCACATTCGACGCCGGAAGTTTCATTTGCGAAAGTGTCTAACGTTCCATATTATGAAGCAAGGTGAGACAGCTTGTGCTGGCAATATATTGTTGAGGTTTTACGGCTTAGAGCCAGGATATGATTTGGGGGGGACGCCATAGTGAAGGGCTCTGGAACTTTCGACTACCCAGGGTTCCTTAAGGGGGCAATGACGCCCAATCTTCGATCATAATCTGTGTTATATGGGGGTTAAGCCTTCTCGTTCCCTTTATCTGGCAAAATTTTGGCGCATTTTAGTCGAGCACTTAATTTATTATTCAATACATTTTTTTTTATAACCGCCGAGCGTTCTGAGAGTCAAGCAACACTGGCGCACTCGCGAGCCGTGACGTAACAGGTACCTTGCTGTGCGAGCGTCTCCATTCCGGCGAACGATATTGTGCCGTGGTCAGCTGCGCATGAAATCGAGATGTTTTAGCTTTCTTAAGCTTGGCACTGAATTTGAACGATTTGCAGCGGCTGAAACTTTGGTAGAAGACGATGGCTCCGTCGTAAAATAGTCCATAAAATAGTCTATAGCCGGCGAATTCTAGGGCTTGTTTTGCACTGAAATATTATTTTGCAGCCTTCTTTTCATGTATGTATAGGTATAATAGACCTCATGTATTTCTACTTTTCGCTGAATATCGCAAATTCTTGGGTTATCGAGACATATGGTCCGCTTAACGTGCACCTAAATATAAGCACATGGTCCTCTAACATTTCGCCTCCATCGAAATGCGGCCATCGCTACCGGGATTCGATCCCTCGACCTTCGGGCTAGCAACAAAGCACCGCAACACCGGCACGGCGCGCATCGTTTGTTGGAATTGCAATCCATCTCCAGCCAATCACCCGATTTCCTTGAAAACTTCAACAGCGCAACAACCTCAACAACATACACCCACCTGCGGTCGTATCACTCCCAGCTGCACGCGCTGTCTCTTTATTTTACTTTTTCTTTTTCGTTCATTTTCGCCAATTTCTGTCAAACGTATCTGCTTTGTTTACGCCAGCACGCTGTGATTCACCCATACCGGCTCCGCGAGACCTTGGCGAGAGAAAAAAAAGTCAAGTTTCCGCCTTTTCAATCAATTCTTCTGTCTTTTTTTTATTCTTTCCGTATGCAAAGAGCACCGGTGTAATTAACCTTTCACTTTCGCTGTCTACGCGCGCCGCGGGCTTTCGAGGATTTATTTTTTATTTATTTCTCGCGCGCGCTCTATGTCCGGCAGAAGAGACGACGCCCGCAAAAGTAATGAGTCACGCAGGAACCGGCGCGAAATAGCGAACTTCTTGCTTCAGCGATGAAAATGGAAAGAACTTGATTGTGGCCCGAGAAGTGGGCAATTCCTTACGAAAGAGCCTCGTACACTATTCCCGATTTTTTGTTTTCTTTTTTCACGAAACGCTTTAAATATACGAAGTGAGGAAGTATCCTCCAGCCAGGCCCGTCGTTGGAACGAAAGTTTCAGCAAGGCGACTTCTCTTCTAAGTGCTTTTGGACCGGCAATAGTGCATTCACGAATGACCTTAAATATCTCACCCGAAGGATCGCGGGTTCGATCCCGGCCGCGGCGGTCGCATTTCAATGGAGGTGGAAAGCAAGAGGCCCGTGTACTGTGCGATGTCAGTGCGCGTTAAAGAACACCAGATGGTCAAAATTTCCGGAGCCCTCCACTACGGCGTCTCTGATAATCATATCGTGTTTCTGAGACGTTCAACCCCAGATTTTATTATTACTGTGCGCTCGCTGACGCCGGGATTTTACATTGATAATAATTGTCGCGGTCTTACGTTTCGAAACAACGATATTACCCGGAAAATTTGATCATCCGGGATTTCTTAAACGTGCGCCTAAAACATGGGCCATCTTGTCACCATCGAAATGCGGCCGTCGTGGCAGCGCCGGGAGAAATATAGCGTATGACACCGAAATCTGTGGGTTTTGGAATAAACAGTCGTAGGTATCGCTTGTCCCTTGGGTATCTTCTTTGTGCGGGGCGTTTTTTCTTGGGTTAAGTAATTTTTGTGAGGTACAAAAGCTTCGCTTAAAAAGTAAATACGAACTTTCGCACATAGCAGTTTTGAAGCGAGAAGTAACTTTTGTAGTGAAGCTTCTGTCTGGCAGCCTCGTTTCACGCGAGCATTTGAAAAACCGTCACCCACCTTTAAAATACATTTAATTTCATCCCGCTGTGCGGACGGTGTCAGCCCAGTGTCCAGCGGGTGTCAAACGGCTTTCAGCTCACTCCTGCTGACCACACCCCGCGTCATCTCCAAGCGACAACGACATCATGCAGTGTAGCAGGCGTATCGCTAGTGCGAAGTTTTTCCAGAAAGTAAAGGAAGTAGGCTGACGCCATGACACCCCGCAGCGCGCATGCGCGTTCCTTTTTCCCGCCTTTTCATTATTTCCCCGCTTCCAGTCCCGCCTTTATTCTCGGGTGTCGCGAAGATGCTCCCGCGATCGATGCTCTTACGCTCGGCGGGAAGCTCATGTGCGCGCATTTGCAAAAAGATGGGCGTTCAAACAGGGACGTCCGCGTGCAAAACAGGCACTTGCCCCTTGATTCCCCCCCCTCCCCCCCACAAAGTCCACACCAGCACTTGCCCCCCCATCGAAGCCACAACAGCGCCCCATAGAAAACCAGAAATAGCGTGAACCATAGGACAACAAGACACAGACGAACTTAGTGCTTTGTTCGTCTGTGTCCTGTTGTCCTGTGATTCGTGCTGTTTCTTGCTTTCTATGGACATGTACCAACCAGCCCAAATAACCACTCCAGTGTAGATCGACGCACCCCCACCCCCCCTTCTTTCACACCCAAGACAAAGTCCTGCCAACGTCGATGCGGTCCGAAGGCAGCTTCCTGATGTTCGCCACACAGCACGCGGCATCCCAGCGGTAGGCCGCTCCGAAGGCGCGGATGCATTGCAAGGAAGCCTACTGAAGGCGGTACACAATACCAGGAATTCGAGCCGAAAAAGAAGAACGCGCTCTTTGCCTTTACATTCGAAAATAAAAGCGATCGCGGCAAAAAAAAAAAAAAAAAGGAACCGACGCTTTTGGCGGACACGCAAGCACGGATGTTTTCTATAAAAGAGAGCGTGGCAGTTCAGCTTGCGCTCTTCCATCAATTTCGCCCGGTATTGATCCATCAATTCCATCCATCAATGTCATCCGCTACACACGACAGGAAAGCGTGGACTATGGCTTCGTTTGGCATGTGTTGCTACAATGTAAAACACTTCCGCCATGCTGCCTCTTTTGATATGAAAGAGCGCAGCCTGTGTCCAACTTCGCGGCCTTACTAACACCGCAATCCTTTTCTAACGAAAGTACACCGCGGTGCGTTGCTCGGCTGCTGACCCGAAGGTCGCGGGTTCGATACCAGCCCCGGTGGTCGCATTTCGATGGAAGGCGAAATGCTAGAGGCCCGTGTACTGTGCGATGTCAGTGCACGTTGAAGAACACCAGATGGTCGAAAATTCCGGAGCCCCCCATATACGGCGTCCCTCATAATCATATTGTGGCCTTTGGGACGTAAAACCCCAGATATTATATTTCATACCAAAAAATAAAAAAACGGGAAGGGGTTGGAGGGCACTCGTCAATCGCCGCGTGTCACTACATATATGTAGAAAATAATCAGTCACGTGTCCTCTTTTGAAGTGAAGGCCGAACATATTGCCCCTCTTCACGTCCGTGCGTACTTGTCACCTAGGGTGCCTGAATGGTTTCCCCTCGCCCGAGCGGCGGGCGAGGGAAACCATTCAGGCACCCTAGTCGCACCATCCGCACCCTGTCATTCCGAAGCCTTTCGGCACGTGTGAATCAATATCGTTGAATCAAGCTATCAAAAGCTACCAATCAGTCCACGGAATAGAACACGCTTTGGGGACACTCTGAGATTACTGTGCTGTGGCGTATTCAGATTTGTTTTTTTTTTAGGGGGGGGGGGGGGGTATAATTTGTTTTGTATCTTCGGGTGCGTTTTTGCATATGTCCACGCGCACACATCACATACAAAACGTAAAGATTACGAAGGGAGGGTTAAACTTTCAGCCCCCCCCCCCCTCCACAGGCGACGCCACTGCACTATGGCGTTCGGATCCTGGTTAAAGCTAGGCTGGGCAGTGACTTCAAGTCTTGCTGCAGTATAATAATAATAATAAATAGCGGGGTTTTACGTCCTAAACCCACGATATGATTATGAGGCACGCCGCTGCGGAGGGCTTCGCAAATTTTTACCATCTGTTCTTCTTTAACGTGCACTGACATCGCACAGTACACGGGCCTCAACCATTTCGCCTCCATCGAAATGCGACCGCCGCGGCCGGGATCGAACCCGCGACCTTCGGGTCAGCACCCGAGTTCGCGTGTCGTGACTACGCACGCCTGCCGTCACCCGCGCATTCGCGACCCGAGATGGCCCGCATTTGGAAAGAGGACTCTGGCTCGCCGCGCCCAGCGGGATACGGCGCGTCGACAGTCGCTCTTTCTTTCTTTCTTTCTTTCTTTCTTTCTTTCTTTCTTTCTTTCTTTCTTTCTTTCTTTCTTTCTTTCTTTCTTTCTTTCTTTCTTTCTTTCTCTCTTTCTTTCTTTCTTTCTTTCTTTCTTTCTTTCTTTCTTTCTTTCTTTCAACTGCGACGCTGCGGGGGTATTGCCCGGCGGGACACCAGCTCCCCCGCTGACCAGAGCGGCAGGAGACGACGAGCGCGACTGCCCCCCCCCCCCCCCCCCCCTCTCCCCCGTCCTGTCGCACGAGTGTCCACTGACTCACGGACTGAGTCGCCACTTTCGGATGAACGCAGCAGCCCACTCGGAGAGGCTACCTTGTTTCGTGATGAGGGCGATTATCTGTCTTCGCGTCATCCACCCTTTTAATCTCTTCCTTTTTTAAAAGTTTTAATAAAAGTACTTAAGCATGCATTGGTACCTAATAATATTAATCGTTATTTGGGTTACATCACAAAACCACGATATGATGATTAACGCAGCAGCTCCCTCACAGAGACAACCTTGTTTCGTGATGAGGACGATTATTTGTCTAGGCGTGAATGCAGGCTATATGCATCAGAGAGAGTCTCTGAAGGCCGCCTTAAATCTTCAACGGGACTCGAACTTAGAATTGCGAGATATCCTGGGGCCATGGCAAAGCAGCACTACTGCGTTACGCGCCACGAAAGCGTCGTTGACTTTCTTGCGGGCCACGAACCTGAATGAAACTTTGCAAATAGTGTAGTCAACGTGTGTGTGGCCGAATGTGTTATGTATTTATCAGTGGATATATCATAATCATCACCCAGCACCTGGAGTAGCATGTCAGGCGTAAAACCAGGCAAAGATCTCCAGCTCATCATTAATATATATATATATATATATATATATATATATATATATATATATATATATATATATATATATATATATATATATATATATATATATATATATATATAGAGTCCCCCAATTTAATCTCTTCTTCCTTTCTTAAGTTTTATTAAATGTACTTAAGCACGCATTGGTGTATAATAATAATAATAATAATAATAATAATAATAATCAGAATTTTACGTGCCAAAACCTCGATATGATCATAAGGCACGCCGTAGTGGAGGGCTCCGGAAATTTTCGAACACCTGGTGATATTTAACATGCTCCAAAACCTAAGCACACGGGCCTGCAGCGTTTCGCCTCCACTGAAATGAAGTCGCCGCGGTCGAGATTCGAGCCCGCGGCCTTCATTAGCAGCGGAGCATTATAACCACTGGACCAGTGTGGAGGGCAAAGCATCGCAGCTACGAAACTATGCATACTTGCGTACGGTATGTACTACCTAACGTTAGGCAAGCTTAAGACGAACCAAAACTCTCACATTATGCGGTTAGTGTCGCTATAAAGGGTTCGATCTGTTCTTTCCAACCGTAACACTGTTTATGCGCAGCGATTGTCAGTTAATTAAAAATAAACAAATTAAAACAAACACCTGCTTGGCTAGAGTTCGCTGGCACACCCTGACATGTACATATAAATAGAAAAGACAGTGCAGTGTAAGCTTCATTACATAGGGAATCGCACCCCTAACTGAAGATGCATTAATATTCATTTGTGTCTCCGGGAATGAATAACACGGTGTTTATCTGAGCCTGCGCACGGCGTGATTCACGCATTCGCGCGACATGCCTTTATAGCTCAGCGCTTTCTTACTTATTATTATTCTTTTTTTTTCAATGAACGGGCCGGGCTCCTTTTCTGATAAACGCGACCCTGACTCGCCGCCCGACTAATACGGGCGCTAATCGCAACCGGGCACGTAATCTGCCCGTGTCTGGCACAATTAGGAGAGGTGTCGATCGTGTCGCAGATAAGTATCTGCGACCTGCCGCTCCCCCATCTCTCCCCGCCGGTAATCTGACCTTGCCCCGGTCGCGCCTCTGCTTTTTGCGACTGCAAATTGAGATCGCTGCTGAGAAGACCGACGCCCAAAGGGTCGCTGAACTTGGGTCGTGATGGTTTTTATAAGAACGCCGCTGCGTAAGTGCGGCATCGCATTTCGGGGTATTAGTGTACCCCACACAGCGCTTATATCTGTCCCCTCGCTTCGTCCCTCGTTTATTTCTAGCGCTTTCATATTTTGTAGCATTTTTCTTGACCAATATTTTGGGCAATCAAGTACCAACTATCCCAAACCTTTCACGCTAATAACAATAAAAAAAATATATCTCTTGATCGCAGAAAAGGTTTTGTGATACAGAGATGGGTATTTGTCAGCCAGTGGACACAGCGATCAATGGAAAGGAAAAATGATAGGGATAACGTTAAGAAGCAAGAGGAGAGCAGAGTGGGTTTGGGAACAAACGGGGGTTAATAAGGACATCTTAGTCGAAATCAAGAAGAAGAAATGGACATGGGCCGGGCACGTAGCGCGTAGGTAGGATAACCGCTGGTCATTAAAGAGTAATAGACTGCATTCCAAGAGAAGGCAAACGCGTGAGGGGGAGACAGAGAATTAGGTGGGCAGATGAGATTAAGAAGTTTGCAGGTATAACGTGGCAGCAGAAAGCACAGGACCGGGTTGATTGGTGGAACATGGGAGAGGCCTTTGGCCCTGCAGTGGGCGTAGTCAGGCTGATGGTGATTATGGTGGTGGTGGGGCTGATGTTGATAACGGCACAGCCAGGGGGGTGGTTTAGGGGCTGCAGCCCCCCTCCCCCACTCTATCCATCCGAAAAAAATTTGTGGCTATGCCCCCGCTGTCATTAATGCCATGACTGTAGCAGTCTGCCGCTTTTTCCCTCTTTCGCAAGTGTAACATATTCAGTTTCCACGAAAATAAGAGTAAGCGAAGAATCATGGAAGCTAATTTATCACCGAATGATTGGGCTGTGTTAGTAAATCATTCGTGTTACCCGCCGCAGTAGACTACTGGTTATGGCGCTCGAGCACTGACCCGAAGGTCGCGGGATTCAATCCCAGCCGCGGCGGCCGATTTTAGGTGGAAGGTAAATTCGGAAGTCCCGTTAGCTAAGATTTAGGTGCACGTTAACGAACACCAAATGGTCGAAGTTTCCGGAGCCCTCAACTACGGCGTTCCTCATGGTGATATAAATATTTTGAGACGTTAAACCCCAACAATTATTATTATGGTGGTGACCACATATCGAACATTTCATTAATGTTCTGCATTACTTTATAGATGATACCTCCTGTGATTGATTCCCTACTATATGTTTCATCTTTGCTAGTGCTGTGATTTCTTTTTGTTACGAGTGCTGCCGTAATAATTGTTTAATTTGTATTGCACTGTTCCTTATGTCATTTTGTACATGATTGCTGTTCACACATATTGTAATTTGAGAGCGCCACTGAAGTTCACTTTTTGTACTGCCCCCCCCCCCTTACACGATGCCTCAACGGAGGCCTGTAAGGTATTTTTAAATAAATAAATAAATAAATAAATAAATAAATAAATAAATAAATAAATAAATAAATAAATAAATAAATAAATAAATAAATAAATAAATAAATAAATAAATAAATAAACTAAAATGGTGGCAAGTGAGTCGTTCATTTGTTGTCGCAGAGCTGTCGCACTTGAAGGCTTGCCCCAAGACCAGGGCGGCTGCCGCGTCATGACGCATCACGTCATGTTTGAGTAGTTTACTCTTATTTCCGACGTCCGTAGCGGAATCCACGCTTGATTGGCAGATGTTCGAATTGCCGCCTACGATCGAACACGAAAGGACGCAATATTCCCCGCGATTCATCGCCGTATAGTATAGTACAGTGCAGTCACCTATGACATCGCGTTTCCGCTGACGCGTACCTTCAAAAAAAAAAAAAAAAACGCGTGCTTCACGCAATCCAGTGAACATGCATGCATAGATTTCAAATTCGATCTGCAAGTTGTCGTCAAAGTACTGGGCGTGTCACACGATACAGCAATTGGAAGTGACCTCCTTGCGCACACGGGTCAAGCGTGCGACTGGCGATTCGCGCAAGGCTTGAATATTTCGACGGCCCCGCATTCGCAGTGTGTGTCGACGCATTCGACAACCGTGAGACGTTGGAATAACTTCGATAAAAAGAAGAACGTCCCCGGCGCAATTGGTCCTGCTAACGTTTGATTCAGTCACTGTCGTGCAGTCGCTGTAGGCCGACCTCAGCATTTATGATCAAAGTTCCGAGTTTTCAGTAGTTTCGGAAAATTAGTTTTTTTTCTTTTTGTCAGCTGCATCAACGCATATCGTGTTATTTTATTATTGCCATCTCGAACACCTCATCCGGAAGTTGCAAGTCGGCGTACAAAACCGCTGACATTTTGAGTTAACGTTAAGATCTTTTTCTCACAGACGTACTGCAATAGAGTGTAAGTAGACATGATATCACGTCTAAAATAACAGCCTCAAACTAGGTTGCTCACTTGAGTTTCTGTACACATTATTTGTAAAAAAGCAAATCATAAAACAAATCGTTACGCAACGTTGCGAGAAATCCATAGGAATATTTCATATCTATAAGCATCAGGGACCTAATTTAAACGGTTTCTTGTTTAGCGCAAACTTCCAAGACAAGAGACAAAAGAAAATTGCGGCACACACAGGCGCTTGAGTGCGTCGCAGCTATTTCGTCCCTTGTATCTGACGTTATATAATAATAATTGATGGGGTTTATCGTCCCAAAACCACGATATGATTATGAGAGACGCCGTAGTGGAGGGCTCCGGAAATTTTGACCATGTGGTGTTCCTTAACGTGCACTTAAATCTGAGTACACGGGTATCAACCATTTTCGCCACCATCGAAAATGCGGCCCCCGCGGCAGGGATTCGATCCCGCGGCCTGCGGGTCAGCAGTCGAGCACCACAACCACTAGACTACCGTGGCGGGTTGCATATGACGTTGGCGCTAAAGTAGCATCAATGGATTACCAACTAAGCAAAACATGCATATTGTCTATCCAAACGCTTGAGCCACCTGCATATATTTCCGTGGTGACTTCAAGAACACCGAATTTAAAGTAACTGCAGATGTTGTTAATTTTGGCTGGGCCACATGTTTGTTCAATAAAGAGTTGAGTCTTTATTTGTTTGATTCCTGCCTTCCCGCCGTCACAGCCACGTGACAACATATTAAATAACACTAGTCTTGCAAAGGGACGGTCAAATGACCATGCAGCAAGTGCGCTGAATAGTCAAGACATAAATTATAGAAAAAATAGAGGCAGAGCTTTGTACAAGCTGGTTCAGTACTCTTTCGTTATGAAAATTAAAGGACATTCCCGGATATGTCAAAGCATTTATGCTATTAATTTGTGTCCTTTTATTTATTTTTTTTTTTTGTGAGTTGCTTAGGGTGCGTAGATGCCACCGCCGATGAGCCTGTTACGTCATATTTTCAATAAAAATACGGTAAGTCGTATACTGTATCTGTACATCTCCTCCGATCACGTTGCTTCAGAGGGGTGATGCGTACAGGTAAAGCGTAAGCAGGTAAATTCCATCATCGATGCGTTCTCGTGATTTCTCGATTACCGATTCGTTTCCTTCGCGGGGTCGCGACGCTTTCGAAAGAACCGCGCATTCCTCCGATCCCACGCCGCGGCATTCCTTGTTGTAGTATTGGTTTAAGAAGTTACTTCCGCAGAAAAACAGGAAGTACGGGATGGAAAGAAGTCGTGCTGTTCGCGTGCCCGCCTTGCGCGTTTGCCATAATGCTCTTTCTTTCTTTATTGTTTTATTCAGAATTTGTCTCGCCTTGCCCGAAGGCGCTACAACACAATAATAATTGTTGCGGTTTGGTGGCCCATAACCACGGTATGATTATGAGGGACGCCGTAGTGGAGGACTCTGGACATTTCCACCACCTGGGGTTCTAACGTGCTCCTAAATTTAAATACACGGGCCTCGAGCATTATCGCCTCTATTCGAAAATGCTGCCCGCTGCGGTCGGGATGCGATCCCGCGCAATGGCAGAGCCAAGGAAGGGGGGGGAGGGGAGGGGGGGGGGGATCAAGCGCCCCTGAAAATTTTCAGTTTTGCTTGTATATATATGCACGCACACATACAAATGCACGCTCGAACAAACATAAAGTATGGTTGAACCCCCCCCCCCCCCCCCCTCAAAAAAAAAAAAAAAAAAAAAAAAAAAAAAAAAAAACTTCTGGCTACGCCTCTGCCCGCCACCTTCCGGTCAGCAGTCGAGCACTATAACCACTTGACCACCGCGCCGGGTTAAGCCACTACAGCAGGGGGGTTACAACATTTGCGTGAACAAATTTTCTTTTCATTTTGACAGCACACTTGCACTTGAGACGACCTCTTTGATACTTCCAACAAAAGTTGATTTTGCGAATAGGTCTGTCCTGGAACACAGTTCCCTTATTTTGAAAACATGGTCAGTTCTACATAAACGGAAACTCGCGCGAAACAGACAGAAAGTTTCAAGCTTTCCGCGCCAAGATAGTGCACTGGTTCGACGACCGATGCTGCGTCACGCCTTCTTCTTCTTCGTCGTCGCACGTGGTGCGCGTATAATACGCGTTGTACGCGAGAAGCGACGCTGTTGACATAATCGGCGAGCCGACCGCTCCAGTCGGCATTCGGGTCACGTCCACAGCGTCGCCGCAGTCTCGCCGTCGCCCGTTCCGTTCTTCTCCTTCTTCTTCTCTCCATCGACATGTCTGTGTTGTGGACGATCCACTTTCGCTGCTCGCCGAGTCACTCTCCTCCTCCGTCTCTACTCTCGCTGTAGACGAGACCTTCTTCCTCTTCCTCCCAGGTCTTCATCCTCCTTTCTGATCATTTTCTCCGGCTCTTGTCGAAGCCACGCACAGCGCGCTTTTCTCCCAAGCGTTCAGTTCAGTACACATGCCTATGTCACTCACACTGCTAGTACTGTGCACTGGCGGCCTGAGTTATATAATGAGCGAGAAACAGCGCTCCTAGACGGGACGAAAAGTTACACGAAGGACACAGTGGGGGGCCTTACTGTTTTGCCTTACTGGTGCTGTGACGTCAAATATGTTTCCTTTTTCTTTTTTTCACTTTTTCACTTCTCTTTTTTCAAGTCTCGTGGCAGTAAAATTCAGTTGTTAGTCAGCGCTGTGTCTGTGTCCTTCGTGAAACTTTTCGTCCCGTCTAGGAGCGCTGTTTCTCGCTCAGTATGTACCAACTGGCCCGCCAACAATCTTTGTTGAGTTATTACGTATAGGGGAAACACGTGTATGGAAGAACTCGCAGTGTTGAACTCGCAACGCTTTTTGTTCGTAAGGAAGTGCACAGTAAATTGCGGGCCAACATGCGGAAACAGTATGTGGAATCGAAGTTGTATTTTAGAACTTCCTTGTTATGCGAGGTTAGTGCATGTCTGTGTTGGGAATCGTTGCGCATGCAGTCGAACGAACACAGCGGAAAAAAACAAACAAAAAAAAAGCGATGCAGACAGAAAGACCGCAAATTTCTGCGCTCTTTCTGCCCACATCGTTTTTTTCCTGTGTTCTTCCCACCACATGCGCAAAGATTGTCGCCATGTAAGTTGTTTATACAACTTACGCATGATAACAACGGGCATAACCGGTCTCGGGCGCGTTGGCTGGTGTTTCGATAGCTGGATCTATCTTTGTCCAACCCGATGAGACAAACTGATCATACACCGGTGGGCAAAAACGATAATTGCGATATCAACTGCCACCTATTCTGACCTATTGTCTTTGTGTAAGTCAATCAATATGTCAATTAATCAAGTATCTAAACCGTATCTATGCAGGACACGAACCCAATACACTGCTCAAAATTGCGCTTGCGCAAGACGTGTATTAATCCATCCGTGCGTGCACACTACGGGCAACGTCAACAGCCGATAAGAATGGACGGTTAACACAGCCCTGCAGGGCTGCGTTATCCGGTAACTGGTATTAGGTAGCCATGGGTGGCCATGGCTACCTAATAATAATATCTGTGGTGTTACGGGCCGAAACCACGATATCATTATGAGCGACGCCGTAGTGGAGGGCTCCGGAAGGTTCGACCATCTGGTGTTCTTTAATGTGCGCTGACATCGCACAGTACACGGGCCTCTACCATTTCGCCTCCACCGAAATGCGACCGCCGCGGCCGGGACCTTCGGGTCAGCAGACGCTATATGCCACCGCGCGGACAGCCCTGGCTACCTGGACTTTGCGGTACCTATGTCCTCTTCACTTGCAGTTGGCAAGAAAACCCCCTCTTTCACTTGAAACGAATACTCCGCAAGTACTCTACCCCTTCTTGCTAATATACTACAGCGACAGGCAAAACAGGTACAGTATCATTCTGAAGAGCTCGTGAAGAGGTACGAGACATGTTATTACTGAATTCGCGTCACGCGATCTCTTGACGACAAGAGGCGATCAGACGAATTCCACAGCTAGTCTTACCTCTCGGTCACAGAAAAACCGAGCCAGTTCAAGGCATGCCTGCCGACGAGTGTCGCGATACTCTGCACCCAACTAGCGTCGTGCCCACCCGTTTTTTTTTTTTTTTTTTTTTTTTTTTTTTTTTTTTTTTTTTTTTTTTTTGCCATTACCTTGTTTTCTTTGTCGCATTCTTTTCTGGTGGCTTTCCCAGCCGGCGTTTTTCCAGATTCCTCAATGATATCTTAAGTAACCTCGAACTTGTCCATCCGCTGCGTCGTTTGTCAGTCCAGCCGAAAAGAGTCACTTCCGCCTTCCCCTCTCGCCCTCTGACGGACAAACGGCGCGTTTAGCTTTTATCTTTCCCGCCATTTTTTTTTTTTTCGCTCGTTGTTTTGCCTGCTTTTCTAACGGTATTTCATGGTCGCCGTGCTTCGAAGCAGATGCGAACGGACGATAATCTTGGAAGGTCCTTTAAGAGGTACTGGGGGGATGGCTTCACTGTCGGATAGAGCAGTTGCCCTTGATGCATAGGTGTCGAGAGGACTGGGGGGGGGGGGGGTCTACAAACCCCCCCGTGTTTCATTGCGGTGTGGGGGGAGGGGGGAGCGTTGGTGTAGATTGGCTGGGGGGGGGGGGGGGCAATGTTGATGTGGCTTCAGGGGGCGGGGAGGGGTTGGCAAGTGCCTATTCTCACCACCCCCCCTCCATGCCAACGCCCATTCCTTGATGTCTGCTTCCTACAGGAGCATGTTTGAAAAAAAAATACCCGAAAAAAACCGCAGCACACAGGCACGAAATAGACGGGAGGACTTCTCCTTGGAGCCTACTGCGTGTTGTGGCTTTTTTTCGAGCTTTTTTTCAAACGTGACCAACTCGCCCAACTGTACCTGCTAGTTCCTGCAGGAGCCACATAAGTCAGTCTTCGACGCGTCCCTAGGCAGTTTCCTGTTTTAAAGCTGCTCTAGTTAGTTCGACTACTTTGTCTGAGCAGACCTGTTCCAGGTATCAGGGTTTTGCGAAGTGTTTCGATACTTATTTTCGCGTGATCGCTTATACTTTTTTGCTGCGTCACATTCTTGGTCCGTATGCGGAATTCGGTTGTCGGAGCGAATTTACTGTAGCAGTGATACGGAGATGGCTTTTGGGTGTTACAAGCCGCCGTAGAGGTCATCGTCCTCTCTGCGTCGAAGCACGAATGTACCGTGGCAGTGCGATAGTCGCTTCATCCTTGTTTATGCCGAAACGTCCTGCAAATCCTGCGCAAGTAGATGGTTGAACCAGAAGTCGCTAAAGGAATAAGGAATAAACTAAGACTATTTGATAGCAACAACATCGAAATTAAAGAATTTTAGAAGAAGGAAACAGACAAGGCGGTATATTTTACTGCGTTGTATCACGATTTTATAAAAGAGTAAAAAAAAAAAAGAGCAGCTGAAGAATGCTGCCAGAAATTATAGTTCAGATAACAAAAATGCAAGACTTCAAGTTTGGCAAGTGTCCTCGGATTACGAGTCGTGGTGGTCTCGTGGTTAGGGTGCTTTACTGCTGCCCCGAAGGTCGCGGAATCGAATCCCGGCTGCAGCGGCCACATTTGGATCGCGGTGAAACGCTAGAGCCCCGTGTATTTATATTGCCAGAGATCCAGACATATTATTTTTACTGCAAATAGCCCAAGATGTTTTCTTTCTGTGGATAGGATTAGGATGTTGTAGGCTGCCGGCGAATCTAGCCTTGCGAAATTTGCAGGCCATTGCCCCGCCCGGTTTCCTCTTCTCTGATCGTATGGAACCAGTGTTCTTCTTAAAGCGAAGCGCGGCCATGCTCTATAGAAAGTCGCACGCAGCGCGACGCAGTTCTGCCTAACCGGTGGCCTGTGAGCTATTCCGCATACAGTGTTTTACCGGGCCCCCCATATACGCCTGCAGATACGCCTGTCCATTAACTTTTGACTCTTCCTGAACGCGCAGTGCACTGCGAGTTGTTTGCGTGCGTATAAGTTCTCGCGGTGTTGTAAATTTTTAAACGTATTTTTCACCAAAGTTGTTAACATGCACACACACAATCTCTCTCTCTCTCTTTCTTTCTTTCTTTCTTTCTTTCTTTCTTTCTTTCTTTCTTTCTTTCTTTCTTTCTTTCTTTCTTTCTTTCTTTCTTTCTTTCTTTCTTTCTTTCTTTCTTTCTTTCTTTCTTTCTTTCTTTCTTTCAGACGCTACATATGTTCCGGCTTAGGCCTATATCCACACGCAAGCCTTTAGCGCGTGACGAGGTCACAAAATGTGACCCTGTATACTCCATGAGTGCTTACGTTTTTAATTACGATGTCTTCTGCGCCCTGTCAGTCCCAGTCAAAGGTTAAGTCGTGTACTGCCCTCACTGAATGTCGCATTGCATCCACTGCTTTCTGAATTCGATTCCACCATGGACTACGTCATTTGCCACCGAGAGCGAGAGAAAGAGAGGTTCTTCAATGAGTGGCGGAAAGACTTGCTTCGTGTTAGGCCTCAGCACACGCTAATAATAACACCAGGCACTTAGCATATGCTGGCTTATGCTTGGCATGTCACATGACATATGTGATGTGAAAATCTCACATGACACTTACAACACATACGCAATACTCTCGTTTGATTATACGAGAACACACGCGATTAATATGTGTTTCATATGAGATTAATGGATATGTGGCATACCGGTCATATATATATATATATATATATATATATATATATATATATATATATATATATATATATATATATATATATATATATATATATATATATATATATATATAATAGGAATATGCCTCTCCAGATGGTTACGATGTAGAATGAGATGATATACACAGGACGCGGTAGATACAGAACATCATACACAACTCACCAGAACGTTCAGGAAAAGTAAAGTACGTCCGTAAGACCAGTGTCTTGGAGAAATCTCAAAAGCTGTTTCAACTTTCATTGCATGACACGCACCGTCAGTGTTGCTAACGCTGCTGGTAGCAGCACAATTTTTTCGTTATGATAACTATTTCCACATACTAAGTATTTCCTAGCATTCAGTACTTCCTGTTATTGAGTCCTTTTTAATCGTAATAGTGTCGGCTTCTACGAAGCCGTTACAAACTTGTATTAATTATTATTAATTATCACTGGCCGAAACTTGTCACCCGCCACGGTGGTCTAGTGGTTATGGCGCTCGACCACTGACGCGCAGGTCGCGTTATCGAATCCCGGCCGCGGCGACCGGCGAAAATGCCCGAGGCCCGTGTACTTAGATTTAGGTGCACGTTAAAGAAACCTAGGTGGTCGAAATTTTTGGAGTCCTCCACTACGGAGTCTCTCATAATCGCATCGTGGTTCGGGACGTTAGACCTCAACAATTATTATTGTTGTGGCTGAAACTCGTCACTTTCATGCATTTATTTTTCCTCTGTTGCGTTTTGTGACATTATGTTCTTTTCCTCATGCATCGATGTGACTACTTCTATCCATGCTAGCATCTTATACTTTGGTCGCACGGAAGGTGTTTTTCTTGAGTGGTAGGGGGGTGGGGGAGTTCTGATGCGCTCGCCAATGTACACTGCATCGAGCACACCGCTGAATCACAAAAGGCCTTGCTGTAAGCAGGGTAAGACTTCCCGCCCGTACAATTCAATCTCCGACACAACGCGTCCTTCAGAGGCAAAGGCGCACGGTGCGTTGCACAGTGGGAATCAAATGAAGGGGGTGAGGGTGGGGGGCGGGGGGGGGGGGGGGGGGAACAACTGCAGCAACCACATAAGACTTTCAAGAGGTTTTGACAGGCCCGAGTCGTCGCCTCTTCTGCCACTACCGGTGTGCGAGAAAGAATATTCGAAGACGAACACAGCGCAGGATTTGAAAGGGAACGACGGACACTGTACCGTATTCACTCGATCGTAACGCGACCACAGTTGTAACGCGAGGGGCGACTTTTCGCTGCGTCCAGGAAGAAAGAATAGTAAAAATAGTAGTATTTCGGTATTCTATTATAACGCGAGGGTCGACTTGAAGTAGCAAAACTCTGGAAGAAAAACTAGTGTTACATTCGAGTTAATGCAGTATATGGTGGAGGGAGGGCGGAAGTCTGAGACGCGGATGGAAGATGACGCAGCCATTTCACTAAAGATAACAAAAAAAATTTGAAAGATGAGAGAGTGACAGAAAGTGAACAGGAGGAAAGACGAAGAGGTTAGCTAGTTCTCAGACCTGCTGGCTACCCTGTGCTAGGGAAAGGGGGAATGGAATAAATAAAAAGCGTAGTTTTGGTTCAGGTAAGGACTGGTAGAAATGAGAAGTAAAGAGCTAAAAGCGACATAGGAAGAAGAGAATGACTTTTGCGAAGACATCCGGTAGCTAGGCCTGATGAAGCATATGCCTGCCGGAACCGCCCAAGAAGCACTTCACGAGAAGACGCAGTCGCCAACAGCGGACGTTCCTATTCAATAGCGTCGAAGGCGTGGCTGCGTTGAAGGCTTTGACTTTGGCGGGTCCTGAAGGGCTGGGGAGAACTGCACTTTGTTTGTTTGTTTTTTTCACACGTGGAAAGTAAATTATTGTAAGGGGGGCGATGGCCAGACGAAAGTACGCTGTTGCTGCCAACAGTACTTCAATTTTTTCTGACTGCGCGTAAAAAAATTCAGCCTGAGTCAATTCAGATTATTGTCTGTGTGTAGCGAAAACATCTTTTGGTTGATATTTAGTGAGGACAACATTGATTTTTTCAGGGAGGATCACCGATATTAGCCTAAGCCAGAACTAACCCCCCCCCCCCCCCAAAAAAAAAAATGCGTGTGTGTATATTCGCACACACATACAAACACACACATGAGCATATATAAATGGTGCTTGAACCCCCCCCCCCCCCTCGAAAAAATGTTTGCCCCCCCCAAAAATTACTCTCTACGCCTCATGTAATGTGCTAATAGTGAGCGGGTAAACACGGTAGACACGGACAGCACTGTTCACAAATGGCCAGGGGATGCGCTAAGATATGCTCTCGCTTATAAATACCACGCAGCTCTTCTCTGTAAGCTATGACAGCCGGCGTGATCTGACAGAGTGTCGGTTTGATGGAAGTGCGTGCGCGGAATGCCGGTCCTTAATTTGGCCAGTACATTCGTCATTATCACTACGGCCACCACGTGCTTCATCTTCAGACCCAATTACATTTCATTGCGCAATACCCTGGCACGAGAGTGGATGCTACCACGCTCTTGAGATCTGGAAGACCCCGACGCGGTGGCGCAAGCGCCTCAGGAATGCGTGGGTTCCGAGAGTCTTGTGCTCCTGAACTGGCATACGCCAGCGGAAACTGATCTCTGATTACACATTATTATGAAATCATGTCGGTTTCGCTAACTGCCTCCAAAAACTGCTATTGTGTCTGCTATATGAGCGCATGCTCGTTAAAGCAGTTATGAGCATCAAACTTAGCGATGATAGCTCCATCTGGTCCGCCTCTTGTGGTACAGCGGTTATGGAGCTCGTCTGCTGACCAACTCGCGGGTTCGATCCCTGCAGTGGCGGTCGCATTTCGATGGAGGTGAAATGTTAGAGGCCCGTGCACTGTGCCATGTCATTGCACGTTAAAGAACACCAGATGGTCGAAATTTCCGGAGCCCTCCACTACGGCGTTCCTCATGATCATATCGTGATTTTGGGACGTGAAACCCAAGACAATATCATGAAACCTCCATGTGATCTTTTGCCCCCCTGCTGCCCCACGCTACACTATTCTGTCTCATTGGTATTCAATTTTCTTTGTACACATCGGGTTCGGCGATATCTAATCACTTCATTTCTTCTATTCTCCACTGAACGTCTATTTTGTTTGCATCGGCACTCATTGTCATTCCAAATGACGATTCAAGATGATTCAGCGCTAAACAAACTATATGGGCCAACCCCTTGAATTTTCACATCGTATACAACATCCGGACAGCTGAAAGTACTTTTACATGTGAATCCCCTAGCCATATCATCGGCTAGCCAACGCTAACGCTGTAGCCCAGGCCCGTAGCTAGGGGGGTGGGGGTGCCCTAGACCCCCCCGAAATTCGGATGGAGGGGGGGTGTTCTACCGAGAATAAAAACGAAAATAGGCGTTTTTCAAGGCCATCAGCAAGCGCCTTCCCTCCGAAAAAAAAAAATTCCTGGCTACGGGCCTGCTGTAGCCAGTGCGACATCGGATGGTGCCAGTGAAACACTGCGCATACGTTTAAAAGGCTGCTTCACGAAGTCACATCTGCTTAAACAAAACATTCCGAAGGTGCCTTAATCATTTGCCTGGGACTACTCGAAGCCGAAAGCGATCCTCTTTTTCTTTTCAGTCGACGCGCTGACGCTTCCCCGCACCCTCCTAAAGCTTTCCGCACCAATAGTATACGTTTGCGCAGCCTCCAGGATCGGTGGCATTGCGGGTTTCGTGCAGCTCACCTCGTTTTGCGCTGCCTCCGTGATCTTTGACCGAGCGACGAGATGATGATCTCTTCAATCACTCGTGTTGGCCCCGACGGTCAATTTTCGCGTTTGATGATGAGGCATCTAAGGCTTACGCCTTAAAGATACTTGCAGACGACCGCCCGTTGGCCAGCCATCAGACAAACTTGGCATTTGACCTTGTTAACTGACTGGATTATAAGCGAAGGCGAACACGCGAGTGGTAGACAAAAAGTTAGGTGGGCAGATGAGATTAAGAAGTTTGCGGGTACAACGTGGAAGCATCAAGCACGGGACCGGGTTGATTGGCGGAACATGGGAGAGGCCTCCGCCCTGCAGTAGGCCTAGTCAGGATGATGATGATGATGTTGATGATGATGATGTGGGGTGCCGCTCTTTCCTATAGACTATTTTCCGTAAGACATCTGGGGGGCCGCCATCTTGGGCTTTTAAGCCGATGTTTTCGTGTTTTTGCATATCGCGACGTGGATTAATATTGCCATAAAACATCCTATGCACTATACCCAACCGTTTGTAGGCGTATGCGTCTACCGTTACACTGTACGTTTAGTTGTAAAAGATACAAAACACAAAGGTTAACTGCCGAATATGGCGGCCCTCAAACCCGTCCGTAAAATAATCTATAGCGGTCGATTGACGAGTCTCCATCTGGCGTAACGCTGTTCGCGCTGCTTCAAGAATAACACGGCTTCAGCGCGTCCTTCCATTTCCTCGAGAGCTATTCGATCAACACGGTAGTCGGAAGGCGAACACCTCCTATGCGCCGGAAGATTCAGAAGGCCGATTACGGGGAGTGGATATGACGTAATCACAAAGTAAAAAACGTACGTGCAGATGGAATAGACTCGGGAAGGGTGATAGAAACTTTAATGGCAGCTGGAAGGCGGACAGCTTGGCCTAATAGACGCATGATTATAGCCTGCTACAGTGCTACTCGCATACTTGTAGAATGGGCTTTGTGGAGTAACAGTGACGAAAATGCGAAGAAGGTGATGGCACGCTGACGTTGCAGTGAGAGCCGCGAACTTTGCGGTTTTCTGTGCAACGCGCCCGCGTCCGGTTCACAACGCGGGCGTAGAATTGGCACTGCGTCGGAGTTGACGGATTGTGCAACAACTTTTTGGCGCGAAAAAAAACAAACAAAAAAAAACTCTAAAACAAGAAAGACGACAGCACAAGGCACTACTCTCCACTGACATCTTTTATTGCGCCACCACACTATTTTCCGCAGGTCACGGGATCGAATCCCGACCGCGACGGCGGCACTTTTGACGGAGGCGAAAATGCTTGAAGCCCGCGTACTTAGATTTAGGTGCACGTTAAGAAACCCCAGGTGGTTGAAATTTCTCGAGCCCTCCACTACGGCGTCTCTCAGAATCATATCGTGGTTTTGGGACGTAAAACCCTAGATATTATTATTAGTATTCTTCTTACTTATTATTATTATTATTGTTACCTCACCTTTTTGTACGAAAACAGACCAACAAATCATGCGCAGCCATAACCACTATGGGCATAGAAAAAGACAGCTGATCAAGAATGCCAGAGTTACATGGTTCACAGCGTGTCAGTGTTGCTTCATTAATCTTGTACAGCACTAAATGTCTTTTTGTTTTGTACATTTTGTTCAATGAGCTGCACTCTTCACTTTGTCGTGTGGTTTGTGCGAACGCTGGTTACGGATGCGCATGATCTGTTCCTCACTGTTTCTATAGAAGACGGGTGCGACGTAATGAAAGATGCCGTTGGAGTGTAGCGCCTTGACCTGTCGTCTTTCTTGTGTTAGTGTTTTTTGTGCGCTAAAAAGTTATTGTTAGCTGAATGTATTCGAGTTAAATTACAGAGTTAGTGGCAACAGAAATAACCCGTACGCACTACAGTATCTAACTATTTTAACAAACGCAACCATGACTCGGAAGCTTCGCAGAGCACAGCGCAAACACAACCCTCCAAGCGAGATTGACGAACGGCGCAAGATGAAAAGAGGCATAGAGGAGAGAAATAATCGCCGACAACGCGCCTGCATGCCTGAACAGTGACGGCATCTAATAAGGCTTCCCTTTCATTTCTTTCTTTTCTAAAGTCACACGACGGCGCGTTCATAAAGGCCCTATATGGCACGTCAGTCATTGGCCCGGATGTTTCCAAGTCGAAACTGCGCATGCGCCGCGCTGAAGGCGTGTTCAATCCCGGATGAAAGATTGCATAGCGTGCCGATTCCGAGTGAGTGAGCTCAGAAAAAAAGTGTGCGCACGCGCGAACACAGCGTCGTCGCCTTCTATGGCCAAGGCTATATTACTCGTTTGAATCCAAAGCCTACTCGTTTTAGGCGACGACGGAGTTATCAAAATTCCAGCCTTTTTCCCGCGTTCTTTTCTTGTTCATACTTTTACTTCGTGTGTCTGTATGTGTTTACATGTGTGCGGAAAAGCAGCTGTCTACGAATACGGCGTTTATGCGCGAAATTCCCATGTGTCATCCGAACGACCTTAAGCGTCTTCCTTCAAACAACTGGTCTTCTTTGAGTAGTCGTGCGTGCGTGTGTGTGTATACGTACGCGTGGGTGTGCTTATACGACTTGTTTTACGTGGCAGAAGCGTGCGTATAATTGGCGATAGAAATGCACGAAAGTGGATAAATAAAACCGGCTCTGTGATGTAGTTATTCGGTTTGGCTGTTGCAGTGAGTGCCTTTGAACCCACCTCGGGGGTTCATGCATTGCCTGTGTGGGAGCGACTGATTTTTAGTGCCCGAAGTTCTGTTGTGTACGCTTCGTGTGAAACATGCGCCTCACTTTAGAAACACACGAATTCGTATACTGACGACGAAAAATGTGAAAATGCGACGCTTTCATGTGTGTGCGAGAGTTGATGGGCGTTTATCGCCCTGTGCAGGCTATGCCGCATATCCTTGCCATATCCTTGTGTCCGGAAAATGGCAACAGCACTCTTTGGTCTTTCAGAGCCGGATGCTTCAGACTCCGATCGCTCACCGCTCTTCCTCTTAGTCGTCGCGCTCATGTTGCTGTCTACTGCTTTGCAATTTTAGGCTAAAGAAATGAAAATGTTATTACAACAGTCGGGAGGCTAGAATATGTTCAAAGCACTTAATATAGTAAAGCATGCCGTTATCTTCTACTGTTGCACAGGGGATATATCTTCTACAGCCAATATCAGCGCAGCCAGCACATATTCATTTCATGTCATTAAATAACTATATATTAAGTGATTAGAAGAGCGACTCATGACTAGAAGAATTTTATGGGAAAAGCTGGAATGCACCATGTTTACATGCAATGTCACTTGGCGACCTAGTTTCCAGGCGTTGATGGAGGTTTGATATTCCGGCTTCTGAGCCTCAGTTTCTGTCACACGAACTATCGAGAAACAGGCACCTGCCTCCGCTGCCATATAGTCAGGTACTCATCGAAACGATCCAGCTGTCAAGAGAGCATCACGCGCCAATATGCCACCGTGCATACGTCCCACGCACGTCGCATGCGGATACGGCTCGCAATTACGGCCATAATCGTTACGACCGTCGGCCGTCATGCGTCGTGCCAAGTTACCGTCGCGTGGTTGACTATCCACTACACACCCGAGCCGTAAATACAGCCTCGCAATGCGAAGCGTCCCATCGATAAGCCTCTTCGAGTTACACACACAATCGTCAGAACTGCAACGGAGTCTTCATCGTCGTCGGCTTAACGCACGAACGTTTTTTTCGTTTTCCCGCGGAATGTCTTCATCTCGTCTCCGCGGGCACCAACTTTCTTTCTCTCTTCTTCTTCTGCTTCGCCTTGTTCCGGAACCGAAGGAAAAAAAAAAACACCACACGCGTCTCTTTTGACGAGCACATCGATCTGGAGAGGTGTGTTTGTCAACGACTGCCACATACATCCTTGACGCGCAGCGTTGATAGCATTCGCTTTTCAAGCGCTCGCGCGCGTGCCACTCAGGTATGCGGGCCGGGGTGCGTTACGGTACGTACCCGCGGAGTGGCCGTACACCCTATTTCACCTCCTCCTCCTCCCCCTTCCCGAATCCTCGTTGAAACGCCACAAAAAATGCGCGGTGTTTTCCACGCGTACGCATCTGTGACCCACACAGCGAGGTAAATGAAGAACCCGACAACCTCAGGGAGAACCGTTCGTTCGCGCGAAGCTCTCTCAGTGCGTAGGAAAGGAGGTGCTTTGCGAAGAACACTATGCGACGGCCTTCGGCTCGCTGCCGTTGCGTCGGCTGCAAATAAACGCGCGCTGCTTCGTCGCGACGAGGCAGCCACGGGGTGACGAGGCAGCCATCATCGTCGGGCCTTGCGTGCGCCGAAGTCGGCTGTATACAGGCGAGACAAACACACACACGCCCAGATGACGAATTGAGCGCAAAGCCCGAAGAGAGAAACGACGCGTCGAGGCGCTATCGTGAAGACAAAAGGAGACGGCATTGGACCTTGCTTTCGCGTGCGTGCGTGCGTGTGTGTACAAGAGTTTGTCCCGTTGATGCCACAGACTGCCGCGGCACCTGCAACAAACCTATCCGACGACGACGGTTTACTGTGTCGACGACGGCGTTAGCTTCGACGGCTTCGTCGTCCACCCCGTCGTACGCCTGAGACGCCGTGTAGAACGACCTCGACGGGAGGACGTACAGATTGGGGCTTTGCTTTCTCGAAGTAGACGCCGCCAAAACATCGCAGGATGTTGAGGTCGCGCGGGGTTTTTCGCTGCGGAGTGTCCCGAAGGAATCGACGGCGGTGCGAA
Source organism: Rhipicephalus appendiculatus (assembly GCA_030522465.1). Lineage (NCBI taxonomy): Eukaryota > Metazoa > Arthropoda > Arachnida > Ixodida > Ixodidae > Rhipicephalus > Rhipicephalus appendiculatus. The sequence goes on from JALIZH010032968.1 coordinate 3,386,966, forward strand.
ATTGGGCACTATCGAGATGTTACGAAAGCTTGATCGAATCGATGTAGCTTTTTGACGGAACAGGCCAAGGACGAGTGTTATTATGCACTGGGAACGACAAGCGTCTTCCGAGTCCTACTTCTAAAGCCAGCAAACACCACAGTACGCAGGGATATGTGGGGACCGTTCTACAACCCGGAGAACTTCCTTATTCTCGCTAGTGCATTTGTTTTCGCTCAATTCCGCGACTATTAAGAACGTTTGCGCATTTCAGAGAGTTAATCTTATCATATACATCTCTGTCCTTGTGTCGTTATGGTTTTAGATTTCGAACCTGAAACCCCTGGTAATCCTATACTAATGGTAATGACGGTAAATGCTGGGGTTTTACGTCTCGAAACTACGATATGATTATGAGAGACGCTGTAGACAAGGCCCTGGAAATTTCGACCACATTGAGTTCTTCATTGTGCATCTAATTCTAAGCACATGGGCCTCGGGGATTTTGCCTACATCGAAATGCAGGAATCGATCCCGCGACAACCGGGTCAATAGTCGAGCACCCCCCCCCCCCCCCTACGGCCCTCCACCTCGTGCAACAGATAGTTTAGATGACTCTGACAGGTTCGGGTGTTGCATTCTGATAAGCTGGAGATCACGGCAACCCCATTACCAGAAGAGACGTGGTTACAGGTAATCTGAAAACTGAAGTATAGTTTTTTTTTTATCATATTTTGTTCAAGAGACGTTAGCGCTTTGGTGCAGCGCTGGCTACTTCTTTTTTCACATGTAATCGGATACGTGAGAATCACATCTACGAAAAAAAAATTACGCAGGAGTGCACCTAATAAACGTTCACGTAAGTTCCATTCACGTAGCGACACGAAAAATAACACAAAATACATTCCAGCCACACAACACTGAAGTTCACATCAAACGCACGGACACGGACACCGCATATGCTGTAAATAACGCTATACAACATCCAGTCACGCAACAGCACTGAAATTGGCAAAGTCCCAGTCATTGGGACGTGGAGTAACTTGCCGTGTATAGTTAGTGCTCACATTACGGCGCAGCAGGGGGTCGAAACTAATCCGTACTCCCAGCGGTGGCGTGCTTCTTCACGCAGCCCTCGTGTAGGCTCGCAACGTAAAACCCCATCCCTAATTTACTGACCACTCCGATAAGTGATTCTTGGTTTCCTTCTTTCCGGGGGTCTTGTTTACTGAGGAACTACGTGACACTGCGTTTAGCTTAGCTAATTTATGGGGTCTACTATGCACGAGCTGGATCCGCATTCAGGCGAATCTCTCTCCCTCTCTTTCTCCCTCTCTCTCTCTCTCTCTCTCTATATATATATATATATATATATATATATATATATATATATATATATATATATGTAATATGCCCGCCCCTCGAAGGAAACTGCCGGACTAAGCTTTAATAAAGTTTATTTATTCATTCACAATACCAAACATATCAGCTAAACCTAGCCGAAAACGAACTTTTTTTACACCCACCATATAACAGTGTAAATGAGCAAAAACTGGTGTTTTATTTACGAACACCGAATTTATGAAAAATAAGGGTCTAATAAAGGTGTCATTCAATGGTGCTGGTAACAAAGCATCCTATTGCACCCTTAAGGAGTACTGACACGAACCTCAAATATTCTCATATTGTGGCTCCAAATAAAAGCACTGGTGCCGAGAACCCTAAAAGACTATTGTGGTGCCTGGGAATGCACCGAATATACGTTTAATAGCGCTACCTCAAATAAACACTTTCGGTTTCGATATCGAGGGGGCGGCTACTCCGTGACGTGTCATGGCAGTGTGACGCCACGGGGAGACAGCAACTCGTAACGTACTAGCGGCAGGTCCGTCCTCATGGTACACGTAAACAACGATGAGTGTATTATCGTCCAGTGATCCCGACGGTGATTTCCGCGATTTAGGCTGCATGCAGGACGCAGAGTTCGCAGTGGAACTGTGTTGACTCGTCGCGACAACTTCCACTGCGGTGGGGCTGGCTTGCTGATCTTCAGCGATGAAAACCTTAAAATCAGAGTAAAATATTTTGCACGTGTTGTCTGACTCTGGTGTTTGGAGAGCGTTAACACTGCACACCAAGGAAACAAGAAACGTCCCTTTTACATATTTGAATTGCGCAAAAAAAAAAAAAAGAACACAGGGACACAGGCGAGAAAGACGATACCGAAAGACGTATCGTCTTTCTCGCCTGTGTCCCTGTGTTTTTTTGCGCTATTCAAATATGCATTCCTACCAACTAGCTCGACTTTCCGTGCTACTGCAGTCCCTTTTACGATATCTCAAAATCGTGCCAGTACTCCTTTAAGGGTGTACATGTTTTTAATCTGTAAATATGTAAGATAATTGATATCCAACGCCCCTTAGTTTGCTAAGGGGACGACACACAATCTAAAGAAGATTTTACGTAAGCTAGACACGTGGACGGAGCCACCTTGGGCTGTTAAGCGAATGTGTTCTTCTTTTTATATATATATATATATATATATATATATATATATATATATATATATATATATATATATATATATATATATATATATATATATATATATATATATATATCGCGACGTCAATTCATGAAGTCAGGAAACGTCAAATGCACCAAGCCAACCGTTTTCATGCGTATAAGTCCACCGTAGCACTGTTCGTTTAGTTGTTAAAGGCCTAAACCCATCCGTGAAACAGTCCATAAAACCGCAGCGCGCTAAACGGACTGGTTGTTAGTCAAAGAGGGTGTAAATGAGTGGGTGTAAAAGAGGCCTCCCTGTCTTCCGTCATTCCACGCGGGGTGGTCCTTTATGATAGCAACAGCCTCGCAGATCTCGCATGCCCGTCTGTGCACCACCTTGACGTGTATAGGCCTTTCTCCTCATTTTGCGAACAGCTCGCACGTCTGCTGACGCTGCTTAAATGGATGGGAGCGTGTCGTGGCATCCACTCCTTCTTCAACCGCCCCGCCGACTAATTAAAAGCGCCAATTAACGATCGCTCCACCCGCGCCCTCTCTCCTCGTCTGGAGGAAGAAAGAAGGATGCACAAACGCTGTTTAGGGGAGGCTATGGCTGCCGAGACTCCGAAGTGAAACATTAAGTCACTTTAGACAGATCTATTAATCTTTCTGGACTATATTGTCATTAATTTCGCCGTCATATGTTAATTATTATCCCCTTCGCTACCAGCGTCAACATTTGTGGACATGACTTTTTAAGCATATGACGCAGCAATAAACGGCAAAGTGTCATCGAAAACTCGCACCGTTGTCGCCCAGAGTGGTGTTTAGCCATTCTCCAAGAGTGAGCAGCAGATGTCAGCATCAGCCAGTGGCGTAGCCAGGGGCTGGCACACCAGGCCACCCCCTGGCTACGCGTGGACTGAACAACAATGATTTCATCCAAGGAATTCTAGTGCCTAACTGCTTGCGGAAAAAAAAAAAGAGAAGCAAAATACATTCTTAGTACGATAAAGTTCAATTGTTGCGAGTATTTTAATTTTGATCTTACGGTGTTTATTAACTAACGTGCAACTAAGTCTAAGGACCGCGTCCGTAGCCAGAGGGGGGGATGGGGGTGCCCTAGCCCCCCCCCCCCCCGAAATTCTGATGGAGGGGGTGTTTTATGAAACTCCCCCGCCCGAAAAAAAATTCCTGGCTACGGGCCTGCTAAGGACAGTGCCGTTGTCGCGTTTGGCCACCACCCCCCTTAATCATTTTACGCTTACACCCATCCTGTGTCCTTCCTACTACCTTATTTGTCTGTGTGAAGTTACTGTAGCAGACATGCCTTATTAAACTAACTGACAGCTGACGCCTGCTTAAGTAGCAGCGATACACGCGGAAGTCCTCGCAATTTGCGGCGAGCTGAGCAAGCGCACTGAATGACCGGATATGATGGATCGTGTCGGTACGAGGCTCGCTCGCTATACTCAATCACGTTGACTATCGCGATTAAAGTTTCGAATGAGACATGAGGCCTAGCGATGAGGATGAAATACGGCATTGACTGTCATGTCACGTGCACGAAATAAAACGCAAGAAAAAAAATGAAAGCATAACGCGTAGATTCAATTCAAACGATGACCGGATTTCAGTAGACAGGCTGTTCAGTGAAGAATATCACATTAACTGATACTTGACCCAACGTGTTCGAGCGATTTGATTTAATAAAATATGGCATCGTACGTACCAAAACCGCAATGATTATGAGAGAGGTCGTGTTGGGGGGGCTCCGGCAACCCGTGATACAGCACGTGCGCTTACTTCAGAAGCGTCGGAAGGTCAGACAGTACGCGGAAGCAGCGCAATCAGTCTACCCCCCCCCCCCCCCCCCTACCGTCTATCTTTTCCTCTAGCGGAGGCTCAAATTACCGCAGCGGTAAGAGTAAATTCTCTCTTCCTCGCGTTATAAATAGACCCGAACGGCAATTGGCGCACACCACATAATCGCTGCGCGCCCATCAAAACTGTTTCTCCTTGGAGCGCGCTTGATACGGTTATACCACAGGCAGCACGTATGAAGACAGAAACAGTTCGTTGTTGCTGCATGCAAAATGCTTGCATTAGCGCGTGTACCCCGCTCGCTGGCTACTTTCCAGAGCTGACCGGTCCGAACGAACGCTTGACCTTTCCAAGGTTGTGGGTCAAGACTTCGCGTTCCTCGCTGGCGCCGTTATTCGTTCCTTTTCTGGATTACCAATCGGCGTTCTGGAAAGTTGCTTCGAATATTGCGTCCTACGTTCATGAATATTTTTTCGCGCGCACGGAAATGCTGCTCTCTCTCTGGAGGCTTTATTTCTATTTTCTTTCTATAGATGACTTGCACTGACGTCACTCAAAGAGCCCCGTTGGAGCACCAACATGGTGGGACGCGAACGTTGTGATGTCACGTATACGTTAACAGTAGGCTACATCGCATTCTGATTACTCGGTTATTTGTGCACGGAGGCCCAATAACGTTCCAGCACGTCATCATCACACTAAAGCACGTTAATCGCCACGTGATTATACTTAGTAATGCTCACGCATTAACAGTTAGTAGACCCCCCACGCATGCCGGATTCATAGGTTGGCATGTGCATTCGCAGACAAGTTTTCGTGCCTTCTTTTCTTTCCGACATTGTGCGCATCTTCAGTTGTCAGTCGGCGTTTGTGGTGTCTTGACTTCCTTCTTGTGTCCGTGTTTGCACGCCCTGTCTTTTAGAATGAATGCTTACGAATTAGCTCAGCTCTCTGTTAATCTAAAAAGAAAAATAAACAAAAAAAGGAGCAGTACGCTATGAAGCTGCGCCCATGACATCATATGCAAGCTATCTTATAGCGCTCAAAGCGAACGGAATAAGAAACTTTCGAATGGTCGGTTGTTGCAGCCACCGCGGTTGCAGCCTAGAACGGAAAGGGTCACCTCGTGTAGCTGCTTCGCGGGGTTCAAGGCTGGTAGACCCCGACGTCGTCTTGGCCGGGCAAGTCGGTTCTTCGCGGTCGTCTTCTCGTTCGTGGAAGGACAAGACGTTAGCCCCCCCCCCCCTCTCCCCGGGGTTAGGGGGGAGGGGGGCTCTGATTTCTTTGTGCCTCGCGGCGGCGAGCTGTAAGAAAGCAGAAGCAGCGTTTGTGCACCGCCGCGTCGTCGTCGCTGCGTGCAGCCGCGGGTTCCCAGAACCTCTGCACAAGAACGCTAGAGCAAAACTTGAACCCGTTCCTGTGCTTCTTGGGGCGGTGACGGTGCGTCCGGAGGGTGTCTTTTCATCCCCGCATCACTTTGCCAAACGACCGGGCTAATCGCTGTCACCTGGAATCACGTTTTTTCGCATTCTGTTACCGTATATACTCGTGTAATGACCGCAGGCTTTTTCCTCCGAGGATCTGGGGTGAAAACCGTGGGTGCGGCCATTACACGGAGAAAAATATAGTTTTTTTTTTCTGTTTGTGTTTTTCGTACATGTTTTCAGCGCTAGTTGCCTTTATTGAGCTGCAGTACTCGCTTGTACTGGAAGTAGCTAAAACAGAACCTTTGTCACTTTCATGCGCTTTCAAGAATGTTATTCCTCGCCTGCGTCCTCCTTCTGCTCTGAGCATGTCGCGTCCTCAAACTCGCCTCGGTCCCAGATGAGGTCGTCCTCCATTCTATAGCATTCGTTCGAGATTCCTGTGACCATGATGTTTTTCTCTACCGTCTTTAATGTATGTTGTGTGGTGTCGTTTTCTTTGTGTCTGTTTTTCCTGTGATACGAAGTGTTTAAGATGATCAACCAACAGGCCCAATTCGCCACAATTCTTGAATGAAACTCCATCCCAGGCCTGGAAAATCCCGTGGCACACATCCACAAGGGATGCCCTCTTCAGCCATCCAGTCGGTGTTGTTTGGTGTGCGGCAGCTGCTCGGAAGCAGTCGCTAAATCGCGGAGGCTGGGTTTTTGCTGCCTGGAGGCGCTTAAAAGTTGACACGGTTGCCTTGTTTTACACCCCCCCCCCTCCAAAAAAAAAAAGAAAAAAAAAAGAAAAGAAAAGATTAGCAATTCTCACGCGGCACAACGTACTGCTAACCGTCTCAACAATTAAGGTGCGGCTAATACACGGTTAATTTATTAATATATTTTTGAGGTGGTCCTTCAACCAAGTTCTGGAATGCGGCCAATAAACGAGCGTATACGGTACTTCCCAACCCAGGCCTTCCCTTCGCTATCTCTGGATCGCCTTAGTATACACATCGGTCTTTTACGGGTGAGTCAAGCTTTCTGTGTTGGGGCTGTGGTTTCTCCTTGATGCTTAGAAAACACGAAACGCGTGCCCAGTTTACCGTGAAGAACGAGATATAATGGTCCACTTCGGTTCTACACTACGCACTTTACGCCCTAATGTCGTGTTTTTCAGCGCAGGTGCTCACAGAAACCGGTTTCTCTAACGTTTAGTTAGGCGTATTGCCTACTTCAGGGGTAAATCGATGGAAACTAAGGTGGAATTATCCGCAGTCCACCCTGAAGATGCTCAATAAGCCGACTCAGTTGAAGCTGTGATTCTAATACCTCGACGCTAGCTGTTACGACGAGTTTCATGAGCACGTAGCTGCATCGTGTGCGTTAGCCCGCTATTTGTAATATTATGTGGGACATTACGTGCCAAAAACTACGGTATTATTATGAGGCATGCCGCAGAGAAGGGCTACGAAAATTTCTGAAAATCTCTCGATCCTCAACGTGCACTGAAGCGCGCAGCACACGGGCCTCTAGCATTTCGCCTCCATCGAAATGCGATAGCCTGGTATTTCATTGCCGCACTTTTGGGATCTCGAGTGTGTCTATCTAATCATTGTTCAATCAGTTAACGAGTATCCGAGAATGTACCTACAGACTCAAATGATTCTACATCTACTAGGCGTTTCGGTTGATTATTCCACGCACTGCACGACAGAACCAGTTTTCTCGGTCATAAAGGAGATTAAATCCGAATTTTCTTTCGAAGCAACGGTCCTGTAAGCAAATCTGTCTTATTTTGGCCGTGTCATGCACGCAGCCGGTTCGACTGAGCGTAAGTTCACGCTAGCCAAAGTGGAAGAGGCAAAAAAAAAAAAAGAAAGAAAGAAAAAAAAAACGGACGAGATGAGCACGATGTGCACGAGATGAGCCCCCCCATCTCGTGCACGAGATGGGGGGGGGGGGGGGCTCATCTCTGGACCCTGTCGAATTCCGCATCCTGTTAACTCTGACTGGCCCACACGACTGCTCTAAGGCCTGTCTAATTGGCTTAAAATGCGACCATTGCTGAATTTGACAACGTGACGGTGTTTCACAGTATTCAGATTAGCACCCACGTTTAGACTGTATTATTGAAATAAAACACTAAGTCGGGCTCGTTGGTTAATAGTATTAATTTTAAAGGCTTATTAACTGCGCTATTGAACACGAACGAAGACGAGTAAAAGACAGGACGCGCGCGAACTCACAGCTGAACGTTTAATGGTTGAAAGATGACGTCACATGGTTGAAAGATGACATCATGTATTCTTGAGACTACAGGAATATTGTTTCGTTCACCTTTTCAGGACGTCCATCCATGAGGTATAGGGGAAGTAGGTGGCGCCCTCTGACAGGTGGTGGTAGGGCGACTCATTACTATAGTGGCTTGTTGAAAGACATTTGTGTTAACTAGATTACACTGGCATTCGATAGATTCAGTGCCAACGTGGTACAGTATACATACACGGCGGCCACTGTGGCGTCACCGTGGCCGCCATGTTGCCCCCCCGGAGGACGAGACCCGAGGGGGGGGGGGGCGCACCCGCTACTGACCCGCTTCAACTAACGCCTCTATTAGCGGGCATCACACAGGATGTCACTCTCTCCGACACGCACGTTTCATAAATAACTATATTGGTTGAGCAAGACGAAGCACATGAAAACAGACAGACAGACAGACAGACAGACAGACAGACAGACAGACAGACAGACAGACAGACAGACAGACAGACAGACAGACAGACAGACAGACAGACAGACAGACAGACAGACAGACAGGCAGGCAGGCAGGCAGGCACAGTACAGGGGGGGGGGGGGGTCAAAAGTTCGCAGGCCACTATACCATGTATTCCTATGGGAGCGTGGCCTGCGAACTTTTGACCAGCACTGTACATGTATACATACGTCCGCGTACAAATTTCATTTCTCACGAACTTGCGCTCATCCACACCGAAGCTTACAAGCGGGAATGGCGAGACTTCTTCGATATAACGGAAACCGGCAACGATGGAGCGCGTGTTCTTCTCGGAATGACGATGCGAAAACAAAAGAGGTGAAAGCGAACTCCCTTCTGTAGCGTCGAGCCTCTCAACGAAACGACCAACATCGCGAAGGTTGTTGCAACGCATCGGAGCTATAGCTTCGAGGTGGAAGGCTGCCGGTTCCGCTCTTCCCGCGCGCTGACACCTCCCCCCCGTCTTTTGTTCTAAGGCGCCTGGCTGCGCGCAATCAACACGGTTCGTTTTCTTCTTCTTTTTTTTATTTATGAAAGACGACGGCGACGCGCCTTTTGTGATGCCACACAACAGACAACGATTGTGCGCGCGTCGAAGGCCAGGGTCAACGGCGTAGGTTCGGTCGTATACGTTGCAGTTCTGTGCAGCGCGCTGCAGGTTACTTTCGCGGCCAGCCCAATGTGCTCCAACAGTTTTCAGGGCCCTATTATTACTTATTGATTTATTTTACTCCCTTATCCAATTGACAAGTGATACGTAACCTAACAGAATTATTAGTTTGTTCAGGTTACTTCTAATAATAATAATTTGTATGGTTTCGTGTTCCAGAACCGCGATGTGACTATGGGATACGCCGTAGTGGAGGGATCCGGAAATTCGAACCATATGTAGGGTCTGTCAAAAGAACACCGGATGATTAAAGAACACCAGGTGGTCAAAATTTCCGGATCCCTCCACTACGGCGTATCTCATAGTCACATCGTGGATTTTTGGACGTAGAACCTCAACAGTTACTATAACCAACACTATCCCACATAATCCAACAAATCCAACAGTATTAGCCTGACTCTAGGCGTCAATAACCAGCCACCATAGCCAGCTTAAGCGTATATATTAATTGAACAGGGCAAAACATTTCCAGTAGCGTGGTCATAACCGCACTCGGCCAGGTGCTGGTACTAGGCGAGTTAACACGGTATGGTGGTACACTCGTCATGCTGCATCGCTCAAACCTATCTTCTTGGTTGTCCGCGTCTCGTAACGGGTCACATTAGAAAGGCGCTAAGCTCCAGGCCGTGGGTTCGATTCCGGACCACTACGACCGGATTTCTATGGGGGCCACATGCGAACCCGTGTGCTTAGGTTTAGGTGCACCTTGAAGAACCCCAGGACGTCGAAATTATTCCACAGCCCCCCCACTACTTGAGAAGCATGAGAAATTGAGTTTGTTGGTACACATTCATAGTAAAAAAAAAAAAAAAAAAGCAGCGCGAGAACAACAAGGACCAGACAGATGAAAGAGAACTAGCGCCCACTACGGCGTGCCTCATCATCATATCGTGGTTTGGCACGTGAAACGCCATAAATTAATAATAATAATAATAATAATAATAATAATAATAATAATAATAATAATAATAATAATAATAATAATAATAATAATAATAATAATAATAAGAAGAAGAAGAAGAAGAATGTTATTATTATTATTATTAGACGTGTAGTCACACGGGTACCGTACTGAGATATTCCGCACGCCATTCCAATAATCTCATGGTTTCCGCAAGATTCTCATGAAATTATATAACAAGGATACGAAAAATATATAGACGCTATGTGTATTCCGTAAGAAAGCACAGTAAATTAGTGCACGGCATACGGAACGTTCCAGTAAACTCGAAGCCCAGCAATATTCGAACATTAAAACGCGCCGCATTGCAGGCGCGCCGGAGAGATTTGAGAAGGTATTTTTTTGCAGTGGGTGCGTTCGTGAAGCGTGTACACCCTCACAATTTTTTTAAATAATATCGCGGAGCGTCGAGCGGTAGTTTTGAATATCGGTGAGAAGCTACGAGATCAGCGGCATGATGATCAGCGTAAGGCCGGCCTTCTGAACATAACCATCATCTTGACCATCACCATCAGCCTGACTACGCCCACTGCAGGGCAAAGGCCTCTCCCATGTTCCGCCAATCAACCCGGTCCTGTGCTTTCTGCGACCACGTTATACCTGCAAACTTCTTAATCCCATCTGCCCACCTAATTCTCTGTCTCCCCCTCACGCGTTTGCCTTCTCTTGGAATGCAGTCTATTACTCTTTAATGGCCAGCGGTTATCCTGCCTATGCAAGATAACCGCTGAACATTAATGATCGCATAAATAGGGCACGAAACGTGAAGCAGATGGCGGCCGCACAGCAGTGTGCTCTCTGCGCTTGCGCCTTATGTAGGAAATCTCGTTACTTTTTTTTTTTTAATTAAATGCGTTTAAGGAGAGGTTGGTGCCTATGGCTACGGATAGTCCTCTTCTCTTGCATAATAATTGGCATCATAAAGTTGTCAATAACTTCTCTTGCATTATAATTTAAGTTGTCAATAACCACAAAGTAATGAAAAATTTACGCATCGGTATGTACATTCACAACAGCAATGTTCACACGTCAACAAGAGTATTCGCATGCAAGAAACGTCCGCGCTTTGCAGGAGAGTTCTTCAAGGCGATCATACAACAGTCCCTTCTCGCCTACGCTAGGATCTACCATGACCAGGAGTGACCCCTCGAGCGATATTTTAAAAAAGTCACAGTTTCACCGCAAGGGTGAAATGAATGCGATAGCAACAAATTGTAATGTTATACGAAGTGAGGCTGGCAGCTAACTCTTTTTGGATCCGATCTCACGCAACTCTAGAAAACGCTGCTTTAAGAGCATACGGCCGCTCCAGGGACACTGCTCACCACATTCTCTTCGCGTTGAGAGCGCAGCACGTAGAAGGGTACACCGGCCCCCCCGCTGTCGGCCGCCGAGAAGGGGAGATAACGCGCGCGCCCCCGCGACGACCGCGCTCGTAAAATCGAAGGTCGCTCGAGGGACCCCCCCCCCCTCGCGTCATTTCACGCTCACGAACGACGGGCGGGGCCGGTTATATATACACATATACATATACGGGGGATGACGGCGGCGGCCAACGGCGACGCCGACGGCAAAAACCAGCCGAGAGTGTCCATATAATTGCTATCGCAATAAAATGCAAGGGTGTACTTTAATCACGTACGACACATCCGAAACTCACGCCATTCTCCGTTTCCCGAGACACAGCACAAACATGTCCTGTAACCAGGCCCGTAGCCAGGGGGGGGAGGCAACCCCCCCCCCCCCCCTCTGATATTTGGATGGAGGGGGGTGTTTTACCCAGAATAAATAATGAAAATACGGGTTTTTCAAGGCCTTAAACAAATGCCCCCGCCCCCCCCTCCCCGAAAAACATTCCTGGCTACGGGCCTGCATGTAACGTTAACACTTCCGCGAAGGTGCGTACACGATCCAAACTGCACGGAACAAGCGAGAGCCTCTGCTAGCTAGGCCCAAGCAAGCACACACACACGGCGATGTTGCCTGCCGCGGCTGTCCGATTCGTCGTCGTCGACGAGGCGAATCGGCCGTGTAACGAGGAGGGTTCACCGGGGGCGAACGCTTAAATGGCAAGGCCACGGCATCCTTTGCGAGTCGAGCCCGCGACTTGGGGAAGCTACGCGCACGTTCAGCGCTTGTGTCACGCTCCTAAATACCGTGTGCGTCTCTGTCAAGTGCGTCCGTAGCGTTTCTTTTGCGAGACGTCTCCGTCTTTCGATGGAAGACCGGAAAGAAAGTTGAATACGTTCTTGTACTACGTCCGAAAGATGGGGTCATGACCGTTCATTCAACGAGGCTATTTGGGATTAAAGGGTCGTAACGGGGCCACACTGTCAGCGAAATATTGACGTATGTAAACAATGCGATGAATGAACGACAGGTGCAGGCACTTTGGGAGTGCCTCGCTGGTGCGAACTATAGTTGCAATGCGGACTTGTTGGCATTGCATTGTTCAATTGTAAGGTAGCTCGTATAAACGAGGATGCAAGAAAAGGCACACGAAGACACCCACACGGCTCTACAGTGGTGTGTGCCGGCGATACGATGGTGTACGTTGGTATGCACATTTGCACGGACTAAATGTACGGTGTCCATCCTCGACCCTGCTATTTCCGTTCTCTTTACCGTACTCATTGTGGGCCTCGTCTGGCTGAGACACGCGTATCGACACCTTCTCTTTTTATTTATCTCTCTTTGGACAGATGATGCCGAGAGGATCAGAAATACTCGAAACCGTAACCTCCACCCATCGCGGGAGCGCGAAATCTATTCACGCACTTGTCCAAGTCTTGAAGTGCACCGACCTCAATGACCGCGTCTAATCGTGTGCATACTCCATGTTTACACCGAGCATTTTCCCTTCCGGATGCCCATTTGATTGACTTCCCCACCTTTGCAATCCTTACTTTGTCGAGTCCTTTTCACGTCCCAGGAATACCGGACACAGTTCACACTTTAGTAAAACGAACACATGGACATTTATTAGCAACCCCCCCTGCGTTTCCTCCTTCCATTGCTCTCTCTCTTTTGCGTAACAGTGAGCCCGCCAGGCGAATCATACAAACAACAATAGTAACCCCCCTACCCCTACCCCCCCCCCCCCCCCCCAAAAAAAAAAAGTAAATAAATAAAGAAAATCCACGAATCATGACGAGTGGGTAAGCACTGGGGATCGTTCTTACCGTAAATCACCCGTGACATTGCCCACTCGCGCATGTAAATGAGTGACAACGCGTGTGTACAGTATATACAATGTGTTTTTGCCGTTGAGCCGCCGCTTCCCGCGCCCTCAAATCCGGGGTAGCAGCTTGTTGTCGGCGTTGCCTTTTTGCCGCTCCTTCCCGAGCTCTCGCCGCCGGGGTAGCTTGTTGTCTGCGTAGGCATTGCCTTAAGCGGGCGCGGCTGATAAGCAACGGTGCGGAGGGTTTTTTGCGGACACTCGACGTTTTACCTCGAGCTTTAAGAGCTTCGCTCATTAAAAAAAAAAAGGAAAAAGAAAAACAAAGAAAAGAAGAAAACCGAGTATCTTTTCTGATGGGCCCGTGTAACGTCGCCGCCAGGCGGCGCCATCGCGGGAACACAGCGCCATCCCTCTCACGGCGGCGACTGCCTTAACTACGCCGACATCGGCCTGTCCCGCAGTAATGCCGGCCTGCACGACGTGCTGGTGCCACGAGTCGAAAATAACTTTACAGGGAGTGCGAGCACACAAACAACTTACTAAGCTTGAGGGCGTGGGTTCGCTTCCTGGCCAAGGCGGCTGCACTTCGATTGGGACGAAATTCAAGATATCAGTACTGTGGAAACCCGCTGGGTGGGGTAAGTGCTATGAAATTGAAAACTGGCAACTACCCTCATTGTAGCACAAAGCCGCAAGGAAATCCATACGGCAATCCAATGAAATCAAATGAAAGGAAGTCCATTGAAAGCTTCTTTGTAGGCGAGAAACTTGTCCTGGTCCAGGGATCGAACCCGGCGACTATCGTCATGAGGCGCAGAGAAGTCACGATACAAAACAGTTGGTCCTCAATTTTCCCTATCATAACATTTCCGCCACCTTGCGGTATTGCGTGGAACGTATGTGCAATATTTAGCGTTCTTAGGCTTCAAGTCGTCATTGAATTCGCACTCACGCTGCCAATCGCTTGCACCTTGGTTAGCGAACACACCTTTACACACTAGAAATTTCTCCTTGTGTCCTTGCACCATATCAGCGACTATATACGTGCGAAAATACACGGTGCGTTCCCTTTAACAGTGTGCCGGACTGTAGTTATCGCTATTCTGAACAAGAACAAGCATCGCATAGTCGTTTGAATTCGTTTATATGTTTGGTTTGGACATTCAATCGTCCGTGATTGCGTGGTTGTTGGCGGTTTCTAGCCTTGGTTTACCGATGGTTTGGTGCATTGAAGTTTAGTTGAGCATCAGCGTTCGTGTATGTTTCCTCATTCGTTATTTCGCTAGGCTTAGCCAGTAGCTCACCTGTATGCTAACTACGTTGTCTAGCCAAATTAGAGTGTTCGCAGGTGGTGCCCACTAACGCCCTCTTTTTTTCTCTCTCTCTCGCAGGCTGCTGCACCATGCGGCTACAGCGGCCGACGCCAGGGGCGCTGCTCGCTGCCGCAGTCTTTGCGGTTTCTTTAGCCTGTGCAACTTCCCAAGGTAAGTGAGGGCACATCACTTATCATCATCATCATCATCATCATCATCATCATCATCATCAGCCTGCTTTAGTCCACTGCAGGATGAAGGCCCCTCCCATGATCTCCTGTTTACCAAATAAAGATGTTCATTTGGGAGGTGTTGGCCAGTTGCAACACCAGGGCCACTTACAACACCGATTTCTGTTCTGGTGAGGGAATGAGCGTTTCTGAGAAAGCACAAAGAGTGTATACCAGGTCAGGTGCCCCGCCAGCGACCAAGGGACACTCACAAGGGAGCAGCTAAGAATCACTTATAGAGATGACCTATTGCAGCGTTCACCGCATGGTGTCAACTTGGACCTGGTGGGGCTCCGAAGACTACTTGCGCAAGACGCTGAAGTTTTAAAGTTTAATAATCAACGATGTTAGTTGGCTACACTCAATATCGTTTATGCATTGAGAGCTCCCCAAGGTTTGCGACTCTCACGGGAACTCCTATACATAAAAAGTTATTCTAAGAACTATAACAAGCAGTGGCTGAACTGCACCTTGTAGTTTTATATAGCTTTATAACAGTTTTATAGCACTGCTTGTGTGAGAACTAAGAGAACATAATAGTATACATAGGTAAAGAATAATATACAGGGCTGTCGGGTGAAAAATGGAAACGAGAATATATGAATAAGCAATACCAATTAACAAACAATTAAAAAAAGGCGCAGCTTCCACAAAGCCGCGGAAGGCTTGAAACAGGCGAAACTGGACGATTCTGAAGACTAATCTGGTTGCTTCTAGGTTGTTTCTTGGTTGTTTCTAGGTGACGCAGGTTGTTTCTAGGTTCCTGCTAGGACGTTGCTAGGCTTTAGCTAGGTGATACTAGGTTGTTTCTACGCTGATTCTCAGTGCAGAGAGCTTCGAGTTACACCACAGACAGTCACAGACACGACACGGATGTCCAAACTCCAGAGACAGAAACTCGCGTTCGCACCTCTCCAAGCGTTCGCACCTCTCATAGATCTACGGGCACGTCGGCGTTGGCGTAGGCCTTCCATCGCTTCGGGGTCTTCTCGCAGCCGTCGTTGCCTCTCCCGTTCACTAGTATTCTCTCGTTGTAAGTACTCGGGGTCTTCGGCTCACCGCCGTCGCCTCGCAGCCATTTGTTGTTGGGCTAACTGTTGCCTTCTTCATTTTTAGTGGACCAGTGGCGAGTAGTGGGATTTAGCCAATTTCTGTGGCACATACTCGTTTATGATGTTTATGATAACAGTTTTCTGATAGGCCGCGCAAGTTACGGCTAGCTTAAACATCTTCGCTGTTAAATATAAAATACTTCAACAAGCATGATCACAAGTGTCGTAAAACTCAGCCGTTAGAATGAAGAGTTGATGCATGAAGTAATTTCTGGAATATCGTTCCGAAATAATTTGCCAGCATCATTGTTGCCAGAACCAGAGTCGACAGCGACGTGCCTCCCCACCATTGACGTCATGCGTGACGTTGCTGTTCAAATTACGTGACGGAAGCCGGAAGTCGTCCTCTTCAGCCCTCTTGGACAGCGAAACGTGCTATCTCGAACGTCTCCCCCTCCCCCCCCCCCCCCCCCCAAAAAAAAAAAAAAAAAAAAAAAAAAAAAAAAAAAAAAAAAAAAAAAGAAACGAGAAACAGCGTTAGTCCGTCGTCCCAAAACCCGCATCACGTAGAAACTTGGCTGTCCTCACGAAGGCCGCTCGCGGTTCTGCAAAAACGTGCCTCTTTCCCCAACTACGCCCCCCCCAAACCGTGGCGTCCTCGTCTTGGCTCGTCTTCAAAGCCTTCCTCGATCGTTGCCTTAAGAGTGTGAAACCACGCGCCGACACCGCATCGCTTACGAGCGCGATGCTACACGATGACAGCAAGCACTCCTTCTGGAGGTCGAGACAAAGTGGCTCACCCTCTCATCTCGCGCATTGCTTCGCGAGGCTCGGAGGTCAAGCGACCGCAACACGCCCAGCTATATAAGACGTCGACCGGCGCAGCTGTCCGTTGCATAATAATGACGCCAGCTACACCGTTAAGGGACACGCCGATTATAGCGCCCCCCGACGCTGCTCTTTCTTCAATGGCTGGACACAGTCATCGTCCATTCAGTAGAGTTTCGCATAGAGTTTCCTGCAAAATAATAATAATAATGATAATAAATAAATAATAAGTCAGCTTCGCACTAGTGGTGCCAAACCTGGAGGATGTGCGGAGCTGGGCAGCCCTTCTTTGTTTTTCTTTGGATTTCTCTTTCTATTTTTCTCTTTTTTTTCCTATATATATTTTTCTGTTTATTTCTATTCCTGCTTTTCTCACTCGATTTGTTTCTCATTCTTGGTCTTTCTGTCTTTCTTCCCTTTTCTATCTCTTTCTTTCTCTCTCCCTATCTTTCTCTCTGTACTCGTTCTCTCGCCCATCAGAGTTATTGCCCCCCCACGCCGGACAAATCGGTGCACATGTTCTGCGGAGCGAAGCAGGTGATGTAGAAGACGACGAAGAGGAATGAGAGGACGAAGAGCGCACGCGCCGGTTCGTGATGATGATAGTTGTGTGTTCGCTCTGCACGGACTAACGGTCTGCGCGGTTAAAAGTAACATGGACCCATATTCATTTGCCTAAGACGACTCAAACACGAAGCACGAAAGCCATTTTCTTTTTTCTTTTTCTACTCTGGCGATTGTATTGACCCTCCCCCCCCCCCCCCCTTCACACACACACCCACAAAGAAACTTATTGCACACAACGTGCTTTGGAGGGCCTCCGGCATCGTCCCACCTTTGACCAAGCGATGACGTCACTCAATGACGTCATCGCAAGACGCTTGTGATGATTTGTTGCGCTTGCTTGTCACAATGAGAGTGACGTCACTGAAGCGATAACGAGTACGATATCTGCACTATCCTTTCCATGTCCAGTGGTTCTCTTTGAAACACATAAATGATGCTACTTCAACTGTACATCGTTACTTTCGAGATGATGATTATGATGATGATGAATTAACTTTATTCTGGTCCAGAGTCGATATCGTTTTTTTGTCGAGGGGATATCGTCCAGAGAACAACATTATTGAAAACACCTGCAGAATCGATTAGGCTCCCTCCACGCACGGAGGAAGAGCTTATAATTCTGCGATAACGCTTTTGTGTGAAACCATTACTTTTTTTTTTTTTTTTGTTCTGTAACGCCGTTTTCAACTATTTCATCTTGTACATCATGTTCTTTATTTTGTTACGTGCCAGTTTGAAATTGACAAAAAAAAATAAAGGTTTTGTGAGCTAAAAATATTTTTCTTATTTCTGCTAAGTATTGCACAAGCATTTATACGAGCCACACGATAGCAGCATTTCGTGCTTGCCTAGCATTCTCCGGTTTAGTTCTTGTACTGCAGAAATACTGAAACGCATTTAAAGGGCCCACAAACCATTCCGAACTCAAAGGCGAGAGAGTCGTTTCCTTCTAACGTTCACTGACCTTCCTACAGGCACCTCCTATTCAGCATTTATTTCTCAATAAAACTCAAGGACAGTGTCAGCACCAGGCGTTGAGCCTACCAGGATTCCACGCTTTTCGTCCACACGCTGCTATCTCCGCTTGCGCAGTCGAAAAAGCACGAAACGAAGCGAATATTAATGAGAACTAACAGACAATGATGCCGAGGGAAAAGTATAGGGGATGTTATTAGTAGTAAATGTAATGTAAATGTGAGGAAAGAAAAGTGGGCGAAAAGATAACTTGCCGCTGGCAGGGACGGAACCTGCGACCTTCGAATAACGCGTCCGATGCTCTACCAACTGAGCTAGAGCGGCGGTCATCCCCCCAGTCCACTTTATGTGGTATAAATGTTAGTCAGCGCCGCTAGAAGCCATGACGGCGAGTGTGGAACACTCCGTTTTTCTGCCTGTTGGCGTCACGTAGCACGTGATCTTATTACGAGCTGGCCAGCTGACCAATAATCGCTCGCATACTACCTGAAGGCGTCTAGTCTGCCAGAACGAGAACCTCGCTATGAATGAAGGAAAGAAGTGGGAAGTTAAGGGCTCGTTACGAGCCCTTAACCATTCAATACGAAGCGATATCAGGCGATCGCGCCCTATAGACACGCGAGACAAAGACAGAACGTTCGTGAGACTGCATGACAAAGCATGGTGAAGTCAATTCAAAAATGATATCTCTCGCATATGAACCAATCGAGAGCTCGTTTCTTCATGACGTCATGTGAAGAGACTGTTGACGTCATGAGTTCTTCTCTGCCCAGAAAACTGGTAACGACAGGAGAGAATAACGCACTTTTTCTTCGTATTTTCAGATGTTGTTTACGGGTATTTAAACTTAAAACGCGTGCTGTGGTTTACACGTATACGAACCCCACTTTCACCTCGTGCTTGCTACGGCCTCCCTTCTATCTTTTTTTTCCGGCATCGTGTGCGCGTCGCCAGCACGGACAGCTCCGCGACTCGACTCGCGTTCGCCGTTCCCGAAGACCTTGGGGCTGACGACGACGACAACGACGTCGCCTCAACGCGCGACTTACCGGCGTCGAGCGCTTTCTATACCGGGCGGCTGATGAAGCGCGGCGTCATCTTTCCTCCGCCTTTGACGTCGGGCGTACCGCCTCTGTCATAAGTGTCACGGCCTGTCGCCGCTTCGAGCTCTCTCTCTCTCTTTAACAGCGAAGATGTTCAAGCCGTTCGGCGTGCGCTAAAAAAAAAAAAAAAAAAGAAAAAAAAAGCCGCTCGCAGACCGATGACGTCACCATGTACCAGCCAGCAACGCAAAGAGATGTGCAGAGGAGAAGATGAAAGGAGTGGAGAGGTGGAGGAAAATAAATAAATAAACCACGTCAAATTTCTTGGCGAGGCGGGATTCGAACCCGGGTCACCCACGGTCCCAAGGCGAGCGGCGTAATCACTCGGCTATCCAGGCACGCTAGCAGAGCAAGCATTTTTAGGAGCCATATGATTGAATTGCCATGCGCGAGAGAAAGAGATAGAGAGAGAGAAAGAGAGAAAAAGAAAATTCACCGAAGATTACGATACTGCCTAATGCGAATTCTGAGCGCAGTTTCGTGTTGGAGCAAGGCCAACTCTGAAGTTTTGGCTTTAGGCAAGGTTTCGACTACGTCATAAATCATAATTTTTGTGAAGTAGGACAGCACCCACTATGCCATTGATCGTCTTTCTGCGGATAAGCGAGATACCCGTTACACATGTCTGTAAGGTGTTAGGCCTACTTTTTGATGCTGCGTGTGGCTGGTGACGATGAACTATAGATGAGCACTTTGCAGTGGATGGGAAAGCATTAAACCACACACTCTTCACGCAATTAGCATTGTGTGATGACAATGGCAGAGCTTGTGGCCATTGTGTGATGGCCACAAGCTCTGCTGTATGCACAGTATTCGCACCAGCAGTGCGTAGCTGCCCCAATTTTTGTAGCGAGAGCTACATTGGCCGCATTCTCGCCGTTTCGCTGTGGCCGGCGGCCACACCGCGAGCTGAGCCGTTGCCAAGCAACCACCGCTGCTGGCAGCGCCGCTCGCCGCGCCTATCTGACATGACGTAAGAGGAGGAGCCGGTGAAATCACGTTGCAACAACAGAGGAGTATGCCCATAGACTGTGCTCATGCGGTTATACGCCCTATATTGTATATATGTACATAGTGCTTCTGGTTATTTTTCTTCTTTTTTTTATTTTTCTTATCTTTGTGCGTATCTTGTATATTACTGCCAGGATGTTGGGATAGCCGGCTCTAACGTCGCCTACCTTCCTATATTTTTTCCATATAAAAAAAAAACAGAATAAAAACAGAGGAGGAGCCGGCGTTGCATCGTATATATAGAAGGGCCGGCTCTGTGGGATTCGTCGGCAGATATGGATGTGAGTCGGAGAGACTGACAGAAGCCAGGCTTCGTGGTCGGATGGAAACCAAGAGGAGGCAGCGAGCCGAACCACATGGTCCGTCACACGGCGAGCCTTCACGTAGTCCAACTGCGTTGTATCGGCGGCTAGGCGCTCCGCTCTCCGAGCTGCATCGCTCTGCCGTCTCTGTTCGATACGCCGAGCAATCGACCTCTCGCTACGCATGACTGAGTTAAAGGGGTGGTGCCATCAAAGTTTGAGGCTATAAAAAGCCTGTTGTGGGTTTCCTCTGTATGCAAGGACACTCCACACGAAGGGTTGGGCACAGCAAACCTTTAGAATATATTTTAATTCACTTCCAAAATGTACCTAAATGCTCATTCTCCCGATCGATGCCCATCGCTAGCGCATCAAAACTGACGTAGCTCTATGGGAAGGACAACGAAAGTTGTAGTGACGTCACACCATATCTGTAGTGACGTGAGTGTCCTCGGGACCTCCATTACCTCCAGAACGTACGTACCGGCAAAGCATCGGTTGCTACATCACTTGCCGAGTTTCGATCGCTTCATGGCTAAGTGCTGCGCATCTTCGCGCGAGCCTTGTATGGTCACGTGACCAAGCCTACTACACTTCTACGTCACTGCCCAACTTGGTGCCCAGAAACCGAAACCGAAAGTTGTCCGCATAAATAAGGCGATATTAAATTATTTAGCGAGAATACGTGAATCTTGGTGCGTATATCATGCTTCCTAAAGCTATAAGAAACGCTTGCAGCGAAGAACGCGCCACAAATTTGGTGGCACCACCCCTTTAAGCCATAGCCCTTTCTTTTTTTTTTTTTTTTGCTAAGGCACCAAACATCTTCGTTTGTAGGCTTCGCGCTACAATCGGGTGGTTGTCTACTTTCCCTTTTTGAACCCTTCCGCCACCTTGCGGGATTCCGCAGAACTTATTTGCATCTTCATTTTAACTACGCCTGAAAACTAAAAGTGAAATGTATTCAAGGTTGGTAAAACATTGAACTGTTTCTTGATGCAAACGCATCTACAGTAGCAAGTCTCGCTAGCCTTCTCAGCCTTACACCTGATGTGCGAGACGGAGCATAGTGCCCACAGTTGCCAGTTCCGATTATAATAGGCGGATTTGGGCATCTTTTTTCACCGAATCGCTTGTAGAATTTCCGACTCGTTTGTCGCATTTTAGGTGCGAAGCATCTTAGAGCCGAGCTCAATCCGGTGGTGGTGTGCGTCCTGACCACCCTTACTGCGCATGCACCTACTCTCTCTCCCACTCTCCTCCTTTACGCAGGTGCTCGGTCGCCTTCTCTTCCTCCTGCCCCGCGCTGCGGCCGCGCACTCTCCTCCTTTACGCGGGCGTTTACGCAGGCGTTCGGTCGCCTTCTCTCCTCTCCTCCCCCCCGCGCTGCAGCCTGTAAACCCACTCCCTCCTCTCCCTCCCGCATTTCATATAAGCGCGTGCGCTCGGTCGAGGAAGTCTCGCTTGAATCGTGCGGTCACTCCGTCGGTTCCAACTCGCTGCAGTTGTCTCGAAAGCCTCGCTACCCTCGCCGCAGACTCGCGTTGTCTCTCTGTAGCGGAAGCGGTAGCTCGACGCCGACGCTTTGCTTCGACGGCCGAGTGAAGGTAAACTGAAACTTGGTGTACACCCCCAAAGCTGCGTCGCATCTCCTCATGGTTCCTTTTAGTTGGAGATGGTGTAATTTTTTTGTAGGGGGGGGGGGGGGGCTTGTTTGCGTTTTCCCGGCAATTATGCTTATTTTAGTGATGATTAGTTCATCAATAGCGTGTCTGTCGATGACCTTGGGTAGTTGAGTGTTGAAGTCAAGCACTCGTTGGGGGGAATGAACAAGTGACGTCAATCATGCACTGGCAAACGTGCATCCCAGCCAAAGGGAGATTGCCCCCGGAGACAAATGTTAAAAATTAAATATGTGCTTTCGTTCATAGTTGCGCATGTTCTCGCTGGACAAAATAATTAGTGATTTTTTTTCAACTACCCTTCGCATTTGAGTAACATCTTTTATTATAATTAAGATAATTTCAGGAATGAATTATTCATTAAATTACCGCTTCTTCTGGTCTTCCTTAGTGATGATTGTTTGTTGGACTTCTCGCTAGCATCTGGCAATTCTGATAGTGTAATAAAAAGAATTTACAGAGTTGCTGACCACAGCTTCGGACGCCTGTACCGAGTAGATGCTGAACAACATCAATCTGTGCAATCCCGGTAAATGCATTGGTTGCCTGCTCTCTTTCGTACAGAAATACGCAACGAATCAACATGCGCTACTCAAGTATTCTCACTCTAAGAAACGGATATTGCCAGCTTAGGATTACCTTAATAAGCCAATCTCATTAATTTCAATATTTTGTCGTTTTTAAATTAAATGCTTTGCTCCCTTTTCAAGTTATCTGTACGGGCGCTTGCGAAGAACGCCTACTGGAGTCCTACTCTGAACATTGTCGAATTCCGCCATGTTGTCAAATTCCGCCATTGGTCAACTCTGATTGGTCCAGAGGGCTGCTATGACCTTTCTGATTGGCTTAAAATGCCGCCTTTGCGAAATTTGACAAGATGGTGGATTTTGACAGTGTGCAGGCAGAATAGCACGCATGGGGCTCGTTATCCGAAGGTTGCAGGTTCGGTTCCTGCCGGCGGCAAGTTGTCTTTTCGCCCACTTTACTTTCTTCACATCTGTACTACAATTACTACAGTACACTTAAAACAGAACAATTAAGAAGCTCCGTACATTCCTCTTCAACATTATCGGATGGTTTTCATTAAGGGCGTTTCAAACAGCGTAAACGAGCCCTCGACATTCCCGTCTTTCGTTACTGTATGGGAGTGGTACATTTGGGTTCGTACCACCGTAGTTCGTACCAAGCAGGATTAAAAATTTTGTTTGGATCGTCTTTCGTTCTTCCGTACAAAAACGTGTGGCAGCTCCACTACTGCGAAACCTGAGGAAGCGCGTACCACCGGCACTCGGCCATTCCCTTTACTAGAGTTCCCGCTGCTCCGTTTACCAAAGCGTCGATAATGCCGATGTTTGAGGTAAGCATGTAGCTTTTTCCCGGCACGGGTAGAATCTCTTGTCCGACACGTGCGCTACTTTGTGCTGCGCTTTTCCGACTTGCTGCTTGTTGCGGCGGTTGAGATACGCGTCGTCTGCAGCGAGCTCCATCAGGTTGTTTGCCCCCATCAGATGTAACGACGCGCATCGCGAGGCGTAAAGGCCTCACCACACGCACGCGTTGCAGCGTGTCAGCACGTGGTTTTCCGACGTGGCGTCGCGCCCTCTCCCTATTTATAGAGAGGGCGCGCGGCTACACGAAGGTGCGCGCCCTCTCTCTCTTCATAGGGAAAGGGCACGACGCCGCGTCAAGAAATCACGCGCTGACACGCTGCAACGCACGCGTGTGGTCAGGCCTTAAGGGGAGGGGCATCCGCTCCATCGGCGAGGTGGTGGCTGGCGGTGGCGCCCTCTCTTGCGTGGGCCCGTAGTCAGCGGAAGGTTCCCGACACGTTTTTAGCAATGTTTAGTTAATAATTGGAATTATTTCTCGGTTATTTCTGTTAATTATATTATTTTAGATCTTGTTCGTTCATTTTAACCCAGTTTTCCGCACTGCTAGCATCGTTTTAGGTCTGTATTGAGCGCTTTACTGTGTTCGTGATCACGCTGCATGAGATGCATGAATCGACAAACCGGGCCCTAAAGGGCTCCGCACTTAAAAGAGATTAGCGTATGACGCATGCGCAGTGGGAACAATACTCTGGGTTCGAGTCTGTCAAGGTAATTTGATGCGTGTCTTTCATGACAAGGCTTGTTATGTCTTGCAAGAGGTCTGGTGCTGGAATACATAACGTAATGCTAAGGCACGTTGCCGGGTCAGTTGGTTAGTATTCATAATTTTAAATGGCGTAGCGCATTATGACGGGGACACTGCGTTATGTGTGTGTATTCTTCTTCTCTGCGCCTGTCGTGATGCACGACGCCATTTAAAATTATGACGACTTAGTGCATTACCCAAGTGTGCAGGTAGGCTGTCGCCTTCATGTGTTGCTGGGCGTACCATATGCTGGCGAACTTTATTCTTTTCTTTTAATCCAAACTTTCGTAATCCATGCTGTGGTCATGGTTAGAATATGCTTGAGTATCGCATGTACTTTCAAACCTATTAGTGGCGACTTCGCTATTCCTATGGCACGTGGCCGCAACTTATGCGTTAAGCCAGTTGGGTTCACACGTAAATAACTAAGATTGGTAGACGACTCCATCCTCCATTCCTTCTCAGTCGATGTATCGATCGTCCTCCGCACCATAGAGTTTCCTAAAATTAAATAGATGGGAATCTGGCACTGCGATCGTTCAGCCACCATGGGTATGATGGGTAGTACACAAATTTGCCTAGTCTTCGTGCTTGCGGCTTCGAACGCACTTGTGGCTTTGTTTATTATTCTGTTTTCGTTCTGTTTCGGATAAAAGAATGAACCGTTTTATACTTCGTGAGCTGATTTGAATTGGCAACCCTAAAAGGTTAAGGTAGTGATGTGGACAGGCCCGTAGCCAGGGGGGGGAGGCCCCCCCCCCCCCCCCCGAAATTCGGATGGAGAGGGGTGTTTTACCGCGAATAAATAATGAATATAGGTGGTTTTAAAGGTTTTCAACGGGTGAACCCCCCCCCCCCCCCCCCCCCCCCCCCGAAAAAAATTTCTGGCTACGGGCCTGGATGTGGAAGTGCTGAACATTTGTTCAACTTCATCCTTGCGACAAAGCGTATGCAGCCCACACGGAGCCGAAAGAGCAAAGACTAGGCAAGACTAGGTAAATTAGTGTACTACCCATCATTCCCGTGCTGGCTGAAGCGCCGTGCGTTGCAGCTCTCGTGGACACTAGCGCCAGAGTTCCCTCTAGTGTACTTATAGGAAACTCTATGCTCCGCACCCCTCGGAAAGCTTTCTGCGCCTCACGTGGTTTAACACAGCCTCCGTGATCGGCCCATCTTTGACCAAGCGGCGATGTCGTGTGATGACCTCATTACGTGACGTGACATGACGTCAGAATGATGTCACATATTATGGTGATCTGGGACGTCCTTATGACGTCATATGGGAACGTCATCACGTGATGATGACTTTTTTCATTACTTGTGTGACTCCGCCGACGATCAATGCTGATGCATTTAAGGTTTTCGCCTTAACAAATAGCTACTCACTCAGCCAGTCAACAAACTTTATTGAGCTCCGAAGAAACTGCAGAGTCGGGCCGCGCCCACGTTCGGGCCGGAAGACCTTTGGAAGGGTATCAACTTGCGTTTGTTGGTTGGTCATTACTCGTAAACTGTCGCGCGTAAAAGACGTAGACAAGAGCACAGAGACAAACACGGAGCGCGCCTCGGTGCTCTTGTCTACGTCTGTTACGCGCAACAGTTTACTAGCCGGAAGACCATGGTCCTCCGCCCGTTCGCGGGCCCTTTGGACAGCCTTTGGTTGTTCCTGAGGATCGTCGCTTCTGAGGGCTTCTTCCCACTCCTCTTGTTTATTAGTTCAGTTTTTTAACCTTTGCCGAATGTCGCCTTGTTTTCTGTGAACGCAGGCTACCCGTGCTACCAGGAGGGCTTCTACCGTGACCCCAACCACTGCGGCCGCTTTTACCGGTGTGCACCGGTGCGGAACAGGCCGGGCGTCTTCACTCTCTACACGTTCGGTTGTCCCGAGGGGACGGCGTTCGATGAGTACAGCCGCATGTGCGTCGAGCCTCACTACGATGACCCGTGCTTCAACCAGGTGTCCCGGGGCCCGGCGTACGCGCCGCACCGACCCATGCACCCGTTCCGGGCGCCCGTGAGGTCCAGCTTCAGGGACGGCCAGGCGCTGCCCTGCCGACGGGACGGCTTTCACGCGCACCCTTACGACTGCAACAGGTGAGCACCAGGGCTCCACGGGAAGGGCGAAAGTGCACAGTCAAGTGTGAACTATCATGCACGAATAATGCAGCAGCCGAAGACTCCGTGATTAGCGAACTTTAGTTTGTCCGTAATGTTACGAAGGGCGCCAGGGTCTCACAGGAGCCAAAGGACCACGTTGGGATAACCCTGCACTTACAAAAATAATATAGACAGTCTAGACCAAGGGAAGCAGTAGGTAGCCAAAGAAAAAAAAAGTTTAATTCGTTACCAGGACAAAGCGCGAAGCACGCGGATGAAGAAGCTCTCGACGTTATATCCGCGAGCCTTTTATAACCGGTGAGGCGATAGAAGGAGGATACAGCTTCGCGGTTTGGAGGCGTCCAGTGTCTCTGAGAGGGCCGCCATGCAGCTCACAAGAGTATATATCCTACACCGTAGTCGCTAGAGAGGAATAGAGCACTGAACAGGGGCTACGCGCTCTGCACATTAACGCAGCTAGGCGGTGAGGCACATTGGGCACATTACCCAGGGAGTCGTGCTTGGAGTCCAACCTGTGGGAACATTCATGGTGGTGGGTCGCAGCGCTTTCATAACAGTAGACTTCTTACCGTTGCGTTTTTACGTGCTACCGGGGCAGTATAAGTGATGGGAAATGCTGGCAACGGCACCAGATGACGCAAAACCTAACCAGACACACGCACTCAAATTACTGCACAGTGTATATCTTGATGCCATTAGTGAATTGAGGAACTGTATGCGTACACCAGCAGATACAACATGAGGTAAGTAGGGCCTGCACTATTGTGTCACTGTAAGCTTGCTAGGCTTCCTGCTGAGACGTGTATAGTCCGCCGTGGTGGTGTAGCGGTTACGGTGCTCTGCTGCTGACCCGAAGGTCACGGGTTCGATCCCGGCCGCAGCGGTCGCATTTCGTTGGAGGCGAAATGCTGGAGGTCCGTGTACTGTGCGATGTCAGGGCACGTTAAAGAACACCATATGGTCGATCCGGAGCCCTCCACCACGGCGTCCCTAGAAATAATATCGTGGTTTTGGGACGTTAAACTCCAGATCTTGTATTACTGACTTGTGTATATGTTCTGTCCTCAGCTGAAGAAGCAGTAAACCTCAATTTAACGTTATTTACAATTTTACTGGGTCGCTGACTAAGTCTGACGCATTCTCCTGTCAATTTCATCGATATTGCCACACGCTTTCATTTATGAGTAGGGGTGTGCGAATATTCGAAAATTTTGGAAAGTGAATCGAATAATGTTCCATTCGATTCGGTGCTCGAATCGAATGGCGCATATTCGAACTACCGAATATTTTTCGAATACTTTTCGAATAATCAGCAGCGGCGGGAAAACCCAAAAGCACAACTCGTTGGAAGAGCGAATTAAGGATAATTTTTCTTGTTTTAATGAGTGAATTACCAATTTGCATGCAGTTCAACCTTTTACGGGTCTCCTTAATAAACTATAGCTTTACTCATCACCGGATGAAACACTTTTTGCTTTAAACTCCAGTGTTGCCGAAGTGAGTGTATCCTCAATGCACTACCACTACTATAGTGAGATTCATGGTGTTCATTCACGAAATATTATTAAACTTTTAGGTCTTGTTGTTAAAAACTGGTGACAAAGTAACTCACAGAATACTGAAGTAACTCCTGTATTAATTCTTCCGTTAAAATTTGCCTGGAAGGCTCTAGTCGCTACTTTACGAGCTTACTTCAGTTTACATAGTTGTGGCATCTTTTTTCGGTTAAGTGTAACGATAATGTTACTTTGTTAATGTTTGAGAATATTTGTCTTCAATAAAAATATCTAGAACTCTAGGCCTCTCTTGAAAATGCTTGCCTACTATTCGAATAATATTTGGTTCGTATTCATATTAGATTCGGTTTGACCACTATTCGATTTGTGTTCGATTCGGTTCTAAATTTCACTATTCGCACACCCCTATGTTTGAGTCATCCGCTAACATTACGGGCGAAACAAGCGAGAGAGCCAGGAGTCCTAGTCGTCCCCGAAACCAGAACAGAGAACAGTTCTCTTCTTCTTCCGCACCTAAGCCTGTACGTGCCACAGCGGATGGCTCATGCGATGGCATGTGGCAATATTATTTAACGCTTATTGATGTGGCAGTCCACCATCGAGGTGTGATACCTGCAACATCATAGATGCGGTTCGTTGTCCCGACAGCATTGCAAGACACAATGTAGTTGCTATCACTGTCACTTCCATTTTTTTCCCGTCTACGTATTATTCAGAATGAGTTTCATCAACAAAGATAATGAGATCAATGAGCAATGGTCTCTTCCAACAAAATATATAGAGAGATAATCGCATCAAAGGAGAGGAACGTTAACCTAAACAGAGGCTTCCGGAGTGCAACTCCAAGTTAAAGTAGGAAGAAAGTGGAAAGACAGAAAAGTGTCAGATATTGATACCCGTCACTATCAGCCTGTTGCATTCTTGTCGAGCCTTGCAGGATTTTGTACTGGTGTTGCATTTCCTTTTTTTTTTTCGGAGCACCTTAACCTTGTACCGTATCTTTAAACTGAAGGAAGGCATAGCATAAAAAACTTGAATGACATGCGCTGCTTTACTTCAAGAACATGCTGGACTTCATTCGCTCACTACTGCGTTGTCTTTGCACGTACATCTTGGAGACGTACATATATGGTGATACTCTTTTGGGGCACGGTTTTAAGTTGAATCGTCATTGTTTCGCAGGTTCTACCGATGCGTGCGGTACGAGCAGGACTCGTTCTACAGCATCTACGAGTTCAACTGCCCCGAGACGCTCGTCTACGATGAAGCGACTGGTACCTGCAACTACGCCGAATACAGTGAATCCGACTGTATCTCGAACCAACGGCAGAATAATAGCTGGAGTCAGAGCAAGCCTTCTTCTGGCTCGTCGGGCTGGTCACAGGCTGGAGCTGGTCCCGGGGGCGATCAGTGGGGAGACACACACCAGAACATCGAGCAGGCTCCGCAGGAGGGTGGTGGTTGGTCTCAAGTCCAGGGTCAAGAGTCAGTCAATCACGGTCACACCCAGAACCAGCCGCAGGGTTCGTGGAGTGGTCAAGGAGGGAACCAGAAAACACCTCAGTGCACCAGAGAAGGTTTCTTTGGTCATCCTGACGATTGCAACAAGTTCTACAGGTGCGTCTCCGAGCGGCGCTGGCTCCTACGTCGTGTACGTCTTCAGCTGCGGAGAGTCGCTAGTGTGGGACGAAGCGCAAAGCACGTGCAATTACCCGTACGCCGTGGAAGGACGGTGCAAGAACGCGGCACCCGGCCCATCCGAGCAACCAACGTTCCCCGAACAACCCCAGGGTTGGCCACAACAGGGTGCTGGAGGCGGCCAGCCCGGAGCAGCGCCACCGCAACAACCGCAGGGCTGGCCTCAGCAGGGTCCTGGAGGTAGCCAGCAACCTGGGGGGAAGCGGACAGGGTCGACCGATGCCGGGTGGTACGGCACCGGGTGGAACAAGACCTGGTGACACGAGACCATGCGACAACGAAACCACCACAGGTCAACAAGGTGGTTCACCGTCCGGACAGGGAACTCCTTCAAACCAAAACTTGCCGTGTCCTAAGGAAGGCTTTTATCGCAACCCTCAGAACTGCTACAAATTCTATCGGTGCGTGAGGCGCGAAGGCGCAGGTGGCTTTGACGTCTACGAATTCGACTGCCCTCAGGGACTCGTGTTTGACGAGAGGTATAGCGTATGCAACTGGCCATATCAAGCGCCCCCCCTGCGAAGAAAGTCACGCCTCCCAAATCGTACAACCTGGACAAGGTGGGCAATCAGGGTCGCCAGGACAAGGAGGCAGACCTGGAACGGGTGGTGCACCGGCCCGACCGGGAACGCCGGGAACGGGTGGCACACCTGGTCGACCAGGAACGCCGGGAACGGGTGGAACACCCGGTCGACCAGGAACGCCGGGAACGGGTGGTACACCCGGTCGACCAGGCACGCCTGGTACGGGTGGCACACCGGGTCGACCAGGAACGCCGGGAACGGGTGGTACACCCGGTCGACCAGGCACGCCTGGTACGGGTGGCACACCGGGTCGACCAGGCACGCCAGGAACGGGAGGTAGGCCGGGTCAACCAGGAACGGGAAGCCGGCCAGGTCAACCAGGAACGCCAGGAACGGGAGGTAGGCCGGGTCAACCAGGAACGCCAGGAACGGGTGGTAGACCGGGCCAACCAGGAACGGGTGGTCGACCGGGTCAACCAGGAACGGGTGGTACACCGGGCCAACCAGGCATGCCAGGAACAGGCGGTACTCCAGGTCAACCAGGAACGCCAGGAACGGGTGGCACACCTGGCCAACCAGGCACTCCAGGAACTGCCGGCACACCAGGTCAACCAGGAACTCCTGGAACAGGTGGTACGCCGGGCCAACCGGGAACGCCAGGGACAGGTGGTGTTCCAGGTCAGCCCGGTGACACGAGACCGGTGGAACCAGGGCAACCACCTCTGCCAGGGCAGCCAGTGCCAGCACAACCAGGAGGTCAACCAAGTCGGCCAGGTCAGGGTGGCTCACCAGGGCAAGGAGGGCAGCCCAGTGGTCAACCAGGAGATGAAGGTGGCCGCGAGCAACGACCATCGTGTCCACAGGAGGGCTTTTTCAGACATCCTCAAAGCTGCTATCGATTTTATCGTTGCGTGAGCGGTACCAGCGAAGGCAATTTTGTGATCTATGAATTTAATTGCCCAGAGGGACTCGTGTTCGATGAACGTTACAGCACATGTAACTGGCCATCTGATGCGC
This sequence comes from Rhipicephalus appendiculatus, assembly GCA_030522465.1. Classification (NCBI taxonomy): domain Eukaryota; kingdom Metazoa; phylum Arthropoda; class Arachnida; order Ixodida; family Ixodidae; genus Rhipicephalus; species Rhipicephalus appendiculatus. The sequence goes on from JALIZH010032968.1 coordinate 3,418,347, forward strand.
CGCCGTGTGATGGCGCGGCACCACCTACCGTAGGCCAAGCGCCACCTACACCTAGTCAGCCCAGGTGGTCCTCCTGTGCGGCCAGGGCAGCCTGGAGCTCCAGGTCAACCAGGAAGACCAACGCAGCCGGGACAAGGACAACCAGGTCAGCCAGGACAACCAGGTCAGCCAGACCGATTGCCAGGCCAACCAAGACCAGGCCGTCCAAGTCAAGGGCAACCAGGACAACCAGGAAGACCAGGCCAACCTGTGCCGGCTCCACCACCAGGGCAAGGACAACCAAGTCAGCCAGGATTTCCAGGTCAAGGACGACCAAGCCAACCAACACCTGCACAACCCGGACAAGGACAACCAGGCCAGCCAGGACAAGGCTTCCCTGGACCAGGCCAGCCAGGAGGGCCCGGCAGGCTTCCATGTCCTCAAGAAGGATTTTTCCGGCATCCTGACAGCTGCTATCGCTTTTACCGATGTGTTGACACTGGGAACGGTTTTGTGGCATACGAATTTAACTGTCCCGAAGGTCTCGTATTTGACGAGAGGTACAGTACTTGCAATTGGGCCGATGCAGCGCCTCCTTGCGACCAAATGCCTGCTCCTGGTGGCGGCGAAGGACCTCAGCCTAGTCCCGGACAGTCTGCACCACGTCCTCCCGGACCACCGCAGACACCGGCACCCGCTGGCGGTGGAAGACCTCAGCCTAGTCCTGGACAGCCTGCGCCACGTCCTCCCGGACCACCGCAGACGCCGCCACCCGCTGGTGGTGGAAGACCTCAGCCTAGTCCTGGACAGCCTGCGCCACGTCCTCCCGGACCACCGCAGACGCCGCCACCCGCTGGCACACCAACTCAGCCACCGGGGACTACTGGTCCCATGACTGAAAGCACTCCTACCGAACCAGCTACTGGTAGTACTCCTACCGACATCACGGGTACCACTCCAACAGGAACAACAGGCACGCCGACTGATGGCACAGAAAGTACTCCAACAGGAACGACGGGTACGCCAACAGATAGCACAGGTACAACTTCTTCGGGGACTGCTGAAACTGGCACAATGCCATCGACACCACAAAGCACTCCCACCGGGCCACCTTCTTCTGAAACGACGCCGGTGGGTACTGGTACCGCCGGTCCTGGAATGCCGGGTACCGGCGAGGGCGGGCCGACCCAAGCCCCTCCACAGCCTGGTTCTGTTCCTGGTGGCACACCCAACGTGAGAGACCCCAGTGGTCAGTCATCGGAACTCAGCTGCCCAAGAACAGGCTTCTTCAGGGATCCGAATGATTGCACCAAGTTTTACCGCTGCGTCGATTTTTACATGACGGGACGGAATTACGTTGTTTACCGTTTCGATTGTCCCGAGGGAACTGTGTTTGACGAGAGATTCAGCGTGTGCAACTGGCCGGACCAGTCTGCGCCCTGCGACCAGGCGCCCGGTCCACAACCAGGGCAGGGCCAACCAGGTCAAGGTCAACCAGGTCAAGGGCAACCAGGCCAGGGTCAACCAGGCCAGGGCCAGCCACCTCAAGGACCACCAGCACCACCAGGTATTTTAACATCCTTTGTTGATATTCGTACGAATCTAAAGAGTGCAGTGCTCGCAAAAGCTCAGTCGCAAATTGCATATGCTGTCGACGAGGGAAGCGATGTGGGCTTGTTGGTGCATAATGGAAAGGTAGTTTCTTAGCGCTGGTGTGGACGAGGACAAATAAGAAGAGACACTAGACACATGGGCGCTACTCACAACAATAAAGTTTAATCCTTGATCGCCTTGAAATCCTTGAAAAATTTTTTTTCTGTTCGTCCCGGTTTTCTTGCTTCATGTATCTTACGAAGGTCACATGTTTTTGTGACGTTTACGTGAAGGCACTATAGTTCGACGCGATCAAGGATTAAACTTTATTGTTGTGAGTAGCGCCCATGTGTCTAGTGTCTCTTCTTATTTGTCCTCGTCCACACCAGCGCTAAGAAACTACCTTTGCATATGCTGACCGACCCGAGACTGTAACGAAGTCGTATTCCAAACTTACACATGTTCGGTGGCCCGCAAAACAACGAAATCGTTAATGCAATGCGCTAAACACTCATATTAAGGTGCAAAACTATGGAGACAATAGAAAAGAGCACTGACGCTTAAAGGGACAAATGCTGGACAAAATAACGTAGAAATCACGTTGCCCAGGGTACTAGAAATCAGTGGAGTAAAGGTAATAAGTTAGGCTAGTTCGTTCTTGTAGAAATTTGTGTTTGGAAGCGCGAAAGCACACCGGTGGGAGACCTCTAAAGGAACAATCGCTAGGCAGCGTGAGCCGGTCGCATTTGTCCTTTTCAACGTGCTCCCGTGTGGTTTGTTACGCCGGCAAACGTGAATTCAGTCAGGTGACCTGTGAGAAGAGCACATGACTGGACAGATTGAGTTGAGCGTCCGCAACAGCTTTGCGGACGCAGCCTGCCATAGGAAATGGCTGGCAGGCTGCGTCCGCAGAGCTGCTGCGGACTCCCAACTAAATCTGTCTATTGTAATCACTCAAGTGATAAGATAGCACGTCACTTTTTAAACCGCCTGCTTCGTGGCTACATCTTATTTCCCACTATGCCCGAAGCTTAAGCAAAGCAAGGGACTTGGTTTTGTCGAAACTATGATTGAAGAAATGACCGTGACATTAGAATGTCCTTATCTTCCTTCCTAACCTTTCAGCATTGTTCTAGCGAATTTCTTTCAGCGAAGTGGCTGTGACTAGCGTACACACCTATGGCAGCACACCACCAGTTATACTTTCGCACTCGTGTGATAATCGGTTCTGAGTTATATAAAGGAATATGCACAAATAATGTTTGTTCTACGCTCGAACGCACCCTGCCAATGTCACAACCTAAATTCGTGGTCATCTTCTCGACTGTTTCTTCTATACTTCTCATAACCGCGACCTTGATTCTTCAGCCACAAGGTATAATTCCGCAAGCTGTCTTTGCGGAATTGTACCTTTCTTTAGGCAAATGATACCCTAACGGTCACTAGTGACGAGTGCTAAAGATAGAAGAATTTGCTGAATAATATACCGGGTACAGAATTTTCATAAATGTTTATACAAAGGGTGATCTCAGCCAGAATACGTTATGTTCAACAACCTAATCGCAATCTTAAGTTGAATCCACAAATTTCTCGCTTACATATGATTTGCCGATATAAATATTCATAAATGTGTGTTTCACATCCTACTTTGGGCATACTCTAACCCAACTTCTGTTTGAATAATGCAGCAGGCCCGCAGCCGCCACAAGGTCCTCCAGGGGGTGGTCAGCCAGCTCCTGGTCCAGCGCCACCAGCCACTGACGTGACAAAGCCTCGAGAGCCTACGACTCCCCTGAAGCATCGGGTCTTTCGTGTCCAGACTCGGGATTCTTCAGGCATCCTCAAGATTGTCACCGATTCTACCGGTGCGTCGACCAATCGGAAAGCGGGCGAGGCTACGTCGTTTATGAATTTGACTGTCCAGCTGGCTTGGTCTTTGACGAGAGGATAAGTGTGTGCAACTGGCCACAGGACGCGCCTCCTTGTGAAGGTGGGCAGGGACAAGGACCTACTGTAGGCGCGGCACCTGTACCACCAAGCCGGCCTCCAGGTCAACCGCCTAGTCGTCCTCCCAGCCAGCCGCCAAGCCGTCCTCCCAGTCGACCTCCCAGCCAGCCACCAAGCCGTCCTCCCAGTCAACCACCAAGCCGTCCTCCCAGTCAACCACCAAGCCGTCCTCCTAGCCAGCCGCCAAGCCAGCCGCCAAGCCGACCTCCCAGCCAACCTCCAAGCCAGCCGCCAAGTCAACCTCCAAGCCAGCCACCAAGTCGACCTCCAAGCCAGCCACCAAGCCAGCCACCAAGCCAGCCACCAAGCCAGCCGCCAAGTCGGCCTCCAAGTCAGCCCCCCAAGCCAACCTCCTAGCCAGCCGCCAAGTCGGCCTCCAAGTCAGCCCCCAGGCCAACCTCCAAGTCAGCCCCCCGAGCCAACCTCCAGGTCAACCGCCAAGCCAGCCTCCAGGCCAACCGCCAAGCCAGCCTCCAGGCCAACCGCCAAGCCAGCCTCCAGGCCAACCGCCAAGCCAGCCTCCAGGCCAACCGCCAAGCCAGCCTCCAGGCCAACCACCAAGCCAGCCTCCAGGCCAACCACCAAGCCAACCGCCACAAGGAGAGAGCTGCAGGCCACAGTGCAGCAGAACTGGCTTCTTCCGAAACCCAAGTGACTGCACTAAGTTCTACCGGTGCGTGGACTTCTACCAGAATGCCAGATACGTAGTGTTCAACTTTGACTGTCCCGATGGTCTTGTGTTCGACGAGCGTTACAGCGTGTGCAATTGGCCGCACGATGCACCGCCATGCGGTGGTCCGTCAGATCCAAGTGCTGCCGGCAGCTGCGCGCCATCTGGCGGTCCCTCCCCGCCACAGCCGCCCGGCCCACCTCAACAGCCGCAGCCCGGTCCCACCTCAACCACCACAACCCGGACCGCCCCAACCGCCACAGCCACGACCACCTCCGTCACACCCGATGCCTCCACCCCGGCCGGCCGACTCATCGGTATGCACCAAGGAGGGATTCATTCGAGATCCTGCAGACTGCCACAAATTTTACCGGTGTGTGGACACGTACCAGGACGGCAGGTTGTCAGCTGTTCACTTCGACTGTCCTGCCGGACTCGTGTTCGACGAGCGATACAGTGTTTGCAACTGGCCTCACGACGCCCCACCATGTGACGAGCAACCGCAGCCACAGCCGCAGCCGCAGCCACAGCCACAGCCGCAACCTCAGCCGCAACCTCAGCCGCAACCTCAGCCGCAACCTCAGCCGCAACCTCAGCCGCAACCTCAGCCGCAGCCACAGCCGCAACCTCAGCCTCCGCCTCGACCTGAACCAATCGAGGCAACCACAGCGCCTTGCGACAAGACAACTGAGCCGGCGTCCGAAACCACACCTCAAGTCACGACTCCCTCAGAAGCTACAACTGCCGAGGTGACAACGCCGTCTGAAGCAACGACGCCCTCTGAAGCAACGACGCCGTCTGAAGCCACCACCTCAGTTACCACGATGCAACCGACGACGGCCGAGTCCACCCCAGCCGCCACGACCGAAGCGCCGACGACGCCAGCAGCCAGCACGATGGAGCCGACGACTACGCCTTCCAATCGCCAGGCCAAGAAACTGGACGACCTCATACTGTGCGACAAGGACGGCAACTTCGCCTTCGACGGCGACTGCGTCCACTTCTACCGCTGCACGGGTGGCAAATCCCAGAAGGCCGAGCTGTTCAAGTGTCCCGACAAGTACTACTTCGACACCAAGATCGGCTTTTGTCGCAGGAAGAGGAAGAACTTCAAGTGCGACAAGACGCCGTCGCCAGACATGATGGCGCGTCTTCCACCGGACTTCATGCAGTCTGCCATAGTTGCCGGACCTGGTTTCTTGTGGGACTAATGAGTAGGACATTTTATACCACGTGCACCGGGAGGAAGATATACGAGGGTAGCCGGACGCCAGGCGATTCGCGAAGTGTTAGCCATTTCCTCTTTTAAGCTTATAAGGTGGCCAGCATTCCGTCGCGGTCTGTCATTGCTACTCCTCACTTTCAGTTGTCGACGGCTCTCTTTCTTTCACACCGCGGCTTCTCGGAGCTCACTCAATTACATGATGATAAGACCACGAAGCTAGTGCGTATAGAGAGGAAAGAGGAAGAAGAGCTTTGTGTGACAAGCGGCTTCCTACGCTGCGCTTTAGAACCGCCGGTAGTTCGGTGCCGTCCACGGGAACGGAATGGCAACCCCGTCACCGCAATATGGACGCTCGTCGTCATGCCAACTCTTGTATATCTTTCTCTACCGACACACGACTACGGTACGGTACGACTACGGTACGGTACGCAGCACGACCTACGGTCGAGATGCGTACCGTAGTACCGTACCGCAGTCATGCAAGCCACTTTGCTTGCCGGTGGTAGCACTTCATTTGACGTGCAGTTCGTTACACCGACAGCAGGATGACATTTAAAAAAAACACGTGTAGATAAACTGGGGGCATTTCAGGACACGCGCAGGGCAGATGCGCGTTCTTTCGGTTTTTTTTTTTCAAGTTTATTTTTTTGCTACGTGGCTCGCTTCTGGTCTCTCACTATTTAAGAACGGCGGTAAAAATAGCAGTATTGCAACTCCAGTCCAGCGTCGCTTGGAGACGTCCGTCCAGTGTGTGCAGACGTCCGTCCAGTTCACCAGCTCATCGTTTTGGTGACAAGCGGAATGAGGGTTCGTCCAAGTGGTTAGGTTAATCATTGTCGAACATTAAAGGAATACATCATCATGGCTGCTTCCTTGTTTGTCATTGTTTGTAGATTGAATGACGTGTTTCATTGTGTTTGTTAAATGCATAATATAGCGGAACAAAACAAAGACACAGAAAGATGCACACAGGACGACCGCGTGCTTCTTGTCGGCGTTGTTGTATTTCCAGCTAGAAAGATAGACGTTTAGCATCGAAGCACACCTGCTGTGTCACCGACGCTTTATTTGTGCAGTCAAACCCGACATATCGAACTGCGATAAATAGACGTATCCTTTATATTGAACTCTTTTAGGGCACGACGCTCCTTTAACGTCAATGCGTAGGAAAATATGCGGCTACATCGAAAAAGTAGCCGGGAGACTTCGTATATCGACCATCGGGCTGCGTGAAACGCCCCAAGAAGTTGGCTTCTTCTCAGAAGAGTTCACTTTTCCTCGGTGAAGGGGTCTTTCCCGCTTGCATTTAGGAGAACCAGCGGTGTGATTAGGAGGGCGCCGCACGGAGCGAGTAGAAACGGCCGACTTTCATCACACGCTTTTTTCTCCGATGAACACGCTCCTGCGTATTGATCGCACTCCATCTACAATAGCGGAAAAATAAAAAAAAAACACAAAAGTATTCCGCGCGTATTGCCGCAAGGCCGACTTCCTTGCATAATCGTAAAGCAATGCCGTGAAGGAAATCTGAGCACCGAAAATGCCGTAAAATAAAAGCTTTATACCAAATGGTTCGATATACCCAGTTTTTTTTGGCGAGTTCGATATATGCGGATTTAACTGTAACGTGTTTGAAAATGTGGAGGACAGGCTTGTAATTAACGTGTCCGACGAACGTAAGAAACCAGTGCGTAGGTCGTTTGAGCTGTCTGCTCCCACGCAGTCTGGTGTATCGACGACGAATCGTGCAATTCAACATGGAAGTTATCAAGGCCGTGCCGCTTCGCGGTTCTCACTACGTTGCCAGCATCACTACCAGAGTTAGGATTGAAAGCAACGCGCCGCTCTACCACTGACGTCATGCGTCACGTTTCTGCTAAGGTCACGTGACCTCGAGCTTTCAATGAGGAACTACTCTCCCTAGCAGCAACAGTGCAGTCGGGAAGGCCGTCAAAGGGTCCGGCAAACAAGTGCATGGCTGGGACAAACATGTTACCGCAGGGTCGCCATGCAGGCACAACGCCACCACACGTCACGTCTCAAAATACACATATACGGAACGGCACGCCGACGTCGACGGCAACAACCCGTTGAGTGTGTGCATACAACTGCCATCGCAATAAAAGCAAGGACAAAAGGGTTAGTCAAACGCCGCAAAGAAATTTCGAACTGCTTCACCTCCCTACAAATTCGTTTTCTTGCTTCCGCGCCGAAGTATCATATCCGTAGCAGGAGTGAATGAGTGCCTGAATGTAAGACGAAAACGAAACAAGGTATTTTGAAGGATCTGGGAGTAATTTATCTTGCTCTCGATAACAATTAAGAATAAAGTCACATGCTGGTAAAAATGACATAATTATTGGGTATAGGTATATGCGGTTGATTCGTCCCTTGTCCTCGTGATCGCAAGTTATATTAAACGAACGCACAACTCTTCAGTGTTCGGAGTTCTTTTATTGAGCATAGTAATAAGTTTACAAATGCGGATTATATAAGCATACAGAAGGATTAGCATTAATATAGAGCTGCGGTAGTTGAAAGGTAATCGTGCTAAAAGACTGGGAGTGTCACCGAAGACACAAGAAGTCAAAACTTCTCTCTTGTGTCCATGTTTGTGAACGCAGTCTTTCAGTATGAACACAGAGGGAGGAACAATACTCAACAGGCTGCATAGGGGACCTCCGGTTAAAAATTAGCGTGATATGCAAATACGAAACAACATATATCCCGGGCCCGTAGCCAGGGGGGGTGCCCTAGGGGCCCGGGCGCCCCCCGAAATTCGGAGGGAGGGGGGGTGTTTTACCGAGAAAAACGAAAATAGGCGTTTTTCAAGTCCTTCAACAAGTGCCCCCCCCCCCCCCCTCACCCCCGAAAAAAATTCCTGGCTACGGGCCTGATATATTCAAATGCGCGAGACGCCGTATTGAATGACCCACTGGTTCAAGTTGTAAAATATCCCCATCAGGCACGAATTATGATGCACTGTCTACAAATGTGTCAAATTCTCATAGCATAATTCCAAGGCACTCAGTATTACATTCCTGGAATGAAAATGAAGCAATGTGTTACTTCGTGTGAGTTTCAATAATTAATTATAAATAGCATGTAACTAAATATTTAATTATTCTGCAGTCATGTTCCATTTTGACACAAAAAGAATGGAATCATAGGACTCATAGGTGTACGCAAATAGTTTTTGGTTGTATTCATTTCGGGAAAAGAAAAGTAATACTTTTGACGTTGGTTCTGAAGTGCGGCACGTCGAACGACCCGTCGAACATCATAGTGCCTTCATCATAGTGATCGGTTACAGTCATACGCAGCAGACTGAGACTAAGTCAAGACAGAATAACTATGCAGTAGGTTCAAATCATTCAATGAGCAACGTATTTTGCTTTCTTTTAGCCACAGGGGGGACACAACAAGCATAAACAAGTTGCGTACACAGACGTAGCCACCACCGCTGGATGGGATGTTTAATTGCAGAAAATATGGCAGTGTAGGAGCGCGTACATTTTACAGTGACGATAGTACTGCTGCATCGCAGCCGATGATACAATAGAGAAAATTGGAAAATGACTGCCACGAATAATTAATTATTTCTTTTATTTACAATACTGCCAGTCTCTACTGAGACCATAGCAGGTAGGCACACTGCACAGATAAAAGAACGCTGGTTAACGATCAAGCAATGCATTTTTAGAAATGAGTAACATCAACTTTGCACTTTAAGCTTAGGCAATTTAGACCACATAATATATATATACCAAATACAAGTACATACAAAGTGGCTACTTAAACATTCTACACTGCATACACGACTACATGCATAAGGTACAAGTACATGCTGGTTTGCATGATCGAATATTACCAATAATTTTGAACATGCTACACTCGCGGACAACTTTTCTTGGCAATGATGGGAAGGCTACGCAGCCAAAGTGGGCGTGTGCCATCGCTGAAGAATATTGTCCCACAATTGCGTCCGTGTTTTCCACGTGAAAGTCATAAAAAAAAAAAAAAACATTACTGTATTTTCTACGGGATGCTGTTTATAAAGATGCAGCCCGCACCGAGGAGATATTTATATTTGCTTTACTTTACGCAGTGTCATTCCGCGTTTTTGCGCGCGTGAAAACGTCGCACGTTTTACGTGCACCTCACAGTCAAAATGGCGTCTTCGTCTTTGAGCGCTCGTCGCCCTCCAGTTATTCCGACGACTCGCCGAAGGAGCTTGTGACGAATTTCACTCTCAGATGGCTGTCTAAGCAGACGTAGCAAATGGTATGCAATGTTAGTATTCGAACACGGCCGTCATTTGAAACGCGAGCCGAACCGGACTACTTCGCGGAGGAGTACGTGCGCGGTAGCTCCGCCCCCCGTAGTTTTCCCTTCATTGCCAAGAAAAGTTGTCCGCGAGTATAGATCATTTTTCCATCTTTGATTCAAAGTCAGGTCGTGACTCAGCGTTAGTGGTGAGAGGCGCTAACATATTCCATTCATAGATGGCAACCGGAAAAAGTTCACAGGCTCCTTCATACTCCAAGGCTTTCACCTTGGAGTCGTTTTAGGCGAATGTATGAACGATCAAAAGGAGACGACGAAAAGGCGAGAGCCTTGGAGTCGTCCTTCTTTTTTTTTCTCAGTCGGTGTAGTGAACCTCCCTCGCCCCTCCCCCCCCCCCCCCCGCCCCTTCGGAAAGCTCCCTGTCCCAAATTGCGGCCTCCGGGATCGGAGGCATTGCAAGCTTTCTGCACTTAGCCTGGTTTTGCAATGCCTACGTGATCGGTCCACCTTTCACCAAGCAACTATGTCATGTGATGACTTCATCACGTGACGTCGCGTTTATGTGACATCATGGTGGCGTCACCATTTTTGGCGATCTGTGACGCCATGATGACATGTGAGCAACTTCATAGTAACTTCATAGGATGACGTCATCACGTGATCACGTTTTTTTTTTTTGCATCACTCGTGCTGACGCCGCGGAATAAATAACAGCGCAGCAGCCAGGCCCGTAGCCAGGAATTTTATTCGGGGGGGGGGGAGGGGGGGAACTCGTTGAAGGCTTTGAAAAACACCTTTTTTTTTATTAATTGTCCTTTGCAAACCCGCCCCCCTGGCTACGAGCCTGGCAGCAGCGATCAACATCCACCAATGGCGATTCTGCTTAAGCCTGCTGACGCCATTGACGCGGAACGCCGACTGTAAATTTTAGTGTTGGAAGAGGCATCTAAGGCGTTCGCCTTAGAAGGAACATTGAAACACATCATTGTTACATGAACTATATGATACATGAAAACCGTTTTACATGAACTGTAACGCTGAAAGAAGGCTAATTTCGAAGGCCTCATTTTTCTTCGTGAGACACATCCTTAATGAGAAGCAACAGTCAAGCCAAGAAAAGTATAGGGGATGTTATTTGCAGTAATCGTGATATAACCGTGAAGAAATTAAAGTGGACGAAAAGATAACTTGCCATCGGCAGGGACCGAACCTGCGACCTTCGAGTACCGCGTCCGATCCTCTACCAACTGAGATACAGCGGCTGTCATCCCCCCCCGTCCACTTTATGGGGTATATATGTGCACTTGAACCTGGGAGAGTTGATCAGCGCCGCTCGAAGCTGCGACGGCGAGTGTGGAAAACTCTTTTCCTGCCTGCTGGCGTCACGTAGCACGTGATCTTTTCTAGCACGTGACCAACCGGGGTTCTTTAACATGCTCCTAAGTCTAAGTAACGGGCCTCTGGCACTCTCGCCTGCATCGAAAATGCGGCTGCCGCGGCTGGCATTCGATCCGGCGACCTCCGGGTCGGCAGTCGAGCACCATAACCACTGTGACGGGTTTCGTTGTTAGAATGAACATTAATGAGACCCAACAGACAACCAAGGCAAGGAAACTGCATGGTATTTCATTTCTTAGTAATTGTGATATGAACTATAACGCCATGAATAATACGTTAGGTAAATAAAAATGGAAGCATCATATAGAATCGACACTAGACGAAAAGGCAGCCGCGGTCGATCACCCGCCACTGACAGTCGAACGCCGCCCGAAACTCGGACCCGTTCATGGCGAGGTCGCACTTCTCGCGGGCGTCCAAGTCGTCGCAGAATCGGTTGCAGTAGCTCACGTAGAAGACCTGCGTTCCCGTCAGCTTCTCCAGAAGTTTCAGTCTGAGCGGCGAGACGCCCGAGACCTTCTTCATGGCCGCCAGGGAGACGTCGAGGGCGAACAGGTCGCCGATGGCGTTCGCCTCGCGCGTCGAGCGGGCCCGCTCCAGGCGGCACTCCGGCGACCCGGGCTCTCGCTCCCACCACGAGGAACCCGTGCTCGTCCCGTCGTAATCGTGAAACCTGCCAGAGTAAAGCGGTTGGCATTTGTCAGGCCTGGGTGCATCGACGTTCGTGCAAGGCAACATGAATTGTCGATAATAAATAAAGACAATGCGCATTTGCCTGCGCACGTCCGGCATTGCATGTGTGCTCCGAATTTCCGAGGCATCAAAGTTTTGGGCAGAAGCCATGATAGCACTGCCCGGGAACTGATGGAAGACTTTTATATCTCGACTAGAGGGGATGTCTGTGTTAGCAAAACTTAAGTTTCTTTATTGGATGGTGAAATGAGGTTCTTGCGTGGCCCGTTGTAATCTGCAGAGTGTGACAATGCGATTATCGTTGTTACCACGTGATTGGTGGGCATATTTATTGACTACGACGTAGAATACAGACAGCTGAAAGTTTGCGCTCGTCCGTGTCTCCTGTGTCCTTGTGTTGTTAGTGCGCAGCCATAATTTCCTTCCAAGGCCTGGCCATGTCGGTAATCCATTTCGCTATTTTAGCGCACTGTGAAACAAGAGATAAGGCAAGACATAGGTCCGTGCCGTAATTCTGTTCTATGCCTCGTTTTACAGTGCGCTAATATAGCCCCTTCCGGCGCGAATCATTATCCACAGTCTGCAAATGCGTTAAATTCGCATAGCTTGGTTCCAAGGCTCTCGGTGTTATATTCCAAGAAAGGTGGCTACTAAGGAATGTCTTGTTTCGAGGGGGGTATCGGTAACTAACGTTAATTAGCATGTAATTAAATATCTAATTATTCTGCAGTCAGTCAGCTTCAGTTCTTGCATAAAAAAATCAAATATTAGGCCCACAATGCACGCACAGTTTTTTTTTTGGTTGTGATCATTTCGAACAAAGAAGAAGAATGCTCTTGCCGTTGGTGCTCCTTTAGTGAATCCATTCCATGGCTACTCGGAAAAGTATTGCAGGGCCCCTTTAAGAAACAGCGAAGCTGGTTGATCTAAGGGGGTTAACGTCGCCTTCTTGACTGATGCTAGGTCCTTCCTTGGCGTAACAAAGCAGAGTTGAACCACAGCCTGTCACAGATCATGCAAGAATGTCCAAACTCCAGCGACAGAACTAATGTGCAAAGCTTGCTGTGGCACCCCCGGTAGAAGCGCGGGCCTTTAGTCGCTCGTACTCGGCTCGCGCCACGGCGGGCAAACTCGGCGCGGTGGCTGTGCGGACTGTCTCCGTCGGTGGGCGCGGCTGATAAGCAACGGCTCGTGATAAGCAACGGCGCGGAGGGCTTTCTTGCGGACACCCGACGCTTTACTTCCAGCTTTAAAGGGACACTAAAGTGAAATATTAAGTCGACGTTGATTGCTCAAATAGCGGTCCAGAAACCTCGTAGTGCTACTTTCGTGCCAAGGAAATGCTTATTTTGAAATAAAATCACGTTTTAGTGGTCCGCATCGCGTTAGCGCGCTAAATCACCCGCCTAAGCATTCAGAATCTCTGATGTCACTGTTTCCGTGCCCAACGTTGCCCGCCTTTACTGCGCGGCCGCCGACACTAGCAGCAGCAGCGAAAGTAGCGGGAGCCACAGCAACAACAACCGCCATTGAACAATACTCTGCTTGCTTGGTGCAACTGGGCTCCGCTAGATGGCGTCACCTATCCAGCCTAACCAAGCGAAAACACAATTTTTGAACCACTCGCGCCTTTCCTAGGCGGTTCCTTTTTCTATGAATCAAACAGAAACGGACAAGGAGCATTTTATTACGTGTTGTAATGCACGGAAGCTTTTTTTTTATTGCAGCTATAGTGATTACTACGGATTATTGTAGCCAGAAGCTCTCACGTCATCACGGATCGTTTCGCAAATGTGCCACTCGTGGCGCACGTCGTGTGATACATTTAGCTTAATTTCTCGGTAAGTAGGGCACTGCTGTTGATAATATTGCCATTTTAGACGTTGTCATACATTGAGCTTTCGCTCTGACAAATTGTTATTAGCCTTTAGTGTCCCTTTAAGGGCTTCGATTTTAAAAGGGGGACTCAGGAGCATGCTCGATGGTGCCCCAAATCCAGGGCCCCACTGGCTTTCACCGCTCGCCTAACGCGACTCAGCTAACTGCACTTCTGGGTCCGAGCTGGAAGTTGTGCCTCCCACTGCTTCAAACTGTTTGCAATGTTGTTGACTAAAAAAATGTTTTTAAATTCTCTGGCTCTCCACCACACTGCCAAGAGATATGCTGTCTAACAAAGTCAGTTATGCAGAGGACAACGACCCAGTGTTGTATGTTGTTTAATTTGCTTTGAATTACACGCTTTCTTTTTGCTCGTGATATATATTCGCATTCCGTAATTCACTCATCTGGAGCGCGAATCTCTGGTTCTCTACTTCAAGACGCGTCACAGGGATGGTCATAATCCAACGTTGACGCTTCGTTATGTCAAGATAACGCTCGCCTAATCGCAAACGGGCAGGACAGGTTGTTTGACTCTATTGTACTGTATTGTATCGGTACCTCTCCTGTTCACCAATCCGCCATAAAGTTCGTTTCGTTTCCTCTCCGTGCGCGCACGATAAAATTCATATCAATTGAACCTTCCGCGCATGTCGATGCTGCTGACCAGCTTTCGGGCGAACTGGAAACCGATGCCAGCGTACGTCATGGCCGGAGAGCCCTGGCGGCGGTACGAGGGCGGAAACACGGCGGCCAGACCAAGCACCACGCGGTTGAGCGAGTAGACGTACAACACCTCCTGGGCGTACCACCTCAGCCGCAGGGTCATGAGGGTAGCGGCGTAGTAGCGCCTCACCAGCGACGCCCTCTGGGCCCTGCGCGACTCGAGCCAGGATTCATAGAAGGTGCCACGCTGGCTGGACGGGAACCGCGTGTACAGGGTGTCCAGCACGTCCAGACTCTGGAAAGGCTGCGGGGGCCACAGCGTCTGCAACGTGTGCGCCGTGATCTTGTCGCCGGCCCTGCTCTTGGTGGCGTTCGAGACGCCCCGAGACCACGTCACGGTCTCGACGAGGGTGTCCGCGGTCTCCTTGAGCACGTCGGTCACCTTGGCGCGTTCCTGGACCGGAAACATGCGCGAGAACACCGGCGCCACGGGGGGCGATGCCGAACGACTCGAAAACCGCAGCCGCGCAGAGGATTCGGGTGGTGAGGTCTGGGACAGGGTCCGACCCCGAGCCATTACCGGACGGCGGGAGTCGATCGAAGAGCCGGTTCTCGATCCAGGCGTACGAGTACGAGAACATCCAACTGACGGCGTCCAGGAGCCTGGCGGCGGGAATCTCGGAGGTGAGCCTAGAGAGCCCGGCAAACAGCGGCCCATTGAGCACCAAGAGCTTCGTGTCCAGGGAGACATTGATGCCGGCACTCTTCATCGCGGAGGCTCCCAGGTAGTTGTCCAGGAGCGTCGCCCAATCGTTGAGCGACACGCCTTCGAAGACAGCGGACCCGGCGTTCCTCAGGACCACCAGGACGTCGACGTCGTCTCCGGCGCCGAGCGTGGTCAGGATAGCCTCGCGAAGCGCCTTCTCGTCGAGGTGCAGTTGCTTCAACGCGGCGGCGTCCTCGAAGGGATCCTCAGTGTCGCCGGCGTCGCTCCCGGACAGCAAGTATCGCGCCACGGCGCGGGCGGTGCTCTCGTACGCCGACTCGTCCAGGTCGCTCAGCTGCTCCATTCGCAGCAGCGGCACGTGACCTGGCTCCCCAAGAACGATAATGGCGTCCTCCGCGTGGGCGCGCTCTTCGCAGCGTTGGATTCGAACGTCGAACCATAGCGCCGCGTTCCAGTTGACGGACAGGTCGATGAGTACGGCCAGGACATCGACGAAGTTAATGACGACGCGGGACTGGACGGGCCACGTTAGGCCTCGTTTGCGCATGAAATGCGCCAGCAGCGAGGCCTCTCCGGCAAGCGTTCCGGCGCTTCTGCTCAGGCACAGTGACAGGGCAGCGTGGGCCTTGAAGGCAGTGGACGAGTTGCTGTTTCCGGAAAGCAAATTCTGCAGAACGATCTGGCTGGCGTAGGAGCGGGTCAGCCTGCAAGCGCGCGTTAATATACCGTCCGTATATTGAAAATTTTGAGATACCGGTTTTTTACGCGCCGAAATAACCATAAGATCATGAGGCACTCCGTAAGCTCCGTATTATATTCAATACATGTAAACAGCTTTCTTTCTTTATCTTTCTTTTTTTCTTTTTTCTTTCCTTCTTTTTTTATTTTTTTTAAATTTTTTTTAGGTTCGTCCTCATTCTTGCATTCATGCCTTTCGAGCCCTGAATGGCATCTCCGCAAATTATGTTATGAAAAATCCTTGGACAGGGGGTGTTGCTGGAGCCAACGTTTCGACAAATGGTCCTGTCTTCCTCAAGTCTGCAAGTGCCTACTGTCTTCAAGGCAGCTGCTACGCTGGTACAACGTATTCATATGGTTCAGGCATATTCGCACTTTGCTAGCGGTTGTGTGTGATCGAATGGTGGGCGCGAAGGTTCGATCCCAACACCGCCAAGAAAATGTATTGATTCATTTAATTATGGCGATGATCGTCTTACATGACATAAGGGGGGGAGGGGGGGATGAACGAACGGTCTTCCCGTTCAGTCGGCGTAGAGGCGCTTACGCGTTCAAATTGCACGCAAAATCGACTAAATTATGCATAAGCGTTGCGTGTGAACGGAACAACATGGTTTCGCGGCGTTCGCCGGAATGTCATTAGAGAGAAAGCCTTAGATGCCTCGTCACAGGCGAAAGTTGGCCGTCGGCGTCTGATGACGTCACGGGCATGATGACGTCACAGATCCAAAAAAATTGTGAAGTCATCATGACGTAGCATAGCGTGTCACCACATGACATCGCCTCTTGGCCAAAGCTTTGCCGATCCCGGAGGCAGCGCAAAACCAGGTGAGGCATGACCAGGATTTGGGGACATTTGCACGTAGCGCCATCTCTCGTCGGTGACAGCCGCGGCCTGCCGTAACTGAATGGGAAATAGGCGAAAAAAAATCATACCTGACGAAAAAAGTTAGTTATAAAAAAGACTCCCGGATCTATACAGCAGAGACTTAATTAAACATTCTGTTAAAATTACAGTGTCGCACTACGAACCGCGTTGCTTCCCAGAGTGTTTAATATTTTACAATGGGGCCTCATGTATTTCCAATGGGCGGTGTTCAATTGTCCTGGGAAGCAACACGCTTTGTATTGCGATACTGAAATTTCGCCAAAATATTCCAGTAGTTCTCTGCTCTATAGATCCTGGAGTCGTTTTCGATAACTAGCTTATTTCAAAAGATGTGATTTTTCCGCCTATTTCCCATTCAGTTATGGCAGGACGCCGTTGATGCCGCCGAGAGATGGCGCCACTTACAGATGTCCTCGAATCCTAAGAATGCAGCATCAATACATCGACTGAAAGGAGCAGTGACCATAGAGTTTCCTAAAATTAACTAGAGGGGACTCTGGCGCTGCGATCGTTCAGCCACCATGGGAATGATGGGTAGTACACGGATTTGCCTAGTCTTCGTGCTTCCGGCTTCGAACGCACTTGTGGCTTTGTTTATTGTTGCGTTTTCGTTCTGTTTCAGATAAAAGAATGTACCATTGTAAACTTCGTGAGCATATTTGAATTCGTGAGCCTAAAAAGGTCAAGGTGGTGAGGCGTATCTGCTAAACCTTTGCAGAACTTCGTATTGCGGCAAAGCGAATTCAGGCCACACGCAGCCAAAAGAACGAAGACTAGGCAAGACTAGGCAAATTTGTGTACTACCCATGATTCCCATGCTGGCTGAAGCGCCGTGTGTTGCAGCTCCCATCGACACTAGCGCCAGAGTTCCCTCTAGTGTATTTATAGGAAACTCTATGGCAGTGACACCAAATTTCAAAGCGAGCGCAAAGAGCGGGCAAAGGCTCAAGTGCGCGTTCGTGCCATGCAACATCGACACTATTTTGGCGTGTTCAGCTAGCGTCTAGGCCACGCCTCAAGCGCTGAGTGACGATGCGCGAGCAACGCTGACGTCCACAAGTTTAATGTTTTCATCGTGGTGCCTACTTGTGGTACCGCCTGGCGGCGACGCCAGGCTGCCTGGCAACGGTGTCGCTTGTTTTGTTTTGCTTGGTTCGTGCAGCGCGTTCGTGTGAATCTTACGTTTTCGTTATGCCGCTTCGGGTGGGCTGTCGTGGAGTCATGAGCGCGAATGTGATTATTCGAAGCCACGATCTCCATCGCATTACGTGCCAGCATGCCGTGGAACCGTTGTGCGCTGCAATCATGCTCTTCAAATCAGAGAAAAAGCGAAAAGTATGGCGCGCCATTGCGAAACGCTACC
Organism: Rhipicephalus appendiculatus; assembly: GCA_030522465.1. Lineage (NCBI taxonomy): Eukaryota > Metazoa > Arthropoda > Arachnida > Ixodida > Ixodidae > Rhipicephalus > Rhipicephalus appendiculatus. The sequence continues at coordinate 3,436,460 of JALIZH010032968.1, forward strand.
CCCACAACGCGCTCACGGAATCAAAACGCCAGGCCTCCGCGTTTCACTTTTTTTCTTGTCGCGTTTCAGTCTATGAGCAGTATACATCACAATTGACACATATGGCAACATTCACTAGCTGACCAGTGTTTACGACACATTGGTTATGCTTAGGTAGATGCAATAACCGATCAAAGTGCACCAGTACGGAACGTATGGTTCAGAGAAATATCATATGCAGCGTTCATATGCGTAGTTGTGATATGTCTTGCCAGCCAGCATGGCCCAAGCGCGCGTCTCCAGCTGCCTCCTCGTCGCTGCTGGGTCGGGCGTCGTTATCAGAATCACTACTCTGAAGAGGATCGAACCGTAAATGATTCACCACGTCGCAAATCGCAGCGATTCCATATTCCTCAGTGTTTTCATCGTCGCTTGTGGACGCTCTTGACGGCGGCGACGACGATGGGGGTGGCGAACACATGCCTACACGTGCGCGCCGAGCAGACGAAATGTCAGCTGAAACTCGCGTCACCATTTCGTGCGGCCACGTGATCAGATGGGGCGTGACCACGGGAGGTGGCCGCTTGGCAGCGTTGGCAGCGCTAAAAATTGGCGGGCTTTGTTCCCGTTTTGAATTGCGTTCGATACTGGTCATACTAATCATTATTAGATATATTAATTCGTCCCTCTGTTGCATTATCAGTACCGAATCGTTACTAGGGGATCGATAACTACACGTTGACGCAAAAAACGCGACATGCGTAAAGTTGATGTCACTGCTCCTTTGAAGAACAACAGGATGGCTTTCGTCTTCCTCTCGTCTTAGGCGAGTGCATAAGAGATCCTGTGGGTTTTTATGGTGGCACCGAGACGGCGTCTGTCCTCTTGTTACTACCACTCGTCAGCGTTTGGGACGACCCAGCCAAAGTAAGGCCCATTCCGCGATCATCGAAGCGTTCGTCTGGCATTAAATTTCCACCAAGTCAGAGTTTTCCTGATACGCACATCCCTCATTGTCGCCAGAACATGTCCCCCTAGCTTTTATTATTGGAGCTTTTATTCAATCGCGGTGAAATATTTCAACAAAGTGATCACAGAAAATGTTGTCCTTTCATACAGCGCAGCTGTTCGAGGCTATCCGTAAAATCGTGCTCGTCGATCGAAAACTATCATCATCATGAACCGGCCCGCGCTCTCTTCATTTTCTTTAGAGTAAACTAGAAGGGAAGTAGTGGGCTTACTGGCGTCGGACGCGTCACGCCGCCGATTTCTGCTCTGAAGGCCTAACCACACGTACGCGTTGCAGCGCGTCAGCACGTAACTTCTCTATGGAGAGAGACGGTGCGCGGCTACGCGAAGCTGCGCGCCGTCTCTCTCCCTAGGGAAAGGGCGCGGCGCCGCGTCAATAAGCGTGTACTTGTGGTCAGGCCTTAAAGCAATCTTTGGTCATAGACGCCATATTCATCGCTTCAGGGGCGCTCGAGTGTCGCGACACCTGGCGCGCAGCAGTGTAAGAACCATTCGTTCCTACACGTAGCGTCTCCCCACTAGCACTGCTGCGCACCAGGTGTCGCGACTGCCGAGTGCACCTGAAGCGTTGGTCCAAATCAAGGAGGTTAAAAAAATTTTTGGAGTGGAAGCTTTCGCAACGTCTTGCCAGCAAAAGTGAAGCCAGCTTTTGCCCTCCAAAGATCTTGGAAACAAGCTCTCTTCTGGTGGTGTGCGTGAATGTAGCGTCTGCGACCGACTCTTGCTCGCGAGGAAAAAAGATAAAATGTGCAAAACTTAGCGAAACAGCTACAACCACCTACGTGCCCACCTGCTCCGCTGTCTATTTAGCATTGCGCCTCCTGTGCAAGGTACGTTATCTTTTTTTCTTTTTTTTTTTTATAACGCTGATATAAACGTATTCATATGGCTCAGATACATTCGTGCAGAGGAAAGTTTGGTGTTTAGCCAAGTCAGTAAGACGCTGGGCCACGGAGCGTGAAGTTCTAGGTTCGACACCCAACAGCGCGAAGAATGTACTTTTTTTTTTTAACGGCGATACGCCTTGCGTCCCAAAGGGACGGGCGGACGGGCACAGTTTTTCCGTTGAGTCGGAAAAACTGAAGTCTACTGTCCATCTGCTCCGAGCATTTACGATTGGCTAGCTAGATCACGAGTGTTTACGAAAGCGCGCGAGTATATATGATTGCTAAACGAGATCACGCGATGTCATGAATCCACCACAAGATTTCAAATGCGCGCGCTTACAGATGAGTGGACAAAGAAAGATCATGTGACCTGCCGGCTCAGCCAATGGCGTTTCAGTGGGCGCCTCGTGATGTCGTGAACCCACCGCAAGATTCGAAATGCGCGCGCTTACACATGAATGGTCAAAGCGAGATCACGTGACCTGCCGATTGAGTTATTGGGTTTCGGGGGGACTGCGGCACTCCTACGGCACAGTCAACCTAAGACAGCTTCCCAATAAAAATCGAGAGTATCGTACATCCAACAAGCAGCGACACCCACGCCACAGTTCACCACTGGAAGTTGGAATCGCCACAACGTAAGTACACCATGGGAAAATAGCCGAGGCAGTTTTGCCGCACGTGGAATGAATAATACACAACAAAACAGGTCGATCGCTCCAATTTTATGACGTAACACGAAAGTTTAGCCTTATCATGGGTGATAAGGACCCCAACTTTTTCGACTGCTTTTCGAGGCATACTGCCGGGAAGCAAACGCCTCAGGGGACACATTAGCTCAGAAGACATTGCATGCCGGTCGATCGCTGTAAGGTGTGACGTCAGACAAAAGTTGAGCCTTATCATGGGTGATAAGGGCCCAACTTTTTCGACTGCTTTTCGAGGTATATAGCGGGAAGCAAACGCCTCATTTGGTAACTTTAGGTCGGAAGGCATTGCATGCCGGTCGACGGCTGCTACGTGTGACGTCAGACAAAAGTTGAGCCTTATCATGGGTGATAAGGGCCCAACTTTTTCGACTGCTTTTCGAGGTATATAGCGGGAATCAAACACCTCATTTGGTAACTTTAGCTCGGAAGGCATTCGCATGCCGGTCGACGGCTGCTACGTGTGACGTCAGACAAAAGTTGAGCCTTATCATGGGTGATAAGGGCCCAACTTTTTCGACTGCTTTTCGAGGTATATAGCGGGAATCAAACACCTCATTGGTAACTTTAGCTCGGAAGGCATTCGCATGCCGGTCGACGGCTGCTACGTGTGACGTCAGACAAAAGTTGAGCCTTATCATGGGTGATAAGGGCCCAACTTTTTTCGACTGCTTTTCGAGGTATATAGCGGGAATCAAACACCTCATTGGTAACTTTAGCTCGGAAGGCATTGCATGCCGGTCGACGGCTGCTACGTGTGACGTCAGACAAAAGTTGAGCCTTATCATGGGTGATAAGGGCCCAACTTTTCGACTGCTTTTCGAGGTATATAGCGGGAATCAAACACCTCATTTGTAAATTTAGCTCGGAAGGCATTGCATGCCCGGTCGACGGCTGCTACGTGTGACGTCAGACAAAAGTTGAGCCTTATCATGGGTGATAAGGGCCCAACTTTTTTCGACTGCTTTTCGAGGTATATAGCGTGAAGCAAACGCCTCAGGGGAAGCTTTAGCTCGAAAGGCATTGCATGCCGGTGGATGGCTGCAACGTGTGACGTCAGACAAAAGTTGAGCCTTATCATGGGTGATAAGGGCCCAACTTTTTTCGACTGCTTTTCGAGGTATATAGCGGGAATCAAACACCTCATTTGTAAATTTAGCTCGGAAGGCATTGCATGCCGGTCGACGGCTGCTACGTGTGACGTCAGACAAAAGTTGAGCCTTATCATGGGTGATAAGGGCCCAACTTTTTTCGACTGCTTTTCGAGGTATATAGCGGGAATCAAACACCTCATTGGTAACTTTAGCTCGGAAGGCATTCGCATGCCGGTCGACGGCTGCTACGTGTGACGTCAGACAAAGTTGAGCCTTATCATGGGTGATAAGGGCCCAACTTTTTCGACTGCTTTTCGAGGTATATAGCGGGAATCAAACACCTCATTGGTAACTTTAGCTCGGAAGGCATTGCATGCCGGTCGACGGCTGCTACGTGTGACGTCAGACAAAAGTTGAGCCTTATCATGGGTGATAAGAGCCCAACTTTTTTCGACTGCTTTTCGAGGTATATAGCGGGAATCAAACACCTCATTGGTAACTTTAGCTCGGAAGGCATTGCATGCCGGGTCGATGGCTGCTACGTATGACGTCAGACAAAAGTTGAGCCTTATCATGGATGATAAGAGCCCTAACTTTTTCGACTGCTTTTCGACTGTTTTTCAAGGTATATTGCGGGGTACAATCGCCTCAGAAGAAACTTTAGCTCGGAAGGCTGATGGTGTCAGACGCGGCCCGAAATATTTGCCCGTGGTCTTCGTTGCGTAGAAAACAGCTTCTTGTCGCGACTTCTGGAGTAGCTCTCACCGTTGCTGGAAATAGAAAAGTAATCTTTTCGCCGGAGCCCCGTTCTAACTTCAGATCGCTCGTTGTAAGTTTATACATGAGCAAACAGAACACGTTGAAGATAATTTCGATGTTTGTAAACATGAACGCAGTCGGGCACTATGGGGTAATTTTTTGAAAGGGTGTAACAATTTTTTTTGCCGGCAGAAATAGAGAATTGCCTGTCCTTCCACCCTTCCGTCTCGTAAGACGAATAACTGAAAAAAAAAAAGAAAGTTAAAGGACTTGCCTAGCGGCGTTGGGATTCGAACGTGAGACCCAACGCTCCGCAGGCGATCGTCTTACACACTGGGCTAAACGACCTCGTTTCCAAAGGGTGAATGTATCAGAACCACATGAATGCGTCGGAATGGTGTTCAAAAAAAAAAAGAAAAAAGATGTAAACGGATAACCATTTATACGACGGCATTGTTGAAATATTTCTACGTGATTCAATAAGAACTCTCTCTCTCTACGATAACATACAAACTCGACAATCAGTTTTGCGAGTATCGGCAAAATGATTAGGAATGAAAATGAGTAAGCATTTTTTTATGCCGATTGATCAAGATATTGTTCGTCCGCCTGTACGTCATCCCTCTGGCAAGTAAGAAAATCACCACCATAGAAAAATAAATTAATAAAAAAAAACTATTTCCTTCACAGCGCTGGGTTCGAACCCATGACATCACACACCCAAGGCAAGTGTTTTAACCACTGTGCCATATAACCTTGCTCATGGTATGTGAATATATGTTGTACCGGTGATACGAAACAAAAATGAACAAAAAAAAGAGAGCTGGCAAAGGAAGTAAATTTATATGACTGCGTGGTTGAATTAAAAACCCTTTATACGAGAACGTACAAAGTCGGCAATAACCATTGCAAGTACAGGCGAAATGATTACGAAAAAAAATGGGTTAGTATTTTAATGCCGACTCAAAAACAATGTTGTCCGTCCAGCTGTCCGTCATCCCTCTGTCATGTAAGAAAATCACCGCCATAGAAAAATGAATTTAAAAAAACGATCTAAATATTCTTGACAGCGGTGGATTCGAACCCGTGACCTCACACTCCCAAGGCGAGTGTCTTAGCCCCTGAGCCTACGTAACCTCGTTCATAAAAGTATGAACACTTTTGAACCATGTGAATGTTTTCTACCGGGTACAAAAGAAAACAAAAACAAAAAGAGGGTAAAGAAAGTCAGTTCATATGAAATATTTGTTGAAATCTTTTTACGAGATTCAATTAAAAACCCTCTCTACGAGAACTTACGAAGTCGACAATCAGCATTGCCACTGTCGGCATATTGATTACGAATAAATATCAGTATTTTTGTGCTGACCGAAGAATAATGTCCGTCCACCGGTCCTTCATCCCTCTGTCATGTAAAATGATCACCGCCATAAAGAAATGAATAAAAAAGATATCCTCCACACGGATAGATTCGAACCCGTGCCCTTACGCTCACGAAGCCAGTGTCTTAACCACTCAGCCACACAATCACGTTTTTAGAGTGCGATTATATCTGAGCCATGTGAACACGTTCTACCGGTGATACAAAAAAAAAAAAAAAAAGAAAGGGAGACGGCAAATGACGAAAATTCAATGACGGTTGTGTTGAAAAAAATCCCACACATCCCCCAGTAAGGGAACACTGAGTAGTATGCGAAGCAGCCATGGGAGTTCTGTAAAGTTGCTCTTTTTCCTCATCGTAGATGACTTTAATGGTGCGAAGGCTTGACGACGCTGCCGCGCTGCAGCCGCTTTCCGAGCCCGCGTCGCCGCGATGCGATCCTCCACCGTATCTTCGTTCATGTCGACGTGCACTCCATGACAGCTGCTGTAGAAGAGCGCGCACTGGGGGAGAGCGATGACGCTGCCGTGATGGCAGCGTCATCATCATCGCACTAGCGTGGCTACGGCGGACAACGATGCGAAGGGGGGGGGGGGGGGCAGGCCTCGTTCATAAGATGCTTCGCATCTAATAATCCTCCGTGATTGAATAAAAGCCCACTCTGAGCGATCATACAAAGCCGACAATCATCATTGCAAATAACGGCAAAATGCGCCCGAATAGGGTTGAGTCAGCATGCTTATGTCGACTTATCAAGATTACCTGTCTATCCACCTGTTTTTATTCGCCCCTCTGCTACGTAACACAATCATCCCCATAAAGAAATAAATTAATAAAACAAGAACAACTTGGAGGACGCTTGAGCTTCGCTTTCAAGAGTAAAAGGCGATAGCGCTATCAGACCATGTTCGTATCGCCTTCCCAATCGCTAGCCTAGCTTGGCTTCTCGGTGGATACCTTAACCGCGCCGCAAGGAAGCGGACGCCCTCTGGCTCCTACATCCATGCAGGCGGCGCGACGAAACACGGTGGAGTGACGCCGTGTAAAGCGCGTCTGTGGGCCCTTCGCACCATCTCGCAGGTGAAAGTGAAGCCTCTGCCACGCTGAAGCACCTCAGAGATGCGTGTACCATCAACCCTAAATGCTGTAGTTAAATAGCTCCCCGTTAGCATGCTGGGGGGATGTATGCGCGGTGGCCGAGAGGCCTAAACACAGTGCGCCAAGGAGCGAGGGGTCGCAGGTTAGAATTTCCGGTCCCACTCGAAACGAATATTGTCACGGGGTCGTGACGTTGACAACAGCATCAATCGGCGTGTTCAAGGTGAACCTCTTTATTTGGCCGAACTTGTGGCCGGGGAACGGCAACTCGTAGCACTGCAAGCAATGCACGCCGTACACTGATATCGGCGAACAGAGCGTCGGCCGTCGATTATGTGATCCGCGGCAAGGCGCGTCGGCATTTATACATGCGGCATCGAACATTCGAGCGTTATCGCTGCTGGCCGATTTTGTTTGAGAATGAACTCAGCTGTTCGCGTTTGCGCGCTCAAGCCTTACAGATGATCATAAAATAATCTGAAATGCTCCCATACATTCAGGCACGGTTTGCGCAAGGCTAAACATGCTAAGGGCAGGTAACATAAAACATAGTAAGAAGTGTGTGTGGCGATATGTTTGATTATTTCTTTATTTGCATCTACATCGAATTTTCGCTGACGGACATGATCGATTTTTCGCTCACAACCAACGACGCAGTCACCAACGCCGGCACCGGAATTTCTGCGAAACGAGCTCTTTAAAGGGGCCATGGCACCCAATTTTCACTCATAATCTGCGTTATGTGGGTTAATCCTTATGTGTTCGCGAAGAAGCTGGCAAAATTTCAACGCATATGGTCGAGAGTTTATTTATGACGAACATTTTTATGAGCACGTGAACGGCCCGAGGGCTGTCAACACTGGTGTACTCGCGAGCCGTGACGTACCAAGCCGCACGTTTTCCAAGCGTCCCTATTCCGGCATGCGATATTGTTTCGTGGTCAGCTGCGCGTGCAATGGAGCTATTAGAGCTTTGTTAAGTTCTGAAATTCAACGGTTTGCATCGGCTGAAACTTAGGTAGAAGACGACGGCTCCACTCCACGAAGAAGTGACTTCACACATGCAATGGCAAAATGGCGTTCGCCAAGTTCATAGCCGGCGACTTCTAGGGCTCATTTTACAAGGAAATACTCTTACAGTCCATTTCTCACACATCGATCCTCTACTTCTATATTTCGCTGAAAACCGCAGTTTCGTGGGTGACCGTGTCATGGCCTCATTAACGTTAAAATGAAAGTGCGGAGCAGTGATCAGTCCACCCTTCGGCGACGCTGGCGTTCACGGGCGAGCAAGCGCTGGCGTTCCAAACGCACAGCCTGCTGGGCGTCTATGCCGGGAAAGAAGACCCTATTGGAAAGACTACCATAGTGGGTACTGGAAAAGATAGTGGATATAGTGGAAATACTGCTGGGTGTGCTGGAAATCATGGTGTTGATAGTGGACAGGGGTGAGTGGCATGGTGTACGTTAAATGGGCAAGGTGGAAAGGATAGAGGACGATGGTGGAGAGTAGCAGCAAAATAGTGGGTAATGTCCCACCATCCACTATCACGCGAATGCTGGAAAGCAGCGAGAAAATGGTGGGTGAGGAAAATGATGGTGTACCATGTTGTACTATACTGGAGAAGGGGACCTTCATTCGTCAATGCAGGGGCGCAACTGTCTCCTCCTCCTCACCTTCACGTTATTCCTCCTCGCCCTCACTTCTATTTCCCACCCACTGCTACACTGTACTATACTTTATTTATATGTCAATACATGATTGCCCTATTGAAAAAACACAAGTAGTGGGCATGGTGGAAACCACCATCCATCATTATAGTGGATTAATGTAGTGGGTGGATGGTGGATGCATAGTGGAAAGTGGATGGTGGTTGGATAGTGGATGCTGGGTGGATAGTGGATGATGGGTGGATAGTGGACAGTAGTTTAGGTGGGCAGATGATGGACGGTAGCCTAGGTGGGTAGAAAGTATGCTGTGTACAAGGTACGTGGCAGGTACGAGATGGCGGGCATATTAGTCAATGAAACATCTTTCTTTCAATGATCTTTCTGTTAGGAATGAAAACATATGTTCCTGTTACACAAGGCACACAAGTTAAGCACAGAAAACAAATTGTTGACTTGTGTTCCAAATGTGTTATCAGGCGAAACAGGCACATTAGCCTGCTTGCACCAAGCAATAAACAGCCTGACTCAGTGAACAGCTTTATTCACTTTTCTACATTTCTTGGTGTTCTGCTCACTCCTTTGCCTATACAAGCAGCTTCTGCTGAAAACCCTAGTAGAAAACCTTCCCAACAGCATCATGGTTCTCCCTCGGTGGCTCTATTTGGAGGGACTACAAAGAAATGCATTTCTCCAATAACCCGAAAAACATTCAAACAGCATCATTAGAAATAGGAGTAATAGAAATAGAAGTAGAATAGAAATAGAAATAGATTAGGAATAGAAATAGAGTAGAAATAGAAGTAGAGCAGAAATAGATTAGAAATAGAATAGAAATAGAACATGAATAGAAATAGAATAGAAGTAGAAATAGAATAGAAGTAGAAGTAGAATAGAAATAGAATAGAAATAGATTAGAAATAGAAGTAAAATAGAAATAGAATAGAAATAGAATAGAAATAGAATAGAAATAGAATAGAAATAGAAATAGAAATAGAGTAGAAATAGAATAGAAATAGAATAGAAATAGAATAGAAGTAGAAATAGAATAGAAATAGAATAGAAATAGAATAGAATAGAAATAGAATAGAAATAGAATAGAAATAGAATAGAATAGAAATAGAAATAGAGCAGAAATAGAAATGGAATAGAAATAGAATAGAAATAGAATAGAAATGGAATAGAAATAGAATAGAAATAGAATGGAAATGGAATAGAAATGGAATAGAAATAGAAATTGAAGTAGAGTAGAAATAGAAACAGGATATAAATAGAAATAGAATAGTGCAGGTAGGCGAATCAACATATTGATGCGCCTTACGTAAGATAAAATGCATATAGTGAGTCCTTGTAGGCATGGCATGTTGTTCGGCTAGTCGGTTCATAGATATAGCGGACACGTTCAATCTGGGCGAAGACAACTCGTTAGAACACATAAACACATATGAAGCGCACGGTGTGTGTGTGTGTTTCTATGTTTTAGCGTGTTGTCTTCGCGTAGTTTAAACGTGTCTTTCATAATACAGTATAATCGCACCACAAACAGCTGGTTAACTATTACCGGCTGTTATAATAATTTTTTTTCGCGAGCTGACGTAAACGGAATAGTGTCGGCATTCCGTGCCGGGACAATTACTTGCCCTCAATAGAGGCCGGTAGCATAGCTTGATGGCAGCTCCTGAAATCAATCTCTTGAAAACCACAAGCCGGTTAATTCAGTAGCCAAATAACCTTCCCCTCGCAAAATAAAAACGCGATCCGCTCGCCCGAGCCGAGCAAGAAAAAAGAAAACATAATTGAACCACAGCCTAAACTTTCATACATTGCAGCGGCGAATCAAATCCACAGTGGACGATGCCGGAAGCCGGCCAACAGGGAGACACAGCCGGCCAGTTTTCGCTCGCGCTGCACTGCCGACCCCCCCCCCCCCCCCCCCCACATTTTCCCGAAGTCCACCTTCAACATTTTGCCGTTTTTAGCGACGGATTCTGAACAAATTCCCGTTCTTTCCGCCATAAAAACTTATGAGTGCACAAGGGTGCTATAAACAGTGTTCATTATTGCTTCACCTAATGACACAAAATAAACGTTAAGCAAACATCGGCAAATGCAACTTATCGCGCCTCACCGATTCCCAGTCCCCAAGCCGGTGCTACAGTACCACAATTGCTACAGCACATTCAACCCGGTGGCTGTAGCAATAATTTTTTTAGTCTTGTTATTCCAAGTGCAGTGACGGTTGCTAAATATCTGTGTAAAATGAGCACCTTTCTGGCGAATATTTTGCTTCTGCTTTCAGTTTTATGGCGGGTAGTGCGTCCGTTTCACATATACCAGCCCCTTTTAACAGTATCGATTAAGCTCTTTACAAACGTCGTGTCGTATCAGGTTCAACACAACTGCAAGAGCAATCAGCACCGCGGCATTCAATATCCCTCGGCTATACCGCATAAAGCAATAATAATGCATAACACGCATAGAATAGCGCTCACAGCCTTTCTCACGAAAATATGCTGGCAGTGTACAGTTGCGACGTCCGCCGGTCTTCAAGTGACGTGACGAGTGGGCATCGGCTGAGAACCCGTTTGCGGGCATCCGTCGGTCCAGAGGCAATGTGGTGAGTTCCCGATGTGTACGAACTGACTCGTCGATTCTCCACGCCACAGAGCGCGTTGCGAGGAACTATTCGGGCGCTGTTCATCGATGATGTGCGGAAGCATTTGAAGACGGTGTATTCCAAGACTAATTACGTTTATCACCAACAAAGCAATCGTACTTGGGAAGCTGGCGGCTGCTGATCACTCAGTTCGCGCATACCGCACATGATATTCATTCAAGAAGTTCCGCCTACGTCCCTGACCACAAGATAAAACGCACAACGACGGCCCGCACAAAAATCAAACCGCATCAGCACAAACACAATCAGCCCGCCATGACCACGTTGTAGCAGCGCGGCGCCATGTCAGGAAAGAAAAATGTGAGAGGACGACAGAGGCGACCCTGGTGGTCACGGCCGCAGTGCCTATTTTACTTGCGACGCTGTCGGACGTGACCTCATTGCCGCCATGACGGTTTGGCGCAGCTTCTCCAGTATGGTACAGCATGGTACACCATCATTTTCCTCACCCACCATTCCCTCGCTGCTTTCCAGCATTCGCGCGATAGTGGATAGGGGATGGTGGGACATTACCCAATATTTTGCTGCTACTCTCCACCATCGTCCACTATCCTTTCCACCTTGCCCATTTAACGTACACCATGCCACTCACCCCTGTCCACTATCAACACCATGATTTCCAGCATACCCAGCAGTATTTCCACTATATCCACCATCTTTTCCAGTACCCACTATGGTAGTTTTTCCAATAGGGTGGTAACTAGCGGTCGAACGAAGTTTCCAAGCGCAAAAGTATTCATCAAAATGTAATGTGAAAGAGTAACTATTGCAAATGAGATTCTTTGGTAGCCCATGAGCAGTTTGATTGTTGCTTAAACACGAACTCGGTGTTCCCTTTCATACCGCTCACGACTGTACATTCTGGAACTTGCTAGAGCTACAGCGCAAGTCAGAATGTACACCCCTGTAATTTCTTACAGTATCGCGGGAGCGCTGCATAGAGTTTCCAACAATATCTACTAGAGGGAACTCTGGCGCTGCGATCATTCAGCCACCATGGAATACTGGGTATACTCGGCGACAACTTATCTTGACATTGGAGCGAAGGCTACGGAGGCGGGGCTTCCGCATACTGTTGTTGCTCCGCAAGTAGTACGGTTGCTTTCGGTTTCGCTCGCTCGCATCGTTAACGCCTTTAGAAAAATACATGCATGGAAATTATGGATGGGAGAATCATTTCGATTGTTCAGTGTACACTTTAGTGTCCTATTACGAGTACATTTTTCTTGGAGAATTACACAGCGCATTTGCGGGCACAATGTGACGTCGCGGACGCCATGTTTCCTTGGAAAACGGGTGAGCTGAAAAGGAAATGGAAAGAAAAGGAAAGCGTTCTTGCAAGGCGAACAATAACTGTATTTTACCTACAACCGCCCGCAACTGTTTCAGTCTCATAATAAATAAAGCAATATTTATTTCAGCGAGGCAAATGAGAAAATTATCAATTAACTTAAGTACTATTTTTTTTTCGGCGCGGTAGCAGGCTTCCGCGTTGGTTCTGTAGCTTCCGCAGTGCTGTCAAGAAAAGTTGTCGCCGAATATAGTACACGGATTTGCCTAATCTTCGTGCTTGTGGCTTCTAACGCCCTTGTGGCTTTGTTTATTGTTGTGTTTCGGCGTTTTTTTTCGGATAAAGGAATGGATCGTTGTGAACTTCGTGATCCGACTTGAATTGGTGAGCCTGAAAAGGTCAAGGTGGTCAAAAGGTCAAACGTTCAGCAGTGGAACTGCTGAACGTTTGCTAAATTTCGTCTTGTGGCAAAGTGGCTGCAGGTGACTCGGAAGGTACGAAGCGCGCGCACACACACACACACACACACACACACACACAATGTGTGTGTGTGTAGGAAGGTACTTGAGGCACGACGTAAGTTTTAGCACAGTTTATTCCGACGTTCTGGCCGAGGGACCGGCCTTCGTCTGGGCTCTAACACGATGCCCAGACGCAGGCCGGTCGCACGGATAAAACGTCGCATTATACTCTTCTAAAACGTAATTCGTGCCTCAAATACCGTGAGACAGTGTCAGGGCCTGCGCATACTTCCTGTAGCTTTCTCTCTCTCTCTCTCTCTCTCTCTATATATATATATATATATATATATATATATATATATATATATATATATATATATATATATATATATATATATATATATATATATATATATATATATATATACAAAGCAAACGAGCCCTTAAGTTTACAATTCCTTCCTTCATTCATAACGAGGGTCTCGTTCTGGCAGACTTGATGCCTTCAGGTGGTATGCGAGGGATTACTAGTCAGCTGCCCTCTCGTAATAAGATCACGTACTACGTGACGCCTACAGGCAAAAAAGAGTGTTCCACACTCGCCGTAATGGCAACAGGCGGCGCTGACTGACGCTCCCACGTTTAAGTACACATATATACCCTATAAAGTGGACGGGGAGATGACCGCCACCGTAGCTCAGTGGTAGAGCATCGGACGCGTTATTCGAAGGTCGCAGGTTCGGATCCTGCCGGTGGCAAGTTATCTTTTCGTCCACTTTCCTTTCTTCACATTTACATTACAATTACTTCTAATAGCTTCCCCTATACTTTCCTTGGCATCTTTGTCTGTTAGTTCTCATTAATACTGTGTTTAACAAAGCAAACGAGCCCTTAAGTTTACAATTCCTTCCTTTATATATATATATACATATATACACGCGCACGTGTGTGCCATGCTTATCTGCTGTCAACAGATATTTCGCATCGCTAACCTGCGTGCCGGGACAACGTCATCTCCGGTCGCCTTACTGCCTCCGCCGCCGCAGACGTACGCGTGGAAGCTGAGGCAAGGGTTGGCCGACGCGTCGAGCGTGCGCAGAATGTGCCGGGCGTGTTCCACGCAGTCCTCGGTGGCGCACACCGCGGGTCGCGACATGCTGTGAGGCGTGTGCAGTATCTGCTGCACCACGAACACGCAAAGCACGCACACGCCGATCAGCAACACACACGCGACGAGCACCAGCGCCCCCCGTCTTGTAGTGGCTGGCGGCACCGACGTCCTCCGAGAGCAGGTCCGTGGTGCTGCTGGGTGGGCGTCCCGGACACTGCGTCGAATCGGTAGACATAACCTTCCGAGACACTTGCGATGAATTAAATTCGACATGGTGAAGAACCTTAAACAACCTTGGAGCTAAGTGGCCGGAGTTCCGGTGTCTGTCGCCGTGATTGGCCCCGGCCAAAGCGGCCAACTTTCCCGCGCGGAAAAAATCGGTCCGGGTGCGATCCGGGCAAGCGGTCGTGGATTTTTCGCTTTTGCGGATAATCCGCATCCGCTTTCCAGATCCGCGCTCGGTGTCAACGTGCCTTTACCCCGCCTGCGGCAACACGCCAATACGTAGTAGTAGTAGTAGTAGTAGTAGTAGTAGTAGTAGTAGTAGTGGTGGTGGTAGTAGTGGTGGTGGTGGTGGTTGTGGTACGGTACTGAACAGGGGCGTAGCCAGATATTTTTTTCGGGGGGGAAGGGGGGGGGGGGGGGCACCTCCTCGAAATGGTCATTTTCCGCTCTGTTTGCCATGGCGAAAAAAATTTCGGGGGGGGGGGGGGGGGGCACGGGCCCGGTGTCCCACCCCCTGGCTACGCCACTGGTACTGAATGCCAGAGCACCTTGACAAAATTACGAATAGACAATGAAACGCTTTTGACGGTTGCATTTGAAACCATTGAGCCTGCAGTGTTGTGCCTTCCGGAAGAGAGCTTTAGCATGTCCGGATTATCTCTCACAACCGGGGGTCTTTTTGCAGTGCACCTAAATATGTTTTCATGGATGCTATTGCATTTTGCTCCAATCGAAATCTTGCCACCATTGCCGGAATATAAGTGGCGCCCTCGAATTTAGCAGTGCCACACCTTAAAGGGGCCCTGCAACACTTTTTCAGTGTGGTCAGAAAACGCGCCGACCGGTAGTCTACGCTCCTGAGAACACGCGAGCCAAACGTTATAGTGCAGCACGTGGCTTGGATTTTACAATTAATTTTAAATGTCGGCTAGAAATCGTTCCTTCTTCTTCCGACAAATCATGCCATATACTTAAATGACCGCGCCATATACCCTAATCATGACCATTGGCTTATGTGAGCATCGTGAGCTGCATAGTTACCGAGGCCACCGCGCGAGGGCGCCACGTGCCCACGCGCTCACTCGCGATTACACTGAAGGTAAGACGCGCGTTCGAAGAAAAAATAATGAAGGGCTGAAGGTCATGACGCTCGCATGACGTAACTTCTTTGCATCGTGCCATCCTTTCGGCGGTGCTTAGCTTCCAGCCAACACCACCTAGTCTAGGTGGTGACCCCGCCGCGGTAGTCTAGTGGTTATGGAGCTCGACTGCTGACCCGAAGGTCGCGGGATCGAATCCCGGCCGCGGCGGCTGCATTTTCTATGGAGGCGAAAATGCTTGAGGCCCGTGTACTTAGATTTAGGTGCACGTTAAAGAACCCCAGGTGGTCTAAATTTCCGGAGCCCTCCACTACGGCGTCTCTCATAATCGTATCGTGGTTTTGCGACGTTAAACCCCAGATATTTATTATTATTATTATTATTATTATTATTATTATTATTATTATTATTATTATTATTAGTCTAGGTGGTGTTGTTCCAGCGCGCTCATCGGGACGAGAGGAGACAGAAAGCAACTGCAGCGTACGACAAATCTCGGCAACTCTACTCGTACTTGACGGATTCTAAAAATGTGTGCGACGCGGTCGATTCTTTAGGCCAGGAGTCGGCCGCATGCGGCCCGCGAGGTTGTATTATGCGGCCCCCCGACATGACGTCAGCACCCATCCCCTCCCCTTGTCACTTCCTATCTGAATGCCGACTTGACATTTTTGACCTCAAATCGGGTTACACTTGTAACCTATCTTTGTAAATTGCAAGCTATTCTTTCCATTTTTGTACAGTATAGCCAATATGCCAACTTTTTTCTTTGCCGCACACCGCCCCCCCCCCCCCCCGGCGGGTCGCGTGCGGCCCGCGCTGTGTCGGCTTCCGATTGCCGACCCCTGCTTTAGGCAATGAACTCCTCCGGTTCAGCCATGCGATGGTTATTTAGAAAGGCGTTGCAGGGCGGGCCCCTTTATGAACTAAAGTACCTCGACAGCAACTGTGCTCCTCAGGAAACCGAAGATTCAATTGCATATCATGAGATAATGAGCACAGAACGGTAGGCATTGAAGAAGTGCGTTGACGCAAATTTACTGAGAACCAAACACACTCCATTGAATGCTTTGTGGGATTTAACGACCCAAAGCCACTCAGGTTATGAAATACGCCATAGCCAGGGTTCCAAATAATTTAGAACACCTGGGATTCTTTACCGCCCACTGACATCGCACGGCGTACAGACCTCTAGCACTTCGCATGAATAGAAATGTGACTGCCGCGGCCGGGATCAAACCCGCGTCTTTCGGGTCTGTAGCCGAGAACCGTAACCAATGGGCCGTCGCGGCAGCACCATTAAATTAGGAGACTAAGGTTGAATATTTCAGCATAAAATGCTAGATTGACTAGTTAAATTAGGGAGCCCGTCAAACATGCCCGTAGCCAGGAATTTTTTTTCGGCGGGGGGGGAGGGGGGGAGGGGCACTTGTTGAAGGCCTTGAAAACCCCTATTTTCTTTATTTATTCTCGGTAAAATACCCCCCTCCATCCGAATTTCGGGGGGGGGGGGGGGGGTCCCTAGGGCACCCCCCTCTGGCCACGGGCCTGCCGTCAAACAACCCCAGGTGGTCAAAATTTCCGGAGTCCTCCACTAGGACGATCCCCATATCGCGGTTTTGGGACCTTAAACCCCAACAATTAATTATTAGTTACATATCAGTGCGTTAATAATTCCCATATTTATTCACTTATTTCAACATACGGTGCGGGTCCGTAGATCAATCCCGTAAGGGGAACGGAGGGAGTACAATAACTGGTCACGTTATGTTATACACAAACTACGAGAACATGTGCAGAATTCACAATGCTTCGATCCAGATGAATTAAAAACAGCTCGTAGAAAACAGCCTGTAGGAAGAGGTCGAATCCATTTACTTCTTTCGGGCTGACACGTGATCCCCGGCGATGCGGCTGGCGTGGACGACGAATACTCGAGGCGCGCCTCACAAGCGGCGCCAGCGCGTCCAGGCTGAGAACGGAATCGACGTCATCCGGAGACGACGACCAATCATATGGCGCCGCTGACAGAATCGGCGCTTCACCTGCGACAGCGAGAGCTCCACTTTGTGATAGCGTTCATGTGCGGGATGGATAGATAGAAAACTCACAGGGTCGCTTGAGCGTTCGCCTAAGACGACGCGAAGGCGAAAGCCATTTTCATTTTATTGCGATAGCAATTATATGCTGATTTGTGCTGAACCTAGGCTGATTTTTGCCGCCGCCGTCTGCCGTCGCCGTCTTGCCCCGGATATGTATATGTATGTATATATATATAGGAAAAATATATATACGCTTCTAAAAACTGTTTGTGACGTTTCGATCGGAGACCGATCTTCATCAAGATCTTCGTCTTGATGAAGATCGGCCTCCGATCGAAACGTCACAAATAAACAGTTTTTTAGAAGCGTATTTATATTTTCCTATTTATTCTACGGCAACCGAAGCCAGACCCTTCATAATCTACGTATATATATATATATATATATATATATATATATATATATATATATATATATATATATATATATATACATATATATAGAAATGGCCCAAAGAGAAATAAATCTGAAGAAAAAAATTCGAAGGCACCCGAACGGGGATCTGAACCAGCGACCCCTCGCTCCGCAACGCGCTGCGTTAGACCACTCAGCCACGCACCATGCATTTTCTTTTTAGTCGATGTACGATGCACAATCGATCACTTCGCCGTTCAGTTTTAAAAACAGCAGCAATGCCCGCGTTCTCTTGCATACGATGTGTAGGGCAATAGTACGGCGATCTTTTCGCGTGATCAAAGTCCGGCATTACGCTCAGGCATTCTAGGTTAACGCCGTTTCTTGGGGTTTTACGTTCCAAAATTACGATACGTTTATGAGGGATGCCGTAGTGGAGGGCTCCATAAATTTCTACCTCCTCGGGATTCTGTAGCGTGCCCCTTAAATCTAAGCACACGGGCCACTAGCATTTGGTCTCCATCGAAATGCGGCCACCGCGGCCGGGAATCGATCCCGCGACCTTTGGTTTGGCAGTGAAGTGCCATAACCACTAGGCCGCTAGATCATTCCAAGTTACTTTACGAGGGAAAAAAAACAAAAACAGCCAATCCCACGCGGTGAAAACCGTCGTATACAGTGAAGCTGTAAATGAACGAGTGTATGTGAGGGTAGACTAAGACAGCTTAGTGTCACTTCGAGCATCATCATTATCATCATCAGTATCATCATTATTTTTTTTATTTTTTTTTTCACTCCTCCCTCAGGCCATGTGACCTGCTTGACACTGGAAAGACATGAAGAGGGCGCAGCTGGCTCGATTTAGGTTGTTAAAGGGGCCATGACACCCAATTTTCGATCGCGATCTACGTTACGTGGGTTAATCCTTGCGCGTTCACAAATAATCTGGCGAAATTCTAGCGAATTCGGTGGAATTAACACTTCGTTTATAATTGAATATTCTTGCAAACACGCAAGCGGCCTGAGATTCGCGCAACACTGGCGCACTCGCAGACTCTCGCGCAGCCAGCAGGCTGCTGGCTGCGCGAGAGTCTGCGTTTCGGTGGACGATTTTGTCCTGTGGCGAGCCGCGCG
The DNA here is from genome assembly GCA_030522465.1 of Rhipicephalus appendiculatus. NCBI lineage: Eukaryota > Metazoa > Arthropoda > Arachnida > Ixodida > Ixodidae > Rhipicephalus > Rhipicephalus appendiculatus. The sequence continues at coordinate 3,455,516 of JALIZH010032968.1, forward strand.
TGTGGTCGAGCTATTTCAGGTTTTATTCAGCTTCGCACCGAAACATGACGATTTGCAGCGGCTCAGCGGCTGAAACGTTGGTAGAAGACGACGGCTCCGCTCCATGCAGCACATGGTGTCACACACGCCATGGAGAAATGGCGGTCTTCCAGGGCTTATTTTTCATCGAAATATTCTTTTACAGCTCATTTTTCATATATGTGTACAGCAGACACTCTACTTATTTCAATTTTCTCGCTGAAGACGGCAACTTATTGGGTGACCCCGTCAGGCTCCCTTTAAAGGGACACTAAAGAGAAAAACGATCTCTCTCGCATTTTGTAAATTGCTCCTTCACCCATGGCCTCCGAGATCGCGCGCCCCTTTTACGTTGACCCTTTTAGACACCGTCAAAATATGTGACGTCACCGGGAATGGTGCGGAAACTTTGAGGTGGCGTCACCATCCCCATTTGTTTTTTTTTTTTTTGCGCGTTTTCTCGCTTACGAAGCGTCTTCTTGCCGCAAGCGTGGCGTCTTTGGTACCGTCAAAGAGCAATTAACTAGTACGAGAAAAATCGTTATGCTCTTTAGTGCCACAAATCGTTCACTTGTGGCGCGATTTTGTACGCATTCCAAATAAGCATGGGGGCGTGTCGTGCTTATTGTCACAAACACGTGACTGTCGTGAGCGTTCGTTCCGATCCAAGTCAAGCCGTCTGACAGCCATTACAATCCATGCTTATCGGTTTCGGACGGTGCCGAGAACCGTCCGAAACCGATAAGCATGGATTGTAATGGCTGTCAGACGGCTTGACTTGGATCGGAGCGAACGCTCACGACAGTCACGTGTTTGTGACAATAAGCACGACACGCCCCCATGCTTATTTGGAATGCGTACAAAATCGCGCCATTGATGGTGGCGCCACGCCCGGAATGACTCACCCCGAGGGTCGTCCGGAAGCGGGCGCTCTCCAAAGTCCCGGTCATTCGCCGACGGAGCTTCCCGCACGCCGGACAACGGAGGTGGACGCACCTTGAGCACGGGCCGGAACACGTGCACCCGCTTCTCCTCGGGCCATGCACGCTCCGTGGACCGTCCTCCAACGCTGGCCGGCGCTGACTTGCCTGAGAAGGACCAGGGCTCCAGACCTGAAGACAATAAATCAGGAAAAAAAGATTAATAATATCGGGGGTTCTACGTCCCAAAACCACGATATGACTATGAGGGACGCCGTAGTGGAGGGCTCCGGAAATTTCGACAATCTGGTGTTTTTTAACGTGCACTGACATCGCACAGTACGCGGGCCTCTACCATTTCGCCTCCACCGAAATGCGACCGCCGCGGCCGGGATCGAAACCGCGACCTTCAGGTCAGCAGCCGAGAAGCCTAGCCACTGATCCACCGAGGCGGACCCGGAAAAAATATTACATATAAGAAAAGAATTATGGCAGCTTCGCACTAGTGTTGCCAAGCCTGAAGGATGCGCGAGCGGGTCTGGGTATCCTTCCTTGTTCCTCTTTACTTCTTTTCTTCCTTTTTTTTCTCTTTTTTTTTCTTTCTCTGTTTCTTGCACCTCTTTTTTTGTATATCTGCTCGTTTCTATTTTTTTTCTCTATCTACTTCTCTCTTCATCGGTTCTTCTTTCCATCTCTTTCTCTCTCTCTGCTTCTTTCTCTCCGTTTCACTCTTTCTTTTTCTATCTTGCTCTCTGTTTTTCCTAACTCTTTTTCTAGTCTGTTCCGACCTCTTGCTCTCTTTCTTATGTCTAATTATCTCTCTTTCTATCTTTTTACGTCTTTATTCCCTTTATTTCTCTCTATTTCCTATTTCTCTTTCACGTATTTCACGTACTCCAATTCGCCCAGCAGTTTTCTTTAATGCTTGCACCTGCTGTACTCGGTAGCGGGGCTTTCCCGATTCCTGTAGCGCCAACCCAGCTGAAGAGTTTCACGACGGCGCGTAAGTTACCGATAGTTAAAACAGCTTAGCCGTTAAAATTCGAATTTCTGTGGGTTATTCTACAATTTATAAATGATTCGTGCAGTGAGCGAGAAAGACGCCCAGCCTTATTCTTTCACTGATATCAGTTCACAAGAGAAATCATTAAGGCTTATTATAACTTCCAGTATTCCCAGGTTCGGAATAAAATCAGTTGTTCGCGTATAACGCGTTGTGTGTCCTTTAGGTGCCAAGCACCTTATAGGGGCTCCGCTTGTCAGCGTCTCCAGTTGTCACGGTGTGTCATGTAGTCATGGTCCATCATAAAAACGGGTATGCGCCACAAAAATTCGGTGAATCCCACTACTCGCCACCGGTGCACTAAAAATGAAGAAAGCAACAGTTAGCCCAACAAATAGCCGACGAAGTTAGTGCGGCTGAAACACCCTTCCCTACATGCCGTGGGGAATCGAAACCGGGCATTTAGGGAAGAAGAAGAACCTCAGGGTAAGCTGCATTCCGACGCAGTTTTCCGACGACGTTAGTGAAGCGGAAACACCTTTCCCTACATGCCCGGTTCCGGGGTTGGCACCACTAGTGCCTCATTAAAGAAATCTCTCTCATAACACTGAATCATTCGCCCCACCCCAGGTTTTCACGTCAGTGGAGCTGAAACACCCTTCCCTAATTCGCCCCTCCCCAGTTTGCTACAAATAATTTCCTATATCTCCGTGTCTTGTTTCCAAGCTAGACCTTTGCCATAAGCAACCTTTGCAATGGCACGAACCACCCTTTTGTGTATTTTTTTTTTGCGTCTTTTCTCGCTCATCAAGCGTCTTCTCGCTGCAGGCGTGGTGATTTTGGTATTGTCAAAGAGTAATTTACTACTACGAGAAAAATCGTGTTTCTCTTGAGTGTCCTTTTAAAAGAAAAAGATGGCATTCGCCTTCGACTAGTCTGGGGCAAATGCATGAGAGGCAGCGCGACTTTTTTTGTGCGGGTTATACGGATTATACAAGAAGATGGTGAACGCTCAGACTCACCCGTAGGATCCTGGTCAATAGTCGGCGTTCCGTTGCGGGGCGATATGAGCTCGACCATGGGCCGCAGGTCGATGGAGACGCGCTGGTTGCTTCGCGGCGGCTCTCTCTCCAGCATGGGGCTCAGCGGCAGCTCGCTCGGGTGCCGAGGAAACTTGCGGCCCTTCAGCACGCTCAGCAACAACTGAACTCCGAGGAATACGGAATTCGTTATTAAGGGAGACGTCGCACATAATTTTTCTTAAATTTCTCGATAGAATTTCATGAACCTTGCTCAGTTTATGTATATTTGTGTGCTGACTAACTTCAAATATGAAATTATTTTCCTAGTATGATGTGTAGTTTTTAAAACACAAAATATTTCGTATGCCCTTCGAAGAGCAAGATTTTTTTCAAAGCTGAGAAAGTTACAAAGTAAAAGAAAAAAAACGACAGGAAGGCGAAGAAGGAAGCTTGCAATGAAAAAATCCGTTAACAGGGGTTCTATGCTGGAGCCGACGTTTTGACAAGTGGACTTGTCTTTTTCAAGGCTAGAACTAGCCTTGAAGAAGACAAGTCCACTTGTCGCAACATCGGCTTGAGCACACAACCCCTGCTTACGCATTTTTTCATTCAAAATAAATAAGCATACCACCATAATCTTGAAACATAACTGTGTGCAGTGCAACAAAAATAGAAGTTATAAACTCATTAGAACAAAAGTTATGGCATGTTGAACATTCACGAGTAAAGTCCCAGCTTGAAATTGATTAACTAGGGACTTTTCAACGTGCTCGTAACGGCGTAACGCTCTGAAACTTCACCTCACGTTTGTCTTTCCCGCATGACATTCCGGTTTTGTGGTGGATGCGCAACTTCGATAAGAGATGGCGCTAGTGACCTGCTGCTGCTGCTACTATGCCGTAGCCGTATCACACGATGCGGAGTGCGCATTAGAGTTGCGTTATCTTCTGTCTGTGCGACTTTTCTTCCAGGATCTGAAGGAAGCCCGCGAAATATGAAACAGGCGTGTGCGTCACTTCGCGGTACAGCATCTGCTGCTCTGCAGATATTTTCAGCGGTTTATTGTACTGAATAAAATGAAAAACCTTGCACTCGGCCGCGCAAGACTTGATTACAGCGACGCTGGTCGATCCAAGTAGGAGGCTTTCTCGTCTAATGTTAGATCACTTGGCAGAGCGGATCAAGGGGGGCGGGGGGTAAAAGCGATCCCCCCCCAAGAAAAAGCTTGTGTCAGCAACCACACTTCCATCTTTTCAGTGCCTGTCGTCCACCTCGTATCACCGATTCGGACAAACAACACAAATTAACAGTATTTATGCTGTGATTGGGTTTTATAAACAATAGAGTCAGAACCCCCCCCCCCTCTATCCTGTTCTACATCAAGCGAACCCCCCCCCCCCTTAAAAAGAGTGGCTGGATCCGCCCCTGGCTTGGCTAAGGCTAGGTTTCAAACTAGGTTTAAGCAAGGCTATTGTTCAAGCTTTTTTATGGCTCTTGGATCGACCACCTCTTCTCTTCGTGTCTATCGCCTTCTTGGTCAAGTAGGCTGGGTCGGAGCGCCTCAACTGATCTCGTTCTCGCTCTGCAGCTCGTCGAGCCTCGCGATAGGCAGTATCTTCTTCAGGCGTACGGTGCTTCCTCGGACGGCCCGTGGCCGCAAAATGCCTCGGCAGGACCAGGCGCGGCTCTATTAAAACGATCCCCAAGGACATGCACATGCGCAGCAGGTATTTTGATGCCGTATTTAAGGAGGTCATTGGTTGCTAGGCAACTCTTTTATTTGAACTTGATGCGCTTATGCTTAGTCATTCCAGTAGCTTCGACGCGGCTTCTCCGCAGCTGTTGCTATTGGCGCATACGCGGCTTGGCATGACGTCACATCAGCTGTCGCGGTATAAGCTAAGCGCGGCTGGTTCCGTTGCCGAGCGCGGCTTGGTGGCGGCTTCCAGTGGCGTAAATCCATAAAGACCACAAGGGGGGGACACACATCTTCCAACGGCGACCATTTTGTTTTTACAAATATGCTTTATTTTTAATTACACAAAATTAAAATTATGCATTCACGTATAATAATAATAATAATGATAATAATAATAATAATAATAATAATAATAATAATAATAATAATAATAATAACAGTATAACCGAACGAGCATGAGTGCAGGGGCTCGGTGACAAAAGATAGCACTGGGCATCCAAGCGGCATCACATGGCGAAGTTGGTTTCTAATACCAACTCGTGGGCAGGCGCTAGCATCTCTGCAGCTGCATCATTCAGGTTAAAGTATGCAATAAAAATGGTAGCACTTTTTCTGCTAACGCATAAAAGTATTTCCCATCGTGCGTACCAGCTAGAAGTACTTCGTTTCTGTTCATTGAAGGTGCTTCAGATTTCAGAGTTGGTTTTACGGAAACTTCGTTGTCCTTGACTGTCAAGAAATTCAAATGTGACGTTTGGAAGACAAATCTCAAGGGGGGGGACACTTGCAAGGGGTGTCCCCCCCCAGCCTGAACACAGGGGGGGGGGTCAGGACCCCCCTGACCCCCCATGATTTACGCCACTGGCGGCTTCTGCATTGCTACTGCTTCGGTGCATGCGCGGCTTGGCATGACGTCACACCAGCTGGCGCGGTAGCGAGGCGAGGCGAGACCAGGTGGTGCGCAGCTGTGGCGTCGGTGGTTGCTAGGCAACGGCGCGGCGAGGTTTCTTGCGGGGAACAGCCATTTTTATGACGTGTTAACATCTTCGCTGTTATAAACACATCACTAACACGGGGGAAGTGAAAACAGTGACAAGACGAGCGCTATTTCGGAACACCAGTTTTACTGTAATCTACACGTAATTTACCGGGTTTCCCAGCTAACTTCGACCAATATTTCTACACGTGACGCCATGAGGAAATAAGTTTTGCGACTGGTCCATACATGGGGGATATCACTGTTGAATTGTCCCCTATCATGCTTTGCCATGCAGTCACACGCGCGTTCTAGCATGTCTCGCATGACTGTCGTGCGCGATCAACTAATTTCACTTCATTTTGTACGTTTTCGACTGCGCAAGCGGAGGTAACGGCACGTAGCCGAAAAGCGCGAAATCCCGATAGGCTCGATGCTTAGTGCTGGCATAGTTCACGTGTTTTATACTGAAGTAGGCGAGAAGGCGATAGCGTCCGTGAGAGGGGTATTGAAGGCGAGGAAGAAATTACTCTCTCGTCTTTCAACTTGGATGAAAAAAAATCCGTGAACAGGGGCCGTGTGCTTGAGCTGACGTTTCGACAGGTGGACTCGTCTTCCTCAAGAATATAACTCTAGCTTGTCTTCTTCAAGGCTAGAATTGTTCTAGGCTTGAAGACAAGTCTACCTGTCGAAACGAGGGCTCAAGTACACGACCCCCGTTCACGGATTTTTTCATCACAAGGTTCTATCCTCCCCTTTCTTCCGTTATTTTTTTTCTTTTTTGGTTTTTCTTTTCTTTTTTTTTTTTGGGGGGGGGGGGGGGGGGAATTTCAACTTGGAGTGATTTAGGGGCCTTTTTAAGTGGAAGGATTTTTTTTTTTCGCGTACGAGCTAGAAATTCCGATGAGATAAACCGCACGAACCTGATCAGTCAAAGGATCGATCTCCAGCGATGAGGTCGAACCAGGGCTGGCCGCTGCTGTAAACGGTGACGTCTTGCCCAACGGTGACGCCAAGTCCTGGGGCGACATGAAGCTCGGGGACGCGGAAGGCGGCGTCGCCTGCTGCTGCAGCTGTTCCGGAGTCACGTGGGGTTGCTCTTGGGAAGCTGCGTGGTGATCACTGGCTTCGTAATCTGCTCGCGCAATCAGCTCTAGCGATACAGGGCCAGCATAGGGGGGCTGTTAACTTGTCCGCGTACTACCGCAAGCAACCTTCTCTTATATGTATAAGTAAAGCTTTAATCACTCACAGATTTCGGGGACGTTCAAACCCCAAGGAATTATATATTAGATCAGTTTCCAAACTGAATCGCATTATAGCGCTTCTGCAGAAACCGCTTCGAATGCAGAAGCATTCTCTTAAACCTGAGAATGACGCCATCTTGCGTGCCATCGGAAAATGTAGCGTAGCCTTTCAGCAAGGAATGTTACAATTACTTGCTAGAGCGTTGACAGACACTGAATGTCAAAAAATTAAAAGAAAAAAGAAGAAGTATAGCCATCCAAACCGTGAGAAAGCTGTCGGACAGTGAAGCTGTTGCCCCTTTCATTCGGTAACTTCAAGTCTCTTCTTCCGTTTTGCCCATTTAACATTGTTTTTTCCGTATTGAAGCTAAGTCGGGCCTTTAGTTCCTGGTCGGCCCGGGTCGCCTATGCCCACGGCTCTGGTCGGCGTGGGCATAGGCATGCGCCTGGGGGGGGGGGGGGGGGGCAGGGGGGGACGAGAGGGGGGCGCAAAGCCAGCCCCGTACATTGACATAATAGCGAGGGGGGGGTTCCTGCGTCGAACCTTCGCCCCCCCTCCCCCTGGAGGGGAACCCCCGCGCACGCCTATGGGCGTGGGTCACCCTAGACTCTACTCTTCCTGCTAGTCTTTCCCTTTCACCCCAAGTGTACTTCCCGCCATTTCAGGCGTGACAGCTTCCCTGTCATGCGGTGCTTTCACAGTGAGGCAGTGGCTAGACTTCGTACTGCATAGCCCTCTTGATCCATTGTTTGAATCGCCCACCTTACGTAAGCTTCATCACGTGACCCCATTTCCCTCTGTTCGTGGCGTCAGATCCCCTCGTTCTCCACACTAGTCACGTGACCTTTCTTTAGAGTGACCACGACAACCTATGACTAAGATACAGGGTCTGCATAAAAAGGGGCACTGCAAAACAGAGGTCGGCAACCCGCGGCCCGCGTGGCTGTCTGATGCGGCCCCCGGCACGGCGTCGAACCCCCTCCCCCCTTTTCCTTGCCACTACCTGTCTGAAGGCCGACATGGCAGTTCTGACCTAAAATGGGATTTTCGCTGAAAATAAACATGATTTTTAATCCAGTTATACAAATCAATATCAATTCGCCGAATTTGTACGCTTTAACTGCAAATGCCCTCGTTCCTTCCCTCCCCCCCCCCCCCCCAATTTTTTGTGCGGCCCCCGGCTGTGTCGGCTTCATGTAATTTGGCCCTCCGCTTTAAAAGGCTGCCGACCCCTGCTGTAAAAGAACAACACTAGCCTGAATAAATGCATTGCGCCGTTTTTTCTGCGTGTTTCAACATCTCTTACTTTTGCCGGTAGAAGTTCGTGCTGCGTCACTGTCACTGTGTCTCTGGATCCTTTCCGGCCAGATGTTTCGCGGGCAGGTGCACTGCCGGAGTATCTTCTGCCGAAAGTTCGTTCAGAGGAACCTGCTTTGCCGAGCTGTCCTTCGCCTGTGAAGTCCCTTGTAGCCAAATCACTTGTTATACAGTCCTTTGCCGATGTCTCGTTCGTCGGTATTGCCTGTGCCTGAAAGGTCATTCGCCGAACCTTCTGTCGCCGGTAGCTCCTTCGTCGAAAGGTCATACGGAAGACGTCTTGGCGGCGTATCCTCGCTCAAGGCGTATTTATTTAAGCCTCCGATTGCAGAGTTTTTCCGTTCCGGAAGTTCATTCGCCGAACCGTGCTTTGACGAGCTCTCCTTCGCAGTGAGGTCCTTTGTCGGCTTGTCGTTCGCCGAAACATCCTTAGATGAGGTTTCCTTCGAAATGAGGTCTTGACCCACTGCCGCGCTGTCCCGTACATATGAGATTTCTGGCGACAGTCTTTCTGCAGGCTCTTCCGACAGGTTCTTCGCGGGCGGCTCACTTGCCGCGTTTTGACATGACGCTACCGCGACTTCGGTTGGCGGGAGTCTGGTCGGCGGAAGGTCTGTCCCCGATTGGCCAGTTACCGAGACGTTCCTCGCAGCTGGGTCAGAAGACCGGAAGCCTTTCTTCGGGTCGTCCTCGTTCTTAGCCGACTTGTCCTTGCGCTTCGGGGTTCTTGGAGAGTGGCCCTAGTATCCTGCGCGCGGATTTGCGAGATCGGCCTGAGGATACCTTCGAGGACGACCGCCTCCTGGAACGCTTTCTAGGGGCGAACGAGTCCGTCGACGAGGTCCGTGCGGAGCTGAGACGTTCCGGGGAGACGCAGTCGGCCGGGGAGAGCTCCAAGACATCCGGCTGGTCTGCACCGGGTCGGCACTCCTGCTCGGGGCGACCCCGTTCGTTCATGCTGAGGTTATAACTTCAGCAGTGTGCCGACGCAGCTGAAGGACAGAGAGAGGGAAGGCCTCGCTCTTAAACGCAGCAACGAATGAACACACGAGCATTGCGAGAAAACAATACTACTATTATCAGCGACTTCTACCCGAAATCATTTTGGGGATCGTCTTCAGTCTACCCTTTACTCCTGGAGCTGTTTTTTCCACATACGTAAGACTTATTATGTTATTGCAATTACAGCACTAATGTTTTGTCCAGGCACATGGGGGCTTAACATGTTAGTACACACCGTTCGAAATTTGAAACCCTGAGCAGAAGCGCTGGGCAAAAGAGTTACAACCATCAAATGGTAGAAGAAAATGTGTTGAAATAGATAGCTCGATTCATGCAAAGGAGGAGCGCCAAACTTGGAAAGTGCTCCATCATCAGCATCATCATCATAATCATCCTCACTACGCCCACTGCAGGGCAAAGGCATCTCCCTTCTTTCCCTAAATTAATCGGGCCCTGTGCTTGCTGAAGTGATTAGAATAATAAGAATGGCACGGGGCACATCTGGCAGGTATTCGCAGATCATGAATGGCTGTTTACCTAGTATCCCTCAAGAGGAAAGCATTCAACCGCTGTATCTTACCGGTAATTATTTACGGGACACTAACCTGGAGGCTTACGAAAAGATTCAACTAAAATTGAGAACGGCGCAGCGAGCCATGAAGAGGAAAATGATAGGTGGTACCTCAAAGGGACCGACAACTGATTTTTCTCGACCCATTTTTTTACGGCGCGACAGAAAGCTCACCCTTCGCAGTGTTTGTAGCTGCAGTAGTTCATCCCAAAAGCACGTAGTTATTTTACAAGCGGTAATTTTCGATCTGAAAGGCTCTAAACATAGATGTGCCTTTCCTCCAGCAACGCTGAGAATGGACACTTTGCAAAATAGTGAGCGCCCCCTTAAAACACCTGTAAGTTGGCTTTCCCGCAGGAATGTTTTCCAACCAGAACCTCTCGTTCCCATACTGCTTTTCTAGCTCCAAGCACGTTCACCCCTACACATTCAAGCGAAGTTGTGGGAGCACCACAAAGGCATTTCAAAGCACACTGCAGGAATGTCACGCCTCATTTATGTTCCCCCCTGTGCAACAAAAGAACGGGAGAAACCAAATAAAAAGAAAGGCAGGGGGTTAATGAATGGAAGAAATATTTAGCCGGCTAGTCTGTGGTCGAGGCTATCTGGTGGAAAATAAACTTGCTCGCGCATGCGCAGTAACTATTTTGCAAGCTGTCCATTGATAGCGATGCCGCCAGCCCCTCTCGCGGTGTGTGAAAGCTGTCGTCGTTCTGCTTTCGCAGGAGTTCCTGTAACTGTGCTTAACCGCCGTTATTTTGAGCTTTTGAACTATTTTTGAAAATAACAACCTGCTACAATGAGATGATGTGGCGTTATAAACCTTCCCAGTATTTATACCGCGTTGTGTGCGCCTGCGCCCAAGGTTTCCTGTGCCTGTGTCATGGGTGGCTTGTACCGGCGGCGTTACTCTCTCGATACGCGAGCCAAGCCAAGTCACCGAAAACGTCACTACGCATATGCACGGCCGCGCCGTGTAGCAGTGCGCGTCATTTTTGAGACAAAATGTAGGTTGAAAAATTATGCCGCTCAAAAATCTTAGCGACCTGCAAACTGCGTGCACGGTTGCATGAGCACGCTGAAAAGTTGCTCGAGACGCGCTAACGAGCATGGTATCATTACGTCACTCGAAGGCAGCGCCGCTTTAATGCATACTACTAACGCAGGCCTATGTATACATTTTTATGGAGTAATATCTTTTAATATAAAGAAACGAACAATGTTTCAGTACCAACAAAAAGATTCTCAACCGTCTACAGCAATCAACGGTCACATGACAAGGTACATCGATTCGTTCATGTATTTGCCGCCAGAGGCGCCAATGGTCATTTTTCGCGTCTTTCGATGAAGAAACAAAAATATAAATCCACCTCTCACGAAAAAGACAGGGTTGGTTTGAGTCAGTGCGACGCACAATCTTTCCATCACTTGAGTCATCTCAGTTCATGTTCTGGGCAGTTGTCGGTCCCTTTAAAGGAGCACTGACATCAAATTTCAAAGTCGAGATGTGTCCTTCATTCGATTGCTCGGTATGCATAGGTCGTCTTGGCCAAATTTGAGTGCCGTCCGTCGCGTGGAAGTTATTTTATTTCGAGGGCAAACCAGGCAAACAGCGTATGAACGCTCAACGGAAAACTGGATGCCCTGCGACATAGACACTAGTGCAACGTGTGAGGTGTGATAGAACACGTGATAGAATCACACCTATGACGTACGCTAGTGATACGCTAGTAACAATGACGTCGACGGTCTGAGTGTGTTTATTGTGGCGCCGACGCCCGGCGTGGTCTCAGTAGTGGCTCTTCTTGCTGTGTTGATCTGTGCGTGCGGTACATCGTGTCGCATCGACTGATTTGTCGTGCGCGAGTGCGATCACTCAGGATGTCGGGGAGCCGCTGCGTAGTGCGAACCTGCCCGTCGAGGCGCGGAAAAAGCGGAAAGTGCGTGTCCTTTCCTGCATTTCCGAGCCTCGAACCTCAACGCAGCCAGTGGGTTGACTTCGTTCGGCGCGCCGTTGGACCGATGGACTGGACGCCTGTGAACAGCAGCCGCATTTGCTCGCTTCACTTTGACGCGGGCTGCTACACGATGAATCCTGTGTTGGCGAAGCAGTTCGGTCTCTCGTTTGATACGAGGCCCAGTCTCCAGGCCGGGGCTATTCCCACCGTATACGTGTGCCCTACTGCAGCTGAAAGCAGTGATTCGCTCGCCAAACGTCCGCGACATGAGGTGCGTAGTTGGTGTTCCTGTGCTCCGGCAGTACGGCCGAGGTTGATAAATACATTGCTTTTAACGCAGGATCGCGAGCCTGCCGCTCCTAGCAGACGAAATGTCAGCGATGTCAGCTGGACGTGACGTCACCTTTTTTTGTGGCAGCGGGATCAGCTGGGGACCGGCCCCGACGTGGCCGCGAGGTAGCGCTACCAGCACTACAATTTGGCGGGTTTTCCTCCCGTTTTGAATCGCGTTCGATACCGGATATATTTATCAACATTACTGGTACTTATTCGTCCCTCCGCTGCATTTTGAGTCGAGAATCGTTACTTGGGGGTCGATAGCTACTCGCGGATGCAAAAAAATCCACATGCGTAAATTTGATGTCAGGGCTCCTTTAAGGTATCCAGCCTTTTCCAGCTTTAACTTCTGCTCTAAGAAAGATTCCCTTAATCTGTGCTTGCATGATTTTGTCAAAGCTGAGTGAACACACCCCATTGCGATCCCGTTTTTTATTAGCCTTGAATGGGCGGAGGCATATTGTAACAAGGGCTTTTCTGTTCTTGGGGAATACTCCCAGCACATATGGTCTTTTTAAAAAATAAGCTTTAAGTCTAGGAACTGTAAGCAGTTATTACTGGTCTGTTCAACTGTGAAATTTAGGCCTATGCGGTTTCTTTGTGAATAAAAAACCAGTTGATAGTCTGCGCTGGTCCGTGTGTTCCTTTCTTGTGTGTCCTCGTGTGTTTGCGCTAAAGTTACAGTATGCAGCTAAACCAACTAGCCCGCTTATCCGTATTAGAGGCAGGTAGTTAGGTGGGCAGATGAGATTAAGAAGTTCGATGGGATAAGGTGGCCGAAGCAAGAACAGCACTCGGTTAATTGGGTGCAATTATGTCACCATTACATTATGTTCGTGGGCAGTAAACAATTATTCAAATATATCTGTTTCTATAAAGCAAGCACATAAAGATAGTAATAACTCTACAGTTCATTTAGAAACTAAGTTTGCTATAGTTATGTGAAGTTCGTCTAACAAGGAATGTTGCCGGTGCCAACGTACCGAGAAGGGGACTTCGCCAGAACAGCTACTGACTCTCTCCTAAATTTACGCTAAAGTGAAACAATAAATTAGTTTAGAATGACAAACTAAACTTTCAAGCTCTATTGTCGTTAATCTCACCATCCTAGGTTTAATAAGTGATGTCAAAAGTTCACTTTTAAATTTCCCGCCGAAATCTTTGTTGGTGACGCCACGTATTTCGAGGTGATTTCCCGTATTTTCGCCGCATAGGCTCAACAAAATATTGTGAACCTGGGCATGCTAAGCCTCTGGCTTCCTCAGAAGAGAATCTAATTCATTTTTAGCGATTAGGAACTACGTAGGCCTTAGTAGACGCCGTCAAAATCTATGACGTCACGGCGCCTGCTGCGGGAACTTCCAGGTGGCGTCGCCATTTCGCATTTTCTTTTCGCACGTTTTTTCGCTTACCAAGCGCCTTTTCGCGGTAAGCGTGGCGCTTTTGCTATCCTGAAAGACTAATTTACTAATGCGAGAAAAAAAATTCTCTTTAGTGCTAATGAAGATAAGTGCCCTTGGCGCAATAATGGCTCTAGCAAGAATTTTGGTTCATGTCTTCTCAACACTTCCATCTTTCCGAATTACTTAAGCTTACTAGTAATTTTGATCTAGCAACCTTGCACAAATAGTTTGGAGGAACGCGTCATTTATCGACTGACGTCACCCGCAAACGTCTGACTGTGGTGACTGTCGTTTCCGACAAACCGATGCGTCCGGCTGACCGACCGTCTTGACATGGATCACGTGACCGACCGACTAACCGACTGACAACGCCGTTGTGGTGTGCTTGTGACGCGTGACAGCTTACAGCTTACGGAAAACGGAAGAACCCTCACAGCGTTCGCAATACATGCATTCATAGACATAGGCGTGCGCAGGATTCCCCTTCAGGCGGGGGCCGAAGGTTCGACGCAGCCTCCCCCCCCCCCCTCCCTATTGGGTCAATGTATGGAGCTGACTTTGCGCCCCCCCCGTGCGCACGCCTATGGTTATAGATATCGATGACAGTGTCACTCACTTTGTTTCCGGTAGTACAGCGAGAAATTCTGGACGAGGAATGGTCTCCACACTTGGTCCTTGGTGCACGGAGCCTCTGGTTGCACGACGAAGTTCAGCGGGTTTCAAGGTTACCGTTTAAAGGTCACTCTGCGCATTTTAAAGTCACCACTTTTGCAGTCGCTCTCCCACTGCAGCATCACAGGTAAACTTACAGAGACAACGAAGGAAAGGGAATTGATCAAGGGCTCGTTTGCTGTGTTAAGTACAACTTAATGCAGTGACGCCATGGAAAGTATAGGGGACATATTGTAGTCTTTAACTGCAACGTGGTAGTTATGACAGAAACGTAGAAACAATTAAAGTGGACGAAGATACAAATTGCCGCTGGTAGGGAGCGAACCTACAACCTTCGGTT